>OY728121.1:1425771126-1430771126 GCA_963277665.1 Viscum album
AAGATAGACCTCAGATCAGGCTATCATCAGATCAGAGTATGTGATGTGGATGTGTAGAAGGTGACCTTTATATGTCGGTATGGCCACTACGAGTTCTTAGTTATGCCATTCTGCGTGACCAATTCCCTAGAATTGTTCATGGGACTCATAAATAGGATCTTTCTTCCATACCTCAATCGCTTTGTGGTGGTCTTGATCGATGGAATGTTGATATACCTAGGGATGGAGGAGGAGCATGCCTATCATCTGCAGATCTGGATACACTCTGAGAGAACCATCTTTATGGTAAGCTCTCGAAGTTCCAGTTCTGGATACGAGAGGTCCAATTTCTGGGACACGTTATCTCAGAGGCTGTATTTTCAGTGGATCAAGCAAAGGTAGAGGCTTTACTTTCTAAGGAACCACCCATTAGTGTGACTGAGGTGTGGAGTTTCCTGGGGTTGGCTGGATACTACCTGAGATTCGTGCCTGACTTTTCCATAGTTTCGACACACTATTCAGCTTTAACAAAGAAGGTACAACCCTTTGTATGAATGGAGAGATGCCAATAGAGTTTTCAGGAGCTGAGGCAGAGACTAACAAGTGCCCCCATCTTAGGGCTACCAGAAGAGGGACTTATGTATGTAGTCTACTACGACACATAAGGGACCGAACTTGGGTGTGTCCTGATTTAGGAGTGAGCAGTGATTGCATACAACTCAAGATAGGTGAGGAAACATGAGAAGAACTATTCTACTCATGACCTGGAGTTAACAACAGTGGTCTTATACCTGAAGATATGCCGACATTACTTGATGGGAGAACATTTTACAGTCTACTCTGATCAAAAGAGTCTCAGGTATATCTTCTATCATAAGGACCTGAACCTAAGACAACAACAATGGATAGAGGTCCCCCAGAGTATGACTTTGAGATAGTCTATACTCCTGGAAAGTGGAATGTGATAGTAGATGCACTCAGCAGGAGGTCTGGTTTGCAGTTGCTGAGTGAGCCGACGGAGCAGCTAGCCACGTTGCAGATATACTTCATGGATAGAGATGGAGAAACCTACCTCTAGTCTATAAAAGTCACTCCCCCACTCCTTCAATGACTCAGGGAGCCGTAGCTTTGGGACAATGACTGCGAGGCTTGACGTGCTCATATATCCTCAGGATAGGCGCCTGATTTATTTTATGAATGTGGGGATCACGTCATCCTATTTAGAGGACGTACCATGGTAATAGTGGTGCTACAGGAGGAGGTGTTGGGGGAGTTACATACATCCCCTCTGGCAGTATATCCTGGTGTGGTGAAGATGTACCAGGACCTCCAGCATCTGCACTAGTGGCCAAGGATGAAGAAAGCAGTGGAATAGTTTGTTTTTCAATGCCTCACTTTTCAGCAAGTGAAGGCCGATCATCAGGTTCCAGTAGGCTTAGCACAACCATTAGAGGTTCCAGAGTGGAATTGGTATGTAATCTCCATGGAATTTATGATAGGGCTTCCATGTATGTCTAGGGGACATGATTCTATCTAGGTGATCGCTGAATTACTCACCTAGTAGGACCACTTCCTACCTATATGAGAGAAGGGATCAATAGTGGGATTGGGACGCCTCTACGTACAAAATATTGTGCGACTCAATTGGGTGGCATCAACAATCATCTCTGATCGTGATGCACATTTTACTTCCCGGTCGTGGAAGGGGTTGCAGGAGGCTTTTGAGACTTAGTTACGTTTGAGCACCGCCTTTCATCTCCAGATGGATGGTCAGACAGAGAGGACCATACAGAATCTGGAGGTCATGCTTTGTGATTGAGTCCTAGATTTTGACCGTAGTTGGGAGGATCACTTACCCTTGGTGGAGTTCTCATACAAAAATAGTTATCACTCTACCATTGGTATGGCACCATTCGAGGCCCTTTACGGCTGACCTTGTAGATCACCTCTATGCTAGACAAACCCAGGGGAGTTAGCACTTATGGGTCCAGAGTTGGTACAGGCTACCACTAAGAAGGTGCAGATCATCTAGGAGCGAATGAAGACTACATAGAGCAGATAGAATTCATATGCTAACAGGAGGTGGAGACCTTTGGAGTTACAGGAGGGGGACCACGTATTCTTATGAGTCTCTCCTCGATGGGGACTATAGAGATTTGGACGAGGTAGAAAGTTATCACTGAGGTTTATCATACAATTTCTGATACTTTGGAGGATATTCGAGGTATCATACCACTTGGAACTTCCACCTTAGTTGGATAGGGTGCACGACGTCTTCCATGTATCCCAACTGAGGAGATACGTGCATGACCAATCTCACGTCATCGACCACAGCGAGCTAGACTTTGATGATGGGGCGACGCTTACGGAGGTTCCAGTAGAGATTGAGGATCGATAGGAGCAAGTCCTTTGTGGGTGATTGATACCTCTACTGCACGTTCGCTGGCAGCATGGGAACCTCAATGAGAGAAATTGGCGGAGAGAGGCTTTGATTCATGCTCAGTACCCACATTTGTTCCCTTAGTCAATGTTGTGGCTTTCGGGAATGAAAATCCCAAAGGTGGGGAGAATGTAAAGTCCCTAATTCTCCATGTATTTTTTTAATTATATAGATTTATTATGATTCTGCGAAAATTGACGGTGCATGATTCTGAGGCCTAGTGTGCCCAGAATGAATTTCTGGACTTTTTTAAGGTACATTCAGTAAACGCATGAGCGGAATTTTCTAACTTTTGAACTGGTGCTCAGATTAAAAATAAGAAGGCACCATTGAATCTGCAACACCGAGATTCTCTCAAGGGAGGCTTCACTATGACCGTAGTAGGACCAAAGAAAAAGTTAATTTTTTATACTTTTTAAAAGAAATAAATAAAATAACATTGTTATTTTATTTTCATTCTTTTCCTCCAATGGACAAACGACAACGTAGGACCAGCAATGTTTCAAGACAATAAATGGAATTACCTTTCAATCTTAAGTAACGACGTCATTGGGGAATTAGGAAGCTTCCTAATTAATGAGACCCATTAATTCCCATCATCGTTACTTACCCTCCCCCTCTCCTATTGATATGGAGCTTGTGGAGGGGTATCGACACAACTTCACCAAGCAACGAAGTGCTGATAAAGTGTCGAGATGCCAAACTCTTAGAGGATGGAGACGGTCCCAGTAGGAGATGACGGGAGGTGCCGAACCATGAACTGAAGGATGATGTACGATTGGAGTCGTTGGAGGCTAGTTGTAGAGGATGATGAGCACCAACCCCCTTCCTCAAGCACGGAGGCTCCCAAAAAACCTCAGGTAGGGGTTTGATTCTTTTTTAATTCATGTGAATTTCTAGAACCCTTTAATCCTCCCTCATGATTACGAGCTAACGTAGAGGGCACATTCCCAATGAACCCGGCTCAAACCCTCAGCTAATTTTCAACCCTTATGCCCTCCATGAATGACCATCAGTGTGGCGGTACTGACTGGCTACAAAGGAGGCGGCGCACCAACGCCTACCGCAAGAGGAGTTTGCGGCGGTCAAAGGTGTGGTCGGCACCGGATAGCCACAGAGGAGGTGCGGCGTGCCATCACGAGCCACTGGTGAGAAAGGGGTCGCGAATCGTCAGTCGTGATGGTTGGAGATGGTGGCCAGAACACCGGCCGACTATGGAAGGGGAGAAGACACAACCAGCGTGCCACTAGTGAGAAGAGGACCATGGCCGAAGCTGCGGTGGAGGCAGAACTCGTGCCTACCTGGCAGGTTCCGCGACGATCAGGCGGTGCCCAAGTGGCGCCGCAGTTTCCCAAATCTGAACAGACTCCTAGCCCTTCGGGATACCGGGGGAAACACCTCCCCCTTGCCAGCTTGGGAAGACCACGGGCCACGCCTCTCGCAGCCGGGCTGCCCCCTTGCGGGTCGCGCCCCACGCGGCTGGGCCCCCTGCCCAGCGGGCGACGCGCTAGTGGGCCAAGACCCCTTGGGGGCCTCCCATTGCGGTCTGCCCCTTGCGGTCTGCCCTTCGTGAGCCAACCTTTTCGGGCTACCCCCTTGCGGGCCGGGCCACCCCCTTGGGGGCCGCCCATTGCGGGCCCCCATTACGGGCCTCCCTTTGTGGGCCGCCCCCTTACGGGCCAGGCCGGACCTCGGCCCAACGAGATGAGCCTTCCACAGCCCAACCCAGACCGGGTCATACTGGTTCGGTCCGACCAGGTCAGACCAAACTCGGGCCCAACCGGACCTGGAAATACTTAAAGGGCCGTATCTTGAGAACCAGATGTCCATTTAATGAACTGTCTATGGCGTTGAGATCCTTTGATTGATACAGTCCTTTGGGAATACTCCAATTGAGTTTTGGAGATAGTTGGAGTACGATCGGGTTGGATCGAACCCAAATCCAACCGGGCCCTCAGAACTAAAACTCTTATAACTCACAGATCGGACGTCCGATTGACACAACGTCTATTGCATTGGAACCCTTAAGAAATTATGGTCCTTTGGGTTACTCTTTTGTGGGGCTTAGAGGCAATCGAGGTATGACCAATATCTCTAGGGGAATATTCTACGGAACTCGAGCACACTGGGTGGGAGGGATCCTGTGGAAAGTTGTAACATGAAGGAAGAACATCGATCCTGTGTGGGTCAGCATCTATCGATCCTTTGTGGATCAGCTACTATCAGATCCTGTGTGGATCAACACTCACAAATCCTATGTGGGCCAGCACGTACCAATCCTGTGTGGGTCAGATCCTATGTGGGTTAGTGGGGGTTAGTACCTATCAGATCCTGTGTGGGTCATCACTCAGCGATCCTATGTGGGTCAATGCATACCGATCCTATGTGGGTCAGATCTTGTGGGGGTCAGCGGGGGTTAGTACCTATTGATCCTATGTGGGTCAGCAGTAGTGCTTCTTAACAGAATAAGATGACCTAGCTTACAACTAATCATCTGTACTTCTGTACTTAAGTTATACCAGATTGTGAACCGAGTCTTTTGCCTATGTGGTACTTCTACTTTTGTGGTGTTGTCTTCGTGGTGTTACCTGTATGGTACATCTATCTCATTGGTGTTACCTGTGTGGTACTTATACCTTTGTGGTGGTGTCTTCGTGTTGTTACCTATGTGGTACTTCTATCTTAGTGGTGTTACCTATGTGGTACTTCTACCTTTGTGGTGTTGTCTTCGTGGTGTTACCTATGTGGTACTTATATCTCAGTGGTGTTACCTGTGTGGTATTTCTACCTTCATGGTGTTACCTTTGTGGTATTCTTCCCTCATTTATGATATGAGTATATCTTGATTACTTAGTTATATGTATGTGAATATACCTAAGTAGTGTTGATTTCTATTACTTCGTGCTTTGAGATTGAGGTTTTGCTTTGTGGTATTTCCTTTGTGGAACTCTGGGAGACCTACGGGGGTCTCGAGGTCCCTACTGAGTAACGTTATACTCACCCCTATAGGGGCTATGCCCACACCTTGTTGTGTCTTGTGCAGATGATAGACAACATTGACTGAGGCTGCAGGAGCTGAGACCCGACGGTACGTGGAGGTGGACCATTTGGCATGACATGACACATGGACTTCTGATCATGAGTTGTACCTACACTTCAAGTAGGATCCTCGGTGGACAATCCAGGAGTTGTTTTTCCCTTTTCAGTTGTAGTGTACCTTTCAGTTGTACTTGTACTTTTACAGTTGGGCTTGTATTCTGACCCCTTTACTTTCATCACACTTTTTACTACATTAGTTTACTTAGTGGTTGATTCTAGTTGTGTTCTTGGAATCTGTGTCTTTATAGGTTAAAAGGAAAAGCCTTCCCATTTTAGGGATACGCCTTTCTGGTGTTAGTCACCAACCCCTGGCCTGTGGAAGGAAGGTTTGGTGTAGTCACGGCACGGGCCCCGAGGGGCGGGTCGTGACACGCACGGTTTCCCAAACCATGCGAACAATTTTTTCACCTCACCACCTAGGAGGGGCACTTAGCATGGTTACCCCACACGGTTTGACTAACCATGCGGTAACTGTGCGGAAAAAAATTTCCCAAAAACTTTCACTTTTTAGACATCTCACACGGTTTTCCTAATCATGCACAAGTTGTGCTCAAACCGTGCACTAGGTCATTTTTACCCCAAAACTTGGTTCCAAGCTCCAAACAAGCCTCAGAAACCTCCAAAACACCTGTGATCAAGTTAAGAACTCACATAAGGCCATAAAAATGCAATTAAACCGAAAGTAAAAGGAATAGTACCTGATATGAAAACATGGGTTCTAAATATCATACCCCTTATAGCAATTCATCACTAAATTTATCTCTGAAGGGTGGTCAAGATTCATCTGAGAACAACTCCAGCCACTGAGAACATACATCAACCTCCCTCTCCCAAGTCTCATCCTGTAAATGACCATACTTCCATAGCACCCATACCAGAGGAACTGACCAGCTTCAAAAAACCTTCGTGCTCCTGTCAAAAATACGAATCAGATGCTCCTCAAAGGATGCATCAACCAGAAGCTCAACCTCCTTAGGCTGAAAAATGTGAGACAGGTCTGAGTTATAGTGGTGGAGCTGGGGTACATGGAATACATCGTGTATGGCTTGGTACCTCTATGGTAACTACAACCAATAGGCAACCTAATTGTAACATCCCAGGTAAATGAAGAATAAATAATTTTAATATTTATTAATATTTATGAATTAAATATTAAATTCTATTTTAAAGGGGTTGCTATGTTCGATAGCGTACCCGATACGCAACGATGAGTTTCTTTGAAACTTACGTAGCACACTAGTAATATAATAATATTATGTTAGTTAACAAGTAGCCGTTGTACTGGCGGGAATGAATAGAAATAACTAAAATATGAATAGATATGTTTTTAGATGTTTTTACATTTACCCAATAAAAGATAAAGGCTTAAAATACGGAAAGAGTTCAATTTTAGGCTTTTATACTCTAATTTTCACTAAAGGTTCACTTATCACCTTTTAATGGTGAACCGTCATTAAATATAGTTTTGATCACTCTTATACATTCTTTTGGACCAAATAAAACTTTTATTAAGAATCGGGATATCAAATTTTACTTTGTGTAATTTTTGGTACCTTTCTGATAAAGTTCATTTTTTTTATGAATAGTGTAAAATGTTGCATTTTAATTCAAAACCTCTTTTTGATCTAATTTATTTATATGATTAGATTATCTTTTGAATTGGTTTTAAAGTGAAATTAGAATATATTTTTACCATTTTATCCAATGGTGGTCATTGGAATCAATTTCGATTTGAAATTAGACTTAAACTGGTGTCAATCTTTTGATACTTATTGTTTTGTAAAAACACGCTATTTGCTCTGGCAGCGGGAATTAATTATTAAATTAATTAATGTGACTTATATGATTTGAATTTTGTAAAATAGACTTCATTTTTGAATTCGGAATATCAAATATAGCTTAGGGTGAATTTTTGGTAATTTTCTGAAAAACTTCAATTTTTGATGAATAGTGAAACCACTAAGTGGTAATCAAGCAAACTGATTTTTCTGTTAAATGAAAGTTTACCACTAATGTGTATTGAATTTTGAAAATCCGACATACATGGTTGTCATTAAGAAGTAAAATGTGGTTCAATGAGATTATAATAATTTTTTGGTGAATAGTAACTTATTAAGTTTTTAATCGCGATTAGTGGTAATTAGTGTAGTTTATGGTATAAATAATACTTTAATAATATAAAATGACCTAGACACATGTCCCAACCTCATTGGTTGTGTCATGGCCGACCAAGACAAGCCATGGCCTAACTTGGGGACCCCATGTATCCACTTTAGTTGGAAAATGACAATAATATATTTTTATTTAATGTTAAAGTGAAAGTGACACAAACATAATATGTTTTACGAAAACAATTTTTAAGTAGGGTTATAAAAGTCCAAATTTTGATTATAAATATTCATTGGAAAGATAAAAAGATTTCCTATATCATAGTATTTTTTTTATAATTTTTAGACATTAAATAAATTTAATTATTTATGACATAATAATGATGCAGCGATGACATCATTATTTGACGATTTAAATAAAATGGAAAGATAATGTAATATCTATAAACTACACATGTCCAAAACCAATTGGATGAGTGTATTTTGAACCCTTATCACCTTATCCACGAATCCTATCAATGTGGGACCTTTTAAAACCGAAACACATTTTCAAATTAAGTTATATTTCTTTACTTTCCAAAAGTGCCCCTCCTCTCCTCTTATAAAAGGCCCCCACCTCTACCTCATTTCACACACTCTTCAAGCCTTTGGCTCGGCCAACCCCTGCCCATTTGCTCTCTCCACATCCCTCTCCTCATCCTAGAGGATTCCCTTTGGGCAGAATCCTTTCAAAGGAAGCCTTTAGGCTCAAACCAAAAGGAGTTACACTTTTTAAGGTAATTCATTCTCTAATATTCATTTGTTTTATTTTGCTTCTCCAACCCCCTAAACTCTTTTTATTTACTTCTTTTGTAACAACACCAGTATCTTCAATATACTAGGATGTTGTTATAAGATTTATTTGAGTTACACTTCCACACAACTACATCAAATGGTTTAAGAACATACGTTTTCCGTGGATGGCGAAATTCTGCCTCCCGAAACGATGATTGTTCAACACTCATTTAACACCTTCAAAGGTGGCCATTATGATGTCACTATTTTTATATATGATATATAATATGTTTATGTTTTCCTTAAGCTTCTGTTTTTCTTCATTTTGGTCATACTTTATGGTTTCCATTATGGGTAAAACACGATATCTTCATTTTAGGAAGTGCGGACTACCGCCCCCTCAAAGTGATGTGATTCGTTAATGCCATATGTGGGACGTGTAAAGGATGGATTTAAAGTTATTATATATGATGTTATACTGGAATTATAATATACCTATATATATCATTATCATTTATTTCCATTAAAGTATGAGATAGAAATGAAAGTAGCATTCATGCGTACGTACGGACTACCGTCTCCATGAACGGTGCGTTTCATTTCTTATCCCCAAATGTAATGTACTATTAAAAGTACATGTATATAATGGATATATATAATTAATGATATATCTAAATGATGAATATAATTCTGTAATTAAAATATACATAAGTCTCATTTAGTTTTAATTCCGTTAATATGACAAAGAAATGAAAGTAGCGTTCATGCGTACGTACGGCTTACCGTCTCCATGAACGGTGCATTTCATTTCTTACCTCTAAATGATTATGTAATATTTTAAATACATGTATGTACTGTATATATATGACATATATGATATCTACATCATGAATACCATTCTGGATATAATGAAACATTGACCAAATTAACAACATGTAAGTGTAAGAAGTCTATTTTTGACTTAAGAACCAAATACCGACAAAATGAACATTATTAACTTAAATGATTACATGATGTTCATAACATGGTATAAAAGGAATAATGAACTTGGAAAAGATTCATAATAAAGTAGAGATTAACTAAAGTTTATTATTCAGGAGTTTAAAGAACGGTCGGGTCAAGTCAGATACGAGGTATGGGAACTTCTTAACCCAATTTCCATTCTTTGGGTTAATCTCCTACTTTCAAATTATGTCATTATGTTATTATGTCGTATCTTGTATTGGTACTTTATTTATGTGTACTTATAGTAAGCACACATAATGTATCTATTTTATTTTAAAAATTATCTTTGTATGGGACTTCGTCTCAATCTCCTTTCGTTGAGGCATATTTTATTTTATACACAACTTTCTTTTATACGGTGTATAAACCCCTTTGACTTTTACGTTTACTCAAAAGGAATCTTTTTTATACGAAGCGTTTACTAAACGACAAAAGGGAATGTTTTTGTCGTACGTATGCGGCGACAACGACTTCTCCGCCGTCGTAACCGTTATTTGAGTTTCGGCTTCCTCTACAAGCCATACCTTTTTTTTAAAAAAGAAAAATAAATACCATGTTTTACTTTGGTATTGAAAATGGTTTTCATAATGTTTTTATTATATCAATGTGTTGTATTGATATCTCGTGATTGAAATGCGGAAATGTTATGTTTCCTTTATGCATGTTTTATGTGATATGATTATGTTATGGTTCTTGGGCATTATTATGAAGACGGGTGGTTCCGTGATAAACTAAGGGCGGGTGAGCCCGTTATAGCTCTCCAATGCATTGGGTAACGCGAAGGAGTGAAACATTAAGGTTTCTCCGAAGAGATTTTTAGGGAATATACTGTGATGGGTATTCCAAACGTAACCAAGAGGGTTACTCCCTACGTAAGAATGTTATGAATGCCTCAAGTTACCTTTATGTCTTATGATTTCTATGATTTATTCATGATTTTATGAGGTATGTTAAAGTGATTATGTTTTATGGGTAAAGTATGATTTCACTCTTATGTATGTATGTACCCATGTTTCCTTTCCATGTTTTTATAACCCATACTGAGTTTTTATGCTCATCCCAAGTTTTTGAAATGTTTTTCACAGGTCAAGGGAAAGGTACATGATAAGATGATAGAGTCAAGGATGTGTCAAGAATTAATCCATGTTTTATTTTAAATGTGTTTCCATTGATGGGAATGAAGAATACTATCTTTATGTAACCACTTTGTTTATATGTGGAATGTAATGCAAGTTTTATGATCTAATTCTCTAAAACTCTAAACCCGAAAAGATCCTCAATGTGTAATCTTGTAATAACTCAAGATTAAGTAAGGTTTAAGGCTGGGGCCTTATAGTTGGTATCAGAGGTCGGTTTAGACAACTTTAGGAGTTAGAAAAGTGTTAAATTATAATATGATTGAAATGATATAGCATTTACGGATTACCATGTTGCTTCGCCTAAGATATTTCCATGTTCAGAATGGTTTTCCGCAGAGGAAACAGGGAAGCAGTGCTAGGAAGGCATACAGAAGGAAATAACCTTCCAAATCAGCAACCTGAGATGGTCGGAATCGGAACTGAACAGTTTGTTGCAGTAATGGCACAGTTGACTCAGGCTATAAATGGTGGTGGTAACCATGCACGAGATCAGCCAGATCAACCACAGAGGAACATGTCAGTGGTGGAACATTTCATGAGGCAACATCCCCCATCATTCAGAGGATCATCTGGCCCTGTGCAAGCTGAAGGGTGGATTAAAGCACTGGAGAAGATTTTTGATGTCATGGGGTGTTCAGACAATCAAAAGGTTAGTCTTGCTATTTACCGTTTGGAGGGTGAAGCAGATCAGTGGTGGTCTATGGTTAAAAATATCAGGGATGCCGATGAGATTGATGCTCTTGACTGGGATGAATTCAAAGGTATGTTTCTTGAGAAGTATTTTCCTAAGGCTGTTCGACTTAGGATGGAAAATCAATTCTTGGAATTGAGGCAAGAGGAAGACTCAGTGGCTGCCTATGAAGAAAGGTTCACTCGATTGGCAAGGTATGCTCCAAATTTTATCCGGGACCTTGATAGTAAAATCAATCGTTTTTACTCAGGATTAAAGCCAAAGTATCGAAGGGCATTAGCTTCTCGTGAGTTTAAAAGTTATGAAAAGCTTGTTCGATGTGCTGAGAAGGTGGAAATGGAGTTTGTCGATGACCAAGTGTTCTATAACAACCAGCAGAAGAAGAGACTGAGGTGGCAGGAGAAAGGTAAGAATTCTTCAAAAAAGTCTGATGGTAAGAGAACTAAGTTTCCAGTTTGTGATAAATGTGGCAAAAGGCATGCTGGGGAATGTCTTCTGAATTCTGGGAAGTGCTACCGATGTGGTAAGATGGGACATAAGGCTCGTGATTGCACTGAAAAGGATCAAGGTGAAGGTAAAAACAAATTTTATTTACAGTTAGTGAAATGTTTTAAGTGCAATGAGATGGGTCACTATGCAAACGAGTGTCCGACAAGGAGCTTGAGTGATGGGAAGCAGTTAGACTACAAGCAGAAAGGGGTGGTGAAATCCTTTGCAACTTCAGTAGATGTTGGGCCATCAAATGAAGTGGTATCTGCTCCAGGGAGCTCAGTATTTTTCGAAGATTGACTTGAGGTCGGGGTACCATCAGTTGAAAGTAAAAGAAGCAGACGACTGCGTTCCGTACTAGATATGGCCATTATGAATTTGTAGTTATGCCTTTTGGGTTAACCAATGCACCTGCTGTATTCATGGACCTTATGAATAAAATTTTCCATGAGTTCTTGGATAAGTTTGTGTTTGTGTTTTGAGGTTTGTGAAGAGGTTATGTGTGCCTTGTGATTCACAGTTGAAGAATGAGTTGTTTTTTCATCCTGGCAGTACTAAGATGTACAGAGGTCTGTGAGAGTATTACTGGTGGGATGGAATAAAAAGAGACATTGCTGATTTTACTGTGAAGTGTTTGACATGTCAACAGGTTAAAGCAGAGTGGCAGTTACCAAAAGGGATGCTTCAGCCTTTACCAGTGCCAGAGTGGAAATGGGAGAATATATCCATGGACTTTGTTGTTGGATTACCAAAGACATCTCGAGGTAATAATGCAATCTGGGTTATTGTTGATCGCTTGACCAAATCTGCTCATTTCCTTGCTATACGAGATACTTTCTCTCTTGATCAACTTTCCCGTTTGTATCTTAAAGAGATAGTCAGGTTACATGGAGTTCCTCTCTCCATTGTATCAGATCGTGATCCCAGGTTTACTTCTAACTTTTGGAAAGGCCTTCAGAAGTCGTTGGGTACTGAATTAAATTTTAGTACAGCTTTTCATCCTCAATCAGATGGACAGTCAGAACGAACAATTCAGACATTGGAGGATATGCTACGAGCTTGTTCTATGGATTATCAGGGAAGTTGGGACCAACATCTTTCTTTGGTTGAGTTTTCATATAATAACAGTTTTCATTCTAGTATACAGATGGCACCATTTCAGGCATTATATGGGAAGCGGTGTCGAACTCCAGCTTTCTGGGTTGAAGTGGGTGAAAGGAAAGTTGAGTCCAAGGTTCATTGGACCATACGAAATTCTGGAAAGAGTTGGATCAGTTGCATACCGAGTGGCTTTACCTCCGAGTATCTCTCAGGTACACAATGTTTTCCACGTTTCGATGTTGAGAAAGTATATGCCAGATCCATCTCATGTTTTGAGTCCAGAGGTAGTTCAGCTGGAAGAAAACCTATCTTATGAGGAACAACCGGTCCAGATTCTTGACCACAGGGAGAAAGTGTTACGGAATAAGGTGATTCACCAGGTAAAGGTTTTGTGGAAAAACCACATGATTGAAGAGGCAACATGGGAATCTGAAAATGCTATGAGGGTTAAATACCCCCACTTATTTTGATAAGTGAATAAAATTGCGAGGACGCAATTCCCAAAAGGGGGGAAGGATGTAACATCCCAGGTAAATGAAGAATAAATAATTTTAATATTTATTAATATTTATGAATTAAATATTAAATTCTATTTTAAAGGGGTTGCTATGTTCGATAGCGTACCCGATACGCAACGATGAGTTTCTTTGAAACTTACGTAGCACACTAGTAATATAATAATATTATGTTAGTTAACAAGTAGCCGTTGTACTGGCGGGAATGAATAGAAATAACTAAAATATGAATAGATATGTTTTTAGATGTTTTTACATTTACCCAATAAAAGATAAAGGCTTAAAATACGGAAAGAGTTCAATTTTAGGCTTTTATACTCTAATTTTCACTAAAGGTTCACTTATCACCTTTTAATGGTGAACCGTCATTAAATATAGTTTTGATCACTCTTATACATTCTTTTGGACCAAATAAAACTTTTATTAAGAATCGGGATATCAAATTTTACTTTGTGTAATTTTTGGTACCTTTCTGATAAAGTTCATTTTTTTTATGAATAGTGTAAAATGTTGCATTTTAATTCAAAACCTCTTTTTGATCTAATTTATTTATATGATTAGATTATCTTTTGAATTGGTTTTAAAGTGAAATTAGAATATATTTTTACCATTTTATCCAATGGTGGTCATTGGAATCAATTTCGATTTGAAATTAGACTTAAACTGGTGTCAATCTTTTGATACTTATTGTTTTGTAAAAACACGCTATTTGCTCTGGCAGCGGGAATTAATTATTAAATTAATTAATGTGACTTATATGATTTGAATTTTGTAAAATAGACTTCATTTTTGAATTCGGAATATCAAATATAGCTTAGGGTGAATTTTTGGTAATTTTCTGAAAAACTTCAATTTTTGATGAATAGTGAAACCACTAAGTGGTAATCAAGCAAACTGATTTTTCTGTTAAATGAAAGTTTACCACTAATGTGTATTGAATTTTGAAAATCCGACATACATGGTTGTCATTAAGAAGTAAAATGTGGTTCAATGAGATTATAATAATTTTTTGGTGAATAGTAACTTATTAAGTTTTTAATCGCGATTAGTGGTAATTAGTGTAGTTTATGGTATAAATAATACTTTAATAATATAAAATGACCTAGACACATGTCCCAACCTCATTGGTTGTGTCATGGCCGACCAAGACAAGCCATGGCCTAACTTGGGGACCCCATGTATCCACTTTAGTTGGAAAATGACAATAATATATTTTTATTTAATGTTAAAGTGAAAGTGACACAAACATAATATGTTTTACGAAAACAATTTTTAAGTAGGGTTATACAAGTCCAAATTTTGATTATAAATATTCATTGGAAAGATAAAAAGATTTCCTATATCATAGTATTTTTTTTATAATTTTTAGACATTAAATAAATTAATTATTTATGACATAATAATGATGCAGCGATGACATCATTATTTGACGATTTAAATAAAATGGAAAGATAATGTAATATCTATGAACTACACATGTCCAAAACCAATTGGATGAGTGTATTTTGAACCCTTATCACCTTATCCACGAATCCTATCAATGTGGGACCTTTTAAAACCGAAACACATTTTCAAATTAAGTTATATTTCTTTACTTTCCAAAAGTGCCCCTCCTCTCCTCTTATAAAAGGCCCCCACCTCTACCTCATTTCACACACTCTTCAAGCCTTTGGCTCGGCCAACCCCTGCCCATTTGCTCTCTCCACATCCCTCTCCTCATCCTAGAGGATTCCCTTTGGGCAGAATCCTTTCAAAGGAAGCCTTTAGGCTCAAACCAAAAGGAGTTACACTTTTTAAGGTAATTCATTCTCTAATATTCATTTGTTTTATTTTGCTTCTCCAACCCCCTAAACTCTTTTTATTTACTTCTTTTGTAACAACACCAGTATCTTCAATATACTAGGATGTTGTTATAAGATTTATTTGAGTTACACTTCCACACAACTACATCAAATGGTTTAAGAACATACGTTTTCCGTGGATGGCGAAATTCTGCCTCCCGAAACGATGATTGTTCAACACTCATTTAACACCTTCAAAGGTGGCCATTATGATGTCACTATTTTTATATATGATATATAATATGTTTATGTTTTCCTTAAGCTTCTGTTTTTCTTCATTTTGGTCATACTTTATGGTTTCCATTATGGGTAAAACACGATATCTTCATTTTAGGAAGTGCGGACTACCGCCCCCTCAAAGTGATGTGATTCGTTAATGCCATATGTGGGACGTGTAAAGGATGGATTTAAAGTTATTATATATGATGTTATACTGGAATTATAATATACCTATATATATCATTATCATTTATTTCCATTAAAGTATGAGATAGAAATGAAAGTAGCATTCATGCGTACGTACGGACTACCGTCTCCATGAACGGTGCGTTTCATTTCTTATCCCCAAATGTAATGTACTATTAAAAGTACATGTATATAATGGATATATATAATTAATGATATATCTAAATGATGAATATAATTCTGTAATTAAAATATACATAAGTCTCATTTAGTTTTAATTCCGTTAATATGACAAAGAAATGAAAGTAGCGTTCATGCGTACGTACGGCTTACCGTCTCCATGAACGGTGCATTTCATTTCTTACCTCTAAATGATTATGTAATATTTTAAATACATGTATGTACTGTATATATATGACATATATGATATCTACATCATGAATACCATTCTGGATATAATGAAACATTGACCAAATTAACAACATGTAAGTGTAAGAAGTCTATTTTTGACTTAAGAACCAAATACCGACAAAATGAACATTATTAACTTAAATGATTACATGATGTTCATAACATGGTATAAAAGGAATAATGAACTTGGAAAAGATTCATAATAAAGTAGAGATTAACTAAAGTTTATTATTCAGGAGTTTAAAGAACGGTCGGGTCAAGTCAGATACGAGGTATGGGAACTTCTTAACCCAATTTCCATTCTTTGGGTTAATCTCCTACTTTCAAATTATGTCATTATGTTATTATGTCGTATCTTGTATTGGTACTTTATTTATGTGTACTTATAGTAAGCACACATAATGTATCTATTTTATTTTAAAAATTATCTTTGTATGGGACTTCGTCTCAATCTCCTTTCGTTGAGGCATATTTTATTTTATACACAACTTTCTTTTATACGGTGTATAAACCCCTTTGACTTTTACGTTTACTCAAAAGGAATCTTTTTTATACGAAGCGTTTACTAAACGACAAAAGGGAATGTTTTTGTCGTACGTATGCGGCGACAACGACTTCTCCGCCGTCGTAACCGTTATTTGAGTTTCGGCTTCCTCTACAAGCCATACCTTTTTTTTAAAAAAGAAAAATAAATACCATGTTTTACTTTGGTATTGAAAATGGTTTTCATAATGTTTTTATTATATCAATGTGTTGTATTGATATCTCGTGATTGAAATGCGGAAATGTTATGTTTCCTTTATGCATGTTTTATGTGATATGATTATGTTATGGTTCTTGGGCATTATTATGAAGACGGGTGGTTCCGTGATAAACTAAGGGCGGGTGAGCCCGTTATAGCTCTCCAATGCATTGGGTAACGCGAAGGAGTGAAACATTAAGGTTTCTCCGAAGAGATTTTTAGGGAATATACTGTGATGGGTATTCCAAACGTAACCAAGAGGGTTACTCCCTACGTAAGAATGTTATGAATGCCTCAAGTTACCTTTATGTCTTATGATTTCTATGATTTATTCATGATTTTATGAGGTATGTTAAAGTGATTATGTTTTATGGGTAAAGTATGATTTCACTCTTATGTATGTATGTACCCATGTTTCCTTTCCATGTTTTTATAACCCATACTGAGTTTTTATGCTCATCCCAAGTTTTTGAAATGTTTTTCACAGGTCAAGGGAAAGGTACATGATAAGATGATAGAGTCAAGGATGTGTCAAGAATTAATCCATGTTTTATTTTAAATGTGTTTCCATTGATGGGAATGAAGAATACTATCTTTATGTAACCACTTTGTTTATATGTGGAATGTAATGCAAGTTTTATGATCTAATTCTCTAAAACTCTAAACCCGAAAAGATCCTCAATGTGTAATCTTGTAATAACTCAAGATTAAGTAAGGTTTAAGGCTGGGGCCTTATACTAATAGACTCTCTCCAGAATCTCAAATGGCTCGACATATCTAGGTGAATGTTTACCCTATCTCCCGATCCTCCTGTGTCCCAAACTCGGCGAAACACGCAAAGAAACCTGATCCCCAACCTTGAACTCTAGAGTTTGTCTGCGACCATTGACATATGATTTCTGGAGATACTGTATTGTATCCATCTTCTTCTGAATAATCTAGACCCACTCAGAAGTCTCCTAAAGGAGATACGATCCCATTAAAGCTTCCTCTCCTACCTCTAGTCATTACAGGGGAGAATGGCATGACATACCATATAAATTATTATAAGGTTCCATCTATATCGTCGTCTGATATCTGTTATTGTAGGAAAACTTAACCAGGGGAATGTGCGTCTCCCAAGAGCCCCCAATATCTAGGACGCATGCTCGCAGCATGTCCTCTAGCACCTGTATCATATGATATGACTGACCATCAGTCTTAGGGTGGTAATATGTGCTTAGAAACACCTGTATATCCCGCATCCTTTGAAAACTCATCCAAAAATGACACGTAAAGTGGGCGTCCCTAACTGAAACAATAGTGTGCAGGACCCCATGTAGTCATACAACCTATCAGATATACAATATTCGAAGATCATCAACACTTAAGGTCTCCCTGATTGGAAAGAAATGAGTGACCTTCTTAATCTTATCAACTAAACCCACACGACATCATTACCTCAAGGCGATCTTGGAAACAAGTCACTAAATCCATCATGAAATCATCCAATTTCCACTATGGGATTGGTAATTGCTATAAAATCCTAGTTGGTCACTGATGTTCCGTCTTCACCTACTGGCAGGTGGAACACCTCATAACAAAACCATCTACCTATCTCTTCATTCCTGGCCACTAGTACTATCATTGAAAGTCATGGTACATCTTGGTGACCCCGGAATGTACAACCCAAGATGAATTATGAAACTCCCACATCAGCTCCTTGTGTATATCCATTTTAATCCAAACACATTCATGGATACACATAATTTCATCATCACCTACCGTCTAACCAGGAGGAGGGTCCACACCTGCCACACCTCCCCGTAGAATAAGGCCTTCTGAATCTGATAGCTGCCTCATCCTAACTATGTCCAGCAAGGTAGATTTCATATCTAAGGATGATAGGAAATTATTCCCTTTCCTGTCATGCACCTACAGATGCATATTAGAAAACAACGCCATGAGCTGCCACTTGCTACTTGCCTGCTGCCCTGCCTGTATCTGAGTCCTCCTACTCAATGCATTGGATACTGCATTGCTCTTACCAAGCGTGTAGGCAACCTCGAAGTGAAAATACTATACACTACAGGAAAAATGGGTATTTGCGACGGGCAAATTCCCCCGTCGCAAATAAGTAGTTATTTGCGACGAGTTCGCTTTCCCCGTCGCAAAAGGACTGGCGCGCTTTGCACGCCAAATCGCGCGAAAGTTATTTGCGACGGGCGGTTACCGCCCGTCGCAAATAACTGGCGGCGGTAATAGATATTTGCGACGGGAATATACCCCCGTCGCAAATAGTATGTCGGCAGGTTATTATTCGCGACGGGACCCGTCGCAAATAACTATTTAACCGTTGACCGTAATAAATGCAGGCTAAAGTATTTGCGATGGGTACCGTCGCAAATAATACTATTTGCGACGGGATACCCATCGCAAATACACCCGTCGCAAATAATCTAACCTATAAATACCCCCCATCCGTTTTTTTCATTCATTCTCAATCTCCATCTTCTACTTCTCTCAAAACTATATTTTTAGAGTTCAGCGTTTCTAAAGTTTAATTTTTTTTCCGGAGTTGATATTGAAGTTTTCAACAACGATCAGAGATGAACCTCAGATCAATTTTAAAGGTATTTATGTTCATTTTAATTTAATATTTATTTTAAATTTTTTATTAGTTTCAATTATTCTTAATTAGTTTTAATTTAATTATGTTTAGATTGTTTTGTTACTTAATAAATTTAAATTATTAGTATTCATTGTTCATAGTTAATGGTAATTAGGAATAATAAGTAATAATTACCAATAATTAAGAATAAATACTAATAATTAGTAATAAATACCAATAATTAGGAATAATTAGTAATAATTACCAATAATTACCAATAATTAGTAATAATTAGTAATAATTACTAATAATTAGTAATAATTACCAATAATTAGTAATAATTACAAATAATTACCAATAATTAGTAATAATTACTAATAATTATCAATAATTAGTAATAATTACCAATAATTAGTAATAATTTCCAATAATTAGTAATAATTATCAATATTTAGTACTAAATAGTAATAATGAGTAATAATTACCAATAATTAGGAATAATTAGTAATAATTACCAATAATTACCAATAATTAGTAATAATTAATAATAATTACCAATAACTAGCAATAATTAGTAATAATTACCAACAATTAGTAATAATTACAAATAATTACCAATAATTAGTAATAATTACCAATAATTATCCATAATTAGTAATAATTACCAATAATTATCCATAATTAGTAATAATTACCAATACTTACCAATAATTACCAATAATTAGTAATAATTGGTAATAATTAGTAATAATTACAAATAATTAGTAATAAATCGAAATAATTACCAATAATTACCACTAATTAGTAATAATTAAAAATAATTACCAATAATTAGTAATAATTGGTAATAATTACCAATAATTAGTAATAATTAGTAATAATTAGTAATAATTAGTAATAATTAGTAATAATTAGTAATAATTAGTAATAATTACCAATAATTAGTAATAATTACCAATAATTAGTAATAATTACCAATAATTAGTAATAATTAGTAATAATTAGTAATAATTAGTAATAATTACCAATAATTGGTAATAATTACCAATAATTCGTAATAATTACCAATAATTAGTAATAATTACCAATAATTAGTAATAATTACCAATAATTAGTAATAATTACCAATAATTTCCAATAATTAGTAATAATTACCAATAATTAGTAATAATTACCAATAATTAGTAATAATTACCAATAATTAGTAATAATTACCAATAATTAGTAATTTTTACCAATAATTAGTAATAATTACCAATAATTAGTAATAATTATCAATAATTAGTAATAATTACCAATAATTAGTAATAATTACCAATAATTAGTAATAATTACCAATAATTAGTAATAATTACCAATAATTAGTAATAATTACCAATAATTAGTAATAATTACCAATAATTAGTAATAATTACCAATAATTAGTAATAATTAGTAATAATTAGTAATAATTAGGAATAATTAGTAATAATTACCAATAATTTGTAATAATTACCAATAATTAGTAATAATTAGTAATAATTAGTAATAATTACCAATAATTAGTAATAATTAGTAATAATTAGTAATAATTACCAATAATTAGTAATAATTAGTAATAATTAGTAATAATTACCAATAATTAGTAATAATTACCAATAATTAGTAATAATTACTAATAATTAGTAATAATTACCAATAATTAGTAATAATTACCAATAATTAGTAATAATTACCAATAATTAGTAATAATTAGAAATAATTACCAATAATTAGTAATAATTACCAATAATTAGTAATAATTACCAATAATTAGTAATAATTAGGAATAATTACCAATAATTAGAAATAATTACCAATAATTAGTAATAATTACCAATAATTACCAATAATTACCAATAATTACCAATAATTACCAATAATTACCAATAATTACCGATAATTACCGATAATTACCAATAATTACCAATAATTACCAATAATTACCAATAATTACCAATAATTACCAATAATTACCAATAATTACCAATAATTACCAATAATTACCAATAATTACCAATAATTACCAATAATTACCAATAATTCGTAATAATTACCAATAATTCGTAATAATTACCAATAATTCATAATAATTACCAATAATTCGTAATAATGACCAATAATTAGTAATAATTACCAATAATTAGTAATAATTACCAATAATTAGTAATAATTAGTAATAATTACCAATAATTAGTAATAATTATCAATAATTAGTAATAATTAGTAATAATTAGTAATAATTACCAATATTTACCAATAATTACTAATATTTACCAATAATTAGGAATAATTACCAATAATTAGGAATAATTACCAATAATTTGGAATAATTACCAATTCTTTGGAATAATTACCAATAATTAGGAATAATAACATTATTACATTATTTTTATATTTTATTATTAATATTAAAATAATATAATTTTCTATATTATATACAATTCTCTTTTCATCTGTGTGTTTTCTGTCTCCACATGTAATAATTGCATTCTTTTTCAAAATTATCTACCTACTCGCCAATGGAGAGGTGAAAGTGAATGAAAATATTACATGTGGAGACAGAATATTAAACACACAGATGAAAAGAGAATTGTATATAATATAGAAAATTATATTATTTTAATATTAATAATAAAATATACTAATAATGTAATAATGTTATTATTATATAATTAATATTTATGAAAAAATTATTTTAGTATTATGAAAAAAATAAAAAATCAATATAATATTAAAATTATCAATATTTGTAACAGGTTTGCTTTAATCTCAACATATTCAATCCTTGCTTGAGTGTTTTTTCTAACAAATTATTCAAAACCAGTAATGCTTTTATATTTTAGAGAAAAATATGGAACAGTGAGGTCGTCAACAGTCATTATTAGATGACCGCATATGGATAAATCAACGTAGAAATCCAAACGGTTCTAGTTTAATTCCAGTATATATAGAGGGTGTGGAGACTTTTTTATCATTTGCGGCATCAAATCCAGAATTTGATTCAGAAGGAAAAATAAAATTCCCTTGTAGAAAATGTGCATTGAGAACGTTTGACACGTTTGACAAAGTGGGGGGACATCTCTTGCATTTTGGTTTTCAACCAGATTATGTTTTTTGGTATCAACACGGTGAATGCAGTTCCAGAGTAGGTGATACCAACTTGATTCCAGATCCATCCCGATTTCAAGATTTAGTACATGATGTTGCAGGTTCATCTGTTCAACATACAGAAACTCCGGCTGATATAGATTCAAATCCTGAGTTGGCGCCGTCTGAATTTTATGAGTCGTTGAGGTCTGCTGAGGATGCATTATATCCTGGCTGCAAGATGAGCAAATTAGAAGCAGTTGAAAAATTTATAGCTATCCAATCAGATAACGGAATGTAAAACACCTATTTTGACCAGATATTTTCTTTGCTTAAAACACTGTTACCTGAAGGAAATGTTTTTCCTGCAAATTACTATGAGAGTAAGAGGCTGGTTCGAAATTTGGGACTTACTTGTCAGAAGATTCATGCATGTTCAAATGACTGCATTTTATATTCTGGGGAAAATGAGTTGTTGGATAGTTGTCCCACATGTGGGCAATTGAGATATAAATAAGGGAAACATGGGAAGTCTGGTTTGATTCCTGTAAAACAGTTGAGATATTTTCCGCTTACATCTAGACTTCAGCATTTATTCATGTCTAAGAATACATCGATAACGATGTCATGGAATAAAGCAAATATTTCAACCGATAAAATCTTGAATCATCCAGTCGATGGTGATTCATGGAAACATTTTGATAGAGTGCATCCATCCTTTGTTTTAGAAGCTATAAATGTTCGACTGGACCTTTCTACTGATGGTTTCTGTCCGTTCAGATCTTATGGTAGTCAATATTCATGTTGGCCTATTTTTTTAACTCCGTACAATTTACCTCCATGGATGTTAATGAAGGAGCCATATATCTTTTTGAATTTACTAATTCCAGGACATCCGAAGAAAAATATTGATGTTTATTTGAAACCATTGATTGATGAATTAAGTTTATTTTGGAGTACTGGTTTCAGTACATATGATGTTGCTACGAAACAGAATTTCATACAGAGAGCAGCATTGATGTGGACAATTAGTGACTTCCTGGCTTATGAGATGTTATCTGGCTGGAGTACACATGGTCAGAAATCATGTCCTTACTGTATGGGAGAGAACAAAGAATTTATGCTCATTCATGGAAAGAAACCTTGTTATTTTGACTGTCATCGCAGATTTCTTCTAGCTGATCATCATTTTCGCAGAAACAGATCTCATTTCAGAAAAGGAACAATTGAAAGGGATGGACCTCCAAAAATGCTATCAGGTTCGGAGTTAAAATCAGTTGTATTTTCATTAACTCCCATCACTTTTGGTCCCACAATAAACCAACAGAAAATTTCTTGTTTTGGGAAAGAACATAATTAGATTAAACGTAGCATATTTTGGGATTTTCCATATTGGTCTGATTTGTTGGTCCGCCACATGTTGGATGTCATGCATATTGAGAAGAACTGTTTCGATAATTTGTTTCATACAGTTTTGGATACGCCAGGAAAGAGAAAAGACAATATAAATGCACGTTTAGATCTTTCCCAAATTTGTAGGCGTCCAGAACTGGAACTGTTTGAGAATGTCAGAACAGAAAGGTTACTGAAACCAAAAGAAGCTTATACACTGTCTAAAGAAAACCGTTTATTATTTTGTCATTGGATTGCAGATTTGAGACTTCCAGATGGCTGTGCTTCCAATTTGGGTAGATGTGTGAAGAATGGTCATATTACTGGATTAAAAAGTCATGATTGTCATGTTATAAGGGAAAGACTTCTACCCATTGGATTAAGAGGTCTGTTGAATTCTGTGATTTGGGATTCCATAACAGACATGTCTCATTTTTTCGGTAAATTTGTGCGGCTACAGCAGATTATGATGCTCTATGCAAACTTGAAGAAGATGTTGTTGTAATTATATGTAAACTGGAAACAATATTTCTGCCGTCTTTCTTTGAATCAATGGAACATTTGATGTTACATTTTCCATATGAATCCAAATGTGGAGGTCCAGTACCGTTTCTATGGATGTACCCATTTGAAAGATGTATGCAAAAATTGAAAAGAAAAGTACGTAACAAAGCATCTGTTGAAGGATCTATTATAGAAGCTTATTTGCAAGAGGAAATATCTTTTTTCTGCTCCCATTATTTTGAATCTGAGTATGCTTCAAAACAAAACCGAATGGGACAGAACGAGAGGAATATTGATGAAATCAACAATCAATTATCTGTTTTCAACCAGCCAGAGCTTGGTTTTGGTGGAGTTTATGAATGCTGGATTTCGGATGATGAACATCACAGAGCTCATACGTATGTTCTACTCAACTGTGAAGAGATGACATCAGTTGTACAGTAAGTGTTTATATCACTTATTCTATCATTTATGTTACAGTAAATAACTTTGTTTTTTATAGGTTGTATGATAATCATATCAAGAAAGAAATTCCACAAATTACAGCAGCTGCTCTCGAAGAACGCAGACAGAAAAATTTCTCTCAGTGGTTTCAAAAACTGGTAACATAAATTATTTATCTTTTAGAAACTCATTCAATGTATAGTTTACTATATTGATAATTATTTCACAAATTTTCAGGTGTCTCGACATGCTGATAAAATTGAAAAACGGTTGTTTATATTGAGTAACCCACCTTCCAAACCTGTTAAAACTTATAATGCATATATGGTGAATGGATTTCGATTTCACACACATGCATATGGGGAATCAAAAAAAAACAATGAACAGTGGAGTTAGCTTAAGGGGATCTCATCATCGAGAAAATGAAGTTGAATTTTATGGCATACTTGATGAAATCATTGAACTTTGTTATCTTGGACAACATTACATAACCATGTTCAAATGTTGGTGGTTGGATACAGAGAGAGGCGTGCGTGTTCATCTGACTCATGGAATCATCGATATTAAATGTAAAAGTGTTCTCTCAGTAAATGAACCATTCTTATTAGCTCAACAGGCACATCAAGTTTATTACGCAAAGTACTGTGCTACATCAAGAGACTTGAATGATTGGTGGAGTGTAATAAAAATCAAAATTCGAGACAATCAGTTTAGTCAAAGTGAATGTGCTTTCACTGATGTGCAAAGAATTGAAGTTTTTCCAGAGAGTACTCAAAATCAATCTTTTTTACAAAGAGACATGAGTATCGATGATGACACCCCATATTTAAGAGTCGGTGATGACGATGATGTTAATGATGTCACATATGAATTTGAAAATGTAAGAGATGAAGCAACTAGAACTCGAATGGATATCGATGATGTTGAGGAGGAATATGAAGATGACATTGACATATATGAAGATGATGATGAAGATGAACACTGATAGAATTCCATGGTAGTTATATACAATCATAATATATATATATAATAGTAATTATCAATTATTTGCTAACAACATTAACATTTTCTATTTCAAATGGACGACGACACATTTCGTGCGTTGGCGGATGCTGACCTGCCTTTCGATGCGGATGAGTTGCTGGCAGATGACCCTCAGCCTGCAGGCACTCTAGGGAGTACGCGGAGAGGGCGCGGTCTTGCACGATTAATGATTTCTGACCTCATCTTCGAGCGACGTCCACGTCTTGGGTTTGATCCACGCACACGGAGGTGTGATAACCTGTGTGATAACCTGTGGATTTGACTAATATTTCATTAATATATTCACATAATAAATGTTTATTATTTTTACAGTTTTCCGCATATAGCAGTCAGATAGGGAAGCTCTATTTTGCGCAACTATTTCTCTCAGCCGTGGACCACATGGGAGAAGATTCCCATTGATGTGTAGCAGGCCATGTTCGATCATTGGTTGGTACGTACGTAAATAAATAATTTTATTTTGAAAATTATTTCATTTATAACTTGATATTTTGATTTATTTGTAGGGTTTATGGTATCCAATCGAGGATACCATGCGTGATGTCATCCACGAGGCATGGGAGGTGGCCATGCATGATCGCTTTCGTCAGTTTTTGCACAATTTAAGAAAAGCTGCCACGAAGAAAGCAGGAGTGTCAGATTTTGACGAGTCATGTAGAACACACTGACTAGAGTACATTTCATCCCATGTATGGGATGGATTATGTGAACAATAGTTGAGTGGTTCCTTTCAGAGGAGATCATCGGTGGGGAGGCAGAATCGGGGGAGACAGGAGGTGACTCATCGAGCTGGGAGTCGTTCTTTCAGTACTCATAGACAACATCTAGTACGTACATTATTTATAAATATTTTATATAACTATAAATATTAACAGTTTATTTTTTATTCTTATAGGCTGTCGAGCACCCCGATATTACGGAGTACGACGTATATCAGAGGATGTATAGTGATCCTGCTACTGGGGAGCTCAGAGGTGATCGTCAGCATCACATCGTGGTCAGTATTATTTGTTTTCAAGTTTAAAAATTAACTGCATATAATATATTCACAATTTTAATTTTAAATTGCAACTACATGAGTCATATGAGGCCGCAACGTCACAGACCCGGCCTGAGAGTCAAGTCGAGTCATCATATCAGACCACTGGCCGTCAGTTTGATGAGGCGACATGGATGCAGGCCACCCAGTATGCCTTCGAGAAGGGTCAGGTAGTTGGTATCAGCTCTCGACTGACTCTTGGAGATTATTATGGCAGTGCTGCGATGTCGGCATCCAGCTCAAGAGGAGCTCGTGCATCTTCTTCTGCTACACAGTATGAAGATTAGTTTCGATCTCAGACTGCACTGATAGAGAGTCTCCGACAGGAGTAGGAGCAGATGCGTCAGCAGCAGCAGCAGCAGCATGAGGAGGAGCGTCGACACCAGCAGCAGCTGTACGAGGAGCAGATGAGTCGGTGGCAGCAGCAGCAGCAGGAGCAGATGGAGTACATGCGCCGACTCACTAATGCTTTAGGGATGAATTTCCCTCCACCAGCATCTGCAGATCCCCCCTCCCCCCTCCTTCAGATTAGAGTTTGTTTTCATGTTATAAAGTTTGTTAAATCAAAATATGATTTTTTTTCTATTCGTAGTTTCTATCTCATTATAAAATATTAATAATATTATATTTTGAAATAAAAATATTAATATGAATAATAATATTATTTATATTTTATAATATTAAATTATATATATATATATATATTAAAATTTTATAATATTAAAATTTAATTATATTTTTTTGTAATGTTTGAATTATTTTAATATTTGAATGTAAAATAATTGTATTATTTTTATATTAATTAAAATAACTTATTAATATTTTTTTTATTTATGAATTATAATTCTAATATTATTATATTAATTAAATCATTTATTAATATTCTATTATTTTTTATTTTTGAATTATAATTCTATTATTATTATATTAATTAAAATAATTTATAAATAATTTATTATTTTTATTTGTGAATTATAATTCTATTATTATATTAATTAAAATCATTTATTAATATTTTATTATTTTTTATTTTTGAATTATAATTAGATTATTATTATATTAATTAAAATAATTTATTAATAATTTATTTTTTTATTTTTTTATAGTATTTGCGATGGGATACTATGCCCGTCGCAAATAGTATTATTATTATATTCATTAAAATAATTTATTAATAGTTTTTAATTTTTTTAAAAATAGTAATTGCGACGGGTCCCGTCGCAATTACTATTTTAAAAGTTTTTTACAAATATACGGAGTAATATTTGCGATGGGAAGTATCCCCGTCGCAAATAATGTCTTTAGCGACGGGCCCGTTGCAAATAATTGTTGTAGCGACGCCGTTTTCCACAACGGGCTATTTGCGACGGGATCCCGTCGCAAATGGCCCGTCGCAAATACCTGTTTTTCTAGTAGTGATAGGTACTCCACCCACATTCATTGCCTCAAATTCAGATCACACTGCATAAATATACACTTGAGCCTTTTATGGTCCGTGTATACCACAAAACACTCTCCCAGTAAATAGTGTCTCTAAAAGTGAAATGCATGAACAACTACAGCTAGATAAAGATCATTTATATGGTAGTTCCTCTCATAAGGCCTCAACTTCTTAGACCCATACACCACAACTCAATATCCCTGCATCATCACTGTCCCCAGTCCAATACTTGAAGCGTCATAGTACTCTATGCAGCTCTCGCCCTGCTCTGTCAGTATTAGGACCGGGGCTTATTTCAACCTCTATTTCAGCTCCTAAAAGGATATCTCTCATGATTTTGACCACACAAACTTCACACCCTTCTTAGTCAACCCTTAAATAATGCTACTAAGTGTGAGAGGTCTTATATGAAATGCCTGTAGTAGACAGCTATCCCCAAGAAACTCCGTATGTAAAAAATGTCCTTGGGTTGTTCCCAATAAAATACATCTCTCACCTTCTCTGGGTCCACTGACACCCCTGTCTCTGAGATTAAGTGACCCAAGAAGTGAATTTGATCCATCCAAAAGTAGAACTTTTTGAGCTTAGTATATAACTGATGCTCTCTCAGTGTATTCAGAATGATCTCAAGATGGTTGGCATGATCGTGTCAATTTTGAGAACACACCAAGATATCATCCATGAAACCCACCACAAAAGAGTCCAAGTAAGGATGGAACACTCGGTTCATCAAATCCATGAAAATCTCTAGTGTGTTCGTGAGACTGAACGTCACAACCAGATACTCATATAACTCCTACCTACTACGAAAGGTTTTATGGGGTATGTTTGTTGGTCGAACACGCACCTGGTGATATCCTGACCTTAATTCGATCTTCAAGAACACTTGATCTCATTGAATCTAATCAAATAATTCATCTATTTGTGGAAAAGAATACTGGTTCTTAACCGTTAGCTGGTTCATTTTCCAAAAATCCACGCATAGCCTAAGAGTTCCGTCCACATTTTTCACAAAAAATGACCAGCGAACCCCATGGAGAAGTACTGGGTCTAATAGACTCCTTCACATATAAATCCTATAGTGGCCTCTTAAGCTCCTGCATCTCCATCATAGCCATCCTCTAAGGAGGAATGAATATGGGCATAGCTCCTGGAACTAGCTCAATGGAGAACTCCACCTCTCTCTCAGGAGGTAAACAAGAAAAGTCATCGGGAAAGACATCCCTGAAGTGATCCACCACTGGAGGAAAGTCTATCTGACCGACTCCCTGATCATCCAGAAACAAACTAGAAATCTGGGATGTCATCCCACCTAGCCCACAATGATCTGGTCCAGTTCTTCTCTCCTGGACGTCCCATTCACCCCTATGAATAAACATTGTACCCTCTGGTGATGTGAAAGTCTCCCTCTGGTGATAGCAGTCAATGTACGCTCGATAAGCCACATGCCAGTCCCTTCTGAGAATGAATTAAAACCCTATCATCTAAACGACATATAAACTACAGAGGAAGTGGAACCCACCAACCTTAAGGGGAAACTCCATAAACTGGCGTACATCACTCATTCTAACTCCCAACGATGTGTCTAACATCAAAACACCCTCATAAAAGCTCACAGTTTTTTCCACTCATGTAGAGATAAAACTGTGATAGGTACCTATATCAAAAATGGCAGATATAATAGTAGAAGCTACTAAGATCATACCTCTCACTTTAGATGATCCAAGATCCTGATCTTGTTGGGTCTGTTGCACTGCATAAGTTTGGCATGTACCATGACCTTGTGACCCTGCCTGTCTACCCTGAGCTGATCCACCCTGTTGACTCTGAGAACTTGGTGTCTGGATACTATGGACACAACCACCACTGCCCTGGCCTAACTAGTCTGCACTACTCTAGCTCCCAGCCTGGCGGGGAGCTGAATAACCTACAATAGAACCCGATGTTGAAGCTGACCCCTACCACTCATATCTGGAGGGAAGGTCCTGCAAAAACGATGTATGTGTCATATCCTATCGCAAGCTCGACACTCGATTGGGTCACGGTCACACTGATTTTTCATGTGGCCCCACCTACCACACCAATGGAAAAGCACCAAGCTGTCTACACCCACATCCTAACTAACACTCGCATCACGACAAACCTCAAAATGACGCTTCCTACCTGAAGATGTAGATCCACTGGGGCGAGAAACAACACTCCCATGTTCTATATCCCAAACTTCTATCAAGTTCCACTATGTAATCATCGCCTGATTCAAAATCTCAGTGATAAAAGGCAACCTTAACATGTTGATCTGAGATCTGATAGCATGTCTGAGACCTTCCTTGAAGCGTCTCACCCTTGACTGCTCATCAGTAAGATACATTAGCACAAAACTCTATAACTTTGTAAAGCGTGCTGAGTATTCCATAACCGTCATTTCACCCTAATTAAGATGCATAAAATCACTATCCTTCTCTTATCATAGAGTCACAAGGTAAAAGTAGTTATAGAAGTGGGATTTGGAGTTCATCCCAACCCATACTCCGCATTCCATCATCCTGGTTCAAAACGCCGCACCAGCACTTTTCCGCTCCACGTAACATGTAAGTCGTGAGCCTAACCCTCTGCTCTAGAGGAATCTATATATGATCATAAATATCTAACGTGGTCTCTATAGATATCTCTACAGCTTGTGGTCCACCATCCCCTGAAAACATAGGAGGGTGATAATGCTGGAACACCCATGTCATATCATCCACAGTCAAGGCTGGATGTGGTGCTCCCTATAAAGTCTGCATATAGCGAAAAAAACTATCGTGGAACTATGCCTTAGCACCTTAGTCTAGAACAACCTCAGGTTCCATAGTTGGAACTATAGGAGGATCTATCGGTAGCCTGTGGCCCACCATCTCTGAAGTATGTTCATCGCCTCCATCGCGACGTATCACTAGAGGTCTCCATAGTAGAATATGTCTACAATGCCCAATGAACAACTCAAGAAAGAACAATGTCAAAGCACCAAGATCAAAGCATATGACAGGTTAAAAACCTCCTAGAAATAAAGTCAAACCCATAGCCTGATCCTAAATCCAAGATTGTATAAAGAACATCCAACAAACCACTAGAAACTATTCCTCATACCCACTCAAAATCTTGGTCTAGGTAAAGTATCTATTTTTCATTAGAGTTCCACTTCCATTTAGTTATTTATGAAATTTATCCATGGGTTACTAAATCTGAATCCATGAGGGCCCATAACACCTCACGAACCAAAACTTGGTTCCCATTCAAACCATACATGTAACAAGTTCATTTAGTATTTATATTCCTTTAGTGCATCATTTCCCAATTCATAAGGGCCCATACTTTTTATGGATTGAAAGATGACATCACACCTTTATCTATTGCTCCAAATCAACACAAAATCAGGAACGACTATCACATCAACTATCACAACAAAATGATATATCTAATGCATCCTAGATGGTATGGAATAATTCCTGGAATGTAATTATAACAAGTGTCTATATGATGCATGAGATGGAACACCCTCATATCACCCAGTTGGAACTAAAATAGAACCCAAAATTGCATCAATAGTAATATCAAAAATCAAGTGTGTCACCCAACGATGAAATAAAATCATCTGTCATAGTCAAAATCCATAAAATTAGAACTCAATTCGTGGTAATTTGGATTTTCCCTGTACATGGGGTAGCTAATCCCAGGCATAGTTTATTACCAAAGCCCATTTCCTACCTATCCCAGTATAATGTCACCAAATAGTAATTCGAACTAGAAACAAAAAAACTCCTTTGATACCACTTTGAAACATCCCATACCCGGATGCCACCTTATGGTGCCCCGAGCCCGGTTGGCCACATGGACTCAAGTGCATATCCCCAAACTCTAGAGGCTACCGAATAGTAGTGAGGGCCTAGGTGAGTCAGTGGGGGATACTATTCCCTCATTACTAGAGTATCACAGTGTAATTCAAACATAAAATAAATAGTGGAAGTGAATAGATAAGTAATCAAATGAAGATAAGGAAAGACATTGATACATATCAATAACAATAAGTGTCTCATCTACAAAATGATGCAGATGGTACAAGTGTCTAGAAAGAATAAAAACGGGTACATGGAAATACAATACAATATAAGTATCCCAAAAAGAACAAAAGACAAAAAAGTTATCTCAGCATCGCAAGCTACAGTTTTTCTACCCTTCTCTAAAGCCACAATCAACAACCTGTACTAGTTCACTTACCCCTATCATCAACTGCAACCATATAATCCATTTGGGTCCCTAAGGAGGCCCAAATAGGGTATGAGATAATCATCCGAGTAGGCAACAACCCAGGTCTATATAGTTCTAACAACAATTCTACAAAAGTGCTAGCAAGTGTAAACAATGGGTAAGTGTGTATGCCCATGGCATAAGTCTAATGTAGTAAGTAAAACAGAACAACACTCAAGGATACCTACAAAAGAGTGTCATATCTTACCAAGGCGGCTATAACAAAGTAAACAAGCAAGTCACTTGGCCATGTCGTACATCCATAAATATCATACACCCACATCCATGCTTTATAGAGATTTCAAGTGTCCCACGTCAACACCATATATCGAAGTCAAATATCCCACGACCTCTCCATATAGTGAAGTGTAGACCGCAAGGGCCGAATCCAAGGTTTCAGCAGACCAAGGCATCCAAGTAATAATTCTAGGCCACAGAGGGCCGGATCCAAGGAGATTTTCCAAGGCATCCCATAGAGTCCCATGGGCTTCCCTAGTGGAAACTCGGTTAGGCACTAGTTGAGGTCCTTGGATCATGGAAAAATAAAGTCCTACGTGAGCCCAAGAAGCCAGATCGAAGGGGTAGCAAGGCCCAAGTCATCCCACGGAATCAAAACCCAAGGGGCAGAGTCAACCCAAGGCATCCACTACCATGTTTCAGATCCAAGGAGGGAATTCCAAGGAATCTATCAGACCATTCATTCAAGCATTAAATCATTCAAATTAAACATTCATTCCATGTGAGTATACCCACTAACATTAACCTTCACAATCCATGAGTATACCTACTCATGCAAACCATTTATCAAAACAAATATATGGGCCTACCCTCCCATATAAACCATTTAGAAATCCTTTATTCATCTCATATAGGTATACACACCCATATTATCCATTTAACATGCCAAACTATCAAAATAGACGAGGAATAACAGGATACTCATTAGTCGAGGAGGCAACATATCTCATAAACAATCTAATTCAAGCTATCGAAGAATTTAGGGGCTTCCTCTTACTAGGAAAGCATAAGAACACACCCCTTGGGTGGTTTGAACATGAATAAATAGGTTAAAACCTTAAGGTTCACCCCTTGGATGACCTTGAAACGAGGAACAAGTACCAACACACCTAAACAGTACCTATGGTCAACCTCACTAGGTCTAAATATAGCTACTAAAATCTACTCGCTCAAAAATGAGACCTTGACGGAAATTTTGATGAATGGCGTAGCCGAACGCCCGAAAAACACAAAATAAAATCCAAAATAAAGTATAGAACACCTAACTCACCTCGGTAGTAGACAGATCATCCAGTATCAAGTCGTGATTCGTCCTAGATTGGAAGAAATCAGAAGAATGGATGAAGAACGAGATATTAGGGCATATGAGTCTAAATCCAAATAACACAGTTGTTTTTTTGAAGAATCAAGGGAGACTAAAAAGGAGTCAAGTACTTACCGATGTGGATTTGATGATACAATCAGTGATCGAAATGGAGGTCATTTGGAGGAACTAGATCAAAGCCTATGTTAAGAACCAAAGGGGAGAGCCACGGAGGGCTGTTGTGTGATGGAGAAGAACAACCAAAATGGGTTTAAAAAGAAATTATATTTTTAATTAAAGAAACTAAAAAACAAACATTGGAGGGTCACAAAGTTTACCCACACTATTTCCCAAACCGTGCGGAAACTGTGCACAACTCACTGCCTAGGAGGGGAACTTCGCACAGTTTTACTAACCCTACGGTAACCATGTGTAAACTCTCTACCCAAGAACCTACAATTTTCATACCTCTCACATAGTTTTCCTAACCATGTGCAAGCCGTTCTCAAACCGTGCGCCAGGTAATTTTCAGCCCAAAACTTGGTTCCAGGCTCCAAACAAGCCCCAAACACCTCCAAAACAACCATGATCAAGTTAATCACTCACATAATTCCATAAAAGGCAATTAAACCAAAATCAAAAGGAACAATACCTCGTATTAAAACACATGGTCTTACAGTATTACCCCCTTATAACAATTCATCCCGGAATTTCTCTCTGAAGGGTGGTCAAAATTCATCTGAGAACAACTCCGGCCATTGAGCATGTACGTCGGCCTCCCTCCCACAATTCTCATCCTGTAAATAGTTAGACTTCCATACCACCCATACTAGAAAATTTGACTAGCCTCAGAGAACCTTTGTGCTCTGTAAACAATACAAATTAGATGCTCCTCAAAGGATGAATCAACCTGAAGCTCAACCTCCTTGCGATAAAAAATGTGAGACATGTCTGAGTGATAGAGGTACAGATGAGATACATGGAAGACGTCATGCATGGCTTGTTACCTCTAAGGAAACTGCAACTGATAGGCAACTGAATCGACTCTCTCCAGAATATCAAATGTACTAACATATCTCAGTGAATGTTTACCCTGTCTCCTGATCAGCCTGTGTCCCTACCTCGGCGAAACACATAAGAAAACCCAATCCCAGAACTCAAACTCTAAAGGTCATCTATGGAGACCATCATATGATTTCTGGTAGGACTGTGTTGTATCCATATGCTTCTGAATCGTATAGACCTGCTCATAAGTCTCCTGCATGAGACGTGGTCCCAGTAAAGCTTCCTCTCCTACCACTAACAAACATAGGGGATAATGGCATGGACTACTATATAAATCCTCGTAAGGTGTCATCTGTATCGTCGCCTAATAATTTTTATTGTATGAGAACTCAACTAGGGGAATTTTCCTCTCCTAAAATCCCCCAAAATCTAGGACTCATGCTCGCATCATGTCCTCTAGCACCTGTATTGTACACTTTGATTGGCCTTCAGTCTGAGGGTGGTATGCTGTGCTCAGAAGCACCTATGTACCCAATTCCCTTTGAAAACTCTGCCAGAAACGTGACATAAAGCAAACATCCCTATCTAAAATGATTGTGTGCAGGCCTCATGTAGTCGTACCACCTATTGGATGTACAATATTAAAAGATAATCAACACTGAAAGTATCCTTGATCAGAAAAAAATGAGCAACCTTTGTAATCCTCTCAACTACAACCCACATGGCATAATTACCTTGAGATGATCTCAGAAACCAGTCATGAAATATATCATGAAATCATACCATTTCCACTATGGGATAGGTAACTATTGTAAAAGCCCCGCTGGTCGCTGATGTTCCTCCTTCACCCACTGACAGGTGGAACACCTCATAACAAAACCAGTGACCTCACTCTTCATTCCTGGCCACCATTATTGTCATCACTTGTCACGGTACATCCTGGTGACCCCAGGATTTACTGCCCAAGATGAATCATGAAACTCCGGTATCATCTCCTCGCGTACATCCATTGTAACCCAAACACATTCATGGATATGAATAATTTCATCATCACCTACCACCCAACCAAGATGAGGGTCTTCACCTGCCATAACTTCCTATAGAACTGGGCCTTATAAATTCGATAGCTTCCTCATCCAAACTCTATCCATTAGGGTAGAGGTCACAACTAAGGATGATAGAAAAATTTTCCCTTGCCTGCCATGCATCTCCAGATGCATATAAAAAAACAATGCTATGAGTTTCCACTCGCTACTATCCTGTCGCACTACCTGTATCTGAGTACTCCTGCTCAGTGCATCAGCTACTTCATTTCCCTTACCAAGCGTGTAGGAAAGCTCGAATTCAAAATAATGTAGGTACCCCACCCACCTTCGCTACCTCAAATTCAGATCATGCTGTGTGAAGATATACTTGAGGCTTTTTTGGTCCATGTACACTACAAAACGCTCTCACAGTAAATAGTGTCTCCAACATCGCAACTCGTGAACAACTGCATCAAGATCAGGATCATGTGTAGGGTAGTTCCTCTCATGAGGCCTCAATTGCCGAGGTCCATACGCCACAACTAGATCTCCCAACATCAATACTTCCCCTAGCCCAATACCTGAAGTGTTAGAGTACACTATGTTTCTCTTTGCCTACTCTGGTAGTATCAGGACTTGTTCTAATGTCAACATCCCTTTCAGCTCGTAAAAGGATGTCTTATAAGATTTTGACCACACAAACTTCACACCCTTCTTAGTCAAGCCCGCCAATGGCACTGTTAAGCGTGAGAAGTACTGTATAAAATCCCTGTAGTATCCAACTAGCTCTAAGAAACTCCGTATGTCAAAAATGTTATTGGGTTGTTCCCAAGAAACTACAGCTCTCACCATCTCTGGGTACACTGACACTCCTGTCTCTGAGATGATGTGACCCAATAGGTGAATCTGATCCATCCAAAAGTTTCACTTTTTGAGATTAGAATACAACTGATGCTCTCTAATAGTATTCATAATGATCTCAAGATGGTTGACATGGTCATGTTGATTGTGAGAATACACCAAGATATCATCCACAAAATCCACCAAAAAAAGTCCAAGCAAGGATGGAACACTCGGTTCATCATAGCCATGAAAACTGTAGGCACATTCGTGAGACCGAACAACATAACCAGATACTCGTATAACCCATACTTACTATAGATGGTTGTAAGGGGTATGTATGATGGTCAAACATGTACCTGGTGATATCTTGACTTCAAGTCGATCTTTTAGAACACTAGATCTCCTCAAAGATAATACAAAATTTCATCTATTTGTGGTAAAGTATATCAGTTCTTAACCGTCAAATGGTTCAATTTATAATAATCCACGCATACCCTAAGAGTTCCGTCAACCTTTTTGGAAAAAAGGACCGACAAACCCCATGGTGAAGTACTGGGTCTAATAAACCCCTTCACCTCCAAATCCTCTATCTTCCTCTTGAGCTCTTGAAACTTCGTCATAGTTATCCTGTAAGGAGGAATGGATATCGGCCCAACTCCTAACACTAGCTCGATGGAGAAATCCACCTCTCTCTTAGTAGTTAAACAAATAAATTTGTTTGGAAAGGCATCCCTAAAGCACTCCACCATTGGAGGAAATTCTGTCTACCCCACTCACTGATCATCCAGAAAGAAAACTAGCAATTAGGGATGTCATCCAACCTAGACAATGATGCTATGGTCCATCTCTACTCACCTGGACATCCCATTCACCCCTGTGAATAAACATTTCACCCTCTGGTGATGTGAAATTCACTCTCCGGATATAGAAGTCAATGTACGCGTGTTAAGCCATGATCCAATACATTCCGAGAATGATGTCAAACCCAACCATCTTGAGGACATATAAACTCCAGTGGAAGTGGAACCCACCAAACTCAAAGGGACACTCCATACCCTGGCATACATCACCCATTCTAACTACCAACAATGTTTCTATCATTAAAATTCCCCCAGAAAGAAAAACCACAAGCTCAAGGATTTTTACCACTCGTGCCGAGATAAAATTGTGAGAGGCACCTGTTTCGAAAAGAGCAGACACAATAGTAGAAGTTTCTAAGATCGTACCTCTCATTATAGACAGTCTGGGATGTTGCTTATGTTAGGTCTGTTGCACTGTATAAGTCTAGCCTATACCATGGCCCTGTGACCCTACCTGGATACCCTGAGCTGATCCACCTTGCTGCCTCTGAGAACTCGGGGTCTGGGTACTATGACCACGACCACTGCCCTGGCTTGACTAGCCTATACTGCTCCAGCTCCCAGCCTGACGTGGATCTGAAGAACCTACTCCTGAACCCGAGGTCAAAGCTGACCCCCTTCCACTTGCAGCCGGAGGGAAGGCCATGAAAAATCACTTCATGTGTCCCATCCTGCCGCATGTTCGACACTCGATTGGGTTGTGATCACACTGATTTTTCATGTGTCCCTTCCTACCACACTGATGAAAAAACACCAACCTGCCTGCACCCATAGACTGAATAACACTCACATCACGGGAAACCTCAAAATGACACTTCATACCAAAATATGTAGATCCACTAGGTCAATAAATAACACTCCCTTTTTCTGTACCCCCATATTCCCTCAGGTTCAACTTTGTAATAAGTGCCTGATTCATAATCTTAGTGATAAAAGGAAACCTGAACACATTGACCTGAGATATGATAGCATGTATGAGACCTTCCTCGAAGAGTCTCTCCCTTGAAAACTCATCAGTAAGATACATTGGTGAAAAACACTACAGCTCAGTAAAGCATGCAGCCATACTCTAGACGCATAAATGTTTAATCAAATTGGTACAATCAAAATTAATGATCACCTAACTTTGTCATTAACCAAGGTAGGATCTTGATTCAACATAACACAAATTCAACATCAAAATGATTTAATCCAACATTAAAAACATAAATAACACTCAATTACATAAAAATTTAAATAATTTATTTAAAAATCTTATAAAATTTGAAGCAATCACACCTTCAGTGATGTTAGGGGGCACAATAATTGAAAAAAATGGGAAGATAAGTCTTTGGGGGTCGCCGTCAAGGATCAGGGGTGATTCGGGGTCACAACAGTCACTGACAGGGGGGTTTGGGGTCATGAAAGTCACTGGAATAAGGGGATCGAGGTCACCATATAATCCAATAAGGGGTTTTGGGTCACAAAGATTGTTGGAAGTAGGATCGAGGTCACGACAGTAGATGTCAGAAAGATTCGGGGTCACGACAGTCACTAACGGGGGGGGGGGGGGGTCGAGGTCATGGTGGTTCCTGGTAAGGGGGGTCCGGGTCATGACAATAGTCAGTAGGGGTGTCGAGTGATGATGGTCGATGGAAGGGGTTGGGGTTGGGGTGGTCACTAGTAGGGGGTCAGGGTCACAACGGCCGTTGAGGGGAGTGGGGGTGGGTGTCGTCGCTGAGGGGAGTGGAAGGTGGGGGTCACCGGTGAGGATATCGCGAGGTGGGGGGTCAAGGTCGGGGGTCACCATTGAGAGGAGTGCTAGGTGGGGGTGGGTCGCCTCCCAGGGGAGAGTGAGGTGGCGGTCGGGTGTCTTCGTCGACATGGGGATAGGGAGGCGGAGGTCGGAGGGGGCTGAGAGTCATTGATAAGGGGGAGAGAGGGTGTTAGAGGGGTAGGGGGTAGCCCCCAAGGAGGGGAGAGGGTGGTGGTCACTATCGAGTAGGGTAGAGGGAGTTTGGGGGGGTCATGGTCTGGGTCGGGGGTCACAGAGGGGAAAGGAGTAAAGGACGGAGGGGGGAAATTTTAGTGTGTTTTTAAAATATTTAGCGGCGGTTTGATTGAAATCGCCCCTAATTGTTAAATTAAAAAATATACAGTGGTTGTTTAATAAAACAAAAACTATATTATAATTTATTTATACAATTTATCTATCATTTGTTATTACAAATGCCGCTAAACACTGGTTTTTTTGTAGTGATGGTACTACCTTGTGAGAGTATGGCACATGGTAATTGGATGACCAACTTAGTGGTTTGTCTTCCCTCACCCCCACTCCTTGACCATATGAATGTTAAGGTTGGTTGTAGGATGTTAGTCATTGGGGGAACATGGTATTTGATTGTAGGAGTTGTTTTGTGGAGGTCCTTTCTATATTTTGATGGTGTGTTCCATACTTTACATGTTATTTGGGAGTCATGATAAGCTAGACAATATGTATTATTTTTAGGATTTCTATGTTGAGGATTTTTCTAGTTGATAATTAACCCCAGTTCATAAAAAGGGGGAACGAATGGTGGGATTATGGCTAGTTCACATAAATTCACTATGGTTTTTATGCATGCATAATATTAATATTTTTGTTCGATCATTTTGGGGATGACCTATTGAATATGTGGATATACCCACCTCTACCTTTTACATACCGAGTTGCAGAATTGTATTAGTCCAAGTGTCAGGAGATGTCATCTCAATGAATGAGTTTGATCATAGGATTTTGTTGATTGAGATTGTTACATGTACCAATGAGATATACATCGTGTTCCGGTTTTTATTCATTTGGGGGTTAGCAATTATTTTGTCATAGTTTTTGTTTCATTTCATTGTGGTTATGTTGTGTGACCTAAATTCATTTATTACATTGATTATTTCTTATTGGGTTTAGTCTATTATTCATTGTTGTGGCTTGTATTTTCATATATAGTATTTCATTGTTTTTTCAAGAGGGTGATGGCTCCCATTTGTGGGATTTATACTAGTAACCCTTGTCTCTAAACCATTCCTTATTGGATGTGGGTTTCAGGGGTCACTCATGTCCTCATCATTGATTTAGGGAGGGGTTTCGGGGGGGGGGGGTATGGGTCATGAAAAACATTCTTTAAAAATAAAATATTTCTCTTGTATGACATGATAGAAGTACATGAGGTAAATATTATAAAATAAAAAAATGTTTCACTCTATGAAATCTATCAAACTCATATATGAGATATTTTTTTCTAAAATTATAATTGTATATGAAATTTATCTTATCAAGTCCATGATATAACATTTATTTACAAAATAGATAAAATTGTATATAAAAACTATTTTACCTTTTTTATAACTTTGATAAATTTCATTTTTTAAAAGATGTATCATTGTAAGTGTTATTTTTTAAAAAGATTGATTTTGTTTTAAATTTATTCAACATTGTGGAAAAAATAATCTATATTTTTAAAAAATATTTATAATAAAATATTTTATATTTTTTTATATAGAATATATTTTATATGTTGTGTGTCATGATAAAGAAATTGTATGAAATTGTTGAATAAATATAACAAAATTATATTTAAAAATCATAACGGAAGAGTCGGAATTATATAATTTAAAAAAAATTAATTTATGAGAGGAATGTGTGGTGTGATGTTTTTTACATTTTTTTAATAGAAATAATGTTATGTAATAATGAAGAGAGGGAGAAAATATAATGGACATAAAATATTTTATTTAAAACATTTTTTATTACCATATAAATTCTCTATAAATAAGATGTCAAAATAACAATGTTCATTATTCAATTTGATTTCATTTCATTCCATTCTTTATCATTAATGATGGTGAATCAAATAAATCCTATAACCCAGACAACCATTTAAGTAAAATTGGGAAAAATATCCTTCAAATGACCATAGTTGGTCCATATTGAATTCAATTGGAAATATGACAACAAGGTGAATGAGATTGAGTGTGATCTAGTAAACTATATGTTGACACATTATACTCAATTGGATTTATCATGTTCATCTGTGATTATCATGAAGGTTTTTATTCAAAAATAAATTGGTATTTTAGATTATGTCAATGAATCTAGTTGACTTGGTTAGTTATAATAGAATGTGTTCAAACATTTGTGTATCCACCAACACAGAAATAAGTCTCACTGTATCATTTCAGAATTGAAAACCAAATTCTTATGAGACGTGACTGATAAAAGGTGGTTTTGATAAGTAGTAGACCCAAAACAAATATGCACTAATAAAGAATGTGCAATATTAAGTGCTACCCCTCATCAATGGTAGGTAAAAGCGCATATAATGGGGTGTCTTTATCAATGCTAGCAAAAAATGTTGATAAGCGTGCATTTTTATCAGTGTTAAAAAAAGAGCTGATAAAAGAACAGCTTTGTTAGGGCTTTTTATAGTGTTTATAAAAGAACCTATTTATCAGTGTTTTTTTAGTACTGATTAAAGCATCTCTATATCAATGTTTTTCTTAGCACGGATAAAAGGTATATTTCATAAAAAAACCAATGTAATTAAAAACATATATTAATGTATACATTTATTTATATTCACTACCACAAAATGAGTTTTCGCAACGCCACCCTTTAACAACGCTGATAAAGGATACTTTTAACACCACTAAAAAAAGAGTGTTGTTAAAGGGGCACCATTTATCAACACTTTTTTATTAGCGCTGATAAAGGAGGTTCTTTATCAGCGCTTTTTTTACTAGCACTGTTAAAAGGTATATTTCAAAAATAATCATTAAAAATAATTTATTAATGTATATATATATATATTTATTTATATTGATTTAAATATAATATATATTTTCAAATATGTTTTAGATAAGTATAAATAGACATTTACATTTAATATATAATAAATTTAGTGAAAATAGCTTAAAAATATTTTAAAAAATATTATTAATTAATAATTTGCTAATTATCATTGACTAATAATCATTTAATAACAATTTGCAGACACAAAAAATCAAAAAATCAATAAAAGATATAAAATAAGATGAAAGCATAACTCAAACTTCAAACAGCCATAACGTTTGATCTGGTTGTCCGTTTGAGATCTATAACATATCAAATCGAATCCTGCGATAAGCTATATGCGCTGACGATATAAGGGAACATTCTGTCCCATTTTTTGAGGCCATAAAAGAATTAGAGGGCCTCCAAAACTGAGTTTTTTAGTTTGGACACCCAAATGTTTTAACATTCGATGGAATTTCAGCCTCATTTAAAGAGGTCTTTTTTCCCTTTTTAGGCGGGGAATGAATTTATTCCATGCGATTAAATTCATATTGATATCATGACTTTGAAATTTCATCATTTTTCGCAATATAATGTTATTTATAATCAAATATATAACAATATATACATATTTTTTATATATTCACCCATAAAAATTTAATTTTATTAATAAATAATTAAACATAATTACATATGAAATATATTTCTAAATATGTAAGCCTTATAATATCCATTTTATTTAAAATAAAAATATATGTATATTTATATACCTATATAATGTGTGTGTGTGTCTATATATATATATATATTAGTATGTGTCTGTATTAACAAACTGATATATATTATCTATATATTCTAACATATGAATATACATATGAATACACCTATGAATATACATATGAATATACATATGAATACACATATGAATATACATATGAATATACATATGAATATATAATATATGTAAATATAAATAAATAAGTATAATTACACTTACAGATACACACATATATATAATATATACAAGTGTATGTATGTTGTATATATATATGTATTTATTTATTTGTAAACACACACACACAAATATATTTTATAAATGTATTTAAAAATAATCTTATAAATCTATATTAATATTTGAATAAATATACAGATAAAAAAATATAACTAATAATATAACTAAATATATTAATATATATTAATATATATTAATATACGAATATATATATATATATATATTAATATAACTAAATATATATTAATATAAATCTATATTAATATTTGAATAAATATTATTATATATATATATATATATATGTATATATATATCATTAAATGGAGAACAAATCAACATGTGGTAGTGGTAAAGGGTCTAGGCGCACAGAGAAGAGATCCCAAGTTCGAATCCTGGGGGAGGCAGAGGTGCGCGGGTGAGTGCAGACTTGGGGGTGGGGGTGGGGGGGGGGGTAGCACTGTTATAGGAGGGCGGTGGGGGCGCGGGCGAGTGCAGACTTGGGGGTGGGGGTGGGGGGGGTAGCACTGTTATAGGAGGGCGGTGGGGGTGGGGGGGGGGGGTAGCACTGTTATAGGAGGGCGGTGGGGGTACGAGCGAGTGTAGGTGGAGGCTACTGTTGTTAAAGGGTGGGGTGAAGCGCTGTTAAAAGTGGGGACTCCATTTAAAGATTTTTTTTTAAATTTTTTTTGAGTTTTATCAGCGCTAAAAAAAGCTCTGATAAAAGGGGTATTTTATCATTGTAAAAAAGGTGCTCATAAATGAACCTTTTATGTGGGGGCTAGTGTTGTTAAAGGGTGGGGTGAAGCGGTGTTAAAAGTGGGGGCTCCATTTAAAGATTTTTTTAATTTTTTTTTGAATTTTATCAGCGCTAAAAAAAGCTCTGATAAAAGGGGTATTTTATCATTGTAAAAAAGGTGCTCATAAATGAACCTTTTATCATTGTTTTTTTGAGCGTTGATAAAATGGCCTCCCCCATATCTTCACTGACATTAACAATGCTTTTCTACCACTGTAAATGCTCATTTCTAGCGCTTTTAAAGGCCATATTTTCTGTAGTGATTGATATAAATATAATATATTTTACTAAATATGATTTATACACGACTAAATATGCATTTGCACTTGATATATAAGATATTTAGTGATAAATGTTTATAAATTAATTAAAAATTAATATTTATTAATAAAATGCAACTTATTATTGATTAATTGTCATTTAATAACAATTGTATGACATAAAATTTTAATTAATCAATGAATGATCTAAGATCAGTTGAAAACATGACTTGAACTTCAAACGATCATAATTTTTGATCTATGTGTCCGTTTGAGTTTCATCACATACCAAACCGAAGCTTTCAAAAAAAATAAACCAAGATGATAAAAGAGACCAAGATCAATGTTTTATTTTTGCGGTAAAAAGTCTCAGAAAGTTTCTAAAACTGAGTTTTTTTGTCAGAGTAACTTAATTTTTAAACATTTTGATAGAATTTCAACCTCTTTTGAGAGAGCCTACTTGTCATTGTTTGGTGGAGACTAAATTTATTTTTAAGTCTTACTATCATATATATGGATATTATAGTGTTTAAATTTAACTGTTTTTTGTTATTTATAATTAAATATATACATATTTTCATGTATTTGATTGTAATAAATGATTTGTAATAATAAATATTTAAACATAATTCCGTAAAAAATAACAATTGAAAAGCATTACTGGGCAATCATTCAGTTTTTTTTATTATGTTTTATATCAGGTTACTGGGAAGTAATGTATCCCATGTACAGAAAGGCACAGTAATAGGAAAACACTATTGTTGGCTGGAGGAAAACTTTGATCCAAACACACTTTTCATTTACATTACCGATACCCCAAAACAAACCCATCAGTACTGAAATCTGTATCGAATCCTATTTACAGTTCAACAGCAGTTTCACTCCTTTCAATTATGAAGCTGTGTTGCTAAAATATATTTCCAAAAGCAGCAGCAAGTCTCTGAATATCCTTAATATTATTATACCAGTTGTCATCATCACCATCACCATAATACATGTTAGTAGCTGGTAAAGGTTGCTGTTGCTGGTTTCTATGCCATGCACCTCTGCTGGAACCATCCACCTCTATACAATTTTGTTCTCCCTTGGTTGACTCACTGTAACCAAGGGGTTGAGGGACTCCATTCTGCATGGCACTTCCATGTGGGAATGAGTTATGGAGATATTCAGGCCATTTAGTATTGTGAACTCCATTGATAGCAGGAGAAAAGGTGTGGGGTGGGGGAGGAAGAGCCGCGGCCACTGGGTTAGAAAATGTGTAGAAAAAACTGCAGTCATTATGGAAGTGGACAGAAAAAGGGTTCAAGGAGTGGCCCAACCCATTCCCATTGTCTATGTGGTGAAGGGATGAGTGCTCCAACAGCTCAGGAGGCCTGTGACCTAAAAAGAAATTCTGGGTAAGAGGGGGTGGCCTGAAAATGATGGGGGGATCGTTTGATGCTTGGAGTGGGTAACAGTCTGCTGGGGTCAAAGGTGATGCTGAGTTGGGTGCCCCCATGGGAGGGAAGGGTTGGTCATGGTTTGAGCTTGTGGGTGGCTGCCCTTTTTCTGCACTGGAAACCTCGAGGAGTGGCTGATGAGTGCTGGGGTCAATGCCCATCTGCCTCAGCTTCTTCTTGATGCTGGAGTTCCAAAGATTCTTGATTTCATTGTCCGTTCTCCCTGGTAATTGGGCTGCTATCTGGGACCATCTGATGAACCACCGGACCATAAAATGGCATCATACACCCCTTCAATAGAAAAATGGGATTTGAAAAGTAGAAGAAAGATGAGGATTTGGGTGCCACTGAAGTGGATCAAACGGGGCCTAAGAGGGCGTTACCTGTTGCCAAGGGCAGCGTGGAGTTGGATGATGAGGTCCTCCTCTTGCTGTGAGAAGGCCCCTCTCTTCAAATCAGGCCTCAAGTAGTTGATCCATCTCAGCCTGCAGCTCTTCCCACACCTCTGTAGACCTGTCAACGAGATTCTTGTCAAGTGATGATGGCAAAAAATCCGCAATACGCATAGCCGCCCTGCATTATCCACCGCCCGACCTTACCTGCTAGTTTTGGGACAGAGCTCCAACACCCATGGCCATGCATGGAGATGTGTCTCAACAGTTTCTCATCCTCCTCTGGAGACCAGAGTCCTTTCCTCGGCCTCTGTTTGTAACAGCATGAGTGCCTCCCCATGTGATTTCAGTAAGAGATCCTGGCAGCCTCTTCCCTGAAGAAACAAAACACTGAGCGCCTATTCCAGTAGGCTTGGGGGGGATGTAAGGCTTGTGGAATCAATGGGGGAAGAGCCCTCTGAAAGGGATGTTCAGAAAAGGAAATAAAAAGAAGTCACCATCAAACAGGGGAAGGCCATGGGAGGGTGATTTTGTGACAGGCAGTGTCTCAGCTAAGCTTTCGCTTGATGCAGCTGGACCGGCTGTTTTAAACTCCCGGCCTGCCACATGGTGGGGTCCCGTCTGGCATGGGCGCTGAAGATGCGGTTGGGCACTCCCAGTGGAAGTGGGTCGACAGGAGGAGATGATGAGATGGGGCTCCAATAATCTGACTTACTCCTGCCCAATCAGAGCTTTGGGAACCATGGGGTACATGGCTTTTATAAAAAGGGACAACGTCCTTGAAAAAGAGGAATATCAATGATTAATAACCGGTTGACACCTAAGGTCACTTCTGCATATCCTTTATTTCTTGTTATTCTATGTTCTTTTTATGGGAAATAGTATGAGCAATCAAAATATATATGTAAATATATATATATATGCATATGTGTCTGTCTATATATACTGATATGAAATTCATGTGGTATCCACTATTATAATTGGTTTCAACTTCGAGGCCTATGGATTAAATCATATTATTTGGCTTCAAATAAAGAGACATTGAATTCGTACCTCTAAGTGAGGTTGGGTTAATATTTATAGATGAAGCAAATAAATGTACAAACCAAGATATAAATACAATTCAGATCGGTGATCATGGATTAAATCAATCCATTGAGACTGTTAGACCCAAATCTAAATATCTAAATATTCTAAAAACTCTAACACACACACACACACTCCATCATGCTAGGTTTGCCTATCTAGATTGTATACATTATTGGAGGATGTTGTTATCACAGAGGGATTATCCACTCAACACAAGCGAAACAAGTTTTTAATAATGCTCTTGAAAACGAAAAAGAAAACCGTAGGCAAAAGGGTTAAACAAAGAAGACATGTGAAGGAAAACGGAAATAGTAAAAGAAAAGCAGTAAAGAACACCACAAATTTAACATGCTTCAACCCACTTTGGACTTTTTTTTGAAAAGGTTGGGACCGAAACCTTATTTTATTATTAAAGCAAATCAAAGACCTCTTTTAACTGGGTAGAGGGAGACCCATTACATAGCCTGAAGGCCCAGTGAGATTGTAGCCCATTACATAGCCCGTAGGCCCAATTTTTTGGCCCAATTGCCATTCTGTGAATAGTAACCCGGCTGCTACAGTACCCGCACAGTACCGTCGCTGCTACAGTGCCCTGCCGCTGCTACAGTACCCACCGATCTACAGTACCGCTGCTGCTACAGTGCCGCTACGGTACTGCTACAGTACCTGCGCCCAATGGGTTTTGAACCCCCATTTTTTATGTAGGATTACGGGGTGCTTACCACTACAATAGATCAGGCTATAACCAGCGTAAGAAAAGACCTCTATCAACGCTAAAAAAACATTTTAATCCTAAGCGCCATTAAAATGGGGACACTTTTATTAACATTATAAAATGATGAAAAAGGGGGTTCTTTATCATCGCTAAAAAAGCACAGATAAATGTCGTCTTTAATCAGTGTTAGTTGAGCACTCATATAAGAGACCCTTTTATTAGCACTTTTTTAGCATTGATAAAGCTCTTACTGCTGCAGGGTGTTTTTAAAATTACAACACACTGCAACAGAAAATACAGATATATGGAAAATTCATAATTTAATTAAAATAAAAATTACTTCACAAATACAAGAAAAAAACACTATATTATAGGCATTTCAATCATAGTTTGGTATAATTACATTAGAAAGTACAAGTTACAACATTCCGAAATATTAATGGTTTCATTGTATTTGACATCAAATCTCCTCTCAGAAAAACTCGACCATGATATCAGTTGCCGAACAAACCACCCCAACCCGGGCAAAAGAATCCACCTATATAAGAAAAAAATTCCAATTTTAGTAATATTATAACGAAAGAAATTAAATATAAATATGAGATAATATATTAATAAAATGTCAATTTTAAACTGAAACAATACAATTTGAGTCATATCGGTCACACCGTGTAACAGGTTGAGGTGCAACTGATTCCTACACTTCTCAAATGACTTATTGAAAGTTGTTCTAATGTATCAAAAAATCTGAATGTGTTTTCTCATTTTTTGAGTATGTCATGTATGTTTTAAACTAAAATGTGTCTTTTAAACTCTAAAAACACAATTTGAGTCATATCGGGCACACCATGCATCTAATTGAGGTATGACTGATTCCTAAAAGTCAAAAAAGACTTATTGATTGTTGTTCTAAAGTATCAAAACAATCTGAATGTGTTTTCTCATTTTTGAGTATGTGATGTGTGTTTTGTACTAAAATGTTGATTTTATATAAAAAGACACACTTGGATTCATAACAGTCACACGGTGCATAAGATTGATGTGCGGTTGAAACCTACACATCAAAAATGATATCAAGAACATTTTCCTAAAGTATCTAAACTATCTGAATGCATTTACTCAGTTTTGATTACGCCACATGTCTTTTTTTTACTAAAATGCCATTTCCAACTGAAAACACGCACTTTGAGTCATACTGATCACATCATGTGTCAGTTTGACATGAGAATGATTCCAAAACATCAAAAATTAATTGTGAATTGTTCTCCTAAATTATCAAGACAATTCAAATATGTTTACTCAGTTTTCAGTGAGTGGACACGCTTTGAACTAAAATGTAAATCTTAAACTAATAGTGGACACTTTGAGTCATACCAGGAACACCATGTATCACATTGAGATTAGACAGATTCCTATAAGTCACAAATGACTTATGGATCATTTTCTTAAAGTATCTAAACAATATAAAAACATTTTCTCGGTTTTGAGTATGTGAGGTTTGTTATGAACTAAAATGTCAATTTTAAATAAAAATGCACACTTGAATTCATACCGATCACATCATGCATCAGATTGACATGTGATTAATTCCCACAAATCCCGAGTGCCATAAGGACTGGTGTCCTAAAAACTGAAAACAAACTAAATTTGTTTCCCAGTTTTAAGTATGTCATGTGTTATTTTTATTAAAATGACAATTTAAACTAAAAAATTCACTTTGGGTCATTTCTGTCACATCATGTGTCAGTTTGATATGATACTAATTCCTATACGTCACAAATGACATGTGAATAATTTTCCTAAATCATCAAGAAAATTCAATTGTTTTTGATTAGTTTTTAATGAGTGATACCACATTTTGAACAAAAATGTCCATTTTGAATTGTTAACATACACTTTGGGTCATATCAGGCACACCATTTATCGAATTGAGGTATATATTATTCATACACATCACAAATGATTTATGGATTGTTTTACTAATGTATCAATGAAATCCAAATGCGTTTTCTCAGTTTTAAGTATGTGATGTGTGTTTTCAACTAAAATGACAATTTTAAATAAAAAAAACTTTGAGTCATACCAATCACACTATGTGTCGGATTAATGATATGTTGATTTCAACAGGTCACAATTGACTTTAGGATCATTTTCCTAAAGTATCAAAATAATCTAAATGTGTTTTCTTTGCTTCGATTATTTCACATGTCTTTTTTATTAAAATATCAATTTAAACAGAAAACACCCACATTGAATCATACCGGTCACATCTTGTGTTGGTTTGATATATGACTGATTCATACATGTCAAAAATGACATATGATTTTTTTAAAAAAATTATCAAGATAATTCGAGCATGTTTTCTTAGTTTTTAGTGAGTGACACATGTTAAGAACTTAAATATCAATTTTAAACTAATAACATCCAATTTGAGTTATATAGAGAACACCATGTATCAGATTGTGGTGTTCCCAATTATTAGACGTCCAAAATGAATTATGGATCCTTTTCCTGAAATATAAAAATTGTCCGAATACATTTTCTCAATTTTGAGTACGTTACTTGTGTTTTGAACTAAAATGTCAATTTAAAAGAAACACACTTTGAGTCATAGTGGTCACACTGTGCATCTGATTGATGTGAATTTGACTCCTACAAATCATAAATGGATTATAGGTCATTTTACTAAAGTATAAAAATAATCTGAATGTAATTTCTCAGTTTTGAGTACGTTCATTTTTTATTAAAATACCAATTTAAACTAAAAACACGCACTTTGAGTCATACCTATCACATCGTGTGTTGGTTTGACCAATGAATATTTCTCACACATCACAAATGGCTTATGAATTGTTTTTGTAAAGCATCAAGACAATCAGAGAATGTTTTCTCTATTTTTAGTGTGTGACACGTGTTTTGAACAAAAAGTTATATTTTAAACTGATAATATACAATTTGAGTCATACTGGGAACACAATGTATCTGATTGAGGTGTGGCTTGTTGGATTGGTGAAGCCTGATCCATTTTGAGTGATTTTGGGAAAAATTGTAGACACTAATACTAAACACTAGGCCATAAATCTCATGGTTTGAACTTCACGGTGATCTCGTTGGGGGTTGCTGTGGGAAACACGCCCCTACTCCATGGGTCTGGTGGCCGAAGGCCCCTGCCCAAAAGTTGTGGAACTATAGAAACTCCAATCGAATATAGTAGAGTTGGCTAAGTGACAACAACAGGGAACTATAGACTTTGGCATGACTACTGTAGCAGTTCGGACTTTAGAGACAATGGTATTGTAGCTCCATGAATTTCTTACCAAAGACCATTGTTGCAGCTTGGAAATGGGTGGTCGTAGAACTATAACAGTGCGGACTTCCATCGACCATTCACTATAGCATAGTGGACTTACTGTGCGGTTGATGGTACAATGTTTTGCCTTCTTTATTAGCTCATTTGAGCTAGGTTTTTGTGTGTGTGTGAAACTCTAATTTTTTTTAATTGAGCTCCCAATTTTAGTGAAGTTATTTTTCCTCTCCATTGACATATGGGTTATTCTCAAACCACATAAGTCATGGTGTCTGTGTTCAACATCATCTTCTTATTTTGTTCTATATTTTCTTCATCTGCAAACCTCTATCGTGTGACTTCCAACATTTCCATAACATGACTGATTTCTACACATCACAAATGATTTTTAGTGCATTTTAATTTTTGAGTATTTGATAGGTGTTTTGAACTAAAATGTCAATTTTTATTGAAAACATGCACATTGAGTCATACCGGACACACCGTATATTATATTGACTTGTCTTTGATTCCTACATGTCACAAATAACATATGGATCATTTTACTAAAGTATTAAAAATTGAATGTGGTTACTTGGTTTTGTGTATGTGATGTGTGTTTTGAACTAAAATGTAAATTATAAACTAAAATCCTAAAATTTGAGTCATACTGAGCACACAGTATATAGGATTGAGGTGTGGATAATTCCTACACCATTCATGACAACGTTCATGACATATATTTTGGAAATTCATACTTTTCCATTCAACTATTTCAAAATCCCTTGGTAGATGCATCTTTATAATTCACTTCATATTTCAAACAACATGCAATTTCCTCTACCATCCAAAAGGAACATGTTATATCTTTTCTATCTTGTTGCAAATTTTTGAAAGTAAATTATGAATTCCCAAAATATCTGTGGGAAAAAAAGAAATATGTATTGGATAATAATGATCAGGAAATTAACATTAAAATAGTAGATTAAATGATAAAAAAATTAACAGAATATGTAGTATGAATTATCCTTTTCATGATGTATGTATAAATTATTGAACCTTTCCCTATTTCTATTATATCAATTACATCCTAAAATTCCATTCTCACATGATCAAGAGAAGATTCGAACATGACACTAGCTTTTTCATACCGAGTATAATGTGTTTTAGATTGAGGTATTGTTGATTTCTACACGTCAAAAATGACTTATGAATAGTTTTCCTAAATTATCAATGTAATCTGAATTTGTTTGCTCAATTTTGAGTATGTAACATGTTTTTTGAACTAAAATCTCAATTTTAAATTAAAAACATAAACTTTGAGTCATACATGGAATACTCTATATTATCTTGGGTTATAGTTGATTCCTACACATCACAATTTTCCTTTTTATTATTCAAGGAATTCAACATTCTTGGTAATCTAACAATATTTATATTTGATAACTTGAATGTTGAATGCATTGCAGAATAAAAAGAAAAGTGTATCATTGTGTGTAATGTCCCAAAATTCCCATATAATTTTTTTAATTATATGGAATTATTTCGATACCATGAAATCTGACGACGCATGATTCCGAGGCCCAGAGTGTCCGGAATGATCCGTTGTAGTTTTGTTAAGCTTTAATTAGTGCACATAAGAAGCTTTCCTGAAAAAGTGGAATAACTATTAAACAGTTCCCCGGATTAGAAATCCGAGCACACCACTGTGTTCAGAATGGCGGGTTTACCCTAAGCGCGACTTAAGTTTAGTTGGCACAAGCTTCTGTGAGAAACCCCAAAAATGGCATAATCATAAATAAAATAATTAAATAAAGTTATTTTATTTTTCAAAATCTTATAACTCACAAACGGTAACTCGGATTGAAAATCTGAGAGCACCACTGAACTTGTGAGGGTATGATTTTCTTAGGCTGATACTAACATTGGATGGTGCGGGCTACCAGTGAAAGTTCGTTTTTGGCCATAAATAAAATAATTAAGTGACAATTATTTTATTGTAAAATCCATAACTTCTAAACGGTAACTCGGTTTGAAAATCCAAGTGCACTATTGAGTTATTTGGGGAATGTTCTCCTTAGACGGAGCCTAACCTTGACCGATGCGAGTCAAGGGTGAACATAATTAATTTATTGAACTTTTTTTCAGGTACGTTCAGTAAATGCATGAGAAATGTTTTCTAACTTTTGAACTGGTGCTCAGATTAAAAATATGAGGGCACCATCGAATCTGCAGCACTGAGATTCTCTTAAGGGAGAATTTACTTTCACCGTAGTAGGTCTGGAGAAAAAGTTATGTTTTGTGACTTTTTAAAAGAAATAAAATAAAATAATTTTATTATTTTATTTTCATTCATATCCTCCAATAGACAAGAGGTGTGTTGGGCTAGTGATGTGTCAAGACAATAAATGGATTGACCTTCCAACCTTAAGTAACAATGTCATTGGGGAATTAGGAAGGTTCCTAATTTATGAGCCCCCATTAATTCTCCACATCGTTACTTACCCTCCCCCTCTTCTATATATATGGAGCTTGGGGGTAGGTACTGCCACAAATTTCAGGAGCTACTTTGTACCTTTCAGTTGTATTTTTACCTTTCAGTTGTACTTGTACTTTACCGTTGGGCTAGTTTTTCCCGCCCCTTTACTTTTATCACTCTTTTACTACATCAGTTTACTTTGTGGATTCTTTTTGTTGCATTCTAGTCGGTGTGGTTTCTTCTTGTTGTGTTCTGGGACTGTGTGTCTATACAGGTTAAAAGGCAATGCCTTCCCGTTTTAGGGATATTCCTTTCTGGTGCTAGTCATTATCCCCTGGCCTATGGAAGGTGGGATTGGGGTAGTCACGGCACAAGCCCTGGGGGACGTGTCGTGAAAAAGTGGTATCAGAGGAGTTCGGTTCTACCGAAGAACTATGACTCTGATATTTTCTGTGTGGCAATAGTGTTAAGTGTTATGAGTGTAGTTTTCAGTTTGGGGAATCCAGTGTTGGTGCGGCAGCTGACGTATCTATACACCAAGACCCTAAATTTTGATTTCCAACTCACCGCACGAAAACACTGATTGCATGTGTTTTGTAATTTTTTTCTTTGGTTTCTTTGGAGTCAGCTCACCAGGTATAACTTAATGATTGTGGCGCACCTATTCCTTATCAGGATTCCACTACGTAGACAACTAGCTAGGATTCCAGAGAGATTACATGATGACGACGCATCGAGCGACAAGGCTCCGGTGCAGGTCCCTCTTACTGTGTTGGCACCTTCGGGTGGTGTACCAACAACACCACCACCTGTTGGGCAATAGTTACAACTGGATGTACTGGTAGAGAACACATTTAGGCTTAGTGCCTTACATGGGTTTCAGTATCAGATACCCTCATGTTTCGAGGTGAGCCCAACTCACAGGCAACTAAGGACTGGCTTGAGTTGTTGGCCGAGTTTCTATCTAGCCAGGACACCATTCGATCAGATGATGGTCCTGGTAGAGAGCCTTCTACGTGGCTCAATAGGATGATGACAGGGTTTAGATTACCCTGATATTATGATGAGTTGACTTTTCTGTGGATTAGCTTGAGAACCATCCTTATAGAAGGGGGTATCTTTCCATAAAAATCTAAGGGGTGAGTGTTCCTTAGAGATTCTACAGCTTTGGTAGGACGACATGTCGGTAGCTGAGTATTCATCGAGACGTACCGACCATTCCAGGTACTCGATAAATACAGTACGATCAGTGCTTCAGGGATCAGAACATTGAGCGAGGTGTGTTTAGGGAAATCCGAGCCAACACTTTTCCTCTAAGCATTCCTACTTATGTTAGGGCGCCATAGAGAACCATTGTGGTTGAATGTTCTTTGGATGAGCAGATACATCCAGTGAATGTTAGCAATGGGAGAGCAGGAAACTGATGCCAGCCTCAGAGACTTGGGCGTGAAAAATGTTTTGGGAAGAGGAAGTGATTGAGACAAATGAATATGCAGGGCAACAGACGTGGAAGTGGAGCTAGGAGAGCAGCATGAGGTGGTTTACATTTTGACATATTACAACCACCACCTCAATGTGGTCCTTACTAGGCTCAGGGAGCTGGGGGACAAGAGAAGGGAGTAGCTGCATGTGGTCAAGGAGTTTGACCTAAGGGCTCCAAAAATGATTAGAGGTACGGTCTGTGTCTACTACTAGCTTCCGTGTTAATAGACATAGGAACTAATCATTCCTTCTTTCCACGAATCTTGTTCAAGACCTAGAATTTCTGATTAAACCCTTTACTTGACCCTCACATCTGGAGATTCCTTTGGGAGGATACTCGAAAATCACACTTATACCGATGGTGTGATCTAACCCTTGAGGCGAGAGTTTTGGTTGGAACCTCTTGGTGGCAGCGTCGAGGCCTTACGACGTTAGTTTGGGTATAAAATGGACATCCACAGTTCATACTCAGATTGACTGTCTTAAGAAAAAAGTGTGTGGTTTATTTACAACGTTGGAATGGGGTTTTCCTTGGTTGGCGAAAAATAAAACCCCGTTAGCACAAGATAAACTCATGCATAAGAGGGTGCAGCCGATCACTCTTGAGTCGACCAACCTTACCCTCGTCACAACCAGTGTTTTGAGTTTTGAGTTCCAAACAGGAGTGGTAGAGTATGGGGACATATTTTCAAAATATGTTTCCAGGATTACCTCCCCGAAGGGAGAACGACTTCTTCCTTGGCTAGGTACTACCAGAGTTTTGAACCAGACTTCTCCAGGGTAGCATCACCCTTGTCAGATTTGATGAAAAAGGGGGAGCCTTTTCTATGGATGAAGAAGTGTCTGCAGAGTTTTCAAGAGCTAAGACATCGATTATGGCTGGAGTTCTTCCAGGGCTATGAATTTGAGATAGTCTATTCTCCTAGGAGGGGGAACCTGGTAGCAGACGCACTCAACAGGAGGTCTGGTCTACAGATGCTGATTGAGGGGTCCAAGCAGCTAGTCGCACTGTGGATATCCTTATGTGGATAAAGATGGAGCATATTACCTCAAACCTATGACTGTCACTCCCTCAATTCTTTAGTGATGCTTCGGGAGGCACAACTTGGGTCATTGACTATGAGGCCCGATGTGCTTAGATATCCTCAAGACGGTCTCTTGAAGGATTTGCTAAAGGTGGGGAGCACGTCGATCTCTTTAGAGGACGTACCATGGTACCAGTGATGCTTCAGGAGGATGTGTTAAGGGAGTTCCATACATTCCCTTTAACTGTACATCATGGAGTGGCGAAGATATACCAGGACCTCTTGTGTCAGTACTGGTGGCCAGAGATGAAGGGAGCAGTGGCATAGTTTGTATCACGATGGCTCGCGTGTCAGAAAGTGAAGACTGTCCAGAGTTGGCAGAAGTCTTATGCCGATATGAGACAAAGATCCTTGGAGTTCTAGGTGGGAGACCATGTCTTCCTATTGGTCTCACCTCGATGATGATTGTGGAGATTTGGCCTAGGTGATAAGTTATCAATGAGGTTTATCAGACCATTTCAAATACTTCGGAGGATAGGCGAGGTGGCATACCGCTTGACACTTCCACCACAGTTAGAAAGGGTGCACGACATCTTTCATGTATCCCACCTGAGGAGATACGTGCAAGACTCATCTCACATCATCGACCACGACGAGCTGGTCTTTGATGATGGGGTGACTTTTACGGAGTTCCCGAGGGAGATAGAGGATCGATAGAAGTGAGTCCTTTGTGGATGGTCGATCCCTCTAGTGTGAGTTTGGTGGAAACATGGGGACCTCCAGGAGAGCACACGGGAGTGGGAGGCTCAGATTCGTGCTCAATACCCTCTTTTGTTTTATTTTCCTTTGTTTTGGTTTTCGAGGATGTAAATCCCTAGGGGGGGGGGTAATGTAATGTACCAAAATTTCGGTATACTTTTTTTAATTATATGGATTTATTTTGAGACTGCGAAATCTGACGATGCATGATTCCGAGGCCCGGAGTTCCTAGAATGATCGGTCGAAGTTTTGTTAAGCTTTAATTAGCACGCGTAAGAAGTTTTCCTGAAAAAGTAGAATAACTATTAAACGGTTGCCCGAATAAAAAATTTGAGGGCACTGTTGCGTTCAGGATGACAGTTTTACCCTAGGCGTGACTTAAGTTTAGTCGGTATAGGCCTCCTGTGAGAAAACCCAAAAATGGAATAACAGTAAATAAAATAATTAAATAAAGTTATTTTATTTTTCAAATGCTTATAACTCACGAACGCTAACTCGGATTGAAAATTCGATACCACCACTGAACTCTTGATGGTATTATTTCTTTAGGATGATACTAATATTGGCTCGTTCGGGCCACGAGTGAAATTTAGTTTTTGGCCGTAAATAAAATAATTAAGTGAAACTTATTTTATTGTAAAATTCATAACTTATAAAGGGTAACTCGGATCGAAAATCTGAGGGTACCGTTGAGCTTGATAGGGTGTGTTCTCTTTAGGCGGAGCCTAACCTCAACCGGTGTGGGTCGAGGGTGAACGTAATTAATTTATTGAACTTTTTTTCGGGTACGTCCAGTAAACGTGCGAGCGGCGTTTTCTAACTTTTGAACCAGTGCTCGGATTAAAAATCTGAGGGCACCGTTGAATTTGCAGCTTCAGAATTCATTTAAGGGGATTTTAATTTTACCGTAGTAGATCTGGATAAAAAGTTAAGTTTTGTGACTTTTTAAAAGAAATGAAATGAAATAATTTTATTATTTTATTTTCTTTCATATCCTCCAACAGACAAGAGGTGTGTGGGGCCAGCGATGTGTCAAGAAAATAAATGGCTTGGCCTGCCAACCCTAAACAATGTCATCGTTGGGGAATTAGGAAGGTTCCTAATTTATGAGCCCCCATTAATCCCCACGTTGTTACTTACTCTCCCCCTCTCCTATACATATGGATCTTGGGGGGAGGTACCGGCACAGATTCTCCAAGAAACGAAGTGATGAAGGAGCGCCGCAATGCTGGATCCTTAGAGGACAGATCCAATCCTAGCGGGGAGGGGGGTGTGACAGGTGACACCAAACCACGAACTGAAGCATGACGTGTGAGTTTCATAATTGGGAACCAGTTGCGGGAATGAAGAACACGATCCACCTTCAAGCATGGATGTTCTCCAACGGATTTACGAGGTATGGGGTTTATTCGTTTACGCATTTTAAATTATTTCCTCTTTCCCGTTCTTGAATAATATGAATAACTCAGACCAATCAACTAATAGGTTGATTAGCGATTCTTTAATTTTTTTGGGAGGTTGTCACATGGTATCTTTGTGGGGTTTTTGTTGTTGCTTAATACGAGAAATTGTTAAGCCCTTTTTATCCTTCCTTTGATCACAAGCTAACGCGGAGGGCGCAAGCCTAATGAACACGACCCGAACTCTCCGCAAGTTTGCTACCCTTGTGACCTGTATGGAAGATCGACGATGTGGCGACATCAACTGACTACGAATGATGTGATGCACCAACACATGCCACAAGAGGAGGCCGTGGCCCGAAGCCACGACGGTCAACGGAGTGGCCGAAACCTACCAACCACAAAGGAGGTGTGGCGTGCTGTCGCATTCTTCCAGTTTGCAAGGGGCCGCTGATCGTCAGTCGTGACATTCGAAGAAGGCGGATGGCTCATCAGCCAACCGCAGAAGGGAAGGACGGCGTGCCGTCATGCACCTCTAGTGAGGAGGAGGCCACGACGAAAGCTGTCACAGAAGAGCCAGAACCCGTTCCTTCGGCGGGTTTTGCGGTGACCGAGCGGGGCCCACGCGGTGCCGATGCTTCACAAAACAAATGATCTCCGAGTGGTTCTAGAGTTTGGGACAATCAGGGGTCGCTCCCCCGGTGGTGGATCGGGCGGACCCCCTTACGGGCCTCGCCCTATGCGGTCGGTCCTCCTGGCCAGTGGGTCGCCGCCCAGCGGGGCCGCGCTTCACGCGATAGGGCTGCCTGCCCAACGGGCTGCCCTTTGTAGGCCCCCTTGTGGGCCGGGCCAGACCTTGGACCAGCGGGTCGAGCCCGCCGCGACCTAGCCAAAACTGGGTCGGGCTGAGTCGGTCTGACCGGGTCGGACCGGACCCAGGCCAACCGGGCCCAGAAACGCTTAAAGGGATATATCTTGAGAACCAAACATCCATTTGATGAACCATCTGTGGTGTTGGGATCCTTGGATCGAGACAGTACTTTTTGGTATACTCTACTTGAGTTTCAGAGAAAGTTGGGGTACAACCGGGATGGATCAAACACAAATCCAACCAGGCCCTCAGTACTAAAACACTCGTATCTTACAAACCGTGCATTCGATTGACGAGTGATTTGCGGCATTGAGACTCTCTTGAGGATACAGATATTTTAGCATACTTTTTGCTGACTTCCATGGATACCAAGATGCGGGAAGTGGATTGAGGAGTAGTTCTCCCAAGAAGGCTACGTATAGAACCCTACGGTTGGCAGAGACCTGAAGACTGCTTGATGATGAACCATTGGGAAGCGGCTCTGTGTGACCCAGTAGGCCCATGGTGGGGAGCGACTCTATGTGGCCCGACAGACCCATGGTACTCGACAGGAGGAGTACCTCAATTCGACCAAGATGGGAAGCAGATCTCTATGAACCTGTAGGCCCACAGTGGGAAGCGGCTCTGTGTAACCCAGCATACTGACAATACTTATAAAGGATAATCACTACAATAGTTCAAGGTTAGAGGGAAGTGGCTCTACCTGACCCGAAAGGCCCACTGTACTCGATAGAGGATGAGTTCTCCAACGGTTGAGGAGTTTGACATTTGTGACTGACGATGCTACGGTTACTACCCTAGAATATACCTGGTGTGAGATGAGTCCTTTATCTTTGTGGTGATATCTTCTTGGTGATACCTGTGTGGTACTTTTTACCTTCATGGTGTTATCTTCATGATGTTACCTGTGTGATACTTCTATCTTCGTGGTGCTACTTGTGTGGTACTCCTACCTTTGTGGTGTTACCTATGTGGTACTTCTACCTTCGTGGTGTTACCATTTTAGTGTTACCTTCATGGTGTTACCTGTGTGGTGCTTCTACCTTCGTGGTGTTACCTTTGTGGTATCCTTCCCTCATGTATGAGATGAGTATATTTTGATAACTTAGGTATTTGTATGGGCATATACCTAATTAACGTCGATGTCTTGCTTTGTGGTATTTCCTTTTTGGAACTCTAGGAGACCTACGGGGGTCTTGGGGTTCCTATTGAGTATCGTTATACTCACCCCTGCACAACCTACACCCGCACCTTTTTGTGTCTTGTGTAGATGACATACATCGTTGATTGAGGCTGAGGGATTTAGGACTGGTCGATGCTCGTAGGTGGACCATTTGGCGTGACGTGACACAAGGACTACTGATCATGAGCTATACCTACCCTTTAGGTAGGGTCTTCGGTGGATGATTTAGGAGCTGCTTTGTACCTTTCAGCTATATTTTTACCTTTTAGTTGTACTTGTACTTTACAGTTGGGCTTGTATTTCCGGCCCCTTTACTTTTAACACTCTTTTACTATATCAGTTTACTATGTGGATTATTTTTGTTGAGTTCTAGTCTATGTGGTTTCTTCTTGTCATGTTCTGGGACTGTGTTTCTGCACAGGTTAAAAGGCAATGCCTTCCCATTTTAGGGATATGCCTTTCCGGTGCTAGTCACTTGCCCCTGGCCTATGGAAGGTAGGCTTGGAGTAGTCATGGAACGGGCCCTGGGGGACGGGTCGTGACATTGTGAGTTCATAATCCATATTGAGTGAAAAATCATAGTACATGTTTGCATCATGATCATATCATCCTTCTTCATGATCTAGAAGGAAATTAGAAAAATAAATATCAAATAAAAATGATAAGTAAATTAACTAAGAAAAAGTACTTAAAATGATGTGAAAATTGACAATATAAGTAGTAGGAAGTCACATATTCATAATGTTTTCATATATTCTCACACCATGTATTCGTACCATTCATTTCTATAAAAATATATTTCCTATTTTGAATAAACATCAATAGTCTTGGTAGTACTGAAAAAATATAAAAAAAGTGTTAATAAATATTTTAAATGAATTTATAATTATCATCAGAAATACCTCTTCAGGGGCATTATTTTTTTTATCTAAAGTGATATATTTCAAAAAAAATCACAATAACAATAATATATTCCATTAGTTTGTATCAAGTACTAAATAAACTTAGATAAAAATAATTAATTTGTTTTTATATATGTTTCGATAGTGGAATTTTATTATATATACCCCAATACATTTCCATTTGTAGAAGTTGATAGGATTTATATGCTCATGGAATGTCCTCATGCCATGATTTTGATGATATTTAAACACTTCCCTATTTAACATAATTTTCCTTAAAACATAATATAAAATGTATAAATTGATGTTTATTTGTAAAATATTTCATGTAGTGTAGTACAAATTGATAAACATCATCATGTGTGGTTGTTTTATTGGGTATCCATGCATTGAATTGAGAAAATAAATCATTGGATTATCCAAATTGATTGCAATGAGTAACCAATGTTTCCTAAAAAAATAAAATGGAGTACGTAATGAAAGGTATGAAAAATATATTTGATATGATTAAATTTTATAGTTTTAACCTTGTATCATGGGTATTAAGAAGACTCTATCACCTATAATTTTTCTTTCAAACATCATGACCCATTTTTCCCATATTACTTTATATTTCATTGGTTCTAATGAGAGTAGTTGTGTAGAAGTGATGTCTGGACTAATGAATCCAAATTTATGTTCATAGTGTTTTCCCTTCAAATGCTATGATATATACACCTAGAAAAAATTATGAATATAATTTAGTCATAATTAACATAGTTGATCATCTATTGGGAAAAAATTCATGAAAACAAAACTCATGTATACATTTACAAATGAGACTCTGTGATATTACTTCTTAAGTATTTCATTTACATTCTAAAGACCAATATATTCTGTAATGGCCTCTATATACATGTATTCTTCATAATAAATTATGGTTGTATCACCACTTTTTAATGTTGTATCAACATGAACCTTTAATGTTAGTAAATGCAGAATTTGAATGGGTAGGGTAAATTTATATTATGAATATCATTTCAATTGGTTGGTTGATCCTTTAGATCAATTTGATTTGACCTTCCATTTCACCCCATCCCTTTTTCTATCTATAAAAAAATTCATTAGTTTAGTAATTTTTCGTTAATTGTTAAACGTTTTTCATAAAAAAATAAATTTTGAAAGAATTTCTCCTTTTCGACCTATATTTTTACAAGATCAAAGAACCATGCAAAGACAGTTCCAACAACAAGATCGACCATATGAATATCTGCATCATCATGTGGAATAGGTAGCTCAGTACTAGGTTCATGAGATACATGAATCCCTACTCTCACATGACCTATTGGATTTTGTTGCGGTGTAGAATAACTCCTTGTATGTTTTACATGGTACCTGTCACAATAAGGTAATGGGTGGGTATTGATAGATATAAATCAAAATTATTTTCACCCAATAAAATATCAGTATAGGAATGGTATTAGTGTCATCCTAATTTACATTTCATATAAAAATTAAGAAAATATTGATTATATCTTCTAATACAACCCTTTGCGGGGAATGGATCTCCTCAAAGATGGTGGGGGGGGGGGTCACATAGTGGTTATTGTTGTGTTGTTTCTTATCTTTGATTCCTTCCCATAATATTTTCTAAAAAATCCAAATAGAAATTTAGTTTTTATTCTATAGCATTTAATCATGACTGTATATATTCAATTTTCTTATATTTATCCACATATTCATTTATTTTCTCAAAATATGTTCATGGTGACACCCCAAAACCCACACCTTTGACACAAACATACTATTTTGATCTCTTCAAGGACACTGAGAGTAGATATTCATCGGGCACAACTGATGATAATTATTATTTCTCTGACAGATTATAAATATATGAAAATAAGTGACCATTTTTATGTAATAGTAATTTAAAGGAAACATATTTTTATTATGTCTACTTACACATACTTCCCACACTTTTTGTTTGTTTTCATTGGGGTATGTTGGTTTTGCTGCATGTTTATTTTCTTCACCACTAATTTATTGTTTCATAAATTAAAAATTCTTAATCAAAGTGATTAATACACATATTTTAAATCAATTTATTATAAATCACAGTGTACCTGAAAAGTTATATTCTCATGGAGACCAATAAAACACATTCTAAGTTTGTTGATTTATCAGGTGTGTATAAATATGTGGTGAGTGTGTGTTTATTTTCCTTTAAACATATTTGATATGATAATTTGAAAGAATTATTTGAAAGTCTCTATGATCCTTTTCAGTGAGAATTAATACAAATTTCATCCAGGTGTTATCTACTATGAACACACTCTTTAAGGAATAACGAAGGGTAAATAAATGTTTGATTTTTTTAGTAAAATAATAAAATTATATAATAATGTTACCCAAATATCTTCCAAAATCAGTGCCTTAAGTGAATTAAAAACATTGTGACATGAATCTATATCTATCAGAATGTGCATTTGATTAGTGAGACCAATGTTACTATTGAATGTGGCCTTGTTATGGTTAACAAGTTGGCCATCTTAATTCCATCCATCCTCAAATTTTATGGTTTTTTTATTGCCTTAATAATATTTTCTAACACCATCATGCTATTATTCTCCTATTTTTTTGGGATAGGGGTTTTTCACTATCTATAATATCATCATATTCAACATCATCAATATGATGTTTCTCTAGATTGGTAGCATAGGTATGTGTAGAATCTTGTTGTTCCTCTACATTAAGAGAATCAATATATTGAGAAACCTATTTCTCCTCAGGATTGGGAGAATAATAATATGAAGAATACATCATCTACATAAGTGGTTGAACATTTAATTTAGATTATATAAATGTATTAGTGATCAAATAATAATATGAGGTAGAAAAATGTATATTATAAAAAAATATAACCTGATTATTGAACTCTCTTTTTTTAAATATTTAAGGGATTTAACCCCCTATAGAGTATAAAAATCCCATCATTATGGTCTACTTTGACATACAAGTCACCATATATGTTAGGACCGCTACAAAATGATTGATAAATCCCAATGAAATGGTTATCCTTAGTTTAATTGACATCTAACCCATTAGTGATTTTTGTCGATAATAGAACAATTGACCACTTTTAGTTTACTGGATCTGTAAAATAAAATATGTGTACATCCTATGGATCCATTATAAATAGTTTATCTTTATACCATTCACTTATCAAGATTAACTTTCATGAATCCCAATTCATCTATTTTAATTTCACACCTATTATCAACTCACATGCATTGAAAAATCGTTACTTTTAATGTTGTATAATCTAACTCCCATGATTGTTTGATGATGAAAATGTATGACATATTCAAATAAATTGTATTTCTATCCCTGTTACCAGATACATGCATCAATTAGGTCACAAGTGTAACACCACTATTTTTCATGGTATTTTGTTCATCATGTTCATTTGTATAGAATCTATAGAAATTAATTACATAACCATTATAAGATAATAAATTAAAACTTGTTCCTATGGCTATCCATATAAGTATTTCCAAAATTGAATCTAGATTAGAAATTGGCTCCTTAAAAATATGGTCTTGAAACCATTATATAAATTTTTTATTATGTGTATTTGATATCCATACTTTATCCTTTGATGGATTCAAATACCTAAGAATTACGTTGTGGGTTTAAAAATATGTCTCAACCTTTAAATTGTTATGCAAAAAGGGTGAGTTTTCTCCCACTCAATAATAGTTATTTTAACAACATATATTCTAGAAATTCCTTCACCCACAAGACAACTAGGGTGATGATATTTTGGTAAACCAATGCTTTCCACATCAGATAGGTAGTTTGTACAAAATTCAATGGATTCCTCAATAAAATATTTCTCTGTAATACAACCTTCTAGACGACATTTATTTTTAACATAACCATTAAAAATCTTCATATACCTTTCAATGGGATACATACATCCATAATGTACATGGTCACATAGTCTAATATATCTTACTAAGTGATCCATAAAGAGAACCATTATATAAAATAATTCCAATGGCAAGAACATATCCAATTCACATAATATCAAAACAATTTCCTTTTCCATAGTTTGAAATTCCATCAGTTTTTCACATGATATTATTGATTATTGATGAATACCCCTATAGAACCTTTACATCATTCAAGAAGTTTAAAGAATGATATATCTCTTTCCTAGAAAGAGAGTATATTGCTAGAGGAATAGAATTTCATTTTTCACTCTTCACTCTAACAAATAAATTTCACATCTCCATGTAAATCATGTCCAACCTAGCCTTAATTCCATACTTTTTTTGTCTAAGTGAATTTAGTAACACGCCAATGAAACTAACACATGAATTTTTTCCACTTGAATAACATTAATAAAATGTCTAACATATAAACAATTCATGTATGATAATTAAAAAACTGATCTATTTTAACAATTAGTTTTTGTATGGTTTTTCAAAAACAATTTACCAAAAGATTTTTCAATATATTTATGTTCACAAACAGTTGATAACCTATTAGTGGAGATGATGTGGTACCTTATTCTAAGCTCCCATTGAATGATTTTGTCCGAGATCATTATTTATGTAACCGAGGATGAAATATGTGATATCCCAACAACCCATTCTTTGATGTATGCTTCAACCTAATTAAATGTGTACCTTGTTTGAAAATGGGGAACCCTTGAGTTCCTTTAATGTTATATCCTTAAAATTTTCCATATGAAGGAAAGACATTTATCATCCCATATAATAGGCCTCTCAATGTGAACTATTCATTTCTATTTGAATCATACAACATGACACATGTATCCCGTCATAATTTGAATTCTTTATTTAATGGAGCCAAATAAACATCAATATCATTACTCAATTATTTTGGTCTGAATATAAGCAGTGATAACATAATTTATTTCCATTTCATGCTTAACCATGGTAGATAATTATTATTTAATAACACAACTGGATATGTATTGTGAGTACTTATTTGAAAATCAAAAGTATTCACTCCATATGAGGATAGTACATGGTGAAAGTTTCTCAAATCATTTCGAAATCTTGGATACACATGATCAATTTTATTCCAGTGAGGAGAGTCTGTTGGGTGATGAATTTTCCCATATTTAATTCTTGTATCTATGTTCCATGTCAATTTTCTTGTAATCTCCCCACTTCATTATATGTGCCTAAACCTTGGAATGATTGGAAAGTACCATAAAAATGTTCTAGGACCTAAATCATATTTCTTGTATTGAGATGCACAACACTTTCAGAATTTTTAAAGTGATTCATGGTCCCTAAAAAATAGTATATAGTAATTTGGCTAGGAATGTATTCTTTCATATATCATACCCATTAAACATAGCATTTTTTTAGAATAATATATCCAGAAAGAAGATCATTATCATTCTGGAGCATGTCACTCAGGAGATAAAGTAGTTCAGTAAAACTATAATCAATCCATCCTTTGCAAGATTTTAGGTTATATAGCTTATATAAGGCCGAAAATGCTATATATTTAGTATAACCAGCATACAATGAAATTATTAAACAACCCTTTAACTTCTTAAATAATTTTGGGCATTCACAAAGTTCATATTACATTATCATTATTAATTCTTTAATACGATCCTCAACATCATTCACACCTATAATAATATCCTTGATAAAGTCTTCTTTATTGTTCACACTCGTAATCATATCAAATGATCCATAAAATATAATGTTATCCTAGTCACTAGCTACATTCATTTTTTCCCATTTAATCCAAAATTTATAACATTGATATATTCCATTAAAGATCTAGTGTTTTTTCAACTCCTATAAACTAATTAGTCTTGAATAATAAAAGTGTAAACATGGAAAAAGGATTTAAGAAGGTTCATAAGCATTATATTTTAAAATATTATGAAATATTTCAATCAATTCACATACTCATTTGTAATATGATTGACATACATACATATTTGATTCATATCTATACTATTTGATCTAGTAATATTAATATTTAAAAAAATAAAAAAATACACAATAATTATACTCTTAAAACCCAAAAAATGTCATTATTGATGAATCATTTAAGCTACATGAAGATGTTTTTATATATAATAAGATCTGAATGATGTTTTATAAGATTGATTTTTAGTGGTGTAAATCATTAAAGGAATTAAATGTGTGATATATATAAAGTTACAAATAACCTATTTAAATTTTAATCCACTGTAAAAAACAGAGAGAAATGATGATTTCTATAACTTTTTTAGGTGGGATTAAAACATGAGGGAGGTGCTTATGTTTATTCAACTATTAACTTGGTGTGTGGTGGGTTAGGTGGTGTTTTATTGACTGGATTATTATGAGATAAAATTTATCATTTTTCAGATGGTGAAAACATTTATAGGGCCTAATCACATGGTCTTGAGAATGCAACGCTTTAAAAAACTCTTGAATTTAAATATAATGAACTAGAAGTCTCGAGATAGGGTTGTAAAGCTACTGAAAAACTAGATGAAAAATCTAATTTGGGTTTAGGAATGCTTCAAATTTAAATAATTCACATGGTTGGGCTGAATCCTCAATGAAAATATAAACAAATTCTTAATGGGGTCGGAAAGAACAATCAAATTTTACATAATTTGAAGAAGTGTCCTAGGGTGAACATAAAAAAGAATCATCTCACAATAATGATTGGAATATAAGACCAACTATCTAGTATAACCTGAAAAAAAACATATCCTCAATAGAACCAAAAAAGATAATCAACTATGGAAAAATGCCAGAGTGGAAACTATGGTAAAGAGAAAGAACACGCTGGAAAGAAAGACATACATGCTAATTGGAATTGCGGTTGAAATGAAAGTGGGAGAAATATTCAATTAATTCAGTAGGGGGAAATAGCTATTATGAGTGAAAAGTTATATAAATAGGGAACTATGAATAAGAAAGAAGGTGAATTAACTTACTTAATAATGATATGAAACTTTCTAGTGTGTATGCTCACTTTTTGTATCATTATCACAAGAAGGAATTTTTAACAAAACATGAGGATATCGATTTGTGTTGAAAAATTCCTATTGTAGATATCCACAACAATGAGAATATATAAAGTATTGAGGTTATTTTACCTGATAATGGAAGAAAATGGACAAAAATGTTTGATTTTAATCTATGGGTGCAGGAAGCATGCCTGAACTTGGAGCAGATTACCATCTGTGCAATGTAAAAACCTTACCCACATATCATTTGAAATTTACACCTTAAATGATATGTGGGAAGAGTCTTTATAGTGAATAGATGATCTTTTCATCCACTTCATAATTTAATTAGGAATTACATGCAACAAGAGTGAGAAATTTTCAAATGAAGATCTCACGTAGGATTAATTTAATGATATCTCATATGATTAAATAGAAAAAAACGATCTAGAAAAAGCATCGAGTGATTGAAATCAACATGATGAAGAAGTTGATGTTTATTCATTTCTTCACTTGGTACATGATGAGCCATGTGATTTTTCAATGATAGGATTTTTAAGAGAAAAATATTCTCTTTTGTAAGATGATAAAAACATTAATTGGGCCCAATTCATTAAACACCACATGCCACTTTGAAACATTAAATTTCTTAAATCAATGTAAATTTTTTTTAAGCAACACAAGAGGCATAAAAAACCATTACTATCATCATAATAAGGATTTAAACAATTAAATCACCTTTTACAAAATATGGAATGAAAGTTAAGCTAATTAGGGAATTATAATTTGAATGGACTACCATCTTTTCAAAATAAAATTTGGAGAATCCAATTTTTATGAACAGCATTTTAAAACCAAGTTCAAGATATAGAATTTGAGTTCTTGAACCACCGTTTTTCCTTACACATTTATGAATTTAAAAATATTGATACCACTCATCCCATTGCACATATTCAGACATCGTTGTGTGAAAATATACAATAATGTACCTATATTTATATATTTTTATATGTGTATAATTATCAAAACTATCATGACATAATTTTTAATCAAGAACTATAAATATAAAAAAATAGAAGAAATCATACAAACAAAATTTAACCCAATTTACAATTCTTAAAAAAATTATAAACAAATTATGTGATATTAAAATGATTGGGGCTCTTCTTCCTGATAATGTAAGTGAATGAAAAGATGGATTTTAATCCCTAGGAGAAAGAAGGATACTTGGAACTTGGATTGGATTACCATCTATGCATCACAAAAACATTACATACTTATCACCTGTATTCACCACTTTATATGATAAGTGGGAAGAGTTTTTTCAGTTCATCGTTAGGAGATCCATGCAATCAGAGTGAGAAATTAGGATGAATGAGTGAAATAGAAACAATGGAGATGGAGAGGGTGAAGTATTAATGGATTGAGATGAGGGAGATTGGGTAGAGAATCATTGAGGTAAATTGATGAAAAATAATATCACTAGAACGTGTTGTTCAAACCATTTAGGAAAAATAAAAAAACAGAAAGATGTTCGAGGGGGAGTGATAGATCAAAAGTCACATACCATTGGTTTTTGAAAGTGGCAATTCATCTGAAATGTTTGAGGGAGCGTGGTGGCAAAGATTCAGTACCGCAATAGCTTGAACAACATGTGGATGGAGAACTCTATTAGGGTTTTATTTAAAATAATGAGATGTGTTTTATCAGTGCTTTTAAAAAAGCACTGATAAAGAGTGGTCTTATTAGTGCTAGAATAATAAGCACTGATAAAACCTCTCTTTATCAGCGCTAGAATTTTAGCACTGATAAAGATATGTTTTATCTGCACTTTTTTATTTAGCATTGATAAAGTTAATTCATTATCAACACAAAAAGTGAAGGTAAAGACCTATATAATAAATTTCAAAAAATATAATTATTATAAATAAAAATTTAAGTGTATATAACTATAAATAAATATAAATTTATATAATTACAAATAATTATTTATATAATTATCAATATATTTGAAGAATTTTAAATATTTATCTATATATATAATTATATATATATATATATATAATTGTATAAAAATAATTATTTACATAATTAAAAAATTATATCAAAATAATTGTAAATATGTTTTTACAAATATAATTATAGATATATATTTACATTTATAATTACAAATATATATAGTAATAAATATTTTTATATAATTATAAATATATTTATAAAATTATATATATATATATATATTTATTAATATATAAACATTTATAATTTTTAATATAATAAATATATATTTTTTAAAATATATTTATTATATATATATGTGTGTTTATAATTTTATAAATACTTTTAAAAATATATATATATATATATATATATATTATTATAAATATATATATAATTATAGATATAATAAATATATTTATTATTTAATTATATTTAGTATAATTTTGTAATTATTTAAATATATATTCATTTATTTTTAACTATATAAAAACTTTAAAAAAATGAATATATATTTATAATTATAAACATATAATTTTTCAAATAGATTAAATATACATTCATTACAATATTTATATATAAATATAAAAATATTTATTTGTAAATTTTTATTTACAAAAAATTATTTACAAATATATTTTTATAAATATATTTTTAACATTATTAATGAATATATAATCTTAAATTAATGAATGTTAAAAATAAGTGAAATTGAATAATTAAAAACATTAAAAAAATGGATAAGTTTTATTAATTATACACATTATTCAAAAAATTAAAATTGAATATATAATAAAAAGAAATGAATATATATGGAAAATATTAAAGGTTATTAAAATAAATTTGTTTTAATTTTTTAAAAAATATATAAATTCCAAAAATATCAAAATTTAATATATATCAAAAATGAAAAAATTAAAATTAACTGAAATAATATTAAAAATGATTAAATGAAATTAAATTAATTAAAAATGATTATCTATTTAAATTAAAAAATTACTAAAAAAATCTTTTAAATAGATTCATTATATAACTTTCAAGCATAATTTAAATGATAAAACTCAATAAATGAAAACGAATTAATATTATTTATAAAAATTATGAATATATTTAAAATATGACATGTATAGTAAATAAATATATGAATAAATAAATATTAAAAGGTGATTAAATTTCAAAAAATATAAAAATCAATAAATATTAACAATGAATAAATAACATTAAATGAAAGTAATATTAAAATTAATAAATAGAATTTAATATAAAAAACTGTTTTAAAAAATGAATTCATATAAGATTAACTACATGAATTGTAAACACGTACCGAAATGAATGAAATATTTAAAAATGCATTTAAATAATTTAATTATATAAATTTCAGTCATTTTAAAAATACTACAACTTCATAAAAAAAACAGAATAAATAATAATCACATAAATTTCAAACATAATAAAAATAATGCATAGTAAAATATAAATATTTTCTAAAAATATTATATCAAAAATGAAAAAATATGTAAAATGTGAAATAAGTACAAGCCATACATACATATGCACACATGTTCTATACACATATATGTACATGTATCGTACATGATCACATATACGTACACAGACACACACATTTTTTTAATGGTGGTGTTCTCGTCAAAGACCAAAACACAAATTTTATTATTGGGAAATTAAAAATTACAGGAGAAAATTACATGAGTCTGAAAGATGATATTTTTTTGTAGTCCCTATCATAAAGACAGAGTAAATCAATAGGGAGATCATTCCTCTAGGTAATTTCATGGTTGACTCCCATATTAGCGAGGCTATCTTCAATCTTGTTTGCTTCTCGATAGGTGTGAGTGACAACAAATCTGATGTCCACGAGCGAGTGTAGATAGTCAATACAACATAAAGTAAGTTTCCAAGAAAGGTGAAAAACATCATTCCAAATGGATTTCACAATGGTCATTGAATCACTCTCAATCCAGATATTGTTCCATCTATGATGCTTAGCAAAAGAGATAGTGTGGATCACACTCATCATTTCAGCTTCTAGGGAAGAGGTGACACCACAACTACTATAAAAGCAGCCTATAATCTACCCATAGTGATTTCTACAGATAACACCACATCCCAAGAGTCCCGGGTTTCCTTTAGAAGCACCATCAACATTGAATTTAGAAACACCATCGCCATATACATGCATTTTGAAACTAATGTACATAAATAACCATGAATTTTTGAATATAAATTTGATAATTATATATATATATATTAATAATATTTTTTATTAAATGTTTTTATCAGTACTAAGAAAATCACTGTTAAAGATTCACTTGTACTTTTATCTAGTGTTAATAAATGTTACCTTTTTTAGTGATTTATGTTTAATGCTGATAAAATTTAGCGCTAGATAAAACATGATCGTGGTATACGTGCAAGACAAGAATACCACCCACAGAATCTTTATTATGAAATCAAAAATAGGAAAGATTATAAACAAAATCCGAGAAGACATCAACCAAAGAAACCATATGAGGATTTTCTCTCACTAAATAAGATAATCCTGATGAACTAGACCATAAGGAATTAACATCCAAATACTTTTTGGATGTACCCAAGTGGACTTTATAGATAGGGGATACAACAAAAAAATGAAAACTTAGCAAGTTCATCCTTATTGGTCTGGGTCTACAATAAGAACTAGAAGGTGTTCATGAGAAGGGATAAACATAAATGTAGGCATTAGAAAATCCTTTATACCATTTCATTTTCCAAAATTAATAATTTCTAAAGGTACAATCATAGTGGAATGATAAGTAAAATATGAGGCCATCATTAAATGTAAAAATCAAGGGATGCGGTGGAAGGTGGTACAATAATCTCAAGAGGTGCGGGGCCAGGAGTATAGTGGAGGTCACATTGAAGGATCTCGAATCTTTCCCAGGTAACAAACACAAAAATACTACCTAGACATGTGACATAAGTGGGATGGAATTTAGGGGCGGGATATGGATTTCCAGGATTGTTGACAGAATATAAACACAGCTGAAGAAACAAACCAATACACCACTACTACCGATATATTTTATACAACAATGAATGTGATCGCCATAATGAAAAAATAGGAGGACCGTGAATAATCGAGACTGAGGGAAGAAAAACTTCTTCAATGATCCAAGTATAAGCACTCGTGCCAGTATTCAGTCCTATAAAATATGACCCCTCACATAAATCAATCGAATGCAACAATTCCCAACCATATACAAAACATTTTTATAATTAAAAAACTAAACCAAAATATTTTCATGGAAAAACCAGTATAGGCATGTAGCATGAAGAAAAAACATGGAATCAAAAAATAAAACTACAATTTAATTTATAACACATACCATGAAAAAATTCACAAATATCCCCATTAAATAATTCTAAACTACACAGGGTGATGTTATTATAATTGTACTCTACATTATAAACTAGTTAGAGGAGTTATCAATAAACAAAAAATTCCAAGTACGACCTTGATATGCTAAGATCATTCCCACAACATCTCACAAACCAGCTTCAACAAGATTAGGGAAGGGACAGAAAACTACTAGACCCTTCCTTATTCATGTTGAAGGAGATAAAATTACCCCCTGAGTCCCACCTTCAATAGGCCCCGAAGTGGTGACTAGCACCAAGGGTATAAAATCATATGTGATATAGAAGGAATTACCCCATTTTTTGAAAAGGATTGGGAGATAAGATAGTAAATCCCAAACAACACAAAAACTGGAAGTAAAAGTAAGTCAAAAAACAATCCATTCCCATATGCATGTTCCAATATAAAGTGCTACAAGTACAAGAAAAATCAAAATGGAAGGTACAAAAGAAAAGAAAAACATCAACCCTAACCATCCCAGTGTACGAGCTAATACGACCCCACACGGTCCCCAATGTCCTCCTAGAAACCTGGAAATAGTTTTATATACATAGGCTGAGTATGCAGGTATACTTAGTAGGGAAGACCAAAAGCTATTGTGCACAAGTAGGGAGACACTCTAATGACCCGTGAAAAAGGAGATAACCAAAGCACCTAGCAAGGAAGCTATCCAACCAAACCTAACCAAGGAACACTACCTAAATAAATCAAGTCAAGTAAATTAATAGTAATAAAACATCGATGTTTGGGTACCCCACATCACTTTTCCATTGGTTATTAAAGACATCCTACGCGTTAGACCTCCCCCTCCATTTGCACTGCAGTCTCACTACCGCCCGAACAATAACCTTTTGGGCCACCAAAACCACGCATCCCTCCCATAGACACCTAGGACACAACAACAATGCACACCACCTGTAAACACCTAGTCTATAATAACATCCCACCACCCAGAAACCTAGGCTACAACAACTACCGCCATGCTCGAAGATACCTATGCCTCATCCCGAAGACAAATGGAAAACAAACTACCCACACACACCTGGGCCAACCACTGCCCGCACACACCTAGGCCAACCACCAGAACTACCCTGCCCAAAGAATCTTGGGATATAATGGACCTCAGGCCATCACAGCCTGCCTGAAGAGACTTTGGCTACTATGGAAATGGAGCAGAAAAGGAGTTAACAACCAGCCACTCATTGGTGTGTTGGGAAAAACACCCTCCCCCATGAAATGGGTGTGTTCATCACGAAGTTCTAAACTTGGGCGGGGTGTGAATAAGAAACATAAAAAATAAATTATACATATAGGTATACATGCACTCATCCCCAACCTAGGGGTTCCAAAACCAGCCCATACACAAACACCCTCATTACTATTCATTCATGAAAAAACACAATAGCCACAACCAAGTCACAACTCATTACCAGAAAACAATTCCCCATTGAACCCATTCTTTTTATCACATTCAAGTGGTTCCATTTAAATAATTCTTCGCTACTGAGCAACTAACATGCATAACCACAATCCAAGGAAGTAAAAATAGAGAAGTAGCAAATTAAGCATTCACAACCAGTTCTATTGTAAAGTCCCAACAACAAAAGGGTTTTGTGTGATCCCTCAAAGTACTGGAACCAAACCGAGCCCCAACATATGGCCCCACACAACCCCAAATCCACAAACTAACAACTACACAACAGGGGATCACATCTCTATCCATGTCACCTCACAAGCATCAAGAAGAACAACAATACACATCACCAGAACAGAGCAAGGGAGTTTTTAGTTTTAAACACAACATTACTTTAGTTCCATATTTCCATTTGGTTAATCGGTGTGACCACACAAGGATTTTTATTCACTAGGAATCCATTTAATCAATCGATTTTACATGATTAACCGGCTTCCATTTTACAACCATTCAATTTAAAGAATTATCCAGAATATAGAGGTTCATTAGTGCACAAGAAAGGACCACCAACAAGCATGATTTTCGATGGACAGAAGTCAATAAAATTCACAACATATAAGAAAAGGTAAAAGAGTACAACATCATCATCAAACACACCCCTTAATTCTTTAAAAACATTTTATTATCTTCATTAAGGTTTGGTTTCATCCATCCCTATAGGAACATTATCATAACCACCCCACATGATTCACAGTAAAGAGAGATGAAGGAAAAACTCTACCTAAATGATCAACAGTCGAAGTTTTTCTCCACACGCCAAGAACTGGGGATGTGTGACTTGAAGGGGAGGAACTCCGAGGACTCCAAGAGTGAGAAGGAAAGGCTACAACACTATGGCACCACTAGACTCGAGAAGGGGGACTCCAAACGCACCAAGGAAAGGAAAGATACCAGCCAAGAAGAAGAAAGAATCCTCGTGTGACAAAAGGTGAGATCTTGTAGTTACGAGATATGAATTCTTGAACCACTTTAAATGAGGATCATGGTTTATCCACGTGGTTGGGTGGTTAGACATGGTATAATTAATTTTAATTTAATAATTCTCATCAGAGCGGTGGACATAATGTCTATGAGTTAAAGGCTTTTCTTTAAATAGAGTAAAACTTATACCATAGGCGGAACTAGAAAGTATGGGAAAATGGTGTGATACTTAGGAAAAAGCCACACATTTTGGTAAGTAAAGGGCCACCCAACACTTGGGGTATTTTAGATACCATTAATGGGATTTTAATGGATATGAAAGGGGTATTAAAACACTTTTATGTCAAATGATCCATTGTGGGGGTATAACTGGAAAAAGTAGGAAACTGGAAAAAAACCAAGGGTGGGACACCGTCTGGTGAGACACCATAATGGTTCCACTGTTACAATTCCACTGTCACAGTGCCACCATAAACGGTTCCACTATTTATGTGTGCGACTGTGATGTTGTGACCACTATGGTGCCACTGTCACGGTGCCACCGGTTTGGTGGAACACCATAAGCAGCGCTACTATTTCAGTGTGCGACCATGATGGTGTGCTAGCTACGGTGCCACTATCACGATGCCACCATCACAGTGCCACCATAACTGTGCCACTGGTTTGGTGGAACACTATAGGTGGTGACACTGTTTCGGTGTGTGACCGTGATCGGTACCACCGTCACGGTGCCACCATGACCAGTGCCACCATTTTGATGGAACTGTTTGATGGAACCATGTTTTTGGAAAAATCTTTAATGAGTCACTATCTAGGCCATTACATCAGATACCTCTCAAACTATTGTCACCCTCGAGAATTGAAACTAGACCTGAAAGAAGACAGGGGTCCGAACAACCACCTAGAAAGATATCTCTCAGGAGTAAACCTCCTCGACATCAAGGAACACCTCTCCCCCATCCATCTTCTAAACAACCACAAATACACTATCTCTCCTCTCCCCCAAGTAACCAAAAAATCATGAACAATTCATACCTTCCTGTCATATGGATTAGTGATTCCCTTCCTCCTTGTCAAGATACTATACGGTTTGGGTGGCACTGACTCACCCGCATGGGTTTAACCACATCAACTTTAATACGTATTGATTAGGGATTAGGTCCTTCCCTCCCTATAGTCAGAACTATTCACACACATCCAGAGAACAAGGGAAACAATCCATTTCATAGTTAACAAGGTCAAGCACTACATGACAAACAAGTACAAAACAAAATAGAAGAAAACTCAAAATAGCTCTGGGTACTAGGTGCGCATCTGCGCCTCCTGTTCACAGGTACTCTACTCGAGGCCCCCATTCCTCCATAACACAAAAACCAAGGGGATGGTTCTTCCATGAAGAACCTTCTCCTTACGATCCTTGATCCTCACTAGTCTCTATAAAAACGTTGCATCATCCTTGATATCTATCTCCCCCTAGTCGAGGACGTGCGGATCACTGTGTAAATATCGATGGATCTAGGAAACATGGAAGATGTCATGCACCCTCAGTAGTGGTGGTGTTAGTGCTAGTTGATAAGTCACTTCACCGACCCCCCACAACACGTCGAAGGATCCAAAAAACCTTTGAGAATGATTAATTCCCTTACCGAACCTACTTTACCCACACTGAGGGGAGACCTTCAAGAACATGTGGTCCCCGACCTGGAACTCCAAGTGTATCATCCTATGATCAGCATATGACTTCTGCCAGTCCTGAGCTGCCTTCATCCTCTCCCATATAAGATGAACCTTTTCCACATGCTCTCCACCAAATCCAGGACAAGAACACCTACTTCCCCAACCTTTGTCCAGCACATGGGTGAGGGACCCAGCCTCCCGTACAAGGTTTCAAATAGAGCCATGCCAATGGCAGAGTGATAACTACTGTTATAGAAAAAATCTACTAGAGGAAAGTGCCATAACCATGATCCCCCAAAGTCTAAAACACATGCCCATAGCATATCCTCCAACGTATGGATGGTATGCTCTGTCTTACCATCTGTCTGGGGGCGGAAAGTAGTGCTGAGGCATAACTGGGTGCCAAAAGCATGTTTCAATCCTTTCCAGACCTGTGAGGTAAACCAGATATCCAAATCTGAGACTATGGACCTCAGAACTCCATGAAACCACACCATCTCATCCACGTACCTCTGTTCTAAAGCATCCCCTGCACTAGACTCCTTGATTTCTAGAAGGTGAGCTGATTTCATCAGTTGGCCCACCACTATCCAGACATCATCAAAACCCCCTTGAACTCTGGGTAGTCCCAGGATGAATTCCATCGAGATGTCTTCCCATTTCCACTCGGGTAAATATAAAGGTTGTAACAGACCACCTAAGATGCGGTGTTCATCCTTCACCTGATGACACATGAGGCAAGTTACCACAAACTCTTCCACTGCCCGCTTCACCCCAGGCCAAAAAAACTGACCCCTCAAACCCCGACACATCTTGGAAACTTATGGGTGTACCGCTAGGGGTGAGTTGTAGAACTCACCAAGAACTCTCTTGCTCATTTCCACTAGGACTAACAACTTCCCATGAAACAACATCCGATTCTGCCCATCTTTCGACCGTCCTCCTAGAGCATCACACTGGATAACAGGATCATGCATAACTTTAGACTCTAAGTCCCCACTAATGAGAGTCCTCCACTTGTTGAAACAGAGAGGACTGTACTGTCATCTGAAACAAACAACCTCTACCATCCTCCAACCTTGCATCCAGGTGTAGGGCCGCCAAATCGTCCACTGCCTTCCAAGCATCTGTTGATTCTTGAATCATATCCTTCTGTGACTTCCTTCTCAAGTCATTGGCCACCAAATTCCCCTTAACATCAGTTTAAGAGATTTCAAAGTCATAGTTCTGAAGAAACTCTACCAACCTCTGCTGTTTCAAGTTTAGGTCCCACTGGGTAAAGATATACCTCAAGCTCTTGTGACCCGTGAAGACCATGAAGCACTCCCCAATGAGGTAATGCCGCCAAAAATTTAGTGCGAACACGACCGTTACAAGTTTCAAATCGTGGGTGGCATAGTTACACTCATTGGGATGTAACTACCTAGACCCATAAGATATCACCCCTGTTGTTGCATCAGAACACACCCCAAGCCTTGGCCTGAATAATCATAGAACACCCCAAATATCACCCCTTCTTCTGGAAACCTCATTACTAGGGAACTAACCATCTTCCCCTTCAGATAACTAAAGCCTGCCTAGCAATTCTCACTCCAAATAAAATCCTGGTCTTTCATGGTTAAGGTTGTCAAGGGTGCTGAAAATCAGGAGAAGTTGGGCACGAATCTCCGGTAGTAACCCACTAGACCCAGGAAACTACAAACCTATGCCATGTTCTTGGGTGATACTCACGAAACAACCTCCTCAAAATTTGATAGGTCCACTACTATCCCCTGCTCAGACCCCACATTTCCAAGGAAGTGTACTTCTCATTTCTAGAACTTGTAATTGGACAACTTCCCCTAGAGATGGTGCTGTCAGAGGACCTCTAAAACCATCATAAGATTATCGGCATGATCCTACTCTGATCTTGATTAGATCTGTATGTCTTTAATAAACAAGACTATGAAACGGTCTAGATATTTTTATAACAAAGAGTTTATGAGCCCCATGAACACGACTGGTGTGTTCGTAATGATGAACAACATGACCACAAACTCAAAGTTCTCATATCTGCAACAGAAGGTAATATTTGAGATGTCACCCTCCTTCACCCTCAACTGGTGATATCCTGATCACATGTCAATCTTAGAGAACCATCTTGCCCCCTTCAACTTACCAAAAAGGTTTTCGATCCTCGGGAGGGGGTAAATGTTCTTGACCGTTTCCTAGTTCAGCCTCATGTAGTCTATACACAGCCTGAGACCACCATCTTCTTTCTTTGCGTAAAATACTAGATCACCCCATGGTGACACGCTTGTTCAAACAAAACCCTTATTCATTAGTTCGTCAATCTGAATATGAAACTCCCACAACTCAGAAGGTGCCATCCAATAGGGAGCCATCAAAATTGGATGAGCACTGAGTTACAAGTCTATCCTAAACTCGACATCACATCGAGGGGGTAGAGTCACCACTTCTCTAGGGAAGATGTCCAATAACTCACTGACAATACCTGAGACTTCCACCATCTATGTATCTTTTGACTCCATAGAAAGCTCAGATAACAAGGAAAGAAGGGGCTCTACTCACCAGCTGCCTTCCTGGAAACCCCGTTCACTGACAAAAGTCACAAGTTGTCTGCCCATATCTAAAAACATAACCTTTTTTCAGAAGGAGTAGATAATGAAACACATAGAGAACAACCAGTCGATGCCTAGAATGACATCATATTGCTGCATCTGCAGCCAAAGAAGGTCCCCACAAGACTGATGGGTCCCAAAATCAGTCTACATCCCTAGAAAACATGAGACAAGATGGTCTGACATCTGACTGGAGTAATCAAAACTAGGGGCATGGGAAGTCTCTCTGCATCTAGACCCAAAACATGGGTTAGACTGGGTGAAACAAAGGATTTTGAAGCTCCGGAATCGAACAAGGCACACGAAAGAGTGCTAAACAAGCTGATTGTACCTCGAATGATCTTTGACCCTACTAGAACTACTGCCTCTGCAGTGTGCAACTATCCACAACTAGCTCCTATACCGCTAGGATGTCGGATGCCTCCCCGAACACGCTCTAGTCGAGGTCCCTAAGGAGCTTCCTGAGGTCGGCCTCCTCCTGCAATGTTTGCTCTCAGAGGAGAAGGAGATCACTTTCCCTGCTGCTGCTGCTGAAAGGGAATGGATAGAAACAACTATTGCTGAGGTGGGCGCTGAACCTACCCACCAACACTGTACTGAACTCGGTCCCGGTACTGATTTCGATGGTGCCCACGACTGACACAGATGAAGCATCTCTGTCCTGGGCCTGTAAATAAGGGGCAAGGACCGGGAGATTGAAACTGGAACTGCTAGGGCCTGCTCCCCATTGGCCGAAACCTAGAAGGCCTTGATGCTAGAGGCCTGTTGCTGACGACCTTTCCCTTTGACGAGCCCAACTGGATCCCCTCTCATGGTACACCTCCCAGCATGCGCATCCTCTCAACCACTTCAGCCTTCTTCTAAATCTCCAAGTACGCCAGTTGAGTGAAGGGAGTAACAACATACTGAATAGAAGGTCAGAGTTCTTCCTCTAGACGTCTCGACTGAGACTCCTCAACTAAAAAGAGGTCTGGAGAAAAGTGAAGGAGATCCTTGACCTGATCCTTAGCTCCCTCACTGACATACTCCCCTGCTGAAGGGAGAGTAGCTCCTACCTCTTCTCAGCCTTCATTATGGAAGAGAGGAATTCCACCCAGAACTCCCTCTCGATGTTATTCCATGAAACCTTATCCTCCCTTTTCTACCCAAGATAGAGTGTCCACCACTGACATGCCGCTCCCCGCATCTGGATTATAACCAGAGGAACCCAGTACTCCGTTGGATCCTGGATCAAGCTGAAAGCTATCACCAGCTCCTCAAGACATCTCTTTATCTCTATGTCCGAGATGCTGCCCTTGTACTTCCCAAGGGTCTACCACTGAAAGGCATAAATCATCCTTTACCACTGGTCATCCTCATCCTCTCAATCAGCCCTCTGTTGATCAACCAAATCATCCTCTTGGTCCTCGATCACCCACACTACCTATGGTCACTGTCTGAGTGCAATAACTATAAGGTAAAAAAGGAATGCCTAAGACCGAGTAGTGCAGAAGATTTCTTTAAAATTATTCTTAGACCTTTTATTTATTTTAAATCCCCAAAATAACCAAGACACATAAGAACACAAGTCATTTTGATGCATGTACCTTTACTAGGGTCTCTGTCCTGTAATCAGTGTAGCCTCACTTGTTCGTTCAGTAGGTCCAGAGTCCTTGCATCAGATCACGGGTGACCCTAAAATCTGGCATCCTAGCCAGTCTTCCCTATCCCATTTTACACAAAAAGATTGCCCAACATTGTTTCCCTAGCATCTCATGCAATCCTCACTGTGCCTAACCCCAGACTCCATCATATCTCTCAACCTCCCTTTGATACCATTTTTTCACGACCCGCCTTCACCAAAATGATGGAAGAGACAACAAACTGCCAGACCCTTCCTTCTTCAAGTTGAAGGAGAGATAATGACTCCTAAGTCCCACCATCAATAGGACCCAGAGTGGCGACTAGAACAAAGGGTATAAAATCATATGTGATATGGAAGGAATTAACCCATTTTTTTTGAAAAGGATCAGGAGATAAGATAATAAATACCAAACACAACGAAAACTGGAAGTAGAAGTAAAGAAAAAAAATCCTTTCCCATATGGATGTTCCAATATAATGTGCTAAAAGTACAAGAAAAATCCAAAGGGAAGTACCAAAATAAAAGAAAAGAATTAACACTAACGGTCCCATCGTCCATCCTAATACGGTCCCGAATGGTCCCCAAAGTCCTCCTAGAAACCTAAAAATAGTTTTATATACATTGGGTGAGTATACATATATACTAAGTAGGGAAGACCAAAAGATCTCATGCACAAGTGGGGAGGCATTTTAATGCCCCATGAAAAAAGGAGATAACCAAAGCACCTAGCAAGGAAACTATCCACCCAAAACTCACCAAGGAACACTCCCCAAATAATTCAAGTAAAGTAGAGTAATCGTAATAACACATTGATGTTTGGGTACCCCGCAAAGCTTTCCCACTAGTTATTAAATACATCCTATGCGTCAGACCTCCCCCTCAATTTTCACTGCAGTCTCAATACCGCCCCAACAACAACCTTTTGGGACACCGCAACCATGCATCCCATCCACACACACCTGAGCCACAACATCCATGCATCCTGCCCATGGACACCTGAGCCACAACAAACACACACATCCCTTGTCATAGACACCTAGGACACAACAACTACCGCCATGCTCAAAGACACCATGGCCTTATCCCGATGACACTTGGGAAACAAACTTCCCTCACACACCTGGGCCAACCACTGCCCGCACACACTTGGGACAACCACTAAAACTACCCTGCTCGAAGAATCTTGGGCTATAATGGATCTCAGGCCATCATAGCCTGCCCAAAGTGTCTTGGGCTACTCAGGAAAGGGAGCAGAAAAGGAGCTAATAATCAGCCACTCATAGGAGTGTTGGGAAAACACCCTCCCCTATGAAATGGTGGGGGGGGGGGGGGTTCGGCACGAAGTGATCAAATTGGGTGGGGCATGGATAAGAAACATAATAACAAAATAATACATATAGGAAAACATTCACTCATCCCAACCTAGGGGTTCCAAAACCATCCCATACACAAACACCCTCATTACTATTCATTCATTAAAAAAGCATAACAACCACAACCAATTCAAAAATCATTCCTGGAAAACAATTCCCCATTGAACCCATTCTTGTTATCACATTCAAGTGGTTACATTTAAATAATTCTTTACTAATGGGAAAATAAGAGGAATAACCATAAGCCAAGGAAGAAAAAATATCAAAGCAGCAAATTAAGCATTCACACCCAGTTCTCTTTTAAAGTCACAACAAAAAAAGGTATCCGTGAGGTCCCTAGAAGTACTGGAACCAAACCAAGCCCCAACATACGGCCCCAAAGGGCCCCAAATCCACAAACATACAATAGTAAAATAAGGTATCCCATCCCTATCCATGTCACCTCACAAGCATCAAGCAGAACAGAGCAAGATAGTTTTCATATTTAAACATACAATTCTTTTAGTTTCATCTTTTTGTTTGGTTAACTAGGGTGACCACACAAGGATTCTTATTCATTGTGAATCCATTTAATCATCTTAATAATCCATTTAATCAACTAAGTTTACGTGATTAACCGGTTTCCATGTTACTGCCATTCAATTATAGAATTATCTAGAAAACATATATTCATTAGTGTGTAAAAAAGGACCACCAACTTTGATGATTTTTAGTGGACCTAAGCCCATACAATTTACAACATATAAGTAAAGGTAAAAGAGTATAACAACATCATAAAACACACCCCTTCATTAATTAAAAACCATTTATTATCTTCGTTAAGGTTTGGTTTAATCTATCCCCGTAGGAACATTATCATACCCACCTTGTATGATACATAGTAAAGAGAGACAAAGGAAAAACCCTACCTAGATGATCAATGATCCAAGTTTTTCTCCACGTGCCAAGAACTGGGGATGCACGACTTGCAGGGGAGGAACTCCAAGGATTGAAAGAGTGAGTTGGAAAGGCTCTAGAATAGGCACACCACTAGCCTCGGGAATGGGGACTCCAAACGCACTAAGGAAAGGAAAGAGACCATCCAAGAAGAAGAAAGAATCCCCATGCGATAAAAGGTGAGATCTTGGAATTATGAGATATGAATTATTGAACTAATTTAAAGGCAGATCATGGTTTCTACATGTGGTTAGGTGGTTACACACTATGGAATTAATTTTCATTTAATAATTCTCATCAGTGAGGTGTCCATAATGACTATGAGTTAAAGGGTTTCCTTTAAACCGAGGAAAATGGGTAATAGGGGAAGAACAAGAATGTACAGGAAAAGGGTGTGAAACCAACAAAAAATCCATATGTTTTGGTAAGTCAAGGGTATCCTGAATCTTGGGGGATTTTAGATATCATTTATGGGACTTTAATGGATTTCAAAGGGGTATTAAAACACTTATACGTCAAAAGATACACTGTGGGGGAAGAACTGGAAAAAGCCAGATACTGGAAAAAAACAAAGGGTGGGACACCATTTGGTGAGACACCGTAATGGTGCCACCATTACGGTGCCACCATAACGGTACCACCATAAGTGGTGCCACCATTTCAGTGTGCGACCGTGATGGTGCAACTGCTATAGTGCCACCCATTTGGTGAAACACCGTAAGTAGTGCCACTGTTTCGGTGTGCAACTGTGACCGGTGCCACCATCATGGTGCCACCATCACGGTGCCATCATCACGGTGCCACCATGACCGGTGCCACCATTTCGGTGAAAATGTTTGATGGATCCTTGTTTTTAGGAAAATCCTTAATGAGTCACTATCTAGGCCATTACACAACATGCGTAACAGTGATACATATCTTGTAGTACTAATTCATATAAAGTTGTATACTAATAAACACATGCTCAGAAAAAAATTAAATGAAACAAAAAATAAATGATCATATTAATATATAACTTTTATCAACCCAATGGTACCTAATTGGATTCACCACCTAGGTAATAAGGGAATAATATCAACCATGAAATCCAATGAAACCTTAGAACCATCAAATAAACAAGGCAATATCCATTTTCCTTAATAGATAGAAAATAAAAACAAATTTTGGATAAATTAAAGCTAAAAAAGTCAACCATTACAAGTTTTAGAATTACACAATATGAAAAAAAAACATGTTAAAAAGATAAGACTCTTTACCTAAACTTTAAAAAAACCCAAAAACCTAGCTCAACACACAACCTTTATTCCAACCAGGCCCCTACAAATATCATACAGAATCAATCCTAGTATCACATATAAAAACCAACTTTTAGACATACACTTTAACTCTGCATTATGGGGACCAGTAGATAGTAGAAAACATCCAAAATATCAAAATTAGGGTGTTTCACCACATTAGACTATGTTTCACGATCATTAAAACTACTCTCAAGACATTACCTGTCACAAACTAGCTCGATTCGATCCCGAACTGAACACTCAAACCTATGCGCGATAAGGCCTAAAGGGTATCCTTGATCCCTATAGGTTGACTAAATGCATCTGGGAATCATATATAAATAGTTGGGATTGATTTATCCAATTAATGACAGTAAATTAAATATGAAAATATAGAATAAAATAAATATAGGCAGCCCAAAAAATAAAACTAGGCATACTGTAACACCTTGAGATTTTGTGAAATATATTTTTTCAAATTAATTTAATGTTTCTGATATTTTTCATTTCATGAAACACTAAAAATAGTTATTTTATATTAAATAAGCTAAAAATACCTTTCACATGGAAACAACTTGGTGTATGTTACACACAACACCTAATTGGCATATGTTACACAAAACATAGAATTTGTATATGTTACATGAAACATCGACTTGACGTACGTTACACACAACACCGAGTTTCTACAAAAAATCATTTTATTATTATAATTATTAAAAATGAGATAACTATAACCTAGTCATTAATCACAGTAATATGAATAGTAATAACTACTTTTCAAATATTATTTATAATGGTTTTATATAAATAAATCATATTGATAATGAAAAATATTTTTTTTTGATAAAGTCCTTTTATGTTTAAAAATACTATTTTCTCAAAAGAACTACTTTTAATGTATTTCTTTGAAAAATAATAAAATTAATTTGAGAAACATTTAGAAATTTAATTTTATAAAATAAATGTCATTTTATAATTTATAATGTTTAAATTATCTTAGGGTTAATTCTTTTTATTTTTCCGAGAAACTTCATTTTTGGATGAATAGTGAAAAATATCAGATTTTAATTCAAAACCATCTTTTCATACAAATTATTTAGATGGTTAAATTATATTTTAATTTGGTTTCAATGTTTAATTATATTATATTCTTATAAATTTATCCAATTTGGTTCATTGGAATCAATTTCACTTTGAAATTTAATATAAAAACATAACAAACTTTTGAATGTTTTTACTTTAAAAACCCACATTGTTGACCAAACTGCAGGATTAAATTTAAATTAATTTCTGCCACTTCTATGATTTTAATTTGAAAAAATTGATTCCATATTTATAATCATGATAAATTATAATGTCTAATAAGGAAAACTTTGTTTTTGACCAAAAATTTTAGTGAAAGTGATTAAAATTAATTACAATGATTAAGAGAAAAAATAGGTTAAGAAAGTACTAATAATTAAATTTAAGACCCAAAATGACCTATAAACATGTAAAAAACCCATTTTATGGCCTTTATTCATCCATTAACCTTACATTAATGAGTTTTTTTTGGTTTGGTATGACATTTTTAGGTAAAAAACATGGGTAACCCTAATTGGTTTTTAAAAAGGCCACCACCTCTCTATCTTCTTCACACCTCTCAAACCACTGAGGTTTGGACAATCACCAAACAACACACTTACCAACATCCCTATATTCTTCATAGAAGACTCATATTGGGAATAAATTAATCCAAGGAGAATTTTTTCACAAACTACAAGGAGTTACCCGATTAAGAGGAAACATCTTCTCTCAAACTCTTTACATTTATTTTTTTCCTTCACTCCCTAGACTACACTTACTCAATGATTTTATAAAAAAAAACAGTATATTAAATATAATAAGAAGTTTTTATACAATTTTTTAACTAAATTTACACACACTTCCATCTAATGGGTAATTAATATACTGTTTACTTGTATAAAGAAATACCGCATCACAAAATGATGATTTCTCATTTTTCCTTACCGCCTCCCATAGTGGACATTATGATGGAAAATATGTTTATATATTTTATTTATCATATTTATTATGTATTTTGTATTCTATAATAATTTTACTACACATATCATTGTACTTTACTTTTGGTGTAAATATAACAATTTTGGTAGAGGAAGTGTGAACTACCGCCCACCCAAAGTGATGTGATTCGTTTACACACTACATGAAATGTATTAAGGAAGGATTTAGTGAACTTATATGATATATATGATATAATAATGCTAATTTAATAATGAAATATACACATATATATACACATATGTCATTTAATTCTTTCTTTCAATACTATAACAAAAATAGAAAAATCGTTCATGCATACGTACGACTTACCGTCTCTATAAACGACATATTCCATTTTGTACATATATATTATATAAATTATTATAATACATATATAATGAATATATATGATATTTTTATCATGGTGTACTTAATAAAAATCATTATATAAGTATAAGGACCAAATATATAACAAATTAAGAAACATGCAAAGAAGAAAGCGAATATTACCTGAAGTGAAACCTTAATATAGGATTGTTAACAAGTGAGTAATATAAGGTCATAATCAAACCATATATGGTATTAGATATAATAATATTGTTCTATAAAATATTTATAATAAATTTATATTTATTATACATGTTTTTTGAATGATTATGATGAGAGTCAACTCACAAGGTTAGATAATTTCATCTCACTTTTTTATTTCCATGATATACATCCTTTATTCACCACCCATTCCTTTTGTGTGGTGTGTATACTGACCATGGATGAATTATATGATTATTATACTTATATTTATGGGTATTTACATATCTATTTTATGAAATTTATTTCATGGGGTGTATGTTTTAAATGTTATCTAATCAATAATGTAATGTTGTCTCAATTTTCCATCTTTGAGACACACGCCATGTTATGCACCTATATTTTTTTCCCATGAGGTGTATATACTACATTTGAAATTTTATATCATTAATATCCTTGTTTTAATGATAATTTAAGCTTAATTTAATTTAATTTTCATACATGGGGTGTATGGTTCAAAGCTACCACGTGGTAAGAGTTTATTTAAACAATCTCATCGCTTTTTGAGATTGTTTATGTTTATGCTTCCTTGATTAAAATTATTATAATCAATATCTCAAGAAAATTCATTAATTTTATTCTCCTCTGGATATTAATGATATATTCATGTATTGGTACCATATTTCCACTCTTTGGTACATAATATAATTAAGAATCTATTTTTATAAATGCCTGACTTTACACTCTCTTCAGTAAAAAATCTGTGTTCCTTAGTAACCAAGTTTTATAAGAGGTTTCCAACAATATAATAATATTCTACTATAATATTTAAAATAAAATTTTACCCTTTTTTATTTTACCAATGATTTCAAATAAATTTTCTTTTTTACTTCATATGACATGTACAAATTTATCCCTCGTTATTTTTGTGAAGCTTCCTTTACACATTTAAAAGGTCAAATTTTTAAGAATTTTTTGTAAAATTATTTTTTAGAGATAGTTTTCACAAGGTTTTCAATAATATTTTTTAAATTATTAAGGAAAATTGTTTTCATATTTTTTTTCAAGATCTCCTATAATTTTTCAAGAATTTTTCAAAGGATTTTTTTTTCAATATGTTTTCAAAGATTCATTTATATGTTTTCATGAAAGTGGGTTTCAAAAGTTTTCATGTTTTAAAAATAAATTTCCAAAGAATAAAGGATATTTTCCATAATAAATGTTTTCAAAATATCCTTCCAAAATTATTTTACATATAATATGACATCTGTTGATGTTAGTCATTACTTTTAGGAAATGATATAAAGGTTCTATTCATATTCTTTCTATAAATGGTTTATGCATTGATGTCATGATTTTTATGAAACCTATTTATCTTCCACTAGTTATAAGATTTTGAAAACCACTTATTTTCATAATTTATGCTTTCATTAAGTGATTATTAAACCTATCTATTTTCATTTTTTATGATGTGATGAAATTTTAATGATACCCATTTCTTTTCATGGGTTATAATTTGATGTTTATTAAACTTTTATCTTTTTATGGGTCATGATTTGATGAATGTTTTATTTTGTAGAACATGTATGAATGATGTTATTATGATATGGCTTTGACCTATATCTATCTCAATTTCATTGGGTAATAATTTATGAATCATGAGTATAAATGTTATGCGTGAACCTGATTACATGTTTAGAATGTGATGTATGGACATGGTTGCTTGTCCAGAAGTTTATGAGTGAACCTGATTTCATGTTCATAATGTTATGTGTGAACCCCATTATGTGTTCATAATATTATTCATAAAACTGATTACATGTTTATAATGTTATGTATGGACCTGATTTCAGGTTCATAAGTTTATGTGTGAACCTAATTACAAGTTCACAATGTAATGAGTGAACCTGATTGCATGTTCACAAAATTATACATAGACCTAGTTATATGTCCATAAGTATATGATAGGGCTTGATTTTATGTACTTAACTTAATGTGTTAACCTATTCATACTTATACATGTTCACTAAGTTAAACATTGATATATATTCCATAATTCTATGTCTTTTTCCTATGTTATGTTTTCATGGATTATAATCTGGATTTCATTATAATTCATGTCTTATGAACTGAAAATATTTATTCCATGATTCATTTTAATGATCTATTATATGAATAGTATGATGTTATAATGATCATGATCAAATTATTATACCCTTATGTTCCTGATATGTATACATATTTCCTTCATTTACCCTTACTGAGAATTTGAGCTCAACCCTTTCTTATATCTCCATTCCCTAGGTTATGAAGAATTTTTTTAAGTATAATTACTATGGGGGAATATCATTGTGTGAAAAATTGAAGATATTTCATTGATTTATAAGATTTTGTTCCAAGTTTCCAAAGTAACTAAACTAATACATTCTTTGGGTGTCTGTTTTTGTAATGTTTTAAGTATTCCACAAAAGTTAAGTAATGTTAATGTATAAAATGATAAGGTCTCTATAGTTGGTATCCGAGTGATGGTTTAGTAAAACTTTAGAAACTAGTATGATAAAACTTTAGAGATATCCCTAGGTATATTTCTAAGGATATTTCTAGGGATATCTCTAAGGATAACTATAAGGATGAGTTAATGTTTAGGAAAATATCCTAGAACTTTGGTAATGGATAGATTGAGTGGTTTTCAAGAAATAAATAATTATCTAGATAATAAAAGTGGATGTGGATATAGAATAGATGTAACTTTGGATAAAAACTCTGACAAGATCTCCTGGGCATAAATTGGGGTATTCTGGTACATGAAAATAGGCATTGCTGCACACCTGGTTTGACACTCCTAGGGGATATGATTTGGGAAATCACATACTCTTTATGAACCATAATTAATGATTTAAATAGATTATGAATATGAATAAAATTGTATAAAACTGAGGTTTCATAGATTAAATAAGTATAATTCATGATTTATCTACCCTATATGTAATTTTCATGATTATATGGTATCCCAATATGATAAATGTTTCTCACACTATGATTTCTAGTTTTAGTCTGTAGAGACAAATAGAAGGAACATGGTTAACATTTAATGTTTCATACGTGGAAATTATGAGAATTATGAAAATATATTTTACAAGTGGAAATATTATAAATATAATCAGGATGGTGGTGCAATTATTGGTTATACTTCTGAAGATAAAGAGACCTCAAACAACATGTGAAAGGTATGTGATGTTCTTCACGTATTGTTAACATTTATAATAATAATAATGATTAGATTGAGTTTGAAGAACCTTAATACATGATTCATATTTCATATTCTATTAAAGAGGTATTAAGGAATAATTTGATGAAGCCTGAGTAATGGTTTAATAATAAAGTTGGATGAATGAAGTACTTATGTTTTGGAATTCAAAGATCATGTTATATTAATCAGGAAATATATAAGTATTTTTTGTATATGTTTACATTAATGATTGAAAAGGATATGTTTAATAGTGATTAAGACTTAGAAAAGTGATATTTTGATTAAGTGAAATTAACCCTTAATGTGATCAAGATGTTGAGGAAATTGTGTTTTTCTTGGATAAAGAGATGATTGATTTGGATAAAGTAAACTGGATACCATTGATTACCTTGGATCTGATTATTGATAGGTTTATAAAGTGGTATATGTCATCATGGATGAAATTTAAAACATCTTAGATTCAAGGAATATATCGAGTATCATTTATAATAAGTAAGCATGCATGTATTACAAAAGGATTTATGGTAATTCAGGTTATTACCATGTTTTAATAGGATTTATGATGAGGGTCTTCACATGTTTTGAATGTGGCATGGAAGAGATACTTTTGGATATATGGGGGATCAATGTAAATATGTTTTCATGTCATTATTTCTAAAACTTTTATATTTTCATCTTTCATAAGGGTTATAAGGTTGAATATTTATGTAAAGTTCATGTAAAACTTTGGATGAAGTCGATAAGATTAAAGTGTTATATCACCACATGAAGATTTATGCATATTGGATAACCAGATCTAAAAACTTTATGTTGATGATAAGTAATGACAAATGGGATGGAATACCATGGATCTCATAATCTCTTAGTAATTCAAGAATGAAAAATTTACCTTCCTTTTTGGAGAAAGAGGTGAAGTGGATCAAGGAACAACAAAGGGTGAGGTTTTCCTGAAATCATGAAAGTATACATTTTCATGAAAATTATACAGCTTGAGGAAAAATATCTATAAATACAATTTTATCTTAATGCTTTAATTTTATTAAGCTAATGGCCTTTTAAATCATCATACATTTATGACTTTGAGGCCCTCAACTTTTTATTGACCATTCACTTGTTTGTGATTGATGACCTCAATCACTCCCTACAAATATTTATGATTTTACCCCAATTCATTTTTTCACTTCCCAACTATGTTCTCATATGTGAAAACCTAGTTATGTAATAATTTGGGTAACCATAATGTTTCTATCTTTTTTTATAAAGGAAGTTTTACTATTCATTTTTACAATGTGGGCTTCTATAAAATGAACTTTGAAGTATTAAACATTAGATAACCCATACGAATTTTGCAGATAAAATTAATTTTAAGGGGGGTAGAATGTAACACCCTGATATATTGTGAAATATATATATTTTAAATTAATTTAAAGTTTTTGATATTTTTCATTTCATGAAACACTGAAAATAGTTTTCTTATATTAAATAACTAAGTCAAACATTCCATTAATACGACACTAAATTGGTGTTTGTGACATGAAAAAATGAATTGGTGTATGTTACATGCAACACTAACTTGTCATAAGTTACACGCAACACCGACTTGGCATATGTTACACACAACATTGAGTTTCTACAAAATATCATTTAATTGTTATAATTATTAAAAACGAGATAACTATAACCTAGATATTAAACATAGTAATATGAATATTTATAACTAATTTTATAATATTTTTTACAATGTATTTATATAAATAAAAGATATTATTAATGAAAGATATAATTTTGGGTAATGTCCTTATATGTTTAAAACTACTCTATTCTCAAATGAAATGCTTTTAATGTAATTATGTGAAAAATAATAAAATTAATTTTAGAAAAATTTATTAATTTAATTTGATAAAATAAAATTCATTTTTTAATTTATAATGTTGAAATTATCTTAGGGTGAATTTTTTGGATTTTTTTTGAGAAACTTCATTTTTAGATGAATAGTGAAAAATATCAAATTTTAATTCAAAACCACCTTTTCATCTAAATTATTTATAAGGATAAATTATATTTTTTACTTGGTTTAAAAGTTTAATTATATTATATTTTTATAAATTAATCCAATTTGGGTCATTATAGTCAATTTCACTTTGAAATTGAATATAACAACATAGCAAATGTTTAAACATTTTTACTGTAAATCCCGCATTGTCGATCCGACTTTGAGATTAAATTTATATTAATTTCTACCTCTTATGTGATTTAAATAAGGAAAAATTGATTTCATATTTTTAATAATCATAATATATAATTTCTAATAAGTTCAACTTTGTTTTTGAGTAAAAATATTAGTGAAAGTGATTAAAATTAATTACAAGGATTATGAGAAAAATTTGGTTAACAAAGTACTAAAATTTACATTTAAGACATAAAAAAACCTATAAACTTGTCAAAAACACATTTTATGGCCACTATTATATATTTAACCCTATTTTATTTAGTTTGTTTTGATTTTTTATGACTTCTTTTAGGTAAAAACGTGGATACACCTAACTTGTTTTAAAAAATGCAAAGTGTGTCCTTACCCTTCCCTATAAAAGGCCACCACCTCTCCCTCTTCTTCACACCTCTCAAACAACTTAGGTTCAGACAAGATATAGCCAATAAACTTATAAAAATACCTCCCATACTTATATAATCCTACCTCAGGATGAAATCAATTGAAGGATGACTTTTGGGACAAACCAAAAAGAGTTACCCGATTAAGAGGTAATGTGTTCTCTCAAAATCCTTCCTTTTATTTTCTTTCGCCACTCCCTCAAATATTCATATTACATTATTTTATAATAAAAAATTATATTAAATATAATATTATGTTGTTATTATAATTTTCTTACCTACACTTATACACACTTCCATCAAATGGTAACAAACATACTGTTTACGTGTACGACGAACTACCACCTCATGAAATAATGATTGTTCATTTTTACTTATGGCCTATCACAGAAGAAATTATGATGAAAACTATATTTATATATTTTATATATGATATTTATTATTTATTTATGATTATTTAATCCTTTTACCACACATGTATTTGTACTTTCTATTTGGTGTAAATACGATAATTTTGTTGGATGAAGTGTGGACTACTGCCCCCACAAAGCGATGTGATTCATTCACACACTACATTGAATGTATTAAAGATGGGTTTAGTGAAATTATATGATATATATGATAATTTAATAATGATATATATATAGAAACACACGCACATATTTAATCTACCTTCTTTATTTCAATATGATAATAAAAGAAGAAACATCGTTCATGCGTATGTATGACTTACCGTCTTCATGAACAATGTATTCAATTTCATAATTATATATCCTATAGATTATTATAATACACATATAATGAATATAAATTATATTTATATCATTATTTAAATTCTATTAATCATGATATAAGTACAATGACCAATGATAAAACTAATTAAGACACATGTGAAGAATAAAGAGAATATTACCTGAAGTGAATCCTTTACATAGGATTATTAACAAGCAGGTAATATAAGGTCATAATAAAACCATATATGGTAATAGATATAAGAATATGGTACTATAAAATATGTATAATAAATTTATATTTATTATATAGGTGTTTTTAACAAGTACGATGAGAGTCAAGACACAAGGTATGATAATTTCATATCACTTTTTATTTCCGTGAGATACATGATTTATTCACCACTCATTCCTTTTGTGTGGTGTGTATACTACCCATGGATGAATTATATAATTATTATAATTAAATTTATAGGTATTTACATATCCTTCTTATGAACTTTATTTCATGGGGTTTATGTTTCAAAAATTACCAAATCAATAATGTAATTTTGTCTTAATTTTCCTTCTTTGAGACACATGCCATGTTATTCCATTATATTTTTTCCATGAGGTGTATATAATTCATTTTAAACTTTATATAATTAATATAATTATTTTCATGACATTTTAAACTTTATTTAATTTCATTTTCATACATGGGGAGTATGGTTCGAAGCTGCCAAGTGGTAAGAGTATATTGAAACAATCTCATCACTTTTCGAGATTGTTTATGTTTATGCTTCCTTGATGAAATATTATGATCCATATATCAAGAAAATTCATGAATTTAATTATCCTATAGTTATTAATGATATATTCATATATTGGAACCTTATTTTCACTCTTTGGTACATAAATAATTAAGAATTAGTTTTTAAGAAATCTTGAATTTACACACTCTTAGGTTGAAAATATGTGTTTCTTAAAAACCATGTTCTATAGAATGTTTCTAGGAATATTATAATATTATAATATAATATTTAAAATAAAATTTTCCCATTTTTTATTTTATCAATGTTTTCAAATGAATAATTTTTACCTCTTATAACATGCACATATTTACCCACCATAATTTCTATGAAGTTTCCTTTGCACTTTTAAAAGGTTAATTTTTTAATAAAATATTTTTTAAAAGTAATTTTCAATGAAAGTGTTTAAAACGGTTTTAAAAACTCTTTTATAAAATATTAAGGAATCGTTTTTCAATTTTTTTTTTCAAGTTTTCATTATATGTTTTCAATAATTTTCAAAGGAAAATGTTTTCAAATTGTTTTCAAATATTCCTTTATAAGTTTTCATGAAAATGGTTTTCAAAAGGTTTCATGTTTTAAAAATAATTTTCCAAAGAAGAAATGATATTTTCCTTAAGAAATGTTTTGAAAATATCTTTCCAAAATTATTTTTCATTTGATATGACATCCGTTGATGTTACTCACTCTTTTCTAGGAAATGATCTAAAGGTTCCATTCATATTATTTATATTAATGGTTTATGTTTTGATTTTATAATGTTTATGAATCCCTTTTCTCTTCCAGTAGTTGTATTATTTGGAAACCCACTTCTTTTCATGGGTTATTATTTCATGATGTTATTATAAAACCTATCTCTTTTCATAGTTTATGATGTGATGAATTGTTAATGGTACCCATTTTATTTCATGGGTTATGATTTGATTTTTATAAAACCTATCTATTTTTTTGGGTCATTATATGATGAAAGTTTAATTTTGAGCCACATGTATTAATGATGTTATTATGAGATGGGTGGGACCTATATCTCCATCCAATTAATTGGGTAATGATTGATGACTCATGAGTAAAAATTTTATGTGTGAACGAGATCTCATGTTCACAATGTTATACATAGACCAAGATGCATATGAATAAGTTTATGTGTGGACCTGATTACATTTTCATAATGTTTTGAGTGAACCTTATTATGTGTTCATAATGTTATGTGTGAACTTGATTACATGTTTATAATGTTATGCATGGACTTGGTTTCATGTCCATAAGTTTATGCATGAACCTAATTACATGTTCACAATGTTATGCATGACCCTGATTGCATGTTCACAACATTATACATAGACCTAATTTCATGTCCAAAAGTCTATTAAAGGGTCTTATTTCATTTACTTAACTTAATGTGTGAACCTATTTCTACTTATACATCTTCACTGAGTTAAACATTGATGTGTATTCCATAATTCCATGTATTTTTCCTATGTTATGATTTCATGGCTTATTCTCTTCATTTACTTATAATTCATATCTTATGAACTAAAAAACTATATTCCATGATTCAGGTTTATGATATTTGATATGCAGGTTATGTTCTTCTAATGATCATGATCACATTATTATACCCTTATGTGAATGATATGCATAAAAATTTCGTTTTATTTACCCTTATTGAGTATTTGAGCTCAACACTTTCTTATGTCTCCTTTCCCTAGGTTATGAAGAAAGGTTTTTAGTATAATTTATAAGGGGGAAGATCTTTTTGGGATTCATTGAAGATATTTAACTAAGTTAAAAGATTTTGTTCCATGTTTCTAAAGGCACTAAACTAATACGGTCTTTTGGCATCAAATTTTGTAATGTTTTATGTATTAAAAAAAAGTTATATATTGTTAATGTATTAAAATAGAGGGTCAATTTAATACCTCCATGTGACCCCATGCATCCCCTTGATGTGTGGGTTCCCTCCAAATCATGCACACTAACAATGCACATGGCCAAAAATAAACTGAAACCTCCAAAACTCTAAAAACAATAACTAAGAAATCAACCCAAACACCAATAGAATATCAAACAACATGAAATAAATAAAATAATAAAGAAAATGATGTTTGGGTGTGAAATTTCTCCCCACAAAAAAATTCCCCCATATATTCACCAACTATATGAGGAACACAACTAGAACCCAAAACTGAAAAAAGCCAAATGAGACTAGCAATACCAATGTGAACTTTATCTCCAAAATTCACACCTGATAGTTCAAGAAAGGTAAAACAAAAGAAAGAATAAATGGTGGGTCACCCCACCATTTATGAAACTATATATCATGGGAAAAACCTCTAATGAGAAATTATCTTGAAGAAGGAGAATCAAATGACACCCTAGGACAAACCACAATTTATAATTTCCACAAAACATAGCCATCTCAAACTGACATGCGACCACTCAAATATAAAACCATTCTAAAAAAAGACTAACCATTAAAAGTTAACATCCATAAATACCTCAAAACAATCCACAAAGATCTCTAAAAAAAATTATTGAAATAATATACATCAAGGGAAAAATTCAAACATTTTATACTCTAACGTTCGAGAAAAAAGGTCAGATCTACCTCCTCTACACCTATAAGCTCTTTAATGCGTGAAGAGCTTCACTCCGTGACCTATAGTGGGATCTATGATGTCATAAAGCATCCATTACCCCACTGTTAGGATATGCTAATCTTTATATGAGACTTTCTCCTTTGGAAAAAATCTACAAAACTTCTTCATGTTCCCCAAGTAGCCACACTGATGAAAATACTTTGGATCACTACAACATGAAAACTTGGAATTCCCAAACTGAACACATTTCAAGGAAATGAGTGAGTGTCCTAATTAACAAGAAGAATTAATTGATGAAGGAAACTAATATGGAATATGCTCACTTGGTTTACAGTCCAGACCAGATGGGGATCCCCTACAAGAACAAAGAGAAACTAAACTGCTAACCACCACATGTTTTCCTATGAGAACCATCTTGTCTACAAAACCTTAATCCACTAAATTCTAAAATAAAACTTCCTTACATGAATGAATTTAAATCCTTGATATTTGGATAAATACCCCACAAAAAGCAAGGAGCCTTTAACAGATCACTCGACACCACCTATGATGAAAAATAAACTAGCTCATTAAAATGGTCAACATAGGCCTTAACCATTTGAAAAACATGTTCAATACCCATGAACTCTTCTAATTTCTTCACTTTCACTTATTTAGGGACAAAACACTAAAAAACACGGTATTGAAAATGAGCCAAGTCATTCCAACTTTCACTGGTGGAGGAGAGATCACATCCACTGATCCAAACTAGGCCCCTCAAACAAACCCTAAAAAACTCACACCCTCAATGATTTCGGGGTTTCCAAAGACCTGAAAAAACTTTCAAATTACTCTAACCACTCAAAATACTCCAAAAAACCTTGATCACCACGTAAAACAAGTAACAACTGAGAGGTTATCACCTCTACCACCCCACTGGGGATCTTTAGAGGTAAGACGATTGAAGGTGACTTATAGCAAACTCTTTATACTTTTTTTTTTGTTTTATACTCTATATAACATAATAAGACAAATTAAAAAATCTATATTAATTCAAAAATCAACCAAAAAAATATATCAATACAAGATACCAAGATCATAGACCAAAACATCATAAAAAAAATGAAAAATCCTTTTTAAAAAACAACCACTTCACTTTCATTTTTTAAAACCATTTTACACTCCCGAAATCATTTTCAAAAATCATTTTATTTTCAAAATCCACTCACATAAACCAAAATCAAAATAATAGCATCACTCACACCAAAAACTTATGAGTAGGGAACTAGTGGTCTTACATGACTTGGACACATCGTTTAGAACACCATGAGCTGTGCATGAAACTACTGTTGGAAGAATAAGGAACCACACACTTAGGCACCACATTGTTTTCTATGCCATGTAAGCTCATCATGCAATTTTAACTAAATTTCATTATCATCACCTAAAATTCACAAACCAATCTAACAAAAAAATCACTAATAACATGAACCCATAATCAAAATGAAAGACTTAAATCCCAACTACTCATAGTAAACCAAGTCTCATCATAGGCGGTGATGATTAGGTATCAGTCTATGAACTACAACATGATTCTTAATACTCTTATCTCCAATCTACCTGGAACCCCAAATAACAAGGGCTGCTCTAATACCATTTTGTCACAAACAAACCTGGGTCAAGCACATGAACCAGTTACCTGAGATGGTCTGTGACAAGGCCTGAGGGGCATCAATGATCCCCTTGAAATAATGATAATCATATATGTATGATAGGTAAATTGTTTGGGATCATTTTAACCTATAATATCAAATATAAAATAAAGTAGATATTTTAGTGAAAACATAAAATAACCAACTAAACATAAATAAAAACATACAAAATATCCATTTACAATATACTGAAAAAAATATGTCCAAAAAGGACCTAAAATCATCTATGTGTGACCTCCTATTAACCACTATCCATAAAACCAGCTGATCCCCAAGAAAACATGAACAAGAATCTGAACCAGGAAAACAACTTGGGTCTAATGATGCTGAGTGAAACATGTTGGGTGTGAGCATATAAAAAATCTATATGTAAGAACTATAAATTCCATAAATTTCCTTTCCCAAAATAGTATACAATACTATATTGAAAAAATCATTTAGGAAATAGGTTTTGTAAAAAAAATAACAAATCAATAATTTCCCAAAACCCATTTCAAAAATAAAACATGGATTTTTTTAAAAATGATTTTAATTTCGAAAACCATTTTCATAAATAATTAAATTTAGAAGATCCATAACCTAGGTAAGTGCGTAAAAAATGGAATAAAACTGAATATAGACAAAATTGGATATTAAAAAAAAGAAAAAAAAAACAAAAACAAAAGGAGGAAGCACAAAATAATCATACATAAAAAACAAAACATGAAAAAAGTATTACAAATTAGAAATAGAACATATAGAGTATATTTCATGTGTATATCCTAAAAATCACTAGCGTGACCCTATATGTCCTTAGTTCAGATCCATATGGCCAGAAAAATGATGCAAATCTAAATCCCTTAACGAACTCAGATGCTATATATTATCCTCACTGGTGGAACAAACCACATGGAACATCTCCATCCATGGGGATCTTATCTGTCTAATTAGGATATTGATAGAAATCATCTTTCGACTCTTTAGATGATGTATAAAATCCCAAGAAAATATTAAAAGGGAATGGGAATAGGCCATCACATGGTTGAAACCAACCTAGATGCCAAAAATCATGCCTTATGTACTCCCCGACACCATCATTGGGGGGACCCTCTCTAATTGGAGGACAACCATGGGGGTTAATATCACATAGAAAACATGTTAATAGTGTCAATAGGGCCAACACATAATAGGAGTTTTAAACAATTTCTAAGAAACAACTCAAAGTACCAAACATGCCTTCATATTTTAAATCCAAAATCACTCCCAAGGGAAAAGACCTTTCACTCATGAACTATTCCCAAAACCAAAGGAAAATGTTAATCATGCTTGGAAGTTTCCAAACAGGCTGTTAATGTCTTTGTTGGTCGGAGTGGACACTCAAGAGGGGGGTGAATTGAGTTCCAATTAAAATTTCTACTAAAAAAAATTTCTATTAAAATCCCCCAATTTCAAAAACAAATTAAACTGTAGTGAATTTATATCGATTATAAAGGTTCAATTAGTTTCTCAAAGATTGATTAATTCTCAGTTAACTTAATCTGATGATTAGATTAACTTTTGAAACTAACTTACTGGTTTATAATAAATATAAACACTTGCGAGTTTAACTATCAAAGTAGCTTTGAAAGTAAATTATATTTCAAAGTAATAACAGTGGAATATGAAATAAATGTATATAGTATAGATATAGGTTGTAACTAAACACACAAGAGTTAACCAAGAGGTTCAGTCTCAAGCCCAGACTTAGTCCTCTCAAAATTTATATAAAGTGATCCACACCCTGGATCTGGGTTAACAACAGTGATCACACTGTTCAGGTCAAGAGACCTCTACCACAGTTATACGTGGGATAACAAACAACAGCTCAAAGTTGTCCAGGTCACACTCGACCTCTACCACTATCCACAGTGGGAAATAAAGGATGTAAAGATTGTGAGTGAGGATTTAGAAATCCTCCAGTTAAGGTTTAGGAGACAGTGTGTGTGTAATAATTAACAAGCTACACACACTGCTCGTAATGAAAATACTAAATCACTTAGAGCAAGATATAGAGTTCAGGATGGCTCTGGTGATTGCAGTGCAGCTCTGGACTCTTGGATTTGATCAGAAATGGTTCTGAGTCCTTCTCTGGTATTCGACTGAAAAACAGAGTATCGTTTCTTCTTTCAGTGCTTCCAGGTTCAGCTTGGTTATCGGCTCAGAAAAAGAAGTGTTCTGTGTAGTTCTTCTTTAGAATAGATTGCTCGATGTATGCTCTGTGTTCTGGAGTCTGGTAGTAGTAGTCTTGTGAGTGAAAGTTCTCCAGTTGTTCTTGGCACGTTTTGAACTTGATCGCATGTGTGTTCCGTGTGCTCGATCTCTTTCGGTCTCCTGTCTCTCTCACATCTTTTTATACATACACGATGTCTTTTTTATGCCTTTTTTGTTTTTCTGAGAAGAAGGAATGATTATGATTTTTGATCGTACTTGGTACGGTTTCCTGAAATGGCAACATAAATCATTTAATAACATTAAATGCATAAAAAGTAACAAATGTAACCGTTATTGTAATAAACAAATAGTTTCGGGGATATAGGATTTGACTCCGCAGTTCATTATAGGTAGCCATTTGTTTGTAGACGTGTACGGTTGACTCGGTGTAGGATCTTCCATCGGTAGCTCTTCAAACTCTTATCAGTGGCTCTTATCGGTAGCTCTTATCGGTAGCTCGATGTCAATCGGTAGCTCTGTGCATCGGTAGCTCTGTGCATCGGTAGCTCTATGCATCGGTAGCTCTGTGCATCGGTAGCTCTGTGCATCAGTAGCTCTTTGCATCAGTAGCTCTGTGTCCATCGGTAGCTCTGTGCATCGGTAGCTCTATGGATCGGTAGCTCTATGCATCGGTAGCTCTGTGCATCAGTAGCTCTGTGCATCAGTAGCTCTGTCTATTATGCATATTGGTAGCTCTCTTCAGGTCAGTGATACTTACACTTGATTGTCTTATGCAAAACACATCTAATTCACTTAGAATCATTTCAAAACTTATATAACATGGATAAGCGAGATTGACATAAATCAAAAATTATTTTAACATTATTATTAACTTAATCATCGATTTGAAAGTATTAAAGTGTAGATCAACAGTAATTGTGAATATCATAATATATGAAAACATAATTGGGATTGTTAAAACATATGAATACAAGATTGGGATTATCAAAACATATGAATACAATATTGGGATTATCAAAACAGATGAGGTCAACAATCTCCCCCTTTTTGATAATCACAACTTATGATATGGCCATTTTAAGATAGTGAGAATATAGTATTAGATAGTATAACATTAATATTCAATTTTCTCAAAGAAGACCGTATCAGAGGAAAGAGGAAATAGTAATAGAAAGATATAGATCAAAAATTATCATAGGTAGAAATAAATACAATAGTATCAGAGATAAGGTTTGAAATAATTGGTACCAAAGAATATAGTATTAGATAGTATAACATTAATATTCAATTTCCCCTGTTATATTTATTGTCTCCCCCTTTGTGATAATCAAAAAGTGGGAAACCAAACATAGAAAACTGATAAACTAAGAGAGTGGAAAAGAAAGAAAAAAACATTTGTATTAGTTCAGACAAAAGAGTATATAAAAAGAATAGAAAAAAAAGATTCCTATCAAACATCCTTGCCATTTATCAATCCACATCTTCAATGTGAGATTTTCCCTTGGGATCAGAAGAGAATTCAGGTGTTGAGGATACTGGGGAGGACTTTGGAATTCCAGAAATGATCATAGGGGGCTGAGCAACTGATACAGTGCCAGGCCTATAATGGGAAGTCCTTTGAGGGATCATAGGTGTGAGACTTCTTATGGCTTGAGCAAGAGTCATCTAAACTGGAGACACAGTAGAGGCAGAGGCAGGCAAAGCAGGAGGTACAATGACCGGTCTGGCATCCACATGCAGGAAGGGCAGAACAGGTTTCTGAAATCCATTATAATGCTACCTTCTCTCTCCATTGTAGACACAAAATCATCTCTATTTTCAATGAATTTATCCAATGCAGGAGTAAGCTCCCTGAGCTTACTAACCTGCTCTCTGAAGGCCTGAGTCACTGGAGGTAACTTTAGATTCTCAAGCAGAAGTTTGAAATGGTTGGTCAATTGTTGCTTGGTATAAACCTTTTCAAAATAAGTATCCACCTTATTCTTGATTGCTTCTTGAGAAGCAGATGCCTCTCTCATGTAGTCCTAGACGATTTGCATTATTTCTCTGGCTGAATCCCTGGTAGACAGCACAAATCGACTTAAATCTGATGAGTCCACAGAGCCACTGGTTGACATAGAACCAAGCTCCTCCTTCATCAGAGCACGAAATTGATTCAGATCAATTGCAGGTTTTGGAACTAGAGGACCAAGAGAGAAGGATACAGTTTCTTTGAAGCTTGTGGTCAACCCACTAATCAGATTTTTCATTTGAGAGTCGTGATCTTTGACATGATCCTTCACAGATGTTTTGAAAGCTTCAAACACCGAGAACAGCTGACTTACAACACTTTTCACATAGGCTAAATCCTTATCAGCTTGAGATTTTGAACTCATGAAAGAGTCTAAGGCAACAACAGATATCCGTAGATCTTCAAGATCTGCTTCTAGCCTAGAAGTTTGAGTCTGGAACTCCTTGACTTCTTACATTAGCTCACCCACAAAAGTTGATAGATTGCAACCAAGAGAAAGCTCAAAAGACCTTTCTAACATCTTCATTTCTTCACCAAAACAGTGCTTTATCTCAGCAATAGAGGCACTGAAGGATTCCTTAAGCTCATTCTTTAGGGATTCGAGGTTAGAATTAGTAAAAAAATCAGTTGGAGCAACTGTAGTAGATACTCTTTCAGAAGCTAAACTGACTACAGAATCAGCCATGACAGATTGAATCGAGGATACTAAAAAAGATTCCATTGTATTTACTTCTTCTACAAAACTAACTTTGAGATTTTCTTTAAGCACATCTAAATCATGTACTCGGACCACATCAGCAGGTAATAACTCAGAATTGATGTCATAGCTGATCTTTGGTCTATTCAAAGATACTTCACTATCCGAATCAGGATAATCCAAGCCAAAGACTATAAAACCTGGGTCTTCTAACCAGTCTTCAGACTCGATAGTCACTGTAACATTTCCAAACTTGGTGTGATGCTCCCCCTCAATGGGTGCATTCTCATATATAGAAACTACATTCTCTGCTGGTCTTTCTTCATCAGAATCTTCCACAACAACTTCCTTCTCTGCAGCAGTAGGATGATTTTCTGGAATAGGTACAACTTCTCCTCTTTCTCTTTCTTCATCCATAGAAGGTACAACTGAGCTTACAATAACTGGACTTAGACTCAATTCAGCAGAATTAGATAATTCAGAGACATTCTTTTCTTCCTATACATGCTTAGAGACCGACTGGTCTTCCTCATTAGCAGGTGTCTCTACTTCTGCTAGCACTTCCTTTTCTAAAGACATAACTTCAGTAACATGGCTTGGAGGCAAGTCAGGATCTCCTCCCTCATCCATAGGTGTTTCTTCCTCTTCTTCTTCTTCTTCTGACTCATCACTGTAGTCAGGTTCCTCTTCATCAAGTCCTAGACCTGGATCTCTTTTATCTTCTGGCCTTGAAGGATAATCCACAGGATTGAACTTATCATATACCTTTTGGTCATCATTGAACCATTCTCCTCTCCACAGATTCCAATTAATCTTTATATATTTTCAAATTGTAGTAGTGATACAAAAGTTTCTCTTCACTACAACTGTCTCATCTTGAGACTCAGCTATCCCTTTCACTTTGATCATTACAGAAATCAGCTTAGCAAAGAATAGGGCATTAGTCTTTGATTTCGGCCTTGTCATATCTTCCATTTGACTCATCACTAATCTGCATAAATTGACTTTGACATCATGTCTCAAAATATGTAGGAGATAGATATCCTGATATCTCAAATTAGAAAAGTCTCCTCTCCTTGGTATCAATACTTGTTGAACAAACTTGAACAGTAATATGTTCTCTCCATCCATTTCTGCAGCAACCACTTGCCTTGGAGTTCCATCACCAGTCAGTTCTTTCAACGCGGTCTCATGATAAAAAATGTCACTGGTAGGTGGCATTGCTCTTGATACATATCCAGACACACCTTCATGAGGAAATTTTAAGCAATCATCCCATTCTACTGATTAAAAAGATAGCACTTTACCATTTACAAACGAAGATACTCGATTCTCATTCTCTAACTTCTCGAAGCTTACGAAATTGTAAAACTGTTTTACCAACTTTGGGTAGTAGGGACTGTTGTTATTTGAAAAGCAGTCTACCCATCTCTGAGCTTCCAGAACTTCGAGCACCAAGGACCTGCTGGGCAGCAACCAGTCTACACATAGCTCTTTTTCGACCACAATAGCTCTATTTTGCAGATGAGGATTTACTGGTCTCCTTACTGACATAGTTCTAACTTCACTACTCGCTTCTGGCTCGGAATTCTGCCTTTTTTGCTTTAGGCTCAACACAGTCTTCTCGGATGATAGGAATTTTGGTTTTTACCATCGCTGGTTCGAGGGATCTCAGGTTTGCAGAGGGTTCGGGTTCTAAGGTTCGAAGGTAAACGGTTTTGGGTTCAGTGGAGTGAGAAGTGGCTTAGACTTAGTTTTATCATTTAGGAATCATAAGTTAAATAAATAAAAATTAAATAAAAGAAAACGGTTCACATTCTTGACGACAAAAAAAAAAGATTTAAAACAACACTTTATCGATGATGATTTTTATCGGTGAGGATTTCTATCGGTGAAGATTTCTATCGGTGAGGATTTCTATCGGTGAGGATTTCTATCGGTGAAGATTTCTATCGGTGAGGATTTCTATCGGTGAGGATTTCTATCGGTGAGGATTTCTATCGGTGAGGATTTCTATCGGTGAGGATTTCTATCGGTGAGGATTTCTATCGGTGAGGATTTCTATCGGTGAGGATTTCTATCGGTGAGGATTTCTATCGGTGATCATTTCTATCGGTGAGGATTTCTATCAGTGAAGATTAAACATCCCCAGCTCGTGCCTAATGTAACATAACCTATCCACACTTAAGGGTTTTGTGAAAATGTCGGCCAATTGATGTTCAGTGCTGATAAATTCAAGAGAAATATCACCCTTTTGATAATGATCTCTCAAAAAATGATGCCTCACATCAATGTGTTTGGTTCTTAAGTGAGATACAGGGTTCTTCGAGATGTTTATTGCACTGGTGTTGTCACAGTTAATCGAAACATGCTTAAAATAATATCCATAGTCCAAGAGAGTGTGTTTCATCCACAGAATTTGTGCACAGCAACTACCAGCAGCTATATACTCTGCTTTGGCATTGTATAGAGCTACAAAATTTTGCTTTTTACTACACCAAGATACTAAGGATTTTCCTAATAAATGACATGTTCCTGAAGTTCTTTTTCTGTCTAATTTGCAACCAGAAAAGTCAGCATCTGAATAACTCATTAACTCAAAGGATTGTCCATTTGGATAAAATAAACCAAGGTTAACAGTATGTTTGAGATACTTGAAAATTCTTTTAACAGCAAGCAAATGAGATTCTTTCGGGTTAGCTTGAAATCTTACACACATACATACACTGAACATAATATCTGGTCGACTAGTAGTAAGATAAAGTAAACTACCAATCATACCCCTATAATTGGTTTGATCCACTAGTTTCCCAGTTTCATCTGTATCCAATTTACAGATTGTACTCATAGGAGTTTCACTCTACTTAATACTATCTAAACCAAATCGTTTTAAAAGATCCTTTGTATATTTACTTTGATTCAAAATGATACCATTTTCATTTTGAAATACTTGAAATCCAAGAAAGTATTTGAGTTCTGCCATTAAACTCATTTCAAATTCATTTTGCATACTTTTTGAAAAATCAGTACATAAAGAATGTTTAGAAGATCCAAAAATAAAATCATCAACATAGATTTGTAAAACTAAAACATCTTTAGAAATTATTTTAATAAAAAGAGTTGGATCAGCAATCCCTTTAGTAAAACCTTTTGAAGTAAGAAAATTGCTGAGTCTATCATACCAAGATCTTAGAGCTTGTTTTAAGCCATATAAAGCTTTAGAAAGTTTAAAAACATGATTTGGAAAATGGGGGTTTGTAAATCCAGGAGGTTGTTCTACAAAAACATCTTCAATTATAAAACCATTTAGAAATTCACTTTTGACATCCATTTGATATAACTTTAAATTTAGATGTGCAGCATATGCAAGTAAAATCCTAATGGCTTCTAGTTTAGCTACAGGTGCAAAGGTCTCCTCATAGTCTATGCCTTCTTCTTGACTATATCCTCATGCAACTATCCTAGATTTGTTTCTAACTATGTTTCCTAATTCATCAACTTTATTTCTAAAAAACCATTTAGTGCCTATTGTTAGTGTGTCCTTAGGTCTTTCAACTAATTCCCAGACTTTGTTTCTTTCAAATTGGTTTAACTCTTCTTGCATATCCATTACCCAGAATTCATCAATGATAACATCATTAATGTTTTTGGGTTCTAGCTGGGAGAGAAAAGCTTGATGTTCAACCTGATTTCTTAGAGAAGCTCTAGTCTGTGTTCCTCTATGAAGATTACCAACAACAGCATCCAAAGGATGATTCTTTAGAATTCTTGTTGATCTATTAAAGGTAGGACTAGACACTTCAGGTGCATCAGTAGGTTCGGGTTCAACCGAAACAGATTCTGGAAAAAGTCCAAAACTAGAAGTTTTTATAACAGGTTCTTTGGATTTATCATTAAGGTCCAGAATAGACAAATCTTCTTCAAGATTCTCAAGAGATGTTTTAGGCTCATGGGGATCAGTTTAATCTAATTTGATGTGAACATATTCTTCCACACATTTGGATTTCTTATTAAACACTCTATAAGCTTTACTTGAAGTAGAGTAACCCAGAAAAATTCCTTCATCACTTTTAGAAGAAAACTTGTCCAGATTATCCTTTGTGTTAAGAATAAAGACTTTGCAACCAAAAACTCTGAAGTAATTAACCTTAGGCTTCCTATTGTTCCATAAATCATATGGGGTTTTCTTATGAACATGTCTGATCAAGACTCTATTGATAACATAACAAGCTGTATTTACAGCTTCAGCCCAAAAGTAAATAGGCAGTTCATATTCATTGAGCATGGTTCTAGCTATTTCTTGAAGGGTTAGGTTTCTCATTTCTACTACACCATTCTGCTGAGGTGTCCTAGGAGCTGAAAAGTTATGAGTGTAGCCATTGTGTAAGCAATAAGATTCAAAGTCTTGATTTTCAAACTCATAGCCATGATCACTTCTCAGGGTCTTAATTTTGAGTCCACTAAGATTTTCTGCAGACTTGGAGTATTTAACAAAGGAAGAATACGCTTCACTTTTGTGAGCTAAGAAATATACCCAAGTATATCTAGAAACTCTTGATGGTCCAAACAAATCCATGTGAACCAACTCAAGTGGTTGAGAAGTTGAGACTTCTTTCTTTGATTTAAAAGAAACTTTGTGTTGTTTTATCTTTTTAAAGGGATTACACACTTTGTCATTTGGGAATTATAATTTAGGTAAGTCTCTAACTATGTTTTTCCTAGCCAGTTTTCTAAGTGAGTGAATGTTGCAGTGTCCTAATCTTCTGTGCCATAGCCAAGATTCTTTATGAAAATCTTTCAAACAAGAAATATTTTGTTTGGATAAAGAATTTAAATCAACAGCATAGACATTTTCATTCCTTAGAGCAGAAAATACTAAAGCATTTTTGGAGTTAAAAACATCACAGGAATCATTTTCAAACTTGACATTGAAACCATCGTCACATAATTGAGATATACTAAGCAAGTTATATTTAAGTCCATCAACGAATAAAACTTTAGAAATTAATACTGAGTCAGGGTTACCAATCTGGCCTAGGCCGATGATTTTTCCTTTAGAGTTGTCACCAAAAGTGACATGACCTCCATCAACCTTTATTAAGCTCTTGAAGCAAGAATAATCTCCAGTCATGTGTCTTGAGCACCAACTGTCTAAATACCATATCTTCTTGTGACAGCTCTTCAAGCAGGTCTCCTATAAAACATATTTAAACAGGAAATGACTTTGGTACCCAGATTTTCTTAGGTCCAGATAGGTTAGAAATCAGGGCTTTAGGTACCCAGATTTGTTTTATTGGTTTTATACAATTAATAGAAGTAGAAGATTTTGAGGGATAAACTTTATTTGGTATATAACCATATGAATATCCTGTTGAAGCATATGAATTTCCAAAACTGGAACTAGTAATATTTTTTTCAGACTTAGGAATAAATCGGGTTCTGGTGAACTGTCTCTGTCCAGGTTGGTATCCTAAACCAGTAGCATATCTAGGTGAAACTTTCTTTCCTAGCATTTGAGTTAGAGCATCCTTTCCATTTGTGAAATTTTCTAATTCCTTTCTGAGTTGCTCATTTGACAGTTTCAGTTCTGTATTTTCCTTTAATAGTTGAGCATTCTTTTCCTTTTCTATATCAAGATCAGATTTATGATTAACACTTAAATCATACTGTTTCTTTAAACCTTTGTATTTGTCTTTAAGCTCATTACAGGTTTATTCTAACATATCACATTACTCAAATAGTTCAGATTTTGACATGTTTTTCGAATCAGAATCATCTTCAAAATAATATTAATTTAAAACAGGAGTGTCGGATGTTACCTCATAAGTATTTGTCATGAAACACATGTTGGCTCGATTCCTTTCAGAGTCCGAAGATTCGGCTTCACTAGTGCTGTCTTCTGAAGCACTCTAGGTAGCCTTCATGGCTTTCTTGTACTTATTATCTTTGTAATCATATTTCTTTTTGAATTTTAACTTTGGACAGTCTGCTTTGATATGTTCTTTTCGCTTGCATTCGTAGAAGACAACTTCATTAGTCCAGTCAGCTTTCTTCCAATCATTTTTCCATTTGTCTTGTTGATCATACTTTCCTTTGTAATTTTTTTTCCTAAAGAATTTCTTTTTCCTATAAAACTTCTTGAATCTCCTAGCTATCTGAGCCATTTCTGCGTCACTTTCATACACTAAATTTTCACTTGTTGAACTGTCATCCTCCATTTGTATTTTTTCCTTCTCCTTACTCTTCAAAGTAGTAGACTTGAAAGCTACAGATTTTCTTTTCGGTTCATCATCTTCCTCTTTGTTTACCTTGAGATCTTCTTCATACATCATCAATTTTCCAATAATCTCTTTGACAGGTAGAGCAGAAATGTCACATGATTCTCTGATTGAGACAGATGTGCCTCTCCATCGCTCCGGTAGACATCTCAAGATTCTCATAATTTGTTCCTTTGGTGGAACATCTTTTCCGAGTGAATTCATCGTATTGACTATCTCATTAAACCTGAGATACATGTCAGAAATAGGTTCATCAGACTTCATTTTTAAAATCATCATACTTAATAGTATAAGTGTTCAATCTCATTTCTTTAACATTATTTGTTCCTTCATGAGAAACAGCCAAGGTATCCCAAATTTCAAAAGCAGTTTTGCATGCAGAAATTTTGTTGAATTCTTCATCTCCTAGAGCACAGTACAGAGCATTCATAGCTTTAAAATTATTATTGTAAGCAGTCTTTGTAGGTTCATCCCAAGTAGATCTATCAGTAGAGGGAATTTTGTATTCAGATTTAATAGCAGTCCAAATATCAAAACTCATGCTTTCTAGATGAATTTTCATTTTAAGTTTCCACTGAGCATAGTTATTTCCATTAAAGAAAGGTGGCCGGTTAGTAGCAGCACCCTCAAGTCTATTATCCATTATAAAAAAAATTTAAAGAGATAAAAATTTAGAAATAACATAAATTTTATGAACTTTAAAATATAACTAAAATCAAAGTTGAAAAGCAGAGAGTAAATAAAAAGTTTTGCAAAACAAACAACATCTGATACCAAATGTTGGTCGGAGTGGACACTCAAGAGGGGGGTGAATTGAGTTCCAATTAATTTTTTTTTCTAAAAACAATTTCTATTAAAATACCCCAATTTCAAAAACAAATTAAACTGTAGTGAATTTATACAGATTATAAAGGTTCAATTAGTTTCTCAAAGATTGATTAATTCTCAGTTAACTTAATCTGATGATTAGATTAACTTTTGAAACTAACTTACTGGTTTATAATAAATATAAACACTTGTGAGTTTAACTATCAAAGTAGCTTTGAAAGTAAATTATATTTCAAAGTAATAGCAGCGGAATATGAAATAAATGTATATAGTATGGATATAGGTTGTAAATAAACACACAAGAGTTAACCAAGAGGTTCAGTCTAAAGCCGAGACTTAGTCCTCTCAAAATTTATATAAAGTGATCCACACCCTGGATCTGGGTTAACAACAGTGATCACACTGTTCAGGTTAAGAGACCTCTACCACAGTTATACGTGGGATAACAAACAACAGCTCAAAGCTATCCAGGTCACACTCGACCTCTACCACTATCCACAGTGGGAAATAAAGGATGTAAAGATTGTGAGTGAGGATTTACAAATCCTCCAGTTAAGGTTCAGGAGACAGTGTGTGTGTAATAATTAACAGGCTACACACACTACTCGTAATGCAAATACTAAATCACTTAGAGCAAGATATAGAGTTCAGAATGGCTTTGGTGATTGCAGTGCAGCTCTGGACTCTTGGATTTTATCAGAAATGGTTCTGAGTCCTTCTCTGGTATTCGACTGAAAAACAGAGTATCGTTTCTTCTTTCAGTGCTTCCAGGTTCAGCTTGGTTATCGGCTCAGAAAAAGAAGTGTTCTATGTAGTTCTTCTTTAGCATAGATTTCTCGATGTATGCTCTGTGTTCTGGAGTCTGGTAGTAGTAGTGTTGTGAGTGCAAGTTCTCCAGTTGTTCTTGGCACGTTTTGAACTTGATCGCAAGTGTGTTCCGTGTGCTCGATCTCTTTCGGTCTCTTGTCTCTCTCACATCTTTTTATACATACACGACGTCTTTTTTTATGCCTTTTTTGTTTTTCTGAGAAGAAGGATTGATTATGCTTTTTGATCGTACTTGGTACGGTTTCTTGAAATGTCAACATAAATCATTTAGTAACATTAAATGCATCAAAAGTAACAAATGTAACCGTTAGTGTAATAAACAAATAGTGTTGAGGATATAGGATTTGACTCCGCAGTTCATTATAGGTAGCCATTTGTTTGTAGACGTGTACGATTGACTCGGTGTAGGATCTTCCATCGGTAGCTCTTAAAACTCTTATCGGTGACTCTTATCGGTAGCTCTTATCAGTAGCTCGATGTCCATCAGTAGCTCTGTGCATCGGTAGCTCTGTGCATTGGTAGCTCTGTGCATCGGTAGCTCTGTGCATCGGTAGCTCTGTGCATCGATAGCTCTGTGCATCAGTAGCTCTGTACATCAGTAGCTCTGTGTCCATTAGTAGCTCTGTGCATCGGTAGCTCTATGCATCGGTAGCTCTATGCATCGGTTGCTCTATGCATAAGTAGCTCTGTGCATCAGTAGCTCTGTGCATCAGTAGCTCTGTCTATTATGCATATCAGTAGATCTCTTCAGGTCAGTGATACTTACACTTTACTGTCTTATGCAAAACACATCTAATTCACTTAGAATCTTTTCAAAACTTATATAACATGGATAAGAGAGATTGACATAAATCAGAAATTATTTTAACATTATTATTAACTTAATCATCGATTTGAAAGTATTAAAGTGTAGATCAACAGTAATTGTGAATATCATAATATATGAAAACATAATTGGGATTGTTAAAACATATGAATACAAGATTGGGATTATCAAAACATATGAATACAAGATTGGGATTATCAAAACAGGTGAGGTCAACAGTCTTGTGTTTAGCAAATCATACATTCAAGGTAAAAAACTATCAGAGATTTATAAGTTCACTTGAAATATATAGTTGAAGTAATTTTTAAAAACATTAGAAGTTTTTAGAAGATCATTTGTGTAACAACACAAGTACTTATAAAATAATTTGTTTTAATTTTGGAATTAAATAGTTTAATTATTTATAAATTTATAATGAAATAAGAGGTATTTACATAAATTTTGGAATATATACTAACAAAATAGGAACCTCACATATGATATTATAAATAAAATTTATGCATCTTATGAGTTTAATCATGATATATTTATATCATGGAAAAAAATAAAAAAATGTTTTGGAAATGATAAATTAAGTGTTAGTATTTTTGTAAGCCATAATTATTTAATTAGAATTTTATAATTAATATAATGATTCAAAATAAAATTTATTTTCATAAAATAGATTCATAAATTAATATTTTGTTTTCTTATGATTATAATATAATTTTATGAGACCTTAATTAATTTTTAAAAGTGTCATAAAATCTGTTATAATTTTAAAATCGATATTTTTCGAATAAATGATGATTTTAATTAAAAATTTAATTGATCATATTTTGAACATTATTGTCATAAAATGGAGTTCTTTTTTGAATTATCCTCATTGGGAAAATGTTTAAGGTGAATTTTTTGGATTTTTCAAAAATACCTGAATTCTTGGTGAACAGTAAAATAGAAACATTTACTGTATATATATATTATAAGTTAAATACACAATTCCTTGAGTCATTGATAATGTAATCACTATAATATATAACTAAAATTCATTATTTTAATATATTTAGTGATAATTATTAAACTATTCATAGTTTTGATCCAAAATAATAAATTAATGTATAAAATAATGAGAAAACACCCCTCTCCTCCCCTATAAATACATCCCCTCATCATCTCATATAATCACACCTCTAAAGCCCTATAGATTATTTAATTTATACCCAATTACCTTAATAAGAACCTTCCCCACATTTTTAACCTTTTTGTCTCATCAAAATTCCAAAACCAGGGGTCTTAATGAGGTTCTCAAGGAGGAAAATTCAAGAGGTAAAGTCCTCTTTTTATTTTCTTATTTTTTTATTTTCAATTTCATTTCTTTTTTTATTCTCTACTCACCTACCATAATAAAAGTGACATGATAAATCCGGAATCTTAAATATACTATAATTATATTATTTTAATTGAATATCAATCATTAAATATCTCTTCTTCTCCTCTTATTCTATAAAATGAAAGCATCGTCCGTGACGTGTCGATTCACCGCCTTCACAGATGGCGAATTTTCATTTTCCATTACCACTTTCAAGGTTGGTCATAAAACCATTATTAATTTTATATCAAATTGTATTATACATATTATAATTTATATAATGTTCTGGAACCATTATATAAACATGATATTAAATAAAATTATATAAGTTCGTGATGGTCGTAAAAACTGCCAAAATAAATTAAATAATTTTCATTAATGTTTTATTTAACGAATCATCCTCATATCAGAAAGAATAATATATAGTATCAATTAAAATTTTGGGAACATATTAATTCAATTTCATTCCACTTTTATTGTTTTTCATCCATTCAAAAAGAAAATCCATAGTGAACCAACCGTGGAAACCATGAAATAAACGCACTCAAAACAATGAATATAAAAAGATATTATCATTAAATGGGTGAAATATTATTATAAAAAGATAATATAAGGTATTATAGATATTAATATTTATATTTAATATATTAATAACACTTTTTTAAACCATTATTTATGAGGTTTGAACACGTTTTAAGTAAGATGAACCCAAGTTAAGGGACTTTTCTTTAAAAACCCTCTTTAAAATTTCCATTTCAAAAAAATTAAAAAGGAATGCTTTTATGATGAAAATATTCATGTTTTATGATTATGTTATAGTTATTGGGAATTTTTTAGGATTATGGGTAATACATATATCTCATTCCAATTCTTTGAGTATGTTTATGTTGGAGGTCGACCGTATAGTTACTCCAAGTGTCACTATCATGGTTACAGCATACGGTAGCCGAGAGGGTTAGATTTTAAGGTATCCACTGGGATTAAAAATCATATGGTATACATGAGGGTTACAATATTAAGTAATTAATTACCTAGTTTAAATTTATGGTTTTATTTATATTTTTTATTTTATATGGAAATCCCTTGTTTTCACAAAGTATATGATACTTTATGGGTGAGAAGTATGTCTTTGTGAAAATAATTTCACATGTAAGTATTCATGGACTAATGGTTATTTTATATTTATATATTTTAATGATATTTTTTTAATTATCACAATTTTTAAAATGGGTTTCATAGGGTTTACAGATGGGTACAAGAAAATAAGAAGCCAAGATGAATATTGTGAATATGTTTCATGAAAATATTTCATGTTGTATTAAAAACTTTTGTATTATGGAATAAATGGATACTATTTTAATAGTAACCACTTTTTATTCTTGTGGGGTTATATATATGAATTATTCCATAATTATCTAAAACTATAATCTAAAAAAATATTTGGGAATTTAAGAAATTTAATTCTAGTTTAATCAACTAGATTATGTAATGTTTAAGGATAAGTCTTTATAGTTGGAATCAGAGAATAGTTTAAATAAATTTAGGGGTTTGGATGATGTTAATATAATACAATAAATTATTTTTACATTATGTTTTTTTTGAAATGATATATAATTTTAAGATTACCATGTCACTTCATCTAAGATAAGTCTGTTCAGAATGATTTTCCGTAGAAGAAACAGGGAAGCTGAAGTTGGAAGGCACATAGAGGATGATATCTTTTTAACTCCGTAACCTAGAATGGTTGTAATTGGAACCAATAAGTTTGTGATAGTAATATATCAGTTGATACATGATATAAATGGCGGTGACATCCATAAAATAGAATAACCAATGCTAACACAAAGAAACATAATGATAGTGGAACATTTTATATGGAAACAACCTCTTGATTTTAGGGGATCTTCTGACCTAGTGGTGGATAAAGGGTGGACTAAATCCATTGAAAAGATATTAGATATAATGGGGTGTTTAGATAATCAAAAGTTTCTTCTTCCTATTAATTGTTTTGAAGGTGAATCTGATCAATGGTGGTCAATGTTCAAGAATATCATAGATAGTAAGAAGATTGGAACCTTGAAATGGGATGAATTTAAGAATCTTTTCCTTGAAAAATATTTTCATAAGTTGGTTTGAAATAGAATGGATAAAAAATTACTTGAATTGAAAAAAGGAGAAAGATTCAATGGCTGCTTATGAAGAAAACTTCACTCGATTGGTAAGGTACGATCCAAATCTTATTCGGGATCTTGATATTAAAATTAATCGATTTTACTCAGGATTGAAGCCAAGATACTGAAGGGAATTGGCCTCCCAGGTATTCAAAAGTTACAAGAGACTTGTTTAATGTGCTGAGATGGTAGAAATGGAGTTTTATTATGATCACATGTACTTTGAAAACAAGAAAAAGATAAGTTCTATATGGAAAGAAATGGTTAAGAATAAATCAAAACAATATGAAGGTAAGAAAATTTAGCTTCCAGTTTGTGTAAAGTGTTGGAAAAAACACCCCGAGAAATGCCTTAACAAATATAGGATGTGTTTTCAATGTGTTATGTTTGAAAATATGGCTCCAGATTGGAATTAAAATGATATTATGTTTAATTATAATAAGAAAACTATTAAGTGTTTTAAATGTGTTGAGATGTGCCATTTTTTAAATACATTTCCAAAGAAATATTTTAATGACTAAAATCATCCAAATTTTAAGTAGAAAGGTGAAGAAAAATCATTTTCTACTACTTCATTAGACTTTGGTCTATCCAATGAAGTTGTATCAGGTACTTTTTTTGTCTACTCATAATTTTCTAATTTCTTGATTGATACGGGGTCTACACATTCCTTCATTTCTGATAAATTTTCTTGTAAATTGGAAATTTCACCTCAATAAATGAAACCAAAAATTATGGTTAAAACACTAGGGGGAAATATTAATGAAAAAAATACATTTTAAGAATTTTCATGTTTTTTTATTTGGAAATACATTACCTAGAAACCTTGTTGTTTTTCCCTTAGTGGAGTTTAATGTCATTATCAGAATGGATTTGATTTCTATTTATAATGCTAATATTGATTATAGAGGTAAAAAGTTATTTTTCATGAAGAGTTTTAGTTTTTATACAAGAATAAACTCATACCATTAATAACATACCAGGAAGCTAAGAAATTGTTAAAATATGGGAATTAATGTTATCTTTCACATATTGTTGAAAATAAGAGAAATGTTTAGAATAATGATGCGTTAGTGGTGAATGAATACCTGGATGTTTTTCATAATGAGTTTCTTAGTTTTATACCTGATAAAGAAGTTGAATTTACTATTGACTTAGCTCTTTATGGTAAGATAATCTCAAAACCCCTTTTTTGAGTGGATCAAGTAGAACTTCTAGAATTGAAAAAGAAGTTGTAGGAGTTTCTTGATAAAGGCTTCATTCATCCTAGCACTTCACTATGGGGTGATCATATTTTTTTTGTTAAAAATAAATATGGTTTGATGAATCTTTTCATTGATTATATATCTTTTAATAACATTACCGTTAAGAGTAAGTATCCACTTCCTCATATCGATGAATTGTTTGATCAGCTCTAGGTTGATCCATATTTTTTCAAGAATAAATTGAGATCTGGGTACCATCAAGTAAAGGTGAAAGATGATGACACTCCAAAAACAACGTTTCAAACTAGATATAGGAATTATGAGTTTTTTGTTACTCCCTTTGTATTGAAAAATACCCCTACTATATTTAGGGATCTTATAAATTAAATCCTACATGATTTTTTGGAAAAGTTTCTTTTTGTTTTTATTACTGATATTTTGTTTTATTCAAATAGTTATGAGGATCATTAAAAAAATCTATGGATTATGGTACAAACACTTAAAGAGAAGCAGTCATATGGGAAATTTAAAAAATGTGATTTTTGGTTTCTACAAATTTCTTTTCTTGGGAACATTATAAATAAGGATGGAAAAATAGTTGATCCAACAAAAAAAGTGGTTGATTAATGTTCAAGAGCTATAAATGTTATAAAGATTAGTAGTTTTCTTGGATTAGAATATTATTACTGATTTTCTGTTAAAACATTTTCATAGTTATTTGGCTCACTAACTAAGTTAACATGAAAAGGGGTTAAATTTATTTGGAAAGAAGAGTACGATGTTTGTTTTCAGGAACTGAAGAGAAGATTGGTGAATTCTCTAATTTTGGCTCTACCATTATGAAATGGCGAGTTTTTCATCTATAGTAATTCTTCATTGAAGGGAATTGGTTGTGTTCTGATAAAAAATGATTTGGTAATTGTTTATGCATTGGGACAACTAAAATCTCATGGGTTAAATTATCCCACACATGATTTAGAATTAGCAGAAGGGATTTTTTACTTTAAAAATTTAGAGACATCATTTATATGGATCAAAATGTTTAATATATAATGACTATAAATGTTTGAAGTATATATTTACTCAAAATGAATTGAACTTGAAGTAGATAATATGAATATAACTGATAAAGGATTATGACTACATGATCAATTACCATCCCAAAAAGGAAAACAATGTGGAAAATGTCTGGAGTTGAAAAAATCATATGTCATTAACCATGTAAAGTTTGGAACATGACCCATTGGTTTATGATTGGAAGAATTTTGACTTGGAAGTTATTGGTCAAGGATATTCCTCTTTTTTGTTTCAGGTGTCAGTGCAATCATCTCTCTTAGAAATAATTAAGCAAGCACAAAATGATGACCATGAGTTATAGAAAAAGGTAGAATTGGTTAAGAATGGTAGGTTTCCTGAATTTAATTTTTATAAAGTTTGTGTCATTAGATTTTGAAGGAGATTATGTATTAATTATGATTACTAGCTGAAGAAATAATTGATAAGTGAGGCTAATAGTTCTCTATTTTTATTCATATTGGTAGAACTGAGATGTATAAAGACTTTTGAGGTTATTATTGTTGATATGGAATGAAAATATATATTACTGAGTTTGAAATTTTTGACTTCTCAACATGTTAAAGAAGAGGGAAAAGTACCAAAGGGGATACTTTATCCATTTCCACTATCAGAGTGGAAAAGGGAAAATATATCAATAGACTTCATGGTGAGACTGCCAGAGACATCTCAAGGTGACAATGTGGTATGGTTTAGTTTTGATCAATTTACTAAATATACACATTTTCTTCCTATTTAAGATACTCTGTCATTAGATCAACTTTCTCAGTTGTACCTCAAAGAGATTATTTGGTTACATGGTGTTTTTAACATCCCAGGTAAATAAAGAATATGAAATTTTCATATGTACTAATATTTGTGAATTAAATATTAATTTTAATTTAAAGGGGATGCTATGTTCGATGGAATACTCGTCACACAACAATGGGTTTCTTTTAAATCTCATATTGCACAAAAGGCTGAGTCATACTGAAAAATAATAGTAATATATTATTTTAAATGGTAGTTAACTCCTAGCCATTGTATTTAAAGGAATTAATAGAACTAACTACAATATTATTATATATTTTTTTTAAATGTTTTTACATTTATCCAACAAACTTTAGAGTCTTAAAATGATAATGAATCCAATTTTAAGCATAACTACTCTAATATTTTTAAAAAGTAGTTTTACCTCTTTTTTATGGAAACCACCTTTTAAATATAGTTTTTTCAATTTTATACATTTATTTTGAAAAAATAAACTTATTCTTTAGAAGCGGGATATCAAAATTTACTTCGGGTAAATTTTTTGAATTTTTCTGATAAACTTCATTTTTTAATGAATAGTGAAAAATACTGCATTTTAAGTCAAAACTGTCTTTTCATCTGATTTATTTATATGGTTATATTATATTTTTAAATGGTTTTAAAGTGTAATTGAATTATATTTTTATCATTTAATTCAATTTTGTTCATTGGAAATAATTTCATTTTGAAATTGTACACAAACACATGTCAATCTTTTTGTAGATTTTACTTCTTAAAAACATGCTTTCTAGTTTTGACAATGGAAATTAATATTAAATTAATTAAAGAAACTTATATGTTTTGAATTTGGTAAAATAGATATAATTTTTGAATTCAGAATATCAAAATTATCTTTGGGTAAATTTTTGGTATTTTTCTGAAAATATTCAATTTTAGATGAATAGTGAAAAACACTTCATAGTAGATAAAAACTGACTTTTTCATTTAAATAAAATTTCAACACTTATGTGAATAAAATTTCAAAAATACAACATACATGTTTGGAATAAATAAGTAAAATGTGGTTCAATAGGATGAAATTAATTTTTGGTGAATAATAATTTTTGATTTTTAGTTACCACAATTAAAAGTATATTTGGTAATTCAAGGTAAAAATAATTTTATAATAATATAAAATTACCTTAAAAATTATCTTAACCTTATTGGCTGAGTCCTGTAAGATCAATACAATCCTTGGGTAGAACTTTTGGCCTTTTAAATCCATTTAGGTAAGATAATGCCATTAAAAACATTTTTTAAAGTAAAAATAAAAATATCACAAACATGTATTGTTTTTCCAAAACAATTTTAATGTGGGGTTATATAATTGATATTTTAAAATATAAATAGTAATTATAAATCTAAAAATATTTCCTACATCATGGTATTTTATTTATAATTTTCAGACTTCATATAAATAAATTTATTTATGACACAATGATGACGTAACGATTACCTCATTAATGAATGTTTTAAAAAAATGAGTTTATAAATATTAAAATAAATTTATTTTGAAACTTTTTATTACATAAATGAATTTTAGAGATGATTATGAATTGTTATATTTTCATTATTGAAGGTTTTTTGAAAGAACAAAGTTGTTTTGATTTTTTTTAAAAAGTCATGATATAAATAGTATAAAAATTGACATAAATGAGTTTTTAGATAAATTAATATTTAATTTAATGATAAAATAGTCCTAAAAGTATAATATTAGTCCAAATTAAATATATGATGTTAAAAATGTCATTAATGATCTATTTTGGATCTCCTGGAATTTTATAGTAAATATATTAACCATATAGTAAGAATATACAAGAAGACATGGTAAAAGTTAAGTAAGTTATCAAAGGGTTAAATAAACAATATAAGGATTAAAAAAGGTCCAAAATCTATAAAATTATTATTGGATGAATTTATTTCGACTTATATTCATCTTATATTATAATTCAATGAGTTTGGGACCTTTTGAAACCGAAAATCATTTTATAATAAAATAATACTTTCAAACTTTCCTAAAGAGCCCCTCCTCCCTCTTATAAAAGGACACGACTTCTAACCCATTACTCACTCCTCTCAAGCCCCTTGTATCATCCAAAATACACCCAAATATTCTCCCCAACATCCAAATATTCCACCTAGAAGCATTAACTTATTAAATAGGAACTTAAATAATCCTTTTGGTTCAAACCAAAGGGAGTTACCAAATTTAAAGTTAACGTCTTCCCTCAAGTTCTCTTCTTTTATTTTACTTCTTCACTCCATATGTTCTTATTATTATTTTTTTACATGAAAAAACCTGTATAACCAATATATTAAGTTGTTTTTATGTAAATTATTCTAACTACACTAACACACATCTCTGTCTAATGGGTAATGAACACACTGTTTCTGTGTAAGGTGAACTGGTGCCTCACGAAACGATGATTGTTCTATTTCCTCTACCACCTCTCATGGTGGTCATTATGATGGAAATATAATTATATATGATATATAGGATATTAATTATATATATATTATTCTTTAATTGTCTTTTATAACATACCTTTATTCTTTTCATGTTGTATAAATATGATAATTTCATTTGATGAACAGCAGACTACTGCCCCCTCAAAGTGATATGACTCGTTCATACCATACATGAAACATATAAATTATGGTGTTAATGAATTTATCTAATTTATACAAAATATGATACTATACTATAATAACAATATACCTATGTATCATTTGGTTTTCATTCCTTTAGAAATGAAAAAATGCAATGAAAGTAGCGTTCTTGCATATGTACGACTTACCGTCTCCATGAACAATGAATTTCATTTTCATATATCCAAATGATATGAAATATTATAAATAAATATATACTAGAAATATATGATATATATTATATCTAAATAATTAATATAATTCTGAAGATAATAGAATTTTGACCCCATGGACAATTTTTAATTATAACATGTTCATTTGTGACGCAATTTCCAAACATCGACAAAATGTCTGATATGAACTCAAATAATTAACTAATTGTAATAGCAAGGTAATAAGTGATATAAAAATAATAATAAACTTGAAAAATTTTCTTAATCAAGTATAAATTAACTTAATTTATTATTCAATAAGAACAAGTAACATACAAGACAAGTCAGACTCGAGGTAAGGAGATTTTATCTCACTTTTTATTCCTGTGAGATTAATGCTATATTTACCAGTATTTTCTTTTGTGTGGTGTGTGTACTACACATGAATGTATTAATTGTGAATATAATTTAATTTATGGGTATTTTCATATTTATTTTATTATATTTCTTTCATGTGGTGTATGTTTTTTAAGTTACCAAATCGGCAAGGGAACCTTTCACCCTCCTCTTCTAATCAAAGACTTCTTTTATGTTATGTATTTAAATTTTAATTCTCGAATATTGGGATATATTCTTATATATTCTTATTGATGTAAATTTTATGTCCATGTGATGAGAGACACTTTTTTATCTCATCAAATCATTTTCTTAATTTTTAAGTGATGTCCTTAGGCTGCTGAATTTTTGTAAGGGAACTTCTTTACCCAATTTCATCTTTTTGGGTTAAACTTATACTTCTTGATTATGCCGTGACATTAATATGAGTGAATGATATCTTATTTTTTAAAAATTAATATAAAATTATATTGGATGTATTCATATATTTCACACATAATTATGTCATTGATTTGTCCTTCATCTAAGGATATGATATTTGCAAGGGACTTTGTCTCAATTTACATTCCATTGAGACTTATTTGTTGTTATACACAAATTCAATTTTATATGGTGTATATAATACCCTTTTAAATATTATATCATGAATCTAATTATTGTCATGATATTATAATCATTGATTAATGTTATTCCTCAATTATTTTTATTCAAGCGTCTCTCATTTTGTTAGAAACTCTTTAACTAAAATATAATTTTAAATGTTTAAAAGATTTATTCTTCTAAATATTTATCATTAATGTACATATTTTAAAAATAGTTTTATGGATTTATTTATATGGATAGGAATGTTTTATAATAAAACATTATTTCAAAAGCTTCAAAATTTTTATGGGACACTTTGATTCAAAAATATCTTTATTAAACGTTTTAAATGGTTTTGAAAATGGTTTGATAAAGAATTTATTATGTCAATATCTTGAAATGATATATTCTGATTACAATGTGAAAATGTTATCTTTCCTTTTTGCTGGTTTTATGTGTTATGAATATGTTATGGTTATTGGGAATTATTCACATATATGGGTGGTTCTGTGATAAAATTAGGGCGGGTAAGCTCGAGATAACTCTCCAATGCATTGTGTAACGTGATAGAGGTAAATGTTAATGTTTCTCCAAAGAGATTTAGGGAATATACCACAATGGGTATTCCAAACGTAACTCCCTATGTAGCTGTGAAAGATACAATGTAATTATGTTATAGATACCATAAGTTACCTTTATGATTTATTATTTCCAAGTGTTATTCATAAAACATATTATATTGTGTGGTATGTTAAATATTGAAAAGTATGATTTCATTGATTTGTATGTATTGATATACTAGTGTTTTCTTTCATTGTTTTATAACTCTTACTAAGCTTTTTATACTCATCCCATGTTTTTGAAATGTTTTTTCACAGGGTATAAGGAAGGGTAAGAGAAAGGAATAATTCAAGAAGATTTATACCCAAAAAAGAACTCTTTTTTTTATTTAAGGAGTTTTATTATTGTGAAAAAATTTGGGTAGATTAGAAGTATCTACTTTTTAATTTTTGAAATGTAATTTAATAGTTATAGCATAATTCTCTAAAACTCTAAACCTGAAAATATCCTCAATTTGAATTATTAACTTAATTAAATATTATGTAATGATTAAGGCTGTGGTGTTATAGTTTGTATCAGAGGTCGGTTTAGATAACTTTAGGGGTTAGGGTGTTATTTAAGCACAAGTGAAACGACCATAATGGTTAGCATATTTTAAAGAGTTATATTTATTTTAGAGAAATTGAATAGGTTTAAGATAAAATTTATAAGTATATCTTAGTGTTTACCCTCCTCATAAGATATTATATACTGATTTTACTGATATACTCACACTGAACATTTTGGTTTTAGTAAACGACTGGATCTAGCAGGAACCAACGTAATAATAGATGTGAAGGAAAACTGTAGTGGTTTTATTAATCAGAAATCGAATGAAATGGGAGCTGAAATGAGAAATTTTGTGGCTAAAATATGTTATAGTCATTTTTGATGAATTTATCTCATTTTTTATAATTTCATAAAAATATATAGTTTTTGAAAAAAGAAAACACACAGACCGTGTGACAACCCATTACGTTGAACAAAGCTATGGGAATCGAACCCACAACCAAAGTGCTATTGGGATTTATCGCCTACCACTAGCCTAAGTGAAGTCCCTAGTTAGTATGACTTATTCTTTTTAGTTAAATGATTTTATGGATCAAGAATAAGTTGATTTTGGGAACTTATGTTTTACCAAATGGATATGATTAGTATTGGAAAATGATTTGGGGATTTGGTGATAAAGATTACTTTGGAAGACGTTTTCTCTTTTGGGAATACTATATGCCTAAGGAAAATAGAATATTATGAGATTTTATTTGAGGAGTAATTGTAGAATTTTATTTTGGGAGAATCTATGTTTTTTATTATGGACATATAGAAATTTGGTTTATTTATGGAAATGATTAACCTATCCTAGAGAATATGTTATTAGGTTAATTACTTTTCAATATAAGACTTTAAGAGTACCTGATGTTTTTTGGAGATAAATATTAAGATTTATCATGGAAGACTAGGTGATAAAATCCTTTTAATTTTTTTGGGTTTTAATCTTAGTTCAGATTATATTGAAGAATTTTAAGGACAATTGTTTATTGAATGATCTTTTTTTAACTTTGGGTATTATTTGTTCAATTTTGTAGAATAAGAGTAGTTTTTCTTTTTGTAAAATATTATCCTTTTTGGGGATTATCTAATATTTTACTAACCATTTTGGTTTTGGATAATGTCGTAAGACATAGGAAATATATAGTTTATCTTTTATAGGTTATGTGATTCTCTAGAATTTGATTTTATCACTTTAGGTGTGACCATGTCATCATGAATACTAATCGTTTGGAGAAAATATGAGTTTTTGACAGAAATTTATTAAAGGACGAAACTCTACTTGAAAGGTATATATATTTACTTATGTTCATAGTCAATCTCATAAATAAATTTCTCCAACTTTATGAAAGGGAGAATAAAACAAAAAATGTTGTCCATTTACTTTTATTTTTGGGGAATCAAAGACTGTTTAACGTATCACAAGTTTGTGATTTTCTGGTGGTTAATTTTTTCTCGATCATGTTTTCCATCACCATCCATCAGAAATTGACACTTATTTTCTCATCTATATCCATGTTTTCATGGAATCCTAGTATGTGTTATCTCAGGTGAAATTTTTTTCTTCTCTTTAATTTTTTTAAAGTGATATTTTTATTGACTCTTTTTCTGTTGTTGGGATTTTAATGATGTTTCTGAGCCTAATTTTAAAATTGCGAGGACACAATTTCCAAAAGGGGGGAAGTATATAACATCCTTGGTAAATAAAGAATAAGAAATTTTTATATTTATTAATTTTTTTGAATTAAATATTATTTTTTATTTAAAGGGGATGCTATGTTCGATTACATACCCGACACATAACAATAGGTTTCTGTGAAATCTCATGTTGTACAAAAGCCTAAGTCATACTAAAAAATAATAATATAATATTATTTTAAATGGTAGTTAACTCCTTACCGTTGTATTGGAAGAAATGAACAGAACTAACTACAACATGATTATAAATGTTTGTTAAATGTTTTTACATTTATACAATAAAATTTAGAGGCTTAAAATGATAATGAATCCAATTTTAAACATAAATACTCTAACATTTTTAAAAGGTAGTTTTACTGACTTTTGATGGAAAACTCCTTTTAAATCCAGTTTTTTTGTCACTTTTATATGATTATTTTTACAAAATAAAATTCTTATTTAGAATTGGGATATCAAAATTTACTTTGGGTAATTTTTTTTAATTTTAATGAAAAATTTCATTTTTAATGAATAGTGAAAAATACTTCATTTGAAGTCAAAATAGTTTTTTCATGTGATTTATTTTTATGGTAATATTATCTTTTTGAATGATTTTAAAGTTTAATTGGATTATATTTTTACCATTTAATCCAATGTTGGTCATTGGAAGTAATTTCACTTTGAAATTGGACATAAACACATGTCAATATTTTTGTAGTTTTTATTTCTTAAAACACGCTTTCTTGTTTTGCCAAAAAAAATTAATTTTAAATTAATTAATGAAACTTTTATGTTTTTAATTTTTAAAATAGATATAATTTTTGAATTCCGAATACCAAAATCATCTTTGGGTGACGTTTTGGTATTTTTATGAAAATAATCAATTTTAGATGAATATTGAAAAACACTCCATAGTAGTTAAAAAACTAACTTTTTCATTTAAATTAAAATTTACCTTTTCTATGAATTGAATTTCAAGACTTGAACATACATGGTTTTCATTAATAAGTAAAATGTGGTTCAATAGGATGGAAATAATTTTTTTGAATAGTAACTTTTGATTTTTATTTACCGTTGTTAAAGGTAAATAGGGTAATTCAAGGTAAAAATAATTTTATAATAATATAAAATTACCTTAACACTTGTCCTAACCATATTGGATGAGTCATGAACGACCAATAAAATCTAGGGGTATAACTTTTGGCCTTTGAAATCCATTTGGGTAAGATAATGACATTAATAACTTTTTTTTAAAGTAAAAATAAAAATATCATAAACATGTTTTGTTTTGACAAAAACAATTTTAATGGGGGCTTATATAATTTATATCTTTGACTATAAATATTATTTATAAATATAAAACAATTTCCTACGTCATGGTATTTTATTTACAATTTTTAGGCATCATATAAATAAATTTATTTATGACACAATGCGGATGTAATGATTACCTCATTAATAAATGTTTTAAATAAATGAGATTATAAATATTAAAATAAATTTATTTTGAAACTTTTTATGCCATCCACGAATTTTAGAGATGAGTATGACTTTTTATATTTGATAATGAATATTTTTCGAAAGAATCAAGTTGGTTTGGATTTTTTAAAAAAATTATTGATATGAAAAGTATAAAAATTGACATAAATGAGTTTTTAAATGAATTAATATTTTATTAAATGATAAAACAGTCATAAAAATCTAATATTCGAAAAAATGAAATATATAATGTTACAAATGTAATTAATGATCCATTTTGGGTCACTTGGAATTTTATAGTAAATATATTAACCATATAGTATGAATATAAAAGAAGACATGGTAAAAGTTAAGTAAGTTGACAATGGGTTAAATAAAAATGATAAGGATTAAAAAATACCCAAAAACTATAAAATTATTATTGGATGAAATTATTTAGACTTATATTCATATTATATTCAAATTTAATGATTTGTGGACCTTTTGAAACCAAAAATCATTTTATAATAAAATAATACTTTCAAACTTTCCTAAAGAGCCCCTCCTTCCTCTTATAAAAGGACACAAATTCTAACCCATTACTCACACCTCTAAATCCCCTTGGATCATCCAAAATATGCCCAAATAAGCTCCCAAAAATCCATATCTTCCTCATAGAAGCCTTACCTTTGTTAGAAGACACTTCAAGAAGTCATTTTGGTTCAAATCAAAGGGAGTTACCGGATTTAAAGGTAACATCTTTCCTTAAGTTCTCTTATTTTATTTTACTTCTTCACTCCCTATGCTCTTTTTATACTTTGTTTACATAACAAAACCATTATAATAAATATACTAGGTTGTTTTTATGAGAAGTATTCTAACTACACTTACACACACCTCCGTCTAATGGGTAAGGAATAAACTATTTCTGTGTACGGTGAACTGCTGCCTCACGAAACGATGATTGTTTGATTTTACCTTACCACCTCTCATGGTGGATATTATGATGAAACTATAATTATATATGATATCTATGATATTTATTTTATATCTACTCTTCTATAATTCTCATTTAGAACATATCTTTATGCTTTTCATGTTGTATAAATATGATAATTTCATTTAAGGAAGTGCAGACTACAGCCCCCTCAAAGTGATATGACTCATTCATACCAAAAAATGGAACATATAAAGGATCGTGTTAATGAAATTATGTAATTTTTATAAAATATGATACTATACTATAATAATAATACACCTATATATAATTTTGTTTTCATTCCTTTAAAAATGAAAAAAATGAAATGAAAGTAGTGTTTATGCGTACGTACGGTTTACCGTCTCTATGAACGGTGCATTTCATTTAAATACATACAAATGATATGGAATATTATAAATAATTATATAATGTATATATATATGATATATAAGATATCTAAATAACAAATATAATTCTGGAGATAATGTAATTTTGACCCCATGGATAATTTTTAATTATAACATGTTTATTTTTTTACACAAGTTTCGAACATCGACAAAATGTCCGATATGAACTCAAATAATTAACTAATTTTTATAGAAAGGTAATAAGTGATATAAAAGGAATAATAAAATTAAAAATGTTTCTTAATCAATTAGAAATTAACTTAAGTTTATTATTCAGGAAGAACAAGGAACGTACAAGACAAGTTAGACTTGAGGTAAGGGGTCTTCATCTCACTTTTTATTCATCTGAGATACATGCTATATTTGCCAGTATTTCCTTTTGTGTAGTGTATATAGTTCAAATTATTGTATTAATTGTGTAATATAATATAATTTATTGGTATTTATATCTTAATTTTATGATCCTTCTTTCATGTGGTGTATGTTTCATAAGTTACCAAATTAGTAAGGGAACCTTTCACCCTCTCTTATAGTCAAAGTCATCATTTCTGTTATGTAATTAAATTTAAATTATATAATTTTAAAATATGTTATTATATATACTTATTGCTATAAATTATATGTCCATGTGATTATATAACCTTTTATCTCTCATCAACTCATTTTCTAAAATTTTTAAGCGACACTGTTATGCTGCTGAATTTTTGTAAGGGAACTTCTTAACCTAATTTCAAATATTTGGGTTAAAATTATACTTCTTGATTATGTCATGCTATGAATATGTTTGAATGAATTATGAATTTTTTAAAGATAATATACACTTATATTCGGTGTATTCTTATTTTTCACGCATAATTATGTCATTGATTTGTCCTTAATCTAAGGATATGATATTTGCAAGGGAATTTGTCTCAATTTACATTCCATTGAGACTTATTTTTTGTTACACACAAATTCACTTATATATGGTGTATATAATACTATTTGACATATTATATCAGGAGTATCCATATTATTATGATATTATAAGCTTTGATTAATTCTATTCCTCAATTATTTGTATTCAAGCATCTCTCATTTGGTTAGGAACTCTTTAACTAAAATATAGTTTTAAATGTTTTAAAGATTTATTCTTCTAAATATTTCTCATTAATTTCCTTGTTATAAAAATGGTTTTAAGGATTTATTTATATGGACATGAATGTTTTGAAATTAAAATTTCTTTCAAAATCTTCAAAAGTGGTATGGGACACTTTGATTCAAAAATCTCTTTATTAAATGTTTTAAATGGTTTTGAAAAGGGTTTGATAAAGCATTGATTATGTCAATATCTTGAAATGATATATTTTGATTTCAATTTGGAAATGTTATATATTATTTATTCTTGTTTTATGTGTTATGAATATGTTATGGTTATTGGGCATTGTTCACGTATATGGGTGGTTCCATGATAAACCTAGGGCGGGTGAGCCCGAGATTGCAATCTAATGCATTGGGTAATGCGACAGAGGTAAATGTTGATGTTTCTACTAAAAGATTTAGTGAATATACCATGATGTGTATTCCAAATGTAACTCCCTTCCTAGATATGAAAGATAAAATCTAACTATGTTATAGATTCCACAAGTCACCTTTAGGATTTATGATTTCCATGTGTTATTCATAAAACTTATGATTTTTTTGGTATGTTAATGATTGAAAATTATTATTTCATTGATTTTTAAGTATTAATGGACTAATGTTTTCTTTCCTTATTTTATAACCCTTACTGATCTTTTTATGATCATCCCAAGTTTTTGAAATGTTTTTTCACGGGTTATAAGGAATGGTAAGAGAACAGAATAATTCAATAAGATTTATATCAAGAAAAGAACTCTTGTTTTATTTAATGCGTTTTATTATTGTGATTTTTTTTTGATTTTTTTGATGTATCTACTTTGTAATTTTTGAAATGTAATGCAATTGTTATGACCTAATTGTCTAAAACTCTAAACCTAAAAAAATCATCAATGTGAATTATTAATTTAATTAAAGATTATGTAATGTTTATGGCTGGGGATTTATAGTATTCCTCTCCCCATTGTATCTGCCCATGATCCCAGTTTCACTTCTAACTTTTGGAAATGTATGATGAATTCATTGGGAAATGAATTAAATTTAATAATTTCTTGTCATCCTCAATATGATAAATATGACTAGTGAACAATTTATACCTTGGAGGAAATTCTATGATCATGTTTGATTTATTACCAGGGAAGTTGAGATCAATATCTTACTTTAGTTGAGTTTTCTTATAATAACTGTTTTCATTCCAGTATGTGATGAAACCTTTTAAGACATTATTTGGAAATCGATGTCGAACTCCAACATTTTGGGATGAATTATAGGAAAGGAAATTAATAGGACCATAATTAGTAGAGGAAGTAGCCGGGAAAGTGAATATTATCTAACAAAACATGAGGACAAACTAGAGTAGGCATAAATGTTATACAGATAACAAGAGGAAAACGTTTCTTTCAAGGTTGATGATCATGTTTTCTATAAAATATCTCCATGGAAAAGTGTTATGTGTTTTATTAAGAAAGGAATACTAAGCCCACGGTTCATTGGAACTTATGAACTCTTGAATAAATTTGAATCATTTTATTATCGAGTAGCTTTTCCTTCGAGTTTATCTTAGGTACACATTGATTTTCATGTTTTGATGTTAATAATGTATGTTCTAGATTCATCTCATGTTTGGAGCCCAAAAGTAGTTCAGTTGGAAGAGAACCATTCTTATGAAGATAAACCTATTCATATTCTTGATCGTAGAGATAAAGTATTATAGAATAAGGTAATTGTTAGGTCCACTAGGCTGAATACCCTAAGAGGGGGGGGGGGGGGTGAATCAGGGTATGACTAATTAAAAATTAATGCCCGTTCTGATCTTGTTTCGCTGTTAAGCAAAACACTCTTCTCTCTCTTTCCTTCTACACAATATAAACAGAAAGTAAAGCAAGTTCAGGACACATCAATTTTACTTGGTTCACCGCTAAGGGCTACGTCCAAGGAGCATACGCCGACAGGTTTCCGGTTGTACCAAATTCCATTAATCTTCCCTAGCTGTGGATTACAAGGTTCGGGCTAGATCACTTCTATGCCCAGGCTCACTGCCTTTACAATGTTTAGGGTCAGCTCACTACTTTCCCAAGGGTCACTCCCTGTTTCTCTCTCTCTGGCTCACTGCCGGTGGAGAAGATCACCTTCTTCCTCTTCCTAAGCTCACTGCTCTTGGAAGGGATTCACTCACAGTTTATAGACCTGTAGGTCTCTTCATTTCCATTAATGAATGCATCTTTCTCTGTATGTAGATTCTCTGTTGAAGTTAAACTTTCACCTGTAGATGAATACCCCTTTTCCACTATCCACTGGGAAAACAACCTTTGGAAAGACCTTCGCAAAGCACCCTACAATGCGAGGCTCCCAATTTCGCGAAGCTCAAACAAGCCTTCATGAAGCTCCTGCCTTTTCGCGAATCTCACACGCGAAGCTCCCTCGCGAAGCACGCTCGCGATGCTCAAGCCATCGCAAAGCAACGACCCTCGCGAAGCAAAGTAAGCTAACACGGATCTCGCAGGTTTCGCGGAGCTACAATAGCCGCCGCGAAGCACCTCTTTCGCGAAGCACACTGGCTCCGCGAACCACCTTCGCAAATCGAGAGCAAAGTATTTTCTCTGAAAATTATCTCTCTACATCGCTTGAAGGGGTTGGCCTCTATTTATAGGCGAATCCACCGACCCTTGTCCTTTCCGCGTGAAGTCAACGCCACGTCATCTCAAATCGCGAAGCTCCAAAGTTTCTGCCGGAATCCCGTCCAAATCGCGAAGCTCCACGACAATTTTCCTTTCGCGGAGCTTGACGTAGTCGCGAAGAATCACTGTCAACATACCTTATCGACTTCGCCGAGAAGCTCCCTCGCGAAGCCCAACATTCCTTCGCGCCTTCGCCGCGAAGCTCCCTCACAAAGCCCTTCACCGCCGCGATGCGCTTCAGCCTCTGCCGTTCGCGAAGCTTGACGTAATCGCGAAGCATCACCACCTCCATTCTTCTGGTCTTCGCGATTTCCAAACCATGCATCCTATCTTCGCGAAATTCATGCCTTTTCCATATTAAATTATGCTCTTCATGGAAATCCACTTTTCGCGATGCTCACCAAACTCCAAATTTTGGACCCCAAAAATTTGGCAAACACTGGGAAACAGCGCCACCTTGTACTGCTCTTTTGTACCGCCTCCAGATTGTCCTTTCCTTTGTCATCGTTCTTTGTCAACATTGATTGTCAACAACTTCTCGGGAACTTGAAAAATATCCATGAAAACCTGCTTTGTCAACAAACAAAACCAACCCAAAAATACTGCAATGTTACCTTGAGGGATTTTTGCCCAACAATCTCCCCCTTTGGGTTTGTTGACAACTCTTCACAAATTTTCTCAGAATTATTTTCTGCACGTTGATACCGCACTGAGCCTTCTTCCAGCCGCTACCACCATTCTCCTCTTGCGATTCTGATAGCGTTCAAGGATTCACTTAACACGTACTCTAAGCCCACATGAGCAATGCTCGGCGTGAGAAACAAGAGTAGTATGAAAAGTTCATCAATGAATCACTTCATGTCAAACCACAATTGTCGATTCCACCCTGATACCAATTCTTAAATGGATACCAATTGTTGAACCACACTGATACCAATTGGTGAATTCTTAAGTTGATACCAATTGTTGATAGCTGGACACCGTCTCACACCATTCCAACACCACTGTTCTGCTTTTATCATGATCCTCAGCTGTCGTGATATCTATTCTTTGATCGATCACTTCTAGCATCGTCAGATTGTAAAATCTCTCCCTTTCTCATTGCTCCCCCTTTCTGGCTGCTCCACCTGTCAGCTTCTCCCCGTATCTATCATGATTTCTCAAATAGCCACACTGTCTCCCAATCACTATTTTCTCCTCCTTTAACAAACACTTTTCTCCCCCTTTGTCAACGAACCCAAAGGTCATTCCTTTACAGTCTGTAACAGAGTAGAGAACACATCAGCATAGTAGGGAAAACACATCATACCTCGGGGAGAGGGGGGGGGGGGGGGTCCCATATCCACACTATTTCAAGTGTGAGGAATCGAATGAACTCCCAGAGCCAGTCGATGCCTCTCAAAAGCTTCCTTGGGTAAGGCCTTTGTCAGAATGTCTGCAACCTGTAGCTCTGTAGGCACATAATCCAACTTCACGATCCCCTGCTCAACTTTCTCCTTGATAAAAGGATACTTTATCTCAATGTGCTTTGTCCTAGAGTGATGGACAAGATTTTTGCTGAGATTTATAGCACTTGAGTTATCGCACTGGATTCCGATCGGAGACTTCACTTCAACTCCCATATCTTCAAGCTGCTGATTCATCCACAATAACTGTGTGCATGCTTGAGTGGCCGCAATATACTCAGCTTCTGCGGTGCTTAATGAAATGCAATCCTGCTTCTTGCTTAACCAAGCAATACATAGTCCGCCAAGATAAAATGCACCACCTGACATTGATGTTCTATCATCTGCTGAACTGGCCCAGTTTGCATCAGTATATCCCAATAACTCTGTCTGAGATTTGTCATTGTATGTCAAGCCGAAGTCCACCGTGCCCTTGATATACCAAAGTATTCTTTTGACTGCAAGCATGTGACTTTCCTTGGGATTACTCTGATATCTCGCTGCTTGGCATGTGGCGAAAACAATATCAGGCCTTGTTGCGGTTAAGTACAACAGACTTCCAATGATTTGCCTGTATTCTGTGATATTAACTGCCTTGCCATCCTCATCTTTTGATAATTTCATCCGGGTAGCAACCAGAGTCTTCATTTCCTTGGAATTATCCATTCCAAACCTTCTTAGAACCTCCTTGGCATATTTGGATTGAGAAATGAAAGTTCCATTCCTTCCTTGTGTCACCTGTAGACCAAGGAAAAATGTTATCTCTCCAATCATTGACATTTCAAACTCATTTTTCATGAATTCGGAAAACTTTCTACACTGAGCTTCATCTGATCCGCCAAAAATTATGTCATCGACATACACTAGCACCATCATCCTTTGATTACTGTCATTGCTGAAATAGAGGTTGTAGTCAACTCCTCCACATTGGAAACCAAGCTTCTTCAAGTACTGATCAAGCCTTGAGTACCATGCCCTTGGTGCTTGTTTCAGCCCATACAACGCCTTCTTCAGCCTGCAAACTTTGTTCTCATCCTCATGAATGAGAAAACCATCTGGCTGCTCAATATACACCTCTTCTTCCAGAACCCCATTCAAGAATGCGGATTTGACATCCATCTGGAACACTTTGAACTTTCTTTGCACTACTATGGCAAAAAATAATCTGATTGTCTCCAGCCTTGCATCCGGTGCAAATGTCCCATCAACATCTATTCCCTCTATCTGGGAGTATCCCTTGCACACTAGTCGTGCTTTGTTCCGAATCACTATGCCATCTTCATTCATCTTGTTGCGATAGACCCATTTAGTCCCATGACATTCTTGTCTGCTGGCCTCGAAACAATCTCCCATGTCTGGTTCTTCTCAATCTGATCAAGCTCTTCGTTCATGGCCTGAACCCAGTTTTCATCTTCAGCTGCATCAGAAAAACATTTAGGCTCCACTTGAGACAAAAATGATGCTTACTGTGATGATTTCATTCTTCAAGTCTGAACTGGAGCTATTTGATCACCAATGATATTCTGCCTATCAATTCAGCTCGACTCTTTGGCTTTCTCACAGACACCGACTTGACACTTTCCTCTTCATCATCAGTATCTTCTTCTGAGTCAGCTTCTGCCACTTCTGCTCCCCCTGGGTTGCTTACCTCATCATCACTTTCATCTAGGAACTATTCACTAGATCGTTGAGTATTCTGCTCATTTTCAACTATAGTGACATCATTGCTTTCAATGATTTTTCCCAGCCTTTTGTTGAAACATTTATACACTTTGCTTTTCCCGGAATAGCCAAGGTATATCCCTTCATCTCCTCGTGCCTCAAACTTCCTATGATGTTATTTGTTGAGAATTAAACACTTACTTCCAAAGATTCGAAAGTACTTCAACGTTGGCATCTTTCTGTACCACAGTTCATATGGAGTCTTCCCTTGCTTCAGACATAACAGGGACCTGTTTGAAACATAGACCGATGTCAAAACTGCTTCCTTCCAAAATTTCTCTAGCAGGTCCTTATTAATAAGCATTGTTCTGGCCATGTTGTTGATGATCCGATTTCTCCTTTCAACTACTCCATTCTGTTGGGGAGTTCTTACTGATGAAACTTGATTCCTTATCCCATGTTTCTCGAGATAGTTTTCAACCTGACTGTTTGTAAATTCCGTACCGTTATCAGTACGAAACTTCAGAATTTTCTGCCCAAGAATCTTTTCTGATTCCCTCCTGTACTGCTTTATGCAACTGAACACCTCTGTCTTATGGGTTATGATGAATACCCAGGCCATTCTGCTATAGTCATCAATGAAAAGAACATAGTACCTTTGCCCATTTATAGCTCGTGGTGAGATAGGTCCACATACATCAGCATGCACCAATTCGAGCACTCTAGTTGATTTCTGTTCCTTTGGCCTGTATGTCTTTCTGATGATTTTCCCTTTTTGACAAGCATTATACGTATGAGTGCGATCACGTGATAGTTTGGGAAGGTCTCTAGCAGCATCACATTTAACGAGATCCTACATATATGGTTGGCATAGATGACCAAGTCGCTTATGCCACAACTGGTTTTCTTCCTCTCTGGATAAAAGACAAGTATCTTCTTCCCCACCTACAAGATAGAGATTTCCCTTTGACCTTTTTCCCTGCAGAACAGCTGCTCCATCTTTTCCTTTCACAACACACATCTTCTTGGTAAATTGGATAGAGTGCCCAGAGTCACATAGTTGACTGACACTGAGTAGGTTATGACTGAGAACCTCTACTACCAAGACATCAGCACGTCTCATCTCTTTGCCCCCAAACTTGGATTTCCCTGAGCCAAAAATCTTCAGGCCTTCATCATTTCCAAATTTGACAACTCCTTCTTTGTCATATTTGATGCCTGTAACAAGATCCATATTACCCATCATGTGGGATGTGCAACCACTATCATGGATCCAAACACCAGATCGATCTGATGCTTTAAGGGAAATCTCTGCCACCACAGCCTTCTCATTTTTCGTCTTCTTGGTCCATACTTTTTCTTTCACACTCAGCATGGATTGAGGCTTCTGTTCTTTCTCAGAGTATGATGGACCACCCTCATCTTGAAGAGCTGCAAATCTGTTCTGAACTTTTAACTCACTTGTTGGTTTATTGATCTGCTGCTTGTGAACATTTTGATTATGCATTGACACATTTCTCTGAATGGTTGAAGTGCAGTACCTAGCCATGTGTCCAAATCCTCCGCACCAAAAACAGTGTCCTTCAAAGTGTGTTCTGGAAAACCGTTCTCTGTTTGGCTGCCATCTCTATTAATGTTCCCTTCTGTATCTCTTGGCTATGGAACACACATACTGTGAATGTCCCATTTTCCCACAGCAATAACACCTGATATAGGATGCATTCCCTCATGATATTTCAACACTATGATTTCCCATTTGGGATCTCTGAATATTCTGATTCTGTTTTGTTCCCAAATCAACCTTCACTTTCGGGATGAGTGCTTGCGGTCTGACTGCAATTGTCGCAAATTTTTGTTCTTGACTAAGCCCAGAAACGACCTTAACATTTGAGCTAATTGCTGCTTCTTCCCTACTGAACTGCTAGGCTCCGCTTTCATCTTCTCTATCTTCTGAATGGCCTGCTTTTCGGATATCACATTGGGGGTCAAGAGTTTATCTTGATCCTTAAGTTTTTGTCGCAGACTGACCACTTCTTCTTCAAGCTCTTTGATACATCTAACTTGCTCCTTTCCTGTGTTAGTCAAACAATCAATTTCCTTCTTTTGTTCCTCAATTTTAAGCTTATACTCGACAATATTTTCTGAGCTCTCTGGTGTTGAGGATTTTAGTATTTCAATTTCTTCTAACAGCTCAGACTTTTCTTCATCCTGTTGTTGCATATAGAGTTTGGCATCCCAAACCACTTTATTGGATTTCTTTGTTTTGGCTCTCCAAACATCTATCTCTTCAAGAGCTGCTTCCAATTCGGATTCCATATCAATTCTCCCTTCAATTTCTTCTTCTTCTTTAGCATCAACTTCTTCTCCCTTTTGAGAACTACCAATAAATTCCACCAAGGCATTTACCCCACAATCTCTGCAATTTTCTATTTCCTCAACTTCTTCATCCTCAGACACATCTGAACTTTCAAATTCTTGTGAAAGAAGATTCTTTTTCTTGAAGAAATTTCTCTTGAATTGTTTCTTCCCTTTCACAAAAGCTGAAGTCTTCTTTTTGGGAATTTCAACGTCCTCCTCATCATCATCATCTTGAAACTTCTTGGGGCATCTTGCCGCAAGATGACCAACCTTTCCACATCTAAAGCATGCTAGTGGAAGTTTACATTTAAAATTTCCTCTTCCTCTTTGTAGATTTGAAGAAATGAATGACATCACCTCATCTGTCTCTTCATCTTCATTAGAATCTTCAATGGTGAGCTTCTTCATGGCCTTAAATGCCACCTCTTTAGAATTCCCCTTTTCCACAGCCTCATTATCATCGTTCCTCATTTCATATGCAACCAAGGTACTGTGAAAATTGTCCAATGTCAGCTCTTTTGGATCTTTATCTTCTAGTACTGAAACATTCGGATTGAACCGAGGTGGAAGTTTCCTCAAGATGCGCTTTACAATCTTTATGTCTTCAATGACTTCTACAAGACCTCACATATCTTCCACAACAATGTTTACCCTGTCAAAGAACGCGTCAACAGACTCATTCGGGTTCATTTTCAGATCTTCATATTTGTTCCACAACACCTGCAGCTTTGCCTCTCTGACTTTTGTGTCCCCTTCATATATATTCAAAAGCTTTTCCCACATGGAATGTGACGTTTTTCATGACATCACCTTTGTGTAGATGGGATTGGAAAGGGCTCCCCCTAAGGCATTGATTGCTTTGGAATCAGCATCCAACTCTCTATGCTCAGCTTCTGATAAGGCACCACTATTAATATTAGCTGTGATACCATGCATAGCTGCTGAAAACACATCCATTCCCAAGGATCGGAAATAGTGTTGCATCCGATTCTTCCATATCTGAAAATTATATCCATCGAAGATCGGAATCCCTTTATGATTGGTTACCTCCATTTAGAGAAGAACAACTTTCAACCTTCCCTCTGATACCACATGTTAGGTCCACTAGGCTGAATACCCTGAGAGGGGGGGGGGGGGTGAATCAGGGTATGACTAATTAAAAATTAATGCCCGTTCTGATCTTGTTTCGCTGTTAAGAAAAACACTCTTCTCTCTCTTTCCTGCTACACAATATAAACAGAAAGTAAAGCAAGCGCATGACACAACAATTTTACTTGGTTCACCGCTAAGGGCTACGTCCAAGGAGCATACGCCGATAGGTTTCCGGTCGTACCAAATTCCACTAATCTTCACTAGCTGTGGATTACAAGGTTCGGGCTAGATCACTTCTATGCCCAGGCTCACTGCCTTTACAATGTTTAGGGTCAGCTCACTACTTTCCCAAGGGTCACTCCCTGTTTCTCTCTCTCTGGCTCACTGCCGGTGGAGAGGATCACCTTCTTCCTCTTCCTAAGCTCACTGCTCTTGGAAGGGATTCACTCACAGTTTATAGACCTGTAGGTCTCTTCATTTCCATTAAGGAATGCATCATTCTCTGTATGTAGATGCTCTGTTGAAGTTCAACTTTCACCCGTAGATGAATACCCCTTTGCCACTATCCACTGGGAAAAAAACCTTTGGAAAGACCTTCGCAAAACACCCTACAATGTGAGGCTCCCAATTTCGCGAAGCTCAAACAAGCCTTCGCGAAGCTCCTGCCTTTTCGCGAAGCTCACTCGCGAAGCTCCCTCACGAAGAACGCTCGCGATGCTCAAGCAGTCGCAAAGAAATGACCCTCGCGAAGCAAAGTAATCCAACACGGATCTCACAGGTTTCACGGAGCTACAATAGCCGCCGCGAAGCACCTCTTTCGCGAAGCACACTGGCTCCACGAACCACCTTCGCAAATCAAGATCAAAGTATTTTCTCTGAAAATTCTCTCTCTACTTTGCTCGAAGGGGTCGGCCTCTATTTATAGGCGATTCCACCGACCCTCGTCCTTTCCGCACGAAGTCAACGCCACGTCATCTCAAATCGCGAAGCTCCAAAGTTTCTGCCGGAATTCTGTCCAAATCGCGAAGCTCCACGGCAATTTTCCGTTCGTGGAGCTTGACGTAGTCGCGAAGAATCACCGTCAACATACCTTCGCGACTTCGCCGCGAAGCTCCCTCGTGACTTCGCCGCGAAGCTCCCTCGCGAAGCCCAACATTCCTTCGCGCCTTCACCGCGAAGCTCCCTCGCAAAGCCCTTCACCGCCGCGATGCGCTTCAGCCTCTGCCGTTCGCGAAGCTTGACGTAATCGCGAAGCATCACCGCCTCCATTCTTCTGGTCTCCGCGATTTCCAAACCATGCATCCTATCTTCGCGAAATTAATTCCTTTGCCATATTAAATTATGCTCTTCATGGAAATCCACTTTTCGCGATGCTCACCAAACTCCAAATTTTGGACCCCAAAAATTTGGCAAACACTGGGAAACGGCGCCACCTTGTACTGCTCTTTTGTACCGCCTCCAGATCGTCCTTTCCTTTGTCATCATTCTTTGTCAACATTTATTGTCAACAACTTCTCAGGAACTTGACAAATATCCATGAAAACCTTCTTTGTCAACAAACACAACCAACCCAAAAATACTGCAATGTTACCTTGAGGGATTTTTTCCCAACAGTAATTTACAAGGTTAAAGTTTTGTAGAAAACCACAAGGTTGAAGAATCAACATTGGAATCTGAAAACTCTATAAGGGAAAGGTATCCTCAATTTTTTAATAAGTAAAATAAAATTATAAGGATTAAATTTCAAAAAGGTGGGGAGAATATGAAAACCCAGGTACTTATAAAATAATTTATTTTTATTCTAGAATTAAATTGTTAAATTAATTATAAATGTATACTGAAATAAGTTTTTTATGAAGCTGGAGTCTTGTTAAAAGACTAAATAAATTATTATTATTAAAGGAAAAAAGGATTACATGAGTCAAAAAGATGATATTTTTTTTACAATCTTTATTATAAATAGGATGTAAATCAATGGGGAGATAATCCAGGAAGGTAATGTCATGGTTGACTCCTCTATTGGAAAGACCATCCACAACCTTGTTCACATCATGAAAGGAATGAGTGACAACATAAATAATATCCATAAGAGATTTAAGATAGTCCATCCAATTTGTTGTAAGTGGAAACACATTATGCACTACACCATTCCAAATAGCTTTCATGATGTTAGTCAAATCACATTCAATCTAGATGTTTTTCCAACCATATTTCTTCGTAATAGAGATTTCATGGATAAAACTCCTCATATATTCCTCCAAAGACGGGGAAATTCCATAACTACCATAGAAACACACAAGAATCTTCCCAAATGGGTTTCGGTAAGTTGCACTAAAACCCAAGGGGCCCAGACTTCCTTTAGAGTAACCATCGATATTAACTTTAATCCATCCTAGGACTGGAGCTTTCCAAAACAATTCGAAAGTCAATCTAGGCTGAGGATAAATACCATTAATCCCAAGTCAATGTAGAATCCAAAAGTTTCTCACTATTTTATTGTAAAGTCCCTTCTGAATCAAAGCATCTTCCGGATTGTTATTGAGGATCCGTTTCTAACATTTATTTAAACTAAATAAGGAATTATTATAAATAAGATCATTCCTATAATACCAGAACACATATAGAAGCTCGGTAATGAAAATTAAGAAAATATTCTTGATTTTATGAGAGGCTTATATATCCACATAATGTTGAAGTTGAGAGTTTACTGAGTCATGAAGTAACTATCTTCACTCAAAAGGATATAAAACATAATTCCAAAGAGCAGTAGCACAAAAATAAATAAGCGGTTATTGTCTTCTCTATGCTGGTTACAAAGATAATATTTATAGAAAAGTTGAATCCCAAAATATTGAAGAAAAATTTTAGTGGGAACCCTGTTGTGAGAAATATATGAAAAAAGAGTGAATCTCTAAGGTTTTAACCATATTTTTATCAAAAATTTTAATAAAAAAAAAAATCATTTTCAGAATTACTAAAAAAATGGTTGTAGTTTTTTTTTCAATCAAGGATGATTTTATGTGTAGGTTCCCAAATTAAAAAATCATCAATGTTTGAAAATGGGTAGTTTTCAATGACATGAGTAACATTGTTAGGTAAATTAAACCTATGAGAGTTTAAAACATATTTAATAGTAAAATTAGTGTTCCAAGGTAGTTGATTGGGGGGAACCATGGAGATTAAAGGAGCATCAGTCCAATTGTTGAGCCAAATATTTATAGAAGAATTTTTTCTAACATTCATCTTGAGTTAGAAATGATGTTGGAAAAATAATTATTAATGGAAGACCAATTTTAAGAGCTCATATAATTAAAATTTCTTTTCTTCAATTTTTTATGAAACCTATTTTGAAGGCAAGGAAAGGAATCAGAGTCATTATGAAGTAAGTTCCAAGTGAGTCTGGAATGTAATGAATCATTAAAGAGTTTAAGATTTTTAATTATGATACCACCCTTATCCAACAGTTTTCAATAGGTAGACCAAAGAACAATCACTAATTTACTTTAAATAATTCTTCCACTCCAATTAATGTTTTTTATGGAGACATTTATTTTTTAAGAGACAAGGACATTTGTAAACCATCAAGGAATAAACCATTTTAGAAGTAAGGAATCTATAATAATATAATAATAACCTCAAATATGAGAGTATAAATAAAATTTATGTATGTTATAAGTTTAATCATTATATATTTTTATCATGGAATAATGAAATATTTGTTTTGGAAATGATAAATTAAGTATTGGATTTTTTATAAGTCATAAATATTTAATTAAAATATTATAATTAATATAATGATTTAAAAGAAAATATATTTTCATAAAATAGACTTATAAATTAATATATTGTTTTTTTCTTATAATATACTATCATGAGACCATAATTAATTTTTCAAAGCGTTATAGAATCAGTTATAATTTTAAAATCGGTATTTTTTGAACAAATAATTATTTTAATTAAAAATTAAATTTCTCATATTTATAAAATTATTTCCATTAAATAGAGTTCATTTTTGAATTATACTCATTAAAAATGGTTAGGTTGTATTTTTGGTATTTTTCTAAAATACATGAAATTTTGGTGAATAGTAAAATATGGTAATTTACGGTACATATACATTATAAGTTAAATACACTATTACTTGAGTAATTACTAATTTAATCACTATAATATAGAACTAAAATTCATTAAATTAATATATTTAGTGATAATTATCAAAATATTCATAGTCATGAGCCAAAATAGTAAACTAATGACTAAAATAATGAGAAAACACCCCTCTCCTCCCCTATAAATATCACTCCTCACCACCTCTTCTCCTCACACAAACAAAGCCTTGTATATTATTTAAATTGTAACAATTTCTCCTAAAAATACAATTCCCCATTACTAAGACCTTTTGGTCTCCCCAAAAGTCCAGAACCAATGGGATTAAGGAGGTTCTCAGAGAGGAGAATTCAGGAGGTAAAATCCTCATTCATTTTCTTTTTTGTCTTTTCAATTTATTTTATTTTCTTATTCTCTCCACACCTAAACTCATAAAAGTGACATGATCACTATAATATTTTACATATAATATAATTTTATTGTGTTAATGTAATATATACCATCAAACCTATCCTCTTCTCCTCTTACTCTAGAAAATGAAAGCATTGTCCGTGACGTGTCGATTCATCACCTTCACAGGTGAAGAATTTTCATTTTCCTTTACCACCTTCAATAATGGTCACAAAACAATTATTATGGTTAAATAATATTTTATTATACATATTATAAGTTATATAATGTTGTATAACCAATATATAAACATGATATTAAATAAAATGATATAAGTTTGCGATGATCTTAAAAACCGAAAAAATAAATTAAATCATGTTCAATAATATTTTATCTAATGGATCTTAGTCATATAAAAAAACAATGATATAGGTATAATTTATAATTTTGGAAGCATATTATTTCATTTAATTAAAATTCTATAATTTCTCATCAATTTTATAATAAAATCCATAACGAACAAATAATTGAAACCATGAAATAAACACACCTGAAATAATGAAAATAACAAAATATTATCATTAAAATGGGTGGAAAGTAGTTATAAAAATATCATATAATGTATTATAGATATTAATATAGTTATTTAATATACTAATAAAACACTTTAAACCATTATACAGGAGTTTTGAACAAGTTTGAATTAAAATGAACCTGAGGTAAGGGTCTTTTCTTTAAAAATCTTCTATTAAATTTCTATTTTCAAAAAATTCAAACGGAATGATTTTATGATGAAATTATTCATTTTTTATGATTATTTTATTGTTCTTGGGATGTTTTTATGATGAAGGGTGATACCTATATCTCCCTCTAATTCATTTTGTATGCTTATGTTGGAGGTCGACCATATGGTTAATCCAAGGTTAACTGCGATGGTTACACTATAAGGTAGCCATGAGGGTTACATTGTAAGGTAGACATGTTTTATAGAAATATCATATTTTCACAAAGTATTTATATGATATTTTATGGTTTTGATGTATTAATTTATAAAAATAATTCCATATTTCTATAAGTATTAATGGATAAATAGTTCTTTTATTTTTTCTGTCCCTTACTGATATTTTTTTGTGCTCATACCATGTTCTAAATGTTTTTCACAGGGTTTACGAATGGGTAAGTGAAAAAAAGAATCCAAGATTAATATTGTGAATATTTTTCATGAAAATATTTCATGTTTTATTAAAACTTTTGTATTATGGAAGATATGGATACTATTTAAATAGTACCCACTTTGTAATCTTGTGGGTTGATATGTATTAATTATGTCACAATTCTATGAAACTTTAAGCTTAAAAGATATTTGAGAATGTAAGAATGTTAATTATAGTTGAATTAACTTGATTATGTTTTGTTTAAGGTCTGGTTCTTATAATTTGAAATTAATAACATAAAATGAAGGAAAATGAGAGGAAAGTGTTGTAGAATACTAATTATACCAAAGAAGAAACTTTTATGGTCATCCATATATATATATATCAGTGAGTATGGGAATATAAATATGTTCATGGGGTGAACATATGGATAGGAACATGCATATAAATTAGGATTCTATAAAATGTGATATTTTTTAGCATTGGTTTTCTAAAACAAATTTCTCCCATTTTTCGTTGTTTTAATAGCTTAATTTCAAATGATTTTCTAAAAAAATACAATGTCTTCCAAAGGAATTACTTTTTGTCCACTTATAAATATTGGAAAGTTTGGTACCTTGAACGTAGGATTTAGTAATCACTTGAATTTAACAGCCCACTTGGAACCTTCTATGAATAATTAATGTTTTCTTTTGGATTTGGTAATAGATCTAGAATAAAAGGTGTTTAAATTTGGGAATGGTTTTGGATTTCAATTGCTAATTACCATTTGGTACTTTTTGGTTTTTCAAGGAAATGGTTTTTAAGTCCGAAAATGTGTAGGTCCGATTGGAACTTGTGAAATATTTTTTGTGTGATGGGAACCCCCATGGTTGTCCTCCAGTTAGAGTGGGTCTACACCTGTATGGTGTGTGGGAGTGGGAAGGGAATTCACATTGGCACCTGGGTTGGTTTCAATAATGTGATGACCTCCTCACTTTCCACTGTACTATTTTCATGGGATCCTATACATTATTTAGAGAGTAAGGGTATGGTTTCTATTTATATCTTTATTAGATGGACTAGATCCCTAGGGATAGTGTAGAGGAGTTAGGTTTGTTATTGACTATGTAGTTGCATCAATACGCTGAATCTATGGATTCAAACCATGGATGTCTGGGGTCACTCTAGTTATGTTTATAACATTCCCATGACTACTTCTTATCGTGTTCTAGTACTTATTTGTGAGATTTTGGCTTCTTATTTTGTTTTTTATGAATTCTCATACCTGATCTACTTCATTTCCCTTTTTTTCTATCCCATATTGGTTATATTATATTTTATTCCTTTTTTTATTCACTTACCTGGGATAGTTCTTTTCATTGGAATTAAATTTCAAACTTGGTTTTGAAATGGAATGTTGTTTTTAAGAAAATACATGTTTTATTTTTGAGAATTATTTATGGAAAGTTGTTCTTTGATATTTAAAAAAAATTAAAACCTTTTTACTAAGTTTATTATTAATATAGTATTATGGACTGTTTTGGGAAATGATATGTATAGACTCTATAGTGCTTAACTATTATGTTGTTGAATACTCATTCCCAACTTGTGACACTCGAAATTGGAAGACATGAGATTTTTTTAGGTTCAGATTCTTATTCGGGTTTTCCTATAGATCGTGCTAGTTTTATAGATGATGGTTACTAGGAGTTCACATAGAGACCTTTTTGCGGAATGTTTGTCAATAATTTTGTTTCCTTTATGGTGTACCTATATCTTTTAGATGTGTTTATTTATGCTCAGCTGGTTATATTATTTTTATAATGCATTCTGTACTTTATTTTATGTTTGAGATTATTTGAAGAAACCATCCCCTAAGATTTAATTATGATGCCCAAATTATTATCATCAACCAATAGGGATTGAGGATGTCACTCTGTCCTTGTAAATGACTATATTGGGTAACATGTTTAGGGATTTTACCTAGGATGGTTCATGATACTACCTATTAATGTGATTATTTTTACCAAATATATAGAACCTGATGTTCTGACACCTATTTCCTTTTTTTTCTTTTCTTTACATTATATTTCAGATGACCCTTAACATTCATCTTTTCTTGTTAAGGAATTAACCCACAAGTTACCATCTTTAGAATGTGGGTATGAAGATTTCTAGACTACAAAACATCCTTCAATTCTTATAGAGTAATCAACTCCCTAACATACACCATTGAATATTTCAAAGAAGTATATGATTCATCTAGGGAGATCTAAAAAATAGTATCCTAGTCTTCATCTTCTACATTCACATTTATATTGGTTAAATTAATCATGGATTTATCACATTCATCTAAAAAATCCGAGAAAGAAATTATGGGAATTATATTAAAATTATAAATTCATATCATCTTATACATAAAAAAATGATATATTTAGAAGTATATAAATATTAAACTTTTAACTAGATAGAAAAAATAGAAGACTATTTAGAAGCATTATGCAAATATTTATCACCTAGAGTTAACAACAGTATGCGGTGAGATTTTTCAAGAATACCATCATCAACATAAGCATAATATGTTTTGGTATTTACTTTAGAAAACATGATGGTGATAAATTTATTTTCATCATATAATGAATCTGTAATTGATTTAGTGAAAATAAGTGATCACACTTTAATTATCAATAAATTGAAATCATTCTCTATACTGAACTTTCTAATTTGAATCTTTATTAAAAAAGTTATTAAATGAAATATCAGGCTATGATACTAATGTTTTGTGGATCAGAGTCTATAGAGATGGAATATCCACTCATTAAATGTGAATTACATTTGAGTTTAATATTTTTCTTTGAAAACAAATGACATAAGAGATGAATAAAGAAGGAAGAATAAGGCAACATTTAAATAATAAAAGAATAGAAGTAAATATCACAATATATTTAACTATATTTGGACCACTATAGTCCAATATTAATTATATGAACAATAACTACACAATGTTTATTTTTAAAGAAAATGCTCATAACCTTACAAATAAAAACAACATTGAAGAATATATTTGAAAATATCCAAGGACTTTCACCTACTAAACTAGGTGGTCCTCATGAACATGATCATAAGGAGTTAGAATATAAATACTTCCTGGAAAAACCACACAAACTACTCAGTGGAATAAAATACACAAGGGATACACTAAAGAAAAAAATTGGATTATGCTTATAGGTCTAGACCTATACTAAGAACATTTAGGTGTTCATCAAATGGGATGGCCAGAACTATAGGCATCATAAAATCCTATTCAAGATTTTATTTTACTTCTATGAAATTATAAGGAAAAATCATTCCATAAAAACTAATCTCTTATGGTGTAAGAATAATGAAACAATAGTGGGAGAAACCTTGGATTATGATTCTCTACTATTTCCTTTTAACTCTACCATTGTTTTCTCTCTCAAATGAAACTCGATATAGAAATATCAAAATAGAGACTGAAGATAATGATGTAGCCTTAATAAAGTTAAATAAGAGACCATAATTTCATGTGAAACAAGGGTATTTAATGACAAGAGGTTTATAAATATTAAGAATAATGAAGACATAGATATGATAAAGTCCACATCAAAGGATCATGGATGTTTTTTGAGTAACAAACACCAAATGACTACCAAATTATGTGACAAAAATGGGTTAGAAGCTAGGTAAGGGGGAATATAACAAGTATTATGGAGATAATTGAAAAAAAATCGATGAATACACTAAAACCCCCAAAAAACACTGGATCTTCTATATCAAGGGATGATATTTATCTAATGACAAAACTATGGGATCATTAAAAATATAGTAAAAATAGGGTTTAGTGAAGACAACACAATTAAAATATCATAGTATAAGTACACTAGACAATAATAAGTCACACTAAATAGGATCCCATAATAAAATACACTAAAATAAAAAAAGGTTATCCTCACACAAGAATATTCATAATAAAATATAAAATTAATGAAATCCATGGAAAAATAAATATAATAATTCAACTTTAAGATAAAAAATGGAATAAAAAAATAAAACAAATATTTAATTTGAAGCAAATATAATTCCATAATTTATATAAATATTTAAAAAATAATTTAAAATACTCTCCAATACCCACAATATAGATATACCCATCTGGAGTATATTGAATTTCTAAAAAAAAGAACATCTATATGTGCCTCCCATTTTTTTGGTCCTGTCGTTCTTTACATGGGATCTTGATTAGGATAAAAATGATTTTATTTTATGTATAAGAAATTAGGATAATTAATATGGAAAAAATAATAAACTCTTATGTTGATAATGATTGGTGCTTTAATATGTCAGATGAAAAAATTACCAATGAGGAGACTCAAAATGGAAGGGTGAAATTGAAATTTTTCTTTCTTGTCCAAATGATTGGGTAAAAAAACACTCACCTTGTGAACCCAAAAATTAATCTAAAATATTGGTTGACTTATAATCCTAAAAGGGTGGGTGAAATGACACCTAACAAGTAGACCCAAATAGATGAGTGAAATTTCACCTTAACCGTGGACCCAAATTTTTGAGTTAAATGGTGCCTATGTTGCATACCCAAATATATCTCTAAAAAGGTTCCTAGTAGTATAAAAGGGTTTATTGTCAACATAAATGAGATTTAATGAATTATGGATTATCCATATAGAGATCTAGGTAGTGATGAACAAGTTGGAAGATGATCTAGGAAATGAAAGATAATCCTAACAGATGACGGGGTAACACTATGATGATTTAATTTCCCAATGGAGGTTTGAATGATGATGATGTGGCCCTGTAAAAAAATATATAGGTCCAATGGGTTCTCAACATTGTGAGAAGCTTGGACTATAATTCTGCACATCATAATTTTTTTTATTATAGTAATCATCTTTTGGATATTATGTAGGGGAACACTGTAGTAGTGCATATATAAGGTTAGTAGCCAAGATGATTATATATAATGTTATATATTGGGGTTTGTGTGTTAAGGGATGTCAAAATAGGTTGGTTTTATAGAAATGGGTGTATTAGAGAAGTCTATGAATTGTAGGAAAATTTTTTAAGTGGTTTTCACACATGAAGAATGGGTGTTACCCAAAAAAATGGTTCATAGTGAAACGGTTTTCATATGATAGAGTTAACACACATTGGGGAGGGTGGGGGGTTATTTTATTTCATAGAGGATTCCATATAAGGGGGTAAATGCATAGTATTGGATTATCCCACATTGATTGTGTAAGGGTTTAATGTACTAAATATATGTGCAAGGGAATCCTTGACCCCATGAGAAATACTTTAGGGTTAAGAAGGCTTAATAACACTTACAAGTGGTACCAGAGACCAGGTTTCAACAACTTTTTGAAAAAATAAATAGGTAAAACCACTTTATAGAGATCTAACTGAGGGACAAATATGCGAGGGGGACATTATTGGGTTATCACACATCAATTGTAGAAAGGTAAAATGCACTAAATATAAGTGTGGGGGAAACTCTCTTCCCATGAGAATTCTTTTGGTGTTGAGGAGGAATAATATTACTTATAAATATTAATAATAAGTGTGCCTAAAGCATCAGAAAAAAGGCATGTAGGAGGTGCTGGACACAGAGGTGGAAAGGGGCGATTCAACTGTTATGATAGTATTTAAAAAAGGGGGTGGGTCCCACTTCTAGGAGAAATATCATAGGTTTTATATAGGAGGATAGAGTGTGTGTGTGTGAGAGAGTGTGATGAGTCTAGTTTTGGAGAAAATTCTCTAATACCATATAAAAGGACACACTCTTGGGAAACCCCACTAATATCAAATATAAGTGAGGCCATAAATTCATTTCTTTAAGTGGTTTCATATTATTATTTCTTGTAAAAGATTAATTATAAATATATTAGACATAAATATAAATAAAACTATTTACCATTCATCCAATTTCACCTATATTTAAATATTTTAATATTTTAAAAAAACTAACACTAATAAAACATGAATTGAGTGGGGTTCTTAAGGAAAATTATGTTTTGTTATCAAGTATTTAGTGGAATTTCATTCTAAAATTATCAAATCTAAATATTTGGTTAAGAATAGTGTGTTTCTTATGTATGAAACAAACACATTATAGCATTTATAAAATGACACTCCAAATAGATAACAAGCCAATATTTTCAAAAAATAGAGGAGATTAATCCAGTAAGCCTTATAATGTTTTTAATATTAAAATGAAACATTATTTATTTTTTTCATGTTATTAAAATATTTTTTTGTTTGTATCCTTGAAAAGTTAAATGTATAATGATACAATGAAGGAATTGTTTTGGACATTATAAAATCAAATACATAGGTGATGGTTTTAAGGCCATTACCTAGATCGACATTACTGAAGATTTGTTTTGGAAAATATAAAAATATAAAGATAAAAGATAAATTTGAAAAACCTATTTAACTTAGAAAAAAATTATAACAATTTTGGATAAAAAAAATAATAAGAATGATTTTACTTTGTGGTTTGTGGGTTATATCCACTCTATATACAAGAGAAACAAATGAAAAATTGCTCAGATTATTGTCTTGAATAATAGGATAAAAAAACCTCATAAACATTCATATAAGAGATTTTATCGTTATGGGTGGTTGTTGTAGAAAATATATTAATGATTTATATTCCATTCAGACACACCTTCCCTATACACCCATGGTTCCAACTCTACACACACCACACCATCCACACAAATCACCATATATACTATAAATATTACAATGAATTTTTTTATTGTCTCTTTTATAACAATTAATACACATTAATTATTGAACATGTCATAATACCCTTTTTCAAGTCAAATAATTACACATAATTATTTAAAAATAATTTTCTTCCATCAATTCACACTACTATATTAATAATTCATTTGAGAAACTTGATCACAACAAATAATCATATAGTTTTTAACACATTAAGGTTTTTAACTATCACATACAAGGTCCTTGTATATATAATATGGAAATATGGTTGTTAAAAGCCATTATATATGTTTTATTAAAAGATTATGGGAATATTATTTTATACGAAAATTATAATATATAACAATCAAAAATTAATATACATATTTGATTGTTTTTTAGAAAACCTTCATATATTATTTTATTAAATCCCATACAAGAATTTTAAAATAAATAAGTGTCATATATATATTAATATATATGATGGTTATCTAAGATAACCCAAATATGTTAAATTATTTATCAATCAAAATAAATATATGATAGTAATAAAATATAACCATTATATATTCCTTATTTTAAAATACTATCAAAACAATGGTGCTATAAACAACAAAAACGGAAGAAGAAAACACAAAAAAGAATTCAAATGAAAAAAATACAAATATTTTATACAGAATAGAATTACTGAAACAAACAATTTACCTAAGAATACAAAAATATATGACAATTGTTTTTGTAATTTTATCATTACCTAAAATAAAAATGATATATTGAGTATAAATTCACAGCTCACACCAAATTACATTTATGTTTTATAAAATAATGAATAATGAAAATATTTTAAAATATTTTTATGATAATTTTATTTAAGACTATTGATTACTAATTAAATCATTTCAAAAAATATGTATTTAATGTTTATGAAAAAGTACTTATACCTTTTAATTAGGTGTCATTACATCATTAAATATTGAAAAAAATTAGTTCATCTAAATTCATAATATTAATTTCACGAAATATAAATTTTATGATGGATTTATGTTATGTATATTATTTAATTGATTCTAAACAACAATCGTACATAGATCCCACTAGCCAGCTAATCATGAAATGTTAATAAATTTATTTTTTATATAATAAGTTTATGAAATATATCTAATCTTATTTTTACATATATAAAAAATAATAACAATAAATAAATATTATATTTTATTAGTAATAAATAAATCAATGAGATAATATAATAAAACATTTAAATATTCAAAGCAATATTATTTGTTTATAATAATTGCACATTATATAAAAACTTGACATAAAGAGCATTTTTTGAGAAATATAGAAACTCTTATGAAGAATAAATTTTCATAAGTAATATGAGTACAAGGAGTTTGAAATAAATATTTTTAAATTAAACTTAATTTATTCATAAATAAATGGAGGAAGTGGTTAAATAACCTAAAAATAATTATATAGAAGTATGTATCATATAACCAATTATTTTAATAATGAAATTTGAGTAAGTTTTATAAGTAATAGGCATTATAAAAAATGTATTATTTATTTGAGAGGTTCATGATTTTAAAATATCTTTTAACGACTCTTCTAAGAACTCAATGGTCCCATAATATAAAAAAATTAGTCTCTATAGAATTATAATTAATAAAATTTACAAATTTTAAATAATATGAAGTTATAAACACACAAACATCACACAATATCCATATTTTATGATTTGTGGTATTTTACATTGAATCATCATGAAAAAAATTAATAAATAATTATATTAATATTTATCAATAATATATTCAATAATTACATGATTGATGTTTCAATAACATTTATTGAGATATTCTTTAATGTGTGGGATATAAAGGTTCATTTGTATATTGTAAAAATTAATAATATTATAAATATTTAATAGTAAATGTAAATATATGAAAGTAGAAAAAAATATATAGGTAATTTAATATGATTATGTATTAATTTTATGCAATAAACATATGTGGATTTTTGGGTTACCTATAAGACAAATCAAACAAGGAGATCAAAAGTTGTTTAGAAGTCATGTTTAAAGTTACAAATACTTAGTTCTAACTGTGCAATAATAACGAAATAGATATTTTTTTGTAAATTTATTTATGATTTAAACCAATTACCCTTACACATATGGTACTAAGAATAAAATTTTGAATTTTTCTACTATAGGGATAGTATCAAACAAATAATGTTCTTTTAATTTCACTACTTTGGGTGAAATGCAACCATGAGTGCCAATTTAATTAGGATAAATGAATGTAGACCATGTTTTCAGGTTCTTAAGACCATAAAATTATGTTATAGGTATATATAATTTTTAAAAAAACATATAATGTAGTTATTTTAAATAATTAAAAATAAATCCATAAAAAAATAAAATAAAATATAAAAAAATTAACACATGATATACTACACATTTATTCTTTTTGGACCTCATCCACTACTTCAAGTGTAATCATGAACTCAATATCCCTTCCATAAATGTGCATTCCAAACTCAATCACTATTTCAACCCCGTAACTTTTAAAAATATTTGTACATGAATAAATTGAAATTCAAAATTTTCTTAATGATTATGAAATACATATTTTTTTGACCTTCCATTTTTCTTTTACAACATTAAATTTTTTATTTTTTTGGTTGTTTAATTATTATTCTTTTTTGTGTCTATGTATCAATGTATTAAAAAATATGTAATATTATATAAATATTTATTTTATAGTGTTTAAATTGGTATTTAAAAAAAATATAATTAATAGGTCTTATTACAAATATTCCCATTTTATCTCATACTTTCAGGTCATATTCAATGTCATTAAAAGATAAATAATTTTACCAAGAGAATTAAATACAAAATTATACAGGGATACTAAGTAATAATATGTTATTTATAGTATCTCATTTTTACACTATATTTCTTACACAAATGAACATAAATATATATTGTTAGATCGATGATAGGTAAGAGAATATTTGTTATATGTTCTCCCCTAGATAACTATTTTTTAGAATTATTTATATCATTGAGTTAATAGGATCTAAAAATTTAATATTGATAAAATTATTCAATAATATATATTCTTGATGTGTTTTTAATGTTTTATTTCACTATAGATAAATAAAAAAAATTCAACATCACTAACAAGATTCATTGGATTATATTATTTTAAAGTTGAGGATGTCAGATCATTTGATGTTTTAAATGTATAATTATTGAAGAATTGTTGTTTAAGTTACGAATAGTTTTCTATGGATGTTTAAGGATGTCAAATGATATGATTTTAATTTTGGTTAAGCATAAAAATATATAGGAAAAGTTTAATGAAGTATTCGATTAATAGTGAATAATATTTTGTAATTGACTGTAACATGTGATGGTATATTTGTATTTCATCATGGTTTTTTCATTTTGTAGGTTTTGATTCATTAAGAGAAGAGTATAATGAATATTTTTAGTTATAAATGAAACCATTAGGAACAATTGTTTTTGATATATCAAACAAATTGGTAATAAAGAAGCTATCATCGGGGTCAATGTTATTAATTAAGTATACATTTTAGGAAAATACTAGAGGCCATGACATAGTTAAACACATTTTTTTGTAGGTTATAGTTCAGTAGAAAATAAGGAGTTGGTTGTGGTATTTATTGGATGATTTGATCATGGTTCTTATATACGGTTAAGAAATGGGGTGCTAGTGAAGACCACATCATAGTTGTAGGATTTTCATGCAATTAATCATTTTAGTGTTTTTATGGAAATTACTGATGAAAATTTAAATAGTGGTTTTTAAGATAAATTTTTATAATACAATAAACATTTCATAATTCAATTCATGGTTCTTTTTTTTTCTAGGAAGAGGTATTGGAGGCTATTGGAGTTTTAAAGATCATAATAATCAAAATTTCTAGGATAAACATGAAACTATTTTTTCAAGATATAATTATTTAAAGATGAAGATGTATAGATTTATCAGTAGAGAATAATTTAAAAATTATATAGTTTTTGAATTTTAATATTAATCCAAAAAGACAATAATGTGTTAGACATGACCTCATATTAGTTTTTTAGATTTCTAAATATAGGGAAGATTTTTTGAAATTCAAATTTATAGAAAGAGGTGATGGTTAATGGGAGAATTTAATTGAATTTGGTGGGTGGTTTGAAGGATCAATAATTATTTTTAATGTTTAATATTAAGTGAGAGTAATTTAAAAAAAATAAAGAGATTAAAATAATTTATTTAGAAAAAAGGAATAACGTATAACACACATTTAAAACAAAGGATTACTTTGGTGAATCTATTGATTTACGAGAGCTTATATAAAGGAAATTATTAAATATTTGGTTTTGAACAAGTCCATAGATTTTAATAGAAACATAATTTTTCATTTTCTTGTTTCAGATATTGATTTTTGAGTGACCTACACAATGACTATTATTTTATGAATCTATCTTAAATTAGTGAGTAAATACATTGAATGAGGGAGTGAACCTTGGTTTGATAGAGATACTTACCAAAATCTTTTAATCATTATATAGAATAATTATTTCTTTGGTAAATGAACAAATTTTTAGTGCATGACCATTGAACATAATTGTTTTGGATAAACAAAGATAAACCCTCATATAATTTTATTTTATATATATATATATATATTTATATTTCCTGATTTATTTTTATATGTTAAAATCATTCTTTCCAACATGGCCATGAGATCATTTTTACAAAAAGGATTCACACACTAATTTAGTCCCCACTTATAGTATTTTGGGCCTTGTGGTTCTAACAGGTAGTATCAGATCCAAAAGTTTAAATCTTTGGGACTCTATCTCATGTTTATCTTTAATATATATAACTCTATCAACATTAAATGAGTTCATATATTTGGTTATTTCAATTACCATATATAGAATAATTGAATGAGATATCATCTATGATCACATGAAAACAATGTTTTCTCTACAATATTTTTTGGAATTAAAGATGGTGTATCTATAAAGATTTCCTTGAATGAAACATACATGAAACCTAACATTGACTATGAAATGGGTAAATCACTTTTTCAATGCGTTGGAAAAATAAATTTACATGAATGTGATTAAATTAACATATGTTAAAGTTAACTGATAAAAATTTATAATATTTATGAAGGTTACAACAATGTGAAGGAAGATAAGTTATATGTGTTTCACAATAAATTTGATGATTTGAAGAAATATCCCAACAAAAAAATTAATGGTTTCTTCAACTAAATAATTTAATTAATTATATCATTTTATGAAATAGGTAAATAGATAAATGATGTTGATATTATAAATAAAATATCAAGTATATTTCCACAATTATGTATTCCATAGTTTTCAACAGTTAAATAAAGAAATTTGATGGAGTTATTGAAAGATGATTTTTAAATTATTTTTCCTACCTAGAGATGTGCATAAAATTAGGAGGATTGTAAAATAAATCATCCATGGAGATAAAATTCAAGGATATAATGAAATTTTTTATAAATCAAGGTGATGATGGAGAAGAATATGTGAGTGATGAATTATAATAACTCATTATAAGCAAATTCAAATGAGATAAAATAAAATTTGAATGCAGGTTACCATTAAATTAATTGAAACAAGGAATGGTCAGGAATATAACTATGAAGATTCCAATGTGTATTGAATGTGATGATGGTGAATTTTATTTCTCCTTAAATATATATTGGAAATTTACCCTAGAATGAATACTAAATCTATAAATTCATCAGGAATAAAATTTCAATAAATGATATTGGTTTGTACAAAAGATAATGATAATGATTTTTTCTTTGAAGAAGATGACATAGAGTTTAAATAAAACCTGGATGATTCTAGAATGGAAATGTTTGGAAAATCCTAATCTAAATATATAGAGTAAGATAAATCAGAATGATTAGTGGACCTAAAAGTGGTTCTCAAGGATTCTTTTGAAGAGATGTTCTTATAAATGAAAAAGAATAGTAAAATTATTCCACTATTGATGGATTATTTGGAGTACGTTATATTAACCAAAGATAAAATTATTAATTTAATCTTCTATATATGGAATATTTGGAGAATAAATTGATTCCACGTTGAAAATTGAAGTGAAATTTAATATAATAAATGGAATTATTTATTTCAATAATGAGATAACGAAAAAGGTTTAATCTCTCAAATAATAAGTGATTTATTTGAAGAAAATTTTTATTTTGGATTATAATATACTGGATTCAAAAATAATTTATAGTGTGAAAAATTATTGGGTGAAGAATTTAAGGATAGTGTTGAAAGTGGAATAAAGAGTTTTGAAAAGGTTTTTAAGGATAAAAGACACAAAAAATTGGAAAAATTGGAATGCTATCTAAATGTGAATCATCTAATGTTTTGGTACAAGGATGAAAGGATAAAATAATTCAAAACTTTGGAGATAAATCTAAAAAAAAATAAATTTTGTAAAAAACTCTAGTTAGAATTAGGATACATGAGGATTAAAAGTGAAATATTTTTACATTAAATTTATGACAATTTTTTTGATATTTGGGTTACACTAGGACGAATTCTGATAGCGAACAGAGTTACCTATGATATAAAACCCAAATAATTCAAAAAAAGAGTATGAATGGATATCTAACACCTCAAAGGATGAATTGATTTTTTTATTTTTTGTACTGATCTTACTTATGTTATAAAAATGGTGATTTTTGGAAAAAAATTAATAGATGTAGACTCATATGATGATCAAGGAGAATTGATATAAAACCATGTACATAATTACATTAGAAAAAATATACCAATTAGAAGAAGAGGATGAATAATTTACTACACATTATAAAAATATTAAGAAGATAACCACTTATATATTATCTAAATCCAAAGTATCATGTAAGGATAAAAATATGAGAAGTTTATCTGAATTCAAATTCTTTTCGAGATAAAAAACTTTTCATACCCACTATGGTATTTAAAATTATTTTATTTTAGGATATTTTATATTTTTTTAATAAATATTAATTTTATCCTATAAACATCAGGGTTATTTAGGTTCCCTATAAGAAAAATCCAAGAAGAAGATCACACTTAGTTTAGTAGTCAGGTTTAAATTGGATAATATTTACTTTTACCTATGAAATAATAATTAGATATATATTTTTTTATAAATTAAATTATTAATTTAATAACTTACCCGTCCACATAAGGCAATAATAAAAAATTCTTATTTTTTCTATTATTTTGATAGTATCACACAAATATTGTGTATTTCATTTCAAAAGTCTAGGGGTAATGTGATGGTTGGTGAAAAATTCACAGGGAATGATGAATAAAAACAATATTATTAGGCTCTCTAAGACCATAAATTCATGGTATAGGTATAAATTTTTTTTAAGAAGAACTTGAATATAATTATTATTAATAATAAAAAATCAAATACTAAAAAAATAAAATATCTCTTATAGATATTAACACATCTTTTAATACACATTTCATCATTATGGACTTCATTGACTACTTCAAGTGTAGTCATGCACTCAATATTTCTTCCATACATGTTCCTACGAAGCTCCCCCACTATTACTAGTGGTTAAAACACAAACATATTTTCACATTAATCAAGTGAAATTCAATATTTTCTTAATGATTAAGGAATATATATTTCATGGGCCTTCCATTTTCATTTTATAATATTAATATTTTTTTATTTCTTTCCTTATTGAAAAGGATTATTATTTGTTGTGTCTATTAGTCATAGTTAATTAGTAACCATGTAATATTATTTAAATATTTAATTATAGGTTATTTATGTGATATTTCAAAACAACCATGATTTGATCATGATTCAAAAAGGGGCTCAATAAGTGATCTGATGAGCCAATTTATATACCATTCATGTTCTATATTATGGAGTTTCTAATTAATCATTATTTATGTTAGGGTTTATTTAATGCAATCTCTTTCTATAACTTGTTTGTATCACATTGTCATGATTTTTTTATATGGAACCATATTTTGTTTATTACATTTTTATTATACCGAATTGATATCTTGGTTCCTATGAAACTTATATTAAATTGTGATCTGAGTTTTTTTCGTTCAAATTGTTTTAATATGGTTTGTAAAGTGTGATTTGTAAAGTGAAGTGACAATTGATTTCTAAATGGTATTTGTGAAATGGTTTTGGTAATAGTGGGTAAAAGGGGATGGGTTTGGTTTCATGTATTTTTAAATCCCTCTCTTTATGGAGTAATGGAAATTTTATAGTAAATATTTCATTTACCTTTTGGTCTTGAAACATATACTTTTAAATAAGATATGTATTTTTTTATATTTTTTTTAATAATATAATGTTTCTTATTTCATTTATCTATGAAAATTTAAAAGTGAGAAGAAAATATTTCTATCATACATTCAATCTTTTATTTATGGATTGTTTTATTCTTGGAATTATATAGACACCCTAGAGAAATCCAACTAGGAACATTTATCTCAAACTATGAAAATGCATCATTATGTGGGTGTGTATATTTCTTCTTTGTTTTATATCCATTTCCTAGTTCTAGTTTTTAGTTAAAAGTTCATATTATTATCTTGATGGATTGGTTGAGTTGTAGTGAGAAGTTGTAGGTAATGGATAATATGTTCCTTTTGTTCATGATTTTGTTTTATTTTGAGATTATTATGCATCGACCATATTAGCTAGGGGAATTTTATTTATTTTATGCTTTCATTGAATATCCTGATAACGATGATTGTGTATTATAGTGATGTTTAGTTATTTTATTTAGTCATAATTAAAATGATAATAGTCACTTTTAATTGATTATATCTCATTGTGTATGTTAATTGTATTTATTCCATGTTAGGTTTGTTTTATTATTTGGTATCTATTTTTTTATAATCCTGCATTCCCATCATATGGATAGGTCATGCTGGATTCTCAGAAGTTTCTATTGTATGTTTATATCATTATATGAGGGTGAATCCATTACCATGTGCATATTATTAATACTCATGTACTAGTTTCCAACCAATAGGGGCCAATAACGCTCTTTGGTCCTAGTTTCCACCCAACCCCGGTGACATGGTAGGTTATCTCAAGCTAGTTCAATATAAATAGAAAACCATTTTCAATCCATTTTATACTTCTTCAATTCACTTTAACTATTAATAAGAGGAATTTATTAACATTTTAGTTACCACCCATTCCTTGGTCATCCATGGTAGGACTAATATCATCATTATGACCAATAAAAATTTACCTCTCAAATATAAAAAATAAATATTAGTTTTCAAAAATACACCAAGTATTAAAAATTAGGTGTAACTAAGACAAATTATTATATAAAATATAAAATATAAAAGATATTTTAAATATTTATTAAATTATTTTATCTAATTATATATGTTTTGGTTCAGATTTATTTAAAATAATTTAATCTTCATGCAATTAATTGAATTAAATCATCACGTACATCTATGTTAGTGAAATATTCTGAATGATGTTTTTTTATTAATGAATGAAATAAAAAATATATTTTTGGTAATTCCAAATTAGATATATTAATAAATTTGATATAATAAAAATAGTATATATAATAAAAAATTAGGCAAAATAATTAAAGAAAATATTATTTACCATCCGAATCATAGAATAATAATAATTATTTATTTTCATTTACTTTTCTCTATCAACTTTTTTATTTCTTTAAAATCTTCATGTTTTTTTAATAATTACAAAAATACTTTCTCCATAATCATAATCATTTTTTTATTTTTATCATTTATTATATTAAATGGATAATTTGTAATTAAGTAATTTTCATGAAACAAATAAACAAATTGATCATACTCATTTTGAGAATCAGTCACCCCTCTATCTATTTCATTTGATAATAATATAATTGACAAATTTAGTCTAGAAGATTATTAACATAAAAAATTAATGATCCTATATTGAAAATGAAAAGGTTTATCATTAAAAAGTTCCTTCTTTAGATTAACTTGTATTAATCCTATATCATTCACTATAATTACATTATTATTCTTAACCACTGAAAACTTAAAAATAGTATCTAGACTTCATATGATTCAATTTCTATTTTTTTTAAAATTATCCCAAATTATAAAATATTTTTGTAAATGATATTCAAATCATTAATAATAGATATATAATTTGGTTTTTCCATAAGATCCACACAACTATTTTTCATTATTCTCTAAAAAAACTTTACATTACTGTAAAATATTAACCTAGGTAATCCATATGAATTCTTGGATATCTTTCCAACCATATCACTTTTCAACAATGAAATCTTCATCAAAAATAAACTTTTCACATATATTATATTCCATTCGACCGATAAATTATTTATTAAATCCTTTTATTATCCAGCCATTAATTCTATTTGGGTTCCAATTTAAAAGATCAATCATTTCTTTAAATTCATACTCTTAAACCTCCAATGAGTTATTTAGTAAATATAAGTGTTATTATACCCATTTTCTATATGATTCAGTGAAATTATTTTCCAACTACCCCATCACTTAATTCCTTTCTTATATTCTAATTCCTTGGAGTAATATTATTGACATATTTTAGGTACTCATTATATAATTTATTTTTTCATTACTAAAATAACTATTGTTATTACCACCCTCATGTAAAATTTTATTTTTCATATAAACATTCAATATATTTATATAATTTATGTTTTTGTACTAACATATTAAATAAAATAGAACAAACATTTACACATTCTTAACGAATTGAATAGTTTGGTGAATAGTAATTTCATATGAATAAGTTGTGAAATATATATCAAACACAAAAAATATTCTTTAATTTTTACATTATAAGATAGGTAACTTCATAAGGTCAATCTATTTATTAAAAATGAGGTTAATAAATATCATAACATCATGATTGTGAATAAAAAATTATCATGTAATATATTGCGTCTATCCATAAAAATAAAATTCTCTATATATGTAACATCCCAAGATTTAAAGAGGAAACAACATGTGATTAAATAAACTACTGAGTACTATGTGTCATCAATAATCTAGAAGTTAACCATTATTTTTCATCTTCTATCTTTTGTATTTCGAAAGATGGACATACATGGTTTGAGATCAGTAAGTTATTTAGAGTCTAATAGGACAAACATATTTTTTTGGTGACTAGTAACACACCCTTATGAATAGTAATGTTACCCTTATAAATAGTAATATGACCCTTATGAAGAGTAAAATGCCTAAATTAATATTAACCTCATCTATGAATGTATAGATTAAATCTATGTAATCTTATAAGTTCTAATATGATCATAGTATACATTTTGGTATTTTTGTATGTCATAAATATTTAATTACAATTTTATGATTAACAAAATAATATAAACAGAAATTTATTTTCATAAAATGTAATCATAAATTATTATTTTTTCTTATTCTTACAAGATAATTTTATGAGACCATAATTAATTTTTCAAGGTGTTATAAAATGAGTAATAGTTTTAAAATTGTTATTTTTCAAATAAATTATAATTTTATATAAAAAATAAATTAAAATTTTTTTAAAAATCATTTTTATAAAATTGAATTCATTTTTTTATTCCACGCATAGAAAAATGGTTATTGTGAATTTTTGGGATTTTTCTGAAAGACTTGAATTTTTGATGAATAGTGAAATACAGTAATTTACAATTTATATACATTATATTTTAAATACACTATTTATAGCATCACAGTTGATGTAAGTACCCTTGGTTTAAACTAACATGATCTATTTACTATTTTGGGTCTCATTGATCAACACTATTCATAGTCTTGATCAAAATATTAAACTAATGATTAAAATAATGGAAAACCCTCCTCTCCTCCACTATAAATACCAACCTCACCCCCTCTTCCTCTCACACCTATCAAAATTTTGTAATTATCTTAATTATTCTCAATCACCTTACCAAGTATCTTCCCCACGTCAAATACCTACTGGTCTCACCAAAAAGGCCAATAACTAAGGCCTTAAGGAGGATCTCAAGGAGAAGAGATCAAGAGGAAAAAATCATCTTTCATTTTCTTATATTTTCTTTTCAATTATTTTCTTTCCTTATACTCAACTCATCTCTCCTTATCAAATAGGAATAAAATCTATAGTATTATTTATATTCTGTATTTTTATCTTGTTTATGGTAAAATTCATTATCACAAATTTTCTCCTCTTCTTCTTATTCCAAAAATAAAAACATCATCCATGATGTGTCGATTTTCCAAAATCGTGGATGATGTGTTTTCAATTTCCATTACATCCTACAAATAAGGTTGTAAAACCATTTTAATGGTTGAAAAATATTTTAAATTATATGATATAACCTCTTTTATGTTCTTTAGTTTACATATATACATAATATTATATTATATAACTAAAGTAGTTTGTGATTATCAAAGAACCACCAAAATGATCTAAACGGACATCACTAAGGATTTATCTAATGATTCATCCTTATATCATATAACCAAAATGATTTAGAGAGACAATTAATATGTTGGAAAAATATTAACACCATTTAATTCCACTTCTAGAGTTTATCTTCCATACGACAAGAAAATCCTATACGAACCGACCATGGAAATTATATAAATAACACACCCCAAACAATGGAAATAACAAAATATTAATTATAAATAAGTCGAATGATGTTATAAAATGATCATATAAGGTTCTATAAAAATGAATATGTTTCTTTAACTAAATTAGTTAATATTATGATTTATTATGTGTATTTATAATATATATAGATAATCCTTTCATTATATTAATTCTCAATTCAATTATATGATATTTTCAATGGGCACTCCATTAAAAAACCTCTTTTAAAATTCTATTTTATGAATTTCAAAAGATATGTTTTTATGCAATTATTCTTGTTTTAGGATTATATTATGGTTCTTTGTAATTTTTTATGATGAAGGGCGGGACCTATATCTCCCTCTAGTGCATTGAGAATGTGTAATTTAAAGGTCAGCTGTATGGTTACTCCAAGTGTAACTACGATGTTTAAACCACAAGGTAGATGTGATGGTTACATTGTAAGGTAGTCATAAGGGTTACATTGTATGGTAGCCGTGATGGTCACAAATAATATTTTATCTATGAGGGTTAAAATATTAATTATGTAATTCCCCAAATTACCAGTAAGTTTTATTTATAATTTTTATGATTTTATGGGAACCTCTTGTTTTCATAAGTAATGTTTTTAAGTTTATGTTCAAAGGAAAATGTTTTGTTTGTATTTAGAGAAAAACCATTTCTTTACATATTTTTATAACCCTTAATGTTCTTTTTGTGATCATCCCAAGTTTTTAAAATGTTTTTCAAAGGATTCCTTATAATTTTAAAGGATCGTTATGCTGCTTGTTCAGATGAATCCAATTGGTTAATTTGTTATTATTTTTGTAAACTCTAATTTAATGTATGTAAGTTGTTGTATAATTCTCCAAAACCTTGACTGGAAAAGGTCCTCTCTAAGATCCTTATTTCTCCATAAGGTAAGTTTTGTTTATGTTTCAGTTTAAGTCCCTTATTTTGAATAAATAAGGGTTTTACATGTTCATGTGAAGATTAGGGGGGTGTTCTGGGGGTTCAGGACATGGAAAAGTGAAGAAAAAGAAGTTTTTGGGATGTTTCATAGTTTGTGCATACTTAGTGATAATCATGAAGATCAGCCTGGGTAATTGTGAAAAGGGGATGTTTTTTGACAGTTGCTTCCACACGGTTTGGAAAACCATGCGGGTAAACCATGTAACACATTAATATTGATAAATTTACAAAAATTCCATTATATTATTTTTATGTTTCACTCAGGATTTTCCCCCTTTTTCCTCATTTAAACCCTAGTGATGATCCAAGATTCCATAATATTACAAGAGGTGATTATCCTTTGATCCTAGTTATTTTGGATTTACATTATTTGTGGATTGAAGATATGGGAAAGGCTAATTCCCTCCTACATTACTCTTCTTGATTAGGGTTTGTATCTTTCTCTTGTCTCTATCCGAAGCTCTAAAACCATTATTTTTCGGTGAGATTTAGGGTGAATATTTTATGGGGGTTTATATTGGGATCTAAGGCCTATATTAAGGGTGTGTTCACCAAGGTATTTGAGGTAGGTGGTCTATAAGTTATATCCCATAGTTCGTATTTAGATTTGTTCATGTAGTGTTTTATTCATTCTCTATTTTTGATGTGTTCTTAGTGCCGTTGGAATAATGTGATATATTGAGTGTCTAAATACCCAAATAAATTCTTCATGATCCACATGGGATTCATGGAGGATGTTTTGACTTATTTTATGGAAACCCATGGGGTGTTCCGACCCTTCTGAATGGGATAATGGAAATATAATGTTTGGATTTGACTCATTATGTTTTAAATCCATAATGAATGTGTTAATAGGGTTATTTAATGTGTTTGAAGGATTGTGGATAGTTGTTTCTAATGTGGTTAAAGGATAAGGGATTGTTTGGTTGGCATGTAAATGGGATAAGTGGGATTAATGATAATATGTTAAGAGGTCATGTTTGTGATTGAATATGATTAGTGAGATAGGAATGGGAAATGGGAAATTAGGTTCAATGGTTATGGGGTATAAATGATGAATGTTTTAATGGATCCTGGAATAATGTTAATTTTCCCATTTATTTGATATTGTTGAGATGTTGTCAATGATGTTTCCTATACATAATAGTAATTTAGTAGTTGTTGAAATGGATAAATAAGCATGTTCATATGGTTTGGTAGAGTTTGGTATAGACATGAGGGTATACACTGATAGGTTGAGTTCGATTGAGGTTCTAATCTCCGCCCTATAATTGAATGGGTTAGTGAGGGAGATATTGTTCTATTCCCCTAATAGGTGAATTCCACCTGGACCGAGGCATCGAGGTGATGGTAATGTGGTTATTGTGCTATTGTGCCTAATGAGATAAGATTTGATTATTCCCATATTCCTTGAGAATATTGAACATGCCTAATCCATTGAATATATGATAAAAGTGTGAACTAAATCGTGTGATGCTTAAGTATTGATCTTGGCTTAAAGGTAAACATAACTTAATGTATCATAATCTAGAATGGATTATTTAATTGTTTTCATTTACTTTCAATTATTAACCACTTGTATGCACTATCTATTTGACTGTATAAGTTGTAGACACCACTGGAGGTGGCTTACTAAGTTCTACTCACCCCCTACTCAGGATGCCTTTGGGAACCGAGTAGATTTAATGGTTGGAGGTCAGAAAATAGGCAAGGGCCTTGTGCTAGAGAAGTGAGTCGGGTTCGATATGTGCATGAAGGAGGTACAAGACTTAGATCCAGGACCATTTTGGGGATTCTTCTATTTTACTTTCTTTTTGGGTTGTTCACTGGCCACTGTAGCATGACATGGCATATTTACTGTTGGATATGGTTTTCACCTAGTTGGGGGTTGGTTATTTATGCCTGTTCATCATTTTTTTTATATATCTTATGTTATTGTTTATAATATCTAATGTTACTTACTTTAAAAAAGATGGTATAGTCTCCCCACTTGACTCTGAGACCCTCATCGCTGGTTAGAAACCACTAGCGTATGAGGAGGCGCGCTTGAGGTCATGTGGTGACCCGAATTGGGGCACCAGTTTAGAGGCTCTCAGGTTAGGGATGTTACATCCTTCTTTTTATAATCTACTGTGTATTTTCCAATTAGCTTTTATATAAAAAATACACAACATGTTTTAGTATTGAATCCAAAAGTGTTTGTTTAGGGATTTATAGTTTGTATTAGAAGAATGATTTAGACAATTTTGGATATTATAAATTTTCATTTTTTTTTAAAATTATTAGCGATAGGATTTACATTTAAAAATGTAGTTAATTAGTTACATAAAAAAAATAGTTTTTCATAATTATCAATATGTAAATTTAGAATTATAAGTTAAATTAACGAATTGCTAGGGAAAAATTCATTTAGAGGGGATGTAACGTCATAATATTTTAAAAGGAAACACTATATGATTAAATGAAATACTAACTACTATTTTTAATCTATAATCTTGGAACTGAACACATTTTTTCTACTTCTATATTTTGAATTTTGAAAAATTCACATACACGGTTGCGATCTGTAAGTTATTTGGAGTTTATATGACAAACATAATTTTTGGTGAATAGTAATCTACCCTTATGAATAGTAATGATTCCCTTATGAATGGTAATACAACCTTTATTAATAGTAAAATGGCCAAATTAATAGTAAAATCATCAATGAATATATAAATAAAATCTATGAAACCTTATAAGTAACAATATGATTATAGTACAAGTGTTGGTATTTTTGTAAGTCATAAATTTTTAATTATAATTTAATGAATAATTAAAAAATTTAATTGAAAATGTATCTTCAAAAAATATAATGATATATTATTATTTTATTAGATTATGGTTGTAAGATAATTTTATGAGACCACGATTAATTTTTCAAGGTGTCATAACATGAGTTATAGTTTTAAAATTGTTATTTTTCGAATAAATTGTGTTTTTATTTAAAAATTATATTACAAAATTTTAGAAAATTATTTTGATAAAATGGAGTTAATATTTGAATTCTACACATTGAAAAATAGTTATGGTGATTTTTTTGGATTTTTCTGAAATACATGAATTTTTGATGAAATTGAAATACAATAATTTACCGTATATATACATTATATGTTAAATACACCATTCCTAGAATCATGGATGATATAATCACCCTTGGTTTGAACTCACATGATCTATACACTATTTTGGGTCACATGAATCAAGAATATTCAGAGTCTTGAGCAAAATATTAAACTATTGATTACAATAATAGAAAACCCCTCCTCTCCTCCACTATAAATACCACCCTCACCCCTCTTCCTCTCACACCTATAAAGCTTTTAGAATTACCAAAATTTTTCCCAATCCACTTCCGAGGATATTCCCAAAGTCCAAGACCTATTGGTCTCACCAAAAGGCCAATACCCAAGGTCTTAAGGGGGATCTCAAAGAGAAGAGATCGAGAGGTAAAAATCCTCTTTCATTTTCTTATATTTTCTTTTCAATTCTTTTCTCTCTTTATTCCCTATTTATATCCCCTTATCCAAGAGGTATTAAATATCTATTATTTTATATATTCTATTGTTTTATCATTTTTATCAAAAAATTCATCATCATACTTCTTCTCCTCTTCCTCTTATTCAAAAAATAAAAACATCATCTGTGATATGTCGATTTTTCAAAATCATGGATGATATGTTTTCAATTTCCTTTATTTCCTAAAAATATGGCTGTAAAACCATTTTAAAGGTTAAAAAAGACTCTAAAATGTATTATATAACCTCTTTTATGTTTTATAGTTGACATTTATACATAATATTGTGTTATATAATAAAATTTGTTCATGATTATCGAAGAGCTTCCAAAATGATATAAATGGATATCACTAATTATTGATTTAATGATTCATCCTCATACCATATAACCAAAATGATTTATGGAATTATTTAATATTATGTAAAGATATTGACACCATTTCATTAAACATCTATATTTTTTCATCCATTCGATTAGAAAATCCTTTACGATCTGACCATGGAAATCATGTAAAGAACACACTCGAAACAATGGAAATAACAAAATATTATTAATAAATGGGTCGAATGATGTTATAAAATGATCATATAAGGTGTTATAAACATTAATATTTTTATTTAAAATATAAATAACACTCTTTGAACATTATATAGCTATTTTAAATAATTTTAAGTAAGACAGACCCGAGGTAAGGGAATTCTTAACCAAATTTTCATTCTTTGGGTTAACCTTGTAGGCCATTAATTATGTTCTACCAAGATTATTTGTGTAATTATTTTCGTTAATATTATGATTTATTATGTTTATTTACATTATATATACATAATACTTTCATTAAATTAATTCTTACTTCAATTATATTATATTTTAAGGGACTTTCCTTTAAAAATATTCTTTTAAAATTCAATTTTACGCAATTCAAAAGCAATGTTTTTAGGAAATTATTCACATTTTATGATTATTTTAGGCTTATTGGGAATTTTTTATGATGAAGGTTGGGACCTATATCTCTCTCCAATGTATTGGGTTTGTTTAAGTCAGATATCGTCCGTATTGTTACCCCATGTGTAACTACGATGGTTACATCATAAGGTAGCTGTAAGGGTTACATTCTAAGGTAGCCATGAGGGTTACGAATCATATGGTAGCCATGAAGGTTATAATTTTAAGTAAGTAATTCCCTAAGTTACCAATAAGTTTTATTTATACTTTTTATGATTTTATGGTAACCTCTTATTTTTATACGTAATGTTATTAAGTTTATGTTTAAATATAAATGTTTTATTATATTTATGGACTAACAGTTTCTTTTATTATTTTTATAACACTTATATTGAGATTTTTGTGCTCATACAATGTTTTTAAAATGTTTTCAAAGGATTTCTTAGAAGTAAAAGGATATTTAAGGTGATAGTGTAGATAAAACCAATTGGTTAATTATTTATTATGTTTATAAACTACGATTCAGTGTATGTAATTTGTTGTCTAATTATCCAAAACCTAGAAAAAAAGGTCCTCATTTGTATAATGTGTTGTGTCTTTTTCAGTTATATTTTATATAAAGATATATAGAGCATGTTTTATTACTGAATCTAGATGTGCGGGTTCAGGGATTTATAATTTTTATTAGAGGAACGATCTAGAAAACTTTTGAGATTAGAGGTTATCATTTTTTAAAAATATTATTAGTGATAGAATTTACTTTTAAACATCTATTTAATTAATTACACAAAAGAAAATAGTTTTTCATACTTATCAGTATGTAAATTTAGAACTATATATACAATGAATGAATTGAGAAGGTGCAATTCATTAAAGGTGGTGAGAATGTAACATCCCAAGATTTAAAAAGGAAATAATATGTTCTTAAATGATCTACTGAGTACTATGTGTCTTCTATAATCTAGAAATTAAACATAATTTTTCCGCCTCTATATTTTTAATTTCAAAAAATAGATATACACGATCAATATGATATTTGGATTCTGATAAGACAAACTTAATTTTTGGGGAATAATAATCTACCCCTATGAATAGTAATGCTACCCTTATTAATAGTAATGTGACAATTATAAATATTAAAATAGTCAAATTAATGGTAACCTCATATATGAAAGAATAGATAAATTATAGGTAGTCTTATATGTTGTCATGAGCCGTCCCCCAGGGCCTCTATCGTGACTACCCCAAGCCCACCTTCCATAGGCTAGGGGCTGGCGACTAGCACCAAAGGTGTAAATCCATAAACAGGGAATGCATTGCCTTTATAACTGTAAAAAAACAAATCAGAGTACACAACTGGAAGCAAAACACTAACTACAACTGTATACAAAAGATGTGATGGAGAGTAAAATTATCCAGAAATACAAGCCTAACAGGAAAGTACAAGTACAACTGAAGAAATGTAAAGCAGCTACTGGATTGTCCCACGGGGTTCCTACCTGAAGGGTAGGTACAGATGACCTCCTCATCACTTCCGTCCATCCGTCTATTCCATGTATCATCACACCGAGTGGTCCACCTCTAGGTACCGTCCAGTCCTGCTACTCTCTGCCTCAGTCAACACTGTTCGTTGTCTGCAACCAACACAACGAGGTGCGGGCATATCCCTTGTAGGGGTGAGTATAACAATACTCAGTAGGGACCCGAAGACCATCAAGGTCTCACAAAATCTGACAAGGATAAACAAAAAAGTATGAAATCAATGGATAACCATTACATAGGTCTATTCACATACCTATACCTATGTTATCTAGTAACCCATCTCAATCATGAGGAAAACACAAAAGTCATTGACTCAGCTCAAACCGGGATTTTTATTATCGAAAAATAGCGGGTGGCATACTCCTCCTCTATAGAATACAATGGGACTACCCCGTCACACAGAGGTGCTTCCCACTATCCTTGGACTGCTGAGGTACTCTTCATGTCGAGTAACATGGGTCTGCCGTGTCACACAGAGGCGCTCCCCACCATGGGTCTGTCGCGCTCACACAGATGCGCTCCCCCTCATAGCCTGCTGAGGTACTCCACTTGTCGAGTACTATGGGTCTGCCGCACTCACATAGAGGTGCTCCCCACCATGGGTCTTCTGCATCACACAGAGGCACTCCCTACTGGTCTAGTCCAATCACTCAGAGTCAAATTAATCAGCAGTCATCATGTCTCAGCTAGCTAATAGGATCCCACACAAATGCCTGCTCATCTCGGGAAGATCCACTCCACAAGCTACTGGTCGATACTCCAACTATCAAGAAGTCCCATGTAGAAGTATCTCAAAGGTTCGCCACATCACAGGGGTCTCAATGCAACAGAAGATGCGTCAATCGGACGCCCGGTCTTTGAGTTATTGGCATTTCCGTCTCGGGGGCCTGGTTGGATTTAGGTTCAAACCAACCCGACTATACCCTAACTGTGCCAAAACCTCAAGTGGGGTTTTCCAAAATAACCTTATTTCTCCAAGATTTCCTTCACCATATACGGTTCATCAATCGGACACCCGTAGCTGAAGTTATGGGTGAAAAGGTGAAATCGGGTCGAACAGGTCGGGGTATGGTGTGACCCACTCAGACCAACTCGACCCGACTTGGGTCCGTACAGGGTACAACCCGGTCTAAGGGTCTGACCCGGCCCAAGGAGGCAGCCCGGCCCATGGGGGCGGCCCGACCCAGGGAGGCGTCCCGGCCCGCGGGGGCGGCCCGGCCCGCGAAGGAAGCCCGACCCGCACTGGGTCCGACCTGCATTGGGCGGTCTGACCCATGCTGGGTCTGGCCTGGCGGCCCGACCCATGCTGGGTCTGGCCCGGCGGCCCGGCCCACTATGTGTTCAGCTTGGAAGCCCGATGGGCCTCCCTTGCTACATAAAGGGGGGAGACCGCACGCCCCCTGGATTCCTGAATGGATAAACCATTCGGGTGAGAGAAAAACCAGCACCAGGTGGCACCGATCCAAGTCACGCGGGACCCAACAGGGTCCCATTCCTCCCGGCTTGGCAAGCGGCCAGCCGCTCCCACTCTGCCGGTGGCCCGCCCAGCCGGCCACCTCTTTTCCACCGCCGCGACTGCTTCCATCGCGCGACGCAACGGTGCTGCACCCTTCCAGCGGCTTGGAGGCCACCCGTGTGTACCGCCGCGACCAGGGGTCGCGACTTCTTCGTTTATGCAGCGCGACGACGCCGTGCCCTTCCCACGACCCAGTGGACCTGCTCTGCCAGTTTCCTTCACGGCTATCCTGATGCTGGCCACTGTTGCTCTGCCACGGCCCGTCGGCCGCGGTACACTCCTCCGGCGGTGCCGTTGTGCTGCTGCCATCGTCAACACGTGAGGATAAACGGAGGGGGTTCGGGCCTTTTTCATGCGGCCCACACCCTCCGCGTTATGATGATAACAATTGGAAAATCATAAAACTAGATTGAACAAGATATAACGGGAACAAATTCAATTTCAAAACCCCCACCTCGTATCGTTGTTCCTTGACGATGTCGCGGAAAGGTGGACGTCTATTCATTGATGTCAGAAATGAAGAAGCCGAGGATGGAATCATTAGTGTTCTTCAAGGACGGTGCTCCCTCCATTGTTCTAGTTGAAGAAGGAAGAAGGTTTCTGTCATTGGCGAATGAAGCGTTCTTCGTTCTTCGGTGGCTTTTCTTCGTTGGAGAGTTCATTCCTCCTCAATTATCTCTTCCAACAAATGAATGATGCCCACACAAATAAAATAATATATTGTCTATTATTTTAATTGTTGGCATGAATTCAAAAAGAGAAATAATTAAGGGGGGCACCACTTAATTAATTTTTGTGTATAGGCACAAATTAATTAAGGGAGTCCAAGATGTTTCATGGGTGGTGGCTCCAAAAATGGGGAGTTCAAGGGGTTTCATCCTCCGGTGGTCCCCACCAATTTAATTGATAATAGGTGTTTAGACCTCGGGTGAAACCCCAACATAACCTCTTATGGGAGGTTGTGGTGTGGTGGCCCCCACCTATAACCTCATCTTGGAGGTTTTAACCACCAAATAAAAATAAAATACACACTTTATTTTTATTTAATTTATTCTTAAAATCCCCAAAAACTACCTTTCATTCTCGACCAACTGCCTTCGAGGTGAAAGTCTTCTTAAGGGAATACCGACACTGCATGTTCAATGGTACCCTCAGATTTCAATTACGAGCACCGGTTCAAAAGTTATAAAATCACACTCGTACCATTACTGAACGTACTTGAAAAAAACTTCAAAAATTGATTATGGGCACACCAGGACTCGGAATCAAGCATCGTAAATTTTCACAGACTCGTAAAAATCCCATGTATTTAAGAAAAAAAATTTCCACAGAAATTTTTGGGTCTTTAAAATCTCCCCACCTCAGAGATTTATGTCCCCGTAAGCTAAAACTTGAACTATGGGAACAAATGGGGGTACTCAGCATGCATTTGAGCCTCCCGCTCCCATGTGCTCTCCTGGAGGTTCTCGTGCTGCCAGCGTAGACGCACCAGAGGTATAGACCATCCACGTATGACCTTCTCCTTTTGATCCTTAATCTCCACTAGAATATCCATAAAATTTTTCCCATCGTCGACGTATAGCTCTCCATGGTCGATGATGTGGGAATGGTCATGCACGTATCTCTTAATTTGAGATACGTGAAAGACGTCGCGCACCCGGTGCAACTGAGGTGGAAGAGCTAAGTTGTAAGCCACCTTGCCTACTCTGCTGAGGACCTGGAAAGGGCTAATGAATCTCCGAGATAACTTGCCGCGTCAGAAAAATCTTTGTAGACCTCGTCGAGGTGAGACCCGTAGAAAGACATGACCACAATCCTTGAACTCTATAGGTCTCGGTCTCCTACCAACATATGACTTCTGCCTACTCTTTGCAGTCTTTATTCACTCTTGGATGATCTGCACCTTCTCTGTAGTAGCTCCTACCATCTATGGTCCCACTAGTGTTGACTTCCCAAGGTCAGTCCAGCAGAAGGGTGATCTGTATGGTCGCCCATACAAGGCCTCAAAAGGTTCCATCCCTATGGTGGAGTGATAGTTGTTGTTGTAAGAAAACTCCACCAAAGACAAGTGATCCTCCCAGATATGACCGAAGTCGAGGAAACATGCACATAGAATTTCCTCGAGGGTCTGAATGGTCCGCTAAGTCTGACCATCTGTCTGAGGATGGAAGGTAGTGCTCAAACGAAGCTGTGTCCCGAAGGCCTGTTGCAACCCCTTCCATAGCCGGGAAGTAAACCGTGAGTCATGGTCGGAGACAACAGAGGAAGGTACTCCATGTAGTCGCATAATCTCCTACACATAGAGGCATCCCATGCTCTATACTAAACCCTTCTCTCTGATCGGTAGGAAGTGGGATGACTTGGTGAGTCGGTCAACGATCACCCAAATTGAGTCATGAACCCTGTATGTACATGGAAGACCCATCATGAAGTCCATGGATATCCCATACCACTTCCACTATGGGACCTCTAAAGGCTGAACCAAGCCTATTGGTACCTGGTTCTCTGCCTTCACTTGCTGACAAGTGAGGCACCGTGAGACAAACTCCGCTACTACCTTCTTCATACCTGGCCACTAGTGCTATCATCGAAGGTCCTGGTACATCTTCGCCACTTCTAGATATACCTCTACAGGGGATGTACGTAACTCCCACAACAATTCCTCATAAAGTGCCACTGGTTCCAAGCTATTTCCTCTGAAGAGGATGACATGCTCCCCACCTTCAGAAAATCCATCAGGTGCCTGCCCTGTGGATATCAGAGCACGTCGTGTCTCGCAGTCAACGTCCCCATGCTTTGCCTCCCTAACTCACTAATGAACTGGAGGAGTGACTGTAAGAGACTGAACAAAAGCTGCCCCATCTCTCTCTACAAAGGATATCTGTAAAGCAGCCAGTAGCTTTGTCACCTCTCTTAGCTGCTAAATACGAGATCTCCTACTGAGTGCATCTGCAACAACGTTCCCCTTCCTAGGAGTATTGACTATCTCAAAGTCGTAGTCCTGGAGGAACTCAAGCAATCACCGCTGTCTCAGGTTCAGGTCCTTCTAAGAGAATATATACATGAGACTCTTGTGATCAGAGTACATGGTAAAACACTCGACCATCAAATAATGGCGCCACATCTTCAAGGCGAAGACCACTACTGCTAACTCCAGGTCATGGGTAGCGTAGTTCTACTCATGTTGTCTCAGCTTCTGAGAACCATATGCGATCCTCACTCGCTCCTGCATTAGGACACACCCGAGTTCGGTCCCAGATGAGTCGTAATAGACTACATACCCTACTCCTTCCTCTGGAAGCCTCAAGATGGGGGCACTAGTCAGCCTATGCCTCAAATCTTGAAAGCTCTACTGGAATCTCTCCGACCACACGAAGGGTTTCCCCTTCTTCGTCAAGGATGATTGTGGTGCTACAACTCTGGAGAAGTCTGGAATGAACCTCTGATAGTATCCAGCCAAACCCAAGAAACTCTGTACCTCTACCACACTCCTAGGTGGTTCCCAAGAAAGTACCGCCTCAATATTCACTGGATCCACTACAACTCCAACCTCCAAGATGATGTGTCCCAGGAAGTGAACCTCTCAAATCCAAAACTGGAATTTCTAGAGCTTACCATAAAACTGGTGCTCTCGGAGTGTGTCTAGTACTACCTGAAATTGGAAGGCATGTTCCTCCTCAGTAGTCGAGTAGATCAGTATGTCGTCGATGAAGACTATGACAAAGCGATAGAGGTAAGGTTGGAAGAGCCTGTTCATGAGACTCATGAACACTACTGGAGCATTGGTTACGCTGAAGGGCATAACCAAGATTGACACCTGAAGGCTGTCTTCGGCACATCTTCATCTCAAACTCTAAGCTGGTGATAGCCAGATCTGAGGTCTATCTTCAAGAACCACCGTGCTCCCTTGAGCTGATCAAAGAGGTCTTCCATCCTTGGAAGTGGGTACTTGTTCTTCACGGCCACCTAGTTCAGGCGACGATAGTCAAAACAAAGCCTCAAGCTTCCATACGCCTTCTTAGAGAACAAAATTTGGGCTTCCCAAGGAGAAACACTGGTCTGGATGAATCCCTTCCCCTGCAAGTCCTCCAGCTGTACCTGCCACTCATGAAGATCAGTAAGAGCCATCCGATATGCTGGTGTAGATACCCATGCTGTCCTAGGGTACAAGTCAATGTAGAAGTCCACCTATCTGTGAGGAGGTAGCCCCAGAACATCGTTAGGGAAAACATCTGCGTAATGGTCCACCACTACAGGATAACTCAGACTCTCCACATCAACTGCTCCAAGGGCAAGGCATGCCGACTAATGAGTGATCGGCTGCACCCACCTCCGAGTAAGTCTATCCTGTACTGCAAAGGTTCCCTTCTCACCGGTGGAGGTAAACCTGGTCCCATCCATGCGGACACACCACAAATTTTGCCTAATACCGTCAATCTAAGCACAAACTATAGATAACCAGTCCATACCCAAGATGACATCATAAGGCCTCGACGCCGCTACTAGGAGATCCCAGCCAAAGCTCTTGCCTCCTAGAGTAATCTCGCACTGCCGACACCAGTGCGTAATAGTCGAATCAACTCTCGTAGGAGTCTATAGATATAAGGATCGATCCAACAGCTCTATCGGAATCTCCAAGCCCCAGAAGACAGTAGCTGCAATGAAAGAGTGACTGGAACCTTTGTCTATAAGAACTGTAGCTAAGGTGGAGTAGACACTGATCGTACGTAGAATCATCTCCGGAGCATCATGATCGTAGGCCTCAGATGCCTGAAGGTGAGCTCTCCCTTGTCCACCTGCTCCCTGCTGTCGGAGTGGACCTCCTAGTGGTGGTGGTGGTAACACCTCGTAATGTCGTCCAATGACAGTTACATGTCCAGCTCCTCTGACACGTCCGCCTCCTCATTGCGGGCCGCCTCGTTCAAACCTCTGCCTCTTCCTGGGAGGTCCCTCAACTATCTGGTGATAATATCAACAGCGAGTCGGATAGTCACAAGCCATGTGACCCTGCCCGCTGCATGGGTAACACAACCTGCTACTGGCATGTGTATCTCTGCTCCATGTTCCCCACACAACCAATCCTGAGTCATGCAGTCGACCCCCTATAGGTCTGGTCCTCTTGGACATCTATGAAATCTATCTACAACTAGCGGTAGAAGACTCCGATGTGTTTTGGCTAGTAGTGGGTCTCGCTGCTGGTGACTGCTCAGTAAGGAAACTCTCCAATATGAGGGCTCTCTATAACACCCCCACATGCGTCGGGATGTTAAGGGAGATCATCTATGCTATGATCTCTCGCATGAGCCCCTTCTCGATGTTCTAGGACCTGAAAAATGGGTCCCGTACCATTTCTGTGGAGTATCACAAGAGTTTGGTGAACCTTGCTGAGTACTGAGCTACCATCATGCTACCCTACTGTAGATGCAGTAGTTCCTGTATCAGCACTGCGTAGAGAGTGGCTTGGAAAAACTCCGCTCGAAACAGGCTCTCGAAGTCTGCCTGGAGTAGCGTCACCTCGTCATGAACCTAGATCATCAAGCTCCACCATCTTCCTAATGCTTCCTGAAGTCGACTCGTGACAACAATCACCATGACGTCTGATGGTGTCCTTACTTGCTTGAAGACTCTCACCAGAGCCTCCAACCAATCCTCAACCACCTGCGGGTTCGTCTTTCCCCTAAACCAGGGTGGCCTCTGGTGCTGGAACTCATGCAACACGCTCAAGTGGTGTGAATCATCTGCTACTGGGGCTGGTGGCATCGGTGGCCCAATAAGAAGTAGTACCGCTGGTGCCTCTGCTGGTAAAGGGACCTACACTGAGGCCTCATCGCTCGGTGGGATGTCAGTATGTACGACTCTCGGGGCTCTAACTGGTCATTCGCAGGGAGGCATCATGAATGAAACAGATGCGACATGGTAAAAAGATTATACCTTGTGAGCTGACCTAGTTGAGATGACTTAAAGAAAAACTTTTGAAACACACACACAATCAGTGTTTTCATGCACTGAGTTAGAAATCAGCAGTCAGGGTCCTAGTGTATGGATACGTCGCCTGACCGCACCAACAATGGACTCCCTGAACTGAAAACCACACTTAGTACCATTAAAACTATTTCTTAATAGAAAAGAAATATCAAATTTTTATGTTCTACAGTAGAAATGACTCATATGATACCAATTTTTCATGAACCGTCCCCTGGGGCCCGTATCGTGACTACCCCAAGCCCTCCTTCCCTAGGTCAGGGGCTAGAGACTAGCACCAAAGGTGTAAATCCATAATCTGGGAAGGCATTGCCTTTATAACTGTAAAAAAACACATCGGAGTACACAAATTTAAGCAAAAGAATAAGTAAAACTATATAAAAAAGAAGTCCTGGAGAGTAAAAGGAGTCGGAAATACAAGACTAATAGGAAAGTACAAGTACAACTGAAAACAAGTACAACTAAATAAAAGTAAAGTAGCTACTGTGTCATCCTCCAGGGTTTCTACCTAAAGGGTAGGTAAAGATGTGCTCCTCAGCACTCCCGTCCATCCGTCTCCTCTGTGTACGGTCACACCGAGTGGTCCACCTCTGGGTATCATCCAGTCCTACTACTCTCTGCCTCAGTTAGTGCTGTCCATCGTCTGAAACCAACAGAACGAGGTGCGAGCATAACCCATGCAGGGGTGAGTATAATGATACTCAGTAGGGACCCCGAGACTCTCGAGGTCTCACAAAATCCAACAAGGATAAACCAAAAAGTATGAAATCAACGGATAACCATTACTTAGTTATATGCCCATATATATACCTAATTTATCTACTAACCTATATCAATCATGAGTAAAACACAAAAGTCATTGAATCAGCTCAAACAAGGATTTTTATTATCGAAACCATGACTGGTGGTGTACTCCCCCTCTATCGAGTACAGTGGGCCTACTGTGTCACAAAAGGCACTTTCTACTATCCTTGGACTGCTGAGGTACTCCTCATGTCGAGTACCATGGGTCTACTGTGTCACAGAGAAGCGCTCCCCACCATGGGTCTACCACGCTCACACAGTGGCGCTCCCCCTCGTAGCCTGCTGAGGTAATCCTCCTGTCGAGTACCGTGGGTCTTCCATTCTCACACTGAGGTGCTCCCCACAGTGGGTCTGCCTCGTCACACAGAGGCGCTCCCCACTAGGCTAGTCGAATCACTCCAAGTCGAATGGATCGACAGTCGTCAAGTCTCAGCCAGGTTATAGGTTCCCACACAAATGCCTACTCGTCTCTGGAAGATCCTCTCCACAAGATATTATTCAATACTCCAACTATCATGAATTACCATGTAGATGTATCTCAAAGGTCCGCCACTTCATAGGGGTCTTAATGCAATAGATGGCGCATCAATCGGACGCCCGGTCTTTGAGTTATCGACATTTCAGTCCTGGGGCCCCAGTAGGATTTAGCTTCAAACCAACCTGAACATACACTAACTATGAACAAACCTCAAGTGGGGTATTCAAAAAGAACCTTCATGCTCCATGCTTTCTTTTCCTACAGACGGTTCATTAATCAGACACACGTAGCCCAATGTATGCGCAAAAATGTGAAATCGGGTCAAATAGGTCTGGGTACGGTCTGGCCCATTTGGAACGACCTGACCCAAACCGGGTTCGACTTGGTCCAAGGGTCCGACCCGAAACAAGTAGGTGGCCCGACCCGCGGGGGCAGCCTGGCCCGTGATAGCGGCCCGACCCTCACTGGGTCCGTCCCACGTTGGGCGGCCTGACCAGCACTGGGTTGGGCCCAATGGCCCGTCCCGTGGTGGGTCCGGCCCGGTGGCCTAGTGTCCCAGCCTAGCTGCATGAAGGGGGAGTCCGCGCGCCCCCTAGATTCCCAAATGGATAAACCGTTCAGGTGAGAGCCTAACCAGTGGTAGGTGGTACCGGTCCAAGTCATGCGGGACCCAGCAGGGTCCCGTTCCTCCCGGATGGCCGAGCGGCTAGCCGCTCCCACTCCACCGAGGGCCGGCCTAGCCAGCAGCCTCCACTCCACCGCCAAAACCCACCCTAGTCGCGGCTCCTTCCTCTGCACGACGCGTGGACACCGCCCCCCTCGGGTAGCTTGGCGGCTGCCCGTGTGTACCGCCGCGGCCAGGGGCCGTGACCTCTTCCTTTGCACGGCGCGACAGCGCCGTGCCCTTCCAGTGACCCAGTGGACCTATGCCGCCTGTTTCCTTCACCGACAGACTGATGCCGGCCGCCGTTGATCTACCACGTCCCGTCGGCCGTGGTCCACTCCTCCGGAAGTTCCGTTGCGCCGCCACCATCGTCAATAGGTGAGAAAAAACAGAGGAGGGTCGGTCCAGGTTCGTGCAGCCCGAACCCTCCACGTTATGATGATAAAAATTGAAAAATCATAAACCAAGATTAAAGAAGATAGAACGGGAACAAATTCAATTTCAAATCCCCTACCTCGTACCATTTTTCGTTGAAGATGTCGTGGAAAGGTGGACGTCTATTCGTTGACATCAGATATGAAGAAGCAGAGGATGGCATCATCAGTGTTCCTAAAGGACGACACTCCCTCCTTTGTTCCGGTTGAAGAAGGAAGAAGGTTTTTGTCATTGGAGGATGAAGCGTTCTTCGCTCTTCCATGGTCGTTCTTCATTGGAGAGTTCTTTCCTCTTCAATTCTCCCTTCGAACAAATGAACGATTCCCACACAAATGAAATAATAGATTGTTTCTTATTTTAATTTTTGGCATGAATTCAAATGGATAAATAATTAAAGGGGGCACCACTTAATTAATTTTTGTGTGTAGGCACAAATTAATTAAGGGAGTCCAAGAGGTTTCATGGGTGGTGGCTCCATAAATGGGGAGTTCAAGGGGTTTCATCCTCAGGTGGTCCCCACCACTTTAATTGATAAGAGGTGTTTAGACATCGAGTGGGCCCTACCACCATAACCTCTCATTGGAGGTTGTGGTGTGGTGGACCCCACCTCTAACCTCCACTTGAAGGTTTTAACCACCAAATGAAAATAAACTACACACTTTATTTTTATTTAATTTATTCGTAAAATCTCAAAAAACTAACTTTCATTCTCGACCAACTACCATCGAGGTGAAAGTCTTCTTAAGTGAATACCAGTGCTGCATGTTCAATGGTGCCCTCAGATTTCAATTCCAAGCATCAGTTCAAAAGTTATAAAATCCCTCTCATACATTTACTGAATGTACCTGAACAAAACTTTAGAAATTTATTCCAGGCACACTGCGCCTCAGAATCAAGCACCGTAAATTTTCACAGACTCGTAAAAATCCCATGTATTTAAGAAAAAAAATATCCACAGAAATTTCCGGGTCTTTAAATTCTCCCGACCTCAGGGATTTACGTCCCCGTAAGCTAAAACTTGATCTATGAGAACAAATGGGGGTACTGAGCATGCATTTGAGCCTCCCACTCCCATGTGCTCTTGTGGAGGTTCCTATGCTACCAGTTTACACACACCAGAGGTATCGACCATCCACATAGGACCCGCTCTTTTCAATCCTCAATCTCCACTAGAACCTCCGTAAAAGTTTTCCCATCGTCGACATCTAGCTCTCCATGGTCGATGTTGTGGGAAGGGTCGTGCACGTATCTACTCATCTGAGATACGTGAAAGTCGTTGTGCACCCAGTGCAACTGAGGTGGAAGAGATAAGTGTTAAGCCACCTCGCATACTCTGATAAAGACCTGGAAATTACCAATTAATCTCAGAGATAACTTTCCACCTCGGCCAAATATCCATAGACCTCGTCGAGGTGAGACTCGTAGAAAGACATAGTCGCCAGCCTTGAACACCAGAGGTCTCCATCTCCTATTAGCATACGACTTATGCTTACTCTGTGCAATATTCATTTTCTCCTGGATGATCTGCACCTTCTCCATAGTAGCTCATACCATCTCTGGTCCCACTAGTGCTGACTCCACAGGGTCAGTCCAACATAAGGGTGATATGCAAGGTCGCCCGTACAAGGCCTCAAAAGGTGCCATCCCTATGGTGGAGTGATATCTATTATTATAAGAAAACTCCAACAAATATAAGTGATCATCCCAGATACGACCGAAGTCGAGGACACATGCACGTAGCATGTCCTCGAGGGTCTGAATGGTCTGCTCATTCTGGACATCTGTCTGAGGATGGAAGGCAATGCTCAAACGAAGCTGTGTCCCGAAGGCCTGTTGAAACCCCTTCCATAGCCGGGAAGTAAACTGTGTGTTATGGTCGGTGAAAATAGAGGAAGGTAATCCATGTAGTGGAACAATATCCTGCACATAAAGGCATCCCATGATCTCTACTAAACCCTGCTCTCTGATTGGTAGGAAGTGGGTTGATTTGGTGAGTCAGTCAACGATCAACCAAATCGAGTCATGACCCCTTGATGTAGGTGGAAGACCCATCACTAAGTCCATGGATATCCCATCCCACTTCCACTGTGGGACCTCTAAAGGATGAACCAAGCCTGCTGGTACCTGGTGCTCTACCTTCACTTGCTGACAAGTGAGGCACCGTGAGACAAAGTCCGCTACTGCCTTCTTCATACCTGGCCACCAGTGTTGTCGTCGAAGGTCCTGGTACATCTTCACCACTCATGGATGTACCGCTAGAGGGGATGTGTGGAACTCCCACAACACTTCCTTTTGAAGTTCCTCTGGTACCAAGGTACGTCCTCTGAAGAGGATGACACGCTCCCCACCTTCAGAAAATCCTTCAGGTGCCTGCCCTGTGGATATCTGAGCACGTCGTATCTTGTAGTCAGCGTCCCCATGCTGCGCCTCCCGGACTCGCTGAAGAAGTGGAGGAGTGACTGTAAGATACTGAAGAAAGGCTTCCCCATCTCTATCCACAAAGGATATCTATAAATCAGCCAGCTTCTCTACTGCCTCTCTTAACAGCTGAATACCAGATCTCCTACTGAGTGCATCTACAACAACATTCGCCTTCCTAGGAGTATTGACTATCTCAAATTCATAGTCCTGGAGGAACTCAAGCCATCACCACTGTCTCATGTTCTGGTCCTTCTGAGAGAAGATATAAATGAGAATCTTGTGATCAGAGTACATGGTAAAATTATCACCCATCAGATAGTGTCACCACATCTTCAAGACGAAGACCACTGCTGCTAACTCTAGGTCATGGGTAGCTTAGTTCTGCTCATGCAGTCTTAGCTACTGAGAACCGTATGTGATCACTGCTTGCTCCAGCATTATGAGTACTAAATATAATATTAAATTCCTATATTTTAAATTTTGTACTAGTACTAAGGAAGTGAATAGAGATTAGAATATGTATGGTGAAATTTCTATGTAGATGGTAATTTTTCATTCCAAATTTATCCAATATGAATTAAAAAATTATATTCCCATGTATATTTATTCGTATGAAATTAATTTTTTAATTTATTCTTACCAAAAAAATATCCCAATGCCCAGTTAGACACAATGATACATTATTTCAGGAAGAAAATTAATGCTGTTATGGTAATTAATACTAAATTGTATAGAAACACTTGAAAGAAAAATATCCAAATTCAGTAGATGTTGATGAATATAAAATATAAGACACAAAAAATGTTTTGGAACGATAATTTATATTCAAGTAGAACTAAGGGTAAACATCAATAGTATACCTAGAAGAGTGTTTAGACTCTTGGAATATAAAACTCTTAGTAATTATGATATACTTAATTATGGATTATTAGATAAAATAATCCTTAAAAAATATACATAATACAAAAAATATTCTCCTGTTATTTCATAAAAAACATTTGAACAATTATAAGGTGAATCTAGAGGTAATTTCATATATTATATGAGTTTCCTTTATGAAATTTTAATATACCTAGGGGAGGAATGAATACACTTTTAAAAATATATAAAATCCTTTATGTGGGATTTTTAGAGAATATCTCAATCATGCATTCATTGATCATTTATATATTGAGATCTATTTCAAAAACACACATTTATTTATAGTAATTTTTGTGGTAATGGTAGAATATGTAGAATCAATGTGGATTCTTATATGCATTGTAATACTTTTTTAATTTCATTCATTACATGTATTGAAAATATAAGTGTAAAAACTATCCATATGGAAACTATATTGAATTATTGGGTCATATATGTTATTATATGTGATAAATAAAATATGTCATTACTTATTGTGTTTTTATGGGAACTATTTTTTAATGTTATCTTTAGTAATTATCTTACACATTATAAAGAATTGGGTGAATATAAGTTATTATCCTAAAGTTACTCAAGATACTAACATCCCTAAAATATTAAGGTATTAGTCAAGACCAAATATTTTTTTATTGGTGGAATGAAACACTCATTTGAGATAGTGAGACAAGACTTGAATTTAGTTATGTTTCGGATATCAATACACATGATTAGGTATATAAACACATGATTGCACATGTTAATTTTGAGTAATTATTATAAAGACACTTATAATTCAAGAACATTAATGATAAATATGGGAGGGGGTTAAATTCACCTCGACTGGTTATTTTTTTGATAAGAATAACGAATTGTATAAGGAAGAAATAAATAGAGATATATAATGATTGGAAGTCACATATGAATTTATAAATTTATTCCATCTACCAAAATCCATTTTCCACATTTTTTTTGGCTTTTATAGATTGATTTAAATATATAGGTGGTAATTCAAGATGAAATAATATATGAATGGTAGAAGATGTTACCAATAAGAAATTATTGGTTATTAAATGTATCCTATGGTTTTTAGATGAAGTTAATGATGAAATATCCTCACCAATCACCATACCAAATCCAATATAATTCTACTTGTCCTAAAAAAGTTCTCTGATCACTATATTGGGAAATTGGATTTTAAGACCACCTTCTATGAATAAGACCCTATGGGAGATTCCTATATGACTTGACTAGAAGGATGAGTGACATTAAAACCCAACAATGTATATGGATTCTCGAATCCCATTTATTTATGGAATATATAATTTTGATCATAAAATATTCATATGGTGAAGCCAACATATATTTTGGTTTTATAACGAACATAATATATCCATGTTCCTACTATAGGTAATTGGTATTTGTATAGTTTATAAGAAGAAATTGTGGTAATAACTTATCAAAAATAGATTCATAGTCATACAATTTCATTAATACTAAGATAAACCATATTTCCATTTGAATGAATCAAAATAGATACCCATGTTTTATGGTATAAGATGTATTTTTTTGTTTATATATAGTCATAATACATAAATTAAAAAGGCTTTTAAAAATAAAACATACAAAAAATCAAGACTGATTTATTTACTATGTCACATGGAAAGAAATATTTCAAAGTAAATATGTGAATGTAAAAGATGATATTTTTATTATGAATAGAATCCCATATGCATATGAGTAGTCTATAATATATTTCATAATCCATAATATGTGTTGATAATTGATAATGATTTTTCAAGAATCATAGGGGGAAAAAGTAAAATAGAATTAAGATGATTAAAAATGATAACAGTTAGAGCTATCTGGTTGTATAGGATAAAGTAGAAATAGATGATTTTCTGATTATTAGATATGTGGGAATAACATTCTACAAGGAGATATAAAAATCATTTTCATTTCAAATCAATTTTATATTGGATCTTAGTAAGGGAAAGGTAATAAGAAAAAAAAACTTGTTATATCCAGTAGTGGAAACGTCTATTTGACTAAGTAAATTGATACTTTTGATGAATATTAATAATTGGATTTAGAAATTATTCATTCTATATTTCTATAATTTACCCAAGATAATTTTTAGTATAATAATTTATCTTATGACAAAATTTACACTATGGTATTAACAAATATGTTATTCTATAGAAGGGGAAAAAGAGAATACTAGGTGATATAATGTCCTGAGGAAGTTTTCCAGATAGGTGAAGTCCTAGTAAGTATAAAATCCAGACAAACATAGTTGGAACAATATATATATACAAACATTACTAGACACATGTTTATCACGTGAGAGTTAACCAGTCAATTATTAGTTATCTTGAGAGAATGTGTGTGTTTATTGGTGTTGGTTCCCTAAAACCTATTGAATTTATAAATTCAATTATAATAATATTAAAAGAAATTAAAATACTATCAAATCATGAGGGTTATTATACCTTATATATATGTGATAACATCCTTTTATTATATTTCACATCTTAGGATTATAATATTTCCATTCTATAGTGAGAATCTTGAAGTGGTTTGATAATATATATAAAAATATTTTATATATACCAAGTAAAATTTATCTGATAGGATAAGAATTATATTTGAGTATTATAAGGAATATTCTCATTATAAAATGTATATTCAACTCCTAAATTTAGAGACTTCATAATATCTAATAGGGTAGATTATGTGGATATACCCAAAAATATGAATTCTAGTTTTTATATGTATCATTGTATATTACTATTTATGGATGTGCATATTAGTCCATAGACTTGATAATTTTATAATGTAAACCAAGAATCAATTACTTTAATAAATTAATAAAAACATTACAATATATTCTCAAGATTACGTAGGATATAAAAGGTGTGTCATAAGTGATAAGACATTACTTGAATTAGTCATGAAAGGTTTTGTCCCATCTAACCCCAGAAGATGATATATTAGGACTATAGATTGAAATAAAATATTATAATAAAATCCAAGTCCACAATATTTATTTAATGTGATCATTTCAAAGAGTCAAAGAATGATTTATAAAGTATACAATTTTATAACAAAAGTATATAACCTTATTGGTGAGATATCAAGACAAAAGGATTTTATTAAGCAGTAAGTTTTCTTATGAGGTTTTTTTCATTGAGAAATTAATTTATTTTTCTACGGGATCCTTGATGTGTTTATAGAAAATAATCATAGAATTTTGGAAATATATAATAAAGAAACTATAGAAGAGACTTATAGGGCAGGAAATTATGTGTATCTAGAATCATAATTAAAATATATTTGAATTTAATAGTGGGATTAAATATTATTCATAACTTACGGTTCAATAAATATTCAATTTATGTAGATTGGTAAAATTGAATAATTAGTTATTCATGTTTATAATACGTGTCAGTATAATTATAATTAAACATATATTTTTTAGTTAGTGAATATAATATTTATTTCCTTATAAAACAAATAATACATTGATATTTATTTATTATAGAAAATTTTTATTATTAAATGTTCACTAAATGAAGAGGAGGGTTGACATGTTGTGTTATGGGGCATGGTGAAATGATATATATACATATATTAAAAACATTTAAATAAATGTTGATCTATTTAATTAATAAATGATATTTAAATATTCATGAGTCAACACATGTAATGGAAAATAATGATAGTATTTTTATTACTTCAAATGAGTAATATATTAGAGAGAATATTTATTGGAGTGCCTTAATAAAAATTTCAAATATTCTACCCTAACTTAATATTCCATTATATTTAATTTTACAGTGTAATGTGACTCATAGTCCAAAAAATTTCCTCTCAAGATAATTCACATGAAGCCACTGAAATTTTGAGATTCATGGAGTACATATAGATATATCTATAGCAATTGTTCTTTGGAATCATTACCAAAATTAAAATACTGTGATTGAAACACTAAATTATTTATACAGGAAATAATACTAAAGACGGGTTAATTATTTGATTAAATTAAATATAAATTGTTTGTGAAATTTTTTTTTCCTTGGAGATTTCAAGGTTACATTCATATAGTTTTGGGGATTTTATATGAATAAACTGTTTTAAGAAATTATTAGGAAAGGTCCTAACAACTTCCTCTACACTATAGAATGTTTGTTTTATAACTGTTATGAATTGTTTATATTAGTGAAATTGTTGAGTTCTAAGTAGAATTTTTTGTGGTTAGAATAATAGCATTTATGCTGAGAGGTAGTGGGGGAGGAAATTTGAGGGGTTATGTTGTATTGTTGTGAAGAATGTATTTTAAATTGGGTGTGGAAGGTGGTGAATTGGTGTTGTGGTTTTAGGTTTGGGATTATGTGGTAGTTGTTGATATTGGATCACATGGAGGTTGTAGCAATGATTGGTTTTTTATCATTGAGGAATGTTGTATATTCTTGGTGGTATGTAATATGGATGGTAACATTGAATATGATGATAGGTATGAGCTATAAATTAATAAGTAGTTAATTTTAATGATTTTTTAATGACTGAAATGAAAGAGTAATTGAAGGGATGAACATGGGGGATTCATAATGAATTCTTTGAAATTAAATAAAGATAAATTAATTTCACAATGAATGTATTGTGATTTTTGAAATGTTCAATTTGAAAATGGAGAATTGATATGATTAAATTTGAATTCATGGATATTTTTAGGGATGATTTGTCTGATTGGTGAAGCGAGTTTGTGTTGTAGTAATTGTAGTGGTTGTTTATATGTAGAAGTGGTGATGTGGTGATTTTATGGGATTTATTATTATTAAATTGGTTTTAACCCTTTGATTGGTATTTTTTATAGATATGATATATGTTATTTTTTCTTTTTATTTTTTTTCACACCCTTCACTAGTGAGATAAATTTAAAGATTACCAAATTTTATGGGTTTCATGTGTTTTCCCTGAAATTTTGGAAGTTGAGGGAATAGGTTACTGACTGCTCCCTCTTTAATACTCTCTATTATAGGTTATGTAATGGCTATGATACATCATAGTTGGTATATTGATATGATCTACAATGGATTTATGTTTTTGTATACAGTATATAGGATGAATTGGTTGTGTGGTCGGGATAATGAAATTGTGCGGGGGTGTTTCATGGTTGGAGGAGGCAATGAGGTTGATGTCCTTCATGCTCATGATACCGTATTATAATTTTAATGAGATATATTTTTTGGATATGAATATATAATTATGTGTGTAGATATGTGTCTGGTTGTGATGGGTTATATGTTGTGCGGATGTGATATAGAATATGATGTGTAATAACACGACTATTGATTGGGTTGAAGCACAATACGTTTATTATTGTTTCACGAGAGAGAGAAAAAAATTATTAGTGGTGTGGTTGTGAGGTACCATATTGTTTTATTGTTCTAATAATTTTTTATTAAACTTGTATGTGATATTTTTTGAGCCAGCCCATAAAAGTTTGAGTGTTAGTTGACCTCGAAAATGTATATTCTGGTTGTACCATTTTTTTATTGGGGAATTTCTATGCTTATTCCAGATTTCCATGCGATGAATTGAGGGGGTCCTATTAAGTATAAACATATTCTTTCCCAAATATTTAAATATATTTTTTAGGATTTCACGAGGGATTATGTGATGAAACATTAACCTTCTTGTATAAGGATTGAATATACTATTGATTTCTCTTCTACAGGATTTTTTAGTATTTTCTTTTAGATAGTTTTCTTGTTTGGAATTTAAATTTATTGTGGGATATTTATTTTATTTTATATTATGAGATGATTGGAAATTTTTTTATTCACCTAGGATTTTGTGGGTAATATGTCACAAACCAGCCTAGGTCATCCCTATACCATAAATCAAAGATGTCCTATGTGAAAGCATTAATGGAATCCCCAATACACATGAGCTATCGATATGTATCATGGAATCATAAATACTTTTTTGGGATTATTTTTACCAATAAAATAAAATAAAAAATGAAACAAATCATGCAACAGAACTAGAAGAACACATAAATCTATGAACATGAATAAAAACTACCAATGAAACTGAAAATAGATCAAGATACAAGATAGAAAAAACAACCATAAACAAACCATAACTGAAATAATCTCCATGTTACCCCATAGTAACCACCATCCTCAAGACCAAACTACTCCATGAGAAAACCAATACAATAACCCAAACCTATAAAAAAACTTTGGACTACCGATATTGAGTGACATAAGTAGGGTGTTAGAATAAAACAACATAAAATGTTATAACTACAAAATTTGAACATTTCTTCCTTGAAATAATCTATGAACACTAGTTTGAAGATTAAGTTAGAAAACATGTTTTCAAAATCATAAAAACAAAATATAACTTTCCCAAATAAATTTTAGATACCAAACATATATGGATTTCATTATATTACAAAAAAAAACAATTTGAATATCCATTTTTGAGAAAACATTCCTAGAGTTGAAACCTAAGCTAGGTGAAATCAAAATAAAGAGAAATCAAAATAGATTATAAGTAGAGGCGTTTAAATGAATTTCAATAAAAACCGAAAGGGGGGAATTATATGTATAGGCAAGAAATGTAAATAGAATATGAAACCAAAGTATGAAAAAATCAATACTGGCATACATAGGATATTAGTCATGGGAAAATATTAAACATATTGAGATGTGACCCTAGATGTTCTTAGTTCAGAACCATCTAGCTTGTATAAAATGTGATCCATAGTCTATCAGCAAATTGACTACTCTCAACTAGCCTCAATAGTGTTATAGATTTCTCTATCCATCCATTTACTATGGGGTTCTAGTATGTATAATAAAGAAAATAAAAAAACCATCATTAAACCCTATAAATTATTTATAAGACCCCCTAATGATACTTATATGGGTAAAATTGGGGATTTTATCACACACTTTTCATTCACCATAACCCAAATATGCCAATATACATGCCTTCCCCACTCATCGACACTATCTACCCCAAGACACTCTCAATATAATGGTATTTCATAGGGGTTACCATAAAAAAATTTCTTATGTGGAGAATAGACCAAAACATATTATGAGTTTAAAACTATTTTAAATAAAAAATTAAGTTGTAGAAAAAATTCCTTAACATTTGAAATCCAAAACTACTTCTGAGGGAAAAAACCTTTATTTACATTTTTTTGAACTAGGGTAGGAACCCCAATTTATTTCTAATGTGACAAAAAAATATTTATAGAATATACATAAAACCATGTCCTTCAATTTTTTTTTCAAATGACTTAGAAATATTGATAAAATTTGGCAAACATTTGGAAATATTAAATGCATTTTAAAAGGATGTAATAAAAGTGAGAGAAGGATGTTTGACAAGACCAATGTTCCCAAGGAAAAAATTAAATGGATCTTATATTTATAAAAATATGTACATCTATTTGTGCACCTTATTCTCATATGGAGGTGTTTGTAATCACCAAAATATATATGAACAACCATAAAAATTTCTATGGTCAAATAAAAGATTCAAAAGAATCATCACAGTAAAACATGAAGGCATCATAGAAGCACAAAATCTATAAAGAATACAAAAACATAAACAAATCAAAATCACTTCTCTTAAAATTTTATCCAAATTCAAACAATTCCAAATAATTATTTTAAATACCCAATTCCATTTGAAATAGAACATATCATTTTATCAAACTACTAGAATTCGTATAGAAATATAGGTGTAACTATAGAAGAACTTTAAGAACCCTTATCGATCAAAATACTAAGATAAAAAGTCATAAAAATAGTTTTTAATAAAGAAAAAGAAGGAAAAATACATTTACAATACACATATAAAAGATCAAGAATCACATGAAACGTTTTATAAAGGAAATGGATGGAAACACCTACCTCAATGATGGGAGAATGTGATAAAACACTCAACACATGATAAAGAGAACCCAAGGACCAAACATTAAAAAACTAAACCAAAATAAAACAAAATAAAACATCATCCCCTGTCCTCTAGGGTTTAGTTAAGTGGGAACTAAGTCAAGAGAGATTAAGGAAACAAGAGAGGAAGAGGATAATAGAAAAAAAGTTAACAAAATACTAATAAATACACTAATAACCATGTAGGAGCTTCGTACCATGGAGGATATCCAATGGAAGATGAATTTTTGTGTGCCTTTGTAAAAATTTCATATAGAGGAGAAAATGGTCAATTTTGTTTGGAGGGGAAAATTCGACAATTAAATTTTGTAGATTTTGGGAAATATTCATAGTTAGGGCACCCAGTTTGAAAAAACATGCACCAACTATGTGAACAATTCACATAATACACTATATACTCTCACAGACTATCCAAATAGCTGGTAAAACATGCACCAATTATGAAAAATATTTTCTTCAAATGATAAACACCCCCAAACACATTATACAATTTTTACTATAACTATTTACAAACTATGCACTATGTATTAGACATCCCAAGACAACTATACAGTTTCTCCTTTGTCTCAAATAGTTTGATAAAAACCATGGATAAACCATATAATGAATACCATGAAACAATATAATGAACTAGAAATTATCCTCTGACCAAGAGGATGTAGGGTATTCCTCCAAACTATACAGAATAATTATGAATAGATCTATAAATTGGCGAAAAATTCAAAAAATAAAAAATATCACATGTATTCCACCAAAACTAATGGAAAGATATAATAAAAAAGACATAAGTAAAATGAATATATAAATAATGGTCAAGGTGTGATAAATATCCCCACAAAAAATAATTCTACCCCTAGAAATCCCCAAAGTCTAAAATAAGAACAACACCAAACACTCAAACTCAAAGGAAGAGGCTCTGAAAAAATTCCTTTAAATTGAAATCAAATCAAATAAAACCAACAAATCTTCTATGACCATTTCCCCATCTAGGTCACACATTAATTACTCAAGGGATTATAATAAAAAGGTATGTGGCGGGTCTCCCCACCATGTAATAAAACAAATATCATGGAAAAAACTCCAACTTGAAAATAACCCAACGAAGAAAACAAAAATAGAATGTCAAATCAAAACACAGTTTATATTCCATTATACACATACATTTCAAAATTGAAGCAAAAAAATATGAAGAATAAGGTCAATAATTAAATTGAAAAAGGAAAAGAAAAAAAAACATTGAAAAAGGCAATGTAGGGAAAAAATTTGGGTTACCTAAAATTCCCCTAGAGGATGTGCTCCTTGAATCCAAAATAGTCATAGAATTCCCTTTCCTCCATTAAAGCCCCGAATTAAATAATTTCTAAATATTTCCCAGATGACCTCACCAATGAAATATCCTCCAATAATTATGGAAAAATGTTTTAGAATGCCAAAACCGACCATACTAGAAGAAAACAAGTTTGTGTTATTTTTGAATTTAATTTAGAACTCGAAAAGAAGAATTATCTGGAATAGAATCCTATATTTTACACCCCTCACTAGATGAGGAACCATTATGAGTACTTGGAGAAATTAGGTAGCCAACATCCATGGTCTTTCATATTATAGTTATATTATCTTGGAAGATATCTTCTACCAATATCTTGAATAATAATTTCCTATTAGAAATAAATTAATCCTTAATCTCTGGAAAAAGACCCCACATAATGAGATAATCTTTCAATAGTTCACTCGACACCATTTTTGAAGAAAAATTGACCATATTGTTAAAGTGGTAAACATACACCTTCACCATACATTGAACTTTATTGATAACCATGAGCTCTGCAACATTATATACTTTCACCTCATATTTGATGAACCACGAAATTAAATTGGTCTTAAAGGTATTCCAATACACCATTTTGTACAAAGATGATAAAGTGAATACCTTCCAAAAATTCTAATTATGTCCCGCAGAAAGAGACAATACAAACCACACCATCATGGATTATGGAGTTACAAATGACATGAATGAAATTTTTGTATATTGAAGCCACGCCATAGTCTCTAGATGACATCAATTACCATGAAATATAAGCAGAGACAGAGAAGAACTCTGTTACACCATGTCACTATGGTTTTTTGAATATTGAATATCTAGAATAGACTCCATAGAGGCAATTGGAACTTTTATGGTTAGAATAATCTAGACAACATAAAAACAATAAATTGAAATAAAAATTAAAAAAACTAAACCAAGATACCAATATCACAAACAGAAACATCACAAAAAAGCATCTTTTTAAAATTAACATTTCTAATGTAAAATTCAAAAATACTTCACTTAAAAAAAAATTTTAATTTAAAATTTTCCATTACAAGTCCCCATGGACCAAAAAATTCCATATTACCTACTTTTAAAATCAAAAATCACAACTTTCAAATTCCCTATGCAACTGTTAATACCATTAGCAAAGAAAACCATTTTCAAATAAAAACCATTTTCAAATAAAAACCATTTCCAGAAATAATTTTCATTTTAGAATTCATTCATACCCTCCATGATCAATCCAATAACATCAACCACATCACAAACTATGAAATAGGGGACTGGTGGACATACGTGACTCAACCACATGGTTCCTAATACTATCTATTAAGAATGAACACACAACTAATATCATATAAAACCATACATCTAGGATTCACATGCTCCACTACCACAAATGGAATCCCTTTATGGAACCAAATCACTTCTATTTTCATCCCCCGAACACAAATAATCTCATGATAAATATAATCCCAAAAATCAATATGAATGATTCAAACCCCAACTATCCGTGCAAAGTCAGATTTATTCATTTTTGGTGGTGATTAAGAACCAACTTATGACCTATCCATTGATCCCTGATAATCATATGTCCAATATACTAAATACCCTAAAAACATAGGGCTCAACTAATACAATTTTTTTTCCATAAACCTACCCAAGCTATCCCCCTACCAGACACCCAGGTCAGCCCACAGAAATGACCGAAGGGCTTCCCTGATCCCCTTGGGATGATGAAATGTGTGAGGGAGTCATAGATAAATAGTTGGGGATGATTTATCCCAATAATAAAGATATAAAATGAATCAAAACACACAACAAAACCAATATAATACATAATTATCTGATCATATATAAAAATTAAAAATTGAAGTAAGAAAATATCTAGAAAAAATATACCAAAAAAATATAGAAAAATTATAACTAACATGATCTACATGTTAACTCATAGTCACCACCAAACTCAAGGACAACATTTTCTATTAGTGAGAAAAGAGGATAAGCTAAACATGCAAAATACCTTTGGTCTACTTACTCTTAGTGGCACAAGTAGGGTGTGATCATACAACAGTCAATAGTTTAGAACCACACAATCAAAACATTTCCATTACTGAAATAGTCCATACCATTAAATTAAAAATAAAATTAGAGAATAGTATTTTATAATTTAAAAAACCAAAAAATATCATACCCAAATAAATTTTATAAAAAAACATTTATAGATTTTTTTTTTAAAAAAATCCCATTTCAAAACCCATATCCGAAAACCAATTCTAAGAATAGATCCATAACCCAGGTGAGTACAAAATCAAGGGAAATCAAAAAAGAGAATAAGCAGTAGGGTGTAAAAAAATATTAATGAGAAATGAAAAGGAGTGAGTACAACTATAATTAGACAATGTAATTAGACGAAAAACCCAAAGTACGAAAAAAGAAATATTATTACATACCAGAAAATAGTTATGGGAAGGTACTAAAAATCATTAGAGGTGACCCAATATACCTCAGTTCAGAACCATCTTCTCAGAACAACAATTTTATCCATAGTCTATCAGAAACCAGACTAATATCAACTACCCTTAGCAGTTTCACTACCCACTCTAGCCATTCCTCTACACTAGGTCTTTAGTCTGTCTAACCAGAATTAGTAAGAAACTATCATTAAAAACATTAAAGTATTTCCAGTTTCCCATGATAAGAATAATAAGGGAAGGAGAGTATTTAATCACATGTTTAGTATTTAACATAACCCACATATTCCAACATGCAAGCAGTTACCTCTCTATGACAAGGTCAATGAGAAGACCCTCTCAATATAGAGGACTTCCTTTGGAGGTCTCATCCTATATAAAAAATTTCACAAGTTCCAACAAGGCCTTAAAATTTGTGAATTCAAAACCATTTTCCAAGAAACATTTTGAAGCACCAAATTTCCTTATAATTTTAATTCCAAAACCATTTTTGAGGGAAAACACATTTCTTTCCAAAATTATTTCAAAAATCTTGTTAGTCAACACAATAAATTTCCAAGTTGAAAAACATTTCTTTAATCCATGGAATCAAAATAATAACCTTCCAAAAAAATTTGAAATGGCGTATAATTAATGAAACATTTTTGATTTTTTTTTAAACTTAAAACCCATATGAGATAACGGTGGGAAAAAAGGAGGGAAGGATATTTTAAAAGACCAAATTTACCAAGGAATTCCTTTAATGTGGCTTCCTTTTATATACATTAATAAATCCATATGTGAACCCCATGCACATATGTAGACGTGTATATTCTCTAGAATATATATAGACAAGTACAAAATTGTATAAGGTCAAATCAAAGATACCCAGGACGCATCCCAATGAATCGCACATGCATCACAAAATAACCAAATCAATAAATAAAGAATAATCCATTTTTCTAGAAATTTTATGAAAACTACAAAATGGCCAAAGTAAAATTTTAAATAACTATGCCTATTTTAAATTCCCCTTGAAATTTTATTAAATATCTAGAATAAAAATAAATTAGATACATATATAAAGGATAATAAAAATATTTTGAAATAACATTTTCAATCAAGCCACCAATTTAGAAATCCACAAAAATCATTTTTAGTAAACAAAAATCATGGAAAAAACCTTTGAAATTTTCATAGGAACATAAAAAATCACATGGAATGTTTTAGAAAGTAAATGGTCAGAAACATGAACATAAAAAATGTAATAATGTGATGAAACTCTCATCATAGAACAAAGAGAAAATAAAAACCAAAATACACACCCTAAACTAGAAGAAAAAAAGCCAATATCATGCATTCCTATACAATTTGTCTTGGAGGGAACTATGCCATGTGAGAACAAGGATACAATATAGGATGAGAAGAAGAGAATAAAAAGGAACCAAAATTTAAATAAACCTACCGAAGAACCAGGGAGGAGCTTCAATACATAGATGAGAGCTAATGAAGGATGGGTTTTTGAGTCCCTTCATATAGCATGGTCGAATGAGGGAGGAAAGAGACAAATTGGGGGTTTATTTTAAGAGGGTGAAAATTGAAAAATCACCATTTTGAGATTAAGGGAAAGTGACATGGTTAGGATATAGAGATTCCAATAAGGTGAACCGATCATGCACACCATACTAGGATGACGCCAAAGCCATCAATAGACTGGATGCATTTTTTGGTAAAATGTATTATGACCATGAAAAATAGAGTTGTTAAATGACAAATGCACTCACAAATTTTTTTCATAGTTTACTCTAACCATGTAAAATCCATATGCCAAGTCTCAGACACTAAAATACAAATACATTTTTAGTGCTTTTTCTCACATAGTTTGGGATAAAACATTTACATACCATGCATGGAAATCCATAGAAATCAAAATAAACTAGAACACCCAATGATCAAGAGGACACATGGTTTCCCTTCAAACCGCGCACACTAATAGTGCATAGAGCCAAAAAACATACAGAAAACACCAAAACTCTAAAATTTCTCATGGAATTGAAACCAAAAACATATTCAAAGATTAATAACTTTGAAATAAATAATAGAAAATGGATGAAAATGTTGGGATATGGCATAATGCCTCCCATTTTTATGTTTTATACATTCTATGCTAGCTTCCAACAACTATCTTATTGGAGGAAAGCATTATTGGTCCCTCTCATCTTCACTATAGGCCCTAGTGTGGTTCTAAATGATGGATAATTATGAATAAGAACCCAAAAAAGAATATATTAAATAACCCAATGATTAATGAAGTGTTTTAATGAAATGAGAGATTAAATAACTCTGTGGTTTTAGTAAAAACATGGACTTACCAAGTTGTCAACGATTATGTGTGTTTTTATAGATCTTTTCAATTATTAGAAATCTATATTAATATTTTCAGTGAGTATTGAGAAAGAGGACAAGGTGGTTCTTCAATACAATATATATTAGATGGACACTTGTTATATCTGATGATTGTTAAGTAGGAATGAGACTCAATCAATGAAAACTGATGATTGTTGATGAGATAATGATAAACTATTTTTTATTAATGATATTTGGAAAAATCCATCCATGTGTTTATCAGCCATGGATATTGGTTTTTATGTTAATATTGACTTGAAATATGTTGATGGGGTTATGTTAGATAATCTAGAAGATAAATCAATAACATAGGTATATGAAAGTTAAATCACAAGTAGTATAATATTTGTATCATTAAATGTCTTATGGAATCTATGAATGGAAGTAGATTATCTATAAATGAATTGAATAATTGAAAGTTTAAATGTCACCAAGTTCCCAGTTCACATTATAAAGAGTAAATTAACTTGTTTAACAAAAGTCAATAGTCACAACTCACCATATTCTAGAGGCTTCCAACTAGTAGTGGGGTTATAAGGTAATACCATGGGTAGACTATACCCCTATTCGTGTGCACCATAATGTTTTAAATAACCAAGCATCATGTACCAATGATAAGAGTCAGAGTATAAGGTATTAATAATTATAAAAAATAACAAAATTAACTAAATACAGATGAAGATAAATACAAAAAATCTGAAATAAGAATTCAATTTGGTAAAGGCTCAAACAACCTTTACATTTATACAACTAACCTCCCAATGGTTAAGTTATATAAAATTTCAAAAATAAATTAAATCAATCAAAAAAGACCCATTATATGTCTCATTAGAATATTATCCTATGCTTTGGATTAATCCTAACATATTTTGGGATACTATTTGAGACATCATGGTGATGATAGAAAACTCAACAAAGGACTCAAATCAAACTTGTGTCTGAAAAACTAAGAATTTTGATCGGGTACCAAAGTGACATGACTGCCCAATAAGGGTTCCAGAAAAACTCAGTAGGCCACCACTAACAATTTTTAAAATAATATCTTGTCCAAGAATAGTTTATGAAGATATAAAATGGAATAATAAATAAAAAATTTGTACAACTTCTTAATTGTTTTTTCAATTAACATTTTGGAACTTATGTTCAAAATTGACACCAAAACTAACCAAATATTATTTTTCCAAAACTATTCCTTTTATCCATAAATATTAGGGTGTTATATACATTATCTATAATTTTTTTACATTATTAATTTAGTCATTTTTATAAACAATCATCAGTTTATAGTACCCATACCATATTTTAATATTACTAGTTCTTATAGAAATAGTCCAAGAACTAATCCAAGCATAAAAATTATTAGTTCCTAGCATGTCATTCCATCACGTAAAACATATATTTAGAGCATCAGTCTAACATCTAATACCATACATGATACCACCAATGCCCAGAGTGTAGTATTGGAACCTAAACCATTAATTATACTATCAGTTCCCAGATAGCCAGTTTAGCACACAAACTAAATAGTATACTACCGATTCCTAGATTTCTAGTATGGAACCTAAACCATTCCTACATTCATCACTTTACAACATTTGGAACATCTAAACATTATATAATTCATAATCCATAAATAAATCATTCAAAACTTAATCCTTTACGATGTTCCAAAAAGGCCTTTAAAAACAAAATATTTCTCATAATGTCGAACCCTTTCACTTATCATAAGACACCAAAACAAACACTATTTGAAAAGTGATGGGAATCATGCATTAATTTGAATAATTTCAAGAAAACCAATAATACATTGGTATTCATCATTGAATTAAAAATTAATTCTAAAGACCTTAATTTTCATCAAATACTTTATAAGAGTTGTTAAGACAATTTCACCCTAGGAGAAACCACACAGTCATTACTAAATAATATTTATAATTAATTCAAAACCCCATTCTTAAATCACATTGGTGCAAATACCTAAAATATAAAACAATATTAACTCTAAAATTTTATTTTCACTCATTGAAAACCAAAACCAGGTCAACAAACAAAAAAAACTATTAAAAACCTTTCCAAAACCTTTTGCGAATGTAACACTATCTTAGAACATAACAACATTCCATTTCATTCTCTTAACATGACATAAAGCATTTATACCCATGTGTTACTAGGTAAACATTTAAACATGTTATATATACTAATATAATCCTAACTAGTTAATGTTTGTAATATACCTATTTAACTATTTAAATACCCAAATTACAATTTTCAATCTTTATCACACCCCAGGGACGCCCGTATATTTGGTCTCATAATCACTAAAAGACACTGCGATATCTAAACAAGGTTTGACGTATCTATTTGAAGCCCGGAAAAGTGACATGAACTATGGGAGAATATGAAATAGAGATCATAATTACCACTCAAACTAAATATAGTTGAGAACAAATGACAATACTATTGGAAATAAAAAATAGGTGACCTACCTTATTAAAGAATCTTACCTTTCAACACTACCACAAAAACCCATCGCTTGAGCTATCCTAAGATAAATTCTCCAAGAATCAACAATTGATGATGCTAACTCAAATACAAACAACCATGAATAATCAAATATAAGAATTTATAAAAAAATTAACAACATACAATTACATAACCATTATGAACCACTTAGGAATAAGTGGAAACTTTCCAAATTCTATCGACACACTAGATTTATGTCCAAACACACTATATTGACCTATGATATAACTATTACCACATTTAAAGGCCTTTGGGATGTTGGTGGAACTACTACCACATTATAGGATAAATACCTAAAAAATGGAACCAAGATAACATCATTTAATTTCAATTTAAATGAAAAAATATTAAAATAATTGGTGGTGCATCATACATTCATATAAATTATGGGTTCCTAAATTCAAGAACCCTATCAAGATCTCTCGTATATGAAATCTATCCAAAATACCTATGAGGAATGGATGATTCCATAATTATCAAATGAAATATTCCAAATTACCCAAATCAGTAAAATAAGAAATTATATATTAGGAGATAAGAGAGGAAATTATACCAAAAAGGTAGAAAGACTCACCTAAAACACTAATGAAATGACCCTGAACAACCCAAAATTAACAGTGGTTGAAGGTAATATGAGGAGGGACTCATAATGGGTAAAAAATATAAGACATGAGGAGAATGTGTTGTTGGTAGCTTAAAAGTTATATGGTGGGGGGTGGGGGTGGGGTAATTCTACACATTGTTAGGGTGAATGGTTTCACCACATAGTTTTATAAACTCTACACCAACCATGAAACCAACACTATCCAAGACTAAAAACCTCGTACGATTATGGATCATGGTTTAATATACTATGAACTAACCATGAAACATATATTTAATTCACTATAGTCACTTTCATAGTATCATCAAACATGACACATTTTTTCAGAAATAGTGTACCTATATATTTTGGGCCACAAGGTAAGCGTGAGTAGTTATAAATAACCTTGAGCTAACCATGCGTCCTATGATACAACCCCAATAACATAAAATGGGCTATTTTACGGATTCCTAACCTCATATTTCTTCTATGATTCTTATTTTAGAATATTATCCATCCACCAAAAATAAAATTGACACACTTCCTTAAATTCCAAGAACCCAAATAGATGAGGGTTTTAATGGGTAATTTTGGAAGAAAATTTTAAAAAAATAATTAAAATAGAAGAATTTTTTTGGAATAAGTTATAGTGAAGTTGAAATGAGAAATAATATTTATTTCCTTGATGGAATGTATTTAAAAGTATAAGTGGTGAGAATATAAAGTATTTGGAAGACTTATTAATTTTAAAACAATTGGTAATGTCATACAATAGATCAAAATGGTTTTCATGAAAAGTGTTATTTTAGAAGCTGGTATTCAAAACCAATTGATGGGAAGTAAATTACAAGTTTGAAAAAATATGGTAACTAAAAAATAAATAAGTAAAAGTTATTGAGGATTACATTAAAGCATCATATATTTAAAGGTGATTTGAGAAGTAGAAACACAAAAAATAAGGAAAAGAGGAATTTTTTAGGACTAGGTAGTAATGTGGATTATTTAAATTAAGATTAAGGTATATATATATGTATGTATTTTTAAAATAGTAATTAAAGTTTCATGTGACATAGAATACATGAATTAGAATTAATAACAATTAGCTAGTGCTAACATTTTGAAAAAAAAACCCACTTGAAGTAAAAAATTTATAGTTTAAAAGATTCAATGATATTAAATATTAACTATAAAAGGCCTTGAGTAATGGATTATTTATCTTGATTTACCCCGAAAGGAGATTCATGGGATAATATTCCAGTTCCTAAAAGTTTATAGGACAATATATTAGAAAATAAAAAGCTATGTTGTACAGTGGTGATGCGTTGGGTGATGATCAGATGATACATTATTGCCTAATAAATTTTTATTTGGATTAAATATGGAATATTCATTTGTCTTGATGAAAAATCTAAAATATAGAATATACATCATATTAAGTCAACAATTTGAAAATTATTTGTTAGAGTTACTCAATGTTTTGAGGATTTCAACATGAAGATGATAATTATTAATTTGTTTAGTTGATGAATTAAATGTGATAATGTTGAACCATTCTCTATGAAGTAAATATTATGGTTCTTATTCTATAAATCAAATATAAATTTAATTAAAAGTTGAATATGGTAAACATAAAGATAAAAATGGTGTTTTCCTAGATAATATATAATTTTTGAACGAGTAAAAGTGGGGTGACGAATCATTATCATAGTGGGAAATTTAAAGTGAGGAACTCATAGATCCCACCATACTAGTTTCTAGATTTTCTAACACCCAATAAAATGTATAATGAGATCCTTGACTTTATGATGATACTAATGAATTGAGACCAAGTATATATAGAAAGATCAACCTATATCTATAAGAAGATCATCTGAGTTGATGAAGCAGTAATTCTATCCTATATATTATGAAAGTTCATTTGAGTCAAGAAATGTAGTAATATAAACATCTTGAATCATCCATATATCATGGTGGTTGAAAGTAGATGAAAATAATAATTATAGTTTTTATAAGTAGTGTTTTTTCAGTATAAATATTTCCTTCTGAATATTCTTATAGTAAGAAAAAAGACATCTATTCAGTACATGATAATAATAAATTAATCATTTTAATGATTTATAAAATATTTTTGACATAGATGAAGTTATTTTTTTCATTAATTGGTTATTGAAGACCTTTTATTGAGGATGAAGATTAAATATCAAGATGTTGTGAAATCCTAAAAAACATTGCATATATTTTTCATTAATGGGGATAGGTGGTCTAGTCATAAATGAAAGGATTTAGATTAATGAATCTATCAATAGATATATTAACATTAAAAATTTTATTCATTGGTTAAAGATGATACCATTATTATAATATATTTACATAATGATATTTTTGAAGCTCCTATGTCTCAAAACATATATGAACAATGCAATGATGTAGACACCCATATCGATAGAGAACATTGGAAAAATATTGTGTATTATGACTAATTTACATTATATCTTACATTAAGTATGTTTTTATTTTATTATTCAAATAAGATTAATTCATATAAAAAGGTGAATAGGTTCAACATAATAAAGTGACAATAATTTATTAAAATATAGATCACATTGATTCACCCCCAATGTGACTAAACGATTCGACCATGCACTTCAAAATTCATATTAATAATGTATTATTATTTATAATTTAACAAAATAAATATTTTATTCCATATTTTTAGTTTTTTAATGTTGATAATAAAAACTCAAATCTGAATGATTTTATTTTTTTTGACGTGACTTCATCTAAGGAAGGCCGCCATATTTTTATTGTACAATATTAATAGATATAAATTTCATATAAATCATTGAACTAAGAATAGTGTTATATTTACTTTTATAGAGGAGAAATACTTTGGAAAGTAGGTAAATATACAAGAATTAAATAATCTTGGTCAATTTTTAGTTGTGTTTTTAATATTATAGTGTGTTGCTTTAAGGGGGTATAATAAATTTTTTACATTTTACATCAGTGATGATCTCACCCAATAAATATCGATGATTGGAGTGAATATATATATATATATTATTTATAATACAAAATGGTATATTATATGGGTGATGAAATATATGACGGTTAAAGTGTTATTTTATACTTAAAATATAGAGCCATATATAATATGGTGGAAAATTAGAAGTTATGTTATATGATAGTGAACCCCATGAATACTGAAATAGTCAATAGTTTTAACATATAATATTGAAATAGTAGAACTCGTAAAAGAGGGTGAAAATGAAAATGTTATTTTATAAATGGATGTTTAAAAAATTATAAAAAATTAAGATGAATATAATAAGTTGTATAAATTAGTCATGTGACTAATTACAATTTTAAGACATTAATTTTTATTTGTTTTAATTGTATACATATTTTACTTGTAATATTATGTATATCATATGTTCATTTTAATATATAAGTTTTTTATGATAATTTATTTTATATTTTAACTTCTTATTTGAAATGTTATTATTCATTTCATGCATATATTTTTAGCAACCCCGAATCTAGTAACTTGAAGATTTTGTTTTAATTTTTTATAATATTATATTATATAAGAAATAAAATCCTTAAGAAATGAATAAATTAATATTCTTGGTAAAATAGATATATACATATTCCCATTATTATATTTGAAAAAAAAAATTACAACATTTTGTCATGAATTTCATTATTACCTCTAGAATATCATTGCATATCATTCTTAGTACACTTCATAGATTCCTAGAAAAAGGGAAAAAATAAGTGTGAGAAAAAATTCTTAGCATAGGTTATTTACAACAAAATCTATCATGAATCAAATATCATAATCAACATAGAATGGTAAATAAATAAACACACATTCCATTTATGTAATTTGAATAACATAAAAAATATAAAAATTAAAATAACTGAATCACATGTTGTTTAATAAATAACTTGACTATCATAAATAGACAAATAATAATCAATATATTAAGGAAAATAACTGAAAAAAAATCACTTTAATAAGTAAAATTAGAATTAAATATATATAGATTTAATATAATTGTGAGAACTTTATGGATAATAATAAATGAATTAATGACAAAAGAAACGAATAATTATTAGAGGTTAGGATCTCTAGCACTTGATACCACTACTATAATGACTTTCCAAAAGATTTTTTAAAAATGATGCTAGGTATACAATAAAAACCCATTTAACTAAGGCTATATAACAAATTTTTTTAATGATACTAATGATACATCAAGGGGATTTTTAAAAAAATTACCACATATATCTTAATATCTAAAACATTCCTCATATATCAAATAATCAAATTAATTCATAAACAATATTCCTTTTAAAATAATTTTCATATTGAGGAAGGAATACTAGTTAAAAATAATTTCCCCATCAAATAATATATATTTCAAATAAAAACACCATATATATAAATGATATACATTTTATGAAATAATAATATCCATGATAAATAATATGGATATTTATTGAAAATTTAATGTTAAATGATCATATGAAAGTGAATGATTAATGGGAAAGTTAATGACTACAAAAAATGGATCAAGAAAGTGATTTTGAATAATTTCCATAGTCAAAATTATCATAAACCCTTCATATTTTTAATGTGGATGTTATCGATGAAATATATCCACTTGGATTACAAGAAAAATAATTTTTTGTTTTTTTTGATGAATAGAAATACCATAAAAAGATCATTAAAAATATTATTGAGGAAAATATAATTTTAACACTAAAAATATATTTTCAATTAAAAGATCATAAAATATTTTGAAAATAATTTTCTTTGAATGTATCATTTTAAAAATAAAAAATAATCTTGAAAACATTGAGTGGTCCTGAATGAGGGAAATTCTATACATGTTGTACTTGTTACAAAAAATATTGGATTTATATTTTCAGTAAAGGCCAAATGAGATTTGTCTTGAAAAAGTCATAAATATTAATTTAAAAACATTTATTAAAAAGTAAAATTTTGGTTTATATGTATTTAATAAATCATTTAGATAATCTTAAACACATTTTTGAAAACATTTTTAGGAAACATTGTTTTGTAAGGATATATATTTTTTACAGAAGGGAGAATAAAGTCGATGATTCTTAAAAATTGTTCTCAGTTATTTTAAGAGATGAAGTAAATAAATTTTTCTATTAATTGATAATATTATTAATAAATAGAGGATAATAAAATTATGTGGGTTTAACAAAAAATTATCAAATAATTTCATTCAATGGAAATTCAAGTATAAACAATGTTGACTAAAACGATATTGTGAAATAAAACCTTACAAAGATCATAAATTTTATGTGAGAATTACTGAATGAATCAATTATGATTAAAACATTTAAATACATATAACACAATTTAAAATAAAACATAAGATAGGAAAAAAAAATTACACACATAATCTTATAATTTCAGATACAATGATGAAGTAATATAACACAATGAAATGAAATTGAGTTATGAAATTATTTACCACTTGATAATTTTCATGTAAAATACATTTAGATGAAATAATTAAAATTAAGACATAAAATATCATCAATTTTGAATTAATCCTTATATTACATATTTAATTTGACGTATTTACACTATATAAAATAAATCAAGTGCACAATAATAAAATATACTCCAATGAAGGGAAATTAAGATGAAGTCTCGTACCCCATGCTTAATTTCTGTTGAAAATTACCTAAACTCATTTATAAATATTTTAATAATGTTATTAATTTATACTATAGAAATTTTAATTTTTAAAATATCGTATGTGATCCTCTAATAATATTTTACAACACAATTGCAAATAACGTTTCATTATTTTCGTTCTTTCGAGTGTTATGTTACTTATTTTCTCTTTTGTACATTTTTATGAAAGTTATGGTTCATGGTTATATGATTTAGATCCATAATATAAAAAATTATGTTAATGTTATAAATATAATATTGACTCTATATATATATTTTTTATAACCATTATTCATATTTTTATATGAAAAATTTATTCACATCTCTCTGTAGAGATGATAGGCCTTATGTTTACACAAGATGTGATATATTCCAATTAACAAGTGAAATGATAATGGATTTGGTTAAATATAGATATTAAAAATTAAATTTAATCTCATATATATCAAATATATTCACTAAATTTATCCTTGTTACTTTCCACATAAAGCATAAGTGAAAAACGAATCACATCACTTTGTGAGGTAGTTGTCATCTATAAACAAGAGGGACATTATCATATTTTAAAAGGCATATAAAATAAGATGTTTTATGTGATATTATAATTAAATAAGTACAGTAATATCAAAAACATCATATTCTTATGCTATGTCCATAACTATATCTATCCTTTCAATTTGGTGATGGAAAGTGAATAACATTAGTTTGCAAGGCGATAGTCTAATGTACACCTAATTGATAATTTTGTTTCACATTAGATGGAATAGGTGATGGATTTTGGTCATTACATTAATATAATAAAACATATTTATATATAATATAATAATTTTATTATATAATCATTGATTACATGTTTTATTTTGAGGTGGAAGAAGAAACAAAATAAAAACATTTTTTAAAGAAAGTTAAATATTTTTGGAAAACAAGATTAGGTTTTTGATAAAATAATCCCTAAGATGGATTTATGATAAAAACGAGACCCTGTATATTGGGGCGATATTAGTGAAATTATTTCTGTTTTTATTGGATGATGATCAAGATTTGGAAGTTTGAAGAGGGGAGTAGAGTTGGTGGCTTTTTATAAGTATGGGAGAGGACACACATTGATTTTGTTTTGAAAAGAATCAAATAAACCCATAGTAAGATTTTGAAGAAAGCATAAAAAATGGGTAATTATTGACCCTAATAGGTTATAAGGTTTAATTATGGCCATATAATGGATATTGGGAAAGTTCATAGGTTATTTTAACCTTTATTCTCAAAGTTTAACACATCATGAAAATCAATTTTTTCCTTAAATGAAGTAATTTATTTTTACTTCATTTTCAATATATAATTTTCAAAAATTAAGTTTAACTAATTAGGTAATATAAATTATTACGATTCCAAATATGGAACCCTTTTTTATTAATTCAATTCATATAAGTCATATAATAAATCATTAGACTATACGCGTAGAGGCAACAAAAAAATAGGTTTTCAAAGAGAAAGTTTTTATAAGTAGAGAAAGATTTAATATCTTAATTCAATATGAAATTTATTAAAATGACCTAAAATATTTATATATAAATATAATTAAAATAATTTTACTTTCAAAAATGTTTTAAAATGTAATATAATGTTGTGAAATATATAAATAAAAATCCAGTTTTCAATAAAAACCTGTATTTTTAACTATTCATCAAAAAAGAAACATTTCAAAAGAATCTAAAAAAATAACCCTAAGAAAATTTTGATATAATGATTTAAAAAATGTAATTAATTTTATAAAATAAATTTTTTGAATGTGGGAAAAATTAATTTTCACTTTTTTTTCATAATGTTTGATTAAATCTTTTCTAGAAATAATACATTTCTTTAGAAAAAAATTATTTTTCTTTTAATTTTATTTCTAATAAATAGATAACTATAATTTTTGTATTTTTTTTACTTTTTCTAACTTCCAATTTAACATATAGGTTATAATGGTATACTATACTCTGGTTTATTTAGACTTTGGGTTGCATGTTTGAGAAGCTATCAATGATATTAAATTTAAAGAAATATATTTTGTGGTTTATTTAGCCTCTATGTTGTATATAGCATAATATTTTTAATATAATGTTCATATTTTATAATTTAGGGGTGTTAAAGTATCCCCACCATAAATTAATTTCTCCCTCACAATTTGATCATGTTCTGAAAATCAAGGACTTGATATTTGAAAATTCTATTGATGATAAACTACATTGTAAAAAGGGTTAATAAAATATCCTCTTAATAAGATAGAATGGGAATTATAGAGGCCTTATAGAATAACAAAACACTATGTTTCTATGTAAAATATAATTGGTGTAATGTGATGATATGAGCATAGAAGAAAAGAAAAAATAATTTTAGATAATGATTGAGATCTTTGATCACAAGAATGTGAATGATCAAGAGAAAGTAATCAATCAAAAAACCCTAAAATTTTATTGATTGAAAAGACTACTAATTCATAATATATTATATTAATAAGTTAAAATTGTGTTTTCAATATTTTTTCCAAAATTTTAGGAATTAATTTACTGTATAATAATATAAAGAAATTTTCTAACATGATATATTTCTATTTCATAAGAAAAATTTAATAATTTGGTCATTCATTATTCAATTTAAACTCCATATCTTACTCCAAGAAATGAAGTTTAAAAGTTTTATTTTTATTAATGAATCACTAGAATTCCTTTTTAAGAGATCTTATTTCCCATAAAAGAGTGAAAATTATTTAATCTATCTCAAACTATTTTCCAAAACAAATAAGGTCAGAATATATTGTCAAATATAATACACTAATATCTAAACCTAAACAATAACACCACACATTCATCATTAATATTTATTTATCAAAATGTTTAGTTAAAAATAGTGACATATTAACCAAGAAAACTTTTAGTCCAATAGTAGGAATTAAACCCTTACCATCATTTGGATATGAGTTCTTACATCAAGGCCTCGTTAGATGTGATAGATTGTAACTCGATATATGGGTAGTTCGTTTTAATAAAAAAATATTAATATAATTCCAATAAAATTATAAAATTATAATTACTGATAATTAATATGAGATAAAAGATAATACAAACCTTAAATTTTACTATTACCATGAATATTTTTTCTTGAAAATGTAAATTCATTCTTCCTAAAATAACATTTTCACACACTAAACCAATGGTATTTACCCCAATAAATGTTTTCCAAAAATATCCTTAATCATGTTATCTTCCTACCAAAAATATTGTAAATGTGGTGATTAATAATTTAATCTTTTGATCAAACTTAATCTCATAAAACCATGATTATATCCAAAAATCTTAAGTAAAAGAAGACATATATTCTTCAAAAATTTTACATAATCATTACATGATTCATAAATATTATAACCAAAATACTATTTCAAAATAAAACTTCTACAATTTAATTATTTAATACAAATATATAAATATTTCATCCATTTTATTTCAACATAGGTCTTTCCTTGACCTAAGGGGTGACCATTAATAGAGGGTATTGACATGACTAATTACAAGGTCACCCAAATATAATACAATGAACTGTAAATAGATCCCAAAGATGGGATTTATTTTCATCCATCATATATTTCATTTTTCCTTTGCATTTCATTACTTTATGACCTTATTTTCCATATATAAATCATTTTCTAGTTACTTTGAGTCCTTTTCCAGGGTGTCTCTTTCCATATTTATGAAATTATGGAAATCTATCCTTCTTTCATCCATGGTCTCCGTTACATGATATTATAATGAACTCCATCCTTCTTTTATTTTTTGAATCCAATAGTTGGTTAAGTTATAAGTTTTTAAGAATATTTCAAGATTACTAATTATGAATAATTATGATATTATTCACACCTACAATCATCCCATTTCGTTTCTCATAATGACAACAAAATCCTCTATGTTCATTGTTAACATGATTCCTTCAGATTCCATCCATTATTTTAATCCAAAATGAATAGTGTACGAAACAATAATCATAGTTGGAAACCACATAATAGTTAGGATCATTTATAGTATAAATAAATCATGCCATCATCTTTTCAATATAAGACACATTGGGTTTATCCTTTGTTATTCAATGTGATCATCAATTCAAATCATTCATAATTTTTTAAAGATAATGTATATCATCTTAATCATATCCCCTAGGAATGTGAAACCATGTGCATAGTAAGACCCATTTTGTGTACCAATTAATGCTTGAGTTAAGCTTGATGTGCCTTTTTTAGAGTAATTACCCGTAGGTATATCTGTTAAAGAACCATTTCCACTTTTAGTATCCAAATAATGACTAATTTCTAGGAAAACAAAAAAAATACACCCTACCAATTTTTTTGGATATCTTTATATATATATATATATTCTAATCTATCTTAGGGTAAAGTTTCCCAATTTATGTTTTCCAAAATATAATACTCATGGATTCTATTAAACATACTCTGAAACTAACTATAGTGACCCAGACTCTATTAACCTAGATCTGGTGCCTTATTTTATTATTTTTTCATAAGATAAAAGGAATCACATCCTGGAGGATTGAATAGTTTACTAGTCTTTGTAATTTAGATACATTAACAATTACCATATTATATTTTAAAACACAAATTACAACATTGTTTTTCAGGAATATCTTTATTACCTATAGAATACCCTAACATATGATTCCTAAAACCCTTTCTAGATTCTTGTGAAAGGAAAAAATAAGGGTGATCTTAAATCCTCAGTAAGAGTTAAGTATAGTATAATATACTATGAATAAAAATAGAATAATAAACATGGAAAGGTAAACAACTAAACACACATGACATTTAAATAAGTTCACTAGCATAATCTATATAGAAATTTATATAACTAAAAAATACGATTTATTCAATTAAATAACTATCATAAATAGATTAGGTTTAGTCATTATGGAAGGTTAGATAACGGAAAACACATTCCATTTAATCAATAAATAGAGAATTATATGCATCCAGAATAATATTGTTGTAAAAATATCATTGATAATAATAACAAAATTCTTATTGAAGGAAATTCTTAATTATTAGACATCATGTTATCAAGCACATGATACCTATTACTCAAGACCTTTTATAATATAGTTTAAAATTGTTTAATAGGTATATACCAAAAAACTTTTGACTAAGTATATCCAACTAGTTCATCTCATGTGACTAAAAATGAAAAAAGGGATATCTATAACCAATAGAAACCTAAATCTATTTGTCCAAAGCATTCCTCATATATCAAATAATCAATTTAATTCCTAAAAAATATTTTTATCAAATAAATTTCATACTAAGTAAGGGATATGAATTAATAGTAACGACTCTAGTCAATCATATAACATTTAATGTAAAATACAATATATTTAAATGATATATGGTTTAATAAATAAGCATATCCATGAATAATATTATGGATATTTAGGATAAATTTAATGTTCAATGATTAATATAATTTGAATATTTTAAGGGTAAGATAATAACTTCAAAAATAAATCGAGAAAGTGAATTCCAATAATTTCCTTGGTCAAAATAAACATTAACCATCTAGATAATGATAATGTATGGTACAAGTACTATAAGATCCCTTATTTTTTTTTCAAGTACGTCCCTCTTTGAGTTTTTTTGTTTGAGTCATGTGGGCTATGTCTTTTTCAAATATGGAGATTATTTAAAGGGAAATGACCTAAAGATCAAGGATTTATGTTTTTTTTGAATTAATAGAGTCCAGGTATAAACTTATAAAATAGTTTTATGAGGGGTTTTTAGGATTTGGAAGGATTTTTAGGATGTTTGGTTACTTATGTAGAATTTGGGATTAAATATGTCTGTTGAGAAACTACACACCATGTACATGTAACTACCACTAAAAATTACATGAACTAGTGAATGGAATGAAGTGGTACACATAATGTAAACTATTCATGTCATATAAAATTTGTACATGGTTAAATATTAACCCAGGAAGTGGGTATTTTTGGCATTGCTCTTAAGTAGGATATAAACATTGTGAAAATAGATTGAACAAGATATATTTATTGAGAGTAATAGCTTTAAGGATTTCATGTGGATGTAATTTTCATTATTATTCCTTGAAGCCTTTCTAATCATGGCCTAAGATAAATTATATGCAATTTTGAAAGCTGTTTCTCTATTCTAGACGTCATGCATGTGTGGTCGATCCTGGTTATGTCTTCGGATTAGGTTTTCTCCTCTTATTCCATTGTTCTCTATTTTTGAGGTGGAATCTTTACAGCTATTTTGGTTGTGCTCTTGAAGTAGGTTTTTTTGGTTCATCTTGCGATCTTCAGTACCTTCTTCCTTGTTGGTGTTACACCTTTTAAAGCACTATGCTATTTGTTTGTTAAAGGTAGTGAATCTGAACCTAACCCTATGATCTGTTTAATTGAAAATATATGAATGATTGGGATTTCACTAACCTAATGTACACCATAATTAATTTACTCATTGATAAATGTTTAATCATGGATTGGAATATTGGTTGTATCCCTTTGGAATCAATTGTTGACATGACCTGGATTTTGGATTCTCGTTGGGTGAGAAAATCCTAGATTAAAATTTAAAAGGATAATGTATTAAATTTTTCTTACTATGACATTTGACCATAGGTGATTTCTTGATATAAAATCCATGGGTAGGGCTGGTTTTTTGAGATGACTGCTGATAAATTGAGATATAAATGAATGTGTGATTGAAAGATAAAAGGTTAATTTAATAATTAACCATGATGGATTGTGATGTGATATTGTGATTTCCTTGATTTTATTACTTTCAGTGTTACAAGTTGAAATTATTATATATCAGAAAATTCCCTAATACGTTCTAAAACCCTAATATACTAATCTATTCCATGATAACTGGTGAAATTGTTATTTAGAAATCTATGACCAGATACATATTGAAAATTTGAAATACCAGGCTATAACCTGACTCATGCTAAGATGCTTATATAATGGGATATTCCCTAACACATGTTAAATGCTTCTATATCAGGCTATGATCGAACACATGCTAAAATTATTATATAGTAGACTGTTCTTAGTGACACATGTTGAAATTCTTATATTGAAGGCATCACCCAAATTTATGTCATTTCTCTATGGATATTTGGATATTGTTGGAATGGTTGTATTACATTCTCAAAGGCATTCCAACATGGTGATGAAATATAATGATTAATATACTATATTAGTTGATTAACTAAAACACCTATTTATCACATATTGTGTAAATTTATTAGCATACTATTTTTGTTTAGTCACATTGGTGATGACATATTGAGTTATACTCACACCCAATTCAAGTGCCGTTTTTTACTTCAACAAATTTTAGGGATACTGGTTTGGATTATAGGAAATGCCCTTTTTCATGATTTAACACTTTCTCGTTTGGTTGGTGTTTGTATATAGAACTAACATGGGGTTCCAGACTAGAGACTTTTTGGTTTTGTTTTTTCTATGAATTATTTTATTTGTATGGTTTTCAGTTTACATTTGATACATCTTAGGATGTCAATACATGATTCATTACTATTGGTTTATTTTTTCATCTTTTTATTTCGAACTGGGATGAGATATTGTTTCCTCTTATCTATTACTATAATTATATTACATATAAGGTTTTAATATGTTGTTATATAACCTCATACAATGGGTATAGTATCCCCACTATATTTTCTCAGCACCAATTCTATTCAAAAACCTATGGAATATGGCAAGGAATATTTTAGGTCTTGTAACCAACCCATTTAAGCTACATTTGAGTGTGAAAAATTAGGTTATGATACAATGTTATATCAAAGAAGCCGTTTTTTCTATCGTTTTACAATTTGGTAAAGGTAAAAAGGATTCTAGGATGTGTTGAGAATTATTTATGATATTTTGCATGGGAGAAGCTACCCTAGGTATAGGAGAAAATTTGAGTACCCATGGATGGGATTTCCATTATTTCAGATCACTTATTATTGTTTATGTTTTTTTACATTGGATGAGTCAAATGTAATTTGATGTTATAGTTCATGAGATTTTCACCCATGACCCACCATGGCATGAGATGAGTATGCATGTATCATGATAGGAACATATTAATGTATATTGGCATTCATTTTTCATGATATTGATATATTTATTACATGTGATATAAAAATTTCTATATGAATTATGATATAAGATACGTATTGTATCTGTCAAATGAAATTAATGAATTATATTTCATGCTAAAATACTTGTAAATCATGTTTATAGAGACAAAGAGAGGTGGTTCTAAATTGTTGTCACATATTTTGGTTGACCTATTTTTTTGAAGCACATGTTCTAAGGAGTGTCTTTGTATTATATGGAAATTTATTCTCATCATTCTTCAAGTTGATAATTTTGAGAGTGGAAATCATTACACTCCTAACAAAACTGAACTAGATGTTAGTTTATCTCATGTGGATCAGACGGATGTTCATATTCACGATAGATTTTTAAGGTTCATTTAATATAGGTAAATTAAGACTATTCACACTATTATATTGACTTATATGTTGAAGATATAGTTTCAATTACAATATCCCCCATCATTCATGGGGGAAGAAGGCCCCCAGGAAGCTGATTTCTAGATTGAGTTAGTCTAGAAAACCTTTAAGGACCTCGTGACACCCACATATAAGAGGTTGATGTTTCTTGTATATATACTCCATGGACCAACCATGCGTTTGTGGGAAATTCTAGAGTAGGGTATTCAATGATAAGAATTATCTTGGAATGAATTCAAGATGTAGTTCCTTATATATTTCTATCCTGTGATGTTGATGGATGATAAGGATCAAGGGTTCATGCATCTGATAGAGGAGGGAATGTAAGTGATGGAATATTATGAATGTTTTTATGACCTACGATGTTTTTCACCATCTTTAGAATCTAATATGATCTCCATGGTGAGGTATTTTCGAGACATACATCTCTATGAGATCGAGTCACATTTGAATGTTTTTCATATTAGTAAATTTTCATATTTGTTGAATGAACCATTCATTACCAAAGGGTATTGAGAGATTCCCCAAGAAGTGGCCTGAATACATTAGTCGGGTGAACTGAGAGATCTTCTTCTAGTGGAAATAATCTCCCATATGACAATTTTTGGTAATGGAACTATGGTTAGAGAATTCAGTGTAGTGGAAATCTATCTCAGGACTGTGTTTCATTGTAGTGATTTCAGTGTTTCAAGATGGGAGACATCTGGACTTAGTATATCTACCCGACATTGTAGAGCCATTATTTTACTTGGATAAGACACATATAATAGTTTTTTAGGGTTATGCAGTAGTGGATAAGAGGTAGGGGACTAGGATAGGTACCAGAGTCTGGGAAGATCTGATGTACTATTCAGTAGATAGGTGGCTGGAGTTCTATAGGATATTTGGGTTGAGAAAGGTAACATAGTAACCATATTAAAGAGTTTAAATTTTATTCATAGATGATAGAACATGGGAGTTATACTGGAGCTCAAGGTTGAGAGGCTACTCAGATGCAAAATATTTAGAAAACACCAACTTTTTTGGATGTAGGACCATCTATTGTTAGAGGTATGATTCTTATATTATATAACATTGATTTTATTTTATTTTTTGATATATGAGAATTAAATTAATTTTTATCTTATATTTTTTGAATATGATTTGGGCTTGGATGTTGAAATATTAGATTAATTTTGACCATCGACACACAGTTTTGAGTGTAGTCAGAGAATATCAAGCATTGTATGGTGTGTTTCTTATAGATATGCAGTTACTGTTTCTTTTTTGAACCATTAATACTATAAATTACAGAATTTAAATTGATTATTGTTATTTCTTGATTAGTACTAAATCATTTTCTTATTTACTATTAAAGGAGGAGAGTTACCTATATTTCTCTAGGAGACAACTATTCTCACTACGATGAATGGGATCTTCAAGCTTGTTATACAAGACCGATTCATGACTGATTGGATTGTATCATGGCCTAGATAATAGGTATTTAATTAGATGATGGTCAAATTAAATAATATTATTTCCCTTATGTGGTAAAATACTTTTAGTATGTCTTCTCTAATGTATTCTAAGAATTACCATTGGAGTGGGAGATCGATTTCACAATTGAGTTGGTTCTAGGTGTAGAGCCAGTTTCTTTTCCCCAATATAGGATGACACCAGCAGAGTTTTGAGAGTTGAAAGATTGGTTGGATGATTTAGAATCTAAGGGTATGATATGTCCTAGTACATCATTATGGGGTTCTCTCGTTCTTTTCACCAAGATGTATTCTACATAATTACACTTATAAGTGGATTATTAGAGATTGAACTAGATGATGGTCAAGAACTAGTATCCCCTTATATGTACCAATGATCTCTTTGAACAGTTGAGAGGTTGAAAGATCTTTTCCAAGATCAGGATGAGATCAGTAAATCATCATTTGAGTGTTGGATCATTTGAAAATACCCCTTTCTTCTTTTAGGAGAAGGTATGGATTGTATGAGTTCATAGTGATATAGTTTTTTTTGAGAAATTCACCAGTAATAATCATGCCTTAATGAGTCATATATTTCATCCTTTTATGGATCAATATGTGGTGGTTATTTTTAATGAAATCTTAGTGTACTCCCAATTATAATATGATCATTAAGATCATATTGAAGTCATTATGAGTACATTGAGAGGGTATCGATATTATTCCAAGATAACCGAATACAGTTTTTTGATTGATAAAATGCTCTTATTTGGCAATGTACTCTTGAAGGGAGTTGTGTCAATGGACCCCAATAAAGTTGAAATCAGTGAATATTTAATGAAACCTAATAATTTATTCATTATTTGAATATTTACGGGTTTAGAAGGTTATTATCAATTCATTATCCATGAATTCTCTGATCTAGAAATATTTATTTTTGGACTGACCAAGATGGAAGTGAAATTTTCTAGTCAAAATCATGTAATGGAAAGATTCATGGGATGAAAAGTAGGATGAAATCAACACATATCCTCCCCTAAACTATGCTAGGTAAAGCATATACTTTGTACTATGATGCATCTGTTGTCAGACTTAGAGTAGTTTTGTTGAAGGTGGTTAGAGTGGTTGCATATGGATCCAGACAGCTAAGACTGCATGAGAGGAATTATCCTAATAAGGATCTAATGTTGGATGTTGTGGTACAGGACCTATTATGTTGGAAACATGATCTTCTGTGTGAGAGGTTTGTAGTATACATACACCAAAAAATCATTAGGTACATCTTTTCTTAGTAGGACTTGATCCTTCAGCAGAGTTGGTGGGTTGAGTATTTATAGCATATCAACTTTGAGATGGTTTATATGTCCAGAAAGGAAAACGTTATGGATGATGCTTTAAGCAGGTGGAAATGGACATAGGAAGTGTGGTAGTCTTGGGATGAGTGGATTATAATGGAACTCTTTATAAACATGCATCTAAATGTTCCAAATTTTTAGGGACAAGTTACTCTGAATTCAACATCTATCATACCCCTGATTTTAAACCTAATTAACGAATAACTATTATCTAATATAGAGGGACTATTTATTGTGATAGATTATATGGTGGGGATACACTTGAATGATGGTCTATTTGAAATAGAAATTATATTGTTTTTTGAGGTGGATTATGGGTTCTTATGGATCAGAGAGAGGAGATTATGGGATATTTCCATGCTTTTGGATGGTAAGTACATCATGGTTTAGAAAAGATATATCATGATCTCCATATAAATTACTGGTGGTCAGGAATGAAGAAGGAGGAGGGAGAATTTGTTGAAATATCTTTCACATTTCAGAAAGTGAATATTGAGCGTCAGAGCCAAGATTGGATTTCAAATAATTTTACCATTACTGAGTGGAAGTGGAATGATGTCATTATGTATTTTGTGATTTAATTACCCATTAAAAACCATAAGAACGATGCAGTATGGGTGATCATGGATCAACAGAAGAAGGTAGAATACTTCTTTCATGTTAGGGAGACCTTCACAATTGATGAGTTGGGTAGTCATTACATGCATGAGATAGTTTGGTAACACAATGTTATGATGAGTGTCATTTTATAAATAGATCCATGTTTCTCATCAATGTAGTGGGAAATATCTCTAGGGAAGTACTATACCTCTAGTATGAGTGTAGTGGATGAATGGTCATGTTTAGGAGGAGAATCAGGAGAGAGAGTCTACTTGCAAGAATAGTGGCCAAACATGTTTTCCAAGACCCCACCGTGTTGCTTCAATTAGCCCAAGGAAGATCATTTATATAATGGGGAGGTTATAGGATCCCATATTTTTTCCAGTTATTTCCCTCTTTAGGTTTTTTGTTTGGGATTTGGTAGATGATCCTTGTACGCTGATAGAGATCCTTTGTGGGGAAATAAAATAAATTTAAGGATTTATGTTTTTTTGAATTAATAGTTTTTAGATATAAAAATATAAAAATAGTTTATAATGGTTTTTCCGAATTTGGAAGGCTTTTGAGGTGTTTTATGTACTTATGTATAATATAAGCTTAAATATGTCTTCTTAGTGATTACATGATCTGTACATGTTACACAACAAGTAACTGCTGCTGGACATGTCATTTACTAGGGCAGTGCATGAAGTGGTTACACATATTGTACATTGTTCACATCATGTAAAAGTTGATCTAGGTTAAATATTAACCCAATGTTACGTTTTTTCTGGTTTAACTCATAGATTTGAAATAAACAACATGAAAAGAGAATAAACACCTTTTATTTATCGGGAGAAATGGTATTAAGGTTTTACTACAAAATTTATTTCCATTCTTCTTCTATGTAACATTACTTCTATTGACCAAGGACAAATTCAAGGTGATTTTAGAATCCTTTGATACATTCCAAAAACCCCATTTGTGTGATCTATCCCTATAAATTCCTGGATTTGGTTCTGATCTTAACCTAGTTCGATATGGTTTCTTCTTGAGATATTTATAACCTTCTTCCTCATTAGCATTACCCATTTATAGCACTGTATTAATCTCCATTAAAGGTATAGAGTTTGAGCCTAACCATATGGTTTTTTTAATTAAAAGTATATGAAATATTGTTATTATGCTGACCTAATGTGCATTCTAATTAAATTTATTAGTTTGTAAATGATGAATCGTAGATTGGAATATTGGTTGGATCCCTCCTGATGTAATTTTTGATGTGACTTAGCTTAGATATATTCCTTGAGTGGGAAACCCCTTGATTAAAATTGAATCAGATAATTTCATAAATTTTGATTCGCATGAAACGAGGCCTCATGTGATTTCTTGAAAGATAATCCATGGGTATGGCTTCTTTATTGAGATGGATGTTGATAAATTGAGATATAAATGAATGTGTAAATTTAGGATAAATGATTAGTTTCATAATTAAACATCATGGATTATGATATGATATTGTGATATTCTATCTATTATGACTTATTTTGTAACATGAGGAAATTATTATATAACAATCTATTACCCAATACATGTTAAAATAATTATATAATGAGATATGACCAAATCCTTTTTGAAATGATTATATACTGGTCTATGCCCTGATACGTGCTAAAATGAATATATACTAGGCTATGCCCTCAAACATATAGAAATGCCTATATATATGGATATTAATTGACACATAATGAAATTATTAAAAATTGAGGCATTTCATAACACATATTTTAAATCTTATATAGTGAAATATTCTTAGAAACACATTCTTAAATGCTTATATAGTGGGATAAGCCTAAATATATATTATTTTTTCATTGATATATAGATATAGTTTTCATGATTTTATTACATGGATAGAGACATTCTAGAATGGTTCAAAAGAAAGTTGATTATTATATTGTATTAATTGACTAATTAGTACCCCAATTTTTTGTTTATTGTATAAATTTATTATCATAGTAGTTTTGTTTATACATGGTGGTGTCGACTTATAGAGTTATACTCACCCCCTATTCAGGCCTTGTTTGGTAATAAAGTATATTTCATGGATTCATTTTTGTAAAATGGAATGATACCTTATTGATAATTTATTGCTTATGGGTTGGTTTAGAGTTTGGGGATGAGACTGACATTGGGTATAGGATTAGAGGTTTTTGGGTTTACAATTTATCTATAGATTTTTTATTTGAATGGTTTTTATTTTGACATTTTGATACATCTCAGATTTTCATTACATGATTCAATACTATTGTTTTATTTGTTCCTCATTTTTCTTCCTAGTAGAATGAGACACTATTAACTCTTTTATATTACTCTAATTATTTTATTTATAATGTTTATTTCTACTGCTATGTAATTCCATACCAGGGGGTATAGTCTCCCCACTATATTTCTCACCTCCGCTGCTAGTCGATAGTGTTTGGCATTCACGGAGGTGCAGCTGGTGTCTCAAAACCAAACCATTTTGTCAGTTTGAGATAGTTATGTATGTGGGTATGTCACAAATAAAATACATCCCATTTTTAATTTATGTTAAATAAAGGTATGTTTCCATTAATGAATAAAAATTCCATAAAAATATCATTAATTTTTTTGAAGAAAATATCCTTTTAAAATTGATATTTTAAAAAAAATTAAAGTTCATAAAATAATTCTATTTTTTAAGGATAAACTTTAAAACTTATAAATTAATATTTAAAACATTAATTTTTCATGATGGAGGGAAATTTAATGAAAACATTAAAACACTGATTCCTTTAACGTTTTTGGAAAATTCCAAACACTAATTTTTCGAAGAAAGGCATAAAGATTAATTTAAATTTTTGTTATAAAAAGTTAAACATGGGTAAATATGTATTTAATAAATAATTGAGATAATATAAAAAAATTTAGAAAACAAGGTTTTTTTAAGTTAAAATATTTTCACCCAAAAAAAGAAATAAATTTATATGTTCATAAAAACAATTTATGAATTTATTTATGTTCCAAAGAGTGGGAAAATGGTAATAATAGTTAAATAAATCATGAACAAGCAAATAATTATATAATGAAATGGGTCTATTATACTGTGATATAATAATTTCCTTCAATGGAAATTAATTTATAAAAAATCCTGCATAAAATGAGATTTTGAAATAAACCCTTACAAAGATCATAACGTTGAAGTTATAATTAATTAACAAATCTATTATGTGTATCTGATATAAATCGAAATAAAAAATGGAAACAAAAAGTATATATTAAAATTTAATAAGACATATTAAAATATAATTTCAAATAAAATGATGAAGTAATATATCCTAATGAATAGAAATGGAGTTAATGAATTATTTACCACTTGGTAATTTTCATGTAAAATACCCATTAATGAAATAATTCATATTAAAACATAAAATACATTGAATTATGAATTAATAATTATATATAATTTCATAGGGGTAATATTTACGCATATAAAATAAATTACAATCACAACAATAAAATATTCCTCAATGAATAGAAATTGGTATGAAGTCCCATACCCCATTATTACTTCTATTTAAATATGATTTAAAATGATTTATAATAGTTTTAATAGTTTTATAATTAAAAATAGAACCATATCCATATTTATATTATCATATATTATCCTCTTATAATATTTTACCACATTCTTTCAAATAATATTTTATTATTTTCATTGTTTTGACTGTTAATTACCTTGTTTCCTTGTTCGTTATTTTAATGAAATTTATGGTTTTTTATTATATGATATAGATACATAATATAAAAAACAATATTAATGTTAAAAACATAATATTTAATCAAAATATAAGTTTTTTTAAATCATTCTTGAAGGATGGAAATAGAAAATGAGTACTATCGCTTCGTGGAGATGTTAGGTCGTACGTATGCACGAGTGACAATATCATTCAATTAACAAGTGAAATGATAATTACTTGGGATATATATTCATCTTAAATAATCAATACCATATTACATATATAACATATATTCATTAAATTCATTTTTTTACTTTTTATGTAAATCATAATTAAAAAATGATTCACATTTCCCCATGAGGCGACAATCTTCTGTACACACGAGGGATGTTATCGTATTATAAACGATGTAGAAATTAAGAAGGTATATATGATTTTATTATTAAATAATTATAATAATATATTATATATTAAATAAATATTTTAAATCCATTATTACACAAATCTTCTAATGGCGGTGATGGAAAATTAATTACCTCAGTTTGTGAGGCTATAGTCTGTCGTAAACACGATCGATAGTTTTGTTCCCAATTTGATGGAAGAGAATATGTTTATTGTTCATGAAAATAACATAATAACTTCTTATTATATTAAATATAATGAATTTATTATATAATCATGGTCTAATAATATTCTAATAAGTCGTAAGAATAAAAATATAAATATGCTCATTTAAGAACATTATCTACTCTTCAGATAACTTATTTAGTTTTGCACCAAAGGCCTTCAATGTATTGATTTATGATAAAAAAGGTCTATAGGATGTTGGTATTTTATTTAAGAAGTTATTTGGGTAGGTTTTATCTGAATAAAATGGATTTGGAAGTGTGATGAGGGGATGAGAGATGGTGTCCTTTTTCAAGTGGGGGAGAGGATACACATGGAATTATTGAAAATAATCTATTATACCAACGGTTTTTTCATTTTAAAACACTTAATAGGTCTTTATCGACCCTTATACATTATAAGGTTTACATATAACATAAAATAATTTTTGGACCTATTGGTAAGTTATTTTTAACCTTTATCTTCTTATATTGACACCAAGTAAATCATTTTTTACCTTAATCGTGGTAATTAATTTTTACTACTTTTACTAATCATAATGGGAAAATATATGTCGAAATAATTAGATAATATAAATTATAATTATTAAGAATATTGAATAAAATTTTGAAAATTATATTCATAGATGTTTCGGAATCCAAATTAAAATTAAACTCACAAACGGGATGAAAAAGTGAGTTTTTAATAAGAAAATTATCTTAAGTATAAACTTTTTTAATATTAAAAAGAAATAATAAATTTTATTCCAATGACTTAAACTAGTTAAATTTTAATATAATCGAAAAAAATTTAATTTAACATTAATTTAAAATTTAATTTAACATTTTATATAATTTAAAAGAAAAGGAGGTTTACTGTAAAAATTAGCATTTTTCACTATTCATAGAGAAATGAAACACTTCATAAAAATACCATAAATGTGACCTAAGATCATTTATATATGATTATTTAAAATATTCATTTCATTTTATGAAATAAAATTTCTAAAATTGATAAAAATATATTTTATGTTATGTGCATGAAGCAAAACTAAACTCTTTATTAAAAAAATAATTTTTTTTCAAAGAATAGTTCAGTTAATTTTAAATGATACATTTTTATGTATAATTAATTGAAAAACATAAATTTAATAATTTATTTATTACTATTCATACCCTCTAATTGAATTTATAGTTTATAAAAAAAATAATATGTTATGGCTCATTTAGATTTGGGGTTGCATGTTCTGTATGCTATGAAAGAGATTAGATTTTAAGGAATATATTTAACGGGTTGTTTATGATCAGTGTTGCATGTCACATATGATATCAAATATAATTTTGTTATTTTATAATTTCATGGTGTTATATATTGTTCCATTTTTTTATTTTTTTAGTTTAAAATTATTTTATTTCTTTTTTTAAATGAATTTACTATGTTCTAACTAGTTTTTAATATTGGAATGTTAAGAAATTTTTTTTTGAGACCCTGGAAGATTCATATATCAAATCACATTATCATTAACATTATATTTGGAGGAATAATTTTATTTTAATATACTATTTAAAATATTTGGGCCATTAAATTCCCTTACTAATTTTTCTATTCCACTATTTGATGCAGCATCGATAGTAGAACAATTGGTCATAAAATTTTTTAAGTGTAACTAAAGGGTTTGTATTATATATATTTAGGTAATTATAAAACAAATCTATGTTTTTATTAAATATTTCATTAATGTTTCAATAATATTGAAATAATAACCAAATAAATAGAAATTTGAATAATATAGATATATGTGATATGAGATAATTTTAAATTCTCATCTCATTTGTCATGTTTTTGGTGCGTAGTAGTGATATTCCTTACATTTATAGACACATACTTTGGAAATTTCATGTGATGTAGTGAAACTTCCAATTAATTATAAATATTGAAAGAATATCTCAAGGGTTTGGAAGAATTATAATTTACACATCCAAATAGCGGTATTACTAATTTAATAATTTTTATTGATTAATTTAAATGATGAAGGTAAATTTTTTAATATATAATTAATTTGGTATGTTTTTTATTTATTGATATTTTTTAATTCAATGTGATTAATTCCATTTAGTTTCAATTAACTATGATAACATGGAACAAGAAATATAAATTATTCAAATAGAAATTATAAAATGAGTTTTTTGACAACTATATGAGAATTGAAAAAATGTATGAAAATGTTCTTGAAGGTATGTCTCCCATGTATTAGAAGTTGTATGTTGACTTTGATAGGAGTACATCTCATGATGTGTTAATATATTTTTTTATAACCTAACAATAAAACTGATCCAAATTATAATTTTTTTATTAATATGAATATTTTATAATATCACTAAGAATATAATGATTTATGTAAAATATAATTCATCATGAAACTGGTTCATAATGTTTTTTTTGAAAAAATTCAATATTTGTAATATTTTATTCATTTTGATTATATACATATATTACAACTAATTTTTTTTTCTATCTCAATTTTTAAAAACTATTTATTGATAAAGTTTCATGACTTATGTTTCCTATTTTTATGAATAATGTTATGGATTCACATTCAATAGGAATCTGATGACACTTTCTCGAATAAACATTAGGGAAAATATTTCCCAATATAATTTACTAATATTTCATTTCTATATATACATAATAATGAAACATAAATTAACTAGGAAATATTATAAATATTAGATATTTAATAATTCATTGTTCATAATTATGTATTTATAAGATACAATTCATTAAAATTGGGTTGTGAATGTGACACGATAATCATTGGTTTCCTAGAAAAATATAGAGACACTTGTTTTAGGGATAAATCATTATGATCATATACGTGGGATTTAATTTGGAAGACCACCATTTTTTTAGGTTACATTATTTGAATACTATTAACCCATTTTGGGGGGTTTAAGTAGTGTCATTAACCCGGAAGAACTTTGGGAAATTGCAAAGGAAAAGGAAAAGGAGAGAAGAAAATCCTAATACTAGAAAACACATGATTATTGATGTTGAAAAATATAAAATTAATTAGCTTATGTATTATAATGTATTATAGGAAACGTTAATAAGGAAATATACCATTTGATATATCATATAAAAGAGATTAATTTTGAACTCAATCCATGAAAATTGTGACTAAAATGAATGTATAAAATGTATTATGTGAATTTAATTTCCACATAAATAAAATTTCATTTGGTTTTGGTTTCTATATTGATCATATACATAGGAATATTAATTTTTTTTTGACTTTATTTAATTGTGATTGTTTAGTCTTTCATTATTTGGTCTATTTTCTAGACTATACTACAATGCGATAAAATTTTTACTCTATATTATTTTCAATTGGACTATTTTCTTCATATAAAAAATTGTAAGATATTATTTGTTAAAATTTTAATTATATTTTATACATTTATGAAAGAGGAGTTCAATTAAAATAAGTGAAATTTTTTCATTATTAAATATTTAATGTTAATATCCATCACAAATAGTTTTTCTCTTGAGATTATGTAACATTTATAATTTTTTTGAGTTGAACTATCAAAAATATTATCTTGTTCTCCATTATTATATTATTTCGTCACAAATAATTAGCTTATCACTTATAAATAGTTGTAATGGATAACCAACTACTAAAAATTAAATGAAAATATTTTTGGAAATGTAATTACATCATAAAAATATTTATATAAAAATATTTTATTATAGATATTCACTTAATAGAAAAGATATTTTCTGAATTATTTTCCATGTTAGTTGGCCACTATTAATTAATCACAATTTGATAAAACATAATGAAACTATAAATTATATCTAGAAATATATATAATTTTTTTATTATAGTATAAGTTTATGTTGGACACAGTTGTTTAAATTCCCTAAGTGGAAGGGGTGAATCAGACTACAATTAATTAAAACAGTTCCACCTTTTAATATTGTTTAATTGTTGAGAAAAAAATATCATCTCTCTTTTTATCATAATACTCTATTAACATGAAATTAAATCATGTTTGAGAAAAAATATTTTTCTTGGTTTATACTAACTAGGATAATCCATGGAGTATACCACCGAAATGCACTAAAATACTGGAATCTATAAAGTGAAATATTAATATAATTTTTGAATTAGACTCATTATTCCTCCTAGTTTACAACCATTCACACTTGATAACTCACTATTCTCCCAATATAAGTGAATTCAATTCTCCTCTAAAAATTATTATAACATTATATTTTATCTATGGATTAGTTCATATTAAAATAGGTTTTAGATGAATCTTATATTTTATCTAGGGGATAATATCCACTTTACTATGTATTATTTGATTCATGTAAAATCACATAAAGAAAATGATATTCTCTATGAACTGCTCCTATTCATACTAACATTATGTAACACTATTCCCCATGTGTTATAATGATTCTCGAACTAGTTCATATACAAGAAGTACAGATGATTTATTAGTTCCTCCTCCTCTATGTACAAAAATCCCTTAGATAAGTACAATCCATAAGAGAACACCCCTCATAGAATACACTTCACAAACATCCTTTTTGGATTACGCATCACAAGCTACTCAATGAACGTACTTTACTTCACAGGTTGATTCTAGAAATGGAATAAATTATTCAATTATGATCATATCAGAAATAATACTATTTTATTAATTAATTTATAAGGGGTTTTTATATATAAAAATAAACATTTAAATTTTACTAATCATATATTTATATATTTTCTCTCTATGAACATCACTTCTTGTACTAATCCTTCTATGTGGCCTCGCATAGTGATAATGTTCTATAAACTCCTCCAAATCACTAAATTTCCCATGAAAATGAAACTATACCCATATAATCAACCATTTATTTATTATAGATTCGATGTGAACTCACTGTGTTTTCCAAATCTCATTTTCCAAGATTCAACCAAGGCTTTGGGTACCTCCATTAAAGGTTAAGAATGAATTACAACCTTTTGACTAAAAATGATGAGGTCCATATAAAAATACATTTTTAGTCCTTTTATACTTTACAAGATGTTATTTATTGAATGGGATCCTTTTATGTGACTTCTCATACATTCTACATGGTCTACATTGCATATTTACTATGCAGAAATCCTTTTATTTCCATGAAATCAACATTAAATTTCCTCTCAAATTTCACAGCCAAAAATTTCCAAATAATGGGAAAATTTTATACTATATTTTTTTTGTTTATGAACACATCCAATTTATTTTAGAAAAACTTTTATTAACTTTAATTCTCATCATCACACTAGAACATTATCAATAAACATAAAAACCGTAAAAATCTTAAAAGTAACCTTGAGGTATTTTTTTCCCAAACATTTTATAATTTTTTATAATAATCACTAATTATGGGTGGGGATAAATGGTTATAGAACCATCATGAAAATGAGGTATAGATAAAACTATCTTTAAACCCCAATTTTTTCATCATATATACTCAATAATATCTTCATTCTTATAATAGTGATAATGATTCCACTTTTCCTTCTCTTTGGTTAAACATTAAATAAACCCATCCGAATGTCTCAACGTCACCTTATACTTTATGGTGAATGATACAATCATAAAATTAATTACTTTTTAGGTGGAAAATGATGACATAACTATATTAATATAGTAACTGGTTAACATAAATAATGAAATAATATCGATCACTCAACCTTTCACATTACTAGACACCTGCAGCCATACATCCTCATCAAAATGTAAAATATCTATGATTTTGAAATAATCCTCCCAATATTGGGACTTTTTTTGAATATAAAACATGTAAGTTTACTACTTATAATTCTATTATATAAGTTTATTTAAAAAACATAATAAATTATTATAAATAATATAGATTTAATTATTCAATAAAATATTATATATATCAAAATATTCTACTAACTCTCCTTAACAACCTATAAAATAGAAAAATATATGTATATCCTCATGTATTATTGTGTTTTTACCATAAATATTGTAAAATATATTTTCCCTAGGGAAATGTTGTATCATGATATATATATTATTAGAAATAATATATCATTAATTTATGTTTATTATGTATACTATAAGATATTATTTGATAAAATCAACTTAGAATATATATATATATATATATTACTATATTATCCTTTATAGCGATTCATCATATTGGATTGTGATGATATGTAAATGTTGGTATGAGTGTTTTGAAATGTATAAATATAAAATTGATCACAAATAAGATAAATGTTTTTTATCTTGTATTTGGATTGATTTAACATCCTAGGTAAAAAAAGAAATATAAAATTTTATCATTTATTAATATTTTTGAATTAAATATTAATTTTACTTTAAAATAGGTTTCTATGTTCGATGGCGTATCCAATACGCAACAACGAGTTTCATTGAAATCTTATGTTGCACGCAAATAATATAATATTATTATTTTAAATGGTAGTTAACACCTAGAATTTGTATCACAGGTAATGAATAGAAATAAATACAATATTATTATATATGTTTGTTAAATGTTTTTACATTTATCCTATAATAGTTAGTGGCTTAAAATGTGAATGAATCTAATTTTAAGCATAATTTACATCAGAAGGTTGATTTACCGCCTTTTGACGGAGAACCATATTTAAATATAGTTTTGGTCACTTTTATATGTTCTATTTGACCAAATAAAATTATTCTTTAGAATTGGAACATTGAAATTCACTTTGGGTAAAATTTTGGTATTTTTCTGATAAAATCCAATTTGTGATGAATAGTGAAAAATACAATATTTTAATTCAAGACTGCCTCTTATAATTTATTTATATGGTTATATTATCTTTTAAATTTGTTTTAAAGTGTAATTATATTATATTTTTACCATTTAATCCAATTTTTGTCATTTTAATTAATTTCACTTGGAAATTGGACATAAACAAGTGTCAATCTTTTGATAGTTAATATTTCTAAAAAACATGCTTTTTCGTTTTGACAGCAGGAATTACTTTTAAATTAATTTATACAACTTTTGTTTTTTGAAATTGGAAAAATGGATTTCATATTTTTAATTGGGATGTCCAAATTTTTTAAATAGGTAACTTTAATTTGTATACATTATGAATAATTACTTCAGTAAATATTTTATTTACTATGGCTAAAGGGTAAATATGATAAATAAGGGTAAACAAAAATTACTATAATAAAATAAAATTACCCTAACATGTGTAATAATCCTATTTGTTGATAAAATTATGAATATTATCATCCTTGGGTATATTTTGGGACCCCTTGTGGCCACATGGGAGTGATAATGACACTTTATTTTAATTAACATAAAGTAAAGGAAAAAATGACATAAACAAAGATCTTTTAGTAAATTAATTTTCACATAGGGTTATATAAGTTATCTTTTATAATATAAATATTAATTGGAGTGATAAATATATTTCCTACATCATCTTAGTTTTTTTATAATTTTTAGACAACATATAAATTAAATTATTTTTGACACAACAATGATGGAGTGTTTGCCTCATTAATAAAAGATTTAAATAAATAAGATTATGAAGATTAAAATAATATCCAAAACCCATCCAATTATAATTGGATAATTCTATTTGGACCATTATTCATCTTATATTCAACTTTAATAAGTTTTTAAAATTTATAAATTTAAAATAATTATGTAATAAATTAATATTTTCACACTTTCCTAAAGAGTCCCTCCTCCCCCTTATAAAATTCCCTCAACTCTAACCCATTCCTCACACCCATAAAGCCCCTTGGATCTTCCAAACAATGCCCAATTAATCTCCCTATATCCCAATGCTCCTCCTAGAATCCTTATCTTAGGCATAAGGAACTTCAAAAATCCTTTTTTGTTCAATCCAAATGAAGTTAACCGATTTAAAGTTAACATCTTCTCTTATATTCTTTTTTTAGTTTTACTTCTCCAACCCCATAAAATCTTTTTATTACTTTATTTTATGACAAAAATAGTATCCTTAATATAATAGGATGTCTTTATGAGATGTATTCAAACTAAACTTACACACACCACTGTCTAATTGGTAAAGAACATACTGTTTCTGTGGACGACAAACTAATGCCTCACGAAATGATGATTGTTAAATTATATCCTACCGCCTCTCATGGTGGACATTATGATGGAAATATATTTATATATGATATATATTATGTTTATGTTTTTTTATTCTTCTGTATTTTCCATTTATAGCATTCCTTTATGGTTTCGATTATTAGTAAACGCGATAATTTCATTTGAGGAAAGGCGGACTACTGCCCCCTCAAAGTGATATGACTCGTTAATGCCATATGTGTGACATATAAAGGATGGAGTTAAAGATATCATATATGATATTATAATATAATTATAATATACTTATGTATCTTTATGTTTTAATTCCATTAAAATAAGAAATATAAATGCAATTAGCGTTTATAGGTACGTACGGCTTACCGTTTCCATGAATGGGGCATTTCATTTATTATCTCCATATGTCATTTACTATTATAAATACATAAATATAATGAATATATATGATATATATTATTTCCAAATTATGAATATCATTCTGGAGATAATGGATATTTGACCACATGAACTACTTATAATTATAAGAAGTTTATTTTTGACTCAAGTACCAAATATCGATAAAACAACTGTTATTAACTTAAATGATTACATAATATTTATAACATGGTAATAAATGATATAAAAGGAATAATAAACTTGAATAAGGATCTTATACAAGTATAAATTATCTTTAGTTTATTATTTAGAATATTAAAAAATGAATGGGTGAAATCAGACACTAGGTAAGGGACTTTGTCTAAATCTCCATTCATTGAAGAATATTTTGTTTTAATACATGAATTTCTTTTATATTCTATATAAAATCCATTGTAATTTTATTTAATTTAAATGGAATATTTTTCTACGAATAATTTTACTATACACCAAACAAAATAATGTTTCCTTTTAATGTAAGAGGTGGAAATGACATTTTCTACCGCCAAGAGTATTATATGATCTATGGCTTCCTTAACAAGCTGTAATATTTTTAAAAAGAAAATAAATACCATATACTCTTTTACATATTTTTGGTTTTGAAAATGGTTTTGATAATGGTTTTGTTATGTCAATATATTTAAATGATATATGTTGATTGCAACGTGGAAATGTTATCTTTCCTTTATGTTTCTTTTATATGCAATGAATATGTTATGCTTCTTAGGCATTATTTAAGTATACAGGTGGTTCCATGTTAAACCAAGGAAGGGTGAGCCCGAGATAGCTGTCCAATGCATTGGGTACTGTGATAGAGGTAAACATGAATGTTTATCCTAATAGATTTAGGGAATATACTGTGATGGGTATTCCAAATGTAACTTCCTACATAGCTGTGATAGCTACAATTTATGTATGATATGGATGCCACACATCACCTTTTTTATTTATTATTTCAATGTGTTATTCATAAATCTTATGATTTCATGAGCTATGTTAAAAAGATTATGTTATGTATGTATTGATGAACTAATGTTTTATTTCTTTGTTTTATAACCCTTAATGAGATTTTTATTCTCATTCCAAGTTTCGATATGTTTTTGACAGGACTTAAAGATGAATAGGGTTAAGGATGGGATCAAGGGAATGTCATGATATCTAAAACATCAAACTTGACATGACCCTTTTTTCAAGAGTTTTTATTTTATGAAAAAAATTGAAACTGAGTAGAAGTGTCTACTTTGAAATTTTTGAGATGTAGTGTAATAGTTATGTCCTAACTCACTAAAACTGTAAACATGAAAAATATCCTCAATGTGAATTATTAATTTAATTCAATATTATGTAATTTTATAAGGCCATGTCCTTATAGTTGGTATCAAAGGTCAGTTTAGATAACTTTTGAAGTTATGATATTGATAAATTAATGTCCATAAATTAATTTATGGTAAGATTGAAGTGATATAAAATTTATAGATTTCCATGTTTCTTTTCTTAAGATATTTCTATGTTCAGAATGGTTTTCCACAGAGTAAATAGGGAAACTATGTTTTTACGACATCAAGAGGAAGACATCCTTCCAAATTAGCAACCTTTGATGGTCAGAATCAGAACTGAACAGTTTGTTGCAGTAATGAAACAGTTGACTCAGGCTATAAATGGTGTTGGTATCCATGCATGAGATCAGCCAAATCAACCATGGAGGAACATGTCAGTAGATGAGCATTTCATGAGGCAACATCCCCCATAATTCAGAGTATCTTCTAACCATGTGCTAGAAGAATAGTGGATTAATGTAATGGAGAAGATTTTTGATGTTATGGGGTGTTCAAAACATAAAAAGGTTAGTCTCACTATTTACCATTTTGAGGGTAAAGCTGATCATTGTTGGTAGATGGTGAAAAATATCAGGGATAGTGAGGAGTTTGATGCTCTTGATTGGGATGAATTCAAAGTTATGATTCTTGAGGAATAATTTCATGAGGTGCTATATCTTAAGATGGAAAATCAATTCCTCGAATTCAGGAAGGAGGATGACTCAGTGGCTGCTTATGAAGAAAAATTCACTTGACTGGAAAGGTATGCTTCAAATTTCAGACGAGATATTGATTGTAAAATCATCCATTTTTTAATCAATATTAAAGAAAAAATATCGAAGGGATTTAGCTTCTCGTGAGTTCAAAAGTTATGAAAAACTTGTTCGATGTGTGGAGAAGGTGGAAATGGAGTTTTCTGATGATTATGCGTTCTTTGAAAAACAATAAAATAAGAGGTCAAGGTAGCTGGAGAAAGGGAAAAAATCTTTAAAAAAGTCTGATGGTAAGAAACTTAAATTTACAGTTTGTGAAAATTATGGTAAAAAGAATGTCGGGGAATGTCTTTTGAATTTTGGTAAGTGTTAATGATGTGGTAGAATTGGACATAAAGCTCGTAATTTCACTAAAAAAGATTAGGGTAATAGTAGTACAAAATATGATTTACAATCAGTAAAATGTTTTAAGTGTAATGAAATGGGTCATTATGAAAATGAGTGTTCAATGAAGAACTCAAATGAGGGAAAGAAACCAGACTATAAGTAGAAAGGGGTGGTTAAGTCCTTTAAAACTACTTCAACAGATGTTGGGCCATCAAATGAAGTAGTATCAGGAACAATTTTTGTTTGTTCAGATTATGCCAATGTGTTGTTTGATTCGGTGTCTAAGAATTCTTTCATTCCAGATATGTTTTCTTGTAAATAAGGAATTCCATATCAAGATAGTAATCCTAAACTTATGCTAAAAACCACTAGAGGAAATGTTGAAACAAAAAGAAATTATAAGATCCTTCCCGTCATTGTGTGCAAAAAGAATCTACCAACAAACCTTACTGTTTGGCCTCTAGTAGAGTTTGATGTTATTTTGGGTATGGATTGGCTTTCAGTTTATCATGAAAATAATGACTGCAGAGCTATATAGGTTTCTTTTCAGAAAAATTTTTAGTTTGTGTAAAATAATGAAACTATACTTTTGATAACATATCAGGAAGTTGAGAAAGTTGTAAAAGATAAAAATGAATGTTACCTTTCATATATTGTTGAAAACAAAAGAACTGTTTAGATTAATGATGTTCCAGTGGTAAATGAGTACCTTGATGTTTTTCTTGATGAGTTACCTGGTATTATACCGGATCGGGAAGTTGAATTTACTACTGACTTAGTTCCTGATGCTAAGACAATTTGAAAACCCCCTTATAGAATGGCTCAAATTGAAATTTTAGAGTTAAAGAAGCAATTGAAGTTGTTATTAGATAAAGGTTTAATTATACCGAGTACATCACCTTGGGGTACAACTGTGTTATTTATCAAGAATATAAATGGTTCAACGAGACTTTGCATTGATTATTGAGCATTTAATAATATCACTGTCAAGAACAAGTATCCTTTTCCTCATATCGATGATTTGTTTGATCATCTCTTGGGAGCTTTGTATTTTTCGAAGATTGACTTGAGGTTAGGGTACCATCAGTTGAAAGTAAAGGAAAAAAAAATTCCAAAGACCATTTTTCATACTAAATATAGCCATTATGAATTTGTAGCTATGACTTTTGGTTTAACCAATGCACCTACTGTATTCATGGATATTAGGAATAGAATTTTCCATGAGTTTGTGGATATGTTTGTGGTTGTGTTAATTGATGATATTTTGGTTTATTCTAAAAGTAAAGAGGAGCATGAAAGTCATTTAAGGGTTGTGTTTCAAACCATAAATGAAAAGAAACTATTTGGGAAATTTAGAAAGTGTGAGTTTTGGTTAAACAAATTTCATTCCATGGTTACATTGTTTAAAAAAATGGTATAAATATTGATCCTGCAAAAACAAAAGTTGTTGAAGAATGGCCAAGACCCACAAATATAAACAATATATGTAGTTTTATTAGTATTAAATAATATTAATGGTGGTTTGATGAGAATTATTCATGGTTATTTATCCCACTGACTAAGTTAACTCGAAAATGTGTTAAATTCTTTTGGACAAAATAATAAGATTATTGTTTACAAGAATTGAAAAGAAGATTTGTGAATGCTCCAGTTTTGGCACTACCTTCCAGAAATGGTGATTTTTTATTTACTGTGATGCTTTATTGAAAGGAAGTGGTTGTTTCCTTATACAGAATGATTAGGTAATTGCTTATGCTTCACGTCAGTTGAAACCTCATGAGTTAAATTACCATACACATGATCTAGAATTAGTTGATGTTATTTTTTGATTTAAAAATTTTTAAGCATCATTTGTATGGTGTAAAATGTGAAATATATATTGAATTTTTTTTAAGTATATATTCACTCAGAAATAATTTAACATGAGACATAGGAGATGGTTAGAACAAATCAAGGATTATGATTGCACAACCATTCACCATCTGGGAAAATCACATAATGTGGCTAATGATTTGATTCGAAAAAGTAATACTTCATTAACCATGATACATTTGGAACAAGATCCTTTTTTTTATTTACATTAGAATAAAAGCTGTTGGTGTAGGAAATTCTTTATTATTGTTTCAGGTGTCAGTAAAATCATCTCTACCAGAAAAAATAAAGCAAGCGCAGAAGGAAGATAGTTAGTTGCAGAAAAAGGCAGAGTTAGTTCAGAAGGATAATTTTCTTGAATTTAACATTGATAATGATTGTGTTTTGAGGTTTTGGAAAATATTCTGTGTGCCTTGTGATTCGAAGTTAAAGAATTTGTTTTTATGTGAAGCTCATAGTTCCTCATTTTTAGTTAATCCTCACAGTACTTAGATGAACAGATATCTTCGAGAGTATTACTGGTGGGATGGAATGAAAAGAGACATTACTGACTTTACTGTGAAGTGTTTGACTTGTGAAGAGGTTAAATAAGAGAGACAATTACTTAAAGGGATGCTTCATTATTTACCGGTGCCAGAGTTGAAATGGGAATATATATATGGACTTCGTTGTGGGATTACCAAATACATCTCGAGATAATAATTTAATCTAGGTTATTGTTGATCGATTGACTAAATCTACTCATTTTCTTCCTATTTGAGATACTTTGTCTCTAGATCAACTTTATCAGTTTTATATTAAATAAATAGTCAGGTTGCATGGTGTTCCCCTCTCCATTATATCTAATCATGATCTTAGGTTTAATTCCAACATTTAGAAAGGCCTTCATAAGTTGTTGGGTACTGAATTAAATTTTAGTACAAATTTTCATCGTCAATTAGATGGTAAGTCAAAACGAACAATTTGGACCATGGAGGATATGCTACGTGCTTTTTCACTAGAATACCAAGGAATTTGGGACCAAAATCTTTCTTTGGTTGAATTTTTTATAAAAACAGTTTTCATTCTAGTATATAGATGGCTCCATTTGAGGCATTATATGGGAAGCAGTGTCAAACTCCAGCTTTTCAGGATGAATTTGGTGAAAAAAGCTGATGAGACCAGAATTGGTAGAAGAGATGGCAGAAAAAGTTCAGTTGATTCAGAAGCACATGAGAGCAGCTCAGAGTAGGCAGAAAAGTTATAATGATAACTAGGGGAAGGATATTTCTTTTGAGGTAGGTGATCATGTCTTTCTCAAAGTTTCTCTATTGAAAAGTGTGATGTGTTTTGGTAAGAAGGGAATGTTGAATCTAGGGTTCATTAGACCTTATGAAATCCTGGAGAAAGTTGGATCAGTTGCATACATAGTGGATTTACCTCTATGTTTTTCCCAGGTACACAATGTTTTTTATGTTTCAATGTTGAGAAAGTATATGCCAGATCCATCTCATGTTTTTAGTCCAGAGGTAGTTCTGTTGGAAGATAATCTCTCTTACGAGGAACAACCAGTCCAGATTCTTGACTAAAGAGAGTATGTATTATAGAATAAGGCAATTAACTAGGTAAATATTTTGTGGAAAACCCATTTTTTAAAGAGGCATCATGGGAATCTAAAAATGCTATGAGGGATAAATACCCCCTTTTATTTGATAAATGAATAAAATTGTGAGGATAAAATTTCCAAAAGGGGGGAAGGATTTAACATCCCAGGTAAATAAATAAATATCAAATTTTCATATTTATTAATATTTTTTAATTGAATATTAATTTTACTTTAAAAGGGTTTTCTACGTTTAATGGCGTACCCAACACACAACAAGAGGATTCCTTGAAATCTTACATTGCACACTAATAATATAATATTATTAATTTAAATGATAGTTAATTCCTAGCCATTGTATTTGAGGGAATGGATATAACTAACTATAATATGATTATACATGTTTGTTTAATGTTTTTATATTTATCCAATAAATGTTAGTGGCCTAAAATGTGAATTAATCTAATTTTACGCATAATTTACATTAAAAGGTAGATTTACCACCATTTAATAGGAAACCCTCCTTAAATAGGGTTTTGGTTACTTTTAGATGTTATATTTTACAAAAAAAAATTATTCATTAGAATTGGGACATTGAAATTCACTTTGGGTAAAATTTATGTATTTTTCTGATAAAATTAAATTTTTGATGAATAGTGAAAAATACTATATTTTAATTCAAAAACTTCTTTTTAATATAATTTATTTGTATGGTTAGATTGTATTTATAAATGGTTTTAAAGTGTAATTAGATTATATTTTTACCATTTAATATAATTTTGGTCATTATAATTAATTTCATTTTGAAATTGGCCATAAACAAGTGTCAATCTTTTGATAGTTATATTTCTGAATAACACGCTGTTTTTTACAATAGTAATTAATATTATATTAATTTCTTCCAATTATGTATTTTGAATTTGGAAAAATGGATTTCATATTTGTAATCAGGAGGTCCAAATTGTGTAAATAGTTAACTTTTATTTTTAGACATTATGAACATTTACTTTAGTAAATATTTTATTTACCATGGTTAAAGGGTAAATCTGGTAAATAATGGTTAAAAAATATTATTATAATAATATAAAATTACCCTAACATGTGTCCTAATATTATTGGTTGATACACTTCCTATGATGAGCATCCTTGGGTCGATTTTGGGACCCCATGGGGCCACTTGGGTGTGATAATGACACTTTATTTTAATTAACTTAAATTAAAGACAAAAATGACTTAAAAAAATATCTTTAATAAATTAATTTTATCATTGAGTCATATAAGTTATCCTTTAGACTATAAATATTATTTGAAAAAATATAATGATTTCCTAGATCATGGTAATTTTTATATAATTTTTAGACATAAAATATATTATATTATTTAAGATAGAATAATGATGTATTGTTTACATCATTGATAAAAGATTTAAATAAATAAGACTATGAAGATTAAAATAATATCCAAAGCCTTTCCAATTATAATTTTATGATTTTATTTCTACCACGATTCATCTTATCTTCGACTTTAATATGTTTTATACATTTATAAACCGAAAATCATTATTTAATAAAATTATATTTTCACACATTCCTAAAGAGCCCTTCCTCCCCCTTATAAAATCCCTCACCTATAACCAATTACTAACACCCCTCAATCCCCTTGTATAGTCAAAAATATTCCAAATTAAGCTCACTACATCTCTCTACTCCTTCTAGAAGCCTTAATTTAGGTATAAGGCAGTTCAACAAACCCTTTTCATTCAAACAAAACGGAGTTACCCTATTTAAAAGTAACATCTTCTCTTATGTTCTTTTGTTTTATTTTTGTTCTCCAACCCCGTAAACACTTTTTATTCCTTTATTTTATAAAAAAACCAATATTCTCAATATAATAGTATGTTATTATTAGAATTATTCTAACAACACTTACACACACCTCCATCTAATGGTTAAAGAACATACTGTTTCTATGGACGACAAACTAACGCCTCACGAAATGATGATTGTTCAATTATCTCCTAACACCTCTCCTGGTGGCCATTATGATGGAACTATATTTATATATTTATATATGATATATATGATATTTATTTTTTCTTAATTCTTCTGTATTTTCCATTTATAGAATACCTTTATGGTTTCCATTATGTGTAAACACGATAATTTTATTCGAGGATGTGTGGACTACCGCCCCCTCAAAGCGATATGACTCGTTAATGCCATATATGGGACGTATAAAGGATGTATTTAAATTTATTATAGATGATATTATACTAGAATTATAATATACCTATGTATAATTATGTTTTAATTCCATTAAAATAATAAATAGAAATGAAAGTAGTGTTCATGCGTATGTACGACTTACCGTCTCCATGAACGGTGCATTTCATTTCTTATCTCCAAATGTAATGTAATATTATAAATAGATAAATATAATAGATATATATGATATATATGATATCAAAATCATGAATATAATTCTTGAGATAATTGATATTTTACAACCTGAACAACTTGTAATTATAAGAAGATCATTTTTGACTCAAGTTCCAAATATCGACAAAAAGACGGTTTTTAAGTTAAATGATTACATAGTGTTTATAACATGGTAATAAGTGATATAAAAGGACTAATAAACTTCAAGACGGATCTTAAGAAAGTATAAATTAACTTTAGTTTATCATTCTGGATATTAAAGAAAGAAAACGTCAAATCGAACACGAGGTAAAGGACTTTATCTCAATCTTCTTTCATTGAGGCATATTTTATTTTATATGTTTTATGAAAACCATATAATTTTAATTTTATTAAAATGTAATATTTTTCTATGAATATTTTTACTAAAATACCAAAAAAAATTGTTTCTTTTTAACGTAAGCATTGAAAAAGACTTTTTCTACCGCCATGAGTATTATTTGATCTTTGGCTTCCATAACAAGCCGTAATGTTTTTAAAAGGAAAATAAATACCATATACTCATTTACGTATTTTGTTATTAAAAATGGTTTTGATAATGGTTTTTCTATTTCAATATATTTAAATGATATATTATTATTGCAATGTGGAAATTTTATCTTTTCTTTTTGTTTGTTTTATATGCTATGAATATGTTATGGTTCTTGGGCATTGTTTACGAATATGAGTGTTTCCATGATAAGCCTAGGGCGGGTGAGACCAAGATAGCTCTCCAATGGATTGGGTAACGCGACCAAGGTAAATGTGAATGTTTTTTCTAAGAGATTTAGGGAATATACAGTGATGGGTATTCCAAATGTAACTCCCTACATAGCTATGATAGCTACAATGTAAGTATTATATGGATTCCAACAGTTACCTTTAAGATATATTATTTAAATGTGTTATTCAAAAATCTTATGATTTCATGAGGTGTGATAAGGAGATTATGTTATGTATGTATTGATGAACTAATGTTTTCTTTCCTTGTTTTATAACCCTTACTGACCTTTTTATGCTCATCACAAGTTTCCAAATGTTTTTCACCAGACATAAAGATGAATATGGTTAAGGATGTGATCACGAAAAAGACATGCTGTCTAAAACATGGAACTGGACATGACTCATTTTTTAATGAGTTTTTATTTTATGGAAAAAACAGAAACTGAGTAGAAGTGTCTACTTTGAAATTTTTGAGATGTAATGCAATAATTATAGCCAATATCTCCAAAACTCTAAACCAGAAAAGATTGTCAATGTGAATTATTCATTTAATTCCAGATTATGTAATGTTATAAAGACATTTCCTTATAATTGACCCATATAAATTATATAACATAGATCGTTATATGTGTCCCTGTTGTTATTTATGTTGACATTGGCTATGGATATTTTTACTCTAGGTTATAAAATTTTTTCAATAATTTTAAATATTCTTAATTTGAGATATGCCTAATAATTATTGATAATTTATAAAATATAATGGTAATTGGGTGTGACAAAAATCATGTTGAGGGATTTTATTTCCCATGAAACTATTTGTTTACCAATAAAATGGGTTATGAAATCTTGTACCGCAATTGTGATTGAACTAAGTGAATGTCTAGGTAATGAAAATTACATGTGATGTAATTATATATGATTTAGTCCAAATTTTAATTTATAAAAAAATAAATGTTATATGATATTAACATTAACATGTTACCATTCTTAGTCTTGATATCGATGATTAAAAAACACACTTGATGGATATTTGGTGAATTAGATCATAGAAAACTGCAATTTAAATTTGGTTGCTATGAAATATTTCTTGATACCACATTTTCTTATGGTTATGTATGAGATTAAAAATTATTTATATCTTTAAAATGGGATCAAGGAGACTTATATAGGATAATGCTATTTAGTATTCTTTAGAATAATGTGATTATCTTATGTGTTAAAAGTTTGAAGTTTATTATAAAAAAATATGATTTTTTAAACATTTAAAATATTTATTGAAATATTATTTAATTTTTTAAATAAACCATGTTTTATTATAATATAAAAAATTAGTTATTTATATCATTAAAACATAGCCATGTTAATAAAATCGCAAATGAGGTTTGGGCTTAGGCTTGAAACTATGGGATTTCAAGGACAATTACATAAGGTTAATTCAAAACAATACATAAAGAGTGCATTTAAAAAATTCAATTGATGGATTTAAATAAATTTGTGGATATATAATCTATATTTTATGAGAGTTTTGTACTATACCCAATTTTAGAGGATATTTAATGCTACAAATGACTTTTATAGTCTATTTATTACATCTCCTTTAGTTTCCTATCGTCGTAGCTACCTTGGATTCTTTTTAATTACCATATTGCTATTAATATAAATGATGGGTCTGTTATTAATTCCATTATGAAAATAGGTGGTGTTAAAATTTCTTTAAATTTATTATGTAAGATAAATAACAATTTTTATTCATTGGATAGGTTATATAGTGTTTTTATCATCATTTCATATATATGTTTCTTATAGAGTTACTAGTATCACATGGATATAAATATGATATCTCCAAGGAATTGGGGATATTTATTATTAGTGGATTCCATAGGGGGAGTAGATTTTATAATTCATACTTGATATAAATATTGAAGTCATTTTTAAAAATGTATTTTTATTTTTTTATTTTTATTTAGAAATTATTATCATAGTGGGTTATTTATTATTACATCCATTGTATATATAGTATGAGGAACAATATTAAAAAAAGATAGTGGTTTCAGAGGTAGACTTGATAAGTGAGAAACATATAAACTAAATATTAGTGAATTTCATAGTCTAATAATATTGTAACATTATAAACAATTAATTTATGTGTCACATGAAACATTGATGGAAAATTTTATGTCTTGATTTTTCTTTTTAATATTAATTCTTGGTAGTGTGTTTCAGATAACAAGACCCATAATCATATATGTAGTGATAAAACCCATACCTTACATATAATATTTGATATAAAATGAGAAGTTATCTGCATAAAACACAAAAATATTTTATAAATTTTACAACTATAACATTATTTCACACAATTAAAACAAATTTAGAACCTAAAGGTATAGTGTTTTGGTGATTAAGCACAAAACCAACTTATTTTACATGATCCTAAAAATCATATTGATATAAACTTCACCCATGATATCAGTTAGGAAAATTCAATTTTAGTACAATTAATAATTACCTACGTAATTTAATCATAATAATTTGTTAGCCCAAATTCCTAGTAAGAGTAAACCTAATAGATACCAATCAAAGTGAATAAGTGAGCATAAGTTTAGCATATGGGTATGAGAACATAATAAAATTACAATGTAATAGAATAATAAAATTATAAAAATTAAAAAATATATTATAAATTTTGTGTTATAGTATAGTGGTTTTGTAACACCACATGATTTTAAATGAACAAAATGTTTGATAGTGTATACGACAAACCACATTGGGCCTAAAGAATCAAGAAAATATTATTATTTAACCATGATAGTTATAACCTAGATGTTGAATTTATGGGTAAGAATCATATTAACTAAATAATTATATATATATATATATATATATAAATTACCAATTCAGTACAATTGAATTGAATTATTCTTAGAGAAATAAGTTCTAAATTTCCAGTAATGTTATTTTATGTTTCAAAAATATGTTTTATTAAGAATTATTTTTATTTATTTTTGTGATAAAATATTATAATTAGATTATGGAACTTATATAAAGATTATTTTAGAAAAATAATACAATTTTGAATAAATATTAAAATATTATATTTTTGTGATTTTTTTTTAATTTCTTACTTATAATATTGATTTTTCTATGAAGAGTGATAAATATAATTTTTAGTGAAAACTGTATTTTTTTTCAATAAATTTAAAAAAGTACATTTAGTTTTAAAATTATTTAAAAATAAAATTAGTTATATAATAATATTAAAAATTTTATTATGTTCTTTGGAACTAATATCATTATTTAATTTAGTATAAAACCATTTTTTTACATTGAAATACATTTATATACATAGATTTTTTTTTGAAAAGATGGGTTTCTTCATGATTTTAAATTTTAATTAATTACTTTATTCTACTTATAAAACTATTCATTTGTTAAAATTAGTTCCATATTTGGATTAATAATGTTAGAATTTGGTAAATAGACCAATTTTATTTTTTGTTAATATGAATAGTAACCTTAGAAAATATTATCACCCCAATAAACTGTAAATTATGTAAATCAGGGTTAAAACTAAGTGATAGGGTCAAAATAATTCATATTATTTTTTATTTGATGATTTTTTGACCAATGTCACCTTAGGATCGATATTGACTTGTTTAATGGACACTTTTCCATTAAAATCACCAATATAATATTTAAAATAAAAGAAATTCAAAAAATGTAACTCCCTTAGTTTTAAATGTTTATTTTGAATTCATATATAGAAAAAATAATGTTATGAATGAATATAAATATATATTTTAATATTAATTAAAGTATTTAATGATATAATTTTATTTCTAATTTTTATCAATTAAACAATTACCTTAAATGCTTATGCAACATGGATACAATATTTCTTCAATTAATACAAAAATATCATAAATAATCTTAAAAATATTAAATTTAATATAATTTGAATGATTTATAGATTTCAAAAAATAATATAGATGAATATGACATATTAGTTTTTTATAGTATTCTATTCAAATTAAAACATTTTATTTATGTATATTAAGCATAGATTAGATGAATAGTGTGAAAATTGAAATTAAAGATATTTTATCAAATTAATATTTTATTACATTATTTTAAAACCATAATAATATTTAAAGAGTTAAATGAGGATATTATAGTCTCTAAAAGTATATCTCTTATCCTATTCTGAGAATATTTTCACCTTATATGTAAAATTATAAACCATTAAGTTTAAAAAAGGCGTTGTCATAGTTAATGTTAAAATATGTTAATTAAGGTGTTAAAACAAAATATAAGGTTTTAAAAAACACATAAAAGTATATTAATTTTATTTTTTATGGTATTTAAACAAAAAAAACCTCATCTTAGAATACATTTCCATTTGGAATCATTTTTCTGGAGAATGGAATTATTATCCATTAATTTGTTTAGTTAATTCCAAAAGATCTTTCAAAAAAATAAAGAAAGGGAACCTCCTCCATCAATTATTTATACCACATTGATCATTTTATCTAGAATATACACATAAAAATACCTTATAAACTTCTTTAGAATGATTATATAGGTTTTTTCTTCCTATAAATCAAAACCGAAGATCCTTAGGAGGGTATCTAAAAGAGTTATTTCAAAGAAGAGGTAATCAACTTAACCGATCAAATTATTTCACTTCTTATTTAACACTTATAAATATATTGTGTTTATCATAATATAATAAATATATTATCCCGAATATACTATTTTTTTGTGATTATGAAATCTCAATTATCCTCCCTTTTTCCATGATATGGTATGTGAATGTATTCCTCATGTGCATGTACGACTTACCATCTCCACTTAGTGATACAATTAATTTTACACCTCCATATATCATAGAATGTTTTTATAAAGTGTTGAATAATTATATATTATACTTATTACTGAATTATAATTCAATAATTCTAATATCACACATATATTCTTACATTCTAATCGTTTAGAAAACAATGACGTCACTCAAGCATATGTATGGACACCCACCTCCACAAAATGATGTGATTTTTTTAATTTATATTTTAATTTGATGGTAAAAAGGGTAACTTTAATTTATATACATTATTTATGTTATATAATAATTATTTTTAAATGGTTAATTATCATTTACCTTTTTTTGTTCTATCAATTAATAAATTAAAAGAGTATTGATGCGTATGTATGGCTTACCATCTTAATGAATGGTTCAATTTGTTTTCCTACGTATTATCGATTACTATAAATACATAAAAAAAGAATAAAAATTATGTTAATATCAAGGTAAATATTATTGAGATGATTAAATAATGATAAAAGTAAAAGGAAAAAAACTAACTATCCAAAACACACATGAAAAAGGAAGTAGTTATTACCAATAACTATGATTTTATAAATAATTATTAATAAAAATGATAATAGGATATAAATAAATCATATATGGTATTATATACATGATTATAGTTTTGGAATATATTTATAATAAATCTATATTTATTATATAGGGGTTTTGAACATGTATAAAGGAAGTCAGACTAGAGGTAATGGTTTTTCATCTTCAATTTTCATATTTGGGAAATTTGTTATGTTATATACATATATTATTTTATTAGGTATATATAATACAACTTTTATATGATATATATTAATTAAAATTATATTAATTTTATTTAAATATTAATTTGATGTTATTTATTTCATAGTGTTATAATTCCAATGTTACCAATGTGGTAAGGGTTTATTTCATAATCAGATTAGTATCGAGGATATTTATGTCTAAGTATCCCTTTGGGGAATTGTTTGATAATTATATCTTGAACATAATAAATTTTATTCTTATTTTCACCTTCATGAACCAATCATGTAATAATATCTCTTACCTCTCATTGTTACTTAAAATGATTGAGAAATTATTTTTCAAAAAATATGCCTTTATTTATCTCTTTAGTCAAAAATCATTTTTCATCCTTATCCATTTTTTAGAAAAAAATTTCAATAATATTATAATTATTATAAAAATTATTTATTAACGATTTTTTTACCCATGTTTGAATTTTTACAAAATATTTTTAAATGAATCTTCTTTTTATTTTCCGAATGAGGTAATTTTTGATATTGTTACAATAGCGTGAAAGAAGTTTTTTAACTAATATGACATGAAATGAATTACCCTTAATAATGAACAGTAATTGATTTGAATCTTAATTTACATGATTCTGAGATTATTTTCAAAGTTGTTTTTATCTTAAATACTTGAAATTTTTAGTTTTTAATACCGATTTTCAATTCAAAAATGGTATTTTTCCAAAAATGATTTTAATGCAATTTTTATTATATTTTTATACATGAATAAAAAAACATAATTTAATTATGATCCATTAGGGATTTTTTTAATGATACAATCCTTATTATTTCATTAGATGGTTTATAATCAGTTTGGACATTGATGTATAATTTCGATACAATTCTCTAAATTACTATGGATGGTTAATTATAATTGTTATTTATTAGGTAGATTATTAGTATTTATTATGATAGTTTTCAATATGAATTTTTATACTGAATATGGTTCCACCTTTTATATGAGTAATTAATTAGACTTATTAAGTGATGTGCATGGGCTTTTATAGCCCTTTGATGCATCAATATGATTTATGAGACAAATTAGATTAGGTATTTGGTTGATACTATACCCATTTATGCTGGATATCTTTGCACATGGAATTGATAGTATTTTTATGATGTATGAAATTATTAATTACCTTATACTGAGACTATTGAATGAATTTCATGTGATCATTTTATTAGTCATGATTTCCATGGATAAGTTTCAATCTCATTTGATTATTAATATGAAATTATTTGATCATAATTTCTTCCAAGAATATTATTATTTATTCTAATGTTATTGATTATAGGGAATGTGTATTCAGATATTTACCTTACCATATTTATTATGCCTTATTTATACATGATAGATTCTAATGTACACCTACCCTTACAAATATTCTGATCTTACCTCCTCCTTATGTTTCATTTCCCTAGGATTCCATGATATATATTATGATTGACATGTAGGGATATGTTGAGGGGAATATTGGTTTTCTAAAAAAACAATATGTTTTAATTTTTGTCTTTAATTGTAATGTGAGATTAAAATATGTATCGATCTTTCTAAGACTGCTAAACTATTTAAATGTTTCGAATGATATCACTTTTATCTAATAACAATGTAAGAAAGTGACCACTCCATCTGGGTAACTAGGGTAAGGGTCATTGCAGTTTTTATTAGACCATGTTTAGTAGAAACCTTGAGAATGAGATTTAAGAAGACAGAGATTAGTTAACATAACCCTATGATGGAACTTGATAACATTCCCAAAGAAACCAAACATATTATTTTGAGATTAGTTATACAAAAAATTTCAATTTATGTTATGTGTTTCACAGGTTTTTAAATTTTAAATTAGGTTTTATAATTTTATAAACTAATATAGTGAATTTCATAGTTATTATATGTATTACAATAGATGAAATGGAAATTTTATCAACACACATAATCTATATAGGGATTGCCCTACAATTATCGATAATGAAAGTAAAGATGTAGTTGGATCTATCCATGGATATACAGATCGAGATTAAACAATTATAACTATTTTGGGGAACTTAACTAAAGGTATGTCCAATAACCTTGCCTGTATGAAGAATACTAATGGTCTATAATAATGTTTAACAATGTCATACTACTTCATATATCAGTAACCATCATCATTTAATATAACTGTAAACCAATTTGTAGTTGAGTATTGGATAAGTTATTTAGACAATATATTTCTTACATTGGTATGTAATTAAAGGGAGAAGGTTTTCATGTAATTTTACCATCTTTAAAGGGATTTGAATAAATAATGGAATTTTTTTTCAAAAAATAAGGATGAGGAGGAAATATATAACAATGAATGAAAAAATTTTAAGGAACTTTTCTTACTATAATATTTTCCTCCAATATAATGTCCAAATATAATTATAATTTTCTCTAGTTTGGGACAAAAGGAAGAGGGAAATGATTCTAATTATAAATCCATATTTACATGATTATCATGGAATATTGTGGGCTATATGTGTAATACAAAGAGCAATATTTATTGTATATTAAATGGGTTAAATCCAATCCCTTTAGGGTAACTAGATTATTAAACATTCTTATTATATTGGTATATAATATCATCTGATATCAAGAGAGAAAAATAATTATCCAAGTCTTATTTATTTGTATGAATGAAATATAAGAACATGATGAAATGGAAAAAAATATATGGGTAAAAAATAATGAAGGATCTTACCAGTTTTGATAATTGTGGAAAGTGACACCTTAATATTTTGTTTAAGGTAATGTTATTTTGATTCAAGTGTGAAGATAATGGATATCAGACGCATGAATTAAGGTCTATGAAATAAACTTCTAATGTTCAATGTTTTATTTTTAAGGATATAGGGAACTATAAAAATGAATTCCCCATGTTTCAAGGGAATATACCAAAAAATACATAAATGGATCAAGATCAAGCATCTATTATTTCTACTACTAATGTGGAATGATTAATGTGATTTCATATTTGGATTTAAGAAATATGCTATAGATATATCCTTACAATCATATTCTAGCTATAATAATTATGAAACATATATGGATTATACAATATTAGTTTTTCATAAAGAATTTTAAACCTTATGTTGAATGGTAAAGATAAATATGAAACATTATTTCGTGGTGATGATATATATTTTATAATTCACGTATAAGGGAAAGATAACCCTTAATATTTTCCAGATGTTGAGTTATTAATGTTTATTTGGGATAATATTGGTGACCTTTAAAATTATTAGTCATTTGATAAAAAAGTAATTTAGGATATATTTTAATTTTATTGAGATTTATGAAATATACATGCTACAACAATATATTATTAAAATAATTATTAAAGGGTAAATTTTTAGAATCATGTATGTTTTCATCAAGAATTTATGGTAGTTACTATTATTCAAGAGAATATGTGATCGACTTATTCACATATTTGGTATATGAAAAATAATTGATATATTATGGATCAATTTTATGTTTATTTTGACTTTATTCATTAATATTTTTTAATGTTATTTCTGTAAACCATTTATAGAGTGGATTAATTTTAACTTTGTGTGTTATTACTAATGTTTTATAGATTAATTTAACATTAGAAAACATGTGCCATGGATTTGTTTTTTCTGAAATATATATATTTAGGAGTAATTATTTTTCATTATTTTATCGATATTATGATTCATTAGATGTTAATTTTAGTTCTTTATGAATGAAAAAATCATCTTGAATTCTAAACATCTGTCATGACAGATTAGATTGTGGTGGAAATTGATTAAATGATAAAATTATAGTCTCCAAGTAAGTATGTGTTCTTATTATATTATAATATATGGTAATTTAATTACTAAAATATAGAAAAATGATCTTGAAACAAAATTTCTATTATATTACCTTTAATTCCAATGAATTTCTGGACTTTTTTACACATCACCACTTTATGGTTTTGTAGACATTAAATTTCTAATGATAATTAACTTTCATGTGATCAATGTTCATTATCACTATCTATTATTCCCTTAGAATAAAATATTTTATTCCATTAAAATATACTTACTTCCCAAAAATGTTCTCATATTCATAAAACTAGTTTTACGATGACCTTGGTATTTTTATTTCCCTCTTTTTAAGAATAATTTTTATTAACCCTTTTTATGATGTCTATTTTCTACAAAGGAATATTAAAATTTCAGACCCTTGACCACTAAGAATAGTTAACAATTGTGACCATTTTATTTATAAAAATATAGATAATGTGACATCCCAATATTTTATAGGAATAATATCTTTGATAATATATATGAAACACAACACCAAGCCTAAATGAACAATAAAATATTATTATTTAAATATTATTACAATAGCATAGACCTTGAATTGGTGGTTATTAATAGTATTATATTAATTATTAACTATATTTAGAGTACCCATTCAAACAAATTAATTGATTAATTCTTTGAATATAAGTACTCAATTTTTAGTGCAGTTAATTTATGCTTTATAAATACATTCTCTTCAATAATGTATTTATTTATTTTTAGAGAAAATATTATAAATAATATTTAGAAATTTTGGAAATTTTCTTTTATAAAAAAATATCCTTTTTAAAATAATCATATCAAAATTTTATTTGGGTGAAATTTTTAGATTTTTCTGAAAATATTGATTTTCTAGTGAATAGTGAAACGTATGATTTTAATTTAAAATGATTTTTTTTTCAAAAATTTATAAAGATCCTTTTTTTATAACATATTTTAAAAATAAAACTATTTATATTATTTTATTTATAATTCAATTATATTCTTCAGAATAATATTGATGGTAATTTTCATTTTTAAAACATTTTTATAAATTAAATGATTTTTTGTAAAAAACTTGTTTTCATTACCTTTTTCACATATAATTTAAAATTAACTTTTACCACTTTTATAAATGTAATAGTATTAAATTTATTCAATTTTTATTATCAAGAGGTTAAAACATAGTAAATACACCCATTTTATTATCAGTGTGAATCGTATTCTTGGTAAAAATTATCACCTTAAAAAGGGTAAATCATATTATTCCTATTTAAAACTAAGTGATATATTCATAATATTTAATTTTAATCATTATTGGAAGAATTTACTTAAACTATTTTTACTATTTTCTTAAAATTTTTATTTTAATGACCATTTTCAATAAATATTAACAATATATTATTTAAATTAAAGAAACTGACAAAATGTCACTCTCTTAGTTTTAAATATCACTCATGTATTCATATAAGGAAAAAACCATGTTATAAAAAAATAAAAATATTTATTTTGAGATTAATGGAATTATTTTCATGATGGATAATTATTTATAATTTTTAATAATTATATCATGACATTAAATTCTTATGCAACATGGAAAAAGTATTTCATTAATTAATAAAAAATATAATAAATGATTTTAGAAATTGTAAAACTAATATAATTTTTATGAGATGTAGTGTCTCATGAACTTTAATGATTAATACTACAAATTATTTTTGTTTTAATGTATTATATTCTTTTTCCATTTTTTGAATTTTTTCTTTTAAGTAGAATTTAATAAATAGTTTCAAAATTAAAATTAATGACATTTCATCCGATTAATATTTTATTAAATTGTCTCAAAATTATAAATGTATAGAAAGAGGAAAACTAGGATAATATGTCTTCTAAAATTTCATATATTAGAAATTTATGAGCTAATTTTCACCATATATTATAATCCTTTAAGAGTGAAAAAGATGTTGTCGTGGTTAATGGGGAAATATGTTAATTAAGAGGTTAAATCAAAATATATGGTTTAAAACACAACATAAAAAAGTATAAATTTTATTTGTTTTTGCGATTTAATACCAATAATAACTTTTGATTTTATCCATATATATTTTTATGTATTATTCTGAAAATTGACTTTATTATATATTAATTTTTTAGGAAATTCCAAATATTCCCATAACATTTATTATAGAAGGGAACCTCCTCCATCACTACATCAAACAACATTGAGAATTATAGCATGAAAATGACCTAAAAAATACATTCTCAACTTTCTTAGACACATTCTATAGGCATTATTCTTCCCAATATACCAACACCCTGATTCATAATATGATATATAATAGAGTTCTTTCCAAGCAGAGGTAATCTTTTTAATCGATCACTTTGTTTTACATCTTCATTATATTTTCTAAATATGTAGTAAATATCATGTAATAATAACATAATTATCTTTATTATATATAAAATTTGTTATTATTATTTTTAAATCATCAGTATCCACCCTCTTTCCTATCAAAATTAAAGTTAATGTATTGCTAATTCGTATGTGTTACTTACCATATTCACATTGAAATACAATTCATTTACACCACCATATTTCATGGAAGGTTATTATGATGTATTTAATATTTATATATGATAATTATGACATAATGAATCAATTTTAATTAAAATATCACATTTATATTCTTACAATACAATTTTTTGGAAAACAATAATGTCACTCATGCGTACATGTGGATTACCACCTTAATGAAGTGATGTGTTTTGTAATTAGTCTATATTTTACATTGATGGTAATAATGATATGTTTTATTAATATATATTATGTATATTATATAATAACGTTTATATAATGGATAATTATTATTTACCTTCATTTCGTTCCATATTTCAAAAAATAGAAAAAATGTTCATGCATACATACAACCTACTATCTCCTTGAATAGTTTAATTAATTGTACATATTTTACTATTTAATATAAATACATATATAACGAATATATATTATATTAATATATTGGATAATATTCAAATTATTATGTATCCATGATAAATTTAAAATTATGTAATCTTCTAAACGCTAATATACATGTAAAAGGAAGTAGTTATTACCTAGAACAATGATTTTAGTAACAAATTATTAATAAAAAGATGATAAAAAGATTTAAGTAAATAATATATGTTTATATATATATATTGTTATGTTGATTAATATAATTATAATATATCTATAATTATTATAATGGAGGTTATAAAACAAATATATGATTTCAAACTTGAGGTAAGGGCTCTTTATCTGATATTGTCTTATTTGGGACATTTGTTATATTATACACATGTCTACTTATATGAGGTATATCTAATGAACCTCTAATATGATATATAATTATTAAATTTTTAATAATGGTATTCATAGAATTATTTTATGTTATTTATTTCATAGGGGTTATGATTCTCATGTAACCAATGTTGTAAGGGTTTATTTCATAATCTCATCATTATTCAGGATTCTTTACATTTAAGTCTCCTTTGTGGGAATTTTTTGTTATTTATATGTAAAACCAAATATATTTTATTATCTGATTTTTTAATAAAATTTTCAAGTAATATTACCATTTCCCCCTCTTTATTACATTGAATTATTGAGAAAATGTTTTTAGGAAATGCTGAATTTATTTATCTCTTTTGTCGAAAATTGTTTTTCACCCATATCCATTTTTTAAATGTTATGTGATATTCAAGAATGTATTCTATTTTCTAAGACTACTAAACTATTCAGTCATTTTGGATATGATCGCTTGTATCTAGTAATAATGTAATAAAGAAACCACCAAATTGTGGTTACTAGGGTTGGAGAATTTTAATAGTTTTTTCCCAAATGATGATTTACAAGGCAATAATTTTGGGACATGATAACATAAAATATTAAATAGAATGATTTATACGAGTCTAAAAGAAATATAATTGTATAAATGAAAAAATACGTTAAGGATAACCACAAAGAGTTACACTTTACAATGGATTGTGCTGATCTCATATCCGTAACATTATAGAGTTGGGTTGACAACCCATATCACATTACCTTTTGGGATTGGGATAACCCCTCATTCCACCTAATATTTTGTACTTGGGATACCCACTTATGCCCCATATCAAATTCTCATGATATTTGAAACATTACACAACCTATTAAAGATATATAATAAACCCACCCATTACATAATATATAATCCATACATATGTGTGACATAATAAATTATTAATATTAATAATTCCATCATTTCTTAGTTAACCAATGCTAAAAAAATTGGTTTTATGAAAAATTCCATATAACATGATCATTAAGTTTTCGAAAAAAATAAGGTAGTTATTATTATCAAATAATATCTACAATGATGTAAAATATCCATTATAGGTTGTTATCATAGATTAAAAAAAATATTAATAATCACATTAGAAAATTCCATCTAAAAATAAAATGAAATATCATTTTTCCTTTCATAAAAATTATTTTAAAAAAAAAAAATTAAAAAAACAATGGGGATAGAAATTACATTTAAAAACCATGAACAATTGGAAATTAGTCCTCATAAATAATAATGAAAATAATAATGGGAAATTTAATTCATAATAAAAATATTTAAAGAGAGATTCTTTTCATATTTTTGTATTGAAATACCAAAATAATCTCCTCTAGAAACTGTCAAAATGATTCCATTTTAAATATTTTTAATGGAATTAAATTATAGATTAAAATTTTCCTAATATATTTCTAGAGTATAGAAAATTATTGAATGAATATAAATAATTCAGACATGGAGGATAAATATTACTGATTTTAAAGGGAATATATGGTTATACCTACTTATTTGAATCCTTTTAGTCAAAATATGTGGCACCCCATACACAAACCCACAGATCTGGTGCTAAAAACACATACATTTCACATTAAATCTAATAACTAGTGAGATTATATAATATATATATATAATATATATATATATATTTCAAATATTTTCTGTAAGTTAAAAATTTCCTCTCAAAATAATTATGTTATCCCAATAATAGATGGTTTAGTGTCTATGATGACCAGTTACATAAAAAACTTTTTTTATGATACTTGTGAATATTTTCCATAATCAATCCATAATGTAACCCTTCAAGACTCATCACTGGTTATACTAACTATCATAACTTGGGTTATAAATACATAATAAAGGGGTTTCATCAAAAACGTTCATGGGGAAACACATCAATATATCATCATGGGTATGATCATAAGCATACAAGAATCATGATAATGAGGTAATTATATAATTACAAATAATATATAATAATAATATATTTTCCTTAATTATTGATATAAAGACATGTTATCCCAAATTAAAAACATTTACCCCAGAATAATAGTGTGGGATAAAAAATATGATCCAGAGAGTCTAGTCCAAGAAATAGAAAATAAAAATATAATATTTCATTAAAACATAACATAATTGTTTTTGATACAAACCATAAGCATAAGAAATCATAATATTGTGAGAATATTAAAAAAATTCCCACTCTTAAATTTTTGAGAATACAGAATAATTATTAACCATTATATTATGATCCTAATCCAAGAAGGATCACCCATTATAATGAGATCCTAACTTAAGACTAATTTTCCTTCATGTTTTTTGTATAATACATGAAGGCTCACCCTTTATATTATGAGAATAATCCTATAAGTATCACCCTTTACATTATGAGTTTAATAAAAGAAGGATCAACCTTTTTTGTTTTTAGTGTAATCAAATAATGATCACCCTTAATGTAGTATAGGTAATCCATGAAGCCTCATCCATTATGGTGTGATCATAATCTAACAGTAATTATCCATTATGTTGTTAGAAAAATCAAATATGAATCACCATTTATATTGTTAAAAAACCCAAGAATTACCGTGATTAATTATCTCAAGAGATATAAAAAATAACCAATTAATTGTTGTGATTTAATAGTCTCAAACTATATCATAATGAAACTATTAATAATTATAAAAGAGCATACAACATTATTAATTTTATTATAGTATAATTAATCAATGGGAAATAAATAGGTTTTATAGAAACTAATTGAAAACCTCCTCATAATAGGACATTATGTGTAATATGGTGGTTGATATCATAATAACATATCCATATCGTAATATAAATAATGTTAAAGGATTTTAAAATATATGTAAAACACCCTTCTAAAATCATTTGACAAATCACTTTGAAATACAAGAATAAATATAGCTATTTACAATGTTGTAAAAATATTTCATTATTTTCATTAAATATAAATACTTTAGTCTTGATAATACAACCTATAAATTTCACTTTAAAAGAAATAAAACTGTTTTAGGTAAAAACATTATAAAAGAAATATTTATTCTAAAAAATTCTTTGAGAAAACATAAAACCACTGACGAATTATTTAAGAACAAAACACGTTAAAATCACATTTAATTTATGGATGTTTATCTAAGATCAAAATTTTAATTGAGAAAAAATATCAACAATTAATTTTGTTTTCAAAAAAAATAATAATATAAATTATTTTGAAAATCATTTTAAAACATTTAAAGTAATATTTTAAAGGAATAATTCACCTAATGGTGAATGAAACCATAAAAGAGTTTAAAAAAATATTTAATGAATCCATATAAGACAATTTCATGGGCCACATTGAATTATTTTTTCAAAAAATCCTTGTGAAAACTTTTAAAAAAATTTACCTTTCAAATGAATTTTTAATAATGGATACTTGAAGAAAATATAATGGTTTTCTATACAACTGTGGGGTGAAGATAAAAAATTTCGACTTTAAATGGTAAACAATTTTAATATTTTAATATAAATAAATTTATAACTAAAATCAGAAAAGGAGTGATAAATATCTTATTTGATAATATTTTAAAATAAATTTTATGATTACCAAAAATAAAACAAATTTTTATTGAAAAAAATAAATGAAAACATTAACAGGAATCATGAACATAGATAATAATGTCAAAGAGATCGTGTGGAATGAATGATAATTATTCTAGACATCATAATATTTATAATGAAAATAATCCATCAATTTAATTCCACATAAAATAAAGATGAAATTAATTTGAATATCATTATTGAAAAAATAAAACCATATTTTCAAACCACAGTTAAAAGGAATCATTGTGAAGAAAATTAGTTGAGTCAAGAAAACCCCAATACAAATATCATATTTTTTAAGGACAAATCATTTTAATGGGGTTTTATAATACATAAATTTAAATACATATAAAAAAATTATTAATGAATTAATAATTATATAATTATAGTGATAGATTAAGATAATGTATAATATTTATGTTCATGAAAAATAATTATAACTCAATGTAACTGTATTATGCTAAGAAACACCATTATGAGAATCATAATTCATGAAGTAAGTAACATTTGAAAATGTTATTAGGTGATATATATTTAAATAACCAAAATATAAATAATAAATTGAACATAAAATAATTACAGTGTAGAATATACCCAATTTATACAAGTAATGTTCATGAGAAATTATCACAAGACAATGAATTAAAATGGAGTTAACAAAAAACCATATGTTTAATTTTTTATTATTTGTAAATTATCTAACATCCTATATAGAAATATTAATACACAAATCACTTATTTTTATAACCTTATTCATAATTGTATCATTTATTTATAATAATTTATTGAATATATATTAGTTATAAATTATTTTCATAATTAGTTTAAATTTTTTAGTTTAGTACTAGTTTGTAATTGTAGTGGTGATTCATATTTATATATTCAAATTTCATCATTATGAAAAAAATAAACATATTAAAATATAAATTTTAGAATGACTTATAATGTTATATTTCTCTTTAATATATAATATAATAATGATTTCTGACAACAAAGTTGTTGATGATAATGTTTCGATAATTTATAACGAACCAAAATGGTGATATAATAATAATTAGTTAAATATTAATATAACATTTATAGTACTAAAAAAATATTTTAATATTAATTTATAAAAACAATTGCAGTTATGTTTCCATTTTCATCAATGACAGAAATTTATGACATTATTTATGTAGGTGGTTAAACCAACCAAAACAAGAACAAACTATACTTTTTAGGTGATTATGGTTATGAAAGAGATTAATTTGGCATGAAATCATTTTTGCAGAATAATAATGGTATTATTTATATTTTAAAGGTATTTAATCATTTATTATTATGGTTTTATAAATAATGAAATTCAATATGAAAAATGAATTATTTAATGTTTGGGGAGGTGTTTGTTTTCACGTATGCACATACGTTCATTTACATAGAATAAGAGGAAGATAGGTAATGGTTTATTATTTTAAAATATTATTAATTTTTTAAATAGTATATTAATACACTAAATTCCCCATTTTAACCAATAAATCAAGGTGGTGATGAAAAATAAATCATTTCATTCATGGAGGTAGTACTTCCCACGTAAACATGATGACATTTTCATTTTTCTAAAGAAACTGTAAAATGGGAATGATGATTAATCTTTCAACATAACAATATTATGCATACAAAAAATAATAATTTCATTACATAATAATGGTAAAATCATATTTTCAATATAATGATAAAATAAATAAGACGATAGGTAATGATTACTACTCAACTTGTGAAATTGAGATTTCCTTTGAATTGTAATTTTGAAATAAAGCTATATGAAATTTTCCAATGATCAAGGGGTTAGAATAAGATGGGGAGGGGTATAATGAAAGTAAAAAAATTGGATGTGGTTTAAAAGTAATTTTAATTTTAGATTTCATGTAATGGGTGGTGGAATTTATCTTTGATAAGTGAGGAGAGCAGCATTTTTGTAAATATTCATAGATTTATATTAATGGCCGGTCATTTTTAGGGGAATGTTCCTATTAAATTGATAATAATATGGGGTGGGGGTGGGTGGGGATTGGATATGGCTCATACATCTCTATTCCACATAAATAAGTGGAATTGTTTAGATATTTAGGCTTCTTCCCTTTTATTTAACTTTTCACCATTATTTACATTTACCACAATAACTATTTTTTAAACATCTGTTTCTTATTTTTTAAAATAAATTTAAAATTTTTATATATTTCTTATTATATTATTCCAAATATTAAAACCATTTCATAATATTTAATTTCTTAATGTGATGACATCAATTATAAAATAATATATTCATAGAGCTTAAAAATCGTGTTTTTTAGAAAAAATATAACCTAAATTATAAATTGTCAAAAGGTTTGTAAATTAAAATTTTTATTTCTTAAATGAATAATTTTATATAAAAAATTAAAATTCAATGAGTAAATATTTATCATGATCTTTTATTTTATTGTTATTTCGTAATAAAATCATGAAAGTCATAGTATTTATACAATTATTATTTTTTATTATTCATTTAAAAAATGAACCATTTGATAAAAATAGCCAAAATTAATCCTAAGAATATTTTGACACAATGAATTCAAAAATAATTTATTTTATAAAAAATTAAAAATAAAAAAATAAAAAAATTTATTTTTTAAATGAAAAAAGAAAAAAATAATTTTACTGAAAAATGAGTGGTTTAAGTATTCCTAATGTTATTTGATATAATCTTATAATTTAAAGAATGTTAATATATTAGATATATAATAATAGTTTAAAATTAAATAATATTTTTATCAGTATAAAATATACAACACTTTACGAATATATTATTTGAAAAAGAAAATTCCTTTTATTATTAAATAATATTAATGATTTACCCTCTAAATGATAGCTATTTTAGTCGATATTTATCATTTTATTTATTATAGGTTTTATTAATCTTATAATTTTATTAACAATATTAATCTAATGTATTGTGACTTGTTTTATTTTGGTGTTTAATGTGAAACTAGCTTTCCAAAGTAATTTTAATTTAGAGAAACAATATATTCCAAAATCTCGGGCTGTTACAAATTGTTAACCTAAGTGATGTAAAATTATAAAAAGACATGAAAAACCCAAAATAATATATATAAGAATAATAAATGTGGGGTTATAAGAGAAAAAATATAATTTCCACAATAATAATTAATACATAAATGATATCTAAATCACTATGATATTGGAAAAGGAACTTTTACCACTTTGGTTACTTTTGAAGAAAATTAATTTGAAAGAAAGAAACATGGATGGATGTGTGAATTTCTTCAATTTATCAAGTTTTTTTTATAAAATAATACATGGGTAGCATTTACACCACATTAAATAATGAAATGGTGAACATGAATCATATCTCAATGAAGAAAAATTGAGAAAAGAAACACTTACCTCAAACATATGATTCATTGGATGCACACGAATATATGTTTTAAAAGATATTGATTTATTATTAAAATAAAAAAATAAAATTATCTTTAGTTATTTCATTTATTTACATTAATTTATTATATTTGGTTACTCAAATATTATTTTACTATTGTTAAAATTTATATTTGGGTGTCAACAATTTAATTTTGTCATTCACGTTTCTGTTTGGCGGATTTATTCTCTGCTTCTTGTTTATTGGTTTGTCATCAACAAATTTTATTTTTTTTGATAATAAATGGGTTAGATATAGCTATATAGTCTCATATCAATTTTATGGAACTTTTTAATATGGTTCTAATGAAATTCATAAAAACTACCCCTTTTAGTGATTTTTGAATTTATAGTAGATTTTGAATCATTTGAGAAAATAATTTGGAATTCTACCACTCCAAAATTATGAAAAAATTAATATGCAAAATTATTATATATTTTTAAATGTATTTATGCTTTATTATTCATTCATGATGGAAATGTTATAAATTTTTTTATATAGGTGTTAAAAATGTACAAATAAGAATATATTATAATGATTGAATGAGTAAGAATACATTATTATATTACTAAAATTCTATTATTTTAGATTTTATAGTAAAACAATTTACATTGTTATGTGGAAATGATACAAATAATTAATCAATAAAAAACAAAAAATTCAACAGAAAATATAAAAATTTTAAATTTTCAAATAAAAGGAAAATGAGTGGGATAATAAGAACACATGACGACACCTTGAGCCCAACACAACAAGTAGTTCCGAACAAATCATTAACTATATGTTTATCACAAGAAAATTCATAGCATCACCAAAATGAATAAATTATTGGTTTAACTCTAGACCCGTTCATCTATAATGTCATAGAAGTAGATTATAACATCACTGAAATAAAATATTCAATCACTAAATGAATTTGCATTCCATAAAATCCCATCAAGCAGAAGCCTTTGAGCACCAACTCCAATGAGGCCACAGAATCAGTGGAACTCCAAATCCATATAAAAATAAATCTATATATATAGATTATAAAAATACAAAAAGAAAATATAAAATAATCATCTATATTATAGACACCTTAAAAACTATCAATTAGATGACGATTAACATGGACAAGAGTCCATGAAAACTGCCACATCGCAGGAAAAAGAACCAATGTTGGAGTAAAACCAATCATAGGTCAATGGTTTCAATTTTTTATATTAATGCTTTAAATCTGATTCTTCAATATTTGGATGAATAAGATATAAAAGAAATATTAAGGATAATATAACACTTATTTTGAAGGCTTGAAATTCTTTTTGAAATACCTCTTAAATATGATTCGTTTGGGACTCCTTATTGGGTCTAGAGGTTCAAAAAATTGATAGTGGATTTTAAGGGAGATAATTTTGTCATATATTGAACATATTTTGATGTTACAGAGTGTGTTAATATGGATTTAGGAGGGGTCCATTTATAGATGAGATGGATCATATTTTGTAAATACTAATTAGTTAAAATAAAAAGAATGTCCTATTCAGGGAAAGACGAACTACAATTTTCAATTTTATAGGATAAGATAATTAGAGCTCAAGAAAACCCTCATCCACACATTTAATTAAATAATTCACTATATTTTGTAGGATTATACCTTAATTTAATCCATTTACATTATTTTAGCCTTTATTATGAGGATTAAGTTTTACCTTGGTATCTTATTACTAAAAATGAAATAAGCCTTATTAATAAATTTGAATGTAATGAATAAAAATAGGAAGAAACATTTATTATATTCAATTTATAATTCTTATTAAAGTAATTTTTAGTATGTGTATGCATATCACAATAAAAACAATTATAATAGAAATAAATTTTTAAACATAATAAATTTATTTTTTTCATATTTCTTACCTCAAAATAAAAATAAAGGATTGGTTATTTTTTAAATATATATATAATTTATTTAATTATTCTTCATATGTTAATTATTTTAAATTTATCAATTATATTCAAAAATATAAAATATATAAAAAATAATTTCATTAAACAGAACTTTTTTTATCCCTAAATAAATAATCTAGAACCGCTTATTATCAATTAATTATTTATTGGATGTTAATAATTGATTTTACTAATAATTTATTGAATATCATCAATAAATTAATTTTATATCACTATTAAAGAGTGATAAATTTATTAAAAATAAATAATTCATAAAAATAGTTTATTTAAAATCAATGACATTTTCTTATGTGAATTAAATCCCCATTTATTTGAAAAAATCATTTATTTTTGTAATTATGTTTCATTTTAATATTTTTTAATATAATTTGTTTTTATAATAAATATTTATTTTCATTAGTTAGGTACATTATGTATCAATAGCTATCAAGAACACTCAATTAATTTAAAGAGAAATTTGTACTAAAATCATTGGGTATGAAATTCTACCCCAATAAAAGAACTTCACCACATAACTATGTTACAAAATTGAAAAAGGGGTAAATTATACACCATTAAAACCTATGGTTCCCTATTTTCTTATTCAATCTTATGGTCCCTCCAAATAACATTAACCAAGCACATTTTATTATTTCCTATTACTTTATATCTACAATCAAATATTTTTACCAATAGTTCCCTGTATAATAGATTATAGTCAAACTATATACCCTTTTTGTTTAGTACACATGATGGATTATATATATTCTTCCTTAAAATTAATATATGGAACATATTATGTAGGTTTTTGAGGTTTGGTGGATGTTCAAGATGATAATCAACCACCCCAACAAAGATGATAATTTTTTATCAAGTTGATATATCTAGGGCTTAACTTAACCTCCTTCCAAAATATTATAACAATATTTGTAGTGATATTTGAGTGAATACCTTTTCCATGAATTCAAACTCCGAATATCACTAATTATTATTAGTATAGAACTTATGAAAGCTTTTAGTATCATTTATATTCCATTAAATGGTCTGAATATTATCTAACATAACTTCAATAAAATATAGTCCGAATATATTTTCCCTCTAACATCATCCCAAATATCAGTGTTTATCACCTCATTCTATGGACCACCTCATATTTTTCCCTAAGACTAATAGAATGTAAATCATTATTATATGAGAACTCTATTAGGGGATGTTATTTATACTGACATCATTTGAAATCCATTGAACAATATTTCTATTCAACTTCTACAGTTTTAATGGTCCTTTTAGATTGATTATCAGTCTAAGGATTATAAGTTGTATGGAATCTTATCTCTATATTTAGTTCTTATTAAATACATCTCTAAATTATTTAGGTCAACCTCATATCAAAATATAGTAAAATGGTATATTTTAATCCATGACATCTTACCACTTCCCTTATGTTTATCATAAAGAGTTATTCTAGAGTGAAATTTTCTTGGATAAAAATCGAATTATTCTAAATTCATCTGGTGGTCAAATCTAAATAATATTAAAATATATAATTTAGAATTATTAATAAGATTAAATATGAAATATATGGTGATTCTCCCATTTCATTATAGGTATATGTAATTATTTCATCACCCCTTTGAATTTATTTAGTATTCCTTGTTGTAATTTCACAAATAGAGTAATATAATCTACAATTTCTATCTTCTTATTATCCCACCAGAAATTATTTTTTAAATCTCTATACATATTTTTACATTTAATATGGATAGAGAATGTTGTGATACATTGATCATCCAACAAATCAATCTTCAATTCTTATATCAATGGAATTCATAATCATCTTCTGAATCTAATCACTCAATCACTATAAAAGTTGAACTCTGGAATATTACCTACCATCTTAAATAGCTCCATAGCTTCCTTCAATTACTTCTTGATATTACCATAGATGTATGGCTAATAAATAACATTGGAATGATAGGATTTACAGTGTAAATTTTTTATTTCGAAGTTCATACTTTGAAAATCCATGGGTATTGGGTATACCAACCACATCATAGACAAGGTAGTATGACCCTTTAAAAATAGGACATCAACCATCTTGTTCACCTTTATAGGGTGATAATGTATTGATCAATCACTTACCTTGATTAGATAAAACAATTTATTTTAGAATATATTAAATCCATTATTTATTAATTTGTAATTTAATCTCTTGTGTTCATTACACATTTAGATATCACATGTTTTACCATAATGAAAATGATATCAAATATTTTCAATCCAAAACACATGTAGGATAATTTATTGAATATCCTTTAATTGAGGTGAGTAAAATGTTCTCCCCATGTCATTTTTCATGAGGACACATCCCAATTATTTCTTTTGTGAATCATTGTATAACACAAACCATTATTTACTATAGGGTATTGTGAATACATGTTTTTAATCATCATTATCTTTAACTACTTGAAATTCTATTCACAATAAATTTCTCAAAATATCATTAATACCTACTAGGTAAACATGGATTATGGACATTAAAATAATGATAAATCTCTCAAAATGTATCGATATTATCTATTCAATTAAAGGAAACTATTGATATCAAATATGGTGTTCTGTTTTGGAAATTCCTAGATTGATTTTATCTTTTAAGGATCCACTTCCATACCGTTTCTTATAATTAAATTACCAAATAATGATACTTTCTATATATAAAACTCCTATTTCCTAAATTTTTAATATATATTATTTTTTCCTCATGTTGTTTAACACTGTTCATAAATGATTGTTATGTTTTTTTCTTTCTATTGGAATATTTAAGAATATCATTAATAAATATTACCAAAAAAAAAATCAAGGTAAAATCTAATGACATTATTCATTATACACATGATTTTCATATGGGGATATATAATTTTTAATTGAATCAATAAAAATTAATTGTATTTATATCTTGTATAAATGTTTTCTTGGATATAACCTCCATTTTCACCCTTAATTGATGATATAAAACTCAAAGGTCAATCTATAAGAAGTATTTATATCCTCATTATTGATCATAAAATTCATAAATATGGATAAGGGGATATTGGTTTTTTTATCATGATCGTGTTATATTTATGATAATTAATATAGAGATGCATTGATCTATTCTTCTTCATAACAAATAGATCTAGTGAATCCCATGGAAAAAATGGTAATATAAAATCCTTATCCATATTATCTTAAATATAGTACTTTAATTTATACCACTAAAATAGGGATATCAGATACAATTTATTTTATATTGGAATAACTCTAGGTATGAATTTAGGGAAAAAATAACTTTCAATCTAGGGGAGAATAGAGAAACTCATCGATATCTACATCAACATATTATAAAATAAAATGAAAACCATCAATATTGAGTTTTTCTCGAACGGTTTGGTCTATATATCACTAATTTTTTGGTATCATGAACCATGAAATGGATGTAAATTCCCTTGGGGTTTCACAATAATAGTAAAAAAATCATTGATATACAATCATGGGTTGATCTGGAACATCCAATGGAATTTATCCATCATAGAAATTGGGGGGGGGGGGTTATATAGAGGGTTCTAGTCAACAAAGAACCATATAAAATTTTGTTATTGGGGAAATAATAATATTTCTAGGAACCAAATCACCAAAATAATAACAAGGATAAGAATTGTATACCTGGGTATTAATCATACAAATATTTTGTGTTTTTATTAAAAATTTAGTATATATTTATTATAGTAATGATAAATACCATTTAGATACATTTGAAGGCAGGAATAATTTCATGGAATTAGGATCAAATAATAATTTACAATATTGACCATACCTTCCATAACCCAAATTTATTTATTATATCTTCCAAACTACATCAAAAATTTTAGTGGGAGTATCATGAAATAAAAATAGTAAGAAATCATATTATAAGGAAGATGAATCCAAAGATGTTATAAAATATGTTGCCTTCATTTCTACCTATGAAATTTCTAGTTTATCCTACATCACTTTCTAGTTCAATAAATGTTGTTTTCGGTTCTTCCTATTTTCCATTATAATGTAATACATAAAAATAACTAAACACCACTCTAAAAACAAGTGAGATGAAATATAAAAATACTCTCAAATATGATAAATGTAAACACCTAATTTATATACTAGATTTAATAATAAATGATATATCTAAATCTTAACAAACATATATGTTATATTATATTCATAACATTAACATTATATATCAAATTTCATACTAAATAATAAATAAAAGGTTTAGTGTTTTGGTTATTAAGACCATATGAAATTTATTTTACATGATCTCAACCATATTCAACATACAAAAGACAAATGAGACATTATTTTATACACATCACACTTAATAACCATTATTATAACTTAGGGAAAATAATCATAAGAGAGGGTGATCTCAAATTCTTAGTAAAGGTATGAATAAGAGATATCAATCAAGGATTATAACTGATCATAAGACGATCACATGGGTTTGAAACATAATCAAATTAAAATTAAATAACATAACAAAATCACACCATTACTATATAGATCATAAACATAGAGCCATGGGACAATGGTTTTGGCATAAAACATGAGTCATAAGTAAACAATCTTTGGATATGATAACATAACATAAAAATTATAATTTTTTATAAACATTATCATTAAAATAAAAACATTTGTAAAGGGTAAAAATTCTGAAATGCAATTCATAACATACTAGTCTAATCACCTATACATTACATTGCAAACTTAGGATAACCCCCAATATCCCATAAACAATGGGACTTGGGACGACCACCCAAGCCCTATTAACTTTTGAAACTTGGATAACTGATTGTGTATTATTACCTTTTATTATGTTATGTAATACATTCTCTAAGTAAATAAAGGTTTTAATAAAACAACCTATCTCATAACTGATAAACCTTACACTTCTATTCCATAGGAAATTGTAAACATTCATAATTCCATCATATATTTATTAACCATTGGAAAATAAATGACTTTAATAAAAAACACCTTGGATAATAATCATAATTAATCAAGAAAAAATAATTTATATGATTAAAATAGATCATATATCATGTAAATATTAATAATTGTTAATATATTTTGACATTAGGGATATGAAAAAACACTGATACTAAACATAACCTCAAATCAAACAAAATTAAACTAAAATGGTAGTTTTTTATTTCTATTTTTTCTATGTTTGAAATTGAATAAACACATTTTGTTTTTAGTTTGGTTGAAATACAAAACCATACTAAAAAAATTATCCAAATGAAACTAGTTTTTTTGAAAGGCATTATTTTCTAATTTTTTATCATCTGTCTCTATATATTGATTCCATAATCCAAACCCTCTTTGAAATTTTATTTCCATTAAGTACTAACGAACAAAAATATAATTTTAATAGTAGGTTAAGGGTAACATTATTACATTGTGTTGGGAATTATTTATAAATTCTATTAAACTCATTATCCAATCATTATTAAATATCTCTGAACCATATATCAAATTTTTTCATAAAAAATAGGTTAGAACATAATCTAAACCAAACCAATCTAAAAATTAACAATTTATAATTTTATTTAATATTAAACAAGTTGATATTAAAGAGATTTGTTTTTTATTTATAGGAAAATATATTTTTGGTTTGAATTTTAGTCAAAACTTATCCAAATCAATATATTTTTACCCTTAGTTTACATATTTTTAAAAATATATGTTTAATAACATTATAAAATTCAATTAAAAAACAAGGTGAAATGACCCTTTATTTTAAAAATAAATTATTTCGACCTAAAAAATTCACAAAATAATGAGAAGAGAATTTATATTGAAAACATGTGGACCAAAATCTTAAATACATATTATTTCATAATTTGTAACAAAATTTTTCACCAATAAAATGAATGGATTGAGTGGTTAAGAGTATATGTAAGATTAGAAATAAAAATAAATCAACTTAAACATAAATCATCATCTTTACTTAAGACACCACCTAGTTCTCTTAACTCCCATAGATATTTTAAAACATTATAAGATATCATTGGGAAATACATAAGAAAAAGGGAAAGATATATATCCTACTAAGGAAATTAACTTGGATATAATTCATAACACGAGGGTAAAGTGGGACAATATAATATTATAATGAGGATTATCATTAGCATGGAGACAAAACATAAGAATGTGATATCATTCAATTAGAAAAATTAGGAAACAACATAGAAAATGATATCATAAATATAATTCAAGGGTTAATCCCATGGAAATCATCATAAATTTTTAAGGATCCCATAGTGGATTGGGTTTAATCCCCATTCATATAAATAGAGAAGAAAAATTCTAATGGTGGATTATGTTCACTCCATAATCCCCTACATAGAATATTGTGAGACCGAAATATTCAAATAATTTATCAATGAGATATATAAATCTTTACCACCGATAACATAAATTAATATCAAACATATTTTTGGAACATAATGAAAATATACCATACATAAATCATACTAATGATCAAACCCATGAGAAGGAATAGACTCAAATAATTTTGAGTCTAGGCCTCCCAAATGAAAAATAAAAAGGATTCCCAATAAAAGAAGCAATTAAATAATTTGGATGTTAATATCAGAAAATTAAACATATGTCTTGATAATTGAGCTATAATATTTATATATATATATCTTAATAATGAACTAGGAGAATAAATAATAAAAATTTACCACTTGGGGAAAGCTTTATCAAATTACTATATGATATTTTGATAGAAAAAAAGACATTATTTTTTTTTGAAAAAAACTCAAATTGAAAAAAGTTGGATAACTATTAAATAATGCGAGTTTTTAAAAAATATTCACGGTTTGAAAAAAAAATCAGTTATAATCTACATGCGAGAAGAAAATTGAAATTTATTGGAAACCAAGATTACAAAAATACAAAATTTGAAGGGAACTAAAACATATATAACCTCAATAGTGAATAGAACATTTAAATTTGTATATTTTTTGAATGGATTTAACTATTTATATGTTTAAGAGAAATATATATAAAAAAGTGCTACATGAGCGTAAAATTTCATAAAAAGTAGAATAATAAAGGGAACTTGTAAATGATTAGTCTAGAAGGAGGTATGAAAGATCCCTTAACTCGAGTTTTAGATTTATTTTAGACACATTATTAAGTTCCTAAATAGTCCAATTATGTTTTTTAAAAACAAAAATAATAACCTTACTCAGATATATTTCATATTATAAGGTTCTTTATGTAGTACCATGATATTTTAATATAATGTATATGTTCTATTGTGTAGAAAATACACAACTTAGAGCTTAAACAAACCACAAAATATTATTATTTATACAAGATCATAATGACATAGCCATTGGATTAGTGGGTATCTATAGGAATAACCAAATTAAAATAGATAGATATATATATATATATATTCAAATTTATTGAAAAATTATTATAAAAATAATCACTAAATTTTTAGGAATGACATTTTATTGGTCAAAAATACATTTTCATAGAAAATGGTATTTATTACTTTTTGTGACTGAATATTATAATTAATTGTCAAAAAATTTATAAATTTTATTGGATAAAAATTATATATTTTTTAAATTATAAAATAAATATTATCTTATAGTGATATTTTTATATTTTTATAAAAGGATGATTTTTCAATGAATAGTGAAAAATATCAATTTTTGTTGAAAACTGTATTTTATTTTAAAGTATTTATAAAGTAAAATTATATTGTAAATTAGTTTAAAAACATAATTGGTTACTTTTTGTGAAACATAATAAAATTATATTCTTTGGGATGAATTTTATAATTATATTAAAAAAACATTTTTCAACATAGAAAGGCATTTTTCAAAAAAAAACTATTCTTCATCATATTTTGTAGGTTTAATTTAAGATTAATTTATGTCAATTATGGTTTTTGAATTTTTGAAAAATTATTTAGTATTTAGAATTTAGAGGTGCAATTTTTTTTAAATTGTCCCCTTCTATTTTTAGTCATTATGAATAGTAATCATAGAAAAATCAGTTTTCACTGTAATGGTAAAATAGGTTAATTGCTGGATAAAATAATATAATAAGGACTATAAAGCTACAATTAAACACAAATTAATTTTATTTTAAGATTATATATCATCCACAATCATCCAAAATTATATGATATTAAATTATATATGTATTTGAAAATTATTTTCTCTATTATATTATGAAAAGTCAAAAATGTCATTCTCTTTGATTTAATATCTCTAAAATATTAAAATTGGAATAATTAGATGATATGTTTGGTTATAAATGAACACTTGAAAGATAAATTATGTTTTATCATGGTAATTTATTTTTAATTTTTTTGAGGAAGTAATTACCTTAAATGCTTATGCAACACTAACATAGTGCTTACGCAAATAGTAGGAAAATCAATAAAAATATTTAAAAATAAGAAAAAAATTTTTTTTGATAGTTTTTCTATTCCATGACTTTATTAGATATAAATGAAATCACTTATAGGTTTTAAAACATTATATTATAATTCAGTTGTTTTATTATATTTATAAAAGTAAAATTAGATGAATATTTCCAAAAATGACATTAATGTTACCTTATAATAAATATTATTTTATTAATTGATTTAAAACTTCAAAATTTCCTATGTTTTACCATAATATTAACATATGATTTAACATATAAAAAATTTCACATTTATGGACCAATGTTTCTTTAATAGTAACATTCATTACCCCAAAAGAGTAAATTTGTTTATGCCACGATAATTGTCTAAAATGGTTAACACAGATTAATAAAATGTAAGTGTAAAAACATAGTAAAAACGTATCAAAATTTTATTGGATGATATAATTTATAACATTCCTTATATTACTTTATAATATAATCAATTTTGTGAAATTCTAAAAATAAAAATAATTTATAATAATTTAATATTTTAAGAAATTTTACGAGTCCCCCTTCCTGCACTTTAAAAGGAAACCTCATCATCTCTATTTTTCATAGTTAAAAATAATTATATCAGTAAATACATGACCATGTAATTATATCACATCAATATTTATATCATATATACCTTTTTTTTAATTAAACTACCCTATGATAGCTTTTGGTGTAAACCTTAAGAGGTTGTCTGAAGAAGAGATATCATTATTAACCGAGAATTTTTGTTTTATTTTATCTTCAACCTCCTTCAAATATTTTTAAAAATTATGAAATAATAACATCTGTATCTTATATATAATTATATTTTATTATTTTAATGATAAATTTTTTATCATGTATCGTTCATGTGTATGTCAAACTACCACCTCACAAACTGATGTAATTCCTTTCCATCACCACCTCTCAAAAAATGGTCATAATGATGGATTTTTTTTCTATAAATTAAATTAGTTACATAATTATGATCTTTTATATTAATATATATTATAATTTATTTAATTTTCTTTCACCAAAAAATGCTATGGTCTTTCATGTGTACATGTGGACTACCACCTTCACTAAGTGATTTGATTTTTCTAATAAGCACATAGTATTGATGTCCTTAATAAGATTATTTAAAACAATGATATATTATGTATTATTATATGATCATTATAAAATGATGAAATAATACATACCTTCTCTCTATAATGACTATTGAATAGGGGAATGTTACACATGGGTACATAAAAACAACCATCTTCATGATTTTATTGTAGTTCATTTCATATAACCACCCTTCATGATTTATTTTAAAATTAAATTTTAATTAGAAAATGGTAATTATTAATATGATGGAATAATGTATTAATTTACCATATTCATCATTCTAAATTAATTTTGGACATATGTGCTGAATATAATTAACAAATTTTACATAAACATAATTAATTATGCAATTATATATAACATAATATTAAAAAAATTCATAACGAAATTGATTTTTTTCAAAGGAACTAAATAATTGATATATGTTTGTTATTAAATATGCTAAATAAAATTTCTGATAAGTTAGATTCGAGGTAAGGGAAATCATTTTAAAAAAATATCTTTTATAGTTTACCAACCTGCACTTTTTTTTTACCATTTTCACATTTTTTTAAAATATAATATTGATGTAATTATATATAGATTAAATAATTATAAATGGTATTATATGTGAAATTGTTTACTTTGTTTCAAATGTTTTCAAATGTAATCATTTTACAGAATGTTTTGACATTCCTTACAAAAGGAAAATGGAACATTATAGCTTAATTTATATGAAGACATTGATTATTCCCACTATCATTACCATTATTTAATGTTTGGATACTTTATAAATTTTTTTGTTTTCTTTTATGAAATATAAACTTTAACATTTTTATAGATATTTTGATATTTAAAATTCGTTTTTAAAAGGAATGGGTATTTCAATATCTAGAAGTATTTTTTGTATTGGTTTTAGAGAACATTCTTAAGGATTTGTGTTGAAATGGTTCCTCCTACGAATGACCCGAAGGCCTTAATTTTTTATTTATTTTTGTTAACCCCCCTTTCAAAGGATGTGGTGGAACCCTTACAAGGCCCGTATGCTAAGAGATAACATAGCCTATATGCATTAAGAGATTACTTGACCCGAAGGTCTTAGTGAATTCAAACAGAATATTAACAAGGAACTGCCCCTTCCCCGCATCTGCATTATGATAGTAGCTCTCCACCTTCGCATGACTGTCTGGCTAGGCTTCCTGTGCAAGCACAATCTGGTCCTGATGGTATATCCATACCCTCTCATTTTGAAAAATACATTTGGATCTGGTCTGGTGATTGCACCAGCTTTGAATCTTCTTCTAGGGTTGTACCTTTTTCGTAGTGTGTTTGGGGAAACTACATGTGGCCTGAAGGCCTTGAGGTGGCTAGAAGGCCTTAAAGGTGGCCCAAAATCCCAACGGACCTGAAGGCCTAGGTGGCTTGAAAGCCTTAAGGACTCCAAGTCCAAACTAGTGGCCAAAGGTGAATAGTTCTAGCTGCTACAGTACCGAACAATACCTGCTACACTAACTGCTACAATGCCTGCTATAGTACCCACACAATGTAGAGTTGTGTTACAGTACTACTAGAGTCCCGTAAATATGCCTCTACCTGGTTTTGAACCAGGGTCTTGTGGATGCACTTAATGATACCTCACCAATTAGGCTGAGGCTCATGTGTGTGTTGAATTGGTTCAAGAATAAAATATTATATTCACAATATAATATTTTAAAATTATTTATTATTATATGAGATCATGATATATATCGTAATTATGGGTGATCATGATATATATTATATGATGGAAATCCCAAATAACACTTTATTTCATTGGGAATTTTTTTTGGAACTCCACCATATGGTTATTCAGATTTGAAATGTTTTTATAAGGGTTATACAAATATTATGTCCAAAGAGTAAGGGTTGGTGTCCTGAGAACCAACTGTTTTGTAATTTGATGACATGAATGTTCACTTATTATATATATTGTTCATTATTCTGCATGACTATAATATAATAATGTCGTCGAATATTTGTTGCATTGATAAGGTCATGGTAGATCCCCGCTATGATGAGAACCTTGAAATGCTATAACAATATTCTTAAATAAATTTCTACAGTTGGATGACATACTATGATAGGACAAATAGTATACTGACCATCATGTTCGAGTACTCGTATGAAGACGAGACTCTCACTCATGGAGTTCGCACTTGGTAATCTCCAAGATGAGAGATTATGAGAACAGACCCGCCAGTAGCAATTCCGCATGTCTTGGTGTCATCAGACATTGATATCTACGAGTGTGTGTAGTGTCCTTAGACTGGAATATTATCATTAACTCATGTCATGACTCGTGCACTTAGATTTACTGACGAAAACCATCACGCAGATAGTTGGCGGGATGTAGGGTACGTTGGGTGCGTCACGAGTGACAGGTTGTTGATGGATAAGTCGAGGAAGGACTTGTCCCTTCCATTTATGGAAGTTGATATCTCGGCCCTTTGATTGAAATAGAACTGTCACATTAAATTCCATGGCAATGGTGTGAACGATGATTTTATTTCAGGTAGTCAAAGAACGATGGATCAAGCATATAGGTTTATGACACTACCATGAAACCTGCATGATGAGATATTGAGACAAAGGGATTAAATTACACAGTAAGAGTTCATTCGAGGTGATACGTCAATGCGGTGTCAAATTCTTTCTCTTGGGTTCCTTGACCCGTTTCTAGACAGTAATCTGAGACTTTAGGCAAGCTCGCCTAATTCCAATGAGAAAGAGGCCTAGAGGGTCACACACTAAGTGTATTCAAGTATCTCAAGTAGAATAAAGATTATTATTGTATGTGGTTTAATAATTATTCAAGGAAGCCTAAATCGTTTTAATGATGGAGGAAGAAGGAAATGAAAAACAAGATATACATGCCGTGTATTAAAGATTACACGCTGTGTAGTTTTTCATGGAAAACAAGTACACGCAATGTGTTAATAATTACACGCCGTGTAATTTTCTTTATAGAAAGTAAATGAATAAATGAAAACAAGATATACACGCCATGTACATTGAATGTATACGCCGTGTAGTTTTCAATGAAAAAAAAGTACACGCTATGTATTTATTAATACACGCTGTGTAGATTTTCCAGTCAGGATTTTGAGGATATAATATTGTTTCAAATGATATTTATTATAATCAGTATGGGAGCATGTCAAGGAATTAACTATTCGACATGTGGGTTTTAAATAAGAGTCAATGAAATAAATAAAACACATAACGCGTTTATTTATTGTTATAACACTACAACCTCAAACCTGATTATAAATATCCTCACAACCCCAACTCTTTTCCTAACCCACACACAACAATTCTAGAGAATTATTTCAATGCCAAAAGAACCTCTTCCTCCAAGAACACTCTCAAGACTGAGAGAGATCCTCTTCCATTAGATCAAGATGATCTAAGGCGGATAACACAAGCAAAGGTTTCTCCACGCTAGCACCCATAGTCTCCTTTGGCGACGTCCAGAGATACGAGGTACACCTGTGGATCACCGCTAGAGGAAGTCTACACTTGGCTTCTACGACGCAACGACGAATCACATCGGAACGTGATCAATAACATCAAATAATAAAGATCACCGAAAAGGTATTTCTTTTCAATAGATTATATTAATTATAATCAACGTGTAATGATCCTACTTTGTGGTTCCGGGAAAAACCTTCTTCTTTGTTTTTTTCTGTGATTCAATTCATGGAGACTAGAATTTATCATCATATTGATCCCGGATTGATCATTGTTAATGAAAAAAATCCAAGTGGGCACGTCCTCCCACGCGCTTCCGCTGTGCCCGAAACCTTCAAATGGTATCTGAGCGGGTTACAACGTTGATTATAGTTATTTAATTTTCATTGATAATTTACGCATTTATATTTTATTCAATTCAAAATATATCGTTCTATTAATCTGAATAAACGAGATCTATTCTTACTCCTTCATTTCTCGATTCATATCACAAAAATGAGCTTTTAATTTTAATTTTTTTATTTAAATAAAAACTAGGAACTCATCCGGGGGAGCTGCTCTTTCTGTCTGTACAACACGGGATTACATGGCGTGTAATTAAAACTACACGCTGTGTACTTAGGTTCAATGAACCAGCACTGGTCCGCCAAACCACACCATGTGAATTGAATATGCCTAAGTATTAATCATGCCGTGTTGACTAGAATTGAACGGCGCATGGAACTAGAATACACGATGTGTATTTTGGAGCAACACGCCGTGTAGTCCGTTCCAGCCTAGGTGAAATCGTGTACAAGGATAAGTTGTATACCGCGTACATGGGATCACCAGGCCAGTTACCGCGTAACAAGGAAGTACACGCCGTGTATGATTTATCTACACACCATGTACTCCAAAATTTCCAAAGTACAGAGAACACGCCAAAGCCCCTGGCGAGTACTTTGGATAAAGGGTGAAAATAAATACACGCCGTCTAATTATTAACTACACACCATGTACTTTCCTTAAATGGAATTTCACTAGGTTTCCTCCAATGTAAAAAGACCCGTACAAGGAATATGGTTGATAAGAATCTCAAGGAAATTATAAAAGGAATTTAAGATAAAGAATTGATTAATTATAAGATCATAATTAATTGAATTCGAGCATGACTTATCTTAAATGAAAGAACGATTAAAATAATTTGAATTCTAAATATTCGTAAATGTCATTACATACTATGGATGATCATGGTCTAGACCAAAGACCATTTGTATGTGTATGGTTTCATTTAAATTAATTTAATTTAAATTTTTTGGCCTGCGAGCATTCTTCAAATAAAATGTTTGGCCTACGTGCCCATGGTTGCTTTAATGAAAACCCATGTAATGGAGGATCTCCCAAGCTAGAGGAGACAGTTCAAATCCCGAAGCTGAGGTGAAACCGATGCAAGAAGATACAAAGGTAGGGACATGTGGGAGCTGAAAAACACGAACCATCAGGTTCAATGTGTTTTCCCTAGGTCAGGGTAATCTTATCAAAACTGCTAGATAAGTTAACCAATAGAAGCTCATGATCATGCCATCTTATTTTATTTATACCTAATTGCATGGTTTATTTATTATGCATGTGTTGTCATGATCACATAATTAAAAAAAAGAACAAGCATGAAAAGATGGAATAAAATAAAAACCGGACTATGCTTAAACATTATCAGAATATGGTTAATCACTTAAGAAAGCATCACTTAATATTAACAAGCATGTGATAATGCAAAACTATGCATAAAGGACTAAAATCCCTCAATACCATATTAAGTCATACCAAGCCTTCTATTACCTGATTAAGGGAAAGACTCAATAAAACAAGGTGTTTAACCAACCCTTGTTGGGACACTTACTTTTATAAAGGAAACCCTTATGAACGATTTTGGGTTAAATTAACCATATTACATCAGGAGGAGTAGCCCTTGCTAGACTTGATGTAATATTGAAGGCATGAGTTGAGGAAATCCATGTCAGGATTTCAGGATTGGGGTGTCCACTCAATAGAACAAGGAATTATAAGATCATAATTGGCAATGACCTACCTACCTAAATACCTTCAAATAGCTTGACCAACCCTTGTTGGGGTTATGTGAAGGGGAATATGGATCCTTGACACTAGAATGTCAAAGCAACTGGACATTCCGAGTTCAACGGTGATGGCCATTGGGACTCGATAAAATAGTGGGAGAATTAATTAATTAATTTATTATTTTTCATAAAAATGTAATCCAGAAAGTACTGATAAATCTGCTCTTTTAATTTTTAGAATCGAAATGACAAACCTATCAACCACATTTTCTCTCCGATCAATTTCTGGATAAAGACAATATCCTCACCGGTAGTAACTTTCAGGAATGGTTTAGGCACCTTCGGGTTATCCTACGCCATGAACGAATGTTTTACATCCTGGAGTCCTCACTTACTGATTCTCCTTCCCCATGGGTGAGTGATGAAGATTTCCTGGTCTATGATCAACATTTGAATGACGCTCTCGACATTCAATGTTTGATGCTATCATCGATGTCTAGTGATCTCATGAAGTCTCATGAATACATGGGTGCCTATAACATGCTTGAGCACCTCTGTGGTCTATAACAGGGGAGAGAAAGACATGAAAGGTTTGAGATCTCCAAGGCTCTATTTCAGAGAAATCATGGAGAGGCTACCCCAGCTGGGCTTCATGTAGTCAAGCTCATTGGATACATTGAGCGCTTGGAGTTTCTAGGGTTTAAACTCCCCGAAAAACTGGGCACCGATCTCATTCTTGCATCACTCCCCAAGAGCTTCTCGAACATTCTTGTTAATTTCAACATGAACAACATTGAGAAGTCTCTATCTGATTTTCTTATCCTTATTCTCCAAGTAGATAATGACATGAAGCGTGAAAAGCCTTTTGTACTTATGGTGAATAAAAGGAAAAGGAAGGCGAAGAGCTTTAGGACCAAAGCTTCTTCAAAGCCTTCCAAGAAAAGGAATATCAAAGGGGAGGCAAGAGAACATGAGGCTGTTTGTTTCGCATGTGGCAAGAAGGGCCACTCGAAGAAAAAATGCACCCAGCCTAGGAAGCAAGGGGAATCTTCAGGTGAGTTTGTCATCAAATGCAATCTATTTGTTTCTACAAATTGGGTATTAGATACTACTTGTGGTGCTCACATCTATATCCAAATATAGGAACCAAGTAGATTCAAGAAGATTGATCAAGGGAAGGTAGATGAACGAGAATCCAAAGGAGCCAGACTTGCTGCTGTAGCTGTCGGAGACAACCACCTCACGTTGCCAAATGAAATGATCTTGGTGTTAAAGGGTTGTTATTATGTGCCTTCTGTAACCAAAAAAATTATTTCAGTATCCAGATTAGATACTAATGGATTCATCTTCAATATTGGAAATGGATGTTTCTACTTTTATAAAGATAACATTTGTTTTGGTAGGGCACATTTATATAACGACCTTTATGTGTAAGACTACACAATCCAAGTAATGTCAATCGATGAAAAAGATAATTTACATGACTCATACCACACCCAGCTTTGGCATCACCAACTAGGTCATGTCAATGAGAAATGTTTGACAAAATTACATCAAGATGGGTATTTAGATTCTTTCGAACTAAAACCACTTGGTGTATGTCATGTGTGTCTACAAGGCAAAATGACCAAAGCCCCATTTAGTGAGAAAGGTGAAAGAGCTAAAGACATTCTAGAATTAGTTCACACAGATGCGTGTGGGCCATTTCCAGTTGAGGAAAGGGTTGGGTTCTCATACTTTATAACTTTTACTGATGACTTTAGTAGATATGGATGTATCTACATAATGAGGTATAAGTCATATTTTTTTGATCGGTTCAAAGAATACAAGAATTAAGTTGAGAACTATCTTGGTAAGAAGATTAAGAAACTCCGCTCAGATAGAGGAGGAGAATATCTTAATCAGAACTTCATTGATTTCTTACGAGATTTTGGGATTCTATCTCAACTCACTCCTCCTTACACACCACAGTGGAATTGTGTAAGAGATAGGAGGAACCGCACCCTGTTGGACATGGTGAGATCAATGATGAGTCATGCGAGTCTTCCATTATCCATTTGGGGATATGCATTACAAACAGTAGCACACATACTAAACCAAGTTCCAACTAAATCGATAAATGGTATTCCATACGAGTTATGGAGTGGACGAAAATCCATGTTATCGAATTTACATGTGTGGGGTAGAGAAGCATTTGTTAAGGCCTCTTCAGGAAACAAACTTGCACCCTGAGGCACAAAGTGTATCATTATAGGATATCCCAAGGAAACAAGGGGATATTACCTATACAACCCCTCACACAAAAAGTCTATAGTGGCAAGACACACCATATTCTTTGAGAGGGAGCACATCTCCAAAATAGATAGTGGGAGCGAGATAGACTTCGATGAAGTCGAGGCTCAAGATACACATGATTTGGTACAAGAACAGATTCCACAAATCCCCGTGGAAGAAAAATCTGTTCCAGAGACACAAGAACTGTGTAGGAGCACGAGAGAGGTGAGGGAACTATAACGATATAGTTTTCTTGTCACCGAGGATGGTGAATCGTTATTGGTTGACAATGATGATCCTATTACCTACAAGGAATCAGTTTAAGGCACAGACATTTCCAAGTGGCAAGAAGCTATGAATTATGAAATGGCTTCCATGTACCAAAACCAACTTTGGAATTTGGTAGATCCTCTAGTTGATGTAATGCCTATTGGTAATAAATGGGTATTCAAGAAGAAACTGGACATGGAGGGGCAAGTCCGCACATACAAGGCACGACTGGTTGCAAAAGGTTTTAGACAGCGTCAAAGTATTGACTATGATGAAACCTTTTCACCAGTTGTGATGTTGAAATCCATCAGAATCCTATTGGCCATTGCCGCTTACCATGACTATGAAATTTGGAAAATGGATGTCAAAACATCATTCCTTAATGGGAACCTCCAAGAAGATGTCTACATGACACAACCTGAAGGGGTTGTAACTCCAAAGGATTCCAACAGGGCATGCAAGTTGCATAAGTCCATTTATGGATTAAAGCAAGCATCAAGGTCATGCAACATTCATTTGGATGAAGCTATAACAGAATTTGGATTTATTAAGAATGAATGTGATCCTTGTGTCTACAAATGGTTTAGTGGGAGTGCAGTCATTTTCATAATACTATATGTTGATAACATATTACTAATTGGAAATGAAGTACCTGCCTTACAGTCAGTTAAGGCATGGTTGCATAAATTCTTCTCCATGGAAGACTTGGGAAAGGAAGCATATATTCTTGGGATCCAGATCCATCATGATAGATCCAAGAGAATGCTGTGCATTAGTCAAAGTACATACATTGACAAGATACTGAAGAGATTTAGTATGGAACAATCCAAGAGGGGATTGTTGCTAGTGTCACATGGCATTCATCATTCCAAGAAAATGTGTCCTCAAACACATGAGGAAAGAAAGATAATGGCAAGGACCCCTTATGCATCTGCGATTGGGTCAGTCATGTATTCTATGCTATGTATGAGGCTACATGTTGCTTATGCATTAAGTGCGGTAGGCAGATATCAAGCTGATCAAGGAGACCGCCATTGGATGGAAGTCACGACTATCTTTAAGTATCTGAGGCATACTAAGTATATGTTTTTGGTTTATGGAGGAGATGAGGAACTAGTCATTATAGGAAATGTAGATGCTAGTTTCTAGACTGATCAAGATGACATGAAGTCACAGACTGGATACATCTTCAGTTTGAATTGAGGTGCAGTGAGATGGAAGAGCTCAAAGTAGAGTGTGGTGGAAGATTATACAGTAGAGTCCGAGTATATCGTAGCTTCTAAGGCAACTAAATATGTTGTATGGATGCGAAGCATCGTCCAAGAGGTGGATGTAGTACCGAGCAATAAAGATCTTATCAAACTCTATTGTGATAATACTGCAGCGGTGACACTTGAAAAAAAGCCAAGGTTACATCAGTGGACAAAGCACATACTTCAGAAGTATCATCTCTTGAGCGATTTTTCTCAGAGAGGTGAAGTTGCAGGGAGCAGTATTTCCACAGAAGGCAACGTGGAGGACCCCTTGACTAAATAATTGACTTATAAGAAACAAGATCATCATGTGAGGTCAAGCAGACTAAAAGTCGTAGGCAGTTGGCTCTAGTCTAAGTGGGAGTTTGTAAGGGTTGTTGTCATGAGAACCAATTGTTTTGTACTTTGATTACATGAATGTTCACTTATTATATATATTGTTCATTGTTATGCATGAATATAATATAATAATGTCATGGAATATTTTTTGCATTGATAAGGTCATGGAAGATCCCCGCTATGATGAGAACCTTGAAATTATATAACAATATTCTTAAATAAAGTTCTATGGTTGGATGACATACTATGATAGGACACATATTATACAGACCGTCTTGTGGGAGTACTCATAAGAAGGCGAGACTCTCTCTCCTGGAGTTCGCACTTGGTAATATCTAAGATGGGATATTATGAGAACAGACCTGCCAGTAGCAATTCTGCATGTCTTGGTGTCATTAGACATTGCTATCTACGAGTGCATGTAATGGTCCTTAGACTGTAAGATTATCATTAACTCATGTCATGACTCACACACTTAGATTTACAGACGAAAACTGTCACACAGATAGTTGGCGGGAAGTAGGGTACGTTGGGTGTGTCACGGGTGACATGTTGTTAATGGATAAGTTGAGGAAGGATTTGTCCCTTCCATTTATGGAAGTTGATATCTCAGCCCTTTGACTGAAATAGAACTATCACATTAAATTCCATGGCCATGGTGTGAATGACGAGTTTATTTCAGGTATTCAAAGAACGACGAATCAAGCATATTGGTTTATGACACTACCATGAAACATACATGATGAGATATTAAGACAAAGGGATTAAATTACACAGTAAGCGTTCATATGAGGTGATACGTCAATGCGGCGTCAACTTCTTTCTCTTGGGTGCCTTGAACCGTTGCTAGGAACTAATCTTGGACTTTAGGAAAGCTCGCCTAATGCCAATGAGAAAGAGGCCTAGAGGGTCACACACTATGTGTATTCAAGTATCTCAAGTAGAATAAATATTATTCCCATACGTGGTTTAATAATTATTCAAGTAAGCCTAAATCGTTTTAATGATGGAGGAAGAAGGAAATGAAAAACAAGATATACAGGCCGTGTATTAAAGATCACACACCGTGTAGTTTTTCATGGAAAACAAGTACACACCGTGTATTAATAATTAAACGCAGTGTAGTTTTCTTTATAGAAAGAAAATGAATAAATGTAACCAAGATACACACACAGTGTACATTGAATATACACGTCATGTTGTTTTCAATGAAAAACAAGTACACACTGTGTATTTATTAATACATGCCGTGTAGTTTTTCCAGTTGGTATTTTGAGGATATCATATTGTTTTAAATGATATTTATTATAATCAGCGTGGGCACATGTCAGGGAATTAATTATTTGACATGGGGGTTTTAAATAATATTCAATGAAATAAATAAAATGTGTAACACATTTATTTATTGTCATAACACTACAACCTCAAACCTGATTATAAATTTCCTCACAACCCCAACTCCTTTCCTAACCCAAACACAACAATTATGGTGAATTCTTTCAAGGCCGAAAGAACGTCTTCCTCTAAGAACGCTCTCAAGACCAAGAGAGATCCTCTTCCATCGGATCAAGACGATCTAAGGAGGACAATGCAAGAAAAGGTTTCTCCATGCTAACACCTAGAGACTCCTTTGGCGACGTCCCGAGATACGAGGTACACATGTGCATCACCTCTAGAGGAATTTTACACTTGGCTTCAATGACGCAAAGACGAATCAAATCAGAACGTGATCAAGAACATCGACGAAGAAAGAACAAACAAAAGGTATTTCTTTTCAATTAATTAAATTAATTATAATCAACTTGTAAGGATCCTACTTTGTGGTTCTAGGACAAACCTTCTTCTTTGTTTTTTCTGTGATTCGATCCATGGAGACTGGCGTTTATCATCGTATTGTTCCCAGATTGATCATTGTTAATGACAAAAAGCCATGTGAACACATCTACACATGCGCTTCTGCTGTGGCCGGAACCTTCACAATGTAACCTACATGAATCTCTATTCTCTCTAATTTTTTTATAGAAGTAATTTTATTTCAATAGGTAAGATAATAATCATTTATTTATGGGAATGATTTTACACTTTCAGGGTAAAATGGTTTGTTTTTTATAAATTTATTTCTTGGGTTCTTGTGATTTCTAAGAAAACATCATGATTAATATTTTTCTATTTTTATTTATTATAATGTATTTCATGAAATAAATTTATATAAAATATATTTTTTTTGTTAATAAATGATTATTTTAGCTCATGTTTTTTTATATTAAAGGAATTTCCACTTTTTATATCATGGTTTTAAAATGGACTAATGGTTTTATTTATTCTTTTTATCTACCTTGTTGATATTTTTCTTCTCATACAACATTTTAATTTTTATTTCACAACGTTTAAGCATTGATAGAACTAATAATATGTTATACTGAAATTTATGAATATTTTTCATAAAAATAAACAATGTTTCTTTTTAAAAGTTTCATTTTTTGTTAAAAATGGTAACTAAATCAAAGTACCATATTCTAATATATGGGTTTTTAATAGAAAGGTTAAGTCTTAACTCTCTAAAACTATAAATTGAAAAGATAATTTGGAAATAAAGAAGGTTAATTCTAGTAATAAGACACTAGATTATGTATTGTTTAAGGCCAAGTCCTGATATTTGATTTTAGAGAAGATTTTAGACAACTCTGAATATTATTTTCTTTTCACGTGATGTTATCTTATGAGTAATGTTTAAACACATGGGTTTATAATTTTGAGGATTATAAAAATTTCAAAGACATAAACACTCTATATGTGGATTTATGATATTGTATTTTATACTTATTAATTATATTTTTGGGGGTGTTTCATTGGGTTATGATATATATAACCCATTGGTTTAACATGAAGGATTATTTTATAATAATTCCACTAAATTTACACAGATATAAGAAGAAATCTATGAGAAAACATTTGAGGTTAAAAAATTCGTTAATTTTTATTTTATTTAGGTTATTTTTAAGGGTTTTGAGGTTAATGTACTATAAAATTTATATGGGTACATTCATCACAACGGATAGTTTTATTTTAATATGAAATAATTAATTTCACTTTTTAATAATGTTCTTAAATAAAAATAAATGATAATTTATCAAGATGAAAGTAAAAGTTCTCACACAACTTTATTATCCCTTATATATGATTTAATCATTACTATCATGGAAAAATATTGTTCATAGTATTTTTAATTTTTTGGGACATCCAAACAACCTATAAGAAACTATTTGATCTATCCAACACCTTTTAATTTCTACAAAATTTCAATGGATCAAGGTATATTTTTTATTGGATATCAAAATCTAAACTTATCCATCACATTATTTAAGGTATATACCCTAATGTACATGACTATATCTTTTATGGAGACATGGACTTCATACTTGAATATAAAGAGGATATCAACAACAAAAAGGAGGACCTAGATATATGGATTTAAGGTATGCATTATTTTCATGTGGTCTGTGTTTAAATTTTTATTGAGCTGATGTTGATGAATCATTATGATATATTTCATATCATTTAACAAGATGAAAATGTATGGAAAATAGTTTAATTAATATGTTGGGTGATGAATGTGTTTATAAATAATATTATAACATATTATAAATATGATGAGAATGATAAAAATTTATATAATAGAGTGTCTGGTTAAAAATTTAAAATATAAGTTAGATTAAATCGATACCTTTGAATTTTTTTGTAATGAAATGATGAGAGTATTTGGAGACACTCATTTAACGCTATATGATAAAGGGATAAAGAAACCTCTGTGTTAATATGTTCTTGATGATGATTAATTAATATTATTTGATTTTTTGGACAAATTAGTTGTATAGTAAACCATTGAGGTTAAAAAATGATATTATGATTGATGATATATTTAAGGATGTTCATTTTATTTTTTGGAAACATATAAGAATTATATCTATACAGCTTCATTAAAATTACCGCCCACAGTCTTGGTAAAAACCAATTTTTTTGAAAGGGTCCTGGTGGTTGAACTTGTTACTGAAGGGAGACCGAATAAAACACCTACCAATGGCCTACATGATGTCCCAATTAGTATAAAATTAAAGTTAATATTATATTGATTTTTAGAACATATTTTTAATAATATATATAACCGTAAGATTGAAAATTTATTTGGTTTCTAAGTTATTAATATAATTTTAGAAAACATCACTATATTTTGAGGTAACCATATATGGTTATGGTACACCAAATATTGTTGAAAATTATTTGAGGATTAAATGTTAGATTTTTATTGTAAAAACATATCTGATTTTAATGTGGATTTATGGTGATTTTGGTCCTTCATAGAAAATTGTATATTATCTTGGAGATTATATCTATAACGTCACGCCCTAGATACCACACACAAGGTCCCCAATACAATTGGTCACATGACCTCAAGTGTGCCTCCATGTATCCTAGAGAGTGCCAATTAATAGTGAGGGTTTAAAGTCTACCATCGGGAGACTATACCCTCTTTGTTAGAGTAAAACACAAGTGGAAAATAAATAACCAATAACTAAATATATAACTATAAATAGATTAATTACAATATCATGTGAGGAAAAAAATAGGAAATACAACATCAAAACTGAACAATATATATCCCTTGCTAATACACTTGCTATGTGCAAAAATGAAACTCAAAAGTAAATCCATTGAAAACTCTGAAGAGGTTCCTAATCCACGTCTAGTTCCCTCATCCATGCTCCATCCCAAATAATCCATCTAAAAAGGAGTTTTTTATCATGTCCACAACCACAAAATCTTTTCGGTTACCGATAAGGAAGCCTGAGTAGGGTGTTAGTACAACTCTGTTGACCACCACCAATAATGTCTAAAAAATATCCAGTCAAATAATAATGTATTTAGTTGTATAAATAATAAATAACAATGTATAAATAAATAATTATCACATTATAAACTATTCTGTATTTAGCCACATAAACCCTTGTTTCCCATGTACACCTATATTTCAATACCTACATAGGCCCATGACGATGTATGAACTACTCCCAAAGGATATCATATCTTAGAATTCAATTGTTAGAATTTATTAATTCACACAATTAAATGAACATGTTACCATTCATTAATTCATATTTGAATACCCATATTACCATTCACACCCCACCAAATTGAATGAACATGTACCCATTCTTTTAATCATACTTGTATGCCAATGTTACCATTCATACCTCACATTACTAAATGACTAGGTTACCATTCCTTAATTCATGATTGAATTAACATGTTTACATTCATCAATACATAATTAATTCAAAAATAAATTATCGAAATCAATTACACTACTAATTCACCAATTAGTTAATTACATAATTATTCTTAATTAATTTCCCAATTAATTAAGCACATACACCCCATTAATTAATTCCAAATTTCTTTATTTAATAATCCATAATTAATTCAACAATTAATTATCTCAATATATCATAATTAATTCATCAATTACTTATTTAAAATAAACTATCTCAATATCTCATAATTAGTTCATCAATTAATTATCTCAAATAAAAAATCTCAATATCTCAAAATTAATTCATCAATTAATCATTCAATTCACAATAGAAATATTTCATTATTAATTCGTTAAATTATAATTAAATTCACATTCTCAATATTTCATAATTAATACAATGATTAATTTTCTCAAGTCACATATCTCAATTTCTCATAATTAATTCAATATTACTTATTTCATTCACAATCTCAAAACATCATAGTTAATTCATTAATTAATTATCCTAAATATATAATCTAAAATATCCCCAATTTCACATATCCATTGAATAATTAATTCTCCAAATTAATTAATTCATCCAAGAACTCAATTTATAATCATCTAATAGAAATTATACAATTAAATACAATTAATTACAATAAAGACTATTCCATTTGAATTATGGACCACCTACCTTGATTTTTTGATGAGTGATTGCCCTGCCGAAATCCCCAACTTTGAAGGAATAACGAGGTATAATGAGATCTAGTTCTTAATCCCTCAATAAAGAATATAAATATTAATATCCATTAAATCTATATATAGATTTAAAATCCTAGATCTATATCCAACCAAAATAGGGTAGAAAAACCATACAACAGATGGGGGTGGGATGAAAAGAGATTGGAAATCGATTGAGAATAAATCACATACCTGAAAAGGTGATGATCTACCAAAAGGGCATTGAATCACAAATAACAGAGGCTATATGGCCTTGGAGCCCCTCTGGGAGTCTTTGGAATCAATATAAATAAATTATGGTTGATGAAAGTGAATTTTGGTGGTATTATATGGCTGTTCAAGAAATTTTCTAACAATTTTAAATGGAGAAAAATATCACACACGTGGTTTGCTGCCCGGGGTGCATAGTTTCTCCTATAAATCTACCTATCCATGTGCCTCTTCTGGGTGGGGCATGTTTTCTCCTATAAGGGAGATTTTTTAGAAGAAACCATTTTCTAACCATTAAAATTCCCTTTTTCAAAGGTTTCATGGTTTGCTAGGATGGGGTTCATAGTTTTGGAAAATCATGCGCTACCATGAAACTGCCCAATTCCTTCATAAATTTCAAAATTCCACCCAAATGCACCCCATGGTAAAACTCAAATTAAAGGTACTCAACACTGAACAATATAGTTACTTTGAACTAGCCCAATACATCTCAAAGGTTGGGATATTACAATCTCCCATCCTTATAACATATCTTCCTAGAGCTATACTCCGAAACATATATAAGATTCTAAGTCAAAATGATCAGGCCATTGAGCCCTCATATCTACTTATCTATCCCATGTTTCTTCCCACACATGTCCATGATTCCACAAAACATGAACTATCAACATGATCTATCCTCACAAAAAGTTATCCCTGTTATCCAAGAGATGTATTAGATTCTCTTCAATGGAAACATCTTTCTCAATAGAAATATAATCCACATCGATCAAATGTTAGGGGTCGAGGTGAAACTGTCATAGTTATGACACATAGTAAACATCATGAATAGAAATATAACTATGTGGAAGAGCCAGTCAGCATGCCATTGACCCGATTATATCCACAACCTCAAACAATCCAATGTATTTGGGTGCTAGCTTTCCCTGCAATTGTATCATACAATGAACCAAGCTAGGTGAAACACAAAGGAATACATGACCTCCTTTGTAATATCTAGTGGTCATCGACATCAATCAACATATAAATTATATCTACTTAGAGCTATAGTCATATGATTCCAAATTAGCTATACCTGCTCTGATGTCTCCTGTACAAGAAACAGTCCCAACAGCTCAAACTCACCTACCTCCATCCAACATATATGTGATCTGTATATCCTAACATAAATATCCTTGTATGGTTACATCAGTATAGTTTCCTGATATTTGTTTTTATTGGATTAATCCACTAGTTCTAGGTGATTCTCTCTAGGAAAACTAAGGTTAAGGAAACACACTCACATCAGATCCTCACGCACCAGTATAGTACGTTTTGACTACCCTTTTATCTGAGGGTGGAAATTAGTACACAAAAAACCTGTATACCAATCAACTTTTACAAGCCCTTCTATTAGTGAAAATGAAAATAAAAATATGAATCAATAGTCCTTGGAAACCCAGGAAGATAGACTATGTCATGTACATACAAATCTAATATCTGATCTAATGGGAAATTCTGTTGTATACGCAAGAAATTCTCTACCATTATTATATCTAAAATAATCCAAATAACACCATTATTCAAAGGTATCCTAGAGATACCCGCCACAAATTCCATAGTAATGTCATCCCACATCCATATTGTAATGAGAAACAACTGTAGTAAACAACTGGGTCATTGATGCTCATAATTCACCTACTGACAAGTTTAAAATCATTTCATGAACCCTAATATCTATTTTTTCAGGCCTGACAACTAAAACTGTCAATGTAGGTCAGGGGACATTTTGGTTACAAATTGATGTACCTATCATTTCAGGTCATGGAACTCACACATCAGCTCATGCCATATTCTCATAGGCAGAACAACTCAATTCTTGAAAAACATGATCACATCCTCATATATTGTCTAATCAGAAGGTGACTCACCATCTTCAAGTCTTTTCCTCAAGTTAGAGCACTCTTGATCCTCATACTGTCTATCCATGACCCATATCAATAGTTTAGGCTCCATTGAAACTGAGACTAGAGTCATTTTCTCTTGACTCTTCTAAACAACTATGTGGATCTCATCCAGTATCATCTTGCACTCCACAGTAGACTCTTGAATAGTATGATTTGTGTTTCCCTACTCAAACCATCAGTAACACTATTTCCCTTTTTTTTGAATATAAGTGAAATTAAAAAATTGAATGACTCCATATGATCAACACACATATGCTACTAGAGATTCAAGTCTCTTTTCTAAAAGATATACTTTAAGATCTTGTGTCCAGATACATAGTAAAACTTTGGACCAATAGATAATTTCACCAACACTTCAAAGAATAAACAACCACATCCAACACAAGGTCATGTGTAGGGTAATTCCATCCATCTGGCCTCAACTACCAAGACCCATACACCACAACTTGTCCCACCTTCACTAACACTACTCCTTGTACGATCTCATAAGTGTCACAAAAACCTATATACTCCTCACCTAGATTATGTAGGATCAATAATGGTGATGATTTAAGACACTTATTCTACTCCTAGACCGAAATCTCACACGATTTCAACCAGTCAAACTTTATCCCCTTTTTGGTCAAGCCTAAAAGTGGTTCTTACAAATAGTAAAAGTCTTTAATTAACCTCTGATTATATTCATCTAATCCTAGAAATCTATAGATATTGAAAACATTCAGGGGATTCTCCCAATACACCATTAACTGAATATTATATGGGTCCACTAACACACATCCTTTTATATTATGTGACCCAATAAGTGTACCTGATAAAAAAAATAGTCTCAAATATCTTGGTGTACAACTGATTCTCTCTCAGTTTACCCAGGATGATGTCAAGATATTGGGTATGACCATCATGAGTCTTGGAGTACACCAAGAAGTCATCCAAAAGCACCACCACAAAATGATACCGGATAAGATAGAGTATTTTATTGATAAATCCCATAAAAACTATTTGTCATTATTCAACCCATATGGAATTAGAATGAACTCATAAAGGACATTACTTCTCCTAAAATCATTCATTGGTATATCAGAATATTGAACTCTCAACTCATGATACCCTGATCTCAATTAGATCTTTGAGAATACACAAGCCCCTCTCAACTGTCAAATAGATCATCAAAATGTGGAAGTGGGTTATGTTTATTCATAGTCATTCAATTCAACATTCCATAATCAACACATAACCATAGATTCATATCATGTTTATTTATAAAAAACACAGATGAACCCCATGGTGATGTACTCGAGAAGATAAATACCTTATCCTCAAAATCCTCATACTAATTCTTGAACTCTTGATTTTTTCAAGTACCATTATTTATGGTGGAAAAGAAAACAACAAAACCCAAAGGTTGCATCATAGATAAGTCTTCAGGAAACAAATACTACATACTATTCACTATGGCTGGAAATAAATCTCACTTTAAACCTCCATTATACATCAATATACATGAAATGTGGGATTTGAGATCTCTCAATTACAAAATAATTGTCCATGATCATCCTTCCTAGATATGCCACTCTCCATGGTGAATATTGTTTTCACCCAAAGGATATATAAAAGTTAATCTTTGTGGTAATAATCGATGTGGTCTTGGTATAAAACTATCTAGTCTAAAAATAGAATTAGGTCAAATTTTGACATGTCAAGGATGTAATATTCCCATATAAAATTATAGTCTACAACCATTAGAGAACACCCCATACACAAGAAAATGTATCTCGACCATACTACCAAGGGTGTGTATATCATTAACACCCCACTCATGAACTCCACGACCAGGATAAAACCATTCAAAAGTTGTGTAGAAATAAAGGACTAAGAAGCACTGATATCAAATAAGAAAGTAGGTAAAGTAGATGTGATAAGAATAGTACCTCTCGCTATCGATGTTCTGGACTATCTATCCACTAGTGTAGGTTTCACCACATGCATCTGTCTTTCAAATTTATCCAATGTGATAGTTTGACTCTCATGAGTTGTGCCACTCTTATATTGTGCGTGCTTTATCCCAGAAGCACGACATCCACTATCACTACTACGTCATCGAGTAGAACTCCAGCTGGGAGAATGATGTGGTGAAGAAGATCCCCTTCCTGAACCCTGGTTCCATTTAGTTCATGTATCACTTCTCATCAATCCCAAGGTCCTATATAAATTCTTCATATGTCCCATATTTTCACAGGACCAACACTCTACTTGTCGGAAAGGAACAATCTATGAAGTTTCCCAATATACCAAACTAGTGACAGATCACTTGAGTAAGAATATATGAAAATGATCTCTCCTTTTGAGCACACTGCTTCCCAATTCCCCAACTGGCACTGCCATAGAGATACTTCCTACTCTTAGATGTTGTACCTCCTGACCATCCAACTGCAACCACCAATCCAACAATGGAATCCTTATTCTTATTTCACTATGCTATGATATCATGATCTACCTCCACAAACTTCTTCAAATGAAGAGGTTAACTAGGGACTTAATATCATATTTATGTCTATCTTCTAAACATATCTCCATAGTAATCACATCCCCTTCCAATGCTAGATAAAATCACTGCAAGTCTGTAAAGCATCATATATAATCCATCACAGACATACCCTCTTGATTCAACAGAATGAACTCAACTGATCTATCCTTCATCAATTTCTATGGATAGATGTTCTCCAAGAACCTCTCTATGAAGTCCTTACATAACATACCATAAGCTTATTCAGTCTTCAATTGAATGTCCCACTAGTGCTTCATTAATATTTAAAGAATATAAGCATCCAACATGTCCCTCCTCTCAGCAGGGGTCTCTAAATGCTCATGTACAGTCTCAATGGACTTAACCTTGAATATATATCCTTCAGGCACACCCTCTACAGTAAAATTTAGTTCGTGATACAACTGAAACTTCGTTATCAGTTCAGACATTCTCTTCCCAACCTGCCCTGGGTCTCTTTCCATGAATAGAATGAAGTGAGAAATGTTATCCTGGAAATGCACCCCTGATTCCTCACCCGACACAATCAGTGCCTTAGTTTCCACTACTTGTAGAACATATCTACCCATATTTTCCTAGCATTATTTCAAAAATCTTAGTCATGTAGTCATATATCTATAATTACAAACACACACCTCATGAAAATTTTTACAACATTAACATGTTTACATAATAGGAAAACAAAACAAAAAAAAACAAGTATTTTTTTTCTGAAACAAATAAACACTATCAAAACATAGGCTCTATCACTCCCCTTAACCATACAACATCTAAGCCATGGTTCACATAGGAAAATTGGTCCTAATTATTCTAGTTTCCCATTTCGAAACACATTTCCACTATGCGTGCCTAAAGTGATGCATGTAACAATAATACTGAGTTCCTAGAATGATGGATGAATCTCAAATCTCATTCCATACCAAGCCACAAGTAAAATCTCAAACTATCACAGCATAAATAATGACAAAACAATATATGTGAATCACTAGATGTGAAATAATATTCAACTTTAAAAAAATAACAATAATCACACCCTGGGTACTTGTGTTCTCCCTGGTACATGGGGTATCTACTCCCATATAGAAGCTCCTAACTGAGGAATAAATCTTCCTAGTATCATGTCTACTATTCCCAAATATTAATACAAAATAAATGAAAAGAAAACTCCTTTGATACCATTATGTAACATCCAGTGCTAGGTGCCACACACCGGTGCCCTAAACCGATCAGTCACATGACATCAAGCATGCCACCCTATACTCCATAGGCTTCTAACTAGCTATAAGGGTCTAATGTCAGTCAGGGGGACACTAGACCTTCTTTGTCAGATGTAAAACAAAAATGAAAATAAATAACCAATAACAAAATATATAACCAAAATCATAAGGATTCCAATATCACATGATAACCAAAACGAGAAATACAATATCAAAATTTAATAATATATATTACATGCTAATGTACTTGCTAAGTCTTAAAATGAAAGTCAAAATTAAAGACACTGACAACTCCCAAGAGGGTCCTGAAGCACATCTGCTTCCATCATCAATGAACTATCCCAAATCATCCATCTAACACATGGCATTGTCCCTTATCCTATCATGAAACTACGAAATCTATTCGGGTACCCATCAGGCATCCCAATTAGGGTGTGAGTACAACAAAGTGGGCAACCACCAAAGACATGTAAAACAATATCCAGTCAAATTATAGTGTATGTTGTTGAATAAAGAATAAATCAAAATGCATAAATAAATAGTTATCACATTATCAAATATTAATTATTTAACCATAGGATCCCATGGGCTCTTATAGAAACTCATATTTCAATACCGACTTCCGGCAATGATGAAGTCTAACTATTCCAAAATGATATCATATATCATTATTCCATTTTTACCATTCATGAATTCAAACAATTGAATGACCATCATACAATTCTTTATTTCATAATTGAATACCCATGTTACCATTCAAACCTCACACAATTTAATTACCATGTTCACATTTCTGGTTTTCACACTTCAATTCCCATGTTACCATTCATAACACACATAATTGAATGACTATGTTCTGATTTCTTAATTCATTATTGAATTCCTATGTTACCATTCATCAACACATATTTAATTTATAAATCAATTATCAACATCAATTCCAATTGTAAATCAACAATTAGTTAATTACATAATTACCCTTAATTAATTCCATAATTAATTAAACACAAAAACCCCATTAATTAATTCCACAATTAATTAATCAATAACCTATAATTAATTCCACAATTAAATATATCAATTCAAAACCTTAATATCTTATAATTAATTTATCAAATAATTATCTCAAATAAAATAACCAAATATCTAATTATGAATTCATCCATTGGTTTTATAAAATCAATTATCTATATATCTAACAATTAATTAACCAAATAATCATTCAATTAACAATTTAAATATTTCATAATTAATTCATAAATTAATCATTCAATTCGTAGAATTAATAATTCATAATTAAGTAAATGAAAAATTATCCCAAGTCACATATCTCAATAAAAAATAATTAATTCAACAAATATTTATATCATTAAAACTCTCAATACTTCATAATTAATTAAACACTTGGTGATTTCAAATCTATAATCTCAGATATCCCTCATTTCACATATCGTTTAATTAATTAATTCACCTAATTAATCAATTCAATCAAGAACCCATTTGAAAAACATCTAATATAAATTCTAAAATTAAAAACAAATAATTAAAACAAAAACTATGGGGTTTGAATTATATACCACCAACCTCAATTTTTTGATGAGTGATTTCTGAACAAAAATGCCCAATTTAGACCGAATAATGATGTAGAATGAGATCCAAATCTTAATCCCAATATCAAGATCCAAAAAATAAAGATGAATTAAATCTAGATCTAGATATACAATACTAGATATATATACAACCAAAATAGGGAATAATAACCCTAAAAAGGATTGGATATGAAAAAGAGAGAGAGGATAATTCAATCATGAAGAAACCACATACCTAAATAGGTATAGATATACCGATTGGTCTTTGAATCACCCTGAATGGATAGATGAACTTAGAATCCCTCCAAGAGGATCTAAATTTGATTGAAATAAATTACAATTTGATCTAGGGTGTTTAGAAATAATAGAAATGAGTTTGGGTAATATTTTAATAATTTTAGGGGGAGTATATTATTGTATTCACAGTTTGTTGCTCAGGGCATGTGGTTTCTTTTAACCGTGCACCTCTTACGGGGGGGGGGGTTATAGTTTCTCCTATTAGGGACCACAATTTTATAACGTATTAACCAACCATGAAAACCCAAATTATCCAGGGTTTCATGGTTTTCTATGATGAGGCACATTGTTTGGGCATACCATGTGCAAACCTTACACTTTATCGTTTCCTTCAAAAATTTCAAAATTTCACCCAAACTCACACCAAGGTAAAACACAAAAGAAAATAACTCAACAATAAGCAAAATAGTATGTGAGAATGATCTTGAGAAATCTCAGATTTCAGGATATTATAATATCACTATGTGATGAACATTTTTGGTATAAGTCATTAAGAGTGATTGATATTATTTGGAGATAAAATTTTAATTCATTTTAGAAGAACGTGTGGTAAAATATTTCTAATTGTTGGGTTTGAATTTTAGTCAAGAATATTTTGATGAATTTTAAGGGTATTTATTTATTTAATTATTTAGTTTAGCTTTGGTTATTACTTTTAATTTTGATCATTAATGTACTATTTATTTATATAAATGTTCATTTAATTTGTGAATTAACATTCGTTATAATAAACATTTTATATTAGTTTAATGTCTAAATAAATTTTTTATGTCTAATTATGAATTTTTGGATGTTTATGATTTCATGTAATTTAATTTTATTGATTTAGGTATAAAAATTGCATCTTGAATCCTCATAATTTGGAGAGAAATAAGAGATTTTGGTTTAAATTGATTAAAGAATGAAATTATATATATAAAGTATGTATATTTCTGTTTTCTCTTAGTCTCGATGATAAAGGAATTCCTTATCTCTAATAACGATCTCTTGAAGCACAAACATTATAATATTACCTTTATTTCATATGATTTGATAATTATTTTCATACCTCTTTAGTTTATAGTTTTATGATCCTTAACTTTCTCATGACCATTCACTTTCTTGTGTTCAATGATTATTGTCACTCTTCATATCGAACTTATCATTTCTTCCATGTCCATAATTTTACATCCCACTATTTTTTTAATTTGGAAACCTAGTTTTCTGTTATTTTAGATGACCTCTATTTTTTCCCTCTTTTGGATATGATGTTTTATTGAACCTCTTTATAGGGTGGTATTTTAATAAAGGAATTTTAAAATGTAAAAATATTTTCACCAGTCACATGTAAAAATTTATATAATGTAATTGACTAATGGGGTGGATGAAATATGTAAATATTTTAAAATAAATACTATGTTCTATAACATACAAAATAATCAATACCAATCTTAAATGAAAAAAGAAATATTATTATTAAATTTGACTGTTATAACCTAGCTATGGAATTGGAATGTATGAATATGATTATTTGAATTATTAAATATTTATAAAAGTTTATAATCAATAAAAATTTATTTATTAATTCTTATGGAAAAAGATCTATATTTTAAGGAAAGACATATTATTCCTCAAAGATACGTTTTCTTTAAAAATGGAAGTCATTTATTTTTTATGAGTGAATCATATAACGATTTTATGAAACTTTTAGAAATTTTATTTGATAAAAAGTATATAATTTTTTAAATAATAATATCAAAATTATCTTATGGAAAAAATTTGATATTTTTATGTGAAGTTTAATTTTTTTGTGAATAGTAAAAAATACTGATTGTTATTGAATGTTGAATTTCATTTTAATGTAATTATAAAATAAAATTATATTTTGGATTGTTAATAAAATAAAATATGTTTATTTTCATTAAAAATAATCAAATTATAGTCTTTTTAAGTCATTTTATTCCTGAATTTAGCAGAAAAATATTTTGTTACTTAATTAGAATTTTTTTGAAATATTTTTTTCTTCACATTTTGAGGGATTAATTTTCAAATAAATTTTTTTACTTAGGATTATTGAATTTGTAAAAAATGGATTCCAAATGTTTTAATATTGAGTTATAAATTTTTTAAATAGGGTTATTTCATTTTTAGTCATTTTGAATAGTAATGATAGTAAATTTTTTAAGCAAGGTAAAACTAAATTGGTTTAATTAAGGTTAAAAATAATGAGATAAATACTATAAATTAAAACCTGAATTAATTTTATTTTAATATTATACTCATTCATAATTATAAAAATTCAAATATATGACCTTTTTTCGATTTGATCATGTTTTTGACTTTTATATTATGAAATGTCAAAAAATCATTTTCATTGTCTTATTAAATTCAAATTCATGATATTAGGATAAATATAGGATTTTTTGAGTTAAAAATGTTTATTTGAAAAATTAATTTTTATTTTTGTCCGGGTAATTTATTTTTAAATTTTTTTCAAGTAATTACCTTAATGTCTTATGAAACACTAACACGGTAGTTAAGAATGTAGTAGAAAAATCTATTAAATGATTTCAAAACTCTAAAATTAATATTATTTGAGAGTGTTTTTGTAATCCATAAATTTTTAAATAAAATTGAAATATTATAGTTTTTTTATTCATTATATTTAAGTTAATTTTTTTTATTATAGTTTTAATTTTCAATTAAAATGAAACGGTCCAAAAATTGTCCTTAGTGTTATTTTATAATAAATAATATTTTGTTAAAATCATTAAAACTCCAAAAAATCCTATGTTTGGAAACTTTATTGGGATATGGTTTTGAATTTCAAACATGTCCCATTTGTGGTCCTATTTTATTTTTATAGAAACTTTAATGACCCTTAGAGAGTAAAATGTTTTATACCTGAGTAATTGTAAAAAATGGTTAACACGAGTTAAAAAAGATAATGATAAAAAAGTATAAACTTATTATAAATTTATTATATTATACTATTTAAAATAATACTCATACTGGAAAGAAAACATACCTTTTTGGAGCTATTTTAATATATACTATAATTTATATTGATTTAATACTTTTTTATAAATTTTAAGAGTTCCCTCCCCTCTTATATAAGATGCAACCTACTATCATATTTTTCACATTTAAAAATCCATTTGGTTTAGCCAATAAAAGAAAAAATATATTCATAACATAAATATCCATGTCTTAGATACTATTTATTGATTAGAAAACAAACCTTTTAAGGTTTTTTGGTTAAAATTTATAGGTTTTTTAAATAATTGGTATCATTATTTGCTGAACACTTTTTATTTATTCTTCCTTCCTTTTATTTATAGTATTCTTAAACGCTTATAAAATTGTAATATTATTATATTCCATATAATAATATGTCATTATTCCAATTACAGAATTTATATCCTTCTCCATCCCCTACAAAATGGGAAAGGAATCCATCATTCATGTGTACGACAAACTACCACCAAAGAATAGATAGAATTAATTTTCCATCACCACCTCTCCCAAATGGTAAGAATGATTAATTTATTATATATATATATATATTATATTAATGAAATATTTTTCATTTTATAAAATAAAAATATCGTATATTTTCTTATCTTTCCATTCAATGAAAAATGATAACATCCTTCGATCATAAGTGTGGACTACCACCGCCATGAATGCATGGGCTTTATTTACCATCAACACATCAAATTTATGAGATTTATAAATTTATTTAACAAATAATAATATTTTTCATATTATTATATTTTTATAAAGATAAAAATTCACATTCCTTCTTTTCATAATTATTATTGAAAAATTGAAACATTACTCATGCGTATGTACTGCCTGCCATCTCCAAGATTGTAACGAATTTAATTTTTCATAGCTTCTTTACATGATTTGTTATAATAGTATAATTTATTTATAAAAATTATAAAAATTTCATTATTATTATTATTATAAATTTGGTATAATAATCACTTCTTTTACCATAATCAACCAACTAAACTCATTTTGAATATATGAGCTGAATTTATTCAAAAGTATTGACATAAATAATTGATTAACTAATTTTATATAACATGATACAAAATAAAATAAAATTAATAATGAAAAAAAGGTTCCTAATAAAAAATAATTTATATAATTTTTTTATTCAAAAGTTAATTATCATACATGGTGAGTCGAACTTGATGAAAGGGAATTTCATTTAGAAATCCTCTTTTAAATCCTCCATTTTAACTCCTTTCCTTCCATATCCTTATTTTTTAAAATATTTTAAAATTCTATTTATTTGGAAAAAAATAATTACAAATGAAAATGTATTTCACTTTTTATGATATTTTAAATTTTTTTCCAATGGAATCATTTCACCAATGGTTTTTACTTTCTTCACAAAAGACAATAGAAATGTTCTATTTTAATGTATATGATAATAATGACTCTTCCCACCATCATAACAATTATTTGACATTTAGATTCCTTTATAATCACTCATGTTTCATTCAAAGTAAAACCTATTTACTTTTTATGGGTATTTTAGTAATGAAAATGAGGTTTTAAATGGGAAGGGTATTTTGATATGCAGAAGTGTTTTGTATATGGGTTCGAAGTAATTTTTCATTAGTTTTATGGCTAAATAGTGAAATATTAAAGGATTTAATCATGATATTATAAATGTATATTTTCTTTATTAGTTAGACTAATATAGATCATGATCTTGGGTGATCCTGATATATCTTATACAATGTGGGTTTTCTGATATCATTCCAATGCATTGGTTAATTATATTAGAAGTCGACCATATGGTTGTTATAATTTAAGGGTTTTGTTAGGATTTTATTAAGATGATGTCCCAAAGAACATAAATGAATTTTCTATTAATAATAATTGGTTTTATCAAAATTTTTATATTTTAAAAGAGAATCTAATAATCATTTTTAAAGGAATCATTATTCCATTTTAGGTTAAATGGGAATTTTTTAAAAAAATTCAAAGGTTCACATGTTTTCAAAGAAACACTCAAGACTAATATTTTCAAATATAATATATTATAATTTATTTCATGAGTAAATTTTGGAATTTTTTTATTGTTTATGTAAAATTTTGTTTGAGAACCTGGTTTTTATTTTAATTGAAAACTCCTAGTTTGATATCATTATTTTAAAATGGACTAACTAGTTTATTTATTCATTTTATGACCCATACATAGATTTTCGTGCACATACAAAATTTTATAATTTTTTTCATACTGTTTAAAGATGGATAATAACAAAGAAGAATTCAAGTTTAAAATAATGATTATTTATCATGAAAATAAAATGATTTTCTTTTTAAAAGTTTTGTTTCATCGAAAAAATGGATACATAATAGAAATATGCAGTTTTTAATATATGTGTTAATTACATAATGATTATGACTTAAAACTATAAAATTATAAACCAAAAATATCTTTGGGAAATAATAAATGGGAATTATAGTATAAATACACAAGTATATGTAATGATTGTGGTTATTTCCTTACTCTATAATTGTTTTATGTTAATTATTTATAATTTATTTTTATTTCCTACTTCGATTACTAGAGGTTGTTTAATAAATTTTTTCATAACTCCCAATGAATTTTGACCATAGTATAAAGTGTTTTAGAAAATTATTTAATACCTTTAATATTAACTATTTCCTGGAAATAATTTATATATATTAAATATATGTTTTAATCCCACCAATATGGGTGTTGAAGAAAAATGAATCTTATTGCCCGTGGAGGTGATAGTTTTCACATACTAATGATTAATAACTCAATTTATAAAATAATTTTAGGGGAATAAGTAAAATGATAATTTTTAATTTAATAATAATATTTATGTCATAAATATAAAATTTATTCATCCATTATATCATTTTTGTAATACATGAATGGACGTTATGAAAAATGGAAGACATCACTATGTGGAGGTGATAATTCAAACAATGAATTAGCGATAATTTTTTAAATCTTTGTGGATGGAGAGGAATAAATAATTGATTGTCAAATAATTTAAAATTATATTGGTATAATAATTTTTATAATATAATTATATTTTTATTTTTATAGTATTTTTTTAATAGATATATTAAATATAAAAAGTTTTGAAGAAGGTAATACTTATGTGGGAGACTTTATATTCCCTTATAGATTTCCTTAGAAGTGAAGGAATTAGTATAATTTATAGAGACTATGGTAATTAATTATGACAAAATGACTTATAATAGAGTTATTTTGTGAATAATTTTAAGGTATATTTATCTATTTAGTTTAACCATGGATGGATGGATGTGATCCCCTTTTTATAAGTTATTAAAAGGGAACATTTAGGAACACCCTTTACACATACATGATATCGATAAAACATTACATGGGAAATGACCAAACAATTTCTTAATAATACTATATAGGGTAATATTGGGTCTAATAAGCCTCAAAAAATACATTCCTCACAAGTTGTACCATGTTTCACGTCATTTACCATAGTTATTTTATATTTTTACACTTTTATTTTTACCCTGATACTTTTTTTACTATGTAATTTATATTTTATTTAAAATAATTAGGTAAAACCTATTATAAAATATTGATATTTAGATAATAAAATTAATCTTCACATATTATAATTCTATTTATAAATATTAATTAATAAACTTCTAAATTAAAATATAGAATATATTTAAAAAAAGTTCTCATAGAAAAATGACATTTAACCATTATGTGTTATTTATTCATATTCAATGTCGATTTAAAAATGAATGAGTTTTAATTTAGTCATATATAATTTTAAAAATAATACTATATCAATAATTTAATTTATATCAATTTCATTGATTAGAAAATAATTTCAGGATATTAATAAAATGATTTATAATTTTTTTCTATCATCTTATTAATTAAAACAAATCCATATAATATTTTGTTTACACAGTGAATAAAATTAACCTTGTTTATAAATATTTACATGTTTAGATCACATAAAAAATAAATTTTCTTATGTATAATTTCAAAATATGTATAATTCTAATTTTTAATATGTGCAAGTAAAAACAATTTTTTCGTGTAAAATATTACTTGAGTTTGAAAAATAGTAAACATGTGTTTTCAAAATAATAAATAATATTTTAAAATTCATTATATTACTTATAAAATATGTTTTGTTTATATCAAAATGGTATCTTGAAATTTTAATTAATTAATGAATTATAAATTTAATAGTTTTTAGTAAAATTTGAATTTTAACTCTTTTGAAAAAAATAAATTATTTAAAAAAGAAAAAATAATGTTAAGATAATATTGATAAAATAAAACAAAAAATGAACTTAATTTGGTTAAATTGACACTTTAAATTTATTATAAATATTATAATTCAAAATTTAGTTACTACTATCTATTCCCACTAGTAAGACAACAATAAGGGTCATCCTGAATAATTTAATTTTACTAATGTTTTTAGGTTTTTTGTTTATTATATTATTTCATGTAATATAAAATACTCAACATAATATCTATTAAGGATAAATAATAACTAATATCTCAGGTCATTACATTCTCCCCCTTAAGAAACATCACCGTTAAAATTTGACTTCACACAATAATGTGAAAAAATGAGGATACTTTTACTTCATAATATATTCAGTTTTCCATGTCGACACTTCAAACATATGGTTTTCTAAAGTACATTAACAAGGTGTTCTTTATTATTTCACTAAAATTTATCTATGTGGTTTCAGATATTTAATGAAAACTCCTCATGAGAGAGATGACTCTCTAACTATACTACTACTGAATTAATTACATGTGAGGGATCTAGTATGTACTTCCATAAGAGGAATACATGGAACACATAATGTACAATAAATTGATTTTTTGGGAGATATTCTCAAATAACCTCAACTATATGGTTATTAATAACCAAAAAGCAGAAAAAATATCTCATAAATTGATTCCCCTTCATTAAAAATCTTATGAATCTCTTCCATGGAGATATATAGAGGAACTATTTATAACCAACCTCAATCTCTATATCTCATTAACATTTAACTCCTAAATTTTCTACTGAATTATAGTTTCATTAATGTGTTGTTTAATTGGGTTGAAATTCTTTATGATTTATTAAACCAGATTAGGTAAATGAAAATTTCATTCACCCACTTCTTCCCAACACATAGGTTTTTTTATATCTCTCCCAATAGATTGCTTCTTATAGGGCCATTTGGATGAGGGAGTGGAAAATGTTTTTTAAGATAACATTACTAGAGAAATATGTTTTTCCCAATCACCCATGTTTCCCAAAGAATATTCTATCAATATATTCTCACGTGTTTGGATATCTCATTCAGATTGGTAAACATTCTATGGGTGCTAGGACATATTGAAGTTAAAATTCATTTTTAGATAATACCGATGAATCTTCCAGAACATTATGTGAACCTTAGTCCTTTATCAAATAAAATCTATAGTGGTTTTCATTGCAACATCACTAATTATATAATGTATATTTTTTAAGGTGATCATGTGAGAAGTAATGTCAAATAGAAATTAACTAAGTAGTATTTATAGTATCATTCGCAAAATCCTATATATAATTTTTATCCTTTGATGTGATTTAGTATTCCGTGAAAAAATTCTTAGTAAATTTTTCCTATTTAGATATAGGTATTGGAGCTGGTTGATCATATCCTTATATTTATTCCTCTCAGAGTTTACCTACAAAACAATAGGGAACTTTGTTGTCTGTTCCACAATATGTTTCTTGATATTGTCTGAATATTTGTGTTCTAGTATACTAGTATATACACCATGATTTCTAGGTTGATAAATAATACAAATCTATAATAATCATTCAATATCTACTTCTTAATATTTGGATACGATGAAGTGAAAATTTGTTAAAAAAACATCACAAATCCTTTATCATCAACCATTATCATTGAGGTTTTTACCTTCCTCATAGAATCAAGCTTTTTCTATATCACCACATCAAACCTTTTTTTTTCTTAATCATGTCATTTTTGGATGGATTGATAATCATTTGATAATGTTATGATGATTTTCCATTATTTAATATTCTCATTTACATCCATTTCTACCCAAAAAGATCATATACTTCTGAATCCCCATCATAGATAGGGTTATCTGATCTTTTCTACATAGATTAATTGTCACTTTGGTTTCCTTCCAAGGATGGTAGTTTGTGGAATAATAGTAATCGTTAATGAGCTCTTTCCATATTTAATGGTGTATTTTGAGATTCATTTTTGGGAATAAATATTTCAAGCCCATGTTTTCTATATATATATATAAATATATTTCAGGTAAACCATAGAGGTAATTCATTAAAATTATAAATACATAGATTAATATAGTTTAATAAAGATCATGAATTTGAAATTTATTTCAATGTTCCTTAAACTATATTGAGGTATTGGATAAAAATTTATCATTATACATTAATACATACCCAAAGACATTTTTTATTCATAAATATAGATAAAACATTCCTCCCCACTTGTTGGTTTAGTAGGAATAGGTTCTATGGTTAACATCTTCATTAACTCATTTAAGCTCTAAACACACTTATCTATACTAATATACTGCACTACATTATGAGTAATATTTGTTTATGGGTTTTATAAGATTGATAAGTTTCTAAAAATCACTGTTAGTACCCAACTAATATAAGGAAACTATGTATTTCATTCAGAGACTATGGTTAAGTGAAATAATCAATAAGATTTTTCTTATAAGGGTCCAAAGATAACCTATTATATTTGATAAAATTCCCCCAAAAAATATATGTGATCTATAAAAAACTCACATTAAAAATAATTTCCCTATAACTTCTCCTTCTTAAAAATCATTATAATAACATTCAAATATTCATCATGTTCCTCCTTTATTTTGTAGTATACAGGAATGTCATCTAACTACATTATATAAAATTAACAATGGTAATCCCCGATGACTCAATTAATTAAGTCCATAATTATCTATTGGATAATTCAATAGTCTAAATGGAATGACTATGAACTCATAGTGAATTTACTTTTTATGAATGGTGGCCTTTGGAATACCATCCTTCTTCCCCTTGAACTGATGATATCGTGAATATGGGTCTACTTTAAGGTATTAGTATATTATGTGTAATTTATTTAACAAGTAATCCATCCATGTAAGTGGATACCTTTTATTTACTCTTATCTTGTTGAGTTCATGGTAATCTCTTTAAATATGAATAATCCTTTTGTTCTTCTTAACTAAGGACTGGTGTAACTGATGGTGAATAACTCAAGCATATGAAACCTGTGTCATTAGGTTTTTGTAATTATTTTTTCTTTTCATCTAGTTTAATATAGGCTTTATATATGATGTTTTGGGTATTAGTATATATCCTTGAATAAGATCAACTGGGAACTCATCCACATGGTTATGAGGAAAACCAATAAAATATTTAGGGGAACACATAATTATAATTTCTTACCAGGGGAATGTCCTCAATATTTTCTTCTTCATTGATTCAATCATTTGACCTAGATACACATGAATGTAAGGAAACAATATTTTTGATTCTAAATAATATTACAAAGGACATTCGACCTTCTCCTTACACTTTAATATAATTGGAAGGTAATTCGGGTAATTAAATGTGATTTATTTCTCTTATAAGTTGTTGTTGGATATATATATAGGAAAACAATCCTTTTAAAAAATAACAAGAAATTATTCTAATGGGAATATGATATGGTTCATTGGGAGATTAATCCAATAGATATCAACTACAGAATGGTTATTTACTTAATATGCAACAATTAGTATATTAATAGTTTTAACAGATAACTTATCCTCCTTGTCTTATGGTGGTGTTGGGATAGTTTATTCAATCTTTCATGATATGGAAGAGTTCATAAAAAATGAATTGAATAGTATATACACTTTTCTTGAATTAATATCTTAAATACCTATCACCACATTATTTCCATAATCTACCTATATAGTAGTAATATCGTAAGAAGACCCTTGATATCTTTGACATGGGGGCTATTATAGTTTGTTATCTTAAAGAACAATTTTATAAATGAATTTGTTTTTATAGTACCCATATTCCATGATGGTGAAACATTGGAATGTTGTATGAGGATGTATCTCGAATTTTTTAGTGACCCCAACCTGGAAGCCTGGAGTCGATGTCTTACTTCATTACATTGGAATGAGATACAATGAATCACATCCCAAATGACAGAGTAGTTTAGTATCCTTGGAGAACTAGATACGTACACGAGTATTTTATTAATTATTAATAAGAACATTATATCATAATTTTTTTGGATAACAACTTTATTCCATCTAGAATATCCCAGCATATCCTTCATAGTAAACTTTATTGACTCTTATGGAAAGATAAAAAAATAAGGCTAAGCACAAATGTCGAGTCAAGATTAAGTAAAACAGATGGTATCATGAATAAACAATGAATGTTCAATATTGAAATTTAAATAACTGATAACACATTAAAATTAAATAATTTCATAATGAATAATCAATATTGAATGTTAAATTGAAAAAAACACAATCCATTTAATCAATAAGATGAGAATGAAATGCATCCATAGATAATATCACATTGAAAATATCATGGTTAATAATAATTGAATCAAAAAAAAGTAAATGATTAATTCATTGGATTCAATTATTCTCTTGTAAATCATTAATTTAACTTAAAAACCTTTCGCAATATGGTTTAAAACATTCTTCTATCAAGACCATTCATAAGATAGTTTAAAACATACTATTTAGAAACATACAGCGTTTCTTCCCAATTCATTTCATCTCAGGAGACAACCGATGCATCAAGGGGATTTCATTAATAGGTCCAAAACCCCTGTATTTAATTTCCAAATAATTCAATATATAAAAAATAATAAATAGAACTCATAAACACTTTTCTATAAAAAATAACCATATTGAAAAAAGGATACAAATATTTCAATATTTCGTTAGCTAAATAAAAAATGTTCGAAGTAAAAATCATATATAAAATGTTATATAGTTTAGTAAATAAAAATATAAATCACAAAATAGTATGTATATTTAATATTAATTTAATTTCCAATGACTAATGGTTACATGAATGTTTTTTAAGAGGAAGTTAACAATCAAAAAAGAAACTGAAATTGGACAATAATTCATTACATTTGGTAATTTCTTAGCCAACCCCCCTTAGATAAAATAATTAAAATTGAAACATAAATAACATGAATAATGAAGTATTGTTTATTTTAAATTTCAAAAGGGTTTTATATACTCCTTATGAAATAATATAGCTACATAACATAACGTATGTTGCAAAAAAGGAAAATTGATACAAAAAATACCTTACCTCAAACATTCAATTATTTGAACATGAATTAACATCATGTATGATGGTTTTAAAACAGTTATTATATTTTAAAATAACCATATTAATATTTAAAAAACCATACATGATTATTTTCATTATATATTATCACCAGTTGATTAACAATCATTCATTATTTTCATTGTTTTAGGTGTTAATTTTCTTGTTTTCTCTTGCATATTTAATTATGTAATATTTAGTTATTCTGAATATTAAATAGTTTCATTATCCCAAGAGTAATAATAATGAAATAATAATCATATTTATAAATCAATTATACTTTTAAGACCAATCATTAAAATGTGGTTATGAAACATGAAGTACGCTATGATGATGGAGACTGCAGATCATACGTACACATGAGTAATGTTTAAATTTTACAAAAATCATCATGGAAAGGTGGTAAGTAATACATTACCTTTCCAGAAGGATAATTATATCACAAATAATATATATTTTTTACATATATATACAAATATATATATAATCCATGTGGTATGGTGATTAAAATCAACTCACATCTCTTCCTGAAGATGGTAGTCCAAAAACAGACGAACGATGTTATCATAATTTAGTGTAAAAATAAATAAAAGGATGGATTATATTTAATTATTGATTAATAATTCATAAATATATTAATTATTTCATTTATATCATATATAATTATTAACATTATTCTTTCTCACCTTCCACGTAAAGCGTTAGTGAATGATGAATCACATCGCTTCGTGAGGCGGTAGTCCACTATACACATGAGTGACGTTATTGTGTCTCATATGGAATGAAAAATGATAAGGTATATATGATATAATTAATGCATAGTTATATTAATGTTTTTAATATCAAATATATATCTTATAAACATCATAATACCCAACCTTGAGAGGTGAAAATGGAAAAAATGAACGACATCGGTTCATGAGGGGGTAGTCCACCGTACACACAAATGATGATTTTATATCTCATTTTATGGAAGAGAGACTAGTTTTATGTCATATAAATAACATAATTTTGTATATTTATATTTTATATACCATGTATATTATATTTTTGGGACCAAGTTGTATGGATAAGGAAGTAATATGAGTTTTTTTAAATATTGTTGCCTTTTTTTTTGTCTAAAAGGATAAATCAATTCACATTGTAAATGTCATGGTAAACATGATAGTGATTTTCGGATTTTTATTTAAAATATATCATAATTCTTTTTGGATATATTTTTATTCAATTCCTATGATGCAAAGGAGGATTAAATATGCTGTAAATCGTATTCAAGTTTGATTAGATAGAATGATATTACTAGAAGATATGGAAGTTAAAATATATTCCTTTGAAAATTTGATTATGCAAACGATGATTGATCAACGGTTAAAAATACTGACAGATAAGGTTCTAAATAAAATAATATAACAAAAAATAAGTTTTTTTTGGAGATTTCCAAATCAGTTTTTTATGGAGGATCCATTCCATTATGTTTTCCAAATTTTTCGGCCTGAAAATTGGGACTCTGTTTTTTGAAAAGGAATATATTTTTCAAAGTAACATACAATTCACAAATAGTGAAGGATAGATTTTGGATCACATAAGAGGTTCAAAGAAAAACAATGGAATATATTCAAATGATTCTACATAAAAGTGATATGCAGACCATGTAGCGTGGTACATGAATAGCATAAGTAAAACGGTTCATGGGAGGCTTATGGTATGTGGATGGAAAACTATTTGCTGAAGCCTCATCGCTTGTGGCTGAGATAAAATGATTAATTTGTTGAATTAAAATAGCTCTTGTAAGGCCTTCATTTTCTGCTGATACATTGTGATTTGTTTTTATAAGTGATCGACCACCAAAGGAGAAGAAAGGAGCTACACGAAGCTTAGAAGGAATAATGGTTCGTGGGAGGAGCATATCTTCCAGTGAAGGTTATCCCACAATGAAGTTTTTGGTTAATCAGATTAGTGATATTTATATATTTATATTCCTATATAAAGGACCTTAATTATAACACCCTGACCCCAGTTACCCAGAGTCGGTGAATTGTTATATAACATTGGAATGATCACAAGGGATCAAATCTCGAAAGACTGGCCAGTTTAGTAGGCTTAGAAGTACTGGAAACATACATAAGTTTTACATTATATTATAAATTGAAAAACAACAAAAAATTGCCTCCTTTGAACACATTCATACACCATAGACTATCCCTACAGGTCGGTCATAATATACTTCTTCACATCCTGGGAAAAATAAAACCTAGAAAGGGGTTAGCTCAGGTGCTTAGTAAGGATAACTATATAGTGGCAACTTTCGTAAATAAGAATAAAAATTTATGGCAATGTATAAGAGTAAAACACAAGAAATTTAAACTTGAAATTCGGCATAATATCGAAATGATAAATCAAATAATGCCATTTATTTATTCACATTGATATTCTACTAGTCAAATAATCACATGTAATATCAATAACCAATTTCATAATGATGGAATGCATAATTCTAGACATCATAACCATATAGTGAAGGCCTCATTCCAAGAATAAAAATAATATTTTGTCATGGTCTTGTTCGAAGACACTAGTTTGTCTCACAAAACCTACCGATGCATCGAGGAGCAATAGCGGGCTCCACCTGCAACATACTAAGTCCAATGCATTCCTTATATGAAAAGGTTGAAACATAACATAAATATTCATATTAAAACAATCATACGAAATGTAAATACATAAACCATAAAACATGAATGGTATAAAAATAACACATCCAATGTCAAACATACCACAATACCTTCAATACAATAGGTAAGATTTTATAGTAATAAATCAACTTCAAACAAGTGTAAAATCCATCAAAGGATGTTGACATAGATGAAATCAAAACTATTTGAGAGAAATATATCTTTGTATTTTGATATCATTTAAATGTATTGTAATTATAAAAGAAAACATTTATTATTAAAATATTCTTATAAGCTTGTAATGGAATCTTTGAAGGTGTTATAACTACAAAAAATTTCATCACCCTCCGTATATGTTAAAAACATTCTTACGTCAATTTTTCGAAAAGGTCATAAAGTAATTTTTTTGGAAAGTGATGAAAAGTTTATTTTAAAATCATTTTATAAAAAGTCAAATAAGGGTAAAAATTACTTTAACCCACAATCTAGGAAGTAGTAAAAATTTTTTGATATAAATTTTTAGGAAACATGGATGTGGACGATAAAGAGTTCCTAGTAGATACTCACGTATAAAAAACGTCAGATAATGAAAAGATTATAGAACTAACCCTTAGCTTGTACTTTTCCTTGGTCGAGGGTACGTTAACCTTCTGTTTAATAGTTAAATAATTGTTATTAAATTATACAATAACCACATAAATAAATACGATAACATATATAATCCTTTAATATTGCTTTGTTAATAATATTTTAGTAGTATCATTGTTTTGGGTGTTAATTGATTCATTTTCCTTTATATGATTTGTTATATAAGCCATGTTTGTTATAGATAGGATCTATTTTATATATATCCCTAATTATATTATGTTCTTAAACATTATATTTAATCATAAAATAAAAATTATACTTGAATGGTTAGGACGAGGAATGTATTTAATCGCGTTTGTGAAGACGATAATCCGTACGAATGCACGAGCAACAATATCATTCTATTGATGGTGAAATAGTGTGTAATTAGATGGAATATCATATATAAAGAATCCATAACATGTTATATTTATTATTTAAATTAGTTATACTCATTATTATTTCAATCCAAATAATAATGTGTTTGAATAACAACCTACACCACAACCTAGAGACAGTAAGCCGTACGTACGCACGTATTTGTGACTTGTCACTCATAGGATGGATAAAATAATGAATATGGTTGTACCATATTTATGAAAACATCATAGTATGTATATGTTACTAGAGTTATTATTTTGTTATGGAAAAAACAAAGAAAGATGAAGTGGAAGAAGAAAATGAAAGAGGTGGTGAAATTATTACCTCTTCTTCGGGTGTCTCCTTTTGAGTTGATCAAAAGTTATCATTAGGATAGATTTACAATCAAAGTAATGACTCTAGGTAGAAGTGAGCGTAGTTGAGAGGATATTTGAGCCAGTTTTTGCCGATCCAAATATCTTTGGAGGTGTGATTTGGAATGAAGGAGAAGTACCCTTTTATAAGAGTGGTGAGGGCCACTTTAGGAAAATATTGAAATATTATTTTTTTATACAATCATATTCTGTTTATAATAGATAAAAATAATTTATTTTGAGGATAAGGTTGGTATGGGTCTAAAAAATATCAACCAATAGGTTTTATATCAGTTTATGTCACCATATTATCTGTATCGTTTAGATTTAACTCTTAGTTAAATAGTTTATCTTTGACCAAGTTTTCATGTATTATTATAATAAATGGGTAATAAACTTACTATAAAAATACAAGAGAACCCCATGTGTTTCATTATTGATATATCTATACTTATATTTTTCCTTTGGCTGGACATTATATTTTTAGGAATATTGTATCAACTAATAACATAGTATTTGTTTTAAAAACTCATTTATGTCAATTTTGATAGTATTCGATATCTGGTTTTTTTGAAAGTCATGAAAAATTTATCACTTCAATTTTTTTAATAAACCCTAACCGGTTATATTGACATATAAAATTAATGGAATTCATCAGAAGTACTAATTTACATTTATTTGGATATTTATAATATCAATTATTTTAATCTTCCTTTAATAAGGTAATTACTACATCATCATTGTGTCATTAATAAATTTAACTTTTTAATGTCTCAAAATTATAAATAAAATAAAATTATGTAAGAAATATTTTTATATTTATAATTAATTTTTATAGTTGAATTTATCTTATGTATAACCCTATATTAAAAATAGTTTAGTTATTAAACATCGAATTTATCACTTTTAACTCTTCGTTAAATAAAATAAAAATAAATGTCCTAATCTAATTAATGTGGAACAAAAGGGTAATATTTTATTCCTAAAGTTGATTGTGGTCGAAATAGACTTATAAAAGATAATTAGGACATTTTTTAGGGTAATTATTATATCAATTTGTACCTTTAATTATAGTATTTTCTTTTAACTACAGTAAATAAAAGTCAAAAGTTACTATTACCCAAAAATTATTTTCTTCTTATTGAACCATGTTTTACTTACTGATATCAAACATATCTCACTGATTTGTGAAATTCAATTCACTGAAGCAATAAAATTACGTTTTATGAAAATTTTCAAATGCGCCTAAAAGGTCTGTAAAAGACGGTAAAATGTTCAATAATATTTAATACATCTAATTTATTATAAAATATATCCAATGAATTAAATTGAACTTATGTTGGTATTATGTATCTGTTTTGACATAATATCAATTTAAATAAAATAAAAAAATTTAAATAAAAAGTAGGTTTTAAACAATAATGCAGTGTTTTTTTACTATTCATCAAAAATTGAAATTTTTTGAAAAATATGAAAAATTCTTCCTAAGTTAATTTTGATATTCCGAATACAAAAATTAAGTTAATTTTGAAAAATATAATTTATAAAATTTCAAAAAGTTGGTATTACTATTCATAACAGCTAGTTAGATTGGTCGTGGTGTGTTAGAACTCGATGTTGTGTACAACGCAAGCAATCCTATTATTCAAAGGGAAGCGTGTTGTGGAAGATTAAGGTGTTATATTCTTCCCTCCTTAATATCATTTATTCCTAGAAATTTCTAGAATACTAATGCATAAAATTATTTGTGTGGTTCTTCATCATATGTTCCTCAGGTTCCCACGTTGACTCTTCCATCCTATGGTTTCTCCATAGAACTTTCACTAGACGAGTCGTCCGATTTTCTCAACAATTGTTCTCTTGTATCAAGAATCTTGAATGGAACTTCAAAACAAGATTGATCGGGTTCAAGTTCTATTTCATCATAGGTGAGTACATGTGTTGGTTCAGGCATGTATTTCCTTAACACTGATAAGTGGAACACATCATGAACTTTGGAGAGACATGGCAGCATTGCTAAACATTAAGCTATAACTCCAATTATTTCCAGAATTTCGAAAGGTCTGATGTACCAGAGTTTCTATTTACCCTTTTTACCAAATCATAAAACACCCTTCCATGGAGATAACTTTAAGAAAAATGATCTCCTACTTGAAATTCCAAATCCTTCCTATAGTTATGAAGTTAGCTCTTTTGCCTACTTTGAGCTGCTTTGATGTGGGTTTGGATAATCTTCACCTTTTCCATTGTTTCATCAACATGTTTTGGGCCTATGAGTTCTCTTTCACTAATATCATCCCAAAAAGTTGGTGTGTGACACCTCATTCCATATAAAGAATTACATGGTGCCATCTGAATACATGAATGTAAGATATTGTTATTAAAAAATTCTACCTGAGGAAAATGTTGATCCCACATACCTTGAATGTCATGTGAGAAAGATCTCAACATGTCTTCTAAGGTTTGAATAGTCCATTTTGATTTTCCATAACTTTGAGGGTGGTAGGAAGTGCTCAAAAAAAGTTCAGTATCCATGGCCTTCTGAATACATCTCCAGAATCTTGACGTAAAATGAAGATCATAATCAGAAATAATCGATGTGGGTACTCCATGAAGTCTTACAACTTCATTAACATATAGTCTTGCTCAAAGTTCAAGTGGTAAATCTTCTCTTATATAAAGAAAACGTGCTAAAATATTAATATGATCTACAATGAACCATATTGAATCATTCCTTCTAGGAGTCTTTGGTAGCCCCATGACAATGTCCATCATAATATCATTTCATTTCCACTCAAGTATGGGAAGAGGTTGCATGAATCCTCAAGGATGTTTTCTTCCACCCTTCACTTTTTGAAAAACCATACATGTTGACACATTATCAGCAATATCTTTCTTCATGTTGTCCCACAAAAAATGTTCCTTCAAATATCTATACATCTTAGTTCTAGTAGGGTGTAATGAGAAATTGGATCTATGAGCATCATCCAATTATTCCCTTTTTAGATCTGGTATATCGGGAACACAAAGGCTCTTCCCAAATTTTAAAATCTCAACTTCTTATACGAAGTTGATCAATCTCCCATTGTTCACAACCTTAATTTTCTTTTGAAACTCCTCATCATCATCCTGATAACTTTTTATCCTTTCTAATTGATATGGTTTAGAAACCATTTGGAAATGTATTGATGTTTAATCTTACATGATTATTCCCATATCCATATTTACTAGATCTAGGAACATAGGATCCCTTTTAAATCTCTTCTTATTCAAAACTTAATGATACTTTTGGCTCAAAGAACCTTACACCTTATTTTCCTTCCCTGAGTGGTACTGTATAATGAAATAATAATATTTCAGAAGTTAAAGCCATCATATTTGCGTCATGTTGAGTTCTTTCTGTGATAAAATATACTTCAAACTCTTCTAATTGGTATATATCTGACAATTTTCACCATAAAAATAGTGTCTCCATATCTTCAATTTATAGATTGCAGCTGATAACTCAAGATCATGAGTGGGATATTTTTGTTCATGATTTTTTAGCTGTCATGATGCATAGGAAATAACTCTATCATTCTGTATAAGGACACAAACAAGTCCTTTCATTAAAGATTCACTATAAATAAAAAACCCATAATTCCCCTGTGGTTGAGTCAATATAGGATCATTGACCAATATTATCTTAAGTTTATCCAAATATTCCTCACACCATTTTGTCAAAACAAATTTAACCCCTTTACGAGTGAGCTTGGTTAATGGGTTTTCCAATCGGGCAAAATTCTCGACGATACACCGATAATAACCTGCTAAACCAATAAAACTGCAAAAGTCATTTTTACTCATCAGTGATGGGTATTCTTGTATTTATATTTTAATATAAGGATCAACAATTAATCCATCCTTAGAGACAACATGGGATGAAAAAAAAATTTGATTTCAAAATTCATATTTGGTAAACTTTCCAAGTAACTCATTTCTTTTGAGGGTTTTAAGAATAGTGCACAAGGGATTTTCATGATATTCATATATTTTGGATTATACCATGATATCATCACTAAATAATACTATAAAGTTATCAAGATATATATTAAAAACCCTTTTCATTAGATCCATGAAGAAAGTTGGTGCATTAGCCAGTCCAAAAGGCATTACTATAAATTCATAATGCTAATACCCGGTATGAAAAGCTATATTTGTAATGTCTTCTTTCTCTACACACAACTGATGATATCCTGATCGAATGTCAATTTTTGAGAAAAATTGAGCTCTAAGAATTTGGTCGGATAAATCATCCATGTTAGGTAGGTGATACATGTTCTTTATTGATATAACATTGATCTCCTTGTAGCCAACACACAACCTCATAGATCCATATTTCTTCTTAACAAAAAGGGCATGGGATCCCCATAGAGAAAAAATATGGAGAATAAATCCTTTATTACACAATTCCACCATTTGTTTATTTAGTTCTAATAATTACATATTGGCCATTATATAAGGGGTCATCGATATGGGCCTTGAACCATGAATTAAATCAATGCAAAACTCAATTTCTCATTATGTAGGATGTCCAGGTAAAACCTCTGGAAACACATCCACATATTATTGTACAATAGGTACGTCTTCTATTCAAACATTCATTTCCTCACCCATAGTTATTTAATTCTCTTCATCCCCAATAACTGAACTTAGTATAGCTATATGTGGTGGAGCTTGATTAGAATTAGATGGTGACATTTCTACTCCAAAGGTAAAGTATTCCTTATCATCATAAAAAACTGTAACCTCTTTCTTCTTAAAATAAAATTTCTTATCACTATCCAAAATGACATCTATAACAAGGATTAAATCAAATTAAATCATGGTTATGATGATGATATCAGGAGATAAAGAACATTTATATGCGCTAATGTGATCAAATTTAAAAAACATTGTTGAAATGATACTCACCTTAGGAGTTTTTACTGACAACTCCATTGTTAAATAAAATTGGAAAAATCTAATTTTCTTAGAAAAAAAGATGATATGAAAAAAATGTGGTGATCCAGTATCAAATAAATCATTGTATAAATTTGAGGAAACCATTAAATTACCCACCACCATACCATTCGGAGCTTCAACCTCAACAGTAGTGATCGCATAACCTTGGTCTTGCACCCTTGGCCTTTTCTAAGGTATGTTTACTTGGTGCTTTGGACATTCATTTTCATAATGTCCCATTTCTCTAAAATTGTAGCATTCAACACTGACATCCACTTTCATTCCCTTGCAATCACGATATGGGTTCTCCTTTTCACCAAACTTGTAACAGGCTCCCATTAGATTCTGGCAAGTACCGTGGGGTTTCTTTCCACATTTACTGCAGGATGGAAATTAATCTTTTCCCTTATTACCATTATTTAAATTTCCTGAATTTTCAACATATATCTTCTATTCTTTCATTTCATTAATGTCGTAATACTTAGAGAATTCATTTTCAGTCTTCATAGCACAAAAAGCAATATATTCATATGATGAGAAGGATTTGTGGACTAATGCTTGATGGATAAATATATTTAACCCATCAAAGAATCAATCAATATTACTCCTTGGGTTACGTATATAATCTGTTGCATGCCTCACTAACCTTCTAGTGTTAGCCTCATACTTTGCAACATTGTCATCTACCTTTTTCCCCAGACTTAGAAATTGTCCTTCCATTCATGCTAGATAGTCATAAGGATAGTATTTTTCTAAGAAAATACCTTTAAACTCCCACCATTCCATATTTGATACTTATTTATCTTCTATTGTGTTTGGAATTAATGGACACCACTGATCTACATCTCCCGTGAGGAAATAAAATACCATGCAAACTTTTTCCCTTTTTCTACTCCCCAAAGAATAAAATATATTCTCTATGTAACTTATACATTGATTATCTACAAATGGATTTTTAGTCCCATTTAATGTTGTTGGTTGTTGCCTCATGAATCAGTCTAACATTGTTCCTCCGCATTGTAGATCAGGGTGCATTATATGGGTACGATTATTATTCATAATCCGAGTGATTTGTCTCAGTATGGTGATAAGCTGATCAGCACCAGTTTCATCACCAACTCCACTCTAATTATCTTGAATAGGAGGGAACTACCTATATGGATTAAGTGTGTCTATACGGTTTCCATTCCTTCCACTAGGTGCTATTTCTAAACAATGGGACACACTAGATTAGTTTATGAATCACAATACATTATTCAAAACTTGTAAAACACTTAACCTAAAATGAACATTTTATGTATATAATTCATAGTCATAAAAATTTTTTCTTTGAGGAGATATATACTTATAAATCCTTCGTAACGGTTTGTAAAGAAAATGTGAATTATCATAAGCATATCCCCCAGGAGTGTCGTCACCAAGAGTGCAACAAAGCCAATTTTTGTGTACCAGGATTCCCCAAGTCAAGCACAAAACTCCTTGTTTGAGTTTTCAATCCTAGGTACATCTATTCTAGATCCACCTATACCTACTCTTATGCATACATGGATATATTTCTTCGAAAACTCACCAAATATGTACATTACAAAAATTAAAGGATGTTCTTGTATACTAATCCTCAAAGTATATCTTAATGTAATGTTCCCTAATCATATTTTTTCTAAATCTAGTTTCCAAGGTTTGTACTAAACTTTTCTGATACCAACTGTAACTCCCTAAAACCAATTACACAGAGTTGGTGAATTATTACAAAAAATTGATACATAACATAAACATTCATATTAAAACTACCATAAAAATTTTTAATACATTAACCATAAACCACGTGTGGTATAAAGATAAAAAATCCAAATTAAATCATATGAAAAAACCTAAAATAAAATATAGAAGATTGTATAATAATAAATCATCTTCAAAAAAGTGTAAAATCCATCGAAGGATTTTGACATAGATGAAATAAAAAATGTTTGAGAGAAATATCTCTTTCTATTTTGAAATAATTTAAAGGTATTGTAATTAAAAAAGAAAACATTTATTTTGAAAATATTTTTATAAGTTTGTAAGGGAATCTTAAAAGGTTTTATAATGGTGGAAAATAGCCGCATCCGCTATATAAGTTAAAAAAACATTCTTACCTAAATTTGTCGATAAGGTCATAAAGTACCCTGTTTGGAAAGAGACATAAAGATTAATTTCAAAACATTTTATAAAAATTAAAATAAGGGTATAAATTAATTTAACCCATAATCTAGGAAATAGTAAAAATGTATTGAAATAAATTTTTAAGATACACAGATGTGGATGATAAAGAGGTCCTAGTAGATACTAACATATAAACAACCTCTGATAATGAAGAGATTGTAGAATTAACCCTTACCTTGTACTTTTCTTTTTAGATGGTACATTAAAATCTTTTATAATAGTTAAATAATTATTTTTAAATTATAAAAGAACTAAATTCATAAATATGACCTCATATATGATCTTTTAATATTTATTTGTTAATAATATTTCAGTAGTATCATTCTTTCGGGTGTAAACTGATTCGTTTTTCTTTTATATGATTGGTTATGCAAGCCATTTTTGTAATGGAAGGAATATATTTGATTCATATATAGAATTATATTAAGTTCTTAAACATTATTTTTAATTATAAAATGAAAATTATTCTTGAATGGTTATGATGGGGTATGAATTTCCTCGCGTTCGTGGAGACTGTAATCCGAACGTACACACGAGTGACAATATCATTCTATTGATGGTGAAATCATATGTAATTGGATGTTATATCATATATAAAGTATCCTTAACATGTTATATTTATTATTTACATTAGTTATAATCATTATTATACCCATCAAGATAATGATGTGTTTGAATAACAAACTACAGCACGACGTGGAGAGGGTAAGCCATACGTAAGCACATACGGTGAATTTTTATTCATAGGGTGGATAGAATAATGAATATGGTTGTACCATATTTATAATAACATCCCATTATGTATAAGGTACTAGATTTATCATTTTTTATGGAAACAACAAATAAAGAGGATGCGGAAGAAGAAAAGAACTTTGAAATAGGTGGTGAAGTTATTACCTCTTCTTCGGGTGTTTCCTTCTGAGTTGATCAAAAGGGATTTTTATGTTGGTTTTATGATCAAAGTAAGGCATCTAAGTATATGTGAGGGTTGTTGGGAGAAAATTTGAGTATGGGTTGGCCGAGAAAAATGGATTTGGAGGTGTTATTTTGAGTGAAGGGGAAGTACCCTTTTATAAGAGAGGTGAGGGTCACTTTAGGAAAAGCTTGAAATATTATTTTTTATACATACATATTTGGTTTATAATGGCACAAAAATTATTTATTTTGAGGATATGGTAGATATGGGTCTAAAAACTCTCAACCAATATGATTTATAATGGTTTATGTCACCATATTAACCTTAACTTTTAGATTTAACTCTTTGTTAAATAGTTTAACTTTTACTAAGTATTATTGTATTATTATAATAAATGGTTATTAAAATAACTATAAAAAGATAAGAGAATCCAAAGTGGTTCAATATTGATATATATAACCTTATATATTTCCTTTGGATTATCCTTATATTTTTAGTAATCTTATATCAATTAATAATATAGTATTTGTTTTAAAAAATCATTTATGTCAATTTTGACACTATTTGGTATTTTGTTTCTGTGAAAGTCATAAAAAATTTATCAGTTTGAATTTTTTTTAATAATCCCTAACATGACATATTAACCTATAAAATCTATAGAATTCATCAGATGTCTCAATTTACATATATTTGGATATTTATAATATCAGTTATTTTAATCTTTCATTAATAAGATAATTAATGCATCATCATTGTGTCATAAATAAATATATTTATTTAATGTATAAAAATTATAAATAAAAACAAATTATGTAGGAAATATATTTATATTTCTAATTAATTTTGGTAGTCTAATTTATCTTATGTATAACCCTATATTAAAAATGGTTTAGTTGTTAAACTTTGAATTTTACTCTTTTAACCCTTTTTTAAATAAAATAATAATAAATGTTCTAATATAATCCAAGTGGAACAAAAGGATCATATTTTGTTCCTGAAGTTGATTTTCGTCGAAATACACTTATAAAATAGAATTAGGACATGTTTTAGGATAATTATAATATCATTTTTTACCTTTAATTACCCTATTTATTTTTAACCGCGGTAAATAAAAGTCAAAAGATACTATTCACAAAAAAATATTTTCATCTTATTGAAGCATATTTTACATATTAATTTCAACCATGTCTCTTTTGTTTTTGAAATTAAATTCACTTAATCGATAACATTACCTTTTATGCAAATTTTAAAATGCACCTAGAAGGTGGGGAAAAGATGGTAAAAAGATCAATTAAATTTTATTCATCTAATTTTATTATAAAATAACTCCATCGAATTAAATTTAACATATATAATTATTATCTACCTATTTTGAAATAAAATTAATTTAAATAAAATAATTAATTATTTAAATAAAAATTAGGTTTTAAACAATAAAGTAGTGTTTTTCACTATTCATAAAAAATTGATAGATTTCAGAAAAATACCAAAAATTTACCCTAAAATGATTTTGATAATATGAATCCAAAAATTATGTACATTTTGGAAAATAAAATTTATTGAATTTCAAAAGGTGGGTATTACTATTCATAATGGCTAGTTTGATTGTTCGTGGTGTATTAGAACTCAAAGTTGTGTACAACACAATATATCATATTATTCAAAGAGAAGCGTACCATGGATGTTTGAGGTGTTACATTAATCCGATCATTATAGTTGAGTGAAAATTTTATAAGATGATTCTATCATAGCTGGAATAATTTTGGAGAAGTACAAAGTAGTTTGCGAAGAAGAATTATGTGAATGAGGAAGTAGTTCATATGGGACCATTTCCTCAAAAGACTCATTTCCCAAGGATAGTATATCGAAGAAGTTTGTGGGGGAAATATTGACGAAAAAGAAAAAGAGACTGCATTGGAGAGGTAGTCCATGATGAATTTTTCATCCATGGAGCGAAGACAGTTTGTATAGAAAAATGTGGTCTATGAAGAACTCATGGCACATGGTGAAACTCAGTTCGCAGAGGATACATGCAGCTCACATAAGAAGGATGATAGTTCATGGAGGACTAAATAAAGTTACTACCAGCTTTTGGGTAGTAAATAGAAGTTTTATTTGAAAGATAAAACTGTGAAAGTTGATCAAGGATCACCATAACATATTATTGGATCATATTGAGCTAGAATAAGAACACAAACTTTTGTATTATTTTCATAGTGCTAAATGAGTGTAAGAGAATATCTTAATCATTGTGTTCCATACAAAAGATTATTTTTTAGGGGATTATGTGGCATTGGATTGTTTCTAGACTATAAAAAAGATGTAGCTACTCTTGTTTAATAGTGAACCTAGTAAATTCTTATGTTCCTTTTAACTTTGTTTATTAGGGAAAGAAATAATTAATAGTAGGTTATGGTTGTTTAATTTATAAGTAAACATAAAATAAAAAGATATCACTGATTCAACCAGTCAACCTCTTAGTGATACATAAATCTTGACTGGAAAAATTCAATATTAACATGGTTTGAAAATAATTAAAAGTTACTGGGAAGGAAACAAAATGAAGACCCTCATTGATGAACATTACCTATTCTTCAGATATTAGAATTAAGATTACACAAAAGCATTAGAATATTGGAATCTTCCAAAAATAATTCTTCTTTGATGATGGGAAGAAATTTGTAAGTTGATTTGGGAAGCTATTTTACAATATGAATAAGTGAGATGTTGTGAAGAAGAAAGATGTGGGGGTGACCTTTTATAAGTTGGGGAGAGGACTCACTTGGTAATTTTAAAAAGAATTGACTGCTCCACATTTTACATATGAAACAAGGTTTCAAAATAGGCTAGTATAGAATATTATATGTTTAATGGTATAAATATGTCCATAAATTAGTTTTTATACGAGTGGATATGTTATTTGAAACCTTTAATTTTAGTTTAACCCTCGGTAACCCCAATTTGACCTTAACCATGATAATTAATTTTTGAAACATTCACAATTAATTTTGGTCAAAAATTAAGTTTAATATATTGAAATTTATAAATTATGATTATTGAAAATAAATAATCTATTTTTACAAATTTTATTCACATATATCATAAACTTTAATTTAAAAGTATTCTGACAGACATGACAAGAAAGTAGGTTTTTAAAATAACAGTGTTTAGTAGTTTGAAATATTTTTACATAAGGAATCAACATGAAATTGATTCCAAAATCCATAATTGGATTAATTAATATAAAATTTAAATAATTTTCCCAACAAATTAATTCAATATATAATTTATAAATACAAAACATTTTAATGAAAATTCATTTTCAGTTAAAATTATGCATTTCTCACTATTTATTGGAATATCAAGTATTCTAATTCATGAGAAGATAATTTAGATATTTAAATTTAAAAAAAAGAATTATATTTTTTAAAATAAATTTTCTAAAAATTTTAAAAATAAATTTTAAATTATGTGTTCCAAGCCTGACTAAAACATCTTTTTGGAAAATATAGTTTTCTAAAAACATTTATTTTTCTTTTAAATGATTCCTATTATTATTTATAATCAATAAATAACCAATAAATGTATATAAAATATATATTTTCATAATTTATTTAATCTTGTTTATTCATTACCTTCTAACAACTCAGTTATATATTAAATAATAATAATAATAATAATATTATTATTATTATTTTAGGTAAAACTCGATTATGCGTGTAACATAATCTATTGATGAAACTAATTATTGAGTGCAACACAAGATCAATTTTTATTTCATGTAACAAACTCTATAAAATAAATTTATGTTATTTTTTAATTTTTAGGTCCTTACAATTTTCCAATAATAATTAATTTCAATCATCACAATGTAGTCTCGATCTCAAAAATCCAAGGTTTGATAATTGAAAATTCCTTTATTGAAAAAACCACATCAAAGAATAGTTAATGAAATATCCTATTTATATGAGATAATGGGATGTAAAATGTCATATATAATAACATATAACAAGGTTTCTGAGTAGGGTAATATTGGTGAAATGTGAACATATTGACATGGAGGAAAAGTGTAACTATTTATAGAGAGAAATTGAGGTTATTGATTATAAGAAAATGAATGATCAGTAGAATGTTGGTGGCCTCAAATCCATAAATCTATAATGATTTAAAGTACCATTGGTTCAATATAAATGAAGGAATTAAGATATACTTTTTATTTCATGTTCATTTTCCTAATGTTGAGTAATTATTTTACTACCTATGAATATATAAAAGAGAATACTTACATGATATGTCTATTTATCATAAATCAAATTTCTCAATTGGTTTTTCATCGATCACTTTCTTGAAGAAATAAATAGCCAAAAATAATTTTTTATGCCGAAAGAACTAAAATTTACTTTTAATGGATTGTAAGGTCAATAAAAGAGTTAAATTTAATTCCTTCTATCCTTAAATATTTTCCAAAACCAATATGGTTAATACAGTATTCTCTAAACCTAAAAAAACACCACGTGTTCATCATTAACATTTATTCATCATATTTTTTTAACTAAAACATTGACATATTAGATATTACATAATGAAGGCCCATGGTAGGTATTAAACCATTATCTTCATTCAATCACGGGTTAATTACCCATGGCCTTACTAGACATTACGTGTTTTCAACTTTAATGAAGGGTTTTATTATACTAAAAATATATTAATATAATTCCTATAATGTTTAAATAAAATATTATGGGAATCCTTCATATAAAATTAATCATTAAATAATATTTTTTCTTTGTTTTTCAATAAAAATATATTTATAAAGTGTAATAATCCTATTTTACTATTATTATAATGTCATTGGTAATCATATTATCCCTAATGGTTATAAAAAAGTTTAATGTTTTGTCTATAAAATGTAAAAGAATTATTCCTGACATATTTTTTTCACTAAAAAAATATACTTTTTATAAATACCCTAATATATTCTTTATCTTGGTAGTCTCCCATCACATAAAATCTAAAATAATGTGTTTATGAATTTGAACATTTGATCATTGTTAAACAAATAAACCCAGGATGTATCTATAACTATTATGTTAATGAATATAAATGTGCTTCTAAAATATATAGAATCCTAGGATGTTTCATGATACTTATCACTAAAATAAGTTTTGTAAAAATAATTCTACAACTTATTTCTTGAATCCCAATTGAAAAAATACTTCATCCAATTTATTTCACCAAACTTCCTTCCATTGCATAAGTTTTATCCAAGGTCATTCATTATCCTTATCTATTAAGATTCTTTATATTTGTTTATTAAAAAATATAAATTATCCTCAGAATATATCCTAGGATTGTCAAATTAGGTGTCCTATAAGGATCATTTTTGTGACCTAGGTGATGATCGGGTCAAGGCCAATGTTCCCTTTTTAGATTTATTTCTTTAAGTATATATGTTCGGTAGCACCCCCAGATTTCTTGAAATATTATTTTTGAAAACTAATTTAATCTTTTTTTTGTATTTTTCATTTCATGCAACCCTGAAAATAGATTATTTGTATTAAAGCACAATGGTTGAATTGAGTTATACAAAACACTAATCTATTCATTAACAAAACAAAACATAATGTTTATATTACTCCACAAGGAACACTGAGGATAACTTAACTTACATGAAATACTGCCTTTCATCAACGTCTTTCATAATATGCAAGGCTTAGTTTCATAGAATAATAATATATTATTAAAAATATTACTATTTATTATAATAATAAATAACCTATAAATTAAGTTGGATGTTAGTAATTTCATTAAATAACTTATAAACATACATGGAAGAAATAATTGGTTACAAGTTAATTAAAAATGAATATAAGAAACTATTTAATATAATTGCATTTTTATTATAAATAATACTTTTATTATCATAATGTAATTTTATACTTATAACTTAAATAAATTACTATTGGTGAATGATATTAAGTAAATATATATTATATCCATTAAAATATTTTTGTAATATTCATATAATATATTTTATAGGTACAATATAAGAATAAACCCAATATCCCACATACAAACAAATAGATTTCTAAAAGTTGTATTACCAACATTCAATAACAACCTATTTGAAATCTAAATTTAGGAAATTTTAAAAAATTTAAATGTCAAAAGGCAAATAATTTTTTGAAATTGAAACATAAAAATTGTTTTGGATGAATTTTTTGTATTTTCTGTGATGTTTCATTTGTAGATGAATAATAAAAATACTGAATCTTAATTCAAAACTGATGTTTTATAAAATTTATTTAAATGGATAAATTATATTTATAATTTGTTATAAATTTTAATTATACTAATTATAAATATATTAGTCCAATTTAGGTAATTAGTATGAATTTTTATTTGAATTTCCAAATAGAAACAGAACAAACGTTTGAACATATTTTCTTTAAAAACCTGCATTATCATGCATCCAATTGGATTAATTTTAAATTAGGTTCATACAAAAATGTTATTTTAATTTTAAAAATGGATTCCATATTTGGAATTAGAATATGTAATAATTTCTAATAATGTAATCATAGTTTTTTGTAAAAATTATTTGTTAATATAATTAAAATTAATTAAAATAATTAAGTGGAAAATTAGGTTACCATGGGACTAAACCATAATCATTAGTGCCAAAATGGACTATAAAATTGTCCAAACTCTATTTTATATCTATATATCAATACTATACTCAATTTTCACAGATAGAGTCTTTTATGGTTGCCACATGATAGGGGAAGAACATTGGTGGAAGTCTTTTTTCCCAACATTTATAAGAATTCAAATCCTCCCCAACTATAAAAAGACACTCTCCCCTCAAAATTATTCACACATCTAAAGACCAATTAATATCCTGAAATTTTCTCAAATAAACTCCTCAAATCCCTAACTTTATCTTATTTCCCCCCATTTTCGAGTAAATCCAACCATGGAAGATCTTTGGTGTAAAGTAAGAGTAGTTACCCAAAGAAGAGGTACCATCCACCCTCAAGCTCCATTGTTTTATTTTCATTACCCACATCAACAACTGTTCTTATTCCATGATTACATAATAACCTAATTATACTAAATATACTGATATTTTGTTATTATATGAGTTAAACCTACACTTACAAACACATTCATCTAATGGGTATCAAAGTTACCGTTCTTGTGTATGGAAAACTACCACTTCACGTAATGATTTTATTATTTTTTTCTTTACCACCTCTCTTGGATGGGAATTATAATGTAAAAATTGTTTTTATATGATATATATGATATTTATTATATATTTATTCCTTTATAATTATTATATTACACATACATTCATTCTTTCCATTTTTTGTAAATATGATAATTTTATTTGGGGAAGTGTGGACTACCACCTCCTCAAAGAGATGTGATTTAGTCACATTCTAAATGGAATTTATTAATGATGAGTTTAGTAACTTTATATTATATATATATCATAATAATTCTATTATAATTATATTATATATATACATATATGTGATTTACTTCTTTTTTCAATATGACAATAAAACAGAAATTGTGTTCATGCATACGTATGGCCTACCTTCTCCATGAAACGTGTCTTTAATTTCATATTTATATATTTTATATGTTATTATAAATAAATATATAATGAATATATACTATATTTATATCAGGTTTTAAATTATGTAAATAAGAAATCACGATCTAAGTAAAACGATCAATAATAACAATTCAAAACATTTACAAAAATAGTGTGTATATTACCCGAAACATAACATTAACATTTATAAACTCATAAAAAATAATATATAGAATTATATACAATAACATGGTTCTCTTTTTTATGTATAATAAACTTATATTTATTATACATGAGTCTAAAATGTGTACAATGAATATTAAGACTTATGTTAAGGGAATCTCATCTATGATTTTATTTCTGTAAGATACATGTCATAACCACCACTCAATTCTTTTTTATGGTGTATGTACTACCCTATGACATATTTTATAATTAATTTCATTTTTTAATGATAAAAAATCTTTAATTAATGTTATTATTTCATGATTATGACAATTTTAATGTTAATCAAGTAGTATTATTTTTCTCGTCAAACTTTTTTTTTGTGAGACATAAGCAATGTTCAACCCACTTTTCCTTATATTTGGTTTACATATGGAAAATGAACATATTATGTGAATAATATAATTAAATTTATAGGTATTTTAATATCCATTAGATGATATTTCTTTCAGGGGGTTACAATTCAAATGTTACCAAATTGGTAATGTAATTTTGTCTCAATTTGATTTCTTTGAGATACATTCCTTGATAAGAACCTATACTTTTCTATGGGGTGTACATACTACCCATTGATATTTTATATCATGAATATCTATAATTTAATGATATTTTAATATTTATGTAATTTTATTATTTTATGGGAATTATGATTCAATGTTACCGAAGTGCCAACATTTTATTTCTCCAATCTCATCATTATTGGGATTGTTTATGATTATGTTTACATTTATGAAATCTTATGATCCATCTCTCGAGAACACTCATGAATTTTATTAAACTCTAATTATCAATGATATATTCATGTTTTTGTACTATTTTTTCTATTCTTTGTTTCTAATGATAATTAAGAATGTGTTTTTATAAAAATATGACTTTATTTCTCCCTTTTGTTAAAAATTATGTTCCTTAAAAAAAGTGTTTTCTAAAATTGTTCTCTGAAATGTTTTACTATTATCCAATTATTTTTAAAGAATGTTTTTACCCATGTTTTAACTTTTTAAAAAATATATTTAAAATTGAATATTCATTTCATTTTCAAGTCAAGTAACTTTTTTATCATTTAAGGTGAAAAAGAATGTTTTAAATGTACGAAATTACCCGCCATAATGACCATAATTTCCTTGAATCTTACATAATAAGGTTAAAAAGAAATTTTTAAGAAAATATTTTCATAATCTTTTATAAATTTGATGAATTTAATGTGATTTACCAGGAAAAAGGTTTTCAAAAAATATTTTATGTTTAATTTATTAAAAATGATAGTCAAAAATTCCTTTTTGTGTTTTTAAAATTTTATTATCAAATTTAAGGATCTAAAATATTCCAATATATATTTATAAGTTTTCAAACAATTTTGAAATAAAATGGTTTTAAAATGTTTTCCCAGCTACAATAAATGTTTTCAAGGAAAATGGTTTTAAATTTTTTTATCTTGTAAAAGACACCAAAAAAATTTCCTTAATAAATGATCTAAAAGAAATTATAATGATTTATTTATAATAAAATGACTTTGAAATGGTTTTACATAAATGATTATAAAAAAATATATTTTCTTTAAGAAGTGTTTTATGAAATCATTAAAATAATTCTCCTTATAATATGACATAATTTTTCATAGTTTATACCTCACTGTATATATAATACAATAACTCTATTCATACTATTTTTTGATGATTTATGTTTTGATGTATTGATGTTTTTGAAACCCTTTTTTCACACATGAGTTATATACTATTGTAATACACTTTTTATAGGTTATTCTTTGATGAAATTATTACGAGACCTATCTCATTTCTATAGGTATTGATATGATAAAATATTTATGATACCCATTTTATTTTTTGGGATATAATATGATGTTATTCAAACCAATCTTTTTTTATGGGGATAATACGATGAAAGATCTATTATCATTTGAAACATGTATGAGTGATTCCATTATTTGATAGGTGGGAACTATATCGCCTTACAATGAATTGGGTAATAATAAATGATATATGAGATCAATGGATATATAGGTCGCAGCCCAATCCAGAAAATAAGAAGGTACATGGGCTGCAACACATGCTTGAAAACATTAAGGTACATGGTTTGTAGTCCAAGCCTAATTTTAAGCATGTATACTGGTTGTAAACCAATCCAAAAATAAAAGGGTGCATTATTTGTATTGAAATCCAAAACATAAGATGGTACATGGGTTATTAGCCCAAGCTAGAAGCATGTATATGAGTGATTATTCTAATCCTAACATGTTATGATTGTTTTGGTCCATATCCTTAAGATGATATTTTCTATGATTATTTGTTTACCACAACTTCTATGTGTTATGCCAACTATATGGTCACATGATTTATGTTTTTTTATTTTATGATTCATGTATTATGAAATTCCAATATTTAATCCATGAATCATGTATAGGATCTTGGATATGTAGGGTATGATCTTAAAATTTTATCCTCATGTTATCATACCCTTATGCTCAATTTAAGTCTACATTTATCCTTTATTTACCCTTTCTGAGAATTCTATCTCACCCCTTTATTATTTTTCATTTACCCAGGTTTTGAAGTAAGGTTTTAATTATGAGTACTGAAGGGGAAGATCTTTAAGGGAGATGTTGAATATCTTTCACCAAAAAAGAATAATGTGTTCCACGATTCCAAATAAACAAAACAATTAAGGTACTCAAGACTATACTTTTGAAACGTTCTGAACATTAATCTAAAATGATGTAATATCCACGTTTGTTAAGCTAGGGTAATTATAGTTGGTTTCAAAGAAAAGGGTTAGTGAACCATTGGGAACTGGGATAAGAAGGCTTTAGTGATATCCCTAGGTATATTTGTAATAATTTATTACGATCCGTCCCCCAAGGTCCATGCATTCACTACCCTATGCCCACCTCCCATTGGGCAGGGGCAGGTGACTAGCACCGGAAATGTGAATCCCAAAAAAGGGAAGGCATTTCTTTTAAATTTGCACACAAATAGACATGGAACTCTACACAGAAGAAAATGAAAATGGAAAAGGGAATGTAAAACCACCAGTAAGAGTAAGAATAAGTACAGAAAGTAAACATGGCAGTATACAATCCCAATTGAAATGGATATACATAAAAAAACAAGTTCAAAAACTCTTCCACCAAGGAACCAACCTAAAGGGTAGGTACAATGTTTCATTGTGGCTCACCATGTCAATCAGTCACCTCTATATACCGTCTAGCCCTGGACCTCCAAATTCTCAGTCAAGATGTCCGACATTTGCAAAAGACACAATAATGTGTGGGAGAATTCCGTGTAGGGGTGACTATAAAAATATTCAATAGGGACCTAGTGACCCCTGAAGGTCTCCCAGAAATCCACAAGGAAAAACCAAAAAGCATGATCTCAATAATAGGGTATAAAGTAAAAGACAGGTCACACGAGGTATACAACTTAGTGAAAAGGAATAAAGACGATTATTCTTAAGCTAAATCATTTTATTCTGTTATGTGGCTCAATTATTGATCTATGTAGGGTTGCTCTACTGAACGATCCACAAAGATTTGTTCTACCCCTGATACATGATGGGTCACTCTTTGGCTGGCCCACGTCGGGTCGTGCTACAATTGATCCACATAGGGTCGCCCTTCTACTGATCCATAGAGGGTCTCACTACTACTAATCCATGAAGGGTCTCTCTCATGGTGATCCACAGAGGGTTGCTCCATTGTTTATCCACAGAGGGTCGCACTGCTGCCTATCCACGGAGGGTCACTTTTCACTTGATAGATAGCCATAGGATTTCCAACACATGGTGCCCTTGAGTTTTGATGATTCATCTCCTCATAACATCGGTCATACCTCAACCTACACGAAGTCCCATGAATATTTAACCCACAAGACTGTCTTGTTGTAAGGGTTCCAATGCGATAAACATCATGTCAATCAGATCCCTATCTATAAGATATTGGAAAAATGGTAAATAGGGACCAGTTGTATCCAAGTCTGATATAACTCGGCTACAATCCAACTTCTTACAAAACTCATGTAGATTATCCCAAATGAACCGTCTCTTCGTAAGGGTCCTCATGCTGTAGACAACGTGTCAATCAGACACATGGTTTTTGAGTTAAATCAGATTTAGTAAAATGGGGTCGGTCAGGTCTGGGTCCGGTAGGGGTCTGGCCAAGCCAGCCCATTGGGACGATGGGTCCAGCCTAATAGGCTGGTATTGACCAACTAGATAACTTGGCCCAAGATGTGTGGGTTGGTTGAGTTAGACCAGATGCGGGCCTCCGGTTCACCTAGCTTGCGGTGCCAGCGAGGCGCCACCCTGTCTCCCAAAATAGCTGGCACGCGCCGACCATTGTGTACATCCAGCCGAGTGGCACAAACGGGCCACTCCTCAACCATAAGGAGCATCGGTACCATGTCCTCCACCCACCGTGACCGTCCTGCTGCGGAAATATTCCATTGTAGCACCTGCAGGCACCACCCTTTCCACGCGGCCAACATGGGCCGGTCATTGCTGTGCCAGTGGTGTTGCCCCAACGACTCCTTCCCTAAGCCAATGAAGATTCTCTAATGGTCCATTTTCCTTCTCTTCTGCACCTACAGGCCTCTTGGGTTTCCACATTCACTTTTAAGTTCATTGAATCACCTTGCCACCACATTGTTCGGTATACCATGAAGAACTCTGAAAATCCAGGTTTGACAGAGGGTCAAGGGCCTTGTTCGGATCGACCAATGCCCTCTGTGTTATAGTTTTATTAAGGTGGTGATGACTATCATCATATAAAATAAGAAAACCCAAATTCAAGACCCCACAACAACCTCCCGCAAGATCGAATGAGTCGCGGATCAACCCATTATTTGGATGATCCGCGTTCATTGTATTTTTCAAGAATGATAAATAGGAAACATTAAACACTTAGAGAAATTAAATCCACTACATATATTTCTTGGAATCCGCTACAGATGAAGGAAATAATTCCATGTTCATTTTCATTCAGTGTTTTTTGTTGCTAGTTGACCTTTCGATCAGTTCCTCCAACTGTCATCATTCATTCTCTGTTCTTCATTAAAGGGTGACATCGTCGGCGCTTCTCCAGAGGTCTCTTGTGATTGACAATTTTTGTTCCAACATATTGATTAAATAAAAAGAATCAAACTCCACATTGTGTTTATTAATATGGTTTATTAATGGATCTTAATTAATGCCCCATTTATTAAGTGAGTGTTTCGGTTTGACAAGAAAAGTAATAGGTTATTAAATGTCTCTCAATTACTGATCATCATTACACGGTTATTTCACCAAACATCAGTCAACAGTTTAAGAAAAAAATAAAATAACTCAAACAGTTATTTTATTAAATTTTTTACCAAAAATTCCAAAATTTAACTTTTCTATCCTACCCTTACCGGCCGATGTTAAGCATCTCCTAAGAAAATATCGGTGTTTTGAATTCAATGGTTCCCTTGGATTTTCAATATAAGCACTTGTTCAAAAGATAGAAAATACAAATCACACGTTTACTGAAGGTACCTTAAAAAATCCTCAAAAAATCTGTTTTAGGGTCCCCGAGCCTTGGAATCATGTGCCGTTGAATTTTGAAGTCTCTTGAAAATTACATATAATTAAAAAAACATATATGGAATTTACAGGTCTTTAAATTCTCCACACCTTCTGGATTTATGTCACCGAAAGACAAATAAAATTATATGAAAAAAAATTGGGGAACTGGGCATGAATTTGAGCCTCTCTCTCTCGTGTTCTCTCCTGGAGGTTCTCATGATTCTACCAAACTCGCACCAGAGGGATCAAACATCCATGAAGGACACACTCCTGTCGATCTTCTATCTCCATTGAGAAATCTATAAATGTCTCCCCATCGTCAATGTCTAGCTCGTCCTAGTCGATGATGTGCGATATTTCATGCACCTATCTCCTCAACTACGACACATGGAAAATGTCGTGAAGACTATGCATTTGTGAGGGAGGGCTAGGCTTTATGCCTCCTCAAAAACTCTATTGAGAATCTGGAATTGTCCAATGAACCTCAGAGATAGATTTCCACCCCAGTCAGCTCTCAACAATCCTTGTCGGGGTGAGACATGTAAGAAGACATGTTCTAATTCCTTGAAATCCAAGGGTCTCCATCTCATGTCAGCATAAGACTTCTTCTTGCTCTGTGCCATCTTTATCCACTCTTGGATGATCTACACCTTCTATGTGGTAGCATGTTCCAACTCTAGACCCATAAGTGTAGACTATCATAGGTCTGTCCAACTTAGAGGTGATCTAAAAGGTCACCTGTACAAGGCCTCAGACGGTTCCTTGCCGATGGTGGGGTGATAGTTTTTGATCTATGAAAACTCCACCATTTACAGGTGGTCCTACCAACTGTGTCCAAAATCAAGGATGCAAGCAAAAATCATGTCTTCATGTGTCTGTATGGTCTTCTATTTCTGACCATCTGTCTAAGGATAAAAGGCGGTGCTCAAGCTTAGCTAAGTCCCAAACACCTCCTATAACCCCTTCATCAACTGTGATGTAAAATAAGCATCGCAAACTAAATTGATCATCGATGGTACCTCGTGAAGACATACAATATTCTGGACAAAGAGGCGTCCCAATCCATCTACTTATCTGTACTCTTATAAGGGTAGAAAATGGGCTGACTTGCTGAGTTAGTCAACGATCACCTAGATAGAGTTGTTCCCCAGGACGTGAATGGTATCCCAGTAACGAAGTCCATGGAGACACCATTCCACTTCATTTTTGGTACCTCTAGTGGTTGTGCTAAGCCTGCTAAAACCTGATCCTTGTCCTTCACATGCTGACAAGTTAGGAATTATGAAATGAACTCCACCACTACTTTCTTCATCCCTGGCCACCAGTACTGATGTTGGAGGTCCTATTACATCTTCTCCACTCTAGGATGTACTTCCAAAGGGGATGTATGGAAATTTCTAAAAAAATCTTCCTGAAATATCACTAGAACCATAATACGTTTTCTAAAAATGATGACATGCTCACCACCTATCAAAAATATATTAGGCGCCTGTCCTAAGGATATATGAGTATGTCGGGCTTCGCAGTCAACCTCCCCATGTTGTGACTCCTAGAATCGCTGAAGGCGTGGGGGAGTTACTATTATAGTCTAGAGGTAATCTTCTCCATCACAATTGACAAATGATGTCTACAATGCTTCTAGCTACTATATCACCTCATTCAGCAGCTATAGACCCGACATCCTACTGAGTGTTCCTGCTACTACCTTTCCATCTTAGGAGTGTAAACTATCTCAAATTCATAGTCTTGGAAGAACTCCAACCATCACTACTGTCTCATGTTTAGGTCCTCTTGTGATAAAATATACCTAAGAACCATATGATATGAGAAGATACTAAACCGTTCACCTATCAAGTAGTGGTTCCACATCTTCAATGCAAATACCTCACCAACTAAATCTAGGTCTTGTGTCACATAGTTCTACTCATGTTGCCTCAATTATCGTGAGCCTTAGGCGATCACTGCTCAATATTGTATGGGTACACATACTAGTCCAGTCCATAATGCCTCATAGTAGAATACATACCCAATTCCCTCCACTGGTTCCCTCAAGATGGGTCCACTCATTAGTCTCCACATCATCTCTTGGAAACTCTGCTGGAATATCTTCATTCATACGAAGGGATATCCCTTCTTTGTGAAAGCTGACAAGGGTGATTCTACCCTGGAAAAGTCGGTTACAAATATCCGGCACTACCCAGCCAAACTCTGAGTTCTATACACTTAATTCACACTTCTATGTGGCTCCTAACAAGAAATACCTCTATATTTACCAGATCCACTACAACTCCAGATTCTAAGATAACGTGTCCCATAATGTGGACTTCCTATATCCAAAACAGACACTTTGAGATCGTTCCATAAACCATGTTCTCTCAGAGTGTATGAAGGACTATCTGCAGATGTGTAACATTCTCCTCCTCTAATGAAGAGTACACCAAGATGTCATCAATGAAGACCACAATGAAACAATTGAGGTAAGGCTAGAAGATCATGTTCATGAGTCCCATGAACACTTCTGGGGCATTGTTCACCCCGAAAGGTATCACCAATAACTCATAGTGGCCATACTGGCATCTAAATGCAATTTTTGGTACGTCCTCATCCTATACAATTATTTGATGATAGCCTGATATGAGGTCTATCATTGAAATCAAGTGTCCTCCCTTCAGCTTCTAAAAGGTCATCAATCCCCGAGAGAGGATAAATATTCTTCATGGTCACCTGGTTTGGGCACCGATATTCCATGAAAAGCCTCAAACACCCATCTACCTTCTTGGGGAACAAAATGAGTGCTGCCCATGTAGAAACACTAGTCCCTACGAACTCCTTGTTCTTCAATTCCTCCAACTATACCTGTAACGCCCCGACCCCAGCTACCCAGAGTCGTTGCATTACTTCGTAACATTGGCATGATCACAAGAAAGATCAAATCCCGAAAGACCGATTGGTTTAGTAGCCTTGGAAACACTAGATATATTCATAAGTTTTACATTACATCATAAAATGAAAAACTACTACAACAACATAAAGTCTCCATAATCCACACTCATATCCCCACATAATATCCCTGTAGGTCATTCATAATTTACTTCTTCACTTCCTGGGAAAAATAAAACATATAAAAGGGGTGAGCTCAAATGCCCAGTAAGGATAACAAAATAGCGGAAACTTTCATAAATATGAATAAACTTTTAAGGAAATGTATAACTAAAAAAAGCCTTTCAAACATGAACTTTCAACATGGTATGGCATAAATAAAATGAAATAATTCCATTTACTTATTCACATGGATATTCTACTAATCGAATAATCACATGAAAAAGTCAATAACCACTTTCATAATGTTGGAATGCATAATGCCAGACTATCATAACCACATAGCCAAGGCCTCGTGCCAAGACTACAAATAAGATTTTGTCAAGGCCTTGTGCCAAGACACTAGTTTGTCTCATGAGACCTACCGATGCATCGAGGAGCTATAGCGGGCTCCACCCGTCACTTATTAAGTCCAATGCATTCCCATATGAAAAGGTTTAAACATAACATAAACATTCGTATTAAAACTAGCATACGAAATGCCAATAATTTCACTATAAACTATGAATGGTATAAAAATAGCACATCCATAGTCAAACATATCACAAAACCTTCAATACAATATAGAAGTTTTGTATCATAATAAATCAACTTCAAATAATCTTAAAATCCATCAAAGGATGTTGACATAGATGAAATCAAAATTCTTTTTAAAGAAATATCTCCTTTTATTTTGAAATCATTTAAGATCCATATAAAATAAAACATTTTCTTTGAAAATATTCTTATAAGCTTGTAAGGAAAGCTTTGAAGATTTTATAACGGCGTAAAATAACCGCACCCGCCGTATAAGTTTAAAAAAACATTCTTACCTCAATTCTGTCGAAAAGGTTAAAAAGGACCTTGTTTTGAAAACGACGGAAAGATTCCTTTATAAAACTCTTATAAAAAGTCAAACAAGGGTATAAATGACTTTAACTCATATTCTTGTAAATAGTAAAAATGTTCTGAAATACATTTTTAAGAAATATGGATGTGGATGATAAAGATATCCCAGTAGATTATTACGTATAAACAACCTCGGATAATGAAGAGATTGTGAAATAAACCCTTACCTTGTACTTTTCCTTGGTTGGGGTAGGTTAACCTCCTGTATAATGGTGAAATAATTGTTATTAAATTATACAAGAATCATATATATTAATATGATATCATATATGATCTTTTAACATTGATTTATTAATAATATCTTAGAATTATCATCGTTTCGGGTGTTAACTTACTCATTTTCTTTTATATGTTTTGTTACATAAGCCATGTTTGTTGTATCTTATTCATATCCAGAATGATATCAAGTCCTTAAACATTATTTTTAAATCATAAAATGATAATTATACTTGAATGGATACGATGGAGAATGAATCTCATCGCGTTCGTGGAGACGGTAGTCCGTACGTACGCACGAGCGACAATATCATTCTTTTGATATTAAAATAATATATAAATGAATGGTATATCATATATACAGAATCATTAACATGTTATATTTATTATTTACATGAGTTACACATCATTATTATACCCATCCAAATAATATTATATTGAATAACAATTACACCACGACGTGGAGACGGTAAGCCGTACGTACGCACGTATGGTGACATGTTATTCAAAGGGTGGATAGAATACTGAATATGGTTGTACCATACTTATAATAACATCACAGTATATGTGATATACTGGAGTTATTATTTTAGAATGGTAAGAACAAAGGAAGAAGAAGTGGAAGAAGAAATGAACTTAGAAAAGGGTGGTGAAATCATTACCTCTTCTTCGGGTTCTTTCTTTTTGATTTGATCAAAAGGGCTCCTTAGGTTGGCTTTCTGATCAAACTAAGGCCTCTAGGTTGTAGTGAGGGATGTTGGGAGAGTATTTGGGCAGAGTTTGGCCGAACCAAAAGGCTTTAGAGGTGTGAAGAAATGAGAAGGAGGAGTGCCCTTTTATAAGAGGGGTGAGGGGCACCTTTGGAAAAGCTAGAAATATTAATTTATAATAAATTCATATTCGGTTTCTAATGGCTCCAAAGTTGACTATTCAAAGGTTAAGGTGGGGATTAGGTCGAAAACCACTCAACCAATAGAATTTAGACAGGTTTGGGTACTTATATTAACCTTATCTTTAAGTATTAACTCTAAGTTAATTAGTTTCACTTTTACAATGTCTCTTTGTATTTTTATATAATATGGTTAATAAACTTACTATATACATCCAAGCGAACCCCAAGTGGTCCATTAATGATTAACATATCATAATATAAGTCTCTTGGCCGAACCTTAGATTTTTAGGAATTTAATATCAATTAATAATATAATATTTGTTTTAAGAACTCTTTTATGTCAATTTTGACACTATTCAATAGTTGATTTTTGTGAAACTCATAACAGATTGATTACTTCGAACAAAGTCAATTAAATCACTCCTAATATATCATAGTATCCTATAAAATTAGTTTAATTCATTAAAAGTTTCATATTATATTTATTTGGGTATTTATAATATCAATTATTTTAATTTTTCACTATTATAGTAATTACTGCATCATCATTGTGTCATATATAAAATAAATTATTTAATGTCTAAAAATTATAAATAAAATATCATTATGTAGGAAATCCTTTTATCTTTCTAATGAATATTTATAATCTAAAATCCAACTTATATAACCCTATGTAACAATTGTTTTTCTAAAAGATATATGCTTGTGTCATTTTTGTATTCATTTTGACTTAATTAAAATAAAGTGTCATTATCACTTACAAGTGGATCCATGGGGTCCCAAAATAGACCCAAAGATTCCCATGGTCGACCATGTATCAACCAATAGGGTTAAGACACGTTTTAGGGTAATTTAGTATTATTATAATATTATTTTTTAACCCTTATTTACCGGATTTACCCTTAACCATGGTAAATAAAATATTTACCGCAATAATTATTCAAAATGTCTAAAAATAAAAGTTACCTATTTACACAATTTGAACATCCTGATTCCAAATATGGAATCCATTTTCATAAATTCAAAACACAGAAGTGGCAGAAATTAATTTAAAATTAATTCCCGCTGTCAAAACAAAAAGCGTGTTTTTAAGAGATAATAACTATCAAAAGATTGACACTCGTTTATGTTCGGTTTAATTGTAAAATTATGTCCAATGACCAAAATTATATTAAATGGTAAAAATATATTCTAAATATACCATAAAACCACTCAAATTCATAATTTATCACTATTAATTATTTTGATTAAAAAAGTTGTTTTTAATTAAAACTTAGTAATTTTCACTATTCATCAAAATATGAAAGTTATCCGAAATGTACCAAAATTTCACCTTAGGCTAAATTCGATATTATGAATCCAAAAATGAAGTCCATTTTCAAATATAAAATATATATAATTTCAAAAAGTAGGTATTACTATTCATAACGGCTAGTTTGATTAGTTGTGGTGTGTGTTAAAACTCAAGGTTGCGTACAACACACGCTACTGTATTATTCAAAGAAAGTGTACCGTGGAAGCTTGGGATGTTTCATTTTAAATTTTTGATGTCCCCATTTAGTCAAAAAGTTTAAAATATTGTATTTAAAAAGGGTTCACTATTAAAAGTTGATAAAAGTGCAATACTGAAAATGAATTTGTTCTTGCATTATATCTAAGAAACTCATAATATGGATTCTAAAATTATAAGGATTATATAAACATTAAAATTTAGATAATACTATTCATAACCTCTTTTGAATGGCTTTTTTTTTGTAAGTCATGGTGTGATTGAACTCAGTGTTGCGTGTAGTGCAAGTTATTGAATTATTTTGAAGAAATAACACACTATGAAATCTTGGGGTGTTACATTCTCCCCTCCATCAATAAATTGCGTCCTCGCAATTTGAAATTGTTCTTCGAAAATAAAAGGTTGATAATATATAATATATTTGTGGGAAACCCCACATCGGAAATTGGGTTACTAAAATTTAGTCTTAATATGAGGAAAAGAGAAATGAAAGGGTCACCACCAAATTATTATCTCGATTAGGAGAACATTGGTGGCAATTTGAGACATATAATTGGAGGGAAAACGTAAATATTTATAGGTAGTGATTGAGGTCATCAATTACAAACAAGTATAAAATTGAGGTCCTTAAATTCATCAATCTATGATGATTTGAAATACCATCGGTTCAACAAAACATAGGGTATTGGGATAACACATTTTTGACGTTTCAAAATATCTTAGTTGAAATCCCACATCGAAAAATTAATTAATGAGGCCTCTATTTTAAATAAAGAGTGGAAAGTATGAAGATTACCGAAAATAACACATACTAGGGTTCCATGTAAGAAAATATGGATATGGAAGAAAAATCTAGCCATCAATTATCTGATGGAGAGTGGTAGAGAACATGGCTATGAAAAGGCCAACAATCCCAAAGCCATAAATTAGTGATGATTTAAGGTACCATCTAGGAAAACATTTTTGTTGTAATTTTCTTTTCTTAATATTGAGGAATTTTTTATGAGATTGGCTAAGATCATATAGAGATATACTTACTTTATAATTAGAGTTTTATCCATTAATAAATTTCTACCACATACTCATCTTTCACTCTAAAAGATAATAGAATGTAAAAAAATTCTATTTACACTATTCGTATAGGGTTCCAAAATAAACGAATTTATAATTCATCTAAAAAATATTTTAATAAAAACTACATTATTTAATCCAGGACATCTCGTGGGCCAGTGGTAGGTGATACACCCTTGTCACCCTTCGGTTGCGGGTTCAAGTCTCGCAGCCTTGCCGGACGCGACGGGTTGCCGCCCGACCTCCGGGTTGTCCTTTTATGGCAATCCAAAATAATCCAAACTAGAGCTATCCAAAATACTTCTGTCCAAACTCACAGTCCAACATTCATAAGGAAGGTAAACATAATATAGATCCTTTTTACACCGTAATAGCATATGAATACCTTCATCATGTATTACCATATTCCTTATTGATTACATTCATGCTCCCTTATTCCATATAGAATGCTGGATATACTTCATTAATCCAAAAATGTTTTAAACCCCAACAATGATGGAATATACAAATCATTAATCAGTTCCAAGGTAGTCAAGAATATCCAATATAATTTATCCAAAACAATCACATATTATTCCAAAATCACTACCTCAGTATCAGAACTATATTATAGTTTATCATTCTCTCAACCATATATTTTCCAAAAATCTATCCTGCTAATGAGTCACTTTTCTTTGTTCCACACAATCTCAAGTCCTTAATGAAATAGTACTGCAGTACAATCCTTATATACTCCATAATTATTATAACAAGTACATTGTTGATACAAAGCTCAATTGACATAATCAACATAAGAACTCTAATCATTCCTCTTCATCTGTGGTAGTATCATAACTTGATTATTATCCAATAACATCATTTGTGGCATAGTCTGATGACTGGGACATAGGTTCGCGTAGTGTCCAAACTCCTTGCAAATGAAGCATTGTACATTTAAAACCATTTTCTTACCCTTGCAGTCTCGTACTTTGTGCCCTTTTCCTCCACACTTATAACAAACTCCCATTCCTTTCAGGCAAGTTCCAGGGTATTTCTTTCCACAGTTACCACATATGGGAAAATTCTTCTTTTCCCTCTTCCCTTTATCCATCTTTCTCTCTTCCATCCTTTTCTTCTCTTGCTTCCCTTCAAAGCCATAGGACTCAGTAAACTCTTTACATATCTTATCAACACATGATATTATTTCTTCATATGATGATAATACATGGGAGACTATTTCTCTTATAAATTCTAGCTTAAGACCATGAAAGATATGATCCTTCCTTCTCTTTGAATCATGTGCATTTCTGGAGTTCTCATTCCTTCTACTGGGTGCCATTTCTAAACAATGGAATACACTAGATCAGTTTATGAATCAAAATACATAATCCCATACTTATAATACACTTAACATAAATTGAACTATTTATGGATATAATCCATAATCATAAAAATGTCTCATTTGAGGATTAATATACTCATAAACCCTTCACAATGGTTTGTAATGAAAATGAGAATTATCCTAAGCATATCCCCCGGGAGTGTCGTAACCAAGAGTGCAGCAAGGCCCGTTGTCGTGCAGCAGTTCCCGTTCGAGTCTAGCTCAAAGCGGTGTTTTCGGGTTTTACCCCTAGGTACATCTGTGCCAGAGCCGCCTCTACCTGCTCGTATCCAGACAGGGATGTATTGCTCGGAAAACTCACAAAATCTCTACAATACCAAAATTCTAGGAAGTTCTTCTATACTAATCCTCAAAGTTCATCTTAGGTCTACGTGCTCTAATCAGAGTTTATCTAAATCTAGCTTCCAAGGTTTGTACTAAACTTCCTCTGATACCAACTGTAACGCCCCGACCCCAGCTACCCAGAGTCGGTGCATTACTTCGTAACATTGGCATGATCACAAGAAAGATCAAATCCCGAAAGACCGATTGGTTTAGTAGCCTTGGAAACACTAGATATATTCATAGGTTTTACATTACATCATAAAATGAAAAACTACTACAACAACATAAAGTCTCCATAATCCACACTCATATCCCCACATAATATCCCTGTAGGTCATTCATAATTTACTTCTTCACTTCCTGGGAAAAATAAAACATATAAAAGGGGTGAGCTCAAATGCCCAGTAAGGATAACAAAATAGCGGAAACTTTCATAAATATGAATAAACTTTTAAGGAAATGTATAACTAAAAAAAAGCCTTTCAAACATGAACTTTCAACATGGTATGGCATAAATAAAATGAAATAATTCCATTTACTTATTCACATGGATATTCTACTAATCGAATAATCACATGAAAAAGTCAATAACCACTTTCATAATGTTGGAATGCATAATGCCAGACTATCATAACCACATAGCCAAGGCCTCGTGCCAAGACTACAAATAAGATTTTGTCAAGGCCTTGTGCCAAGACACTAGTTTGTCTCATGAGACCTACCGATGCATCGAGGAGCTATAGCGGGCTCCACCCGTCACTTATTAAGTCCAATGCATTCCCATATGAAAAGGTTTAAACATAACATAAACATTCGTATTAAAACTAGCATACGAAATGCCAATAATTTCACCATAAACTATGAATGGTATAAAAATAGCACATCCATAGTCAAACATATCACAAAACCTTCAATACAATATAGAAGTTTTGTATCATAATAAATCAACTTCAAATAATCTTAAAATCCATCAAAGGATGTTGACATAGATGAAATCAAAATTCTTTTTAAAGAAATATCTCCTTTTATTTTGAAATCATTTAAGATCCATATAAAATAAAACATTTTCTTTCAAAATATTCTTATAAGCTTGTAAGGAAAGCTTTGAAGATTTTATAACGGCGTAAAATAACCGCACCCGCCGTATAAGTTTAAAAAAACATTCTTACCTCAATTCTGTCGAAAAGGTTAAAAAGGACCTTGTTTTGAAAACGACGGAAAGATTCCTTTATAAACCTCTTATAAAAAGTCAAACAAGGGTATAAATGACTTTAAATCATATTCTTGTAAATAGTAAAAATGTTCTGAAATACATTTTTAAGAAACATGGATGTGGATGATAAAGATATCCCAGTAGATTATTACGTATAAACAACCTCGGATAATGAAGAGATTGTGAAATAAACCCTTACCTTGTACTTTTCCTTGGTTGGGGTAGGTTAACCTCCTGTATAATGGTGAAATAATTGTTATTAAATTATACAAGAATCATATATATTAATATGATATCATATATGATCTTTTAACATTGATTTATTAATAATATCTTAGAATTATCATCGTTTCGGGTGTTAACTTACTCATTTTCTTTTATATGTTTTGTTACATAAGCCATGTTTGTTGTATCTTATTCATATCCAGAATGATATCAAGTCCTTAAACATTATTTTTAAATCATAAAATGATAATTATACTTGAATGGATACGATGGAGAATGAATCTCATCGCGTTCGTGGAGACGGTAGTCCGTACGTACGCACGAGCGACAATATCATTCTTTTGATATTAAAATAATATATAAATGAATGGTATATCATATATACAGAATCATTAACATGTTATATTTATTATTTACATGAGTTACACATCATTATTATACCCATCCAAATAATATTATATTGAATAACAATTACACCACGACGTGGAGACGGTAAGCCGTACGTACGCACGTATGGTGACATGTTATTCAAAGGGTGGATAGAATACTGAATATGGTTGTACCATACTTATAATAACATCACAGTATATGTGATATACTGGAGTTATTATTTTAGAATGGTAAGAACAAAGGAAGAAGAAGTGGAAGAAGAAATGAACTTAGAAAAGGGTGGTGAAATCATTACCTCTTCTTCGGGTTCTTCCTTTTGATTTGATCAAAAGGGATCCTTAGGTTGGCTTTCTGATCAAACTAAGGCCTCTAGGTTGTAGTGAGGGATGTTGGGAGAGTATTTGGGCAGAGTTTGGCCGAACCAAAAGGCTTTAGAGGTGTGAAGAAATGAGAAGGAGGAGTGCCCTTTTATAAGAGGGGTGAGGGGCACCTTTGGAAAAGCTAGAAATATTAATTTATAATAAATTCATATTCGGTTTCTAATGGCTCCAAAGTTGACTATTCAAAGGTTAAGGTGGGGATAGGTCGAAAACCACTCAACCAATAGAATTTAGACAGGTTTGGGTACTTATATTAACATTATCTTTAAGTATTAACTCTAAGTTAATTAGTTTCACTTTTACAATGTCTCTTTGTATTTTTATATAATATGGTTAATAAACTTACTATATACATCCAAGCGACCCCCAAGTGGTCCATTAATGATTAAACTATCATAATATAAGTCTCTTGGCCGAACCTTATATTTTTAGGAATTTAATATCAATTAATAATATAATATTTGTTTTAAGAACTCTTTTATGTCAATTTTGACACTATTCAATAGTTGATTTTTGTGAAACTCATAACAGATTGATTACTTCGAACAAAGTCAATTAAATCAATCCTAATATATCATAGTATCCTATAAAATTAGTTTAATTCATTAAAAGTTTCATATTATATTTATTTGGGTATTTATAATATCAATTATTTTAATTTTTCACTATTATAGTAATTACTGCATCATCATTGTGTCATATATAAAATAAATTATTTAATGTCTAAAAATTATAAATAAAATATCATTATGTAGGAAATCCTTTTATCTTTCTAATGAATATTTATAATCTAAAATCCAACTTATATAACCCTATGTAACAATTGTTTTTCTAAAAGATATATGCTTGTGTCATTTTTGTATTCATTTTGACTTAATTAAAATAAAGTGTCATTATCACTTACAAGTGGATCCATGGGGTCCCAAAATAGACCCAAAGATTCCCATGGTCGACCATGTATCAACCAATAGGGTTAAGACACGTTTTAGGGTAATTTAGTATTATTATAATATTATTTTTTAACCCTTATTTACCGGATTTACCCTTAACCATGGTAAATAAAATATTTACCGCAGTAATTATTCAAAATGTCTAAAAATAAAAGTTACCTATTTACACAATTTGAACATCCTGATTCCAAATATGGAATCCATTTTCCTAAATTCAAAACACAGAAGTGGCAGAAATTAATTTAAAATTAATTCCCGCTGTCAAAACAAAAAGCGTGTTTTTAAGAGATAATAACTATAAAAAGATTGACACTCGTTTATGTTCGGTTTAATTGTAAAATTATGTCCAATGACCAAAATTATATTAAATGGTAAAAATATATTCTAAATATACCATAAAACCACTCAAATTCATAATTTATCACTATTAATTATTTTGATTAAAAAAGTTGTTTTTAATTAAAACTTAGTAATTTTCACTATTCATCAAAATATGAAAGTTATCCGAAATGTACCAAAATTTCACCTTAGGCTAAATTCGATATTATGAATCCAAAAATGAAGTCCATTTTCAAATATAAAATATATATAATTTCAAAAAGTAGGTATTACTATTCATAACGGCTAGTTTGATTAGTTGTGGTGTGTGTTAAAACGCAAGGTTGCGTACAACACACGCTACTGTATTATTCAAAGAAAGTGTACCATGGAAGCTTGGGATGTTTCATTTTAAATTTTTGATGTCCCCAATTAGTCAAAAAGTTTAAAATATTGTATTTAAAAAGGGTTCACTATTAAAAGTTGATAAAAGTGCAATACTGAAAATGAATTTGTTCTTGCATTATATCTAAGAAACTCATAATATGGATTCTAAAATTATAAGGATTATATAAACATTAAAATTTAGATAATACTATTCATAACCTCTTTTGAATGGATTTTTTTTTGTAAGTCATGGTGTGATTGAACTCAGTGTTGCGTGTAGTGCAAGTTATTGAATTATTTTGAAGAAATAACACACTATGAAATCTTGGGGTGTTACAATACCCTAATCTCATGAATCTCCACAGGATCCATCCTATATTATGGGGTAGATATCGGTGTTATCCCATGGTATAGGTCAATGTAGAACTCTACCCCTCTTTGAGGAGGTAGCCTTGGTACATCCTCAGGAAAGACATCAGCATACTAGTCCACCACTACGAGATAACTTGGAATCCTCTCCTCCACTACACCGAGGGTGCGGCAAGCCAAATAATGAGTTAGCGATTGGACCCTCCTCTGAGAATGTCCATCCTTTTTTTTGTAAAGGTTACCTTCAAACTGGTGAAGGAAACCTTGTTCCCATATTCACGGACACACCACACTCTGCTCCTAAAATAGTCAATCTAAGCATGGATGGTGGATAATTAGCCCATACCCAAGATGACGTCATAAGGCATCAAAGCGACTACTAGTAGATCCCTGCTACACCTCTCCCCTCCTAGAGTAATCTCACACTATCGAAACCCATGCGTAATCATCTAATCCTTTTTTATGAGTCTCTAATTGTAAAAAATGAGCTAATGGATCCAATGGAATATCTGATATCTGAATAAAAGCAGTGGTAATGAACGAGTGACCAGAACCTGTGTCTATAAGAACTGTATCTAGGGTGGTGTAGACAAATATCATACCTCGAATAATCTCAAGAGCGATGTGGTCCAAGTCCATTTCCACCTAAAGCTAAGCTCATCCCTGTCCACCTACTCCGTGAAGCGACGGTGGACCACCAAGAGGTGGTGGCGACAGTACCTCAAACCATCACCCACTGCCTACTGTACGAACAACTCCTCTTCCATGTCTGTTACCCAGAATACCTCCATGCTCGAACTGTTTTTGTTTTCTTGGTGGTCCCTCGATCGTCTATGGACCATTAGTATGGTGGGTTGGGTAGTCGTGATCCATGTGACCCTGCCGGCCGCAGGAGTAGCACAATCTACTCCAATGATGACCACCTCAGCCTTGTGATCTCTACACCTCCAACCCTACATTCTGGGGAGATCCTCTAGTAGGTCTGGCCCACTTGGGCCTCTGGGTCATCTTCCTACTACCTACTGTAGATGACTCAGCTGTCTATCATCCGATGGAGGCTATCACCATCGGTGCCTGCTCACCGAGGAAGATCCCAACCAATAGTGCCCTCTCTATCACTCAAGACTATGTTGAAATGTTGAGCGATATCATTAATGATATGTTCTCTTAACGAATTCCCTGTTCAACGTTATGGGAGCAGATGAAAGGGTACAATACCATGTTGGTGGAGTATCTAGATGGGTTAGAAAATCTTACAGAGTACTAGGCTATTATCAGGCTGCCGTGCTTTAAGTACAATAGCTTTTATGTACAGAATGATCGTAATTTTACTGGTTCAAACTCTGCCTTAATATGGATCTCAATGTCTATCCAGGAATGAGTTGTCTCCTCATGTTTCTGGAGCATCTGGATTCATCATCTCCCTGTTACTCCCTGAAAGAGAATAGAATTTTGGATCACCAACTGTTCTGCTAGTGTCTCAACCAAGTAGAAAACTCATACCATATCCTCCAGCCAGTTCATAGCTGGCTGTGTATCTATCTCTCCTCGAATCCTTAAAGGCCTCTATCTCTAGAACTTATGAAACATGCTTAGTTGGCATGCACTGACCGCAAGTGGGGCGGGTGGAAACTTCTTCTCTATGGGTGGTAGTGCTGCTGGTACACCACCCGAAGGTGCTATCACTGTAAGAGGGCCCTCTGCCGATGCCCTATTCCTCAGTGGCCCATCATCATGATCTATAACTGGAATCCTGGCTGGATGTCTACATGGAGGCATAATTTACTGAAATAGACATTCCATGTTCAATAATATATACCTGGAAAGATTACTCAAAAGATATCAAAAGGAAAACATTTCTAAAACACATGCAACCAGTATTTTCATGTTCTGAGTCCGAAAACAGAATTTAGGGTCCTAGTGAATGGATACATCGTCCTCCGCACCAACCATGGACTCCCTGGACTGAAATCCTAACTCAAGACACTTAACACAATGGCTCCAATGAAAATTACAGACTCTTAGTTCTTATGGTAGTAACGACTTCACTCTAATAGCACTTTGTCAAGACCCTCCCCTAGGGCCCGTGCAATGACTTCCCCAATCTCTCCTTACATAGGCTAGGGGCTAGTGACAAGCACCGAAATGGAGAAACCCAAAAAGGGAAGGAATTTACGTTAAATATATACACACATGAACATTGCACACTACACACAAGTAAAACACAACAGAAAATGGAATGTATAAACACCTCTAAAAACCACCACTGAGAGTAATAGTATGTATTGAAAGTAAAGGGGCCAGTATACAAGCCCAACTGAAAGATAATTACAACAAAAAGGAAAAAAATATCCATAGATCATCCGCCAAGGATCCTAACTGATGTGTATGTACAACTCATCTACGCAGCCCACCAAATCAATCGGTCACCTCTGTGTACCATTTGGCCTTAGCTCTCCAAAGACTCAGTCAAGCAGTCTCTCATCTGCACAAGACCCAACAAGGTGCGGGTGAAGCCTGTATAGGGGTAGGTATAAAAATACATAGTAGGGACCCTGATACCCTCGGATGTCTCTCCATAATACACAAGGAAAAACCACAAAGCATGAGATCAATCACATGACACAATGTAAAAGACATCTTACACCAGGTATACAACTTAGAGAATATGAATAAATATTATTATCCTTAAGCTTGATCATTTTATTCTGTTAAGTGGATCAGCTACTAATCCATGAAGGGTCGCAATTATTCCAATCCACAAAGGGTATCTCAACCACTGATCTTTAACTAGTCTCTCTACGACCGACCCACGTAGGGTCACATTACTGCTGATCCATAGAGTGTCATACTAACACCGATCCAAAGAGGGTTGCACTACTGCCGATCCATGTAGGGTCAGTCTCATACTGGTCCATAGAGGTAAGTGTCATTGGTGATCCACGGAGGGTCACACTACTATCGATCCACATAGGGTCTCTCTTATGCCAATCTACGGAGGGTCTCCCTTCCCTTTACAGCTGGCCACAGGATTCCCATTCTTTGGGTGATTGAGTTATATAGATTATACTACTCATACTATCGGTCGTACCTCAACCACCACAAAATCCTACAATGATGTAACCCAAAGAAACATGTTGTCCTAAGGGTTCCAATTCGATAGACGACACGTTAATCAAATCCCCGGTCTGTAAGATATAAAGAAAAAGGTAAATATGGCCTAGTTAGATTCGAGTGCAATCCAAGCCAGACACACTCCAACATCTTCCAAAACTCAAGTGGATTATCTCAAAAGGACCAGCTTAGACTATGGGTCCCCATGCCGTAGACGTCACATCAAGTAGACACCCAATTTGTGAGTTATGTTAGATTTAGTGAAACAGGGCCGATCAGGTTTGGGTCAGGTAGGGGTTCGGCCCAGCCGGCCCGTTGGGCCCGTGTGTCCGGCATGGCCGGTATGGGCTAGCCAGGCCAGCGGGTCTAAGCCGGATGGTAGGGTCCATCCCAGCTGACAATGTCCTGACCATCCAAGGGCGTCCGGCCCAATTGGTGAGTCTGGCCTGCTTGGACATACCGACCCACACCGTGCAAGTCGATTGAGCTGTATGGGATGCAGGGCATCCGATTCACCCAGCTGGCGGTTCTAGTAGGGTGCCTCCGTATCTTTTGAAATTTACATCATGAGCCGACCGTTATTTTAATCCAAATGATTTGCCTAAGAAGGCCGATGCTCTTTTACGTGGTGCGTTGGTGCCACGTCTTCCAACGGTCACAGTTTTTCAGTCGTTTCACTTTGCTGCCACGAAACATTACTGTCATGGTGCCTACTGGTGCTTCCCCCTCCACGCGGACAACATGGGCCATTATCCACCGTCGGTCACTGGTGCTGCCACGCTAGTGGTGCCGGGCCGGAGGATCCTTCAACGGGACACTGGAGATGCACTGGGGGTCCATTTTCCATCTTGTCTATTCCTACAAGCCTCTCAGGTTGCCTCCATCACATCGAAGTCCACATAATCTCCTTTCTGCAACGTTGCTCGATTTCCCCTGAAGAACAATCAACATCCAAGTTCGGCAGAGGGTTTGGGCCTTGTTTAGATTTTCCTGTGTCATCCGTGTTAGCGTTTTATCAAGGGGTGATAACAATTATCATATAGAATAATAAAAACCCTATTTCAAGACAATGAAATAACCTCCTGAAAAATTGAATGATTCTCAGATGAAATGGTTAGTTGGTTGATCCATGTTGATTGTATTTTTCATGAATGGAAAAGAGGAAACATTAAGCCCTTTGATCAATTATATACCCTACCAGGATTTGGTGGAATCCACTATGGACAAAAGAAAAAATTATACCTTCATTATCTTTTGATATTCGTTACTACTAGTCGATATCTGGATCGATTCCTCAAACTGTCATTGTTCTGTCTATGTTATTCAATAGAGGGTGATTTTGTTGGCTCTTTGTTAGTGGTTTCCCGCGATTTCCAATTTGTTTTCCAACAGATTTATTAAATAAAAAGAAGAAAACTCTATGTTTTGTTCATTAATAGGGTTTATTAATGAACCTTAATTAACACACTATTAATTAAGCGAGAGCTGTGGTTTCACAAAAAAAGTAATAGGTTATTAAATTTATCTGATTTAATGATCATTGTAACACTGAATTTTCACCAAGCATTTCTCAATGGTTGAAGGAAAATAATAAAATAACTCAAAGAGTTATTTTATTATATTTTTATTATTTCAAAAAGTCCAAAATCTAACTTTTCTATCCTACCATTTCCAGCTAAAGTTATGCTTCACTTATGTGAATCCTAGTGCTGAAAATTCAACAGTGCCCTCTGATTTTCAATCTGTGCACCAATTTAAAATATAGAAAATCCAGCTCACACATTTACTAAATGTACATTAAAAAAAGTCCAAAAATCCATTCTGGGGTCTCTGAGCCTCAAAATCACATGCCATCTAATTTATCAGTCTTGTAAAAATTCTATATATTTAAGAAAAATTATATGGAATTACTGGGTCTTTACATAATATATACAGTGATGCCTCCAAGGATAAGTATAAGGATGGTTTAATGTTCAAGAAAATATCCTATAATTCTGGTAAATGATAGAGTGAGTGGTTTTCTAGATATACAGTATTGAATAGATACTACAAGTGGACATGGTTTTAAGAAAATTGTACCTAGGGTGAAAGATATTTTTATCATGCCTAATCAATTTTTGAGGGACCTGAATAACAATATGTACCTTAACTAACTCATATACTCACCAAGGAAGATAATAAAGTATTTCATTGAGAGTAGGGTAATAGAGACCATGTATTAATGAAGATTCTGTTTATTTTATGTCAACAATGTTCATATAATCACCTAAGTGAATGTACTATAAGAACATGGAGATATTTTGACTGTGGAAAAGAAGGAAATAAAGAAAGTTACCACGAAGAAAAAATGAGTGGATTAGTTAATTAGATAAATGGGAATATTGGTGTCTGCAAAATATCTTAAAAGGTAAAATTATTGATGTTTGGAATGAACGTGAATTATAAAAATAGATTTCATAAGGGAAAATATATCAAAGGGAATTAAAATGACTGTTCACATAATGGTTTTTCTAGTGACAATGAAGAGACTAAGAATGAAATCAGAAAGGTATATGTTGATAAAATAATATTATTTATTAGAATGATTAAATTGTGTTTGATAAATTTTAATGCATGATTCTTATTTCATATTTTATTAAAGGGGTATCAAGGAATAAGACATATAAGTTTTTCAAAATGTTTGAGGAAAAAGTTGGATGAATGCTGTATTTATATTTTAGAATTTAATGATTATGTTATATGAATTATTAAATAAATACTTATTATTAGTACAAGATTTTCATTAAGGATTTAAAAGGATATGTTCAATGGTCCTGGTGAGGTAGAAAAGTGATTTCCTGGAAATAAGATATTTTTACCAAGGGAATATTACCCTTAATATGTTTATGATGTTGATAAAAGGATGTTCGGATAAAGATGTGTTGGATATGAATATGTAAATTGTATGGTACTGTTAACCCTTATAACTGATAGTAGATTTTTTGACAAACTAGTTGTGGTATGATGGATGGAGTTTAAATCATTTTTGTATTTAATTAATACATCCAACAAACCTTGGAATGAGGAAACTTTCATGTTTTCAGTAAGGGTTTATAGTAATTCCGATTATTACTATGTTTTAAGAGAATACATGATGGCGGTATTAAAATTTCCATTATGTGAACAATAAGAGATACTTTTGGATATATGTGGTATCAATGTAAGAATATTTTTATAATTTTAATGACCATAAATCTAATGTTTTAAACATTTATCTTCTAGAAGGGTTATAAGGTTAACCAATTATGGAATTACTTATGTTAATCTTTATAATATTTTTTAGAGATTGAATTATTATCTCTCTATATGTGGATTTATACATATTGGATAACTTCTAATAATCTTTTTTTTGTATATGGAATGACCTATAATTCTATTTATAAATATCATGTTATACTAATTCTTTGGGAATGAAAAACCCACCATCATTTCATAAAATAAAAGATGATGATAAAATTGTTCAAGGAAAAACAAAGGATGAGGTTGTCATGAAATCAGGGAAGTATATCTTCTAATAAAAATTCAATAAATTTTGGAAAAATATCTAGAAATAAAATGTTTTCATAATACCATAATTTTTTTTGAATAAATATAAATTTAAATCATTATCGATTTATAACATTGAGACCATCAACTTTCAATTGACAATTCACTTGTTTTTTATTGATGAACTCAATTACTCCCTTCAAATATGTATAATTTTCATCTAAGTCATAATTTTCACTTCCAAGATACATTATAAATTGTGGAAGCATAATTATATGTTAGTTTGGGTAACATATATGTTCACAAATTCCCCATTTTCATGGATTTTTTAGTATTCATTTAGATAATGTGGGTTTCTATGTTAGGAACTTGAAATTAGTATACCTTTGACAACCAAGAAAAATTTATAGGGTGAAAGTTATTTTATTGGGGGAAGGATGTAACGCTGTGAGATTTTTTTAAATATATTTTTTAAATTAATTTAATTTTTTAGATATTTAACATTTCACCCAACACTGAAAATATATTTTTTATATTAAAGCACTGTGTTTGGATTTTTTTTATACACAAAATAAAGCTAATCAGACACTACATGAAACATAATGTCTATATTTACCTATATTGAACACTCAGGTTAGATTACAATACATAGAAGACTGAATTTTCTATATGGCTTGTATAACACACAAGACCGAGTTTTACCGAACAATTATATATTATTAAAAATACGATTATTTAACAAAATAAGATATAACATAGCCATTAAGTAGAATGTTATGAATAAGTTTACCTAATTTATGTAAGTAAAAGGTAAAATTAATTGGATGAAAATGAATTATAAATGAATATGATAATGAATTATATATAAAGGGAATGATTTTATGAAAACTACTTTTATACTCATAAAAGAATTTTTTCAGAATAAATTAAATTAATCACCACGGGTTAATGATATTACAAAAATATATATTTTATATATTCAATAAAATTTTTTTTAAATCATTCTAATATATTTAATACACATATGATTGGAACAAACCCAATATTACACATAAAAACCAATATTTTCATAAAATTAGTATTTCTGCCATTTCATAGAGAACCTATTTTAAGTATAAATTTTGGCATCTTTATAAATTTTATATGGAAAAATAAACATAATTTTCAAAATAGAGACATAAAAATGTGGCTAGGGTGATATTTTGGTATTTTTCTATGAAGTTTAATTTTTTTGATGAATAATGTAAAATATTGAATTTTAATTTAAAACTACTTTTTATTCCAATTTATTTAAATGGTTAAATTAAATTTATAATTGGACATAATGGATAATTAAAAAAATTATAAAAAAATTAATAAAATTTAGTCCATTGGGATTAATTTTATATAGCAATTAGATATAAAAACTTAGATTTTTTTTGAATTTTTTTACTTTAAAAACCTACATTGTCTTCCCGACTGTGAGATTATTTTTAAATTAAAAATTTCCACTTTTGTGATAATAATTTGATAAAATTATTTCCATATTTACATTCACAATATTCCTAATTTCTAATTAGTTAAACATATATTTATTTAATAAGGATTAGTGAATGTAACTAAAATTAATTACAATGATTAAGAGAAATATTATCTTTACAAAGGACTACTCCTTAAACATAAGGACCATAATGAACTGAAAACATGTAAAAAATCCATTAGATGTTCATATATTGAACATATCCTCCATTTTCTATAATTTTTTGCTTTATTGGAGCCATTGAACATTGGAAAAACATGGGTGGAATTCCTTCTTCCAAAATTTACAAGAAAGCTAGTCCTCCTCCACTATAAAAATGCACTTACACTACCCATTATTCACTCCTCTAAATCCATTTGGTTCACCAAAAATATAATAATTAAGCTAAAACAATTCGTACATTCATCCTATAAGAATCCATTTTGGCCTAAATCCAACAAAAGAATCTTATTGGTGCAAACCAAGTATAGTAACCCAAAGAAGAAGTAACATCCTTCCTCAAGACCCTTTGTTTTCTTTTCATTCTCCACCCAATAAAATATTATTATTAAATTCTTATAAAATACCCTCAGTATCATAAATATACTGTGATTTTTTATAATTTCTATACCAACACATAAACACATATCCATCTAATGGGTTAAAAACATTCCATTGTTGTGTTTGACGTACTATCACCTCATGAAGCAATGTTTTTCATTTTTCTATTACCACCTCTCATGGTTGGGAATTATGATGGAAATTATGTTTTTAAATGATATATATGATAACTATGATATATTTATACATTTTTAATTATTATATAATACAAACCTCCATCCTTTCAATTTTGTGTTAATATGATAATTTTGTTTGGGAATGTATGGACTACCGCCTCTTCGAAGCGGTGTGATTTGTTAACGCTCAGCATGAAATGTATTATGAATGAGTTTAGTGAAATTATAAGATATATATGACATAATAATGATAATTTAATTATAATATATATATATACACATATTTTGTAGACATCCATTCTTTTAATTTGGCAATAATATAGAAACAACGTTCAATCATATGTATGACCTACCATCTCCATGAACTTGTATTCCATTTCACATTTAAATATTTTATAGATTATTATAAATAAATATTTAAAAAATATTTATAATTTTGTCATAATTTTTTCATTATATAAAAAATTAAATCGTGATATAATTATTAGGATAAATAATAACTAGTCAAATCATATACAAAAATAACACGTATATTACCTGAAACGTATGATTAACATGGATTTGATATTAAATGGGTAATATAAATTCAAAAAAAAACAATAGACTGTATTAGATACAACAATATACCTATGTTTTAGATTTATAATAAACTTATATATAGTATAAAATATTTTTGAACATGTATAATGAATTTCAAGACTTAAGGTAAGGGAATTTCATCTCACTTTTTATTTCTTAGAGATACATTCCAAATTCACCACTTGCTTAATTTATTTGGGGTATAAACTTACATATGTAATTTTAAATAATTGATATCTTTTATTTAGTTAAATTTAATTATTTAGTTGATTTTATTCATTCATGGGTATCATAATTCTATAGTTACTCAAGTAGTAAGGGTTTTCACATCCTACTATTATTTTCCGTGAGACATAAGAGATCTTCACATACTATTTGTTATATGTGTTGTATATAATAACATTGAACATATTATATGACTCATATACTTAAAATGTATACGTATTTACATATATTAGATGATCTTTATTTTTTTTGGGGATTATGGATCAAATGTTACAAAATCGGTAACAAAATTCTGTCTCAGTTTTCCTTCTTCACGATATATGCCATGGATTGCCCGCATTTTTTTCTTTAGTATTTATATACATCCCATTAAAATATTATATCATGAATATCATTATTTTCATTATATTTTAATATTGATTTAATTTTATTCTTTCATGAGGATTATGATTCAACGTTACCGAAGTGGTAATAATTTATTGCTACAATGTCATTATTATAGGGATTGTCGATGATTATGTTTCCATTGATAAAATATTATAATTCATTTCTTAGAGAACTCTTGGATTTTATTATATATTAGTTTTTAATGATATCCTCATGTATTAGTACTATTTTTCACTCTTTGGTACTGAAGATAATTACTATTATTATTTTTAGAAAACCCTTTTTTATTTCTACTTTAGTTTGGAAATTTGTGTTCTTTTAAAATCACATTTTATAAAATTGTTTTCAATTATTTTTAATAATATTATATTATTTTGAAAAGAAATTTTTATCCATGTTTTAGAATTTTAAAAAATGGTTTTAAAAATTAATATTCTTTTTTTTGATCAAGGCACTTTTATAAACTTTTGAGGTGAAAAAGTAATGTTCAACATGTACAGACTTACCCACTATCCTGAAAATCATTTACTAAAAGATTAATTATAATTATACGGGGTTATATTTGGAGATTTTGTTTCTAAAAATATTCAAATTTATTTAATTTATACGAAATTAATGAAAAAGGTTTTCAAAAAATATTTTATGTTAATAAATTGTTTTAGATGATTTTCAAAGAATCATTTATTTGTTTTCAAAAGGTTATTTTCAATGAAATGAATTCAAATGATTCTATGATTTTATTCTAAGTTTTGAAATCATTTTAAAAGAATTTTGTTTTCAAATTTTTGTCAAGATTCATTATATTTTTTCATGGAATTTTTTTTCAAAATGTTTTATTTTTTACAAGTCATAGTAGATATTTTCCTCTATAAATTTTATAAATGAAATTGCAAAGCCTTCTTTTTATATAAAGGATTTTGAAGTGGTTTAATAATAATTATTTTAAATGTAAGGATGTTTTACGTAAGACATTTTTCAAGTGATCTTTAAAAATAATTCTCCATATGAGATGAAAGAATTTATTATAGTTTATTCTTTAATGAGGATATGATCCCCGAAAACAATTCATATTCTTTATTAAATGTTTTATGATTTAATGGAATAATTTTTGTAACATCTGTCTCTCTTCCATGGTTTATATGATATCGAAGCCTTATTCTTTTCATTGGTTATGATTTGATTAAATGATTATGAGATATATCTATTTTCTATATTTATTAATATGGTGAAATGTAAATGATACCCATTTAATTTTGTGTTTTTTGATATGATGGTTTTGAACAACATATCATTTTATGGGTCATGATATGATACATGTTTTATTATCCTATGGAACATGATTGCATGATTTTATTATATTATGGGTGATAACTACATCTACCAACAATTCATTGGTTAATGATAAATCTCATATGAGATAAAATGGTATATAGGTTGCAACGTAAGACTAGAAAAAAGAAGGCACCTCAGTTTTATTCCAATCATGAAAACAAGATGGTATACAAGATTTAGCCCAAGCTTTAATTTAAGCAGGTACACATGTTGTAGCCCATGGTTGAATGTTAGAGGGTACATGAGTTTTAGAACATTCCTAAAATAAGATTTTTCATGAGATGTTATACCAAGACCAAAGCATGTACGTGGACGATAGGCCATGGCTAACATGTTATCAAGGTCTCGGATAATAACCTTGGTATAATATTTTATATTCTTATGAATTTTCCACAAATTATATGTCTTATACTTATTATATTATTTTATGGTTCATGTTCTTGATTATATTATGATCCATGTCTTATTAACTGGAAATATTTATGTGATGTCTCTTGTATATGATCTTTGATATGTAGGGTAAGATCATCAAATGGAAATATCATGTTCTTGTTTACTTATGTTAGTTTTATGCCTATGTATTTGATTTATTTACCCTTACATAGAATTAAATCTCACCCTTTTTAATGTTTCCTTTAACTAGGTTGTGTAGATAGTTTTTGAGTAGGGGTTCTAAATGGGGAGTTCTTTAAGCGAGATGTTGAAGATCTATCACCAAACTCAAATTTTGTGTTTCATGTTTCCAACGACACTAACCTATTATGGTCCTCGTGTATGTACTTTTGTAATGTATGGGATATTCATTTAAAATTATGTAAAAGCCATTTATGTAAATCCTGGTTCATTATATGAAAAAGAACAACATCCACTTGAAGTATCTAGAAAGGAATGTATTTTCCTGAAAGAACTACATAATGTATTCCTTTCAAAAACTTTTGGATGTCCTTATATACTTATCCTTAATGTATATCATATCATTAAGATCTCTAATTTATGTTACCCAAAAATAGAGCTCCCGGGGTTTGTACTAAACATCCTATGATACCAAATATTGATACCTCAACCCCAAAAACTGATATTCAGGTCTTACATCATTACATTAAAACAAGATACAGGGAATCACATGTTGAATGAAAAATTAATTAAGTATTATCAGACAAAAAAATATATATTTGAGTCTTTTAATTAATTTGAATACACAAATTAGAATATTTTTTTGAGAATAACATTATTTCCTATAGAATATCCCTACATATCAATAATAGTAAACTTTATGGACTCATGGGGACATGAAACCAATTTAATGTGAGCTCAAATACTCAGTAAGGGATAAGTAAAACAAAAGTTATCATGAAAAAATAATGAATGATCAATATAGATGGTAAATAACTGAAAAAAATTCCATTTAAATAAATGCACTACGAATAACTAATATTTCAATGTAAATAACTAAAAACACATGTCATTTAAGAAAAAATGTAATAATAAAATTCATCCATAGATAATATCAGATTGAAAATATCATGGATAATCATAACTAAATATAACTAAATTAAATAATGAATTATTGGATTCCATTTTTACCGTTTACAAGAAAAAATTATGAATGTTACCATTCAAATTATGTTTTAATACATAATAATATTAAAACATTTCAAATGGTAGATTAAAACATAATGGTTACAAATGGAATGGTTTTGTGCCCAAATTATTTTGGCTCATGAAACTACCAATGCATTAAGGGGATTTCATTAACTGGTGCAATAAAATGTATTGAATGACCAAAAATTAATAATATATCAAATTATGAACATAACTCATAAATAATGTTTCTTATCCAAATTCTATATTGAGTAAAGGATGCATATTTATCAATATTTTCCATGTTAATGAAAGAACATTCAAAGTAAAACCCTTATGAAAAAATGGTATAAATTTTAGGAAATAATAATACCCAACACATAAGAAATTTTATATTTAATATGAATTTAATTTCAAAATAAAAATTGCTATAAGAAATTTATTGTTTCAAGATAATGCTAATAATCAAAAAACAAAGTAAGATTTCACAATAAATCATACCATTAGGTAATTTAAAATTCAAATAAAATTTGATGAAATAATTCAAATTTAAACATAAAATACCATAAATAATTAATTAATTATGATATTACATTTAAATGGGGTTCTAAATTATCCTCACAAAATAATATTAGATTACAAAATAACATACGACTTAAAGAAAGAAAATTCAGACAGAAATTCCTTTATTTGTGATTTTCTTTTGTTGAAAATGTATTCAACTCATGTATAATGGATTTATGAAACATATTTATATATTAGAGAACTATATTCATACATATAGTATCATATATTATCATAATAGTAAATATAACCACCCATTCGTTAATGACCTTTCATTATTCTCATTGTTGTTGGTGTTAATTTCCTTGTTTTCTCATACATGTTTCATTATGAAAGATATAATTATTTTTCATATCATGTAGCTTCATAATATAAAGGATAATAACAATGAATACAAATAGTTTTTATAAGTCAATTATACTTTTAAAAAAAATAATGAAGGAAGATTATAGAAAATGATATACGTTACGGTCATGGAGATGATATGTCTTACATACGCATGAGTAACATTTCCATTTTTGGACAATAATTATTGAAAGTTGTTAAGTAATACAATAAATTACTATAAATATCTTGATATCATAAATAAGAAATTATTATTTGAAATATATATCTGAATATCTTTCACATTTAGTGGTGATAAAAAGAGAGTTACATCGCTTCGTGAAGGAGGTAAGCCACTTGTACACGAACGATGTTATCATCTTTATCTGAAAAAATAAAATGATATATTGTCTTTCCTAAATGATAAATATGTAATTAATATTATTATTATTTCTTTCCTATAACATGTAATCATTAAAATTATTTCTTATCACCTTCTGTGAAATGTGTTAGTGAATACCGCTTTTTGAGGTGGTAGTCCGCTGTACACACGAGCAACATTATCATGTTCCCTAAAAAATAGAAATTAAAAATTTATATATGAAATAGTGACAAAATAGGTATTATGGTTTTTAAAATATAATATATATACATTATATCTATCAAAATAATCAATATTGAGATGTGGAAATGGAAAAAATGAACGACATCGATTCGCAAGGTCGTAGTCCACCGCATATATGAAAAATGATTTTGTAACCCATTTAAGGGATTCTTGTGTGGTTTTATGTATTAACCATAATATAAAAAAAATTCTGAATATTTAATATACTATAAATATAATATTATCATGGTTTTAAAACTATTTAAGGAGTAGGATAAGGAAATAAAATGAAGACGCTCATTGAAAAACATAACCTCTTCTTTTGGTATCCTCTTTAGGTTTGAACTAAACGCTTAGAAGGTAATATTTATGTCAAATATAATCTGGATAAGACACAGAGATGTATTTTTTTTGAAGTTATTCGGTAAGGTATTGGCTGGAAAAAATAGTTTTTAAGGTGTGAAGAAGATAGGTTAGTGTTTTTCTTTTATAAGTGGGGATAAGGACACACATGGTATTTTTGTAAAGAATTGTGTACTCACACACATTTATTATAGAAAAGGGTTAAAATGTATTATTATCTAACCATATAGGTTTAATTGATTAAATATAGAATGAAAATATTTTTTAGATTAGTGGTTAGGTTATTTTTATCCTTATATTTTTAGTTTAACACCGAATATAATATTCACCATTCAATTTGTTTAAAAATTATGTTGAAAAAATTAGAAAATATAAATTTGGATTATTATAAATAATGAATCCATTTTTCAAATTTCAACTCACATAAGTGGAAAATTTTAAATAAAAATTAATCCTGCACACCTGATGAGAATGCAGGGTTTTAATGTTAAAATGTTGGAATGTCTGAAATGTAATTATTACTGAATTAAATATAAACATGATTAATATGACATAACTTGGATTAACTTATACAAAATTTCAGTGATTTTACTTTCAAACAAAATAAAAATGTAATTTTTTATTATAAATTGTTTACATGAAAATGAAGTTTTCAAATAAAAGTCAATCTTTTTCACTATTCATCCAAAAAAATATCTCATAAAAATAAAAAAAACCCTAACCTATTTTCTATATTATTATTTAAAAAATGAATTTTAATTTTTCATAAATTTTTTCTAAAAGTGTTAATAATTAATTTAAAATTATGCATGTCTCGTATAGCTAAACCATCTTTTTGGAAAACACAGTTTTAGAAAATATTTCTTTTACTTTTAAATAATAGTGATTATTATTTATTATCAATAGATAAAAAATAAATTCATGTAAATATTTATTTTTATAAGTTAGTTAATCCACATAAGGACCTCAATTCAAATAGCTAGGTGATTTGTTAAATAATAATGTTAACATTATTTTGTTATTCCAGAAAACTCAGTATACATATATGACAAGTTATAAAAGAAACTCATTTTTGTATAGAACAGAAGATAAATTATTATTTACTATAACATATGATATCAAATATAATTATATTCATTTATAATTTTGGGGTGTGACAATTTTAATATTTTATCATTGTAGTGGGATTATTCCTATCATTGTACATTTGATGACTTGATGTCCCTCCATTCCATACATGAAATAACTTACATTCCCATGAGGTAGTTTAAATGATTCTTCTTTCCACACATTGAAATGTGGGATGTTGGATTTTAATAACACCATGTGTATTATTTGTTAACCCCCCATAGTTTAACTGCATTATGTATTTATTATCTCCAGTCAAATGAGACCACTGAGGATCACCCATTTCTATTTCCACATTATAGTCATGTTAGAAAAATTATTTTTAACTGTTGAGGTATTAAATTTTGAAATCACTCCATTAACTTCTCTTTATCCCTTTGAAAAATAAATTTATCTAACATTTAGTTTTATGGAAAAAACCATAGGCATATCTTATAAGATTGGAATGTCTGCATCATAACATTTGATTCATTACGATTCATTTATGATGAGTTCCTAGAACTCCCTCTCCATTTTAAAATGAAAATTATGAGGGAAAATTTTATTGATAAAAAATTAATTAATTAACCACAATTGATAAATTTTATTTCCTCTATGTGATTTTTAATTTTATTAGTGTCCTCCACTAATCAACATCTTATTCAAGGTGGTAAATAGCTAATATAACCATCTCTTGCTCAATGATTTGAAGGACATGTAATATCTTCTCTATTGTGGTTATAAATTGTATAGTGATTTTGGTATCACAATATTAACAAAAATTTAGATGTATTTGTGGCATAAAGTTATCAACCATAAATTTCTCACTCAGAGGATGTTCCAGGTGATTATAGTTATTGTTCAAAAGTTGAGTCAGTTGTTCTAGTACTTACATGTGGTTCTTATCTCATGCTCCCATCATCTTAAGAATTTTATTAGGGTAGTCATCACAATTACCATTTCATATATTTTTAACAAGATATATATTACATGCATCTATTTTCCAAATTAATGTAGAGTTATTGATTTGAATACTTTAATTAACACATTTATAAAAATTAAATCATAAACTTGAATGAACTAACATATACATGATATAAAAAACCAAAATTATAAATTACTAAGATTCAACATATGTTATCCATGTTCATTTTCCAATTAGGTTCCTTAAATTTATTTTGTTTCATAAATATTTTTCCAAATCCTTCATAATAGTTTCTGAAGTGATTTTCAATTAAGCAATGAATATCCCTCAGGGGTTTATAGATAGGGGTGTATTTTTGGGACCATTCATTCATCTATCAGAGTGATCATCATGTTAATGAACAACCAAAACTTTTTTTCTATTGATTACCTCTAGGTATATCAATTCCATAGAAATATACACATTCTAGTATCCTAATACTAATTTTTTTCTTTTAAAATCAAATAATATCCAATTTTCCAAATTTTATATATTTTATCCAATACTTAGGATTATCACTTAGAGTTTACCCAAGGGGTTTCATGATGTTTTGATAATCATAATATAGAAAGCTAATTTAATATCCTATAATACTAACTAATAAAATTAAGGTATTAAAAATATATTATTTAATAATTCTTATCATTATTTTGCAAAAAATAGAATATAATGATCTATATTTATAGTCATTTTAGTAGATTAGATATAAAAATATATCTACATATCCATAAAATCATATATATTTATCACCCCCCATAGTTATCCTAAATTTCATTTATGTTTCAATAAAAAAATAGGATATGATAGGGAAATAAACTAGGAAAATGGTGGGATAGAATGTCCAGTAAGGAAATAAACATGTAAATAAATCATAACATTAGAGTCTAGAGGTATAACATGATATCATAAGGAGGTTGATCATACACCTAAGGACATCAAATACAGAAATGATATAATAATATCATAAACATGTCAAAACTAACTAAAAATGATATTTTAAACATATTATAAGGTTCACTACCAAGAACCTAATTATAATTTAGAACATGTACCACAATTAATTTTGTTCACTTCTCTTTCCCATAATTATAGAGGACAATGTCCCATGGTAGATTTGGTTTACTATCTAATACCTTACATAACATATTATGTGAAATAAATCATTAATTAACTCATTGGAGGGGTATGTAAATCATGTTTCACAAGGAACATAAATTTATATCATATATCTACATTAAATATATAGAATATAAACAACACATATATTATAAGCACAATTAAACTGATGTGAATAATGTGGGATTCATAATTCTAATTCAAGGAATAACCAAAGGATAAAAAATAGATTCCAAAAATAAGAAGGAATTAAATCATTTGTATTTTCATAAATTAAAACAAAACATATAATATGATCATTTAGTTATAATATAGATATTTTATGATTAATATCTAGTAGAAGAAATAATAAAAATGAACCCCTTCGGTAAAGCTTTTTGAAATAAGTAGATGAAATTGAATAAAAGAAAAATGTTATTATTTTCCATAATTAAATATTTTAACTAGAAGGGTTATTAAAAAAAATTAGTATTTTTATATGTTATTCATGTTTAAAAACATTTAATATGGGTGATTCTTGATATGAGACATGAAATTGGAATGTTCATTTAGACCACGATTAATAAAATTGGGAATTTAAATGGAACTAAAACATGTATAACCAAAAAAATGAAAGACATATTTAACTAGGTAAGCATGTAAGGAAAATACATAACATAATATAATATCTATTATAAAAAATATTTTTTTAAAATGGAGAATAAGAAAGGTAATTTTCAAATGACAAGTTTTAAAGGAGGCACATAAGATCCCTTGACTCAGTCGAGATTCATTCTACATATGCATATAACATCATAAATAACAAAATTAAGTTTATTAAATAGTAACATATTAATTTTATTCAACTGTATTTAATATATCATTTTTGTATAAAAATCATATGTTATTTATTTACAACATACTTATTTTACTTACGTTGGTTACTTGATGTTGTTTGGTCAATTATTCATAACTCATTATGTATATTGACCATGGTAAAAATCTTTTTAAAAAATATTAAGAATATCTAAAATAAAAATATTGTTATGGAAATAATTATTAATTATTAAATTTATTTTTAAATCTAACCATTATGGGTGATTTGAAACGTGAAACTCCTTTATCTTGGAAGTGATAGTTTGAATATATGCAAGATTAATGTTTTAATTTCTTAAATAATGAGTTTTAAATATAGTAAATGATAATTTAAAATTTATTAATAATATTTATATTACATATATCATATTTATTCATTAATTATATACATTTTATCATCCATGAATGGTGGTGACGAAAAATCATAGACGTCTCTTTGTGGAGGGGATAGTCCATACAACACACTATCAATGATTTTGTTCTTATTAGCAGTTAGAGAGGAATAAATAATGGTTATTAAATTAATATAATAATAAATACATATAATAATGATACAGATTACATTATATTTTTTGGATATAAGATATTTTTAAGAAAATTATTAAATGTAAAATGTTATGAAGAAGGTGATACTTATGCTGCAAACGTGATCTTCTCGCATATATTTACCTAAATATAAAGGACTTAAGATAAATTATAATGTACATGAGATTAAGGATGAGAAAATGAATTCTAATAGAGTTATTTTGATCATATTTTCAAGGGAAATTATAATGGAAATTTTATCTATTGTGGGATGTAAGTGATCATGGTTTATAAGTGGAGAAATTGGTTCTTTTGGGAATACTGATTTTACTTCCGTGATATAAATACACTATTACATGGTGAATAACTCAAAATTTTAGTAATAGTAGTGTGGGATGATCTTGGGTTTATTAAAATTTCTAAAATACATACCACACTCATTTTAATTATTATTACTGTATTTTACCATTGGGTTTTTACTTTTTTACATTTTTATTTTTACCCAGGTAAATTTTTTTAAATAAGTAATTTAAATTTTATTTTATAATTATAGGGTAACCATGCTATAATTTTTTTTATTTTTTTAACAATTTTTTAATATAAATTAAATATAATTAAATTTATGAATATGGTAAAATCAACATTTAAATTAAAATATATAATATTTAAAAATGGTCTTGCAAGAAAGATGACTTTCAACCATTATGTATTATATAATCATATTTTGTGTCAATTATCAATTTAATGAGTGTTAATATATTTTTATATAGTATTAAACATAATATAAAATTTTTAATTTAACATGGATCAAATTTTTTGAGTAAATAAAAATTGCATGATATAAATGAAACCATCTTTAATAAAAACTATTCTAAAATTATCATAGTAATTAAAACTAATCATTCTAATATTACCTGTATGACTAAAATGAAATTGAAAATTTATAATAATATTTACAAGTTTAATTCAAATAATAATTAAATTTTCTTATATATTTTTTTATAATTTGAAAAGTTTAATTTTTAATAGAAGTGTGTACGAAATTCTTTTAGTGCAAAATATTAGATATGTTTAAAAAAATTTAAACATGTGTTTTATAGATTTAACATTGTATTTAAAAAATGATTTATATTCTTATTAAAAATATATTTTTAAAATATAACATTTTTTTTCATATTTTTTTTTCATTCTTGTATTAAAAAAGTTATAGTTTTTAGGAAAAAATATAATTTTTACTGTTCGACTAAAAATAAATTCTTTTTAAAAAACCCAAAAATTCTTCTTAATCTAATATTGATAAACCAAATCATAGAATAATGTTATTTTTTTTAAATTTAACATTATAAATGTAATATAATTATATTAATTCAAAATTTAGTCCCTCATATCTATTCATGATAGTTTTGTGGATCTAATGGTCATCTTGAATAATATTATTTTACTAAAGTAACACAATTTTTAGGTTTAGACCATTATTCAATGTAAGAGAAGATACTAAACATAATATTTTGTTAAGGGTAGATAATCACTAATTTATCTGGTCATTACATTCTTCCCCTATAAAAAATTTCTCCCCTGAAATTTCATTTCATACACCAACGTGTAAAAAAATGAGGGAACTTTTGTTTTAGGGTCTATTATGGTTCCCATGATACCAATTAATACATATGGTTTCTATAATGTTAATTGAAAAGGTGATGTTAAGTATTATGTAAAAATTTGTCTCTATGGTCTAAGATCTTTACTGAATACTCCTTTTAAAAGAGACTATTCTATTATTTTACTACCATTGAATTCAGTATATGTGGGGGATTTGGAATGTACTTACTAAATTGGGAAACATGAAAGACATCATGTAATTATAAATGTTTGGTCGGAGTGATAGCTGATACACCATTTCATTGAGGATGTTAAGAAACCAAAAGGGGGAATATATCTTGGAATTAACTACCCCTTCTTCCCAAATCTCATTACTCTCTTCCATGGAAATATTTTGTGGAACACTTTATCACCTACCCATGCTCTAGGGATCAAAGATATTTATCTACATAAACCATCAGTTTAATATATGATATTTTAAGGATTTTTATAATGGTAATGAAGTTTTCTATAATTTCCTAGATCATATTATGTCTTAGAAAGTTCCTTTTAGGTCCTTTATCTCGGTACATTGATCATCTATATCTTTTTCCATTGATGGATTCTTACCAGGAAATTTGGATGCTGTAAAATAAAATATTTTTGAAAGATAAGACAACTTGAGGATTATGTTAGTCACATCCTCCCTAGAAATTCAAAAATCACATTCTCAAAATTTCCTCAACTATTTGGATAGTCTTTTTATATTTTACACCAATCTCGCGGTGACAAGTCAATTTTTTGTTCAACTCTATGGTTAGAAAATTCTTATAAAATTTTCATAACATTGTTGTATCCCTTATATGTTAACCATATAGAATAGATAGTCTTGTTCCATATAGACTCACCAATTATCTAATGTATATATTTCCAAGGTGATCAAGTGAGAAGTCTTATCAAATGAAAATTAAGTGAGTATCCATTGAAATATTTTCCAACATAGCCCTTATATAATTATTATGTTTAGATGACATGGGATGGCTCCTAAAAAATACCAATTGTTTTTCCCATGTCATCATTAATATGGGAAGTAGTTAAATTATTCCTTCAAAATTTTTCCTCCCAACATTCTCCTATTGACACACTTGGAACATTAATGTATATTTTCAAATATACTTATTCACTTTGTCCCACAATTACTGTTATCTATGATCTATATTAATTTTCATGTTTCATGGGAGGATAATGAATATTGATATATGAGAATTATTTAGTAAAGCCTTATTTATCTCAAGCTCCCATGAAACCCAATGTTCATTAAAAAATATCATAACTCTTTCCTCACAAACCTTGAAAAAATGTTTTTTCCTTCCTCATGACATCCAACTTTTTCTATATAATAACATAACCCCTCTAATATTAATTAATCTTATCAATTAGTGAAGGCTATGTAATATTTTCAGAAAGGTTGGATTATGTTCCTTTTTTCATGATTCCCTTGTCTATAATTTTTATGCCCATGAAGATCAAATATTTCTCAATCCTCATGATAGATCGGGTTTTAGGATCTTGTATAATTAAATAATCTTCCACATTATTCACCTTAAATATAAGAAAATGGATTGTGTAGTCGTAACCCTTGATCATCTCTCATCACCATCATTGAAACATGTTGAGTTACTTTTGTTGGAATATATATTTTAGGATATTGTGTTCTGTATATATATAAAAATTCTCTCTATAGAGGTAATTCCTTTAAATATACTATTAATATGTTTTAATTTACAATTTATAATCAAGAATTATATATTTTTATTCAAGAAGATTCAATTTTATTAAGGCATTGTGTGTAAATTTATCATTATACATGAGTATACAACTGATAACCTTTTTCGAGGCATCAAATTAGATTAAAAATCCATCCTAACTTATGGGTATACTGATTATAGGTGTTTTGGTCAAAAAATTATTAAACTCTATAATCTAAATTCATGCCCATCTATTCAAAAATACTTAAATCTATTCTGTGTAATATTATTTAGTCGGTTTAAAAATATTTGGAATTTTATCCCAAATCATTGATAGTGCTTGACTAATTTTAGGAAACTATATATCACTATCATAGATGAAGGTCCAAACAATAATCAATAATATTAGTCTTCAAAGGGTTAATTTATGTCCCACTAAATGTGATAACACATTCTAATAATTATAATTTCTCCATATTAATCACACATTATAGTAATTTTCATAAAACATATCATTATTTAAAATATTCAACATTAAATTCAAATTCTCTTTATGTTCCTCCTTTCTTTTAGAGCATATAATTATATCATCTAAAAATACTACCAAATATTTATTAAATTTATATATAAATATTATCTTCAATAAGTCTATCAATATATTTTTAATCACTTGGGAGTCTAAATTGAATGGATTTGAACTCATTGTTTATATACCTTGAATGAAATGCAATCTTTATAATATCCTCATCCTTCACCATTAACTGATTATATCTTCACTGAAGGACCAAATTAGAGAAGTATTTAGTTTCCCATAACTAATAAAAAACTCCATTAATATGTGGAATTAGATAGTTTTTATTTATCATGTTCATTTTTTTACTTCATGATAATATATTTAGAGAATCATATACCCCTCCTTATTCTAGAGAAAGTAGACCGATGCACCCATTTGTGAAGTACTTGGGTGTAATAACGCCATGTCTAGTTTTTCTTGCAATTTATTATTTAGGTCAACAGGTTTAATGGGCGAAATTATCTATATAGTATTAAATATTGGAAGATATATAGGTATAATTTATTTTGATAACTAAACCTATCTATAAAAATTATGTCTAGACAATTCATTGGGGAGTACATCAATATAATCTGTTACAATGGGAATTCCTCAAGATATATATTATCCTTTGATTTAATCATTAGTTGTAGATATTATTTATCATAAATAAACACTATCAAAGAATTTGAAGAATATTATAAAGGATATTTATCTTAATCAAAACAATATAATACAATCAGACGGAAATTCGGGGTTTAGAAGTTGATTTCCTTCTTCTAATAGTTTATGTGCTCTCTATATCGAGGAAACAAGTACATTCCAAGAATAAAATCAAATTTTACCAAAGGTACTATGATAAGATATACTAGGATATTTATACAAAAAAATATAAACTAGATAAGAGTTATGTATTTGATACGCAATATTCAATCCACTGTTTGGTTTCACTAATAACATAACATTTATTTTTTATTTGTGTGTGAATAGTTATACTAAACATGATTATTAAGAAAGAGTGAACATAAAAAAGATTAAATTCACTATTCTTGAATGACTATGCACCATGCCCATCCCCAAGTATTTAACCTCATCCATTGGTTCTATAGTAAAGAATAAGCCAATCCTTTCTCTATTTTCCTTATGTGATTTTCTCATTAGACATCTTCAATAACCCTTGGATTAGTGTATCAGTTTGAATAGTGTGTATATACCTTTTAGATGTAATTTTGTAGAAATAGTGGGGGATTGATCTAAATTTTTATTTTTACACATTAGTGGTCTTATTCATATAAAATCTATTTTAATTTCCATAATTTCTCCAATTTCCACACTTGGAAAATTTCTTGATTCCTTTATAACGATTTCTATGATTAAAATTTGAACACTTTGGACATGTGTGATGTTAACTTTCAAACCCTATTGAGTTTTATTTAGTGATCCTTCAGAGTTAAACTCAATTATATAATTATTATCTCTAGTCCCTTGAGACAACTTAGGATCACCCATTTCTATATCAACATTTGAGGTCACATAAGATAACTTCTTTATAACCTTCAATGTCTAGAATTCCCAAATCTTTTTATAGAATTGGGTTTTCCTGCAAAAAAATCAATAAATATTTTTTATTGATAAAACTAAATTTGAATCATAGAATCCATATTATGATTTCCTCATAAGATATGATATATTTTACTTCTTCTTACAAAACTATTAGGAATTCCTTTTTTATTTTATATTAAAGAGTTCAAGGGAAATATTTGTTGATAAATAAACTTGTCATTTAATCACACTCCATAGTTACTACATCTTCCATGGGATTTTTATTCTTGATTAGTACCACAACTGATCAGATTTTCCATTAAGATAGTAAATAGATAATATGACATTCTCATGCTTGGAGAATAAAAGGATAATGAATATCTTCTCATTGGAGATACATCTTTGTGTAGTGATTATTGGATAATAAGATTCACTAAAATTTGTAGCTCTATGATTCCTAAAGGAATCAATAAAAAAATTTCATTTGGGAGGATGATACAGATGATTCTTATTATTATTCCTAACTAGATTTAGTCATGCTAGTACTACTATGAGGTTCTTAGATACTGCTCATGTCATGATAAGAATTTTATATTGTATTCAATCACATTTTTCATTCTAAATATTGTATAGAATATTATTAAAATATCATTGAATTTAAAATAAAATAAATATTTTTAGGGAATAGAATAATTTTAACAATAAATGTTTTAAAGGAAAACCATAAAGTTAGATGAAGTATCTTGAACATAATGTAAAAAAACTTATTAATCACTGAGCTTCGATCTATGTTATCCATGGTAATTTTCTAATTATGTTTCTTAACCTAATTAATACAAATAAAAAATGTTCAAATCATTCATAAATTTTTGTGATGAAAATTTGAATTAACCAAATAAAATATCCCTAGAGTGTCTAGAAAGCTGTAGAATATTTCACCCAGTAATCATGCTTAAAATTTATGATCACGTAAATTCTAAATCAAATATTTTCAAATTGAATACCCCTAGGATCATATATTCCACATACATAACCACATTCTTACATATAGACCAATATGTATTCTATAAAAAACATAGTGTTTACTTTTCCCAAATTTTAGAATATTTTCATATTTATAGTTTTATTCCTTAGACATCACTCTAGGGTTTTTTGTATGGTTTGGTCAGCCTAATCTCTAAAATAACTAGACCATCCATTTATTCAAACTTTTGTGACCCAAGCCCAAAACACATATTAGTTTACAATTCATAACATAAATTTACTATTAATACAATAAAATAATTCATAGGACTAGTTCCTTTTGAATAGTATCAATACAAATACATCAACTTAAACATAAAAATATAAACATAATTTTTGAATCCAAATAGTTCTCCTGAATCCCATTAATATTAAAAAATAGCATAGGATATATTAGTGAAATACATTTGGAAAAGGTTAATGAAAAATCAATATAAGAGAACAATAATGTCAATAAATCATAACATGAAAATAATTATTTATGAATTGCTTTATATAGCGGATGATTATAAACACTGAAACATGGTAAATGGAAATGATATCATAAGATCATAAAATGTGGAAATAACTTAAAAATGATGTTTTAAACATAAGTCAGGGCTCAATCCAATTTCCATCATTATAAATTAAAAAAAATTACATACTGGATTGGGTTCACTCCCCATTCCCATAAACATAGAGGATAAAGTTCCACATAGGATTTGGTTCACTCTCTAATAGCATACAAAAAAACTCATGACATATAAAGAATTACCCAATTCATTAAACTGATTTAAAATTCAAGATAAAAAAACTTAAATAAAAATCATACATTTACACGCCACATGAAAAAAAGAAATCATAAAGAAATATTAAGCATATTCTAACCCCTTAGATTAAAGTGGGTTTCATAATTCTGATTCATGGAAAAACCAAAGGATAAATCATAATTATTCCCAATAAAAAATGAAATAAATCATATTGTTTTTTATATTTCAAAATTAGATATATTCATTGAACATTCAGTTTAAATATATTGATTTATTCATAAATATATATCATAATAATGAATAATAACATACCACTTTGGTGAAGATTTATGAATTAAGTGAAGGATATTTTAAAAGATGGAAAGGCCATATTATTTTCCCAAAAAAAAAATAAACTAGGTGGTTCGCTATGAAATAATGTGTTTTTTAAAAACTATTCATGGATTGATGTACTTTTATATTGGTAACGGTCTACATGAGATAAGAAATATAAATGTTCTCCAAAATTAAGGTTACTTAATAGTAAGAATTTTGAAGGGAACTAGAAAATGTATAACAAAAAATGATTGGGATATTTTAATTGATATATATGTTAAATAAAAATATATATGAATAGAATATCTACATGGTAATAATATTTCATAAAATAGAGAACAAAAAATATATCATCTAACTTACAAGTCATGAAGGAGGTGTAAAATGTCCCTTATCATGGGTTCAAGATTCATTCTGCACGCACTATTAACATAAAAAACAACTTAATTATGTTTTTAAATAATTATAAAACAACATTAATTAACTATATTTCATATTCAATGTTCCTTTAAACATAAAATATTATTTTATTTTTTATGCTTGTAAATTGAGGTTGTTCAGTCAGTTTTTCATATAACCTTATGCAAGTTGACATTGGTAGAAATAATTGAATAATACATACATGATATTTATAATATTAATATATTTATGTAATTTTTTTATTTCAAATATATTTTTTAATCTAACCATGGTGTGTGGTGATAAAAAATGAAACACATTGCTCACATGTGGGGGGGGGGGGGGGGCTGTGAGAGGTCACACGTATTCCTGGTTAATGTTTTATTTTCATGATGAATGAGAGATAAACATTATAAATGATAAATTAAAATTTATAAATTATAGTGAAATTTTAAATATAGAATCTTTTCATCCATTAAATACTTCTTATCATATATTAAGGGTGGTGGTGAAATTAGAAGACATCACTTTTAGAGGTGGTAGTATATGCAACTTGCTGACAACACATTTTTTTCTTAGTCAAAGGAGAAGAAAAAATAATAGTTATTGTATAAAATATATTTTTAAGATAATTATTCAAGATCAAACGTTATAAAGATGGTACAATGTTAGTTTGACACATGATCTACTCGTACATATTTCTATGAATGTGAATTACTTATGTTTTATTCAAGATACTAGTGGGATTATGTTTGAGAAAACGAATTATAGTATAGTTATATTAGGTAGAGTGACAATGTAAATTATAAATGTATGTGAAATCATAGAGGGGTATAAGTGGTTCCCTTTCAAAAGTGATTTAAGAGGATCTTTTGGGAAAAAGCTTTTCCCTTCTATGATATAAATACACTATTATATGGTCAATGAATAAAAAAATTCATAATAATGGATTGTCTTGTAATGTTAATTCAATAAATACTCATCCAAGACATTACAAACATCTTTAAAAAAATAAAGTCTTTTAATATTGGTTTTTTTATATTTTTATATTTTTATTTTTACCAAGGTAACTATTTTTTAACTAAGTATTAATATTTTATTTTAAAAATGTAAAGAAACCTCTATTAGGAAATTTGTATTTTTGGAAAATAAATAATCTTAATTAAATATAATTTTATTTATGAATTATAGATAATAAAAATATAAATTATAATATATAATATATTGAAACTAGTTATTGTAGAAAAATTATTTTATCAATTATGATTTCTTTAACCTTATTTATTGTTGACTACGAATTGAGTGAGAGTAAGAGAGTTTTAAATACATTTAGACATAATATTAGATTATTACTTTAATTTATGTCAATTTTATGGAATGAATTAAAATTACATGATACTAATAAATAATTTCTTAAAAATAATGGATTTTCCATTATCATGGTAAACAAAACTATCTTACTAATGTTATAATTATGAAAAATATTAAACTCATAATGACAAGTAATATTTTCTTATTAAACTAAAATAGGAAACAAATTTAATTATAATTAATTTTTAAAAGTGGTAAAGCCTAATTTTTAATTTAACAATTTAAAAACTTTCTTTTATTGTGAAATATTATGTGAGTTTAAAAATATCTTGACCAAGTGTTTTATAAAGTCCAAATAATATTTTAAAATTATTTATATAAATTAATCAATATTTTTTTTATTTAAAACCATTTGCATAAAATATTATGTCATTATTTGTTATTAAAGTCATAGTTTTTTAAAAAATTGATATTTTTACTATTCAATTAAAGAGAAGTCATTTTAGAAAAAGGAAAAAATTTCATCTTAAGATAATATTGATATAATGAATCCAAAAAATAAGTTAATTTTTCCAAATTAGAAAAATATATCTATTTTAAATATTGTGATTCAAAATGTAGTTACTACTAACAACTCGTGCAATATTAAATGATATAAAAATAATCTTGAATAATATAGTATTAATACTTTTTGAAATTTTTTGGTTTAGTAATTTAATTCATGTAACAGAATATACATAAAAAATATTTACTAAGGGGAAATAAACAAAAATATCTTGGTTCATTATAAGAAAAGAATAAAAACATGTAAAATAATCATCATTAAAATCAGTAAATCCAAAAATGATATAAATAATATAATAATATCATGATTTAAATAATATAATTCATAAAAAGTAAAGCAAACCATAGATTGAAATGTATAATATCTCGGGTATTCTATATATAGTCATCTTATTTTATTATATTTATAATATTTATTCATAATAATTCCCCTATAGAACCTTATCCAAATATATCAAATGATATAATCATCTTCATAAATTGGAGAGTGGAAACATAACAGAGGGGTGATATTGGACTCTCGGGATGAGGGAAACATATCATAAAATTAATGAGAACATGATGAAGAAATAAATATCATAATAATGGTTCAAATTGACATAGATGATAATAATAATAAAATTTACTATAGAAAAAGATCATAGAATGATATTTAGAAATCTCTAAAATATTTGACCTTTCCCAAAACTCGTCTTAATAATGATATAACAATTTAGATGAAAAAAAATATGGTATGGTTAAAAAATAAGTAGTAATCATGTAAACATGGAATTTTGTGGAAATAAATTGCATTTTCAAAATTTTGAATATCATTATAAACAACATTAAAATGTGACAAAACCATATGAATATAAAAACATGTATGAGTTAACCTATTATTCTAATTCCTATGTAAATAAATAAATTATTACCATGATAAAAAATAAGACTAAACACATCTTTCCCACAACTATATAAACAGATTCATTTTTTCGATTCATGAATACCTCATGTTATATAAGCTTAATCTAATCATTATAAGTTTTTATAGGACCCCACCCTTCATTATACATACATATGTGTGCCACTTAAAATAAAAAATCATTATATATTAAATAACCCATGGAAAAAATGTATTTATTAATCATCCAAATTGTAATCATATGATTTTCATATAGATCCCCTCTAAACAAAATGGGTTTCATAGACCATCCAAAATCCATAAAATAGCATCATTAATTTAATCATTCGACGACTAAAACATAATTAGGAGAATACCAACACAATTAATTAAAATATAGAGAAAAACATGGAATATAACTCTATTGGAGATAGATTATTTGTAGATAATGAAATCTATATCATAGAATGAAATTTATGATGAAAAATTGTATACATCAATATAGAAGTAATAGTTATGAGACACTTTTCAAAAAGAATTCTTTTTTTAAAAAAATGTCAAAATTAATCCATTCATTAAAAATGTATTTTGATAAAAACATTTTCTTTGTATAATTAAATAGATAAAAACATAAAAAATTCAATTTCATGTAAAAATAATATTCAATGAGAAATTTTATAACTCAATGAATTGAAATTGTGTTATAAAGTCCCAAACCATTACAATTGATTTCCATGGAAGTACTTTAACCTCATGTATCCTAATGATAAAAATATTAATTAAATATTTAATATCATTATTCATATACACTTATTTATATACCCTAAATTAACAATAATTATATTTATGTATTATATTGTTGTAATATCTTTTCAATATTGTGTGTTAATAATATTAAATGTTTTAAACCAGCTTCATTAAAATGATATCGATATTATTTTCTATTAAATGAATTTTTTTTTTCAAAAAATTATATTTTATACAATAAATCTTTTATAAAGACTGAAAATTTTTATTATACAATTATTCGAGATTTTTTGTCATTTTTCGTCACCATGAAAATGTTGATGAACTAGTTTTTATTTATTTTAATAAATCAATGGATTACCTTATAACATTCGTTAACTTTTGTATGATAAAAAAACCATATTAGTGATATATAAATATATATTACATATATATTTCAAATATAATAAATATTATCTTAAAATTTTCATTTTTTACGTAAAGAGAAATAAAATAAGGTTATTTGTGTAGGTGGTGGTCTACAGGATGCACGATTTGCATTCTCATTTTTCTTAATGAAAAAGTTGTGGTTAGTTAATGATTGAACCATCATTTTAACAAAAAAAAAATCTAATAATGATATTAATTTTAAAAATTTGAATTAGTATTATGAAATTTTATGAAGAATAAATGTACATAAATAAATTTAAAAAATAACAAGATTTTAAGACCTTATAACTCACTTCTTGGATTATATCCTCTAAAAAGGGGATTAAACTGTTTAGAGATGGTAATATTAGAAATAGACAAATAATTAAGTTTTATAGGAGTATTTATTAGTGTCTTGTATAGTATTTATACTGAATATAATGGGTTTTTGTTTGAGGGGAAGTTGGAATGGTGTTCCCCTTTTATAAGTGAACATGAGTGTAATTATTGTAAATACAAACACATTTCAATAATGGGGAGTCACCCTAATCTAATGTGGCTCCAAAATTGATAAAAATTGGATTTTGGATAATATAAGATCAATTAAACACTCTATAACTCACCTAAAGACAATTTTTGAACTTTTTTGGCTATTTACCTCTATGGCTAATCATTTTAACCATTTCGATTTTCAAAATGGTAATTGGTTTTTGCCTAGGATATTTATCATTTATTTTTAAAAAATAAAATATCCCATTTTATATAATATGAAACTAATTATTTATAATTTTGACCCTATTTTATCAGATTCAATTATTTTGATGATTAAATAAATTAATTTTAGAATACTAATAGTATAATGTATTTAAATTTTTTTTTTGAAAATAAATATTTCAATTATAGAATGTCAAATATGGATTTATAAATTAAAACCTATGTATTATAATTATTAAATCACATATAAAATAAATATTAGGTCTTATAAAATGTTGTCATTTAATTAAAAAATATATATAATCTAATATTATAATAAATTTCCTGTTATTATTAAAAATAATATTTTACAATATTTTCCAAAAAATAATTTTTAGAAAAATCTGAAATATCATATAAAAAATATTGAAATATGAATACCTAAAAAATGTTAATTTTATCAAGTTCACAACCAAAATATTATAAATATTTATTTGAATAAAATTATAAAATATCATGAAAAAATATTTTTATGGGAAATAATTTTTGGTATATACAATATTATACTAAAATTTAAAATAATAATAATAATATCAAATATGTAAAAAATACATTTTATAAATTAAATTTTAATCTTATGAAATATTTTATTAATTTTTTAGTTGTAATAATTGTATCTATATTTAAATTTGTTTTTTTGTTTTGTTCTTCATTATATATATATATATAATAATTCTATCACCAATTTTTATTCCTGCCAATTTTATGGATTAATTAAAATTGTCTATACCCATTTATTTTAAGTGTTTCATGTGGATCAATCCATAGAACACAATATTTAAGTAATAATGGAAAAATCATGTAATTAGACTCTACCTCCTAAATAAAATTTCATCTTCAAATTTTTCATTACAATGATGAAAACAATTAAGGGTATTTTTATTTTATGACATCCCTAGGTTAACATGTGGCTTCCATGAACTTATGATTTCATAATAAAACTTTACGTGGATGGTTGGACTTGTTTATTAGAACCGTTTATCTCGATCTAATATTTGTATATTTTTTTCTTCATATGAAATTTCATATTCCAGTTTTAAATATTTAGATCTCATTACATGTGGGGGATATTGTATGTACTTTCTCAAAATTTAAACATGGAAAACATCACTAACAAGAGAGAGATATGGAGGAAACCACAAGAGATAGGTTATGAACCAACACATTAAAGGATCTCAAATGGGTCAATGTATCTAGGGCTCAACATCAATTTCTTTCTAAATCTCATAAACCACATCCGTAGATATATTCAAAGGGAAAACATACTACCAATTTCAATCTCTATATCTAATTATTTATTATATATTTACCTATTTTATTGAAATTAGGGCACTTTTATATACCTATAAAATGTTTGATCCTTCTATGTCATTTCATGGAAAAGGTTAAGTCCTATGAACTTTGTCTCTCCCACTTCATCCAAGCATGTTGGGGTCCTACATTTCGTCGCACAAAAAGCCTCATATTGTGTTATATGAATGTTGTAATGTAAATAGTTATTATATGGGAATTATTCCATGGGATATATTTGTCCCAACATCCTATGAAATCTAATGAATAAGATATCCACATATTCTATAGAGTTTTAATCATTCTGTAATACTAATTATATTTTAGAGGGTGATATGTGGTGCCAAATCCCAACTCTACCTCCAAATATTTCTAAATACATCTTCTAAACCCTGAGGTAAACCTTATATCCTAATCAGATATAATGGATAGTGGAAATCCATGAAACCTTACAAAATACCTTATTCATATCTTTGTGATTATGATAATTTATACATCTTCTTTAATGGTTATAAAATGCAGAAACTGTTTACGGTGATAAAAAACAACCCAATTGAAATTATGATATATACAATTTTTGGGGAGTTTTATAAAAATTTCCATGGATATGTTTTCTAATATTCATAATAGTATGGGTAAATGTTTCAACATAACCCTCGAAATTTTTCTTTTATAATTAACTTTATTTCATAACGAATAGAGATATATAAAATTTGATTTATATTTTCATATTATCACACAAAATGTTTTTCTTGAGATCTTTATATATCATTATTCTACCATGTTGGATAGAGAGGGATAGAAAATATGCATCATCCAAAATATTCATATTGAATTCCAGATGTAAAGGGACACATATCTATGTTCTAAAACAAATAAATCTATATTTAACAATGTTGAAATATGGAATATTTAAAACATTTTTATATATATTTGCATTATATTTTTATTATAATTTGATATTTAAAGGAATTTAATGTTTAGAAGTCAATTTGGAACGATAGTATTTTTCTACTCTAATTATTTCATCATGATTAATCCATTATAAATCCCCATGTATTGATTCATTTTTAATACTCATCATTGATAGAGTAGTACGATCAATCTTTCTCATAGAATCATATTTCTTTTTTTATTTCCCTGGCTGGTAATGTATTGAATAGTCATAATCATTGATTAGATAAAACATTATCCATTGGTTAATATTAATTTCCATCTCTGTGGATAATATATTAAGCTATGTATATATATATATATTACACATTTCTATATGTAAATACTATCACTAAATGATCAATGAAAACATCACTACTACCAAATCTAAATCGTGCTTTGGGTATTGTTCCTCATGATTCATCAATTCGTTTAAATAATAAGCAATTTAGTTTATATTGTAAATATTTTCACAACTAGAACCCTTTTCAGATAATAACTATATATTAAAAACCCTTCTACAATGTAAGGTAATGTATGAATAGGAGTAGTGACCATCCAATTGTTTAGTTCATTAAAAATTTCATCACAATAATTTTTCCAAAGGGACATCACTCCATTCCATATTAAGATTCTTAGTGGATTCGATAAGGATGATAAATTTCTATCCAAACAATGGTAACATTCTTCTAGCCAAAGAAAACTATGTATATTAGTTATAGTTTTTGTTTTAGGTAATTTCTCAATAAATTCTATCTTTGAATGATCTACTAATATGAACTTTCTTTATTATGATATCTAATAATGATACTTCGTACAACATTAATTTACATTTTCTAAATTAGGTATATAATTTCTCCTTTATGAAGGCATTTATCATAATTTTAAAATGATATTTACGATCTTCCTTACTCTTGGAATATTGAACTATATCATATATAAATACAAAAATAAATTGAACAATATTGTCTCTAAATAATCTATTTTTTTGATTAATAATGATATAACAAATATTAATAATTTCAAATGGTATCAATTTAATTTTACAGTGTTCATACACCATATGAAATGTTTTCTAGAAAATACCCCCACATTAACCCTAAACCGATGATATCCAAATTAGAGATCAATCATTGAGAAGTGACGAGCTCATATGAGTTGATCAAATATATCATAGATAAAGGTTATATGATATTTAATCTTTTTCAAGAGATCATTAAGATCAAGATAATCAATTTAAAGAAGAATTAATCCATCCCTTTTTTGATAAATAATAGTGGTTCACCCCTTGATGATGTTCTAGGGAGTATGAATAACTTTTCCAAATTTACATATATTTTCATCTACAACTCCTCTAATTCAATAAGAGATGTTATATATAGAATCAATAGGATAAGAATGGATCTATGTATGAGATAGATCAGAAAATTAACATCACACTTTAAGGGAAAACAAGTAATTTCATCTAATAAACATCATAATATTCCTATATAATAGGCGGGGAATCAATGTCTACATACACCTTAAAAATTTCAATAAAACAATACCTTATTTTTGGGAATCATAACCCATATTATCGAATTAAATATCATAGGGATTTTATAAAGAACAATTTTATTTAAACCTATATATTAGAAGGCTTCAATCATTATTATCCATGGTTATAATTATAATATAACTGGTTATATATTTTTAAATCCTTTATAATGGGTTGTAAAGAAAATGTGATTTACAAAAGCATATCCCCTAGGAGTGTCAATGTATTTTTTAATTCAGTACCTTTTGTTGTGCATCAGATCATAGTTGAGTTACTACCCAACACACCATCATTTGGGTTATTACAAATAGGTATATCTACGCCACAACCTATATCCCCTTGTAGAATCCAAACAGGGACATAATTTCTAGGAGAACTAAAAAATATCTACATTACAAAACATTTGGATTTTATTCTATAATTTAACCCATCACTAATTCTTTTACCTTCAATTTATCTAATGTTATTTAATATATTATGAAGAAATTACTAATACTTTATATAATACCAACTAAAGATACCCAATCAAAATATGGCTTAAATATTACAATATTAACATTATTTATGTAATACATCATTCAGACAGTCGTATAACCTAGGACCTAGTGGTTTATGATTTTAGATATTTGTTACACAAAAAACTTCTTTTACAAACATTTGAAAACATTTCATCATTATAATTATTCTATAAAACCTTTTATAGACATATCAAATGATATAATTATATTCATATCCTCGGGAGTGGAATCTTTACAAATGGGTGAACATAGACACTTAGTAAGGAAAAACATATCATGATAGAAATGATTACATGAGGAAGAATACAATGTAATAATAAAAGATCAAATGTCTTAATATGGTAGTTTTAAACCATGATAGAGTACCATAATATCATAAAATTATCATTAAGGAATAATTAAATATTATAACTTTCTCAAAACACTTAACAACAATCATATAACATGTCAGCAAGAAAAAAGATGAGGAATTCATTAAAAACAATGCATAATAAGGAAATCATGGAATTTAATTGAAATTGAATACATTTTATAATATTGTAATAACTAAATAAATAATATCAGAATGTGGAAGAACCCAAATATAAGAAAAACTTTGTGAAAAACCCCACTATAACCATTACTGTGTGAATTAAATCATCATGTCCATGCCTACAAATTTAAGAAAACCAATCAAGCCTGCACTAGTGGGAAAAAACTTGTTATGTCAATGCCTAACTATTATAGTATATATAAGCTTAACCTAATGATTTTGTGGGTTATATGGGACCCCACCCATCATCATCAATCCATATATGAGCCAATTAAAACCAGTCATCATTATAAATTATAGAACTCTTTGAAAAAAGTGAGTTTCATAAACAAATAAATTGAATCATATATATGTCATAAATAAAAAATAAAAATAAAATGGACTGCATAAACCATCCAATGGGTATACAATAATATAATAAATTAATATTTTTGATACTAAAAACATTATCATGTATAATAATAACATAATTAAAGAATATAATTGTTGAAACATGAAACGTCATTCCATTGAAGATATTTCATTTCATGATAATGAAATAAAAATCATGAAATGTATACTTTTAGAATTTTTTGTATTCATTGTTATAAAACTCATAGTTATGAGTCTCATATCAAAATGAAACTATTTAAAAAAAATATGAAGTTAAAAGGTTACGTAGAAATAGATTAGTATCTAAAACACTTTCTCCCAGTAATAAATATATAACATCATATAAAATGTAATTTTAGGGAAATAAATTTTCAATATGAAATTATATAACTCAATGAATATAGTTTGAGTTATTTATCCCCTCAACTTTAAAATTTTATGGATGTGATTTAACATCATATATCATTATGATAAAAATATTAATTATCTATATTGTAATTTTATTTAAATAATATTCCATTTTTAATTAATAAAAGTTCACTTAATGTATTATATTGTTATAATATCTTTTCAGAATATGCTGTTAATAATCATGATCATTTTAAACTTAGTTTATATAATTGATGTCAATATTCATTTTTCTCTTATATATAATTTTTTTAAAAACAAGTTATATATAACTGATTTTTTATAGAGACATAAAATCTTATAATTCCATTACATGGGAAATTTTTCATGTTTCTTGAAGATGAAAATAATGATGATCTAGTTTTGGGTTATTAACTAATATTGATGGATTACATTATAATGATCATTAATTTTTGCGTCATCCCAAAAAACAATATTGTTGATATATATTACTTATATATATATACATCATTAATGTAAAAACATAAACATTCATGATCGATGAATGGATGTGAAGGAAAATGAAACAAATATATTTGTGGAGGGAATAGTCTACAAAACACATGATTCACATTATCATTTTAGTTAATGAAAAAAGGATGGGTGGTCAATGATTTTAACATAATTATAATAAAATAAAATTATAATAATTATATTTTGTTATCATATTAATGTGGTTTAATTAAATTTTAGGAATAATAAAATCATATAAATAAGTATAAAAACAAAGAGAGGTTGGGAACTTAAACCTCACTTCAAGGATAAACTCTTTTGGAAAGTGGATAAATCCTTTGAGGGTTAGTCTTATGAGGATTTTAAAACATCTATATGGTGTATATGAATAATAAGGAAAGGTTTGGATTGATTTTCGGCCAAGAATAGGGAGTTTTGTGTGATGGAATGTAAGGATTGGTGTACCAATTTTATAAGTGATAATTTGATGAATTTTCAACAACACAAACTTTTATTAATGAAAATTACTCTTGATCTGATGAAATGTATTATTATAAAAAATGGTTGTATAAGACATATGCACTTCCTTGGTTTTATGTTTTTGTATTTTAAAATACTTTTACGAATTTATACCGTTTCTAATATAGCTATTGAACGCTAGCCACATGATTATTATAAATATAGGGCTTTAACAAATCCAATTTACTCAAGAAAAGGAAGAGATTGCCTCATCCAGTAAAATTTCTCCATAAGAATCCCAATTTTCGGAGCATAGAAAGGTGGTAGCATCACTGGGCTTCTCTTTTGACCAATCCCATGATGAGCTTCAACACATTAATCATAAAGGGAACCACCTACGGGAGAAGTGGAAGTTAATAGAGATTACCACTAGAGTGATGTTATCCGAGACCCCTAAAATCCTATCACCATCTCACACCTTACCTATTGGTATTATGTGGGTGTTATGAGGGGTTTTTTAAGAACACCCTAGAACTATGATTATGTGAATTATTTTTATAGAGTAAATAATATACATTTATTTTATTATTGTTACTTTGTAAATGGGTTTTAAAAAAATAGTATTTTTAGTTAATATGAAATTAAGAAATCTATTTTGATGAATTAATGAATTTATAATTAACTAATATTTTAATGAAATATTATAACTAAATTAAATTTTATTAAATATAAATGATCATATGATTTTTTATGAATAAAATTGTAATTTTTATGAGTGTTTGGAAGATGTTTTTGTCAAAACCCATGAATTTTTGATAAATGTCATTATTTTTTTTTTAAAAAATAAAAAATTAAATTATTTATAAAATTATTTAGATAATATAAATATCATTTTTTTATTCAGGAAATCAAAATTAATAAATGGATAAGTTTTCATAATTTTCTGAGACAGTCGAATTTTTGGGTAAAAATTAATTAAAATTTATTTATATAATGTGTTTTATGAAATCATAAAGTCCCAATAGTGAAGTAATAAAATAAAATAAAAGGATTATGTAGAAAAAATATATTTTTATTTTAATATAATGTGACTTAAAATTTGTTTGATTAATTTTATTGTGCCTTAGTGGCCCATCAAAGACTTAGAAAATATTTTAACATTTTAAAATGATTTCCTTGAGAGTGTGACTCACCTACACATAAGAAAGACTAATATTTTAATAATTTTGGCCATTTTAATTATAAAATAATATTTTTCACACCACTTTTGAAACAACCATTGAAAAAACCATGGGATGGTTTGTGGTTTTGGTTAGTTTAATACATAGTGTCCAAAACCTAAATAATAAAGAATCCCCTATCTTTTCTTATATAAACCCACTCAATATCCCATTAATATTCACTGAATACCTTTGGATCTCAAACAAACACTGATCTATTGTCTCTATAATCCTCTCAATGTGACCCAATATATCTGTAAGCCTCTCTCAAGCCTCTCTCAAGCCTTTTAGATCACATTTCCAAGTAAGGGATTTCTTCATTTCGCATTTTTGTCCAAAATTATTTATGTTGTTATACGATTTTATTTTAAATTAAAAATATTTGAGTATTATTTTTCAACTCCCCTATAATACACTCCTTATGTTTGAATGATGATAGAAACTATTATTTCTCATTAATTTCTCCCATGTATGCCCATTACCATGCCGAAATTCCGTAAGGAATTTCTCTCTCCTCATTTACATTCAAGAAATTCATTTATTTTATGAATCTAATTTCCATTAAATTTGTTGGGAAATTATGTTACAAGACCCAATTACTATCCATTTCATGTATAAATGTTTATATACCCCTTTAATTCTCACAAACCCATTTTACAACTTCTATTTGACGACGTTATGCTGCCGATGTTTCACCAAAATTTCTCATTCCAAAATCATCATGTAAGTGAATACCATACCTATTTATCTTTCAAGGGTATTAAACATTATGGAAATTTACTTGTTGACTGAGGAATTACATTAATGTATTCAACATCTCTTATTTGTGGAATAAATAGTGATGTTCAACGAATCCAATTTGTAAGATCCATGTGGCACAATTATGAATGAAATGTAATTTTTATAAAAGATGTGCCTTAATATCACTCCAATGAATTTGGTAATGATTAGTATCATGAAATGTCATGTTAAATGAGTGTTTAGTCATGATAATTCAAGTGAAATGAGGGTTTACTAATTCTAATTCCTGTTCAATGAGGGTTTACTCATTCTTTAGGTGCAATGAGCATTGGCTCATGCCAATATCATGTTAAATGTTGTTGCCACATTTCTTTGTTATTATAATAATGCTATTTCATGCCTTTATTTTCATATTTCTCTTGTGATCCATTGATATTAATCTTTCCTAAAATGTACTATACGCTTCATGTTATGCCTTGTTTACTCCCTTACTAGGCTTTATAGCTCACCCTTTTCTTATGTGTCTCCATAGGTTATCCCACATATATCTAAGTACGATGGAATGTTGTGGTCATGCAAATGAATTTTTCAATAAATATGTTTTTTAATCTATGTTGTTATGTAATGTTCTTAATTTCCCAATACACTAGACCTCTCGATCCTCAGAGTCTTCTTAAGTGTAGGTTTATGAAATAAGTGGTGTTTATGTGTGTAATGAAGAGTAGGGTTGTTATAGTTGGTACTAGAGGATAGGTTTTGTTATTTTTGTGATTAGGATTAGAAAACCCATGTGAAATCCTTATGGATAGGACTAAGAAAAATAAAAACATCCCCAAAATTTTGTGAGTATAGAGTATGTGGTTTATCAATAAAATACATCCATGTTAGGATATGAACAAGTAGAGGTGGCTCTGTTACAAATGTATCTAGGGTTAAACCCGAAAACACCACATTGAGCTATACTCGAACATGAACATGTGCATGACAATGGGCCTTGATTCACTTTTGGTTACGACACTCGTAGGAGATATCTTTTGGTAAATTTGAATGCTTATTATGAACCATTATTAATGGAATTAAAAAATGCCCCTAAAAATATATGTTGGGAAGTAGATCATGGATAACATAGATTGAATCCTATAAATTTACTATGCTAAAGAAATAAATGTGATTTATAAGTTATCCCTTTTTTTCATTAGATTCCCTTTTATGTGTTATCCCTAACATTCCTTTAATTCCAATAAATGGAAGGTGATAGGGGAACTGAGGCTAACAACCGATGGATAGATCAATGTGACAACTATTCTAATGAGATGCCCAATCCGATGGGAGTAGGAATAAAAAAACTTGTCATGATAATCTCTCAATTAACTCAGGTTTTGAATAGAAACATTTTCAATATGGACATCCTACCCCCTATGAAAGAAAAAGATAAAATTGAGTGCTTCATGAGACAAAGTCCTCCTACTTTTAATTGATCATTTGATCCCTCAATCACTGAACAATGTATCAACTCCATTTAAAAGATCTTATATATCCTTCAATGTTCCTAACAAGATAATGTTATTCTGGATTCTTATTGTATGGAGGGTGAAGCAGATCAATGGTGTACATTGATCAAAAATACAAAGCCTAAAGAAGAGATCGAGGCATTGAAATTGAAGGATTTATAGAAACTTTTTTACAATAAATATTTCCCTATCACCCTATGACTTAAGATTAAAAGTGACATCCGTGACCTCAAGAATAAAGATGGTGAATCCATCGAAGAGTATGAAGAAAATTATACAAGGATTGAATGAAACACATCGGGTTTTTGTAACCCCTGAATGTTAGGATTTTCTTTTCTTTGGTGGGTCAAAACCTAGCCTACGGAAATACCTAGAGATCCTTTAAGTTGATATCTATGAGGAAATTTTCCGATGTGCCCTCAAAGTCGAAATAGATATCAGACCATCTGAGGGGTATTATGGGGATATGAAGCAGAAAGTGGACTTTAATTCTGGTGGTCCAATGGATAAATCCATTGGTGATAAGAAATTCCAGCACCCCACTTTCCAAAGGAGTGGAAAGACACACCTCGGAAATTTCCTGAAAGGGAAAAAGAAACTCTTTAGGTGTGGAAGGGAAGGGACCATTACCATTAACTACTGACAAGAAAAACGTACTACTGTGACAGAGGAGAAGAACGATCTATTAGAGCTCCAATGCATTATTCATTATTTCAACTGCAATGAACCAAGGAACTTTTCAAAACAGTTCCCTAAGACATGGTATTTTGGTGCCAACCAACAACCTCCAAGGAAACAAGGGTGAGCTTTTTCCATCACTACAACTGAAGAGTACCCCGAAAATGATGTGGTAAAAGAAATGCTTGTTATTCATTAAAGAATAGTGAATATAATTTTTGATTCGGGTTCTATGCATTCTTTTTATATCCCAAATTTTTAGTAGAACAATTCCATCCCCACTAAATATCATGGATGTAAAGATGCCTATGGGAATGAAAAATGGATAAATTATTGAATACCATGAATATAACTCCTCGCCTGTCACAATTTATTTATTGAACTTCATAGAGAACTCATCACACTCCCTCTAGTGGAATTTGATGCAATTCCCGACATGGAGTTTCTTTCTCTATATAGATACAACATAAATTTCCATGAGAGGGAAATATCTCTCTATATTGAGAATCGACCCTTGATTTTGTACAAGTGGAAGGAGAAGGATTGATATTATTTAGCACCATCATCTCATGCATGGATATAACTACCCCATGAGAATGAATATCTTACACAGATGATTGAGTCTAAGGACGTAACCATCCTTGATGACATGCCAATTGTGGGTGAATTCGCTGAAGTGTTTCCTGAGGAATTACCCGGTCTTCCTCTTAGAAGAGATATTGAATTGATCGTATAACTGTGGTCATTCCAATATCCGAGAATCTATATAGAATGGATGTTTTGGATCTTGAGGAGAAAAAGAAACAACTATAGGAGAATATAGATAAACAGTTTATATGACCAAGTGCTTCACCATGGGATGAACGAGTCCTCTTCGTCAAGAAGAGGGGTGAGTCAATGCGTCATTGCATTTATTATCGTGAAGTGAAAAAAATCTCCATAAAGAACAAGTATCATCATCCCTGAATTGATGACTTGTTATATCATATATGTGGAGTACAATACATCTCCAAGGTTGATTTTTAGTCGGGATATTACTAAGGGTGAAGAATGAGGAGATCCCCAAGACTTCTTTCCATACAAGGTAAGATCACTATGAATTAATAGTAATGCCTTTGGAACTCAAAAATTCTCTATAAATCATCCAGGAATTGATGAATAGAGTCTTTAGATATTACCACAACAAATTTGTGTTATTCTTTATAGATTATATTATAATATACTCCAAAACCAAGGAGGAGCATGAAACGAATATAAGAACTCTACTAGAGACATTGTGATTGGAGAAGCTCAATGAAAAGTACAAAAGGTGTGATTTGTGGTTAAAGGAAGTCTCATTCTTGCATCATATCATCTCAAGTAATCGGATATCAATGGGTCCCTCCAAGATAACTACAATTTAGGGATAGATGTGTCCATCATCGGTGACAAATATCCATATCATCCTTGGGATTGCTAAATATTATCGCCCAGTTGTGAGAAATTTATCAAGATTTTGAAACACTTTTACCAAGATGACTCGGAATGGAGTCATGTTTTCTTGGAGTGATGAATACGAAGAAAGATTTAAGGAGTTAAAAAGGAGGCTAAAAATTGTACCCGTGGTCACGCAATCCACAAGTGGAGAACTTTTTGTTGTTTTGAGTGATGCTACGAAGAAGGTAATGGGATGTGTGTTGATGCAAAATGACAATGTCCTTTTTTATGCTTCAAGGAAATTAAAATTTCATGAGAAAAACTATAGAATATGTGATCTGGGGTTACCAATAGTAATCTTCACTTTAAAAATTTATCCACATTACCTATTTGGGGAGAAGTGTGAAATATTTACAAATCAAAAAAGCATCAAGTATATATTCAGACATAAAGAGTTGAATATGTGCCAATGAAGATGGTTAGAGCTGATCAAAGACCATGACTAGTCAATCCCTTAACACCCTGGGAACGTGAACAAGGTGGCGGAATCTCTGAGCATGAAGAACCCAGAAATTATATCATTTTGGATAATTGAAAAGGATCCAATATTAATATATTTGATGAATATGAACATGGGAATCATAAATAAGGGAAAATAATCAATCCTTTCAGAAATTATTGCTCAAATATCTCATTTGGAAAGTTTAATTGATGCTCAAAAGGATGATGTGGGAATTCAGAAGAATGTAGAAACTATCATAAAATGGAAAACCTCAAGGTTCAATGTTAATGCAGAAGTAATTGTGTGATTTGGGTCAAGAAAACGTGTTCCATCAAATCCAGTGTTAAAGAATGAAATTTTAGATGATGCACATAGTTAAAATTTCCCCATTAACCCAGGAAACACAAAGATGTATCATGATCTATAAGAGAATTATTGGTGGGATAACATGAAGAAGGAGATCACTATGTATACGTCAATGTGACTTGTGTGTCAGCAAGTGATGGCTGAGAGGAGGAAGTCTAAGGGGGTGATGTAACCATTATCTATAACTACATAGAAATGGGAGAACATCACCATGGACTTTGTCACCCGAATTCCAAACACATCCAATGGAAACAATGCTATATGGGTTATTGTGGATCATCTTAAAAATACTACAAACTCCATTAAAAATCCTAAGAATTTGTAATTGGATCAAATGGAACAAATATACTTCAGATAAGTGGTAAGGATGCATGGAGAAACTCTATATATTTTATCTAATCGATATCCATGATTCACCTCTAGGATTTTTTAAGAATCTCCAACATGATATGAATACCGAGTTGAATTTTAGTACGACTTATCATCCTCAAAATGATGGGTAATTTGAGAAAACTATCCAAAAACTTGAGGATATAGTGATATAATTTTAAATGGTCTTTAAATGAGTATGGGATAAACATCTTCATCTAGTTGATTTCTCTTACAATAACAGTTTCCACTAAAATATCCAAATGCCTCTTTATGCAGCCCTTTATGGGAAGAAGTGCAGTACACCAGAATGTTGGGATGATGTTGGGGAGAGAAAACTCATATGTCTATAAATAGTCGAATAAATGGTATAGAAGGTTAATACCATTTAGAAGCACATTAATGCTGCTTAGAGTCAATAAAAGAGCTATGCTGATAATCACTGATGAGACCTAGAGTTTGATGTTGCAGATAGGGTATTCCTCCACATATCACTATGGAAGAGAGTTTTACATTTTGGAAGAAGGTAAAGCTTAATATAATTTCTATCATCCCTTTTGATATCCTTGATCACATTGGAGTAGTGTCCTATCAACTAACATTCCCACCGAACCAATCTCTAGTACATAATGTATTACATGTATCACTGTTGAAAAAGTATCTAACTGAACGATCACACGTAATCCATCCAGAGGTGGTACCATTGTATAATGACCACTCTTCTGAAGAGAATTCTGTAATGATCTTATATCGTAGGAAAAATGTTTTATGAAATAATACAATTACCCTCATCAAGGTGTTGTGGAGAAACCACAAGTTTGAAGAAGAAATGTTGGAATCAGAGAAAGTGATGAAGTAGAGTTACCCTCACGAATTTTAGTGTGGTAAAAATAAATTTCGAGGGAGAAATTTCTTAATGGGGGAAGATTGTAATGACCCAAAATTTTATAATGAAAATTTATCTTAATATGATTAAATGACTTATTATGTAAATGGTTTTATGAGATATATGCACTTCCTTGGTTTTATGTTTTTGGATTTTAAAATACTGTTAAGATTTTTTACCATTGCTAATATAGCCATTGAATAGTGATCAAAAGATTATTACAAATATAGGCTTTATCAAATCCAATTCACTTATAAAAAGGAAGCAATAGCCTCATCTAGTAAAATTTCTCCATACGAAAACCATTCGTCGGAGCAAAGAAAGGAGGTAGTGACACTGGTATTCTCTCTTGAACAAGCCCAAGCTGAGCTTCAATACGTTAAGTTTGAACAAAACTGCCTATGTGAGAATTGAAAGTTAATAATGATTACCACCCAAGAAATGTTATATGAGCCGCCCTAAGAGTCTATAACCATATCACAACATACCAATAAGTCTTACGTCGGTGTTATACAATGTTATGTAAGAATACCCTAGAACTAATATTATGTGTAATTTGTTTTTATAGAACAAATAATATAAATTAATTTTATTATTGTTACTTTGAAAATAGTTTTAAAACACAAATAGTATTTTTAGTTAATATTCAATTAAGAAATATTTTTTGATGAATTGATTTATTTTTTAATTAAAAAATAATTTAATAAAATATTATTTCTATACTAATTTTTATTAACTTTAAATTATCGTGAAAATTTTTATGAAAACAATTGTAATTTTTATTATGGTCTAAAAGCTGTTTTGGTCAAAACGCATGAAATTTGGATAAATTTTAGTTTTTTATTTTAAAATTAAAAATTCACATATTTATAAAATTTTTTAGCTAAAATTAATATCATTTTTTGATTCAGGATGTCATAATTATCTAACCATGGTATTTTCATAATTTTATGAGGCAGTCGAATTTTGGAGTAAAAATTAAATACCATTTAATTATGTAATGTGTTTTATAAAATCATTTTGATCAAATAGTGATGTAATAAAATACTATAGATGTTTTATTAAGATAATATATATTTTAGATTTAAAATAATGTGATTTTATATTAGTTTGATTAACTTTATGGTTCCTTATTAGATTCTCCAGGACTTATAAAATATTTTATCTTTTTAAAATGATTTCCTTGAGAGTGTGATTCACCTTCACATAAGAAAGAGTAATATTTTAATAATTTATGCCATTTACCTAATAAAATAATGATTTAAACTACAATTTGGAAAAAAACATGGGCATAAACCAAGGGAATAAACCATGATATGGTATGCGACTTTGATCAGTTTGATATGTAGTGTCCAAAACAGAAAAATTAATGAATTCCCTCTCTTTTCCTATATAAAACCACGCCATATCCCATTCCTCTTCACTGAAAACCTTTGGATATCTACCAGAATTTATCCTACTCTATCTATAATCCTATAAATGAAACAAAATCTCCTTATAATCCTCCCTGAAGCCTCTCCCAAGCCTTTGCGATCACGCTTCCATGTAAGAGATTTCTTCCTTTCTCATTTTATCCAAATTTATTTATGTTGTTATAAAATTTTATTTTCAATTAAAAATGTTGTGATACGATTTTCACATCCTCCTTACGTCCCTCCTTATATTATAAAGATGATATACCTCTTTCATCATCATTAATTCCTCCCATGTACACCCATTACCATGTCGAAATTCTGTAAGGAATTTTTCTCTCCTCATTTACATTCAAGAAATTATTTTATATTATGTATCTAAATTCCATTACATATGTTTGTATATTATATTCCATGACCCCATTACCATCAATTTTTGGTATAAATGATGATATACCCCTTTCTCTCTCATCAACCCATTTTACGATTTCTATTTGACGTCGTTATGCTATTAAAGTTACACCAAAATTTCCCATGTCAAAATCATTGTATAAGTGATTACTATAACCATTTATATATCAACGGTATTGACCATTATTCACACCTATATTTTGATTTATGACTTACATTTATGTATTCCACATATCTTATTAGTGGAATACATTATGATGTTTAATAAATCCATATTGTATGATCGACATGGAACTCTTATTGATGAAATTAAATGTTTATAAAGGGTTCAACTGATAGCGCTTCAATGCATTTGGTAAAGATTAGTATCATGACACATGAAGTGAAATTGGGGGTTATTAATTCTAATTCACGTTTAATGTGGTTTTACTCATAATAATTAAATTAAAATGATGGTTTACTCATGCTCTATGTGCAATGAGCCTTGGCTAATGCTAATATCATGTCAAATATTGTTGCCACATTTCCTTGTTACGATAATCATTCTATGTCATGCTTTTATGTTCATGTTTCTCATGTGCTCCATCGATATTCCTATTTCCTAACATGTACTAAATTATTTTATCTATTCCTTGTTTAATCCCTTGCTGGGCTTTATAGCTCACCCTTTTCTTATGCATATCCTCAGGTTATCCCATGCAATTATAAGTATGAAAGAATGTTTTGGATATGTAAAACTAGTTTTTAATAAATATGTTTTGTTTTATGTTATATTTTGTTACATAATGTTACTAATTTTTAAATACAATAGACATATCGAACCTTAGAGTGGTCTTAATTGCTAGTTTATGTAATAAACCATATTTATGTTTGCAACAAAGAGCAGAGTTATTATAGAATTTTTGGAAATACCAAACATTTTTAATAATGGTAAGTTATTCTTAAGAAAAGTTGCATAAAAATATGAAATAAAATATTGGAGAAGGTATAACAATGATCATATCTTAAGAAACTCAATTAAAAAAAAACATGTTAGTCCCCTTATCTCTAAGTTTACTCATATTTACTATTTTAGTTTTCAACTTGGTAAATGGTTTTTACCTAATTAATTTATCTTTTATTCCAAAAAATAAAATAAAAATCATTATTTAATTTGGACTTAGTTATTCCAAATTTTATACTCAATATTTTTGTTAAATATTTTATAATTAAAAATAATAATTTTAAAATACTAAATGTATACGGAATTTACAGTATTTTTTTAAATGAATTTAAATTATAAATTTTAAAATATGGTATAATAAATTAACACAAACTTTTTTAGAAATATAAATTCACATTTGAAATACATATTTGGACTCATAATAATATTTCTTAAAATTATAAATTTTACTTTTTTTCTAGTAAATTCATAAAATTCATATTATTTGTAAAAATAATATTGTACACTTCTCACCTAGAAATAATTTTTTCTAGAAAAATATAAAAAAATAATCTCAATATAATATGTATATGATAATCCCAAAATAATTATAATTTTTTAAAATTCACATCCTATAATATATAAATATAATTTTATTTCAAAATATTAAAATTTTATGTAAAAACCATTTTATAGGAAAACAATATTTTGGTATATAAACTACTCTTCTAAAAATAGTGATAATCATACATATAATATATTTAAAAGATACCCATTTTATGGAATACATTTTAAACATAATTTTTTGACCATATTCATATATTTCAAGTTTAGTTGATTTTTAAAGTATTTTTTTATTTTTTACTTCTATTCATATATATTTTTATGTAATTTTTTTAATTATGTTACCACCTTTATACTTATAAATTATATGGATACCTTATAATTGTCTATATTTTTTCTGTTTCAGTGATATATGTGGATCATGCCATAGAAGAATTTATTTGAGGAGGAAAACATAGGCTGTTGAATTAATAAATAAGTCTCAACTAAAAGGTCTTAAAAGGAATTCATGCATATAATGTATAAAAAATATTTGTTTAAAACATTTTGAAAGAAATTACAAAATACGCCAGTTCAGAAAATTTTGAAAATATTAAATGATAATTATTTTAAAACAGTAAAATATATTATAAAATAAAAATAATATTTATTTTGAGTATGTTGGAGAACATTATTGAAACAACATAAAATATATACATATAAGAGAAAAAATATTTTTTGTGAAATGAAGATAGGGTCATCTCCACTTATGATAATCCTTTTGGATGAACTGTGAATGAAAGGAAGGTAAAAAGATAATAATACATAAAAAAACTCAAAAATATATAGACAATAATAAAATGGACGGGGATATAAATATATGGACTATATAATTTTCTTAATTGATATTAGGGCATAAATAATCTCAAATTGAATGTTATGTTGGAAATGAAACCCTTATGGATTTTGTATCTTTTAAATTAGATGACCTAGGAATAAACAACATTAAATAAATTTATAAATAATTTAAATTTATTTAAAATCATCGAAAAAAATAAATCAATTTCTAGTATATACCCCAAAAAGTATACATGTGGTGAACATGAAACATATCTCAATAAAGGGAAATTAATATAATAAACTCTATCCTCAGACATTTGCATAATTATACACGTGCTAAAATCATATATAATTAAATTATGTATATTATTTATATATATAATATCCATAATTATATTTATTTAATTCCATTAAAATATTTTTTAACTCATTATTACCCACTTATTAAGTGTTTATTATTCAAATTAATATCCAGGAGTCAAATATTCTATTTTTTCACCCATATTTTTATTTAGAAGTTCTAGTCATTGCATCTTATTAATTGTTTTATCACTTATAAAGTTTTAATGTTGTGGTGGTACAGGTTTTGGATATATTTCATGATTGTAATATACATTTCATGTTATTTATAGTGTTGGTTTTCATGGAAAACAAACAAGTTCTCTTTTTTGTGAAAACTGAATTACAAAAAATTTAAATTGTATGTGAATATAATTTTGAAAACTAAAACTAAATTAGTATGAAAATAATAAAATTGTTTATTATGAAATCTTATTACCTGTATTTAATTTTTCTTAGTCATTAATGATGTGAAATTTATAACATCGTCCATATATGTGAACAAGAACACGTTAAAATGATTGTGTGAGTACGAAAATGTTATTTTATAAAAAAATATCACTGTTATTAAATATTAATGGTTTAATATTTTATCGTATTGATAAAATAGATTCTATAAAATGTGAATGAAGATGATATATAAGAATGATATAGATGAGGGTAACATTTACGTTGAAGTCTTGAATTTCATCTTGATGGACCACTTATGAATAAGAGGTTTGGAACTCCTTCCTGGTTATAAATATTCCAAAAAAAAGAGATATATTTGCAATGGATAAAATTTGGGTGGATATTAAAATAAATTTTTAAGGAAAGGTGTATTGAGTAGTGGCTATTTTATAGAGGAGATTATTGGTATTTTTATATGTACTTATTTATTAAGATAACAGGAACATCCTATTCAACGAAATTGGAACCAAAATTTCAAATAGCGAGGATAAGAGAAGGGCAGGTAACTAATTCCATCAAAAACTATTTAATGAAATGGATCTTTTATATTTTTATTGAATTTCCCCTTAATTTACCACATTTTCATTATTCTAGTATGTTTAGTGATAACAACCTTTTACATTGGGAACTTATAAATAAAAATTAAATGGTCCTTATTAAAAAAATTAACATGCTATTCAAAAATACGAAAAACATTTTTTTATATACAATTTATAAATATTATAACAATTAAATTTATTTTATGTTCAAATAATGAACAATAATCAAGATTTTAAGAAGTTATATTTTAAATCATAAAAATGAATTTTTAATTAATTTTTTTTCCACATAATAATAATTAAATGATTAGAACATTGTTTGAATATATGTATATGTATATATATTTAAATTTATATAAATTCCATATCTCAATTATGTGACATAAAATAATTTTCTCAACAAAGTATTTTTTATCCATGAATTATTAATTTAGAACTCCTTAGAATCACATTACTATTTCTTAAATGTCAATAAATCAAATTAAAAATAATTCCATGAATTTCATTTCTATTTTTTTTAAAACCACTCTTCAATAGTGAAAAATTTAAAAATAATGTGTAATTAATGAAAATTGGTTTATTAAAATTAATTTTATTTTCTTATGTGAATTATAACCCCATTAATTTCAAGAAACAATTTTAGTCCACTTATGTTTTAGTTAACTAACATGTAATTTTTTGTATTTGGTATAAAATATAAGTATTACCTTTAGAATGGTGTATTATATGCTACTAGCTGTGAAAAAAATTGGATTAACATAAAAAGACATTTATACCAAATCCAAGGTGTGTTAAATCATTTATGCTCAATCCCTCTATAAATTATCAAATTATTTGTGATATATTCTACAAGATACCATACGAATAATAAATATTTTTTTCTTACTATATTTAATATGGATACTTAGAACTTTTCTATGTCTTATGAATAAATCATTAACTATTATATGATATATAAATTCTAATGAATTAAATAATTAATATTTATAAAATTGATTGAGTATGTTGATTATACATGTAAATTATCAAGTATTCTAGGGGGTTATTTGTGTTAGATCATGGATAAAAATCATATGTTTTGACTCTATCAAGTAGTAAAGGGTGTCTGTATATGTTGGTGAATGAGTCATAATAGGTGACCTAGGACTAGTGATGAAATTCTTTAGTAGGTAGAATGTATCTTTCTGACACTAATGGATCACCATGTGGAGGGGGCTTATTTGGGTGGGGGGGGGGAGAGAATGTCACACCATGGTACAAGGTAATAATAGAATTACATTTTGAAATATTTAACTAAATATGGAAATATTTTAATGTAAATTGTCGGACCTGAAATTTGGGAATTATTTTTTGCAACATGATAATTGAAATGGGTTTTAGTTAACTCTAGTCAATATTTAATGTGTCAATTGAATTATATAATTTTGGGGTATTTAGTCATATGATACAATAGAGGAAAATTGTATTCTATGAGTATTTTGGGTCTCATGGAGGTTCCCTAAAAAATAATTTAACTGCTATATGAAGAGCCATCATGCATAAGAGTCATTCGATTGATAAAAAACAACCATGTGTTGGAAGACCTATTAGGTGTAAAATTAAACATGTCATACATTAGTTTTATCCATGTGTGAAAAACATTTAGGGTCTCAGGCATAAAATTACGACTAGGAAGGTCGGGGAAAATTTATAATTGTATAAGTAAAAGTAACTCTCAAGTTACCATGTGCACGTAAGAGCTATTTTGTATTAAAGTGAATTCTAATGAGTCTTTTACCATGGTAAATAAGAGTAATTATTTGATAAATAAGGGTATTTGTTGAGAATCATATGATATATAAATGTTATATGGTTTATAAATTTTGTGCCTGAGGATATATTAATCTCATCATAGAGGTGATACATAAGGGTTAGGGTCTATATGTAAGGGTCGTAGAGTTTGTCAAAAACTCAAATTAAATAATTTTTTTCATAATTTTTTAAATTATAATTAAACCAATTATTATGTATAAAAATATAATTATTAATATTTCATTTTTAATATCACAATTTTCCTTTTTTGTTGCATATTATTTTTTACCCTCCACTTTTTAAGGATCTTTACTGATTCTAGTAGTTTCTTCGTATCAGTTATGAGATGAAGTATCGAAATTTAAGGATAGTTTTCCCTACACGATTATTATTAGTTTCTCGAATTATAAATTTATTTTATAATGTCAATTCCTTAAATCATATATTTCTTAGATATCCAGAATCATTTTAATTATTGCTGGATTGATTGGATTTTTTAGAAAGTAAAGGACTGTATATTCCAAATATTTTTTGCATATATTTTTCATGGGTTATATTTTTCATATTATTTTTATTACAAATAGAATCTTCTAGGGTTATATATGTGTGTTCCTGAATATAATAACTTATGGTTTCCATTGTTTTTAAGAGATACCTGAGAGTAACTTTATATGTAAATTGATGTGTTTATCCTAGTATGCTTGGGTTGTGTAGTTGTATAGTTCGATAAGAATGATTTCATATGTTATAATGTTTTTATTTGAAATGTTTCAGTGGATATGGTTCCTTGGGGATGTTATGGGTATAACCAAAGAGGATATGGGTGATTTCATTAACCAATAATAAGGATATGTGGGTTTTCTAGTATAATGATCATGTTTTTGACCATTTCCCTAGGTGGGGAAAGAGGTTCATCAGGTTAGGGATATTGGATTTTACTAATTATTCTCACCATGTTGGATGAGTCCGTTTGTATTTTGTCCATACACCGATGTTCCCATGAGGATGTTTATTAAAATCCTTGTTTTTGTAACCTTGATTGATTGATTTGTATAGGATTATATTTTTTACCATTATTATGGAGGAGGGGATAGGTCATAGTTTCACATTTATGGTGGTGTTGAGACCACTAGATGGAAGCATGAGGATCACCATATATATATATTATGTTTTTTCAATGACTAATGATTAAAAAATACAGTAGTATTCAATCCTAGGGTTTATAACGTAATTGATACTCTAGTGAGAAAATATATTTTTGAAGACCATGGTTATGGTGATATATATTTTGGTAAAGCCTTTAATAAATTATTATTTACTAAGGATGGTTATATGGTTAATTTTATCTTGAAAAACAATATATTTTGGAATTTTTTTGGATGGTTTATCGAAAATTTTACATAGAATACGATGAATGTATCATTCAACTAAAATAATATTTTAGTAAGGTAAAGGATCATCGAAGGCCAATTGAGTATGAGTGGATCCATTTATATGGTTTTTTGTTTTAGTTTATTATTAATTTCATGCATTGGTATATATATGGATTTCATATAGGGATACAATTTTTGGTGAACCTTTGTGTTTATACTCCCACGCTTCATGGTCCATCAGAGACAGAAGAAAAAATTTTGTTTCATGATCTTGTTTGCGAAAAGTCTCATCCAAAAAAGTCTAGGGATACTGATAGTGTAGACAATACAAAAGATCATTATGGTGGTTGGGAAAATCTGAACGGTAGATCCTCTGTGATAAGATAAGGATATTTTTTTATCATGCATGATTATGTATATATGTGATCAGCCAAAGGGGTTTTTTTCTCCTTTTTCCCCATTAGTATAACCTAATAGATTATATATTTAACCAAAAGATACGGAAAAGATAGCAATTTCGGTTATGATTCTATTGGTATTTATAATTGATTTTTTAGTGGCTTTTTGGTTTATTTATAAAGATAACGTTTTAACAAATATCACCTAAATATCATCATTGGTATTCAATATCCCTTTTCTTATAGAGATGTGTTCCTAATGAATAGTGATAGAGTAGTCTAGTTAGTATGAAGTAAGCTAGGTCATGTTTTTATAGTATATTTAATTTAATTACTATCAATAAAATCATGTAGATTATGTATATGATGAATATTCTATTAATGATGTGAATTAATATATAATCTACCATTAAATAACAAGGTATTAAATTCATTAAATAAAGAATAACATTAGTCTACTCCTTGATTAAAAAATATATGGGTCATTTTTTGTCAAGAATAAATAATATATCTTATGTTAGATTAATAGGGAAACATTAATCTAATTGTGAATGTTAGGTAAAACATGAATAGAAACCCCATTCAGACTGGGACATAGAGGATTGATTTTGAGAATATTCATGAGGTGCATTTGGAAAGACACCATTCAACCAAGAAGCTAATATTTTTACTAATACAAATAAGGATACACTTTTTGTATATTATAAAAGGCTTAAGGGACTCAAATAACTTAGTTGAGATATATTGAAATATGGATCTTGTCCCTTAAATTTATAATAATAAGGATTAATATTATATCATGTGATAATTCAATAAGATAATATATTGAATAAAAATATACATTATACTAGTAATGTCATATATTTTGATCTAGATATTCACGGTATTAAAGAAAAATTTGAATTTAAAATTGACATAAATCCATGAGATTGAATTTTTTAGTGGTAATAATTTCATTTATAGGTACTATTACAAGAATTTTTTTCTGGATAATATAAGAAAATATAAATTCTTGAGAATCATATTCTATATGAGATATTCTCTTCTACAACACAAGATTGAAAAAATTATTATAAAAAGTATAATAATGAATTTGTCTTCATTATATATCTTTTACTATCAATGATGGTTTTAATGATTCAAAAAAATTCAAACACATGTAATCATTCAATGTGGTTGAATGACATTATTATAATTACAAGAATAATATGTGTGATGAATTATATATTGTAGAGATCAATTCCTTTAACTTTGAACCATGGATATTAGATACCAGATGAACATATAATATTTTTGGTAATGATAAACATCCAAAGAATAGATGAAATTTATTTTGGAATATGTATAAGAATAATATTATAATGAAGAATGTAACATTCTGCCCAGAATCCACTAAATAGGTGACCTCAGCCGGGTCTCCACATGACCTCATGCACTGTTCCTCTCACACTAGAGGCTACGACTTGCAACACGAGTCTATGAAGGTACACTGAATATAATATACCATATTTTTATAGTATACTCTATCTGAAATAATACCAATGGATAAAACAACCATCAGGATTAATAAGTGGGAAAATACAATATAATCCAATAAGTAACTGAGTAACACATGATACAACTATCCAATGCATATTCTATATGCCATTCGGTCCTACAAATAAAATCACCAAAAAAATAACAAAAAATATCGCAAACACATTCTCATGTCCCAACTCGATCCTGACATCCGATTATCCAACCCATCTTCCCATGTATAAATCAAAACACCAGGTCCTTGTTCTGAAACATTAACTTAAAAATGTTCTATCTTCTCGGGTACCCAAGTGCCATGTAGGCTTGAACAGGGTGTGATTACAACTTAGTAGGCCACAACCAATGATGTATAAAGTAATAACCAATCCATAATATAGTATATGAATCTTTAACAAGGTTAAACCAATAAGTACATAGGCCATAAGGGAGATTTTTCACAATTAAACAGTTATTAATTAACCATTATAACCTTTGAATTCCATCATGTAAGACCAAAAAACATATCCTGCTCTGGTTATGCCGAGATCTTAAGCCCTAAAATAAGGGGTTACATACTACTAGTCACAGGGGTATACATGAATCAATTCTATTTAACCCAAAACCTTTGATTACCATTCAAGGAAATCATATCATATCAATTCATTGAGAGCTTAGAGCCTTAGTCTGACATCCTAAACCATGACACACATCAGTGGGACTTATATTATCTATCTTTCTCGATCAAAGGATTAAGAGCCTGAATCCAACATATTTATCATAAAATAACATAGTAGGGACTAGATCATATATCTATCTTGACCCATGGATGAGGAGCATATTTCCAACATCATAATAATACAATATGTCGGTGGGACCTAGTGAATTAATCTAGCCCGACCAAATGGTGAGGACCATCAGTCCAACATCCTAATCATCCAATACCATGGTTGGTCCTAGAGCATCATTCTATCTAGACCCGTGAGAGTTAGGCCTCAGTCCAATTCCCTAGACATACCACCAATTAATGTACACTATCCTCATTAACTATTTAACACATTTACTATTTCCCATTACATATACCAAGGTAATGAAAGACCCTTAAATCACACCATGTAATAAAACACCAAAACCAAATACTCATGGAAAATAAATATCAATAAACCCTTTTAAAACAAGCTTCTTCATCTTTGAAAAACTAAACCATTCCATCAAGGCCTTCATTGTCATTTAGAACCCATAAAATATCCATTTAATCATTTTCAATAAATGAAAACCACACTCTCATTTGAAAACATCATTTAAAACCATTTAAAAAACCCATTTTCAAATCACATTGAGGTCAACATATCATCCTAAAACGCTGCAACTTTTCCAAAAAACCTATCCCTTTATTTGAAACCATACCTAGATCAAAATCCAAAACACATGAGGTGAACCATTTCACTAGTCTCCTTGAAATTTCACAAAATACAACTCATATTCATATCAATTATCACAATAACCATGCCCAATTACCTATTTACTATTTATATCTCATTAAAATTTATAATTTCCCAAATTAAGCATCTACCAACTTGTTTCACCATTTCCAATAGTTGGAAAACCCCATGGATTTCCCTGGTTTAGTCTCAAATCATTAAAGAACCCAACATGGTCTTTGAAGGGTATCAAACCTCAATCTACGTCCTAGTTTTCATTCCCTTAACTATGATATTTAAAACACATGAAGGAATTACATAGAAAAAAAAACATACACATATGATAAATTAAGGCTATGTGAAAAAATCTTTTAAACCAAAAACCTCATACTCATAGAAAACCACTCATCCAAAATCAACCATTGATTAGAAAAAAATTATACTCAAATAATAAGAAAAATAAAGCACTGTAATAAGGTTTAGAGCTTCATAAGGAATGAAAATTTCTTCTAGAAAAATGGAGGAAACAGAGTTAAAGACTTATTTGGAGTATCAATTCACACTAAATTCCACTATAAATGCCTAATAATCAAGGGGTAATCATCCATTGAGGAGGATATAGGGAATTTTCATTCATATATCAAGCCTGAGATGATCATTTATTGTGAAAAATTATTGGGAATCATTTAATCTCAGGAGAAAAAAATGATAAATTCGCACTTTTTAAGGGTTGCATTATTAGACCACATTGTTGGAAAAATCATGAACCAAATATGCAGGTGCCTATATCCAAGAGGGGCCAAGATGCACTATCTATTTAGAGAAACCACATGGTTTGGTAAACCATGTGGTGCTCATGTGACTACCTTTGTGTGAGAGGAGGTCTAGCTACACAATTTCCTCGTCCAAGTGCATGGTTAGAACTAACCATGAACCAACCATACAATGTACCCTGTGTATCCTCATTGATACTCCGTTTATGTCAAAAACCCATTGTAAACATATGAAACATCACATATTTATATTACCATAATGTTCCAGACCATCCCCAACTAGTTTATCAAAAAAACATATTACACTATTCACATGGAATCATTTTAACCTTCCCATGACACATACTCACTTATGGCCTGCCACAATCATCTGATGCACCTACTGTATCCTTTCCCCAACAATCTGTAAATCCCGACCAGCAAGGAATCCCCAAACCACCAAACCATCATCATGATCCACCACACTGACTAACATTCCAAAAAAAGCACCACTATCAGCCCCCACATCGACTAAGAACGACTTTATTCTACCCAAAACCCATTTTAATTTTTAGAACACAGTTGGAATTCCCAAAAAATGTTTCTCATAGGGTTTTTATTGGAATCTCGATTCCACCACATCCACTCTATGATCTTCTCCACACACACATAACTGACATATCTCTCCACACATTAAGAGTGTCATTTTTACCTCTTCCCTCAACCAATTTCAACATGTACATCTATCGAATCAATTATAATATGAACACTAAAACATAGATATGGACATCCAACATCCCATAGCGCTACAAAAAGACAACACCACTACTTGTTCCGAGCTTCTGAGAATGGAATCCATGTCATTCTTTGACATCCTATCCATCCCAAGGACCTCTCCTGTAACTGGTCATTAGTGTACTCCCTACTATATGTATCCATATATACCTCTCTATAAGTATACCATCCAGGAGGATCAATACCCAACCAAAACTTTTTTAGGTAGCTAAGAGTAAAGAAAAATCTGTCTCAGTGTACCTAGGATGATGTCAAGATATTAAGAGTGATCTCCAATATCCAATAGTACAATAAGAAGACATCGACGAGTGCCACCACAAACTATCCATCACAAATGTGACCACCCCATAGGGACACATTAACCAAAAAAAATTGTTGGGCTTCATTACCTCCCAAAATCTCATAAACACTCACTTAGAAAAATTCAAATAGAATTTCCAAGAGAATTTCATTACCACATCACAACCCTCTTACAAAAGGTCATGAAAAAATTACCTTGTGCACAATCTCCATTTCCACTCGATTTATTCAAGCATGGCCCAAGTTATTTACATCGAAAGATGACTACCACCACACCAATCCACACTGCAACTATTTTAAACATAACCTATGCTTCCCAAAATGATCAAACAGAAGAATGATAGACCTTATCCTTATCCACCTGTTGACCCATCCCTAATGGTATTATTCCTTCCTTATACATGCCCCAAGTTGGACCTCCCCAAAACCCTCAAGGTCTCAAGCATTCATATAAACACAAATTGAACAAGACTCTTAATCACATGGGTCATACATCATCAAATATAAGACCAAAAAACTGCTTACTCAACTTAATATGCCTCCTGTTATGCTAGCCTAATCATCCTCAAGGCCTTTCCAAACATCTCACTTAATGACTATACCATTAATTTGAACAGGCCCAAGAAGATGTCCACCCTCACCCATGGTATTTCCTTCAAAAAAAACATACATCCATGCTTTTTTCACCCTTGTCTGGTCCACCCAAAAAATCATCAAGGCCTACATTAATCATTTTATTGTATGAGGGTTAGACACCCAAATGATATAGCCTTTTAAAGACTAGAATATAACCACTATAATCACGTAGGTTCCCCCATGAGAATGAAAACAAAAAATAACCATGCACTTTTACCAAAAACCTGATGAATCAAACCATCTGTTGATTACACCTTTGAGGAAACCACTCATGATTCACATTCATGGGTACCTGAAATTTTGGGCTAACCTCCCATAAACCTGCCCTTGGTGTCCCATTATTGTCGTCTCATAGCCACAACCCGAGTCGTATCTTCAAATCAATTATCCATTTTCACATAGCACTATAGGAAAAACCCTTACTAGGAAACATTATCTCTGTTCCACTAACAAAATCCAAAACGTCTACGTTTTCCCTACACACTAAAAGAAACTAGAAACCTTGTTCAACCTCTCTTAAATGTCACCTCGAATGTCAAAAAACATCAACTCCCAAAACTAGAGTCCCGTCAAGAAAATACCATTGGCCTTATCTATGATACACACACATCAACCCACAAACAACTCACTACTAATTGGTAGAAACCCTTCCCCCAATCCAAAACACACTATGCTGAACACACCTAAGCAAACATTTATTCTAGTATCCATAACAAGGGTTCACATACAAACACATCAGTGAAAAAAATATCAAAACAACCACTATAGGGTCCAAAATACAACTTTCGTGGTCATAAACCAAAAGGGTTACACAACCACATTACTGGACAACATCCCATACCCCATGTCTATAACCATTTTGAGGGAACAACATGTACATCACTTTATTTGTACATCAATCCCTATATGGTCTCATGGCCAAAAATCAAGGTCACAAACTAGGTAACTCACACTACCCAAAAAAAATACATAATTTCTAATCAAACCAACTGGGATACCCATTCCCAATATCCATACAGGTTTTATCACTTCCCGTTTCACTTCTTATTTAAATTGTACCATTCAAAACCCAGGGTTTCTCATTTCAAAATTTTCCATTTTTTTAAAACCCTAAAATATAAACTTTAATAAAACATTTTTTATTTACCCAACATTTGAGAAATTTAGGCTTTATTCAAATTAATATTATCAAAAACGTTAATTTACTACTAATTTAAGGAAAGGTAGACAAGATTAAATTATAGTATGAAAGTAGAAAACTAACATGTGAGTCCCAAATTATTATCAATAATAAGTAACATGTGGATGGAATAACAATATTATTTTCCTCTAATAATACATTTACTCAAACTCCCACTGTTTCCATACTAGGAAAATAGATAAAACATCAAAAACCAGAGATATGATAAATAATTATTCCCCCCAAGGTGGATGTATAAATCATCCCTAAATGTAAAAAATAGAAAATAAATTTTCACCATTGGAAACATGGTTTTCCCCTTATAAGTGGGGTTGTAAAAACACAACCATGATCTCAATACCAAGAATCTACAATATAAGAGTCTCCTATCTACTATAACCAAATAGTAAGAAAAAAAGAAACCTTCTCTTATACCACTTTATATCATCCCTACCCGATACCCACTAAAGTGGTTCCCGGATTCGAGTTGCAACATGACATCAGGTGCACCTCCTCATATGTCAAAGGCTGCCGAATAGCATTACAGATCTATGAAGATAAGATGAGGAGACTATACCTTCTTATCTTTTAAAATCATAGAATAAACAATTCCATAAAATAAATTAACAAGAAGGGGAAATAAATGGACAATATATAGTAAGTGACAACAAGTAAACATGTAACACATGATACAACACGACAATGTAGACTCTACATATAAATTATTCATAAAAAACATAAAAAAACAAAATATAAAACAAGTTCCATAATAAAAACTTGAGCCCCGACCCGGTCTAGATAACCCATGCTTCAACCATCAACCTATGCCTAAACAAAACACCATGTACCTTTCTAGAATGTGTAATATAAAATGAGTATCATCTTCTTTGGGTACCCAAGTGACATTTCAATCTAGAAATTGTCTGATTCAACTCAGTAGTCCACCATCTATGATATCTAAATATATAACTAGTCTGTAAAAAAATGTATGTCGATATAACATGATGAAACAAATAAATAAAAATGTTCAAGGGAAATGATTTAAATTTAAACAATTATTAATTAATCTTTATAACAATTATTTTTTATTGTATGAGTAAAACAATATGTCCCACTAAAATCATGTCTAGAGACTATTCAATAAAATAAGGAGGTACAAACATTTTGTCACATGGGTGTTCATTAATAAATTTAATTTAACCATGCACGATGAAGAATCAGTCCAAGAAACCATATTATATCCATTAATTGGGAGCATAGATCCTCTATTCAACATCCAAAACCATACCACACATCAGTGGAGAATGGTTTATCATTATAGCCCAACCCACATATGAGGATCATAAATACAACATCTTAATCATTCAATAACTTGGTGGGAGCCTAGAACATAAGTTTAACCAAAACCAAGGATGAGAAGCATTAGTCTGACATCCTTATCATGAAATAATATGATGGGGACTAGAGAATCAGTTTACCCCAACCCAAGGATGAGGATAATATGTCCAATATCCTATTCATACAATACATTAGTGGATTATAGAGCATCATTATATCCAAACATGTGGGAGTGGAGTCTCAAGTCAATCCCCACACATAATATTTATTCCTGTGCACATGAATCATTAACCATTTAAGTCATTTAACATTAATTATTTCATTTACCAAGGTCATGACGGACTCTTAAATCACAACATGGAATAAAATCTCCAAACAAAATACTAATTTAAAACCATCTTAAATCCAGTCTTTTTAAACTATGGTATTCCTTTTTAAATAACTAAACCATTCCATCAAGGCCTTCATTTGAATTTCCAAACATTAAAATAACCATTTAACAATTTTCATAAAAAAAGAAGCACACCAAAATATGAAATCATCATTTGAAACCATTTAATAAAAATCCCTTTTTATGTAACCTTTAGGTAAAAAACTCCTTTTAAAACATGAAAACCTTCCAGGACATCATATCCCTTTATTTAAACCATACTAGAGTAAAAATAAAAATCAAATCATTTTAAAAATTTCACCGAGCATGTTGGGATTTCGCAAAATCCAACTTAAAAAATTTAAATTATCTCATTAACCATTCTAACATAACAATTTACTATTTACAACCAATTCACAATCATAATAACCCTATATCAATGTCCATAAATTTTTTCACCATTTACAAGGGTTGGCATACTCCATTAGTAGCCCTAGGTATGGTCTCCAATCATCAACAAACCCAATGAGGCCAGTGAATGGTCTCACACCTCAATAGAAGGCCCAATATTACATTCATTAGCCAAAGTAATCAAAATTCATCATCGTAGTACATAATAACATCTATATAAACACAAAAAATATTAAGGATATTTGAAAAATCATATAGACCACCTAACTCATGCATTTATACAACCTCTTATCTAAATGAAACAATTGATTCGAACTAAATCCTCCTCAACCTCTAAGATGGAGTACATCTTAGAAAAAAATAATTTATATCTTCAGAATGAGAAAAAATAGAACACCAAAACTATTCGAGAACAAATGAAGGAAACATAGTCAAAGACTTACTAGAAGCATTGATTTTCACTAAATATAACTCTAAACCCATAATAATTGAAGGATAATCACCCATGGATGAGGAGGGATCTTCTAGTTTATCTCAAAAGATGGAGGGTGTCGAATAGGGGAATAATAAGGGAAGAAATATTTAATTCCAAGAGGGGAAAAAGTGAAATTTCCACTTTTTAAGGGTTGCATGGTTTAGCCACATGGTTAGAAAAACCATGCGCCAACTGTATTCCCCCTATATCTAATATGGACCAAACCAAATAGATTCCTAATAGTAACCACATCTTTTGGAAAACTGTGTGGTGCCCATGTTTTGGCCTTTTTTTGAGAGGAGTTTTCATTGTACGGTTTCCCTATCTAGACACATGGTTAGTATTATTTGTGAACCAACCATATTCTACATCATAATTTTCCTATTTCCTTCTCCTTTCATTCCTCAATCCCCAAACACCCCCAAAAAATACCACACTCTGAAGAACCACTTCATTATCTAGAATAATTAAAGTTTAACTAAAATTTAAATAAGTATGTACCTCCACAAATTATCGAGATCTTACATAGAAATACTTTATGAATTATCTGTTGGGATAGTGAATCTAATTATTCCTAATATATATTAATTATCACTAGAATAATATTATTGTAAAGACTCAGAATTTTCAAGGAATTTTTTTAAATACTTTGAAATTTTACGAGTCTGTGGATTCTGATGGCACTTGATTCCGAGGCCTGGGGTGCCCAGAATCAATTTATGAAGTTTATCTCAAGTACTTTCAGTGAACGAATGCGTGGGTTTTTCTATCTTTTGAACCGGTGCTCGGAATTGAAATCTGAGGGCACCGATGAACTCGCAGCACTGGTAATTGCTTAAGGGGACATTTACCGCAGTTGCATTTTATGCGGGTTTGAAGTTATCTTTTGAGGTCTAAATAAGAAGTAAATTAAATTTTTTGTACAATTTTATTATGTATCTATAGAGGTTAATTCCCCCCATGGGTAGTTATGGGTGGGACCCACAGCCGCCAGACTACCCAAGTGTGGATGTTAAAGAGGTGGGGCCCACACGATCCCCAACCATCCAATTTTTATCTAACTGCTTAACCCCCCTCATTAAATTGGAAAACCCCCTTTTTATTTTCTAACGCCTTTAATTAATGAGGATCTTCCATCTTCCCCCCTTTTTAATTTCCATCACATTTAATTAATGTGGTGTTTTGAATTTTAAATGGAATGTGTAATAAAATAATAGGGATATACTTTTATTTTTGGGGAGGAGAGCTTTCATTCTGCTAAGGAAGATTGGGAGAGCTCTTGAGATTTTGGAAGAACACCGTTCTATAACAAATAACAACGTCTCCTTCGACGTAGAACGCCGGTTACACGAAGAACGACAATGCGCCCTACTTTCTCTTTCCGTGACAAGAGAGGAGACACCGCTTCCTATTGAGGGGCACTCCATCGATGTCTACGAATCCTATACTCACAACTTCATCTACCATGACGCCTTCGTTTGTCATCAATTGTTGAGGTATGGGTTTTTGTGTTGTTTAATACTCGTCATTCGTCGTTGAACTTATGGTTTGAGCCTCTAACGCGGAGGGCATGGGAAAACGAACATGCCCGAACCCTACGTTGGTTGTTCGTTTGTGCATAGGATGGAATGAAAAATTAAATGGGGCTCTATCGGTGATATGAAGATGTTGCGGTGAAGAACAGGTCCCAGGAGAGCCACAGGCGCATACGGTGGGTGAATCGGACCACCGGAGCGCGTCCGGTGGTCTACGGAAGACGCTGCCAGCACAACTCCCCGGTGCGGCGGTGTCAGCGACCGAAGGCGGTGGCCGGCCGACCTCCTGGAGGGGGAAACACCATAGCGCGCTGCCGGATAAGACCCACCATGAGAATGGCCGCGGTGGCGACACAGAGGATCTTGCGGCCGCACGGGATCCAGGACGCCCGGGTGGGTGGCGCCAGCTGGCGGCGCATGTGTCAATCAGCGGCCAGGCCACACCCAGCTGGACCGGGCCGCGCTCCACTGGGCCGGGCCACGCCAGCCACGGGTCGGGCCACACCCTTCCTGGCCGGACCCGGATTCGGGTCGTGTCGACCTAGTTCAGGCCGACCCAGGGTGTGTTGGGCCGGGTCTGACCGGGCCCAGACCCCCTATTTTCAGACCTTTTTCAGTAAACAGACATATCATGAGATACAGACCTTTGATCGACGCACTGTTAGTTGTGTAGTATTACTTGGATCGAGGTGGTCATTTCGGTATACTAAAATCAAGGTTTCGGTGAAGTTTGGGTATGGCAGGGTTGGTTCGAACTCAAAACCAATCGGGCCCTCGGAGCGGAAACACTTATAACTTGAGGAACAGATGTCTGATTGACGTGTCGTCGAATATGTTGGATTCCTCTTGATGAGATAGTTCTTTTGGAATAATTCACTTGGGTTTTGGATGCAGTTGGAGTATGGCTGGGTTTGGAACGAGCATATTTCCAACTGGGCCATTGCAATGGAAAAACCAATATCTCTTAGACCAGACATCCATTTGACGCGCCTTCTGTTGTGTTGAGTTACTTTTGATGATACAGAACTTCGGGATACATCAAATCTAGACTTCGTGATAGTTGATGTATCGACCCCCTTCTTACTCATGGAGCGGACCCTCCCGGCATCGAGTTCGCTATGTGCGGGAACCCCAGAGCTGGCTGCAACTACGACGACTACTATGCTGGGATCCTCCGTGGGTTCGACGATGATGGCGACTGTACTTAGATCCTTCGTGGGTTCAGCAGCGACGAATTCTGTACTTGGATCCTACGTTGGTTCAGCAGCGAAGACTTTTGTACTTGGATCCTACGTGGGTTTGGTAGAGGAGATGATTCAGGGGCTACATCTAATCATCTCCACCCCTCTTCAAAAGTAGTATAACTGTGTGAGCTGAGTCTTGACGTTCAATCATTATCACTGGTATGACTGACTTATTTCCTGTGTTGACTGGTTGTGCTTGGTCTCGGATGTTGGAGTCGTACTCAGATTGATGACTTATGTATATGTATGGGCATATACCTATGTAGGGTTGGTTGATTCTTCGTGTTGTTGCTTTCCTTTTTTGCTTTATCCTTCATGGATTCTAGGCAACCTTTGGGGGTCTCGGGGTCCCTACTGAGTATCATATACTCACCCCTACACAGGAATTTCCCGCAAAATGTTGTGTTGGATGCAGACGAAGGACATCACTGATTGTGGTTGAGGCCTATGGAGCTGGATGGTATCCAGAGGTGAACCACCTCGCAGGACGTGCACAGAGCAGACAGACGGACCGAGGCACCGACGATACTATCTGTACCCACCCTTCAGGTGGGTTCCAGAAGGATGACTCAGTTTTTCCACTTTACTTTACTGGTCTTGTACTTTCTTTCTAGGTTGTATTTTACTTTCGGTTGGGTTTGTATACTGTCCCATTTACTTTTCATCACTTACTTTTTTATTCAGTTTTCTTTGTGTTTACTTCATCTTGTGTACTTTGTTGTATTTATTTTCTATTATAAAGGAAATGCCTTCCCTTTCATCAGAATTTACGCCTTTGGTGCTAGTCTCCATCCCCTGGACTATGGAAGGCACGCTTGGGGTAGTCATGGAACGGGCCCCGAGGACAGGTCGTGACAAATTGGTATCAGATGAGTCAGTTATACTGCAAAACTCAAGACTCTGATACTTTCATTGTGTGTGAATCAATAGCGTTTAGAGTATTGAGTGTGGTTATCAGTCCAGTGAGTCCAGTGTTGGTGCAGCGAGCGACATATCTATACACTAGGACCTTGACTTCTGATTTTCAACATAGTGCCCGAAAACATTGATTTCATGTGTGTTTCAACAGTTCTCTTTGTGTCAGCTCACCAGGTATATTGTACTAATAGTGGTGCACCTATTTCTTCTCAGGATGGCCCCACAAAGGTAGCCAGCTAGGGTTCATATATACATGCAGGATGGCAGCCCACCGAGCGACGGGGCCTCGATGTATGGCCCCATTACAGCAGAGGCATCAGCTGTACCACTACCCATTGGGCCACCGATACCACCAGCCCCAGTAGTGGAGAGTGAATTCCTCTTGAGTGCATTGCACGAGTTTCAGCGATAGAGGCTTCCCAGGTTCAATGGTGAGATGAAACCTCAGGCAGCCGAGGATTGTCTTGAGGCTATCGTCAGAGTCTTCAGATTGGTAGGGACACTGGCAAACCTTATGGTGATCCGTGCCGCGAGTCTCCTGCACGCAGCAGCAGGTAGATGGTGGAGCTTGATGCTCTAGGTGCATGATGAAGCATCTCTACAATAGATGGACTTAGAGAGCCTCTTCCGCTCCGAGTTTGTTCCAGCCACACTCCATGTGGTGCGCATCCAGGAATTACTACAACTACGGTAGGGAAGCATGATAGTAGCCTAGTACTCAGTGATATTTACCGACCTCTCGCGCTACTCCACATACATGGTACAAGACCCATTCTTCTGGTCTCGGACCTTCGAGCAGGGACTGAGTCATGAGATTAGGGCTTCCATGATCTCCCTCAGCATTTCGACGCAGGTAGGAGTACTAGAGTGATCCCTTCTTGAGGAGTGCTTTCTTGCTAAGTTGACGCCAGTAGTGAGACCCACCATAGGGCGATACGTAGCGGTGTCTTCTACAGTCGTCTGTCAACAGAGGTCGCAGAGGTCCAAGAGGACCAGGCCATCATGTGGGAGACCCTAGGATCCAGGTTCGGATGTGCGGGGCACACACAGCAGAGCCAGCAATACGAGGTCCAGGAAGTGCTATGCATGTGGTGGTCAGGGACACATGGATCGTGACTGCCAGACCCGCCATGCAGAGGAGCAGCAGACAGTTGAGGGACCACCCAGGTAGAGGCAGAGGTTCAAATGTGGAGGTTCGTAGGGATTAGGCGGACGAGGCAGAGGAGTTGGCCGAGCATCGGGTGGTGGACGAAGGTTCGCAGCTCTACCACCACCACCACCTGGAGGACCACCCAGACCACAGGAGGCTGGTAGACAGGGGAAAGGTCAGCTCTAGGCAGTCGAGGCCTATGACCACAACGCACCTGATACGATTCTAGGTACTATCTGTGTCTGATCTACCCTTGTTGCAGTTCTTATAGACACATGAGTGAGTCATACTTTTATTTCTGCTCCCATTGTTCGGAGCTCTGAGATTCCGACGGAGCTGTTGGCTTGATCGTTACAGCTAGAGACTCCGATCGGAGAAGACTCGATGATTACGTACTGGTGCCAGTATTGTGAGCTTACTCTAGGAGGCAAGAGATTCGACTGTGATCTTCTTGTATTGGCGTCGAGGCCTTACAACGTCATCTTGGGTATGTATTGGTTATCTACAGTCCATGCTCAGTTTGGCTATATTAGGTGCAAAGTGCAGGGTGTCTGCATAGATGGGAGCAGGTTCACCTTCACCGGTGAGAAGGGAGCCTTTGCAGCGCAAGATGGACATACACAGAGGAGAGGGAAGCCGATCACACATCAGTTGGCTAGTCTCATCCTAGGAGCAGTTGATGTGAAGAGTCCGAGTTTTCCTATTTTGGTGGATCAGTATGCAGAATTTTTTCCTGACGATGTTCTAGGACTACCTCCTCGCATAGAGGTAGAATTCTAAATTGACATATACCCCGAGACAACACCGATATCTACTCTAGAATATCGTATGGCTCCTACCGAACATCGTGAGCTGGGGGTACAGCTGGAGGACTTGCAGGGAAAGGGATTAATCAGACCCAGTGTTTCACCCTGGGCATCTCCGATTTTATTTTCCAAGAAGGAGGATGGGACCTTACGACTATGTGTCGACTACCATCGCCTGAATCAGGTGACTGTGAGGAACAAGTATCCACTTTCAAGGATTTATGACCTATTTGATCAGCTCAAGGGAGCACGATGGTTCTCGAAGATAGGATTCAGGTCAGGCTATCATCAGCTCAGAGTTCGAGAAGTGGATGTGTAGAAGACGACCTTCAGGAGTCTGTATGGCCACTATGAGTTCTTGGTTATGCCCTTAGGCATGAACAATGCTCCAATAGTGTTCATGAGTCTCATGAACAGGATATTATAGACTTACCTCGATCGGTTTGTCGTAGTCTTCATTGAGGACATACTGATATGCTCGACTACTGAGGAGGAGCACGCCTACCACTTACGGGTTGTACTGGACACACTCCGAGAGCACCAGATTTATGGTAAGTTCTCGAAGTGGTAGTTCTGGATTCAAGAGGTTCACTTATTGGGGCACGTCATCTCGGAGGTGGCAGTTGTAGTGGATCCTGTGAAGATTGCAGTAATAGTTGCTTGGGAGCCACCCAGGAGTGTGACAGAGGTGCAGAGTTTCCTAGGTCTGGCTAGGTACTACTGGAGATTTGTGCCAGACTTATCCATATTTATAGCACTGCTTTCATTTTTGACAAAGATGGGGATACCCTTCTTGTGGTCAGATAGATGCCAGGAGAGGTTCCAGGAGATGAGGCAGAGATTGACCAGTGCACCCATATTGAGGCTACCAGATGAGGGCTTAGGGTACGTGGTATACTACGACACATCAGGGACCGGACTCAGGTGTGTCCTGATGCAGGAGCGGGAAATGATAGCCTATGGTTCACGACAGTTGAGGTTGCATGAGTAGAACTACGCTACCCAAGACATGGAGTTAGCAGGAGTAGTCTTCGCCTTGAAGATGTGGTGGAACTATCTGATTGATGAATGATTTACAGTCTACTCTGACCACAAGAGTCTCAGGTACATCTTCTCGCAGAAGGACCTAAACCTGAGACAGTGGTGATGGCTCTAGTTCCTCTAGGACTATGACTTTGAGACAGTCTACACTCTTGGGAAGGGGAATGTTGTGGCTGATGCTCTCAGTAGGAAGTTGGGCTTTCAGCTACTTGGAGAGGCGACAGAGTAGTTAGCCGCTTTAAAGATATCCTTCGTGGATAGAGATGGGGAAGCCTTTATACAGTCCCTCATAGTCATTCCTCCACTAATTCGACATGTTATAGAGGCACATCATGGGGATGCTGACTGTGAGATGCGACGTGCTCATATTTCCATAGGGCAGGCGCCTGATGGATTTTCTGAAGGAGGAGAGAACATCATCTTCTTCAGGGGATGTACCATGGTACCAGTTGCACTAAATGAGGATGTGTTGAGGGAGTTTTACACTTCCCCTCTAGAAGTAAATTCTGGAGTGGCAAAGATGTTCCAGGACCTCAGACGTTAGCACTGGTGGCCGAGTATGAAGAAGGTCGCAGCAGAGTTCATTTCTCGATGCCTCAATTGCCAGCAATTGAAGGCAGAGCACCAGGTACCATCAGGTTTGGTATAACCCTTAGAGGTTTCAGAGTATAAGTGGGACAGAATATCCATGGATTTCATGGAGGGTTTCCATGTACTTCCAGAGGACACGACTCCATCTTGGTGATCGTAGACCGACTCACCATGTCGGCCCACTTCTTACCGATCAGAGAGTAGGGCTCAGTAGAGATCTTGGGACACCTCTACCTTCAAAATATCATACGACTTCATGGTGTGCCATCGTCTATCATCTTCGATCGAGTCACTCGCTTTACTTCCTGGCTTTGGAAGGGATTGCAAGAGGCATTTGGGACGCATCTACGTCTTAGCACGGCCTTTCATCCTTAGACGGATGGCCAAATAGAGAGGATCGTTCATACACTCAAGGAAATGATCCGTGCATGTGTCCTTTACTTTGGTCGCAGGTGGGAGGATCACCTACCCTTGGAGGAGTTTGTGTACAACAATAGCTACCAATCCACTATCGGGATGGAACCATACGAGGCAATGTACGACCGACCTTGCAGATCACCTCTGTGCTGAACTGACCCTTGGGAGTCAGCACTTGTAGGACTAGAGATGGTCTAGGCTATGAAGGAGAAGATGCAGATCATCCAGGAGAAGATGAGGACTGCACAGAGCAGACAGAAGTCCTATGCTAAGAGGAGACGGATACCACTGGAGTTCGAGGATGGAGACCACGTCTTCTTACGAGTCTCACCTCGACGTGGATTTCAAAGATTTGGCCAGGGCGTCAAGTTATCTCTGTACTTCAACGGACCATTCTAGGTCCTCAGCAGGGTAGGCGAGGTGGCTTACCGCCTGGCCCTTCCACCTCAGTTGCACTGGGTGCATGATGTCTTCCACGTATCACAGTTGAGGAGATATTTTCATGACCCAGCGCATATCATTGATCATTGGGAGCTAGACATCGATGACGGGGCAACATTTGCGGAGGTTCCGGTGGAGATCGAGAATCCACAGGAGCGAGTCCTATGTGAGAGGTCAATTCCTCTAGTGTATATTCGTTGGCCGCACATGAACCTCCAGGAGAGCACATGGGGCCGGGAGGATCAAATGAGTGCTTAGTACCCACATTTTCCCCCTAGTTTATGTTGTAGATTTACGTGGATATAAAGCCCTGTGGTGGGAGTAATGTAAAGAGAAAGAATTTTCATGGAATTGTTTTTAAATAATTTGGAATTTTACGAGTTTGTGGCTTCTGACGACACTTGATTCCGATGCCCGGGGTGCCCAGAATCAATATATGATGTTTATCTTAGGTATTTTCAGTGGAAGAAAGAGAGGGTTTTTCTATCTTTTGAACCGGTTCTTGGAATTGAAATCAGAGGGCACCGATGAACTCGCAACACCGATAATTGCTTAATGGGACATTTACCACAGTTGCGTTTTATGCGGGTTTGAAGTTATGTTTTGGGGTTTAAATAAGAAGTAAATAAAATTTTTTGTACAATTTTATTATATATCTAAGGTGGTTAATTCCTCCCATGGGTAGTTAAGGGTGGGACCCACAGCCGCCTAAATACCCAAGTGTGGTTGCTAGAGAGGTGGGTCCCACACAAGCCCCAACCATTCAATTTTCCTCGAACTCCTTAAACCCCCTCATTTAATTGGAAACCCCCATTTTTATATTCCAACACGTTTAATTAATGAGGATCTTACATCTTCCCACCTTTTTAATTGCCAACACATATAATTAATGCAGTGTTTTTAATTTTTAACGGAATGTGTAATAAAATAATAGGGATAACCTATTATTTTAGGGGAGGAGGGATTTCGTTGTGCTAAGGAGGATTTGGAGAGCTCTTGATATTTTGGAATAACACCGTTATCCGAAGAAGAACGACGTCTCCTTCGAAAAGGAATGCCGGTTCCACGAAGAACCCCAATGCGCCACCCTTTCTCTTTCCATGATAAGAGAGGAGACGCCGCTTCCTCCTCAGGCGCACTCCATCGATGTCTACGAATCCTCATCTGGCGACTCCGTCTACCGTGATGCCGATGTTCATCATCAATTGTTCAGGTAGGGGTTTTGTGTTGTTTAATACCCTTCATTAATCATTGAACTTATGGTTTGAGCCTCTAACGCAGAGGTCACGGGCTAACAAACAAGCCCGGAACCTCCGTTGGTTGTTTGTTTGTGCGCAATATGACATGCGATGTGAAACGAGGCTGAATCAATGATATGAAGTGGTCGCGGTGAAGAATAGGTCCCGAGAGAGCCGTAGGCACAGACGGTGGGTGAATCGGACCACCGGAGTGAGTTCGGTGGTCCGCAGAAGACACTGCAGGTGCGCCTCGCCGGAGCGGCGGTGCTGGTGACTAGAGGCGGCGGCCAGCGGCCGGCCGGCTGCCTGGAGGTGGAGGTGCCACAGCGTGCCGCCTGAGAAGACCCATCCCAAAAACTGCTGCGGTGGCGACGCAGAGGATCCCACGACCGCACGAGATCTGGGACCCCTGAGGGGGGGGGGGCAGCTGGCACCACCAGTGTCAATCAGCGAGGATGCCACACATCCCCTGCTCCATGTAAAGCTCGGCCAGCCTGGCCGAGCCACGACCAGCCGCGGGCTGCGCCGTGCCCAGCTAGACTGGACCGTGCTCCGCCGTTGGCCGGGCTGCGCTCCACCGGGCCGGGCTGTGCCCTGCTGGGCCAGACCCGGACTCGGGTCGGGTCGACCCGGTTCGGGCCGACCCACGGGGTGTGGGGATGGGTCGGACTGGGCCCAGACACCCTATTTTCAGACCGTTTTCGGTTAAACAGACATATCTTGAGATACAGTCCTCCGATCGACGCACTATTAGTTCTGTAGGATTCCATGTATTGAGACAGTTGTTTGGGTATACTGCAATCAAGGTTTCAGCGAAGTTTGGGTACGAAAGGGTTGGTTCGAACTCAATACCAACTGGGCCCCCGGAGTAGAAACACTTATAACTTGAGGACCAGACATCTGATTGATATGTCGTTGACTATGTTGGATTCCCCATGATGAGACAGTTTTTTGGGAATAATTCACCTGAGGTTTCGACGTAGTTGGAGTACATCTGTTTGTTGAATGAGCATATTTCCAACCGAGCCCTTGTAACAAAAAAGCCAATATCTCTCAGTCCGGGCGTCCGTTTGATGCGCCGTCTATCGCATTGAGTTCCTTTTCACAAGACGAAACTTTGGGATACATCATATCTGCACTTCGTGATAGTTGATGTATCGACCCCCTTTTTACTCACGGAGCAGACTCTCCCAGAATTGAGTTCGCTGTGTGTGGGAACCCTAGAGCTGGCTCCGACTGCGATGACTACTGTGCTGGGATCTTCCGTGGGTTCGACGACGATGGCGCCTGTACTTGGATCCTATGTGGGTTCGGCAGTGAAGACGACTGTACTTGGATCCCCCATGGGTTAAGCAGTGATGAGGACTGTACTTGGATCCTACATGGGTTCTGCAGCGTTGGTTACTGTACTTGGATCCTACGTGGTTTCGGCAGCGACAACTTCTATACTTGGATCCTACGTGGGTTTGGCAGCGACGACTTCTGTACTTGGATCATACGTGGGTTCTGTAGAGGAGATGATTCAGGGGCTAAATCTAATCATCTCCACCCCTCATCGAAAGTAGTATACCTGTGTGAGCTGAGTCTTGACTGTCAATCATTATCAATGGTATGATTGAATTCTTTCCTGTGCGGACTGGTTGTGCTTGGGCTCAGAAGTTGGAGCCGTACTAAGATTGATGACATAGGTATATGTATTGGCATATACCTAAGTAGGGTTGGTTGATTCTTTGTGTTGTTCCTTTCCGTTTTGGTTTATCCTTTGTGTATTATGGGAGACATTCATGGGGCCTCAAGGTCCCTACTGAGTATCGTATACTCACCCCTGCATGGGCATTGCCCACACAACGTTGTATGGATGCAGATGACAGACATCACTGATCATGGTTGAGGCTTGTGGAGCTGGACGGTATCCGGAGGTGGACCACCTGGTGGGACGTACACGGAGCCGACGGACAGACCAAGGCACCGATGAGACTATTTATACCCACCGTTCCGGTGGGATTCCTGGAGGACAACTTAGTGTTGCCACTTTACTTTACTACTCTTGTACATTCTTTCTTAGTTGTAATGTAATTTCTGTTGGGTTTGTATACTGGCCCATTTACTTTTCAGCACTTACTTTTGTACTCAGTTTAATTTTTTTTACTTCAGCTTGCGTACTTTGTTGTGTTTATTTTCTATCATAAAGGAAATTCCTTCCCTTTGATCAGGATTTATGACTTTGGTGCTAGTCACCAGCTCTTGACATTTGGAAGGCAGGCATGGGGTGGTCACAACATGGGCCCCGAGGACAGTTGGTGACAATTGTAGTGATTGATCAGTTATTAGAAATTTTATTTTGTTATCATTCCTAGACATGGATGTTTATTAATTTATAACAATGATCACATATTATTTTATTTATATGAATGAAATATATTAAGGTTCTTCTAACATGAATATATATATATATATATATTGGATCAGGAAAATTTAATATATATTGTAAACAATAATAAGATTAAAATTATGTATTTTAACACCACTATCATTCACATTGTTTTCTAGTCCATATAAATATTATTTGAACTCGATGACTTAATAATGATGGATCATGAATTAAAAATATTTTGAATTAGTTGATATATATAAATCAGGATTATATGGAAATATGGAAAAATATCCTTTTAATAGTGAACAACTACAAGATAATGATTTATTATTTCTCAAACATATTGATGTATGGGATTATATAAGTAACACACTGAAGGTAGATTTTATTACCCCATTATATTTATGAATGATTTAAGTATGCATGGCTATGTGAAAATTATGAAAAAAAGTATGTCTCTCAAAATATTTCAAAGTTAAAAAAATAATGTACAGACTCAGCAGGGAAAAATTATAAACAGAAATCGATTTAATTGATGTGGAGAATATTTAATTTGGGAATTTCCGGAATATTTAAGATATTTTCATATAATATATGAACTCACCCCACTATGGAACTGTAGTTAAATGGTGTACCCACAAAGGTAAATGAGACTCTAGTATATTATTATTCTTATAGTCTTTACTATTTTATTATGTCTTTACGGTCTATAAACTTCATTACAAATATTTAATCGATTTTCTTCAATGTCTTTTAAAAAACACCACATGAATAATGGATTGGGAGGTATCCTAATATGTATTAAATAAAAATGGGATTTCAGGTATATTAATTACATATTACATCAAATAATATGAAACCATAATTAGATAAATATTTATTTTATGGTTATCACAATTTCTGTGGTTTTTTATTTCCATAATCTATCAAAGAATAGAGTGTTCATATACCTATATTATCTCTTTCTAAAAAAGGATTTTATTTTTATAATAATTTGGGAGAAAATATATTAATTTAAGGATGTTCAGGACTAAAATTAATATATTATTTTTGAGATGGTTGAGTTTCAAACATAAAGGTTAAAGGAATTGGAATCATATTTGTATACATAAGACAAATAAATGTTAGGAATATTTTATCAAAAAAAGCAAGAGATAATGATTTCATGTTTGTAGTAATAGTGATGTAAAGATCATAGAAGATGATCCAACATAATAAAATTAATCCATAATGAGTTTTAAATATGAAAAAAATTCAAAATAAATGGAATATAAAAGGGGACATATGTACACTAATCATTCTTGAATCGTATATATACACTTAAATGGAAAACCCATTGGTTTCTAGTGGATCTTTCATTAAAATACAGACATAGATAGTAGATTTTCTATCAAACAATTATCTATTAGTGGATTGTATTTTTATACATATTCATTATATTTTCAATGATAAATCCATTTATCCATTTTATATGATCAAATCTATTGAAATTATTTTTTCCATAGTAGCATATTATGATTTTGAGATATATTAAAAAGTTGTAAAAATTATACTCTTTAAATGTTGGGTTTTCAATGATTTATATATGATACAATACAATGGTTCTAAAAATAAAATAAATTCTTGTAATATTAATATCACATAATAATCCAATTATGGATTAAAAAATATTCTCAGTGTTGGAAAATTCATTTTGATGAAGTTATCAAAGATTTTTTCATTATGGAAATTGATTATAAAACATGTGTATATAAATAGGATAGTAAAATAATAATTTTTAGAGTATTATATGTTGATGAAATACTTATCATTTAAATTCACATCCTAATTTCAGAGGTAATAAACAATTGGTTTGAGTATTTCTACCCAAGAAAGGATTGTGTTGAATCAACCTACATACTTGATAAAGAGATCTATAGAGATAAATATGCTTCGAATTCCACAAATAACATACTTTAGGGAATAGTTAAAATGGTTGGACATGAAAAATTCAAAAAAGGTTTATCTACCAATTTTACATGGTAATATTTTTTAAAGAACCAATGTCCTTAAACTTTTAGATAAGATGAATGCATGATTACGATTCAGTATTCTTTTTAAGTTGGATCAATATTTTATGCCATGTTGTGTACTTTTCCTAATATATATTATGAATTAAATATTATGAGTTAATACAAATAAAATAAATTTTAAATTCCTTAGGTAGTCTTAAATAATAACATAAAGTAAATTATAATAACTATATATGTATTAATAGTCAATGGTGGTGTAGATGAGATAATTATAAAGGGTTAAAAAATTTTCAATTTCTAAATTGATAAATAAATCTTTAGATCTCAGTACGTTTTTTTTAAAATGGATGATGTATGGGCAATAAACAATTGAATATATAAATATATTTAATTTTTAAAATAGAATATACATATTTCAAATCATTTTATGTGGTTAAGAAATATTTTTTTAGAAAATATGTACCATACTAAACAAGGGATTTTCCAAATCATAACACATCTAATTAAATTCTATTATTATAATAGTAATGAAGTTTGAAATGATATTGAATATAGGTGTAATTAGATATCCAAATATTATCTTCATCCATTTCATATCAATTTAGAAATTATTTATATTAAATTATTAATATATGTTGATTTCCTATAGAGGATAATATTTTGAAACCTTTAATAAGGTTCCTTACATAATTAATAGTTGAATGCCACATCATCGCTCATGTTTTTATATACATGGGTGAATGGATTTGGGGAAAACATGAGAGATTAATAATGTTTTCCCTTAAATTTAGTAAAATATTATTCGCATGTGTAATTTTTATATCTCATTTTGTATAATAATGGGAATAATTTATAAGTCATTCATGTATGTTACAAAGACCATATGAGATGTTATGATGATTATCTATTGAAATATATGTGTTAAAAGTTTATCCCAAAATGATGATCAACTTATTGGGTTATGATGATATGATAAGATCAGTATGAGTATGATCACATATATATATAGATAAAATTGATCACTCAAAGGACATAAGATGGTGAATTTTTATTTGGACAAACTCACTTTATGTAAACCACATGGATATATATATATGTTTCATTATAGTTACATATGTGAACATTGGATATACATCATTTGAATTGAAGTTGTAAAACAGGGTCACTACTTATGATTTATCATACTTTGGTACCTATCAAAATTAAATTTAGAATTTATATTAATTTAAGGTGATTTCATATGACACTAATCAAGTTGATGGATTTTATTAACTTTGTTCGTACTTGTCAACCCATATGATGTGTTATGAAATCATGGTTCACAACTAAGTTTTGACTATGTGAATAACAATAGAAATATAATAAAATTTGATATAATTATATAATATTTAGAAAAATAAATAATTGAGAAAAATAGATAAGTTATATGACATTGACATTAGCCTAGCATCATTATTAATCATGATGTAAAGGAAAAAGATACTTAGCTAATCGACACGGGGTGGATTGAATCACAAAAGAACCACTGTAATTTGTGTAGAGATGATTAGTTGTTATATACAGACCTTATTTTATCATTAAAAATGATATTTATAAATATTAGAAACTATAAAAATCTGATTATGTAATGTTCTGACCTAGATGATACTGAACTGGTGGACTGAGCCATTTTTCCATGAGGCACCACGAACAAATTTCCATATAGTAGAGGCTTTCGACTAGAAGTGAGGTCCTAATGTGTGTCCATGGAGAGATTATTCCCTCATCACATAGTAATAAAAATAAAAGAAATAGATATTCATTATTCAGAAAAGGAAATATATATAGTACATAAGTAATAAATATGAACAAGGCTATAATAATAAGTGTAATGCATTAAAAAGCTAGATCATCTATATCATACACACACCATTGGTAACCCACTAGTTCATCCATGAATATACATGAAATAAAGAAACAAAAATAAAAGTAAATGGAACTACTCATAAATCCAAATTGAATTACATGCGTAGTCTCCATGACATTGTCGCGATGCTCAAGACTAATAATTGGAATCTACACCTGTGGATACACCAGATCAAAGAATACTAGGATTTTCCATAGATATCGTACATCCATGCTCAACCAGAATATACTAAAAATTTCTATATACACTATGAGATTCACATATTGGGGTGAAAAATAAATCTTAGTATGCCACCCTCAATAGTGAACATATAATCCACTATCAAAATTACATTCCCATTCAATATGATTATAATTAGGAAGCCGCTAGTAGAATAAATAAATAATGTAAAACCATAGTCCATCCTTAGGCATGTAGACCAGACTCACTGGAGATTTTATGAATAAGGCATTGAGGTGGATGTCAGGCCACTCAAACCGTATATATAAAACACAGTAATTGGGTCTGTGAGCCCGATAAAATATACCTACTAAGAATAGTGTCGATATATATCAGAACATGGTCCCTCATACATATATATATTTGTGTGTGTGTTTGTGTATAACCATATATATATATATATTGTAAAAACATGGAATTCCATGAAAATGATCTTTTAAAAAAATAAATTGGATTATTTCAAGACCAGGCTCCAGGGCGACACGTGATTGTGAGGCCTGGAGTGGCCAAATAAAATTTTTTAATTATTTTTATCGTCTATTAAATAAATTTGTGAGTGGGTTTTTCTAACTATTTTACCTGTGAAAAAATCAAAAATCCCTGGGCACTATTGAACTCAGAGCATCAGGATTCACCTTGAAAGGGCCTAACAAAGGCCATCACGGGCCAATAGTGTAAATTTTATTTTGGCCATAAATAAAATAACCATGTATCAATTATTTATTTTCAAATCCTTATAACTCCTAAACGGTATCTCAGATTAAAAGTCATAGAGAACCATTGAGCTCATGGGGTCATGATTCCCTTAGGCATAGCCTAACCATGAACTGTGTTGGTTGAGGGAGAAAGTAAAATTTTTGGACTTTTTTCAGAAGAAATATAAAATAACTTAAAACATTATTTTATTATTTTTCATTCTTCATTATGTAGCAATGAGGTGATGTTGAATTCCATTAAGGAACCTCATTAATGAGTCAGCGTAATGACGCTGCAATGCATCATAACAGAAACAGTTATTCACATTTTTTAAATTAATAGCCTAACAATAAATTTAGAATTGTTGACCAAATATTGGAAATTGGTTTGAGGATTTTGTGGGTGGAAATGATGAATGAAGAACGACAAAGGCACTTTCTCCAAACCATTAAAAAATCGATAGCAATAATGGGATGCAGATCAAGAATGAATAACAGAGGCATGCAATTTCGTTCTTCCTTGACCAACAATTATATCCCAGGTTGGAGGTTTTGTGTGTGCAAATTTACTTATTCCCATTCTGTTTTTTAAACGACGAAGATGATTTAACTAACGAACAAGTTAACCTGCAGAACGATTCTTCACACGGAATGGTTAATGATGTTGGATAAAGGGGATATTTATCTTAGTAATTATTTCACCCTATTTAGGTTCTTCATTACCCCTCTAACAAGAACACAATCGGGTCAACATGAACAAGACCCAGATCATAATTTGGGTGTTCATATGTGAGACTCCTTCCCGTTTTTCAAATTTGCATTTTCCCATTCTTCATGGTGCAACAGTCGTTGGCACATCTGCATAGGAGGCACCAGGTTGAAGGGCTAGGATCAGGAAGGTCGCGCCATTGGCACATGGCTGCAGTAGCGGCACCCAGTCATAGCAGCAACACTCGGCTGTGGCACCGAGCTGCGACGGCAGGCAAGAGGCAGTGCGCTGCAGTAATGGAAGGGGCCATTGGAATGTAGGCCATGGTTGGCGGTAGGCGGACACAACCACATGACCACCTCGAAGGTGAAAACCGCGGTCCATGGACTGCAGCGGGGAGCTAGACCCGCGGTTGGCTATAGGTCACGGGAAGGACTGGTCCGCATGAGCGCACCAGCTTTCCAAAAACATAGCACCACCATGGTGTCGGATGACCGCGTGAACCGGACATCGCCCAACATTCGGGTAGAGAGAAAACTATGTCGCTAGTGTGGTATGTTCCAGAGGGGAAACCAAGAAGATGGGCGGCCGAGCAAGATAGTACCAGTCCAACCGATTCAGACTTTTCCAGAGAACGTGGACCATGTCACTGGGCGAACCGGTGGGCTGGACCCACAGTTGAATCGGGCCGGGTCCAGTACCACCCACGAGGCCTGCACATTTGGCCAGGCCAAACCAGGTCGGTCGAGAACCAATTTGGTCGACCGAAATAGGTTGGGTCATGCGGGACCCCTGGGCATAGTTTTTCAGGTCGGTCCGACAATGTCAGACTCGGTCTGGACTCAACAGACCCATGTTTTCTAAAACACCAATATCTTTCATACTGGGAGTCCGATTGATGCGCCGTATGTGGCGTTGGGACCCTTGTGAAAAGGAAGTCCTTTGGGAATACTCTATGTGAGATTATGTTATAGTATAGATATGACCAATTGCTTGAGGTGTAGATTCTCCCAGGAATCAAGGGCACCAAAGAGTGAGAATCCTTGGGCTGGTTGTGATACGAAGGCTATCACTACGGGGAAAACAGATTTTTGCGACAGGTTATTTGCAATGAGAATAAATCCTATCGCAAAATGTTACACACAGTTTGGCGAGGTTTGCGTGCCAAACCGCACAGAAGGTTATTTGCTACGGAGAGGCACCTCCTGTGGCAAATACCGGGAGGTAGTGAATACTATTTGCGATGGGATACTGTCCCATCATGAAATGTGTGTTGGTAGGTAACTTTTTTCTATGAGACCCATCACAAATACCCTTTTAACCACCGATAATAATTAATGCGGCCGATGTTATTCCCGACCGGTCCCATCGCAAATATTCTCGTCGTAACTAATCTCACCTATATATACCCATATCCATTTTTTCTTCCTTCCCCTCAATTTCGACATTCTCAATCTCTCTAAACACTAATTTTAGAGTGAAAATTTTTCTGAGTTAGATTTATTTGGAAGAAGTTGTGAAGTAGTTTGCAATTATAAGAGATCAAGTTTAAAGGTATTTATGTTTTATTTAATTTAGCATTTATTTCTTTTTTTATATTAATTTTAATTATTGTTGATTAGTTGTAATTAAATTAGATTTAAATTTTTTTGTCATCACTATTTATTTAATAATCGAAATTATTAGTATTAATTCTTAGTAATTAGTAATAATTAATAATTATTAATGATAATTAGTTATGTATAAAAATAATTAGTGGTAATTAGTAATTAGTAGTTGCAATTTGTAATAACTAATAATAATTAATGCAAATTAGTAATAATTAGGAAAAATAGTAATAATTAGGAAAAAATATTAATAAATATTTAAAATTAGAAATAAATACTAATAATTAGTAATAAATAGTAATAATTAGTAATAAATTGTAATAAATAGTAATAAGTAGTGTTAAATAGCAATAAATAGTATCAAATAGTAATAAATAGTAATAAATAGTATGAAATAATAATAAATAGTATTAAATAGTAATAAATAGTAATAATTAGTGATAAATAGAAATAAATAGTTATAAATAGTTATAATTAGTAATAAATAGTAATAAATAGTAACAAATAGTAATAAATAGTAACAATTAGTAATAATTAGTAATAAATAGTAATAAATGGTAATAAATGGTAGTAATTATAAATAATTAGTAATAATTATTAATAAATAGTAATAAATAGTAATATTTAGTAATTAATATTTATAAATTGTAATAATTAAAAATAATTAGTAATAACTATTAATAAATTGTGATAAATAGTAATAATCAGTAATAATTAGTAATAAATAGTAACAAATATTAATAAATAGTAATAATTAGTAATAATTAGTAATAATTATTAATAATTAATAATAATTAGTAATAATTAGTTACAATTAGTAATAAATAATAATAAATATTTTTAAATAGTAATAAATAGTAATAAATAGTAGTAAATAGTAATAAATAGTAATAAGTTGTAATAATTAGTAATAAATATTAATTAATAATAATAAATAGTAATAATAACTAATAAATAGATATAAATAGTAATAAATAGTAATAATTAGTAAGAATTAGTAAAAACAAATAATAATCAGTAAAAATTAGTAATTATTAGTAATAATTAAGAAAAATTAGGAATAAAATCAAATGAAATAAATTATAATAAATTGTAATAACATGGCACAATTTCCAATGGATTGGCGGCACTCCTTTTGCTCGATGACTCTACTCCTTTCAACACTCACCGACTCAAATTATTATAAAAAATATGGTTCTACATATGAATATGCAATCTCGTGTGCATGGGTTTGGATATGCATTAGTAGGACCACATTTTTCATAATGTTTCCAGGTGGTGAAAGTTGCAAGTAGAAGATTTATCGATGAAAAGAGAGAACATTTTTCCAATAACTCATTTACATGCATCTTTCTCACAGTAAAATCACAATGAAGAATATGATTAGAGGTATGCTTATACATTATCTTATGAATGAGAATGGATATGTAAACCACCGAGCAGATTCATCTTTTTGATTTCAGCATTTTAAAAGATTCAAGTAAATGAGCCATCAGTCAAAAGAGTAGCCATCAATCCCCTGAAAATTGTGTTTCCTGTAATTAAGGGTCATTACTAAGAAGTAGTTTTAATTATTTGTCTTATTTTGAATAGTGTTTTTCTAGTTTCAAATTATTCAAAAATAGTAACTATTTTATATTTTGTAGAAGAATATGAAACAAGAAAGTCAACAATTAGAATTACTAGATGATCGTGCATGGATAAATCAATGTATGAATTCAAAACGGTTCTGGTTTAAATCCTATATATATTGGGGGTGTTGAAAATTTCTTGTCCTTTACATCATCAAAACCAGAATTTATTTTAGAAGTCACAATTATGTGTCCTTGTCAAAAAATGTGCTCTAAGAATGTTTGACACATATGACAAGATTGGGGGACATCTCTAGCATTTTTTTCAACCAGAATATGTTTTTTGGTATCATCGCAGTGTACAATGATTCAGAGAAGATACATATAACTTGATTCCAGATCCATCAATGTTTCAAAATTTAGTACATGATGTTGTAGGTCCATTTTCTCAACAAAATAAAACTCATGATGATATTGATTTAACTATTGAGTTGGAATTATCCAAATTTTTTTAGTTGTAGAGGTATGTTGAGGATGTATTATATCTTGGTAGCAAGATAAACACAATAGAAGGGGCTACAAAATTTATTGCTATTAAATCAGATAATGCAATGTCAGACAACTGTTTTGATTAGATATTTTCTTAGGATAAAACATTGTTACTTAAGGGAAATGTGTCTCCTATAAGTTACTATGAGAGAAAGAGGCTGGTTCATAATATGGGCCTTAGTTATCATATTATTCATGAAAGTTCATATGATTTCATCTTATATTCTCTTGAAAATGAGTCATTGGATAGTTGTCCCACATGTGGAAAATTGAGGTATAAAGAACCACAACTGGGGAAGTCTGGATCAATTCTTATAAAACAGTTGAGATATTTCACACATACACCAAGGTTGCAGTGTTTATTTATGTATCAGAATACAAAATCAATGATGTAATGGAAAAAGACCATGATTTCAACCAGTAAAATATTGAATCATCCATGTTATGGGGATTTATGGAAGCATTTTGATCTACTACATTTTTCTTTTACTTTAAAATCCCGAAAGATCTGATTGGGTATTTTTATTGACGTTTTCTGTCCGTTTAGTTCTTATGGTAGTCAGTATTAATGTTGGCATGTCTTTATAACTTAGTAAACTTTACCTCCATGGATGTTGATGATCGAGCCCTATATCGTTTTGAACTTATTAATCCTAGGAAATGAAAAAAAATATTGATGTTTATTTGAAACCATTGATTTATGATTTAAATTCAATATGGAGTAATGGTGTTAGTACATATGATGTTGTTGCAGAATAAAATTTCATATTAAAAGCCGCATTGATGCGGAAAATTAGTGAATTACCAGCATATGGCATGATAACTATCTAGAGTAAACATGATCCGAAGTAATGTCCTTACTGAATGAAAGATAAAAATATATTTGTGCTCTTCAATGGGAAAAAACCTTGCTATTTTTACTTTCATCGCAGATTTCTTCCAACTGATCATCCATTTTGGATGAGCAAATCTCATTTCAGAAAAGGCACAATTAAAAGCTATGAACCTCAAAAAATGATCTCAGGTATAGAGTTAAAATAATTTTTATTTTCATTACCTCCCATCAAAATTGGTCCAATAGTAAACCAATAGAAAATTAATGGAATGAGGGATAAACACAATTGGATAAAATAGAGAATTTTTTGGGATTTGCCATATTGGTCTGATTTTTTGGTCCACCACATGTTGGATGTCATGAATATTGACAAGAAATGTTTTGACAATTTATTTCATACAGTTTTGAATACAACAAATAAGAATAAAGATAATGTAAAGGAATGATTAGATCGTGCCCAAATTTTCAGGTGACCAGAACTTGAACTCTTTCAAAATGTCATTTCACAATGGTTAATGAAGCCAAAAGCATATTATACACTATCCAAGGAGATTTTATTATTATTTTGTCATTGTATTGGTGAATTGAGACTTCTAGATGACTGTGCTTCCAATTTGGGAAGATGTGTTAATAATGATCATATTACTAGATTAAAGACTCATGGTTGACATGTTATAATGAAAATACATATGCCGATTTCATTAAAGGGCTTGTTGAATTCTATGATTTTGGTATTCAATAACAGAAATATCATATTTTTTGAGACAATTATGTGGCAACAACTGACTACGAAGCACTATGAAAACTGGAAAATTATTTTGTTTGTAATTATATGTAAATTGGAAAAAAAAATTCCATTGAATTTCTTTGACTCAATGGAAAATAGGATATTACATTTTCCACATGAAGCTAAATATGGAGGTCTCATACAGTTTCAATGGATGTACCCAATCAAGAGATTCATGTAGAAATTTAGGAAAGATGAACATAATGAAGCATTAGTTGAAGGATCTATTGCTGAAGATTATTTGCAAGAGGAAATAGATTTTTTCTACTCTCATTAGACTGAATCTGAATATCCGTAAAAAAACAACCTCATGGGACAGAATGGGGGGAATGTTGATGATAAAATGGAAAAACAGCTATCAGCTTTTAATCCACCAGAACTTGGATTTGGTGAAGTGAAAGAACGATGGCTTTATGATAATTAATATCACAGATCTCATACAAATGTTCTGCTCAAATGTGAAGAAGTGGAATCTTTTTTATGGTGAGTGCTTCTATAAATTATTCAATAAATTATGTTATATTATGTAAACTTATAATATTTATAGGTAATGTGATAATCATATCAAAATAAAGGTTCCACAAATTATAGCCACTGCTCTTGAAGAACCTTGAGAAAAAAATTTTCTCAATGGTTTCAAAAATTGGTATAAAAAATTATTAATGGTTTAACATGCCAATTGAATTTATAATTTATTATATTGATAATTGTTTTAAAATTTTTCAGGTGACTCAAAATGCTGATAGATTTGATAACCAACTTTGTATATTGAGTAACCCACCATCCAAAATGGTTAAATATTATAATGAATATGTGGTGAATGGTTTTCCATTTCATACATGTGCATATGGGGAATCAAAGAAAACAATGAACAATGGATTTTTCTTGAGAGGATCACATCATAGAGAAACTGAAGTTGACTTTTACGGCATGCTGGATGAAATTATTGAACTGTGTTATCTAGGAAAAAATTACATAATGATGTTTAAACATAAGTGGTTAGATACTGAGAGAGTATTGTGGGTTTATCTGATTCACAAAATAATCAATATTAAATAAAATAGCCTTCTTACAATAAATGAACCATTTTTATTGGCTCAATAGGCACATAAAATATATTACACAAATTACAGTGCTATTTCATGATACCTGAGTGATTGGTGGAGCATAATAAAAATGAAATCTAAGGAAAATAAGTTAAGTCAATCTGAATGTGGTTCCACCGAAGTGCAAAGAATTGAATTTTTTGAAGAGACTACTAGAAATTCAGCTTTTTCATAGAGAGACATGAATATCGATGATGACAACCCTCAATTAAGGGTTGATGGTGACAATGATGTTAACGATGTTAAAAATTAATTTGAAATGGCATGATATGATGAAATTGAAACTCATATATACATTGATGATTTCGAGGATGAATATGAAGACATTGACATTATCATATATAAAGATGTTGATAAATATGAACATTGACACAGATAAATGCTCACTATAATGAAAACTAATATATATATAAATGTAATAGTTATTTTCAACAATCTACTAACAAAAATCATTTTGTGTTTCAAATGGACCCTGATCTAATTTGTTAGATAAAGGAGGCTGAGCTACCATTGGATGAGGAGGAATTCAGATCATCTGACACTCATCCCACTTGAGGTTCGGGGGGTACATCGATGGGGCATGGTCTTGCATGACTGATGATTCCTGACCCTATCCCCAAGTGACATCCACTTCATGGATTCAATCCAAGCATGTAGAGGTATATTAACATGTGTAATTTAGTTATCTTTCATTAATATATTTAGATACTAATTGTTTTATTATTTATTGTTTTTTCTATGATTTAGGCATGTAACTCTTGGAATGGGGAGGGCTATCTTGAACAATTATTTTTCTCATCCATGGATCACATGGGAACGAATTCTCATTGATGCGCAGCTCGCCATGTTCAATCATTGGCTGGTACATAGATAAATAATATTTATTTTGAAATTTATTTCATTAATAACTTGATATTATAAATTTTTGTTAGGGTTTATGGTATCCCATAGATGATAGTATTTATGACATTATTCAAGTGGCATAATAGGTATCTATGCATGAAAATTTCTGTAAGTTTCTGCACAATTTGAGAAGGACGACTGTTAAAAAATACAGAGGGAAAATATTTGATGAGTTGTGTAGAGCCCACCGACTAGAGTACATTTCATCTCACATTTGGGACAGATTATTTTTACTCTAGTTGAGTGGTGTATTTCACAAAAGATCTTCATTAGGTCGATAGAACTGGGGGAGACAGGAGGTGACACATCGAGCTGGTAGACGTACATTCAGTATGCATAGAGAGCATTTGGTAAGTATTTTTCTAATATTTTATATAAAATTAAATAATAAAAGTTTAGTTTATATCCATATAGATAGTTGAGTTTCCCGATATTACGAAGTGCAATGTTTATTCACAGATGTATAGTGTTCTATCCACTGCAGAGATTAGAGGTAATCACCAGCGTTAAATTGTGGTCAATATTATTTTTTCAGTTTGAAAATTAACTACATGTAATATTTTCACTATTTTCATTTCAAATTGGAATGAATGAGTCATATGAGGCTACGACCTCTCTGACCGAGGTTGAGAGTTAGGCCGAAACAGTTGATCTGACTAGTTCCCACTATTTCAATGAGGCGACATAGATGCAGGTGACCCAGTATGGCTTTGAGAAGGGATGTGTACTTAGTATCAGCTCTCATTTGACAGCTGGGACTTATTATGGTACCACTGTGATGTCCACATCAGACTCAAGAGGATATCATAGAGAGGTATCATCTTCTGGCTCACAGTATTAGGAGCAGTTGTGAGCATATAATGATCTTATAGAGATTGTGTATAAGTAGTAGGAAGATATGCGTCAATAGCAGTACAAGGAGAATATGCATCGATGGAAGGAGTAGCAATAGCAACAACAACAACAGCAAGAGAATATGCATTGATGGCAGCAGCAACATGAGCAAAAGGTGTACATGCGTCGTCTAACTCATAGTTTAGTGATTAAGTTTCCTACACCATTTCTTCTAACTCCTCCACCTCCTCTAGAAGTCTATTTCCCCCAATGATTTTCTTTTTTAGGTTAAAAACATTTGAATTCAAAATTTGTTGTGTATATTTACCATTTACTATTTTTGTCTTTTAAATTAGTGCAAATATTTCATAATTTAATTTTTTTATTTTTTATTATTCTTATTATACTAATATTTTATAATTAATTATTATTATTATATCTTTTAATGTTTTTTATTTTAATAATAATAATAATAATAATAATTTATGCTTTTTTATATTATTTTTTGTGAATATTCTGAATTTTAATATTTTTTTAATTTTTAAAATAATTATAATATTCTTTTTTTCATCAATCATAATTTTATTAAATATATATTTATTTTATTCAGTATTTCCCATGTGACCTTTTGCGATGGGATCCCATCAGAAATAGTTTATATATATATATTTTAAAAAGTTATTTGTGATGGTAAAAAGACCCATCACAAATACTTTTTTTGCAACGGGACCGTCGCAAAAACATTTGGTATATATAACATATATAGACTGAGAACTATTTGTGATGGGGTGACAGTCCCCTAGAAATGTGTTTATATATATATATATAATGTATATAAGTAGAGATTTATTTTCTACGAGACCCCATTAGAAAAGCTCATTTGTGACGGGTTCCCGTTGCAAACAACCTGTTGCAAATACCTCATATTATAGTAGTGTACGATGAGCGTACCATAGTGGTTTATAAGGTGATCATAACTTAGTGGTTTAGTAAATGATATTTCCTTAGTGGTTTATCAGATGAGCATAACTTAGTGGTTCAGAAGATGAGCGTACCTGAGTGGTTCAACAGATGGGCCTACCTCAGTGGTTCAACAGACAAGCGCACTATAATGGTTCAGCAGACAAGTGTACCTCAGTGGCTCAGCAAATGAGCATACCTCAGTGGTTCAGTAGATGAGAGGACCTCAATGGGCCAGTAGACGAGTGTACCTCAGTGGTTCAGTAGATCAGCAGACTTTAGTGGGCCGGCAGCCGAGCGAGCGGACCTCAGTGGCTCATTATGGATGACTCCCTCAGCAGTACAAGAATAATCGGATCGACAACAGATAATAATAGTTTCTATACGTAATTATATATCTACTGTGAGCTGCCTTTGTTGTGTTTTTTATATATTATCTTGCTATGTGGTCATATTTTGTGGTCTTTCCTTGGTAGTTTTGGGTCCCTAATGGGTATTTGGTTACACACCACTACACAGGTTTTCTCAGCACGTGTCATTTCTCATGCATTCGATTAATGCTTTGATGAAGACCTTGGTGGTATGGGACCAGGTGGTGCTCAGTTAGATGGGATAGATGGGAATACTTTTACAGCTACAAGCATCTACCTTCACCTACCATTCATGTAGGGTCTCGAGAGAATGGACCATGAAATATGTACTTTGTTTTTTTGGTTTTGGGAACGTATTCTCACCCCTTTGTACTTTCAATTGTATCATACTCTTAGTAGTTTTCTCCATGAATGTTGTGGTATAATTTTTGTTTACATTCTATTGTTTGAGATTTTTTCATGTGTACATGAATAAAGGAAAATAACTTCCCATTTTGATATTTTTTTTGGTGCTAGTAGCTAGCCCATGGCCAGTAGAAGGAAAGCATGGGGTGGTCACAAAATGGGCCCTGGGGGAGAGGTCTTGAAAATATTGTATTAGAAGAGTTCGGTTCTACTAGAAGAACAATGTGTCTTTAAATTTTTGTAGGGAAACAATGTTGAGTGTTTTGAGTCCTGCTTTCATGCTAGGGAGTTCAGTGTTTGTGTGGAGGATAACGTATCCATAAAATAGGACCCTAAATTTTTCATAGCAACTTGGTACATGAAAACACTGGTTTCATGTGTCTTTGATTGTTTTCGTCATGATATTTTTAAGTCAGAGTAAGCTCATCATGTATAACCTATTGACCGTGGTTCATCTTGATATCTTTCAGGATGCCTCAATGTAAACATCTTGCTAGGATTCTAGTGTGTGACCACTAGGATGATCCATAGAATGATGAGGCCCTTGTAGAACGACCGTTGCTCAAGATGGAACCTTTGGGCTGTGTCCCTGTGATACCACCTCTCATTGGTCAGTAGTTACTAATAGCACTACCTGTAGATAATTCATGTAGGCTTAGTTCCTTACAAAGTTCTAGATATAGATACCTCCCATGTTAAGGGGAGATATAGATACTCAGGTTGCTGAGGATTGGCTATAGGCAGTGATATGAGTCTTCAAATTAGAGAAGAATCCACTTGACAACATTTCAGTTCTTTTTGCGAGCATTCTATTGGTCATGATAGGGAGATGGTGGAGTTTGACCATGTATACTCATGAGGAATCAAACCTCACTTTTTCTAACATCGAGTGACTTTTTAGAGAGGAGTTATTCCCCATGACTTTGAGCTCAATGAACATATAAGAGCTTCTTCACGTACAGTAGGGAAACCTAATAGGGAATGAGTGATCTGTAAGGTTCACAGACCTCTCTTGTTACAGTACTAATATGGTACAAGACCCTTTCTTTAGGGAACAATCTGTTGAACAAGGAATTAGATATGAGATCTGAGCATCGATTAATCCCCTTAGTGTCCCTACACAAGCTGGGTTACTTGATAGAGTTTTTCTAGTGGAGAGATTCCCTGTAGAGGAGGCACTAGTAGTGGTAGCTACCATCGCGTAAAGGGTGGATGATTCATCCATGGTAGGTAAGAGATGAATGAATAAGAGTCCCATGCATGCCACACCATTTGGAGGATGACCCTAGGATGCATGGTCAGTTGTAAGAGGATCCTGAGGTAGAGGGAGTAATCAGGGGATCATAGTATAATACATATGATTTGGATAGGGGTACATGGCTGAGGATTGCCCAAATCACCACATATAAAACCGAAATATTGTCGAGAGACTGATGAGGCAATGAAAGATAGAGGAACTGGGTGGTCTTCCAGGTGGTGGACATAATAGAGGAGTGTGAGGGGTAGCATGAGGTAGGCGTAGGTATGTGTAAATACCACCACCACCCCTATGTGGTCCACCATGAGCTCCAGAATAAAGTGGACATGGGATGGCTCAACTTCAGGAAATCGATGCCTACTGTCCCGACAACCCAGAGATGATACGAGGTATGATCTGTGTATTCTCAACTTTAGCTGATATTCTTATAGACATAGGTTCTAATCACTATTTCCTTTTCTTGGAACCTGTTTGGAGCTCAGATATTTTGATCCAGATTTTGGCACCATCATGGTGATTAGGGACTCCTATGATAAGGTATTTGATGATCACACACTGGTGCAAATAATGTGGGCTTACTATTGGAGGTGAGAGATTTGGATGGGGTCTCCTAGTAGTGACATTGGGGCCTTTGGACATCATTCATAGTGTAGAATGACTATCAACAGTTCATGTTTAGATCGAGTGTTCTAGACACGCAGAGCGGTGTGTCCGCAATGACGGGAAATAGTTTTCCTTTATCCTAGAGAAGGATAATGGAGCAATCCAGGATGGACTCTCACATAGGAGGGTGCAGCAGATCACTCATCAGTTTACTAGCATCACCTTAAGTGAAATGGATGAGATGAGTACATAGTTTTCTACAGTGGTGGATGAGTATGAGGACGTCCTTCTAGAGGATGTCCCATGACTACCTCTTCAATGAGAGGTAGAATTTTTCATTGATATGTACCCTGGGACGACACTGATATATACGCCTCCATATCAGATGGTTCCCATAGTGCATCGAGAGTTGAGATTACAGTTGGAAGACTTATAGAGGAAGTGGTTTGTAAGGCCAAATGTTTCCCCATGTGTATCCCTAGTGTTGTTTTTCATGATGACGGATGGAAGATTAAGGTTATGATTAGACTTCTAGTGTAAGAACCAGGTGAAAATGAAGAATATATATACTCTATTGAGGATTTTTTAACTCTTCAATCATTTTAAGGGAGTGATATGGTTCTTGATGATATATCTCAGATCAGTCTATCACTAGCTTCGAGTAGGAGATGATGACATCTCAAATATGGCTAGTGGATGTCAATACAACCACTATGATTATCTAGTTGTGCCATTTGGCATGATAAACACCCCATCGTTATTCATGGGACTCATGAACATGATCTTCCAGCCATACATAGACCAATTTATAGTGGTCTTTGTTGGTGACATCTTATTGTATTCAACATCCAAGGAAGAGAACGTGATAGACTTGAGGATGGTTCTGGATAGACTCTAAGAGAACAACCTTTACGAAAATCACTCAATGTGTGATTTCAAGAAACTAAAGGACCACTTTATTGGACAAGTCATCTCAATGGATAGATTTTCATTGGATCTAGTAGAGATCAAAGTGGAGCTTGCTTGTGAGCCACCTAAGATCATACCTGGGTGCATAGATTACTTGGGTTAGTAGAGAACTATCATGGGGTTTTACCCTACTTTTTTAGAGTGGAAGCACCCATGATGGACTGGAAAACAAAGGTAAAACCCTTCATTTGGATAGAAGGATTCCAGAAGATCTTTCAGTAGTTTTGGAAGAACTTGACGAGTGATCCTATCTTGAGGTTTCCAAAAGAGGGCACTGAATATATGGTGTATTGTGATTCCTCAGGAACTGGGTTTTATTGTGTCCTAAGGTAGGGGAAATTAGTGATTGCTTATATATCATGAAACTTGAGACTACATGAGAAGAACTATGAGACTCAAGATCTTGAGTTGGTAGCGGTAGAATTCACACTAAAGATGTGACAACACTATCTTATGGGAGAATGATTTATCATCGACTCTGAACACATGATTCTCAAGTAAATATTTTCTCATAAGGATCCAAAATTGAGACAACGAAATTGGATAGAGTTTCTCCAAGACTATGAATTCAACATTGTATATACTCATAGTAAATGGAATGTGGTGGTTGATGATCTTCGTAGAAGATTGAGTTCACAGCTACTGAATAAGGCCTCTGAGCATTTTGACTCGCTTCAAATATCCTTTGTAGATAGAGATGAGGTAACTTTTTTCTAGTCGATGGTAGTTTCTCATCCACAATTACAGAGTGTTAGGGAGGTGCAACTCATATATTCCAGCTATGAGACTACATGTTCCTAGATGTCTATAGGGAATACCCCTGATGGATATTTTAAAGGTTGGAAGAACATCATCCTTTTCAAAGGATTCACCGTTGTACGAGTGGTATTACAGGAGGAAGTAATGAGTGAGTCCTATACATCCCCTTTGGTTGTACATCCATGTGTGGTGAAGATGTACCAAGACCTCTGATGTCATTACTCATGGCTGAGGATGAAGAAGGCAATGGAATAATATGTATCTAGATTACTCACTTGTGAGTAAGTGAATGCTGAGAACTAGGTTTTACCAGGTTTGAAACAACCCCTTGAGCTAATGAAGTGGATGTGGGATGAGATATCGATGGACATCATGACAAGATTACCTTGTATATCTAGGTGGCACAATACCATCATGGTGATCATATACCAATTCAACAAGTCGTCACACATACTACCCATTTGAGAATATGATTGAGTGTAGAGAGTAGGTTTCCTCAACCTGCAAGAGATTGTTCGTCTCAATGTAGTCCCATCTATAATAGTCTCAAATCATGATGCACATTTTACAACCCAGTTGTGGAAGGGATTATAGGAGGCGTTTGGGCCTCAGTTGTGCTTGACCACAACCATTAACCAAGAGATGTATGGCCAGATGTAGAGGACCATAATGACCTTGGACGACAAGATTCGTGCTTGTGTTCTCAATTTTGGTCACAGTTAGGAGGACCACCTATGACTAGTGGGGTTTGTGTACAACAACAACTACCATTCCACTGTCGTTATGGAAGCATTCAAGGCACTGTATGAATGACCATGAAGGTCACCGTTATGATTGATAAACCTAGGGGAGTCAACACTCATAGGTTTATAGAGGGTACATGTAACCACTAAGAAGGTGTCAGTCATGTGAGAGAATATGAAGACAACACAGATCCGACTGAAATCCTATGCTGATAGGTGATGGAGACCATTGTATTTCAAAGAGGGGGACCTAGTATTCCTATTGGTATCTCCTCGATGAGGGATATATATATTTGGTAGGGGTGAAAAGTTATCTCCAAAGATCATCAAACAGTTCATGATACTAGTGTGGTCGAGGTGGTGTACCACTTGGCTCTACCACAACAGAATGAGAGGGGGAATGACGTCTTCCACATATATTAGATAAGGAGATATGTGCACGACCCATATCACGTCACCAACCATGGTGAGATAGATATTGGCAATGAGGAATCATTAACAAAGTACCCAATAGAGATAGTGGATCCACATGAGAGCATCCTTTGTGAACAGTTGATTCCACTAATACATGTTCATTGATAGTATGAGAATCTCTAGCAGATCATGTAGGAGTAGGAGGATCATATTCATGCTCAGTACCCGCATTTGTTTGATTAGAAATTTTTTTGTCCTCTGAGGATGTAATGCCCAAAATGGGGAGTAACATAATATCTCGGAAATCCATGTATTTTTTTAAATAAATGAAATTTTTTCAAGACCAGGCTCTAAAACGACATGTGATTCCAAGGACTCATGTGGTTGGAAAATATTTTTGAACTGTTTTAATATCTATTATATAGAAACATGAGTGAGTTTTTCTAACATTTAAATCAGTGCCTAGAAAAAATATCTGAAGGAACTATTCAACTTAGAGCATTAGGTTTCTCCTAGAAAGGGCCTATCATTGGCTAGCGTGGGAAAATAGTTGAAAGTGGATTTTTTCCATAAATAAAATAAATGAGTAACAATTATATTATTTTCAAATCCTTATGAATCCAAAATGGTAACTCAGATGGGTAATACAAGGTAACTGTTGAGATCATGAGGGCATGCTTCTCTTAGGTGGAGGCATACCTCTATTAGCTCAGGTCGAGGGTGAAATTTAATTTTCATACTTTTTTTGAAGGAATATAAAATAACGTAAAGGATTATTTTATCAGATTTAGTTCTTAGTTATGCAGCGATGAGGTCATGTTGAATCCCATTAAGGAAACTCGTTAATGAGTCAACGTAATTATTATGCAATGTATCATAACAGAAACACTGATTCATGTTTCATCAATTAATACCCTAATAAGAAATGAAGACTTGTTGACACAATCTTGGAAATTTCTCTAAGGCTATCATGGGTGGTGATGATGAACAATGATCATAATATATTCCACCCTTGGAAGAATCACCAGAAACAGTGGGATGTAGATCAAGAATGAATAATAGAGGAATGTGATTCAATTTTTCCTTGACAAAGAATTATATCCCTGGTATGGAGTTTTCTTTGTGAACTACCTTTTTCACGTTCTGTCTTTTAAATGAAGAACACCGATTAACTCACAGACAAGTATACCAATGGATCAATCATTCATGTCAGAAAGATAATGATGCAAGATAAAGGGGATATCAATCTCAGTGATTATTCCACCATATTTTGGTTCCTCATGATCCTGGTAACAAGAACACATCCGGGTCAACATGAAAATGACCCGAATCATTCTATGGGTGTTCATATTTGCGACTCTATCCCCCTTTTCCTTCTTGTTTTTTCTGGTCATCATGGAACAATAATCAGTGGTGTATCAGCCACATAGGCGATAGGGGGAAGGACTGAGACCCAGTAGGATGCGACATTGGAACAGGGTAGTGATACCCAACTGCAGAACCTAGCCATGATTATATGTTGGTGGTTGTGCACCACGAAAATAAAAATGGCCGTTGGAACAGAGGTCGGAAGCTATCATAAGGTGGATGTGGCCACTCATCCTTGTTGGAGGCTCAAGATGCAGTCTGCAGACTAGGGTGGTGACCTGGACTTGTGGCTCACTACAGGTCACGGGGAGGACCGGTCCACATGAGCAGGCCTACTGGATGGAAACGCTGTACCACACTGGCACTGCATGTCCATGTGAACAAGACATCATCTGATGTCTGGGATGGAAGAAAATCGGCATGCTGATGTGGGCTAGGCCGACAAACTAATCCTGGCCGCTAGGCAGCCCGAGCTGGAGGAGAACAGAACCACCGATGCGGTCCAGGATCGTGGGGAAATCGGGATACTGGGCAACTCGACGAGGATGTACAGGTCCGAACGAGTGAGAGCGGGCTAGAAAATGCGGACCTGTTCCCTGGGCGACCTTGTGGACTAGACACACGACTAAAATAGGCAGGGTCCAGCAAGGCCGAATGGGTATAGCCACTAGGCCAGGCCTGACCTGGTCAGCCCACATCTAGTTAGGTCAGGTCAGTGGAAAACGTTTGGGTCCTGCGGGACCCACGGTATGGGTTGGTCGGGTCGGCCCGACCATTTCGGACCAGGTCCTGATGCAAACGACCCTTGTTTACTAAAAACAAATATCGTTAAGAAAGATAATCGGACTGACACACCGTCTCTGGCATTGGGACCCCAGTGATAAGACTGTCCTTTGGGAATACTTTATGTGAGATTCCATGATAGTTGAGATATGACCGATGTATTGAGGATTTGATTGTACTAGAATAAAGAAAACATGAGAGCCAGAATCCTATGGCTAGATTTGACATGAAGGTTATGACGAAATTACCTTAGTAGTTCAAAAGACGAGTGTATCTTTGTTTATTGGAAGATGACCATAACATAGTGGTTCATTAGACAAGAGTAGCTTAGTGGTTCAAGAGATGAGTATACATGAGTGGTTTAGTAGACAAGCATACCTCATTGGTTCAACAAATTAGTGTACCTGAGTGGTTTAGTTGTCTAGTGCACCTCAGTGGTTCATTAGAAAAGTGTACCTCTGTGGTTCAGAAGAAAAGTGTACCTCAATTTTTCAGCAGACAGGCATACCTCAATGGTGAAATAGATTACCCGACCTTAGTGGTCCAACAGATGAGTGTACCTTAGTGGTTTACCAGATGAGTGGACCTTAGTGGTCCACTAGACGAGCGAGCAGACCTCAGTGGATCATCAGGGAGGAGTCCCTTAGTAGTATTAGAAAAATCAGATCTACGATTGATAATATTACATAAAATAATTAATATTATACATAGCGTGAGATGTCTTTGCCCTGTGTTTTTGTTGTGTTATCTTACTATGTGGTCCTACCTTGTGGTTTGGGTTCTCTAAGATGTACTGTGTTTCTCACCCCTGTACGGGCTTCGTCCGCACGTGTCATGTCTCATGAAAGAGATCGTTGCTTCGACAGAGACCTTGGTGGTCTTAGACTTGGTGGTTCTCAATGAGATGGTATAAACGGAAGTACTTCTATGGATACAGGTAGATACCTTCACCTACCCTTTTAGTAGGGTCTCGTGTGGATGGACCATGGCAGTTATACTTTCTTTTGTGGATTTGGGCTTTTATTCTGGCCCCATTATACTTTTAGTTATAACATACTCTCCGTATTTGTCTCCATGACAATTGTGGTTTACATTGGGTTTTATTTCCACGGGTTTGAGCTTTGAGTGTGTGTAATGGTTTAAATGAAAATGTCTTCCTTTTTGGGGATAAGCCTTTTTGGTTCTAGTGACCATCCCATGGCCTATGGAAGACATGCTTGGGGTTTTCATGGCATGAGACCTGGGGGATGGGTTGTGACATTTATATACATTTATATATATATAAGTTTAGGATATTACCCAAGGTGTATAACCAAGGTGTTAATTTATAATATCAGGAGGTTCTCATTGTTAAATACCAGGCACCGAACCAACCATTCAAATTATGGATATGAAACTCCATTTCCGAAAACCCTAATCAATGATGTGGAACATCATGTTCAATAGTGAAATTATTTCATATTCCCTACACTCCCATCCAAGCCATTCCATACATGCAACCCTAGTATCACTCAAGGCATGAAATAATTCCATTAAACCTGTAAGCCAGTCCAAGGAATTCTTTGTAAGGAAACTAGGTGTCACTCAAGGCACAACATAACTCCATTATTACTATGATCCCATAAAATTAATTCCATGTAAGTAACCCAAGAATCATTCCAGGAACAACATAACTCCATTAGTCCTATGAGCCCATCCATGGAATTCCATATAAGGAACCCATGTTCCACTCATAGAGAAATAAGTTCATTTAGACTATGATCTCAACCATCAAATTCTATATAAGTAACCCATGTTTTGTGTCTGGCACATTATAATTCAATTTAACATATTAGTCAATCCAAGTAATTCCATATTATCACATGTGGTATAAAATGGTTTTATCCAAAACTTGTGCCTGAGCAAGGAATTTTGTATAATGAACCCCAGTACCACTCCATGATTAAAATAATACCATTTAATCTATGATATTTTCTAAGTAATTCCATGAACATAGCCAATGTATTTATCCTATCTTCATATATATTGGATCCCATGATGTAAATTTCATTTACTAACCCATGGCAACCCAAACCGGTCACCTGAGCTAGATCATGATATGTCCTGAGAGGCATTCCCAATCCAACTGGGATAGAAAATTGTGATGTGCTTGAGAAATACTCAACTAACAATGATTTATCCCCAGAAAAAAGATATATAATTAATAAAAATAGAAAAAATACTTCACTGGTTATAGAAGAGAAATAAAACCAGACATTCCTCCATGTAACCTTGGAGGTAACCATCATTTATTGAACCAATTTCACTCCAAGAAGAATGAGTTAATTATTAAAGTATCACCAACATCCAAAAACAAAGATTGAACTACTGTTTTGAGAATTGAAAACCAGTTGGCATGTCCAAATACAATATTCCAAATACATTACCTTTAAAAGGGAAATCTGAGTCATACTAGTTTGAAAATAGGATATATAAAAAAATTCTTTTCATATACATTAAAAAAAGTGACATGATAATGATCCAAAAACCTATTTTTCTCGTTGATTTCCAAAAACATTTCCCAAAAAATGACATATTTTAGAACAAAACATAAAAAAAATGTGTTTAAAAAACAAGAGTCTTAGTTGAAAAAACACATTGGTAAAAGAATATCATGAGTGATACATACAATGGAAGGTATAATAAACTTTTTATCATTTTGACATAAAAACGAAACAATGAAGAAGTGAATTTGGAAAATAATACCATATAAATTAGAAGTAAAATGAGTGAATGTACTATGGGAATTTTGTATGTAACTAGGGTTAGTGGCATCCTAAGATCATCACACTCTTAGTGATTAACCAAGAACATGAAGGTATGTCTCATGCTTGATCCATCCAACCCCTATCATCATTGTCTAGTTTTTGTTGTTATGTTATCCTATTAGGGTGACCAGGATTTGGCCCTTCTGGCTCACCTAGTGTACTAGACCCAGTCTTCCCACCCAATTAACAATGTTACCTATGTGCCATTTTTAAATGTTGGTGAGTTTTTATGTAGATTGAATATACACACATTGCACAAATTTTTACAAAAACCACCATTTAATTCCTAACTTATGAACTCAATTTTAAAGAATATCCACTTTCCCCTTAAAAACACACACAAAAAATTAGGATATCCATTACCATGCATACATTACAAGTCACAAATTTAGTACACATCACATTCCAAATAAAATTGTCATGCCTTATAAAATGGGTTTTCATTCCCATAAAACAAACGAAGGATCCAAACGTGCCATATCACTCTAAAATTGAGAGCACACTATTCATTTAGAATAATAATAAATCATTTAAAATGAACTACTTTGAAAAAAAGATAAAAATATTCTTAAATAAAGGGAACCATTATTAAAAATTATGTTAAACATGGTAATTTTAGTGAAAACAATTTCAATGAATTAAAACTCACTTTTTATAGCGTAGATATTTTATAGAATCGAAACATTTTTAAAACAATAAAGAAATCATGTAATTAAAATTTATGGTTTGTGTATAAGAACCTACCTAAAAAACCCTACTTTTGATGATGGAAATACAAATCTACTATTTTATGGTTTCATGTACATAAATTTATGCATATATGAATAAATACCTATGTCTATAGTGTAGATATTAACTGATCTATGAGGGAATATCTAAAAAGAGGATATATATATATACACAACCTACCCATGAATATGTGTGTAGGTCAACCAAATGAAGGGTGGTCCAAAACACAGTAGATAAATATACCAGAATATAAAAAATCGTTAAATCCCTAAATTAAAATCAGGCTAATGAATAATAACAGAAGAAATATTACCCAAAACAAATGGATACACCACTTCATTCAATATATATTCATAGAACTGACCATAAACATGCCCCATGAACCTGAATAATAATGAATTAAAAAAAATAAAATACCCAAAATTAGTTTAGGTTTTTTCTTGGTCATGTGAAACACAATAGAGGGAAGGGAATCAAAAAATAAAAGCTTTAGAAAAGAAGCGAAAGGGAATAAAATCATACAAGAGGATATTGAACATGGAAATGGGGAAGAAATCGCCTAAGGATACCTATTAGGAGGAGTGGTGTCACACACTAAGAGCCCCTTAGTCTTAGGATTCTTGAGTTAGGGGGCATCGAGCATGCATGGGGGAGCCATTAACAGATTAATAATAATAACAATATGATAATAAGAATAACTACAAAACATTTAATTATAATAATAAATAAAAATGATTTTTTTTAAAATCGAGGTGGATGTAAGGGGATTTAACCCATACTTCTAAGATAGTGTTTCCATAGATTCATTAGATACTATGGGAATCATATTAAATATTTATGTGATTGACACAATTCTATGTTTTATTCCAATGTTATACTGCCAGGGATTATGTTTATTATTTCCTTATGATTCATGTCTTATGAAATTCCAAACTTTATTCCAGGTTTCATGTTTATGTTGTTTGATATACAGGGTATGATCTAAATTTTTTTAATCATATTCTCCTAATCATATTCTCATGTTTATGCTTACACGTCTCCCTTGTTTACCATTACTGACCATCTAAGATCACACCTTTTTTATATTTTTTCCCAAGGGTATTAAGATATGTATTATGTATGATGTCTCTATAAATGGTTCTAGCCAAGAAGTTTCTTCTAGGATATATTGTAGCTCACTTATGTAACAGTTTTCATGTTTCTAGGTTTCCAATTGCACTATACTAATATGTATTTGGTCATCTAGTTGTATAATTTTTTAAGTATTCCAAAAAAGAGATGTAATTTCAATGTACGTCAAGACTACGCTGTTATAAAAATAAATATAAATAAACTTTTCATTTATAATATCTAGAATAATCAATTCAATAGTCCTTGAATCAACCTACATGTTCTAACAGTAGCATCACAACCTGTATATTAGATATCATAATGGGGGGGGGGAATCATCATAAAAGTGATTCTAAGTCATACTATGAATAAGACCCTTTAAGTCATCTATATACATATCAATAATATTATATAAATAATATATTAAATTTTTAGTTAACCAAAACAAGAAAATATTTAAAATATATGAATAGTTATATAAAATATAAAATATAGTATATGTAAAAAATGGATTTTGATTGTTGTATTTGTTTATAATAAGATATGAAGTTATTGTGATACTTGTAAACTTGTTATAATATTTGTGAGAATAAAGGACCCAACATATTGGGTAATTGAAGAAAAAAATATGGAATTCATACTCTAAAATATCCATCCATTAGTTTGAAAATTTAATATGTACTATTGGATATACATTTATTTGTGGTATTATGAGTATGATAAGTTAAAATTAATAGATGATCAATAAAGATGAAGCTTTTTATTTGTAATGTTTTTTTGAAATAAAGAGTTTTTCATGAATCCCTAATATCTGAAGATTATATAGATGTACTTAATTGAAATCTATGATTTCTTTTAAAAGGGGGAGATAAAATAATATATTTAAGTGTTTTTAGGACTATCTATTCTATATTCTTGAAAAGTTTGGGAAGCTAAGGATACTAAGTCATTAGATAGAGTGTTTATATTTTATACCTGATTGATAAAGAATAATATTAAATGATGATTAATGTTTTTCCAAAAGAATATTTAACCCTCCCTATGGTTCAAAACATACAACATATACCATATAGTGTTTAATAGAATTGGGTAGTGGTTGAATAATTCCATGTTTCTTTATGATAAAGGTTCAAAATTTATTTGATAATAAGTTAATAACAATTATTGAGAGTATTTAAGGAGATTATCTAATGAATAAATGAGGAATTTGATCTTTAATTGAAAAAAGTATGTTTATGCTACAAAATTCTTAGGTAATTATGCTATAGAAATTTTAAATATTTTTACAAATTTATGAAATCATTTAATGTGTTTTTAGTTAATATGATGTTACTTGAAAATCCATAAAATTGGTTGACGTGGTTTTATGGCGATTTAATATGATATAAAATTTTGTAATAGAGTAGTAGTATTAAAAAAGGCATTCATAATATCCATTATTATAGAGTATTATAAAATTATTGAAAGAAACATAGATACATAATATTCTACGGATAATAAGTAAAGGGAGACAGTAGTTACGCTATATAATATATTGTAATATTAATTGTATGAACAGTTTTGTAATTAATATGTAATATATAAAATTGGGTAAAAAATAAAAGTACCGAGCTTAGTGTGAGATGTGGTAAATGAAAGGTTATACTATGATACCTTAGAGTTTCCTTGTGATAAATAATATAATACATAGAATATAAATGATATAAAAACCTATTAGTAATATCTTACAAATAGTACATAATATTTAATCTATTTAATTCCCTAAGCCTAGTTACCTAGAGTTGATGCATTATTACAAAACATTGTCATGATCACAAGATATAAAATGTTAAAATAATTATTATTTTAGAATCCTTTGAAGTAGTAGATACTCACAAAAGGTTTACATTACATTATGAAATGGAAAAAAACCAAATTGTGTCACCTTTGAACATACTCATATTCCTTAGCTTATCCCTACAAGTCAGCCATAATATACTTCATCACATCATAGGAAAAATTAAACATTGAAAGGGGTGAGCTCAGATGCTCAGTAAGGATAAAAATATAACAGAAACATTCATAAATAAGCATAACATTTTAGGAAATGTATAAGACTAAAAAATAATCCTTTTAAACAAAAACTTTAGAATAATATGGAAATGAAAAATCAAATAAATCCATTTACATATTCACTTGGATATTCTACTAGTCGAATGATGACATGTAATATCAGTAGATAATTTCATAATGATTGAATGCATAATTTCATACATCATAACCACATAGTCAAGGCCTCGTGCCAAGACTACATATAGGATTTTGTCAAGGCCATGTTACAAGACACTAATTTGTCTCATGAGATCTGTTGATGCATCAATGAGCTATAGGGGACTCCACCCTTCAATTACTATGTACAATGCATTCCTCATATGAAAAGGATGAAATATAACATAAAAATTATATTAAAACTAACATATAAAATGTTAACACTTTAACCATAAACCATTAATGTTATAACACATACACATTCAAAAATACCAAAAAAACGTCAATACAATATGGTATATTGTTTCATAATAAATCAATTTCAAAAAAGTGAAAAATCCATCAATTTATGTTGACAAAGATGAAATCGAAACTATTTGAGTGAAATATGTCTTTCTATTTTGAATTAGTTTTAAAGTTACATAATTATAAAAGAAAACATTTATTTTGAAAATATTCTTATAATATTGTAAGGGAACCTTATAAGGTGTTATTACAACAGGAAATAGCCACACCCACCATATAAGTTAAACAAACATTCTTACCACAATTTGTCAAAAAGGTCATAAGGTACCCTTTTTTGGAAAATGATAGATATATTAATTTCAAAACATTTTATAAAAAGTGAAATAAGTGTATAAATAAATTTAAAAAATATTTTAGGTAATATTAAAAATGTTTTGAAATAAATTTCTAAGAAACATAGATTTGGATGATAAAGATGATCCAGTTGATACATTCTTAAAACCAACCTCAGATAATAATGAGATTGTAAAATTAACACTGACCTTGTACTTTTCATTAGTCAAGGGTACGTTAAACTCCTTTATTATGCTGAAATAATTGTTATTAAATTATTCAAGAACCACATTCTTAAATATGATATCATATATGATCTTATAATATAGCTTTGTTAATAATATTTTACTAGAATCATTGTTTCGGGTGTTAACTGGTTCTTTTTTTTACTTTATATATTTTGTTACATAACTCATGTTTGTTATGGATAATATGTATTTGATTCATATCCAGAATGATATTATGTTCATAAAAATTATTTTAAATCATAAAATGAAAATTATTCTTGAATGGTTACGAGGGGGAATGAATATAATTGCGTTCGTGGGGACGTAAATCCATACGTACACACGAGCGATAATATCATTCTATTAATGGTAAAAAAAATTTGTAATTGGATTCTATATTACATATAAATAATCATTAACATGTTATATTTTTTATTTACATCAATTATACTCATTATTATACCCATCCAAATAATGAAGTGTTGTATAACAAACTACACCACGACATGGAGACAGTATGCCTTACGTACGCACGTATGGTGACTTTGTCTTTTATAGGATGGATAGAATAATTAATATGGTTGTACCATATTTATAATAACATAAAATTATGTACATGTTACTGGAGTTATTGTTTTGGTATGGAAACAAAAATAATGTGTTAGTGGATGAAGAAAAGAACTTTGAAAGAGGTGATGAAATTATTTCTGCTTCATTGGGTGCTTCTTTTTTATTTCATCAAAAGGGATATGTAGGTTATTTTTCTGATCAAATTAAGGCCTATATGTTAATGTAAGGGTAGTTGGGAAGATATTTGAGCAGGTTTTTTCTGAGCCAAATTTCTTTGGAGGCGTGAAATTAAGAGAAGATGAAGTTCCCTTTTATAAGAGAGGTGAGGGTCTCTTTAGGAAAAGTTTGAAATATTATTTTATTATAAAATCATTTTTGGTTTATAATGTTTCCAAATGAATTTAATTCTAGGATATTAAGAGGATGGGTTGAAATAATCTCAATCAATATGTTTTATACAAGTTTAGGTCACCATATTATCTTTATATTTTAGATTTAAATGTTAGTTAAATAGTTTAAATTCTACCAAGTCTTGTTTTATTAATGTAATACATGGTTAATAAACATACTATAAAAATAAAAGAGAACCTAAAGTGGTTCATTAATGAAATATTTATCATTATATAATTCCTTTTTCTGATTCACAGATTTTAAGTACTATTATATAATTTAATATAAAAGAATTTGGTTTAAAAACTCATTTATATCAATTTTGACACTATTTGGTATTTTGTTTTTGTGAAAGTCATAAAAGATTTATCACATAGAATAAAATATATTTAATCAACTCTAACATGTAATATGAACCTATAAAATTATTGGAATGTATCAAATGTTTCAATTTACATTTATTTTAATATTTAAAATATCATTTATTTAATCTATCATTAATAATGTAATTACTGCATCATCATTGAGTCATAAATATATTGAATTATTTAAAATCTAAAAATTATAAATATAATAAAATGATGCAGGAAATATTTTTATATTTCTAATTAAAATTTATAGTCGAATTTACCATATGTATATCCCTATATTAAAAATTTTTTTTATTAAAATTTGAATTTGCAATTTTAACTCTTCTTTAAATAATATAATAATAATTTTCCAAATCTAATCCAAGTGGATCAAAGAGGATCATATTTTATTCCTAAGGATGATTTTTGTAAAAAAAACTTATCCAATAGAATTATGACCAGTATTAGGGTAATTATTATATCATTTTTATCTTTAATTACCATATTTATTTTTAACGGTGGTAAAAATAATTCAAAAAGTACTATTCACCAAAAATTATTTTCATCCTATTGAACCACATAATACTTAATGATTTCATCCATGTCTCTCGGATTTTTTAATTTCAATTCAAAAAAGTGGTAAAATTATGTTTTATGCAAATTTGCAAATGTGCCAAGAAGGTGGGTAAAATACGTTAAAAAATTCAATAAAATTTTATATATCTAATCTTATTATAAAAATACTCCAATTAATTACACTATACTAATATAGGTATTATGTATATATTTTTACCATAAAATAAATTAAAATTTAAATAAAAATTATTTAAACAAAAATTTGGTTTTTATATTTTATGCCATATTTTTTAATATTTATCAAAAATAAAATGTTTTCAGAAAAAAAAAATCCACCCTAAGATAATTTTGATATCCTGAATCCAAAAATTATGTCTATTTTAAAAAATCCAATTTTTATGAGTGTTTAATATTTATTTTATTATTTTTAACAAAAGGACATAAAAAGTTGTTCTTTTAAGAAAATAGTTTTTTAAATATATTACTATTTTAAAAAAACATATACATTTCCTTATAAATATGTTTTATTTATGAGAAGACATTATAAATAACAATACAAAATTATTTTTTACTATTTATTTCACAATATTTAATTTATTAATAAATATATCATTTAAATAATTATAATACTAATGTTTTGTTTCACAGAAACTCAATCATGCATATAATGCAAGCCAAGTCAGTGTTGTATGCAATATAAGCTATTGAAAAACATTTATGAAATAACTTACTATGAAATATTGGGGTGTTACATTCACCCCTCCTTCAACAAATTTTGTCCTCACTATCTGAAATTTTTCTTCGAAAATAAATGGTTAAAAATGAAAAATACCTTTGTGGAAAACACACATCGGAAATAGGTTTAATAAAATTCAGTCTTAATAAAAGGGAAAGGGAAATAAAAATGTTAGAACCAAAATAGGATTTCTAATAGGAGAATATTAGTGGAAATTTTAGACACTTAATTGGAGGAAAAAAGTAAATATTTATAGGGAGTGATTGAGGTCATCAATCACAAACAAGTGAACAATAAATAAAAAATTGAGGGCCTCAAATCAATAAATCTATGATGACTTAAAATATCATTGTTTCCTCAAAACATAAGGTATTAGGATAACACAATTTTTATTAAGAAAAGTTACCTAAAAAGTAAGAATTAATTTCTTCATAGAATAAGAGAAAAATACCTTACAAGCATAGTTATATCCTTTAAATAATTTCTAACACAAACTCATCTTTCACTCCAAAAGATAATAGAACTAAAAATTTAATCTATTTATCCTAATCATACAGGGTTACCAAAAAATGAATTAATAATTCATCTATTAGATCATTTAAAAAACTACATTATAGAAACCAAGACTTCATGCTGGCCACTGGTAGGTGATGTCGCCTTGTCACCCGTCGGTTGCGGGTTTAGGTCTCGCGGACTTTCCGGATGCTACCGATTGTCGCTTGAACTTTGATTTTTCTTTTTTATATAAAAATGAAAAATGATCCTAAGAAATGTTTTAACCTCAAAACATACTATCCAATTTCCAACATAATCTACTCCAATATTTAGACTTATCCAAAATACTTTTGTCCAATATCATAGTCCAAATATTTATAAGGAAGGTGAACATAACATAATGAATATATCTTTTTTCCACAAAATAACATGTGAGTACCTTCATCAGGTGTTATCTTGAAACAAGGTAACACATTGAATTGATATAAAACCTTATTGATTATATTCATGATCCCTTATTCATTATAGAATACTAAATATATTACTTATATCCATAAAATATGAATACTCAAATAATGATGGAATAAAAAACAGTTAAACAGTTCCACGATAGTCAAAAATATCCAATATAATTTATCCAAATCATCTATCTCTTATTCCAAAATCACTACCTCTATATCTCGACTATATTAATGTTTATCTTTCCTTTAACCATGTATTTTACCAAATTTTTAACTTTCTGTTGATTCAATTTTCATAATACCATATAATATCAAACCCCCAATCAAATAGTACTGCAGTAAAATCCTTATTCATATCCATAATTAATATAACCATTACATCATTGATACAACATTCAAATGACATAAATAATTAATAAAAAATATATCATAACTAGTTATTCCTCTTCATCTGCGGTAGTTTCAAAACTTGATTATTATCCAATAGCATCATTTGGGGAAAACTTTGATGATTGGTACATTGATTCACGTAGTGTCCCAAATACTTGTAGATGAAGTATTATACATTTGAAACCTTTTTCTTACCCTTGTAATCAAGTACTTGGTGTCCTTTTTCACCATATATATAACAAACACCCATTCCCTTCAATAATTTACCAAGATTATTCTTTCCAAATTATCACATATGGGAAAATCCTCCTTTCCCTTCATCCTTTTATCCGTCTTTCTTTCTACAATTGTTTTCTTCTCTGGCTTCCATTCAATTCCATAAGAGTCAGATAATTCCTTACTTAGCTTTTTAACACTTGATACCATTTCTTTATATGATGAGTATATGGGGAAACAATTTTCATTATAAATGCTTTCTTAATACCAAGAAAGATATGATCTTTCGTACTCTATGGATCATTTTTATTTCTCGAGTTCTCATTCCTTTAACTGGGGACCATTTCTATATAATTTTATACACTAGGTTAGTTTTTGAATCATAATGAATACCTCCAATCATGTAATATACCTAATGTAAATTGATTTTTTTGCATATAATCCATGATCATAAAAATGTTTTCATTAAATAAGTATTTACTCATGAATAATTCATAATGGTTTCTAAAGAAAATGTGTATTATCTTAAGCATATCCCCCAGGAGTGTCAACACCAAGAGTGTAGCAATGCCCATTGTCATGAACCAGGATACCCTAGGTCAAGCCCAAAACTCCCTGTCTGTGTTTTCAATTCTAGGTATATCTGTGCCAGATCCACCTCTACCAGTTTGAATCTATACATGGATGCATTTTCTTGGAAAACCCACATAATATATATAATACCAATTTTTTTTGATGTTCTCATATTCTAATTTTCAGAGTCCATCTTAGTGTTATTTTCTCAAATAAGAGTCTATCTAAATCAAGTTTCCATGGTTTGTACAAAACTTTCACTAATACCAATTGTAATTCCCTGAACCATGTTAGCCTGAGTCGTTGAATTATTACAAAACATTGGCATGATCATTGGAGATCAAATCCGGAAATACCTTTTAGTTTAGTATCCTTTTATATAATAGATACATACATGTTTTACATTACATTGTAAAATGAAAAACAACAAAATTGTGTCTCCTATGAACACACTCATATCCATTAAAATATCCATCCATGTTAGTCATAATATAATTCTACACATCCTGAAAAAATTAAAACATAGAAATGGGTGAGATTAGATTCTTAGTAAGGATGACCATAATGTAGAAAAATTCATAAATAAGCATAAAAATTTAAGGAAATGTTATAAAGACCATGCCTTAACACATTACATAATCATGAATTATGTCACGAATTCACATTGAGGATATTTTTAGGTTTAGAGATTTAGAGAATTAGGCCAGAACTATTACATAAAAAGATGAATATTACATGTAGACACTACTACCCAATTTCCATTTTTTCATAAAATAAAAACTCTTAAAAAGAAACATGTCTAGTTCCACGTTTTAGACAGTATGACATTTCCATAATCCCATCCTTGTCCCTATTTATCTTTAAGGTCCATGGAAAACATATCAAAATCTTAGGATGAGCATTAAAAAAATAATAAGGGTTATAAAATAATAAAGGAAAACATTATCCCATCAATAAATATAAATCAATGAAACCGTACTTTTGAATCATAACATACCTTTCGACATCATAAGATTTATGAATAAATCACACAAATCATAAATCATAATGGTAACTTATGGAATTCATAACATACTTACATTGTAGCTATCACAGCTACATAGTGATTCACATTTGGTATACCCATCACAATATATTCCCTAATTATCTTATGAGAAACATTAACATTTACCTCCGCCATTTTACCCAATGCATTGGAGAGCTATCTTGGGCTCACCCACCCTAGGTTTATCATGGAACCACCTGTAAACGTAAACAATGCGCAATAAACATAACATCTCCACAACACATAAAACAATCATAAAGTAATGATGACATTTAAATATTACAATAACAATATATCGTTTTAAGATATTGACATTATCAATGCTTTATCAAACCATTTTCAAAACCCTTTAAAATATTTAATAAAGAGATTTTTTAATCAAAGTGTCCGATAACACTTTAAAATTTTTATCTAAATAATAATTTGAAAACATTAATATCTATATATATAAATACTTAATACCATTTTTCAAACACATACATTATTGAGAAATATTTCGAAGAATAAATCTGTAAGAAAATATTTTTGTTAAGGAGTTCCTAACCGAAATGAGAGATACTTGAATACAAATAATTTAGGAATAACATTTAACAAAAAACTCTATAATATCAGGATAATAGATTTATTAATTATATAATCTATCAAAGGACATTATATACACCATATAAAAGTTAATTGGTGCATAATAACAAATAAGTCTCAATGGAATGTTAATTGAGACGAAATCCCTTATAAAAACTGTATCCTTAGATTAAGGGAAAATCAATTACATAATAATTTGTGAAAAATAAGAATACACTTAATATAAGTGGATATTATTCATGAAACAATCAGAGGTTATTCACACATATTCATAGAATGACATAATAAATAAGTATAAGTTTAACCCAAATAATTGAAATTAGGTGAAGAAGTTCCTTTACAAAAATTTGACAGCCTAACAACGTCACATTAAAATTAAGAAAATGGATTAGTTAGAGAGAAAATTGTATCTCGTCACATGGAAATAAAATTTACAGCAATAAGGATATATAAGAACATATCCCAACATAATAATATCTAAATTAAAATACATAACATAAAGAAGTCTTTTAAAAAGAGGAGGTTGAAAAGTTCCCTTACCGATTTGGTAACTTATGAAACATACACCCCATAAAAGAAAAACCATATAATGAAGATGTAAATACACATAAATTTAAGTATATCTCAGAATGTATAAAATCATGGGCAGTACATAAACTACACAAAAGGAAATAGATGAAATATAGCATGAATCTCATGGGAATAAAAATGGGGAAGAAAACCCCTTACCACGTTGTAATCAATCGAGTAGTATGAACAAAAGTTAATAACCACAAAATTAATCACATAATACCATGACTATAAATATAATCATGATAATATATATCAAATGTAAGTACATTATACACCATATTCAAAAAATTAGTGGTGATCATAAGAAATCACATGGAATTAAAAGTGAGATAAAACCCCCTTACCTCGTGTCTGACTTGACTCATTTGTTCATTATTCTTAATGAATAATAAACATAAGTAAATTTATACTTGATTAAGAACATTTTTCAAGTTTATTATTCATTTTATATAACTTATTAAAATTTTATAAACACTATTTAATCATTTAAGTTAATGATGGCCGTTTTGTCGATATTTTGTACTTGAGTAAAAAATGAACACCATATAATTACAAGTTGTCCATGTGGTCAAGATTCCATTATCTCCAAAATTATATTCATGATTTTTATATCATATATATCATATATATCCTGTATATATATGTATTTATAATATTACATAACATTTAGTGGTATGAAATGAAATACACCGTTAATGGAGATGGTAAGCTGTATGTACGCATGAACGCTAATTTCATTTTTTTCGTATATAATGGAATGAAAACATAATTATACATAAGTATATTATATTTATAGTATAATATAATATATAATTTTATTAACTCAATCCTTTATACATACCACGTATGGAATGAATGAGTCATATCATTTTGAGGGGGCGGTAGTTCGCCCTTTATCAAATGAAATTATCACGTTTACCCATAATGGAAATCATAAATGTATGATATACAAAAAAGAAGCATAAATAAATAATAAATATAATATATATCATATATCAATATAGTTATATCATAATTAAAATCATAAGAGGTGGTAGGAGAAGATTGAACAATCATCATTTCGTGAGGCGTTAGTTTTCCGTCCACAGAAACATTATGTTCTTTACCCAATAGATGGAGGTGTGCGTATGTGTAGTTAGAATAAATCTCATAAAAATAACTTATTATATTAAGGATATATTTTTGTTATAAAATAAAGGAATAAAAAGAGTTTATAGGTTGGATAAGCAAAATAAAATAAAATAATTTAAGAGAAACGATTACCTTTAATTCGGGTAACTCCCTTTGGTTTGAACTAAAAGGACTTTTTGATGTGCCTTATGCCAATGTTAAGGATTTTAGGTGGAAGATAGGGTTTTTAGAGCTTATTTGGGTAGGGTTTGGATGACCCAAGGGGCTTTAGAGGTGTGAGTAATGGGTTAGAGGTGAGGGATATTTATTAGGGGAGGAGGGGCTCTTTAGGAATGTGTGAAAATATTATTTCATTATATAATTATTTTCAGTTTCTAAAGGTTCAAAACAAATTAAAGTTGAATATATGAATACTCATGGTCAAATTAAAATCATCCAATAAGAATTGTACTGGTTTTTTATCTTATTTTAATCGTTATAATCATATTTATTTAAATCATTTATTAATGAGTAAACACTACATCAGTATTGTGTCATATTTAATTTTATTTATTTTATGGCAAAAAATTATAAAAAAATACCATGACGTAGGAATTCAGTTTATATTTCAAAATAATATTTATACTTGATAATATAACTTATATAACCCACATGAAAAAAATAATTTACTAAAAGATATTTGTTTATATCTTTTTTGTCTTTACATTAAATTAATTAATATAAAATGACATTATCACTCTTAAGTGGCTCCAAAGGGTCCCAAAATAGACCCAAGGATTCCCATGGTCGAATATGTATCATCAAATATTATTATGACACATTTTAGTGTAATTTTATATTATTATAATAATATTTTTGTACCTTTATCTACCAGATTTATCCTTTAACTGTGATAAATAAAATATTTATTGAAGTAAATATTCATAATGACTAAAAATAAAAGTTACCTATTAACACAAAATTGACCTCTTTATTCCAAATATGGAATCCATTTTTCCAAATTCAAAACACTAAAGCGGCAGAAATTATTTTAAAATTAATTCTCGCTTTCAAAACAAAAAGTGTGTTTTTACGAAATACTACCTATCAAAATATTGACACTGGTTTATGTCAAATTTAAATGTGAAATTACTTAAAATGACCAAAATTGGATTAAATGGTAAAAACATAATATAATTACACTTTAAAAACAATTAAAAAGTTAATATATCCACATAAATAAATTAGATTAAAAATCAATCTTGATTTAAAATTTAATATTTTTCCCTTTTCATTAAAAATTTAATTTTATCAGAAAAATAAAAAAATTTCCCAAAGTAAATCTTTATGTCTAAATTATAAATAATAATTTCAATTGGTCAAATAATACTTATAAAACTTACCAAAACTAGATTTAAATAGGGTTCTCCACCAGATGGCAGTAAATCAACGTTTTAAAGCAAATTATGCTTAAAATCAGATTCTTTATTATTTTAAACCTCTAACATTTATTGGGTAAATGTAAAAATATTTAACATAAATGCATAATAATTTTTTAGTTAGTTATGTTAATTCTTGTCATTACAAATTCTAGGCATTAACTACCATTTAAAATAATAATAATAATATATTATTTTTCAGTACAACACAATGTTGTATGCAATGTAAGATTTCAATGAAACTTGTTATTGTGTATTGGGTACGCCATCGAACATAGAATTCCTTTTAAAGTAAAATTAATAATTAATTTACAAATATTAATAAATATGAAAATATCATATTCTTTATTTACCTGGGATGTAACAAATGTATAAGACTAAAACACTACCCTTTTAAACTGAAACATATGTATAATATGGAAAAGATATATCAAATAATTCCATTTACTTATTACATAGATATTATACTAGTCTAATAATCATAATTAATATCAATACCTGATTTCATAATGATGTAATTAATAATTCAGACATCATAACCACAAATTCAAGGCCTCATTCCAAGACTACAAATAATATTTTGTCAAGGACTTGTGCTAAGACACTTGTTTGTCTCATGAGACCTACTGATGTTTCGAGGAGAAATAGCAGGCTCCACCCATCACTTACTAAGTCTAATTCATTCTTCGTATGAAATGGTTGAAATATAACATAAACATTCGTTTTAAAACTAGCATACAAAATTTTAATACTTAAACCATAAACCATGAATGGTATAACATATCGACATTCAAACCTATCAGAAATCCTTCAATACAATAAGGAATATTGTATCATAATAAACCAACTTTAAACAAGTATACAATCCCTCAAAAGATGTTGACTTAGATAAAATCAAAACTACTTGAGAGAAATATCCATTTCTATTTTAAAATCATTTGAAATTAACATAATTATAAAATAAAACAATTATTTTTAAAATATTTTTATAAGCTTGTAAGGGAAGATTAGAAGGTGTTATAATGACGGAAAATCGCTACACCCATTGTATAAGTTAAAAAAACATTCTTACCTTAATTTGATGAAAATGTCATAAAGTACCTTATCTGGGAAATGACAAAATGATTTCCTTCAAAACATTTTATAAAAATTAAAACAAGGGTACAAATGAATTAAACACATATTCTAGGAAATTGTAATAATGTTTTGAAATACATTTTTAGGAAACACAGATGTTGACGGTAAAGAATTCATAATACATACTTTATCAAAAACAACCTCAAATAATAAAGAGATTGAAAAATTAACCCTTACCTTGTACTTATCCTTTGTATAGGGTACATTAACCTCTTGTATAATGGTGAAATAATTGTTATTAAATTATAAAAGAACCATATATATAAATATGATATCATATATGTTCTTTTAATATTTCTTTCTTAATAATATTTCAAAAATATCATTATTTCAGGTATTAACTAATTCATTTTTCTTTATATATTTTGTTTTGTAAGTCATGTTTATTATGGATAGGATTTGTTTGATTCATATCCAGAATGATATTATGTTCTAAAACATTAATTGAAATAATAAAATTAAAATTATTCTTGAATGGTTATGATGGGGAATTAATATCATCACATTCGTGCAGATGGTAATCCGTACATACGCACGAGCGACAATATTATCTTATTGATGGTGAAATCATATGTAATTGGATGGTATATTACATTTAATGAATAATTAACATTTTATACTTATTATTTACATCAATTATACTTGTTATTATACCCAACTAAATAATATAGTGTTGAATAACAAACTACACCATGACGTGGAGACGATAAGCTGTACAAACGCACGTATGGGGACTTTTTCATTCATAGGATGGATTGAATAATTATTATGGTTGTACCATATTTATAATAACATCAATTTATGTAGGAGGTAAAGGATTTATTATTTTGTTATGGAAACAACCATGAATGAGGTTGTGGATGAAGAAAAAAACATTGAATGATGTGATGAAATTATTACCTCTTCTTCAGGTGCTTCTGTTTGATTTGATCAAAATGGCACCTAAAGTTGTATTTATGTTCAAAGTAATGCCTCTAGGATAAATTTAGTGCATTTGGAATGATATTGGAGATGGGGTTGGCTAATCCAAATGTCTTTTGAGGTGTTAAATTAAGATAAGGGAAGTACCCTTTTATAAGAGAGGTGAGGGAAACTTTAGGAAAAGCTTGAAATAATATTTTATTATAAAATCATTTTCGGTTTATAATGGATCTAAATGGATTTATTTCGAGGATAATGTGGGTATAGCTCTAAATACTCTCAAATAATAGGTTTTATACATGTATAGTTCACCATATTAACCATATCTTTTATATTTAACTCTTACTTATATAGTTTCACTTTTACCATGTCTTCGTGTATTATTATAATAAATGGTTAATAAACATAATATAAAATGAAAATAGAACCTCATGTGGTTCACTAATAAAATATATTTCATTATATACTTTTTTTGGCTGAACCCTAAATTTTTCAGACAATTATATATTTTAATAAAATAGTATTTGCTTTAAAAACACATTTATGTCAATTTGGACACTATATGGTATTTGGTTTTTGTGAAATTCATAACAACATTATCACTTTGATATAAATATATTTAATCAACCATAATATGATATATTATCCAATAAAATTCATGGAATTCATAAAAAGTGTCAATTTACATTAATTTTAATATTTAAAATATCAATTATTTGAATATTTCATTAATAATGTAATTACTACATCATCATTGTATCATAAATATATTTAATTATTTATTGTCTGAAAATAATAAATAAAATACCTTGATGTAGAAATATTTTTATATTTATAATGAATATTTATTGTCAAATTTATCTTATATATAACCCTATATTAAAAATCATTTAGTTATTAAAATTTGAAATTAAAACCGTTAAATCTTATTTAAATAAAATAATAATAAATGTCCTAATCTAATCCAAGTGGACCAAAGAGGATCATATTTTATTCCAAAGGTTGATTTTGGTGGGAAAAAACTTATCTAATATAATTAAGACATGTGTTAGGGTAATTATTATATCATTTTTAACATTAATTAACCTATATACTTTAAATCTTGGAAAATAAAATTAAAAAGTTACTATTTACCAAAAATTATTTCCATCCTAAAAGGTAGGTAAAAGACGTTAAAAAATTCAATAAAATTTTATATATCTAATCTCATTATAAAATGACTCCAATTAATTAAATTGGACTAATATAGGTATTATGTATCTATTTTGACATTAATATATATTTAAACAAAAATAATTATTATTTAAATAAAATTTCGGTTTTTATGTACTCTGTTGTATTATTAACTATTCATAAAAAAATGATTTTTTTTAGAAAAATACCAAAAATTAACCATAAGCTAAATTTGATATTAAATATCAAAAAATGAAGTCTATTTTACTTGATTAAATTTTTAAGAGTATCTAATATTAATTTTATTATTGTTCAAAAAAAGACATAAAAAGTTGTTATTTTAAGAAAATAATTTCTCTAAATATGTAAATATTTTAAAAAAACATATACATTTTCTTATAAATATGTTTTATTTATTTGAAAACATTATAAGTAACCGAAAAATTTATTTGTTACTATTCATATCACAATATTTCGTTGATAAATAAATATATTGTTTAAATAATTATAATACTAATGTGTTGTTTTATAGAAACTAAATCTTGCGTGTAACACTAGTGAAGTCAGTTTAGAGAGAAGTAGATGCTATTGACTTACATTAAAGATATAACTTACTATAAAATATTTGGGAGTAAAAATCTAAATATATTTATAATCCATATGATCCTTATGATTATAAAAATATATTTTTGAGGATTTGAATGTTATTTAGGCATGCTGAGGTGATATGTATGATTTACTATTTCTTATAATATATCAAATTATTTGAAGAAATAATAGATTTATGGATGAAAAAATCAGAATATTATTATACAGATCCTCTTGTCATAAATATTATGATGTTTTTGATTAATTCATGATTCAATAGAATTATAATATTGCGAAGGATTTTTGAAAAAGTTTTAACAACGATCTAAGACCATGAACTATAATGATATTTTAACATGTGATCCCGAGAACAAGGTATAACTTGATGATGATTTAAATAAAGTGTAAACGTTAGTATTTTGGGATAACTAAATTATGAAATTGATAATATCTTAGCGTAATAATTATGAAATTTCAAATACAAATCATTGAAATTAATTAAAAATATCAAAATTGGACTTTTTATTAAGAGAATTATTTGACTAGTTTTTAAAGAGAAATGAATGAGAATATTTGGGATATGATCATGCACACCTAGAAGATAATAAATGTTGTGGAAAATGTTTGGAGAAAAATAAAATAATAATATAATTATGGGAAGGATCTAAGATATTGGGGGGATAGTCCCATGTGGTCAATAATTGATTGAATATCATGGGGTATAAACACATGTGATATGCCTAGAGGATGGGTATAAAAAGTGAAGAGGTATATTAAATTTTTAGATACATAGAGAGGAAATCATTACTAAAAAATTACTATATATTTTAACTATAAAATATTTTTTAGGAAATAAAGGGAATCTAATGATATTATGATAGATGAGAATTTCTATATCAGTGGAGCAATATGAATAAGAATTAAGGATAAAGAATAGTTAAATAGATGACCTAGATATAATACTCTCATATCACAAGAAATATTAAAAGTAATAAGAAGATGGATTGAGAAATATTGGATGAATATTAGGACATATAAAACTAATACACTTCCTATGTGTTGATATTATCGAAAATAAAGAACAAAATTGAATAAGAAATATCAATTTGGTACTACTTGAATAATTTCTATTAGCTATTATATTTCATTATATCAAGAAGAAATGAGACAATTTTAAGGTACTAGATATGATATTTCATTGATAATTATTTTATTGAGATTACTAGAACATGGAATACTTAAATGATACTATACCAGAATACATATTGGTAGTAAATATCCTTTGTTGAGGAAGACTGTATTAACCACTGATGCATTAACATCCAAGACTAGAGTATAATAAATTATTCATTAGTTTTTGGGAGAAATCATTTTAAAATAGTGGCATATATAATATATAATATTATAGGATATGGTATATGATTTCGTAGAGATACCCCCATGGGTAAAGGGTGATATATTTAACAATTGGGTTCACATTATCATGATATATAAAAACACATGTCTCTGACAGTACTCAAACATATCAGGGGTGTACTCATCCACATCGAGGATCAAAATTGTAAACATTTTGTGGTTTTTTTATTTTTTATCAACTCCATTAAATTTTTTGGTTAGTTTTTTAAATTAAATGAATGAAAAATATATTTGTGATGATAGAATATAGACTTTGAGAAGTAAAAGGGAGAAATGTCTGATTTTTTAGAGGATGAGAAAAATCCCCCCAATTTTATTGTCTTCAATTGGATATCAATCAGAGAAATCCCTAATTAAAACTAGTTGAATCTTCCTAAAATAATGAGATAAGGGCTGTTTCCATGAATATAATTAATAAGACTGTAATTTAAAAAACTAGTTCAACTAGAAATATGTGATTTATATTATATAAATATCTATTTATTGTAATATTAATGGTAGAGGCAAGTTTTGTTCCAGAAATTTTTTTATTGACTGATATATTTTTCATAAAAAGTAATAGTTAAATAATTAAAATATTGGAAAACATGGATGGAATTAATATTGTTAATCCGAAAATATAATTAATTTTGGAGTTAAAAAAGAGTAAAATAAGTGTCTCCAAAGTGGGTGCTCAAAATAAGGGTCAACTAGAATACATATTTCATGGTTCTCAAGATGGAAAAATTATTACACCAAGAAAAAAAACTGGAATAGGTGTATTGGTATGGTGTTGTGAAGGGTTTGGGAATAATACCCTTTGAATAGTGATAAAATATATCAATAATTATAAGAAAAATATGACCTAGATTATTGGTGTATATATAAAATTTGGAGGATTTTTTTGAGGTGGTCAAATACACACAAAACGAGAAATCTAATTATCTAGAATAGATTTGGAAGCCGGAAGAATTTTATTGCAAATTGAAATATATGTAGTCAACGTGATGATGATAGACTGTTCACACCAACAAATTAAGATTCATTTGTTATTTAATAAATAATACAACATATGTTGAATTAAAAAATGGATCAAAAAAAGATTTTCAACTGTGAGACCCTATTTTCCATATAGGTATTTTTGAATTCAAGGGAAAATGTGTATTTTCAAATTAGTGTTAAGATTTTTGTTGAGAACAGGGATTCCGAAATGACTTTTGAGAATTCAAAAATCAAAATAGAGGTGTTTTACAAATGATCAATTATCCAAATGTCATCTTAGTGGCTCCAAAGTGCCTCTAGAGAGGTCAGTTGGTTGATTCAACGAATGCTGCATCACCATTGTCCATTTTATTTCCAAAAATGGTTTAAATTCCTTTTCTACCATCAATAATTTTAGAGGTTATCACTCCATACATTTTATTTCTCTTTCATTTCTAGTTGGGATTCAACTCCCTCATCTCCTTCCCTTATCCCCTTATGTTGGGTGCCTTTAACGATGTTTCATTGTTTTGAGGCATGTATCACTATCATCTAGACTCTATTGGTCCTTTTAGCATTGAAAATAAATTTCCAGCTTCCATATTTGGAGCTTCAGTTCTAATTTCACCAGAGCATAATGGAATCATCATAGCACTACAAGGCTTTCACACTCCCTAGGAAGAGGGTGACCCAAGATTCCATATGCATGCGGTAGCTCACCAATTGAACTATGTTGTAATGAATTATGGTTTTTTATTTTTTTTAGCTAAAATTAAATCCTAATTACTATTCATTCAAAATTTCATATTGGGTTTATTTTCTCAGTATAAGCCCAGTAATGTGAGATGGATAATTGGGGTCCCAATAAGAGTAGTTGTGTTGCGACATGAAAACCTGATGAGTTATCCGACTTTATGAGGATTTATATTTTAATTAATTAATTAATTATTAATGTTATAATTAATTAGTTATGGGTGTTTTTCTTGGGTTTAGAAATTTATGAATTGATATGGAAATTTTTTATTAAGGAAGAGGCCATACATGCTTGGATAGGCCTTGACAGAGCTATTGGGCATTGGTGATAATTGGTGAGGCCTTACAAAAAGGCAGGTTGTCCATGGAATTGACCTTGTGGTATATATTATTTAGCTTTATGAATGTGTTGTGTTGTCTAACCATATAGGAAATCAAAATGTTTAAATTAAATTAATTATGTTATTAAAATATTAATTAATTAGTTAAATTTATTATCTTTTTTAATTAATTAAAAAATAATTCTCCAATTATGATAACATTTGTGACATGGCCCCAATGGACCTTGGCATTTGCATGTTTACCATATCCACTAATGGTTGAGATTTTACATAGGATGTTTATAGTCTTAGTGGATAGACTATATTCTTGGATAGATGGACTGGTAATAGGAAAAATATAGAGTGAGCTTGAGGGATGAGATTTTACCACCATAATTTTTAATGTGAACACTATTTTTGATAACATATACGACACATAAGACCGAGCATAAATGAAATGGGAAATATTATTATTTTATGAACACAATAATAAGGTATTTGAATCGATGAATGTGAATTTGATTAAATGAATTGTTATATATATATATACATGAACATATAAGAATTAGTTTAATAACTAATTCCTATGAAATAATTAACAATTTTTTTTAAAAACAAAATCATTCTATTCATCAATAATACGTGTCATTAAAAAAATATTTTTTTCCTTTTGTGACCAATTAATATAATTAGTTTTTCTTAACATTTAAATTAAATTCGAAAAAATTATAACATTCTTCAATTAATCATGTCAAAGTCAACTGAATTTTTTGTTTTAATTTTTTAAAGAGAATTATTTTTCAATTGATAGTGAAATTTAAGCATTTTTATCGATAATAATATTTTAATTTCAAGAATTTATAATGTTTCATTTTGTTTTAAAATTTTTAAATGTAAAATTATTTCACTTATATTATCAAAAATAAAATTAATTTCCTTAAAATAAATTTTATAGTTGAATTATGTATAAAAATAATTATTTATATATCCATATATATATATATTTGTTTTTTGAGAAACTACTTTTATGATCATGATATTTATTGATCATAATTAATATAACTGACAACTTTTTATGAATTATATTAATGTAATTTATATTATATATATTAATTAAATGCCTTAAAATTCTCCCAATATTTTTAGTCATTTTATTGATAATATTTATTACCTCGGTAATAGGTAAACTGCGTGCATCTAGGTAAAGAGATGATATTTTATAGAAAAATTCAAATAAAATGAATTTCATTAATAAAATGAACAACACGCAACACAATGTTTAAACAAACTATGATATATTATGAAATTATCACTATCACCTTACCATTTGATTAGAGGTTATGAGTAGGACTAAATTAATTATAAAATAAATGTATTATATATACATATAATAATTATTTTGGTATCAATTTACTATAAATAAAAATAATAAACCTTTGAATGTCAATGAGATATTTTTCAATGTAACAGTTTTTATGTGCATAAGGTATACTTGTCTTAATACGTTAAATTAATCACTATTTTTGAAATATATTATTTAATTTTAAATATTATATATTGAATTAAAAATTTTATAATTTATTTAATACTTTTTCTATGCATATGATAATAATAAACAATGTTTTATGCTTAAAATGTATTTTTATAAAATGATATTTTTTTCTTGTGTTGCACTATTATTTTTAAAATTAATTTATACTTCTTATAGATATTTAATTTGATAAAATTAATCCCAAATTTGGTAGTGGGGGGGGGTGGGTGGGTTCATTTTTTTAATATTTACCTTTTAATTTTTTCCCAATATGATTAGTAACTATGGTAAAATTACTACCTTGATAAAGTATATAATAGGTTAATCTAGGTTATAACTATGTTTCAAGGCCATATTTTTCGTCATAATTCTATTGTGCGTCTAAATATGGAAAAGAGAAATTTATTTTAAATTTATTTTATCTATTTTTATCTTAATGAAATTATTTTCCTGATATAAATTTATTTATTATTTTTAGTAATTATATAAAGTCCTTACATTCTTCTCAAAATCCAATGAAATATTTCTCTTTGTTAATAAGAAAATATAATAAATGATTTTAAGAATAATAAAAGTAATATAAAATGAATGAGTTAAGGTGTTACACTAACTTTGTTGATGAATATGACTTATTAGTGTTATTTTAAAAAATTTATTCAAATTTCCACATTTTTTATGTCTATTAAGTAAAATTAAATGAATAGTGTCTAAACTAAAAAATGTGGTGTTTTAGTGAAATATGTTTTAATTAAATTACATAAAATCAGAAAACAAATATTCAAATATTCAAATGGTGATAATATATGGTATTAGATGTCTTCCATCTCCCCTTTATAGGTCATTTCGAACCATTCGGATTGAGAAATACAATAATATATTTTAATATTTTTATAAATTATAAGGGTTCCCCTCTCCATAATTATAAAAGGGATCCCATAATTTCTATTCTTCAATCAAATTCATCCTTCTATCTCAACCATAATCTATAAATTACCCCTCATCAATACCCTAGTGACATTATTGATGTAATTTGCTTCCAAAAATTCCAACCATGGAGACCTTAAGAGAATATTTAAATGAGTTATTTCAAACAAGGCACAACTAGAAAATGAGGATACTGCCACAGACCTATACCCACATTTTTAAAACCCTGGATATAAGTGGGTATAGTCATGGTTTTTGTGGCATATAGCCATAGTTTTCAGTACTGTGGAAATAGGTTGTGGCTATAGCTACGATTCTGTGGCCTATAGCCATGGTTTTAGAACCGTGGGAATATGCCACTTTTTTCAATGACATATTTCCACAGTTTTTCAAAACCATGGCAATAGGGTTCCCGTGCTTGGGCAGGGAAAACAATTCCCGCCTAAATTTTGATAGGAAGACCTACCACCACGATTTTGAGAATATTCCCACAGTTTATATTAGTATATATATCATAATATATAAATATATACCCGTAATGTCGCTCGGTGTAGTGGTAGGTAGTCTGATTCGTAGAGAAAAGGTGAATAGATCAAAATCTACTAGTGACATTTTGTATTTAGGCTATTTACATGGTTTACCAAGGCTATGACCACACTTAAAAGCATGGAAATAGCCTCATATATCCATGGTTTAAACCATTGCTATTGGTCAACTTCCACAGTGGCAGTTTTTAAGACCTATTTCCAGGGTTTTCAAAACCCTGGCCATAGGCAGCTATTACCACTGTTAAAACCGTGGAAATAGGCTGGGACCTACTGCCACAACGATTGCATCCACAGTTGTCCAAAACCATGGCCGTATCCTACAGCCACGGTTTTGGGGCCTATTTCTACAATTTTGAACTATGGAAATAGGTCTTTCTTCAAGTCATGAGAGGTGATCTCCTTAATTGATCACTTTCTATTAAATTATTATTTTACCACCATTAAATATTCTACGTTATTCATAAATAATATATTACGTATAATTAATAGACATAAATTTTATTATTATTATTATTATTCCATATTTATTATCTATCCTTTCATCCAATGGGGAGTGAACTTATCCCTTTTACGTACATACTGATTACCATATCCACCTACCGATACAATTCATTTCTCATAACCATGTTTTATGGATGGGTATTATGAGAGGATTAATTAATAAATATTATAATTATGAAATAATTATATTTTTATAATAATAATATCATATCTATATTCTAATCTCCCAAAACATTGAAAAATTATAACGTTGATCGTGAATACACATTGTCTACCACCGACATGAAGTGATGTGAATTGTTTTTCATTTTTAACTAATCTAGATGGTAATATGGATATATATAACTAATAAATATGATAAATATGATATATATAATATAATAATTATTCTATGAAGTTCATTTATTATTTTTATTTCTTTTGTTCCATTCTTTGAAAAATCAAAATAACGTTCGTCCATTTGTATGTCGTACCATCTCCCTAAATGATGCAATTCATTTTTTTGTCCCTATATTTTCTGAATGAATTTAAAAATATAGATAATATATTTTATATTTATATAATTTGTAGCTTTATTTATTTTATGGAATCATGATGAAAATACAAGGAACAAAACTAATGGACAACAACATAAATGAAAAATGAAGTAGATATCATTTGGAAAAGTGATTTTAATAAAGATGTATTAAAAGAATGGAAATTAAAGGTTATAGGAAAATAATATATAGTATGATATATGTTATTATGGATATATAATATATTTATAATAAATATATATTTATTATACAAGCATTTTCAATGTTTACAAAGGATGTAAAACCTTCTGTAATGGATTTCAAGCATCACTTTTATTTCAGAGAGGCTTATTCCTCATTCACCACTCTTTTCATTTATATGGTTTTTATACTATCCATTTGACATGTTATATTTTTAATATACTTAATTTAGTGTTATTTAAAGTATAAGTTTATGTTATTTTTTCATGAGTCTCATGATTCAATGATTACTAATGTTGTAAGGGATTTTCACCTAACTTTTATTTTTTAGGGGACACATGACTATTTCAGAGATTTTTTTTATTTTATGTAGTGTGGGTACCAACCATAATTGTATTTATGATATTTATAATTAAATTTATGGGAGTCTTAATATCCATATTTGATTCATTATTTCATGAGGATTATAATTCAAATGTTACCAAAGTGGTATGAGGTTTATGTTATAATCTCATTATTTATCAAGAATGTTTATGATTAAGTTTACATTGATTAATTATTATGATCTACCATTAATGAAACTAAATAATTTTCTTATAATATGGTTATTTACTAATACATATGTATTTTTCTTTAATTTTTTTGTATATTTACTGCTCTTGATTTATAAAATCTGTTCTTAAGGAAAATCAACATTATTTCTCTCTTTGGTCAAAAAAATCATTTTCATCCATATTAATGTTTTCTAAAAATATTTTAATGAATGAATTTACTATTATTATGTTATTTTTAATTTCATTTATGCCATTTGTTATTTTTTTATTTATTTTATAAGGAATAATTTTTTTTAAATAAGTTAATGTTTGATTTTTTACCCAAAATGAGAGAATAATGTTTTGTTTTAACAAATACAGCACGAACAAAATTTTATCTCCTTCATGACCACTCGATATTGTCAATAATTGTTTAAATGAATCTTTTTTCTTTTCAAACGAATTTTTTCCATACAATTTTTGAAATATTATACTTTTAAAAGTGATTTGCAAAATGGAATGGTATTTTTCCCGATGAAATATTCTTGTGATGTTTTCAAGGAATATTCATATATGATAACGTCCTTTGCTATTAATTATAATTTATGGGGGATATGATATATTGATTAAATTATTATTTATTCTTTTTATGGTTAAATTTTATGTTTATGAGATTTTTTGGAAACACTAATAATTTCCATGGGTTATCATATATTTAATTGAATAAATTTTTATGAAACCCATTTCCTTGGACAACTGATAATATGATAATATGATGAATGTTTTTTGATCTAGTGGAAAACATATAAATTTTTTCATTATGTGATGGTGGTTATGTTATAACGAAGGATGGTGGGTTTCTTATAACCAAGAATAGTAGATATTTTGTAACCAAAGGTGGTGGTTATATTATAACCAAGAAGGATGCATATGTTATAAAAAGGGATGGTGGTTACGTTATAATTTAGGATGGTGGTACCATTATAATCGTAGAAGGGTGAGAAATATATCTCCCTACAATGAATAGTGTATAGAATTATCTATAATGAGATAAATAAGGCTAGAATGGGGAGTGAACCTATTTCGGTAATGGAATTTACCAACTATGATAGTAATGGGAGTGAAAACTTTCTTCTATTATAGTATGGAGGGTGAGACCAATCCACTTTTATTATATTGTATGTAAACCTTGAAAACAATGATGGATTGGGGAGTTAACCCAATCTACTATGATAGTATGGGAAATGATCCTCGAATATTATGGAAAAAAATTATACATAAGGGTATGACATAATTACATGACTTTGGAAATGTTATTTTATTAAGGCGAATTTTTTGTAATTATTTATTGATTCATGTATTATGAAATTCATAATTTTTTGTATAACACAATATTATGATGAATGATATACAGGTTATAGATTTCAAATGTTAAGCTAACATTCCCACACCATTACGATCATGTTAGTCTCATGTGATCATTGATATCTTTCTTCATTACCCATACTATGAATTTTAGAACACTCCTTGTTATGTTCTCTTTTCCATGGTTATTAATAAAGGTTCTATAAATTATTTTTTTAAGAAGGGTTCTAGTTATGAAGAACCTAGTGGGGGTGATGTAAATTATTTATTTACCAATTTTATGTTAAAATGTTTTCAAAAGAACTATTCTTATATTGTTATGGTGTGTATTGTTATATTATGAAATGAATATACATCAAATAGGATGTGACATCTATATTGGAAAGGTATTAGTCACTAAAATTATTATCCAAGGGAGGTTTAGTTAACCCTTGTAAACTAATATAAGAAAACATTAGCGATAACCCAAGTGATAAGTCTAATTATTGGATAAAATAATAATGTATTTGTAATGATCATGAATGGAAAACGTTAAACCTATGGTTTCATTGAAAAAGGTTTCATTATTTAGAAACCGTATAAGTTATTACGTGGTTTCATTCTTTGAATATTATTTCTCACAATATGTTTTTTGGAAATATTTAATGGCATTGTCCGAAAAGAGTTATGTTATTGATGAATACAATGTAAAATTCAATTATTTTACTCCTAAAAAACAAATGTTACAATAGATGGGATAGAATATATCATTTATATTCTCACAAAAAATTCTCAAGATATAAATCTTATGGAACCTCCAATTGTGAAAATGATGTTAAATCCTTTTATTGAGTTATTATTGAAGTAACACACACCTTCTTTCTGGGTTTCTTCAAATAGAATTATTTTTTGAGTGATGGATCAGTACCATTGAAAAATATATTTTTCATTTTATAGACCTCTAAAGAAGAAAACTTATTTTTGTAGTCTATCACTTGGAAGGAGAAATAGATCAATGGTGGAAGAATTTCATGAAAATGAGGAAACATGTATAAATTAACTATATATAGTGGAATGAGTTTAAGAGACTATTTTTCAATAAGTATATAACAATTATTCTTTACATTAAAATGGAGAACTATCTACATAATCTAAATCAGGATGATTAGTAGTCCATTGGAACCTATGAGGAAAGGTTTCCAAGACTTTCAATATTTTATTTTAGTATTATCATCCAACAAGAATTTTTGGTTGATCAATTATTTTGTTTTCCAAACCAAGTCATGGAAAAAATTATCCATAAGGGACTATGGAATCTATTATTAAATACCTAGTTTTTCACTGGATGTAGAAATTGAATGTTGGAAACCATCAAGGATCTGGTGATAAGAAATGGATGATAATGCTTTATAGAATCTCTAGTGGGGTTTCACTTAGAGGGGAGAATTTGTTTTAACATCCTACTTTTCAATAATCTGGGAAGGGGAATATAGGGCTGAATTATTGAAAGTAATATGAAAATATTTCATGCGTGATATTTTTATCCATTGACCATAACAATGTTGAAGTGATGTAGAGTGGCTAGTCAATGAAATAAATGTAGAGAGAGACCAAAAGAATACACCACCCACACTTCAATACTGTAATGGAAATTAGTATGTGAATTATATGAATCAGTGACCTATAAAAATAGATAATAATTAAAATAATCCTCAAATATCATTGATGCCAAAGAACAAAGGGAAGGCTTATAAAATCACAATAGTTGAAGTGAATCAGTTTAATTATGGATCATTTATCATCCACTCTAGAGTTTAGGATTTAATATTTATGATTTTAGGAATAAATACATGTTAAAATTTTATTATTCATCCATTTCTAAAATTTTATGTGATTCTTGGATCAATTAGATATCTCTATATAAATTCTATAATAAAAAAATCACATTTTATATTCTAAATCTACTTATGATCATTTTTTGGTGTAAGGGAAAATCCCGATTAGAAATGGAAGTATTTTCTTGTTAATAAAATCAGTTATTTAAGTAATAATAGGTGTAATATATTTCTAATTAAATATGATTATATTGTGACTTATTTTTAAAAAAATTATTAGGTATCTAAAGTTTGGGTTGAGATAATATGAGTTGTTAAAATTATATCCTGATAATCATTATGTTTGATATGTAAGGACATGCGATCAAATAATTATAATGATTGGGATAGAATACATTTCAATCATATTTTGATTCATACCATTGGTTAACTATTTTTACCGTGGATTATGTTGAACACTGTATTATGTTTTGTAAATTATGCTATCCATTTTAGATTTGGTAAATATTATGAGGCAGATAGACTGACTTATGGATCTTAGGATTCATTGAAAAAGAAATTTTAGTGATTTAGGAATAAAAATTCAATTCAGGAAAATTCAATTATTATTGTAACATATGAATTGAATATTGATCATATAACAATAGGATGATGAGATTAGGGAATGAATACTATTGAGATATCACCTATCTAAGGAAATTGTTGTGAAAGTAATTTCAATCTAGCAACACATCTAGGCATCTCAGAGTCAATAGAAATATTATACTGAAACTTTTCAGTGATAGATATACTTTTAATTAGGTGGGAAGTTTTTTCTTGGAATTTCTCAATTAAATTTTTTTAGTATATCTAGAATGAATGAAAAACTGAACCCTAGTGATATTATCCCTTTAAGATTCTTTTTCGAGTAGGGATGGTAGTTTATTTATTGGAAAATCAACTGAACCTATCTCAAGTACACATTGTGTTAAATATATCATTGATAACACAATTAAATTATAAAGTAATAATATTTCATTTTAATTTTTTTTTGAAATTTAATACTGATCTTAAAAACACATGAAATATATTTCATTAAATTTAATCTCTTCGATACATTGTGGAACACACAACCCTATGTATAAATAAATATAAATATAGTATTCCATTATAACATAGACATGAAAATAGAGATTATGAAAATTAATATATAAATTATGAAAATTATAGTTGTCTATTCATTGTAAATAAAACAAGGGTCATTTAAAATTAAAAGAAGTATTTATTTGATTTTTTTAATGTTTATCAAAGAGGGTTTAGTATTTCTTTTCATGGATAATTAAAAATTAATTTTTTTAAATTATTTAAGATATTTATTTATTAAAACAAAATTAATTTGTGAATTTATATTATAAAAGTTATCCTAGGATGATTTTTTTGGATTTTTTCTGAAATGTTTAATTTTAAGATGAGTAGTGAAAAATATTGATTTTTATTGAAAACTGTCTTTTAGTTTCAATACTTTAAATGGCCAACTTACATATTAATATTTGTCAATTAATTTTTTTTAATTATATTAATGTTTAACTATTTAGGCCATTTTTTTAAATTACATGATGAATTTTGATATTAAATCCTTCCATACTATTTTGATTTTTTTTCTTAGAAACCACTTTTTCATTATGTTTACATGTTTTATTTTAAAATAAATTTTTCCACTAATAAGAATTGATTTTTTCCAAAGGAATTAATTTTTTTATAAAAATTAATAATATTTAATAAGGAAATACTAAAATTTTACCATAAATGATAGTGAAAATAGAAGAATTAATTTCCACAGTAATGGTAGAAATAGATTTACTCTGGGCTAAATAAAAAGTGTAAGGATTAAAATGACCTAAAAACTAGAATAAAATATATTTTATGGATATATTTAGACATTATAGTGGGAAATTATATTCAATACCCCCTTTACCAATTATCATTTTGAAAAACATGGGTACACCATTTTATTTTCAAAAATTACAAGTGTGTCACTCTCCTCACTCATAAAAGGCCATCCCCTATCCTATCTTATTGACAACATACAACCATTTTGTTTCATAAAATAATTTACCAACTTTCTTCCCACCATCCATATTATCATTTTATAATCCCTTTTAGGTTCAAAAAAAATTATATAGTAATACATTAGGTATAATGTAAAAGAAGTGGTCTGAGAAGATGTAAAATTTATAAATATGCATTTTTGTTTTATTTATTCTTCCAAATCCATCAAATATTTCTAATTTACTATTATATAACATCTTAATTATATAAAAAATACTTATATGTTATAATTTTAAGGAAATTTTCAATATATATCTTTTCTTCCATCAAATAGGACACGATAACAACGAACATGTGTAAGGAGGACTACCACATCGGGAACAGAATTGTCAAGTTTTCCTTCAACATCTATCATGGTTGGGTATGATAATTTATATATTGTTTATATATTGTTAAATAATTTAAAAATTGAGTGATTATATCATATAATCAATTTTTTATATTCCATTATCTGGGGGATATGATAACATCACTCACATGTATGGTGGAGAATCACCCCACAAAGTGATGTATTTTGTATTTCACTAATGCTTTACATGGAAGGTAATAAGTATAATTTTAATGAATATTTTAAATATAAATTAATTAATTATGATATTAATGAAATATTAATCATTATAAAAATGTAACATATTATTTTATATCTTACCTCTTCACACACCGAAAAATTATAACGTTGTTCGTGTACGTGTGGACTACCGCCTTAATGGAGCAATTCAACTATCCTTACATGGATGATATATATAAGTATATTTAAGAACTAATATGTTATTTATTATATTATAGTCAATATTTATAGATGAAATATTGTGTACCTCCTTTACATAATGATTTATAAAAACATGAAACGTTACTCATAAATATGTACAACCTATTGTCTCCATAATCAAAATGATCATCATTTCTCAAAACCATATTTCATGATTGACATTAAAAGTATAATTTAAGTATAAATACAAAAATAATGTCATTACTATTATTATTATTTATATTATATAATTATAAAATATGTAAAAAACTAGAATATTCATGATAATTAACGAATGAGAAAATAAGAGAAATAACAACTGAAACAATGAAAATAATGAAATATTATTAATGAGAAGGTGACAAGATGTTATAAAAGGACCACATATGACATTATAAATCATAAATGTGGGGAACCTAGGAATAATACTAGTCAATTAGACCTTTTAAAGGATAACCCCTAGACCATGGAAAGAACTACATTGAAATAAAATTGTTGAAGTGTTTATGTATTGGGAATGAAGAATTATATTGTAGAAGTATTTTATCCAATGGTATCATGAGAAATTTTGGGACAATAATAAATTTTTGAAACATATATGTCTTAATTAAAATACGTTTTATGGATATAATAATGGGTTTATGAGTTTAACATTGATCATAAGTTCAAATTAAAAAATTACCCATTTTACGTTTTATGTGATGGTAGTATAACATGAATAAGTATGATTTTAGAAGAAATTTATGGGAATATAGCCTATTGGTTTAGAATATGAAAGCGTTATTTTAGGAATAATGAAATTAAATTTTTGAAAAAATATTATAGGCTTTGGGAATGTTTATAGTTTATTTTATTTTTGATGTTGTGGTAATTAAGGGTTTTCAATATTTGGGAATGTTATAGGTATTATGTTAATATAGTTTTTAAAAAATGGCTACTAAATTAATATGGTGAAGGCTATGGGTCTTGAACCCAAAATCTAAGGATTATAATGATCTAACACCTACCCCTTGCCTATGTGATGTTCTAGTCATCATGTTATTGTTTTTCCATATAATATTTGATTGATAAAATATTAAGGATAAAATATTGCTGTTAATATTGAGGTATAGAGATTAATATATTGTATTGAATATGTTATGATAACCAAAATTGTTTTGGAAAATAGTTAGAGACAAATGGAATGAATTATTACTCTATTATGAATCATATGATGCATTAGAAGTGAATATTAATGATTCAATAATAAAAAATAATTTATTGCATATTAATTTCTTATAATAATCACTGAATTATAAAATTATCATAGCACTTCCAAAATTTGAAATTGTGCATATGAAATTGACATTTATCAATTAATTATATTTCCATATATTCTTAGGTAGTAAAAGAACTCATAAAATATTATAAAAACTATCTTGGAATAAAATTTTCATCCTATTACATTCAAAACCAATGAGTAAAATTAGATTATAAATCATCACAGATTTATGGTTTTGAGGTCCTTAACATTCCATTAATCATTAACATTGTTGTGATCAATGAACTATATCACTTTCTATAATTATTCATTTTTTTCATGTCCATATATTTACCTTAAAATTTTTTATCTTACATATAAACCTACATTTCTGTTATTATATATGGCCTTTATATTTTCATTCTCCATTATTAAGAATATGTTTTATTATCCCTTTTTGTGATGACGATTTTCAACAAGTGAATTTTCAAATATCAAACTCTTGATTTTTTTGTGGAAGATCAAATTGTGATGATGAAAATTATTTATGTTGGGGAGAATGTAACACCACAAAATTAAAAAATAATAGTATTTTATTTTATATAATATGCAACATGAAGAAAATAAATTAAATTACCAATGAAATATATTTCTTTAAACTTAATCTCTTCAGCATATTCTGGAATATACAACCCCAAGTCAAAATGAACTGTATTATAGCCAAAAATTATAACAAATATATTAAAATGGAGGTTATGTATAGTAATAAATAAATTATTAAAATAATTCAAATCTATTTTTTATAATGAAAATAAGTATAATTTAAATGGAAAATAAATGTTTTATGAAAAAAAGTATTTTTCTAATAGACCATCCAATCATACTTTTCTCACATAATTTATAATTAAATGTTTACCACTTTTAGAAAATTTATTTTATGAAATGAAAATAATTTTTAAAATAATTATATAAAAATTATCTATGGGTTAATTGTTTTGTAATTTTCCGAAATCTTTCATTTTCTAATAAATAGTGAAAAATTCTAATTTTTATTGAAAAATTCTTTTTCAATTAAATATTTTACATGGTTAAATTACATTTTAAATTGCTTTTAAGGAAAAATTTGTTCAATTATATTAAAATATATCTATTTTAGTTCATTTTAGTAAATGTCATATTTAATTTTGAAATTAAAACCTTCCATACATATGACATGTTTCCACTTCAATACCCACTTTTTCATTACATATATGGGATTTATTTTAAATTAAGTTATTATGATTTTATAAATTTAATTAGATAAAATGGATTAAATATTTGGAATAATATTAATTTTTTTATAATATTTTCAAATACATTATTCACTATAACGAATAGTGAAAATAGTTAAAATTAATAATGAAAATGGGGGAAATGGGTTTATTAGGGTCAAACTAAAATTATAAGAACCAATATGACCTATAAACATGTCTAAAATATATTTTCATTCCATTTTTTACCGTACTATGTATGAGTGTAGAGAATAATATTTCTGGACACTTTTGTAATGGGTAAAATGTGGGTACACCATTTTCCTTTTTATAATTACATGTTTGTAGTATAATAATGTGGGTTTATCTAGTGCTATACTTTATTAGTGGTATAAATAAATTACACATCACGAGGGTCCTTTATCAACGCTTACAAAAATGTGATAATAAATTTTAGCCTTTATCAATGCTAAAAATTCACGGATAGAGGCCCCCTTTATCAGCGCTTTTCTACATGAACTGATAAATGGTATATTTTATTAATATTTTATTTTTCATTAGAAATTTTATATTAATATATTAATATATTAATATTTATATAAATATATTATATTATATTAAATATTATTTGGATTAATCTATATACGCATTTAGAATGAATATATGAGGTATTTAGTGAAAAATGGATTATAAAACAATTAAAATAAAAATAAAAAGTAATAATTTTCCAATTATTATAGATTAATTATCATTTAATAAAAATCATATTATATAAATATTAAAAATACTAATGAACGATCTATGATAATTTGATGAAATGACTTGAACTTCAAATGACCTAATCATTTGATTTGGGTGTCTGTTTCACTTCTACCACATATCAAATCAAATCATTCATTGAGATCTACACCATGTTGACTGGGGGGAACCTAGTAACTATTATTTTAAGGTAAATAATCACCAATAAGGACTATAAAATTATTTTTCTATTAGGATAACATAATTTTTGATATTATATAGAATTCTATCGTTATTTTAAAGAGTCTTCTTGCCCTTTTTCAGTAGAGATTGAATTTATTCCCAGGGATTATATTCATATAAATGTTACAATATTAATATTTTATCAGCTTTCATTGTTTAGTTTTATTTATAATTATATATATGAATATATTATTATATTTATATATAATAAATCATGTATATAAATTCATGTTTAACTATATTTACATATATGTATTTTGAAATATATAAATTGAATATAAATAAATATTTATTATCATTATATTTAAAATAAAAATGTATCCATTTTATTTACATTAAAAATTCATCAATATGTGTATATATATATATCCCAAGAAAATTAATTTTTATATATATTCATATGTGTCAACAACCAAATATATATATTTATATATATTCTAATACATTTATATAAATAGAAAAATATATATATGTACATGTAAATATTTGTTTATGTATGTGAGAAATATAAATGTACACTTTTTATGTAAATATGTGAATGTGTGTGTATTAGTGTTGTGTAATTACATCATATATAAATGTATGTTTATAAAAAATTCATCAATATTATAATTATATATTGTATATAAGTGTATTTATATTGAATATTTATAAATAAATTATAATAATTTGCTGTAAAATATGAAATTATATGTGAATATGTATAAATAAATATTTTGAAATATATAATCATATAATTATATATTAAATGGATTAAATTTATATCAATCTATATTTTAACAATGTATTTTATATTTATCCATTTTTTTAAAATGAATTTTATATCTATCCATATTTTTAAAATATATTTTTTATCTAGACACGTTTTAAAAATGTATTTATAACTATATATACAATATATAGGCATATTGAAAAAAATTTATTTAATACAATATCAAATAAATTTTTAACATTATAAAATTATAAAATTATATATAATTATACAAATGTATATATAAATACTATATATACATATGTGTGTATATTAATTAAAAGAGAGAGATATATATATATATTCTAATATTGGAAAATGAATATTAATAAATAATATATTTAAATAAATATATGTATTCATATATCACACACAAAAAAACATATATTTTTAGTATTATTTAAAGATAATTATATAGCTCTATCAATATAAGAGATGTGTGTATATATATACACAAATTAATAGATTTGTTTTAAAATATTCTATAAAAAAAGCTTGCTGCTATGGTAAAATTGTTCATAACATAAAAGGAGGTCCATGGATCGAATATAGGCATGAAAAACTGTGAACATGAGGGTAGTGTAAAACCACTGATAAAGGGGCTTTCTAGGCATTGAAAAAGGGGGTGGTCGAAGTGTGCAAAGAGGTTATAGGGGGTGTGGTGGGGGGTCTAGGAAAAGTGCTTATATAGGGGTGTCTAGATTAAAATGGGGATGAGTGTAGAAATAGTTTTTTAAAAAAATTATAGGTGATTTTTTATGCATTAATAAAGGGTTTATTTATCATTAGGTTTTAAGTGTTTATAGAGGGGTACTTTATCAGCGATTTATAGCACTGGTAAAGGTCCACTTTATGGGATTTTTGTTAGTTATCATAAAAGGGATGTTTTATCATTTCATTAATTAAAAAATCTTTTTTTCACTATTAATTCCAATTTCTGGCACATTTATAATTGAAACATGTATTAGTGGTTCCACTCACATCATAAATTAAAATCCAACCCACTCTCCTTTTGTTCTTCACACCTTAAAATGATTTTGGTTAAATCAAGATATACCCAAAAAAACATCTCAAATTACATCTCCTCATCTTATATTCCTTGGTTAGTTCAAAAATACATTTTAGGAATAAATAATGTATATTCCAAAAGGGGTTTCCCGAGAAGAGGTAAAATTACTTATTATAGGTTTTTCTTTTATTTATTCTTCCCCCACCTTAAAATATTCTATTTTTATTATTATATAATAAAAAAAATTATCCCCTATATAGTTAGGTATTATTACTATTAAGAAATTACCTATAACATTCTTCACTTCCCTTAAATAGTAAACAAAAACATCACACATGTTGGTGGATGACTACAACCTCGTGAACCGATGTGTCACATTTTCCATCAACACCTATCACAGTTGGGAATGAGGAATGATATATTGAATATATATGATATTTTTTAAAAAATTATACCGATGAAGTCATTATATCATAAATACATTCTTTTCACTCTATTCCATGGGGGATATGAAAACATCACTCAAGTGTATGTTGGGCTACCACGTCGCAATGTAATGTGTTTTGGTTTTTACTCACACTTTATATGGAACCCAATAAGGATAAATTTGATGAATATATGATGTATAAATGAAATAATTATAGCATAAATTACATATTTTTCATTCTTATAAGATTATTTATCATTTTATTTCTTTGATTTTCACTCACATATAGATGAAAACATCATTCATATATGTGTAGGCTATAACATTCATGATGCGACATGACTATCTTTTCATCACCATACCCCATAGATAATATATCTAAGTATATTTAAAGAAACAATATGGTATTTTGAAATTATTATAAGAATTAAAATATAAAATATTACTTACCTCTTTTCTATAATGATCACTTAAAAATTGAAACGTTACTCATACGTACGTATGGTCTACCAACTCCATGATCATAACATACTAAAATTCACAAATCCATATTTCATTATTGGTCATAAGAGTATAATTGAAGTATAAATATTAAAAATATTTTATGATTATTATTATTTATATTATGGAACTATATAACATGCCCATGAAATAGAACTTTCAGGATAAATTATGAATGAGATAACAAAGAAATTGGTACACGAAAGAATGAAAATAATGAAATATTATTAATGAACAAGTAATATGATGCTATAAAAGGAAGATATATGATATTATAAATATTAATATATTTCTAAAATTATTTAATAAAATATTAAAAACCACTATACATGTGGTGAAATCATAATCTTCCAAAAGGAAGGGTGAGGTAAGGGACTTCATCTCAATTTCTCTTCATTGAGACATATTGTAATGTCATGCACCTAATTTTATTCATATGGTATATATTTCCTCTTTGAAATATAATATGATGATTCCTTAATAATTCATCATATTTTATGATTATATTTTAATAATATAATATATTTTTATTTTACATGAAATCCTACGTGTTGTAAAAAAGAATATAACTCAATTTCTTTACATTGGGTTATGTGACTTCTTTATCATATTTTATAATCTATGATTCAGTGTGGAATGAAGATTTATTATCTTATATTTTATTAAATTTTTTATTTTTATTTATAGTTTATTCACACAATCAATTCATTTAATAATTCTATCTTCAACATCATTATCAATGAATGGGTTTAGTTTGCAATGTCATTATAAAAAAAAAATATTCTGAATTTTTTGTTAAAGAAAATTATTTATAATTGTTTAATAAACTACTTTAATTTGCTTTTAAAATGTATATTAAATATATTTTAATTTAATATTACAATTTTTACACTCTATGGAATGTAAAATATTTGAGAAAATGTTTATATGAAAATCCTACATCATTTCTGTCTTCGATTGAGAATCATTTTTCTTCCAAAACCTTGTTCTCTAATAATATTACAAAATGTATTCAAAATTATAAAAAAGATTTATTAATTAAGTTTTTAAAAAGTTCATATTTTTTCAAAAAATATTAGAGTAATATTCATATCAATTTCAAAACATATCACAATTTTTTCTTATTGAAAATGTGAAAGGAATATTCTTTTTAAGATATTATAAAAATATAAAATTGTCCTCTATAATAATCAATAAAGGTTTTAAAAAAAATTATGGTTTAAATGAATAATTTAAAATAATTTTATATTAAAAATGTTTTTTGAACTTTTAGTTTTAAAATTATTTTCAATATAAAATATTTTCCCCCCTCAAAAATATTTTTAATGAAATTTTATTGTATTTATTTTCCTGAATTACAAAACCCTTATTCTACATATGCTACACTGAGGATATGTTGTGTTAATATCATGTTTTTTTATTCTATGGATGATTTATGATTATTTTGATCAAGTAAATTATTTAAGTTAAATTTATTTATTCATTTTTTTTCAATTTAAATTATTTTGAAACATTTAGTTTCCAATGATTGTTGGAAATTAAATTTCCCCTAAATATACATATTATTTATAACATATATGATTATTTTTTAAAATATGTAATATTTAACCTTATGGGGTTCTATATTGAATTACATTTTTTATCTAGGGAGAGAATTATAATTATGTATTATTTAATCGATATGGATATTTGATGATAAAGAATATTGTTCCTGAATTAAAATTATTATTTGATATATGGGGAATTATTTTGACATATAATTATAGGTGGAGCCTAAAATTATATATTCTCTTAATAAATAAGTATTATCAGGAGGTGAATTTGTAAGATTTCATTAAATGTGTTTTTACTTATAGTTTAAACTATTTAGTGAAAGGTATGGACATAGTTGTAACATGTTCCTGAGAACCTAAAGTCCAATTATTAAGTATTTACCTCATAGAGAATTCAATTATTATTATTATTGATGATATTTCCACAATAGTATTATCTCTGGAAACATTCTATTCTTATATTATTGATTAAATTGATTATGTTCAATCACCTTTCTATGTTGATGATACTTATTGATTCATGATAACATCAACTTTAATTAACCTTAACTGAGAATTTTAGCTCAACCTTATTTTATTTATTTTCCATGGAATCCATGAACTGTCCAATAACTATACACATGGATATTTTATAGTGAATAATGACATTCTACAAAAAAATTATAATTTTTGTCTCATATGTGATTTGAGAGTCATCTATTAATCTAATTTACCATGAAGAAAACTATTGTATCCGTAATAATGTGATTCCTTGTTTCATATTCCAATGTTCTAAAGTAGGACATGAGATCTTGGTTATTAGGGTTAGAGTCATTATATCTCCCTTTAGGAAGTAAATTCCTAATATATCTCATGTAATAAACTCAGAGCCCATAACACTTAAAAATTATCTTTCTTATAAAGAAAAAATAGTATATATCTTGGATCAAAGAGATTAAGTTATATGGACCATTACTACACACCTACTAAAAGTTCTCTAGAGAAACCACAAATTTAAAGCAGCAACATGGGAAACCAAATATGTAATGAAACAAATATATTATATTTTTTTGTATTAGAGTGATTAATTTTGAGCGAGAAATTATGATTAATGGTTGTAGAATTAATCAAAGGGATAATTTATGAAATAATTTTTTCAAATAAATTTAATTTCTTCGATATCTTTCATTGCTATTAACATTATGTTTAAATTAAACGTGGTAAAATATTAAATTATAGTTATCACTTTGCCGTTGAATTATAGTGTATATGTAACATCCCATGTAAATAAAGAATAATAAATTTGAATGTTTATTAATATTTTTTAATTAAATATTTTTTTACTTTAATGGAGATGCTACGTTTAATAGCGTACCCAATACATAACATTGGGTTTCTTTGAAATCTTATGTTGCACACTAATAATATAATAATATTATTTTAAATAGTTGTTAACAACTAGCCACTATATCAACGGGAATGAATAGAACTAACTAAAATATTATTATACATGTTTGTTAAATGTTTTTACATTTATCTAATAAAATTTTGAGGCTTTAAATGTGAATAAATATGAGCATAAATACACTAATATTCTTTAAAAGGTCGATTTACCGACTTTTGATAGAGATCCCTCTTTAAATATATTTTTTGTCATTTCTATTTGTTCTATTTGAAAAAATAAAATTCTGTTTTAGATTAGGGACATCAAAATTTACTTTGGGTAAATTTTTGGTATTTTTCTGATAAAGGTCATTTTTTAATGAATAGTGAAAAATTCTGTATTTTATTTCAAAAGTTCCTTTTTATCATATTTATTTATATAGTTATATTACTTTTTTAATTGGTTCTAAATTGTAATTAGTATATATATTAACTATTTAATCCAATTTTGTACATTGGAATTAATTTCAATTTGAAATTGGACATAACCAAGTGTCAATATTTTGAGAGTAATTATTTCTTAAAAATACTCTTTTTGTTTTGCAAACGAGATTTAATTTTAAATTTATTTCTTCCAATAATGTTCTTATAATTTAGAAAAAATGGATTCCATATTTTTAATCAGTAGTTCCAAATTTTGTAAATAGGTAACTTTTATTTTTAGACATTTTAAATATTTACTTCAGTAAATATTTAATTTACCATGATTAAAAGGTAAATATAGTAAATAACGGTAAAATATAATATTATAATAACATTAAATTACCCTAACATGTGTAATAATCTAATTGGATGATTCATATCTGACTATGGGCATCCTTGGGTCGAATTTGGGACCCCATGGAGCCACATGGGAGTAATAATGACACATTATATAAATTAATTTAAAGTAAAGAAAAAAAATGAAATAAACAAATATCTTTTATTAAATAAATTTTTACATGGGGTTATATAAATTATTCTTCTAAATATAAATATTCATTGGAAATAGAAAAAAATTCCAACATCATGGTATTTGTTTTTATAAATTTTGGACGTCAAATAAATTAAATTATTTATGACAGAATAATGATGCAATATTTACCTAATTAATAAATGATTTAAATAAAAAAGATTATAAATTTAAAGAAATATCCAACACATGTCCAATTAATATTGGATATTTTTATTTTGGCCATGAGTCATCTTAATATTGACTTTAATGATTATTTGACCTTTTGAAACCAATGATGTGTTTATAATAAAATAATTGTTTCAAACTTTCCTAAAGAGCCCCTCATCCCCCTTATAAAAAGCTCTCTATTTTAACTCATTCCTCGCACTTCTCAAGAATTTGGATCATAAAAAATCTTCTCTAATATGATCCCAATATCCCTATGTTCATCCTATAAGCCATACCTTAGTTAGAAAGCACTTCAAAACCTCTTCAGGATCAAACCAAAGGGAGTTACCCAATTTATGGGTAACATATTCTCTTAAGTTATTTTGATTTATATTACTTATCCAACCCCTTAAACTCTTTTATTAATTTATTTTATATCAACAACAGTATCCTAAATACCCTAGGATGTTTTTATGAGAATTATTCAAACAACACATACACACAACATCATCTAATTGATGAAGAACACACTATTTCTATGAATGGAAAACTAACGCCTCACAATGTGATGGATGTTTAATTAACTCCTACCTCCTCTCATGGCATCCATTTAAATGGAACTGTATCTATATATGATATATATTATGTTTATATATTTTTTGTGCTACTATAATTTTTAATTATATCATACCATTAGGGTTTCCATAGTGGGTAAACGCGATAACTTCATTTTAGGAAATGTGGACTACCTCCCCCTCAATGTGATATGACTCTTTAGTGCCATATGTGGGATGTATAAAGGATAGAGTTAATTATATTATATATGTTATTACATTGGAATTTTAATATAAGTAGGTATCATTATGTTTTAATTCTATTAAAGTACGAAATAGAAATGAAAGTAGCTTTCATATGTATGTACGACTTACCGTCTCCATGAATTGTGCATTTAATTTCTTATCTTCAAATGTTTTTTATTGTTATAAATACATATATCTATATTAGATATATATATGATTTGTATTATATCTAAATCAGGAATATCATTATAGAGATAATGAGTTTTTGACGACATGGATAACTTTTAATTATAAGTTGTTCATTTCTACTCAAGTACCAAATATCAACGAAACCACCGTTAATAACTTAATGATTACATAATTTTTATAAAATTCTAATAAGTGATATAAAAAGAATAATAAATTTGAGAAAGGTTCTTAACAAATTATAAATTAACTTTAGTTTATTATTCAAATGATTAAAGAATGATTGGGTCAAGTTGGATATGAGGTAAGGGACTTCGTCTCCACCCCCTTTCATTGAGGCATATGTTGTTTTAATCTAAACATTATTTTATAAGGTGTATAAATTCATTTTAGTTTTCATTTAATTCAATGGGAATCTATTCATACGAGGAGTTTTAATGAATGACAAAAAAGAGTTTTTTTAACGTAAGCTGTGACAACGACCTTTTCGCCACTACGAGTGTTATTTGATCTTTGGCTTCCATAACAACACGAAATGTTTTTAAAAGAAAAATAAATACCATATACTCTTTTAGGTATTTTGGTATTGAATATGGTTTTGATAATGGATTTTTATGTTGATATATTTAAATGATATATTGTGATTAGAATATGCAAATTTTATCTTTCCTTTATGTTTATTTTTTGTGTTATGAATATGGTATGGTTCTTGGTAATTGTTTATGTATACGGGTGGTTTTGTGATTATCCTATGGCAGGTGAGCCCGACATAGCTCTTTAATTAATTGGGTAACGTGACAGAGCTAAATGTGAATGTTTCTCCTAATAGATTTAGGGAATATACTGTGATGTGTGTTCCAAATATAACTCCCTACATAGCTGTGATAGCTAAAATGTAAGTATGACATGTATGCCACATGTAACCGTTATGATTTATGTTTTCTATGTGTTATTTATAAATCTTATGATTTCATGAGCTATGTTAAAGTTCTTATATTATGTATGTAATGATGAACTAATGTGTTCATTGATTGTTTTATAACCCTAACTGGGATTTTTATGCTCATTCCATGTTTTGAAATGTTTTTCACAGGACTTAATGTTGAATAGGGTCAAGGATGAGATCAAGGAAAAGTCATGCTATCTAATATATGGAACTATACATGACCATTTTTTTCAAGAGTTTTTATTTTTTTTGAAAAAATGAAAACCGAGAAGTAGTGTCTACTTTGCATTCTTTCGAGTTGTAATAGTTATGTCATTATTATGTAAAACTCTAAACGTGAAGAGATCCTCATTGTTAATTATTCATTTAAATCAATATTATGTAATGTTTTATGGACGAGTCCTTATAGTTGGTGTCAAAGGTCAGTTTAGATAACTCGAAGAGTTAGGGTAGTGTTAAATTAATATCCATAAATTAATTTATGTTAATATTGAAATGAGATAGAATTTACAGATTACCATGTTGCTCTGCCTAATATATTTCTGTGTTTAGAATGGTTTTCCATAGAGTAAATAGGGTAGCTAGGATGGGACGACATTAGGAGGATGACAACCATCCAAATCAGCAACCTGAGATGGTCGAAATCGAAACTGAACAATTTGTGGGAGTGATGGCATAGTTGAATCAGGCTATAAATGGTGGTGGTATCCACGAACAAGATCATCCAGATCAACCATAGAGGAACATGTTAGTGGTTGAGCATTTTATGAGGAAACATCCCCCACCATTCAGAGGATCATCTGGCCTAGTGCTAGTATAAGGGTGGATTAAATCAATGGAGAAATTTTTTGATGTCTTAGGGTGTTCATAACACCAAAAGTTTAGTCTTTCTATTTACCCTTTGATGGTGAAGCTGATTAGTGGTGGTCGATGGTGAAAAATATCAGGGATATTGAGGGTATTGATGCTCTTGATTATGATGAATTCGAATGTATGTTCCTTGAGAAATATTTTTCCTAAGGTTTTTCAACATGGGAAGGAAATATATTCCTATAATTGAGGCAGGAGAATGACTTAGTGGCTGATTATTAAGAAAAATTCAATTGAATGACAAGGTATGCTTCAAATTTCATACGAGATCTTGATAGAAAAATAAAAAGTTTTTTACTTAGGATTTATTCCAATGTATCGAAGGGATATAGCTTCTCGGGAGTTCAAAAGTTATAAAAAACTTGTTCATTGTGTGGAGAAGGTGGAAATGGAGTTTGCTAATGATTATGCGTTCTTACACAAACAACAACATAAGAGGTCAAGGTGGCAGATGAAAGAGAATAACACTTCAAAAAAGTCTTATGGTAAGAAACGTATGTTTACAGATTGTGAAAATTGTGGTAAAAAACAAGTTGGGGAATGGCTTTTGAATTATATTAAGGGCTACCGATGTGGTAAAATGGGATATAAGGCTCATAATTACACTGAGAAATATCAAGGTAATGGTAAGACAAAATCTAATTTACAGTCAGTAAAATGTTTTAAGTGTAATGAAATGAGTCATTATGGAAATGAGTGTGCAAAGAATAACTCAACTGAGGGAAAGCAACCAGATTACCAGAATAAAGGGGTGGTGAAATCATTTACAAATACCTCAGAAGATGTTGGGACATCAAATGAAGTAGTATTAGGCACACTGTTTGTTTGTTCCGATTATACCAATGTACTGTCGGATTTAGGGTCTACACAATTGTTCATTCCGGAAATATTTTCTAGTAAATTAGAAATTCCATCTCATGATATGAATTCAAAAAGTATGGTTAAAACAGCTGGAGGAAATGTTGGGACAAAAAGAAATTATGAGAACCTTCCTTTCCTTGTGTGCAGGAAGAATCTACATGAAAATCCTATTTTTTTTGCCTCTAGTAGAGTTTGTTTTTATTTTGGGTATGGATTGGATTTTTGTTTATCATGCTAAGATTGGCTACAGAGCTAAAGTGGTTTCTTTTTAGAAATATTTTCAGTTTGTGTACAATAATGAACCCTTACTTTTGATAACATATGAAGAAGCTGAGAAACTAGTAAAAGATTGAAATGAGTGTTACATTACATGTATTGTTGAAAATAAAGGAAGTGATGAGATTAATGAGGTGCCTGTGATAAATGAGTACCTTGATGTTTTTCCTGATGAGTTTTTAGGTATTATACCGGATCCAGATGTTTAATTTACTATTGAATTAGTTCCTGATGCTAAACCAATTTCAAAAACCACTTATTGAATTCCTTAAATTAAACTTTTAGAGTTAAAGAAGCAACTACATGAGTTATTATATAAAGGTTTCATTCAACCTAGCACATCACCATGGGGTGCTCCTGTCTTATTTGTAAAAAAACTATGGTTCAATGAGACTTTTCATTGATTATAGAGAATTGAATAACATCACTTTTAAGAACAAGTATCCTTTGCCTCATATCGATGGTTTTCTTGATCAGCATCAGGGAACTCAAAATTTTTCAACAATTGATCTATGGTTGGGGTACAATCAGTTGAAAGTAAAGGAAACAGACCTTCCGAAGACCACGTTTCGTACTAGATAATACACCTGCTATATTCATTGATCTTATGAATAGAAATTTTAGTGATTTCTTGGATAAATTTTTGGTTGTGTTCATTGATGATATTTTGGTTTTTTTAAATGTAATTAGGGGCATGAAATTCATTTATGAGTTGTCTTGAAACCTTAAAATAAAATAAACTGTATGTGAAATTCAGAAAGATTGAGTTTTGGTTACAAAAAATTTCATTCCTGGGTCACATTTTTTCAAAAAATGGAATAACTGTTGATCCTTCTAAAACAAAAGTTGTTGAAGAATGGCCAATACCCACAAATATAACCATTATTCATAGTTTTATAGTTTTGGAAGGTTATTACTGAAGGTTTTTTAAACAATTTTCATGTTTATCTAGTCCAATGACTAAGTTGAATCGAATAGTTTTTAAGTTCACCTGGGAAAAAATGTGTTTATTGTTTTAATGAATTGAAAATAAGATTGCTGAATTCTCTAGTTTGGGAACTGTCTTCCAGAAATTGTGAGTTTGTTATATATAGTGATTCTTTGTTGAAAGGACTTGGTTGTGTCCTTGTGCAGAATGATCAGGTATTTTCTTATACTTCACGTTAGTTCAAACATCATGAGTAAAATTACCCTACACATGATTTGGAATTATCTGATATTACTTTTTCTATAACAATTATGAGGAATTATTTATATGGAGTGAAATGTGAAATATATACTGACTACAAATGTTTGATGTATATATTCACTCAAAATAACTGAACATGAGACATAGGAGATGGTTGGAATTAATCAAGGATTATGATTGCACGATCCATTACCATCCAGGAAAGGCAAATAAAGTGGATGATGGTTTGAGTCAAAAATGTAATGATTCAGTAACCATGGTACGTTTGGTATATACTCCTTTGGTTTTTGATTTGATGAACTTTGGCATAAAAGTTGTTGGTGCAATAAATTCTTCTTTTTTCCTTCAGGTGTTGGTGGAGTCATCTCTGTCGAACAGAATTTAGCGAGCGCAGAAAGAAGAAAGTGAGTTATAGAAAAAGTTAGAGTTGGTTCAGAAGGGTAAGATTCCTAAATTTAACATTCATAATGATTGTGTTTTGAGGTTTGGGAAATGATTATGTGTCCATTGTTATATACAGTTGATGAATGAGTTTTTATGTGAATCTCATAGTTCCTTGTTTTCAGTTCATCCTGGTAGATCTATGATGTACATATATCTTCAAGAGTATTACATTTGGGATGGAATGAAAAGAGATATTTCTAGTTTTACAATGTTTTGTTTGACTTGTCAGTAGGTTAAAACAGAGCGGTAGTTACCGAAAGGGATGCTTTAGTCTTTACCGGTGCACAAGGGGAAATGGGAAAATATATCCATGGAATTCCATGTGGGATTACCAAAGACATATAGAGGTAACAATGAAATTAGGGTTATTGTGGATCGATTGACTAAATATGCCCATTTCCTTCTTATTCGAGATACTTTGTCTCAAGATCAACTTTATCAGTTGTATGATAATGAGATAGTCAGATTTCATGGTGTTACCCTCTCCATTGTATCAAAACGTGATCCAAGGATTACTTCTAACTTTTGGAAAGACATTCAGTAGTCGTGGGTAATAGATTAAATTTTAGAACATCTTTTTATCCTCAATCAGATAGTCAGTGAGAACGAAAAATTCATACCCTAGAGGATATGCTACGAGCTTGTTCACTAGATTACCAGGGATTTTGGGACCAACATATTTCATTGGTTAAATTTTCATAAAATAACAGTTTTCTTTCCAGTATACATATGGATCTATTTGATGCATTATATGGGAAGCGTTTCCGAACTCTAGATTTTTGGGATGAAGTAGGTGAAAGAATGCTAATGGGACCATAATTGGTAGAAGATATTGTAGAAAAAGATCAGTCAATTCAAAAGAACATTAGAACAGCTTAGAGAAGGCAGAAAAGCTATGATGATAACTGGAGGAAGGATCTATCTTTAGAGGTAGGTGATCATGTCTTTCTCAAAGTTTATCCATGGAAAAGTGTGATCTGGTTTGGTAAGAAGGGAAAGTTGAGTCCGAGGTTCATTGGACCTTATGAAATCATGGAGAAATTTAGAGCAATTGTGTACAGAGTGGATTTACCCCCAATTTTCTCTAAGGTACACAATTTTTTTCATGTTTCAATGTTGATAAAGTATATGACAGATCCATCTCATGTATTAATCCTAGAGGCAGTTCAGTTGGAAGAGAATCTATCCTATAAGGAACAACTATTCCAGATTCATCACCATAGAGAGAAAGTGTTGCAGATTAATACATTTGAATATAACATCCCAATTAAATAAAGAATAATACATTTGAATATTTACTAATGTTTTTGAATTAAATATTAAATTTACTTTAATGGGGATTCTATGTTCGATAGCATTCCCAATATGCAAAAAATAGTTTCTTTGAAATCTTATGTTGCCCAATAATAACATAATATTATTATTTTAAATGGTAGTTAATGACTAGCCATTGTATCATCATGAATGAATAGAAATAACTAAAATATGATTATACATATTTGTTAAATGTTTTTACATTTATCTAATAAAATTTAGAGGCTTAAAATATGAATGGATCTAAGTATAAATACTCTAATATTCTTTAAAAGGTCGATTTACTGCGTTTTGATGGTGAACCCTCTGTAAATCTAGTTTTGGTCATTTTTATAAATTATAGTTGATAAAATATAAATTTTATTTAGATTTGGGACATCAAAATTTACTTTGGGTATATTTTTGGTATTTTTCTGACAAAGTTCATTTTTTAATGAATAGTGGAAAATACTGTATTTTAATTTAAAATTTCCTTTTAATATAATTTATTAATATCATTGGATTATATTTTTAATGGGTTCTAAAGTGTAATTATATTATATTTTTACGAGTTAATCTAATTTTGGACATTTTAATCAATTTAAATTTTAAATTTGACATAAACAAGTATCAATCTTTTGATAGATATTATTTCTTAAAAACATGTTTTTTGTTTTAATAGCAGAAATTAATTTTAAATTAATTTCTTCCACTTCGGTGTTTTGAATTTATAAATATAGATTCCATATTTGAATTTTTAGGTCCAATTTGTTTAAATGTGTGACATTTATTTTTGTACATTTTAAATATTACTTTAGAAAATATTTTATTTACCATGATTAAAAGGTAAATATAGTGAATATGGTTAAAATATAATATTATAATAATATCTAATCACCATAACATGTGTCTGAATCCTATTGGATGATACATATTAGACCATGGGCATCCTTGGGTCGAATTTGGGACCCCATTGAGCCACATGGGAATAATAATGACACTTTATATTAATTAATTTAAGTTAAAGACAAAATTGAACATAACAAATAACTTTTAGTAATTAAATTTTCACATTAGGTTATATAATTTTTCATCTTGACTATAAATATTAATTGAAATATAAATAAATTTCCCGCATCATGGTAATTTATTTATAATTTTTGGACATCAAATATATTAAATTATTTATGACACAATAATGATGCAATATTTACCTCATTAATAAATGATTTAAATAAAAAAGATTATAAAAATTAAAACAAAATCTAAAACCTGTACAATTCTTATTGGATGATTTTATTTTGACCATTAGTAATCTTATCTTCAACTTTAACAATTATTTGACCCTTTGAAACTGAAGATGTGTTTATAATAAAATAATTATTTCTATCTTTCATAAAGAGCCCCTCCACTAACTTATAAAAATCTCTCACTTATAACTCATTCCTCACACTTCTAAAGCCTTTTACTCTAACAAAATCTGTTTTATAAGCTCCCGATATCCCTCTGTTAATCCTATTAGCCTTACCTTAGGTAGAAAGGACTTCTAAAAACTCTTTCGTTTCAAACCAAATAGAGTTACCCGATTTTAAGGTAACATATTCTCTTATTTATTTTTGTTTTATTTTACTTATAAAACACCCTAAAATATTTTATTCCATTATTTTATAACAAAACTAGTATCCTAAATACTCTAGGATGTTGTTATGAGAAGTATTTGAACTAAACTTATACACACCTCCACTTAATGGGTGAAGAACATACTATTTCTGTGATGGGAAAACTGATGCCTCACGAAGCGATGGCTGTTCAATTATCTTCTACCACCTCTCATAGTGGCCATTAAGATGGAATTGATTTATATATGATATATATTATGTTTATATTTTCATTATGATTCTCTATTTTTCATTTATAGAATACCTTTATGGTTTCCATAGTGGGTAAACATGAAAATTTCATTTGAGGAAGTGCGGACTACCGCCCCCTCAAAGTGATATGACTCGTTAATTCCATATGTGGGACATATAAAGGATAGAGTTAGTGGTATTATATATTATATTTTAGTGGAATTATAATATACCTAGGTATCATTATTTTCTAATTATATTAAAGTACTAAATAGAAATGAAATTAGTGTTCATGCATACGTATGGCTTACCGTCTCCATGAATGTTGCATTTCATTTCTTATCTCCAAATGATGTGTACTGTTATAAATACATATATATACTGGATATATATTATGTATATGATATGTAAATCTTTAATATAATTATGTTGATAATGGATTGTTGATGACATGGAAAACTTGTAATTATAAGGTTTTCATTTTTACTCAAGTACTAAATATCGACCAAACAACTGTTAATAACTTAATGATTACATAAAGTTTATAACATGGTAATAAGGGATATAAAAGGAATAATAAACTTGAGAAAGGTTCTAATGCAAGTAGAAATTAACTTTAGTTTATTATTCATGAGATTAAAGAACAATCATGTCAATTCGGACACTAGGTTAGGGACTTCGTCTCAATCCCCTTTCATTGAGGCATATTTTGTTTTATTCTCAGCATTATTTTATACAGTGTATAATTACCTTTGAGTTTTCATTTCATTCAAAGGGAATATTTTCCAATGAGGTGTTATACTAAATGACTAATATATGATGTTTCTTTTTAACATAAGCAGTGACAATGACCTTTTCCGCCACCACGAGTATTATTTTATCTTTGGCTTCCTTAACAAGCCGAAAAGTTTTTAAAAGAAAAATTAAATACCATATACTCTTTTATGTATTTTGGTATTGAATATGGTTTTAATAATGGATTAGTTATCAATATATTTAAATGATATATTGTGATTAGAATGTGTAAATTTTATCTTTCCTTTATGTTTATTTTATGTGTTATGAATATTTTATGGTTCTTGGGCATTGTTTATATATACAGGTTGTTCCGTGATAAACTTAGGGTGGGTGAGCCCCAGATAGCTCTCTAATGCATTGGGTATTGTGACAGAGGTAAAATTTAATGTTTCTACTAAGATATTTAGGGAATATACTATGATGGGTATTCCAAATGTAACTCCATACATAGCTCTGATAGCTACAATGTAAGTATGATATGGATGCCACAAATAAACTTTATGATTTATTTTTTCTATGCGTTATTCATAAATCTTATGATTTCATGAGGTATGTTAAAGATCAGATGTTATGTATGTAATTATGAACTAATGTTTTCATTCTTTGTTTTATAACCCTTACTGATCTTCTTATGCTCATCCCATGTTTTGAATTTTTTTTCGAAGTACTTAAAGATAAATAGGGTCAAGGATGGGATAAAGGAAAAGTCACGCTTTGTAAAACATGGAACTAGACTTGACACTTTTTTTCAAGAGTTTTTATTTTAAAAAAAATGGAAACCGAGTAGAAGTGTCAAATTTGTAATCTTTTGAGATGTAATAGTTGTGTGCTTATTCTCTAAAACTCTAAACTTGAAATGATCCTTAATGTGAATTATTCATTTAATTCAATATTATGTAATATTTTAAGGACAGTTCCTTATTGTATAAATAGGAATAAATAATTTATAAAAAATATGGATATATATATATATATAAATGAATTCATATGGAAAAATTATGTAGCAATATATATAAAATGTTTTTGAATGTAAAAGATATATTTTTCAGAAAAAACAGTTTTATGTGCATAATTTATTTTTATCTTCATAAATTAACTAAATCAAAATTGGTGAATTATTATAATGAAACTTATATATATTATATTAAATAAATTTTTAACATTAATTTATTATTTTTTATATGAATGAGAGAAGAATAGATATTGTTTTATATAAAAAAACATTTTTTTAAAAAAATTAGTATTCATAATGTGTTACATTATTATTTTAAAATTAATTTATTCCACTTATTTATATTTAATTTGATAAAATGGATTAAATATTTTGAATCATGGGGTACATGTTTGATAAATATTTCCCTTTTATTTTCTATCAATATGAATAGTTTCCGTAGTAAAATATTTCACATCTATAAAGGTGAATTTAGTTTTGTCTTGGTTTTACATAAGTGATAAGGATATATTGTTTTCATACTAATTCTTATTGGATGAATTAAATTATAAAATTATCACTTTTTACAGAGAACTGAGTTTCTTAATGAAAAAAATCCCAATAAAATGAATAATATAATATTTAATGCAAAGAATGTTTTAAAATGTAACTCTCTATATTAAACGTTCTCCTATGTGTCCAAATTGGGACAAAATATGTCTATTAATTAATATAAGTGTCTATATTGAGATTAACGAAATGATTTTAATGATAAAAATTTATTTCAAATTTTTAGTAATTATATAATAATCTTAAATTATTACAAAACATAAATGAGGAATTTCTCTAATTAAAAGAATTACAATAAATGATTTTAAAATTTATATATAAATAAAATTTCATTTATTTTAGGCATCAAATTAATTTTTTAGATTAATTTGACTTATTATTGTTATGTTAAATAATTATATTTGAATATAAAACATTCCTTTATGTCTTTTTTGTTAAATTAAATGAAGAGTGTCTAAATAACAATTATTGATAATCTATGAACATTATATTATAATAAATTAAATAAAAAATCATAAAAATTAAAATATTCAAATTGGTATCATATTTGGTCTGAAATTTATTCCCTATATCAGTTATATTCCATTTTTAACCATCTTCTTTTAGAATTACTTTGATATATTTTAATCTTATGGGAAATTCCAAGGGTACCCCTATTTTTAATTATAAAATGAACCCCTCCATTCTCGTTTTCACACCACAACGAGCCTTATTTCTTTACCAAACTCTACAAAGTTATCTTATCCATCTCCTAAAATATATTATTTAAGTTCTTATATTCCTAATATAACAATCCTTTTTCCCGTAAGAGGATATCTGAAGAGTTATTTTAAATAAGAGGTAATATAATTAATTTATAACATTGTTTTTAATTATACTTTTACCTACAATAAATGAATTACATTCGTTATAAATTAATAATTTCAGTATCCTTAATATATAAAAATGATATTATTGTTATTAAACCACATTTATTCACCCTATTTCCATCCAATTGGATGTTAACATATTTCTTCTGCGTACGTACGACATATCATCCCCACGTAACAATACAAATAATTTCTCATGAAAATATATTATGGATTGTTAATATGTAATTTATGACATTAATATATGATAATTATAAAATAATTATACTTATTTAATGAAAATATATTATATAACCTTTTACTATCCAAAACATTGGAAAATTATAACGTCGATCAAGCGTACATGTGCACTGCTAACTCCATGAGGTAATGATTTTTTTTCATTTCAATTTTATTTGGATTGTATTAAGGGTATATTAAAGGAATATATATTTATTATATGATATATTAATTATTATTTGATGAGAATTTTTTTTCCATTATTTTGTTGTGTCCGTTTAAAAATGGAAAAAACATTCATATGTACGTACGTCCTACCATCTCTACAAACAATTTAATTCATTTTTTATAACTGTATTTTGTGAATGTATCTAAATATATATATATATAATATTTATGATATTAATATAATTATTATAATTTTATAGATGATATAAATATGATGAAAATACATATACGAAAACTACTGAACAAACAAATGCATGAAAAACGAGGCATATATCAATCAAAATAATATTTTTAATAAAGAATATTTAAAAAAAGGGTTCTAAAATGTTATAATTAAATCATATATAATGTGATAAATATGTGTGTGGTTATGTAATATATCTATAATAAATATTTATTTATGATATAGGATGTTCCAATTACTATGAATGAATTTGGGACTAGGGTAAGGGTTTTTTTCCCCACTTTTATTTCTGGGATCTTTATGTCTACTTCACCACTAAGTTCTTTTGTGGGGTGTATATACTACCCATTTGACATATTATATCCTTTATATAATTATTTTAATGATATTTAAAATTTGAATTTACATTATTCATTCATGGAACTCATTATCCAGTGGTTACTAATGTGGTAATTGATTTTTTTCTCATAGAAATTTTAGGGGGATATATGCCATATTCACCACTAATTTCATTTATATGGTGTTTATTATTCCTATGATTTTATATGATGATTTTTATTTTGAAATTTAATGATATTTATATATAAATATTTTTTTTTCTATTTTAAGGGGATAACGATTCAAATTATACCAAAGTATTAAGGGCTTTTGGTTAAAAATCATTATTTATGGAGATTGATGTGATTATGCTTCCAATGATGATTTATTATGATATAAATCTCATGAAAATAATAAATTTTCTTCTCCAGTTTTTATTTTCTGAATTTTATTATTTTCCTTTTTTTTCATCTTTATCATTAAATATTCTAAAAGGAATTTTAAAGGAAAATCAATTTTGTTTCACTCTTTGGTCAAAGAACATTTTTCAGATATCCTTGTTTTTAAAATTTTTTTAAAATGGTTTATACGATTATGAAACAAAATTTACTGAAATAGTGTTTCTTCTCATTTTCCAAACATGGTACTTTTTTACTTTTTACCAAAAATGTGAATGGAATGTTTTCTTTTTATCTAACTCAACATGGATAAATATTAACACTATCATTAAAAATAAATGTTTGGTGGAATATTTTACATGTTTCCAAGGTTCTTTCCAATGAAAATTATTTACATAATATTTTGTATATTTTTATTTTAAAAGTTAATTTGAAAATTGGATATTTATTTTTTTCAAGAAATATGTCAAGGATATTTTAAATGGATTTTCATATATAATGGAATCTATTAATGTTACTTATGATTTACTTCGAATATAATACATTGATTCCAATAATAATCTTTCTCTAGATTGTTAGTGTTTATTTTGATGATATGTTTATGAATCCCATTTATATTCTATGTGTTATGATAATTTTAATTGATGAAATTTTTATGAAACCAGTTTTCTTTACACGGGTTATGATTTGACGAGATGATGGATATTTGGTAATATTTTGGAATAAATATACATGGTTTTCATTATGTAATTGTGGTTATGTTAAAACTAATGATAGTGGTAACATTATAAGCAAGGATGTCAGTTACATTATAACCAAAGATGGTGGTTATGTTATAACCAAAGATGATGGATATGTTATAACCAATGTTTATAGTTATGTTATTACCATGGATAGTGGTAAAAGTATAACCATAGATGGTGGACATGTAACCAAAAATGATGGTGGTCAGTTATAACCATGAATGGGTGGGACCTAAATCTCAATCAAATGCATTGGGTAAATATTGTTATCTCCTTAGATAAACCAGACAAGAATTGGGCGTAAACCGAGTTTAGTGTGGTAAGTTTTCCACTATGATAGCCTTTGTAATAAAACATGTCTACTAATATGTTTTGGGGGTGTAAAAGAAATACACTATGACAATATTCCAAGTTAACGTTGTAATCTACGATGGTTTAAGGAGTGAACCCAATAAACAAATATAGTCTCAGCAATGAACCTTATCTATTAAGAAAATGATTTCATATACTTTTGTGTTTCAAAATAATTACATGTTTGATTTGAAGTGTTATTATCCCATTGTTCATGTTATTTTATTCATTTTCAATTCATTTCATATGAACTACAAGCAATTTTTACATGAATCAAGATTATGATCTATGATATGTAAGGTGTATATTTAAAATGTTATTCTCATGTTATAAAACACTTTTGTTCTTATTATGCTTATTTGATCATTGATATCCCCCTTATTTACCATATCATGAATTTACTATCAATACCTCCATTTTTTCATTCACCAACTTATGAAGAACGATTTTAGAAATGATATTTCAAAGAAGGGTGCTAGTTTTAAAGAACATAGTTGATAAAATATTGATAATTTAAAAACTAGTGGTTTATGTGTCTATGATTATATAGGAAGTAGATATATAATATTAAACATTGGATCATTATGTTATATAATTAATATATATAAATTTGGGTTTGATGTCTGTATATGAAAGGTTAGAGTAATATATAAAAATAATATTTAAATAAATTCACAATAAAAAATGTCACTCTCTTTGTTTTAAATATCTCTTATGAGTTCACAAAGGGGAAAAAATTGGTGAATGAAAATGACAAATTAAATTGAATACTGAAATTAAATTCATGATTTAACATTATTTGAAATTTTTAGGTATTAAATAATTTCATTAAATTATTCATGAACTCTAAAACAACATTTACTCAAATAATAGAATTATAAAATAAATGAATTTTGAAATATTAAATGTAATATAATTATGGTGATTTAATGTTTTATACATATTTTTTAGATAAATATAAAAAAAATTATATATGTTAAATTATTATAATTGATTTTTTTCTTCTCCTTGGTGTCTATAATATATGATTTAATGAATTGTTCCAAAACTGATATTAATGATATTTTATGGAAAAAATATTTTATTAATTTTTTAAAAATTATAAAAGAACTTAAAGATGGAACTTAGGATAATATATGGATGAAAATTTTATTCCTTGACCACTTATGTATCAATAGTATTCTCATAATCAAAATTAAAACCATTTAACATGGAAAAGGTTGTAACTGTGGATAGGGTAAAAATTGGTTAACTAATAGTGTAAACTAAAAGATAAGGTCTAAAAAACCTCATAAACCTACCCAAATTCAGCTATTTTAGGGAAATAAAACCAAATACAACCTTATTTTAGAATATTTTTACATTTTAATGTATTTTAATTGATAATGAGTATTTTATAATTTAATAATGTAAGAAATTCCAATTGTGGCCCTCACTATAATTATATAATAGAACCACATACCTTTACTTATTTGGAACTTTAATGTAATATATGCAGACCATACCCCACCAAAATCAATCCCCAAAATATTTTTCCCTATTCTATATTTTCTGGTATTCCATAATTACACATAATAGGATCTTTAAGAGGAGATCTAAAGGAGTTCATTCAAACAAGAGGTAATGGCCTTAACTAGCCACTTTATTTCTACTAATCATTATTTCCACATAAATGTTTTTTATTTATCATAGAATAATTAATTATGTTCCCAAAATATAATTAAATTTATAAAAATTACTAGACCAACATTATCTAACCTATTTCCAATCAAATAAGAAATAAATATCTCAATCATACGTATGTACCACTCACTGTCTCTGTATAGAAATAAATTTCATTTTCCTCACCATATTTTATAAATGAGTATTATAATAGGTTTATTGTTTTTATATGATATGTATGTGATAATTATTAATTTTTAATGATAATATCACATCTAACATATTTCCTTTACATCCATTGTAAAATGATAATGACACTTGTATGTGCGTGTGGACTGCCACCCCCACGAAGCGATGTAATTATTTCTTCATTTCTATTTTAATTGTATGGTAATAAAGATATCTTTAATTAATATATCATATATATGTTATAATAATAATAATTTTATTCGATTTTTAATTATTCTTTAAATTTATTTTGTTCAATGCATCAAAAAATGAAGACAACGTTCATACATATGTATTACTTACCGTCGTAATGAACGGTGTAATTAATTTTTCAATATCTACCATTTTATGGATGAATCTAATTACATATATATATAATATGATAATGATATAATTTATAATATTATGGAGATGATAGAACCATGACCTAAGTAAAAGGACTAGAGATACTAAACTGAAATACCCATGGAAAATGAAACAACTAACACCCAGAAATTATGATTTAAATAAGTAATTTTAAATAATTTCGAGCCAAAATATTATAAAGGGAAAATATTTGACATTATAAGTTTGTAATTTATTATTTTAGAAAATTATAATAAATATAAATTTATTACACATGAGTTTAGAGTGCTTTTAAAGAATGTTTAACTCAAGGTAAGGGGTTTTCAAGTAAAATTGAATTCTTTGGGACATATTTTATGGAAAAGTCTGATATTATATTATTACATGTACATAAAACCCCTTTTAAATGTTATATTTTAATGGCTTGACCGTAAAAATTATAGGTCATTGTATTTTTGTACTATAATTCAGACATGAGGATGTTTTTAGTTTATGGTTTTAGAGAAATAGATTAAACTCTCAAAATGTAAACCAATACATTAGATGTGGACACATATACTCATTATACATGATTTCAAAAATATTAAACTATTTAAAATAAAATATATCTTATATTTTTGGAAAATGTTCACAACAATCACCTTGATATCATCCTTTTCATTATTCCCCCTTAACCTATATGAAAGGTATTTTAAAAACATGGGATGAACAGAAAATCTCAATAAGGGTTATAAGAATAAATTAAATTGTTAGTTCAGTAAAAATATGAAAATTCATATAAAAATTACCCTTATCTATAATATTTTATAAGAATATTAAATACAACATTTTCATATGTAAAAAAACACACATTTTTTCTCCCAGAAAAGCATTAAAACCAATAGCAAGGAATTAAAAATCCATTAGGTGAATTAGAGGGGCATATACATAAAATAATTTCAAAACCATTAAAAATCAATTAAATTGGAACAAAAATATAGATGACATACAATTAATATATTACGGTATTACGCAAAGAAATCTGGTCCGCCACATATTAAGCTGTAATGGTCTTACTGAGTACTATCTAGAGCACCCTATGTGAAGTTTTAATATGATTCAACTTTGCTCTCTAGGCCACCCCATGATTAGATGTAATAGGATTAATTGGAACTATCTCAGCCTCCCCCTATATTAGCTATATCAGGCTTACCGATTTCCTATAATGCTCAAGTACCATATCATTAATAAAACACATAAATTAAAAATCCCTTTGAAAAATACTTTTAATCCCTTATAAAAAAATAATTTTATATAAAAATACCCATTAAAAATCCACATTCATTAGCAAAATTATCATAAATAATGGAAGATGGGTTTTCGTTTAACAAATTATGTAATCATTCAAAGGCGTCAAGGAATTAAATAACAATCATAGTGGTGAGAAAGCCTTTTTCACTATGTACGTTAAGAATAGATTTTTTTTCATCTTTCAAAACATTCAGCATTAAACAACTAAAAATAATCGTTTTGAAAACTTTTGAATGGAATTAAAAATAAAAATAAAATTTTTGGTATAATCCTTTTATATCTATATAAATTAATATGTCAAATTATATCAACTATATTCACATGGATAAAAAATGATAATTAAATCTTTAAACATTCAAGGTGTATCATACCACTTTGATCATTTAAATTATAAGCACCATAAAAGAATAACATTTAAAAAAACATAAAATTACATGATAATAAATAATTTTATGATATGATATGTCAAAAGGTGGATTTATATACACCATATAAAATAATGTGGATGTATATCATCAAAATAGGCCTTAATGAATGAAGATTGAGACGAAATCCCTTAGGTTGAGTGTTACTATTCACGTACAATATTTATATTCATCAATATAAAATATAAATTAATTATTTACAGTATTATAATAATTTAAATGTTTATAATTCTTTTATATCCCTTAATATCTTTTTTTAATAATTACATAATAATTTAAGTTCACGTCGGAGGTTTTGATGATATTCGGTACATGAGTCCAAGATGTCTTTGGTATGATGTCTATAGTCAAAGTGGTCATTAGTAAATCATAAATATTGTAATATTAAGGAAATATGAATAGATAATATATATATAAATTATTATTTTATATTCATACATTACTTATGGATATGATAAATGATGTACGTTTCAATCATGGAGATGTTATGTCGTACGTACGCATTTGTAGCATCTCTATTTTTCAAGGATCATTATAGAAAGAAGGTAAGTATTATTTTACCTTTCCATACTGATAATAAAATAATTAGTATATTATTATCCATTTACATATAATTATATATAGCATTTATGTGATGTGGTTTCGAAAAACGAATCATATCGCTTCCTAAACATAATAGTTCCCACTTAACCACGAATGATGTTATGTAATGATCAAAATGTTAATTATATATTATATTTTAATAATTATAAATATTTAATTAATATAATATATAAACATTAATTTCATAATTATAACCTATCTTGAGAGATGGTTATTGAAAAAAAATTATTTCGACTCATGAGGCGGTAGTTCGCCAGACTCACGAACAATAAATCCTTTCCCATTTGGTGGAATTGTAGAAGGATCATTGTGGAGATATTAAGATAAAAACACATAATTATTTTGATGATACTTATTATAATTTTTATTATGGTTGAAAAATATTTTAATGAATTTAAAAAAGAAAAAAAATACTTAATTAAAAATGTTACATTTTTGTCAGATAATATCCATTGATTTCAACCTATAATCCAATAAGGTGTGTGTTATTACGAAAAAAATATCTCTATAATATTTAGAGGGATTATAGAAATGAATTTAGGAATATATTGGCTGAACAAAATAGGTTTTGAGGTGTGAATAAAAGATAATCATGGGTGACCTTTTATATGAGAGGGGAGGGGCACTCCTGGAGGTCTAAAAAAATATTAATTTAATACAAATTAATTTTATATTCCAAATTTAACAATACAAATTTAATTAAAAATATTCAATAATTATTCATTTGAATCCCTTCAACCAATGAATATTAGATATGTTTTGAGTATTTTTTAATCGTTATATTTTAGCATTAACCCATATTTGACATTTTTAATTCTTACCATGATATAATGTAATTTACACTATGAGGGTCAATATAATTAGTATGAAATGAAAAAATACCATCAATTGTGTAATTTATAACATATGAAGACATTTAAAAATTAATTGGAATAATTTTATATTATTATGAATTTTATATCATTTAGTAAAAAATTATTTAATTTAATATAGTATTTATGTTAATTTGGACACTATTCATTACAAGATTTTTTTACAAATATCACATCAACATGATATCTTCGAACAAATAACTTTGAATCATAAATAAAAATACAAATTTTTCTATAAAATTCTTGAATGATATTAATTATATAAAATTGTATTTATTTTAATATTCTTAATATCATATATATTTATATTTCTAATAATTATACAATTAATTCATCATCACTATGTTTCTGTTTAAGGTAATTATTTTATAACTAAATATTATAAATAAATTAATATGATGTAGATATATATTTTAGATTTCAAACTTATATTTATAGTCAAACATATCACCTATATACCCCCATATTGAAAATATTTAATTTGTTAGAAACAAAAGTTTGATAAGATTGACTTTTCATTGATTAAAATATTAATAGGGTTATAATCTCAATAAAATGGCAATAAATTTCCCCATAGTTGATTCTTTAATTCCTTGGGAAGGCAAAATCTCATCCAATAAAATCAGGACATGTGTTAGGGTAATTTTATAATATATATAATATTATATTTATCTTTAATTACCCGATTTACCCTTAACCTTGGAAATAAAAAAATATTACTAAATTTTTTATTCTTAATGTACGAAAATAAAAGGTTCATATTTATATAATTTTTATATTCTAATTCCATATATGGAATAAATTTTTAAATATTAAAAAATTTAAAATTTCCTAAAATTAATTAAAAATTAATCTTTTTGACGGATTGAGAAAATAGTCTTATAATGTAAAAAAGTTCTAAATATTGAAATATTTTTCTATACTAATTTATTATGAAATTTATTGAAATAACATAAATTCGATAGAATTAAAAAAAATTATGTTACTACACTTTAAAAGCATTAAAATTTATAATTTAACACTACAAATAAATCTGATGAAATATAGTTTCCAATTAAAATTCATTATTTTTGCAGTATTCATAAAAACAGGAATCATATCAAAAGAAAACTCAAAAAATCAACTAATGTGAAATTTTATATTAATAATTCAAAGAAAATAATTATTTTTTTCAAATTTAATTTGTAAAAGTGACATTACCATGATATAAAACTAATACGAAATGAAAAGGCTGTAAAGCTGCTATTTTTGAAAAATGATTGTTTTATGCGTAAAATTGGAGTAGTTATTATATAATTTAATGAAAACACATATGATAAATTTTAAATATTATATTAAATATATATATATATATATATATATATTTCATTAATATAATATGAAAAGTGTTATTTTTATAAAATAAAATTGTTCACTCATAACTAGTTTTTCAGAAGAACATTTCTTTTTTCAAAAAATGTTATTACATTAATTTATAATTAATTTGGAACAAAATATTTAATTATATATACATGTGTAAACCATATATTTATTATTTTTTTAATATTGATCAATCAAAACATTATAAATGATTTTTTATTATGGTTACATAATTTTATTTTGTTTTTTGATTAAGAACGATGTGCAATATTCTGTACACTATCGAATATAAGTATTTATTTTTTAAAAACTCAGTATGTTATATTACCCCACCCTTTATGAAATTTTGTATTCATATTTTTTATTTTGGGCTATATAACACCCCAACTCTTTAATATATTTACATTTTTGAATGAATTTACTTTTTTTATAGCTTTATTTATAAGAAACACCATGTTATGTTTTTTCTACACACTATAATGGTTTGGATTTCATTAAACAGAAGACCAAATTTTTCCGTACAAAAGTATATTATGAAAATATTATAATTTAATATAATAAGATAAAAAATAGACATTATGTTGGTGATTATGAATATTATTTTATAATCTATGAATATATATGCTATAATTCATTGGTAATAAAATTATTTAGAAATAAATATAATAACTGATTTAATATAATAAAAAATGTTTTTATAAAATAAAATTATATTCTTACAAAGACATTTTACATAGATAAATTAAATTAATTACTATTGGTGAATGATATTAATGAAATATATATTATATATATCCAATATAATATTTTTTACAATCATCAAATATATTTTATATGCATAAGGTAGGAACAAACCCAATATTACACATGATAAACTATATTTTTATAAGGGCTATTTTAATTTTTTTTGATTTTGAACATATTTTAAATGTAAATTTAAGAACTTTTTTATTTTATATTACAAAAAATAAAATTACTATATTAATTAGGAATATAAAAATTTACTTCGGTTGAATTTTAGGTATTTTTATGAAATTTTTCAGGTTTTGATGAATAGTGAAAAAATACAAAATTTTAATTAAAAACGAAATTTTTCATCAAAATAATTTAGAGTACTAAATTATAACTGTAACTAGTTTTAAAGTAAAATTAAAATATTTTTTATTATTAAAAAAAGATTATTTTATTTATATCAATTTTACATTGAATTATGATTATAAAATATTTCAATCGTTTGCATGTTTTAAACTTTAATAACCCATTTTCTAACCCCATAAACGAGAATAATATTAAATTAATTATTGAAAAGGATATGTTTTTTATATTTAAAATGGTTTCCTTATTTATAATCAATGAGTACATATTTTTTAAATAGGATTATTTTATATTTTGGTATATGAATACTAAATTTAGTGATATTTTAATTACCACAGTTAAGGGTAAATAAGTTAATTAATGGTAAAAATAAAATTATCAAATTAATCTATCGCTTTTCCTAATTTTATTGGATGAGTTATTTTCTACCAAAATAGACCCTTTTATGATTTTATGGCTTCTTGGAGCTACTCGTAAGACTGTAAGGATATTATAGAATTTTATTCTAAGGATATTCCAACATATTCTACTCAGGTTTCTAATAAGAATTATATTTTTTATGTATAGTTATTATGAAGAAATATTATACTATAAAAAATCATTGGAAATGTTAAAGTATATCTACATAATTTTAATTTACTTATAATTTTTAGAAAATAAAAATAAAAATTAAATGTTGATAAGATGATGATGCAGAAATTTCTTACTTAGTTGGAGAATCTAATAAATGCTGATAAAAATGTCAAAATAAATATAATATGACATAATTTAAGCCATAGTATAATTTTTTATATAAATTTGATATGTTATTATTGAGTTAATGGAGTTTTTTCAAAGATATCAAGTTATTAGGATATTTTTAATAATTCATGAAATTAATAGTGTCAAAATACACATTATTGAAATTTTAAAATAAATAATATTTTATTAAATCATATAAAATTAATAAAAATAAAAAATTTGGAAAAAATATTGGGATAAGATTAGGTTTATAATTAATAATCCATTTAGGGTTCTTTTTTTGTTTTATAGCAACTGTATTAATTCTTAATGAGTAAAATTCCAAGTTGTCACTATTAGAGTTATAGAGTTTAGCTAATGGTTAAAGAAAAAAGAGTAGTGTAATAATGTGACATAAAATTGTATGAAAATTATTATTTTTATATTATTTCAACCCATAATCATCTTATATTATAAATAAACTACTTTGGAAAAATTTTTAAAATAAAATTAATTAATATTAATTTAATAGTTTTTACTTCTTAGAAGTACACATCCCCTCAATTATAAAATGAAACCTCCTCCCTCACTTACTCACACCTATTTTAGCCTTATATCTTGACCAAAACCTACACATATGGGTTCCAAGATTCCATATCTTAATTATATAATCCTACCTTTCAGCATAAATCCATACCAAGAAGCCTTTTGTTATTAACCAAAAGGAGTTACCTGAAAATGAGGTAACATTCTTCAATGATTGATTTAGTTTTATTTCTTTCCCCGCCTATTAATTTATTATTATTTAATGTTTATATAATATAATAAGTATCATAAATATACTGATATTTTTTCATTTTATGGTTTAGACCAACACTTATACACAATTCCATAATTGGTCAATGAACATATTATTTCAGTTTATGGAGGACTACCGCCTCATGAAATGATAGTTGTTTATTTATCCTTTACCACATTAAGTGGTTGGTAATTATGATAGACATACTATTTTTTATATGAAATATATACATATATGATATTTATGTATTTATAATTAAGGAATTATTTTATGACACATACATTTATACTTTCAATTTTTTATGTATTATAGCATCATTTGTGGAAGTGTGGACTACCACCACCTTAAAGTTATGTGACTCATTCACAATATATGTGGAACATATAAAGGATGAATTTAATAATAATATATAATATAAATAACATATATATGATACTGGATTAATATATATATAACTACCATCTCTAAAAACGGTGAATTTCATTTCTCATTTCCATGTTTTTTTTTGGATTTTTCTAAATAAATATATAATAAATATATTTAACATGTAAATAATGGTTTAAATTTTTGAGATTATTAAAAAATGGTATAATTAATAGTAATAACAAATAAAAAGTCAAATTTTACTTGAGAAACTGGGTAATTAACACCAAAAATAGTTAAAATAATGAAAAATGTTTAAAAAAGGTAATAATATATTATAATATTATCATATATGATATTATACATATTTATGTTGTTCTATAATAATTTATTAACACTATTAAACCATTATTCGTTTGTTTAATGAATATTCTTGTAAAAGATGCATAAAGTGAGGGTTTTTCTCGTCTTAATTTAATTTCTGTGAGATATGCCTTATTCACAACATATTTCACTTATGTGGAGTAATTACCCTTTTATATATCGTATGATAAATATATTTATATTCATGGTATTTAAAATTTCATTTTTTGAATTTTTTAAATTTATGATGATTTTGATAACAATATTTCAAAGTGATAGGGGACACTTTGATTTGAAATCAATTTACAAAATCGATTACAAGATTTATGAAAAATGGTTTGGATTGGTAGAAAGAGGTGGGGCCCTGTTATAGATAACTACTAGATGTAATAATAGTCTCATGGGATGAATTATTTGAATAAATCAGTGAAGTTTAAACTATTTTGAGAATATATCTTTATTTTATAATGGTTCATGTGCTAGATACATGTTGTCTAATATTAACACATTGCCTCCATTGAGAATTCATTTCGGTTATTATAAAATTTATTTTCACTATGAACAAAATAAATGAATCCATTTTATTTTATGACAGTTTATTATTTAAATGGAATGCATATATGTTATTTACTTTTCTGTATTTTGTATTCATTTTTACTCATATATTATGTTGTACGCCTAAAATTAATGAACATTTTTTCTATCTGCATTCATACGGTTCATTTTCCCCTATATTATGAGAAGTATGTTATGAATGACACACATTATTACACAAATTGGGAATAAGGGAATACTCAATGAAATTATTTGGCTATTTTATGATTCTAATTGTAATATAGATTACATTTATGCATCTAGTTTAAGAAGACTACTAAAATATTTAGTCCCTTGGTAGGTAATCCCGTGTATCTGAGTCCAATGTATAAAAGTAAAGCACCAGACTTGGGCTACTGCTATCGAGGTCATTATAATTGTTATATGATAAAGTTCAATAGAAACTATGGAAAATAGATTTATATAACATAAATTAAGGAATTAATAACAAATATATACTTGGAGTATACGAATAGAAAAACACACTAGAATTTTGGTAAGGTCAAAATTATTTTTATCTTCCTAGAAATACATCCCTATTAGGAAACTACAAGTTGACTTGGTTCTAGAATAAATGTACATAGGGGTAACAACTCTAACAAGGTGCGTCAGGCCTGGCTCGGTGTAACATGGTACATGACAACTAGCCTTACTTTACACCATGATTTACATTTACAAGGGATATTATTAGGATAATTCACATTTTATTTACAGACCAATATGATATATTTTAATTTAATTATATCCCAAAAGAAACCATGATTTTGATTATGAGATAAACAACATATAAAATTTTCAATTTATGTTATGTAATTCAATAGTTTTGGGATTATACATTATGTTTAATAATGATATGATCTAGTATAGTGTATACCTTTAATTAAAAATGGAACATGGATGAACAATGTTGTAAATAATCATGGAAAATTTAGTGATTTTTCTATTAGAGAAACCCAAATAACTGGTTTTTTAATGGAATAAATTATGACCATTCTTAGGAATCATAATCTGGATATAGAAAATAACCTCACATGGATGGAGAAAATAGTTCCATAATGAGATTATTCAATTTTTGATCACATTATAGGACAAAGGCCTCCATAATGTTATGGGACTACTTATAAAATGGAAATTGAGTAATGAATTAGGTTTTTAGAAAATATATTTTTAGAATTGGGATGTGGAGAATAGGAAAGGGTTACACTTGTAGAATATTATCTCAATTGCGATACTAACCATTGGTGGTCATTGATGTTGAATACTAGGGATGAAGATGAAATATAAATCATGGAATGGAAATCTTTTAAGGAAACATTCTTTGAAAAATTTGTCACTCATTATTAGAAAACATAGTCGAAGAGAATGATTCATTGTTTAATGAAAAATTTGGAAGAAATTGTTTTAGAGTATGAATTTACCTTTACATGGTTTTCAAGTTTTTCTACAAATTTCATATGCAAAATGAAATTCTTGATTGACAATTTTTTTGAAGGACTAAAGCCAAGTATCTGAACAGAACTAGATTATCAATATTTTTTTTCATTTATTTTAATAATATTATGTTCTTTAAATTCCAGGAAAATATTATCTATGTACTTTGTATTTGAAGGAAATAAAGATAAGAATAGAATGATTGAGAAAAATATGTATATAGGGAAGAAGGTAAAGAACGACTTATCCATTTGTGATAACTGTGGAAATAATCACCCATCTATATTATTGAAGGGAATTAGAGTTTGTTATAAATGTGGAGTTAAGGGTCACCATGGTAAATAATAAAAAAGGAATAAGAAATAGGATACTATTCATTATTATAGCTTCTAGAAGATGGGGAACTATGAAAATTCATGGAAAATAATCAAAAGAATGTACCACCAAAAAGTATAAGGGATCAAGGTCAAGTCTATGTTATTGATATAATTGAAGTGGAATGAATAATTTTATTTTTTAATTGTATCCTTAGATAATGTTGAAAAAGTAGTTTATTGAAGACATCATGTTGATAAACATTATAGAATATATTTTTATTTAAATGTTCTAATTTTCATCATGGATTTAAAATATTGTTTTGATCGGTACCAATAACCAAGAAATGTGATTAACTAACAAGTTAAAAATTATTTAAAACAAATTATTTTTGGAAATATAAGCCTTAATATGTTTCTAATGATGAGTTAAAGACATTTGGACAGGAAAATTATTCATATATATATAGGAAATTGGGTACTACTAACTATTTTATAAATTAATCTCATGTTTTGGATAGTAATACTTTGGAAATTATAAAAATTTATGATATTCATCATCTTTATATAGGGTTTTAAACTATAATTTATTACTTAACTATATGATAAATCTTGTGATAGGATATGAAGTATAAATAATTCAACGTGGAATGAAAGTAAATTATTTTATTTATTGAAACATATATTTATTTATAGTATTATAGAGTGAGATAATTTCATAGCCAAAGGAAAATGGCCTTGAATTTTTTTCCTATTACCTTTATTTTTGATGATATCAGTGAAATTTATTCACACAACTGGTTTATGGTTTTTGTGGAAAACAACTCTCCATAAACATGTTTTCTATCACTCTACATCAGGACTTGATGGCTATATTTCTCTTCCGTGCCATGGTTTTCAATAATGTTGTCATATTCGAAAGGCTAGTTTTCTAGTGACATTATAATTTCTCTTTCACTATAATTAAGAGTATGTTTTATTGACCCTATTTATTATGTTGGGTTTTCAACAATATTTTATTTTTAAATATCGAACCATAGACAATTGAAATCAAATTTATATTGGAAGGAAACCATTTAATTAGGAAGGATGTAACACCCCAAGAAATTACAATAGTTTAATTTTTGAATAAATTAATTATTTTATAAATATTTATTTTCTAGAATATGTTAATCATACACTATACCTGGCAAAGCATTGTCTTGTGTTGAATACAAGTCTGAGTATTAACGAACTATAATATATTATTAAAATATTATTATCTGATATAATAAGATATAACCTATATGTAAAGCTAGTATTTATGACTAATCTTAAATAATTTATGGAAATATATATTTTAATTCACTATTTAAAAAATAATTTATAAATGAATATAAGACCCAATTAAATATAATGAAAATGATTTTATAAAAACTATTTCTATTCTTACCAGGGAATTTTACAATAATAAATTAAATTAATTACTGTTGGTAAATGATATTTATGAAATATATATTTTATATATACAAACCAATATTTTTTACATTAATCTAATATATTTGACATCCATAATATAGGAATAATCCCAATATTACACATAAAAATCCTTTATTTTTATAAAGGCAATTTTACAGACTTTTAATAGAAAAACTTTTTTAAATATAATTTTTGAAAAATTTATATATTATTTTTTAAAAAATAATCTTCCTCTTATAAATAATAATATAAAAAAGTTATTTAGTTTAATGGTTTTTATTTTTCTGTTAAGTTTCAGGTTTTGATTAATAGTAAAAATACTAAATTTTATTTTAAAAAATAGTTTTCATCAAAATAATTTTTAGCGTTAAATTATAATTTTAATTGTTTTTAAATTATAATTAGAATATATATTTATAATCCAATCCAATTTTTTTCTTAAAATCAACTTCAAATTGATTTTTTTATAAAAACTTTTTATTCTTTTGCATTTTTAAAACAGTAATAATTATTTTGTCACAGCATCAGTGAGCTGAATTTAAAATTAATTGCTATAGCTTCTATGTTCCTAATTTCAAAATAAGGTATTCCATAATTATAATTATTGATTCAAAATTTTTTAAGTGTGGTTATTTTATTTTTGCATATATGAATAGTAAATTTAATAATATTTTAATTACCACAGTTAAGGTTAGATATATTAATTAAGGTCAATAATAAAATTATAAAATTAACCTAATAGTTCTCCTAATTTTATTGCAGAAGTGATTTTCAACCAAAATCTTCATTTGGATGAATTTATGGCCTCTTGAAGCAACTTGGTATACATTAATTATTTTTTTGTATTCTATTATACGGAATGTCTAATACGTCTTACTCATGTTTCTAATAAGTATTATATTTCATATATATGGTTATTAAGAAGATATATTTGATTATAAATATTCTTTTGGAAGATAAAAATTATATCTAAATCTCTTTAATACATTAATAATTTTAATGAAATGAATAATTAAATTAAATTGTGAAAAAATGATGATGCTATAATTACTTAATTAATGAGAGAAAAAAATAAATGATATTAAAAATATTAACATGAATATAATTTGATATATTTTATTCCATCCACAAATTTTAAAGATGAATTTGACCTTTTTTGGAGTTAAATGTTTTTTTAATATACAAAGTTGTTATGATATTTTTAAAAAGTCATGAAATGAATAGTGTCAAAATAGAAAATATTGTTATTTTAAAATAAATAATATTTTATTAAATTATATAAAATTCACAAAAATATTATATTTTTCCATTATAATGGGATAAGGTTACATTTATCATCAATAATATATTAGTCGTTATTTCGGGTTTTTGTAGTAAATATATTGACCCTGATATGGGAAAAAGCCGACTTGTCACTGTAAGAGTTAAAGTGTTTTGACTGACGATTAAAGCCAAATAATAAATGTAATAATGTGTCCAAAACATTTCTAAAATATATTGGTTATGATTACTTAAAACCACAATAATACTTTCTTATAAATAAACACTTTTTACCTATTTGGAAAATAAAATTAATTTACATTAATTTAGTAGTTATTGAGTTTCCAAAAGTGTCCCTCACCAAAATTATAAAGGAAAACCTTCTCCCTCACTTTCTCACACACCAGATTGAGCCTTCTAGCACAATAAAAAATAAAATAAAATATAAGCTTCTAAATTCTCTCTATTATTCATAGAATCATCATTTTTGGAAGAAACCCATCCATGGATGCCTTTTTGTATAAACCAAAAGGAGTTCCTAAAAAACGATGTAACATTCATCAATGATCACTTTAGATTTAATTATTTTCCCACTCCATAATTTCTTATTATTTCAGGTTTATATAATAACCTCAGTATCCTAAATATACTTATATGTTTTTATATTAAATTTTATACCTAAAAATACATGAAATTATATCTAATGTGTCATGAATATACTATTTCTGTGTTTGGAGAACTATGAACTCATGAAACAACGAATATTCATTTTTTCCTACACCAAATTTCATGGTTGGGAATTATGATTGAAAGGCTATTTACTATATGATATATATATATATTTATGATATTTAGGTATTTATTTTTTTAAGTTATTTTATAACATATAACTTTATACATTCCATATTATGTAAATACAATAACATCATTTTTGGAAATGTTGACAACCGCCTCCTCAAAGCTATGTGATTCGTTCACACTATACATGGAATGAAAAAATAATGAAATTAATAAAAATACATGAACTTTATGAAATAGATATGATAATGTAATATATATATATATATATATCATTTACCTTTCATTCTTTTAATAATAAAAATAAATAATAGTAAAGTTTATGCATACGTACGACCTACTGTCTCAATAAAAGATTCATTTCATTTAATATCTCCAAATTTTATCGAATACTCTAAATACATATATAATGATTACATATAATATATAAATCAATCTTTAAATTTTTTAGAAGATTAAATCATGCCCTATTTTATATGAACATCAAATAACAAGACCAAAATTACTCAGTAAAAAAGGTAATTAACACCTGATATAATGAGAATAATGAAAGAATGATAAAAAACAGATAATAAGATATTATAATTTGATCATATTTGATATCATAAATATTAATATAGTTCTATAATTATTTATTAACACTCCTAAAAGAATTATTAATGAGGTTAAATCATGTTCATCTAAATGAAGTGTAATGTAATAGTTTTTTTCTCTTCACTATTATTTATATGAGACGTACCTTATTCAACAGTTTTTTCCTTTATGTGATGAACTACCAATTGGATATAACATATCATGAATCTCAATATCTTCATTTTATTCAACATTTAATTTGATAGCTGTTTACCTGTATAGGGATTATGATTCCAATATTTGCAATTGGTATGGGACACTTTGATTTAATCATTACTTATTAAATTAAGTATTCAATATATGAGGAATGCTTTGGACTGGAAGACATGGGTGGGTCCCAATAATCAATATCCCCTCAATGCATTGATAGTATCATGGTACAAATCAACTAGGATAATCATATTAGTTTAAAAATTCTTGAGAACAGATGTGGATGGTATAATGGATGATGTGATAGATATATTACATCTAATATTATATTATTTCCATCATTCAAAATTCAATTCAGTTATTATCCATATGATTAACACTAGGAGAGAAATCTATGGAAGCATATTATTTTCAAGAAATTTATTATTTATGTGGCATGTGTATTTGTCATTTTCCATGCGATATTTTTAATCAATTTTACTAATATCTTTTGCAATTTGATTACCCTTACAGAGTATTTGAGATCATCCATTTCATATATATCAATTACCACAAGGATTTCTAGGATTAAGTCATGACTATTATGTAGTTTTACACAAATGGTGAATAATGGTAGAGTCAATGAAATTATTTGTGTATTTTATGATTCAATATGTAATATGGATTATAATTATGTATCTAGTTTACAAAGACTATTAAACTATTTGGTCCCTTGGGATGTGATTCCTTATATAACATTACAATGTATTAAAGGAAGGCATGAGCCTCCGGATACATGGGTTTGGGTTCTTATAGGTTCTGTAACTATGGTTTTACTTTTCAAAATACCTTTATTGAATTCCGACATCAAAAAAAATTAAAAAAACATACAAATTAATACAATGAAAGGTAAGTACGATGGTTATATTAGATATAAAATACTATGTTTCCATGTAGGAACACATATAAAAAAAATATAGAGATAAATATCAAATACTAACAGTTTGTTATATAGAATATGATATTCTGAAAATTAACCATTATAATATAATGAATATATGATTGGTCAAGAGACCATTGATAAAAATAAACAGATAATGTTTTATGATTCATGAACCTTTTCATAGAGTTGAGGAGTTATTTTATTACATGGATTAAGATCATATGTATAATACTTAATTGAAAAATCTTGTTTCACAATTTGATAAATTTCTAACAAAAACTCATCTTTTTCTCAAAATGAGGAGTATTCAAGTTGAATTTATCATTCCTATAGCACTATAATTAACTTCTAATGATCATAAAACCCAAAAAAGTACAAGTATCTATTCTTACTATCATTAAAAATTAAGAAGACCCCAATTTTTTATGAAAATATAAGATAAATTACAAAAACAATAAACCATTAATTTAACAAAACTATATTAATCTCCAAACATTTAACAGTAATATCAAAAGTTCAATATAGACCATTAAAAAACTAACTATCCTTAAAATAAATCAGAAATCATTAAATCTAAATTTTAAACCCAAAATTCATAAGGATTGGATAACATAGTCTTTATAGATAAATTTTATGAATTGTCTCCAAATAACATCTATTACTCTTGACATCTTATAAAAATAGTAATTTACATATTAATCTTTATGATACGCAATCCATTTCATAAATAAATTGAATCACTATATGTGAAAAATGAAATCATATATTCTTCCAAAATATAAATAAACCATTACTACTCAAATTAAATCCCATATTATTATATTTTCCTTAATGTAAGAGGATTTTGAAAATAGAAAACATATTCTTAAAAAATATTAATCAATTAATGAAAAAATCATTTCCCAATCCTAAGGTAATCTATTCGATAAAACATATGTTCCAGAAATAATCATTTTATTCATCGTCAAAATAGATTATCTAAAATGAAAAAGTCAAAATAACACAAACATCCTATAGTAGAGTGGTGTGTGATACACCCTTGTCTCCCTTCCTTGAGGGGTTCGATTCCCACGACCCTCTCAGACGCAATGGGTTGTCACCTATCCTATGGGTTGTCATTTTTTTCTAAATTTATATAATTATTATAAAAATTATAAAATATGATAATGTCACCATATATAAAAATTACATGCTTTAACAATAAATTTTATATTTTACCTCTCATTTTTCATCACAAAAATTAATATCCCATAATTACCTAAAGAATAAATGTCTTAAATTTTTTCGTTAATCACCTTAAAATTTCATAACATAAATATTCAAAAAAAAGTTTCAAAGGCATTTATCTTATTATCAACCATAAAATTATACACTATTGATGATATCCCTGACTCTTTTGAAAAAATATTAATCAAAAAGGATTTCTGAACCATCCATTGATAAAAATTTTAAATCCACTGCCTTAATATTTAAATGTCAAGTTTTTTGGACTAGAAATCATATTCAAAGATCATTTCAGTTTGTAGTTCTAGAGAATTAGGGAAAAATCATAAAAATTAAACCCATACATTAAAGGTGGACACTTTTACTCAGTACACATTTTTTCCACAATATAGAACTCATTAAAATAACAAAATGATTTATCTATATGAAAAATCATCACAGTTATCCCCATTATCTTATCCATATCTCTATTCCACCTTAAACCATGTGAAAGAAATTTTAAAAATATGGGATGAAAAAAAATCTCAGTAAGGGATACAAAAATGAAAATAAACCACTAGGTCAGTAAAAATTGAAAAATCAAATAAATTATTACCCTATATTCAATGTTATTTGAGAATATGATATGAAACACAATCACTTGAAAAAACCCACATTTTTGTCAAAAAAATCATTAAAATCCAGTAATGAAATTAGAACTCCATTAGTTCGTTTAGATAATCATATTAATAAAATTGGTTCAAACCCTTTTAAAACATATTCAATTGTAATTACTATATGGAATGTTTCCAATTATTATATTATAGTCTTACCCTAGGTTATCTGCGTGACGCCCCAAAATCTATAGTAAGAACGTTTTATTCGATAGCGTACCTTACAAGTGACAAAAAGTGCATTACGGAATATATTATTTGTATATTTTATAATATATTTCGTATTTAAAATTGGTTCTATATATTTCAATTCACACAACATTAAGTTAGAATGATTTACATGTAAGAGTGACCTTCTTCAATGGCTTGCATTACACGCAAGACTGAGTTTTACCATTCAACAATATATTATTAAAATAATATTATATAATATAATATGATATAAACTATCTATAACACTAATAGTTATTAATAATATTAACTATCTTATAAAAATTTATGTTTTATATAAATAAAAAATTAATTCATTGGTTACCAATTAATAACAAAACAGAAATAATAACCACTTGGATATAAAAAAATATTATTATATTTATTAGTCCAAAGTAGTGTTTTCTTAATAAAAATAAATAATTTCAATTATTTAATGATTTTAATAAAATATATATTTTATTTATTCAATAATGTAATTTTTATATTCATCCATTAGGTTTTATAGGAATTAGATAAGAACAAACTCAATTTTACACATATAATTCCTATATTTTTATAAAGTAATTTTACCACCTTATATTGGAAAACCCATTATAAATATTAATTTTAAATATTTAATTGATTTAATATCTAAATATAAGTCTCATTTCTGATATAGAGACATAAAAAATAGGTTATGATGGATTTTTGGTAATTTTTTGTGAAGTTTCATTTATTAGTGAATTGTTAAAAGTACTGAATTTTAGTTCAAAACATCTTTTTCATCTAATTTATTTATGAGGATAAATTATAAATTCAAATGGTTCTAAAGATTAATTAAAATTTTTTATCAACTAATACTATTTATGTCAGTTTCATCAATTTCGCAATGAATTTTAATGTAAAAACATAACAATATTTTGGATATTTTACTCTTACAAACCACCATTGTCTCCCCACACGCGAGATGTATTTTAAATTAATTTATACCAATTATGTTATTGGAATTTTAAAAAATGGATTCTAAATTTTTAATATGAAAAATTTATAATCTATAATAATAAAAACTTTTTTACCAAAAATATTAGCGAAAGAGATTAAAATTAATTACAATTATTGAGGAAAAATTAAACTTAATAACGGACTAAACAATTAAATTATGGGCCCTAATGACATATCCACTTGTCCAATATCCATTTTATGGACATAAATGTACCTTTAACATTCCATTATTCTGTTTTTATGCTATTATGACCTTATAACTACAAAAAAAATTATACAACTAACTTTTATTCAAAATAACAAGTGATTCATTTTCATAAACTATAAAAGGCCACAAATTCTCTCTATTACTCACATATCTAAAACCATTTTGGTTTGGTAAAGATATAACCAGTTCACTACCAAACATCTATGTAATCATCCTTGAAGCCTCTATTTTTTCATAAATACATTCTAGGAATCCCATTGGTATAAACCAATTGGAGTTCCCCAATATTTAAGGTAACATTTTCCCAACAACCCCTTTTCTTTATATACTCATCCACACCTTAAATTATTATTAAATCGTGATTATATTATGAATCTACTATATTTTTTATAATTTCATGTTTTTGTATTGAGGGTTCTACCTACACTAACACACAAAACCGTTTAATAGGTAACAAACATATTTTTTTTTATGTACAATGAACTACTACGACATGAAATAATGATTTATCTTTTCGTCCTTTAACAACTACCATGGTGTCCAACATGGTGGAAAATATATTTATATATGGTATAAATTAAATTTATTATGTCTTTATAGTTATTTAATACCAGTATAAAACATATCTTTTATACTTTCAATTATGTGTTTATATGATAACATCTCTTGAGGAAGTGTGGAGTACCGCTCCAACATGGTAATGTGATTAGTTCACAAGATACATGTAATGTATAAAAGATGATTATAATTAAAAATATGATACATAGTAAACATATAAACTATATTCATTAAATAATTAAATTTCTAGAAAATATATATATATCATTTTCTTTTTTACCCTTTGAAACACTAAAAAATGATATGGTCACTCGTGGATGTGTGGACTACCTTCTCCTTGACTTGATGTGATTCATTTTTCATGAACATAATTCTATACGTAATTATAAATGATTAAAAATATTTTATTTATGGTATAGTTATCATTCTGAATTAATATAATACTACATACCTTTTTTCTATAATGATCATTGAAAAATGAGAATGTCACTTATGTGTATATACGGCATACCATCTCCATAATCATAACATTTATTTATTTTTAATAACCATATTTAATAGTTTTTTATAAGTATAATTGATTTATAAATTTTATAATTAATCCATTATTATTATTCTTGAGAGATTATGTAATTAACCCTTTAACAGTAGTTGACATACCAACGTAATTTTGACAAATAAATTGAATTTGGTAAAATCAACCAATATAGACCTAATTATTTAAATTTTTGTATACAACATAGTAATAAGTGAAATAAAATTAAATATAAAAATAAAAAATGTTCTCATGTATGTAGATACTTTAGATTTGTTTATTATAAATTAAGTTAAAGGATGTTCACTCGAATAGAAATGAAAGGTCAGGGGTTTCACCTCAATATACATTTCATTGAGACTTATTTGTAGTTATGAAACTAGATTATTTTATATGGTGTATACAATACCCTTTGAAAAATAATATCCTGAATATAATAATGTTTATGATATACTATGTTTATTTTAATTTCATACCTTCATAGGGATTATTAATTAAATGTTTGAAAGTGGTATAGGAGACCTTGGAATGTTTAAAGATTATTCTTCTAAAGAATGTTCTAAATGATTATCATTAAAATATCATTTCCTTTTGTGATTTTTCACATTATATTGAGACAAGAATATTATTTTAATCATTTTTCATTTTAAATTTACTTGAATAAACATATTCTCGTATAATGGATATTAGGGTTTCTTAAACTATATATCATATTTACATACAGTTTTCACTTTGACAGTTCTTTGATTAGTTGGGTGTTATTGATAAAACCATATTATTTATTTAATAATTATATTTTAAGAGGAATATTATTTATATAATTATTATATATGATGAATTATTTGAAAACGAAATTATCAGAGGAGATAGAAAATTATATATCTCCTTGATGAATCAATAGGTTCTCATGAGACTAATATGTTGTGAAAATTAAACTAGTTTCTATCCATAGTTATATTTTTTTTTGTAAAATGACTCTATGGTGTTGTTTGTCATGTTCCATATACATTATATTCGTTAAGAAAAATTTTCATTCATTTAGTTACAATTGTTATTCATCCATGAGATTTTACATCGACCCATCCATAAATTTATATCATTTTTAGGTCATTTATTACAAGGATTGTATTTATGTTTCTTATCACTCCATATTTATTTTTCCTTATTTTGTAGTTTTATTTCAATGTTTATCTATTTAATACCTTTATAAAAATTTTAAACACTTACTTCCTTGTATGATGCTTATATAGTAGTGTTTTATGTTATTTACCATGCTATAATTATTATTCTCATTTATTCATTGTTGATTCTGCAATATTTTTACCATTCTATGAATTTGAGATCACCCTTATTATATTGTTTTCCCCATGAATCCAAGAAGAATACTAAGAAGCATATCTAAGGATATAATTGATTAAATATATTTCATTTTAATGTTATTTATTTAGAAATAAAAATAAATTTATGTTGTAAATAAAGTATTCATTCGTAATAGAACAATCATTTAGGTATCAGTTTTATGAATAATAATAAAAACTAAGTCCATTGGGATTAGATTCCATGTAATAATTCCAATGTAATTCATATCATACACTGACTCTAGGCTATCTTGGGTTGGGTATCTATTTTTGGAATCATAGGAAGTTTAGTAGTAACCTCGAGAACTATATTTCAGAAAACAAAGGGTAAAGAAAAAAACGTTAAGGTGGAATTTTAGGATATTTTTAGAAGAACATCCTATAATTTTGGTAAGGTAAAGATTATTTGGTCCTTCCTAGAAATTTTTTTTTCTAGATACTGTAACTGGATATGCATCATGAAAGATGTACCTAGGAGTAATAACTCCCCAAAGGTGTTCTGACATTGAATCTGGGTAACCTAGTACATGACAATGGGCCTTACTGGGAACCTGGTTCAACCCCTTTAGAGGGATATTCTTATAAAAATTAAAATTTTCATTATATACCAATTTTAAGGGTTTTCAAAATGAAAAACCTAGGTTAAACATATTGTTATTTAAATTGACGATAAGATGTCATTATTTAGAAATACTTTGAATGATATTATGGATAAACTCTAGACAATGAAAGAACCAATGTGGAATTGAATTGAAGAAGTATTTATATATTATTGGTGAATTGAATCCCATAGTTAATATTCTAACTAATGATTAAATTTCATGGATTCCCATTATATGTATTTTTTTCAATTATATTAAAATGGTTTTAGAAAAGGAAAACATGAATATAATGTGATGAAAAATCCAATCCTGCAAGCCTGTGGGTCTTAAAACATTGTCCAATCGATAAAAATGGATTCATTCCGACCACCAACCTCCAAAATTTCTTTTTAATTTTTACAATATTTTTAGTTAAAAAATATGACTAATAAATGTTAACAATCAATCATTAGTATCAATTTTAAGGAATATAAATTAATATATTAATTGTAATGGGTTTGGAAGAAAATTAACGACAAATAGTTAGACATGTCACTCTTTTATAGGCCTTAGGATCCTTTAAAAGTATCTTTTAGTTCTTCGGGGAAAAAAATTCATTATTGGTCATTTATTTCTTTTAATAAGGGGATGAATTTGAATTTAATCAATTCATAACAAAAACATACAATTATTCATATGAAATTGAGACATATAATGTAAGAGTATTTCCTTATAATTATAATTAGTAAAAGAATTACCCAACATTTGGAAAAGGATTGAGAAATAAAATGTTTCCCTAAAACCATAATTTATGTTGAACTGATGGTTATCCAAATCATCGAAGATTTATAGATTTTATGCCCAAAAACATTCTATTGGTTATTAAATTGTTTGTAATTGATGACCTCAGTCACTCAATATAAATATTTTTGCTTTCCCTCGAAGTATGAATCCCTACATGCCACTAATGTTATGTTACTTAGATACCTAGTTATATTTTTGTTCATGTGACCTTTTCACTTCCCATTATCTATTTTATAGGGGAGTTTTTACAAACCATACTCATTATGTGGGATTATAAAATAGGAAATATCAAACAATATTTCACTAAGATCGAGTATAAATTGTCCGGACACAATTTAATTATGGTGGGGATAATGTAACACCCATAAATTCTACAATAAGGACCTTGTATTTGATAGTGTATATGAAACATGAAACCAAGAGCACAGAGGATTACCTAGTGCTATCTCGACCACCCCATGTTAATTGGTAATTGGAATCCTAGAAACTATATTGGACACCAAATGTTATACTATATTAGGAATACCCAATGCTCTCTGGTCCACCCCATGTATATGTTATATTGGGCTCACCCCTTTCTATAATTCTGATGTACCATATCATTAATAAAACACTTTCATCAAGAAACACATTGAAAAATACTTTTAATCCCATTTGGAAAAATATTTTTCAAAAAAATACCATGTTTAAAAATATCCACATTCAATACCAAAAATCCCAAAAAATAATGTCAAAGGGTATTTAATTTAATAAAATACGTAAGCCTTCAAATGAAGCTATAAATTAAATAATAGTCATGGTGGTGGGAAAATCCTTGTCACTAAGTACTTTAACAATAGAACATTTCTTTTGACGTTTTCCAAAACATTCTGTATAAAACATATAAAAACCATACTTTTAGAGATAATGAAGGAAAATAAAAACATGCATAAAATTTCCTTTATAATTATTCAATATGCATGTAAATAAATATGTAAATCAATAACATGAATATTGAAATGTTGAAAATATTTATTAATTTAATCTTCAAATATTCAAGGATTCCCAAACCACATTGAACATTTAAATAATAAGCCACATTAAAGAATAAAATTTATCAAAACATAAAATAACATGATAATAATTATGTTAATTATATTATATGAAAAATGGGGCAGTATATACACCTCATAAAATAATGTTGGTGATTATTATCCAAATACGCCTTAATGAAAGGGGATTGATATGGAATCCCTTACATTGAGTCCAAATCGTATTGTACAATATTTTTATTCTGAAATAATAAACATAGGTTAATTATTTAGTTTTGTTTAGAAATTTTTTTATCATGTTATTCCTTTTATACCAATTTTTACCTTATTATAGTAATTACTTAATTATTTAAGTTTACGTCTGCTATTTTGATTATATTCAGTACATGAGTATGAAATTACATTGGTATAGTGACTATAGTAAAAATTATTCATTAGTACACCATATATATAGTAACATTAATTACATAATAATAATATCTATACATTAATTTCACTTATAAATTCATCCATTACATATAGACCTGAAAAATTAACTACGTTACAATTAGGGAGATGACATGTAATATATACACATGAGTAACATTTCTATTTTTCAATGATAATTTTTGAAAGAGGTTAAGTATTAAATTATCTTTAAATAATTATTATATACTAATGAATATCATATTAACCATTTATATACAATTATATATGTCATCCATGTGATGTGGTACAAAAAAATGAATCACATCCCTTCGTGGTACTGATAGTTCAGACATACGGATGAACGACATTATGAGTTTTTTGTGATTGGAATGGTTAGAACATAAATGAAATATAATATATTAGTAATGATAAATATGTCATTAATATCAAATATAAACATTAATTCTATCATTTTAAGATGACTTTAGAGGGAATGATGGAAAACGAATTATATTGGTTCACAAGGTGGTAGTTCACCGTACACATGAACAATAATTACTTTCCAATTAGTGGAAGTGAAGACGGATTTTTGAGATGATATATATAAACTAATTATATTTTTGATAATGGATTTATTATTTCATAAGGGTTGAACTTGATTTTATAGAAGTGAAAGAAGATAAAAAATAAAAATAATTAATTAGAAAAGATATATTTTCTTTAGACAATCTCATTTGATTAACACGTTAACACCTCAAAGGTGATTGTTCTACCAAAAATAATATCTATATAATGTTTTAATTTACTTTATTAAGGTATTGGGGTAGTTATTTTTTTATCCAAAGAGGCTATGAGGTGTGAAGAAAATATTAAAATGGGTTCCCTTTAATATGAGAGGGGAGGGTCACTCACAGAGTTCTTCAAAATATTAATTTAATATAAATTAAAATTATATTCCAAATGGATCCAAAATGATTTAATTTGAATATAAAATTATTATTGGTTGAAATTACCTCATAAAATGAAAATTAGATATGTTTTTATTATTTTTTAATTGTTATCTTTTAGAGTTATCCATTATTTTTTCTTTTGAATTATTCTTGTGATATAATGTAATTTATAGTACAAGGGTCAATATAATTTTTATAAAATGGTAAGAGACCAATAAATGAGTCATTAATGGAATTTATATACTTACATAAATCATTTTTTGAATTTAATATTTTTATTAATATTATATCATTTAATAAAATTTTATTTATTTTAAAATATCATTTTTGTAAATTTTGATACTATTTATTCAATGAAATTTTAAAAATATCATATTAACGTGGTATATCCGAAATAAATCATTTAAATTATATGAAAAAATTTCAAATTATTATGTAAAACTCACTTATTAATTTTTTTATAATGAATTATTTTTATGTTAATGTTTTTAATATAATTTATTTTGATATTTCAATTAATTAAAAAGTTACTATATTATAATTATGTCACCATTTAAGGTAATTATTTATCAATAAATTTTGTGAAAAAATTATATGATGTATATAAATATTTAATAAATAAAATTATTATTTATAGTTTAACATATCACCAAAATAACCCCATATTAAAATATTTAACTTAATAAAAAAATTATGATAAGTTTGTCTTTTCTTTGAATAAAATACTATAAATGTCATATTATCAGTGAAATAGACATAAATGGTCTCATAAACTATCCTTTAATAATTATTGTTTAAAAATACCGATAAAATTTTAAAAAACGTGTTAAATTACTTTTATATTATTTAAAATATTATTTTTAACATTAGTTACGCGATTTACAGTTATCCATGATAATAAAAATATATTACAAGAGTTAATATTAATATTACCCATAAATAAATGGGAAATAATATCTAAATTTGGACCTTATACTTCGAAATATTTAATCGATATTTTAAAATTAAAAACACATAAATGCCTAAAATTAATTTAAAACTAATCTCATTGATGGATAGAGTAAACATGTTTTTAATGTAAAACGTTCAAAAGATTGAATTGTTTTTATATACAAATTCAATGTGAAATTTATTAAAATGACAAAATTAGATTAAATTATTCAAATTAACTAATTATACATTAAAAACACTGAAATATATAATTTATTAGTATAAATAATATCTATAAAAAATAATTTCCAATTAAAATGGAGTATTTTTTATTTATTAATAAAAACGTGAACCTTATTAGAAAAATATCAAAAAAATTAACCAAAGGGAATTTTGATATTAATATTTCAAATAGGAAGTATATTTTTTGAAATATAATTTTTAAAACTGTCAAAAACTAGATTTAAAACAAATACGGCATTAGAAGGCAACAAAACTGCCTTTTTTAAAAAGTAAGTCTTTTATCTGTAAAATTGGATTTTTTATTATATAAAATCTAGAATAAACATAAGATGGTTTTTAAAAATTATATTGAATATTATATATATATATTTCATTAGATAAATATAAAATTCTTTTTTATTTATTGTTCAAAAAATTCACTTGTTCACTTTTAAATAGTTTTTTTTCAGATATACATTTCCCTTTATTTTAATTTTTTTCAATCATTTATAAATAATTTTCCAAAAAATTATTAATCATACATACATTTTTAAACCATATATTCATAATTTAGTTAATCATATTCATTCCCTCCATTATTATGGTTAGGTTATATTGGTAACATAATAATATTTAGTTATTCCTTTAGGATCGATGTAACTTATCATGTACTCTATTAAACATAATATCTCCTTTAAAGAAAACTCAGTATGTTACATATATCATGAATCATATTATTTCATTAACATATATTATATTAATTTAATTTATTCTTTCCTAAATATTATAATTCAAATGCTATAATATATCTTAATGTTCTATGTAACCATATCATTGTTTATTGGGATTTGTTAGGATTATGTTTTAGATAATGAAATATTTTTAACTACCTCTCACGAAAATGATGATAATTTATTCAAATTTCGTTATTTGTTTAGAATTCATGTATTATATTCATTTTACTCCCTCTATATGTACCCTAGATACTTAAAGAATATTTTTAAGTGAAACCCGTCTTTTTTTTTTCTCTATTCCACAGAAGATCCCTTTTCATCTATATCTATGATTTATAGAAATGTTTTCATGAAATTTTATAATTTTATAATATTAATATTTTTAAAAATATATACAAATATTTTACTTTTAATAATTGGTTTAGAATTAATCTTTTTGTATTTTTTATGTGAAGTACTTTTCGGCTATATACAAAAGTGTAAAACAATTGTTTTCTTTAAACTTACATGGAATGAACATAATTTCCCTCCATCATGGCCACTGAATTATTTTAATATAAATTAATATTTTAAACTTTTTTTAATGAAAATGTTTTATTTAATACTACATATATTGTTATATTTTTTGTCAGTTTTTTCTATAAAAATGATTATATATTCCTCAATTAATTTTCCACATGATCCTTAAAATAATCATCTTTTTTGTGTACATTGACTACTCTGTAAAATATTTTAACTAATATTTTCTATTCTATAATATCATGTCTCATTACAATGATATGATCTCATGGATCATGTAATTTGATTCATTTATGATTCATGTTTTATGAAATTATATGATTTTCACCATGACTGATGATTATGATCGCTGGCATGGAGGGTATTGTTTTCATGTGTTAAGCTGTAGTTATAATAACCTTATGGTCATTTATTCTTATATTTCATTTATATCTACCTTATTTACCCTTACTGAGTATCAGATATCCCCTTTCTCAAGTTACCTCCCCCTTGTTGTGAAGAAATATTTCAACATTTAGTGGTTTAATAATTGGTTTAGTGATAAAGCCATTATTTGGAGAATCTTATGAACACATTATTTATGTTTCTAAATTTACTAACATAGAAGGCCAATATGATTTTGGCATATATAGTAATGTTATGAAATTAATAATCATCAAATAAAAGTAAATATATATTTATTAAAAGTGAATATCTCCACAGTTAATATCAGAGAAGTTTACATTTAATCATTGAATATTGTGATGAGACAACTTTAGTGAGAATCTTGGGGATATGTCTAATTGTATGATAACAACCTAATGTTTTGGTAATGATCATGGCTGAAATAGGTGAAACCAATGTAGTTAAATATTGATAATAATGTGTATTAATTTATAACTTCTATAATTTTTTAATTAATTAGTATTTTCTAACTATGATTATTATTTCTCACAATATAATTCTTGGTTGTAGTCAATTGTTTGAATGATAAGGAATTGTTTTAAAAATGAGTGTGATTGAAAATGTGTTGATTAGGAGATATAAAATAGAATTGTGATGGGAGTGAAATAATGTTTTATTATACATAATCAATTATCATGATATTGGATTAAACAATTTTACCTTAATGTACTCCCTAAATCACCAAATAAGAGAATTATTGAGCACACATAGAGCTTGGGTAGTGGAGATCATGGAGGAAATATGGCTCAATTTCATTCATATTAAAATTTTTTAATTTAAAACATAGAATAATGATACTATGGAATAGTAAAAATTTTATATATTTAAAAATTGGGTATAAAGAAATTATTAAATAATAAAAAATAAATAGTTCGAGGGATGGATATGTGTTCATTCAATGACACCATTCATACTATATTGTCATAAATGAGGGGAATATAGGAATTATGAAATTTTATTCCCTCTAATAAATTCTCTCTTCTAGACCAAGGAAAGATATAATCAATTCAAATTAATTTAAGAGAAAGGATTAAATTTATTATTTATTCAGATTTTAGAATTATGTTTTAAATGTGATATATTAATGATATTTTTGATACAAGGATCATGAAACGTCTAGTGATTTTTCACTATTAGGATTGGAAAACATATGTTATAGGGTAACAATAACTAGTAAAAGTAACAATGTTTATATGGGATAAAGAGATAATAGTAATTTATGGGATAATATTGGTGAAATTTAAATTTATTAGCTAATGAAAAATTATAATTTGGTTATCATTAATGATGTTTATTACATTTTGGGATTTATGGGATAAATTCAATTATCTATGAACATAGAAATAAATATTATGTAAATTTTTGTTATAATATATGTTTTCTGGTTAGGTTAAAATAATAATTATTGACACCATCAAGAGTTTATATTTGATCAGTTTTTCAATGGAATCAACACAACTTTTGAGGTTTTAATTTAGGATATTTTGAGGTAATTTTACCTTTTATTGGGTTTTATGAAGAATAATATATTGAGGATTAAATAAAACGTTTTGTTATTATATGACATGATGATAAGTTAATTAGGGTTTATTTTTTAGTGTGATATTGAAAATATTGATGGTGGAAAAGTGATTCAATTACAAAGAAATATTTTATAAAATATCTGAGGTCAAGATAAAGGATACCGTTTAGGTTATTATCAAAATTTTATTCAAGATATTTTGGAGAATATCACTACATTACATGATTATATTGTTATTTAACATGGTGATTATTGATATTTTTGGAGACATTTTATTGGGTTGAGTAATATTTTAAATTTAGGTTTGACATGTGATTTGAAATTAAAATTTAACTGGGAACAATAAAATTACTTTTTCTAAGATGCAAGTTGAAAGGTTTGATATAACCTTTGAGGTTAATAAATTCTTTAATGCTATTTTCATTGAGGTTATTTTGGATGTATATTTATTTATGAAATGATTTATGTTGAATTTGTTTTATTATTTAGGAAATTTTAGAGTTAAATGTAATATTTCAATGTTATTTCATTTTTTAATTATCTTACAATTTACTAACATTTTTTTGATTATTTCAAACAGATTAGAGGAATATGATGATATTAATTTTTTATTTTATATAATTTTATTTCAGTGATTCCTTCATGAAAAATTATTCTCAATTACTCGTTAATTGGATAAATAGGTTTGATTGTGGTAGAAATCAATTAATAGAAGAAATAACACTTTTCATGTAATTATATCTCCTTATTTTTGAAATATATATGGTAATGGAATGAATAAACTCAATTATAAGAATATTATCACAAAAAATTGTCATATAACCAATAATTCTGATGAATTTTTGGTCTTTTAACACTACAATGATTTATGATTTATTGTTCGTTAACATTCTCTAGACCATATTCTCTTCCACTATCTATTTTCCAATCGGTGTTAGTTTTGTAATGTAAGTCCATACGTTTAAATAAAAATACTTTTCCCCAAATTTGGGCCATAGTTATGTGTTATTCTAGATCACCTTCACATTTTCCCATCCCAAGTTTCAAGATCATGTTTCATTTAACCTTTTCACCTTGTGGGATTTATATAAAGCAATTTTCAAATATCAAACCATTTATTACTGAAAAAAAGTTCAAATTCTCTATGTAAAATTTATAAATGGGTGTGTAATCTAAGAACTTGTGATTTTTATGAGAAAACATTGTTTGATAGTGTATATGTAACATCCAAGGTAAATGAAGAATAATACATATTTCATATTTATTAATATTTTTTAATTAAATATTAATTTAACTTTAAAGGGGTTGCTATGTTCGATAGTGTACCCAATACACAACAACGAGTTTCTTTGGAATCTTAGGTTCCAAACTAATAATATAATATTATTATTTTAAATGGTAGTTAACTCATAACCGTTTTATTATAGGGAATGAACAAAACTAACTACAATATGATTATACATGATTGTTAAATGTATTCAAATTATCCTATAAAAAGATAAAGGCTTAAAATGTGAACGAATCTAATTTTAAGCATAATTTACATTAAAAGGCTGATTTATCACCTTTTAATTGTAAACCCTCATTAAATATAGTTTTTGTCACTTTAATACATTCTAATTGAAAAAATAAAATCTTTATTTAGATTTGGGACATCAAAATTTACTTTGTGTATGTTTTTCGGATTTTTCCGATAAAGATCATTTTTTATTAATAGTGAAAATATTGTATTTTAATTCAAAACTATGTTTTAATATGATTTATTTATATGTTTAGATTATATTTTTAACTAGTTTTAATGTGTTATTAGAATATATGTTTACCATTTAATCCAATGTTGGTCATTGGAATTAATTTCACTTCAAAATTGGACATAAACAAGTGTCGATCTTTTGAAAGTTATTGTTTATTAAAAACAAGCTACTTGTTTTAACTGTGGGAATTAATTTTAAAAGTAATTAAAGACACTTTTATGTTTTGAATTTGTAAAAATAAACATCCTTTTTGAATTTGGAATATCAAATATAGCTTAGGCTGAATTTTTGGTATTTTTCTGAAAAACATCAATTTTTGATGAATAGTGAAACCACTTAGTGGTAGTTAAAAAACTAACTTTTTCATTTAAATGAAATTTTACAACTTCTTTGAATTGAATTTCAAAAATATGACATAAATGGTTGTTATGAAGAAGTAAACTGTGGTTCATGAAGATGAAAATAATTTTTGGTGAATAGTAACTTTTGACTTTTATTTACCACGGTTAAAGGTAAATAGGGTAATTCATGTTAAAAAGAATATTTTAATAATTCAAAATTACATTAACACTTGTTCAATCCTTATTGGTCGAGTCATTAATGACAATGGTCATCTTTGGGTCGATTTTGGTACCCCATTGAGCAACTTGGGATTGATAATGACAATTTAGATTAATTAACTTAAAGTAAACACAAAAATGCAAAAGCAAATATCTTTTAGTATATTAATTTTTATATTGGGTTATATAAGTTATATTTTAGACTATAAAAATTATTGGAAATCTAAAAATATTTACTATATCATGGTATTTGTTTTATAATTTTTAGACATAAAATAATTTAAATTATTTATGACACAATAATGATGCAGTGTTTACCTCATTAATAAAACATTTAAATAAATAAGATTATAATGATTAATATATTATAAAAACCTGTCCAATTCATATTGGAAGATTTTATTTCTACCATGTGTCATCTTATATTCGACCTTAATTATTTTTGGACCTTTTGAACCCGAAAATCATTATATAATAAAATAATTTTTCACACTTTCCTAAGGAGCCCCTCCTCTCTCTTATAAAAGGAGACCACTTCTAATCAATTCCTCACACCTATCAAGCCTTTTGGCTCGACCCAAATATGCCCAATTAAGCTCCCTACATCCCTCTCCTCTCCCTAGAAGCCTTACCTTTGGCAATAGGCACATCAAAAAGTCCTTTGGTTCAAAACAAAAGGTGTTACCCAAATTAAAAGTAACAATTTCTCTTAAATTGTTTTCTTTTATTTTACTTATCCAACCCCTAAAATCTTGTAATTCCTTTCTTTTTTAATGACACCAGTATCCTAAATATACTAGGATTTAGTTATTAGAAGGATTAGAACTACACTTACCCACACCTCCATCTATTGGATTAAGAACATAATGTTTCTATGGATGGAAAACTAAGGCCTCACGAAATGATGATTATTCAATTACATCTTACTGCCTCTAATGGTGGCCATTATGATGGATATTTATTTATATATGATTTATATTATGTTTATTATTTGTTTATGAATCTCTAATTCCCATTTATAGCACGCCTTTATGGTTTCTATTATGGGTAAATACGATAATCTCATTTGAGGAAGTGCGGACTACCACCCCTCAAAGTGATGTGATTCGTTAATGCCTTATGTGGGATGTATAAAGGATGGATATAATAATATTATATATGATATTATACTGGATTTATAATATAACTATGTATCATTATGTTTCAACTCCATTAAAATATGAAATAGAAATTAATGTAGCTTTCATGCGTACGTACAACATACCGCCTCCATGAACGATGCATTTCATTTCTTACCTATAAATGTTATGTACTATTATAAATATGTGTATATACTGGATATATATGATATATATGATATCTAAATCATGAATACCATTCTGTATATAACGGACTATTGACCAGATGGACAACTTGTAAATATAAGGTGTTCATTTTTGACTCAAGTACAAAATATCGACAAAATGAACGTTATTAATTTAAATGATTAAATAATGTCTATAACATGATAAAAAGTGATATAAAAAGAATAATAAACTTTAAATATCTTCTTATGAAAGTAGAAATTAACTTTAGTTTATTATTCAGGAGATTAAATAATGATCGAGTCAAATCGGACCTGAGGTAAGGGACTTCGTCTCAATCTCCTTTCATTGAGGCATATTTTGTTTTAATACATGACTTTATTTTATACACAGTATAAAAACCGTTGAATTTTCAAAGGGAATATTTTTCTATGAAGCGTTTTACTAAACGACAAAAAGGAATGTTTCTTTTAACTTAAGCGGTGACAACGACCATTCTCCCGTCCTGAGTATTATTTGATCTTTGGATTACTGAACAATCCGTAATGTTTTTAAATGAAAATAAATACCATATACTCTTATATGTATTTTGGTATTGAAAATGGTTTGATAATGGATTTGTTATGTCAATATATTTATGTGATATATTGTGATTGAAATGTGGAAATGTTTTCTTTCCTTTATATTTTTTATGTCTTATGATTTTATAATGATACTTTGACATTTTACGGGTGGTTACGCGATAAAACAAATGACAGGTGGTGCCATGAATACTAGGATGGGTGGTTACATTATAACCTCCAATGCATTGGGTATGGAAGTCAGCTGTATGGCTATTCCATTTAGTGATATGTGTGGAAGTCGAACGTATGGTTATTCCATTTAAGTATGTTTATGTCCCAAGATACCTTTATATGTTATGTGTTCTTTGTATGGGTTTTATGGTAATATTTTGGTTACAAAAGGGTATGTAATGATCCTTTTTACAGTGAAGAGTATTTACTACTTCATAAAGGTGAAAAGTATTACTTATTTTAATGTATTCATGGTTTACATGTTGATTTAAAAAACTAAATGTTTTATTTCTTTGTTTATCCCTTACTAAGCTTTTTATGCTCCTCCCAAGTTTTGAAATTTTTTTCACAGGACATAAAGTGGAATAGGGTCAAGGATGAGATCAAGGAAAAGTCATGTCATCTAAAAGATGGAACCAGATATGACACTTTTTTTCAAGGGTTTATGTTTTGTAAAAAAAATGGAAGATGAGTAGAAGTGTCTAATTTGTAATATTTTGAAATGTAATAGTTATGGCCCAACTCTCTATAACTCTAAACCTGAAAATATCCTCAACGTGAATTATTCATTTAATTAAATATTATGTGAGGTTTACGGCTGAGTCCTTAGAGTTTGTATCAGAGGTTGGTTTAGATAACTTTAGAAGTTAATGTATTGTTAAATAAATGTCCATAAATTAATTTATGGTAATATTGAAATGATATAGCATTTACAGATTACCATGTTGTTTCGCCTAAGATATTTATGTGTTCAGAATGGTTTTTCATATAGGAAACATGGCAGTTGTGTAGTAAATAAATACAGAGGGTGATTACCTTCTAAATCAGCATCCAGAGATGGTCAGAATCCAAACTAAACAGTTTACTGCAGTGATTGATCTGTTGATTCAGGTGATAAATAGTGGTTTTATTAATTGGTGATATTTTAGTTTACTCTAAAAGTAAAGAGGACCATGAATGTCATTTAAGGGTTATCTAAAAAATCTTAAAAGAAAAGATATTATTTGGTGAAATTCAGCAAGTGTGAGTTTTGGTTACAAAAAACTTCTTTCCTTGGTCACATTTTTTTAAAAATGGAATAATTATTGATCTTGCTAAAACAAATGTAGTTGAAGAATATCCAAGACCCACAATTATAACCAAGATTCTTAGTTTTTTTGGTTTGACAGGTTATTACCATAGGTTTGTTGATAAATTTTCACGGTTATCTAGTCCAATGACTAAGTTAACTCGAAAAGGTGTAAATTTCATATGGACAAAATAATGTGATTATTGTTTTCAGGAATTGAAAAGGATATTGGTGAATGCTCTAGCTTTGGAACTGCCATCCAGAAACGGTGAGTTGGTTATCTACTATGATGCTTCGTTGAAAGGACCGGGTTGTGTCCTAATGTAGAATGATCAGGTAATTTCTTATGCTTCACATCAATTGAAACCACATGAGTTAAATTATCCTACACATGATTTGGAATTAGTTGCTGTTGTTTTTGCTTTAAAAATTTGGAGGCATCATTTTTATGGAGTGAAGTGTGAAATATATACTGATCATAAATGTTTGATGTATATATTCCCTCAGAAAGAATTGATCATGAGACATAAGAGATGGTTAGAATTAATCAAGAATTATGATTGCACAATCCTTTATCATACAGGAAAAGAAAATAAATTGGCTGATGCTTTGAGTTGAAAAAGTAATACTTCATTAACCATGTTACATTTGGAACGAGATCCTTTGGTTTTTGATTTGACGACTTATGGAATACAAGTTGTTGTTGCAGGACATTTTTCTATTTTGTATCAGGTGTCAGTGAGATCATCTATATTAGACAGAATAAAGCAAGCACAAAAAGAAGATAGTGAGTTGTAGAAAAAAGGTAGAATTGGTTCAGAAGGGTATGTTGCCAAAATTTAACATTGATAATGATTGTGTTTTGAGGTTTGGAAAGAGATTATATGTTCCTTGTGATTCATAGTTGAAGAATGAGTTGTCATGTGAAGCTCATAGTTCACTGTTTTCAGTTCATCTTGGAAGTACTAAGATGTAAAGAGATCTTTATGAGTGTTACTGGTGGGATGGAATGAAAAGAGATATTGTTAATTTTACTATGAAGGGTTTGACTTGTCAGCAGGTTAAATCAGAGTGTCAATTATAAAATGTGATGCTTCAGTCTTTACTGGTTTTAGAGTGGAATTGGGAAAATATATCCATGGAGTTTTTTTTGGGATTACCAAATACATCTCGAGGTAAAAATGCAATTTGGGTTATAGTTGACTGATTGACTAAATCTACTCATTTCTCTCCTATTAGAGATAAATTGTCTCTAGATCATCTTGCTCGGTTGTATGTTAAAGAGATAGTTAGGTTGAATGGTGTTCCCCTCTCTATTGTATCTGATCGTGATCCCAGGTTTACTTCTAACTTTTGGAAAGGCCTTTAGAATTCATTGGTTACTGAATTAAATTTTAATACAGATTTTCATCATCAATCAGATGGGCAGTCAGAACGAACAATTCAGTTCTTGGAGGATATGATATGTTCTTGCTCACAGGATTATCTAGGATGTTGGGACCAACATCTTTCTTTGTTTGATTTTTTTTTCTAATAACATTTTTCATTCCATTATACATATGGCTCCATTAGTGGAATTATATGGAAAGCATTGTCACACTTCTGCTTTTTGGGATGAAGTAGGTGAAAGGAAGCTGATGGAACCGGAAATGGTAGAAGAAATGGCAGAGAAAGTTCAATTTATTTAGAAGAACATGAGAATATATCAGAGAAGATAGGAAAGTTATGCAGATAACCGGAGGAAGGATCTTTTTTTTGAGGTAGGTGATCATGTCTTTCTCAAAGTTTCTCCATGGAAAAGTGTGATGCGTTTTGGTAAGAAGGGAAATTTGAGTCTGAGGTTCATTGTACCTTATGATATTATAGAGAATGTTGGATTTGTTGCGTACAGAGTGGTTTTACCTCTATGTTTATTTGAGTTACACAATGTTTTTCCAGATTCGTTTTTGAGAAAGTATATACCAGATCCATCTCAGGTTTTGAGCCTAGAGGTAGTTCAGTTGGAAGAGAATATGTATTATGAAGAACAACCAGTCCAGATTCTTGACCATAGAGAGAAAGTGTTGTGGAATAAGGTAATTCACCAGGTAATGATTTTGTGAAAAAACCATATGGTTGAAGAGGCAACGTGGGAATCTAAAAATGGTATGAGTGATAAATACCCCCACTTATTTTGATAAGCGAATAAAAATTGTGAGGATGAGATTCCCAAAAGCACGGAAGGATGTAACATTCCAGGTAAATAAAGAATAATACATATTTCTTATTTAGTAACATTTTTTCATTAAATATTAATTTTACTTTAAAGGGGTTTCTGTGTTTGAGAGCGTACCCGATACGAAACAACAAATTTCATTGTAATCTTACGTTGCACACTAATAATATAATATTATTATTTTAAATTGTAGTTAACTCCTAGTTGTTGTATTTGCGGGAATGAAAAAAACTAACTACAATATGATTATTCATGTTTTTTAAATGTATTTAAATTATCCAATAAAATGTTAGAGGCTTAAAATGCGGATGAATCCAATTTTAAGAATAATTTACATTAAAAGGCCAATTTATCGCCTTTTAATGGTGGACCCTCTTTAAATATAATTTTGGTCACATTAATACATTCTGATTGAACAAATATATTCATTCTTTATAATTCAGATATCAAAATTTACACTGTATAAATTTTTGGGATTTTTCCGATAAAGATCGTTTTTTTATGAATAATGAAAATATTGTATTTTAAATAAAAACTGTGTTTTAATCTGAATTATTTATGTGGTTAGATAATATTTTTAACTGGTTTTAAAGTGTTATTAGAATATATTTTTACCATTTAATCCAATTTTGGTCATTGGAATTAATTTAACATTGAAATTGGACATAAACAAGTGTCGATCTTTTGATAGTAATTGTTTCTAAAAAACACGCTATTGGTTTTAACAGTGGGAATTAATTTTAAAAATAATTAATGACAATTTTATGGTTTTAATTTGGAAAAATATACATCAATTTTGAATTTGGAATATCATATATAGCTTAGGCTGAATGTTTGGTATTTTTTTTTGAAAAACTACAATTTTAGAAGAATAGTGAAACCACTTAGTGGTAGTTAAAAAAGCTAACTTTTTCATTTAAATTAAATTTTACCACTTCTGTAAATTTAATTTAAAAAATCCAACATATATGGTTGTTATCAAGAAGTAAAATGTGGCTCATTAAGATAAAAATAATTTTTTTTAAATAGTAACTTTTGACTTTTATTTACCGCGGTCAAAGGTAAATAGGGTAATTCAAAGTAAAAAAAGAATATTATAATAATTCAAAATTACCTTAACACTTGTCCAAACCTTATTGGTCGAGTCATTAACTACCATGGGCATCTTTGGGACGATTTTGGGACCCCATTGAGCAAATTGGGAGTGATAATGACAATTTAGATTAATAAACTTAAAGTAAAGGAAAAAATGACAAAGGCAAATATCTTTTAGTAAATTAATTTTTAAAAGGGGTATATAAATTATCTTTTCGATTATAAATATTCATTGGAAATATATATTGATTTCCTATATCATGGTATTTTTTTTATAATTTTTAGACATCAAATAATATAAATTATTTCTGACACAATACTGATGTAGTGTTTACCACATAAATATATCATTTAAATAAATATGATTATAATGATTAAAATATTGTCCAAAACCTATCCAATTACTATTGGATGATTTTATTTTGACCACGAGTCATCTTATCTTCTACCTTAATGATTTTTGGACCTTTCCAAACCAAATATCATTATATGATAAAATAATAATTTCACAATTTCCTAAAGAGCCCCTCCTCTCCCTTTTAAAATGAGACAACTTATAACCAATTCCTCAAACATATAAAGCCATTTGGCTCAACCAAACTCTGCCCAATTAAGCTCCCTACATCCCTATCCTCCCCTAGAAGCCTTACATTAGGTATTATGCACTTCAAGACGTCCTTTGGTTCAAAAAAAAGAGAGTTACCCAATTAATGGTAATTGTTTCTCTTAAATTGTTTTCTTTTATTTTACTACTCCAACCCCTAAAATCTTTCTATTTGTTTCATTTGTAACAACAAAAATATCCTCAATATACTAGGATTTTTTTATGGGAAGGAATATAACTACACTTACAGACACCTCCAACTAATGGATGAAGAACATAATGATTTTGTGGATGGCAGACTAAGGCCTCATGAAATGATGATTGTTCAATTACATATTACCGCCTCTCATGGTGTAAATTATTATGGAACTATATTTATATATGATATATATTATGTTTATGATTTCTTTATGCTTCTGTAATTCTAATTTATTGCACCACTTTATGGATTCCATAGTGGGTAAATACGAAAATCTCATTTGAGGAAGTGGAGACTACCACCCCCTCAAAGTGATGTGATTCGTTAATGCCTTATGTGGGATATATAAAGGATGGAGTTAATAATATTATATAAAATATTAAACTGGAATTATAATATAACTTTTTATCATTATGTTTTAATTCCATTTAAATAATAAATAGAAATGAAATTAGCGTTCAAGGGTACGTACGGCTTACCGTCTCCATGAACGGTGCATTTCATTTCTAACCGCTAAATGTTATGTACTACTATAAATACATGTCTATACTGGATATATATCATATATATGATATCGAAATATTGAATACCATTCTGGATATAATGGACTATTGACCACTTGGACAACTTGTAAATATAAGGTGTTCATTTTTTACTCAAGTACCAAATATCAAAAAAATGAACATTATTAACATAAATGAATACATAATGTTTATAACATGGTAATAAGTGATATAAAATGAATAATAAACTTGAAAAAGGTTCTTAAGAAAGTATAAATTAACTTTAGTTTATTATTCAGAAGATTAAATAACGATCGAGTCATGTCGGACACGTGGTAAGGGACTTCGTCTCAATCTCTTTCCATTGAGGCATATTTTGTTTTAATACACGACTTTATTTTATACTCCGTATAAACACCCTTGAAATCTCAAAGGGAATATTTTTCTATGAAGAGTTTCACTAAATGAAAAAAAGGAATGTTTCTATTAACGTAAGTGGTGACAATGTCCTTTCCCCCGCCGTGAGTATTATTTGATATTTGGATTCCTCAACAACCTGTAATGTTTTCAAAGAAAATAAATACCATATACTCTTTTATGTATTTTAGTATTGAAAATGGTTTTGATAATGGATTTTTTATGTCAATATATTTAAGTGATATATTTTGATAGAAATGTGGAAGTGTTTTCTTTCCTTTATATTTGTTTTGTGTCTTATGATTTTACAATGGTACTTGGACATTTGACCGGTGGTCACATGATAAACCAAATGACGGGTGGTTCCGTGAATACCAAGACAGGTGGTTACGTTATAACCTCCAATTCATTGGGTATGGAAGTCGTCCATATGGATATTCCATTTAGTGATATGTGCTGAAGTTGACCGTAAGTTTATTCTATTTAAGTATGATTATTTCCCAAGTTACCTTTATATGTTATGGTTTCTTTATATGGGTTTTATGGTAATCTATTGGTTAAAATAGGTTATGTAATGATCTTTTATTCAGTGAAGAGTATTTGGTACATCATAAAGGCGAAAAGTATTACTTATGTTAAAGTATTCATGGGTTACATGTTGATTTGAAAATCTAACTGTTTTATTTCTTTGTGTATACATTACTGAGATTTTTATGCTCATCACAAGATTTGAAATGTTTTTCACAGGACATAATGTGGAATAGGGTCAAGGATGGGATCAAGGAAAAGTCGTGACGTCTAAAACATGGAACTATACGTGACTCTTTTTTTCAAGAGTTCATGTTTTGTAACAAAAATGGAAAGTGAGTAGAAGGGTCTGCTTTGTAATATTTGGAAATGTAATAGTTATGGCATAACTCTCTAAAACTCTAAACCTGAAAATATCCTCAACTTGAATTATTCATTTAATTCAATATTATGTAAGGTTTAAGGCCGGGTCCTTATAGTATAAAACCCACAAAACCATGAGTAATTAAATTTTGAAATAGATTTATTTTTTGACCATTATCACATAGTCATTGAATTGGTGTGTATGAATATAATTAAATTATTTATGAAATATATATATAAGGCATTTTGAAAATTTTTATTGATTATCAGTTATAAGATAATAACCCAATTATTTTATTAAATCTATTTTATTAACCAACAATATGATTCTTATAAAAATCATTATTATGTCATTTTGTTAATGAATATTGAAATTAATTAATTTAAATTTTGGAAATGATATATGATTGAAGGATTCCATTTTTTAATTAATAATTCATAAATTATCTGACGATGAATTTTTTTAATTTTATAAAAAGTACATTTTTAATGAATAATAAAAATACTGATTCTCGATGAAAACTGTATTTTCATTTCATGAATTTTCAATGCTCTATTATTTAAATGATTTAAAAGTAAAATTATGTCTATTATAATAATAAAAATAAAATTAATTAAATTTAAATTAATTTTATATTTTATTTTAGTATAAATATATTTTTACACCTAAAAATGAATTTTTTTTGAAAAAATATTTTTATTCATGAAATATATTTTTTATCACAATAAATATAACTAATCACTATTGGTGAATCGTTTTATTAAATACATATATTATATATTCGATAAAATGTATAAAAATTCATCCAAATTTTTTATGCATGGTATATGAATAAATATAGGTTTATGCTTAAAATAATATTCATCGAAAAATTCAAATTCATCACCTTTTTGTACACTGATTTTAAGATTTATTTTTTTCACTTTTTGAAATTTAATCTTGAGAATTTTATTCTATATTCCTAATTTTGATTTTTAAATTTAGTAAATAGGAACATTTCATTTTTCGTCAACATGAATAGTAACCATGGTAAATTTTATCATCTCCATAGTGGTTATATTGAGTTAATATAGGTTAAAAATAACTGTTATGGTCACAATTATTCATATTAATTCATGTTGGGTGAAGGTAACTCAAACATTATCACCTTAGGATCTAAACATAAGTGTATAAGGGGAAATTGTATAGGAAAATGGACATCATAATATTTAAATCAAATAATTTTATAAAATGAAACGCTATTTGTTTTAAAAATATTTTAGGTGTCCACAAAGGGAAAAAAATCAAGTGATAAACGAATATTAATGGCCATTTATTGAATAATTAAATTATATTGATTATGATAACAAATTTATTTTTTAAATGATTATATAATTACCTTAAATTCTTATACAACACTAATAAAATAATTATTCAATTAATATAAAAATACAAATACTGATTTAAAAATTTTAAATGTAACATAATTTTATGTATTCATAAGGTTTAATGATTTTTTAAGATAAATATAAAATTTTAGTGATATGTAAAAGTATTATAATCAAATATAATATTTAACCTAGGGAACCTAAAGTCAAAGAGAATGAATAGTTCCTAAATTGACATTAATTTTATTTATGCAAATAATATTTTATTAAATTATTTAAAAATTATAAAAAACTTGAAAGAGTGGAATTCAGATAATATTTGATCTATAATTTCATCTATTGTTAATTTATTAGTCCTTAATTACCGTATAATTAATATAATTAACATTTAATTGTGAAAAATTTATTTACCATGGTTTTGGTTTATATTGGTTAACTGCGGTGTTAAAATAGAAAATAAGTTTTAAACCGCCGCATAATCCTATAAAAATTATACTTGTTTGTTAAAAAAATATCATATCTTATCATATAATATATCGAATTATTGAAATATGTGTCTTTAGAAATAATTACTCATATATTAGTAAATTTAGATTCCAAAATATACTAAAATGTTATTATGATTGTGAAACAACAATTATCCACTCTCTTTCCCATAAATGGAAAATAAAAGTGTCACTTGTTCATATTTACAACATACTGTCTCCATATAGATACACAATTCAATTTTTATATCTATATTTTTGAATGTATATTGTTATGGGTTAAATATTTATATTTTATGTTTATCAAATTATTATTCTTGTTGAATGATAATACCATACCATCCTTTTTAACTTGAAATACATTTTGAGATGATATCTTTTCGAGTGAATTCATGTATACTTCCACCTTCAAGAATCAATGCATGTTTTTTTTTAATTTTCATTTTAAAAGGATGGTAATAAGGATATATTTAATAAATATATATGATATATATGATAAGATAATGATTATATATAGATTAACTATTATTTAACTATCCATATTTTCATCTATTGAAAAATGGAAACAAAATTTATGTTCATGTAGACATGCAGTCTATATGAACAAAGTAGATTATTTTTATATATCTTAATTTTTATGAATGAATATATATATATGTGATAATTATATGATGGTTAAATTTATATATATTATGCAACCATGATAGTTGTTCATGGATTAAAACTAAAAAAGTGAAATACTCCGAATAAATATAGAAGTTAGGACAAAGAATCGATGATTATAAAAATGAATTAATAAGTGGGTGTTGAAATGTTATAATTGGATCATATATCATATTATAATTATTTAAATTATTATTTAATTTCAGTATAATAAATATAAATTTATTACAGAGGGGATTATATTGATTTTGAAGCATGTGGACCTCAAGGTGAGAGTTTAACATCTCAAATTAAATTATTTTGGACATGTGAAATGTTATACACCTATATTATATTATTATATAGTGGTATAGGATTGAAATATCTTTATATTGCATCATTTTAGATGAATATTCAGTACATTATGAAAATTTATTGCCTAAAGACCATAATAGTTTAGTGTCTTTGGAAACATGGAAATGAAATATTTTATCTTGATGAATGATCTTAAACATCTCCCATAAATAACTCAACCTTTAGTAATTATATCTAAAAAATTTATTCATAACCTAGGGAAAGGAATCATAAGAAATTATTGCGCTCAAATTTTCAGTAAGGGTAATAAGGGGGATATGTTAGAATAATCATGAGCATAAGGGTATGAGAACGTGATCATAGAAATAGGAGATCACTCCCTACATAAAAAGATCAAATACCTGAATCATGGAATAAATATTAGTACATCATAAGGAATGAGTATTGAGGAAATAAATAACATAATCCATGAAAACATTACATAGGAATTAAACATGGAAATTTTCAGACACATAACTATATAATAATGGGAAAACATATATCAAGGCTACCTTCCAAGACCATGGTAGCATGATAATATTGGGATACGACTTACGTAACTACTTTAGGATTGGGATAACAACACATGTATCCTATCACTTTTAGGCTTAGGATTAAACCCATGTACATTCATGTTTTCGGTCTTCAGCTACAACCTGTGCAACCTCTTACTTTTAGTCTTAGGTTAAAACCCATGCACCTTCTTGTTATTGGTCTTGGAATAAAACACATGTAGCATTATTATTTTTGAAATGGTCTAAAACACATGTAAATTCATGTTTTTATGCTTGGGATGCAACCCATATACACTATTTCTGGTAGTGTTTGGATAAAACCCATGTACCCTCTTGTTTTCAGGCTTGGGCTATAACAACTGTACCCACATTCATTTAGATTTAGGCTACAACCCCTGTATCTCCTTGTTTTTGGGATTGGGATTAAGCCTATGTACCCTATTTAATTTATAAATGGGATATAACCTACATACATTGTTGTTTTTTTGTCATGGTTTACAACTCATGTACATTTTTAGCACATATACAACTTATTATTACCCAATGCATTCTAGGGAGATATTTGTCCCACACATCTCACAATAAAATCATACATACATGTTTTACAAGATAATAAAATAGTAATCACATCATGAACCGAAAAGGAGATAGGTTATATAAAAATCAAATAATAACTGATGAAATGAAATGGGTATCATTAACATTTCATCACATTATAACCTATGAAACAATAACCCATGAGAAGAAGCGGGTTTCAAAAGCATAAAACCCATTTAAGTGAAACATTTGTCTTAAGAATCATTTAAAAAAAATAAACCACTCAATAAATACTATGGATAAAACCTTTGGGTCATTTTTTATAAGTTCTTGAGTAACATCAATAGATTCCATATTAAATTGAAATGAATTTTGAAATATATTTTAAAAACATTTCTTCAGGAAAATATAATTTCTTTTTAAAAATTATTTTTATAATCTAAAACCTTCTCAAAACCATTCTCTTTGAAAATAGTGTTGAAAAAATATAAATAAAGCTTTTAAAACAAGAAAAAAATTAAAATCCTTTTTTCCATGAAAATAAGATTCAAATGTCTTTTGAAATCATTTTTGAATATAATAGATTTCGGATTGAAGAGAGGGATAACCATATTTTCCTTAAAAACATTATCCTAAGTACAAAATAATGGGAAAATGTAACTAATACATGGATATATATTTAAAAAATATATTATTAGGAAACTCAAGAGTTTTAAATAGAGATGTATCATAATATTTCATCAAAGGAAGCATATACAAAAACAATCTGAAAATGTAATTAGACTTCTCAATGAACATTTATAACATGGTAACAAGGGATTATATTCTCCATGGATGGAAATAAAATTACAAGAAGCGTAATGTATCATAAAATAATATAAATTCACGCTATTACATGTAAAATGTATGTATATACACCTTGAAAAAAAATGGTTCACAATAAAACATGAGTCTCAAAGAATGAAAATTGAGGCCAAACATTGTTTTACTGATTTGGTATCTTTTCAAAAATAGACCCCATAAAATAAATGAAAAAATGGATATGTTATTACACATAAAAATAAGTATAATAATAAAAAAATACAATCATGTGGAATATATACACCACATATAAGTAAATAGTGGCAACCATAGCATGTATCTCACAAAAAAAAATTGAGATGATATGTTGTTGCCTCGTATCGTGACTCTTTTCACACTCATTCAAACCACCGGTATAATAAATAACAATTTATTGTAAAATTTTTAAAGAATCATATTCTTATATCTAATACCATATATTGTTTTATTATGATATTATATTATCCTCTTGTTATCAATCCAAGGTTAAGGTTTCACTTTAGGTAACATTCACAATATTCTTCACTTGTGTCTTAATCTGTTAAATCATTGTTATCTATAATTTATATAATTATTTACAGAATGTAAAACATGATATAAATAACATTTTCATATATTATATTTGTATTATAATGATCTATTTAATATATAATTATGAAATTGAAAACACCGTTCATGGATACGGTATGTCGTACATATGCATGAACACTATTTTCAGTTAATTATACAGCTGAAAAATGAAAGAAAATGTAATTTATGTATATATATATATAATTATTTAATTTTATTTTTCATATCATATATATCATTAAAATTCACTAGAACCACCCTTAATACCATCAATGTAGTGTATGAACGAATCATATTGTTTTTATGGGCGATAGTTTATAATTCCTCAAACAAAATTATCATATTGACATCTAATGAAAGTAAAAAAATATATGAGTTGGTAAAATAATATAGAAAAATAAATAAGTTATAAATATTATATATATCATATATAATTATATTTTTAGTCATATTGACCACAATGATAGATGGTATGGAAAATTTAATAATCATTGTTTTAGTGAGGCGGTAGTTCACCAAACATATAAATAGTATGTTCGTTATCCATTTTATGGAAATGTGTGTAATTATAGGTTTAAACCATTTATAAAACATCCAAGTATATTTAGGATAGAGGTTTTGTTATAAAATCATATAAAAAATAATGTGGAGGGGTGGAGGGAGAAAATAAAAGAAAAATCTTCAGAGAAAATGTTACCTCTTAATCGGGTAACTCCTTTTGGTTTGAGCCAAAATACTTCAATGGATAACCTTCTTCTAAAGAGAATTATTATATGAGTAAAAGTGGATTTATGGGAACATTATTTTTCATGTATAAAAAAACATAAGAGTTTTTGGAGGTGTGAAAAAGTGGGATATGTTGTGGAATTTTATAGGGAGGTAAAAGGACTCACATAGAATTTTTGAGTACAAGATAGGTTTACACATGTTCATACCTAAAACAAATCATAAGAAATCAAAATAAAACAATAATTAATGTTTTATGGACTAATAATGGACTTCTGATGGGTTTTGGACTAGTGGAAAGGTCATTTGATCCCCTAATATTAGGATTTAGTCCTAAATTAATCTTAATTCCCCCATAATTATTGTGATTAATATAAACCACATTTACTAATCATTTTGGTCAAAAATAAACATGATATAATTAGTATATAATTATTATACGGATTTAAATGGTGTATTTTGGTTTTTATAAATTCAATTCATAGATGCATAAAATCTATGATTAATTCCAATCCTATCGATGGGATGAGATTATGGGTCTTTAATGTTGAAAGATGTACAAAAGATTACAATGTTTTAATATTCATTTTCAGAGGAAAAACGATTTTAATGAAATATATTGTATTAAAAGATATATAATATATCTAATGTGACCTTATAAATTTTAAAATATAATATATCATTAATAATTATTTTAACGAAAATGCAGTATTAAACCTAAAAGCAGTATTTTTCAATATTCATCAAAAAATGATGTTTCTCAAAAAAATATCTAAAAATAACCCTAAGATAAATAAAATATTTTAAAAAAATGAATTTTATTTTATCAGATAATATTTATACATGTTTCTAAATATAATTTTATTTTAAAATGTGGTTCATTTGAGAAAACAACATTTTTCAAAAACAGGACATTACCAAAAATCATATATTTCATTTTCTTTATGTTTTATCAATATAATACAATTATAAATATCTTTAAAAATTAGTTATTACAATTCATAGAACTATTTTTAACTTCTATGTTATAATTATCTAATTTAAAATTTTATGAATATAAAATGATGTTTCATAGAAGAATCTGTGTTGCGTTTAATGTACGCCAAGTCAGTGTTGTGGGTTGCACAAGGCAAGTCAGTATTGCATGTAGCGCAAGACAAGTCTGTTCCTTGTAAGAGAATGTATGAATTATTGTTTTAATATTTATATATATATATATAAATACATCCAGTGTCACGTGAAATAAATAACATTAAAATGATAAATTAATTGAAAAAAAATAATTCACAAAATCTCAGGGTGTAAAATTATACCCCCTTAAAATTATTTTTCCCTTGATATTCATCTAGGATATCAAAGGTATAAATATAAAAAGCTTCATTCATTAAAAACCATATAACAAAAAAGAATACTAAAAAACCCCTTAGATCAGAAAGTTAGAACCATAGCAGTTACCCAATGTAACTCATAACAAGTTTCCCACATAGGTGAACATAGGTGGGAAGTGACAACATGGAAGTGGATGTAAAATATAACTATCAAGATTAATGGGGATTTCAATAGGAAAATTCCAGTTGAATGTTAACAATTAGAAATCCATAAATCTGTCATGACCAATGTTAGAAACAAGGGATTTCTATAAATCGTTCAAGTAAGCTACCTTCCCTTAATCAAATAAAATTTACATGAAATCATTTCATTATGTCTTTATCACCATCAAACATGTCCCTTTCAATCATTAATGAAAAAATAAATATAAAATAATCATATATTTCATTATTCATATAACATAATCTTTGAATACCAAAACATAAACACATCATTCCTCCAACATTATTCGTAAACCATTACTTTGACCTCATAAACATAATCCTTAATACTTATTTCATATAATATGAAATGTAAAATGTTTTTTAAGGTTCCTTTGATATTTAATGTAAAAAATACTATAATAATTTCACATAACTTTGAAAGGTCATTTTTAATATCAATATATTCATAATTATAACGAATACCTGCATCATCATCCTAATTCTCTTAATAATACTTCCTCTTGGGAAATTGATTTTCATAATTCCTATTCATTAAACTTGGAAAATATTAAAATTTTACCATGTTACTTATAGTTTTCTCTATTGATTAAAACCATAATTCATAGTCTTAGAAACATTTATCATATTGTAATACTATATAATAATGAGAAATTACTTGTAGGGTGCCTAAATCATGGCTCCTAGTTCATTAACCAATTAAATGGTAGGTTTTTCCTATCTTATTAATATTAATACTCTATTTAAACCCTTCGTGATGTTTTGAAAAGAGTTTTTGGATTCCCAAAGCATATCCCCAAGGGTGTCAAACTAGGTGTCCAGTAAGGCCCATTGTGGTGTACGAGATTAACCTAAGGAGGGCCTGGAACATCTTGTCAGGGTTGTTAACTATAGAAACATCTATCACATAACTAGATACACTTATAGTTTCTAGATATATGTACTTCCAGGAAACCACTCAATCGATAATTGAACAAAATTCAAAGACATTTTCCAAAACATTAACTCATCCTTATACTAATCCTTAGATACATCCCAAGACATATCCTTAGAAATATACCTAGGGATCTCAATAAAGTTATCTAATCCTAATTTCCAAAGGATGACTAATCATTTCATTTCATACAATCTATAGTGATCTAATAATTATATACATTGATATTACACCATTCTAAAGGTATATTTTTAGTACATTACAAAAATAAAATCTTAAGGGCTATAATAATTTAGTGTCTTTAGAAACATAGAAAAAAATCTCATATCATAGTGAATGATCTTCAACACATCCCATAAATATCTCCACCATTAGTACTTCTACCTAAAACATTTCATCATAACCTAGGTAAACGAAACATAAGAAAGGGGTGCGCTCAAACACCTAGTAATGGTAACAACGGAGATATGTAAGAAAAATCGTGAGTGTAAGGGAATGAAAAAATGATCATGAATATAAAAGATCATAAACAAGAATCACAGAATAAATATTGGTCATTAATAAAGAATGGATCAATTTCATTACATTAATCATGTTATATATTATTTTTCCCATACTGGTCTTTATAGATCACCCATTTCTTATGTATGCCCCCAGGCTATCCCATGAAGTTTTATAAGACCATGAAAATATAAGGGATTATTTTAGAGATTTATATAATATATTTTTATTTCAATTTAATGTTTTTGTGAATTTTCTCTAATTTTAAAAAATACACGAAATATCATTAACTTGTGTAATTTTATTAAGTGAATCATTATTTAAGAAGTCATGAAACAAATTATATAAAATATAATGGTTTTAATAGTTAGTATCAAATATAAGTCTAGATATATTGGAATAGAAGGGTTAGAAAACTCTTGTGAAATCAGTTTGGATAATAATAAACATTGGAAAACATATCTAAATTTTAGTAATGAACATATTAAGTTGTTTATAGGAAAATATATCCATGTTTTTGTAGATAATGTGGATGTGGATATATAATAGTTTTCAATAGGGATAATAAACCCAGAATGGGTACATTAATCTAGACATGATCATCACATGGGTAAATTCAAATAGGACTTAATGAACACAAGTTCTTAAACTCATAAGGTGTATAATTCTAAAAAATTTCAAGAGTATTTCACACTATTTTTAAAGGGAAATAAATTTACCATGAGATATTATGTTAGGATATATATCATGGATAAAATAGATTAAAACCAAGAAATTAATAAGTTGAAAAAAATATATCATTTCTGAGTAATGCCTTTATATTTCATGGTTTTAGTATTATGTGTTTAATAATTTCAAAACATTAATCCCTAATTCCCCTTTCTTCAATGTCATGAAATGGGAGGAACCAGGTCAACATCCAATGTGATGAGAAATTAGTAGATTGACAAAATCAGATTTTTATCCTATTAGTAGTTGAATTTGAGAACTTCATTTAAATATTATCTCAACTTATATAGGTTTTGAAATGAATCATGAACCAGGGGAAAACCAAATCAATATTTAATTGCAATGATCTTCACTCTAATGTTTTTGTAATATTATCCCCAAGGGGAGAAGTGTGACATATATATGGATTGTAAATTCCATAAGTATATATATTCACACAAAATGCACTCAATATTTTCCAATGAATGTTGTTAGAGAAAATCAAGTTTTATGATTGTTTAATCTGTTACCATCCGAGTAAGGTGTAAAAAGTGATAGATGTACTGAGAAGAAATGATCATGAAACCATATACTTGATTTGAATTGTAATGGATCAAATATTTATAGAGAAATATAATATTGGTATTGGAATAATAAATTTATCTTCATCATTCATTTCCCAAATTATTAATAGACCATATATTCATTAGTTGCTTATGGATTTTTATATGTATAATGGATATTATAGAAAATTTTAGTGAATATTATAGAGTTTAACTTTTCTAATGATGGAGTCATGAGGTTTGAAACATATATTTGCTTACTATCAAAACCAAAACTAGAAATGGATCCTCTGGATGATGGGAATAATTCATCCTTATCTATTAAACATGGAATAAATAAGATGTATAAAGATTTAAAGTAAAACTTTTGGTGGGATAACATGAAGTGAGATATTGAATAATTTTTTTATATCTATTATTTATATGAAAACAAGTAAATGTTCAATGATATAATTATAATAATATAATGAAACAATATCCCATACTTGTATGAAAACGATAAAACATAACCACATATTTTATCACATGACTCCCTTGGACCTCTAAATGTAATTACACCATCTAGGTGGTAGTCAATATCTATACCATGTCAGTGAATTTAGTGGTTTTGAAGGAATATTTATCTCTTAAAATAGATCACAATATTCATAGGGGAAGTAATAAGAGCATATGTAGTCACACCCATCATTGTATTAAATACTAACAAGAGGTTTACCACATGATTTTGGAGAATCCTCAAGAAAGTGTTGGATATATAATTGAGATTGATCACTTCTTACCACACTTATATGGATGGTTATTTTGAAACATCCATATGAATTCTAGAGGATATATTGATATCATGTTCTATATATTTATATGGATTTTGTGATCAAAATATTCCTTTGGTGAAGTTCTCATGTAACTATAGTTTCAATTCTACATTTAGAAGGGACCTTATGATGGAATATATGGGAAGAGGTTCTAGAATAAAATATACAAGGAAGAAGTTGGAGAGTGGAATTTTATGGGACCAAATATTACTTAAGATATAACATAAATGTTTTAAACAATTCAACTATATAAGAAATATTAAGAAATTTATTATAAAATCTATATAGACAATCATCGATGAGACTAGGAGATAGTGTTTGGAGACAAATTTGTCCTTCATATATCAGAGTGGGAGAATGTAAAGTGCTTTTGGAAGAAGGGAAAGCATAGTCCAAGATATATCATCCCCTTTTATATCCTTTGATTCATCATAGAAGTTGACTGTTGACTAGCACGCCCACCTAACCTATCTCAGGTACATGACTTGTTCCGTCTTTCCCTCTTCAGGAAGTACATGAAAGACCCATTACATGTGATGAATCCAAAGTTCATATCATTGGATAAATATAATTCATACGAGGAGAAGCCAGTGCAGACATAAGATCATCGAGAAATGGTTATGTGAAAAAAGACAACTCAATTAGTCAAAGTTTTCTGGAATAACCACATGTTTGGTGAAGTGACTTGGGAACTAGAAGACGTGATGAAATAGAAGTACCCTCAAATGTTTTAGTGTCAAAATAAATTTTTTAGTGTAGAATTTTTGAATTGGGGAATACTTTAATGAAATGATCATTTATAATTTAAATTCCATTTTTAAATGATTATGTTTTATATTAAGAAGTAACATTATATAAAAAACAAGCACTAATTTAGTTATTTCTTACCGTTATAAGTTATATCCTTACGAATTAAAAATACATTTATGAATCAAGAAAATTTAGGGTAAAAACTCTATAATAAGATCATATGATTAGTATATATATTGGACTAATATAAATTCATATGACATAGAAAAACTAAGTCGTGGCCATGACAAGTAGGATCATACCATATGAATCCCATTTTTCAGATCTAATAATGGAATTATAATCACTAGAATTTTATTTTGACCACACCCAAACTAAAATTTTAAAAAATAAAACATGATAAAAACCATATTCTAGAAATGTTCAATCTCATAGAGATCAGGGCCCAAACAATGTTTGGTGAACCACCCTATGAAAATATCTCTCTCATAAACTTTACCCTTAGGTGATTCATTAGTGTAATAAAGAAATACATATGTTGACCGTAAAAGTAATTTTTTAAATGTTTTTATTTTTTTTAAAAATAATTATTATAATTATCTTTTATTTCATTTTTATTGTTAAAGAATAAATTTCAATAAAAATTAAATTTTGATATGATGAAACACAAAAATTATTTCTTGGAAATGTATACATTCAATCAAGACACCCATTTTGATTAATTCAATAATTTATTTCATAAATGATATTACAATAAAATAATATTATTAATTACTATTTATTAAATATAAATTATAAGATAATTTTATGATGTCATATGTAATTATTATAAGTGTTTGAAAACAATTATTATAATTAAACCATTATATTCCAATAAATGGGTAAAAGTGTAAATAGTAATATTTATAGAATTATTTTGATAAAAAAGTAATTGTTATGAAATCAGTACATCAAAATTATCCAAATGGAGAATTTTCACAAATTTATGATATAAGTGAATTTTTTGTTTTAAATTAAATATGATATAATAAATGATATGTATTATCACATAACAAAAGACAAAAATTTATGTACTAAACACTATAAAGAGTATCCATCACAATAAATTTGTTTCCCATTTAAAATAGTATTAATAATGTTAATTTTAATTAGTTTATAATCAATTATTGAATCCCCCAAAACCTATATTATATTTCATGTTATTTAAATGAATTCCTTATAAATAAGAGTGACTTCCACATCCCCAAGGGCATTATTTTCTTAGGTCGGTTCATCTCCTTATAAAATGATGATGTAGCGACCTCATTGGAAAAAAAATTAAAAAAAATATTAGAAGGTTTGTTGTTTGGATTTTACTATCATATTATTTCCAGAACTTATATTTACAAATTGATAAATAATTCAACTCTCTTTCTTTTTAAAATCCCACCCAAACTCCCATTCCACATCACATAAATCCATCAAAGAAGTAATTTAATCATCCATTACCTTAATATATCCATTCCAAGGTGTTCCCAATCTCTTAATAAGGTCTTACCGAGCTTTTGGAAGAACCCGATCAAGATAAGGGACTCCCTCCTCTTCTTTATTATTTCTGGTAATTTTATTTTTATAGGTCTATTGTTTGCAGTTTTCCATATTTTTAATGTGTCCAAAAGAAAATATTAAATTATTATGATTTCAATTAAATTAAATACATCTTTAAATATTATTTATTCCTTCTATTATCCATTATATACAGCCATTATGTTGCTTAAATTATCCTATGATTTTTAGGAGAAACATTTCTGTAGTGAATACCCATCCCCTTTTCCACTCAATGGTATTCAATAATTTTTACCTATACATAATTGATTCATGACTTCCATTTATGTAATTCAAAATTTTTAATAATTGGATTAAAAGTTATGAAATACATCCTTATGTTGTATGAGATATGTGTCACTCTTATGAATGACTGTGATATGAATGTGATTAGTGGGCACAAAATTATATATCCCTCTAATTAACTGGTTAATGTTTTTATCTCATGAAATTCCATGTGTGGTGTATGGAATGTTATCTTAGGAACACTATGATATTATTTCTATGAGTTTAAACTTGAATTATTATTATTATTTGGATTTTTATATTTTTTCCCATTTACATATTTCTTTTAGGTAATCCTCTTTTATCCTGATTTGATATTTGAGTTTTAGGATTCTGACCCCTCCTATATTACATCGACAAGCCTATCAACTCATATGTATTAAATTTAGTTGTATATTATTTTAATATTACCTGACTGGTATTTATTTATCATTGTTTTATTTTATACATCCTCTAGTTATCCCAAGAAGTTTTGAGAAGATCAAGGAAATTTGAAGACATGTTATGGACTTTTTGTTTACGTGTTTGTATATTTGTTTTATGTTTTTAGGTTATATACCTGATGACCGATATATGTTAGGCCTCAAAATATTATAGGACTGTATTAAGTATATTTTAATGAAATAAATCATGGGAAAATATTTATTAATGATATGGGTTGTCCTTGGCATAAGCTCTCCATAGTACCACCTTAGTACCCGACTCATAGTTAGTATCCATTAGAATTCATGGAGGTGCAATTGTCATCTTATGGTGAGCCAGGTTGGGGAATCAGTTGAGATTACTCTAGAAAAGGATTTCATATCTACCTTGGATGATGAGAAAAAGAAAATTCTGGAATGAAACATACCAAAGAAAAATTGTGATAATGATGAAATAATATGGAATATATTCTTATATTCTTAATGAAAAGGCCACACAATGGACCTTTTTGAATAGTTTTTTAACACTATAGTTAGAGGAAGCAATTTTGAAAAAAGAAGAAAATAAATACAAAATGAGACCATTGTTTTGGTTTATTGATTTCACTTATATTTTATTTAATTTAAATGAGAATTATTTTGAAGTGTGTTAGATAATAAAGAGTCGTATTCCGTTTTATATGAAATAGAGAATGACTATTATGTTTTAAAAGGAAAGTAATGTAGTTACCCATATCTTCTAAAAAGCAAGAAGTAATCTAGATTCTTGTGAAAAACACATAACATTTAATGATTATAGAGACTATCATAGGGTAAGTGATATGTAAGAAATATTTATATGTATATTATACAACATTTAAAAATTTTAACAGCTTGATATTTTTGAACATTTTTCCCTTTAATAAAATCAATGTATTAGATAGGTTGTGATGTCGGCAATACCAAAATTAAGTGAATGATTAATTATTAAATTTCTGTTAATTATTAATTAGTTAAATGAAATTAATAAAATAAATAATATTTTAAAAAGATTTAAATTAACATAAGGAAATAAAATTAATTTTTAAAAACATTACTTGAACTATTTAGTTGAATTATTTTTTTCCCAAATTTAATACTTTTGGAGAATTATGTAAATAAAAATTATTTATAAATTAAATAAATATTATTAAAATCATTTAAGGATATAAATCTAATAGGAATTTAACATTAAGGAACTCTAGTCTAATAAATCAAGGAAAAAATGAATTATTATTGTTTTAAAATATTATTTTATCCAACATAACAAATTTCTTATTTATAATGTTTTCCAACATTTTAGGATTTTTGTATATAAAAATGAAAATAAATTTGGTGTTCATAATTTAAAAATTAGTTTAGCGTGAGTTATTAGGATTTTTAAAAAATAGACATGTTTATGTTGAATAATGAAACATGTGATTTTTACAAATATCATAACTTTTATAAAATCGCTGCGATATAAGAATGAAAAAAATATTTATTAAACCATTATATTGATATATACATTAAAAAATTTAAATTGGTGATTTAATATTATTATATTGAATTTTTAAACCCATGGTTTACTTTTATGACAAGAAGTTATATTTTATTATAAGGGGAATCTATTCAAGTCATTTTATTTTAATTAAGTATTCACAATGACCCATTCAGGTGTGGATTCATTTAAATGACATTAATTTTTATCTATAAATCATTAAATGTCCTGGAGATAAATTATATATATACACACACACACATAAACACACACACACACACGCACATATATATTATAGTAAAATAATTGTTTTCTCATAAATAAAATTCTTTCCAAACTATTTTTCATTTCATTTTTTATAATTATATTAAAAATAATTTTAACCACCTCTAGAATTTGAATCTTGTAAAATAGATTCAATATTTTTAATCCCCATAATATATATTATTTAGTATGTTCTTAAAAATTATTGTTCATATAAATAAGATTCCATTGAAAAACTGTTTCATCGCCCTAATGGATACAAAAAGGTTTAAAATCAGGGAGGGTAAACTATGAGTTGAGGGTCCAAATATCTATAAAAAATTTCTAAATATAATCTTTTTTGAATATTTAGACATTAAAATATAATATCTTTCAAATTGGTCATATTTTGTTCCACATTGAAATATGAATTATGATATATTATCTTAATGTTAAGGGTATTTATAAGGGTTTTAGTCCCAAACATATAAAATGGATCTTTTTCTCTTCAATTCACCATGCACCAAAAGATCCATTATCTTGACAAAAATCTTACAAAATACCCTTCCAACGCCCTTAAACATAACGTATTGGTTTCAGTCTTCTAAATTGACCAATCCAAGAATCCTTATGGGATTTTCAAAGAGGATTCTCACTGGAAGTGAATGTTTAAGCACATTAATGTATGTGGTGACTACATGTAATTGTTTATAATATCTCTTTTATTTATTTTGGATATATTCTATATCAACCAGTTATGTTATTTTTTACGATGTACATGATTCCCTATGGGTGATTTCATAATATTTTCTTAAAAAACAGAAGATTTATATATCCTTTATGATTGTAAGAATTATCTTAGTTGGACACACTTACATGATGGGGTGAATTTTATTTTATAAAACCATTAAACTAATTTACACTCAAACCTCTAAAATTAAATTATTTTGATTGAAAATAGGTATGATTATCAGGCTAAAAAACGTGAACCAGATACAATTTGATTATATTAGTGTAAATGAATCATAATCATAAATGATCTAATTAACATCATTATATTGATTTTTCGGTATTCATATTTATACTGATAAAAAAATTCTATTGAAATAATAATATAAATACTAACATTTTATTACATGCATAGGAGAAAAGAAACATGTAAAAACATGAAATATAATTTTTTATAAAGTAGGTTCTTAATACAATATATATTTTAAATATTTTACTCTATTATACTTCATATAAAGGTATTCAATAACCATGACCAGAGGTTACCACTATTTTAAACATTCAATGAAGTCTGTATTTCCATAATTGAAAATCTATCGATACAATTATCAATATAGCTATGTCTTCTAACCCATTAAAGCCCTCGATATAATGATCATAATCTGTATTCCAATACCTAAAATCCCTCAATTTTAACAATGATCACAAATGAGTGAAAAAGAAAATTTATGTAAGGAAACAAACCTAAAAAGGGTTCCATATAACTATCAACTCTTTAAATAATTACCAAGACTAATAACGAGCATTAAATAGTTAAAAACATTATATGAACTGATTTGAGAATGAAATATACACTGAATTTTTTGACTTTTTATCTTTTTTTAATATTATGTTGGATACAATGTAGAGTTTTAGAATAGTACCGATATAAAGAAAAATTATCCCCAATAAGAAAAAGTCTCTCCCTAATGATTTTAATTCTCATTTTTAAATAAATTCTACCTTTCAGAAAAAATCTCCCATTTTGATAAAACATCATCCTCTATAAAATATCATACTCCCAAAAAAATACATTCTCTCATCTTGTAAAATATTATCCCCCTTTGTGATTTTCAAAAAGGAATTGGAAGGATCCAATGTTTCCAAAAATGTTAGGGAAAATATGAAACAATACTGAAATAACTGACCATCCATGTAAGTATGAAATAATATATATCCAATATGAATTAGAAACAATTCATGTAATTTGGATTAGATAAAAAGGAAACTCATTTACAATAAATAATTTTTTCAAAATATTTTCCGGAGTTCAAATAAATAAATTTATTCTTTCTTCATCAAGGTCTTTATGAAGGCCTTCATTTTCCTGAACTCACCAAGATTTTTTTTATCTTTGCCACACTTTACTATTGCATTTTGTCTTTTTTATTTATGATTTTGACTTTCTCATAAAGAAATTTATTTTTATCCCTCACTATGATCATCACATATTCACATAATCTATGTCTACTCATATATATATATATATATTGATTTTTTATGAACATTGACCTCCTCAGTTGGTTGATCAGTAGCATCTCTGAATTCTTAAAAAAAACTATATTAGGAATATAAAATGATAAATTGTTAAAGTAATAATATGATACTGAAATAGGTTTTTTAGTACATCAAGCTACACATCATGAATATGAATATTAGAATCAACCTAGTCGAACCACTTAACCCTCTAATTTCATGATAATTTTTAGTTAAAAAATGCTAATAAAAATAATTAACTCTTCTACAATATGAATCACTAATTCTATTAAAAAAATTATACACTGTATCTTCTCACTAAGAGTATTCTGAATTAGATGAAACCTTTATTCATGATTATGAATGTAAGGAATTAATGCTTCAATCTTCTTAAAGGATTGGAAAATAAAATCGAAACCTTTCTTCACCATTTTAGACACTGAATCTGAATATCCTTAATGTAACACCCCATGATTCTCCAAGAAAATGAATATTTAATGCTTAAAACAAGAAGTCTCGACAAAAAAAATATTTTTTATAACCTATATAGTAAATATAATGTTTCCACCATAGGGATTTGAATTTCTAAAAAATGACAAACATGATTGTGTTCATATAGATATTTAGAGTCTGATAAGACAAACATAATTTTGGTGCACAGTTACATACCCTTATGAATAATAATATGAATAGAAATATGAACCTTATTAATTTTAAATCATATCATTATTATATTTTCTTATTGTTATAATATAATGAGATATTGATTAATTTTTCAAAGGGATAAAAATTGATTTATATTTTGAAAAATGTTTTTTTGGAAGACATTATGATTTTATTTAGAAATTAAATTAATAATATTTAGAAAATTATTTTCATAAAATGGAGTTCACTTTTGAATTATACACGTTGAATAACGATTAGGGAGAGTTTTTGGTATTTTTCTAAAAAATAATAATTTTTTATGAATTGTAAAATACGGTAATTTAACATATATATATTATTAGTTAAATTCACTATTCCTAGAATCTTGTATTATGTATGAACCATTGTTTCAAAATTATAATAAAATATTTCTATTCTTTGTCACAATAATCAATAAAGTTGGTTTTCTTTGTCAAAATAATAAAATAATGAGTAAAATAATAGGAAAACCCTCCTCTCATCCACTATAAAACCCCCCTTACTCCCTCTTCACTTCACTCCTCTCAAGCCTTGTTCCCTATCTAAATTATTCCCAAATATCCTCCCAAGTTCCCACTCCACATCTATCAACCCATGGTCTCATAAAAGACCAAAACCGCTCCCCTGAAGAGGCTCTCATGGAATATTACTTCCAGAGGTAAATTCATCTTTTCATTTATTTTATTTAAAGTACCTTTATTTTTTCTCATTTCCTCACCTCCATTCATATAAATTTTTCAATGACTCTAGTACCTTATAGGTAATATTATTTTGTTATTATAAATGAATAATTCTTCATCATCTCTCCTTTCTCATAATTTTATACTAGAAATGAATACGACATCCAAGATGGTTTAATTTATCACATTAAATGATGACAGATATCCAATTTCTATTACCATAATCAATTCTGGTCATGAAACCATTTTGATGGGAGATCCGGAATATAATATATGTATTAAAACTTATTAGAGGATATAGAATCCTTCTTTACACTTGATATTAATTTATAAATAAAAAAACGTTTTATGTCGTCAAGAACTGATAATTAACCCAGTGAATTGTCATTAATGTTTATTATAATGATTCATCTTCAATCTGAAAAACTAAATAAAATTTACAACCATGTAATTTTCATGATTTTAAATATTAAAATAAAAATTATATTCTAGAATACCATTCACATTATACATGTTTATCCAAACATGAATATAAATATATCAAACCTGAAAAAAAGGAAGGAAACTCTCCCAAATAAGAAAATTGAGTGTCTTAACTAATGAAAGCCCATGGATGAACCAAATAATGTTTTGATAAATAAATTAAATGTAGAGGTGGTTCTATAATAAATAATTTATGAACCTAAATTTTATTATGCAGTTCATTAATATCAACTAAAGAACACCATCATACATAAGGCAAGGGGTTTCCTCATCTCACTTCCATTTTTGTGAGATATTACGTATTCACTACTATTACATATTTATGGTGTATGTATACTTAAAAATTTTGTTTCATATCATTAATCTATTTAATTTACATATATTAAATTTATCATTTGATTATTATTAATTTTGGATCATGCAATTCAATTGATTACAAATTTTCAATGGTTTTCATCCCGAACCTCCATTTTCTTTTTGGTTACACTTATTCTCCACATTACTAAATTAAATTATAATTTCTTCATTTTTAATCCTCATAAATTATCTTTTATTGTTATTTATATTTGTTCCAATTGGAGTCCTACCTTCAGTTATGGGGATTTATACATTTTAAAAGTAATGTTCAAATATTATTCCCAAAATGTGAGCCAGATTAAAGGGAATTTGTCAAATTCTTACCTATTTTCCAGGGAACTCTATTACATATTTATGGAAAACATAATCTTTATAAAAGAAATCATTTTATTATGAAAATAATACCTTACAGCACATATGGTTTTATAAAATGAGTTGTCCAAAAGAACTCTTCTTTTCCATGTCAAAGAGTATTTATCACAAGAATTACTCGATGATTTCATAAGAGTATATTCAACTATTTAAACAATTTGGTTAATTATAATGTATTATTGGGATTAATATTTTATGATATAATATACCATATTTATATTAATGGGTTACGATTATTTAGACATTGGTGGTGCAATTTTAAAAACATTCACCAATTTACTCTGAATGGTTAGTGTTTAGGAATAATATTTGGGGAAACTTATTTACAATTAAAATATTATTTTCATTGTGAGTGTATATATTTTTTATGTTTAACCGAATTCATACGAGTAATTCCTTGACTCAGTAGGTGTTTGGATGGGCCCACTATAGACCCTCGGTGCATTGGAAGGCCTTACAAGACAAAAATGTTTTGGGCACGAGGCACTGGCAAAATGGATATTAGGGTTATTAAAATGAGGCCATGACAGTATGGTCATGATGTACCACATTATGAATTACACCATTTTGGAAATAGTAATTATAGATCATTTTGTTTTTTTTATTAGTAGAATACCCATGTTCATGTTTTATTATGGAATTATTTATTCGTCTCTTATTCATGCCATAATGTGATCAAATTTATTTTTAAAGGCTTGTATTTTTAGTTTTTCACCATGCCTAATGTTTATGTTTGTTACATATTCCACTATATTTGTTACCGTTACTGAGAATTTGAGATCACCCCTTTATTATGATTCATTTCCCATTACAAGAAGAGGTATATTATTAATGACATGTAAAAATAACCTAAAATTGAGGGATGATGTAAATGGAATTTCTATGTTGTATTTATTCTCAGGATGTAATTTTAAAATATATGTTTTTATCTTTTTTCTAATGAAGTTAAAATATTTGGTCCATCAAGATGCATATTCCATGTTTATGTACTAATGTAATGAAACAAGGGATCGACTCTGGTAAACTGGGGTTGGGTTCTTATAGTTGGTATCATAAGAAGATTAGTTGGAAACATGGAAAATAGATTTAGAAAATGTAAATTAGGGAACAAAACCCTAATATATTCTTTGAGGATAAACATATAAGAACATCATGAATTTTTTGCTAAGGAATAGATTATGAGGATTCTTCTTGAAGATGAATCCATCTTAGGATACTAAAAGTGGATGTGGTTATGGAAGAGATATAACTAGTATTGAAAAATATGACAAGGAGTTTCGTGCTTGGCCCAGTTTATCCTGGTACACAACAATGGAACTTGCGGCACACCTTGTTTGACACTCATAGTATATATGATTAGGATAATTCACATTTTCATTATAATCCATTATTAGTGATTTAAATGTAAATTTTTCCTCAAAGAAACCATGTTTATGATTATGAGATTAGCTATGTATATAATTTCTATTTAGGCTATGTATTTTTCTACAATGAGATTTTAGATTATGTTTCATATCCTAATGTAGTGTATGTCATTATTTAAAAATAGTTCCTAGTGAAGAAGTGGAAATCGTGATAATGAGCATGTCTCATGTAGCAATCTCCCTCTTATGCAAGATAATTATGTTGGCTACGGTGTTGTGACTAGTGCTGAGAAACATTTAACTATACTGGGAAAATTGACTTAGGTTATGAATAAAAACAATACCTGTATAGAGCATCCAGATCCAAAATGTGGGGTAGCTATGTAACATCACTTTATACAAAAAACCCTCAATTATTTAATAGGATAACAAAACCATTCATATGAGAGTGGTGGATAAGTTCATTAGAGAATATATTTCTCTCTTTGGGATGTAACGAAAGAGAGAATATTTTCATTAAAAATAATCGACTATTAATAGATTTATATTAGTGGTGATATTTAATCCAAAACACAAAAGGGGATGAAAAAATAGAATAAATGGTCTAGAGGGATTTTGAGGAAATATTCTTAGAAAAATCCTTCCATCGGGAATAGTGATGAGATAAGAAAATTTCATTTCATAATAGGAGGAAAAAAGATGATGAGAATATTTTTCAAAGTATGAAACTAACTTCACATGGTTAGAAAGAGATATAGCATAATACATACATAATCCATGGAACATGATTGATTTATTATTTGATTGTTTAAAACCATTCCCTTGAAGGGATCGAGTCTTAAAAAGTTTCCCATCATTTAAAGATAATGTATCAAGTGTTATAAAGTCATAAACCAAATTTTCTAATCCATATGTCTTTAAAGGAATGCAAGGGAATAATAGGGCTTCTAAAAACTCTAGGGAAGCAAATAATGGAATGGGTAATAAGGTAATAGTTTACCTTCCATCCTATAGTAATTGAGGGAAAAACAGCGTAGCACTTGCCAGAATGGAATGGGAGTCTGTTAAAAGTGTATAGAAAAAGGAAACCTATCTTGAGATTGTAAGGGAAATAATGAAGCTACATCTTCCATTCTACAATTTCAGGGATATGGGATATTATGCACATGATTATTCTAGGATTCAAAGAAACATTCCCAAATAAAGTCCAAGGGGGAATGCCAATGATTATACAGTCACAAATATAGAGGTTGAAGTTCATAATGATATATTAGAAGATAATTTAATCATTTACTCAATATTATACAATAATTTATTTAATTATGGATCATTTTATTCTTTCTTATCTTCCTAGTTTTTGAAGAAAATTATATATTTTTAATTTTAATTAATAAGGGAGTTTTCTGTCAACACTCCTATGTGAAGTATCATTGTAATAGTGGTGTTTTAGAAAGTCCCCATTATGGCATATAAAAATTCTTTATCTACTGATTTTATAATCATTCCCATTATTTAAATTGATAAAATCCTTGGTATGGATTGGATTCAGAAAAATGATGCGAAAATTTATTATAAGAATAAGGAGGTAACAATTTTTGAGGACGATGTGGAATCCCTAATAATTAGGGATGAAACATCACCATTTTATTCTCATCTAGTTCCACCCCCATTATTTCTACTGAATTCAATTATTGGGGAGGAAGGGAAATCTATATCTATGGATGAGGAAAGGAATGTTCAAATAGATGTCTTACCTATTGTACAAGAATATTATGATGTGTTTAAATAGGATTTAAATGGACATTATTTATAGAGGGAAGTCGAGTTCTTTATTGATTTAATTCTGGGTTCAAGGCCTATATCAAAGACTCCATATACAATGGATAATTGGGAATTATTATAACTGAAGAAAAACCATTATAAATGAGTGATAAATGATTTATTCTACCAAGTGTTTCCCCATGGGGATCCCATATTCTTTTCATCAATAAGAAATATGGGTCGATGAGGTTGTGAATTAACTATAAGGAGATCAATTCTATAACAATAAAGAACAAGTAACCCTAACCTCACAGTGACGATTTCTATTATAAACATCATGGAGCCTATTATTTTTTCAAATATTGAACTTTGATCTGGATATCATCAGTTGCAAGTAAGGAAGGAAGGCATTTCAAAGACAAAATTTCAAACCAGGTATGGGTATTAGATGTTTATAGTAATGCTTTTGGAATAACTAATTCACCCTTATTTTTCATGGATCTAATGAATATAGTTTTCAATGAATATCATCATGACTTTTTTGTGGTATTTATTAATGATATCTCGGTTTACAAAAAAAATCTATGAATATAATGAAAATAACTTGGGCAATATTTTGAAGACTCTAAGAAGAAATGAATCATATGGGATGTTTGGAATGTGTGAATTTTGGCTTCAATCAGTTTCCATTCATGGCCACATTATCTCTAATGATGAAATATCTGTTGTGCCTATGAAGAAAAAGGATCTTCAAGAATGACCTAATCCAATGAAAAAAATAGAGGTATGTAGTTTTATTGTTTTAGCGGGTTATTATCAGCATTTTTTCAGAACATCACACATTATCCAACACAATGAACATGTTTACAAGTAAAGGGGTTAAGTTTGTATGGAAAAAAGAATACGAGGAATATTTGAAGGAATTGAAGAGAAGATAAATGAGTTATCTGATCCGGAATCTTCCATAGGGGAATGTTTAGTTTATGATCTATATTAATGCATTAATGAATGAACTTTTTTGTTTCCTTATATTGAATGATAGTGTTATTTCCTATGCATCAAGGCAGCTAAAAATCCTTGAAAAAAACTATCTTATTCAGGATATTGAGTGAGAATCTGTAATGTTTTCTCTAATGATATCTAGACATTATCTTTATGGTGAGAAATGTGAAATATATAAAAATCCTAAGAGATTGAAATATATCTTCTTAAAGAACAAACTCAACATGAGGAAATTATGATGGATCAAAATACTCAAGGATTATGATTTTACCATACACTACCAACTAATAAAGGAAAACATGGTAGAAGATGCATTAAGTAAAAAGGATCGTGGAGTTCTCAATAAAAAATGATTGAAAAGGATCATTTGTACATGGATTTAGTGAGGATGGATATGGGAATTATCAAAGAATGTGAAACATAGCTAATTTTTCAAATGGCTGTCCAACCATCTTAATTGTGATGAATTAATTTTTGACAACCTGTTGAAAGGACTCATCAAATGAAAATTAGTACTATGTAAGATTTGAAGTCGGAAGACATAATGTGTGCAGAGGGAATTATGAAATTTAAGAAGAGGCTATGTGTTCCCTCCCTACCCAAGAAAAAATGGAGTTATTGGATAATGCTCATATCTCAAATTTCACTGTACATGAGGGTATCACTATGATATATAGATATTTTATGGAACATTTCTGGTGGGACAAATGAAGAGGGAAATTGATGTATATCTATCTAGATTTTTAGTCTCGCAACAATGTAATGTCCAAAAAATCACATCCTAAAGGATTCAGTAAACCACTACATATTCTGACATGGAAATAGGATGACATCACCATGTATTGTTTCACTAGGATACCCACAACTCTGAGAAAGAATGATAAAATATGGGTAATTTTTGTTCGACTTACGAAATTTGCACATTTCCTCGCTATAAGGGAGGAATTTCGACTAGAGCCTCTAACATAACACTATATCAATGATGTTGTGAGACTTCATGGATAACCTATCTCAATTTTTCATGATCTTTATCCTCTATTTACATTAATGATTTTGGATTGTAATCAGAAATATTTGGATACTGAGCTTCATTTGAGTACCTCTTATCATCCTCAAACTAATGGGAAACCAGAAAGGATGATCCAAACCTTAGAATACATGTTGAGATCTGGTTAACATTACATTCAAGGTATTTTGGATCAATATTTACCTTTAATATAGTTTTCATACAATAACAATTTCCATTCAAGTATTCAAATAGCACTATATGAAGCATTTTACGGAAAGAGATGTGATACACAAACCTATTGTGATAAAGTAGGAGAAAGGAATCTTGTGGGCATAGAACATATAGAAGAAACAACAGTAAAGGTAAATACCATTCAAACCCATATCAATTCATCTCAATCAACGAAAAAAATCTATGCCGACAATCAAAGTAATGATTTGGATTTTCATGTTGGAGATCTTATTTTCGTAAATGTATAACCATGGAAGGGTGTTATATGATTTGGGAAGAAAAGGAATCTTAGCCTTAGGTAGATTGGTCCTTTTAGAATTATATATTGAATTGGAGTTATGGATTATCGTTTGGTTATGCCACATAGCCTATTTAAAGTACATAATGTGTTTCATGTCTCATTGCTAAGAAAGTACATGCCAGACCCAACACATGTCCTCAAATCGGAAGGTATATAATTGGAACCTGCCCTATCTTACTATGAAGAGCCTATCCGGATTCTGACCAATAAAGAAGAAGTTTAATGGAATCAGATGACTCAACTGGTAAATATACTTTATAAAAATAAAAAAAAATAGAAGAGGTAACATGGGAGTCTTTGGAGCATATGATGAAGAACTACCAAAATCATTTTGCAAGGTATCATTCTAGTAATTTTAAGGATGATTTTTTGTAAGGATGGGATAATGTAACACTCCATGATTCTACCAATATGTTTTAATATTGAATTCTTGAAAATATAAGTCCCTAAAAAACACAACTTTGTTATTACCTATTTAGTAAACATAATATGTCAACCTATGTGATTTGAATTTTGAAAAAAATACATACATGGTTGCGTTTAGTGATATATTTAGAGACTGATAAGACAAACATATTTTTTTGAATAGTATAATACCCATATTAATAGTAATATGACCTTTATGAATATTAAATAATTTTATAATTTTATTGTCTTATGGTTATAAGACAATGAGATCTTGATGAATTTTTCAAGGTGATATAAAACAATTATAGTTTAAAAATTGTTATTTTTCAAATAAATTATGATTTTATTTAAAAATTAAATTAAAAATATTTAGAAAATTATTTTCAAAAAATAGTGTTCATTTTTTAATTTTAAATATCAATAAATATTTAGGATGATGTTTTTGGAATTTTCTGACCTACTGGAATTCTGGATGAATATTAAAATACTGTAATTTACTGTATATATATATTATCAGTTAAATTTACCAATCCTAGAATCATGGATGATGTTAGAACACTTAGTTTTAACTGAAATGAACATATTACTATTTTTTGTCACTATAATCAACATAATTGGTTTTATTTGGTGAAATAATAAAATAATGAGTAAAATAATGGGAGAGCTCTCCTCTCCTCCACTATAAAAACTCCTAGCACTCCTTCTCCCCTTCACTACTCTCAGGCAATTTTTATTGTCTAAATTATGCTCCAAAATCATCCCAATATCCTCCCCCTCGTTTTGAATCCCCATGTCTCATAGAAAATACCAAATACTCCCCCTTAAAGAGGCTTTCAATGAAGATTAAATCAATAGATAAATTCCTCTTTCAATTTCCTTTATTTCAAATTCCATTATTATTTATTATTTCCTCAACACCTTCAATAAAATAGTATTGATGACCCTATATCATTATATGTACTAGAATATTGTTAGGATAAAGGAATAAATCTTCATCATATCTTCTTTACCATTCTTTTATACTAGAAATGAATATACCATCCGAGTTGTGTTAAATTTATCACATTCAAGGATGATGAGTATTCAATTTATATTACCATATAAAATTCTAGTACTCATTCATTTTAATGGTTTAACTAGAATATTTTATATGTGTTATAATTTATTTAAGGTTATGTAATTATTTTTTATGGATGATATTAATTTATAAATCAAAATATGTTTGTTGTGATCAAGAACTGACAATTAACCCAAACAATTGTAATTAATGTTTTATATAACAATTAAACTTCAATCCTAATAAAAAAATGAATTTTATAATCATTTAATATTATTTTTGTTCACTAATAATATCCTACTTCTATTCTGGAAAACCATTCTCAATCTACGTGTTTATTCATCCTTGAATATAAGTAAATTAATCAATAAAACTATGGAAGGAAATGCTCTCACACAATGAAAATAAATCTCTTAAACATCAAAGGGCCATGAATTAACCTAATATGGTTATGATAAATAAATTATATTTATAAGTGGTTCTATAATAACTAATTTATGAACCAAAATTTAATTATTCAGGTTATTAAGATTAACTGAAGAAGACCCTCGAACATAAGGTAAGGGGTTTCCTCGTCGCAGTTCCCTTTTTGTGAGATATTCGGTATACACTAATATTATTTGTCTACGGTGTATGAAAAAAACCCATGGATTTTTCACATCATGAATCTATTTATTTTAATTATATTCAATTTATCATTTGATTATTATTAATTTTTGAGAACATAATTCAATTAATTACAAAGTTGTAAGGGTTTTGTACCCGAACCTCCTTTTTCATTTCAGTAACTCTTATTCCCTACATAAATAAATTAAATTATTATTTATTCATATTTAATAATAATAAATTATCTTATAATGTTATATATATTTGTAATGACCATATTTCTACATTCATTTTTAAGAAGTTATATGTTTGAAAAGGATCGCTCAAAAATTCTTCCCGAAATGTGAGCTAGATTCAAGGAAATTTGTGAAATTCTTACATATTTTTAAGGGAAGCCTATAATATATTTTTTGAAAAAATAATCTTTATATAATCCCTTATTTTATTATAAAAATACAATATTACTTATCTTATGCTTTTATACAAAGATATTTCCAAAAGAACTCTTTTTTGAAAGTAAAAGAGTATTTATCTCAATAATTACTCGATGATTTCATAAGAGTGTATTCAACTATTTCAAAACTCTTGTTGATTCTTATGTATTATTTGGATTAAAATTTTAAGATATAATATAAAATATTAAATTTAATGGTTTATGATTATCTTGACTATGGAGGTTCTATATTAAAACTATTCACTAATTTACACTAAATGGCTAGAATTTATGCTTAATTTTTGGGGGAAGTTATTTACATTTCATATATTATTTTCAATAAGAATGTATATGTTGTCTATGTTTACCTCTATTCATATGAGGAATTAATTTGACATTGTAAGTATTGGTTGGGGCCCACTATATCCTTTTGTTGTGTCGGTAGGTCTCATGAGACATACTATGGTCTTGGCATGAGTCCTTGACAATTTGGAAATGTATGGTCTTGGAAAGAGGCTTTGGCGGTATGGTTCTGCTGTCTCACATTTTAAATTCCATAGGTATGAAAATAGTTTTTATAGTTCATTTTTTTATTCGATTAGTAGAATATTCATATTTATGTTTTATAATGGTATTATATATTCATCTCTTATTCCTGCCATAATGTTCTCAAGTTTATTTTTAAGGAATGTATTTTTAGTTATTCACCATGCCTAATGTTTAAGTTTGTGATATATTCTACAGTATTTGTTACCATTAATAAGAATTTGATATCACCCCTTTGTTATGATTCATTTTCCTAGGACATTAAGAGTTATATAATGAATGAAATTGAAAAATAAAATATTATTTATGGATGTTGTCAAAGTATTTTGTATGTTGTATTTATTTACATGTTTTAATTATAAACTTATGTTTGTATCTTGATTCTAAGGATTCTAAACTTCTCAGTACTTTATGATTCCTATTACTTTTTTATTTGACAATGTTACTAAACAATACACCGACATCGAGTAAGTGAGTTCAGGTCCTCACACTAAAGAATGTTTTGGAGGATTGATTTTTCTATATTCGGTGTCAACATAATTTCCTTTATTTTAATATTTATTTAGAAAATCCATTTTCACCTTTCCCATAAACAATATTTTCATTTTAGAATTATATTTTTTTCCACAAACTTATCCAGTTTTTCTTTTCAATCAATTTTTTTAAAAGTGAATCATTTTATTCTTTCTTGGATGATAGTTGTTCTTTAGTTTATGAGGATTATTATTCCACCCAAGAACATTAATTTGTTTCATCTGTATCTGTCTTGGAGTGTAATATAATGAGGATGAATATTATTCCCATGATTTATTACTAGAGATAGACTATTTATCATCATCTTATTATTCCCCCTCTTGTTCTTCAACTTAAACTCCTTCTATTTCTCCAAATTCTTCTTCATTTTCTTCTTCGTCCCATTCAATTAATTTTCATTATTAATGCCAACATACTCATTAACATCCAAATTGTATAGACCCAATCTTTGCGTGCAGTGACATTACCATAATTTTGCGTAATACTTAATACATAACAAAAAAACAGACACCCAAGGGCCGTAATAGTTTAATGTCTTTGAAAACTCAGAACATAATCTTCTAATCATGGTGAAAGAACTTCAACTTCTCCCATAAAGATATTCCCCTTTTGTTTTCTTACCTAAATCCTTTCATTATATCCTGGGAAAAAGAAAAAATATATAGGGTGAGCTCAAATTCTTAGTAAGGGTAATCATGGAGAAAATTAAACAAACCATATACATTTGAAATTAAAAACATTAACATAACGTTTAAACATCAAAATCATGAGTTGTGAAAGAAATCATGGTAGTACATAAGGTATAGATCATAAAGGAACATTAATCATGATAAAATTTCATGGGAATAAAACTTGTAATTGTTGATTACCATTAAGCACAAGATATTATTTCCATAGTAGCCAAGGCATTGCTGCCAAGACAATCATAGTAGACAAAGTCCATTACTGAACCGGGTTTACTTTCCACTCCATCCCTATATTACTAAACTAGACTTACATTCTGTTCTAGACATGTTTATATCATGAAATATAAATCATTACCCAATGCATTGGAGGGAGATATATCTCCCATCCATCTCATTATAAAATCATTATTTTGTGTTCCACAAAATAAACATAAATCATTCATCATAACACAATAAATAAAATGGGATTCATAAAAATCATCCCATCATAACATAATCCATATAAAACCATGTATATAATAGAGACATTATACTTGAAACATAACTATATCAAATAATGTCATCATAGATGTAAAAAAGTTTTGATAATACACTTTAAATGAATTCTAGATGAAAATATACTTTCTTCATTCAAATGATTTTCTTTTCTCAAAATGACGTGTAATTTTTTTTTAAATTTTTTTTTTGAAAATAATCATGAAATAATTTATAAGAAGATTTATGTAAATAAGGAATTATGAAATTGTAAATATCTCTTCACACTGTATAATTTAAAAAATAATTCTCCTTGTACATTTTTCTAAAAATTCAAAAAGTTCCTTATATGGTAAACCAATGAAATATTCCTTCCATACCACATAGTAGATGTCAAAAAGAGGTAAAAATGACTTTAAAAATACATGAAAGAATAGTACAAACTTTATAAAAACGATTTTTTATAAAACATGGACTTAGTTGTTAAATATAACCACTGTCAATGCTTACGAACAAATAATCCTGGATAAGATCGAGATTGGAATAATTATCCCTTACCTGAGTTCTGATTACTTTGTATGTATCTTGAACCTCCTATATAATTATTTAAATAATGTCATTGACTTATTCTATAATCATATTTATTTTTATGATATCATATATGGCCATATTAATATCTGTTTATTTGTGACATTTCATTGTTACTCATTATTTAGGTGTTAACTATTTTATGTTATTAAGCATGTTTTGTTGAATAAATTTTTATTGCTATTTTTAGGTTATAGTTATATAATTTAATGAATTTTATTAGTATAATATATTTCATTTTAATTCATTAAATTCATTTATATAATCATTCTTCAATGAAGATCATTTTGAACGAATCACATCACCTCGTGAAGACGGTAGGCCGTACATACGCACGAGTGATGATATAATTCTCGTGATTGTTGTATTATATTATTGTGTATAGTGTATAATATTTTATAATAAATATCACATTAAAATAATCATATATAGTAATTTCTTCCATCTTTATACCCCTCAATGTAGGTTGGCAATGAAGAACAGATTACACGACTACGTGATGACGGTAGGCCGTACGTACGCAAGCTTGGTGACATCATTTTTCATAGGATGGATAAAAGATGGAATATGATTTCTCACATTAATAATAACATATCAGTATTCAATTGATACTGGAGTTATTACATAATAATGAAACTACTCATATAGAGTAAGTAGAAGAGGAAATAAGTTTGGAAGACTCAGTAAAGTATATTTCCTCTTCTTCGACGCGCCTATACTAAACCTCCTTTTTTGGGGAACTGAAGTGGGTAATTGAAGAAGACCAGGACCTCTATAATGTTGATAGGTAATTTGATATGGGAAATGGGCAGGGTTTTTATGAGTTTGAAATCTAAATATGGAGTTAAGAGGAGAGGATGGTGGTTCCCTTTTATAAGAGAGGAGAGGGTCACTTTTGGAAACATCCAAAATATTAATTTATAATAAACTCAAAACCCACATAAAAACCTCCAAAAATGACTGAAATTAAAATATGAGATGACATAAGGCTATACTATTATCAACCAATATAATTTAGACATGTTTGGATTTTATTTTAAACCTTATAATTTTGATTTATCTTTGTTTAATCTATTTAATATTTTTTTGGTAATATTATTCTAAATTTTAAACGGTTATAAATACTTACTTATGTGTAATTAATTGTCCAGATTAGGATACATCATGAAATTAGATAACATATATTTTTAAATTTCTAATTTTTATATATTTTTGTGATTTTAAACATTTTAATAATATGTTATTTTTAAAAAATATCAATCGTGTCTATTTTGACATTATTCATTTATTTGAACACAAACAAAATCCACAAAGATGAGATATTAAAAAAAAATATTTAATATATTTCTAACATGTCTTATTCCTCTATAAAATTAGTGGATAACATTAATTATTTTATATACTATTTATTTTAATATTTTTAAAACCATTTATTTGATATTTATCTTAATAAAATAATTACTACAACATTTTGGTATAATTAAATAATATAATTATTTGTTGCATAAAAATTAAAAATAAAATTCTATGATTAATATAAATCTAATATCATTCATAAAAAACATTCAATCAAATTTATCATCTAAAACATCCAAATTTTAAAATGTTATGTCTATTAAATTATGAAGGTGACAACTTTGAAATCATTGAAAATAAAATAATATAAATGTCATAATATGTTTTATAAGGCTCCAAATTGTCTATAAGTCGACTTTTCAATGATTATGGTGTATATATACTCGACCAATAAGTTTTGGTGATGTTTTTGGGCCTTTTGATGGGCATTATTATTTTAATAAAAACTATATTATTGATTTTTCACTAAATAAATAATTTCTGCATCATTAATGTATAAGGTATTAAGGTAATTATATATTTCATAAAAATTATATATAAATAACCATGATAAAGAAAAAAATTATATTTCAAATGAGTTTTTATATTCCAAATTATATTCACTATAACCTTATATTAAAAATAGTTTAATTATTAATGTTGGAGTGAGACATATTTCACTTTCCTTTAAATAAAATAAATTAATGTTCTTAATCTCATCAATGTGGGTTCCAATAGATAAACTTTCACCACAAGTATATTTTCAGATGAAATATAATATCCAATTATATTAAGACAAGTTTTAGTGTAATTATATAATGTTATTTTTATCCTTAATTACGTGATTTACCATTAACTATGGTAAATGAAATTTACCGTAGTTAATATTCATAACGGTCCAAAATAAAGGCTACCAATTAACATAATTTGGACCTACTGAATAAAAATATGGAAACCATGTTTTAAAATTGAAAACATAGAAGATGTAGAAGTTAATTTAAAATTAATCACCTTGTTGAAAAAATGGCTTTTTATTTAAAACATTGCAAAATATTAAAATGTTTTTACCTTTGAATTCAATGAAAATTTAATGACAATGATATAAATTATATCAAATGGTAAAAATATATTCTATTTATAATTTTAAACCATTATATATAATATTTTAACCGTATAAATTATCTCAATGAAAAAAGTTTTTTTTATGTAAAATTTAGCGTATTTTTACTATTCATCAAAATATGAAAGTTATCATAAAAATATGACAAAAGTATGAAAATAAAATATTTATATCCTTATTAAAAATAATTAGTTTATTTTTTCAAATTGAACTTATAAACATGTGAAAAATTATATTTAAAATGGGTGTGCCATCAAAAGGCAACAAAACTGCATTTTAAAAAAAAATACTTTATACAAAAACATTGATTTTGTTCTCATACCATGTTCTAGAAAATATCTAGAACAAATTATAATGTTATAAAATTCAAAATACAGTTAATACTATTCATAATTGCTAGTTTATAATAATATTATAATTTATCACTGTTTAGAAAAACAAGGTATTGCGTAAAACACATGCTATTAAGGAAGGTTGCTCTTGCATGCAACACAAGCCATGAATAGTGTTGCGTATACTATAATATAATATGGTGTTGTGTATAGTGCAAGATAATCTTTGTGTAGTGTTCAACAAAAGATATCAAAGAAATTAAAAAAATATTTCTCATAAAATTTCGGGGTGTTACATTCTACCCAATTAAAATGAAATCTTCCTCAAAATTTTTCAAGCTTATAAATGGTTTACTACTTGAATGTTTCATTCATAGAAACTCACATCATAAAAAAGAATAATAAAAATTAATTTTAAAAACTAAAATATGAAACGTAACGGTTACCCAAATTAACTCTTCACTTGGTTTCCACATAAAATAACATAGGTGAAAACCTGGATATGGAAGAGAAATCAAACCATCAATTTCTAATGGAGAGTGGTAGCGAACATGGCTAGGAAAAATCCTAGAATCACAAAGACATAAATTTGTGATGATCTAAGGTACCATCTGATTCATCAGATATGAGGGTACTAGGAAAACATTTTTGGTTTTCATGATCATTTCTCAAAAGTTGATGAATTTTTTCGTAAGGATAAGTACATACTTGATTTTTGTGTAATATCATCAATGTTCATTCCATGAGTAATTTACAATTCATCTTTTATGAAGTTGAGTTTTCCATTCATGAAGTGTTACCAGATCATGCGATAGAATGATAGTTCATTCCATCTGTCTATATCACAAAAAGTTTAACACCAATTACTAAATATATAAAATTCTATCTATGGTGATATTAACCGTATATGTTTCCTAAAATGGACTTATAATTCATATATCGTACAATATAATAAAATAAGACTAATTTATACTAAACAAGGACTTCCTGTAGTACAGTGGTAGGCCATAAAGGCCTATCGCACTTCAGTTGTTGGTTTGATTCCCACAGCCTTTTCCGACACGACGAGTTATCTCCCGTCCGGCAGGTTGTCCATTTTTCTAAAACTACACTATTATAACATTCTAGAAAAATGTTTTAGCCTCAAATAATAATATCTGATTTCCATCATAATCAATTCCAACCATTATGCTTATCGAAAATACTTCTGTCCAATCTCATAGTATAAAGAAAATGATTACTATAATGTACATATATGGAGCATGTGAATACCATCATTTACCCCCGATATATCATAAGATATATCATGTTGGTCACATTCGAAACATGTGAAGACCTTAATCATGTATTCTCTTGAAACATGAATTACCATAAAATCTTAATGAAAACAATAATTCTGTCAAAAGTTAACTCTTTCAACATACCAAAATTCCAAAAAAATCTATATACTCAAACCATGATATCACTTTGTCCTTATACAAGTCATGAGCTCATTAATACTATCAAACATCTCATTATCTCCTTATCCCTTCATTATATACATATCATTTACTTTCAAAAAATATCTAAATAACCTTTCATGGTTATCGATACCATTCATTATATACCTTCAAATACTTTAGGAAAAACAATAGTGTAAAAATCCTTAGTTGTTTCGTTATTCCATAGTACCATTAAATTACCCACAAACCATTACTCTTGATAGACATACAATCATTCCACATCCTCCTTTAACCATTTTCCAAGCTTCATCAACTTATTCCTAAACACTTCTTTCATCTCATGTATCATTTGTAGTCTCTTCATCATCATCAATATAAATACCACCCACATAACCATGCTATTTCTCTTCATGAGATTTCCCTTATGGAATTGGTTTTCATAAATCTCGTACATGCAACATTTAAAACATTTAACCATTGTTGATGTCTTAACAATACCATTATCCATGCCCATGGTGTTAACTAAACATTTTCCTTTGCAATTACTGGAATTGTGTCCTTCTCCTCTACACCCAAAGCATATTCGAGTTCCTTTGAAACATTCTCCCTAATTCCTCTTCCAACATGATTTACATGATGGAAATTGAACGTTGTTTCCTCTATGATCATCATGAAACACCTTATTTCTCTTATTAGATGAGTCAAGATACTTACCAAAGTTGATATTATTGATAATATTATGATATTACTGACTCATCATAATAATGATGTTTGGACTTCCAAATCCCAATTCATTTGGTTTCTAGTGATGAATATCATCCCATTTTCCATAATATTTTCCATTAACACGAATCTTCCAATTTATAGCCATTTTCTAAAACCCAAAAATAATATTTTGAGAGGCAAAAAACATATCAGGAAAACAACACAATCAAGGGGGAGTACGTTCAATGTATAACATCTTAGGTTTAATCATTGGTTATTCATGATCATTATCATAATTCTAGGATTGTAACATATATATTATACATAACCTCACAGACATCCATAAACATACCATAGATATATCTCTATGGATCTCACTAAATTTTTCGCATCCTAGTATCCAATGGTTAACTAATCCTTCCCTCTGGTACCAAATGTAGAGTCCCAAGCATGACATACATGGAAATTATATTACCTTTGAGGAATAATTAATATATAACAAAAAACAGACACCCAAGGAATGTGATAGTTTAGTGTCTTTGGAAACACTAAACATAATCATCTAATCATGGTGAAAGATCATCAAAATCTCGCATAAAGTTGGTTTACCTTTGTTTTCATACCTAAAACCTTTCATTATATCATGGGAAAAAACATATAAATGGTGAGATGAAATGCTCAATAAGGGTAACCATGGAAAAAAAATAAAACAATCCATATACGTTTGAAGATAAAAACATGAACATAATGTTTAAACATAAAAATCATGAGTTGTGAAATAAATCATGGTAGTACGTAAGGCATAGATCATAAATGAACAATAATAATGATAAAATAGAATTGGAATAAAACATGTAACTGTGGAAAACATTAAGAACATGATATGATATCCATAGCAGCCAAGGCATTACTGCCAAGACCATAATAGTGGACAAATTCCATTACTGAACCAATTTTACTTGTCGTTCCATCCCTATATTACTGATCTAGATTTACGTTCCATTCAAGCCAGGTTTATCTCATGGGATATAAATCATTACATAATTCATTGGAGGGAAACTTAGGTCCCACACACCTCAAAATGAAATCATTCTTTCTTGTGCCACAAAATAAACATAAATCATTCATCATAACCCAATGAAAAAATGGGTTTCATAAACTTCATCCCAACATAACATCATCCATATAAAACTATGTAAATAATAGAGACATTATACTTGAAACATAACCATATTAATTAATTATATCATATATGGAAAATAGTTTTGATAAAACACTTTAAATGAATTCTTGAGGAAAATATCATTTATCCTTCAAATCATTTTATTTTCCCAAAATGACGTGAAATTTAATTTTTTTAAAATAATCATGATATCCTGTATAGGAATCATTATGTAAATAAGGTGTTATGAAATTGTATAAAACCTTTCACGCCATATAAGTTAAAAAACATTCTTCTTGTACTTTTGCCAGAAAAGTCAAAAGGTTCCTTATATGATAAACAAAATAAAGACTCCTTCCATACCACATAGTAAAAGTCAAAAATAGGTATACATAACTTTAAACATATAGGGAAGAATAATAAAAACATTACAAAAAAACATTTTTTAAAAAACACGGACATTGTTGAAAAAGATAACCCTAGTAAATACTTACAAATAACAGTCTCGGATAAGAACGAGTTAGGAATAATTATCACTTACCTAAGGTCTGATTTCTTTGTACGTATCCGAACTTCTTGTATATTAATTTCAATGTTGTCATTTACTTTTTCCAGAATAATATTTACTTTTATGATATAATATATGGTCTTATTCTTAATGGTTTATTAGTAACATTTCATTATTACTCGTTATTCAGGTGTAAACAATTTTATGTTATTATGCCTGTTTTGTTGAATATATCATTCCCATGATTGTGGAATTATATTGAAGTGTACGGTGTATAATATTTCAGAATCAATATCACTTTAAAATAAATATATATAGTAATTTCTTCCATCATTTTACATATCAATATTGGTTAGTGGTGAAAAACAGATTACACCACGGCGGGGAGACGGTAGGTCGTACGTATGCACGCGTGGTGACTTCATTTTTCATAGGATAGATAAAAGATGGAATAAGTTTTTTTCATATTCATAATAATATATTAGTACATATGTGATACTAGAGTTATTACAAAATAATAAAACAACTAATATAGAAGCACTAGAAGAAGAAATAATTTTGAATGATTTGGTAAAGGATATTACCTCTTCTTCGACGTGCCTCTTATTAACCTCATTTTTGGGCACTAAACATGGTCTTTGAAGAAGACCAGAACCTCTATTATGTTGATATTGAAGCTGAGAAGAGAAATGGGTAGGTTTTGGCCGAGTTTTAAATCTCAAAATAGAGTGAAGAGCTGAGGGAGGAGGTTCCCTTTTATAAGAGAGGAGAGGGGCACTTTTGGAAACCTCCAAAATATTAATTTATAATAAATTTAAACACTAAATAAAAACATCCAAAAATGAAAGAAATTAGAATATGATATGATATAAGATTGTAATCACATAAAAAATAATATTTATACATGTTTTGAATTTATATTAAGCCTTATTATTTTCATTTATCCTGGTTTAATCTATTTAATATTATTTGTGGTAATAATATTATAAATTTTTTATGGTTATGAATACTTAAAAATGTCTTATTAATTGTCCATATATTGATAAATTATGAAATTATATACCATATAATTTTCAATTTTTAATTTTTTAATTTTTCTGTGATTTTTAAAGAATTTAATAATATGTTATTTTTATAAAATATCAATAGTGTAAATTTTGACACTATTCATTTATTTAAACATAAATAAAATTCACAAAAAACCTATATTCGAAAAAAATATTTGTTAGATTCCTAACATGTCTCATTCGTCTAGAAAATTTCTGAAGCACATTAATTAGTTCATATCATATTTATATTAATATTTTTAAAACCATTTATTTGATGTTTCTCTTAATAAAATAATTACTGAAACATTTTTGTATAATTATTTAATATAAATATTTTATCATAAAAATTAAAAATAAAATAATATTATGAATATAAATCTAATAGAATTCATAAGAATACATTTAGTCAAATTTATCTTCTAAATCACCTAACTTTTTTAATGTTATGTTTATTAAATTATAAAGGTGACAACTTTTACATCATTGAAAATAAAATAATATAAATGTCATAATCTGTTTTATAAGGCTCAAAATGGTCCAAAAGTCGACAATTGTATGATTATGTTGAATATATACTCGACCAATAAGTTTTGGTCAATTTTTAGGGCCTTTTTTAAGGGTATTATTATTTTAATAAAAACCATATTATTTATTTTTCACTAAGTAAATAATTTATAAATCATTAATGTATAAGCTATTAAAGCAATAATATATTTATTAAAAATTATAAATAAATAAAAATGATAACTAAAACCATTTTAGCACTAAAATAAGGATTTATAATCGAATTTATATTCAGTATAACCTTATATTAAAAATAATTTAATAATTAAATTTTGAGAGAGACATATTTCACATTCCTTTAAATAAAATAAATTAAATATCTTAATAACATCCAAGTGGGTTCAAATAGATAAAATTTCAACAAAATTATTTTTTAGGAAGAAAAATAATCATCCAATTATAGTAATACAAATGTTAGGGTAATTTTATAAAATTATTTTTACCCTTAATTATTTGATTTACATTTAACTATGGTAAACAAAATTTACTGTATCTACTATTCATAATAGCCAAAAATAAAATTAGCCTATTAATATAATTTGGACATACTGATTCAAATTATGGAATACATTTTTCGAAATTCAAAGCACATAATATGCATTAATTAATTTAAAATTAATCCAGTTGTCGAAAAAAATGGGGTTCTATTTAAAACATTGCAATTGATTGAATTGTTTATACCTATGAATTCAATATAAAATTAATGATAATGACATAAATTATATTAAATTGTAAAATTATTTTCTATTTATACTTTACAACCATTCAATATTATAATTTAACCATAAAAATTATCTCGATGAAAAAAGATTTTTTAAGTAAAATTTAGAGTATTTTTACTATTCATCAAAATATAAAGTTATCATAAAAATATGATAAATTTATCCAAAGTAAATTTTTATATCTTGATTGGAAATAATCAGTTTATTTTATCAAATTTAACTTATTAACATGTCAAAATTTATATTTAATATTGGTGAGCCATCAAAAGGCATCAAAACTTCATTTTTTTAAAAAATAATTCATTTATACGGAAAATTGTTTTTGTTCTCATACCATGTTCTAGAAAATGTGTAAGATGAATTATAATTTCATAAAATTAAAAATTTATTTAATACTATTTATAATAGCTAGTTTATAATTATATTATAATATATCATCGTTTAGTGAAACTCGGTATTGCGTACAACACACGCTATTGAGGAAGGTTACTCTTGCGTGAAACACAAGCCAAGAATAGTGTTTCCTATCCTACAAGATAATACAGTGTTGTGTATAGTTAAAGATAATCTTGATGTAACGTACAACACAAAACATTAGAGAAATTAAAAATAATATTTCTCATAAAATTTCGCGGTGTTACAATTATCAATTTCTTCTTATAGATATCTCTCTGTATTCAAATCTATTTTTCAATTTATCATAGTTTCAATTTATTTCACTTGAATTTTTAGACTGATTATTCATAATTTTTTTCTCATTTCCCATATCAAGAATAATAGGAATCTCGGTATGAAAAAAATATGTTTCATCAATAGCTAAACCATCATATTTGTTGATCTGATCAGGGCCATAAGTCGGAAGTAAAACATTCTGAGAACCAAATTTTACTCCATGAATAAAAATTTCACAAATTTTGGCTTCTTGTAAACTCTTCTACTTTTTATTTCTCTTAGATTATTCTTCTAACTGTTTATTTTCTCATATTTTTAAATATTTAACCTCTATAGGGTCAATATCGAACTACAGATTCACATGTTTCTTATGATATTTTTTTTTTCATAATTGGCTAAAATACCTCACCAGGAATAAAACATTCCTTCATTTGTTTTACTAGTAGATAGATATCGACATTTCATCTATTTTTCTTGTCTTCCTAATAATTTCATTGCTGGTTCTGCCTTCGATGACTCAACATCATCATTCTTAACAATCCTATTTGTCTTAAAATCAAAAACTAATTTTAACATGGACAACTTATCATCACTAATAAAAGAAATTTCCTCATTTCATGAATACAATGAAATTTTAACATTAATAATCTGCATTCACTAAATAACCAACATAGTTATAAAAGCATGAAGCATGTTAATTTTAGACTTTAATGAATATTTTTTGATGTTATCCACCCCAATGAAGATCAATATATTGAAATATAACATTCTCAAATTCAAAAAATAATCCAGAATGAATACCTCTGATACATTGAATGTATCTATGTCACCTTTCCTCATAATTATAAAACCCTCCATCCATAATGTAATGAATCTATTTTCTAGATTAATTTTATATAACTTACTTACATTCAAATATTATAAAAATAGATATTCTATATCCATGTTCTTATTAATAGTTATGATATTGTTTAGAAGCTTGTGTGAAGGATAGTACACTTATCCTTCTAATGGAACTACAAATTTGTAAATAACTCTTATTTATGAAACCATATCACTCGTACCAATAATTTTGATTGATAATTTATCCTACCAATCCTCCTTACAAAAATATACTGAATCATATATTTTAGACACTATGTTTGGGTAATATAGTTAAAAATCCTTATCAGGCCTTTTTCAATATACTGATTCCCAACTAGGGATTTAAATAATATTCTTATGAATTTTATCATACATATCAAACAAATACAATTATACCAACCATTCAATGAAGAAAAAACACTATGTGAAATCATCCTTGTCACCCTTGGATCTGGATTCTGAATCAGTATAATGGAAAAAAATGTATGAAAATCAGGCTTGGGCCTTTGAAGAGTGCAACAACTCGGGAGTGAAATCTATAAAGAACCGATGTGGGACATAGGGTTAACTAACATTTATAGGTTATGGCGGATGTGATTTATTTTAGATAATATAAACATCTTAAATGATTCATAACTATTCTTACATGATGGTCATGATTGTTGTACTGAAAATTGTAAAAGAATTTTGGAACTGTAAATGTATTTAAAAAAAATATATATCGGGATCTTTTCAATTAGAAAAAATTTATTTTTTCTGAGAAAAAATTATTATAAAACTAAATATATAAAACAAAAAAAATTATAAACTAAATTAATGAAATATTGAAAAAACTAAAAGACTAAATGAGTTCCTTTCAGAGTAGAAATATTTTTCTGTATGATTATCCATTTATCCTTGATTTTTGTTAAAATTTTATTATAGTTTTGAAATAATGTGTGATTATGTTTTTGTATTTTATAATTTTTTAAAAGTTAAGGCTGAATAATTTTTTTATTTTGAATGAAAAAACCTATTTCTATCTACGTATAGAGAGACCCATTTCATATCCCATATGTCCTAGCTGATAGGGAACATGGAAAACAAAAAAAATTTCTAAGAAACAATTGTACTCTCCATAATAAAAGGATTATCTTAGTGTAAGAAGATGGGTAAAATATAAGTATATATGAATTATTAGTTTAAATTAATCATTTCATGATATTTTTAATATTATTAATTTTATCAAAAATATGGTTTTAGTAATAATTTTGACAATTTGATATTCTGTTCCAATGAATTGTAAATTTATATCTCTTTTAAGTGTGTGATCCTAATGAAAATAGTGTGGTATGTCAAGGTTTTTATCGTGTGAGTGATGTTATGGGTTTTTTTAAATAAATGAAACTCTTATTATCTCAATGTATTTTTTTAGTAAAACTAAATCCATAGTCAGTGAGTGTGTGTTTCATCTAAATAACTTCAATAAGACAACTTACAGGTGCCTTATATATGGCTTCAGTAGTGGAATGTGACACTGAGTGTTGTTACTCACATGACCAAGAAACTAAATAGTGTCTTATTAAATGATATTTTTTATATACTTTTTCTATTCATTTTATAGATACAAAATGGGTAATCTTAAAAAAAATTTATTCAAAAAAGCTCCCAATAAATAGAAAGGACCTAAATCCATAGTTCCAAAAATAAAATGAAAACATTGTTCTACAGAGTTAAAATGGGATTAATTTGGACTGGCTTCACAAATTATACATAATAATACTGATAAAATTAAATCATTAGGACAAGAATTTAGGTAATGTAAACATCATAACTTACCTTTAAATCTTTTCTCATATACATGCTTCCCAACCTTATTAAGATATAATGTATTTGAGGTACCAATAAGATTACTAATTCTTTTAGTGTTTTTATGTCCAAATTTCTTAGGAATATATCTTATATACTTATGTTGAGACATATATGATCCTTCTATTTTTTTAAATTTTAAAAAGTTGAAAATATATTAACTCACCCATCATACCCATTTTAAACATTGTCATCATATGATCTACAAAAAAATCTTTTTAATATTCATGAGTTGAACCAAATATAATTTAATAAAAATTAATTTTTAAGATCACAACATTTTTATTTACTTATTTTACCAAAATATTTGGATCCTCAACTCCAATGAAAAAAATTTTTTATCCCAAAAATCTATTTAATCTACCATACCTTGCTCTAGAGGAATTTTTATGCCCATATAAATAATTGGTATGTGTATAAACATATTATGGTTGTGTTATTACTTTCAAAACTAAGGGGTTTCCAACCTAAACATCCTCTAAAACATATCCATGAAGAAATTAATCCTTTGCATTGATTTTAAATAGTTTGAAATTAATGAATGTGATAATGTCTTGAAGTATTCTAATACATTCAAGTCTTTCTATCAATGCATAAGTTTCTTTATAATCTATTTCTTTTTATTAATCATATCCCTTATAAAATATTATAACTTTTTTTCAAAATATTAGTCCATTTTTATATCATTTATTATGGAAAACCTATTTTACTATAATTTTAGATGTTTTTATAGGCCATTCAACTGAATTGTATAATTTGTTCCTTCAAACTAATTTATTTCATCTTTCTTTTACTTAATCCAATCATAATCACCTACAGACCTGTAAATATTATTAGGTTCATATTAGGATAAGAAATATAAATGATCAGTTTCAATACTTAATGGAATTATAGTTCTAATTGGTTGATCTACATCACAAATGATACTTTCACTAGGATGATTCCTATGAAACAACTTACTTCTTGGATTTTAAAAATATTGTTTTCAAAAAACATGTAGAAAATATTATTGGGGAATAACTTCAAAATCTAATTCATGAGTTATTTCATTATGAGAATAATTTTCTCTCAATGTCTCAAAATTAGATTTAGAAATAACATCTGGGGATATAGTATGGGGTTGTTTTAAAAGAAAATGATTAGTTTAATCAAACATAACATGCACTGATTCTTCAAATATATATGTTTTTTATTAAAAAATCTATAGGATTTAGTTGTTTTGGAATGACATAAAAATACTCTTTCACTGGCATTGGGTTCGAATTTATATAAATTTTATTTAATACGAAGGAGTAATAATTTTCAACCAAAAACATTGAAGTAAAAAACATTTGGATTTCATCATGTCAAAAACAAATAAACAGTTTTATTACAAAACATATAATTAAAACATAATTTATAGTATGAAAGTTAGTATTATCCACTTCTACCAAAAAATGTTCAGCAACATTTTTTTAAATAAACATATTAATTGTTATTTTTCAATGAATTCTATTTATTCTGTTAACTAATCTATTTTCATAGGGAGTTATATTTTACAAAAAGTTATTTTCTACACCTTTCTTTGTAAAAAAATTTTCAAAACCAAAATTTAAAAATTCTCCACCCTGATCACCATAAGGAGTTATCAATTGGTGGGTTTTCTCATTTTAATATTTTGACCTAATATTTATTAAATTACTAAAGGAAATGAATTTATTAATTGAAAATATAACCATGTATATCTAGTGTAATCATCAACCAAGAGATATAAATATTATTATCCACCAATACATTTATTTTTTTTGGAAAAAATAAGTCCATGTGCACTAAAAATATTGTATCAAAAGATGAGGCTTCAGTTTCAGATTTAGAACATGAACTATGTTGCTTACCATATTAACAAGTGTCATAAAATTTTGAAGTATCAAACCTGACATCAGTTAGATCTTCATCAAACCATTTCATAGACATCTTAGATAAGTTTGTAAAGTTACAGTATCTTATCCTTTTTTTACAGAACCATGATTGATCTTTCATTTCATAAAGGAAAGTTAATTCTTGGCACATAAGGACTTCAATTTTATATATATAAACATTCTCATTCTGATTAATATATCGAAAAAATTAATCTTTGGAACTATGTACTAAACATTTTTCATTACTATAGTTCACAATGTAACCTTTATAACATAATGGAAATATATTATAAGGTCGTTCTTAATACCAATAAAAAATAAAATATTTTTAATGATTGTAATTCCTTGAAGAACAATGTGACATATTCTAATAATATTTTCTATATCATTATCATCAAAATTTACTTTTCCACCATTCATTTTGATTATATTCTAGAAGAAATATTTTTTTTACTTGTCTGGTGCCTAGAACATCAACTATCCATGTACCAAGCATTTATTTGTGTAATATTTGTTATCCCAAAAACTAAATGATTAGATTTATATAACCCAATCTTTCATGGGTTCAGTACAATTATAAAACCCAGTGTTAGGTTACCAGAAATTTCTGATATTGTTTTGGGAAAATTTTATTTCCTTAAAAAAATATGTATTATAAAAACCTAATGATTTAAATATATTTAGGGACAAACTTTTCATCCAGTTCCCAACACTTTTGACCTTAGTAGAAATCTGTACAGTTTTAGGAACAAAATAATTGTCACCAAAATAAAGGTTTATTATATGTTTAACCCATTCCAATATTATCAATTTACAATTAGAAATATTCAGATGGATATAATTTTTAATGAAATATTCTACTAATATCTTCGAAAGAATTTCAATTATAATGAGATGATCCAACTGTCAAATATATGAGTTTTTTACGATATAAATAGATATATGGAACTTGATACATCATTTGTAACTGAAATTCTGAATTCATTTTTTAACACCATTACAGATTTTATGATATTCATAATCAAAGAATCGAGTTTTTAATATTATGATTATAAACATATTTTTTATAGACATATAGGTAAGTTTTCCATATGATAATTATTTTACGATTCAGTCTGATTTTTAATACCTGATTCAATACAAGAACTGTGACTTTTTTCCGTATGATATCTAGCCAAATGAGAAACTCTTGTTTGGATAAAATGTATGTTATATGTATCTGATGGATACACAATCTAATGGTTAAAATAATGAATAGTAAGTTAATGTTCTTAATTAATTTGAACAATTTCTATGTATTTTAAAAGGTAATGTTTTCATAAAAAAACTAAAATAACAATGGACACAAAAAAGTTAGTAAACATATTATAAGAAACTATTTTTCTATTTCAAATAATAAAGCAAGGAAAATTAATAAGTAAAACTTATTAATAGACATTCCATCTCAAGTAAAATCATTCTTGTGATTTTGATTTATGATATACCAATGTTGATAGGGGTTTTCATGACTCGCCTTCTTTTCTTGAGTGACAATTGTTTCCTTTTGTTATGGTTTTATAATATGTTTTAAACATAACCGATGAGGATATTATATATCCTCTCCTCATTATTATTTTAGGAAACAAATTCTCATAGTCAAATACATTTTCTTTGGTAAATTTAATTCTTAATAAAATTTATTAATGTTAAGCATAATTATCATCCTCTTCAACAGAGATATTATTCATCCATATTCCCATTAAAAATTTCTTCCAATGTAATCTATATAATTTAAAAATATAAATATGTTTTATTTTTAATTATTATTATAGTTAGCTTTTCCGATTTTCAAATAAAATATTTATCCCACTTTTACAATTTTAGATATCCATAAAGATATTTTAGTTTTTAAATTAATTTTGTGTTAATGATCATATATTTTATCTTCCACTATAATTTTCCTTTTGAAAAACTTTATCTATTTCTCAAGGATCAATTATTGATATTTAGTTCAAATATCAAATTTGAAAAGGTTTTCAGGTTACTTTTTAGACAAATAATTTTTATGTTGACTTCTAAATTATCATTTTTATAACAGGGGAAAATATGTTGTACGAAATATTTTTTCATGATTTCACATACATTATAATATGTAGTAGTGAAATTTATAAATCCTATAGATGCATTTGATTAATATTCATCTAAATTTCATTGTAAAATACACTTTTTTGTTGTTGAATTGTTGATATCAAACTATTTACTTTTGATATCACGTTATAAGATTCCATTTGGAAATGATATCAAACCCATTTTAATTCCATGGGTTCTCATTTCATGATGGATTATTGATATCTTATGACATATATATTCATAGATATGGATGGTTGAGGACTTATATCTCCCTTAAATTGATTCATTGAGGATTTTAATCTCATGAGATTATGACTTTTCACATGAGTGTAACTACACATAGATATAATCATAAAGACTATGAGTCAGTGTAATTATAGGTATAATTTATCTCAAAGACTATTAATGATGTAATTGTAGTTATATATTTTAAAAAATACATTATGTTAGTATAATTGTTATTTAAAACACAAATATTTTTACTGTGTGTAATTTTGGTTAGAAATTCTCAGAAATATTGTTTGTGGGTGTAGGTGCATAACTATGGTAATAAAGGCCATGTTTGGTCATAAATAATGATAGATGTGATCTCAAAGATATGTTCTCCCATGATGAATCTTATAATACATTACTATGAGATATTATTATTTGTCACTCCATTGTTTATGTTTATTATTTTATTATTCTGATCTCTAAATCCATGGTATATGTTCGTTAATATGACATTACATGCCCTTCATTGTAACATATGAGAAAATATTATTGTTCCATTTTCATTTTAATAACATATTCCTATCATGATCAAGTTTTCTTTTGAGTTTATATAGTAACACATGATGATATATTTATAACATTATCCCTTACTTTTCTTTTTTGATCACCATATTCATTTTTCTTCATTACAGGGTAATAAATATTAGAATAACTGAGGTTATATCTTGAAAGGTATATAATATGCTACGGTTATAGAGAAATGTTCATATTTCTTTTAATTATTTTTTTAATCTCTAGAGACACCCGAAATTTTTGTTAATGGGATCGAGATAGTAATTTATGAGGTCATGTTATTAAATTATAATCATATATCTTAGTTTCAAATGATTATTTTCACTTGGTGTCAAATAATATATTTAAGGAATTTTTTTGAACCAGACCCATGAGTGTAGGTATTTCATATCTCAATTTATATCAAGGCATAGTTTAGTTATTTTTGGGGATTTTGATTAGAAACCTTTAGTGAGAACCATAGGGATAAGTATAAACATGGGAAAATATCATATAATTTTGGTGGAGTTGAGTATGTTTTTTCCTTTAAGTAACATTTTCATTTTGTGGTAAAGAAGTTGATATTGGATCTATCTTTGATAAACCACTATGTAGTAAACTTGAAAAATATTGGCTGGGTAATAGCATGATTTTCACTTAGTGAAAAAGAAGTGGGACCCACTCCACACAGTTTTTGACACTCCCAAGAGAGATTCATTTGGGATTCAAATGGTCCTTATAAACCATTCAAAAAAAAAAGAATTCCTTGTTTAAATACATAACAAATTAAGATAGATAACCTACTATGAATGTGTCCATGAATACACTAGATTAAAACATGGATATTAAAAAGTTAGGATGTTCACAACATTTAGGAGTTACTTATTTTTGTTTTAATTTCAACATTATACATTTATTAATCTAAATTTTCTCATACAATAGAATTCATATATTTTATGTAAAGGATTGGGCCTAGGGGAACTAAGATAACAATGTGTGTGATGGTCAATACATAGATTCTCTTTATGAGCTTCCTAATGAGGTATGGGTTTGAGTGAAAAATATCATGTCAATTATTACTCAAATCACCCAATGTATGAACAATAAAACTATTAGTATTGAACACCTAAACACAAAAATAATGGATAAACTAATTATAGATTCCATTACACAATAATGTCTATAATAATTTAGTGGGTCTTGAAATGCGTTAATTATTTTAAAATGGATCAATTAAATAAACAAAATATTTTTAATACTCAAATCCTTCAACCATGAGAAATTCATTTTAGCTATTTGTAATTTGGAATGAGATATTCACCAATAGTGAGATCTCATTATGAATATAATAAATAATGAAGAATTCAACTCAATGAAATGATATGAGTTCATGAAATTATTCTTCACTAAACATTCACAATGAACACTTTATAAAAAATAGATATATAATTCCATGACTAGAAAAATGGAGGTGAAATTATTGGACACCTATGAAGAAAACTACATCAGAAATGTAATGTATGACTCATGTTTTATTATAGACCCATGAGTGTAGAATAAAATTGATTTTTTATTATTGAAAAACGAATTATTCAAAAGTAATTATCTATAAAATAAATTAATAAATATTAATAGGTTATTTAATGTGCACATAAGGTGTAATTTGCTAACAATCATCACTCTGAAAATTCATTTTTAGGAAAAATCATATGATAAACCCAATAGAGGATAGAAATTTCAGCCTCCTACATGAAAAGAATATATAGGTAACACTAGCGTAGTTTATATTTATCATGACACATTTTTAACACAAGTTATTTTATAACAAACTGTAAATCTAAAAAAATTATTATATACATTGGTTATATATAATCTGACATTGAAAATTAGTTTCATCATGTCGGGTACTAAATAAGAATAATTTAAATTCATTTTATAATATATTTTTTATGATTAACCGACATCAGAAAAATAGTTTTTGACATAATTTATTAAATAAGAGACATGATGTACCTTTATTAATTTTAAAGAATGTTTGGTGTACCCATTTTGGGGTCTTTATTTCACATGAAATCAGTATCTCTTTTCACTCACGTAACCCCTATACCTTTTTTACATTGATCTAATGGACTCTAATCATCAGTATCTATATTCAATACCATATTTTTCAACCTTCAAGTATCTTCAACTATATCGTATGATTTCTCTATGTCATATTTGCAATTTTTTTTATAACCACATTCATCCCTTATATTGGATCCATTTTAGGATGGTGTTTTTTAATTTTTTTTCATTGATGAATGAGGATTTCATCTTTATTTATATTTTTTAGCCACACTTAGGTATTATTGTTTTCTTCCCATGATAACTTTATTCCATATTTCCAATATTTTCATCTCCTCTTTCATCCCTATCATGTATATATTTCAAACGTGGGTATATTTTTTCAATTTTAAAAGAAACATGGTATGCTTTAATTAATGAATTTTTATTATTTATTATTTATTTAATCACCCACTTTAAAACTACAATTTTTATATTTTCTATATTATTATTTACTATTTTAAATACTGATACATGTGAGGTACATTTTAAATTATTTATATTTATTTTGAGGATTCATTATATGATTATTTGAAAAAAGTATATTTTAAATAATTTTAATTTATTGATTAATATGTATCTAAGGTATTCTTCCTATCTACATTGGAATCTAATATCATTAATTTTACATTACCACTTCCATCTATCCTCATGTATCACTTGTCTACTCTTTGGATCACACTTCATCATATTTCCATTATCATTGTATCTTAATCATCCCCCATAAGGTATATATTTTTTATTCATTTTTATTTTTTACATTTTCTTTGAAACAAGGTAGGTTTAAATTTATTATTGTTGATTTGGTAATGTTATCTTGAATCATCCGCCCTACTACTAATATTTTTTCTTCTCTTTTCGATTTTTATATTATGTTCTGATTATTTATGTAGGATAATTATCTTTAAATTGTTGTGTATTTATTTTGATGTTTTAGTTTATTTTTCTTTTATGAAATATTTTTATAAATAAATTTAATTGACTGTTTAATATGAATATAAGTAATATTTTTATTCTATATTAGAACAAAAATTACGAATGTATAATGTATTATGAATTCTGAATATGTTAAGTTATACAGGATAATTTCATGATATGTTTTTATTTGATAATGAAAAAATAAAAATTAAATATTTTTAGAGTGATGTTTTTTTAAAAATAGGTTTTATTTGTTTTATTTCTAAAAAATATTATGATATTTTTAATCATTATTTATACAATTAAATTTAAAATTATAATAACTTATTTACAATTTTTGATATTTTTTTAATAATAAAGAGTTGATGTTTGATTAACTGAAATTGAATAATTAATGAATATGGGGAAGGCGTGGATGATTATTTAGAATTTTGTAAGAGAAATACTCTAAAAATGACATATTTTTCTATTCCAGACTGAAATTTTTAGAAATTAATAAGCTTAAAAGTAGGGAGATCAAAGATAATATACACAATCATGGTTTTAATCCAAGGTAATGCCCATAGATTTGGAATGGTGATATTGGGTCAATTGTCACATATATTGATAACGATACACTTGTATATGATATGTTTGATCAAATTAAATAAATTATTCATGACATCGATGTAGTGTAAACTGAAAAATAATGAAAAATTGAGCGTCTATATAGTGTATCTGAAAAACCATTGTATTCATGTTTTATAGAATTTATGGTTCTATCAAAGGTGTTAAGATCAACAAACATGAAAGAAAAATTAATGGAGTGAGAAGGGGTTTATGTAGTTTCTAAATATTTTGGAATACATTCTACCTAAGGAAAAATATATTTTATATTGACATTATAATCTATAGAAAATATTATGCCTAATGGGATTGGGGTATAACAAAATACATGCATACTTCAATAACTATTTTATATATTAAAAGGAATATGAATTTCAATTAGGGTGACCTAAATGTGGGATTTCACAACAAAAATTAAAATAAAAATTATAGATTGATTTAGTAGATACAGAGTTCCCTTTTAAGGAAATTTTTTATCTTCTTATAATTCCTCATTTTGAATGTTTATTTTCAAAATCAAATAATGTAAAAATGTTATTATGGCATGAAAATGAATGGATAATTGCTAGACAATCACAACATCTAGACAACGATCCATAATGGAAGAAAATTGATGAACTATTTCTTATATTCAGAAATTATGTTAGAAATATTGGACATGTACTATTCATGAATTAAATGAATCCATATTTAATCATTAGTATAACACATAATTCATGGACTATTTTATTGGTAATTTTAAATTTATTTCCAAAATTTTGTATAATTTGAAGATATTTCATGTTGAGTTTAATGATCTTGGGAAAAGAACAACCTTGAAATGATATTATGTTTTGTTATCACCATTAATTGATGACTTGAATATTTTATAAGAGGAATGTATTAAGGTGTATGATTAATATAATATAGAATATTCTAAACTACACAAAATAATTATGTTAACTATAAATTACATCCTAGCATATAGAAATTTATGTGGATATTATGTCAATGGGAAAATAACATTTAAATGTTTTGAAGAATTATCTTCAAAATATAATCTATAACAGGAGAGAAAAATATTATACATTGGTCTTAAAAGGTTATTTTCAGTAGATAACTATTATCAATGATTAAAAATTGAATTCAATGGCTCATATGAATTTTATATTTCTACAAAACCTTTTTCCATACATCTGTATTTGGCGTGGATTCAAAAAATGATGTGGTATTCAAAAAACACAAAAATATAGAAATGATAGAAACATTTGGAGAAATATGTCAACTATTATTGGGCTTCCACATTATAGATATCATTAGGTCAAATATAAAATTCATTTAATGCATGTGGAAAGGATTATCTATCAAATAAGTTTTGGGAAACTATTATATATTAACTGAATGACTAAACATGGGTTTAATATATGATTAAAATTATTCTCAATTAGAATATGATTGGGGTTTTCTCCCAATCTTGAGGGAAGGAGAATCTTCAATGAACCATATTATTGTTGATAAAGTCTTATTTTTGAGTGATCAATAGTATTTTTTATTTAAAGAGGGGAGATTGTTGATAACAATACTCTATCTTTATGATGATTTTGATCCTTATAAATACCCTTAATTGTTTTCTAATTATGTTATTTTAAGTATATTTTAGGAATTTATTATTTATTATTTTTTTATTTCTGGAAGAAATATTTATGTTCTTGAACAACGAGATTTAATTCGCATTAGTGTGTTCAGGAAACACTGTTCATGAATTACATGTTCAGAAATTTCTTAAGCATGTTCTGGAATCACTGTTCATACCCTACGTAGAGAAACATGACATATGGATAAAATGCGGTGTATACTTTTTGAGTTATTAGAAAAGTATTGTTAATCAACTATAAATTATCAGAAAAGTATAGAAGTGGAACCCTATGTTAGGAAGGAACCCTACATTTGGGAAGTAAAAAAAGTATGGTTCATCAACCATTCTTTTGTAATCAACCTTACGTTTCATCAAAATTATGGATTTTGTGCCATACATTTAGAAGATTTTAAAAGTATAAATCATTTATCATATGTTTGATTATTAAAAAAATGGTTCATCAACCCTACGTTTGTAATCAACCTTACATTTGAAGGATGCGACATCGACCTTACGTTTGTGTTCAACCTTGCATGTGGAAGATGAATGCTACAATGTTCAGCCTTACATTTGGTGCCAAAGAATTGAAGACGATATTATTATGCAATGATCTGCAAGCAGATTATTAGGCTGATTTTATGCCGGATTAAATGTTGATTTTTAAAGTGTGTTTTTACTAAGTCAAGGGAGTTTTATTTAAGATTCAAAGGATCAATTAAAAAGGATCTTTTTAGGACGAGTATTCAGGGAAGTTAGGACTGCTCTGTTATTTTGATTTTTTGATTATCACGAGTCAGAATGTGAATTTTGTGGATCTAAATTTTAAGGAGAAGTTCTCATATTTATTATATATATATGATATTTAAATTGAAAAAATATATACATGTTTTTCCAAACAACAATGAAAAAATATAAGAGAAATAGTGACTATCGAGAACACAGATTTGCTGATTTAAAAGCCTGAAAAATCTCTGTTTATTGTAGAAGGATAATCATGATAGAAGATTCACTCATTATACATTGAAGATCTACTGTGAATATACATCTACTGATGCTGTGAATTATATTTTTATATCTATTACACTCAAATCTACTCACAACTACTCTTCCTCGAACATCATTATTTCTGAAGGTGACGAACTATCTACTGTAAATTGCATTCGATTGCAATTGTGAAGAACAAAGGGAAAGTATTTTCAATGTACAGTTAACTTTTATTTCAATTATTGAGTGATTGGGTTCTCGTACTAAGCTGTGTAGTTTCTGTGATTGAACTAGAAGTCTTTGTTCTGCCTTAGATTGTAAAGGCGTCAACTGCATGTACTCAGTTGTGGCATGGTCTTTTAACAAGAGGAATAGATAGTGAAAATCACCAAGCTCTTGGAGTAGAGTGTTTGTTGATTGGACTATGGGACTTCTATTCCCCGAACCATTATAAATCATGTGTCCCTGCTATTTAAATTTCCACAGCATTAATCCATCTGATTAAAGTCAAATAGCAGTACACGATTTCGTAAGGAATTTGTAAAAGACACAATTCACCCCCCCCCCCCCTTGTGTATATTGGGTATATCCTGACCCAACAATTGGTATCAAAGGTTGAGGATTCAGATAAAGCCTTAAAAAGATGGAAATGATTAAAGATTATACAAAGATCAACATGACTGATACAAGAGAAGTAATTCCTACAGTCAGAGCATCGTACTTCAATGGATAAAATTATGGATGGTGGAAATCAAGAATGACAATATATTTGAAAAACTTGGATACAGAGTATATTCCCTGATTCTGAATCCTTATAAAATACTTGAAAAACATGAGACATGGAGTACTTCCACTGAAGCAGAATGCGATATGAACTCGATGGCAATGAATGCAATTATATGTGGTCTAGGACCTGATGAATTAAATAGAGTATCTCAATTCCTGAGAGCATATGAGATGTGGAAAACTATTACTATTTCTTATGAAGGAACTGACAATGTCAGGAAAATGAGATATGCTACTTGTAAGCTCATATTCGACACATTCAGAATGTTTGAAAGTGAAATAATTAATCAAATTAATCGAAGATTGACAAGGATTGTAAATAATATATCATCTTTGTGAGACCGAATCGAAAATGCTGATCATGCTTTAAAGTACTTAGTGTACTGCCTAGAAAATGGAATGAAATCTCTATTGCAATCAGACAGTCAACACCTGTCAAATATTTAACCCTGAGAGAATTTATGGGAATACTTATTATGTATGGAGCCAAGAACCAAGATGAAGAAAATGAGCATACGGTTTTAATCAAGAGAGAAGACACTACCTTAAATGTGGTATCTCAAGGGAAAAGAAAAAACCTAAAGAAAAAATAAGTAAATTTGAAATCAGAATGTTTTGATTCATCGAGTTCTAATATAGAACTGGATCAGCTAGCCGGAATGTCTAACAAATTCTACAGAAAGAAGAAAGGCATTATAAAAACCTTAAAAAAGGATAAAAAGGAAGTAAGATTTTATGAGTGAAAGAAGATGGGTCATATAAGACCTGACTGTCCTTAGTTGAAATAAGACAAGAGAAGGAAGTTCTTTAAAAGAAATGATTATGAGAAAAAAAAGATAAGAAAGAAGTGAATGAAATATGGAGTGTGTATGAAGACTCCAGCAGTCCTTCAGAATCAGTCTCAGAGAAGGAAGACATAAATCTGAAAGCCCAAATGTTCTTTATGGCAAAAAAGATGATGTACAATCATATTATTCTTTGGAATCTAATGGAGACACTAATTCTGAAACAACCTATTCAAATGAAAAACATGGATCCTACTGCAACATTGTTGAGGAAATGTATAACTCTATTTTTAATAATCATATGTCATTTAATTACATTCACAAGGCCATTTCATATGAACGAGATACAATACTAAAGAAATTTATGGAGTTAACTGATAAGTATAATTCAATTAATATTGAATATACAGATCATGAATCTAAAATAAAAACAATGAAAACTGAAGTAGAAATATATAAAAGTGAATCCCTCATTTTTAATATAGGAGAAAACTCCTTGAATGAAATTCTAGTGAACACTTTCATTAAGAAATAAAGATTTGGAATTAGAATTAAAGGTAAAAATCCTAAGCTGTACAAGAATTATTTTCTTCCAAGCTCAAAAAGATTAAATTGTAAAAAATGTGGAACAATGGGAAATATTTATAAAAAATGTCTCCTAAGACAACCAAAAATAATTGGTACAAAGAAAGCTTTTGTTTCAAATAATTTACTTGATTTAGTTGATTTTAGAAAAAACAAAGAAAGTCTAGATTCCCAGATCATTGTTGGCTAACACAACTGGACCAAATAGAATAAGGGTACCAAATAAACCTATTTAAATGCCTTTGCAGGAAGTAGGTCACAGAAGAAAAAAGACCATATGATATATGGATAGTGGATTCTCAAGGAATATGAGTGGAAGCACACTGAATTTCGTGATAGTCACTCAAAAAGATGATGGACTTGTCAATTTTGGTGACAATGTGAAAGGGAAAATCATTGGTATTGCAATAGTTGGAGATCTAGAAGTTTTCTCAATAAAAAAAATTACTTTGTGTATAAGGATTTGAAACTAAATATGATAATTATCTATAATCCATATGATGATGGTTATTTTGTTGATTTTTCTAACAATTATTTTTCTATTTTAAAAAATAAACAGCTTAAATATAGAGCACCTAGAACTAAAAATGTGTATACTCTAGATTCAAATTCCATTTGTAAACAACAAGTAAACTGCTTAACTGCTAAGATAAATGAATCATGGATCTAGCATAGAAGACTTGGACATTGAAATATATATGCTTTACATAAATTATCTAAGATGAAACCAGTTTCTGATTTACCTATTCTCAAGTTTGAGAGTGATAGATTTTGTGATGCATGTCAATTTGGAAAACAAAACAAATCAACCTTCAAATCTATTAATAAAATTACTATGTCTAAACCTCTAGAACTCGTCCATATGGATTTTTTTGGACTTTCAAGAGTTGAAAGCTTCACTAGTAAAGTATTTGTATATGATTTAGTTGATGACTATCCTAGATTTACATGGATTTTCATTTTAAAATTTAAATGTGATGCTTTTGATTTATTTAAATGTTTTTGCAAAGCTATTCAAAATGAAAAAAGGATTTAAAATAATTAGATTAAGAAGTGATCATAGTGGAGAATTTGAGAATCTGGAATTCAGTTACTTTTGCTCAAATATGGGTATTAAATGCACATTCTCTTCATGAAGAACACCTCAACAATATGGAATTGTGAAAGAAGAAATAGGAATTTTCAGGGAACGACTATGACTATTCTAAATGAATATAGTTATAAGGCCCCATGACTTAAACATTACTTAATCTTGAGTTACTTGAAAAATACACGTTGATGATCTTTTTAGGTTTAGAGTTTTAGATAATTAGATCATAAAACCTGTATTACATTCGACATTTAAACAAAGTGGTTACATAAAAGATATTACTCATTTTCCCCACCAACGGAAACATATTTAAAATAAACCATGGATTCTTTCTTGACACTTCCTTGACCCTATCATCACATCATGTACCTTTCCCTTGACCTGTGAAAAACATTTCAAAAACCTGGGATGAGCATAAAAAGCTCAGTTAGGGATATAAAAGTACGAAAAGAAAACATTAGTCCATGTATGAAATCATACTTTACTGATAAAACATATGAATTTTGACATACCTCATCAAATCATGAATAAATCATAGAAATCATAATACATAAAGGTAACCTGAGGCATTCATAACATTCTTATATAGTGAGTAACCCTCATGGTTACGTTTGGAATACCCATCGCAGTATATTCCCTAAATCTCTTTGGAGAAACCTTAACGTTTAACTCCTTCACGCTACCCAATGCATTGGAGAGCTATATCGGGCTCAACCGCCATTAGTTTATCATGGAACCACCCGTCTTCATAACAATTCCCAAGAACCATAACATAATCATATCACATAAAACATGCATAAAGGAAACATAACATTTCGACATTTCAATCACAAGATATCAATACAAAAAATTGATATAATAATAACATTATGAAAACCATTTTCAATACCAAAATAAAATAAAATTAAAACATGGTATTTATTTTTCATTTAAAAAAAAGTTAATGCTTGTAGAGGAAGTCGAAACTCAAATAATGGTCATAGCGTCATAGAAGTCATTTTCGCCACATACGTATGAAAAAAAACATTCCCTTTTGTCGTTTAGTAAACGCTTCATATAAAAAAGATTCCTTTTGAGTAAACGTAAATGTTAAATGGGTTTATACATCATATAAAAGGAAGTTGTGTATAAAACAAAATATGCCTCAATGAAAGGAGATTGAGACGAAGTCCCATACCTCGGGTCTGACTTGACTCGATCGTTCTTTAACCTCCTGAATAATAAATATGAGTTAATTTATACTTGCTTAAGAACATTTTTCAAGTTCATTATTCCTTTTATATCACTTATTACCATGTTATGAACACTATTTAATTATTTAAGTTAATAATGGTCATTTTTTTGATCATTGGTACATGAGTCAAAAATAAACTCTTTATAATTACAAGTTGTTCATGTATCCATTATATAAAGAATTTTATTCATGTTGTAGGTATCATATATATCATATATATCTTGTATATGCATGAATTTATAATATTACATAACATTTAGAGGTAATAAATTAAATGCACCGTTCATGGAGACGGTAAGTCATACGTACGCATGAACGATACTATCATTTCTATTTCGTATTTTATGGAATGGAATCATAAAAATATAAAGGTATATTACAATTCCAGTATAATATCATATATAATATCATTAACTCTATCCTTTATACATCCCACATATGACATTAACGAATCAAATCACTTTGAGGGGGCGGTAGTCCGTACTTCCTAAAATGAAGATATCGTGTATACTCTTAATGGAAACCATAAAGGTATGCAATAAATGAGAAATACAGAAGCTTATGAAAAACATAAACATATTATATATCATATATAAATATAGTGACATCATAATGGCCACCTTTAAAGGTGTAAAAATGATATTGAACAATCATCTTTTCGTGAGGCAAAAATTCACCATCCACAGAAACAGTATGTTATTTAACCATTAGATGTATTTGTGTGTTAGTGTAGCTCGAATAAATGATATAACAACATACTAGTATATTGAAGATTCTGTTTTTGTTACAAAATAAATGAATAAAAATATTTTAGGAGGTTGTAGAAGCAAAATAAAACAAAAGAACATTAGAGAAGTCTTTACCTTTAAATCGGGTAACTCCCTTTGGTTTGAACCAAAATGGTTTCTTGAAGAACTTCATGCCGGAGGTAAGGCTTCTAGGATTAGGATAGTGATGTGGAGAGACAAAATGAGCAGATCTTGGCCGAGCCAAAGGCTTGAGAGGTGTGGGTATGAAGGTAGAGGTGGGGGAATTTTATAAGAGGAGAGGAGGGGCACTCTTTGAATGGTATAAAAGGTTACTTTATTTTCAAATGATTTTCGGATTTTAAAGGTCCCACATTAATGTATTTCGAGGATAAGGTGATAATAGTTAGAAATAAACCCATACAATAGGTTTTTGACATGTGTAGGTCTCAGATTTGACATTATATTTTCATTTTATTTAAATCGTTAAATAATGAGGTAATCGCTGCTTCATCATGATGTCATAAATAATTTAATTTATATAATGTCTAAAAATTATAAAAAAATTCTATGATTTAGAAAATATTTTTATCTTTCCAATGACTATTTAATGTTCTAGATATCATTTATGTAGACAATATTAATTTTTTTTACTCAGGTGATAAATTCTTTGTTATATTTACTTTCTTTAAAAAAAATAAAAAGATAAAAAGTCATTATCACGCATAAGTGATTCCATGGGGTCCCCAAGATTGGCACAAGGCATCCCATGGTAGGACATGAAATAGACAGTAGTATTAGGACACATGTTGGTGTCATTTTTTATTATTATGATATTACTTTATTATCCTTAACTACCCGATTACTAATTAATCAAGATAATTGATGATAATTACAGTCATTACTATTCACAAAGTCCAAAAACAAAAGGGTCTTAATTACATAATTTGGAACTTCTGATTCCTAAAATGGAATCCATTTTAACAAATTCCAAACACATAAATTTCAATAATTATTTAAAAAATAATTCCTGTTTTCAAAACAAATAGCAGGTTTTTTTGAAACAATATTTATGAAAAGATTGGAATTAGTTTATGCCCAATTCCAAAGTGAAATTAATTATAATGACCACTATTGGATTAAATGGTAAAAATATATTCTATTTACACTTTAAAACCAATTAAAAAGATAATATACCCATATAATTAAATTATATGAAAAAGAAATTTTGATGTAAAATGAAGTATTTTTCACTATTCATTAAAAAATGAACACTGTCAGAAAAATACCAAAAAATTTCCCAAGGTAAATTTCAATGTCCCAATCATAAAGAATATGAATATTTTGAAAAATAAAGCTTATAAAATTGTCAAAATTTTGATTTAAAAATGGTTTTCCATCAAGAGGCAGTAAAACAATCTTTTAAAATTATTTGTGTATTTCATGCTTAAGATTGGATTTATTCTCATTTTAAGTCCCTAAAACACTATATAACTCATAAATAGACATAGAAAGGAATATATATTATTCATTACTTACTTGTTATGTTACATCCTTCCCCCCTTTAGAAAATTGTGTCCCTGCAATTTATTTACTTATAGAATAAGTGGGGGTATTTATCCCTAATTGCATTTTTAGATTCCCATGTTGCCTCTTCACTCATGTGGTTTTTACACAAATCCTTTACATGATGAATAAACTTATTCTGCAACACATGCTCTCTGTGGTCAAGAATCTGGACCGGTTGTTCCTCATAAGATAGATTATCTTCCAGCTGAACTACCTCTGGACTCAAAACATGAGATGGATTTGGAATGTACTTCCTTAACATTGAAACATGAAAACCATTGTGTACCTGAGATAAACTCGGAGGTAAAGACAATCTGTATGAAACTGATCCAACTCTCTCCCAAATTTCATATGGTCCAATGAACCTTGAACTCAGCTTTCCTTTCTTATCAAATCACATCACACTTTTCCATTGTGATATTTTGAGAAAAACATGATCACCTACCTCAAAAGAGAGATCCTCCCTCCTGTTGTCCACATGACTCTTCTGCCTGCTCTGAGCTGTTCTCATGTGTCTCTGTATCAGCTTAACTTTTTCTACCAACTCTTCTACCAATTCTTCTCCCATCAACTTTCTCTCACCCACTTCATCCCAAAAAGCTGGAATTCGACACCGCTTCCCATATAATGCCTCAAATGGTGCCATCTATATACTGGAATGAAAACTGTTATTATAAGAAAACTCAACCAAAGAATGATGTTGGTCCCAACGTCCCTGATAATCCATCGAACAAGCACGTAGCATATCCTCCAATGTCTGAATTGTTCATTCTAACTGACAATCTGATTGAGGATAAAACATTGTACTAAAATTTAATTCAGTACCCAACGACTTCTGATGGCCTTTCCAAAAGTTAGAAGTAAACCTGGGATCACGATCGGATACAATTGAGAGGGTAACTCCATGTAACATGAAAATATATTTAAGATACAAACAATAAAGTTAATCTAGGGAAAAATTATCTTGTATAGCAAGGAAATGATCAGATTTAGTCAAGCGATCAACAATAACCCAGATTAAATTATTACCTCGAGGTGTCTTTGGCAATCCCACAACGAAGTCCATGGATATATTCTCCCATTTCCAATCTGGTACTGGTAGAGGCTGAAGCATCCCTTTCGGTAACTGCCTCTCTGCTTTAACTTGTTGACATGTCAAACACTTCACAGTAAAATCAGCAATATCCCTTTTCATTCCGTCCCACCAGTAATACTCCCGAAGATCTCTATACATGTTAGTACTACTTGGATGAACTGAAAACGGAGAACTATGAGCTTCACATAACAAATATCTCTTCAACTGTGAGTCACAAGGCACACACAATCTCTTCCCAAATCTCAAAACACATTCATTATCAATGTTGAATTCAGGCAACTTACCCTTCTGAACTAGCTCTAACCTTTTCTGCAACTCACTATATTGCTCTGTGCTTCCTTAATTCTGTCTGATAGAGAAGATTTCACTGATACCTGAAACAAAACATAAGGACATTCTTGCACCAACAACTTCTATGAAAAATTTTATCAAATCCTTAACCAAAGGATCACATTCCAATTGCAACATTGTTAATGAAGCATTACTTTTTCGACTCAAAGCATCAGCCACTTTATTTTCTTTTCCCGGATGGTAATGAATTTTTCAATTATAATCCTTGAATAATTCTAGACATCTTCTCTGTCTCATGTTCAATTATTTCCGAGTGAATATATACTTTAAACTTTTGTGATCGGTATATATTTCACACTTTACTCCATACAAATGATGCCTCCAAATTTTTAAAGCAAAAACAACAACAACTAATTACAAATCATGTGTAGGGTAATTTACCTCATGAGTTTTCAACTGACGTGAAGCATAAGCAATTACCTGATCATTCTGCATTAGGATGCAACCACGTCCTTTTAATGAATCATCAATGTAGATAACAAACTCCCCATTCCTGAAAGGTAGTTCCAAAACTGGAGCATTCACCAATCTTCTTTTCAGTTCCTGAAAACAATCATCACATTCTTTTATCCAGATAAACATAACAACCTTCTGTGATACCTATGTCATTGCACTAGATAACCGCGAAAAATTTCTAACAAACCTTCGATAATAGCCTGCCAAACCAAGGATGCTAAAAATCTCAGTTACATTTGTGGGTCTTGTCCATTCTTCAACAACCTTTGTTTTTGCAGGATCAACAGTTATCCCATGTTTAGAAACAATGTGACCAAGAAAAGAAATTTGTCGCAACCAAAACTCACACTTTCGGAATTTCCCGTACAATTTATTTCCTTTTAAGGTTTGCAAAATAACCCTTAAATGTCATTCATACTCCTCTTTACTTTTAGAAAACACCAAAATATCATCAATGAAAAAAACCACAGACTTATCCAAGAACTCATGGAAAATTCTATTCATTATGTCCATGAATAAAACAGGTGCATTGGTTAGCCCAAAAGGCATTACTAAAAATTCATAATGGACATATCTTGTAAGAAACGCGGTCATTGGAACATCTTCTTCCTTTACCTTCAACTGATGTTACCCCGATCTCAGGTCAATCTTTGAAAAATATTGAGCTCCCTGGAGCTGATCAAACAAATCATCGATATGAGGCAAAGGATATTTGTTCTTAACAGTGATGTTATTCAAGGCTCTATAATCAATGCAAAGTCTCATAGAACCATCTTTCTTTTTAAAAAATAAAACAGGAGCACCCCATGGTGATGTGCTAGGTCGAATGAAACCTTTATCTAATAAATCTTTCAATTTCTCCTTCAACTCTAAAAGTTCAATTTGAGCCATTCGATAAGGGGGTTTTGAAATTGGCTTAGCCTCAGGAACCAAGTCAACAGTAAACTCAACATCCCGATCTGGTATTATTCTAGGCAACTCATCAGGAAAAACATCAGGATACTCATTTACCACTAGCACATCATTAATCTGAACAGATCCCTTGTTTTCAACAATATGTTCAAGGTAACATTTATTTCCATTTTTACAAGTTTCTCGGCCTCTTGAAATGTTATCAACAGTAAGGGTTCATTCTTGTACACAAACTAAAAGTCTTTCTAAAAAGAAACTTCATTATCTCTATATTCAATCTTAGCATGGTAAATAGAGAGCCAATCCATACTGAGGATAACATCAAACTCTACTAGAGGTAAAACAATAAGGTTTTCAAGAAGGTTCTTTCCACGGATAAGGATAGGAAGATTCTTATAAATTCTTTTTGCCTCAACATTTCCCCCAGGTGTTTTGACCACAAGTTCAGGAGTCATTTCTTGATATTGTATTCCCATTTTACTAGAAAAGTTTTCAGAGAAGAAAGAATGTGTAGAACCCGAATCAAACAACACACTGGCATAATCTGAAAAAACAAAGTACCTGATACCACTTCATTTGATGGCCCGACATCTACTGATGTAGTTCCAAAGGATTTCACCACCCCTTTCTTCTTGTAGTCTAACTGATTCCCATAACTCGAGCTCTTTGTTGGACACTCGTTTTCATAGTGACCCATCTCATTGCACTTAAAACATTTCAGTAACTGAAAATCAAATTTGGTCTTACCATCACCATGATATTTTTCAGTGCAATCACGAGCCTTATGTCCCATCTTACCACATCAGTAGAACTTTCCATAATTCAGAATACATTCAACAGCATGCCTTTTACCACATTTATCACAAACTGTAAACTTAGATTTCTTACCATCAGACCTTTTTGAAGAATTCATTCCTTTCTCCTGCCACCTCGGTCTCTTCTTCTGTTGGTTGTTATAGAACACTTGATCATCGAAAAACTCCACTTCCACCTTCTCAGCAAATTGAACAAGATTTTCATAACTCTTGAACTCACAAGAAGCTAAATACCTTCGATATTTTGGCTTTAATCCTGAGTAAAAATGATTGATTTTACTATCAAGGTCTTGGATAAAATTTGGAGCATACCTTGACAATCCAGTGAACCATTCTTCATAGGAAGCCACTGAGTCTTCCTCTTGCCTCAATTCTAGGAATTGTTTTTCCATCCTATGTCAAATAGCCTTAGGAAAATACTTCTCAAGAAACATAACATTGAATTCATCCCAGTCGAGATCATCAATATCATCAGCATCCGTAATATTTTTAACCATCGACCACCAATGATCTGCTTCACCCTCCAAATGATTAATAACAAGACTAACCTTTTGATTTTCTGAACACCCCATGACATCGAAAATGTTATCTAGGGATTTAATCCACCATTCAATAAGCACATGGTCCGATGATCCTGTGAATGATGGGGGATGTTGCCTCCTGAAATGTTCCACCACTGATATGTTCCTATGCGGTTGGTCTGGCTGATATCGTGCATGGATACTACCACCATTTATCCCTTGAGTCAACTGCTCCATTACTGCAACAAACTATTCAGTTAAAATTTTCACCATCTCAGGATGCTGATTCAGAAGGTCATTTCCTTCTTTATGCCTTCCAAGCACTGCTTCCCTGTTTCTTCTGTGAAAAACCATTCTGAACAAACATATCTTAGATGAAGCAACATGGTAATCTTCAAGTTCTATATCATTTCAATTTGACCATAAAAAAATATTTCTGGATGATCATTTAATAGAATTCTGACTCCTAATGTTATCTAAACCGGCCTTTGATAACAAATATAAGGCCCCACGCCTTAAATATTACTTAATCATGAGTTACTTCAAGAATACTCATTGAGGATCTTTTTAGGTTTAGACTTTTAGAGAATTAGATCATAAAACATGAATTACATTCCACATTTAAACAATGTGGTTACATAAAAGATAGTAATAATTTTTCCCATCAATGGAAACATATTTAAAATAAATCATGGATTCATTCTTGACACTTCCTTGACCCTATCTTCACATCATGAACCTTTACCTTGACCTGTGAAAAACATTTCAAAAACATGGGATGAGCATAAAATGCTCAGTAAGGGATATAAAAGTACGAAAAGAAAACATTAGTCCACATATGAAATCATACTTTACTCATAAAACATAATAATTTTAACATACCTCATCAAATCATGAATAAATCATAGAAATCACTAGACACAATGGTAACTTGAGGCTTTCGTAACATTCTTACGTTTGGAGTAACCCTCATGGTTAAGTTTGGAATACCCATCGCAGTATATTCCCTAAATCTCTTCAGAAAAACCTTAATGTTTAACTCCATCATATTACCCAATGCATTTGAGAGCTATATCGGTCTCACCCGCCCTTTGTTTATCACGGAACCACCCGTCTTCATAAGAATTCCCATGAACCATAACATAATCATATCACATAAAACATGCATAAAGGAAACATAACATTTCCACATATCAATCACATGATATCAATACAACACATTTATATAATACAAATGTTATGAATACCATTTTCAATACCGAAATAAAATAAAATTAAAACATGGTATTTATTTTTCATTTTAAAAAAAGTTATGGTTTATAGAGGAAGCCGAAACTCAAATAATGGTCACGGCGGCAGAGAAGTCATTGTCGCCGCATACGTACGAAAAAAAACATTCCCTTTTGTCATTTAGTAAATGATTCGTATAAAAAGGGTTACTTTTCAGTAAACGTAAATGTCAAAGGGGCATATACAGCGTAGAAAAGAAATTTGTGTATAAAACAAAATATGCCTCAATGAAAGGAGATTGAGACGAAGTCCCACACCTCGGGTCCGACTTGACTCGATCATTGTTTAACCCATAAATAATAAACTTGAGTTAATTTCTACTTGCATAAGAACCTTTTCCAAGTTCATTATTCTGTTTATATCACTTACTAACATGTTATGAACAATATGTAATTATTTATGTTAATAATGGTCATTTTATAGATCATTGGTATATGAGTCAAAAATAAACTCTTTATAATTACATGTTTTTCATGAATCCATTTTATCCATAATTATATTCATGATGTAGGTATCATATATATCATATATATCCAGTATATTCATGAATTTATAATGTTACATAACACTTAGAGGTAAGAAATGAAATACACAGTTCATGGAGACGGTAAGCCGTACGTACGCATGAAGGCTACATTCATTTCTATTTCGTATTTTTTGAAATGGAATCATAACAATATAAAGGTATATTATAATTCCAGTATAATATCATATATAATAACATTAACTCTATCCTTTATACATCCAACATAACGTATTAACGAATCAAATCACTTTGAGGGCGTGGTAGTCCGCACTTTCTAAAATTAAGATATCACGTATACCCATAATGAAAACCATAATGGTATGCCATAAATTATTAATACAGAAGCTTAAGTAAAACATAAACATATTATATATCATATATAAATATAGTGACATCAGAATGGAAACCTTTAAATTTGTTAAAGGAATATTGAACAATCATCGTTTCGTGAGGAAGAAATTCTCCATCCACAGAAACAGTATGTTCTTTAAACATTAGATGTATTTGTGTGTATGTGTAGCTCGAATAATTAATATAAAAAAATCCTAGTATATTTTATATACTGGTGTTGTTACAAAATAAATGAATAAAAAGAGTTTAGGGGGTTGGAGAAGCAAAATAAAACAAAATAACATTAGAGAATTCTTTACCTTTAAATCAGGTAACTATTTTTGGGTTGAACCAAAAGGGTTTCTTGAAGAGCTTCCTGCCTAAGGTAAGGCTTCTAGGATGAGGATAGGGATGCAGAGAGACAAAATGAGCAGATATTGGCCGATCCAAAGGCTTGAGAGGTTTGGTTAAGACGTTAGAGGTGGGGGCCTTTATAAGAGGAGAGGAGGGGCACTTTTGGAAAGATATAAAATGTTACTTTATTTTCAAATGAGTTTCAGATTTTAAAGGTCCAAAGTTGATTTATTTTGAGTATAAGGGGATAATAGTTCGAAATCCACCCATAAAATAGGTTTGTGACATGTTTAGGTCTTTGTTTTTACATTATATTTTCTTTTTATTTAAATCGTTAAATAATGAGGTAATCGCTGCATCATCATGATGTCATAAATAATTTAATTTATTTAATGTCTAAAAATTATAAAACAAATACTATGATGTAGTAAATATTTTTAGCTTTACAATGATTATTTATAGTCCTAGGGATAATTTATGTAGACAAAATTAATTTTTTTACTCAGGTTATACATTTTTTGTTATATTTATTTACTTTAAAAAATAAAAAGATAAAAAGAAATTATCACACAAAACCGATTCCATGGGGTCCCCAAGTTTGGCACAGGGAATCCCATGGTCGGACATGACACAACCAGTAGTATTAGGAAACATGTTGGTGTAATTTTTTATTATTATGATATTATTTTATTATCCTTAACTACCCGATTACTAATTAATCAAGATAATTAACGATAATTACTGTCGTTACTATTGAAAATGTCCAAAAACAAAAGAGTCTTAGTTAAATAATTTGGACCTTCTTATTCAAAATATGGAATCCATTTTACCAAATTCCAAACACATAAATTGCAATAATTAATTTAAAAAATAATTCCTGTGGTAAAAACAAATAGCAAGTTTTTTTGAAACAATATCTATGAAAAGTATAGAATTAGTTTATGCCCAATTCCAAAGTGAAATTAATTATAATGACCACTATTGGATTAAATGGTAAAAATATATTCTATTTAAAATTTAAAACCAATTAAAAAGATAATATAACCATATAATTAAATTAGATGAAAAAGCAGTTTTTGATGTAAAATGCAGTATTTTTCATTATTCATTAAAAATGAACATTGTCAGAATAATACCAAAAATTAACCCAATGTAAATTTCAGTGTCCCAATCAGAAATAATATGTTTATTTTAACAAATAGAGCTTATAAAATTATCAAATTTTTGATTTAAAAATGGTTTTCCATCAAAAGGCAGTAAAACAATCATTTAAAAATATTAGTGTATTCCATGCTTAAGATTGGATTTATTTTCATTTTAAGCCTCTAAAACACTATCTAATTCATAAATAGACATAGATAAGAATATATATTATTCATTACTTACTTGGGATGTTACAACAGTCTTCCTACCTATTTATGGTAAGAAGCTGTAAGTACAGTCTTCTATATAATGAATAGAGTTTTAATAAGACCAATTTTAAAAAAGACACCCTATTAACTCTAGAATAAATGAATACCTAATGTAAATTACATTAAAGTTTTTGGAAAGTTTATACATTAAACACCAAAGAAAATCATTGTAAGTTTGAACCAAAATCTGATGAAGGCATTTTCAAAGGATATTCTACTACTTCCAAAGCATATAGAGTTTTTAATAAAAAGTCATGGATTGTCGAGGAATCAGTTCATGTGAAATTTGATGGAACTGATCCCTTCAATAAAAGGACAAATAAAATAGATGAGTCTGATTCTAATGATAACATGAGACTAGAGAACCCAAAATATGATTTTGAAAAATATATAAATGAAATTCAGTCCAGTACAGAAAAAATTGAAACTGATGAACCTCTAAGTGTACTACCTAGACAGTCAAGGGCCAAAAATAATCACCCTTTAGAAAATATGATAGGATACTTATAAACAGGAATAAAAACTATAAGGAACATAGGAAATCGTGTTGGGTGTTCTGCCTTTCTATCCTAACTAGAACCCAAGTCTATACACGATGCTCTAGATGATGAATGATGGATGATAGTAAGGAAAGAAGAATTTAACCAGTTCAAGAGAAATGATGTTTGGAAATTAGTTGAAAAACCACAGAATTATTCAATTATTGTAACGAAATGGGTTTTTAGAAATAAAGAAGATGATTAAGGAATAATAACTAGAAATAAAGAAATAAAAGTAGCTAAAGGATATAATCAAGAAGAAGGTATAGATTACGATGATACCTTTGAACCTATAGCTAGATTAGAAGCCATTATGATCCTTTTATCCTACGCATCTCATATGAACATTAAATTACTTCAGATGGATGTTAAGACTGCCTTTTTAAATGTTTATTTAATGGAGGAGGTTTATGTTGAGAAACCTCCTGGTTTTGAAAATTATCAAAAACCAGATTCTGTTTTGAAACATACTAATGCTCTTTATGGCCTTAAAAAAGAACATAGAGCTTGGTATGAAAGATTAAGCACTTTTCCTTTGAGAAATTATTTTACAGTTGGAATGGATGATCTAACACTATTTATGAAAACTGTAAATTCTAACATTTTATTGTTTCAAATTTATATTGATGATGTAATTTTTGGATGAACTAATAAATCTCTTTGTCATGAGCTTTCTAATCTAATGAAAAATGAATTTGAAATGAGTATGATGGAATAATAACATTTATTTTTATGTATTCAAATTTATCAAAAATATTTTGGAAATGTTTTAAATCAAATAAAATACATTATTAATTTACTAAAAAAAATTCTACATGAAAACAACAAGACATATACAACTCATATGTGTAATTATATAAAACATGAATTGGATGAAACTGGAAAATCAGTTGACAACAAGTTATATAGAGGTATGATTGGTAGTTTATTATATCTTACTGCTAGTAATCCAGATATAATGTATTCAGTATGTCTTTTTGTATGATTTCAATCAAATCCTAAAGAATCCAATTTAACTACTGTTAAAATAATTTTTAGATATTTAAAAGGAAGTGTTTTTCAATCACTTCTTTATCCTAAAATGTGTGAATTTAATTTAATTTCATATTCCAAATCAGAATTTGGAAGTTGTAGATTAGATTGGAAAATCACTTTAGGTACTTGTCAGTTTTTAGGAAAATCCTTAGTTTCATGGTCAATTAAGAAACAACACCCAGTTTCCCTGTCAACAGCCAAGGCAGAATATGTATCTGCTGGCAGTTGTGGTGCACATGTATTGTGGATGAAAGACACTCTTATGGAATTTGGACTATTTTTTCATAGTACGACTATTTTATGTGATAATACTAGTGCTATAAATATTTCAAAAAACCATATTAATCATTCTAGCACTGAGAATATTGATATCAGACATCATTTTCTAAGAGACCATGTTCTTAAAAAGGATATATTTTTAGAATTTGTAAGTTATAAAATTCAATTAGCTGATATTTCTACCAAACCACTTCCCACTGTAATGTTTGATTTTATTAAGGGGGATCTAGTATTATTTTATTTTAAATAAAGTTCTATTATATAATGTTGTTTCATTATTTTAATACTATTTAAAATAAATTAGTTATTTTTTTTCAAACAGAATAAGTTTTTATCTTTCCACGATCAATAATTTATTTTAAAAAAAGTAATAATTATTAATTACATGGGAATTAAGGCTTTCATAATCCTTTCTAATTCTAAATCATTTCATTTCTTCCAAAAATCATTTCGAACCTACGGCGCTTTACCACTGTTTGTCTATTAGAACATGATACTTAGTAAATGTAATCATTTTTCGAACCATCGTAGATTTTTTTTTGACAAAAATGGCAAGAACAAGAGAACCGATGAGGCTGAGACCAGTACAGCCAAGGGACAATGCTCCGGAGGAAGGAAAATTTTGCAAGGAAAGGTCATAGATCTAGAATGGTTATATCAGATGAACTGGTTTCTAATGCAATCTCTTGCATTTTAAAACCTTGAACATACATTTAATGGAGAATTTACATAGTTTCTATATGAAGTATAACTTTGTTATTTATTTAAATATATTCAGTTTAGTCAGGGGAAGATGAGGATACTATGGTAGCTAAGATTGATGATCAAGATGTTTCTGTATATTCTACGGAGATTGGTCTGATTTTGAAATATGCTTATGAGGGAGTATTTCATTTTGATTTGAAGAATATAGGAGATTCAGTACATAAGTTTGAAATTTTTTTGCCTTTACTTTTTGGTTATACATATATAAGGAAGATGTTCATAAAGGACTTGGAGCCGGATCAGAAAATCCGAGTGATGTTTGTGCAAACATGGATTGCACTGATGATGTCTGAGCTGGAAAAAATCTTGTATCCATACATGTATATAATGTATCTGTAGATGAGTGATATAAGAATTTATTTTCCTAGGTACATGGTAAGGTAACATCATTATAGTTTTCAAATAGAAGATCGCATGAATTTTTATCCATTTTATAGATTCATCTCAAAAATTTTGTTCAAAAAGGATATGTTAAGGCTGTTGGAATCAAGAGTTCGATTCCATCATAGTAACACAATTTGTGCTGGAACCCTGAGAAAGATTGGTTACTTCTGGAGCACGTTGAAAGGAAATCTTTTACCACTAGGAACTGATGAAGAGGAAGAGAGTTCTCTGGCTCAATCTGCTAAATCTAAGGAGGGACAAGCTGAATTAAGAGATATCACTGCTGTATGAAGAATAAGATTTGAAACTAAAGAAGCTCAATATCAAAGTCGTCTGGAAGGAATTTAGATTCAAAGGAATAGACCTTATAATTCTCAGGAGTAACTTGGTTAACATGTTTTATCATCCAGAGATTTAATCACTTACAATTTTGTCAGAGAAGCAGCTGTTGAGAAGTCACAAGTAGAGGATACTACTCAAATTAAAGTGACACCTCAAGTACAAACTGAAATTCTAGGAGAAGCTGAAACTGAGACTCAAGAACAGGTTTTGGTTGTAACTGAAATTGAACCTAAAATTGTAGTGGATACTGTAGTTACAATTGAAAAGGAAAAGGAGGTAGAGCCTGATGAAGAAGTGTTCAGTACTTAGGAACATAAAGAAGATATCATTATAGAAAATCTAGTGTAAGAAATGATTACTCCTAATTGTGATGAGAATGTTTCTGATGTTCAAACAGAGGTAATTAACGGGGATTTTTCTATAGAAGAGTCTGGAGAAGCCTGTGACAAAACGTTTGTGAACCAGGTAGCTCAGGAAGAAGAAAAATAAAATTTTGATGCATACTCATTTCCATTAGTACTACTGAATCAAGTACATGCTGAAAATGGGTATCATACACATGGTGCGTCTGATTCAGTTAATAAGGATGTAGAAGAACCGTACAGAAAGTTTTCTAATTTGGAATCTGAAAATTTTGCTCTGAGGAGATCCCTATAGAAAGAATAGTTTGAATTTCAGAGACTTAAAGACAGTACAATTTCAAGGCAGGAAGTTTAAACATTTATGACAACAATGTTGATATAATTGTTCAAGTTAAAATAAGAAATGGTGTTGAAGTCATATATGTCAGAGTTTAAAGACTATATGGAGACACGGTTTGAATCTATTAGAACTGGTGAAGCTAGTGGATCAGCAAATTCACCTGATTTAATCAAAGGATTTCAGGCTATCCTAACAGCAACGAGCAATATGAATGTAATATTTCTTGATTTTCAATGCAATAGTATTCCACTATCAGTTTTATTAGATAATCAGAGATTTTTGGCGGACTAGTTGACCTCGAGTGAACCAAGTATTAGAACTGTACTGACTCAGTTCACAGAGAAGTTAACTCTGTTGATGGAGAAGGAAGAGAGAATTCATTTTTTTCAGAGTAAATATGACAGAAGATATTCATATGACTTAATTGAATAAAGACATTATTATCAATCTGGGAGATGGAAAGATGAGAAGACAGAGGGAGTAGTTGACAGAAATCAAGACTGTTATTTAGAGGAGATAAACCCTATCTCATACTCTTATCACACCTTTATTGTCGAGTTTATTATAATTTTACCTTTGACATTTTATTTTAATGAAATGTAATTACATATTCTAGATTTTTCTGTTTTTATGTGTTTTATTTACTCTGTTAAACTATTCCAATAGTCCCCATTCAATTATTTTAAAATGGTCAATAATAGCATTTACTTAAGTTCACTACTATATTAATTGTGTTATATTCTATATTCAATCATTCTTTTTGATATCACAAAAGGGGATGAAATTTGGATAAAGACAATATTTTATTTTAACAATTTCAAATATTAAGTGTTATATTAATCCATTAAGGGGGAGAAATTAAGTTAAATATAATATTGAATTTAGCATTGAAAAATTCAAAACATTATTTAATTTATTTTGTAATATAATATCATTGGTTATTTTATTGGTTTTTTGATCATCAAAAAGGGGGATATTTTTGAACAAGTGTTGTTTTTCAACGATATATAATATTTTTTATTTAAAGAGGGGGAGATTATTGAGAACAAAACTCTTTCTCTATGATGATTTAGATTCTCACAAACACCCATAATTGTTTTCTAATGATTTTATTTTATGTATATTTTAGAAATTTATTATACATTATATTTTCATTTCTGGATGAAATATTTATGTTCTTGAACAATGATATTTAATTTGAATTATCGTGTTCCAGAAACACTGTTCATGCGTTACCTATTCGGGAATTGCTCAAGTGTGTTCTAGAATCACTGTTCATACCTTACGTGGTGAAATTTAGCGTTAGTATGGAATACGGGGTATAATTTTTGAGTTATCATAAAACTGTGGTTAATATACTATACATTATCAGAAAAGTATGGAAAAAGAACCCTACATTTTGAAGGAACCCTATATTTGGGATGTTGAAAAGTATGGGTCATCAACCTTAATTTTGTAATCAGCCTTAAGTTTCATAAAAAATATGGATCATGTACCTTATATTTAGAAGCTTTTAAAAGTATGGATCATTTATCATACATATGATTATTGAAAAGAAATGTATGGTTCATCAACCCTACATTTGTAATCATCCTTACCTTTGAAGGATGCGACATCATCCCTGTGTTTATATTCAACCTTTCTTTTGAAAGATGCATGCTGTAGAGTTCAACCATACGTTTGGCATTTGAGAATTCAAGATGATATTGTTATGAAACAGTCTGCAAGAGGATTATTAGGATGATTTCAAGCCAAATTAAAAGTTGATTTTTAAGGCGCGTTTTTGAATGAGTCAAAGCCGTTTTATTTATGATTAAAACGATCAATTTAAAAGGAGATTTTTATGTCGAATCATCATAGAAGTTACGACTGCTATGTTATTTTGAATTTTTGATTATTGTGAGTCAAAAGGTGACCATTATGGATCTAAATTTTTAGGAGAAGTGATAGCAATTATTATCTAGATTTGATATTTACATAGAAAAAATATATACAAGTTTTTCATAACATCAACGAAAAAGTACAAGAGAAACAAAGAATATCGGAATACAGATCTACTGATTTAAATGTGTGTTAAAGCTCTGTTTATTCAAGAAGAAGAATCATGATCAAATATTCACTTATTCTACATTAAAGATATATTGTGAATATACTACTGCTGAAGTTGGGAATTATATATTTATATCTACTACAATATGAGTGACTCAGAACTACTCTACATAGAAGATCATTATTTCTGAAGGTGATGAACCATCTACTGTCAATTGAATTCTTTTACGATTTTGAAGAACAACAGGAAAGTATTTTCAAAGTAAAAATACCATTCTTTTTTATGTAGACTAGGGGCCTTCTGTTCCCTGAACCACTATACATCATGTGTCCATGCTATTGAAATTTATATTGTATTAATCCATCTGATTCAATTCAACATCCAAAACATGATTTCGTAATGAATTTGTAAAAGACACAATTCACCCCCCTCTTGTGTACATTTGGTACATCCCAATCCAAAAATAATCATAAATTATAAAAGAGGGCTAAAATTATCTATTTTGAGCGTCATACTAATATTGATGTCTCACAAGGTTATTCATGAAATGAAAAAAATGATGTATGTTTAACATATTTGGTGTTGATATGTTTGAAATATCTACTTTTTCGCATCATTATGCAATATATCCTATAAATTACATTGCTTTTAATATTTCCCATAAGTGTTAGAATGACTATCATAAAAGTATGTTATTTTTACAATTATATTTTTAATAGGGAAATTTATTTGAATACTTTGATAAATTTAAATAATGTGTCATTTTCTATTGTTTTTCAATTGGAAATGTATTTCCATGCAATTTTTCTTTATATCATAGTGAAAATAATGGTCCATTTAGTGAGATATATAAATCTTTTCAGATCTTTATATCTACATTAGATATATCCTTTTAAAAAGTATATTAAAAAATATTAGGTTTTTGTTAATAATACATATCAACATAATGTTTATCTTGGTTTCCCCACATCTCACCATGAACGAGTAAATTATTGGGTAAAGGGGATCCATGAATTTAATGTAAAATCATTAATTGGTGAAAAGATAAATAAGGAATAATAATAGATCATTAATAACACATATGAGGCTCAGATATATATAAAAGTGTATAAATTTGGTAAAATAATGTTATCCAAAGAAGAATGGTATGTGGATTTTGAATGAGCATAACAAATATCTTTTTCCATGGTTTTAAGTGATTATTTTTGGTTGATTAGATAAATTAGAAACATTGATATGGTTTTTGGTGGTACATGGGGAAATTTCATAAACATTTCTATGTTTTAAATTAATGGATATAAATTTCTTATGAAATATCAGGACAATAGAAGTGAAGTTCATAATGGTCGTGTAATGGTGTTCACAGAAGAAATAAATTTTTCGATTTTCCTGGAAACAACCAAATCTTTGCATCATGAAAATATTATGGTGTCATTTAATAAATATGGGAGGTTAAGGACATTAAATTTCATGCTCCAATGTTCAAAAACAATTCTTTATCAATAATAATAGTTTCATACAAGATCAATTTGGAATGATAATAGTTATTCTTAATAGATTAGTTTATAGAAGTGATCCTTTTATCATGCAAACATGTGGAACAAAATTCTAGGTTATTGATCAGGCTAATAATAAGTGTTTTATTAATTTATAAAGAAATTTGTAGTATGGGATTAATTTTAAACTTGATGAGGATGATGATTTATATGAGATATATATATCCATGGAAATATTAATAAATAATATTAATGGGCATGTTGTAGACATGGTTTGTGCCATATTGAACGATCTTGAAGAATTAATTTGAAAAAAAGTCCATTCTTACATTCTTAAGATTATATATAATATTTTTTTCCAGGTTTACTTTTTAAAATCTCATATAATGTTAGATATATTAGTTTTATTTTCAATATTAAAATACATAATATACTTAATAAGTTAAATTATTTTTTATATTAGTTCAGTTTTGTTTAGTTTAACATGATTTAACATACGCATCTTATCTATTTATTGATTTATTTGTAAATAATTATATTAAATATAATATTTATATAAAAATATATATATTTTCAAATATTCTATTAAAAAATATCCATTTTGGAGTTAAAATGATTTATTTGGTTGGGTATATTTACTATCACCCACCATTATTTTATTTTATTCACTATTTTATGTATTTACCTATACATATAATGTTGTTAAAATTTTACAAAAGTACTCTATCAAATATGAATAAAAATCTGGTCATTTTAGTTTACTTTTTGGTAGATCATTTTTTATATATTCATATAATATTAATTTTATATATAAAAAATGTTGTTATATGTTAGAGCATTTTTAGTATTCACACACCATTTTTTGAATTTTTTTCATTCATTTAAGTTAAATCATCACTCATGAATATAGTTTTCATTTTATTTTACCCTAAAAAATATGAATAAGAATTTGTTTAGTTTAGTATAATTTTTCTTCGATGAGTACTTATTTTTAATTTACATATGTAAATAATAATTTGGTTTTTTGTATACTAGATGTTTTTTATATTGTAATTATAGGATATTGAATGATCAAACATCTAATCCACCACATACCTCAGTAGAAAATCATACACATACCTCTCGGTAGGATCGTAAAAATTATCCCATTGATAAGAATTCCCATCCTTCTATAGAAGATGCATCTACTTCCATGAGGGGTAAAGAGTTAATGGTTTAGTATACATGGCATCACAACATTACCAAAATTATTATTCGTACATAGCATTGAAAAGTGGATGCCAATAAAATTTAATGATAATAATATTCCAAGTTGTCCAAATTCAAAACAATTTAAGACTTATATTATAGTGTAGGTTAAAAAAATGTTATTATTTTTAATGATTATTGGATATGTTTTGAAAAAAATTATATCAAATATGGTACACCATCTTTGAAATATTGTTTTTTATAATTTAACTTATCATGATACGTATATTTTAATATATGTTTCCCCCATCTTACCAAATGAAATATTGTATACCATATAATGGATGTGTTTGGAGGAAATGTTTATTATTGGATTATAGAATATAGAGGGATTTTAAATCAACCTTCACACTAAATTACATTTCTTGTCATAGAAAAAATCATATTCCATTATATATATATTTCAATTGATAGATGGCAATACAATAATTTTTTTGAAAGTATATAATGACAAAAAATTTTGGTATGTCAAAAGATACCTTATATATTGTTTATATATATATTAATGATCATATTAATGATATCAATATTCTTAATTTACACGAAATGAGGAGATATCATCCAGATATCCAATCATAAAACATATAACCTCATACTTATATTGTATAGGGTATGTGTTATTGGAAGAAAAAATGATATCTAAAATGTTTTAGAAACTAAGGGCTGATTCTTCCATCTCTACAGGGGAAAAACCTCCCCTTACCCCTCCCCACGAGAAATGAAAAAGAGAATTGGGATCAGATGAGAAAAATGAAAATATAAAATGCATGAGTCAATGGTTATAGCTGAGAGGATTGTAACATTATTACATTGTTTATTTATTTAAGATAAATCAATATTTTATATATTGTTATTCACTATGTATTTTTATCAAATGTTAAATATAAGAATATCTTATGGAGTTGAGGACACATGGGTTATTCATAGATGTGGGAAGGAAATATATTTTAGCTACTTTGTTGGGAAACACCAAACACCTATGTCAGGTACAAGGATACCTGAATGGTGTATCAGTAAAAAAAAGTGTTTCCACATTTTTAAGAGACTTTAATGGTGGTTGTTTGTAAAAATATAGAATATTTGGTATCTATAGTTCTGGATATTCATGAGATGATAGCGGAGAATCTTAGATCTTTGGTGCAATTGATGTTTGCAGAAAATGAAATATTGTTTTAGAATAATGATTCTAATCCTCAACCACCTCCAGAAGATCCCACTCCTCATACATATCCTACTCCACCTCAACATGCATACCAAACTCCTCTTACTTATCCTCTTCCTACACCATCCTGAAATACATCCCATTTATTGTGAGTTATATGTTGATGATCCCCAATATCATATTGTTTCACATAGAATGAAATATCTTTTTGGTGATACAATTCACCAAAAATAAATAAAGATTGTGAATCAAAGGTTAATTTTACAAGATATTATAGATAGGTGAGAAATAAAAAAAATTCCTACATAGGATTGTAGTCTTATTGGATAATGTATCTGCCATTTTTATGCTTGACCAACAAGACTTGTTCCAAAAGTAACCATAGAGGTATGTGTATATTATATCTTATATTTCCTTTTCAACATTTTTTACATGTTATTTTATATATATTTGTCTATTTTAATAGTAATACTTTAAAGCTAAATAAATACTATATAGCAGACTTAAAATTAAAAGTGATATGTCTTTTAATACAACTTCAACAGGTATTGAAAGATTATCAACATATTAAAATATTCAGTTTCATTTTTGTGAGATCCCAATAGACGATAAAATTTGTGGGTGTGAAATGTTTATGATTCATTTTAAAAATTATATCAGGGAACTTGTAACTTGATATTCTTTGGAAATCAACACGATGAATGTTTTTTCCATTTAAGTTGATTGACAAAAATCCTTCCAAAATTTTAATTCATTTATGATTTATACTTATGTATATTTCTTTCCATGAGTCATTATAAAACATGTACATATCCTGACCATACATCACTATATGGATTTATAAATGCATAGTTTTTATTTCCTATAGATAGGACAATGAATGATGTCGAATGAATTGGTTATGTTGAAACAATTATTCAATATAATGTAGTTATTCTAGGATTTATGCTTCATTGTCTTCAAGAGTATGTTACCTAAATATCATAAAGTGATATGTTTATCTTAATAGAACAAAAAATCTCATTTATAAAATAGTATAAATTGGATATTGGATGTCTGTTTCATCATAGAAGATTGTTTTCTCGATATTATCTATCCATTGTGAAGTGTGCGAATATTTTAAGACTGTATTGAACACCAATGTTTAAGTATTACAATACATGTTTATAATATTATGAAATTTAAATTTATTTTATTCAAATTATTTTCAAATAGGGAATGATATTTATTTAATGAGGAAAAGATAATGAAGAGCACCAAGATCAGATATTTAAAAGAAAAGGTGGCTTTTCATTTAAAATTAAAATGTTATGGATGTGGTACTTAAAATTGTTATTTTGAAATAAAAAATTATTTTTAAAGAGTGATTTCATATAAATTGAATAAAGGAATGTTGATACAATTTTTTTTATTCATTTTTGAAATACTTTAAATTGGGATTTTCATGAAGTTCCCTAAGGTTAAGATTTTTATAAAATGTTCCTTTAAGGATTAATTCAGTTTATTTAAGATATATGTTAAATTACTTCTTTTTAAACTATAGAATTTTGATGATCCTTGGTGTTATATTGGAAAATTGGAAAGGCACTCCAAAATTTTAGGGGTGATTCATTCCACATGTTTGGTTTTCTTTTAGATTATTTTCAAAATACATTATCAACATGAAAATTAAATATGTTAAATTTTGTGTTGTTTTTGTGTTTCTACTTCCAATTTTTAGATACTCTTATATTTTATTTTCAATTATAATTTTGGGGAGGAAAGAAATATTATAATTTTATTTAATATAAATATATTTTTTCTTGTGAGTTATTTTATAACTAACCTGAAAAGAAATAAAAAAATTAATTTATAAAAACCATTTTGATTAAACGCTGATAAATAATTTTATATAGTGTCACTTTCTATAACTTCACATACTAACCAAAGTTAAAAAAATAAAAAATATGTATACAAGATGCACAATTTTCCCTAGTGGAAGAACCAACAAAACATATTGAAATGGAATAAGAGAATTTTTAACTGTAGAAGGATTAGTCATTGAGATCATGATTTTCATGGAGTGAGAAAGAGAACCCCCAAATAAATGGGGGATTATAATTTATAATTATTCAAATGTAATCATATTGGTATCTATGAAGGTCAATGTTTTAATCCAATGATTGTAAGGACAATAGGATTTGCTATTCACAAAACCAAGTGAACAAGGAAGGGACAATGTAATCAATAATGCTTATGTGGGTAATGAAAATAAAGATTTAAAGCTATATTATCATCCACTCATGATTCATATTTGATCCCAGTTATAGGCAATCAATTATACCCAGAAATTTATATAATGAACTCAATGATATGATATTGGATTATTAGAAAAAACTATTAGCTGTATGATGATTTCACATCTGGTCTATAATATGTTTTATTGAAGATTATATGATCTTAATTCAAATATATTTTTTCTAACTTTAATGAAAAATGATGTGATTTTAGATAACGATTAAATATCTTTAAATAAACTGTATAATAATTTATATAATAAGGATGTCACATTTTATATCCTAAATCAACCTATTTTCATCTATTATTTCAGGTATTACTATGAACTCCTAATTCATGTTTCTTCTATTATATGGGTCTTAATACTCAATCATGAGAGGAGTTTCCTATTCCTAAAAAAGTTAGTATGGTTTATATTTAATTATAAATTATATGTTGATGTTTTATGATACTAAAAATACCATCGTTAGTGAGAGAAATAAAAATTCAAAAGGTATAAATTATTTAATGAGTAGAATATTAAATTATGAGATTTTAGAATATATTAATTTTTAATAAATTAAATGATTTCAAAAAACTATGAAGCATGAACAAAAAAATTAAGTGAATAATTCATTTTTGAAATGTAATATATTAATAGATAGTTAAATGAGAGATTAATAAAATTTAGGACTTTCTAAAAATAATCACATTCAATAATGAAAATTTTATTAATTATGGAGACTATATTCTTGAACAGTTTTGTTCCATTATGAATTTAAAAAAAATATCATACCTATTAAGGAATGAAATAATTAAACATGATTCATAAATTGATGGAATAATTAATAAATTTAATAAATGTATAGTTACTAAATATTAGACAGTATGTTGTTGAAACTGTACTTCATTAAATATTTTAACAGAAATGATATTTCTTGGCAAAAATGGTTTAATTTTTTATTAACAAATTCTTATATATTTATTAACAAATTATATAGATTTAGATTTAATTTTTTTTCATGTTATAAAATTTAATTTTTAATATTAATTATTAGAACATATTTATATTCTCAATTTATATTTTTTAATTCATTTTTTTATTTTATTAATTTCCAATTTTGGGTTAATTTAACTCATTCGATTTTTTTATATTTTATGTACCAGTGTAACTGTCTGGAAGAGAACATATGGGTCATATAATGGTTTTTGTTTTATCTACAATCATATGAATGGTAAACCATTTTCTAAATATTTATGTGAATGTACACCTATATTACAATGACCTGAAAAAAGCTAATTACCCAATTTCACTATCTAAAAAATGGTTAGTTTGAGGCTATGGAATGGTATAAGTAAATGGAAGACTATTAAAATGAAATTGGTGCTTATTGAAATTTTATTTGGGTTGTTTATCAACTGTGGAAATATAACTGTATGAGCTATGAAAAAACGATTTTTTTTCATAAGTTTAAACATGTATAAGGGGTCTACTTAAGAGTAATTTTCCATTTAAATGGAATAATACTCATATATTATAACCTAAAAATAAAATTGAATACAATTATCAATCAAAGATGATAAGATATGGAATAACAAATAGATTTTTGGCCACACTCGATCAAATAGAGAATTTTGGATCATATTTGATTCATGGATGCTAATATGAAACTAAAATCGAATAGGGGAATATATATTTATAGTTAAAAGTTATGTTACCAAAATCATTTTTAAAATACCCTGACCATGTTGTCGATGTAACAAATTATGTTTTTTAAAATTATTCTATGTTTGATAGTGTACACAACACACAACAACAAACTTAAATAAATGATGAAATATTTGTATTTAATTTTTCATTTTCAATACTAGACATTAAATTGCACATGGGACTTAGCCGTGTTTTGAGGTCTCTCTAAGTGAATCCACAAGAACCAGGTTTATAATTAGGTGGAGGTAGAACTTTGGTTTAATGTAGTAGTACTATAGCAGGCACTATGGTAGTATTGTGTGGGAACTGTAGCATGTATTGTAGCTGGTATTGTTTGGTAAAGTAGCATTCTAAACTATTCACTCTAGGCCACCAGTGTGGGCATGGAGTCTTTAAGGGATTCAAGCTACCCATGAATTTGGGTCAATAATGATTTCATACCACCTTTAAGTCCTTCAGGACACCTAAAGGCCGTCAGGCCCCATGATTTGTGCAGTTCCCCAGATAGAATCCAAAAAAAAGATCATCCCCAAAGTATGATTGAGAGCTAATGAAATCTCCAAAGAAGAACCAATGTATTTGGAAGATTGATAGGGTACAAATATTCCATCGGGACCAGCCTCTGCTTACATGCGAAGCATAAACGGATGACCATGAAAAAGTGGATAGCTACTATCACGATGTAGATGATGGGGAGGTATACCTCTTTGTAGTTATAGTCTGGTTGAATTCCAAAAAACATTTGGGTCATGTAATGTCTCTTATGCCTACGATCCATGTAATATTTATGCCTACGAGCCTTTTAATGGTTCCATATCATCCCATGAATGGGGGGTTATCAAATATCAATAAAAATGAAGGCCTTAGATACATTTTGGTACTATACTAGGATGTTAATTTCATAGGTAAGAATATGATTAAATAAATTATGAAATATATATAAAGTTATTACTCAATAAAAACCTATTTTTTTAATTCATAGGTAATAAGCACACTGTTTTCAATAAAGTCATTTTTGGCTTTAGAATTGTTTTTTTGAAAAATAATTTTTATAAAAATAATAAAAAATAATTTAAAATATTAATGGTAAATATATAAATTATATTTCATAAAAATGATTTTATTTTTTTAATCATCAAATCAAAATATATTATATGAAGTATTTGGATTTTTAAAAGAATAATCCTTTTTAGTGAATAGTGTTAATTAATATTTTTTGTTAATTTATAAATTTTTTCTTTAAAAATTAAAAACCCGATTTAAATTTTATCTGAAATTTTGATAATACAATTTTTAGTATAAAAAATAAAAATAATTACATTGTAATTAGCTTTATTCATGATATGGCTAATGTTCATTTTTTTGATTAAAAACACATTTTTTAAAGGCTTTTTATTCTTTTACGCATTTATATTAAAACTAATATCATGTCCATATGATAATTGAAATTAATAAAATGAAAATAATATTTGGATTCATAAATTCAATTTTTTGCTAAAATAATTTTTTTTATATTTTTATGATGAAGTTAAATTTTGGGTAAGTATTTAAAAAATGCATTTTTTTTGAAATATTGATTCATTTTTGATATTAAAAAGATACAAACATGATATAAATAATTATTAAACTTATAGAATGATTTTTTTTTATAATATAATACTAAAAACATATAAAAATACTTCAAACTATATAAATTATATTTCAGTTTATTATAAATTTACAAATCATTTTCAATGTCAACGTTGTGCTTACACAACATCAGAAATGTCAAATTTGGTCTCTTAATGATAAAAATTGATATATAAAAATGTCATTCCATGAATTGTTTTGACAATATTATTTATTATGATTATTTTTATTTATATTTTTAATATTAAAGTTATAGAAATAGAATCTTATTTTAATGATAGTGCAATGGTTACCAAATGCTATAAAAGAAAAAATAACATATTAAATAAGCTTTCCTGACATAGATGTGAGTAAATATACATGTTGAATGAATATAAAAATCTATTATTATTTAGATTTTTTTGGTAATAAATTATTAATGTTTATAAATAAAATATTTACCTTAAATACTTATACAACAATGATACCTTTCTGGTGTGAGTAGTAGCAAAATAATGTAAAAGATTTTCATAACTATAAAAGTAATTCTTATATAAAATAATGATTTAAATGAATTATATATATATATATATAACATATTATCTATTTTTTCAGGGTTTATATTATTATTATTCTGTTTTTTGAGTTTTTTTAAATGATAAATTAAATAAATAATGTCAAAGTATCGTCAATTATGTCTTATGTTAACGAATATTTTATTAAATTATTTAAAAATCATAGATATAATTTAAAAGGACAATTAGGATTAAAATTGTCCTAAAATAACATCTATTATACATTTATGATACAATTTGTACAATATATGTATAATTATAACCATTAAATGTTGGAGAAGGCATTACCGCTGTTATGGTTAAAATCGGTTAACCGAGGGGTTAATACCAACGATATGTATTAAAATGATATCAATATAGTAAATATTAATTTGATGAATATATTAAGATCAAATTCACATTATAATAGAATGTAATAAAATTTGGTACCATTTAACCTGATTTAGACACATATTATATTAAAATTTATTTTTTATTTAAAAAAATGCATTATTATTATTTTATAATAAATAAAATATTATTAAAGTAAATAAAATTAATAAAAAATATTTTCAAAGGAAAATATAATTGTATATTAATTGAAATATTAATAAGTATCCATTTATTGGTCTCTTTTCCTTTTATAGTAGCTGTCACAACTTCTTTAGGGTAAATGACAATGTTATCGTGGTAATTTTCAAAATGGCTAAGGGGTTTAAAAAAAGATAACTATGAAAAACCTTTAAAAACTACAAAATTTTATAATATGTGAGTGTTTATAATAATAAACATCCTATATTTTATAAATCTGGGTATTTAAAGTCCTCAAATTTTAAAAATGAAGGACTTTTTTAGATAGCGTATGAGATACGAAACACCGAGCGTAAACAAACAATAATAAATAATTATTTAAATTTGATCACTATAACCTAGATATTAAATAGAAGGCAATGTATAGAATTAATATTTTTATGGTTTATATAATAGTTATTCTCATTTTAAATTTAATAATTTATTATCCATAAATAAGCAATTGAGCTTTCAGTAAAGTCATTTTATTCTTCAACAATATGTTTTCCATCAAAATTTTCTAATTTTTTAGGAGTGAATAATATAATACATATCTAGAAGTATTGGAGATTTTATTTGAAAATTTAATTTTAATTTTTTGATTCATCATTTAAAAATTGTCTTTTAATGATATTTTGATAATTTTCTAAAAAGAATAATTTTCCAATGATTATTTAATCAAGTTTTCTATAAAAAAATATTTTTCTATATATTAAAAAGTACGTTTATGATTTTAATTTTATATACTATTACAATTTGGAATAAATATATTTATATAATCTTGTTAATAAAATTTTAATCATCCTTATACCTTATTTTTTTATAGGTACATTTTTGGGATTAGAACCCCGTTTTTTCAGAAAATCATTTTTTGGTGCATTTCACTGTATTAATATTAAATCAAATTATTCGACAATTATATTTTTAATTTAAAAAAAATTATTTATTATTTTTAATAAGGATATCGGAATTTATAAAATAATATTTTTTTATTTTTTCATTATTAATAATAACCTTAGAAATTATTATTACCCCGGTCAAGGGTAAATCATGTAACTATAGTTAAAATAAATTGATAAGTATTATAAAATTAGCCTAAAACATAAAATAGTATTATATAATTAATAAATTAATTCATAATTATCCAATATTATTTTCTATAGAATTTTATTTCTATTTGTATGAGGTTATTTCATATATTGTATTTTATTTAAAAAAAGTCTAACATGTCACAGTCTTGATTTTAATAACTATAAATTATTTATTGTGAGGATATCATGAGGATATGTTAGACTATAAATATTATTTTTAATATAAAATATTTACCCCTATAATTTTCATTTTTTTTAATTTTTAGTGAATAAATAATTACCATAAATGCTTGTACAACATTTATGTTGTATTTATTTAATTAATTGACAATTAAAATAAAAGATATTAAAATTATTAGATGTATTATAATTTGAGATAATTAATGTGATAAAAAATTTTATATATTACATATACATTTTAGTTATTTTATTAATATATATATTTTTAATTTTATGTGCTATCTTGATATTATTAGTTTCCAATTAGTGAATTGTAGTAAAAATGACATTATTAATATTTTATATTAAAAAATATAAAATTCATTAAAATATTATATTGATCCAAGTGATTATGAAACAGTTTATGATTAAAAAAATGGTAAATTTGGTTTCTTTGTCTATTTATAGAAACTATATTGACATTTAAAGTGTAAAAATTGTTGTTGTCACTCTATGCTATAAAAGGGTTAATGAGTGGTTAAAACCAAATGATAATGGTTGAATTGTAATTTAAAATTATCCAAAAATTATTTAATTATATAATTTAGAGAAATTATCATATTATATTTGGAATAAATCAGTATACAAAAGTTTAGAATAAATATTTAATTAATATTAATTTTATATTTACAGTAATTTCAAGACTTACCCTCCCGTCTCTTATAAAATTGAACCTAATATTGTCAATATTTAACCTTTAAAAACCAATTTTTGTCTTCCAATACTTACCCAAAACCTTTAATATAATCTCTACCATCAATTATTAGTCGTCATTTTAGCGATAACACCAACCTTGGTTGTATTACCGTTTTAAAAAAATGATGACTTCCAAAGAAGACGTATAGTAATAATCAACTTTTTCATTTTTGTTTCTTCTTCAAATTCCTTAAAATATTATTTTGAAATGATAATATAATAACAACATTAAATCACTTTTACATATGTTATTAATTTTAATTTCATAATATATATCCATATCATCTTCCATCAAATGGGTAACAAAACTTTTATTCATGTGTACAAGAAACTACCACCTCACAAAATAATGTAATTATTTTTCCATCAATATATCTCATAGATGGATTAAAATGATTGAATTAATGTGTATATATGATATTAATTAATATATTTATCTTTATAAAATAATAATATATATTTTACATTCTTGGCCTTCTATTTACTGAAAAATTATAATGATATTAGTGTTTATGCGGGGACTACCACCTTCATGAAGTTATGTGATTCATTTTTCATCACCACCTCACATGGATGACATATATATGTATATTTAAATAATTAATAATATATCTAAAATATTATTATCATTATATAAAGATAAAATAATAATGAGCCTATTTCTATAATGATCCTTGAAAAATGGAAATGCTACTCATGTGTGATTACCATTTACCATCTACATTATTGTAATGTAGTTCATTTTTCTTAAAAATATTTAATGGATAGATTTAAAACTGGAATTAATGTATAAATATGATAATTATTTCATGATTATAATTTTTTAGATGATGTAATATGAAAATATTTACCATATTCGATTTACCGAATAAATTTGTGACTTTAGAATCAAATGTCTTCCAAAAAAATGATGTGAATTTAATTTAATTAATTAATTAAATATATTAGGGTAAGTGATAAAATAAAAGGAATAATAAAAATGAAATTTTTTCATAGTATTGTAAATTATTAACCTAATTTTATTATTTATAATTATATATAATGTCAATGATAAGTCAAGCTCAAGGTAAGGGAAATCATATAAATCCTTTTTTATTATGGTATATTTTGATGGTATGTACCTATTTTTTTTATAAGAAGTATATATAGACCCTTCGAGATGTTATATCTTGAATTTCATAATCCTCATTATATTTAATGTTTTTTTATATTTTTCATTCACATGGCTTACAATTCAATCATTTTCATAGCGCTTAATGGTCATTCTTTAAAAATCAAATTTTAAATTTCTCCCCTCTTCTCTTTTTAAAATAGTTAAATGGAATATTATTTTATATATATGACTTTAATAGAATTTCCAGACAAAGTAAAACATTACTCTTTTGAATCATTATTTACATGTTAATATTGGTAATTTATATGAAAATGTATTTTTTTCATGTGGGATGTTTTAAAAATAATATGTGATTTCAATATGGAAAGTAATATTCCTCATGAAATGTTTTTAAGATGCATGATTTTATTATTTTTCCAAAAAACGATAAATGGGATGCCCTGTGATAGCCCTCTAATGCATTGGGTATATTTGTCTACTATGTGACCATTCTTAAAATGATATGATTTCAATATATTATATTTATCATAAGAGATCATGTGAATATAATGAGATGATTTTCCCAAGATTTACTATGAAGGATAATATATGAGTTGTTGTAATAGTAACTATCTGGCAATTTTTGGAATCTAACAATGAAGTCCTTCCGTGAGTATATTTGATGGTTACTCCATATTTAACTATAATGGTTATTACATATATAATTATTAAGACTATAACATTGTTTAAAATATTTAATGTTATTATAATGTTTACAAAGAAACATTTATTTAATTTTATGGCCGTAAATGTTTATAATTAATTTATTTTATTAAAATTTTATGATATAGAAGATTATTTATTTTGGTAAGCAATTTTTTTATTTTAAACCCCAATATTATTTAAAAAATATAATTTTCATATAAGTATTAATGAAATAATGGATTATTTGTTTATTTTATGTCTAGTAATGATCTTTTTGTGATCATCTCATGTTTTAAGAAAATTATATGGATTTAAGGATGATAAGTAAAAAGGATGTAGTTAAGATAAAATTTGTGAAGATATATCATGAAAAGAACAAATGATTCTTTTTAAATGTTTTTTAGGAGGAAAATTGATATTTAGTAGATGTGTATAAATATAATATATTGGATAACTATACCATACATTTTATTAATTCTCTACAACTATATAACTAAAATATATTTGGGACTGATGAATGAGAAATCTAGTCTAAAGCCACTATAATATTTAATGTTTGAGGATGATTCCTTGAATTTGGTATCAAATTGGGGTTTATAAAACATTATAGATTAATATACTTTCGTGTAAAGTTATCCTAATAGTTATTAATATTATCATGGGTTTATATGTTTAAATTTGACAACCACATTTTCATGTTTTCTGTGATGATATTTTAAGGTTATTAATGAGACATTGAGAGATTTTATTTAGTTTTGATAGATGTTTGTGGTATATTCTACCCTTAGGATTATAATGTGCCATGACTCGTGTTCTTCAAGATGAGGGAAGAGACAATAAAATACCAGAACCTCCCTTCATCAAGATTATTTAGAGATAATGACCCATGAGTCCTGCCTTCAATAGGCACCATAATAACGACTAGCACCAAGGGTGTACAATATCACGAAATAATGAAGTCATTATCATTTTTATTGAATAATTTTGTGAGATAATATGGTAAATCCTAGCGACACCAAAGACTAATGTTAAAATTAAATCCATGAATCCATTCCCACATGCATGTTCAATGTAAAGCTTATACAAAGTAAGACAAAACTAACAAATATTATTCCAAAAGAAAAGAAAGTAAAACATTACATCAACTATCCCAATATCCAAACTAGTAATGTCTATCACATTCCTCAATGTCATCCTAGAAACTTAAAAAATAGTTTTTTATATACGTCGGGTGAGCATAGAAGTATAATCAGTAGGGAAACTAAAACTACTCATGAACAAGTGAGGAAACATACTATTACCCCTGTGAGGAAATAGTAGAACCTCAAGAACCTACCATGGAATTATAACAAGCCCAACATCACCAAGGCACACTAACCAAATAAAATAAAGTAAATTAACATAATAATATAATCACATTGACATTTGGGTACCCTTCACCTCTTCCCACTGGTTTTCTTCTCATTCCTACTGATCTAACGTCTTGATGTTTCCACTCTTCCCACACGCAATCCCATTTCTGCAACCTCCCTACACACAAATGGGCCTCAAATCGTACATAGCCATGCCTACAGACACCTGGGCCACAACAACCACACAACACGCCCAAAAAAACTTGTGCCTCAACAACCACACACCACTCCGAAAGAAACTTGGGCCTATTCAAGATTATACTTGGGAAAACATACATGGAATCACAATAACCTAATACCCTATTCCAAAAAAACATTTTCCAACAAATCCTATACTATAGTAAAGCTCAATCCATTACTGCCTGCCTAGATATTCCCGAGCAGCAAGATTCGGAAGATAGTGCATGGAATAAATTTAGTAACTAGCAATCCATCCTCCTATAGGGATTTTGGGAAATACACCCTCGCCCCTGAAATGGAGGTGTTCATAACACGGTTCTCATCAAAGGTGGGGGTGTATAGAAATGGTATTAATACTACCCATATATGAACAACCATACAATAACCACTTACAAGTAGAAACCCAACCCTATTTTTGTTCAAATTCTATTTTTTTTATTTATGGAGATTCACATTAAATTAATTTGTATCTATCGGTCAAATAACAACTATATACATACAAATAAATGAACAAACCAAAAGTAAAGTCCCACTACACAACAATAAAAAACTAAACATATAGTCCCACTACACAACCCCATTCAACTACTACCAACAATCATTATTTAAAGTGATACTTCCCATCACTTCTCTCACAACCCAGCCATATAGCCCCACTTCCCAAACAATTCCCCAATTCCATCACACTGCATTACGAGTCTATAATCACACCACATTCCCACTGATAAACATCTCTTCATAACCACAACACAATAAAAAGGTATTTCAACTTCATAAAAGATCATCCATTCCACAATTAATAAATATATCGTACTAAGACATCAACACACATCACGTAACCACTACCATAAAACCATTTGTATTAAAATTTAACAGATATAAGTCCATTAATTTTCATTTTTAAAATAACTAGGGTGATCACAAAAAAGTTTTATCCTAGGGAATCCCTTTAATTAACCAAGTCTACATGATTAATCAGGTTTTAGGTTCCATCTGTACATCAAAACATAACAATGAACATAACATGAGTTCATATGAAAATAACACCAAAAACCATTATTTTTATAAGGCATATCCCCTAACAGCTGTAAAATAATCAAATATAACAAAATAAAACATGCGACCAAAATCAAACCACACCCCTCCCATTAATTTATTTACGCATGTTATTATTCGATCACATTAAATTCTTTTTGAATGATCATTTAAAAAATAGTATGCAACCGTTCCTTCTAAGGAACCATTAAAATACAAAACCTTCATAATGAATTATTATAGAGATGCAAAATATAGTCCCTACATGGCTGATCACATATTGAAGTTCCTTCTGGCACCAAGAATATGGGATGATGTTACATGCAGGAAGAACATCACAATGGATGAGAAGGAAGGGATCCAACATGGGTGAATGACTCATCTATAGGGGAATTCTCTATGAGAAGCAAGATAAAAAAAGGATGAAGGAAGAGAGGATCACATCATAATAAGAGGCCATATCCTAACTTTACGAAGACCATTTCAAATTACATTAAAATAACAGCGTGGTTTGGCCATGGGACACGGAGGTTTAACACATTGGAGTTAATTGATATTTAATTATTCCCCACCAAAATAGTGTATATAGAATAGTGGATGGCTGAGAGTTGACATATTAACATTAAGAGGAGAAAAACATATAATATGGTAGAAAATTGGAAGGCTCAGAAAACTGTAAATGATTCACCGATGGGTGAGTCACCAAAACTGATCTACCGACATCATGACCTACCGATGCAATAACCTTCCGATTCCCAAACCTATCGAGGCTCGAACCTATCAACGCCCTAACCTATAGATTTTGGGACCTACTGATGACCTGACCTACCGATGACATGACCTACCATTTCCAACTCTTTTGAGTCAACTACACTAATTCCCTCAATCTACTAGTGATGACGCCCCTTGACTCACCGAAACTAAGGCCCTTGATCAACTGATACCGACGCCCCATGACTCACCAAAACTAACACCCTGACATGCCGATGTAAAAAATAGAACTTTGTAATCACTTGATGTATGCCACCATAGGATCCCAGAATACCTCGACATTGGATTTTTTGAACGGAAGGTCTTGGGAAAAAAAGAGTTATTACCTGAGATACTTCTCAACCTATTATCTTCCTTGATAATTTAAAAGTAACCTATATAAATAGTAGTCTGAAAAAATATCCCTTAAGATACCTCTCAGGAGTAATCCACCATGTGTTGAACACTGGAGGGGAAACCTCAATATCAAAGAACACATTTTTGACATCTATCTCCTAAACAACTGGGGGGACACTAAGGCCCCACTACCCCATGAAATCACACAAACACCTATGTTCGTAGTATCGAGACACATGGATTATGGAGATACTTATTCCCTATCAGGATACTATCCACATTGGGTATAACTGACTCACCCACATGGGTTTAATCGAATCTGCATTAATGATTCTTGAATTGGGATTAGGTTCTCCCTTCCCACACATCTGGACTTCTGACACACATTTAGAGAATAAGGAAAAAAATCTCATCTCATAGAAAAAATGTTCAAGAATGTGTCACAATAAATGAAGTAAAGAAAAACATAAGAGAAAAACTCAAAAAAGTTGTGGGTACTGGGCACACATCTGATATTCTCACTCCCACGTACACTCCTAGAGGCATCCATTACTCATGAGCACACAAACCAAAGGAATTGTCTTTACAAGAATCACTTTCTCCTTATGATTCCTGATTATCAATAGCTGCTCCACAAACTTCACGTCATCCCCGACATCTAACTATCACTATTCTAGGATGTGGGAGTCATTGTATAGATACCGACAGAGCTGTGAAATTGGATAGATTTCATCTATCCTCTACAACCATGTTGGGAACACCAGCTGGTATGCCACCTCACCGACTAGTCCTAACACCTCAAAGGGTCTGATGAACCTGAGAGAAATTTACTAACCCTTACAAACCTATACTACCCATGCCAAGGGGAGACGATTAAGAATATATTGTCCCCTACCTCAAACTCCAACAGTCTCCTCCAATGGTCAGCATACGACTTCACCTGGTCTTGATCTTCATTCATCCTTTCACACACAAGCTGAACCTTCTTCATCATACCCTACACAATTTTTTTGGCCAAGAACACCTACATCCTCAACCTCTATCCATCACATGGGGGAAAACACAGTTTTCCATAAAAGGTGTCAAACTGTTCAATTCCAATTGTAGTGTGACAGCTATTATTGTATGTAAAATATACTAGGGGAACGTATTGTAAACATAATCCTATGAAGCCCAAGACACATGCCGGTAGAATTTCCTTCATCCTATAGATGGTCCTCTCTATATACACATTCGTCTAAGGGTCGAAAGCATTGCTAAGGCACAGCAAGGTGGAAAAGGAAGAATTTATTCTGATCTAGTCTCATGATGTGACGCACATATCCCTATGTTAAACGATGTATCGTGGTACTCCATGCAGTTATACCACATCACCCACATACCTCTGTGATAAGGCATTGACTACGCTCGACTCTTTAACTACTAATAAGTGATCTTATTTTGTCAATCGATCCACCACTACCCAGATGGCATCGAAGACTCCCTTAACTCCAGGTATTCCTATGATGAAATCCATCGATACATCATCCAACTTCCACATAGGGATATCTAAGTGGTGAAATATTCGTCTAGGAACACAATTCTCAACCTTCACCTGCTGACACACTATGCACCATCCCACAAATCCACCAATTCCTTCTTCCCACCAGTCCACCAAAATTAACGTCTCATGACTTGGTACAACTTGTATAATCAAGGATTTACCTCCTAGGGTGAGCTATGGAACTTACCAAGACCTCCCTCACACATCTCCACTAGGAAAAATAGATTCCCACTGAACAACTTTTGATTCAGACTATCCTCTAACCATCCTTCCAGTGCATCAACCTGACTAATGTGATCACACATCAATTCAGCCTCTACGTCTCCCCAATAAGACTCATCTGCGTTCCATACCAGGGAAGACTTCACTGTCATCTTAAATAGACATCCTCTACCATCATCCACTCTCATGTCTAGATGTTAGGAAGCCAACTCCCCCATTTCCTTCCACACATTGAAAGACTCTCAAACTACATCCTTCTATGACTTCCTTCTCAAGGAATCAACCACCATGTTCAACATTCCTGAGGTTTATGTGATATCGAAGTCGTAGTCCGGAAAAAATGACATCCACTACCACCGTAGGAAGTTCAATTCCCACTATGGGAAAATATATATTAAGCACTTGTGATCTGTGAAGACCAAAAATCATTCCATAATGAGGAAATTCCATCATAACATCATTGACAATGAGACCTCTACATGATTTAGATCATGGGTGGCATAGTTGCATTCCTGGGAATGTAATTGGGGCACTGACTAGCTTCCCCTTCATGTAGATGAATGCTGCCTGACACAACATACAGTACACAAAAACGTGTTTTATCCTTGTCAAAGATGACAAGAGAGCATCAACTTGATAGAATTCGGTTACGAACCTCCGATAGTAACATGCCAGATATAGGAAACAATAAAATTCTACCAAATATTTTGGTACTTCTATAGAAACAACCACTTCGACCATCGATGGTTCCATGGCTATTTAATGCTGGGACACCACATGTCTATTTATGTTCCTCACTTGTGTCCATATACTTGCGGAAAATAGTGTTCATGATCCCCATGAACACAGTTGGGGCATTTGTAATTCCCAACATCATGACCACGAACTCAAACTGCCCAGACATACACCTAAAAGTAGTCTTCGTGATGTAAACCTCATTCACCCTCAACTAGTTATATCTAGATCATAGGTGGATCATAGATGTCCAACATGCTCCATCAATCTAGTCAAAAAGGCCTTCGATCCTCAGGAGGGGGTAACAGTTCATGACCGTCACTTGATTTGGTCTCTGGTATTGTATACACAATCCGAGACAAAATGTTTCCTTATTTGAAAAGAAGACTAGAGCTCCCCAGGGTGACACACTTGTTTGGATAAAACTCCTATCCATTAGGTCATCAACCTGAATTGGTAAATCTCATAACTCAGAAGGCACCATCTGATAGAGAGCCATCAAAATCGGACGGTACCAGTTTGTAAGCCTATCCTGAAATGAGCATCACATTGAGGGGGTATAATCACAACCTATTCGAGGAATATGTAAAATAAATGACTAATAATCCTGAAGAAATCCGCCATCTCTGAGTCATCTAGTTCCACTAAAATCTTGGCTATCAATGAAAGAAGGGGCTCCACACACCGGATGCCCTCCTGGTAACATCGCTTGTTGACAAAAGCTAAATGGTGGGTGCCCATATATGAGAACCCAAACCCAATCCGTAATAAATAGATAAAATTGTGATTGGAAAATATCCATTAGATTCCTAGAGTGAAATTATATGGCTGTGTATGTAGAAGAAATAGATCCCTACTAGAATGATGTGGCCCCATTATCACTCTACATCCTCAAAAAATATCAAATAGTTTGTCCTAACCTCCAAACGGTATACTAAACACCAGGGGAATGGAAAGACTCTATTCATATAGAACCAAGGCATGTGATAGAATTGGTACAACAAATGAGTGTGATGCTCCCAAATCAAAAGAGGCATATTCAGGATACTAAATAGACTTATCATAAATTGACCAACCTCTATCCCCGCTAGAACTACTGCTTGAGTGGCATGTAACTTTCCACACCCAACCCCTCTTTCCATTATCTTTTGACCACCTCCTCATCCATTCCCTGGTCAAGGTCCCTGAAGATCACCCTAAGGTCGGCCTATTCTACCACTGTGTGGCCTTAGTAGAGTGGAAGCTCACTACCCCTATTGTTGGAAAGGCCATGCTGGAAATTACTGTTGCTGAGGTGGGAGCTTAACCATCCCACCCCAACTATACTACACATAGACATTCCACTGGTTCATAAGATTCCCATGTCTCCAAATACAAAGCACACCATCTCTAAGACCTTGGGAAAAGGGAAACAACCAAGATATTGGAATCGAAATTAATGAGGCCTACTCCCCGCTGGCTGAAACCTGGATGATGGCCATTACCTTTGATGAACATGGATGGACCCCCAATAATAGCACACCTCCTAGCGTGTGCATCCTATCCACCACTTCAGCTATCTTATGAAACTCCATGTACATTGGTAGAGTGAAGGGATTAAAAATATACTGACGATATGGTCAGAGTGCCACTACCAAGAGTCTTGACCACGACTCCTCATCCGAAAAGAGGTCATGAGAAAAATTAATGTGTCCTTGAACATGCAACCTATATCCCCTACTGACATACTCCATTGATAGAGGGGGAGAATCTACAGCCTCTTCTCAGCCTTCATCATGGAAGAATGGAATTCTACCCAGAACTCATTCTCAATGTCATCCCATGAGACATGAGTCCCCTTTATCTCCTCGAGTTAAAGCATCCATGACTAACACAATGTTCCTCGTATCGTGCTCACTTCCAAAGGAACCCATTACTATGTCGGTTCTCTAATCAATCTGAAGGTGATCCCCAACTCCTCGAGCCATCTCTCCATCTCCATGTCTGAGACACTTGCATCGTAATTTCCCAGATTCTTCCGCTAGAAGGCACGATGCCTATTCTAAAACTGGTCATCCTCCTTCTCTTGATCGTTCCTCTGATAATCAACAAAATCAACCTGTTGGGCCTCAATTTCTCATAACAATTGTTTGGGACGTCTAGGTTCCATATCTAAAAAAGAAAATAAAAAACAATTAAGCCTAGGTAGTGTGGAAATTCGCTTTTAATTGTTTAATTAAAACTAAATTTCTAGAAAACCTAGAACACCCATGAACACAAGTCATTATGTTGCTTGTACCTTTCCTTGGGTCTCTACCCTCCAATCAGTATATCCTTACCTAGTCATTAATTAGGTCTAGAGTCATTGCATCAGATCATAGTGGGCCTTAAAATATCATGTCCCAGCGGGTCTTCCCTGGCCTATTTCCAGAACAATGATTTCTTAACACAGTTTCCCTACCCTCCCATGTAGTCCTCACTATTACTTACTTCTAACTCTATCCTATATCTCAACCCTACTCTCTGATACCATTACGTCACGACCCACCTTCTTCAAGATAAGGGAAGAGACAAGAAACTGCCAGACCCTCCCTTCTTCATGATGAAGGGTTGATAATGACCCCCTGAGTCCAACCTTCAATTGTTCCTGGAGTGGAAACTAGCACCAAGGGTATAGAATATCATGAAATATGAAAGGAATTACATTTTTGGTTGAATAATAACGATAGATAAGATGGTATATTCTGGAAACTCTAAAGTCTAAAGCTAAAAGTAAATCCAAGAATCCATTCCAACATTCATGTTCAATGTAACGTTGACACAATGTAGAACAAAACTTCAAAATATTGTACCCAAGGAAAAGAAACCAAGCAGAATCATCAAATTTCATGATGCATGATCTAGTAATGTCTAGAATGGTCTTGAATTTCTTCTTGGAAATTCAAAAAATAGTTTTCTATATTAATGGGGTGTGTATGCATGTATACTATGTTGGGAAACTAATGATACTTGTGAAAAAGTGAAGGAACATACTAATTCTACTATGAGAAAACTGTAGAACCTCAACCACCTACCACAGAATATTAAATGGCCCAACCTCATAAAGAAAAACTCAACGAAGTAACACATGTCATGTAAAATTATAATATATGCCCATAGACATTTAGTTACCCTGCACCACATTCCCACTTTTTAACTGATTATTCTTAATGATATAATGTCTTGACGTTACCACTCCACCCATAATCAGTCCCACTGTCGCAACATGACAACACACACCAGGGTCTCTTATCGAGAGAAACAATGCCCATAGACACATGGGCCACAACAACCACAAACCACGCCTAAAAACACCTGGGCCTCAAAACCTGCACACCACACCCGAAGACAGCTAGGACTTATCCTGAATATAGTTGGAAAATCATACATGGAAAACAAACACCTGAGCCCCTCATTCAAAACAAACGCTTTTTTTTGAGGAATCATAGAATATGGTAATCCTAGATCCATTACAGCTTACCTAGATACACCTGAGAAGCATGACCTAAAAGAGGGTGCGATGAGGAAAGTTAGTAATCATCCATTCATCCTACCACCAAGATGTTGGGAAAGACACCCTCCCCCTTGAAATGGAGGTGTTTGACAGAAGGTGATCAACAATGGTGTAGTGCATATCGAAATAAAAAAACTAATATATATATATATATATAAGTAAAAAAATATTCAGTCCCAAACTACGGGTTTCACACTAACAGATAACAAGCCCACATTAGCTCCACTTTTACTGCTACCTCTATATGTACAATGATACCAAAACCACTGGAAAGCATACAACCAAACCCATATTTGTTCAATTTTCATTTATTATTTAATGGGGTTAAATTTATATTATTCTCTCATTACAATGAAATTAAAAACCAGAACCATAATGTGCCACAAACATAACCAAACAGCCATCCCACTATACAGCAGCACAGAACTAGACCTATAGTCCCACAACACATCCCAATTCAACTGCAACCAACTATCATTATTCATTATGATACTACCCATTCTTTTTATCATAAACCAAACATGCATCCCCATTACCCAAAAAATTCAACAATGTAGTCCCACTACATAACTGGTTTATAACCACACCATAGTCCCACTGTTCGACATCACTTTATGACCAAAATATAATAAAAATGCATTTCCGCTGCCTATAAGTTTATTTATTACACAATCAATCAATCTCTCGAACTGATGCACCAAAAAACATCACATAACCACAAACATAAAACCAATTGTATTCAAATTTACCAAACATTGGTCCTTTATTTTCAATTTTTAAAATAACCGGGGTGATCACAGAATAGGTTTCATCTTGTCTAATCCCGTTAATTAAATAAGTGTACAAGATTAATCATATTTTAAGTTACATTTTTACATCAAAACATCACAAAAAATAGAAAAGTAGTGAAAAATCAAATACCACCAACAATCATGATTTTCAGAAGGCACACACCCACAATAGAAATAAAATAGTCAAAGATAACAAAATAAAACAGGTGTCCAACATTAATCCAAAACCTTCCTATTATTTTGTTTATACGTTTTATCATTTGATCACATTAAATTCTTCTATAATTCTCATTTCAAGAAGAGTATCTATATTTTCATTAATATTAACCATTAACATACCCACCCCGAATGATGCACTATAAATGATAAGAAAATGAGTGTCCCAAGTCGGATGACCAAAGATCGAAGTTCCTTCTTGCACCAAGAACATCATATGGAACGACATGTAGGGAGAACTCCACGATGGCTCAGAGGGAAGGGCTCTATCATGGGTGCATGACTCGTCTTCAGAGAAATTATGTAAGAGAACCAAGATAAATGAAAAGGAAGAAGGAAGAGAGGATCATGGCTTCAAAAGTGGACAGATAAAAAAATCAGGGAGATTATTTTGAAGTACTTGAAAGATAGATCCTGGTTTGACCACACGGCATGGATGTTTCACAAATTGAAATTAATTTTGATTTAATAGTTCCCTTCAAAAATGGTGGAGATATAACAATGGAAGACTTTGTGTTCACAAATTAATATTAAATGGAGAAAAACACGTAACATAGCGGAACTGTGAAAACTCTGAAAACTAGAAATGATTCACCGATGGGTGAGTCATCGACGGGTGAGTCACTGATGGCATGACCTACTAATGTAACAACCTACTTACGCCCTAAACAATAGATGAGATGACCTATTGAGGCCTTGAAAAACAGGCGCCTTGACCTACCGATGCCATGAATTATCCACAACAATCCATACAGATGCCCTATACTACAAATGTCGACACCTTTGACTCACCAACATATATTCCCTTGATCTACCAATGATGACACCCCTTAACTCAATAATAACGATTCCCTTGATCTACCGATGCTGGAACCCCAAAACTCACTAACACCGTCACCCTGACATGCCGATGAAAATACATGAAATTTGGAAGACTCATGATGTTAGCCCGTGATAGCTCTGAGAACACCTCAACACTGGATTTTCTCAATGGAAGGGCCTGGGGAATAATCCGGGTTATTACATAATGAAAATATGTTATATTAGGAAGAATGATATTTTCATTCTTGTAAATAATTTTAATTGTATCGATAAACTTTTAGGATTACATGATAATTGATTTTGAAGTAATTATGGGTAAAAACATTTTTGGGATGCAAAATTAAAGGTATGAAAAAACCTTGGAGGTAAAAAAATTATTTAATTATGAAAATATTTATGTTAATTATATATATTCCTATAATATTTCATGGTGTGTTATATTGTTTTTCTTAATGTATTTTTTAAAATGGGACAACACACAAGTCGGGCAATAACATGTCATATCTGGAAAGACTACAAGGTTTTAACCCAAGAATGAAGGGAAACAAGTCCAAAATTCCAACCCCTATAATATTTAAAGTCCTGGTTAGTATGAAATTTTTTTTATACTAACATTAGTTGAAAAAAAGGATTAAATTTATTTTTGGAATATATGTTTTACCACGAAAATAACCATATTATTGGAAATTGATTTTTTTGTTATGTGATTAATGTAATTTTGGAAGATGCTTAATATTATTTTATAGAACATTATATGAATAAGATAAACATAATATTATAGGATTTAATTTAAGGAATGATGTTTGAATTATCATTTGGATGAAAATATACCTTGTTTTGGCTTTAGGGGGATATAATTTACTTATAGAAATTAGTAGCATATCATGGAGATTAAATGTTATGGGTGTGCATATTTTGGTATTATAATTCAAGTGTAATTGAATTTTTTAGATAATCATTAATATAATTATTAGAATCCTATGTGATCAAATACATTTGATTTTTGGGTTTTAATATTATATTATGATAATTTTAATGGAATTTAAAGATAATTATTTTTTAATGATCTTCATAGAAATTTGGTTATTACTGATTATGTTAGAAGATTAATGTATTATTTTAATATGATGATTTATTTATTTCTGGAATTATCATAACTTATTCTAACTATTTCTTATTTATTTTATTCTGAAATATATGAGTAATATTTTATTTTTTATTTTTTTTGGATTTAGTGAACTTTAGATGTTGAATATATTTCTTTTGGTATGAAAAAAAATCACACTCATCATATATATAAAAGGATGAGTTTTTTGTTATAATTTATTAAAGGATGAAACACTACATTTCATGTAAGTAGATTTAATTTTTTTACTTATTTTATAAATTAAATAAAACATTATCTCTAGGAAAAGTATTTTGTAAAGATCATGTCATATGTTAACTTTTTTTAACATGAATTCAATTGCCTTTTAACCCATCGTCAATTTACGATTTTGTGATGCTTAATGTTCTAATGATAATGTTTCCTATAACTATCTATTAGTAATTGTGAGTCATTTTTAACTTTTATATCCATAAATTCAATTCTAAACAATTTTATAAAAATTGGAATATTTGATATGTGTTATTCCATATTACCATCATACCACCCTTTCATTCTACTCAAGGGGAAGTTTTATTTTACCATTTTATGATATGGTTTGTCAAAAAAGGTATTTTGAAAATGAAAACCAAGGTTACTGAGCTCGAGTTTAAAATCTAGATGATGAAAATTCTTAAATAGTTATGGTATTTGACATTCCATTATTTTAAAAAATAACTATGTTTGATAGCATACAAGATATGCAGCACCGATGATAAATGAACGAAAAATATTATTATTTAAATGTGGCCATTATATCATACACATTAAATAGGAAGTAATGTGTATTAATAATAAAATTATTAAATATCTCATGTTCATAGTCATTTCTAATGTATTTATTAACTATTTTTAAATAAGCACTAACATATTTAGTTGTCATATTATTCTTCAAAAATAAGTTTTCTTCAAAATAGGGTTTCTTTCATTTTATGAGTTAATATAATAATTATTTGATAGAAATTTTAGAAAATATATATTATAAAATTTAATTAATTTTTAATTAATTTATTTAAAATTATATTACTATTATTGTTTGTGAATTTTCTGTAATGATTAATTTCGATGTGAATAGTGAAAAATACAATTTTTTTATAAAAATATCCTTTTAAATATATTAAAAAGTACCTTGATGATTTCAGTTTTATATAAAAGTAAATTAAACAATATTTTATTATATATAATCTAAATAATTAAATTTTATTGATCCTTATACATCATTTTGATATAAGTACATTTTTTTCTTAAAATACTTTTTTCAAGAGAAATGTTTGTCATTACATTTTGTAAGTTTAATTTTTAATTAAATTTTTCAAATTTTAGGTTTAAAATTTTTAAAAATTGATAAAATAATTTTCATAAAGAGATAAAATGTTATTTATTATAACCCTTTATGTCTTGTTAAATATGAATAACAACCTTAGTAATTTTTGTTACCACAGTAAATTGTAAATCACGTAATTAAAGATAGAAATTAAATGGAATGTATTAAAAATCACAATAAAACCTTAATTAATATTATCAGATGATTATATTCATTACCTAATAATAATAAATTTTTTTATATGGAATTTAATGGCCATTTTTTATATTATGAAAATTATAGTATTTTTTCATGAAAGGTCATTGTTAAACTCATATTTTTAATAAATATTTTGTTTTTAAAATGGTTTTATCTAGAAGATATATTTTAATATAAATGGGATTTTTGAAATATAAATGATTTATGACCATACTAATAATTTATTTTTAATTTTTAGTGAATAAATAAGTACCTTAAATATATGCACAATGTTGGGACATTAATTAATTAATTAATTAATTGAAAAATAAAAATAAGGATATTATAAATATTAAATGTATGATAATTTGATATAATTAATGTGATAAAAAAATTATTTGAACATGACATGTTATGGATGCGGTTAACAATTGGCCATAATTCTATGTGTTATCTTGATTTTATTAATGTCAATGTAATGAATAGTTCTAAAATTGACATTTATGGTATTTTATATTAATTTATATTTTATCAAATGATATAAATTTCTTAAAATATTATATTAATACTATTTAAAATTATATTGATTATAATATTATTCATATTTCATTTCTTTTATTTTTTACATTTATAGTAATTATATTGACTCTCAGAGATTAAAAATCCTTGTTACGATGGAATGTTATGTAAGTTTTAATTAGAGTTTAAAACCGAAATGTCAAGGGTAAAATTGTGAAATTAACATCTCAAAAATTATTAAATGAGAAAATTTAGACCCATAATCAAATTATATTTTAAATAAATAGGATTTTTTTCCATTTTTTAAAAAATATTTATTTAAAATGTTGTGAAATTTTACCAATTCCCTTCATCTGTATTATAAAAAGGCACATATTCATCTTAATCACTCACCCTTAAAAAAATTTAGATTTGAATAGACCTATACAAAACCCTTAATAAAATAATAAAATCAGTATATATCAAAAAATTGGGTGTTTTTATGTTACTTAAACAACTGATAACCATCTCCTCTTCCATCTAATGGGAGACAAAACTATCATTCATGTGTATAGGAGAATATCATCTCATGAACTGATGTAATTAATTTTCCATCGCCATACATCATGGATGGATTTTTATGATTGAAATAAAGTTTATATATGATTTTAATTAGATATATATAATTTTAAATGGGTAATATATCATTTAACTTTTAATCATTCCATTTATTAAAAAAATGATATCAACATTCATGCGTATGTGTGAACTACCACCTCCATAACGTGATATAATTAGTTTTTCATCACTACATCACATGGATAATATATATATAAGTATATATAAATAATATATATTATATTTAAGACATTTTGGACATTATGTAAATATATAATGATACATTACATATTTCTATAACAATCACTAAAAAGTGGAAACATTAGTCATTCATACATACCACCTACTGTCTCCATGATTATAATATAATTCATTTTACATAACCATATTTATTGGATGGATATAAAATTATATCTTCTCTTTATAAATTAAATTTTTTATGATTATTATTAAGAATATGAAGTAATTATATCCTTTTTTAGCATAGTCCACTTGCTGAATTCATTTTGGACATACGAAATTAATATCATCAAAACAACTTACGTAAATTTATTTATTTAAATAATTAAATATATCATGGTAAGAGATAAAAAAGTAATAATAATCATGAAATATTTTTCTTACTATAGTAATTAATTAAACTAATCATGTTATTCTGTATGATAAACAATGTACAAAATGATTCAGACTGATGGTAAGAGACTTCATCTCAAACTCATTTCGTTGGAGCATATTTTTGTTATTATGAACCTATAATATTTTATGAGTTGAAAATACAACCCTGTTTACATGTTATATCATAAATTTATATATTCCAATTATTTTTAATGTTTTATATTATTTTATTCATTCATGGGGAATGTGATTCAAAGGATTCCAAAGTGAATAGGGAACAATATTTTAAAAATTCTATTTTAAGTACAATATTTCAAATATTTTTACAAAGGTCAAAAGAAATGAATTTTTATATATACATTCTAAATATAATTTCTTTTTTTCAATAATAATTAATATCTTATTTCTCCATTTACATGTACTCATGGTTATTTTTAGCAACAATATTTTCCATTGTATGTAAGTAGTTTTAAAATAATGAGTAATTTCAATGGGGAGAAGTATTTTCCCTAAGAAATGATTCTAGAATGCATTCATTTATGTTTCTTAGAGATAGTTTTTTGATAATGATCAGTTCTATTTAAAACTAATCATTATCGGGTATATGATAAACCACCAAATAATTGGGTATGGATGTTTATTAGACTGTTAATCCCAATATGGGATAGGGTAAACCAATTAACTTTATCCTAATAAAAATTGGAATATACTATGATTGTTATTCCATGAACAAATTTGATGGTTCATTAATGAGTAGATATTAGGGTTAATCTATGATAACATTCTTAACATTACTGTGAAGGTATTGTATTAGTTTCTACTATTGTTACACCCAATTTATTCTTTATTGGATTTCCCTACATAAATACAAAATGTATAATTTTGTGAGAAAAAAATCATATGATATTCGTTTCCTAATTTAAATAATTATGATTTTATTTATCATTAATGATTTATAATGAATTGTTTTCTGAAAATTGTATAGAAGTGATGTTTATTTTCTAGGTAATAAAAGTGTTTATTTTGAAATCAAATTTTATTTTCAAGAATGAATCATTTTATATGAATCCATGGACTGACAATTTATTTCCTTATTTTATGTCCTTTATTGAGCATTTTGTGGTCATCGCTTATTTTAAAATTATTTTATTATGGATTTAAGGATAAATTTTGAAAAAGATTAGTTTCCAATATAATTTTTAAAAATATATCCTTGAAGGAAAATATTTTTCATTATAAATGTTTTGTTTGGTAAGAAAAATTGATAACAAGTAGAATTTTCAACAAGTAATATAATTTTTTACAATGTAAGTGTTTGTCCAAAATATTTAAACTATATGCCTAAAATATATTTGGGAATGAAATGAATATAATTATAACATAAATCCACTATAATAGGTAATATTTAATGTTGTATCCTTAGAGGCTCCATTTTCCTTTGAAAATTAATTTATAAAAATGTAATATTTTAGGTAATTATAAGAGTATATCTCCCCTCAAAAATTATAGGGATCACTGGATCCTCTCTTATACTCACATAAAGATCCATTTGGTTCAGTGAATTAATTCCCAAAAAACATCTATAAATCACTCCCCACATTTTATATTTCTTATTTTTTTTCATAATACCAACCTAATGGGGATTAAGGTGTAAAATAAAGGAGGTCTCCATGGAAGAGGAACAGCTTTTAAATGTTTTTTTTAGATTTATTTATTATTCTACATCAATCAAATATTCAACCATCATACTGAAATAATAACACTATTATCTTCCATATATTTATATTTTATTAATTTAATGGAATATCTTTTATCCATATCATGTAACATAAAATAGGAAATGAACTCGTTGTTTGATTGTGAAATAGACTACCGCATCAAGATCTAATGTATTTTGTTTTCAATCATTGTGTCCCATGGATGGTTGTGAGGATGGTTTTAATGTATATAATAGTTATTAATGATATTATTTATATTTTATAAGGATAATATATCATATATTTCTTACATTTTAATCCATATATTTTTTACAGTCATCCATGCATATATGTAGATTACCACATACACGAAGAACTGTGATTTGGTTTTCATAACTACAATAGAGAGCTGCAATATAAAAATGTTTTTAATGAAATTATATGATACATAATAAATAATATTAATTATTTAATGATAAAATAATACTAATCTTTATTTAAAAAATTTTATTTTCATGGTGGAAATGCTACACATTTGTAAGTACTACCTATCAACTCCTTGATAGCAGCATCATTCTTTTTTAATGACCATAATTCATGGATGGATTAAAAATTAAAGTTGATGCATAAAAATTACAATTATTTCATGATTATTAATCTAAATATTCTGGAATGGTGACCTCTTTGACCATATTTTACAAACCAAAGTCATTTTAGACATATTATACAAATATAATCAACACATCTATGGTGAATATAATTGATTATGTAATTAAATATTAAATTTTATTAAATAAAATAAAACGAATAATATATATGAAAAGAGTTTCTAAAAATATAATATCTATTATATATTTTCTTATTAAGGAATATAAATAATATAATTAATGAGTCATTCTCATGGTAAGGGACACATTACTTTTGAAACCTCGTTTTAAATATTTTAATGATTTTTTCAATATACTTTTATTTTATGTCCATATTCATAAAATTATTTTATCGATGACATTTTATGAAAATAATTTTATTATTAAGGAAATTTTATCTCTATTTATTTCATATTTTTTAAAAGTGTATATTTTTTAAGATTATTTTGAATTCCTTTACCGAATGGAAAATAGAATGTTTTTTTAATATATATGAAAACAACAACGTTTCTCACCATTAAGTGTTTTGATATCTATAAGGGAAAGAGTATTTTGATATCTATAAGTGTTTTTCATATGGGTTCATAGAGTTTTCCAAGGCCCTTTTGATGAAATAGTGAAATCATAAAATGTTTTATTCATGATATTATCCTTGAATTTTTTTTATGATGATGAGTGCACCTAATATATCTTATTATAATGGGTGACTCCTATATAACTCTATAATATATTTGGTTATAATTATTTACCATAGATAATTATGTTGAAATTTTATGACAATGGTTATACCAAATGTAAAGGTTATTGTAGGGGTTAAATGGGGATGATTTACTAAGTAACCAAGATTACATGTTTATGATTTATAATGAATTTTCATGAAAATCATTAGTTTCAAAAGTTAATCTGATGATCTGTTGTTTTATGTGAATGATTATTCCCCTTTAATGTAAAAATTTACGCTTTTAATGAGTCATTTTTCATGGGATTATATTTTTTTCAAGAAACAGTAATGATTATGATATTCCATTTATATTTTTTGATAATTATTTGATGAAAATCATTAGGTAGTAGCACTGAATTCAAGTGTAAGTAAATGATTATTGGATATCAATGATTATTACAATAAAGGAAAAACTCTTTTGGGATCTAATTATTTTAAAAATGAATAATTTTTTCATTATTATTTTTATATACCTTAGTAAATTTTTTTCCCATCACATATTTTAAATGTTTTTTCATAGGGTTTAAGTTTTAGAAGGAATATTTATGAACAACTAATATGAAAAAAAATCTGGGTATAATGGTAATAATGTATAATTAAAAACATGGATATTGTTTCCTATGATTTTTTCTTAATTCTATAAAAATATATACATGAAAGGACCATGGCTATGTAAGTGATACCATCATTTCATTTAATATTGAATGTTTTTTATGGTTGAAATTGAGATACATTTATTATTATTAAAAACAAGATTGTAAAGGTTAAATTTCTATCTTTGGATTTGGGAGTGCATGTTACGGTTTTCTACATTTGGTATTAGATTAGGGATTACATAACATTGTTTATTATGATGTTTTCATGATATTTTAACTTATTATTTATGGTACTATCCTGGATTTATTAATTTGTGGATGATCATATGTTCAATGTCATAAGTTCACCCTTTTAGATTTTAAATGATATAAGATTGAGATTATTATGTGTGTTTTTAGGATATTAAAGATAATATGATACTTCTTTATATTATCTATTTTAGTGAAAATGATATTTTATGATCGGTTTCTTTAAATTTTTTGGATACATGTTTAAAGGTGTTGGTAATCTTTATGATTTATCTTATATTGGATTCTGATGTAATTATGGTTTTTAAAATTTGGGAACATATGATATAACTAACCATTCGATTAAAAAGAGATTTTGTAACTATGTGACAAATTTTATTTTTAATAATTTCAATATGTTTTTGGAATATTGTTTTAATATTTTGGGTAATGATTAGTATATTTTTTAGAATAAATTTTAGAAGAATATACATTTTTAATATAATATTTTAAGTGGGATTCATGTAAATTGTATATAAATTATATGTTTATCTAGGAATAATTATTGATAAAATCATTATATTCATTAGTTTTCAATCATCATTAAAAATATTTTTCAGAATTTTAAGTATATTTAATTTTTGAATGATTTAGTTGGCACTTTGGGTATAACGACTAAATTTATGATAGTAATATATTTTTTATTTTTATGTAGGTTTATTCATTTTGATTATTATAACTACTAGTTATAATTTTTTTTCTTAATGCAGAGATATTGGAAGAATATATCTTCATCCTTTTATATACATCACATTTTATAAAAATTCGGTTTTAGTGTTTCAGACATGAATAATTCGTCTTGAATACTCTTCGTTTGGACAAAAAGATGAGATTGTGGTAGATATTAATTGAAGGATGAAATTATACTTTTTAAGTTGGTATATTTTATTATATTATTAGTCTATATAGTAATAGAAATTAATTAGCATTAGGAAAATGATCTTGAAACACATATTTTATCTCATTTCCATTATTTTGGTAGAATTGGCGGCCATCTTCACACATTATTGCTTTATGGTTCGGTGGTCACTACGAGAAATTCACTAAATAATGGAAGATTTTTTGGTTATGGTGTAGTTTTAAATCATATCCTTATTATTCATCTATGGTTTCTAAAACCACCTCTATATTTGGTTTCAGCATTCAATATGCGGATGTTTCTTCAATTTAGCGGCGGTTTCTAAAAACCATTATAGTTTACACATTTAGCAGCGGTTGGGGTGGTTTTCATGGTAGTTTGGCCCATAAAATGAAATATTTTTTAGGGGTGGTTTTAACCACCGCAAAATTGTACAGTTTATGTATTTAGAAATGGTTTAAAGCACAACAACAGGTAGATTTTCTATTAATGAAATGCGGCTAATTTGGTCACCCTAGTATTAGTACCCTGAAACCAAAAATGTGAATAATTCATATAACACCCCCGATAGGTAGGGGACATATAGAAATAAAAACAAATATACAATTCACACACACACACACACACATATATATATCCACAAAAATTCCCATCTTATGAGTTCATAACATGAGTTCCAATTTATATCCACCATTTTTTTGAACACCAGTAAATTCATAACACTATAAACAAATCCAAGAGACACAATTTATATCCACATTTATTTTTATGTTGAAATTGATGCACAATCTCCAATCATCATATGTAATTGGAATGGAAATCAAATCTGCAGCAAAGGGCTGAGAATTTGGCCATGGAATAATGTGGCATCATCCATAGAGACCCCATAGTAATCAAATGGGACAACTATCTTCTCTCCGGTCAAATTCCACCCATCCAAACTTTTCTTATTTTCCTCAATACTTGCATTGTTTTCATATTTTATGAAACATAGTTAGTATAAAAAATGTAATATAAATTTATTCATATTAAAATTTAAACCTATAACAGTCACCCTACAGTATCCCCGCAATGAACAAGAAGTGTCACCCCACTTCTCCCATGGCATTCCTGTCATTTAATAACATATAATTATGAAAAAACATATATTTCAAAAAAAATTAGGCAGAAAAAAATTAAAAATGATAATAGATGCACAATACTAAAAAAATAAAAAACAATGATAATTAATTAATGCAAAAATGAAATAATTTGATGCTAAATGAATGCATAAATATACATAAAATCATTTTCCCCTTCAATCATGTCAGTTTCCGGCTCCATTACTTCATCCACATAATCCAACCTTACAAGACTAATGATTTAAATATCATGATGGACAAATAAGTCTTTTTATTGTTGTTTATGAGTTTCAATGTTAGAGGTAAATTCATCAACTTCATCTGCCATATCATACAAATCTCTTAGTTTTATCTGAGAAATTACACTCCACCATTCACCCATAACATAATTCACATAATATACCATTTTCTCTAGTGATAATAAGATATACGGATCATGTAGTTCACAATCACCAACAACCATGAAGTGAGTTAAGTTCACAAAAGTAAATTTCATGAAATATCTTTTAACACCTCTGATAATAACGACCCATTTTCATTTGAATAAAACAAATGAAAAATGCCTATGGTTGTTTAACTTGACAATATCAGTAAATTTTTCTATCATAACCCTATTCTGAAAATATAAATATACCACTGTTCTATGTTTTCAAAACATCTTCTTGATTGACTATATAAAATTTGAAGCCAATCACATTGTAATCAACCATATTTCTATCATGTCTAAGAGGACCTCGAGAAAGAACCAACAAATCATAAGACAAATCTACTCGAGTAGTAGTATTAATGCTCTAAAAAAGAAATATACATTATTAGATTTAAAGAATATATTTTTAATCCTAATATCAAAATTTAATGTAATATTTATGAAACTACACCTCAAGAAAACCATTCTACAATATCTTGATCAACATATTTTTTATATCATTCTCATATTAGTGTAACATTTGAGGTCCCCCCAACTGATTGGAAAATATTAGGAAATATTTTGGATTTCCGATGTATTAGATATTGAGTTGATGTGTCATCAACACATCCAACTCGATTAAATATTTTCTAAATATCATCCAAGTACCTTGATCAAAATGCAAGACACTCATTTTTCCAATATAAATTCGAAAAAGTGACTTCAGGTTGAGCTTTATTTCTCACATATGATTTCAAATTCCCATGATATCTATGAAATAAAATGAATAAACAAAATTAAGTATTTAATTATGTTATAATAATTTTTTACAAAAATGAAATAAAATATAAATTAATTACCTCTCAATTGTATACATCCATTGATAATATACATGGCCTTATAATTTAGCGTCCTCATCCCAATTCACAGTAAATGCATCATTACAGTAAAGAACGATGGAGGAAAGATTATCTCCATTGTAAAAATTGTGAATACAAATCTCCCATAATGGTTTTTAAGCTCAAATGGATATATATTTCTCAGATAGTTGTCTATAAAATGTGTAGAATTGGAGTAAAATAGTTGTATCCTTTTCAGGTAATAATGTACATAATTATATTCGCAGTAACTGCTATAACCAAATATTTGAATAGGGACTTTTCAATCCATGTATACTATGATGCTTTATATCCACACACATTGAGATACCACTTGAATACCCATCATATACCTTCACATTCTTTAAATATCAAATGAATGTATCTTTATATATATTTTTCATGGAAAAAATTTCTAGAGCATAATTTTTATTCTCATATAGAAAGAGATCACATTTTATGTTCATTGAATGTAAGTCTTTCTGAGAATTGTGATGATCCTTCGACTTTCCATTCTCATCATGCAATGTGGTGACCAAATTTTCAAAAAAATATTATTCTCAATATGTATCACATATATATTTTTATGCTTCCAATTAAATTCCCTATATAATTGTTTGAAGAATATAATTTTTTTCTTCCATTGTTGTGTTTCGATTTCACTTGGTGATGACTAAGAACTCAATTCACACTATCATTAAAATGATGAAACTTCCAAAAATCTATATCAATATTTCAATGTTCTTCCAATATTTAATAACCATTTAATAGATTTGTAGGTGGTCTATGATAAAAAAACATTGAATTTTTATAGTTTCAGTCAAAATATATGAGACTCATCGAGATATATTTTATGGAACATGAAGAACCATTTTATTCTTTCAGGTAGCCCTTTGGGCTAAAAATCAAAGGTTACAAACATGAAAATCCAAACCTATTTATCTTTTCCAATAATCTAAATTCCCAAGTCAATTGAAGTCACTAATGGTCCACGTTAGAGAAACATTCATTTTGAACGTTGTTTTAGAAGAAGCATCTAATGTCTCATCACCATTTCTCCATTACTCCTACAATTCATCAATTAAAAGAAGTATGTAAACATAAATATCATTAATAGGATATTAATCAAAATTAAAAATTATGTTTGTAGCACACACATCAATGGATGCATATTGAAAGTGATCAAAACAACTATCCAAAAGCAAAAATTGGTACACAATGTCCCAAATGGGTTGTATCGATCGGCAGTCATTCTCAATTGAACATTCCTAGGCTCAGATGAAAAATATGGACTTAATGAATCAAATTTATTCCATGATTTTGAATCACATGGATGTATCATTAACCCATAATTGTTATTATCTACAGAATTATACTTCATGTGTTCTCAAATTTTCGATGACATGATGTCACGACCCCCTCCCACCAATGATGCCCCTCCTGAGCTGGTAGTGATGAAAGGGAGATAATGACCCCCGAGTCACGCCTCCAGTAGGCCCCGGGGTGGCGACTAGCACCAAGGGTATGAGTTTTCACAAATATGGGAGGCATTACCCTTTTTATTATTTTAAGATCGAGAAACAGGACAATTCAACCACCAAAAAGGAAAAGAACATGTGTATAGAAATAAACCCAAACCAGGCCCACACGCATGTTTAAAAAATTTTATAACAAGGTGCAAGTACAAGAAATCTCAAAGTACAATAACCAATGAATCAAGTGTACAAAAATAGCAAGAACTCAAACTGTTCGACTAGTAGGGTCCCGCACAACCCTCGTAGTCCTCCTAGAAACATTAATGTAAACGTTGGTTGAGCATACAAGTATACTCAGTAGGGAAACCTAAAGCTCCCGTACACAAATGGGGAGACATCCTAATGTCCATTGAGAAAAACATAAGCAAAATAGCAAGGGATTCTATCCACCCAACCTCACTAGCCACACTCACCAAAAACACAAACACAACAGGTAGTAGTATATAAGAACAAGAGTATTAGGTACCCTGCACCATTCCCCATTAGTTAGATTCTCTTCCTAACGACGAACATCCTGGCGCTGCCACACTCTCCCTGCCCACACACACCTGGGCCACACATCCCAGCCACACACACTTGGGCCACACATCTAGTCCGCACACACCTGGAACTCACAACCACGTATCTCGGCCGCACACACCTGGGACTCGCAACCACGTATCCTGCCCGCACACACCTAGGACTCCCAACCACGTATCCCGCCCGCACACACCTGGGCCTCGCAACCATGTATGCTGCCCGCACACATGTGGGCCTCCCAACCACGTATCCCTCCCGCACACACCCGAGCCTCATCCCGAAGATTCTTGGGGAACAGTAAAACATGCCCGAAGAGTCTTGGGATAAAACCACCCAAATCAAAACCTAACAGAAGAGTCTTGGGTGTAAGGTCGCCTCAAGCCATCACAGCCTATGGAAGACGGAGCAGGAAGGAGCTAGTAACTATGTGGAAAACACCCTCTCCCAGGAAATGGGAGTGTTCGACACTAAGTGCTCAACATGGGTGGGATGTGATAAAACACAAAAGATACATACATACATATATATATATATATATATATATATAGCAAGCACACATCCCATCCTATGGCTTCTAAACAGAGAAAATGAGCACGTGCCTCGACACTGCTACTACGATGCATGCATACAACAAACAACCCCAACCCCATTTAGGTTTTCACATTTCCTCAGAATTAGTTTATTAGTTCCTTAACTACTGGGAAACTATCCAAAACCAACCACATCGATCATTCGTAAAACATATCCCTGCCATCCAAAAATCAAGTTAGGAAAACACAAGCAGCACAACAAATCCTTCCTTATTAACCAACCAACCGAATGATTATTTAATCTCATTCCCTTACCATGACCCACAATTCATTAACTCTTCCACTTTTTATTTATTAATCACAACCCATGGTCCGTTCACATTCCAACCCATCCTTGCAGCCTCGCTGCCAACCACCATAACCACAAACACACCGAAACCCATACATCATTATCCCTTTAATACCATTTATCGCAGCCCAGCAGCCCATCACCAACATAACATTCACACCACCCCACAACCAATTCAACCGCGGCCCCACTGCTCACCCGATCCACAAAAATCCCACAAAACACCCCATCACATGCCACGTATCCAAGCCAACACCCACATGTTCATTATTCAATTTTGATTAACCGGGGTGATCACACAAGGGTTCTGGATTTTAATCAGCCAACTTTTCATGATTAACCAAATTACACATTCAACAAGGTTCCCTTTACAATAACGGTCTAGAAAGATAGGGAAACATTTAATTGCGCAAGAAAAGGCCCCCAATGACCGTGATTTTCAGTATGCATAAGCCTATTCAATTCACAACATAATATCACAAGATATAAATAATGCAACTGCATTAAAAAACATCCCATCCCTGTTATATAAGCCAGTTATTATATTTATTAAACCCATTCAAAAGTGTTTCACGTAAACAAGAGGACACCCACCCCGCATGATTCACAATTTAGAGAGATGAAGGTAAGATCCCTACCTCAACTGGTTCTGATCACAACGCTCCCCCGGATCAACTTTAGAAGATGTCTGTCGGCGTCCGTCACTTCTGTCGAGTCCCAGAAAAACCTCCTCGTGTGGAAGATGGAATGGAAAGGCTGAAGGAAAGACAACAGATCCAAGCTCAAAAGTTCCTCCTCGTCGTTACGATCCCATCACCACTGACAGATCGTAAATCGGAGCTTGGACAAAGAAGTTATGGAAGAAAAGGAGCTTTCGAGTCTCTTGGGAGGTCTCTGCTCAGAGGAATGGGGAGGAAAGGGGTGAGTTGAAAATGAGGAGGGGACCCCTACTTTCATAGGCAAGAAAAGAAAAAGTACACGGCGTGTACTCGACCATTTCACACGGTCACCACATGGCTTCCAACACGGCTTCCAACAAGGAACGCGGCCATTGACTGGTCAACACACAGCTTAAAGGTAATGCATACGCGGGGAGGGACTACATGGCATGTAGTATTGGATACACGGCGTGTACCCATTTATTTCACACGACTCCAACACAACACACAGTCGTTGACTGGTCAACAAATGGTAACGTGTATCTGGGGAGAGGCTACACGGAGTGTTGTATTAGATACACGTCGTGTACCCATTTATTTCACATGGCAAGGACACGACATTCAACACATGGTATACTCGGAAAGGGGGTACACAGAGTGTACTCAAACTACATGGTGTGTAGTTTCAAAATTCTCGAAAGTGTGGGAAATTTCCATTTTACCCTCCAGAACACTTCGTGGCCTTTTTTAACAAAGGAATGGGCCGGAGAGGTCTGGGTCATTACATCAAATACATCTTAAAACATTCTCATCCTCGAGAATTCAAAAACCCACCCAGAGGAAACCCCAACAAGATACCTCTTAGATTTCTTGTTATAACAAGAACCCAACCAACAACCCTAATCATAGGTGTTAGGAATTCCCCCACCTATATCGAGATATTATCCGCTTTAGGCGGCACTGACTCGCCTGCACGGGTTTAATCGCATCCACATTAATGCATCTCGATTAAGGATTGGTCCTTCCCTTTTCCATATATTAGGATTTTACAACTTTCACTACCCCCAAAACCACACAACCAACACACTGCCCGAACATGTGGTTTGGTGAAACAATCCTTCTCCTATGTCGAGATATTATCCTCTTTAGGCGGCACTGACTTGCCCGCATGGTTCAATCACATCTGCATTAATTTATCTCCATTAAGGATCAGGTTTTCCCTTTTCCCCATACATCTGGACATGTTACACGTTACCAGGGAACAAGGAAACAAAAGGTCTCACAACCAATAAGCCAAGCATTCCATATATCAAAGGTACATAGAATAACATCAACACAAAGCTCAAAAGAACAAGGGAAAACACAATTCAAAACAACTCCGGGTACTGAGCGTGCATCTGGGTCTCCCGCTCCCAAGTGCTCTATTCGAGGTCGCCAAGCCTCCACAACACACGAACCAACAAAATGGTTCGTTCACGGAGCACCTTCTCTTTACGATCCTCGATTCTGACTGGTGGCTCCTCGAAGGCCGCGTCTTCTCCCATATCTAACTCTCCCCAGTCAATAACATGGGAGTCATCGTGTAAGTACCAACGAAGCTGGGAGACGTGGAAGACGTCATGAACCTTCTCCAACTGAGTTGGTTGGCCCAGCTGATATACCACCTCGCCAACTCACCTCAGCACCTCGAAAGATCCAATGAAACTAGGGGAGAGTTTACTCCCCTTCCCGAACCTCCGCTGCCCCCGTCGAGGGGAAACCTTCAAGAAAACATTGTATCCCACCTCAAACTCCAAAGGACTCATTTAACGATCATCTTAAGACTTCTGTCTATCCTGAGCCGCTTTCATCCCCTCACGTACAAGCTGGACTTTCTTTGTGGTGCTCTGCACTACCTCTGGCCCAAGAGCACCTGTCTCACCAACCTCTTCCCAGGAAATTGGTGAACGACATGGTCTTCTATACAAAGCCTCAAATGGTTCCATACAAATAGTAGAGTGGAATCTATTGATGTAGTCAAACTCTACTAAAGGTTAGTGGCGTTCCCATGATTCTCCAAAATCCAGAACGCGTGCTCACAGCATGTCCTCCAACGTCTGGATAGTCCGCTCCGTCTTCCCATCGGTCTGAGGTGGAAAGCAGTGCTAAGGCGTAGCTGGGTGCCAAAAGCATGATGTAACCCCCTCTAGACTCATGAGGTAAATGGAGTATCTTGATCTGAGACGATAGTCTTTGGAACTCCATGAAAACGCACCACCTCATCGACGTACCTCTATGCTAAGGTACTCACTGGGCCCGACTCCTTAATTTCTAAGAAGTGAGCTGATTTTCTCAGTTGATCCACCACTACCCAGATAGCATCATAACCACCCTGAGCTCTAATAATTCATGTGACGAAGTCCATTGAGATGTCATCCAACTTCCACTTGGGGACATATAAAAGATGCAACAAACCATTGGGAACACGGTGTTCAGCCTTCACATGCTGACACACTAGGCATTTAGCCACAAACTCCGCCACTGCCTATTTCACCCCAGGCCACCAAAACTATTCCCTCAGGCCTCAGTACATTTTTGAAACTCCTGGATGTACCGCCAAGGATGAACTATGGAAGTCATGGAGAACTCCCTCCTGAATTGTCTCCGGGACAAACAACCTTCCATGGAAAAGCATCCGACGTTGACTGTCCTCTGTCCATCCTTCTAGAGCGTTTCCCTGATCGACACGATCCCGCATCACTTATGCCTTAGAGTCCCCCCACTGAGACTCTTCCACCTACGGCAACAATGAGGACTGCACCTTCATCTGAAACAAACAGCCTCTAACAGCTTCTACCCTTGCATCCAAGTGCAAGGAAGCCAACTCTCCCATCGCTTTCCAAGCATCAGCGGATTCCCGAACCACTTCCTTATGCGACTTCCTGCTCAGAGAATCAGCCACAATGTTGCCCTTACCTTCAGTGTAAGAGATCTCAAAGTCATAGTCTTGGAGAAACTCGACCCATCTCCGCTACCGAAGGTTCAGGTCACACTGGGAGAAGATATAACGCGGGATCTTGTGATCTGAGAAGACCACAAAGCGCTCCCCAAAGAGGTAATGTCACCAAAACTTCAGTGAGAACACTACTAATCTAAGTTCTAGGACATGGGTGGCATATTTACGCTCATTAGGGCATAACTACCTAGACCCATAACAGATCACTCCCTTCTTCTACATCAATATGCACCCCAGACCAAGACCAGAAGCATCACAAAACACCTCATACAAAAACCCTTACTCTGGCAACCTGAGTACGGGAGCACTGAACAACTTCTCCTTCAGGTAGTCGAATGCATTCTGGCACTACCCGCTCTGTAGGAATACCTGGTTCTTCCTAGTTAAAGATTTCAATGGAGCAACAACTCGAGAGAAGTCTGAAACGAACATCCGATAGTAACCTACTAACCTCAGGAAACTACGAACTTCTGCCATGCTCTTGGGTGCTGCCCAAGAAACAATTGCCTCCACCATCGACTGGTCCACTGGAACTCAATGCTAAGACACTACATGCCCAAGGAAGTGTACTTCTTGCGTCAAGAACTTACACTTTGACAATTTCCCATAAATCTAGTGGTGTCGAAGGACTTCCAAGAATTCCCTGAGATTCTCAACGTGCTCCTCCTCTGATCTTGAGTAGATCAGGATGTCATCGATAAACACAACGACGAACCCGTCCAGAAACTCTTGGAAGACAAAGTTCATAAGTCCCGTGAACACAACATGTGCATTTTTAACTCCAAACAGCATCACTAAAAACTCGAATTGCACATACCTACACCTGAAATCCATCATCGAGATGTCACTGTCCATTACCCCTAGCTTATGATATCCAGATCGTAGATCAATCTTGGAAAACCAACCTGCTCCCCTTAGTTGGTCGAAGAGATCATCTATCCTTGGAAGGGTGTAATGGTTCTTGAACATTACCTGGTTCAACCTTCGGTAGTCTATGCATAGACTTAGACCATCATATGCCTTCTTCACGAACAAAACAAGAGCACCCCATGGCGATACACTGGGTTGAACAAAACCCTTCTCCATCAGATTGTCAATCTGAATCCGCAACTCCCGCAACTCCGATGGTGCCATCCGATAAGGGGCCATCGAAATCGGACGAGCAACATTCTCTACGTCTATCCCGAACTCAATGTTACATCGGGGGGGGGGGGTAGAGTCACAACATCCTTAGAAAAAACATCGAGGAACTCCCCATCAACCTCTGGGAAGTCCATTATCTCTATATCAGGTGGAACCACTGATAACCCGCGTAACATGGAAAAGAGAGGCTCCACGTGATGGCTTCCCACCTGATAGCTCCTCTCGCTAACAAAAGCTACACGTTTCCCATCCACGTAGGAGAACAAGACTCTTCTCCGGAAGTAGTTGATAACGGCAATAAAAGAAAACAACCAATCGATGCCTAGGATGGCATTGTATGGATGCATCTGTAATAGAGGAAGGTCCCCACTAGATCGATGTTGTCCCAACGTCGGCCCACATCCCCGTAAAACACAAGATACGCTGGTCTGGCCTCCAACTGGTGTACTCAGCACCAGTGGTATGGAAAGTATCTCTACCTCTTTTCCCAAAGCACGGGCTAGACCAGGTGAAACAAAAGAGTGAGATGCTCCAAAATCGAACAAAGCAGAAATGAGAGTGCTGAACAAACAAATCGTACCTCGCACCACCTCTGGTCCTGCCAGAGCTGTCAACTCTTCTGCATGCAACAATCCACGTCCAGCTCCTCTGCCTCTCTGATGTCGTCCACCTCCCCCACCACGCCCTGGTGGAGGTCCCTAAGGAGCACCCTGAGGTTGGCCTCCTCCCGCAAAGTCTGCCCTCGGAGGAGCATGGTCCTGCTACTGTTGGAAGGGCCTCACTGGAAAATGGTGCTACTAAGGTGGGAACTGAACCTGCCCACCTCCACCGTACTGAGCTCGGCTTGGGCACTGACTCTGAATGTGCCCAAAACCTCCACAAGAAAAACACTTCGGTCCTCGGCTTGTGAAAAAGGCACAAGGACCTGAAGATCTGAACTGGAACTGCTGGGGCCTGCTCCCCACTGGCCTGAACCTGGAAGGTCCCGTCGCAGGAGACCTGCTGCTGACTGCCTTCCCCTTCGACAAGCCCGAATGGATCCCCTCTCGTGGCGCACCTCCCAGCGAGTGCTTCCTCTCTACAACCTCTACCTTATTCTGTACTGCCAAGTACATCGGAAGGGTGAAGGGGGTAACAACATACTGGAGCGAAGGATGAAGCGCCTCCTCCAAACGTCTCGCCCGAGACTCCTCATCCGAAAAGTGATCCGGATCAAAGCGCAGGAGATCCTTGAACTTGATCCCCAACTCTTGTACTGACATACTCCCTTGTTGAAGGGAGAGTAACTCCTGCCGCTTCTCCTCCTTGATCATGGAAGAAAGGAATTCCTCTCAGAATTCCTTCTTAAAGTCAGACCATGGAACCTCCGCCCCTATCCTCTCTCCGAGGTAGAGCGTCCACCACTGTCGCGCCACACCTCTCAGCTGACTGACTGCTAGGGGAACCGAGTACTCCCTCGGAGCACGAATCAAGGTAAAAGTGATCCCTAGCTCCTCAGTCCACCCTTCCATCTTCATTTCTGAAGTACTACCCTCATACTGCTTAAGGGTTTGCCACTGGAAAGAACGGAGAGTCTTCTGCCACTGTCTATCTTCCACCTCTCGGGCAATCCTCAACTGATCGACCGCATGAATCTGATGTGCCTCGGCCATCTGAGCCACTCGGGGAGGACTTCTAGGTGCCATACCTTTATGGTAAATAGAGATCACCTAAGCCCAAGTAGTATGGAAATTTCTCAAGGTTTAATTTTATCATTTTATCTCAATTTCATTCCCAGAACACCCAAATCAAGTAAAACACAATCATGATGATGCATGTACCATCCATAGGGTCTCTCCCCTGCAATCAATGTAGTCTCACTTGGTCGTTAGGTAGGCTCACATTCCTTGCATCGGATCACGGGGGGGGGGGGGGGGGGCTAAAATGCCGTGTCCTAGCCGGTCTTCCCTGGCCTATGTCATGCACCAAGATTAACTAACATTGTCTCCCTACCATGCCATGCAATCCTCACTATGCCTAACTCCAGAATTTATCATATCTCTCAACCATCTCCTCTGATAACATTTTTTCACAACCCCCTCCCACCAAAGATGCCCCTCCTGAGCTCGCAATGATGAAAGGGAGATAATTACCCCCAAGCCCCGCCTCCAGTAGGGCCCAGGGCGGAGAATAGCACCAAGGGTATGAGTTTTCACAAATATGGGAGGCATTACCCTTTTTATTATTTTAAGATCGAGGAATAGGACAAGTCAACCACTAAAAAGGAAAAGAACAAGTGTATAGAAATATACCCAAACCAATCCCACATGCATGTTTAAACAATTTTATAACAAGGTGCAAGTACAAGAAAGCTCAAAGTACAATACCCAACGAAAAAAGTGTACACCAACAACAACAACTCCAACTTTCCGACTAGTAGGGTCCCGCACGGCCCTGGTTGTCCTCTTGGAAACCTGAAAGTAAACATAGGGTGAGCATACAAGTATACTCAGTAGGGAAACCTAAATCTCTTGTGCACAAGTGGGGAGACATCCTAATGTCCTGTGAGAACAATTGAAGAAACCTAGCAAGGAATTCAATCCCCCCAAACTCACCAGCCAAAATCACCAAAAACACAAACAAAACTGGTAGTAGTATATATGAACAAGAGTATTGGGTACCCAGCACCATTTCCCATTAGTTAGCTGATCTTCTTAATGGAGAACTTCCTGACGCTGTCACATTCTCCCCGCCCGCACACACCTGGGCCACACATCCCGCCCGCACACACCTGGGCCTCCCAACCACGTATCCCGCCCGCACACACCTGAGCCTCGCAACCACGTATCCCGCCCGCACACACCTGGGCCTCCCAACCACGTATCCCGCCCCCACTCACCTGGGCCTCCCAACCACGTATCCCGTCCGCACACACCTGAGCCTCATCCCAAAGATTCTTGGGAAACAGTAAAACCTCCCCGAATATTCTTGGGCTAAAACCACCCCAATCGAAACCTACCCCAAGTGTCTTGGGTGTATGGTTACCTCAAGCCATCACAGACTAGGGAAGAAGGAGTAGGAAGGATCTAGTAACTAAGGGGAAAACACCCTCTCCCATGAAATGAGGGTGTTCGCCACTAAGTGCTCAATATGGGTGGGGTGCGATAAAACACAGAAGATACAGATATATATATATATATATATATATATATATATATATATATATATATACACCAAACACACAGCCCAACCTGTGGATTCTAAAAAGAGAAACTGAGCACGTGCCTCGACACTGCTACTACGAAGCATGCATACAACAAACAACCCCAACCCCATTTAGGTTTTCACGTTTCAGTAGAATAATTTTATTATTTCCTTATGTACTGGGCAACTGTCCACAACCAACCACATCGATCGTTCATAACACATAACCCTGCCATCCATGAATCAGGTTAGGAAAACACAAGCAGCACAAAAAATCCTTCCTTATTAACCATCCAACCCATTGATTATTTAATCTTGTTCCATTACCATGACCCACCATTCATTAACTCTTCCAATTTTTATTTATTAATCACAACCCACGGTCCATTCACATTCCAACCCATCCTTGAAGCCCTGATTCCAACCACCATAACCCCAAACACACTAAAACCCGTACATCATTATCCCTTTAATACCATTTATCGCAGCCCCGCTGCCCGTCACCAACATAACATTCACACCAACACACAACCAATTCAACCATGGCCTCACTAGTCACCTGATCCACAACAATCCCACAAAAAAACCCCATCACATGCCACGTATCGAAGCCAACACCCACATGTTCATTATTAAATTTTGTTTAAATGGGGTGATCACACAAGGGTTCTGGATTTTTATCATCCAACTTTACATGATTAACCAAATTCCAAATTCAACAAGGTTCCCTTTACAAAAACGGTCTAGAAAGATAGGGAAACATTTAATTGTGCAAGGAAAGGAACCCACCGATCATGATTTTTAGTAGGCATAAGACTATTCAATTCCCAACATAATATCCAGGATATAAATAATGTAACTGCATTCACAAACATCCCATCCCCATTATATAAGCCAATTATTATCTTTATTAAACTTGTTCAAAAGTGTTTCATGTAAACAAGAGGACACCCACCCCACATGATACACAATTTAGAGAGACGAAGGTAAGATCCCTACCTCAACAGGTTCTCATCACAACACTCCCCCGGATCAACTTTAGAAGACGTCCATCGACGTCCGTCACTTCTGTCGAGTCATGAAAAAACCTCCTCGGGCCGAAGTTGGAAAGGAAAGGCCGACGCAAATACAACAGATCGAAGATCAGAAGTTTTTCCTCGTCGTTAAGATCCCATGGCCACTGACGGATCGTAAATCGGAGCTTGGACGAAGAAGTTATGGAAGAAAAGGAGCCTTCAAGTCTCTTGGGAGAGCTCTGCTTAGAGGAATGGGGAGGAGAGGGGTGAGTTGAAAAAGAGGAGGGGACCCCTCCTTTTATAGGTGAGAAAAGGAAAATTACACGGCGTGTACTTTATGGTACACGGCATGTACTCCGCTGTTTCACACGGTCACCACGCGGCTTCCAACATGACTTCCAACGAGGAACGCGGCCGTTGACTGGTAAACACACGACTTGTAGGTTACACATACATGGGGAGGGACTACATGGTGTGTAGTATTGGATACATGGCGTGTACCCATTTATTTCACATGGATCCAACACGGCACACGATCGTTTACTGGTCAACACATGGTAACACATACGTGGGGAGAGACTACATGACGTGTAGTATTGGATACACGACGTGTACCAATTTATTTCACATGGCAAGGATATGGCCTTCAACACGGGGTATACCCGGCAAGGGAGTACACAACGTGTACTGAAACTATACGGAGTGTATTTTCAAAATTCGGTAATGTGTGGGAAAAGTCCATTTTACCCTCCAGAACACTTCGTGGCCTTTTTTTGACAAAGGAATGGGCCGGAGAGGTCTGAGCCATTACAGATGAATAATCATTGAAATCGAGGATTTAAATAAACGTAATGAAAAACCTTTTTAGGTTTGTTCCTTTCTTATTATTAATGGTATTATGTTGATTCAGACATCCGACATTAGCCATTGGATTCCATCTAGAAGGAGAAAATATTTTTCAATCCTCTCTGCTAAAATCCTCTTGCCAATAAATTAAATAATCATTGAGACATGCTTGTATTTTTTTGTAATTCAGACCAAGCCTGTTAACAAATTTTTTGATATCATAATAATATATGGGGATGTTTGCTTCAGAAAATGAATCACAAAAAAATTCCAATATCAAGGAAATTTCATTATTTGTAATTTCGCATAGGCATTTTATATTATACAATTTCATTAGAAAAGAATGTTTTGAATGTTTCAAACATACAATATACAACTCTTGATTTCCATCATCAACTAAACTATGAATCCTATTTTTCTTAGTGATGTTTTCTCTTATATTAATCTCCACATTATTATGAGGGGGGTCCAATGAAACATTACAATCTTAATCTAGTTTTCCTAATGCCCAAAAAACATCACTTGTAATTTTTTTTATTTGTAGCACACTCAACTAGTTGTTTTGTATGTTTTTATAATGATGTTGGTGTGTTTTAATGCCTAATTTATCATTTAAAAGGTTCTTCATTTCATATTCATTGGTTGGTGAAGTTGGGATCTCATTCTACGGATTAACATTAGTGATCGACCTTTAAGAAACTCTTGATTCTCCTTCCCAAATCGAACAAAAATATTGAGTATGGAATGGTTTCAATAAAATATGTTCATAAACTTCATCTCTCTTTAAAAATCATCTAAATTTACATTTAAGACATGGACATATTTATCACACTTCAATGAATGATTATAAATTGTAAAATTTAAAAACTCCTCAAAACCCTTAACATACTGAGGTGTGTTCCTCGGTAATGTGATCCATCTTTTATACATGTATATCACTATGTGGCTACAAAAAAAAAAATTAAAACACATAATTATACTAAATAGGGAAAAAGATTCCTATTTACTAGATGAAAAAAATTTAAATAATATGTTCCTATATAAATACTTATGGTAAATAATGATGCATTTTAAATAAGGTTTTCTATTGTCTTATTACTAAAACTAGTTGTATAGGGTTATATTGAGGATTATATCCAAATATTTTTTGTATTTATAAAATATCCCCAAATGAAATACAATGATTTGTAGGTCCAAAATGATGCATTAAACAAGGTTGTGTTCAACATGTTGATATATAGTTGAAAAAGACTAAAAAATACACGATAACCATGGTAAATGATTGAATTGTTGATAGGTGGTGTATCATATAAAAATAATCAAATAGAAAATTACTATGCCCATGGAGTGAGGATCTTTGAAGGCCTGGCAATAAATTATTCAAAAACATATAATGTTAATAGGTAGGTCTAGGAGGATGATTCAATTATGTGTAGTATTCATGATCATTTATCTTGGATGACTGAATGGATATCTAAAGCATACTACAAAATGGTAATTATTGCATGATGTTTATGTTTCATAAAATTAAATTTGGGGGTTAGAGGAAACCACCCCAGAACATTGGTTTTTTTATATAAATGATACACATGGAGAATGTGTCACATTAAAACTAGATGGTTTCTTCCTAAAGGGATAATTGTTGGAGTTTTATCTTGTTTCCCTTGGGTGGTTGGTTGTGCTTTGATTCTTTGGACATGTTCCCATGTGTGGTTGGGATGCTTTGGGTGTTTTTATTGGGTTTATTTTTATGCCATGATCCACTGGGTCATTATACAACAAAACCATATAAGTGGGGAATAATTTCATTCTGTCATGGGCTATGCTGAGATGGACATTTGGCCCTATTATTTTGGAAGGGTTAGTATTTTTACTTGATAGTTAGTTATTCTTTCTTTAGTTGGGTTGGGTCTATAAATTGGTAATTTTTTAGCTCACACCCCCATTTTACCTCTATTTATATTCTCCACTTCTCCTTTATAGGTGGTTTATTAGATGTTTTTTCACCATAAAAAATCTATGTAATATTATCCACCCATATTATCTCATTCTCTTTGGGGTTCTTCCTTTAATTTTGGATTGTTTCATTTATGGAATTAATGAAAATTCTACCAAATCATGGAAAGGTTATCTTTGATTCTTGGGGATTTATGGTATTGTGGCTATAGGATTCATAATTAGGATAAATGATTATTATTTATTATAATTTAAAAAATGTCTATCTGAAGTATTTTTATTGGAATTCAACCGGATTAGACCAGAATTGAAGGTCAATTCATGGGGATTTTGGTCAAAGAAGTTCTGGAGAAATGATCTGAGTTTTTCACACATCATTGGTTGATATTTGTATATCACGACGATTCATGGTGATTTATCAATATATATTCCTAATTTTATTAAGTTTGATAAATATTTATAAATTCTTATAAATAACTATTGGAGACTTGAGTTATGAGAAAGGGTCTCAAGAGCATAGTGATTCTTAGATTGATCTTGGATAGAGATAATAAACAGGATATGTAATGGGGTTACTCTAACATCTTGTTAGGTATCCCTTTATTACATAGAAATATTCATGCCTGAATGTTAATGAATGTGAATGATAGAAGACTGGGTTCGAGAATGTGGGTAGGGACTAGTTGGGCTCAAAGTGCCTTAGGTGTCCTAGGTCAATCCATAAAAAATAAATTTGGGTATTTCATTCTTGGCCAATGAATTTTAAAAAATTTACAATGGTCATACTTGTAGGTATAATGGATTCATAAACAAATTGATGTACCTATGTGTTGTCTTTTTTGGTGTGATGACTTGTGGTTGGCATGGGGAGAGCCTTAGTGAGCTAGTTTAGGGGAATCCCCGTGGTTATCCCCTTAGGAATGGACTAGTTATCATTGGAGATTAGAATTTGTCTAGGGAAATCTATAGGAAATGACCTTAAACATAGAAACAACTTTATTTATAGGTGAATGATGTTGTTAAAGAGTATAATAAATTGTGATAGGCAGTTGGTCTTGGGATGATCATGGAATTAGATGGTTGAGGTGATTAACAACTCACTTGAATGTTCATAGTGTTAATTGGTGATAATAAAGTAGATTGTTAGGATTATATATCATCATGGTTCTTGAGGAAATAAGATGGAATCTATGTAACTAGTTAGACAACTTAGTTTGTAGTTGGATCCTAGTGTTGTTCTAGTGATGGGAGTTAGTGACAGAATATAATACATGATATCCATTTAGGGGGTGTATGGACACCAAGAGGCTTAATGTTTAGTTAAGATAGATATGACATATTAATCATGATTTTATGATGGGTGAGGACTAATTGATTGGAATTTTATTGAGATCTTATGTACATATATTTCATGATCATGATGGTTATGTGGTTGAGATTGGTAATGGGTGAGATTGGTCATGGTGGAAGAATTGAATACACATACTAGATATATTCCCATATTCACATATGGATATTTCCACATCTAATGGAACACCCATAAGGTATCTCAAAAACATAGAAGTCTCTAACGTAGAAATTATTAAGAACATTGTAACCATCTATAGGAATTTAGAAATAGTATTGAAAACAAAAAAAGGAAACCAAATCACTCACCCAACTCAATTACACATGAGAACCAACTACAAATATGAACCAAGGATAAAATGACATAGAAATACTCAATTACACTTTATAAGCTAAATTTACATTTTATAAAACTCTTTTGATTCACACATATATAGGCCTACTAAATTAAATCCATTGCAACATATTTTTTCATCAAAAATATAACCAGAAAACACAACTATAATTACTAAAATAACACCATAATAATGAGAAAAACATTTAGAAATTAATTAAGAATGATAAATAATTGAAATATTTTTCTGGAAAGGTACTTGATAGAGACACCTACCTCAATAGTTTGAGAATGTAATGACACTCTCATAGAATGATGAACAAGGACCGATGAACAATCTTCAAACAATATATTCAAAGAAAACTAAACCAAATATCAATCATATATTTAGAATCAAGGGAGGGAAAATATAAGGATATGAAAAACCCCTTAAAACTAATAAGAACATTACTATTAAATTCAAGGAGGCTTCAATGGAAGATTGCGAGTAAGGGTGATGCTGAGAAACAGAGAGGCTTGATGAGGGAGGAGAGGCACATTGATGGTGGCATGTCGTGACGAGGGTGAAGAGGCATGATGAAGGTGGTGAGGCATAGAGAGGGGTGGTAGCAAGGTGCAGAGAAGGAAGAGAAGCAGGAGGAAGGGCTTCATATATTCGGGAGGGGGGTCAGGGGGTTGAGGGTGTCGGAAGAAGGGCAAAGTGTTGTTTGTTAAAAAAATTAATTGATTAGATGTGGTTTTTTTGAAACCGCCACTATATTATTTAAAAAAAATTAAAACAAATTTTTAATAAACTTCTACTAAAAACAACAGCAAAACCACCATTTTGGTGTGGTGGGTCATTAAAATTTTCATGATTATTATGTTTCTTTTAATTAATGTTCTATGTCACTATCCAAAATTTTTTTTGTATAAAAAGTTTCCTCCTTATCTATATTTTCACTTATTATATATGTTCTTCTATTTGAAAACATAGTTTTTTATTACTCCACATAACCTTCATATTTCCCATCCCCACCTTTCCAAAGGATATTTTATTAACCCTTTTTTGATGTGGATTTTCAAAAATGGTATTTTTTAATTTCAAAAACCATTTTTTACAAAGACTAATATAAAAATTTTATAGTTATGTTATTTAAATTTTGAGAATGTAACATCCTAAAAATTCAAAATATTTTCATATTCGATAGTGTATACAACACGTAACACCTATAATTAACAAGCGATGTAATATTAATATTTTAATGTTATAGTTTTAACCAAGAAATTCAATTTTAATTTATGATTTGGAATAATGAAATTATGAAATATCTAAAAATATTTAAATCAATAAAAAAATTGATTAATTAATGGGAAATAATCACACAATTTTTCAGTAAAGTAATTTTATGATTATAAAATGTCCTTTCATAGATTTTATTTATTTTTTTTGAGTGAATATAATATAAATAATTTTGGGAACAATGAGAAATTTTATTACATAAAAATTACATAATATTTAAAATTATGTTATCAAAATTATTTTATATTTAAATGTTCGGATTTTTTCTAAAAAGATTGTTTTTTTCACGAATATTGAAAAATTCATCTTTTTATAGAATTACAACTTTATTTCATTTAAATGTAGAATTATGGTTTAAAATTTATATTAAAATAATTTTATACTTCATTATTTTCAAATAATATAACAAATTACATTGGAATTACAATTATATATTTTTTAGTATATGTTTATTATTAATCTTAAAAAAATATTTTTTAAAAACATTATTTGTTTTGTATTATGATTTTAAATTTAAATTAATATCCTAAACAAATATGAATTGGAATTGATTATATTTAATTCACATATAGATTTATAAATTAAAAAATATAATGTGAAATAATTTTTTATATTTTTTTGATGATGTAAAATTTTGTTGAATAGTAAAAATATTCAGTTTTTATAAAATATATGTTATGATATCTCCAATAAATAAATATAATTTAAAAAGGTCATAATATTTTTAATGAATAATTTATGAAAATATATGAAATTTAAAATATTAATCTAATTAATAAAATTTAATTTAAAATTTAATTAGTGATATATATTAAAATCATTACTAGCATCGACACAATATTTTCAGAATGTTGAAAAAGTTAAACTCGGTGCCCAAATGATAAAAATTGAGAAAAAACAAAATAATATATTAAATACGTTATCAAGAAATATATGTTGTTATATATACATATTGAATGAATATATAGTTTTATTATTAATAATGTTTCTAAAATTTTAATATGGTAATTTATTTTTAATTATTATAAATGAAATAATCTACTTAAATTCTTCCACAATGCTGATGTGGGGGTTGTGAAAACAATAAAAAAAATCCATTAACTTATTTCACAAATGATAATAGTAATTTATTTGGGTATGTTTTTGTGTGACATTAGTTATATATATATATATATAACATATTTTTTATGATTTGAAGGTTTATATTCCAATTTAATTGATTTTTTATTTATTCAAAGTAAAATTGATAGAAAAGTTTCAAAAATTAAATTAGTGATATTTTAAGTAATCAATCATTTAAATAAATTATTTAAAAATAATCTTATTTTTGAAAGATGGAAAATTGGATGATAAATGTAATAAAATTTCATAATTTATATATTTTGGATCCAATTTTTAAGTTATAACAAAAAAACCCCTTTAATATTGAAAAGGGCATTGTAGCGTTTAAGGTTACAATTGGTCAAACGAGGGATTAATAAAAATTATAAGGTTTTGAATGATATAAAACATTGAAAATTTTTAATTATGATTATAATAACTCAATAATTTCATAATATTCTAATTAAGTTATTTTTTGAAACACTTTACCTGAATTAGTAACATGTAACATTATAATATTTCTTGTATTTCCAGAAATTTATATTAATGATATTTTAAAATAAAAAATAATTTATTTAATCATTAATAATTCATAAAAATATATTTATTAACCAACTGAATTTAATTTGTTTTAAATTATCACCCATGGTCTATTAAAGGTTTAGTTTTTCTATTATAGTAACCTTCATTTCCCCTTTCATGTAGAAAGATTTGTTATCCTTATAATTTTTAAAATGGTTAATGGGGGCCAAACCAATGGACGAGCATATTTCCCTTTTTATTGAAGGTGATATGTATACGGGTTTGGAATTTATTATAAAAACATGTCACTATATATGATATTTTTATATTATTAAATCACCATTGTTGAAGAATATTTTAAGGATGTAGAAAAAATAAATATTATAGAAATTCCAAATAAAGAATGATACCTCTTTTTCATACAACCTCTTTAAGATTGAACCAAAATCCTTCGTATATTGGTTTTATGTTCCTAAAACGACTCTATATCATGTTGTTTATGTAATTAATGGATATGATAAGGTCTTGGCTGAACCAAAATTCTATTTATTTGTGAAGACGATATTAGAGGTGTATCCTCTTATAAGTGAGGGAGGGATCCTTTTAGAAAATTACGTGGAAATTTCCCAACATAATACAAAATCCTAATGTCCTTACCAATAAAAAGTCATCAAAATAACCTTTTATTAAATTTTTTGAAAGTTAATGTTTATATACAGCCATAAAATAGGAACTATATATATATGTTAAGTCATGTTAACCAATATCATTTTATTTTATCCCCCAATAATTCTTATTTAACATTAAATGTGTTTATTATATTTTAATCTTTTCACTATGAATTTTGTAAATAAAATTAACTTGGCCTTGTTAAATAATATATGTTATTATGATTCAAAATATTGAATATGTATATTCAAATAAAACTCACATAAATTTAATAATTTAATATAAAACTAAACCTCCAAGCATATCAAGAAAACTATTTTCCTGTGAAATATTATCTTAAGTATAAAAGATTTTTCTATCAAAATTTGACATGAAATTTATTCAAATGATATAACTTGTAATAATAATATAATTTAATAGATTTTACTTCTATAATAATTTTTTAATAAAATATTTAACATGTAAATTCTTCAAACCAGAATGTTTTTTGAAAAAAAAAATAATTTTTTATTTATTTTAATGAAAAATTAATCTCTAAAAAATATTACCAAAAACTGTCAATAAAATAATTGTAAGATGATGTTTTAAAAAATTATTTTATATTTACAAATAAATTATTGAAAATTTAATATTTTAATTTTAGTGGAGTGTAAAAAACTTGATGAAATTATTTTTATAAAAACAATTGAGTGAAAAAAAATTCTTTCAAAGGTTTTTATATTTTTTAATTTATAATCAATTTATTACCAAAAAATATATTTATAAATTATTCGTACACAATAATCTAATAATTTACTTGGTATAATTAATACCAAAAAATTTAATGACTATGTTATAATGACATGCTATATTATGGTTAATTTAGATTCAACCATGCATAAATTGCAAGCTATTGAAGTAATTCAATTTTTTTAAAAATAAATATCATAAATTAATGTGGTGTTACCTTCTTCCCTCCGTCAAAAAATTTCATCATATAAAAATGTAATTGTTTATTGTAATCATGGTTCGAAATTTGAGAATTTCTCTATGAAAACAAATATCACAGAAAGTGTTAATTAAACATCCTCTTATAAAATGGAATAAGAAATATGAAGATCATCAAAAAACAGAGTTTCATTATCAGATAACAGTAGTGGTAATTGGAAATATAGATATAGAATATAATTAAAATGCATAATGTTCACTTTAAAATGTTATTACTCTTATGTACTACTATTCTAGATCCCATCCACTTATAGTACCCACACTTGGATTTATTTCCTAGAAAAACACATAATCTCAACATTAACAAAAAATTAAATGTTATGTTATACTTATAATTGTCCTCAAATTTAGTCATATGTTTGTCTTATAGAATATATGTTTTTCAAAATCTAGTTCACAGGGATTCTTATAAACATTACTTGTTACCAAGTATAATGACCATAGCTCTAGTAGCCTATAGTCAGTGGTAATTTTTTTACATTGATTCATGACATGAGAAATGACATCCCAACTGGATGAATAGATTAATAGTCATATAAAACTACATACATACACAAATTTTACATTATTATTGAAACATAATATACAACATAGTGATTCCATTTAGAACACCATTATTCCCTATAGTGTATTCATGAATATCAATCACAAAACACTTCATGACATCCTGAGGAAAGAAAATATAAGAATGGGTTGAGATCTAATGAATTTATGGGTATGTTTATAATGAAACGTATCATGAATGAACAATGCACAATAAATTTAGAAAATTATAAAAAATTTACCGAAGGAATTTGATAAATATATTTATTAGGAAGAATAATATTATGTAAATAAATAATAATCAAAATAATTCCGTATAAATAATCACATGAGATTGAAACTTAACAATGGATATTATATTTAACATAATAATCACATGGGCACAGATAAATAATCTAAAAATAATGTAATGAATATTGAAGAATTCATGAAAATACCATCAAGGCATCATTGTAAGACATATTCCACAAATGGGTAATTCCTTGACCAAATATCTAATCTAGTTTATCTCATGAGACATACTAATGTATCTAGGTTTTATATGTGCTATCCTGTCACATAATAAGTGTATTACATTCCTTATAAAAAAGGGCAGAAACATAATCATTGTGTTTGTATTGAGAAACTATAATGTGGCATTTTAATAACATCCCAAATAATTAATCATAAATAATTTAAACATCTGTACTGGAAAATTAGTGTATGATTGCTAATATTTTCCCTAATAGGTAAACAAAATCAACATACAAATTCCTATTGTAAAACATGAATTTTCATATTAATATGTTCCATAATCATGCTTATCATAAAACATCTAGAGAAATAATGTGGATGTTATCATTATAGTATATCCTTCATATAAAATTTAATAAACTATATTAACGTAAATGAATTTAAATGAAAATGATCACAAGAATATTTTTTCATTAAAATAAACATTGAACTTCAAAATATCACATTAAAAAATTTACAAAATACTTGGAAATAAATTATCATTGAAATAAATCATGTAAAATGGTAAAGGAAGTTTCATATAATTGGGTTTTCCTAATGGAGAAAAATTTATTTCCTTCCATGTATGCTAATACATATATTTCATTCAATTATTCTAAAAAATATCAAAAATATGTCATTTTAAAAATGACAAGACGAATCCTTTTAATTTTAAAAAAACAAAAATGGGTAAAAAATACATTAAAAATTACATGGATAATATTAAAAAACATTTTTCAAACCATTTATTGATAACTATAATTTTTAATAAAAATTACTTTCGACAGATGTGGGAAATATGGTCTATTTTTTCTTAAAAACATTTTCTCCATAATTTTAACTACTAACGAAAGCAAATTGATAAAATTACATGAAAATTTCAATAATAAACAAATAAAAAGAATATATATTTGTTTTTAGGATATAAAGATAAAATTATTCCCCCAATGGAAACATAAACATAAATACTTCCGAATAATGATGAGATTGTGAAATAATACCTTACCACTTCGGTAAAATTTAAATCCTTACACCCATGAAAGAAATAATTTCAAATGAAATGCTCAATACACTGAAGATAATTATAGTAATTATTTTATATATAAAAGGGTTATTATACACACCAAAAAAATAAATATGTTGTGATTAAGGTATATGTCAAAAGGAAGAAAAATTGATACGAGAATCCAATAACTAGGGAATGATTTACTTCATACATGTTAAAACCCCTATACAATAAACATATATTTATTATAAATCTATTAAATATCCATAATAAAATATATAATAATATATATTATTTACATATACCTTTTTAAAAGATTTTTGTTACCAATTCAATGTTAAAATATCTCCTACGGGTGATAACTACTTTTTTAATGTATGTTTTGATTTGGTAGTTTTGATTTATATAATTTGATCAATGTTAACTCTTGTAAATATATATAACCATGAAATAATATAATAAATATTCATTATATAACAATTTATAATATTCCATAAAATTTATCGATAGAAAAATGAGTTACAACATTCAGGTAGATGATAGGTTGTACATTTGCATGAATGAGGTATTAATTTTTTTACAAATGGAATGAATGGAAGGTAAAGAATAATTCACCATTAAAAACCATTTTTATATTATATATATATAATATATATTAATAATGTTTAACCTTATTAACATACATGTTAAATTAATATTAAAAACATGTCACAACTCTTTGTGGAGGTGGTATCCCACATGTACGAACGAGCGACATTGTTGTTTTTCAAATTATTTGAAGGTAAGAAGGTATATGTGATAATATAATATTATAAGTATAACTTTTTTATAAATAATATATATATATATTAAATAAATTGTTATATCCAGTCATGAGAGGTGGTTATGGAAAATGAAATACATCGGTTCATGAGGCGGTAGTCATTCGTACACACGATCAATGGTTTTGATTCAGATTTGTTGGAAGAGAAGATTGATATATGTTAATCCACTAACATAATAAAAAATCATTTTATGGGTGATACCTATATTATTATTTCATCATAGTTTAATATTATCATAAGGATGATGAAGAATAAATAAAACAAAAATGATTGGTTATGAACGATACATTTTCATCAGATAACCTCTTTAGGTTTGAACTAAAATACTTAAAAGATTAGTTTTATTATAAATAAATTACTCTAGGTAATTTTTATAGATCTATATATTTAATTTTTTAAATTATTGGGTTAACCATTTGTATCTTTATGTGTATATATAAGAGTATAGGGGGTATCCTTTTATAAGTAGGGGAGGGGACCTTTGTGAAATTTATATATAATTTCCCCAAATAATACAAAATCACACAGTCATTCTAAATAAAAAACCTTCAAAATAACATTATATTCTAAATCGGGTAGTTTAATTTCAAAATATGTCCATACAATAAGAAATAGACAATTTTTAGGTTAATTTAACCATTAAATTTTTTTAACACCGATACATCCATTTTAACCCTGACTAAGGTAATTAATGATTACTATTTCCACTAATCATTATGAGCCCAAATATAAGGACCCGACCTTATTACATTAAATAATCATGAATTTAGTCACGAAATCAATTTCACTCATATTTATTATATATTCATGTTTAAAACCTTATATAATTTGGAAATAATACATTCATAACATACACATTATTACAGAGTGGAAACCATAAAAATTATTCATTTTTCAAAAATATAAAAGATTTCAAATAAAACATTATCTCATTGATAATTATTCATAAAATTAAATTGGATTCCTTCTTTTTCATACTCATTATTAAAACCTGTAAGATTCTTTTCAAAACCTGGGATGATCACAAAATCATAGTATGGGATATAAAAAGAAGTAATGAACACATTATTCCAACAATACGTGTAATGTATGAAATAATTTTGAAATATGTAATAGTTATCACATAAATGTTGCAACATGAGATTTCACTAGATCCTGAAAAAACATAAGAACCGAAATTTAACCATAAAAGTATGTTTGGGTATTTATTATATAATTCTGTAACCCTCTCAGGTACCTTATAATTTGTAACCATCACGGTTACCTCACAATTTTTGTAACCAACACAGTTCCGCATAGAGTAACCATACGATTGCCCACAAAAATACACAGAAAAAATGAATTGAAGGGAGATATAGGTCCCAAAAATCATTAAGAGAATAACCAAGAACAAGACCACAATCATAAAATAGTAATAATTTCATAAATAACATTTCATTTGAAATATGTAAAACCGAATTTTTAATGAGTATTTTAAAAGGAATGTCCCGTATAAATTTCATATAATTGAAGTGATACATAATAGAGTGGATGGAATACGTATATAAAATATAAATATAAACAATTACACATATTAAAAACAAAATTCATCACAAAATCTAATTTTAATACAACATAAATAATGAGGTAAATGGTTATCCAATGAATGGAAATCGCGTTAAGAATTTTGTTACCTCAGGTTTATCTAACATTAAACTTGTAAAAACAAAATGTATTCCATTACAATATATTTATAATGTTTATAATACCTTATATGATCATTCCATTAAATCACTTATCCCTTAAATTGTTAGAATTTTGTTCTGTCCATTTTTTGGTTGTGTTCTTTACATGATTTCCATCACCGGTTCACGATAGTTTTTTTTCTATTGAAGTGAAACTCAAGAATTGTAATAGAGTGTTATTTACATATTTGAAGTCAATTTTTTTTTACCATTTATCATTTTTAATTCTGACATGGGTATGATTCAAAAGTTAAAACATTATTGAAATTTTTAGGTTATTTTGGAGATTATTTGATCATAATTAAATCATTTTGTTTTATAAATTAATAACATGTGTAAAAAATGATTCTAGAACTTCATATAATATATAATACATAAATTATAACAATTTTTATACCAAAAAATGTTTTCATGACCTTACTTTAATGATGTAATGGAAATTGAAATCACATCATCCAAGATGTCGGTAAATCGACACGTCACCAATGGTGTGTTAATTTCTTGAATAACTGGGAGAGGAGAACAAGTATAATGGTGTTTCGTCCATAAACATGATAAAATCAAGAATATGTAATATAATGGATATTTCATGACTCTTGGATATGTTAAGGTGAATATTGAATAAGATAAAAAAAAGTATTGAAAGAAAATAATAGTGGATATTTACCTCGTGATATCTTCTCCTTGAGATTCCTCTAAAGGCCATTGTTTTTTTCCTTCTGGTAAGACCAGAAGCAATAGGGAGTGGGAATGAACCTTGGAGGAGTATTTTAAAAAACATAGGTAAATATAAAGGCTTGATAGGTGTGTGTGGAAGAGGGGAATGGGGGTGGTATTTATAGTGGAGAGGTGGAGGTATTTTACATTATTTTAATCATTATTATAATATTTTTGCTCCAGACTATGAATAAACTTAATTAATCTCATCCCAAATAGTAATAATTGCTTGTGAGTTTGATAAAAGTTGTCTTACATCACATATCATGTCATAAATAGTTTATTTAACTAAAAATGTGAATATACAGTGTTTTACAGCATTTCACTATTCATTAAAAATTCATGAATTTCAAAAAAATCCCAAAAATTTACACTAACCATTTTTTGATGTGTAGTATTAAAAATTAAATAATTTTTTTGAAAATAATTTTCAATATATTATTAAATAAATTTTTGAATAAAATCATAAATTATTCAAAAATAAGAATTTTAAAACTATAAATTATTTTATATCACATTGAAAAATTAACAAATATGTCATTATATTAGTGCCATAACAAAATAAAATAACAATTAAATTCCCTATTCATTAGGGTCATATTACTATTTTTATTACTATTCATAAGGGTATGTTAGTGTTAACAAAAAATTAATTTGGTTCTAGGAGACTCTCAATAACGATGCGAACACAAATAAAGATAAGCATTTTTCAAAATTCAAAACATAGAATCAAAAAAATTTTGTTTAAAAGATAGTTATAAATATATACATAAAACAAAGTGTCATGCATTTAAATTTATTTTTAGAAAACCTATGGTTGTTGCATTATCCCCACCTTCTAGAAATTGTGTCCTCACAAATTTATTTACTTATTAAACAAGTTTGGGTACCATTACATCATTGAATTTTAAGACTCCCATATTTCTTCTTCAACCATGTGGTTTCTCTAAAAAACTGTTACTTGGTAGATTACCTTATTCCTCAATACATATTCCCTTTGATCAATAATTTAATCTTGTTTATGTTCATAAGAAATTTTCTCTTCAAGATGAGATTCTTGTGGTCTAAAAACATAAGTTGAATCTGGCACATACTTCCTCAACATCAAAACATGAAAAACATTTTTTACCTGAGAAAAACCTAGAAGCAATGATACATGATATGAAACTGGTCCAACATTCTCTAGGATATCAAAAAGATCTATGAACCGCATACATAGCTTTCCTTTCTTACCAAAACATATCACACTTTTCCAAGGAGGGATTTTAAGAAAAACATTAACACCTACCTCGAAAGAGAAGACTTTAATTCTATTATCTGCATAATGTTTCTACATGCTATGAGTTGTAATCATGTGCCGCTTGATCATATTCACTTTCTTAGCCACTTCCTCTAAAAATTTTATCCCATCAACTTTCTTTCACTGATTTCATCCCAAAACGTTGGAGTCCAACACCACTTCCCATTCAATTCCTCAAAAATTTCCATCGGTATACTCGAATGAAAACTATTATTATAAGAAAACTCTAATAAATAATGATGCTGATTCAAACATCCCAGTTAGTCCATCAAAAAATGTCAAAGAATATCTTCCAAAGTTTGAATTTTTTGTTATGACTGTCCATCTAATTGAGGATGAAATGCTTTACTAAAATTTAATTTTTTTCCCAACGTCCTCTGAATCCCCTTCCAGTAGTTATAACTGAAACTGAGATCCCGATCCGTTAAAATGGAAAGAGTAAATCAATGTAACCTGAAAATATCTTTGAGGTACAATCGATAAAGACTATCCAAATACTTTGTATCTCCAATATAAAAAAATGTTCATATTTTTTCAGTAAATCAACAATAACCCAAATCAAATTGTTATCTTGATATGTCTTAGATATTACCACCACAAAGTCTATGGATACATTAACCTATTTCCACTCTGGCACTAACAAAGGCTAAAGAATTCCCCTTGGTAACTACCACACTACTTTAACATGTTGACATGTCAATCATTTCATGGTAAAATTAGAAATATATATTTTCATTACATCACATCAATAATACTCCCAAAGGTCTCTGTACATCTTAATACTACCATAATGAACTAAAAATGGAGAATAATGAGCTTCACACAAAAAAAATATTTCTTCAATCGGGATACACAAGGAACACACAACCATTTTTCTAAAACATAACCAAATTTTTTTTTCAAGGTTAAATTAGGAAAACACACCCATTTAAAAAAATTATACCTTTTTATATAGCACACAGTTTTCCTTCTTTGCATACTTAATTCTGTCTCAAATATGATGACTACCCTGAATCTTGAAACAAAATAGAGGTTTTTTCTACACCAAAACAACTAAGACCAAATTAATCAAATAATTAATTAAGGGATCATGTTTCAAATGTAACATAGTTAATGGGGAATGATGTTTTCGACTGAAGGAATCGTCCACTTCATTATATTTTTTGGGATAGTTTTTGATCATGCAATCAAAATCCTTTATCAGTTCAATCCATCTTATTTGCCTCATGTTTAATTCCTTTATAGTGAATATATATATTCCTCAGACGTTTATACTTAGTATATATTTGTAATTTGGCTCTATATAATTGATGCCTCCAAATATTGAAAGCAAAAAACCACATCTTCCAATTCCAAATCATGGGTGGGATAATATAACTCATGAGGTTTTAGTTGATTGAAGCATAAGCAATTACTTGATCACTCTGCATGAAAACATAGTCAAGTCACTTCAATGAAGCATCATTTTAAACAAAAAAAGTCACCATTTTGTGACGTCAAGGCCAAAACTAGATAATTCAACAATATCTTCTTCCATATCTAATAAAACATCACATTCTTATGTCTGAATAAATTTAGCCCCTTTTTATGTTATCTTAGTTAGCTGGCTAGATAATCCTGATTTTTTTCAAGAAATATTGGTAATATCCTACTAATACAATAAAACTAAAAATCCCTCTAACATCTGTGGGTTTTTCCATTCATCATCCACTTTAGTTTTGTTAGGATCAAATGTTATTCCATCCTTATTTACAATGTTCCCATGAAAATAAATCTGTTGGAACCAAAAATCAAACATTCTGAATTTTCAAAACATTATTATTTCATTTAAGGTTTTCAAAACAACCATTATATGTTTTCTATGATCCTATATATTTTTATAAAATACCATAATGTCATCAATAAACACAACCAAAATCTTATCCATGAACCCATTAAATATTCTATTCATAAGATTCATGAATAAATATGGTAAATTAGTTAGCCCATACAGTATAAAAACATATTCATAACTCCCATATCTTGTACGAAAATTTGTTTTTGGGATATCATCCTCCTCCACCTTTTTCCAATGGTATTCAGATCTCGAGTATCTCTTGGAAAAGTACTGAGCTGCCTAGAGATAATAAAACAAGTCATCAATATGAGGAAAATGATACATTCGTTTAAAAGTGATGTTATTAAAAGCTCTATAATCAATTCACAGTCTCATTGAACAATCTTTCTTTTTAACCAAAATATCAAGATCACCCCATGGTGATGTTCATGGATGAATGATGGTTTTATTAATAAAATCCTACAACTGATTTGTCAATTCAATAATTTCCATTTGTGTCATTCTATATGGTGGTTTTGAAATTGGCTTAGCATAAAGATAAATTTCAATTGTGAATTATACTTATCGATCAGGTATGATACTTGTTAACTCATTATAAAAAACATCAAGGTATCTATTTATCACTTGAAAATCATTAATCATAACAGTTCCCTCATTTTAAACAATATAAGGCAAATAAAATTCATTTCAATCATTCAATAGTTTCTTAGCTTCCTGATATGTTTTCAATTTTATGGATTCATTCTTCAATACATTATTCAAATCTTTATGAAAAACAACTTCTTTAGATTTATATTCTATATTAGCCTGATAAAAAGCAATCGAATCCATTCATAGAATAAAAAACTCTACTAAGGAAAAAACAACATGGTTTTCTGGTAATTTCATTCCACAAACCACAAAATAATGATTCATATATTTCTTCTTTTCTATAATATTTCCCCCTTATGTTTTAAGAAAAAATTTTGGTCTCATTTGTTGAGGTGATATTTACAATTTACCAAAATATTCCATAGAAATAAATGAATGTGTATACCACGTATTGAACAAAACATTATGAGAATCAGAGTATACAAACAAGGTTTTTTATAAAACTTCACTGGTTGTCCTGGTATCTACTAATGTAGTCGCAATGGATCTCACTACACCTTTCTTCTTATAGTCTCGCTTCTTTACATTATTCCAATCTCTGTTTGGGCAGGCCTTTTCGTAATGACCAATCTCACCACATTTAAAACGCTTAACAAATTGCTCATTATGGTTTTTTCATAGGATTAGTTTCATTATAATCATGGGCAATATTTCCAAAATTACTACATCAAAAACACTTCCCAGTTTTTATGGCATTCCCCAGGATGCTTCTTGCCACACTTTTCACAAACTGGGAACTGGTTTTTCTTGCTGTCAGATTTATTTTTTTGATTCTTACCCATCACTTTCCATCTAGACCTCTTTTTCTCCTTGTATTAAAAATACATGTGATCATCAAAAAACTCTATCTCTACCCTCTTACCACATCATATGTGTTTCTCATAACTTTTGAATACATTAGAGTCCAACACCATTAGATACATTGGCTTCAATCTTATGTGAAATTGGTTGATTTTTCTAGCATGATCCAGAATAAAATTTGGAGCATACCTCATAAGTTAGGTGATGTTTTCTTCATAAACAACCACTAATCCTCCTCTATTTTCTTCAATTCGAGTAATTTATTCTCTATCATATGTCGCACCACCATTGGAAAATATTTTACATGGAAAATTTTATTAAATTCATCCCACTCTATGGCATCAATATCCCCTCTACCCTTGATATTTTTTACCATAGATAAACACTGATCTTTTTCACCTTCACAAAACTAAATGAATATACTTACATTTTTATTATCGGAACAACGCAATACATCTAATATCATTTTAAGGGCCTTAATATATCTTTTAGACCCTACTGGGATAGATGTTCCATTGAAAGCTGGAGGGTGTTTTCTTATAAAATGTTCCACTATTGTCATGTTACAATGTGGAACAGTTGGTTGTTCTTTTTCATATATCCCAACACCATTTTTTTTCCTGCTTCAGCTAAGCCATTACTATGAAAAACTGCTTGGTTCCAATCCCTACCATTTCGGGATGCAGAATCAGAAGGATATAATTCTCTCAGTGCCTCTTCTCTTAAGCGTCCCATTTTTTTCAACAAACAAACATTATGAAAAAACATATCTTAGTTGAAGAAACATTGTAATATTTAAATTCATTGACATTTAAAATTAAACATAGTGTAAAAATAATTTATATTATTTTATTAACATCACCCATACCCCAAAAGTTATCTAATCTGTCATTTGATACCAAATATAATGACCCTACATTATTACATTACATAATCTTGAATTTATTCAACAAATAACTTCCATTGATATTGATGATATTTTTATTTTTTGAGATTTTGAGAATAGAGTCATAATACATTCATGATATTACACATTATTACAGAGTGGATATCATAAAAACAATATTCATTTCTTCCAAAAAAATCATTTAAAATAAAACATGATTTCTTTGATAATTATTCAAAAAATTTACATGGCGTCCTTCTTTTTCATACTAAACCATATAATCAATGAAAATAATTTCAAAACATTGGATGAGCACAAAAGTTTAGTAATAGATATAAAAAGAAGGAAAGAACACATTTGTCCAATAATACTTGTAATGTATGATATCATTTAAAAAAAAGACATTTTTGTCACATACTTTTTAAAACATGATATTTCCACAAGATCCACACAAAAAATAAGAACATAAATAGAACCATAAATTTATCTTGGGGAATTACTTACATAATCTTGTGAACCTTTCAACAACCTTATAATTTTTAACCTTCACGACTAACTTACAATTTGTGTGACCATCATAGTTACATTTGGAGTAACCATACGACCGACCTCCAAAATAAACATACCCAATGCATTGGAGGGAGATAAAGGTCCTATTACTAATCATTAATAGTGACTAAGAACCATAACAAAATCATACAACATGAACAATTTCATAAAAACATTTATTTTGATATTTATAAAACAAAATTTTAAAAGATGATTTATAATGGAAAGTCCTTTATAAATATCATATAAATGAAGTGAGACATAATAGATTAGATGGAATATATATATATAATATAAATAAAAATAATTATACATAATATAAACCAAATTGATCACAGAATATAATTTTATTATGACATAAATAACGAAGTAGAAGGTAGACCCAAAGAATGGAAATCAGGTTAAGAATTCCCTTACCTCGGGTTTGTCTTACATGAAACATGTTTAAAACTATAGTGTAATGGTTAAAAGAGTGTTATTATTATAATACAGAAACATATTTATGTTTATAATAACTTATATTTTCATTTAATAACATCATTTATCCTTTTAATTGTTAGTACTTTGATCCTTCCACTGTTTTGGTTGCGTTCTTTACATGATTTTCATGATCGGTTCATGACATATATTCATGAAAATTAGAAGTGAAACACCAGAATTGGAATGGAGTGGTATTTACATATTTAGATAATGATAAATTATACAATATATCGTTTTATATTCTGACAAGAGTATGATTCATTAGTTAAAACATTATTGATATTTTTTGGTTATTTTGGCGATTCTTCGATCGTAAAGAACTCTTCTTATTTTATAAATAAATAACAAGTGTAAATTTTTTTACAGAACCTTGTATAATATATAGTAAATAAATAATAGTCTGGTTCAACCATAAAAATGGTTTCCTGACTAGTCTGGAAGGAATTAAAATAAATTTAAATCAGATCATCCATGATGTCGGTAAATGGACACATCACCGACATTGTTTTAATTTCGTGAATATGTGGGAGAGAATATGAAGTATAATAGTGCGTCTTCCATAAACCTGATGCAACACATAACATGTAAGATACTAGATCTATCATTCCAATTGGGTAAGGTATCTTTAATAATGACAAATAATATAAAATAAAATGAAAAGAAAATAAAGAATACAAAAGAGGATGTTTACCGCTTGATCTCTTCTCTTCGAGATTCTGCTTAAGGATTTTGGTTTTGGATTTTTGGTAAGAAAAAAAGCTCTAGGGAATGGGTAAGGGAATTGGGAGTAATATTGGAAAAAACATTGTCAAGACTCATGGCTTGAGAGGTGTGGGAGAAATTGGGGAATGGGGGTGGTATTTATAGTCCAGGAAAGGATGTATTTTACATAATTTTAATCATTATTATAATATTTTTTCTCATGACTACAAATAATCTTAATAAGTATGATTAAAAATAGTAATAATGTCATGTGAGATTGAACCAAGTGGTCTTACAGGAATTATTATGTCAAAATAGTTTATTTAACTGATACTTTGAATATAAGGTATTTTATCATATTTCACGGTTCATTAAAAATTCATGAATTTCAGAAAAATCCCAAAAATTCACAATAACTATTTTTTAACATGTAGAATTCAAAAATGACCTCCATTTTTTGAAATTTTTTTATCTAAATATTAATTATATTTTTAAATAAGATCATAATTTATTCAAAAATAAAAATCGTAAAATTGTAAATGATTTTATATCACATTAAAAAATTATCTAGTATGTCACTAACTTAATGACTTAAGAAAATAAAATAATAATACAATTTTCTATTCATTAGGGTCACATTACATTTCATATAACTATTCATAAGGGTATGTTACTATTCACAAAAGGTTAAGCAGGTTTAATTAGACACTAAATCACTTAATGAACACAAATTAGGATGAAAGTTTTTCCAAATTCAAAACATAGAGGAAAAAAATTTTGTTTAAAGGCTAGTTATATATATCAACATAAAAAAAATTTCAGGCATTTAAATTTATTTTTAGAAATCATAGGGGTGTTACAAAAAAATAATTTTTCATTAATACTTAATAAACATAATTATTATTCCAAAGTATGAATGAATTTTTTTCAAAATAAAATCAATTAATTAACATAATTTAGTTGAAAATTCAACACACAAGTGCATTAGAAAAACAAAATTCTGTAGAAAAGTTTTATTTTGTGAAAATTGTTTTGATATCAATATTAAACATTAAATTTATTCCAATATCCTTAATTTGATTAATAATAATTTAATTTTAACAAATATTTTATGTAAAATATTATTTTAAAAAACGTACCTTATAAATAATTTTAATGGGAAGGCAGTTTTTAATAACAATAACAACTTTTCACTATTCAGGAAAAAATTATTTCATTTTGAAAATTATATAAAATAAAATCTATGATAATTTTGGCATGTTGATTTAAAAACATAATTGTATTTCTAGAGATAAATTTTATATAAGTGTTTTATCCCAATTTTGACCTATGTACACAAGACTTGATGAACTGTATTATAAGAAATAAAAATTCAGTTTTTCAGAAAAAAATCACTTTTTAATTCAAATTATTATAATTTTTATCTCTAATTAATTGTAAAAAAATGAATTTATTTTGTAGTTGTGTAAACCAAATACATTTCATAATTTATTTAGTATTATTTATAATAACTAATTTAACAGCAATGTTATAATGGTGTCATAAATTAATTTTCATTTAGATGTAGCACTTGGTGGACAAAATATTTTAATGAGATTAAATTTATTTATGAATAAATATATCTAAGAGTCTCATGGTGTTACATACCATCTTTCTATCATGTTAGTTTAGAAATGGAAATCCTACTCACATGTACACAAGACCAACCATCTCAATTATTGTAACATGGTTACTTTTATATAACTATACATCATGGTTGGTCTTAAAAGTATAATTAATTTATTAAAAAATAATTATATAATAATTAATATTCTAGATATTAGGGAATAATGAACTTTTTGGCCATAGTAAACTAACCAAATAAATTTTAGACATATGATAAAAATATCATCAATACATATAATGTAAACATATTTTATTTTTTAATTAAATATAAAATGGTAATACATCACATAAAATGAATAATAAACATGAAAAATTTAATTAATAAAGAAAATAATTAAAATTAGTTTGATATTATAGATGATAAAGAATGTAATAGATTATTCAGACTCAAGGTAAGGGACACATTACTTTAAAAACATTATTATAAAATTTTTAATGATTTTTTTCTAAACTAATTTCTTATATATCTATATTATTAAAATTAAACCAATGATGAATTTTTATGGAAATTATTTAATTATACAGGAAATTATATGTCTCTTTTATTCTAATATTTATTAAAGTAATATTTTTACAGATTATTTTGACAATCATTAAAAATGGAAAAATGAATGTTCAATTTTATTGTATATGTCATCAAGAACATTTCCCCCCACCACTACATTAATTTATTTTTTGATTCCATTACCACATTAAATATAAACATCACTGAAAAAACCCACCATTCTTTTTTTTGTGATCTTTGGTATTACAAATAGAGTTTTAAACAGAAATGAAATTTATATACCTTATTGTGTTTTGTATATGGGTTTAAATGATCTCTAATGGGCTTTATGATGAGAAAATGAAACATTAATATGTTTTATTCATGATATGAACCTTTGACATTATTTATGATGATACGTTAGCCTGATAAAAATAATTTAAATGGTTGAGGAAGATATGGCCCATCATTACTAGGTATCCCAACATAGCTACTTATGATGGGTGAGCCCAATATAGCTCTCCAATGCTGTGGATAATGATTAGGATGAATCTAGAATTTTCTTGTATGTCAATAAGAACGGTTATTCTAATTGTAAAGATTATTTTAAAGTTTCTATGAAGTTAATGTATCAAGGAAACGACGTGAATTTCCAACTATTTCTAATGATTTTTCATGCAAATAATTTATTTTATAATGTATGATATTAATATTCTATTTTCAAGGAATTATTATTCCCTTATACTGTCAAATATATATTTATAAGAATTTTTTTAATGGGTTATCTTGTTTTTATGAAATCCCCATGATTATTATATTTATATTATGTTTACATATAATTTGATTTTTGAAAAACATAGGGAAACAAAGATGATTCCATGAATAAATAAATGATTATTCGAGACCAATGAATATTATGTTTAGGCAAACTCTCTTTTTTGACTGTGTGGTTTTAAAATGAACTAAAGAGATTATTTCATAATTTTATGTCACTTACAGAAATTTTTTTTACTCATCCCATATTTTTATGTTTTTCAATATGGTTAAATACTTCATAGGTATAACTATAATGAAATAATATTAGAAAAGAAATGTTTGGTATACTAGGTTAATGTTCACTTAATGTCATGGGTCTTTCTATATAATAGTGCTTCCTAATTCTATAAAACAATAAACCTAAATGGAAATTCAGTATACAACAAATCCAAAATTAATTTTTGATTTTATGTATTGCATTATTGATAATGGGTCACATTTATTATTATCAAATCCATATATGTAAAGATTGTATTATTAGAAATTGATCTAAAAGTTCGGGTTAAGGGTTATGATAATAGGATATCAAGGCTGATGATATACTCATTAAACTTCATTGATCATACACGAAAGAATACAATAATCAAGTGAATACATCACTTGTGATATCATTTCAAGACCAATTCTTCCTACATAGAGTCAGTATTTTAATAGGGTGTAAAGAAAACTAATATCCACCACTTACCTTTGGAGAAGATAATTCATCTAAGATGTCAGTTGATGATGGTATTGATCAATGATTATTATTATTTTCTAGTGTTTCATTGTTACGGGAACAATTTTAGAAGAAAATGGGGCCTCAAAGATCATCCCTATTGTGGATACATAATATTAAATGTCTTCACACTAGTTGATAAAATTACTAACTGAGTGAATCTCCATAAAAGAAGTTATATATCTTGTGAATTGTGATTACCATTACATAACAATTCATGAGGTCTCTGTTGGGAGTTAGTAATTCGTTGAAGAAAATTGTGATTCGTACTTGATGCAACATAATTTGTTTTGGTTAGTTCAAATAGAACATTGTAATCCTTTGGGATTTATGTTGGGTCTTGGTCCTCAATATAGTAATCAATTTTGAATAATGGGACGGTGTGTAACATTATAATTGGAAGTTGTTTTTTTTTCTATGAAGTCAAAGAGTCTAAAAAGTTTGATAATTTTTATTATTCAAGAATCAAAGATGGTTTACTGGGTTTTGATATTGTTGAAGCTATTTTCAATAGCCAAATAAGAGAATATTGTTTCATGATAGGAGGGGGATATATTATCTCTAAAAATAGGTTTATTATTATTAATATTGAAGGATGGATATATGAGTTGATAATGGTGTCCTAGGATCCTTATAAGATATTATTTTATTATATTTCAAATGAAATCATTAATTGGTTATAAAGGAAATTTTATTTTCATTATTATGTTAGTAACTAAAGAATTAATGTTAGTAGTAGGAAGGGACACCGGGATAGGATTTGTTTTTAATTTTAATGAGGCGGAAACAATTTTTTCATGTAGTAATTTTTAATGTGGGAGGGCATGCTAAATCATGGGTATTGATTGATTCACTAACTAACACCATCCTACAAAAACTCTACGACATAGTAATATACTTTTAGAAGATATAAAAGGCTAGGAAGAATATATAATTCTTCAAGGATAAAGAGATATTGATGTAGATAATATAGTTAGATCGGTACATAGTGGAGGAGGATACATTATTCCTTAATTCGTAATATTTCATATGTTCGGTATCACATGGATTATGTTTTTTCCTTTCATTATTCATATACAATGTATGTAATTTATTTATGAAATTAAAATTACTTTAGATTGTTACTCTATTTCATGTAATCTATCACTCCCTTCTAAGTTCAAATTCAACTATCTTTGCCTTTTTTCATTTTAATATTATTATTTTTAAATTTAAAAATGAATTTTACCCCCTATTATGGGTTATTAAACAATTTATACTTATCAACTACATCTATATATAAATAAATTAGAATAATATATTGTGGGAATTTATGTTATTTTGACAGTTAATATGTTATATAACCTTTATTAATATGTATTTATTTTTTTGTTTAAATACTCTCTCATAAGGTTCCTTGAATAAATCAATAAGATGCAATTATTTTTAATAAAGGTTATATTCTCATCTTATAGTCTATTTTTAATACATCATTGAGTCATTTATTCATGTAAATCATCTTTCTAACTTGTTTGTTTTACAAGACTTACAAATATATCTTAGGCCTTCTCATTATCCAAAAATTATATCAGGTTCATACTCCTTTAACACTCCAATAATATTTTATTTTCCATAAATCTCTTATAATTTAATCCAAAATCATGTATGTCTTTTTATTATATTATGTTCAAAATATTCCCTTTGTACCGATCCCCTTTCCCTTAGGTTTGACCCTACTCACCATTATTCTAGAAATATTATTAAGTTGAAAAGGTAATATTGATAGTTCAAATGAAATGTTTTGAAAATATAGTGAAATTATAGGTGAATGATTGTGTTGGTTTTCTTAAGGATTAGATAAAACCAAATGGAATTCAAATTTAAAAAAAATCAAAGAATTATTATAAAAAAAATTATTTTATGTTTTCTTATAAAAAATATCAACAAAATAACTAGTTCAAAATGTATAAAATAGAGGATAATGGTTTAGTTTTAGTTTATAATTTAATAAACTTACAATTAGAGTTCCTAGAAAAATATTTGATATAAATATTTAAAATATTATTTTTATATTAATTCATAGGATGCTATGTTAGAATAATAATTTGAAGATATTAGTAATTTTATAACATTTCAACGTAATTTGACTTTTTATTACTTCTAAGATAAAATTGGAGAGATTAAAACCGTTATGCTGAGTTAAGGGATTTTTTTCACTCTGTTAATATTGTTTAGCTTTGTTGTAGTTCCTTTACAATTGGGGATGCAAACACCCTCCATAGAGTAAAAATTCAGGAATCAAACAAATTAATTTTAGGGTTTGTTACGATAGAGGTTATGAACAATATCATTTATTATATTAAAAATATCTAAACTAATATGATATAACAACATTAAATAATGGTAGTTGATATTAATTATTATCATGAGATAAAATAAAAAGAGGATTCAAACCTTATTTTTAATTCTCTAAAATTGTATCAAACTAAATTTTACAACAAAGTTATTGAATATTTTTTAAAAAACTAATCAATAGGGACTAATTTTTATTATTTAATGCTATATTAAATGTAATACAGTTCTCTGAATCAATCCACATCACTAGAAAAACACAATAAATAATTACCCCTTCACGAGAGCTTTAAATGTGTCAGTGTGGATTAATTCTAGAAGTGGACTACAAGTTGTACATGAAATTTAGAAGTTGTAATAATAAAAAGATCTATTTAAAGACAATTTTATTGATTTAAAAAATATATAAAACCCCATTGACGTGATTTTTCACATAAAAAATCATTTTGGGATCTGAGGTTCGATGGTTCCAAAATAGGTAGCCACACTCGTCAAGTGGTTATGGTGAGTTTTCTAGGAAATTATAACAGGGGACATAAAACCTAGTGTTACATGGTAAGAAAACCCGGAATTAAAATAATAAATTGTCCTTGTATTTTTATTTTCATTTAATAAAAAATATCCAAATAATTTTTATTTCATTTTATATCACTACTCCCCAAAATATATCATCAAAAAATTGTATTCATTATTGTTTTCATACCATATTACCAAGTTATTTATTATGATTTTAATGATTTGTTCTTGAATTTGGATTAATGAAGATAGAAATAGGAGCATGAATTTTTATAAAAGAGAGTGATCAACTCACTATGCACTCTGGATGTAAATATTAAACAACCAACGGAGTAAATGTTCAATTATTTTATTTAGTTATATATTTTAATTTATAGTTCTTACTACTGTACTCATATGAAAAGAAGATATCAATTATTATTTTATAATATTTTTATAAAAAAGATCATTGATGAAAATTATGTGTTGGTGATAAATGTTTCATTCTCAACTACTGAAAATTTTCTTATTTATACTTTGTGATTTAACTATTTGGTATTTTTCTAGTTTTAGGTGTAGTTTATTGAGAATCATTGAATAAAATAACAAAATCTTGTTTTTCACCAGAAATTTTTATCTTGTTAGTCTTGATATTTCATGAAACTATTTCAGAGGATGTTTTTTGATATCACTATTTATAAATGCTTCATTCAATGATGTTTTAAAAATACCTTATTATGTCTACAAAGTACATTTATGTAGTTTCTCATTTATCCTTTTGAAGGCCACTTTGTAAGTTAAATTTCACTGTATGTTATTGAGAAATGGTGAATATATAAGAAGACATATCTTATTTTTCTTTATTATTTTATATATTTTGTTTATTATTTTTATTTTTATTTTTTTCACTTTTGATATTATTTTTAACATTTTCTAATAGCATACATTTATCATTAAAAAACATGTTTTTGTAATAAAATAGTATGTAGAAATATTGTTGAATTATATTTTGATGTTCCGAATTTTGATGTTATTGAAACACGATTTTATAATCATGGGTTTCTATTAATTTTTAACTATCGATAATTTGAAAAAAATTATGTCATACCAAAGAGAAAAACAATGTTAAATTTTAATGTTTTTGTGATGAATGATTTTAAAAATAACAAACCAAATGTCCTAAACCATCTATCCCAATCCTAAAATCCCCAAAAATTAACCAAAAAATTCTATAAAATGTATTTTATTATAATAAATTATGTTCATTACAAATTAAAAGGAGGAGGAGGAATAATTTATTCAGGAGAAAAAGGTTGCACCATTTTTCTACAAGGATGTTGTATCTTTATTTTCTCATATTTTCATTGAAATTTATGTAGAGGAATTGTGGATTTTATGAGATTAATAGTTTTTTAAGTATAAGTGCTAATATGTAAATAGAGTAAATTAATGAATTTTTGTGATGATGTTCATTAAATATTTATTAACCATGAGGGGAAAAATTATGCAATCAAATTTGATCAATTCCCAATTAATCTTAACCCATAAAACATTTTTATTTTGATCTTAAAACACATAGAATGTTATGTTAATATTTTTTGTAGGATGTTATGTTTTGGTGTTTTGAGACTATCTTTAAATAAAAGAGATGTGAAGTGTGAAGGATAAATTTTAATAATGAATGATATTGTGCCATGAGAGTTACTTTCTTATTTTTACATCAACTTTCACCGACAATTTTGAAATTTATTTCTACATTATGAAAACTACTTTAAAAATGAGTGTATAATTTGAAACATTAATACCACTGAAAACTATGTGTGATGGGGAGGTGAACTATTAAATATTTCAAATATTTTGACTAAATGTTTTTCAAATAGATAGTTTTCTAGATTAATATTATTTAGTTTTGTAATAATATATTCGGAATAAGATATAAAATCATATATAACTCTATATAAATGATTTTAAAAATAAAATTAATTTTTCATCTAAAATCACTAATCAGTATGTTACTTTATTATGTTGTGTTGATTTTTCAGTTTTTCAGTAATGAAAATACATATATTTTCTGAAGAATTATTTAAATGGATCTTTTAATTGTTGATTTTTTTTAAAATTTCATTGAAAACTTTTTATGACTTATATACTACTACATTTAAAATGTGTTTTAATGGAGTCATGTTAAATGTTCTTCTACTTCATGATTTAACAATTGAGGTGATTTTGAGATTTTTGTTTGGGGGTGGGGTCATAAATATTATTTACTATATTTCACTGTTGTAAACATTAATAAAACACTTAAAGTTTTTTCAAATTTATTGAACATGAGGTATTGTTTTCTTACTCAATAGTTTGAAATATTTCTTTTTGGATAGACTCGATTCTTACTCTTGGAAAATGTTTTTTCCTACTCATGGTTTCAATTGTGAATATTATTCGTATTTATCTACTAAAAAATTTTTGGGACAAATTTTTGGAGTATGGATGACTATAATTATTAAAATTGATATATTTTTGAATTAAAATAATATGATTTGGATCGAAATATGCTAAGAAAAAAATAATATTCCCTTTTAAACACATTTTATTAGAATTTTATTGTTGGATGAGTTATTAATTCCAATAAAAAATTTTCAATCCTCACAACCAGAGGTGTGCCTAATTTTTTATATGAACATAATATATGTGTGTCAATTAACCTAGTGGTAATGGGATGTTTGGAATATTATTTTGAATGAAAATTTATGTTTGGTGAATTCTTTTTATAATATTCTATTTGAATTGTTTTAAAACATGAACCAACATGGGGAAAACCATTTTTTTAATAGGGAAGCCTCTTTATCTTATCAAGAGATTTCATGGTAAAAAAAATATTAAAATAAAGTTTTCTATGGCACAACACATTTTCATCCATGATATTGTTTTTCTTCAATAATGTTAGTTAAATTGGAATCCTTTGAAAAAGAAATATATAAAATTTGGGAAAATTTTTTGTTTTTGGTATCGAATATATGGTTTCCTAATCATTTCTATACGATTTTTAGTGATTTATATTGTAATATGTGTTTTAGTGTATTGTTATTCAATATAGATGAATCTATTATAAAAATTAAAATTCATTGTAATAATGTATTTTGAGAAAAATTGTATAATGTTCGTTATTATAATTTTTAGATCATTTGGATATAACTTGTTATATTTTGAATTAATTTTTCCACATTTCATATTTCCATTCAGAATATTTAATCTTGGAAAAAAGAATATTCTTATTTTGAAATTTTAAATTCAGTAGTTTATATTGTTAATATTAAATTATGAGTTTATTTAACACATTTATATGTGTGTTTATGGTACCAACATAATGTTCAAGATATGATCCCATGGGATTTGTAAAATTATATTCTTTATCCCCATGGATATAGTATGGTATAACATTTGTTAATGTGATACCAAAATTTAACATCAATTTTCAATTTCAAGGGTAATATTTTACCCATGTTTTACTATATGAGGAATGTATAGTGGGAGACTTTATAATGGTATCATTGAAGTTTAGTGGGATATTTAAAAGTCGGTGGTAACTATGAAAAGGTTTGTTCTGTCATTTAATTTCAATATAAAAGTGACCACAAGAACTATGGAAAGAGAAAACCATGTTTGATAAGTCTATCTAAATGTATAATAATCATAAATAAGGATAGTTTTCAACTGGGTAAGGATAAAACAAATAGAAAAAAATATTAAACTGAAATTTAATACAAAGAGAAACTTGAGCTAACTAGATCCTAAACCATTATTTAAAGTTCAACCATGCTAGATCAAAATAAGAATATGGAATAAAATTTGAATCATGGAAACTCGAATGAAATTAAAATCTTATGGGGGAATATTTTATTGAATATTCAATGATTTGGAAGATCTATCATAAATTCAATACCCCTGAGCATGTAATTTTATATCAAGTTTAATTAGATAGTCGTTTCAAAATCGTATGCATCTAAGGTAGAAAACACTGAGGTGTAAGAGACGGATTCATTTATCATCATTATGAGATCAATGTTCTCAACCCATATTTAGTATGTCACTTAATTGAAAGAAATCAAAGATCCTCTATTGAACTTTTAGAAAGAGGGATTATGTAGTTTGTGTGCTTAAAAAGAATTTGATAAAAGATGAAGATGTTGTTTGTTTGTGTTTTCCTGTAGTAGGTCCAGTGTTTGAAAAATATGGGACCGCATGGATCCTGAATGCTATGGTTTTGTAGTTTCAAATTTTTACACCAAAATTTATTTTTCTATTTACCCCATGAATATTTATATAATTAGTTAGATATATTGTAAATTGGGATCAATATTTCTTAAAAATATGTGACTTTTATGTAGGGTGCTGACCTTTGGTAGAAGAAAATTATGATGCATAAATGATCTTTATTAATGATCTTTCTTAGGCTCCAAGAGTAATATTTGTTACATAGATATTGATGTTGGGAAATTTTAAAAAATGCATCAATGAAATCTAAATGATTATATGGTGTGTAATTTTATTACTGAAGGTAGGTTCTTTCTATATTGTTTGATATTTTATACTAGTTTTTATGTTCATTCTGATAGAATCAAAGCTATTTAGAGTGGTTTTGAGATTGGTAATGTTTATTTCACTATTCATTATGGTGAATTTATTTTTCTTCTCGGGGAAGTAGATATTCAGGATATTTATAGTTTTATGTTAGGTAAGAGTGAAAGATAACATGTTATTTTTTGGGATATTCAAGTTATTGATGAGAATGAGATTTTATGTAGTGGGAATACACGACGTAGTTGATCAAATAAAAATATTAATTTTTAAAAGGATATTACTAAAGTAAGGTTTAATGTCAATAACAATAAATTCCACATTAATAATAGTGTATATGATTTTTATGGTGACATAAATAATATTATTCAATATGAATTCTTAACAGAAGTGGGGTTCTGTGTTCTTGGGGATTGATTCATTCACTGACCAACACCATCCTCTAATGATTATATGGCTGACTAACCATACTCCAAATGAGTGCAAGAGAATGGATACACAAACTATTCATAAAAGTATAGGAGATCTTGAGAAATATGAGAGATTGGGATCTTATTTAGGAAAATGAGTATTCATTCATTCACACATCATATCTTTCTAAAATATTTTATAATTGGACATGTGTTTTATATTCTATCTACACATTAATTGACATATCCTCTTGAGGGGAATATAATTGGTTTTTTTTGTTAATTTATTTCATGTAATTTATCGTTTTCTTCATGGATGAAATTTAAGTTCCCTGATCATTTTTTCATTTTAGACCTTTCCTGGGTTCTTGTAACTATTGTTTAGAACCTTTCAAAAGTAAATTTGAATCCCTTTTAGCATATCCAATAAAACTAAAGTTTGATCATGAATAATATGAGAATATTGATATTTATGGTATTATGAGATTTAATTTCATAGATGGACTTGATCATTCATTTTTCATGGATTGATGAATGTACTATCTTTTAAGAGTAAGTGTCTAAAATCAATAGTTTATATAATTCTAGATAGTGGTTATGGTCTCTTCATTTTGAATGGGTTTCATGATGAGTTTAATCATTTGTTCTTGTACATCATATTTATAGAGCTTTTTTAATGGAATTCCATTGATTTCACAGTTATGATCATTCACTTTAACATAGATTATGTATTAACTCCTTTAATTCAATAACTATCATTTCACTTTATTATATCTTCAAAAAAAATTAGTTAAGATCATGTCCTTGTTTATAGTAGATTTGGTTCAGATTAATCCATTTGTACAGGTCACCCCTTAAAATTGTTCAGATTCTGATCATCATGGTTCATGTGAAATTATTAAATCATAAATGTAATTTTTATATTTCAGATTTCAGGCTATTAATTACATAATGACAAGGAATAATAGTATAGAAATTCATTGTTAAAAGGATGTGTTTTATTTGAAAACATTATTATTATTATTTTATATTATATATATATATATTATATGAAATAAAAATATCTAAATTTTTTAATTTTAATTTATAAAATGGATCTACATTTTGAATTCATCATATCAACATTATATTTTCATGATTTTTTTGGTTTTTTTGAAATGTAAAATTTTTAGGTGAATAGTGAAAAATCATGTTTCAAATCTATCATAGATTTTATGAAATTATTATTATATAAGAATAATTTAATATTATATGAAAATATTATCTCAACATATTTAATTTAAGGATTAAAATAAATAACTTAAAAATTTTATGTTGTATTTGGAAACCCGAACATGTCATTTAGGAAACTACATTTTATTTTACCCTAATTAAAAAATATTTTATCCCTTTCCCATTAATTAGTTACTCATATTGATACGTTTAGTTTTATAATTATTTTAAGGAAAAAACACTTATTGTTTATCCATAATTCATTTAATTTCATGGAGATCACTTATATACTTCACTTTGATGTAATATCACATTGACACAACAAAAAAACAATTTAAAAAAATAACTATGTTTTCTATGATTATATTAAAATAAATATTTAATACCTCTATAAATTGAATATTCTATATGTATTCAAAATTTTGAGTCTACATAATTAATATTACTAAATGATTTAAACTTAATTTTAGGGCTTGGAAATAAGTTACCATGGTAAATGTTTGTCACCATGGAAAAGGGTAAACTGGGATAAATATGGGGGGTTAAATTAGGACATAAGAAATTAAATATCACTTAAAATTTATAAATATTAATTTTTGATATTATTTCTATGCTACCTTATATTATCATTGAAATGGTAATTATTTTGTGCCACATTTCCATGAAAATTACATTAACTTATCCTAGATATTAGCATATTTACAAGGGTGTCTCCCCCTCACATAATAAAGGAAATATAATATCAATTTTCAAACACCCAATGACACATCAGATGTAAATACCCGGAAATTTCAAGGAAATTTTTTTCATAAATTCTTTGAAATTTTAAGAGTGCGCAATTTCGGACGGCGCCTGATTCCGAGGCCCGGTGTTCCCCGAATAATTTTCTGATGTTTTCTTCAGGTATGTTCAGTAAATGTATGAATGGGTTTTTCTATCATTTGGACCGATGCTTAGAATTGTAATCTGATGACACCGATGAACTCGCAGCACCGATATTCGCTTAAGGGGACCTTTACTGCAGTTGCGTTTTGTACAGGTTGAAAGTTAATTTTGGGGATTCTTTATAAATTTAATAAAAATTATGTGTTACATAATTTTTGTTAAGGGGTTGTTATTTTATCCAAATAAGAGTTGGTGGTGGGGACCACAACCCACATAACCACCCAAGAGAGGATATTTTGTGGTGGGTCCCACACGAACACAAACCCCTCAACACCCCTTGAAACTGCCCTTTTAACTCTTAAAACTCTCAACCACCTCTCTTTTAATTTTAACCTTCCATATTGTCAAATTTAAGATACCATCACTCTCTCAATTAATTGTCTAGCATCCAATTAATTAGATAGATCTTCTATTTTGAATAAATTTATATTCATTAAGTGAGGATAATAATATGGGTCATATTATTATGTTTGGGATGGCTTAATGTTTTTGGTTGGGAGAATTGGTTGAGCCTCGGTGAAATAGGAAGAGCTTTTCCCCAATGAAGAATGCCAATTCCACCAAAGAACGACGATGCGTTTTCCTCTATCTTCTTTAACTAGGGAAAGAACACGAGGTGACACCCATGAGTAACACGATCATCCTTCCTCTTTCTTTGCATCAAGGGAGAAGACTCCGCCCATAACGAACGTCGCTAATAACAATGCTTCCTCCTCAGATGCATTCCGATATCAATGAATCGACACCGTCGTCAATGATGGAACTCTGATACAAGGTAGGGGGTTTCTATAATTTTAATTGAATAAAATTATATCTCGTTCTTGATGAATTCTTGGATTGTATTCGGCAATTTGATATCGCATAATGCAGAGGGTGTGTGACAAACCAAAATGGCCCAACGACCCTCCGTTGGTTCGTGATTATTTTGGAAATGGCGATCGGAGGCGGCGATGACCGGAGGCGGCGGCGACCGAAAGTGCCAGTGACCAGAAGCAGTGGCCGCGTGGGGGAAAACAATGGCCCGCAACTGCGGGTCGCTCGGGATAAAGAACCGGGCGGCTACTGTAGGACGTGCTGGTGAATCGCGGCACCCGCAGGTGCCATGCGGAGGAGGTGCAGTTCAAATCCATGGGCCTCTTGCTGGACGAACCGACCGGCTATGACCGGCTGGGCTGGATAACGCGGTGCCACTTGGCACCGTTCTACGGAGAAGACCACAACCCGTGTTGGGCGGGCCTCTTCAGGGGGAGAACTGGACGGACACCTCAGGTCGGGTTGAAGGAAACCCCAGCACCCTTAGGTACCACTTGGGGGGGGGGGACATCGGCCGGCTCTGCGGGACGCTCACTTCGGAAAAAATTGTCTGGCTTCGACCAGCCGAGCAGCAAGGAGGGGCAGCGCCAGTAGGCGCTGCCGGGCGAGCCGAACCGGCCAACAAGCGTTGGTCAGGTTCGTGGGTGGGAAGCGCCCCACCGGGTCAGGACAACCCCCCAAACGGGTTAGACCCGCCAGGCTGAGTCCTCAGGTGGGTCGTGCTCCACCGGGCCGGTCCGACCACCATCAGGGTCAGACCAGCCAAACTGGGTCGGGCCGACCCGCCAGCCCACTGCCCTTGATGGGTCGGGCCCGTTTCGCTTAAACATGAATAAAATCTATGTCGTGTGTCTGATAGATGCACCATCTATGGCACTGGGATCCTCGTGACGAGGCGGTCATTTTGAGATACTGTAAGTGTGTTTTGGACGGCTTTGGAAAACGGATTGGTTTGGAATGAGCGTAAATCCAACATGGACCCTGAAATGGAAAAGAAAATAACTCTCAGATCGGGCATCTGAATGACGCGCCATCTGTTGTATTAGGATTTATTTGACAAGACAAAACATCAGGATACATCAACATAGAACTTCATGATAGTTGATGTATCAACTCATGGCTCGAGGAGTGGACCCCCCTGGAATCGAGCGTGCTGTGTGCCGGAATGCTAGAGCTGGCTTCGACTACGATGACTACTATACTGGGATCCTCTGTGGGTTTGAAAGCAATGAATATTGTATTGGGATCATCTGTGGGTTCTACAGAGATGACTACTATTCTTGTATCCTATGGGGGACCGATAGTTTTGACTTATGTACTTGTATCCTGTGTGGGTCCGACAGAGTAGCTGGTATTGTATCTTGTATGGTTCCGACAGCTTAGCTAGTCTTGTATCCTGTGTGGGTCCGACAGATTAGATGAATCAGTGACTACATCTGATCATCTCTATCTCTATAGGAAATATGCATACCTTTGTGAGTTCAGTCTTGACTATCAATCATTGTCATCTATGGGGTTGACTTTACTTTTTATGTGGACCGGGTTGTGCTTGGGATCGAGAGTTGGAGCCGAACAGAGATTGATTACTTAGTTATATGTATGGGAATATACCTAATTAGGGTTGGTTGATACTTTGCGATTTTATCTTTTCTTTTGTGTTTTATCCTTCATGGAATCTGGGAGACCATTGGGGGTCTTGGGGTCCCTACTGAGTATCATTATACTCACCCCTGCACGGGCAATGCCCACACTACATTTTGTTGGTTGAAGAAGATGAACAACACTGATTGAGGTAGAGAGTTGTAGAGATGGACAATACACTGAGGTGGACCACTTGGCGAGATGTACACAGAGCTGACAGATGGAACTTTCCACTGAGGAGGCCATCTATACCCAACCTTCAGGTGGGATTCCCGGAGGACGACTCAGTAGTTGTTGATTTACTTTACTGCAGTTGTACTAGCTTTTCAGTTTTACTATACTTTACTATTGGGATTGTATTTTCATCCCCTTTCCATTCATCACATTCATTTGTATATAGTTTTACTTAGTGTATACTTTTATTTGCGTACTCTTCTATTTTGTTTACTTTCTAAAAGCAATTCCTTCCCTTTTTATCGTGATTACGACATTGGTGCATGTCGCCAGCCCCTGGCCTTTGGAAGGAGGGCTTGGGGTAGTCAAAACGCGGGTCTCGAAGACGGGTCGTGAGAAATTGGTATTAGAGGAGTTGGTTCTACCATAGATATAAGGACAATGATCTTTCTTTTCTGTGAAATAATAGTGTTATGATTATTGAGTTTGGTTTTCAGTCCAGGGAGTCCAGTGTTGATGCCTCAGCCGACGTATCCATAAACTAGGACCCTGACCTCTGATTTCCGACTTAGTCCATGGAATGACTGATTGCGTGTGTGTTTCAAGAGTTTCCTTTGTGTTCCCTTTGATTCAGCTCACTAGGTATAACATTTTGACCGTGGAACACCTGTTTCTTATTATGATTCCACTACGAAGACAGCCAGCTAGGGTTCCCGAGAGATAGTACATGATGACGGCCCACTGAGAGACGTGGCTCTGGTGTAGGGCCCTCTTACTATGTTGGCACCATCAGGTGGTGTACCAGAAAAACCCCCACCCGTTGGGTAGCTGATTCCACCAGCCGCACTGGCGGACGGTGCACGCTGACAGAGTGTGTTGCACAAGTTCCAGCAGCAGAGGCCTCCAAGGTTTCAAAACGAGATAGTTTCCTAGGCATTAGAGGACTAGATGGAGGCGATTACTGGAGTTTTCCACCTAGTTGAGACACCAGTAGAGAAGATGATGATCTTAGATACTAATCTTTTTCAGTGAGTGACCATGAGGATGGTCCGCATAATGATGATGTTTCGGTACTTGGACTGTTTTCCGTGATGGTACCTTCGGGTAGTGTGCCAATTATATCACTGCACGTTAGTCAGTAGACACTATCAGTGGTACCAGTAGAGGACACTAGTAGGCATAGTGCGTTACATGTGTTTTAGCACCAGATTTCCCTTAATTTCCAAGGCGAGCCCGACCCACAGGCGGCTGAGGACTGGCTTGAGGAGGTGGCTGAGAGTTTTCTAGAGCAATACTGCTTTGTAGGATGATGTTTCTGTAGCTGAGTATTCATCGAGGCATACCGATCATTCCTGTTACTCTATGAATATGGTTCGATCAGTGCTTTAGATCTTGGACCTCTGATCATGGTGTGTTTAAGGATATTCAATCCAGTACATTTTCCCATATGCATTCTTACTTATGTTCAGTTTCTAGAGATAATCTTTGTTGTTGAATGTTCATTGGCTGAGCGGATACATCCAGTGAATGTTAATGGTTGGAAAGCATGAAACTGGCGTTAGTCTCAGAGACTTGGGCATGTGAGATGTTTCAGAAAGAGGAAGTTTTAAGGAAAGATGAATCTGTAGGGCAACAGACGTGGAAGCAGAGCTAGGAGAGTAGCATGACGTGGTGAACATTTCGACATGTTACAACCACCCGCCTTTGTATTCCCAGGTAGGCTCATGGAGCTGGAGGGAGTGGGAAGAGAATAGTTTCATGTGGTCAAGGAGTGTGACTCAGGGGCCCTAAGAATGATTTGAGGAATGGTCTGTGTCTACTACTAGTTGTCGTATCAATAGAAATAGGTACCAATCATTCCTTCCTTCCACAAATCTTGTCCTAGACTTAGAGTTTCCGGTTAAGCTGTTGACATGATCCTCACGTCTGGACATACCACTGGGAGGAGAATAGATAATCACACTTATGCTAATGGTGTGATATGTCCCTTGAGGCGAGAGTTTCGGTTGGAACCTCTTGGTGGCAGCGTCGAGGCCTTACGACGTTAGATTGGGTATGGAATGGGCAAACACAATTCATACACAGATTGAATGTATTAGGAAAAAAAGTTGTTGTTTATCTAAAACGTTGGAATGAGGTTTTCCATGGTCGGCGAAAAGGAAAACCCATGCAGCACATGATGAATCATGCATAAGAAGGTGCAAACGATCACTCAGGAGTCATCCAGACTTACCTTTGTGCTAGACTTCTCCAGATTTGCAGCACCGCTATTAGCTTTGAGGAAGAAGGGGAAACCCTTCATGTGGTCGGATCGATGCCAGTAGAGCTTTCAGGAGCTGAGGCAGAGGTTGACCAGTGCGCCCATCTTGAGACTACCGGAGGAGGGCGTAGGGTATGTAGTTTTCTGCGACGCAATTGGGACCAGACTCGGGTGTGTCCTGATGCAGGAGTGAGCAGTGATCATGTATGTATCGCAGTAGTTGAGACAACACGAGCAGAACTATGTTACCAATGACCAAGAGTTTACAGCAGTGGTCTTATCCTTGAAGATGTGGAGACACTATATAAGGGGTGAACGATTTATAGTCTACTCTGACCACCAGAGTCTCAGGTACATATTCTTGCATAAGGACCTGAACCTGAGACAACGACGATGCATCGAGTTCGTCCAGGACTATGACTTCGATATAGTCTATACTCCTGGGAAGGGGAATGTTGTAGCAGATGCTCTCAGTATGAGATTGGGCATTCAACTGCTAGTAGAAGCAACATAGAAGCTAGCCATGTTGCAGATATCCTTTGTGGATAGGGATGGAGAAGCCTTTCTGTAGTCTCTCACAGTCACTCCTCCACATCTTCAGTGAGTCAGAGAGGCACAGAATGGGGATGTTGACTGTGAGATGCGACATGCTCAAATATTCATAGGGCAGGAACCTGATGGATTTTTCTGAAGGTCAGGACCACGTCATCCTCTTCAGAGGACGTCCATAGTAAAAGTTTCACTACATGATGAGGTGTTGAGGGAGTTCCACACTTCCCCTCTAATGGTACATCCAGGAGTGGTGATGACGTATCAGGACCTCAAACGATAGCACTGGTGGCTAGGTATGAAGAAATTAGTAGCAGAGTTTGTCTCGCAATGCCTCACTTGTCAGCAAGTTAAGGTAGAGCACACGGTACCACTATGCTTGGTACAGTCCTTAGAGCTCCCATAGTTGAAGTGGGATAGGATGTCCATGGATTTCATGACGGGACTTCCATATACATCAAGAGGACACGAATCTATCTGGGTAATTATAGACCGAGTCACCAAGTTGGCCCACATCCAACCGATCAGAGAGAATGGATCAGTGGAGAGCTTGGGATGACTCTATGTTCAAGAGATCGAACGGCTTCATGTTGTGCCTTCGACTATCATATCTGATCAAGATTCTAGTTTCACTTCTCTGCTATGGAAGGGGTTACAAGAGACTTTTGGGATGCAGCTTCGCTTTAGCACCGCCTTCCAGCCTCAAATGGACAGTCAGACTGAGAGGACCATTCAGACACTCAAAGAAATGTTCTGTGCATGTTTCCTTGACTTTGGTCACAGATGGGAGGATCACTTACCCTTGTTGGAGTTTTCGTACAACAACAGCAACAAATCCACCATCATGATGTCCCCTTACAAGGAACTATACGGTCGACCTTGCAGATCACCTCTGTGCTAGAATGACCTAGGGGAGTCAGAACTTCTAGGACCAGAGATGGTTCAGGCTATGATGGAGATGGTGCAGATTATCTAGGAGTGGATGAAGACTACATAGAGTAGACAGAGGTCATATGCTGATAGGAGACAGAGACCACTGGAGTTCGTGGATGGAGAAAACGTCTTCTTATGGGTCTCACCTCGACGGGGTCAATGGAGATTTGGCCGAGGCGGAAAAATATATGCACAATTAATTGGATCGTTCTAGGTGCTGAGCAGGGTATGTGAGGTGGATTACCGCATGGCCCTTCCACCTCAGTTTCACTGGGTGCATGACGTACGTCTTCCACGTATCTCAGCTCAAGAGATACGTGCATGACCCGACCCACATCATCGACCACAGGGATCTAGATATCGATGACGGGAAAACATTAACGGAGGTTGCAGTGGAGATCGAGGACCAATAGGAGAAGGTCCTACGTGGATAGTCGATTCCTCTTGTGTGCATTCACTGGTAGCATGGGAACCTCTACGAGAGCACATGGGAGCGGGAGGCTCAAATGCGTGCTCAGTACCCTCATTTGTTTCCCTAGTGTGTGTTGTAGTTTTATGGGGATGTAAATCCCTGAGGTGGGGGTAATTTATAGACCTAGAAATTTTAAGGGAAAGTTTTTTCTTAAATTATTTAGAATTTTATGAGCCCGTAGTTTCTTAACGGTGCCTGATTCCGAGCTCCGATGTTGTTGGAATAATTTTCTCATGTTTTTTGGGTACATTTAGTAAATGTACGTGTGGGTTTTTCTATCTTTTGGACTGAGGCTCGAAATTGAAATCTGAGGACACCGATGAACTCACAACACCGGTATTCTCTTAAGGGGACCATCACCGCAGTTGCGTTTTGTACAGGTTTAAAGTTAATTTTGGGGATTCTTTATTAATTTAATAAAAATTGTCTGTTATATAATTTTTGTTAAGGGATGGTTATTTTCTCCAAAAAGGAGTTATAGGTGGGGCCCAAACCCCACATAACCACCCATGAGAGGATATTCTGTGGTGGGGCCCCCACAAACCCAAACCTCTCAACTCCCCTTGAAACCCCCCTTTTAATTCTTAAAACTCTCCACATCATCTCTTTTAATTTTATCCTTCCCTCTTCTCTAATTTATGATGCCAAAACTCTCTCAAATAATTGTCTAGCAAGAAATTAATTAGATGGATCATATATTTTGAATTAATTTTATTTTATTAAGTGAGCATAATAATATGGGTTATATTATTATGTTTGGGTAGGCATAATGTTTTTGGTAGGGAGAATTGGTGGAGCCTCGGTGAAATAGGAATAGCATTCCTGCAACGAAGAACATCGATTCCACCAAAGAACGATGACACATCCTCTTCTACCTTCTTGAACTGGGGTAAGAACACGAGGTGATGCCCACGAGGAATTCCGTCATCCTTCCTCTCTCTCCACGTCAAGGTAGAAGACGTCATCCATGAAGAACGTCTCCAATAACGACGCTTCCTCCTCGGACGCATTCCGACGTCAACGAATCGACGTCGTCGTCAATGAAGGAACTCTAAAACAAGGTAGGGGGTTTTGTATAATTTTAATTGAATAAAATTATTTCTCATTCTTGATTAATGCTTGTATTGTATTCAGCCATTTGATATCAGCTAACACAAAGGGCGTGGGACAAACGAACACGGCCTGACGACCCTATGTTGTTTCGTGATTATTTTTCAAACAACGACCGAAGGCGGCTATGACCGGAGGCAGCAGTGACCGGAATCGGTCGCGCACCGGCCACGTGGGGGAAAATTGCGGCCTGCAACCACGGGCCTCTCACGATAAAGAACCGGTTGGGCTACTGAACTGTGGCCCATGTAGGTGCCGCACAGAGGAGGTGCAGACGGAATCCACTGGCCCCTTGTTGGACGAACGGGCTGGCTACGGCCGACCGAGCAAGAGACTGCGGTGCCGCTTGGCGCCGCGCTGTGGAGAAGATTTTGGCCCTCGCTGGCCGAGCCGATTAGGCGGGAAAACCGGCAGGCCGCCTGGCGGCTGGGCTGGTGGAAATCACGCCACTCGCAGGTGCCGCATGGGGGGAATAACGGCCCGCTGTGCGGGATGCTCTATCCGAACAAAATGGATGACTTCCGTCGACCATGTAGCAAGGAGGGGCGGTGCCGCTCGGCGCTGCCTGGAAAGACAAATCGCCCCCAACTGCGGGCCGAGTCCACGGGTGGGGTGCGCCCCACCAGGATGGGCCGACCCCCCAAATGGGTCGGACCCGCTGGGCTGAGTCCGTAGGAGGGTCATGCTCCACTGGGTCTGGCTAACCTGCTAGCCCATAGGGCTTGACGGGTCGGGCCCATTTCGCTTAAAAGAAAATAAATTCTAAACCGTGTGTCCGATCAACGCGCCGTCTGAGGCATTGGGATCCTCGCGACGAGGCAGTCCTTTTGCGATACTCTAATTGATTTTTTTATTGGTTTGGAATATGGTCGGGTATGGACAGAGAGTAAATCCAACCGGGCCCCAAGAACGGAAAAGCCAATAACTCTCAGATCAGGTGTCTGATTGATGCACCGTCTGTCGTGTTGGGTTTCATTGTATGAGACAGAAAATAAGGATACATCGACTCATGATTTTGTGATATTTTATGTATTGAAACTTGGATCGAGGAGTGGAACCTTCCAGAATCGAGCGTGTTGTGTGTGGGAATCCTAGAGCTGTCTTTGACTACGACGACTACTGTACTGGGATCCTCCGTGGGTTCTACTGCGATGACTAATATACTGGGATCCTCCGGGAGTTTGACATCGATGATTACTATTCTTGTATCCTGTGTGGGTCTGACAGTTTTGACTTTTGTACTTGTATCCTGTGTGGGTCCAACAGAGTAGTTGGTCATGTATCTTGTGTGGGTTGTACAAATTAGATGGTCTTGTATCCTGTGTGGGTCCGACTGCTTATATGAATCAGTGACTACATCTGATCATCTCCATCGCTATAAGAATGATGTATACCTATGTGAGCTGATTCATAACATTCAATAATTATCAACTATGTGGTTGACTTTACTTCTTGTGTGGACTTGGTTGTGCTTGGGCTCAAGCATTGGAGCCAAACTGAGATTGATAACTTAGGTACATGTATGGGCATATGACTAAGTAGGGTTGGTTCATACTTCATGATTGTATCTTTTCTTTTGTGGTTTATCATTTGTTGAATCTGGGAGACCTTCAGGGGTCTTGGGGTCCTTAATTAGTATCGTTATACTCACCCCTGCACGAGAAATGATGGCACTACATTGTGTTTGTTCCAGACGACTAACAACACTGATCGAGGAAGAGAGTTGTAGAGATTGATGGTACTCAGAGGGGGACCACTTGGCGAGATGTACATGGAGATAATGGATGGAACTGGGTGCTGAGGAGGCCATCTGTACCCACCCTTCAGGTGGGATTTCTCAAAGGATGACTCAGTAGTTTCTGTTTTACTTTCCTGCAGTTGTACTAGCTTTTTAATTGTACTGTATATTACTGTTGGGCGTGTATATATGGCCCCTTTCATTTCAGCACTTTCATTTGTGTACAATTTTACATAGTGTTTACTTTCAGTTGAATACTATTCTGTTTTTGTTTACATTCGAAAGGAAATGCCATCCCTTTTTATCAGGATTACGCCTTTGGTGCTAGTCGTCAGCCCCTGGCCTATGGAAGGCGGGCTTAGGGTAGTCACGTTAGGGGCCCCGAGGATGGGTCATGACATTAGATGGAATAATATGTTCCATAATAAACTCTAAATACTCTTATTTAAAACATATATGTTTTATTCATCATAAAATACTCATTCATGAAGCCTTAATGTGTTTTTCAAATGATATTATACAATGAGGAGGATGTTAAAGGACATTAATAGATTTCAATATTAAACAAAAGAGTTTCTTGTCCATCAATTACTTAAATAAGGAATATGACATATTCATAAGTTATTTTATATTTATTGGTGTATATACTTTTATATGATGGTTTTTACCATAATTTCACAGTATTCAATGGATTTTCAAATCCATGTCTTGTTTTATTATTCATGGAATTTTTTTCCAGAGATACAAATGTTCTAAGGTACTCTCTTTACATAACGTAATTTCATAAGTTAAATTTATTACTCTTTAATTATGGTTTAAAAATATATTCTCTCTTTTGTAATATGATGATATTATATTTCTTTCCCTACTATTTGCATAATTATTATTTCATAATAAAATATATATTCTTTGATAAATTTTATTTTTCATAAAATACTGTGATATTGAGAAAAAACTTCATCCCCTCTAAATAATATCTTTTTCTCCAATATTTATAGTAACTCTTCCAAAAAATGTTACCACTTTTAATTTGGAAGTATAATTTGTATGAAGTGATATTAATATATTTCTATACCTTTTCCAAATGGGCGATTTATCACACTTTTTAAAATGTTCATTTCAATAAAAAAATTCTTTTTGAAAAGATTTTTCATTTAATGATTATATATTTTATCTTTAACATCACATTTTCTTTGGAAAACCATTATGAATTTTCCAAGAATCCATTGATGATATTTATATTTAGGTTGTATTTAAAAAACCAGTCTATGTTACTTTCTTAAAAAGTATATTTGAAACTATCTCTTAATGATGAAATTTTACAACACATATTTTTTTTTTTACAAAATCCATTTTCACGATTTCATTTTCATTTTCATGTTTATCTCCAAAATTACAAACACCTTCTGAGTTATGTTTTATTTACTAACCATTAAATTCATTTATAAGATTCTGTTTTTAGGAGAATGAATTTTTTTATCAAATTATTTATTTTTGATAGTATGTTATGTGATACTATTTTAAGATGTTATGAAGTTGTTTTCATTCCATGGGTTCTCATAGAGTAAAAAATGATGATATCTTATAGAAATCATATGTATGGATGTTGATTAATGGAATCCTATATTTTAGTATCATATTTTTTCATTCTTTTTTTACTTTGGAATATATTGAAGAATATTTCTAGAGCATGAAACTTAGGTGATGAGAGATTCTAGGGCATGATAAGCCTCAATGTTGAAATAAAAAAAATATTAAATGTATTATATCACCCGATGAGCCTCCGGTGTTTGTATAAAAAGTGGTCTTGATTGAATTAGTCAATTAAATTTATTTATCTATTTATTTATTCCATGTGACCGAGAACCCACTATAAATATATGGTTCTTCAAAATCTATAGGGATAGACACATAAACCTAGATAATTATAGAGTAATCATTGGGGGATCACAAAAAAATGTTTGTATTGTGAAATAATGATCAGAGTACCAAAATTATATTAAATTATGTAGGTGTTCATGGATTTAAAAAATATCATAATGAAGACTCATTCCCCAATAGTGGTTGATCCCATCTCAAGGTAGGGAATTTTTTTCCAAATTTTTGTTCCCTGTTTAATTATCCCATGATAAACAAGAATAAAATCAACAAATAGATTGATTTATAGGTCGATCCTTATTTATTGGTTCAGGTTGTCTTCATGGGAAATCTTGGAAATTCTTTTAGTCATTTTTTAGGTTTTTCATTAATTATTATAATGAAAATGACTTGTGGCCAACTCGAACAGAAGAATAGTTTCATTCCCCATTTTTGATTGGTTATTTTTTTTGTTTCATCACATGATCAACCCTGAAAACATCTTTGTCTAGTTATTCAAAAAATACCCTCTTTATTTCATTGAGTGGCTTTTATTCATTTGAATGAAAAATATGGAGGGTCTAGGATGAGGTCGACAATGAAATTTAGTTTAAATGTAAATTAAGGACAATACGAGGTGGATCAAGATCATATCCATAGATTCCCAATTGAGGATTAACATGTGGAATGCAGTGTGGTGTGATGTGGGATTTTTCAAAAATTGCATCATATGGTTGTAATTTGGACACTTATTATTGAAAATGTCTGATTATCTCAGATATGCGATTAATGATTACCTTCGTAATAGATCAATCAGTGGAGATTTTATGGGTGATACACATAAGGAATTCAATAATTTTTGTTAAATTAATTACTACATGAAATATAATCCCATAAGTATACACTGTGTAGTTACCCTTCTATAGTTCAATTTTTTCTTCCCTAAGGGAAGTATCACACGCTATGTGACAGTTGGAACACTCCATATGACCTGGCCTTGGTGGATTTGATTGTACCCTGGTGGTACATAGGCACATACATAGGTAGTAACATAGGCACGGCCAGAGAACATTGGTATGAACAAATACATAGACATATCATGGTACTCTAGCCTATCCATATTATAAAGTAATAGACTAAAGTACACAATAACCACATCATATACATTGGAAGGGGCTGGTGGCACCCCAAGAACCATCTTTCTCACTAAATGTCATGTAACCTGATAGAACTACTTGTGTATTTGAGAATTATATGTCATGCAAGACAGTGATACATAGGATGATCCAGGGTACACATGATCCTCCCTATACCCTCCAGTACATGTAGTTAACTTTTTAAAGGGATGATTGAGGCCCTCAATTTCATGACTTTATACCAGTATAAGTTCAGTGTATCCCCTTGGTCCTACCCCCACAGAGGTATAGTGTTTAATTACATCCTTATCAAATGATAGTTATCAATTAGATGCATTGGTTACAAATATAGTTTTTAGTAATACCCACATGATTCATGTGGGTGGATACTCTATTATATCATCTATCCAATATGGGTTTTGAGGAATCATCATTACTAACATTCATTGTGGTTTGTTCCCATATACAGTGGATTATTCCTATTATGGTTTGTGGTGTCCACCATGAGATTTAGGTGTGAAACCTTTTAAGTATCAAGATCTTTTTAGATAAAATTATATATTCTTTTTCTCAACTACCGACGAGCATGGACTCTTGGATGAGTTCCATGTGTGATAGTATGTCTCATGGAGTGGATTATCCCATATGAGTATTACGTTGAATTATCACAAACCAACCCAAGTCGACCTAGAACTGGTCACCCGAGCCAGTCCATGGTATAGCCCGAGAGGCATTACCTATCCTCCCTGGCTGGTGAAATGAGCCAGGACATCTACCGAGGCCGTGGGAACGATTTCTCCCAATAAAAATAAATAAAGCATCACAAAAATTACAGAGCATCATAGAATAAATAAACCAAATAAAGAAACTAAACAGGAACAAAATAAAATTGAAAACTAACCAAAATCGACGTCTGAACTAACTCATTCTGACCCCATTGGTCACTCTCTTACTCAACGATATAATGTCGCCCAAGGCGAGTGCACCCAAGTAAGAGCCTGCACAAACACTAAAAACATAAGAGAACTATAAGCATGATTATTATAACTCAGTTGGCTATCCTGATACCTATTCCCAATCCACTGACTTTAAAATAAAGAAGCATAATTTCTATGGTTGAGTTATAATATATTAAATTATTCATTTCAACAATTTTAACTTAAAAAAAGTACAAGACATTTCCCTTAATCATTTGAAAAACTAGATTCAAAATTCAGTTTTAACAATGATACATTAAGGGGAAGGTGATTATTTAATTTGAAATTGACACTAAAATGTTCCAAACACATCTTATTTAAGTGGAAAAAATTTTACATAGGAGTTAGGAAACCGAAACATCACTTTCCATGAAAAACACCACGAAAGAGCACCAATGAAATAGTATATTAAGGTCCATGTAAATAAGAAATCAAGTATCTAAAAAAAAGTTCAAACTGTTAAAATCCACTAGACATAAAAAAACTTGAGAGATCAAGAATAATCCAGACGACACTAAAAACTACGACCCCATCTATAGTAGCATGCCACATACGATGAAATTTGACGCTCCAAAACTCTCGACCATACTTTCTCAGGTAGGTCAAGGGAATCTCCCATAGTAATAAACCCAACATAGCCACCTACTATAGGCTACTGGTCAGTAATATAACCTACCAATGCAATACTCATCTCAGACAATTCTCTCAATTTGTCAGGTTCGTATGTCGCACGTATATATATATATATATATATATATATATATAATTGAGTAAACAGATGTCTTCGATTATCAAATCACCATCTACACTTATAAAAATAATTCACATTTCCATGAAAGATGTAAACACATAATTTATCACACCTAAACATTGTTAAAACTCTTTTAATATGTTTAGGCTACACACTCAAGACCCGAACATTTTTAATAAAATTCCAAATCATGATAAAACACAATACACACTTTTGTAAAAGCCTATCCTTTTGGAAAACCATAAAAAGTACCAAGAACATTGTTCTGCACGCTTTTGATACATTTATAAACCACAACAATTAATTTTAATTCACACAATACTCCAAAAATACAAACGAGCATTTTATAAGGAAAACATGGCATGCGATGTCGGATAAAACAATTTCAATTTTACACCCAACTAATTATGAACCCCAATAAACATGCCATACTTTTATTTAAACTATTGAAACTTTTTTAACTTTACAAACCATGTGTGTAAACATCCATTATTTCCAACTCGACAAAACACACAACCCATTCATCAAAATAAAACTATTATTGAAATGGAAGACACCCCAGAAATACCCTATTTTAAAAATTTCACTACCAAAATAATTTAAAAATTTTGAGAAATTTATAAAACACAAATCCATAGGCACAATAAGGTTCCACATAAACACAAATTTTTTTTCACAAAATACTACTTTAAAATTAATTTCACAATAAATTCATAACAAACAAGACTCCCAATGCATACCACATACCAAGAGACTAAATGGGAGGTTGCGCAAAAAATACAAAAAATGTATACTAAGTGTGAAAAACAAATAATTAAAGATTCTTAAATTTAAAATTGAAAGTGAAATGTGATTCCTACCTTGAATACGTGGCGCGAAGATAACAACACATGTTCGAAAACATGCGGTAATGTCCAATGTGCTACAAAATAACCTCAAGGGCTTAAACACATACCAAAAATAAAAAACCAACTTGAGTATATTGAACCAAGGGGCGGGGAGAATCTATCACCACAAAAATGAAGCGCGACGACAACGAAAAACCCGTCACTGCTTCGCGAGGGTTTTAAAACATCCTAAACCTCCAAAATGACTAAAATAACACAATAAAAAATATGATTATACCAAAGGGAAGGTCTAGTCAGTAAGAGAGGTTGTGGTTCACCAAACACGAAGTCCGAGCGGGTTGCACAGTAGCCTGATGTTGGCCCGACGCTAATTTGTTGCTCGAGCGCAGAAAAGGAAGGGACCTGGGGTTGGATCAGGGTGTTAGAGCACTATGAGGGGTGTGCTGGCTACGGTGGCTGATGAACAAGGAGGCACAACATGAGACACTATAGGGAGAGGATGAGGTGAGGGGGATTCCGCGTCCGTGATGGGGGCTGCAGAAATGGAGTTGGAGGGGGAGTCTGGCAGGGGTCTGCGACAGAGGCAGCTGAACCAGAGCTAGAGGGGGAATCTAGTTAGGGTCTGCAATGTGGGGTGACTGGATGGGAGCCGGAGGGGGAAGCCGATGGAAGGTGAGCTGGGAAATGGTGGTGTGAGGCGGGGAGGGAGTTTCACCGGCATGGGCAGCTGGAGAAAGGAGTTGTGCCGAGAGGGCCTGCTACATGGAGGCAGGGAACTGCTGTTGAGTTGCGGTGGTAGCTGGAGGGATAAAATGGGGTGGCGTGCAAGAGCTGTTGGGGCACCCCAGAGAATCTATTGGGCAATTCTTCTGTGAAGGAGAGAAATGGCCTAGTCGCGCCGCACACTAGGAGCTCGCGCCTCACACTAGGAAGAAGAGTGGGGGGTAGGTCTAGTTCTCTACACATCACAAGGAGGGGAAACGTCCAGGATAAGGAAGCACACAGAAGGGGAAAGAGATTAGAGAGAGGGGGATGGACAAAAACCCTAAAAAAAGAGAGGTAAAAACCAACTTAAATGAAGAGAATGAAAAAAATAAATTATAATAACTTATCAATAATAATAGGAATAATAATAATAATAATAATAATATAAATAATAATAAAATCATGATGATAAAAATAAAAATAATAAATGTTTCCATATTATATCAATATTAATAACAACATTAACACAATAAAATTTTTAAATTACACCACAAATAATGTGTGTTCCAATTATAAAATCGAATTATTTTTATTTAAGTATTTATTTATTTTTCGATAATGACAGGTCACACAATGATTGGGCCAAGCTGCGCGGGGTTTTCAAAACATTCTATACCCAAGCGCCAACGATGTCAACCCAAAATGCATAGTTTTTAATGTAAATTCAAAAATATCATCTGAGACTGAGCACGAACCCCAGAAAATAATAATTTAAATCCCATGAAATCATAAAATAAAATAAACACATGGGTTAGGGTGTGAAAATTCTCCCCACCATAATGCTTTCCACCCCTGGAAAGCCACGACACAAAACAGTCGACCGATCAACACCTAAGGATTCCCCACAAACATGATCCATCCTCTTATCCCAAGGAAATTTTATCAACCACCAGTGGGACTGAACCTCATTTCTCAAAACAGACCAACATTAGAGGGGAGGCCTCAATGGACTCCCCCCATAATGACTCCACTAAAACCTGATAATGACATAAGAGAAAACCCAAAGAGACTCATGGTGGGTCTCCCCACCATAAATAAGTGACCTATTAGCGACCAAATAGAAATCCAACTTAGGCCAGAAACGGTCCTTACCCAAGCTATAAAAAGCACAACAAGAATATTTAAACCACCCAATCCTGTCCAAAAGGGAAAAGAGTTGATCCAAAAAGTTTGTGCAAAACAAAAACCCTTTCCCCATGGGTGGGGAGGGAGGGCCCAAGGATTGGATAACGGAAACCATAATGGACGACTAATCACGACCCATCACTTTAGGATGAACACAAAACAAAGTCGCAACTGATTCACATGGGTGTCCCACACATTTTAACTAATAAGAAACATGCATCCAAAAGTCAAAATCACTGAAATTGCATGAGGGATAAGTCCATCTTACACTTTGCAACATGAGGAAAATTACATCAATAGAGATATTAGAGCAGCAACACCAAAACTGTCTCACCACATAGTAGAGGTAAAACTTTAACCAGACTCCTTAAAATTCCCCGAGGTTTCTGAATACGTGCTGGCTTCACTCCGAGGCCTTTTGGCTGGTGCTATGATGGATAAAGAATATTCTACCTCGTAGTCATTTTCTGATAATCCCAACAAGAAACATACATCTTTTGATTTGACAATGGAAAGGATTGTGTTTGGAAATGAAAACCACACTGGCTTTGAAAACCGTAGTTCATCAAAAGACCCACGACATTCCCATACATTTGAAAACCCAAAAAACCATCATTAAAATGAAATAATATGATATCCCTTACACTGATCGGAATCATACTGAAGAAACATTGAACAAAAACCCAATATAACATCACATCTTAGAACATCCTCCACGACGCTTCCTAGAAATGCCCTGACAGAATCATCACAAGTGACCTGGGCATCCACATGCCTGGTAGGGTTTCAGAGAACTCGGGCATGACGGATTCTTGTGACCCAGCTTTCCACACTGATAACAGATGAAGATCTCTCACTATTAAGATAATGATGAAATATCCCGAGGACATTTTATTCCATTACATACTCTATTATCTTTTGATCGCTTACTCATCTACATTACAGATTCATCACCACTCCTCAGAGGGATCGAAGGAGGGAGGACTACTTCGAGCACTCCTCCCATCACAACTTCGACATGAAAATATTGTCTCTCCACATAGAAAAAATAAGTTAGGTTGGACTATGACATGTTCGAATGTAGATTAGGGCAAATGTCCACCTCGATGCGTCGAGCCTTCATGGGGTCATTTGTGGCTTACCCTGAATCATAAGGGACTAGATCCACAAAGCACCGAAAATATTCCAACATGGATCTATCACCCTGATACAGACAACACATCTCCATCCCCTTTCTCACCCTTTCATCCTCAGAAAAATATAGAAAAATGGAAAAGGCCTTGAAAAAATCCCATGTAAGCACTTGAAAGGGCTTCTTCCAAGACACTGACTTCCACCACATCCACGATGAACCTTCAAGCATGAAGGTCGCAAACTTGACCTTCAAAGACTTGGGAAACTCAAAGTGGATAAAGAATCTTCCAATATTCCACATCCAATCCTCTTCAATGGAGGATTCTTCTTGACCATAAAAGAGAATTGAATCTAGATTCCGAAACTCAAGCATAAAATCCTCAGGTTGATCAAGTGTACTACAATCACCCATAGAAGCTTCAAGGGGATAACCATTGGACAAAAAAATTTTAGAACCCAATTAAGGTCAACAAAATAAGTTAAATCCTCAAAAAAAAATTTCATAGATGACAAGCTCGAAATAGAAGAAATAAAGTTATCATACAATCAAATATTTTCTCATTTAAAACATTTTAAATTTAAAACAATCTTGGTGAGTTAAACCGTCACTATTGGTATCCCTTTGAATCTCACTCACATCCATGTATCTGTGCCACCCCGGGCATCCATCTATTTTACCAGACATCCGCTCATAATCCAACATTCTATCATGCATGGGAGCACCCTAAGGATCACCAAGGCCAAAACAATGAAACTTCATTTTCCAAAAATAAATCATTCATACAACTTCTTTTAAAATAGTCCACAAATTAAACATGTCATTTAAAATTACCATTTTTTTAAAACTATTTTTTTTAAATTTTGAAACACTCTCAGAAGTTACAGGAGACCCAAAACATCTCAAACAGGGAAGTAGTGTCAGTTGGAAACGTGAACATATGGTTGGAGGCCTTATGTCAATCACATCACCGACATGAAGAGTCTTTTTTGACCATGCTGCTAACTACACATGGATTGTCAGGCCATGAATCTTTGGAATATTAGCCAAACTCCTGTTTTCATACCCCAATCTCAAAACATTTCCATAAAAACCCAAATAAACAAATTAAATCGGACTTCCAATGGAAACCTGAGGATCAGAATGAGCAAGAGTTTGTTACGCTTTTCCCGCTCCTACCCCTCGAGTCCCGACATTCCTACTTTGTCTACCATGATATCCCAAATAACAAAGGGTTCCCTGAAAAGCGATGTCCGTTAGGATATGACCTCCTGTGATAAAATTTTTCGATGAACCAACCCAGGTAAACCCCGAACCGGTCACCAATGACGGTACGCGGAATGGCCCAAGTGGTGTTCCTTATCCTCCCGGGATGGAAACAAGCACCAGGGCATCAACAGGGGCTATGGGAACAATTTCTACCAATACAAATAAATAAAGCAGCAGAAATATTACAGATCAGAGCATAATAAATAAACCAAATAAATAGACTAAACAGGAACAAAATAAAATTTATAACTAGCTAAAATCGACGTCCGAACTAACACCGTGTTACCCCTTGGGGCACTCTCCGACTCAACGATAGAGTGCCGCCCCAGGCGATTGAACCCAAGCTAGAGCCTACACAAACACTAAAAATATAAGAGATCTATAGGCGTGAGTATTAATACACAGTAGGCTAGCTCGATACCTATTCTCAATGCACTACCATTAAAATTTATAAGCATCAATTCTATGTTTGAATGACAATATATTAAAATATGCATTTTTAAAATACATACAAAAAAACAAAGTTCAAGACATTTTAATTAATCATTAAAAAAACTAGATTCTAACTTTTGGTGTTACCATTCTACTTTAAGGGGAAAGAGATGATTTAATTTGAAAGTCACACTAAAAAGTTCAAAACACATCTTTTTTAAAAGGAAAACATTTTTCATATGAGTTAGGAAACTGAAACATCACTTTCCACAAAAAAACCACTCAAGAGAACCAAAGAAATCACATAGAAATGTCAATGTAAATAGGTAGGCCTGTTTCTCAATAATAGTTCAAATAGTTAAAAACCACTAGACATAAAAGAACCTGAGAGATCAAGAATAATCCAGATGACACTAATACCTGTGACCCCATCTACAGTAGCATGACACATACGATGAAATCTAACTCTACAAAATTCCCGGCCATCCATTCTCAGGAAGTCCGAGGGAAAATACCATAGTAATAAACCCAACATATCTGCCTAATATGGGAAACTAGTCAGTACTGTAACCAACCAGTCTAGTATGCATCTCAAACAATTCTCTCAATATGACTGGTTTGTATATCACAGGTATATATGTATATATAAAGTGAGTCAGCAGATGTCACTGAGTATCAAATCACAATCTTTACATATAAAAATTATTTAAATTTCCATGGAATATGTAAACACATCATTTATCAAACCTAAACATTGATAAAACTATTTATAATATATTTAGGCCACACACTCAATACCTGACCATTTTTAATAAAATGCCAAAACAAGCTAAAAACCAATACACACTTTTGTAAAATCCAAACCACTAGGAAAACCACAAAAAGTACAGAGAACATTGTTCCTCATGCTGCTGATACATTTATAAACTCCAGAAATTCATTTACCATCACACTTTTCTCTGAAAAGACCAACATGAATTTTATAAAGAAAACGAGGCGTGCATTGTTGAATAAAACAATTTCAATTTTACTCCCAACGAATTATGAACCCCAATCAGCATGCCATACATTTATTTAAATTGATGAACCTTGTTTTTAAAATTACAAACCATGTGTGTAAACATCCAGTATTCACAACTCGACACACCACACAACCCATTCATCAATAGAAAACTTTTTCTGAAATGGGACATGAAGCAGAAATGCCCTATTTTAAAATTCTCACTACCAAAATAATTTAATAATTTTGATCAATTTATAAAAAACAAATTGAGAGTCACAACAAGGTTCCACATAAACACATATAATTTTGCACAAAATACTATATTTATGTTAATTTCACAATAAATTTATAACAAATAAGACTCCTACCATTCACCACATTCTAAGATAATAACCATAAGGTCCCACAAACAATATTTAACATGTATACTAAGTGTGATAAACAGAGAAATATAGTTTCTTAAATTAGAAATGGAATGTGCAATGGGATTTCTACCTCAGATACATGGCGCTACGATAACAACGCATGTTTGCAATGACATGTTAAGGTCCAACGTGCTAAAAAATAACATCAAGGGATTGAAAAAATACCAAAAATAAAAACCCAACTAGATTATATTGAACCAAGTAGCAGGGAGAAACTCTCCCCACAAAACTGTAGCGCGACATCAATGAAAAACCCAAGACCGCTTCCCGAGGGATTTAAAACATCCTAAACCTACTAAAGTAACCACTAAAAATTAATCCACCAAACTAACTAAAATAACAAAATGAAGGAAAATGATTATACAAAAGGGATGGGCTGGTGGGGCGGAGAGGTTGTGGTGCCCCAAACACGATATTCGAGGGGGTTTCACACTAGCCGGATGTTGGACCATCGCTGATGTGTTGCTCGAGCGCAGCAAAGAAAGGGACCTGGGGATAGAGGAGGGTGTTAGGGCACTACGAGGGGTGCACTAGTAAGGGTGGATGAGGGCCAAGGAGGCATGACAGCTGGCACTACAGGGAGAGGCCGAGGTGAGGGGGACACCGCGTCCATGACGAGGCTACTGAACGGGTGCCATAGGGGGAGGCCGGTGGGGGTTCTGATGTGGGCCACTAAACGATATCAAGAGGGGGAAGCTGACGTGGGTCAACGATAGGGGGTGCTGGATGGGATCTGGATGGGGAAGCCAGCGGCGGGTGAGCCGAGCAGCGGTAGTGTGAGGTGGTTAGGGAGATGCACTGGACAAGGCAGCTGGAGAAAAGAGTTGCACTGGGAGGGCCTGCTACGGGGAGGCGGGGAGCAGCCGTTGAGGTGCGGCGGTAGCTGGACGGATGGAACAGGGCGGCGGGAAAGAGCCACTAGGGCACACTAGAGGTTCTGCTGGGGGCTACTACCAGGAAAGAGGGTGTTGGCCTGCTCGTACCACAAACCAGGAGCTCACACCGCACACCATCCAGAAATGAGGGAGGGATGGTCTAGTTCACTACGCATCACAAGGAGGGGAAAAGGTTGGTAGAGGGAGGCACACCGATGGGGAACGATAATGGAGAGAGGGGGGTTGAACAAAAACCCTAAAAAATATAGGAAAACCCCACTTAAAAAATCATATTAAAAAAGATATTGAAATAATATATCAATAATAATAATATGAATAACAACAATAATAATAATAATAATAATAATAATAATAATAAAATCAGGTTGATAAAAATAGAAATAATAATAGTTTTCATATTAGATCAATATTAATAACATCATTAACACAATAAAAATTTTAAATGACACCACAAATATTGTGTGTCCAATTACAAAATCCAATTATTATTTATTTATTTATTTATTTATTTATTGAAGATGGCTGGTCATGCAATGTCTGGGCGAAGCCACAGAGGGTTTTCAAAACTCACTCTGCCCAAGAACCATCGATGTTTACCCGATATGCATAGTTTTTAACGTAAACTCAAAAATATTATCTGATACTAAACACGAACCCCAGCAAAAATAATTTTAATCCAAATAAATAATAAAATAAAATAAATGCATGGGCCAGGGTGTGACATGAATCATCGATCAAAATTGTATAGATATAATAATGGTAGAGTCCTTATTGATACTTGGACTCTGTTATGAGTATATAGAGTTTTTTATTATCCCTATTGATATTTCTCTTATTTTAATGACATAAATTATGATGAGATGAGAAATAATTTAATGCTTGTTTTTGGAAATTTGAGGACATCCTACAAGGTAATGTTATACTCACACCTGTATAGGAATTTCCCACAAGTTTCATTTCTTATATAGAACATATATATTTTTATGGTCTCCTAGGAGGACTAGAATTAGGTAGATCATAGTGAGTCTGACTGACTATGATTGTACAAAATGTTTCCCTTTATAGTAGTCCCATATTTCTCTATTGGTTGGTATATTTTCATTTTTATGGGATTGTATTTTTTCCTTATTCTACAGTACATTTTCAAACTCTGATTGTGGGATTTAAATTTCTACATGCATTATGGAATCATAATTTTTTTTCACATTAAACATTTCTTCGTATTTAGTGTTTTTTGTATTTTTATAGGTATATTAGGATAATTCCTCCCATGTGTTTCAAGTTGAAACTAAGCACTAGTTTCCGTCCCATAGTCTATTGGTGGTGATATTGGGGTGGTCAAACACAACTTATCACTATCATGGTGTGTATAATATGGGCATTTTTTGTGATATAATGTTATCAAAGGGGTTCAAATTAGTGTATTAGTTTAATGATTTTATATCCATGTGATTTGGTTTGGGATTTATGAAAATACCCAGAAATTTGAAGGAAATTGTTTTCTTCATTTCTTTGGAATTTTACGAGTCTGTGGATTCTGAAGGTACTTGATTCTGATGCCCGGTGTGCCCGGAATCAATTTCCGCATTTTAGCACATGTACATTCAGCAAACGAACGAGCGGAATTTTCTATATTTGGAACCGGTCCTCAGAATTGAAATCTGAGGGCACCGATGAACTCATAGCGCCAGTAATTACTTAAGGGGACCTTTATGGTTGTTGTGTTTTATGCGGGTTATAAATTATTAATTGGGGATTAAGTCTAAAATAAATAAAATTGTTAGAACAATTTTATTTGTTTCTAAGGTGGTTATATCCTACAAAGGGGAGTTAATGGTGGGACCCACAACCACCTAACTACCCATGTGTGGATATTTGTGAGGTGGGTCCCACCTAATCCCCAAAAATTCAACTCCCCCTAAACTCCTTAAACTCCATTAAATTAATTGGAAACCACCATAATTAATGTGACCCTTCCACATCCTCTCTCTCACTCTTTAACACTTGACAACATAACTTAATAAATAAATTGAACCTCTTCAATTAATTAATTAATTCTTGGAATTTTGACTTTTAAATTGCTTGTGTTAATAAAATAATAGAATTAGCCTATTATTTTAGTTTAGGACATGTTGTGTTGTGAGTAATTGGAGAGAGATCTTGTGTAAAAGGAGGAGGAAGTTCCTCCTTAGTTGAAGAACATCATCCTCCTGCGAAGAATGATGCCCCTTCAACGAAGAACGACACAGCGATGAATGATCCACGTTCCTCCCATCTTCTACATCCTATGCATAAAGGGAGAAAATACAACCGCAGGGAACTCACCAACAATGATGGTTCCTTCCCGGCGTTGACGGAGCGACAATGCATTATGCTTCATTTTTGTGCGGGATGATGGCCGATGATGAAACAGGGCCACAACGGCAATTTGAATTCGTCGTAGTGAAGAGAAGGTCCCGGGGGAGCCACGGGAAATGTCGGTGGGAGAATCGGACCACCAGAGGGCGTCCGGTGGTCCATGGAAGACGCTGTTGGCGCGCCCCGCCAGCACGGTGGCACCGGCATCTGGCGGGGGCGGGCCGCTGGAGCAGTCCACCGTGGATGAGCCGCAGAGGCGGTTGAATACCGGAACGACATTTCCATTCCGGATATGGAGGGGCGCGACATTAAGCTGCACCAGCTAATGGAGGCCACGCCTCCTCTCGGCCAGCTGGTCGAGCCGGCCTTCCCCGGCTGCGCCGGGGCGTGCCATGCGGGCCGGGCCGCGCCGGCCGAGCCGTGCCACACCTGCCGGGTCGATCCGTGTCCATGCGGGCCTGTCCTAGACCCCCCCCCCCTTTTAGGACCGTTTACGGTTAAATGACCACATCATGATCTATGGACCTCAGATTAACACACAGTCTATTGTGTAGGATTCCTTGGATTGAGTACAGCTGGGTTGGTTCGAACCTAAAACCAACCTGGCCCTCAGAGTGGATAGGCTTATAACATGAGGACTGGATGTCTGATTGATGTGTCGTCGACTTCATTGGATTCTATTGATGAGAGAGTTCTTTTTTGCATACTCCACCTGAGATTTGAATGCAGTTGGAGTATGGTCAGGTTGGTTTAGCTTATAAACCAACTGGGCCCCTGTAACGGAAAAGCCAATAACTCTCAGACCGGACGTCCGTTTGATGAACTATCAGTGGTGTTGGAATCATCGTTTAGAAATGGTTCCATTGAGTATACCCCATTGGAGTTCGGGGTAAAGTTGAGTTACAGTGGAGTTGGTTCGTACACGAATCCGACAGGGCCCCCGAGACTAAAAGTCTAATAACTCACAGACCGGGCGTTCGATTGACGCGCCATTTGTTGTGTTGAGACCCATATGACGAGGTTGTCCTTTGTGATATTTCTTAATGTGATTTTGAGATACTTAGAGTATCGACCAGTAGCTCGTGGAGAGGATCCTCCCAGAGACGAGCATTCGGAGTGCAGAGACCTGTTAGCTGTCTGAAACCTGATGACTGCTAGTCCGATTCGTTATGGAATGACTTGAATAGCCCAGTGGGGAGCACAAATATGTTGGGGTGGCAGAACCCTGGTGGAAAAGCACTACTTTGTGAGGTGTAAGACCCACGGTACTTGACAGGAGGTGTACCAATATAGGCTATGAGGGGGAGCACTACTGTTCGAGGTGGCAGACCCATGGGGGGGGGGAGCACTACTTTGTGAGGTGGATGACTCGCAGTACTCGACAAGAGGAGTACCTCTGCAGTCTATGGTTAGTGATTATCACCTCAGAGTCATGAAAGGATCACTATAATCAGCATAGGAGGAGTTCTCCAGTAGCTGTGGTTTCGATATCATGAATAAAAATTCTGGTTTGAGTTGAGTTAATGACCTTTGTGTTTTTGTAATGATTGAGATGGGTTATTTGTTAACATAGGTATATATATGGGAATATAACTAATTAAAGGTTATCTGTTGAGATATTTCATTGTGGTAATCCTTGTTTGATTTTTGTGTGACCTTGAGGGTCTCGGGGTCCCTACTGAGTATCGTTATACTCACCGTTGTACGGGATATGCCTGCACCTCGTTGTGTTGGATGCAGACGATAGACAATGCTGACCGAGGTAGAGTGTATGAAGGGTGGAAAGTACTCGGAGGTGGACACTCGATGTGATGGCACATGGAGCGGACCAATAGACATAGAGTGTGGAGGAGGAAATCTGTACCTACCCTTCAGGTAGGAACCCATAGGACGATCCAGGAGTTGCTTCACCATTCAGCTGTTTGTCTTTTCAGTTGTACTTTCATTAAGTTGTAGTTATACCTTCCTATTAGGCTTGTATTCCAGCCCATGTGTACTTTCAACACACTTTTTATACTGCTTTATTTTGTGTTTACTTTCGTTTGTACTCTGGTTGAATGTGTTTACATTTTATAAAGGCAATGCCTTCCCAGTTATAGGGATTTATGCCTTTGGTTCTAGTCGTCATCCCCTGGCCTATGGAAGGCGGGCTTGGGGTAGTCACGACACGGGCCCCGAGGACGGGTCATGATAAATTGGTATCAGAGGATGTCGGTTCTACCATAGAACATAGGATACTGATATTTTCATTCTGTAAAGAATATTGTTATGGGTACTAAGTGTGGTCTTCAGTTCATGGAGTCCAGTATTGGTGCGGTCGGCCGACGCATACATACACCAAAACCTTGACTTCTGATTTCTGACTCAGTGCATGAAAACACTGATTGAATGTGTGTTTTCAAAAGTTTTCCTTTATGTCACCTCAACCCTGGTCAGCTCACCAGGTATAGTCTTCTGACCGTGTCGCATCTGTTCCTTCAGGATGCCTCCCCACCGATGACCAGTTAGAGCCCCGAGAGTTGTAGGTACTAACAACCCACCGAGCGATGAGGCCTCAGTACAAGGCCAACTTCTAGTTGAGGCACCAGCAGAGGAACCAGTGGTACTACCACCCGTTGGGCCACCGATGCCACCAGCCCCAGCAGTAGGTGATGCACGTCGCTTGAGCCCGCTGCACGAGTTCTAGCGCTAGAGGCCACCAAGGTTCCGGGGAAAGATGATCCCACAGGCGGCTGAGGATTGGTTGGAGGCTATAGTGAGTGTGTTTAGGCTAGAAGGGACACCCGCAGCCTTTATGGTGATTTTTGCTACCAGCCTCCTTTAGGCAACAATAGGAAGATGGTGTATCCTGATGCTCCAGAATCACAAAGAAGCAACACTCCTATTGGAAAACATCGAGAGACTGTTCCAGGCGGAGTTTGTACCAGCCACCCTTCGAGTGGTGCAGATAGGAGAGCTATTTCATCTACATCAGGGAAACATGATAGTTGCACAGTATTAAATGAGGTTTAAAGACCTCTCGTGCTACTCTATAGATATGGTACGGGACCCGTTCATCAGGCCCCAAACCTTCGATCAGTGGCTCAGAGGAGATATTAGAGATTCAGTTGTCTACCACAACATCCCGACGCAGAGAAGATTGTTGGAGCGAGCCCTCCTTATGGAGAGTTTCCTTGTTGAGAAGTCTCCAGCAGTAGAACCCACCACTAGTCGACAGGCAGCGGAGTCTTCTGCAGCTGGTAGTTGAAAGATGATGTAGAAGTCTAAGAGGACCAGACCCACAGGTGGTCGAACGTATGACTCAGGATCATTAGTGCGAGGCACCTAGGGTAGAGATAGAGACAGACAATCCATGTTGTTTTACACATGCGGCAGACAGGGTCACATGGCTCATGACTATCCATCCCACTGCTCATATGATCAGCAGATATATGAAGGACCTTCCAGGCATAGGCAGAGGTTCGATCGAGACAGTGCGTAGGGTGAAGGCGGACGAGGCAGAGGAGCTGGCCGTGCTGCTAGAGGTGGACGACGCTTCGAATCGTTGTCACCACCACCACCCAGAGGTCCACCCCGACCGCAGAGGGTGGGTGGAAAACGGAGATCACAGCTTCAGGAAGCTGAAGCATACAACCATGGAACTCTGAAAGCAAGTGGACAGGAGCGGGACTAGTTCTAGGAATGGAGGACTTTGTTCATGGCGCTTCTAAGCATCCTTGTTGTTGATGTTTGTGGTCGTTATGAGTCTTTGTACATTGATATGCAGTAATAAAAGACAATTATTCTTGTGATGTTTTCTTTCCTATCCTTCTTGTATGGTTGATAGTAAGAGGTTCCAGTTAAAACAGATGACATGACCCTCACATTCGTGATTCATACTGGAGGAGACCCAGTGACCACACACTGATGTCGACAGTGTGACTAAACCCTTGGAGGTGAGAGTGATGGTTGGATCTCTTGGTAGTAGCGTCGAAGCCTTACGACATCATCCATGACATGAACTATACCGTTCATGTCAGGATAGGTTATATTTGGCAAAGAACATGATTCATCAAGGGGACGAGACCAGATTTATCTTCTCGGAAAAGGAGTAAACTTTGTAGCTCTTGTAGGACCAGAGATGGTTCAGTCTAGGATGGAGAAAGTGCAAATCATCCAGGAGTGGATGAAGAATACACAGAAAAGATATAATTCCTATGCGGATAAAATACGGAGGCCACTGGAGTTCGAGGATGGCGACCATGTCTTCTTACGGGTCTCACCTCGATGAGGTCAAAGGAAATTAGGTAGAGGCGTCAAGTTAACTCCATGATTCATTAGAACATTCTAGGTCCTCATTAGGGTATGCGAGTTGGCTTACCGTCTCGCCCTTCCACCTCAGTTGCACTGGGTTCATGACGTCTTCCACGTATCTCAGCTGAGGAGATACGTGCATGACCCATCAAACATCATTGACCATTGGTAGCTGGACATCGATGACAAGGCGACTATCACAGGATTATAGTAGAGATTGAGGATCGACAAAATCGGGTCCTACGAGGATGGTTGATTCCTCTTGTGTGCTTTCTCTGGAATGTCAAGAACCTCCAGGAGTGAAAATGGGAGCGGGAGGCTCACATGCATGCTCGGTACCCCTTTTGTTTCCCTAGCGTGTGGTGTAGCTTTAAGGGGGCGTAAATCCATATGGTTGGAGTAATATAATGATCCAGAAATTTCAAGGAAGTTTTTTTTTCATAATTTCATTGAAATTTTATGAGTTTGTGGCTTCTAACGGCACTTGATTCTGAGGCCCGGTGTTCCTAGAACCAATTTCATATGTTTAGCTCGGGTACGTTCAGTAAACAAACGAGTGAGTTTTTCTATCTTTTGAACCGGTGCTCGGAATTGAAATCTGAGGGCACTGATGAACTTGCAACACCGGTAACTTCTTAAGGGACCTTTACGGCAGTTGTGTTTTATGCAGTTTGTAAATTATTAATTTGGGATTTGGCTTAAAATAAATAAAATATTTAGAACAATTTTATTTATATCTAAGGTGGTTATATCCTACAAATGGGAGTGAATGATGGGACCCAAAACCACCTTACTACCCATGTGTGGATATTTGTGATTTGGGTCCCACCCGAGCCCCAACCTTTCACCTCCCCCTAAACTCTATAAACTCACTTCAATTAATTGGCAACCCCCTTAATTAATGTAACCCTTCCACGCCCTCTCTCTCCCTATTTAACTATTGCCAACATACCATAATTAATAAATTGAACCTATTCAATGAATTAATAAAGTGTTTGAATTTTGAATTTTAAATTTCTTGTGTTAATAATATAATATCATTAGCCTATTATTTTAGTTTAGCACATGTTGTGTTGGAAGAGATTGGAGAGAGCTCTTGTGTAAAAGGAGAAGGATGTTCCTCCTTCGTTAAAGAACATCATCCTCCCACGAAGAACGACAACCCTTCAACGAAGATCAACTTGGAAAAGAACACACCACGTTCCTCCAATATTCTACTTCCTCCGCATCAATGGAGGAAATACAATCAGAGGGACCTCTCCAACGACGACGATTCATTCCCAGTGTTCACGGAGCAACAACGCTTTCTGCGTCTACGACGAATGAACCATAATTGAGGTAGGGGAATATTCTATATTTCTCATTTTTGTGTTTTATACTCTTTTGCATGAGCATTTATTTATATGATGTTTGTATAATTTATTCTTGAATAAATTATACCCTTGCCGTAGTTGAATGCAAGTGTTTGATTATTGCCAATTGATAACTCCTAACGTGGTGGGTGTGAGCCGAAAAAACACGGACTAACGACCCTCCACTAGTTTTTTGTTTGTGTGAGGGGTGACAGGTGATAATGATATGGGGCCGCAATGGCAAGTTGTAGTTGTCCTAGTGAAGAGAAGTTCCCGAGAGAGCAGCGGGTGTAGACGGTGGGCGAATCGGACCACAGGAGTGCGTCTGGTGGTCCACGGAAGATGATGTAGGCACGCCACTGTGGCGGCGGCAGCGCACCACCAGAGTAGTCTGCCGGGGCTGAGCCACGGCAGTGGTTAAAGACCAGAACGGCTTTGTCGTTCCCGATATGGAAGTGTGCCGCATTAAGCTGTGCGAGCTAAGGGAGGCCACGCCTCAGCTCGGCCAGCTGGCCGAGCCAGCCTTTCCCGGCCGGGCCAGTGCGGGCTATGCGGGCCGGGCCGCACCCAGCCAGGTTGGGCCGCACCCTTCCGAGCAAGTCCCGGACCCAGGTAGGGTCGACCGGATTTGGGCTGACCCAGGGTGGGTTGGGCCGGGTCGGACCGGGCCCAGACCCCCCTTTTTCGGACCATTTACGGTTAAACCGCCATATCTTGAGCTACATACCTCTGATCAATGCATCGTTAGTTGCATAGGTCTCCTTGGACCGAGACATTCATTTCAGTATATTACACTCATAGTTTCAGTGAATTATGTGTATGGCCGGGTTGGTTCGAACCCGAAACCAACCGGGCCCTCGGAGTGGAAACACTTATTACTTGAGGACCTGACTTTCGATTGATGTTCCGTCTACTACGTTGGATTCATCATGATGAGACAGTTCTTTTGACATACTCCACTTGAGGTTTGGATGCAGTTGGATTATAGTCAGGTTGGTTTAGCTTATAAACCAACTGGGCCCCCGGAACGGAAAAGCCAATAACTCTCCGACCGAATGTCCATTTGATGAACCATCAGCGGTGTTGTTATCATCGTTGAGAAACGGTTCCTTTGAGTATACCCCAAGGTAGTTCGGGGTATAGTTGAGTTATAGTCTGGTTTGTTCGTACATGAAACCAACCGATCCCTCGGGACTAAAAGTCTAATATCTCACAGACCAAGCGTCCGATTGACGCACCGTCTGTTGTATTGAGACCCCTACGATGAGGAGGTCCTTTGTGATATTTCATCGTTAGACTTTGAGATAATTGGAGTATCGACCAGTAGCTCTTGGATAGGATCCTCCTGGAGATGATCATTTGGAGTGCAGATACCTAGTAGCTCTCTGAAACCTGATGACTATTTTTCCAATTCATTTCGGAGTGACTTGAATTACGCAGTGGGGAGTACTACTGTGTTGGTGTGGCAGACCCATAGTGGACGAGCACAAATTTTTGAGGTGGAAGTCCCACAGTATTCGACAGGAGGAGTACCTCTATAGGCTATGAGGGGGAGCACTACTGTGTGAGGTGGCCTCCCCCTGAAGGGGGAGCACTACTTTGTGAGGTGGACGACCCGCGGTACTCGACAGAAGGAGTACGTCAGCAGTTTAAGGTTAGTGAGTAGCACCTCAGAGTTGCGACAGGATCACGGTACTCGATAGAGGAGGAGTTCTCCTGCAGCTGTGGTTTTGATATTGTGAATAAAAATCCTTGTTTCAGCAGAGTCAATGAACTTTTGGTTTTTCTCATGATTGAGATGGGTTACTTGTTAACATAGGTATATGTATGGGAATATACGTAAGTAAAGGATATCTATTGAGATCTTTCATTGTCGTTATCCTTGTTGGATTTTAGTGAGAAATTGAGGGTTTCTGGGTCCCTACTGAGTATCGTTATCATCACCCCTGCATGGGCTCTGCCCGCACCTCGATGTGTTGGATGCAGACGACGGACATTGCTGACCGAGGTAGATTGTACGAAGACTGGACAATACCCGAATGTGGACACTTGGGGTGATGGCACACGGAGCAGACCGATAGATGTTGAGTGCTGAGGAGGAAATCTGTACCTACCCTTCAGGTAGGAACCCGGAGGATGATCCAGGAGTTTCTTCACCATTCAGCTATTTGTCTTTACAGTTGTACTTTATTTCAGTTGTAGTTGTACCTTTCTATTGGGATTTTATTCTGGCCCCTTTATACTTTCATCACACTTGTTATACTGCTTTACTTAGTGTTTGATTCTGCTTGTACTCTGGTTGAATGTGTTTACATTTTATAAAATCAATACCTTCTCAGTTATAGAGATTTACGCCTTTGGTGCCAGTCGCCAGCTTGTGGCCTATGGAAGGTGAGCTTGGGGTAGTCACGACATGGGCCCTGAGAACAGGTCGTGACAAATTAAGGAAACATAGTTATTGTGTTTTGAGTTTTTCATTCAATCCATGGAATCTAGTTTTGGTGTGGCATCTAATGTATCGTTTCATCAAGACTTTGATGACCTTATAATTGACTTGATACTTTTATTAACTGGTATTTGGGAAAACATTGGTTCATGAATCATATAGGAATGTGTTTTAGTTTCCATGTCCTTATTCAAGAAGCTGCCCAGATATAATCCTTAACTATTAAACATCAAGATTTTATATTAGGATTCATCTATGGTAGAAGAAATATATGATTTCATATCTAGATACTGAATATTATCCTCCATATGATGATGATTTAGTATACGGCTCTATAGAGGAGGTGGTTTATTTGATTGGTTTTCCAATTTTTCCTCCACCTATTGAGATACATTATTTTACAAGAAGTAATAGTTAATGATTTGCATAGTTTGACTATATTACGAGGGTATTAGAGGAAGTGAACTCTTAGGTTTTGATTTGATCCAGACCCATATGAAGATAAGGACCTGCTAGATGTAGTTACCTAAATTATCCACCCCGTGATGACTCACACATATCAAATAGTGGTCATAATGGGGATTCATCTTTAGGTATACATTTGGCGATCCTAGAGTCTTGTGAAATATTCAAACAATGAGATGAATCACATTTGGATAAAGTTAATTTGAATCATCATCGAGAAATATATTCCATCGACATTATGATTTGTATTTATATAGAAGCTTCTAGAGCTTCATTAAGGTTGTATGACCATGGAAGAGTATTTTTCAAGGTTTACTAACCTATAGAGATACACTATATATTTTTTCTGGGATCCATTTTATTGATAAAATACCATTGATCAGGGACTACATCATGATATTTGGGCTATTGTAACATGTATATTCATTCCCACCTGTGTTGTGGTTCTTGAGCGGGACATAGTAATTGAGAGCATCCTGGGTGAGAAAAAAATGAATATTTGTCCTAGTTATGGGAAATCCAGATATGAGAGGTAAAAAGTTGGTAGGTGATGATAATATTTCATAAATGGTCATGTTACATGTGTCAAGACGTGATATCATGATAGAGGGACTGTGGTACATGGCTCTCAAGATAATTATTATCATACTAGAGTGGCGATGTTTCTATTTTGATGGCTGGGGAAATCATTATCAAGATTGTTAGACTCATTATATATTTGATAGAGAGATGGTTGATGGGCCACAAAGTAAATTATATTGTTAGGTTAAAATAACTCCATTAGGAGGACGATTCGAATGAGGTTTATGGTGAGTATCTTTAAGTGGTAGAGTTTTTGACTTGTTTCCACCACGATTCCAAGGTGGTATGTGATATATATGAGGATATGGTAGTTTGAAAAGAGGATAGATATAGTCCATCGAGGATTATGAAACTGAGGATCTAGGGATGAGTTGAGGAATGATATTTGTCTTTTTTACAATATCTACAGTGCTGATAGAGATCGGTGTGAGCCACTATTTTCTTGTAACATCTCTTGTTTGAGACTTAGAGATTATGGTCAGCCCATGGCAGGATCCTTGATCTTGAAGAATCATTAAATAGTAGATTCAATAATCACACACTAATATTATGTGATTTAAATAAATATTATTGGGAGGGTTATATTTCATAGGGATCTATTTTTATAATTGATAGGGCCTTACGAAGTCAGATAGGTTATGGACTGGTTATCCAGTGTTTATTCTCAGATTGACTATTTTAGGTGGTGGGTGTAGTGTTTATGAATTGATAGAATGAGGATTTCATTTTATTGGTATGAATGAAAAATAGGAAGATCTATATGGCATCATATGTACGATGATATATCCAATTTTTCATTATTTAGATAATATTACCCTATTAGAATTAGATTTTATGGGATTTTAGCTTCATCTAGTGGTGGTGGAGTATGATGGCATTGTTCACGAGGTTGTGTCGGGATTACCACCTTACTGATAAATATAATTATATATAGAGTACACCCATGTAAATATATAATATCTACTACAACATACTAAATGTACCTCACAAATCTTTTTGAGATGATGGTGCAATTAAAGGACCTACATAGGAAGGGATTTATTATACCCAATGATACACCCCTAAGAATACCTAGGATTGTTCAAAAAAAAGGGGGATATTGGATTTTTATTGTAAGTAATTTAATGGTTCAAATACCCAGAGATAATGAAAAATGATTATCCACTTCTGATGATCATCAGCCTTATCAAAAATATGATAGGGTTCATATTCTACTTGAAGATAGACCATAGGTTAGCTTATCATCAGATTCACGATTGAGTCATGGATATAGTAATGATGGAATTTTGATGCTATAATGGTAATTATGGGTACTTGGTGATTCCATTTTTCATAAATATTTCCTAATTATTATTCATGGGACCCATAAATCAGATCATTCAGCTTTTCTTAGATTGGTTTGTGGTTCTCTTCATTGATGACATCATTGTGTAATTAGCATCCGAGGATGAGCATGTGAGACACTTGAGGATAGTCCTATAAATAATATGAAACAAATATATTTATAGGAAAAAAATGAATTAGTTTTGTATTCTAGATGTCCACTTTTTGGTATATTTCATCTCAGAGGAGTGAGTAGCAGTGGACCCTAGCATGGTTTAGGCATTGTTATCATGAGAGCCACAAAAGAGTGTGATAGATTTTTATAGCTTCTGTGGGTAGGATAAAACAATACAACAGATTCATGATTTATTTCTAATGAATATTAGATCTTTTAACTACTAGGACCTAGAATGGATATCCATCAATGTGTATGGAACTGTTGCTACAATCGTTTCATGAATTGTGGCTGAGGTTGATGAAAACCCCCGTATTGTGACTGCCTAAGGAGGGTGTCAGGTGTGTAGTGTGTTATGATTACATAGGGACCATATATGGTTTTCCTATTATTAATATCTAGATTATGATTTGTTATGGGTCCTAACAGTTGACACTATACAAGAATAACATTTGGACCCACAATATTGACATGGAAGCAGTAGTATTCACCTTAAAGACTTGGTGACACTACATTATTGATGATCATTTTGTCATATATTTTTACAATAATTTTTTCAACTATATATTTCCATAGAAAAATAATAACTTGTTATAGAGGTGATGGATATAGCTCCTCTAGTATTTGAAATTCTAGATGGTATATACTCTTAGGTAGGGGAACAGGGTGGAATATATTATCGTTATGAGATCTTGTTCGAAGTTGTTGGATGGGGTGTCAAAGAAGTTTCCCCCATTTCATTTTTTCTATGTGATGTGGATACATCAACATATCTTCAATCAATGGCTATTACCATAGTCCATATACAATGTTTTTGGGAGGATCATCAAAGATATACCAATTGTGGGACATTATATTCTATGATACAGGCTGGACATGACCTTGGTGGATTTTAAAAATGCTGGGAGCATATCACCCATTTCAGAGGATAGATGATGGTACCAGTGATGTTCTACGAGCAGGTTCATAGAGTGTTAGATACAACCCCATTAGATGTACATCCAGTTTTGGATAATATGTTACATGAATTTCAATGTCATATCTAGTGTCTAAGAATGAAGAAGTCTATAACTATGTTTTTATATAAATATCCTACTTTTTAGAAGGTGAAGGATATTAAGTAGGCTCTTATAGTATTAGATCATCCCCATGAGGTTATGGAGTGGAAGTGGGATGTTATATAAATGGAACTCATAATGGGGTTACCATGAATTACTAGAGGAATGATTCTTATTGGATGACCATAGAGATACTCCTCATGTCGTTCTACAACCTACTTATATGAGAAATGAATTTAGTAGATATACTATGCCACATTTATGTGTAACAGATATTCTAACATCATAGATAACCTTGATTACCATTTTTGATCATGATACTCTCTTAATTTAATTATTATGGGGAGGATTACTAGAGGGCTTTGGGACACTTTTTTATCTTCTCAAGGTGTTTGACCCCTATAATAACATCCAGATGTGGCATACAATTTATTTTATAGAGGATATGTTTCAGGATAACCACTTGGACATTTTATGTAGTTGGTAGATTTCCTATAAATGGTTTAGTTTTCATATAACAATATTTAATAATCCACTATTAGTATATAACCTATTGAGACCTCTTATAGGGGACCCTACAGGTCACCACTATGATGGAAAAGTCTAGGAGATTTAGCACACATGGTCTCGAAGATTCTAATTGTGACAACCGATATGGTTTAGATCATCCAATATTGGATGAAGACTACCCAGTTATTTCAAAATCCTTATGAAGACTATTGATGGTGGCCTTTATAGATTGACAATGATAATATGTGCTCCTAAGGGTCTCACCGTGATGTGTATTGTCAATATTTGTTCATGGAAGCATTTTATATCCATAATTCATTGGTCCATTGTAAATACGTTTTAGGGTTTCCATTGTGGCCAACCGCTTGGACCTACCACCGCAGTTATACTAGGTATAAGATTTCATCCAAATGTTGTAGTTGATAAGGTATGTGGATGACCTATTTCATGTTATCAACATGGGAGAGAAGGGCATTGAAGATGGAGATAAATTTTTAGAGTACCTATAATATATTGATGATCATTTGTAGAAGATAATTAATGCATGATTGATTCCCTTGGTTCAAGTTTGGTGGTAGTACTGAAGTCTCTAAAAGGGAATCTGCTAGTGGGAGACTCATATACGAGCCTCATAATATCATCTTTTGTAGTTGGTTATAGTTTTTCGTATGAAAATCCCTACATTTGTGGGAAGTAGGTGTCCCTATTTTCTTTCATATAATTCATTGGAATATATGAAATATTATTTTTGGATCTATAAGTTCTTATTTCAGGATATTATGTGGTTAGTGGTCTCCGGTGTTGTTATAATAAAAGAATAAATGCACTATATCATATTCACTTACTTTTTTGAAAATAATATAGTAACACAAAAAATGAAGTCCTGGATTGGAAATATGAGACAAAAATTACTATAGAACATATTTTTTACCCTTGATTTAATGTTGCCTTTTTTAATTTTAAGTGTTTGGAAAGATAGTTTTTATGGAAGAATTAGTAAATTAAATTAATTAATTTATTAACTTATTCCCCATGTACTAGACCCCATTATAATAATAAGGTTGAAAATTATCCCTATGTTTATAATTATACCAATATATATTAGTACAAGAGTCATTATAAGATCATTGGTCAGTGTTAGGGTCATGGATTGATGATCTAGGTACCCCAATAGTTGGAAAAAATAATGGAGGTCATTGATCTCAACAACGATGACAATGTAGATTCTTTTTTCATTAGTGATTGATCTCATCTCATAGTAGAGTGTTTTTACATGTTTTATTCCATGTTAATTATTATATGATGAATGTGAATAAAATAAAAAAACAACATTATTCTCAAGTCCTTCATCCATTATGGATTTTGGACATCTTCTAATGATATTAAGGAATTTATTTTCTTGGTTTATTATTGGTACATCATTTATCTTTCAAATGGAAACTAATAGAGGCTATCTTAGACAATGGTTGAGGATTGTTCCTTATTTTTTATTTTTTTTATTTCTTATTTAATCACTAAATCATCACTAAGCACCAATTTGGTTCTCAGTTCAAAAAAATAATCATTCTTTAATCATTTTGAGACAATTCCTTGGGACAATGGATTGATACAGATAATTATAGTTCACAATTTATAGTGGTATTATGGGAGAGATAGATAAAATAGACGATTTGAGGTGGATAAAGATTATATTTGAAGATACTTGGTTGTGGTTTAACAGGCAACATGTGGTGTGTTGTTATAGGAGATGATTCTAAAGAGGAGCAGATGGATGGAATTCGGCTACCGATGATGTCAACGCACAAATGTTTCTATATCCATGATTAGTGGTTATTTTGGTGGAAGATCTAGAACTAAATATGGTGCTTGTGATATGTGTAATTTCTATAATCTTACAAAATACTCTATGTGTAGTCCCATTATCACATAATTTGTTGTCCCCCTTATATAGTATTAGGTTTTTTACATAGAGATATGTATCACACACCATTTGATATGTAGAGCACACCATGTTACCTGGGGATCGCGACTTGTTATTTTCCCTAGAGGAACATGAGTATGGACTCTGCAAGAGATATGGGGGAGAGAATAATATAATTATATATCCCAATACTCAGACATAGTCATATACACAGGTATGAACACATTATATGTAAATGGCATGCAGTGCATGGGCATGACCAGATGTACATGGGCTCAGGCTAGTGACATGTTGAATTCCTTATCGACCACTAAATGACACATATACTTAGAAAACACCAAATTTATCAATAAAATTATATGTTTTGTGAGATATAATTTCATATGGATGCCTATGGTATGAATGAAAAGTTGTGTACCCCACAATACGCACTATGTACATTGTCCGAGGCAGGTTGAGGCCCTCTATTTCATCATGTTAGACTAGTATCAGTTTATTTTGTTCCCATGGTCCATCCCCCATGAGATTATAGTGTGGAATTATTCCCTCATCATAATTTTTATATTCCCTACATGTGTTGGTTTTATATTTAGTTTTTAGGAATCCCTCCATGACACTTGGGATGGCATCCTCTGTTGTATCATCTTTCCTAAGAGGGGTTCAAGGGATCTTTTGTAACCAAATTAGGCTATTGTATGATTCCAAAAATTATAGGTATCTTCACTTTGGTTTTTCGTTCCCCCACCATAATCCATTAGTATTATTCCCTATTTGTTTATTAAGATATTTAGAGATCCATTGTGTAATTATTTGATAAGGCCTGATGAGCACTACTTCTTAGATGAGTACCATCAGTGATTGCATGGCTCAAGAGGTGGATTATCCAAATATATTTTATCCTTCAATACATGATAAAAAACCTATAAATGGATGTATGGTTGATACAACTTTGATTCTTATAGACTGTTATGATTATATATGGTTTTTAGTATCCTTATTTTGATATCTCATGTGCTATGGACATACCGTGTGATGAGATGACTACACTATTGATTATTATGTTTCTTGTATTTAGGTTTTCCTTCTAGGTATTATAGTACTCACTCATGTTTGGGGAGATCCCACACATTTTGTGTTTTATACAGATGATAATCCTTTTGATGGGGTCCTAGGAGGATTAGGAGCAGGTGGAGCATAGTGATCAAGACTGAATGTGTTTGTACAAGGAGTTTTTCATGATAGTAATCCCATCCAAATGAGTATGATGGAATCACAACACTGTTATTTGTATTTTATTATGCCCTTCTGTTTTTTTTACATTTTCCTACTCTGATTGGGGGACTTTGATTAATTCATGCATTGTGTTATTAAATATATAATTTTATCTTTCCTCATTGTATGTGTATTTAGAGTTGTGTTTGTGTTCATACAAGTATATTTTGATAATTACTCCCATGTGTTTGATATTCTCACTTTGAAATGTTATCCATCTCTAGGGTTATTTTAGGTTGGAATTAAGAGGTCACACTCGGCTTACAACCTGTCAGGTGGGCCATAGAGTGTAAGGTTATTACATATATATCCATATAAGGCTTTGGTTGAGGATTTGTATCTAATGGCATAATTAATTTATAGGTGACATAAATTGTGGTTATTTTTACTCATCAATATTGTTTAATAGTGTAATTTTGGTTTTTTTATTATCACAAAGAATATGTGTTGTTTTATTTTCAGTTTTCTATTTGCATGTGTGACTGTAATTTTGGTTACCTATGCTTAAAATGACACTATTTGAGTGTAATTTCATTTATCAATTATAGAAAAGAATGCGTGTGAGTGTATTTTAAGATAAAAATTCTCAAAATGGTTGTGTGTATTTTCAATTATGATGTTTATTTACACAATTTAATATTTTCCAATTCATATTCTTATACAACATCACTATTTAATATTATTATTTTATGATCCTAGGATCATGCTTATTTTCCCATGAATATTTACTCATATGACATGGTATATGTTCAATATTTTAATATTACATGTCATTATCTAGTGTATACTAAAAAAATATAATTGTCCCATGTACATGTCAATAATATATTTCTCCCATTATGATGATATCTATGATCCTTATGATAAAACCGTTGATGAAATGTGGATAATTTTATCCCTTATGGAGCATTTTATCTCACTACTTTCTTATTATTTCTACTTCCTATATTACAATTGTGAGTACAACCTTTGATATTTAAAGAAGGGGATCTTGTATGGTGATATTATGGAGAGATTTTCCCAAAAATATATATTTTTAGATAATCTAAAGAGTCACAATATATTTATGGCCATGGGATTGAGAGAGTAAGTAGTTTAATGTAAAATTTATATTTTGGAAATATATGTAACTTTTAATGGAATCATCACACTTTTTATCAAATATTTTTAAAAAATGTGGATTTAGTATCATATCTAGGAGTGAGTGTTAGGGAAATTTAAAAATGGTGGTTAGATGATGGCTGATATGTATAGATTTTATATCTATTATTATTTGATATAAAACATATCTTGAAAGGTAAATTGTTGTGGATAAGTTTTTATGGGACAAACCAAGATCTTCTAAAATTTGGGATGCTAATTTTAGTGTTATAAAACTCTTCGATGATGTTTAGAGTAGAGTGGATATGGAAAGAGGTAATTTTTATTGACCTAGAGTAGATTTGGAGAATTATCGAATTCATAAATCTTAGTTATTTGAAAAAATTCACACTTTCTAAAAACATTTTCATCTACTTCATACGCATCACCTTTGATATATATTAAGATCAATAATGACTTGTGTAACCATCATCCAGTGTAGTTTGGTTGAAAAAATGGAAAATGAATGCCTTGTATAAGAATCTTATACTCTTAAGTAAATATTATTATTCCTCTATGTAATAATAATTTCAAGCATCTGAATGACTCATTTTCTAGAAAAAAAATAATATCATGATATATGTAAACATCATACATTCTTGTGTATCAATCAATTTGTATCTAAACAATTATAATTATGTTATACCTTATCATGAAGTATGTATTACAACCCATCAATACAAACTCTAATTTATTTTTTTTGGATACTGAAAAGTATGTTTTCCAAATTTATTATAGGAAGAATAAAAATTATTTTATTATTAAAAAGATAATCTTATGTTTCTTAATCATAAGAAATATGAATAAGGGAATGTGTTACATGATTGAAAATTATGAAAGAAAATAATAAATCATTGGTGAATAATAATTTTGATGAGCACAACCTATAAACTCTATCAAACTGGTACACAACCTCTATTTTAACCTACACAAAGTTTGTTCATGTTTCCCACTGGTGGATGAATTGAACCAGGACTTCAACAAAAATAGAGGGAATGACTTCACAAAGCATGAATAAAACAGTATGACATATATGAATATACATCAATAACCTGTGGAATAAATCATGAATATTTATGTCACAATAGATATGGAATGATAAACTGATAAAAAAGAAATAGAAGAAAAAATATACAATAGTAAAATCAAACAATAAAGAATGAAAAACCTAAAACATATATCCAAAAATATACATTTGATAGCATGAGAAAACTACATTTATCTCACCACCATCTAGCCAAAACCAACTGATAAAAAATCACTCCTGATCACTTTGGTGACCTACATTCCATGTATCGATATACATAATATGTTGTACACACCGCTGAAGGGGTGTGTATGCTGTGATAAATCTAGCTTTGTAGGATCCCACCCATGTATTACATTTCAATTATATAAACAATAATACAAGAATTATCAACATTTATGAAAAACATTCATGATATACATTAACTTGTTTTTATATCAAATTCATGAAAAAAATAATATAATTTCCCCTTCTCCCACATTTCCAAATAAAATAGCTAAATTAGTTTCGATTAATTCTATATACATATATTATATATGATATATAAAATGAAAAAAAATCATATATCACATATCATATCAAATCCATGGAAGTGGTACCAATATAATATAAGCCAATGTATCCCAATTAGGGGAAAGCACGCTTAACATCACACCAAGCATCACACTATTTATGGATAGCTTGGACACAAATACCATATATAGAAAAACATGCATGCATAAATCCTTTATACATATACATCAATTCTAGAGAGTTGGGGAACATTGAATTATGTTTACCCCCAAACAAGTTTAAGAAGCCCCTAGAACAAAATTCCTATGGAGAAAAGAAAAACCCCATGAATGAACCACCAAATAATAGATGATGCATATCACTAACCCTTCCACCTATGTACCCAAGGCATCCCATGTGATATATTTCACAAACATGTTTTTTAATCCATTTTCAACCAAACGTTTTTTTCGAAAACCATTTGTAAATGATTTGAAAAACTTTTATTATTTACCAAAAAGGGGGAAACCATCATATAAAAAATAATATTCTACAAGAACAAATCAATTCAATAAATTTTTACCATTTACATATAAAAAAATTCTTCATAATTAGATTAATGCGGTTCACTAACATAGGCTAGAGGCTGAACCACCAACCTCAATACATGGGGTCACAGAAGCCCTCAACACGATCTAACACAAAAAAGGACCCAAAAACAACAATTTAGTCCCTATAACTAATCCTCAAATCACATAATTGATTCAATTAAACAATATATATATATATATGAAGAGGAAAAAACACATACTTCAGGAATAAACATGCATTTCACAGCTAATGACAAATGATCAACCCTTGGAACAAGATCACACAATGAATCTAGAAGTAATCATTAATAATTATCACCACAGATAAAAAAAATAAAGTAACTAATAGAAATGGAACAACCATGATCAATGTAATTAAATAGGAATAATGGATTAATCACCCAAAGAGAGGGAACACAACTTATTAGATGATCAATCTCCAAATGGATCAATCTGAAATGATTGGATGTTTCAAATTTTTTTTGTAGAATTATATTATATTGAGAGGGAAGATGGTTTTAGAATAATGTATGAAATAATCAGACATGAAGCACCCTAAAAAATTAACTTAATAAAATCTCATGGTGTTTAATCCCATTAAACATTGTGTAATCAATAATAGTTATGTATTTGTGAAAACCATTTAATTTTTTTATTGAGAGATAAATTTTTAATATTTCAAGGTGTCTAATTTTTGAACTATGTGTACACTATCATGATGTGCATTAAGATCACAAAAAGATCATGGAGATAATATTAAGGGTGTATTAATATGATACATAAGGTGTAATTGCCCCGCAGAATGAAATAACATTAGACTCTCCCCAAAAAACCAAACCACCTCAAGTGTTCTCCAAACATGGGCCAAACCCAATCAATCTATTTTATACATATCCCTATATTCCATTAATTTAAATAATAATAAATATTATAATTGTATGTCATTTTCACCATAAAATTATCAAAATCAATAGGATTCCCAAGACATAACAAAATAAATATGTAAACAAGTAATGAGATGGGAAATACCCCAAAATTGGTGACATGTTGTTACAATCTTCATAATATAAGAATTACAATCTCAGGGAAGTCCTCTAGAAGATTTAAGTATAGTTAACAGGTGATTCCAATGATCCATCATCAATGACATGCATTTTCCACAGAAATGTGAATCAGATCCATGCCTCTATAATACCTTGACCAATGAAATTAAATTCCCCTGAGTGTCTTTCACCTGATATTAAACGATCTATTTTGCCTTCAAATTAACAAAAATATTTTCCTCTAACTCAATATCTTCAAAACTCAAATGGTGAGATGGATCGAGATCATATTTCATGATCTCTAATTAATGGAAAACATAATGAATTCTTTTCAATTGAACATATAATTTCCATTTATATGAAACCTTTTCATTCCTCTCAATGACCTAAAATAGTCAAATAAATCACATATACAACATTCCCTACAATATAAGCCAATAGTGACTCAACCAAGGATAAAACTTTTAATAAATAATCTATCTTATAAAAAAGTATAATGGAAGATTTCATTCTTCAACATAAGATTCATGTCAACTCTGATGTTTAAACTGACACCTTCACAAATCCAGAATCTTTGATGAAAGCTCTTAAACCAAAATAGGACCCACAAAAATAAGAATCACCCATCTTTACCCAACATATAGGTGATCATTTCTTGAAACCATAAAAATTATAAAAACTATCCATTCTAATCATTCACTAATAACTATTATCATATGGGAACTAAAATATCCCTACAATGTATCCCAAAATCTTTCAAAGTACAAACCACTTTCATAAAGAATGTCCACCATAAATATGAAAAGCATGCTCTCTATAACCTTATATTAGTGGATTATAAGTTGTATAGAACCTAACTTGAGTCTCCATCTCCTCTCATAGACTCATCTATGACATAAATTTAACCCTAGGATCCCTTTTTTATATAATGGTAGAATGTACCCCATGAAACCTTAAAATTTCATGTGGAAATGGATCAGTTAGATCAACAACATTTGTGGTTTCCCTAGTCAGAATGAAATTAAAAATCATTTCAACCAATTAATCTCAATCCAAATATAATTTTCCCCCTAGGTTGTCAGTAGTAATCTAGAAAAAAATAATAGAGATACCGCATCCAATTTTGAAACTATAATATAATGAAGATGAGGTAAAACAAAATTCTTCATATTCTCTACCTTTATATGTCCACATGTGTAATAGTGGGACACATATTCATCAGTGCCATGCTTCATACTCGACAACCAGAATTATTTTATAATCATAAAATACATCTTTGAGTGACCAAAAGAATGGTTATTAGAGATATAAGATAGTAAAACAAAACTGATCTCATCACTGATACTAGAATGAAAAACTGATACCAAAATGGGGAATACCATCAAAAGAGAGAGACAATTCAGAAATAATCTCCCTGAAATATAGGGTTTCTCTAATTTATATAAACTTATCATCGAGTTATTGGATCTATGGAATAGAAACATGGAGAGGTAATGATAAATGTACAATGGTAATAAATATTCATGAAACATCCTCTTGAGAATCTATATGAAACAATAAATATATACCCAGAAGGTTCAACTCTTCAATCGATTCCAAAAACATTCTACGATGAATATTTCCTACGGATAGAATTTTCAACAACATTCCCCTTCCCCATGGTGTAGGTAATTTTGAAGACAAACTCCTGATTATTTTTCACCAACTATCCCTATATGAGAATCATGTAATTATGAGAAAATAAATAGCTCAAAATATTATGATCAGAAAATATTTTAAACCTCTCCTTGAATGGAAATTGTGGCCAAAACATAATCACATGAATAACTATAGAAAGGTCAATATCATGAGTAGGGTAATTTAGCTCATGTAGTCAAAGATTGTGATATACTTAATTCACAACACAAGGATCCCACATGAGCACACAACCCAACCAATTTTTAGATGCACACAGAAAACCACATATCCCATACTAGGAATAGGTGAGATCAAAAATTGTTCCGTTGTATGAATTATGTGAAACACATTTAATGAAGACTCACACATTTCATCCCATGTGAATTTTACCACATTCCAAGTAAGATAAGTCATAGGTGATCCTAGTTTGGAGAAATCTTGGAAAAATCGTCAATAGTATCTAGTAGGACAAGGGATTCTATGAATCTCAAAGATATTTTGTTGATATTTCCATGAAAACAGAGCATTCACCTTCTCATGATCAACTGATATTCCATGTTCCAAAATCCGAATTCCATAAGAACATTACATCAAGAATATAGAAATTCCATTTATAAAGCCTTCAATATTATTGGTGACTATATAGTATTTCTAGAACCTAACCCAAATGTTTATCAATATCTCAATATGATCATAAATAAACCAAAATATCATCCCAAAAAATACCATGGAAGTGTAGATATACTTCTAAAATAACCAATAAATCAATATCATAAAACATATAGGAGTGTTTTTTCGACTAAACATCATCATAATATATTTGTAATGGCCATACCTACTTATAAAATAAAACTTTGGTGTATCAAACTCCTGAAATACAAGATGATGAAAACCTGTCTAAATATCAATTTTTAAAAACAACTTTTACACCTTTAATTGATCAAACTAATCCTCCTCACGAGGAAAATGATAAATGATTTTAATTGTTACCTTTTTTAACATCTGATAGTCCACACACAATCAGAGTGAAATATATTCCTTTTAGAAAAGAGAACTACTCCTGAGAAAAGAGAAACTTTATGGAAAACCAAACCCCTCAACATTATATCTTCCAGCTGAACATTGACCTTTTTAGTTGCTCTAGTTCCATACTCTATGAAGGTGGAAAAATATAATACAAACCTAGAACTAGTTAAACCATAAAATCCACTTCTTCTCTAGATGATGCTAAGAGAAATTTTCATTGAAATTATCAGGAAGGTACTAAACCTCATCGGGAAGATCAAAAATAGAGATGACATCATCTGGGTCAACTGCCATGGTAGAAGAAAAAATCATGAGCTCTAGGCAGGAATGTCATGAACAACCATAACTCAAGTCCTACTCTAACTGAATCAAAAAATAGGTCCTATCTGGTATAAGAAATGAGATTCTATGTTGATAAAAATGAACCTCATCATGTAGTTAAATAGAGAAATCATTTCTATTGGTGTTTTTATTGATATATATATTGAGAAAAATAAAATCCCAGACTAACATGGAATCATATATCAATAGTTAACAAAGACTATAAAACCCATGTTCCTTTATTCCCCCAAGAGGTGTCACTAACTCCATAATAAAGTACATGAGTTCCATTAACATTTTAAGTATATAAAAAATAGAAAAATATAATCATGTGGAAACACATGTATCAATTAAATAAATCGATATGGAAGATGTAATAAATATTGTACCTCCCACTATTGCTGGACTCACATATACCTCTACTAGAAGCTCATCTATAGCGTGAAGGTGCCTCACTCCTAGGGCCTATGGCTAGATCCCTATAGTATTTTAATCATATTACTACCTTGTTGTATACATTGGATATCATGATAGCTTACTATATTGAGGAGTATACAAAGTAAGGAAAGAACACTATAGATGACTACAAAATCTATATCTGTGACACACATATGGAGGTGAAAGGATAATAATGCCAAGTGTTTCTAAGCGTAAAAAGCTTATAGAAAGTTAGAGGAATAGTAAAATCTATAAAAAGAGGTGACTAAGATTCCTAATTCTTAGAACCAGCTCCACCAGTCCTACGATGATCTTTCCACTTTCTCTTTTTCCTTACCACACCACTAAATCTACCACTAAGTGTAAGAGAAGGTGTAGAATGTATAAATATGTCGAAAATATTCAAATATAGCATCGTATCTATACCCCTATCTATTAATAGGTCATAATTTTCCAAATAAATACCTATGATAATACATTTAGTCACAAACCTTGCATGAACTTCTAATCATTATACTAGGCATTCTTTACCGCCTCTAGGAAAAATAGAACCAAGTTGTCAACCGATTTGTGTTTAATGAATTTGAACCCACTCCCTTCTAAAAAAATAGTAACACCAAATACCTATCCATTTCATTTGACTCGAGAAATTGTTTATTGAATAATACAGTATAAAAAAAATTCTTCCCAATATAACATGCATATCATCCCATACAATGAGATCCCACCATTGCTGGTTTTGACCTTCAGGTATGAACACTACACACTTTAAATTAATACTATACAATATCTCTATGAATTCAATGATACAATAAATATTTTCAATCCATTCTGACACCTCTTGTGGATCATTCATATTCTTAAAGGAAACAAGCTTCTCACACAAAAAAGGTTGTGATCCAACACTCTTTTCAAAAGATTTTGGATGTAACTTCACAACATCATTATAAAATCGGATAATTTATATTCAACATCATGTAATGTACGTACAATTTCCTCAAATAAAATTAGTTGATAGGCGGATTCCCTTGTGGATCATCAAATTTACCCTCTTGAGGAACCCATGGAAGTCGCCTTAGAGGCATAATATAGCACACCATAACAGATGAAATGATCTAACAATAATAAATTCTCTATTAATATAAGAAATCCCATAAGAAAAATCAAATATTTATATGAAAATTCAGAAACATAAGAAACACATCTCAATATACCAGGGAAACATGAGAATTTTCATGATAAGTGTTAGCAAGGATCTCACCGAAACATAACTCTCATGTCCAAAAAATACTATCTGTAGTCTAAAAAATATCCCAACATATTCAATATTATGGAAAACCACTCTCTGATATAGAACTATGATTAACCTAACCTGGAAAACCTTAAAATCTAATACATTTCCCAAATTTCCTCAAGCCCAAAGGGAATTCTCGATATCCACTGGCTGGTGACTAGCAGCTGAGTATCAAGAAAAAATATGGGGAATTATTTTCCCCAACGTGAAGGAAAAAACATGACATATATACATATGAAAAACGAAATATTGGAAGAAAACAAGAATATAAATTTCTTAATATATTTAGAAAAATGGATGTGATATAAATGAAATGGATAGAAAACAATATCTATGATATAAGTCCAGCAGTAGTGGATGAAAAAACTAAAATAAGTACTACAACATTATCTATGTGATATCATAGGAATCACCTCACCATCTCACCACCATCTAAAAAAATCATAGTTGATAGAGACCATTTCTCCCTCACTATGTTGGCTTTCATTTCCATGCATCAATAGACATAAGAAGGTCAATACACAACGGAAGGGGTGTGTAGTGTGTGAGCTAACTAGATCAGTAGGATCTAACCCAGGTGTTCCACATAATGTCTCTGAAAAATAATCCAAGAATTCATAACATCAAAGAAAATATTCCGTGATATTCAATCTCGAAATTTTTATAAAAAAATAATATAAAAAAATTAATTTCCCCATTACAAAATATTTATAAATAATAAATGAAAATTATTGTTATATGCTTATATATATAATATGATATATCAAATAAAAAAATCTTGTATAAAATATCATATCATATCCTTCTAAGTACAACCAATATAGTACAATCCAAAACAACCGAAATCAGAGAAAGATCAGGTGACATCACACTAAAGATTACACTAGGTCCGGATAACTACAAAACTTGTACCAAATATATAAAATATTTCACATATCAAGCCTCTAAAAATATTTATGAAGTCTAGAGAGAAGAGGAACACCCCAACTTGTGGAATCCCTATCTGGTAAAGAAATTCACATGAACAATATGTGTAGAGGGCATATGAAAAAAGCATAAATGAACCCCCTCGATGGTAAATGATGCCTCTTACTACACCTTTATACTAATTACCAATTTCTACACATTTTATCTATTTTCTGAACCATTTAACCAATATTTTCTAAACAAATCTGTTCTTTGAAAACCATTCCACAAAACAATTTCACAATGCTTTGGAAACCAATTTTTAATTTCCAAAACATGGGGAACACCATATTTTATAAATACCCAAACTCCATTCACAAAAAATAAAATTCATAAATCACACCATTTAATTTAGAAATTTTTTTATAGAAATTAGTGATTTTTAGTTCACCGATATAGGTTAGAGATGGAACCACCTACCTCAAAACTCAGCGCCACACACACCCGTAAAGGGATCCAATAACTAAAAGAAAAAAAATTAAAACCACGAAAATATATCCCATCGTAACATCTCAAACTAAATTGAATTTTATAAAAGTGATGGTGGAGAAGAGGATTCATCAAATACCTTAAAAAACGCACCCTCTACTCCACTATAACTAATAAAGGATTGTACCCCAGAACAAGATCACAAAATGTATGTAGAAATAAAACAGAATAATTATCATTATGGGTCAATAGATCTAACAACACAATGAAACATATTTACCAAAATGAATACAAATGATGAAATAAAAAGGATTACTCTACCAAGAGATACGGCACAAAATACTTTATGATCAATTCTTGAATGGATCGAACGAGAATGAACAAAGGATCCAAGAAATTGTTGGTGAATGCTTCCAGTTCAAGAGGTAGGTTTTTGGAAAATGAAAGAAGGAAAAAATAATCCATGAAACACCCTAAAATACCATCTTAAGACACTTAAATTTCATGTAATCCAATTACACGTCAAGAAATCCGTATCACTCAGTTAAGCTAAATAAACTGTCACCATTTTATTATTAAAAACTTAATTATTTAAATTACATGGTATGACATAATTATACGGAAGGTACCCTTTCTCACTATATATTCATCTCACTTCATTGAATTGACGATCAAATACATGACATGTAAACTACATATAAATTGTATAATAACCTACAAACTACAAAAATAGAAAATTCTTACATGAAAATCCAAGCCACCATGAACATTCTATCAACTTAAGGAGAACCCCATTAATCTATTTGATATTTATAATTGGAATCTACAAATTTAAATAAATAAAAATATATAAAATATAGGTAATTTTACCAAAAACATTATCATTATCCTAAATATTCCCTAGATTAGACCAATAATATAGAGAAACAAGTAATGAAAGGGGAAACACTTTAAAGAAATTTACCAAATTTTACAATATCAATGAAATAATTAGAATTGAAAATATTTTTTTCATGACTGGAATTGGAGTTTCAAGAATTATTAATTCTAATGAAAAATATATTTAGCATGATAGAGATATGAAATCTTGATTGAAAAATTCATAAAGTAAATTTTATAGATGATATTATCCTGAATTATTTTGGTTCATTGTTCTTTATAATTATAAAGGAAATAAAATTTATTTTCAGGAATATTATATATGATTTTGTATCAAAGATGTATCTATTAATAATTGAAAAAATCATTGTGATTAATGTTTTATTTATGAGTGTATAGTTAACATTACATATAAAAATTAGATCAAGAATGAAATATAATTCTATGAATTTTACCATGCCTAAAAAAGGAATTTCTAGAACACGATTAATCCATAAATAAAAGAATGAATCAGTTGATGAATATTATTTTCATCAATAAATGAATATAAAAATGGTTTTTGATAAAATAAAATTGGATTTAGGATCAAATTGAAGGGTGAAGATTTTTATATTATATATAGATTCATGAATAATATGTACGGTTCTTCATGATATCCATAGAGATCAAGGTGAATAATAAACATCCATTAGATAATAATATTCTTAGTCTATAAAACCATAGCATAATTATTTAAATGTATAATTTACTACTCTCGTATAATTTTTATTTTAAGATTAAATATTTTAACCTATATGTTTAATAAAAGAGTAATTTATTCATCTATATGAGATCAATTATATTTGGGTATGTGAAGAATGTCCATTGATTTTAAATAGGATATCATGAAGGACCCAATCAGACTATTTTATAATAAATATTTTATATGGAGACAAAAAGTATCCATAAATTCCATTTGTTAAATTTTAAATGAAACAAGACAATTATTGTATTCAAATATTAACAAGAATATTTTAATATAAAAGTTTAAGAAAATAAGAAAAAAAAGTCAGAGTTTTTGTTGTGTGTTGTGACTATGTGTATCCAAGAGAACCAAATTAATTGAAAATTGAAGAAGAATACAACGATAAGTCTAGTGAAAGAAGAATGTATGCTTGAATAAGATAAGAAGATATTGAACTATTTATAGATAGAAAATAATGTTGGTCTTTATGAAGAAGAATAAGCGTCTATTTTATGATGTGTTAGGGATTAATAGAGTTTCTAAAACCTATATTGATTCATGAATCAAATAACCATAAAATTAGAAGAAGAACTTGATTATGTTGGCTTGTACAACTAATCAGGTATATTCAAGTTAATTGTGTTTATATAGTCTGAGTAATAGATTCATAAAAGGTCTATGAATATGAGGACCATGTAATGTGGTTAACATTAAATAGAAATTTTTAAATAGATAATGAAAATCAGAGACGCATTATACTGGGAATGAAGATAGTCATTTTTAGGTGTAGTGAAATCTAAGGACAAAATTGAAGATAAATATAAAGAGGAGGAAGGCAGTTAAATACATACTAGTGAGCTCCCATTTTGAATACAATGGGATAAGGTATAAATATCCATTCACCTGGGTAATATTTAGGTGTATTTATTCAAATATATAATATTTATAACCCCACGCCTAGTATTATGGTGGGAAAATAGGTTAGGAGAAACATATCCCACATTATTTTGAATTTATATAAACATTACAGTGTAGAATTCAAATTTTAATCAGATTTAAACACAGAATGTAGTGGGTTTCCCATATGAGGGTCAAACCTTTTAAAGATATTTCACAGTTTAGATTATTATTTTAATAGCTCTCATGTTCTATATATGGGTTGGGTGATTAAAAGAAAATATTTTTGAGTCTTAACCAACCGTAGAGTTTCTAAATATGAAATATTTTACATGAAATTTAAATAATATTTTTATTGGAAAATATTTACTCAACGCCTGATGCACCACCCCCATGTGTGTTTTTACAATCCTATTGATCTTCTAAAATTTGTGGTGAAAAACAATATAGAAGAATATGATATTATATTGGAATTTATAAGGAAGGGTGACTCATAATATTTTTATAAAATACAAATAAAATTATAGAAACTAAGTAATATTTCATAATAATGCATGATTATTTGACCATCTCAGATAGAGAAGAAAAATAATATGAAGAGGGTATAAATGAAGGGATTTTTCTTGATTTCAGATGTATAAAATATAACTCTTTATGATATTAATATTTATTGAAAGTCGGAATAATTTACTTTCAAATAATTTTCATGTTTCAAAAATAAAAGGGTCTGAATTCGTGATATTTTCTAAGAAATGTAGAGATAAACAGAAAATAGATTATTTGTTGAGATGATAATATCAGCACTATTTTTCACCTTAAGAAGGAAAGCAGGAAACACACTATATCATTATTCTTTTTATTTTATTACAATATAGAGAACTGAATATTATGTATATATTTAGGGGGAGAACTAAAAAATTACAATGACTGTGAAAAATGATGCGATTTTTATCATTGAGTAGTTTTACTGGTATCATGATTCCACCTTGAAAAAATTCAACTAATGTTTGGAAGATATGATGTAAGTTAATTTTATAGAAGGGTGTCCATGATCAATATTAAATTAATATTATCCCTTGAGGGTGTTTTAGCTTGAAAAGCCAACGAAAATTTTATATTACATGTGAAAATATGAAATCCTAGGATACATATAATGTAATGTCTAATTATAAAACATATATCCTTATTATGAAGATAATGAATTTTTTTTATGGTGGAATTTTCTAATCCAAAATGAAACTTGAAAAATAATAATGTTGCTTCTATTTAAATTTTTCTAATGTTTTTCATTAGTTGAGTTCGAGTGATAATTTGTAAAATATTAATTAATAACCATTATAAATTGATTTTAAATTCGGTATTACATTTTAACGTGTTGTTTGATAACACTTTTATGTATATGAATCTATCTTGTTTTCTATACATATAAAACACTCAAAATACTAGATGTCATTTATTTATAGATTATGACTAAGAGAATTTTTTTTAATAATTATTTCATTTGAATTATGTTTTACCTTCCATAAAGGGAGAATATGCAATTTTAGTCATAATTGGAGCCAGAGATGAGTATAACTAGACAATAATATTAAATCGTTTTATTTATTTTTTAGTACAGGTGGATAATAAATGTATAAGACTGAATTTACACTCAATTTAAAATTGATATGGGTTTAAAAAAAAATTAATGGGTGATATTGAAGTTCATAATGGATTTTTAGTGTTTTATATTTTTTTTCAATACAATATTTGGAGCTTGAAAAATAGGAAAAATTATTACTGGTTGAGTGGGAATGAAGGACCAACTATTTGGGGATATTAACAAAAGTAATATTCCATGTATACTACTTGATATCCATCTATAAATGGGTAATATAGAATGAGGGGATTACATGATTATATGATTAATAATGATGATGTTGTTGCTTCAGGTAATTTTTAGAAATTAATATTTATTGATGTTGCCCTATTTTATAATGATTTTGGAGATATAATTAATTTTAAATGGTGAAATGGGATGAAAATGGGAGAGAAACAAATATATTTAACTGTTATAATCATATTAAATAATTTTATCTTGACATGGTTTATAATCCAATATGGTAAATATACCTTGTAGATAGACTGATATGTCAAATTTGATTGAAGAAGAGTAAGTATAATTAAATAAGAATGAATTTTATATGGGAGAATAAGTAACCATCGTTGTGTCATCAAACATAATGGTGACAACATATGTTGTTTAACACACTTGGAGGATGATTCATCAAATTAGATTTTTCATATGACAATGGTTCAACATTTATTTTATATTTATTTGTGAACTATTATTTATAATATCAGATGAGAATAGATGATATATAATTGAAGTACTATAGATTCAATTGAAATACTCTAAAATAGTTAATATAGAGTTATAATTATCTCATAATTATTTTAATGATTCCTTATAAGGATTTATAATTTCATGAAGTCATTTTAATTATTTTGAGTTAAGATAGAGTGTATGGGGAATCCCAAAAAATGTTTTAAGAGTATTTGAACTAACTTCAAGTTGTTATGGTATTTTATTTTGGAGTTTAAAAAATTGATGGAGGCATATCTATGATTTCTTAGAAAAAAATTTAGAAATGTATTAATGCTTACTAAAATAAAAAATATCTTAAGGACAATCCATAAAAAAATTACAGTGTTACAGTTTGATACATTAAATCTTTCACATAATACAATTTTTTTATTGATATGTAATATCTCCTAGAATATAAGGAAGATAAATCCAATCTTCAAGATGATATGCATCATTGTAAAGGATACACTATGATATGTAAGGTTTTCTATATGATACATAATAAAATATGGTGAAAATAAAACTTAATAATTCTATATATTATATCATATATATGGTATGTAATATTTACTAGCAATCTCCTCAAAATATATAAGATGATTTTGAGCATATAGAAGATATTTTTTAGGATGAATAAGATAATTGGGACAAAATGATTTGAGGCATTATATCTACTATTTCGTATACTTGAAAAACTATTGAACTTAATATTATATTTATAAAAAAATATATAAGATCTTTCAAATAAAGATATTCAAGATATAAATATCATGAATCTATTTATTGAGACATGATTCAACATAGGTATAATATAGGGAAGGATATTAGAATAATAATATTACAACAAATAGAAAATTAAACTACAAAAAAATATATCATGTAGATTGGGGAAGAGGTTATGAATTTATGAAAAATCATTAAGGAAATAAAATTTGAGATTTAGTTGTAATTGAATGGAAATATCAAGAGGAACTTGTTGTGATAACTGTGGGATTTCAAAAATAAATATTTTACATTAATACGGAAGATCACAACATGATGTTTTATCTAGAGAAATATTTTTCATTTTAATGAGGATAATTAAATGATAATATTCACAATATTGTCATGTAAACATGGAAGATGATAATTCGTGAGGTTTTTTGGAATTTCAATTAGAGGAACCTAAAAATATGCAAAAAGTGTTAATATTATGGAGAAAATCCCATGTGATTATTTACTGGTTTATGGTCATGGGGAACAAACCAATATTATATTTTTAGAGGCATGGTATAAAAATAAAATTTGAAGAAGATGAAGAGTGTTATGAATATATATAAAATAAATTTTACGGAAAATATTTCTTAAGATCCTTTATATCATATAATTAGAAAAGACATTAATAAGAGATAATGATATTCTATTTTGAAATATTTTTTACATCACGGGAGGAAGGATAATACTAAATAATAACTAGAATATAATAAAAAATCATGCATATGAGGATCTTATATCATAATGTTAAATGGAATTTAGAAAAACAAGAAGGAATAAGAGAGCCAAAGAAGACCAACACTGTTATAATTAACACCCATCTGAGGTGCTATAAAAAATATAGATGACAGATAATATTCACTGAGCATGGACAAAATTATTATACTTATATAATTTATATTTTCTATTTATATCATCTATACTAATAAGGATAAATAAATTGTGAAGTTACTTATTTTACTCGTGGATTGATCATTCTGATATTGAGATCACCAAAACTGGGCAGACCTCTATGATAATGTAGAAAAATATATATTGGTAGTTGATGATATTTATTTAGGAGGATTATATATTAGTTTATGTATTTTAATATATGATAAAGAAAAAATATTGTTTTTTAGTTATTTTTGGAGTTACCATTGTATACTAGATGAATCTAGTATAAAGTGCATGTCATGAGAATGTATATGGGTTTTGGTAGGATAGTGTCAGGAGTAGTGGATGATGTACACTCCAGGGGTATACACTTGATCATATTTAGGGGGTACATATGTCTTGTACTTGACCTAGAAAAATATGAAGTCACACATTGGGGGTGAACCATGTAAAAATACAATGTACCTCTACTCTTATTTATTAACTAAATTTTATGTAGTGTTGGTTTTGTAAATTCATAAACTATTCCATTCATCCTAGGTTCATATATTCAAATATTAATAGTTTTAATCAAAAGAGGTATTAAATTTGATAAAATTGTTTCTCAGTGATTCACCCCCCTATTTTTTTGATTTCATTGATTCCATGCACCACAATAGTTACTGTAGGATTACTAACCTTTTTTAAAAATAATTTTTTATTATAATCTTCATCTTCATCACCATCAACATCTATATGAATAATAAATTTTATAAATTCCATTAACATATATTTATTAATAGATACACCACCAATAATTTCATCACATCAAACGTTTGAATGAAATTCCTCTTAAGTGATATTTGTATTGCTAGGAAAAAGGGATATATTTAGATAATTCACATTCAGAATTTTAATATTTCAAAACAATATTGAATAATTCTCATTTTCTTTCCACAAATCTACCTAAAAATTAATTTTTATCACACTCTTATAATTGATTATGTTAATTATAAAAACAATATTTTTTATATAATAAACATAATGTGTTTGATGTGCATATATAAAAAATTCATTTCATTCGTGTTTAATATTATGTTTTATGTGAAAAATCTATTTCATTGGTGGAAACAAAATGTTGGATCACTATTAAAACAAATAAACTTAATCATTAATTAATTTTTTGTCACATCTCATTAAATTTGACACTATTAATAGTATCCAAACTGGTTGGAAATAAGGACCCCTGAAATCTTGTACATACACCAGAGGGTACTGACTTATAGTGACGTCATATGGTTTATTTGTGGGTAGACTATTCCCACATATTAGAGTAAGAAATCATAAAAAAACAAAAAAAAACATACATAATAGTAAATAAAAATAATATGAATGTAATAAATATAAATAGGGCTATAATAAAAAATCAAATGTAGTAATGTCTTGAATGAAAATTACATATATATGAAACTGATCACCCACTTTGATGACCACATATATTTGAGAATACAAAAGTAAATAAATAAAATTAAAATACTCTAAATCACATACCAATCAATACTACATAACTTATAACCACATAGAAATCTAATGCATCCTACTTGAACATTTAGAAGCCACATCCCCTTTTATGCCCATATCCAAGTGATCATCTAGCTAGGTACCCCAGTGTAATGGATGCCTGATTAAGGTGTCAGTATGAATCTAAATAGGGCACCAAATATGTTTTCCCATACAAACAACATTAATATCGTTCTGGTATGTGTGAAAATGTTATAATAATAATAATAATAATAATAATAATAATAATAATTAATATACAAGAATAACTGAATAAAAAAATAATTTTAATATCTTCTATCATAAGTGAATACATATATAATATTCACATCCTAGTTGAGACACTATTGAAAAAATAGGATAAAGTAATACCATAATTCATCCTTATGTCCATAATCCTAATCAAATTGAAATCATATAAATGAGGAATTGTTTTGGATGTCATGCCACTCAAGCCATGTTAAAACAAGTTGATCCTTCTTCCCGTGATCATAGTTAACCATACATAATTTGACATGCACTAGAAATGAATCTAAACAGGCTAAATAACTATAGGGTGATACATTACTTCAAACAGTTCTCACCGAAACTCACACCCAATATATAAAGGAAGGGTTTCATGTATCAATTGGTCATCCTATAAATATTTAATTGATATGGTTGGTAGGTTTCATACACATAAAACTCAATCTATAAGTAATCCAGTATGATGTTCGATTCATAGGTCATTACGTATAGAATATAACAATATTTCAAATTGGATGAACCATAATGGAGATGACCCTTAGGAGATCAGTAAGTAATCCTCTCCTAAACTGAGATAATAAATCAGATCATTTTAATAAATGGATCAATAGGGGAACCCCAAACATGTCATGGAAATACAGTAATGATGTTCCCTCTATGACCCTATGGGGCATAATTGGAATAACATAATTAGATCATCATCATTCCCCCATAATATATCAAATCCAAAGATCATGAGAAAGATTCACACCCCAAACAATCCTCTATAAACCATATATAGGTAAGGATACCAATGTATCGAGATATCAAGATAAAGCAAAATTTATTCTGTATTGGTCAATGGATGAACCCAATGAATTACCTATGGGAATCCCTATCATAATAATGCATCATGATAGGATCATTGTCCAAATACATGGATGTAAAATCACAGTTTCATCAAGAGTTATCATGTGAAAGCTTAACTATGTGGTTAGGTTCATCGGATTCTTATACTCAACACTGATACAATAGATTTGTAGGCTTACAAGTTCATTATAGGTTATTTGTTTCAAACTCTACCATATATACCCAATCAAATAATGCACGTGGTCAGTGTCGATCTATCATCAGGGCAGCCAGTGGTGTCCCAGAGGTCAATACTCTAGAGAGATATCACTATTGGAATCCCCGAGGTCCAAAAATACGAAATGGAACCCCTCATTGGATCCTGTAAGTCAAATCATGGTTTTCGTTCAACACTCTATGAACTATGAAATCTTGTACAATAACATTAAAACATTGGTAGAAAGACCTTGCAAGATACATGAATTCATGACATAATGGCAATGGTCATGAGATGGATTACAATCCAAATAAGTGTACAAGGTCAGTCTATTCATCTAGCCCAAGCCTTGGACTGCCTAAAGTCCATCAAACTATGATTCTATAAGAGACTAAATCCATTACCAAGTGAATTATCACATTTTATGAGGTCAAAAGTTCACCTAATTAGCCAATGAAACATCAACTCGACCATTTGGTCCAACACATGAAGTTAGGGTTGAGGGGTTGTTAGTGACCAATGGAATATATCCAATGTAATTATCAAATTTTATAAAAATTAATAACTCATTTTTATTCATTTAAATATGGGTCATCTAGAGTAGGGGTGAGCTTGAGAATCCACATTCCATAATAAACATGAATAAATATAAAATGGAATGTATGAAAGATCGAATACCATTAAGAATCCTTCAATCAATTATTTAAAGATTCAATAACATGTTCGAAAGGCCATAAATGATCATTTTATGAATACAAGGGTATTATATCATTACCAATCACAAATAGTAAATTAATTATAACTGAGTTATAATTAATTATTAAAAATCCAAAAGATAAAAATAAATTACAGAATTGAATTCAAAGGCATAGAGCCTAAAACCCTACTGGCCAATATCATCACATCAAAACCATGACCTAACATTCCCTGACACCATATGTAAAATCCTAAACCATATTCCATGACTAACCCATGATAAATTATGTAAAATAGTCCTCCAAATAAATTTCAATTAATTTATTAGAGATTTATATATTAATCATGGTGACATACATTGACTATACAGTATAGCATGATGTAGTGACGTCATATCAGGTTATAGATTTCTTAGGGAGTGAACAATAACTAAAATTGATATATAATTCCACAATTCCATAGTGAAATTTGGGACCAAGTCCAAAAAAACTAAAACTAATGTTTTAGGAATATTATAAAGAACACAATGGTAGGTAATAATGTCAGTTTTTTTCCACTTGGATTCTAACACATCAAACAACATTAAATTCCACCCTAGAACAAGGGAGGTCTCCCATAAAGGAAGTGAAGAAGAAGATGTTATGTATGGGGGAGATAATTTGTGAAATAATGGATAAAAAGGGGGTAAACCCCATAATTTTTGAAGTGTAAAATGGTGATTTTACCTCTTTTTTATGTGGCATATAGTTAATCTTAATGGTAAGACAAAACATTCTCGAACATTAAGGGCTTCACTTTCTGAACACATTCACCTCGAATAGTTGCAATGCATGGTTATGAAAAATTTTCACCACCTATGTGACTCCCTCTACACCTCCTCACCAAACCACATGATTTTCTAGTTTCAGTTATATGGTTAAAAAACTATATCCATTTACAATATCAGTTTTATAGTTAAGACTCACGATCAGAACAAACAGTGTATTAATAAGGCACCCTTCGATGCACTTTTCCAAAACCTTGATTTTTGGTCCCAAACCCCCATGATACCATTGAGACCACCAATATTAAATCCAAGACACATTTTTCATTTAAAGACTTATCTTTTTGGAACATCAACATTCCAAATTCCATTTTGAATCTATGATCAATAATTAACCCATCCCCCATTTTGAAAATTTATTTTCCTTATGAAATATACATCTCATAAATCATGGGATCTCAAAACCAATTCACATTAATTCTTCTCACCCTAAGAATTCATCATGGGATCAAAAAATAAACCGACCTACTTATGTCCTGAAATCCTACTCATATTGCCCCAAATATTTCTAAATTCCCAATGCATATTACAAGTTATACATTAATCGTATGAAACTATGATCATCTAAAAATAATTCCACAGTAATAGAAAATTCTAAAAAATAAATACAGTTCTTACTCAGACCCATTTATCATGATAGATGACACAATCACCATCTCTTCAAAAAACAAGTCTATGGCACTCCCACCATTGGTTCTTTATATTAGTGACCAATTCTGGACCATAGTGTTTTCGCCATTATAATTACCTATAGAAGCATGTATTTAACATTAGAATTAAAATCAATCCATTATATCTGGGTCATAATGTATTTTTCATTAGAGGCTTTTCTATAGAATAAAATACACCCCTGTCACCCCCATGGAAATCATCATTTTATTTTATCATGAAAAAATATACCTCCACTTAAGTTAATTAAAGTCGAACAACCTCTATATAACTATTCTAAAAAAAATCGGCTTCTACTATTAAAATTTATCTAAAAAAACTTGGATTCATTTATCCCAATGAACACACATATCATTCAAAGAACACTAAACAAATAATAAAAAAAAAATTGGGACATTTCATGGCCAAACTATCTTCTTTACATTTCATTTTTTTTCCACAATATGAACATCATCATATTTCTCTCCAAAAATCCTTGATTCATTAAAGACTACCTCATTCCCAACACCCACTCTCAAAACCCACCCAATTCCTTATTCATACTTGTACATATAATTTATAATGAAATCCTGTGCTACCTGGTTACATTAATCTAATATAATATGAAAGCCAAAATACCATATAATGATTGACCTTATCATTATATAACACTTATCTTGTGAGGGGTCAAAATCTAGTGACCGACCTCCTGATCGCCACATAAGGATTATCCTAATATTAAAAATATCAAAATTAATTCCCAATCACTATAAGAAATGATAAATCAATTTCTCAACAAAATGACTAGAAGGGAAATAAACTCACTCCCTCCCATGTTCCAACTCACAACATCTCTTTTTCCATCTTCCAAATAATGGTATCAATGAAAATGAATAATTTCTACCCACAATAAAGCACACCACCATAAAAAATACATTGTTGAAAATTATATAATATGTTTTACTTTATGAAACTCTTCATGTAAAACTTTTGTGGAGTCATTTCATCCAGAAAGAAAAATAATATTTATAGCATGTTGTATATTTTTTTTCTCTCCCAGAATACTTTGAATGATGTAAATATATTTTACATTATAATCTCAAGGATATGAGTTCATTAATATTATAATGATAGGTATTTATTTATCTCTATAACTCACAATCACATCAAACTATGTTATACATAACATTAACATACCATTGGAAGCATGTCTCCTAACAATTTGTGTCCATGACTTGCCACAAGTCAACTGTACAACCACTGGACAATATGTATAGGCTCCAAAATAGTCCTTCCCATGTATGTCATTCATGATAACAATGAACCCTTGTTTCATTCTTAGAAATACAAGGCATCATAATGATAAAATATAAAAAACATGAACATATCCACGCATCGACGACAGCAAGATAGTATAACTAAGCTCACTATTAAAAATGTCATCCTTAAACATAGAAAAACCCCACTCAAATATTTCCCTCAACCAAACCAGACATCGACCTACAAGGTTCTAAGTAAAAAATAAAGTCCTATAGGTCTTCCACATATAATTATTGATCATTTCTAATATTAAGGTAACCAATAATAGCCACTAAACCCATTGGTCAACCTCTCACCAAAGTCACATCTCATAGGGGTCATCTCTACACCCATCTCAACACATTGCATATTGCACATATGTTAACACTCTCTAAGGGAGGTAGGTATGACATTGACATACTTGGGTAAAAACATATCACCATGGGTAAAATTATATATGTTTTCAATTCAAATTTATTGATTAAAATACTCTATAAGTTGTATATGTAATCATATTTAAATTCCACCCATTTATATGTTATGAATTTAAGGGAAAGGGTCTATTTGAAACACCTTACAAATATCATCCTATAATCACATTATCCTCTATGTGCATCCTCAAAATGGACTACTATCTAGACATTCATGATATAAAGTGAAGAATGATGATGAACTAATCCCCATTGGGAACCAATATATGGAAGTACACCTTGAGGTTCCACATCAGTATATTCATTTATGTAACTATCAATATTACCCATGATGGTTTGACTATATAACAAAAAATGATGACTGGTTAAATAAAATATCATAGAAATATGGATGAGAAATGTATATATCAGTTTTTATGAACCTTAAGATAACCACAATAAAAAAGGATACACCATAAAAATGTTCTACCATAAATGAATGAATTTCTAACACTATCCTACGATGGTAAATTGTACGAGAACAACATCATCTCAAACGTTCCGTGTCTTACTACACAATTGGTTCAAATAAATAATATGTAATTCCAAGATATTCATGAAATCACCATATATGTTGTTTTTGAAAATTTAAATAACTAAATCTAAAAAAACATTGCATGATGTGTCCAATTATTTAAAATAATTTCCATATCAACCAAGTAGTGACATTCCACCTCTTGTATGGGAATAATGAGTCATCAGTATCACTATTGAATGTCTCGACATTTTTCAACATGAACAGACATCAAAAGGATATATATATATGTATTTTAGTATAACTATGTATAATTCCACCAAGAAACTATATGAAGGAAAAAAAAATTGTTGACACTCTAGACATTTAAATTCATTATCTATAGTAAAATTTCACCTATAAGGTCTATAATATTTTCACCATACATGACAAATTTGATTTATGAAGTAACACATTCATCTATTGACGAAGAGTTAAAATCAATCAACGGCCACTCACTAGTGGTTATAGTCCCATTAAATAAATAATAACATATAACTCCAGATCACATGTGCATCTCTAATAAAGAAATTAAAATTCCACTGTAATGATTGAAAACAATAACATTAATCCCATATCCCTAAGAAACATTGTATTCTTATAAAAACTAGTGTTCTCAATGCACCAATATATATCCATTATAGGAACTATCACATTCCAAATAATATAATCTACAATATACCAAATAGTAATATATTAGGAAATGAAAATAATTGATACAATTTTTTCACATCATGGACCAGTTCACTCTATGAATAGTAATCAGACCTATTAGTGAAATGGTATCAACTATGGACCCACATACGCTAGAAGATTATAACATAAAGTAATGTATTATAGTGTGTTTATGGGGAGACTATGACCTTATATCAGAGCAAGAAACATTTGTAAATAACTAAATAGTTTCTATAGATGTAAAGAAACCAAGTGTAGAAGTAAAAAAATAAATAGGGCCAAAACAATAAATGATATATAGTAATTGAACAAATGGACAAATTATCAATACAGTACAGATCAACCACTAGACTAATAGAATATATATGAGTACATAAAATTAAAAAAAACAAGGCTACAATTCTCCCCATAGGACATACCACAATATTAATCTTCATATATATTTCTCATCCATATCGCTCGATCAATCTAGAGAACTAGCCCATCTAGTACCTAAAACCATGGGAATGTATACTCAGGTTCACTAGTGTAATTAATTCATGAGTAGGGTGTGATAATGAAAATCAGTAGATAACCACCAACATGATCCCATGCATAGTTATTAAATGTTGTGTATGAATGTTTGAACAGGTCAATGGAAGAAAAAAAATAACTAAAATTTGAGAATAAAAAATAACATATTTCATACAAAGGAATACTATTAAATGGAGATGATCATGGAATATGATCAAAATAGATGAGAAATTAATGATTTAAATAAGATTAATTGAATCATAGTTGGTCTCTGTGTCTGTAATCCTGATCTATAGGACATCCAGGGAGTATGCCATTGAGTTGTATGTAATTCTAATAATGCAAAATAATAATAAGTTGATCCCTAGATATTTCATCATTATTAAACATATGTACATCATCCAACATATATAATGTCTCTAATAAAGCTACACCACCATAGGGGGATACTTGTATTATCCCAGGGACCACTCGTAATTGAATTCAATGTTGAAAGGAAGGATTTTATGCATTAATCAAACATCCAATAAATATAGTATTGAGATGGATTCTTGGAATCCTACACATACAACTCAGGACATATATAATCCAACCCGATTTGTAATTCTATGTTCCCAGTCCATGAAAAATCATTAAATTAGAACATGGATGAACCATAATGGGTATTAACATTAGACAGTCCATAAGGAATTCCCAAATGAACTGAGATATTAAATCATGGTCATCTCAATACTCAAATCAACAAACCCATGTAAAGGAATTCTTAGGAAATTAATTAATCAGATTTCCAACCCAAACCAATATATCATCATGGTAATAAATCAATAATATCATATCAATACCTAATAATATCTGAAATATAATGTTCAGGGGAAAATCACCCCCACAAAAACATCATCTGAGTTCCCTATATAGGAAAGGATCCCAATTTTTATATGCATCCAAATAAAGTAACATTGAATTCCTATGGATACTAATTTGGATCATAAGAAATACCTCTAGAAATCATTGTCATTAAATTTCATCACATAATAATCATCTAACGAACATAATGAAACACCTCTAGAAATCATATTTTTATCAAGAGTAACCATTTAAAATCTGAATTAATATGTGAGGTTGTTCAGACCCCAAAACACATCACTACTATTATTAAACCTTAGTCATATATGTTCTGTACTAGTTCTTGGTTCCACCTACTATTACCTCTAATTAAACTCATTACACCGTCATCCATGGTGGGTTGATCACAAGGGTACCAACTATGGTCTCCCATGTTAATACTCTAGGGGCGCATCCCAGGTGGTGTACTCAAGGTCCAAAAATAAAAAAAATCATCCCTCTTAGGATCATATATTCAAGTCACCATCTCGGTTAAACACCAGATATACCATGATATAATGTCCCCCAGTTTTGAAAAACTATTAGAACAACCTTTCCTACTACATGGGTTCTTTACACAAAGGAAAGAGTCATGAAATCGATCATTTCCCATAACGATACTCAAAGATGGTATACTTATCTCTCTTGGTCCTAGTGTGACTAAAGTTCATCCACAAAGACCTAAATAAGGTCTTTCATCCCTTTCAAAGTGTAGTTTCACCTTCTAAGAGGTCTTAAGGTAACATGGTATGCTAATGGAATTAGTCTCAGCTATCATGAACCAGATAAAAAGTTAGTGCAACAAGGTTGTTAGTGATCTTTATTGGTTATCCATTTTAATTATCCAATTTATTGTAATTTTAAATTTTTATGCAATTTATTTAAAAAGATTTTTTACCTCATGGGAGATAATGATCATCCAAATTCTATGATAAGCATTTATAAATGCAATAGGGAATTTATGACTTAGCACCTACCATTAGAAATCCATCAATAGTTTGTTACACAGACTGACAGTAGGTGCCAAAGTCCTTCCAAGACCGTCCTAAGCATATTGAGATAATATATCAAATAAATACACCATCATTTCACTAATTAATGATTCAACAAAATTATTTAATAAAACATTGAAATATATGAATTAATAAATTATCAAATTCCATGTCAAATAGTCTAAGACACTTCTAGTTGAAATCGTCGCACCAAAACTACGACCTAACACAAAAAAAACCATACGACACATCCTCAAACTTTAACCAAGAATAATACCTAAATAACAGTAACATGAAAACCACATAATAATGTTAATATAAGGTATTACATATTTATATCTTCATTGTAGAGACGTTTAATGATTTAAATATGCATGGAAAAGTGCATATAGAATCACGAGTTAAACTTTTTCATAGAATAGAAATTTCCCTAGCACTAGTATAAAATTCCACCATGATCTAGTGGAATTGGGACTGAAATCATTAGATATTTAAAAAATTGTTATATGAAGAAAGAAAATAATAAATAGTAGGTTAACTGAGTTTAAAACATGCCACTGGGATTCCAACGCATATGAGGGCATTCGATTTTGACCAATAACAAGGGTGATCTCCAATAGAGGATGGAAGGAAGAGGAAGGTGTATGTGGAGTTGCTACAAGTAGAAATGAGGGAGGGAAAAGGGGGAAATACTTTAAGGTATAGTGGTTAATTTTTTTACTATTCCCCCTATTAAATAAGCTGTAAGGATAGATAAACTGTGTTCAACCTGTGTGGGATTTACGTATTGAATACCTTCACCTCACATGGCTGAAGCACATGGTTAGGAAAATAGTGTGAAATCCATGTTAGCACCTATGATCTTATTCACTAATCTACATAGTATTCAAGGGCCCCTCAAATGGTTAATGAAACCATGTTCCTTTGCAAACAGGGCCTGTCAATTAGGATGTATATTTATCCTTAACCGTGTGACAACCATGCTCTCTTTGATTCATTATCCAAAAACATTTATTTCTAGTCCCAAACCCATTGGATGATCCCAAAACAACTGATATTATCTTAAATCCTCATTCCAATTGTAAAAACATCTTTTTCAAGACACTATAAACATCATAATTCCATTTTGATTATCAAATAAATATTTTAATGATCCACAAGATTGAAAATACGATTTCAGTCGGAAATTTACAAATCCAAAACATATACGATTATAATTTTATGTTGGATAATTTAATTAATTCATCAACAATATCATATAATTCAATGATAATTAAATTTTTATGACGTTGATTTAAAAATCAATACTCATTGTTAATTTGACTCACTATTTGTGTGTGTAGAACTTTAAAAATCATTAAAAATATGAACTTTATAAAAATTGTTAAATTTATATGGTAACATATAAAATGGTTATAATAAACTATTAATTTTAATTACAAATTATGATACTTAAAAATAATTTTAAGTATTATGTAAATTTTATGATTTATGTTGATTTCTGAATTATGGAGTTAAACATAATAAACTCAACATTGACTAAATCATTAACCTAAAATTACGTGATCTACATTTTTTATATCCCTTAGAATAATTTATTCAAATATTATTCTAATGTGACTATCATATAATATACAAAACGACTAATAGAATTTTATTTTCAATAATATTAAATAATTGTTGCACATACTAAGTGTATCATGACATTAATTCATAATTCTTTAGAACATATGTCTGAGTTCTTGTTATTACTTATTGAAAGACAAAAAAAATTAAATATCAAAATTATTTCCCAATTAATCAAAAAATATTAATTGACTAAATCTATTTCTATCTTTGTTTTCCCCATTTATAAAAATTATATTTTTCTATGAAACATAGTTTTATTGAAATCAATTTGATAAAAATAATAATTTATTCCTATAAATAAGCTTATACAATTAATCCATCAATTGATGAATTTCTCCATACCTTATCATTAAATTTAGTCATAAATATCTAAAATCATTACAGAAATCAAAATTTTTATGTCCCTCGACAAATTTTTTTATTAAAAATTCAATGATAAATTGTCTATTGAATCAAATAAGTCTAATGGAAATAGTCTCTCTAATTTACATGAACATAGAGAAACATCTCCACCAAACATTCATAAAAAATAAAATTACGATGTTATTCTAAGAATATCAGAGAAAAAAACATGTTACATTGATCAAATAATCCAAAACTAATTCCATCTACAACCGTCTAATAACAGTTATCAGCAATAATTCAATTATTAAATGAGATTCTTGACTTTTTATTCCAATAATATGACCATTTATGATATAATATTATAAATTGGATTCATATTCATCCAAAAACATAAAATTTCCATTAAATTTACTAAATAATAAATTATTTTATTTTATCATTGAATATGATAATTTTACTTCACTAACCTTTGAGAATATTCATATTAAAATAATTTATCTTTAGGATCCATGTAAATTTTCGCAAGAGCTAACCATTTCTTAATGGTATTGTTCATATTTCAAGGATTCTCTAACATGGTATGAAATATATTATTACAATAATTTCTCTCAATTTTCCTTACATCTTTATGTTACAATCTATCAAATCCCAATAAATAAAAAAATGAAAAAAGATACAACTTTTTATTAGAATTATAATATATTAAACACCGAAAAAATCATTTTATTTATAATTCGACAAAATAGAATAGTATGTAATTTATGGAAAAAAAACTATTTACCTATAAATACTAGATAGCATCGGTGTAGGTTTATTAGTTTAAATTCCAACTTATATTAAGTGATTTCAATTTCTATGAATGTGATGATCAATATAAATAAATATGTAATTAGATTAAAAATCAAGGTTTTCATCCATTGAAAATAATTAAATAATTTTTAACATGCGTTTAGTATAATAAATATTTTATGCATGTGTAATCCATCAAAAAAATATAACATATGTGTAATGAACAGGGTGTTTAGGTGAGGGTTTTCGGGTCTATGTTCAGAAGGGCCAGGTTGGTTATGGTGTATATAAGGTTTTGGAGTTTTTGATGTTTGCCTTAACCATAAAAAATATCTCGTGAATGATTTTTTTGTTTTAGTTATAGATCTATTTAATATTTAAGTGTTGGGGTTTCTAGAAGTTATGTATTTGGTATATACAATTGATAAAAACTGATAGTGATAGTGTACCTGACCAATGAATGTCTATTTTTTGACTAATAGTTGTAGATCAGTGTCAGATAACTCAAAATATGGAGTTCAAATTAATATGGTTCAATGAAAATTATTGGTGGATGTTTTTTATATATACAAACAATAGTGGAAGAGGAATTAATGTGTGGTAATCTAATAGGAATAATGTAGGGAACAATGTACTAAGGTGAAACCACATTCTGGATAGTAGAGTGAGGTATATTGATTTCATTTGTTCTAGATGTGGAATATGCGTGCTTAGATAAGTGTATAAAGGATGATAACTCAGAGGATTGTATATAGAATGATGATCCATATGAATATGATTATGGAAAATGTATGTTGTGGACACAATGAAATCCTGGTAGGGTAAACATTTTCCTATGTAAGACTCTTCATGATGAAAAATATGAGTTCAATCCATGACATTATAGAATATTACATTAATCTCAAGAAGTGACATTTGATGGGGCACCGACCTTTGACCGAGTGGAGGTTTCTTGTGATGGTTGAAGCATAGTAGAATTCATACCAAAAATATTAGATGATACTGCAAATAAAATAAATTGAATGTAAGTTATTTTGGAATTTTATAAAAAATATTTCAGGAACACATGTTTTAGGGGAATTACATAAGAGTGGATCTTGAAATTGAATATATCACAGAATAAATTTAAGGATGTTATTGATTCAAGGCTTTGGGGTGAGATCCCCCAAACAACACTTGTAGTACAAGATATTCCTTGGAAGGTGTATCTATGGAGGTTCTATTTGTAGTATGGATGGTATTTATTACATCCATATGGAGTGCAATTTAACTCAAGTTGGGAAGGTTTAATAAAAGTCAGGTCTCCCTTATAACCTTGTTAATTAACATAATAGAAAATATCAGTGCGTTCCCCTTCGGAGTAGAACTAATGTATGAACCATATTGTATCCATTTGATGTTTTTTTTGTATATTTCATGTTTTGATCTTTCTAGTTAATTTCCTATAGAATTTAGTTTCTTATTGTTCTATAAGTGAATTGAATCAATGGTATGGTTTGATATGTCTTTTATGTTCTGGTACATCCGCTTCAAATATTAATTCTAATCACGATGATTAAAAAAATCATTCATTATATGTATGTATGAAGGGGCTACCTTCTGAAACCTGAAGGTGTGTTGGTCCCAAAATGTAGTGTAATAGCTTGGTTTAAGAGTTCAATTTATTAGTGTAACACTGTAACCCCATTTCCACATATATATTAGTTACCTTATTATGTTTGTATAGAATAAAATAGATCACACCCCATAGGATCAAATAGTTTGTTAGACATGGGAAACAAGATACACACAAGATTATCACATTACATTCAAAAACATGAAATAAATAAAAAAATTAAACTTATATATTTATAATTTAATCTAATATATTTCTATAATCATTCAAATATTAATTCATGGTAGCATATGGAATGGAATACATTATAAAGTGTGAGCTCAGATTCTCAGTAAGTGAATGAATACAAAGGAATCTATCATAGATAAATTAAACATGAATAATATGTCAATGATAACAAATAATACAATATTTAATATAACTAATACTATAAATGGGATATATATTCTTGTATTATATAGAAAAAATAACACCAATAACAAATAAATCATTTTATAACGATATAATGCATAATGTCAAACATTATAATCTTACCATCAATGAATTGTTTTAATACATCATTCATTAATTGGAATGGAATAAGCCCTATACCAATGATAGTTTGTCTCTGATACCTAATGATACATTTAGGGTATATTAAATATCAGGAATCACCTATATATTACTAAATACAATGTATTCTTTATGTAAAATAAGAGTGAAAGAATATAATACATAATGATCCAAAAAATATGTATTTGAAAAATATCGTATGAAAAGTTAGTATTTTAATAATGTCCTAGACCCTTCATCCCATTAATATATGGTAATTTTGGTGAAGGAGTTGTCTAGGGAATGTATTTAGGAAGAAATTGTAGGTGAAACAACCTATCATTGAGAGTTTGTGGCCGGAAGATGGAGGTTTTACCATAAGGGAGTGTTTGGGGAAGGACTCCAGAACACCCTGAGAGGGGATGTGGGAATCATGGGGTCAAATTACCCCCCCCATATCTTATGGATTGTGTTCCCACGTTGGTAGAAACATGTTAAACCTGTTTGATGGGATTGGGTATTAATTACAACATTCACACACAACAAGATAACATTATTATTATTACGTGGTTCACCACTAAGGTCTAGTCCATGGATCATACTCCCACAGATTTCTAGTCATACGTAAATTCTATAATCATCAACAGTTATGGAATACAAGGTTTAGACATAGACACCTTGTTATAGGCTCACTACCTTTATAGGATTTTAGGGATAGAAAACGAAATCCCTCAGAACACTTCTGCTGACTAGCCCTAGCTCAATGCTATGAGATAAGACAAACATAGTTTGTCGACATGAAGGTCACATTAATTGTTAGTCATTAAAATATTTTTCCCGAACATAGAATGAGACTTTGCATGCAGCATCAACCTAAGATGATGCACTCTAAAAGAACTATTCACATAAAACCAAATTTTTAAAACTTCCTTTCATGAAGCTCCTTCGGGAATTTCACATGACTTTATAGAAAAAACTACCTTCACGAAGAACCCCAGTCTACATGGAATAAACTCTTTTGTGAAGCTCACAAAGTGAACATGGTAAATGCTATCATCGTGAATCACCCTTTCTTCAAAATCATTGGCAGTAGTCATGACATTAAAAGTCCATTCCATTGCTCCAGATCGGATGGAAAGTTAGTTTCGTAGAGCTCTGTAAGATTCACAAAATCAAATCGATTTATTATTTTCCTTGGAAAAAATTCACCATAGGAGAGGAAGTGTATCCTATTAATTATAGGCTTGGCCATTCATGAAGCTCCACCATCTCTAGCATATTTTCTGGATCCTTCAAGAACATATCCATGGTGCACCACCTTTTGTGATGAACCTTTGAGATTAGACATTTTTACAATTGTCTCTATCAAAACCTTCACACCACTGCAATGCTACAGTTAGTGTAGTCATGAAGATCACCATTACCGATTGAGATTCCCTAATTCTCTGTCATTTTTTATGCACATCGTAATCATAGATTACACAATTGTAATTATTTAATCCTTTGTGAAACACCCTTTGTGTTACCCATCATTGCAAAACTCATGCCTTTTCGATATTTTCAAAAGGGCTACAATAATAAATAATTTTCCAGATTCAATCCATTCTCAAATTCTTCTTCCAAAAAAATTGGCAAACACTCGGATGTGATGCCACCTTCGATATTTTTTTCATATCATATTATTAGATCCCTTTAAATACAAGCTCCCAGATCTTTCATGTGATGAATGACAACAATCAAAAACCATACTTCATTTCCAGCAAATAACATCCCCGGTTCCGACAATCTCTCCCTCTGGGTTTGTTGGAAATATGTAGATTAATTCAATTAATCACCAGACACAATCAAAAAATGATACATAAGAAAAAATTCATCCCACAATCTCAATCTACATGATCAATGATTAGTGTAGAAAAGAAAAGGGGAATATTTAATAGGTTTGTCATGTTTTTGAATTCTTAAAGGTGTCCAAGCTATTCTCTTTCTGTGTCGAAAACGAATTTCATGCCCTGAATTGTTTCCACATAACGCCAAATTCAAACTTACACCATTTGAAACTCACCAAATTTCACTATTCTCCATTCTCCTTCTCATTAACATTGTACTATTGAATTAATCAATTCTCCAACATTGGAAATAAACCAAAAACCCAGTTTTTTATTTATACATCTCAAAACATACTCCCCCTAGATCGTATCTACCCCAATAACCTACATCAAAATATCAAATAGATTAAAACTGTTAATTTTACTGAGGAGAGTGGAATTTTATAAACTCCTCATGCATTGGGAGGTTTCGGAACACCGACGTTCAACCGATTATTCTTTAACACATGTGAAAAAAAGGGATTTGTTTGTTTTACAGCCACTAGATCATCCAATCTAAAGAGATCCATTTTTATAACTCCTTATTTAATTTTTTTTCTTTGATCAACTGATACTTGATTTGAAAATGTTTCATTGAAGATTGTCGAATAGTAATTTTTTGAAGATAAATTTCACACTTTTTATCAAAGTAAATCACTATTAGTTGTTTCACCACATCACTGATATCAGTTAGCTATTAATTCATCCAAAATAGTTGAGTACAAGTCTTTGTAGTGGATATTTTCACACCTTCATCATTACTGAGGTAAATTCTACACTATTTCTTACTCATCCATCCCATGAATTTATTTCCAATAAAAAAATTCTCCACCACTTATGGAATTTCAATCTACAATATCTCTTAATTAATATACATAATAAAATTATGACAGTTCACTATATATTTCTACAACAAAGTATAATCCATAACTGTGATTTCTTTGTATATACCTCATGATTCTTTTTCATGTGGTCATATGTTCATCTCTCAGATTAAATTTAATGTGATCCACTATGTATGTTGCAATGAATATATCTAGTTACATCCCTGTAAATTACAGTAAGCTTCCAATTATTCTCATGTATATCATGGCATCTACTGATGTCCCATCCTTATGTTTTCCCAGTTTTTTTTGCAATCTTAATCGAGGTTGACATTGGTTTAGAGACATTCATATTTAATTACTTCAAAACTCCCTTGAATAATTTTAATAATAAATAAAAATTGATGTCTTTCCTCTGAATCACTTGCATACATAAGAAATATGTAATTTCCAAAATCATATATATTCCAAATTCAGATTTCTTGTGATTGAAATATTCATGAACTATTCCATGTGTTCTTCCATAAAATATAATATCTTCTATATACACTCACACCATGAACTGATATTAATTATAATTATTCACAAATTTACTGTGATCCACTCCTCCTCTTTTAATGGTAAGCTTAATCAGATGAGAATCCAGTTAGTAATAACATGATCGCGGTGCCTATTTTATGCAATTGAGAGCCTTCTTTAGTCTATAAACATTCTTATCAAAATTACCATAAAAGAAACACTTTTTTTGGTTCTATGTAGACTTATTCTTCAATAACATATTTTTTGAAGTATATTTTGACATCCATATGAAACACATTGTATCCTCTCTGGATTTTTGTGGTTAGAAGAAGTCTGAATGACCCTTGTTTTTCCACCTGAGAAAGTGTTTCTTCAACATCAACACCTTCAATCCATGAAAATACCTTACACAACAAACATGGTATTATTATAATCACATTACCATGCATGTTGAATTTAATCTTGAAAATACACTTCATATAAATAAATTTATGATTTTCTTGTCTCACAACTAGATCCAATTATTGGTTGTTATCAATATGATCCAATTGTTCATTCAAGGCTTTAACACATGATTCATCTTTTACAGCTTCTTCAAATGAGGATGGTTCTAAAATTGATAAGAAGGCAGATTTTGCATTATTTTCAATTATTCTACTTTGTGTGGGAGCTTTCTAATAACCCAAGATGTAGAATTGATATATTTCTACTCATTTATTACTCCTGTGAGGTTCAGAAAAATTTTAATCAGCCACAATTTTGTCTTATGACTCTTCTAATGAATCAACACCATGTTGTGATCTATAAAAGTTTTTTACTCCTTAATCTACAAATTCATTTGAATCTATTAAAAGTACACTATCTTTTTCATATTATATGACATTATAATATGATCCATTATGGAATTTGTGGTCTTATATTCAACGAAAATAACATTACTACTTTCAAAACATTTTCCAAGACACTTATTGAAACACTTGTAGACTTTTTTATTCGTTGAATATCCCTGGAATATCCATTTATCTTATACATTATGAAAAATTCATTGATTTAATTATTTGTTTATAGTAATCATTTAATTGTAAAAACACATATATACTTCAGTGAGGGATTCCTTAAATGCCAAAAATCATATGGTGTCATTGTTTCACCCATATGATTCTCTATTAGATTTTGAATATAAACCATAGGTTAAAAAACCTCATTCTAATAATGTCAAGGGATATGAATCTCAATCATCAGAGTTCTGTCATTATTGTAAACATGTCGATTACTATTATCAACAAATCCTTTGTTTCTTTGGGGACCTCACAACATCCACCTCATGTTTTTTCCCTTGCTTCATTGGGTATTTTTAAAATTCCATGGGTGTATATTATCATCAATTTTCATGCCACGAAATATTTATTGTGCATCCAATATCATTCTTGGCTATTCAGTGATAAGATTTATTACAATCATGAACATGTAATTTCTTGTGTATAACTATCACACAATAAGCTCTTCTATAATGATCAATGAAAACGATGATGTGCCATTATCCATGATTTCCATCGACATATATTAGGCCACATATTTCTATATGGATGAGATCATGAGTATTTGATATCCTTTAATTCGTTAGACGATATGAGTTGTAGAATATAATCCCTCAAACCCAAGCATCACACGTCTCATCCCATTCACTCTTCAAATTGAGAATAACCATGATTATATTCATATTATATACCTTTTCATTGTCTTTTTGATTAATATTCCCTAACCATAAATGCGACAAGCAGTTTTCTTCATCAAATGTCAGATAAAAAATGTTCTCTTTACTATCACCATGATATAATATTCCATCTCTTTTGAAGAATTTCATGAGACAATTCGTTGTATTAAGCTTTATAGTGTATAATTTTTATTAAATGTCACTATATGTCCCATGGCACATATTTGACTCACACTAAAGAGAATGTGACATAAACCTTCCACATAATGAACTTTAGTTTTTTTCCAACTCACCATTATCCAATTTGGAAATCCCCCAACATATGATCTTCAATGCACCATCATTACCTCACTCGTCCATTCCATCGATCATTTTAATAACATTTTTTAATAAGTAATCATTACTTGTTGTGTGGGATGAACATATCCTATCAAGAATCCATTTGTTGTTTCTATTTGTAGTCCTTAGGGAATATTCTGCAATGTTATAATTTCAATTTTATTATTTTATATACATGAAATAATAGACTGGGTGTAGGATAATGATGGACTTTGATATCTATCATCCATGTGGGATGGTTCTTTGTACTCATACTATTCTTATAGGTGATAATACATGATTGTATGGCCATCACCATCTAGCTAATGAGTGTTGACTTGTCTCATATTTCTATATGATGTATTCCTATCTTTACTCTACATTTAAAACAAAAATTAAAGAATTTTTTTATCTTATAAAACAATATCTATAGATATTATTTATTATATAAGAATTTGGATATGATTTTTTCACATTTTTTGACTTCCTAGATTTTCCCCATTCAAATAGCTCATTGCATCTTCATAGTATGACATGGTATAACCCATATATCTATTTAACTATCATTTCATTAGTGGAAATGTATTTTAATATATATTCATCCTCATGTATCCTTCTATAAGAATGATGGTTCACTACCAATCATTTATGGATGCTTGGGGATATATTTTAGTTCTCCTTTCAGTTTGAACTATATTTTCTTTTTCTACACTTCATGTCACTTTTTAGCATGTACAACTTTAAACATTATATTATTTTGACCCATTATATTTGAATCATTTCATTTTCTCGCATCATAACCAATTCCAATATTTCCCATGCATGCTAGTAATTGATCATTCATAATATTTTCATCTCCATGAGAACCACAGATAGATCTCTCTAGAAACTCACCATCTCATAATTTTCCATACAATACATTCTTCTTTTCTTATATTGAATTTGATTTACTTTGGATTTTACTACTATGTGTAAGAACTTCTTCTTCATGTCCATCAACATTATGGAAAATATACTCTAATATAATGGTAAGGTCATTTGTGACCTCTACCTGTTCTTCAATTTTGAGATTTAGTTCCAATATTTCATATGTTGTTTATAAGGTTGTTGATTATAAATTCAATACTTCTCCATTCATTCTATTTCTGCTTCAAGTTGATCAGAATATTATGATGATTCTTCCATGGTTGCCATCAATTTTTTGGCATATGTTTCTTTGATTATGAATCTTACCCAAAGTATCCTTATGTTATAACTTTAGACCATCATCAGTACTCAACTATTGATACCTAGATTTATCTTTTTATGGTTCCACCTTCTCGATGGTAACTATCATATATTCTTGGTTTCTAGATTTACTCTATTGTTTTTCTTCCCCAAATAATTCATTATCATCTTCATCTTAATTATATACAAACCTTTTCTATAGTTTCATTCCATATTTGAAAATTGCAATTTTAGAAAACCATTATTAAGGATTCTGTGTGGTTCCAGCTTCACCTTCATCATCGACAAACATCCACGAGCACAGAGAAGCAATGTTCCCACCTCTTCCACAATGAAAACATTCCAAGGGTAGATTTACTTCAAATATACCATTTCATCTCTTTAATTTCATGGAAAATAGTATTTTTTTTTTGACTTCCTCATCGTCTTCATTAACAAAGAATCCTAAAATATCATGTTTATCCAAGATTTGAATACTATCTTTTTTATAACATGGCTTGTTGGATCCTTTGGTTTCACCCTCATTTCATATTAAACCAAACTACTCAGTAGATCATCCAATGATATTTTTTATAGTCCCCCTTACTCTAGGGCTAAAAATTTCGTATTTTAATGATGTTTAAGTCTTCAAAACATATTCTTTAAAATTTTAATGTCTTTGATATCATCACCAAGACATAAAATTGCTCCTAAAACCTTGAAAATTTAGTTAATAAAGTTATTTACATTATCCGCTGGATGAATCCTCAAATCATCGAAAATATTATAAATAACTATTATTTTTACCTCCTTCACTTTTTTGTAACCTTCATAAATATTTTCATGTTTCTACCACATTGACTTGGAAGATGTGAAACACAACTTCTGTTAAATATATTGGATAAAAAAGAGTTGTAGTGAGAGAATTATCTTCTTTAGTGTCAGCATCAAGCATTTTCCTATCTATATCTGACATAGATGACCATGTTGGATTAGTGGCCAATATTCCATATGTAAGGGAAAACAGTGCTTCCATTTTTATGATATATTAAATGAGTTCTCATCCTATTTTTCTGAATCATAATGTTTCTTCCATCGAAGAGGGGGACTCCCGTGATATTTACATAATTCTACATGATAGTAAAGAATGACATATTAAACACTTGAAACCTATAGGCTTTGATAATACATGAAGGACCCTGGAACACCCTGATAAAGGAGGAGTGAATCAACATGTCAATGTTTTCTCCCAAATGATATATATATCATGATCTAACATTGATATGATCCTGTTAAACCTATATGATATAAATGTGAAGCAATTAAAACATTCACATGCTGCAAGATGACATATCAATTTATACATGGTTCCTTGCTAAGGACTTCTCTAAAGAGTATATACTAATGGATTTTTAGTCATAACTAAATACACTAATCATCACTAGTTGTGGAATATATTGTTCATACATAGTCACTATGTTCTAGGCTCACTGCCATTATATGATTTCAGCGACAGATCAATATGTCCCTCGAAACACATTCATTGAATCCCTTAACTCAGTAATTTGATAAAAGTAAAACTAAATTAATCAACATGAAGGGATCTTCAATGGTTTGGATTTTAATTCTTTGTCCCATATTTAACATGAGACTCTTCTTTCACTATATACCTGATTTGACACAGTATAAAAACATTGTTCTATTAAAACCAAATTTTTTAAACTCCCTTTCATGAAGCCCCTTCACAAAGCCCCTTTTAAGAAGCTCCCTTGGCTTCATTGAAGAAACTATGTTCACAAATAGAGCCATCCTTTACAGCATAAACTCCGTCATAAACCTAAAAAATTCAACATGGTACACCCTATCATAAAGAACACCCATTTATCAAAGAGAATTGGAATCAATAAAGAAATTACAAGTCTTCTCATGATGCTCATGATCGCATGGATTATCAGTTTCACAATGCACTTGTATCTTCTTGAAATCATATAGATTATGGATTTTCCATAGAGAAAATAAAATCGTAATTGAATAGGGGTATCCCTTTATTTATAGGCTCGACCATTCGCAAAGCTCCACTGCTTCTAGGGTATTGTCACGATACATAAAAAACATCTTCATGGAGCACCTCCTTTCACAATGTACCATTTATATTTGAAGTTGTTCTGATTCTCTATATCAAATCCTTTATGACACTATAATTCTACAGTTCTCATAATCATGAAGATCACTATTACAAACAGTGATTCTCCAATTATCCATCATTCATGATGCTTTTCATAATAATGGAGCACACCATTAGATTCTTTAATCCTTTATGACACACCACTCTCATAGCCCTAATTTTAGAAACTCATGCATTTTCTATATTTTCATAAGGCTATCAAGAAAAACCTCATTTCACAATGATTTCCATTCTACGTATTTTGGACCACAAAATTTTTTGAAAACACTCAGAAAAGATGCCACCACCAAAACTCTTGTCATCTTGTACTATATGAACCCTTCACTTGAATGATACCTAATCATATATGGTAGGATTGAAAATGACTAGAATACCATACTAAATTTTATGAAATGAATAAACAATGATCCACCATTTGTGGATTAGAGTGGAAGGTTGTGGTGTAGTGGCTCAGGTGGGGAGTTGTTGGACACATTTACAAATATTAAATCGCTATGGTGTTGATGCTAGATATTGTGTAAAGATGAGTAGCCTACTTGGTCAATATGATGTAATACACTAGTTGTGGTGAGGAGTCCTGGGGGTCAGCTTTCCCCAGTTCTACCAATTTGGTACTATTGTACTATGGGTTAGGGGATATAATATGGCCCTTTCAAGTTGTTGGGGGATATTTTGTGTAGCTGTCTATGGTTCATTATGGTACATTTCCTATTTTATAAATTTATAGAGTCAATGTATCCATGAAACATGTAGATATACATGACCATCGAGGATGTGGCTTGGTCCCCCTGACGGACATGGTCTCTCTATTTTGTAGTGGATCTATGTCATGATATATGGGGTTCTATCGGGGTCTTATTTTTTACAAAAAAACTATAAGCTTTAATAAAAATGTATACCAAATGAATTCTACATTATTTATCAAAATTTATGAGCATCCCAACTCCATCATAACAATCACGTTTCATAGCATTTTAATGTATTAAGACCCCGACTTATGTATCTTGTTTTGTTCTGGTTAAGGTGAGTTCCCTCCATATTCTTATCTTGTTTTATCATGCATATTCATATAGGTAGGGATATTATGCCGGGAATCATGGGTTTTTGTGTTGTTTGTTTCAAGGATTATCCTGGCGTTATCCATTGTTTTGGATTTGTAGGTTATCTTCCTTTGCATTACAGCATTACATATTTGATCTAAAATCATCCCATGAGGTAGGGTATTCATTTCAAATCTTGTGTATCATGAAAAGTTGTTTTACAATTTATTATCTTAGGAAATATTTTTTTATCTTAATAAAAGATATAGTATTTGATTAAATTGTTTTTAAGGGGAAGGGGAATGATTTATTTGTTTGTAAATTTTCTTGTTATTATGATATTTATTTTATCCATTCATATTGTACAATTAAAAATCATGGTTATTGGGGGCCGTTTTTTATTTAATATATGTTTTTTTGAATCAGCCTGATCTGTTCTTTTTTTATAACCCCATTAATAAATAGTTAATTACATATCATTTCAGACAAATGGTTTCCCTTGAAATTCATCTTTTGTTAGAATAATTTTAAATGTAATGTCAAACATGATGAAATAACCTCGAACGAATCAAAAAAATGATATCTTGTTTTGTTGTGAAATTTTTGTGATATTAAATGATTGCTATTTTTGAATTATGCATGAGTATTGGATATGTTTTGAAGATGTGTGGTGGGATATGGTTGATGTGATGGGGTGTTCTGATGTGATATGTATTACGTTATGGAAAGTGGTTGATGTGTAGTCGGCATGGGAAAATTTGTTATAACAATGAAATGGATGAAATGTGTTGGATTTTAGCATGAAAATGATGATTATGGTGATGTGGTTTTTGTGATAGTTTACTGGAAAAAATGAAGATAAATGAAAATATTGAAACAAAAACATTTTATGGTTTGAAATGAAAAATTAATATTCAAGTTCAAATGCATAATTAGTGTTCAAATTGAAATGAGATGTGTCGATAAATGAATAATGATAAATGTGAAATAAGATGTTTGTAAAGGTGAAATGAATTTATTTTTTAAATGGAAATAATCTGCTATTTTGAAACCAAGAAAATGGATTAATTTGAGATAATGATGAAATTTTGTTTGAGTTTTGTTTGGTGGTGATATAAATTTAATGTATTTATTAAATGTGGAAAATATTGTAAGGTGATACAGTGATGTAGTGAGCTGGGATGATGTGATGATGCAGTGTATGAATATTTTTAGCATTTTTGATATGATATTATATATATATATATATTATATTTCATTTTGAATTTCTATACCTCCCTGACACATGTGTCATTGAGAATATATAAATTTACTATTTATAATAATACCAAAAACCAATAGTAGTAATAATGTTAGAGGGTTGGACCATAGGGATGGACTGATTTTGTTCTAGTGACCAAAAAAAATAAAAAATTAAAACAAATAATATCAATGAAGAAACATGGGATTGTTCTGTAACCATGATGAAAATGAAGATTATGTGTGTGTATGGAAGTGAATGTGTGTGTAGAAAGGAAGGACGTATAGGGTAAGAATAATATTGTGGGAATAATCATTTTATCTGAAGGGGAAAATAAGTTGTTTTTTTAAAATTGATATTCCATTATTCCTGAATTAAAATTATAAACATGGACCTAATTAAAAGAGTTGGACTACATGTGCCATTAGATGACCCAGTGAATACATGACATCTAAAATTTATTAACAGCAGAATTCAATCGATCTCCAAGTGAGATCCAATCAGCAGTCACTGAGTTCAAATTGTTAGTTGATCTCACTGTACCTCTCCCTCTCTATCTCTCTCTTAATATTCATTAAATTTTTACTAAAATCATTATATTAATAACAATATTATTTTAAGACCAATCAATTTTTTTCCCTGGTTATAGATGTTTTGTAAATAATGATTTTCCAACTACATAGGGAGATAGAGAGAAGAATCCAGTATAAGAAACATACATGAACTGTGTAAAATAGATTAACTAGACTAGAATATTCTCCCAACAAAGATTAGATGGATATCATAGTTTAGTTTAACATAAAAAAATAATTATAAATAAAGAGGTTCATGTTGAATGAATATGATGAAAAAATTATAAAATTAGAAAAATTTCCTCTCTCTCCCTACATGATCTCCAAAAATTCCAAATTCTTTGATCTGTGTCTTCTGCCTTCTGCCTAAATATTGAATGGAATGTTGTCCCATATAATGTATGGAATGGTGTAATTTCCTCCCCTTTAAAATGGGGGTTTGGATTGAAGAGATTGGATTTTGGGATGAATGGACCTGCTGTTACTAGAAGTTCTATCTATCATCGTGAGTCATTGTAATTTCTTTTGAACCTTTCTCATAAATTCATATGGTACATTCACCATGCCTCTTCCTCTTCTACATTCATAAAAGAAGAAGTTCCCCCAAAATAATAATCAGGTTAGTGGTATGCAGCCTGATCCCCCCCCCCACGTAGAATGACACATATAAGAAAAAATAATGAAACAAATACAAATAAAAATTAATCACAAAATTTAAATATTTTAATGCTTGTATTTAATATGTACATTAAAAAACCAAAGTATATTATAACTATTAAAATATTTACAGTGAAATGTTAATATTCAAAAAATATTAATTATTTATTTAAACCCATTATTTCAATTATTATTATTATTAAAATTATTATTCTTAATATATAAATTTTATTATTATGTAAATATAACTGATTATTTAATAATTATTATATATGTACAATAATAAATGTGAATATATATATATATATATATACTTATTAATAAAAATCAATTTAAATTTACTAAATTAATATTATTATAAATTTATAATTAAAAAGAGGAAAAATGATTATTTTTGTTAGTATTTTATATATTACAGAAAGAAATAAGTATTAATTATAAATATAGTAAAATATATGTTTTTATTATTAAATATTTAAAAATAGTAATTATATATTATTATTATTATGTTATTATTATTTTTTTATTATTATATGATTTATTAAAAAATAATCAAATAATGAAGTAAGGGGTACTCGCATGATGAAAGAAAACGGTGGGATCATTTTAGATAGTTGGGAAATGAGGTTCAATAAGGATTCAATAGGAAAAGACATATCGAGGGGAGCATAGAGAAGCTCTGGTTTTCGGCTGAAAAATAACTAGAATTAGAAGTTGGTTACATGGATGATGCCTCATGGTCTTAAATGGTGGTTCTCAGTTGTGTAAGGGGAATATCAGATGGTGTTGTCTTTGAGATACAGTGGTGACCATGTGAGATCATAGAGAGAGAGCTCAGATGGTGAGGTAGTGCGAATGTTAGCATTGGAAGCTTCCATAGCATGAGGAGAAGCTGTGTCTGATAGATATGATACTGATGATTGGTTTTGCCTAATTTGTGGGTTGGTTTCTAGATTTGACAGTCTATGTTTTATTTGAGTGAATCATTCTCTATCTGTGGATTCTTGCTTCTATGGGATTTATTTGGATTCTATTAGATTTTTGTTTACTTATCTTATTTTTATGTATTTGTGCTGTTGGAGGACAGTGACAGCAGGTTGGGATGTAGTTGAAGGTGCGGGGATAGTGGAGTGGGTGACAGATGAGAAAGGGGATTCCAATGACAGGTCACAAGTTACCTTTGGGTCTAATGGTGGTTGAGGATCCACCAATGGGTTCAATGGTGGTAGTAAATTGGATGTGTGTGTGTGTCTGGGGGGGGTTATGGATGGAAACGATGGGTGTGGATGGTGTGAGTTGCATCATTGAGTTAAGGAGGTGATTGTATTAGGTGAAATGGTGACCAGGAGGAGTGAACATTGAATGGTGAAAATGGTGGGTTGGTGTCCACCATTGGGTCCAAAGGTGGGTAAACATGATATTTCTTATAGTGGGTGAAAGTAACAGTGACTATTTGAGTCATCCTCATAAAAACTGGTAGTGACTCATTTGAGCCACTGATCGGGTGTCTGGTGGTGAGTAGAATGTGGGATGAAATTGCAGATCACCTAGAAGGAGTAGCAAAAACCTCAAATAAAAAATAATTTAGAAAAACTAAATTTAATAAATTAAAAAAATTCGTAAAAAACAATATAAATTAATAATAAATAAACACTGAATAAGTTAATTCAATAAAGTATCAATAAAATTGAATTAAATAATTTTAGGGAGAAAAAAAGGAAATTTATTTAAATTATAAACTTTTCAAATTATTTGTCAGGAAAAGGAATTATAATTAAATTAATAATAAAATTGAATAAACAAAAATCTATTTTGATAAAGGTAAAATACCTAAAATTGATAACTATGAAAAACAATTGACATTTCCGATAAAGTGACATAAAAAATTAAATATTAATATTTAAATAACCTAATATAAGTCCAATTAGATATTAAGAAATTTATTTATTTTATAATTAATGGAATGAATTAATATCATTATAACTGAATGAGAAGAAAAAAAATTAATTTAAAATATAAAATAAATTGAAATTAAAATATTAAAAAATAAAAATAAAAATTATTATTTTGAAAAATAATTACATAAATAAGTATCTAAATAAAATAATTAATAAAAATGTTTTTTGGAAAAAATATAAAACAATGTAAAATATTAATGAATAAGAAGAATTAAAGTGAAAAAAGAGAATTTAAATAAATGAATAAAACATTTATGTAAAACAGAATAACATAATTATTTGGAAGTTATTAAAAAAATAATAAAATTATCCATAAGATATATATTTAAACAAAAAATGACAATTTTTACAATATAAATTAATATTAATAATAGTTTAAAAATAATAAACAAAATAAATAATTTTAATAATAAAAATTGAAAAATGATGTGGCAATGTGGAACCAAAAACAACCACACAAAAATCCAGAAAACATTATTCTTTTTGTCTAATGAAATCAGGATTAATCTTTTATAAAATAGATGACAAGATTTTTAAAATTATGTTCAAAATTATAACATTAATACTTATAAAAAAATAGGAGAAGAACATGGTCATACTTTTCAAGTGTGCTCGAAAGTGGTCCAACATGAATTCAATCACTCATTGTTAATCATGGGAACAAAACCTCATATATTTTCACAAATTTAATGCCACTAAAATGAAGTAACCATATTCCATACTTGAATTATATTTCATGATCAAATTCTAATTTTGATATTAGGTTATAACACATGACAATAAAATCATCACCAAAGGCTCTATCAATTTCCAATTTCTTCTACAATTTAAAATTTTCAATGTTAAATTTTTTTGAATCACTTTATTGAAACATCTAAAATAATCTCACCACAATTAAATTTTACCCTTATTTATCTGGGTTCAAAATTTTCATCACCATAATGAACTCATTTGAACTACTATGAACATTTTTCGTTAATTTTTTTCATCTTTTTGTGTTTTTTTTAAATTTCACACCACCATGTATAGGTATAGAGCATGATGAAGTCAAAATTATTTGATATGTATAGTTGGATAACACACAAAACCAGTTCTTAGATTCTTGTATGTTCCTCGAGGGATCTCATTTTCTCATTTTACTCTTGTTTCAAAGGACTCCTCATATTACCATCGGAGTTGGCTTCATTAAGCGATTTGTTTTTTTCATTTGAGACTCCAGGGTTCGAGTTCAAATATCATGTTTTCTAAATTAATGATCACAATTCCAAAAATAATTATCCTATCTCTTTCAATTCCCCATTTACTAAAAATAAAATCCAAACAAATCATACGATACTCCAATCAATAATCATATTCCACCAACAATTTTTGAATTCAGTGAAATAATTAAAAAGTATAAGTTGGTGTCCAATAAAAATGATATAATTATTTCAAATTTTAATCAAACTGAACCTCCCAATTTAGAATGAATTTAAGGAATTGAAATTTTTTGGAATAAAATTAATCCATTTTTTACAAAAAAATTCATGTTAGTAGATAATTTCCGCATAATATAGTAAAAATATACCCCTCTATCCCACACATAAAATTCAACAATGCCTCCATTATTGAATCTTATGGTGGGGGAAAATTAATTTCTAAGAAAATGGAAAATTCAGTAGCTAATATATTACTATGGTAGATAACATTAATATTAAAAAATAACATGAAATACAAAATTTGAAAAGGGAAAACAAAAATAAAAAAAGAAATGAAACCCCACTAGCCACTACCAGTATAGAAAGAAAACATTTTGGAAACATTCATTATTTATGAAAGATGCAGACATAATAATTTTTAATCCAATTCAAATTCAATTATAGTGAAATATATAGTATAATATTATTAAAATTAATTTGTATTCAATGGGTATATAATGTTTCACAATTTATCTTAACTAAATTTTAAAATCACTCAATTTTAGCAGCTAACGCCAAAGAAAAAAATTCAAATGTTTTGAAAAAATTATGAGACTCCCTAACACATAGTAACATGAATCATGATGTAAAATGTGAGATGAAAATATTACTAGAAATAGTCGAACAACAATACCTGAAATGTGAGAGCTTTTTACATAAAATATTATTCAATAGATACTCTTTTGTAGAACTAGGTGATTTGATTTTATTATTACTATCAATTTCCTAAAATTTAAATAAAATATGTATAATATTCCATTATTTAGAGTTATATAAAATTATTAAAAAAATTGACTAGAAAAGATGTAATCCAGATGATGCAGTGTGATTCTCCCTTTGTTTTTCATTGTCAGGTTTCCCAAAACATCATTTATCCAGAATTACCAATCCATGTGAATCGAACAGACCCTCAAGATAGAATATTGGAGAAGCATGTATTAGAAGTTATCTTTGAGGAAAATCGAAACATAAAAGAAAATATAAAAATAAACAGGTTTCAGTTACCATGAAACACTGAGTGTATAGTCCTCAGTTAGTGTTGGGATATTATTACCCTCTATGAAGAGAAATTGAAGCCAAGCCCATTGGCTACCCATAAAATAAATGATTGATCCCTTAAAAATTAACAAATAATGGTATGTTTTCCTCTAAAATAGCTACATTGTTATATTAATGTGATCTTACAATATGGTGAAGTTTCCTGACTACTTCATCTAAAAATCTTGTAGAAAAAATTTCAACCTATAATTGAACAAAAAGTCTCTTTGGACAACCTAGAAATTCCTTTTTATAATTATTTAGTCATGAATATCATTTATTTTTAAATTTCATTATTCTCATTAGATACCCTTATAATTTTCTCCATCTCACTCAACTCCAACAACCATTTCTCACTAACTGAATTTAAATCAATGTTTAGTTTATTCATGACCCAAAAAATATTTTTATGCAATTACATAGAAAGACGACTGGTTTTACCATAGATATTATTATATTAATACATATATATAGGAGTACAATAGGTAGTTTTAAAGACACATAGATCCTCATCCAACAACACATAACAATCATTACTATATATTGAAAGTAACTTTTCTAAAATCATCCTGAACCCCCAAATTTGAGACTCCATTCTATCCACTAGACTGTGAGTGGATGTTGGTACCTATACTGTGAGAACATCCATATCTCTATTAAATTATTATACTTGTAATTATTGAATTCAGTACCATTATTGGAAATTAATTCACTAGGAATTCAAATTCTTTAAAAAATGTCTCTCTTGACAAAATTCCCCACAGCAGTATAGGAATTGTTGTGTAGAGCCACTAAATCATCTCATCTGGACACATGATCCCCAAAATACAAAATATATTCACATCCATAAGATTGTGGAAAGGGTCCCATGAAATCCAAACCCCATATATCAAAATATTCAACATCAACTATTTATTTTTAAGGTGGATCGTCCCATATTCCAACATTTACATGAATTTTAAACATACCACAGTTAATAAAAAACTCCTATAATATTTTAACATTGCAGGATAGTAGAAAATAGACTATAGAAACTTCTGTGTAGTCTTATGTACACCACGGAGGCCAGCCCATAATGATGAATGGAATCTATTATGTATGTGTATCATTTATTCCTTCGCAACCCATCTTCTTAAAATAACATCAACACATATCCAAACAGAATAGGTTCATCCCAAAAAATAGTATTCCAATATATATATAGAATCATTTTTCTTTGGACCTATGAATGATCATTCAGCATGACACCAATTTCCAGAAAATTGGTATAGTGAAAAAACAACGTAAATATAGCACATAATCAAAAAATATCTATTCATGAAAAAATGAGGTATAATTTCACTTAGTTTCTCAACACGAGTGTTTGGAATCATGGAAAAAGTGATATTCCACAACATATTCCCCCTTCTTATCATTAAAACCCAAATAAAATTCCAAAAACTACAATATCCACCTTATATTCCCAATAATTGATTCCTTATTATCTAGTATTTACTTATTTGATTCACAGTCATTAGAAATTATAACCATGGACCCAATCATGTAGTATTAAATTTTTTTGAATGAAAATAATAATGGCATCCTGTTTCTTTTCAATTACGGAATAGTGATTCTAAGCATCATCCACCAGCTTGATCACATAGTAAATGACATGAAACTTTATATCCTTCCTCTTCTCCAAAATAACACCTACATATAGAAAACTGGAATAACACATTACATCATTTGTACTTTTCCATTCAAGGTAATTGATAACTAAGGTACTGGTTTGTTTTTCCATCAAAAAATTAAAAAAATCTAGGCATTTATCATCAAAAAAGGTGGTGTACTGAATTATTAGTGAGCTCAGTGGGTTTGTGGTTATGGAATAATCTTTAGTGATTCTCATGTATAATCCAACATGTCCCAATAATGTTCTTATCCCATTTACATCCTCATGTGGTGGTAGAATTTGGATAACATAGACCTTCAAATAATCAACATCCAACCCCTTATTATACTTTCTGTGACATAAAAAATTACCCTAAATAGTCATTAATTTGAACATTCCTAGTTGAGAACAATATTTATCACCTTGAAAAATTATAAAATAGAATCCATATTTTTACTGAAGTTTTCATAATTACATCCAAAATGTGAAAAAGAATAAATGAACACTTCAATTATCCTTTCAATAATAGATGAGAAAATTTCCATAATGCATCTATTAAATTTTGATAGAGAACCACACAAGGAAAAGAGCATCCATCAGTAGTAAAATGCCCCAAAAAGACATGTAAATGTGGTCTTTTCATGATTCTCATGAGAAATGGAAATATAATTCTATCCTAAATATCCATTAATAAAAAAAAATCATAACCAACCTTTCTAAGACATAATATAAAAAAATTGAATGAGAAAATGACCCTTCCAGGTAGTAGTATTCATTTTTATATAATCATGAAAAACAATCAATTTTTTCCAAAATCTTATTTGAAATTGTCCATATTTTTTATTTTTCACCATAAACCCTCCACTATTTTTGGGAACAACCTAGATAGGACTTACCCAAGGACTGTTATAAGATGTAATAATTATTCTAGAATCTAAAAGTATGATAATTTATATTCTCACCATTTTATTCATGTTTTTAGGTCTCCTTTTTGATTCCACACTTATTTTACAATTAGGGACTATTTTTAGTTTTTGTAGGTATAATTATCGACGAATCCACTTTATGTCAACAATTTTCCATCAAATGATAGACTATTACTTCCAAAAAACACTTAAAAATTTTTCCTCTTGATTTACCTCTAACTTGGATGACATGATCATATATATTGTGGAACTATCACCTAAAAAATATATTTCAAATTGGCAGGGAGGGTTTTGAGCTCTAGATTGGGTGGTTATTGACATGTGGGAAGACACATTGGCCATGATACACCATGGTCTCAATTCTTCCTCCTAAATAAGGCAGTTTAAAAGGCTTACTCTTAATCACTATTTAATATTGAAAAATTTCCCCCACTTATATACTCCTCTTTTGGGGAAAGAATATGTTTCTGGAGAAACTCATCCAGATGTTCTAGTGACTCTCCATCAAATTCATCAACATGTTACTTCTCTTTACTAGAGATTACCCCAAGGTAGATTTTAGAAGAGATCTCTGGTTCATTATTAATCACATATGTCATCTTCAAAAACTCTTCTTCATTCTCATTAACAAACACATCAGTTACTAAAAACTTATCTCTTGGAATGATTGAGTGGGTGGGTTATTTAATTTTTATGGAAACATTGAACAACTCATTTTGTTCACCCATATGGAATATTATATAACTTTTTGAGTCATATATGATAGCTCCCATTTTGGTTAGGAAGGGCCTACCAAGGATGATATGTACCTCCTGGCCATACTCCATATACAGAATAAAAATGTCAGTAGGCAAGAGGAGTCTTATAACACCCAATAATAGGTCATATTCCCTACCCACCAGGGAGTAATGGATCATTCATCATGTTGTAACACATTAGTGGTGGGTTGGGGTACTCATAATATCATGTAATGAACGATAGATAGTGGGATCATATATTATAATATCTCCAAGATCAGGTAGACATTAATACATTCCACCTTTATCTCCAAAGTTGTAATAGATCAAAAATCTCCCTAATTCGTGAATCTTAGGAGGTTTTCTATTCTATAACTCATCACTTCACGGATGTGTTAGTCTATAAGTGAAAAAATATACCAAGTTATTTTGGTAGAGAAAATTTTCATGATAGATTTAAGATATAATGGAATTTTAATTGAGGATTCATGTAATGGGATGTCAGTGTTTAGTTTTTATCCTCATTTATAAATTTTAGAAACATGGAATCATGAGTTCTCTGTTGAAAAGTGATGAAATTATAAAATTTTATAACAATTTTGGTAATCTATTTGAATTACTATTCATGTTTCTTCCTCAATTTGTTATCATTTTTCATGAAATTTTTATTATTATTAGTTGGAACGGTAGGTACATTAGGGTTTGAAATGCTGCTATGCATTTTTCCAAATTCAACAATCTCTAAATTCATATTTTCTTATTCAATGAGTTTTTTTATAGTAATTTGAGGTTCGTTCATAGACTATTGGTTGGTTTTGTGACCACATTTGGAGGCCACATCCACTAGATTCGCTCTTGGGTTGGATTCATTAGTATTTGGAAGCATACCCATTTTTTTACTGCCAAACTCTCCTTCCAATTAACCCATTTTTATTTCCATATTATTCATTTTCAAATCCATTTTTACATTATAACAATAATTTTATGTATTTTGTAACTAAATATTCATATAAACATTAATAATCTTTTTAATCTCCATCTTGTGAATTGGATGACTCATCCATTGTTAGTGGATAGAACTGCTACATAACTAGTTTCTAGAAAAGAAGAGGGGTAGTAGGTATAAGGACCAATTTCTCTCCCCAAGAGAGGGTTGGGTGGTTCATATACCCTTGATTTTAGGTGTTTAAAAACGGTACTTTTTAGGTTGTATCCAATGAACATAACTAAAAAAAATTTATTTATTAGGTTTTTGTGTAGTCATATCAATATTTTGACAATAAGTATATGAGTTTCCAAACATTCCACATTGGTGGAATTTTTCCTTTAGATTATTATGGGTGTTTTCATTGAAAACCCCAATAGCTTCGTCTGAATATTTTGTAAAAGGGTTTTGTTTCCTTTCACAAATGGTTGTTCTCCTAAATAATTTTTGTTTAAAGATTTTTTCTAGTGTAATAATTTTTTTTTCAACTCCTCCACAGTCATATCACTACATTTCTCTCTTAGAGATTAATCCACAAAGGTATAGTGGAAAGAAGCGAGGCTTTTAGAGAATGTTTCTTTGAGAAATTGTGGAGTTCACTAGTGGTTTGAAAGTCATCATATTAATTATATAAATCTATCACATGCTTCATGGAATAATTACCCATCTTTATGAATGAAAAGAATGATTTGGGTTATATTCTTAGAGTTCATTCTCTTCAGATAGAAGTTCATAGTGATAGGATTATAGATATGATCCTAGGTGATACATATTTATTCATATAACTATTGAAACCAATACTTGTAATTTCCCATGAGGTGGAAAAGGAACACTCTCAACATAAATTCATCATCACTCAGGTCGCTCACGGGTAACTACTGGATGATATAATAGATGTCCCTAATGAATTGAAGAGAGTATTCATTGGGAAAAACATTTAAGGTCAGAAGTTGAGACATCATGGATTATTAGATTTCATACTTCCTAGACTATGGTGAGAGACTAATTCAAGAAGGGTTACTGGAAATAACAGGCAGTGGGAACTCTATTAGATTATTCCTCTTAACCATATAATTACTTTGTGTGGTCCTTTCTTCGAATGGCCCGAATGCCTTCATTTTTATTGATTTTAGACAACCACCCTTTCATGGGATGAGTGGGAACCCTTATAAGGCCCATAGGCTCAGATATTACATGGCCCGTAGGCTTAAGAGATTACATGACTCGAAGGTCTTAGAGAATTCAACCAGACTATCTACAAAGAACTGCCCCTCCCCAACATCTGCATCATGATAGTAGCTCTTCACCATTTCATGGCCATTTGGATTGGTTTCCAGTGCAAGCACAGGCTGGTCCTGATGGCATATCCTTACCCCCTCATTCTGACAAATCCTATTTGGCTCTACTCTGGTGAGTGCACCTACTCTGAATCCTCTTTTCGGGCTGCTCCTTTTTGTAGTGTGTCTAGGGAAACTTCATGTGGCCCAAAAGCCTTGAGGTGTCTCTAAGGCCTTAATGGTGGCCCGGATTACCTACTAACTTGATGTCCTGGGTTTCCCCAAAGCCTTAATGACTGTAAGTCCAAACCGGTGGCCCTAGGTGAATAGTTTCAGCTGCTATAATACCGAACAGTACCTACTACAGTGTCTGCTATAGTACCCGCACCATGTACAGTTCTGCTACAGTACCTATACAATATACAATTATGCTACCGTACCGCACTTTGTACAGTTGGCTACAGTATCAGACAGTGTACAGTTCTGCTACAGTTCCTGCTACCGTACTACTATAGTACCAGAAAAATATTCCTATACTTGGTTTTGAACCTGGGTCTTATGGATGCACTTACGGATACCTCACCAACTGGGTTGAGGCGCATGTGTTGTAGAAACATTTCTATGTAGAGGGGTTTTCATGATCTCATTCTTAATGTCTCTATTATCTTAATTTTTTATTTACTTTTTTTTATTTTTTAACAGTTTGAGGTGTCTCTCAATTTCAGGAATTACATTAAAAAATTTCTTTTTTTTAGACCATGTTTTCCTGTAGTAGAAGGTTAAACAAATTGTTTAACATTATTAATAAAAATTGGTAGTCTTTTTCTCAGTTTTCTTATTACTGTTTTTTTTCTATTTTTGTTTTTTCTCTATTGTTTTATTTTGTATTTTTTTTAACATTTTTAACAATTTTATTATTTATTTATTGTTTTTATATTTTTTCTATTCTTTTATATATTATCTTTTTGTTACATGGTTACATGCGCCTTCCCCAAAAATGGTTCCAAAATTTAGCAAAATTGTAATTGAGTGAATTCAGATTTAATATTTACGATCCTACATACAACCTATGATATTAATATGGTAAGAGGTTCAATCTAATGGGAGTTATTTATGGTGTTTTAGTGATCAAAACAAGGAAAAATAGAAATTAAAACAAATCAAAAGTCAAGAAGCATTGGATGGTGGGGTAGAAGTGAATAAAATGAATATTGTGTTAGATTATGGATGTAAATGTGTGTGCATACATAGATGATATATAGAAAAATAGAAAGGAAGTGAGAACAACCAATTGATGAGAAGTGGGAAAAAGATGGCTATTTTTTACATTGATTTCCCCTTTTTATGAGTTGAAACTATATATTAGGAACTGATTCAATGAGATTGAGTAAATTTTATGAAAGATTAACCTCTCATTAAATGGCTCCAATAGTTTGTCAACTAAAGAAATAATATTATCACCATCTTAATGCCAATCAACAATCACTAAGATCAAATTATTAGTTAAACATAATGTGAATCTCTCTCTCAAGCATGATAAACTTTTCCATATAATCCTAAGATTATTTTCAATTTTATATTAATCCTGATAAATAATAGTTTTCAATAATTATTATTATTTTGAAAAAATATGATTGTCTTGAGTGTTAGAGATATATAGGCATATAGGAGATGAAAATTCATGATCTTGGTAAAATAGATTAATTGACCTCACAGATTACCCAATGTATTTTATTTTAAGGTCATTTTTGAGTTTAATGTATAAAAACATTTAGATACAAAAATGATCATGTTGAAATAAAATGAAGAAAAATCATGAAAAACAAAAATGTTTTTCTCTCTCTCCATACTCGATTTGCAGAAACTCTGAATTCCCTCATATGTATCTGCTGCCTACAACCTTAATGGTGAATGTAATTTGTTATAGAATGGTGTATGTAATGGTGTAATCTCTCACCCATGGAAGTGGTGGTGTGACATAAAGAGATAAGATCATAAAAAGAATGGATCTATTGATATTAGAAGTCTTAGTCTCTAGAATGCACCCCACATGAATAGATGGATCCAGATCCTCTTATCTCTTCTTCATCCTTCAGTTCTTACTGCTTTGGGAAACATAGATCCTTCATTGTGAGTCTTTTTCATTATTTCTGACTGTCTCTATTAATATAGTGTGGCATGTTCACTGTTCATATTCCTCTTTGGCATTCATTTAAGTAAGAGCCCCCTCCCAATAGAATTATCATGTCTGCATTGTGCTCTGTTGTCCTCTAGCACAATGACACAATCAACCAAAAATAAGTAAACAAATAAAAATTTAAATAAAATAATTAATTTAATTATATTAGTACCAAAATTAATTTTGTACAGAAATAAATCATAGAAAAGTACCAAAATTAAAATATTTACAAAAAAATGTTAATTTTAACAAAATAATTTTTTTTATATAAATCTATTATTACAATTATTATGAGATAAATATTATTATTTTGTATTTATTACCAATAATTTAATATATTTTTTTGTACAACAAAAAATGTGAATATATATATATATATTTCATTTTATTTCATTTCAATTTATCTTAACTAAATTATTATTATAAATATATAATTAAATTTTTTTAAAAATGAATATTATTGTTAATATTATAAATATTAATTAAATAATTAAATTGTAATTATAATTCTAATAAAATAAATGTTATTATTATTTAATATATTTAAGTTGTTATTATATATTATTTTTTATGATATTATTTATTTTATTGTTATATATTATATTAATAAATAAAATAATACTGATGTAAGGGTGGTAACAAGATACAAGATAGTGGTGGGTTTGGAATAGGTAGAGGGGTAGTGGGGTTCAAAGAAGATTTTGGAGGAGAGTAAGGATATATAAGAGTGGAGGGAAGCTCTGGATTCAATCTGGGATATCAGTAGAATCAGATGTAGGTGGATAGCATGATGTCAGGTAATTTTTAATGGCGTATCTCAGTGGTGTAATGGGAGACATGGATGTTATCTACCATTGGAGGTAGCGGGTACTCGATGTGTTCATGGAGTGAGGCCTCAAATGGCATAGAAGATTGAGGTTCGACTTAGCAGTTTCCTCAACTTCAAGATCATCGATCTCCAGTCGATACGATTCTAATGAACGGGTTTCCTAATTTGTGGATCAGTTTCTAGATATAACAATCTATTTTATATTTGAGTCAATCTTCCACTCTTTATGGTATATATACTCTCTTGGATTATATTTTATTCTATTTTATTTTAGGTTGCATCCTTATCCATTGTGTATTTATAATATATTAGGATAGTGATGGAGGATTGGGATGTAAAATGAGGTGTGTGGATAGTGGTTTGGGAGATGGTGGAGCTACGAGATGCCAACGGTGGGTCTCAATCCACTATTGGGTCCAATAGTGGGTGAGGATCCACCATTGGGTTCAACTGTGCGTGAAATCAGACACATTCAGAAGTTTGGAGGCATGAAATGTTGGGTTTGCAAGATAAAACTTGTAGTAGTTATTTAAGGATTCTATCTAGAATGCTACAATGGAGACCTATGGGATTCACTATTGATGGGAACCAATGGGGGGTTGGGAGCCACCATTGGGTCCAATAGTGTGAAAACATGGTTGGTAAGGTAGTGGGTTGACGAAACAATGACCCTTTTAGTCATCAACAGAAATGATGGAAGTTACTCATTTAAGTCACCGATAGTGTATTTGGTGATGACTGGACTAGTGGAGGCAATAACCTCTCACCCTCCCTCAGAATCAACAACCTAAAAAAATTAAGTTAGAAAAAAACAAAAAATGATTAAAATTAAAACAAAAACATGTAAAATGATTTATAAACAGACATCCAAGAAGTTAATTAAAAATTATTAATATAATATAATTAATTAATTATAGAGAGAATGAAAAAAAATTAAATGTATTAAAATGAAAAATATTGCAAATTATTTTTTGTAAAAATGAACAAGTATAAAATAAATAATGAAATTTAATAATTAAAAAAAATCTAGTTTTAAAAATTTAATATACCTAAAATTATTAATTATGAACAACAAATGGCTTTGGAAAAGATTTCATTCCAAAATTAAAAATATTTATTTTAAAAAAATGAAATAAAACAAATTCAAAATTTAAAAAATAAATTATAAATTGTAAAATTAAAAGAATTAATTAATTAAATTATGTGTAAATAAATATAAAAAATAAATTAATTTCAAAAATAAATAAATAACAATAATTACATTACTTAATAAACATAAAATTAATTATTTTGAAAAATAATTTCATAAATAATTAATGAAATGCAATAATAAATGAAATAGTTATATGGAAATAAATATAGAATAATGTAAAAATTAATGAATGAATGGAACTAAAATGAAAAATAATAATTTAAATAAATTAATAACAATTGATGTAAAAAGAGAATAACTTACTTAAATTTAAATTATTCAAAAACACTAAAATGGTTAGTAATATTCAAATATTTACAAAAATGAAAATTTTAATAATATATATTAAATGTAACAACATTTCCTAATTATTAAATAAAATTTGTTGTTTTAATAATTAAAAGATAATAAAAATTGAAAAATGATAAGATAAATTAAAAAAAACAACCCCATTAAAACCCCTAACACTTAAATTTTAGTTTTTCCTAAAAAATACATAATTTTTTCATTATAAAATAAAAGAAATTATTTTTTAAATTCAATCCAAAATAATCATGTCAAACCATAAAAAAAGAGCAGAACCTGGTCAGACTGTTCAAGAGTGATAAAAACTGGTCCTACCTATTTTTAATCACACACTATAAATCAGTTGCTTATAAACTCATTCATTTCCAAAAATATAATGCATCCTATATGAATTCGAATACAAACCAACTTCAATTTCAGTTCATATTCTAATTCTATGAGTGATAAAATATTTGATCAAGTGGAAATAGAAACATTAATAGAGGCACCTTCAATTTTAACTTTTTACTAAGTTCCATAAATTTCAATGTTCAAAATTCTAATCAATTTATTGATACATGTCAAATTATCTTATGATGATTCAATTTTCCCATTCTTTATTTGGGTTTAAATTTCCCCACACCTTAATGTACTCATTTTTTACTAATATGAATATTTTTAATTTCATATTTAATCTATTTTTAGTGTTTTATATATTCACCTATCCATTTACATGTGAAGAGAACTATTTAGATGCACTTATCATACATGTATTGAGGGATAACACACACAACCACTTCCTAGAGTCTCAGATATTCACTGTGGGATCTCATTTTACTATTTTACTCTTGATTCAAAGGACTTTAAAGATTATCATTTGAGTTGGCTCCCTAATGTGATTATTTTATATTAAAATATAAGTTAATAAGGTTCTAGTTAAAATAAAAAAAATTCCTAAACTCATTATCAAAATTCCAAAATTAAAATTGTATCGTACTCTCATCATCAATTCATAAACAGAAAACCCATTGAAATATTTTTATACTAATATTAGTAATAATACATCCAAAAAAGATTCAAAATAGAGTGAAACCCCTAACAAATAGAGGTATTTATCCACTATGATGGATATAATTAGGGGTAAATTAAATCTAAAGGACCCTCTGGATGTGACAGAAATTTTGGATTTTTATTAAATTAATATGAAAAATCATGCATATTTTTTGAACATTTTTAAGATAAAAAATCATTAAGGTTAATTATTTTAGCATTTATTACCGAAAAAATACCCCTCCACCCCACCCAAAAAAAAACTCAACAATATACCCATTGTTTAATACTAAGGTTAGAGACAGTTAAGTCTAAATATAATGTACAATTTTATAGTTAATGTATTATGAAGGGGTATTACATAAAAGTTCAAAAAATGACTTTCCACACAAAAATTAAAAATAAATAACTTAAAAAAGAAAAACCACTAGCCACCACCATTATAAAAAGAATTTTTTAAGAAAATTCATTTGTTTATAAAGAACAAAATAAAGGAATTTTCAATTCAGTTCTATGTATAGGATGATGAAAAATATAGTATATAATTAATAGAACAAGATTGAATTAAATTGGTACTGTAGGTTTTAAAATTCATCTCAACAAAATTTTAAACACTCTACTTATTATCTATAACCTATTAAATAAATAAGATCTTTAAAAAGATAGAGGGAATCCTATACACTTATCAATATGCAACTATTAGTAAAACATAATTAGAAAATAAAATTGGAAAAATGACAACAAAAATTCCATGAATGTGGGTTCTTTGACAATAAATGATTATTAAAAATATCCTCTTTTGTATCATTATGTGATGTTTTGGGGGTTTTTCTTTCAATTTTCTGTATGTTGAGAAAAATAATAATACGAATCCATAATTTAATATTCAATTAAAACTCAACCATAATTTCGGTGGAAGATATGAAATATAAATGTTGTATAAAGCTCCCTCGGTTTTCTTCGTCCAAGATTCTAGAAGAAATATCTCTCATGAAGTATAAATTTAAGTTAAAAAATAAGAATAAATGAATTTATTAGTATAAGTTATCATTACTTGAAAATATAAAAAATAATAGAACAATGTCCATGGGTTTGTTCCCATGAATCACTGATCTTATAGTGCTACGTTAGACTTGGGATAGAATCTGCATTCATAAAGTTTAATCAAAACCAACCACTTTGGAGACCCTTTAATGAAATTTTTTATACTTTGACCATTGAAAAAATATAGTCTATTTTACCATCCAACTATCTCTACCACTTCATAAACTAAAACTCTCAAAATGGTGAAGCGTCCTGATAGCATGACCTTTAATTTTCATAGAAAATGTTTTAGCCTAGAATTTAATAGCATGACCATTTATCCGACCATTGTATTACTATTATTAATTATTGAGTCATGAAATCATTTTTTTTATTTATATATTTTATCATTATCATATTATTACCTCTTAATTTAATTAAACTATTTCAACTCTAACAACTTTCTATCACCAGCCTCCTTGAAATCAAAGTTCATGGCCTTCACCGCCAACTATTACTTTCGATGAAATTAAATAAAAAGATGAAACTTTTTACCAAGGATAATACTATATAGTGAAATCTCTATGGGAGACTTGTAATTTGTTCTACAGGCCCTAATAAAATCATCGAACATCACTGAAAAAACTTCCCTAAAGCGATAAATTTACTTTTTCCAAAATCTTTTGGATCTATTTATTTTAGAATTCATCATACCAACTAGAATGTGGATGGTATGTTGTTTGTGTTCTATAAAGATATATATTTCTCCATTAAATCTATGATCATTAATTTCTTATTGATATTTTCATTATTTTTAATGAATTATCTATGAAATCAAATCCTTAAAAAAATGTTTCCCATGATAATATCTACCATCGATGCATCAGAAATATTGGGCAGAGCCACTACCTCATCATATTTGGACACATAGTCCACAAAAAAAATATATACTCATACCCATAAGTTTATGGGTATTATCCCATTAAATACAATAAAAAAAATCAAGAAACTCGGTTTCCATATTTCCTTTTTGAGGTGGCTCTTTTCTTCTTCCTACATTTCCAAGCATTTGATAGTTATCACATTTATGGAGAAAACTCCTAGATTCTTTTAACAAAGTAGGCCAGTAATAACCAGCCTGAAAACCCTTATGAGTCATCGTATCTCATCCAAAGTGGCAACCCCATAGTGATTAATGTAATCACTAATGTACTGGTTTCATTTCTTCCTCGACAACACATCTTCTCAAAATACCATCATCATGTCCCTTAAAAAGAGGAGGATAATTCCAAAAATAATAATTCAATTTAGATATAAACCTCTTTCAATGGTTATGTGAGAGGACCTTGGGCATAAATCCAATAGCCATAAAATTGGAATTGTCAGAAAACTAAGAAGACTGTTCCACATAATCATCAAACAACTATTCATCTATGAATGAGATATTAATCTCCCTTCATTCCTATAGTTTCACAAAAACATATTGTATATTATGGGCCATTTTTTGAGGGATTATGCACAATACCCTCTAAATTAGTTTTACGTATATAATATATGGTGTTATTCACAACCCCCGATAATCATCAAATTTAGAGGGGGTTTAAAACCCAGTCTATTTTTTGAATTAATTTTTAAATTTGTTGTTCTATTTCACAGGAAATGATTCCAAAACCCCCAATAATTTAATAATTAGTGGCCTTATATGTTTGATTAGATTTTATAGGGGCTATATATATATATATATGTGTGTGTGTATTTTAAAGGATATATATATAATAGAATCTTTAATGGAAATAGTCGTGGTTTTGAAGCCCATCTCTAAAATAATAGGAAATTTTGAACCCCCTATAATCTCTTAAATTATAAAGGATTTTTAACCCCCTATAATTGATGACATTAGAGTGTGTTTAAACCCCCTATAATTTATGACATTATATGGGATTCTAAAACACAAACATTCCGTTAATAACCCCTATTATTTAATAAATTATAGGGGGTTCATGTACAACTGCTAATCCCTTTGATTGGAGGGGGTTTTAACCCCCCCCGTCAATTTTATTAAATTAATATCATATAAATCCATATTTTGTAATCTATATGTGAAGGTGTGAATGTTTTTTTATGTATATAGATTACATAAACACATTATTTTAATGTGTTTAAATACCTTATAAAAACATATATAAAGACATTACTTAAATAATTTAAATTTAAATTAATACAAATAAACCAAAATGCACCCATATACAAATATTTCTATACATAAAATAAATATATTTCCAAATATAATTATTCAATTATATATATGGTTTTATAAATACAATAAATTTATATTTTTATTTATATATTAAATATATTATATTCAATACATTTTTACTGTACATTTATATATAAATACATTTTTATTGTATTATGTATACAAATATATACAATATGGAAAAAATTAAATATAAATATAAATATAAATATAAATATATATTATATAATTATATTAAAAATCTTATATTATAAATATTTATATATTTATAAATCTATATATATTATAAAATTATAATATATATATTATAGTATATCATATTAATTATAAAATAATGTAGTGAATATATATATATGTGTGTGTATTAATTATATTATATATTTCAAATTATATGAATGTATGAATTATTTTGACTGTATATATATGTGTGTACATGATATAATACAGTTTTATATAAATAAAAATATAATATATAATATAAACTAATTTAATAAATATATATAATATAAATCATAAAATGTATGTAGAGTATTTACAAAAACTAAAAAATAATCTTTAAAATTTTAAAAATATGTTTCATGGTAATAAAAATAATTAATATTATTATTTTTACCCCTATACATATATACATGTATATAAATATACAAAGAAATTTATATACAAATATATTCATATTTATATAAATATAATTATATATATATTATATATTAAAATATCTATATTTATCTATACACAAAAATATATCCCATTATATATATTTCAGAAAAAATATTTATATATATATATAATAATATATTTGTGTACCTAAATAAAAGAGTGGTATTTTATGATACTAATTATAGCTGATCTATCATAGTGGTAGGGTTTCACATTGGGATCTTTCTCGTCCTATGTTAGAATCCTTATAGAGGACATTTTATAGACTAGGGTGTAGGTATAGGGTTGTGTGTGTGGGATGTCTGAATGGGGTTTGCGTGTGTGGGTGTTTCATCACACATGTGGGGTTTTAAATGCTAAAGGAGTGTTATACTGAGCATACAACCAAAGGTTCTAGGTTGTGGTTTCATGGGTCACCCATTTGGAAAATTGAGTGTGGTCCTTTGGAGTAGCATTGGGTATCCGGGTTTTTGTAGACAGAGGGGATTTTCTCTGGGTCTAGTGAGGAATACCTGGTGTGTTTAGGGGTATAACCTGGAATGTCCATGGGTGCTTGGATGGACAACCTCAGGTGTGTATGGTAACAACTGGGGGTGTTCAAGGGGTTCTTTGGGGTGTAAAAAATAATAGGGGTGGTTACTGAATTACAGATACTAAAAAATTGTATTTGAATGTCATTTAGGGGTATATTGAACATCACATGATCTATCTATTTAAAATTATTTTTTGTCAAAATATTATGGGGTTAAAATCCCCTCTAATTTAACCACATGTAAATACATTTTCAATTTACATGTTCTTACCCAAAACCACCTCTAATATTAGTAGGTGACCACTTTAGTGTGGGTTATGATTAACATCCTCTAATGTTTATAGAGGGGGTTATAACAACATTTAAATGAAAAAACATCCCCATCTAATTTCAATTTTTAATTTTATTGAATTTTTTGGAAACATTGAAAAGTGATTTGCAGCAATATTATTATCCCCTAATAATCCTTAATAAAAAAATATTATTCATTCAACTATAATTTTCACCTTATGAGCTTTATTTTTTGAGTCCATCTTAACCAGTAAGTACTTATGGTCATCATGGTCTGTAAAAAAGATAACATTAGACCCAATTAAGTAGTGTATAATTTTTCTCATATAATACATCACAGTAGAAAATTCCTTTTCCTTAGTGGAATAATTTATCTAGGAATCCAAAAAAAACATGATGAAATAGTAAATGACATGAAGCATCATGTCCATCCAGTTCCCCCAAACCACATTTATAGGTATGTCACTAGCATAACACATTACCTCAAATGGTAGATTCTAGTATGAGTTCGAGATCACCTGTGTAGTTGTTAGTTTCTCCTTCAAAAAATTAAAGGGCTCCAAAAAATTCTCATCAACAAATTGGGATGTATTTAAACATAAAATTCACAGTGGAATTTTTTTCATGAAAAAATACATATTAAACCTCTTATAGAACCAAAAATGTCCCTTGAATCTTCTTATCTCATTGACATTCTAAAATGCAGGATTATTTTGTATAAACTCAACCATAATATTTTTAAACATTACCCCTTGATAGACACTTTTTTACCTAAAACAACACCCTCAATAGCCATGAACTGGTAATTTTTCCATTAGGAAAAATACTTGTCTCTCGGAACCATTCCAAAATATGTCCATATTTTCAAGGATTTTTTTTTCAAAATTAATTTCTATAACTAAAAAATCATCGATGAAACCATCAATTATCATTTTAATCATGTTTGAGAAAATTTACCTCATGCACATATAAAATGTGGACCGAGCTCTAAACAAGCCAAATCATATTCCCTATTATGATAATGTCATAAATGAACATGTTAATGTGGTCTCCTCATTACCATCAAATGAAATAGAAATTTGGTTATATCCTGAATATCAATCAAGAAAGAAGAAAACTGCATGCCATCAAGGCTTTCTATCATTTTGTCCAAAAATTACATCGGAATATGATCCATCATTGTAGAATCATTTAATTTAAAATAATAAATATAAATCCTACATTTGTGTACAGCCTCTGTTACATATTTCATAATTTTATCCTTTTTCACCATAGTCACTCCATTCATTTTTAGGAAAACATGGATGTGACAATCTGTTGGACTATCAAAAATTGGAAAAATTGTTCTATCATCTAGAAATACTGTATCTTCTATTATCACAACTTATTTGATGATCATTTTATGTCACCTTTGGGAATACACTTTTGGTTTACATTAAGGCTCCATTTGGATTTTGTTCGTACAGATTGGGGGACATATCCACTTTATACCATAAATTATCCAGCCAAAGAAAAACATTTACTTCCTACAAAATATAAGTAGGTTGTACACTTTACATACCTCAATCATAGATGATATGATCACAATTAATTTGGAACTCTCTCCTAAAAATGAATATTTCCAATGAGCACAGGTGGATTTGAACTCTATGTTGGGTGGTGAATGACATGAGTGAAGACACATTGGCCCAGGTGGACCATGATCATCAGAATTAATCATAAAGAAGGAAATGTATAAGGATTAATACTCATTAATATTAATTCCATAAAAATTTTACTCACTTCTTGAATATTTTTTTGGGGATACAATATGATTCAGAGAAAACTCATCATGATGTTCCATGAACTCTCCCTCAAATTCATCATCGTTTTCTTTCTCCTTACTAGTGTTTATCCCCATGTTGGTTACAGTAGGGGTATCATTTTCACCCTTAATTATCTTTTAGAATCCTTAAAAACTCTTATTCCTCCTCATCAAATGAACCTTCATATACTAATAGATCATCCCTAGGATTGATTGGTTTGGTGTGTTCTTTAATTTTGTTAAAAACATTGATCTCCTCTTTGGGTAACCCCATGTTTAAAATTAGCATTCCGTTTAATCCATATATGCCATATCTCCCTATGGTTAGGAAGGTCCTATCCCGGATGATAGGTACCTCCTAGTCACAGTCCATATATAGAATAATAAATTCAACAGAAATAAAAGTGTACAAACTACTAGTATTAGTTAATCTACCCTACCAACTTGTTGAGTAACAGATCAAACAGGAAGTTATATCACAATAGTGGTTGGTTGGGTTACTCTTAATATCAAGTGTTGAAATATATTTAATGGGATCATATTTATACCTGATCCAATATCATATAAATAGTTTACCATTCCACATATATCTCCAAAGTTCAAAAGGAAAACAAATCTCCCTAGGTCTTAAAGCTTAGGATATATCATATTCTACAACACAACACTATATGCCACTATGAAACTGTATGTTAAAAATTCATCTTGGTTTTTTGAATAATTTTCCTGGGAGATTTATGATTATATGGTGTTCAAATCATTACTCCTAGAATGGGATCTCAATGCTCAGTTTTTTTTAACCCCTTTGAGAAATTCTAGTAAACTGAGATTCATGAGTTTCTTTTTTTAATCCTTGTGGAAAAGGGATTATAGGAGAAAGTATTCTTACCATTTTTTGAAACCCTTAAACATCCTATTCAATATTTTTCTTCACTTTATGATCTTTTCTTAATTTATTTTATTTTTTCTATTCTATTGGAACAATATCGACCAGAGTGTATTCATTGATACTATTCAATTTTCTAGATTAAATTTATCTGAATCATATTGTTTTACATTTCTAGTAGATTAGAATTATTTCTGAGACTCTTAGTGGTTTTAGTGACCAATTTTTGTGGTCACATCCATTAAATTATCTCTTGGGTTGGTATTTGTAGTTTTTTTATCTTACTTTTGTCTATACTGCCAACCTCTGTAGCCCAAATCCACATTTGAATTTCTATACTTTTTTATTATTGAGTCCTTTAGATCATTATCAAAATTCTTTTTAGTCTTTTGTTCATTAAATATTTTTATCAACTATTGAAAAATTTCTCTCCCTTAATCTTTTGAATTGGATGACCTAACCTTGGGATGGGTTTAATAGTACTGCCATGGTGGATGCTAAAAACCAAGTAGGTCTATAGGTCAATGGACTTCTTTTTCCATCCAAGAGATGTTTGGGTGGGTATTATAGTGTAGATTGTTGGTACCGGAAAAATGGTCATATAATGGATACACCTTAGGACTATATTGAGAAAAATTGGATTTCTCATGATCTTGGCTAGGTATATCCAAATGTTGGAAACAATTCTACAAGATCCCAAACATTCCATTGTTGTTGAATTTATCCCAAAGAGAATTATAGATGTTTTCATTTGAAAACCCACGATATTGGGATTCAAATTGTGGAATAGGGTTGGGTTAATTTTTCCCTACAGTTATTTTCCTAGAGAAATTGTGCGGTGATTTTTGTTCTGGTGTATTAAAAAAAATCAACTCCTTAGCTATCCTATCACTAAAATACACTCTAGTATATTAATCCACCGAGTATTGGTGGTATCGGTTGAGACTGTTATAGATTATATCATTGAGAAATTAGGGGGTGCACTCGTGGTTTAGACATTTTTTCAGTAATCATATAAATCTATCCCAATATTCATGGAATAAATACCCCTTATTTTGCAAGAAAATATTGATTTTGTCTTATATCATAGGTCATTATCATAGGATAGAATATCCTTGTGATGGAATTATAGATTTGATCCTTGGTGATAAATATTTCATCCACTAACTATTGAAACCATGATCTAGAATTTCACTTAAAGTGGAAAGGGAACACTCTAATATTATGATCTTCCAAACTCATGCCTATTAGTGGTTTCTTCTAGAAACTAAAATAGATGTCTGTAATGAAGAAAATATAGTATTTAATGGGATTTCCTTTGAAGGTCAAAATCTGAGAGAGCGTGGTTTTTTTATTTTTTATTTCTTGGACCATGCATAGAGACTAATGTAATAAGGGTTACTAGAAATAGTAAGAGGTAGGCACTCTCTCGGATTGTTCCAATCAACCATCTCATAACCTAGTGGGTTCACATTTCTAGGTGGTGGGTTTTTCATGTTCTCATTATGAACATCTCCATTGTCATCTCTTTTCATTTCATTTTTGTTAATTTCAAAACATTTTAGATTTTTAACAATTTAATGAATTACAAGTGCCAAGGTTTAATGTTTAGACCATGTTTTCAGACAACATATTGTTCAATAGAATATTTTATAAATTTCTTACAAACATTATTGAATGTCATGTTCAGCACAAGGGACTGCTACAGATCATATTGTGGTGATTCCCTGGATACTCCATCATGGGTTACGGATTTTTACAAACCCTTCATACCCCAAACCTCCTCACTTCTCATCAATAAAATCTAGAAAAAGAGGAACCCCTTGCAGGCTATGTTGCAGTGGTCAGGGCTTAACCTTGTTGCAGTATTCATGCTCTGCCTTCATGCAGTTGAAATGTCTAATCATGTCTTTGTCTCCTACAAGTTTGTTTCCATGTTATGGACCTATGTGAAAAGGATTTTTCACATCTATATTCCATCCCAATCAGTTGAAGGGATGTTGAAATCCACCTCCAAGACCGATTATAGTGATCATGTCCATTATCTCCACCAAACAGTCATGGAATGTCTCTTGTATTTCATATGGATGGTAGGAAAAGCCTTTATTTTTAACAGCATTTCTCCCTCATTTCACACTTGTGTACGGGTGATACATTGTTCAATCCAAACTACATGAAACATCCAAACGGGTACAATGAGGAATGATGTTTCTAACCTTGTTTTGTTGAGGTCCCTTGGTGTTAATGGTAGAGAGAAGAAGCTGATGATGAGGAAACATGTTTGATGGATTCCACCCATCTCACGATAGTTGAAGGTTAATGTTGATGGGGTGGATTTTAGTGTGACCTGTCCTTCTAGATGTGTTGGTGTCTTCCACACTCACCGGGGGATCATTAAAGGATGCTTATTCCAATTTATTGGAAATGCATTTTCCATTGAAGCAGATCTTTGGGCTATGATAAAGGATATAATGTATGTTGTCCATTGAGGCTGTCATGACTTGTGGATTTAGTCAGACTCGTCTTCTGTAGTTCAAATCCTTAGATATCAGTCAAGGAATTTTCCATGGGGGATGTTACCATATTTGGTAGAATGCCTCTATCATGTAGACTCACTCTTACTTGCTATTTTACATGCTTATCGTGAGGCCAATCAATTTGAGGATGCTCTATCCAAGTGGGATATTGTAGAGGTGAGTTACAGTTGGTCCTTTTTTTACTGAAGTTTTGTAACATATTTGTTCAGGCTGATTATCGTGGTGATGTTTATACTAATATTTGTAGATCACCTCTTTGATACTACACATTGTACATTATCATTTTTAATATGTTTTATTAAAATCATACAGGCCTGCCTCCAGAACTTCTTGGTATTTTTCCAAAAAATTTAAATTTTTTTATATTTTTATTTTTTTATCTTGTTCACACATGTCTTCACCAGTGGATAGTGACCTAAAAAACAAAAAATGAAATAAAAAAATATGTAATAGAGTATAGTGGTTTATTAGTAAATAAAATAGATATTGTGTGTGAGTATGGGAGTTAATTTATGTGCAGATTTGCATGAAAGTCATTATAACAATTAGAATGTTAGAACAATCAATTCATGAGAAGGGGAAATTAACTTGATGATATTTAAATTTATTTTATCTTATTATTGAATTGAATTTATAAATATAGGACTAATTCAAAGATGGTTAATAGATGTGTCGTCAGATCATCTTGTGAATAAATGAACTAAACCATTAATCAAATACAGAAATCATTCTATCACCATGTGAATTCCAATTAGAAATCACCGTGTCTGAATTGTTAGTTGAACTCAGTGTTATTATATATCCCTCTCTTGATCATGATTTACTTTTCTTAAAAATCTCATATTAAAAACAACATTATTTTAATCGAATTGAACACTAGATTTTAGTGATTCTTAAGGATTATTAAAAAAATGATTTCCCCTTGAGTTATAGTGAGAGAGAGGCATCCAGATGATTAAAATTCCTGAAGTGGGTAAAACAGATTAATTGACTTTACCAATTACCATATTGAAAATATATTAAAGATCATATTTGAGGTTAACATATATCAATATTTATATATAGATAACTTCATATTTAATGAAAATGAATCAAATAAGATCAAATGAGCAAAGGGCCATATCTCCCCCACCTCAATCTGTAGAAACACTAAATGCTCAAATAAGTGGAATCTACTTGCAATCTGAATGGTGATTGGAATGCCTTCTAAAATGTTGTATGGAATAATGTAATATCTTTCCAATATAATTGGTTGAATATTGTGAATATATAAGGTTGTGTAATGAATATATCATCTACTTCTAGAAGTCCTAGTAACACTAATGGCCCCTTAGGAATCGATGTATCTAAATTATCTTAACTATTCTCAGATCTTATATTCTAACCACATCTGAATTATTCTAAACTCCATTTCAGGTAATTGTAAATACATCAAAATTTATTTCTTACCCCTACATGAAACATTCACCATGCCCCATCCACATCGATAGTCACCAAAGAAGAATGCCCCCTACAAAATGATCAAGTTTTCACCATGTAACATGATCTTCTAGATAATAAAAAAAGAATAAAAATAAATAAACAAATAAAAATATAAATAAACAACATTATTTAATTATATTAATACTTGTATTAAATATGTACATATATAAGCCAATGTAAATTATAACTATAAAAATGTTTACATATATATGTTAATGTTAACAAAATTTATTTTTTTATAACCCTATTGTTACTATTATTATTTGTGGATAAATATTATTATTTTTTAAATAAAAATAATTATTTGATAACTGTTATATATGCACAACCGTAAATGTGAATATATATATATAATGATTATTAAACATCAATGTATCTTAACAAAATTATTATTATTATAATTATATTAGTAAAATGATATGAAAGGATAATTATTTCTATTATTCTATGTTTAAAAAAATAAATAAGTAGTAATTAGAATTGTAATAAAATATGAGTTATTATTATTAAATATGTTAAAATAATTGTTATATATTATTATTATTATTAAGTTATAATTTATTTTATTATTAATATATATAATATTAAAAAACTTTGAATGATGAATTGGGTCCTAAGATGCTGGATAGGGGGTGGGTTCGGTGCACGTAGAGGGGTAGTGGGGTTTGAGGTAGCTTTAGGGGGAGAGGAAGGCTCAAGAAAATGGAAGGGAAGCTCTATATTTCAGTATATATAGTTCTAGAATCGGATGAAGTTGGCTAGGATGACATAGAATGGTCTTCAATAGTGGCACCAGATGGTGGAAGGGGAAACTCAGATGGTGTTGACATTGGGATGCCATAGTTACTCGGTGGGCACGTTGAGTGATTGTTCAAATGGCTCGATGGTGCAAGTATTGTACCACATAACATCCTTAGTATTAAGTGAAGTTGTGTCTTGTGGATCTGATTCTAATGATAGGTTTTTCTGAACATGTATATTAGATTCCAGGTCTAATAATTTATTATTTTTCTACGTTAATATTCCTCTATCTATGCATTTTTTTCATTTATTTAGATTTATTGGATTTTGGGTTGCATTTTCTATCATTGTTTATTTTGGATACTTAATGACAGGGGTGATGATTTGGGATGAAGAAAATGGTGGTGTTACAGTTGGTTGGGTGTTGGTGGAGGTAAGGGATTCCAACGACAGTTTATGAATCCCTATTTGGAATTAATGGTTGTGGTGGAGCCACCGTAGGGTCCAACAGTGGGTGAAAATCAGATGTTACTCATGTATTTGAGGAAGAAAATAGTGGGTGAAAATGGTGTGGGTTGTAGTGGTGAGTTAAGGGAGTGATGGAAGATGGTGTGGTGACGACTCAGAGGAGACACCATTGAAGGGTGCCAATAGATGGTTCAGAGACAACTTTAGGTCCAACAATTTGTAAAAATGGAGGTTTAGTAGTGGGAGAATGAAATGGCCAATCTTTGAGTCACCCCTAGAAATGATACCATTGACTCACTCAAGTCACCATTGGGGTATCTATTGATGGATGGAATAGGGAGGAAGTAGTAGCTGACCAGGCCACAATAGCAACAACCTCTACAAAAAATAGAAAAAATGGAATAATTAAAAAAGGAATAAAATTATAACAAAAAAAAATTAAATTAATTATAAATAAAATATGAATAAGTTAATTAAATAATTTATTACTAAAAAATAATTAATTAATAAAATATAGAATGAAAAAGTTAAATTATTTAAATAAAAAACATAAAAAATTATTTAATGGAAAAAATGAATGAGAATAAATTAAAGAGTAACAATAACTAATTACCAAAAATTTATTTTGACCAAATTAAAAAACAAAAAATTATCAACTTTGAAAGGAAGTTGACTTTTCATGCAAAAAATAACATTCAAAAATTAAATATTATTATTCTAAAAATTGAAATAAAACTAATTAAATATTTTTTAAAAAATAAAATTATTGATTTAATAACTAAGAGAATAAATTAATTAAATTATGACTGAATAGAATGGAAAAATAAATTAATTATGAAAAAAGATTAATTAAACAAATTAAATTTTATTGATTTGAAAAATTATTATATAAATAAATAATTTAAAAACTAATAAATTATATATTTTTAATAAAAATAAAAACAATAAAAAAATATAAATAATAAAAAGATTGAAAGTGAAAATTGTTAATTTAAATAAATGAATAAAATATTGATGTAAAAACAGAATTACTTTTAAATTATTCAAAAACACAAAAATGATCAATAAGATGCATATTTTAACAATAAAACAATTTTATAAAATAAAATTAAAAAAAAATTAAATTATAAAAAATACACATTTTCAATAATAAAAATAGAATAAAAAGTTATAAATGATGTGGAAAGGGAAAAAAATCAGCGACATTAATTTTCTTCCCATCGTAAGAACCAAGGGCCAACTACAAATAGTTTTAGGTTCATTTTCCCCAGAAAATCATTGGTGAGGGTGGATGGAAGGCAATGAGATACTACCTTCTCCCTTTTCCTTGTGAGGATGAAATCCATTGGATGTGATGGGAAAAATTCAAAAGTGATCTATTGATATGTGATGTGATGTGAGGGCCCAGGTGCCTTTGGGAAAGGTGTAATGTCATGAACATAGAGTTTGTTGGTGAGATGATTAGATGGATTGGGGGGGTCATGAATATGTTGGAGGAGGGAATGAGGTTTATTTAGTCCAGGTTCATGGAACACTATTGTTTTGATTATGACATTGATGTGATGTGATGGACTTGATGTCTATATGTGGGATGCTATGTGATGTGATATGATATACTTGGTGTTTGTGGGAATTATGTGATGTTATGTGATGTGATGTTATACTGATGAGTTGGAATCTCTCAGATGTACGTTGTTGCGGGTATGAGAGTGTATAATCAGTTGGAAAGTGTTTTGGGGTAACTATCATTTAAATTACTTTATTGTCTTATTGTACAAGGATGCATTATTTAGTTTGAGAATCTTAATGTTAATGGGTTTTTTATTTTACATGATTAAGTGTTTTTGTATCATCTATTTGATCATGAGTACATTAGTACACTTCTTTCACATGTTGTAGGAATCTTTGGTTACCCTACCACATATACGTGTCTGGTCATCATATATATATAAATAGATTTTTAGATTTTTCGGAGGACTATACAATCCGCGATGGACATTATTACCTTATACCATTAGACAATTGTGGTGCATATACCTTTTTCTGTTTTGGTAGTTATATTTTTGATACTATAATATGTTTTCGATTACTTTACTATTGAATTTTGGGTTGTGTTTGGTTTTTTGTTATATTATGTAATGGGGTTATTTATTGTTGGTTATTCCAATCTCCCAATATTTTTACATTATAGAGTATAATTCCTCCAATTTATCAAATTTTTTTACCCTCTATGATGGTATCCAACTGAAGGCCCATCGGAGGAAAGACTTAGAGGTATTTATCAATCTTCCATTAAAGCAATATCATTATATGGAGGGTCCATGATCGAGTGGTCTTAAAGGATGATGATTTAGAGATAGAATGAGGGTTGGAGTTAAGAATTTAGAGGATCACATGGGTTGGTATGGCACCAGTGCTAGTCCACATTGGTGCATGACATTGGCTAGGGAGGCCATCTATGAAACATTATTTTAGTAACCTCTCTGAACCAATGTCTAGAATCCAAGAAGGATGAATGTAATAGTGAGGTAAACCTGCTATAAGGGTAGATTCCTTGAAAATATATCTTCATCATGATGACATGTGTTATTTTTTAAATTAGGTGGTTTTAGTCAAGGGAAATTTAAAATAAGACAGAATGAATAAATTGATCTTTTATAAAAATTCAATACTATCTTGATTTGGAACTGATTTTTTCCTTTTATATGTCTCAGGGTCAACATATGTGTGTAGTTATTGTAGTAGAGGATCTATATGATGATATGGATGATTTTCGGAGGATTGATCAAGTTCAGAAGGACGATTTGTGGCATAAGAAGTTGTTAGACTTCCAGAAGTAGACTTTGGGGATGTATGAGGCCGGTGTTTCAGATATAGAGATAGAGTGCTAGTTATAAGTTCTTGAGAACACCTTCAGTTTGATCTAGTCCATGATGTATTACTGGGTCCTTCAAGTTGTCAGTAATATGTGATGATATGATAATTAGTAATGGTTTTTGTACATTAATGAGTGGAAGAAGACAGATGTTTCATAGCTCAAATTTGAGAAATAATTCATTGAAATGTCCCATTCATCAACATATCTTGTAGGGAAGGGGTATGTGATAAGTTTTCTTTATCAAGGGAGTTTTGCAGTGTTAGAGTTGGGAATCACTTCATGGACCTTATATGTTTATCCATGGACCTTTTTTATATGTTGAGTCTTTTGGGAGATGTCTTGAGGAGGCACTCTTTTCATCTATATACAATGAATTTACATGTTTACAATGGCAATGCATTTTGAGATTCAAAAGAAGGCGGAGGTGAATGAGTAGATTTACTAATCAGGAAATTAACCATGAGAGGGGTTCCAGAAGAGTTCCATGAGAAGTAGTGTTTTTTGTGTCTGGTTTCATGAGCCTTGTCTATTGAGGTTTGAACTAGCTGTCAGTCAAGCTCGGAAGATTCCCTTTTTCCCTTCTCGGTCTAGCACTTCAGGTGATATTCTAGAGGGATTGGGGAAATATTTTTTCCTATTTGTGGGGTGTGGCCATCATTAGGAAAAATTATTATGGTTTTATCGAGATAAGTAGGGTAGGATAGGTCTCGTTCAATGCCGGTCTCAAAATCAGTTTCCAGTGAAACCATTATAGCATCAGGGAAAGCCAGATTATGCTCTTCCTAGAGGAGATGTGTGAATGTAGTGGTCGACCTAAAGATGTTATCAGTGTTTAGGGACCTCTAAATGATCAAGGACATAGAGGATTACATTTCAAAAGATTTAGAATAGCAAATAATATTTAGTTTCATGAAGTAGATGATGATGTTCCAAAGGGGTCAGAAATCATTACAAGTTCACTTAGATTGCCACATACTCATTTTTATGCCTTTTATGATTCATTAGCATCACACTCCATTGATGAAATAATTCTATTTCCTGCATTGGGACTAAACCTAGAGATAATTATCCTTCCCCAACTGTTGACTACACCGATTGGAGGCAATACTGGTTGGATTGATGTTTGTTGGGGGTATAGATAGTTTATGGGGTTACAATAGTCATCTGTGGATCTATTCATACTTTATATGTTGTTCTAACATTCCATCCTAATAATTGAATGGTCAAATTATATTGATTCTATAATCTACTACATCAAGAGGAGAATCTTTCTCTCAGATATGGATGGACAACATTCAGTTTTCATTGGATAGTAGAGTTGTTAGATGGGAGTAAATTTGTAGAGAACCTTATTTAACATATGGATGCGATTTACATGGAATATTTTGATACTGGTATGGGAGAGGCTCTTGAAGAGAATGTTATTTTTTGGATGTTTTCCTTAAGAAGATTTTGATGCTACCCTCTCTATGTGATGCTAATTTTAGGATATATCCAAACCATGATGCTTCTCTAATTATGATGGACTATTTTTGATGGAACCATTAGAGTTGCAAGATTTTTGGATTTAGATAGGATATTTGATATTTAAGGATTTGATGTTCACCAATGTGTTTCTGGGGTGTTCCCTAGTGTTATTATTCATGAATGAATATGGAAGTATGAGAATGTGTAAAAACAACTCGAGGCTAAATCAGTTAATGATCAACCATGTTTATCCTTTTATATGGAAATATAACCATTTTAATAGTTGATTTGAGTGATTTGTTTTATATTATTGATATGTGGTCCACATAACACCGATTGATGGAGAAAGTTGGGAATATTCCAAATAATTCATTAAATTATAGTTTTGGTCAGATAATGATTGTGTTCATGAAATTCTATGTCACCAACACACCATCCATGTTCACAGGGTTCTTGAATTTCATGATCATTGAATTCATAAACTAGTTAATTAAAAATGTTTTCAATGAAATATTGATATACATGAAGTAAAAAGTGGAGAATTTTGATCGTCTTGGATCCATATTGTAGGCTATTTTATGCCCCCAGTACTATGGAATGTTATCCAAGTGCATGTTTTGGATGATAGATGTGAACATCCATGGGCACGTTTTGACTTGGGTGGGGAGTGGACCCATCAAATGTCAAGGATGTTTTTTCTTGGGAGTCACCTAATAATGTGGGATAGATTAATATCTTTAATGGTATTGTGAGTTATTATTAGAGCTTCATACCTAAATTATTACATATTACATCCCAGTTTATAGGAAATTAAATGAAATTGATTACTCTAATCATGGAATATCAGTTATCAACATCATTTTTATTCCGATGGGGAACTTGGTTAGGGATCCAACATTTTACTTTATAGAGGAGGTCATGAAAATCAAGGTTTTCTATGATGAATAACATTTGGTCTAAGGGTAAATGTAAATAAAATAAAAGGAAATGATCTCTTATGGGTCTAGGTTATTATTATTCCATGAGAATAACTATTCCCCTCATGATCATGAGCTAGAAGAAATCGTGTTTTCACTAAATTGTCAGGAATATTTCCTCATTGGGGAGAGAATTATGTTATTTAAAAATCATAAGATGTTGTGGAATATATTTTCTAATCATTATATGATTATTTTGTAGTATAGGTGGATGATGTTTCATTATTGATATGAATTTGATACCTGCTACACCTCAAGAAAGGGTAATATCGTGGTGTATGATTTGAAAAGGTTGACATAGAAGGTTGTGTTTTAGGTGTTTGGGGATTCATGGAATTTGATGGAGGATTTGGGAGGCTAGGACATAAATCCGTGGTTGTTTGATGGTGGAGGTATCTAATATCAGATGATAGTGCAGTCTTCTCTAATATGTTAGTTTGACGAGTCATAATATGGAGACTCATATGTCAAGGTGATGTGCCATTGTGCATGATATGGTGGTGCTCTATAGGGAAGGTATGAGGATGGTCAAGGCATAATGTTATTTTAATGAATAATTTTATTCCTATAATAATTATTGAGGTATTACTTGACGTGTTTCATTGAACACCTTTCATGGTACACATAATATTATCCAAAAGTACCATGTCTTGAAGATCTTATTTTTGTGGTCTTAGGAAGACATCGTCAGCTGATGAATTTGTGGACTAGTATCTATTATACTAGTAGATAAAATGTGTAAAGTGTTCCTTGATGTTTTTTGTGGAACAATGACATTCCCAATTGAAAATGGGAGTTACTCTCATTATATTTTTTTCATTGGGTTACCCTACGCATCAGGATATTGCAATTCTATCTATGTAATCGGGGATTAGTTGATAAAAAAGGCCCAGTTCCAATAGAGGATGGTGTCAAGCATAATTTATGTTTTATAGAGATGGTATATGGACTAATTGGTTCAATTTCATGGTGTTTTTAGGTGCATTGAATTATATTGGAATGCATGTTTTACTCCATGAATCAGGAGGGGACTAAAGCATTATTTTGAAACTTAGATATGACTCAACACTACATTACAACCCCATATTAATGGAATGATAGAGAAAACTATCCAAATGTAGGAGGATATTTTGTGGGAAATTATTTTCGACATTAGAATATCATGGGTACAAAACCATCCATTATTTGATGTTTCTTATAACAACAACTATTATACATCTATCTACATTAATGTGTTTGAGGATTTTCATTGGAATATATTTCATTCTCCATTTTTATGGGATGAGAAAGAATATTAGTGATTTCTTATCCTTGATATGGTTCATTTGGTGATAGATTAGATTCAACTCATTCATGGGAGAATAGAGGAAACCTTGGACCAATAGAAATCTTTTTTTAGTAGTTAGAGGTGGCCCTTTGTGTGATTTTTAGGTTATCAACCATGTGTTCCTAAAGGTATCCCCTCAACATGGGTATTGGAGGTTTGGATGGTGGATTTATCTCTTTCCCCAATGTTTTAATACATTGGAGGTATTGGGGTAAATTAGAAAGGTGTATTATTTGTTGGAAATTCAAATCTGGCTAAAATAGATCAATGATGTAATCCATATCTATTATCTCGAATGGTATTTTCTGGATGAATAATATTCCATTGAATATATATATTTGGATATCAATAATGATATAATGTTTGTAGAGTAGTCGTTAGAGATCCAAGATCATAAGGAGAAGGTTCTATGAGTAATGACCATTAATTTGGTCCTTGTAATGTGTGGGCATGGTGGCCTAGAGGAGAGTACTATGGGGGCATTAGGCATCGATTCATGCCCAATAACAAGAAATTTTTGAAATCGTATAATTTTTTCTTATTTATTTAGTTATGGAAATATGATGTTTAGATCTTGATGTTTTATCATATTTACATTCCCTAGATGTGATGTGATACTTATGCTCTCTGTACACGAGGGAGGGAAAACCCATTCCATATATGAGACATGTTATACATTGACATGATTGAAACCATAGAGATGAGAAATTGGCACCCAAATAAAATATCATATTTAAATAATTGATATAGATCCTTGATTTTTATTCCTATGGAATTGTGGTGTGATGGAAATTGGGATCATTGGCTTAGGATTTGTGGAGGGTGGGATGGTGTTGCAGTTGTCTATGTAAAGGTGTCTATTTTTGGTTGATGTGAAATAGTGTGGATATGTGCATATTTTAAGAATATGGTATATAATGTATTGATGCAACTATGAGAGAAATTTTTTACTCATTTTCACCTGGGTTTATCATGTTTGGATGGCGTGTGGTTTAGTAATTTGTTTTGGATGTCTTTATTACATTTTGTTTCTAATTGGTGTAAGTGTTTTTGTGGAAACAAAATACATGAGATGTATCTCATGGGATGGTTATACATACATACATTCCTTATTATTTAGTAGGTTTTTTCTAATTCCAATTAATAGAATAGTTTGAGTGGTATCTAATGTAATGGCCCAGACCTTCTGACCCATTTCATTGCAAGAATTATAGTGATGGAGGTTTCAAGGGATGTAACATAATTTTTATAGGTTCTTAAATGATGACATGGGGTTCCACTACCTATATTTGACATTCTTCTATTTGGATCTAGAGGTTTCACCGTAAGGGGTTTGCTGTAGTGTAGGGTTTTAGGCAGTGGATTAGTGGATCAGTTGATGTAGTTTCAAAGACACTACCAAATGTGTCTTGGTTGAGGTTTCGATGAATTATGTGGTGTGAAGAAGAATATACAACCATGTTTTTATAGAGTGGACAACTTGACTATTGTGTGGAGTCTTAGGGGTCAGTTTCTTGTGGTTATGACAATTTATGTACCAATGCACCATGGAGTATGGGACAAAATCGTAGCCATTTCTAGTTATTAGGTGTTTTCAGTGATTTGGTAGGGCTATTCCATTGTAAATTTCATATTTTATTATATCATAAACATATATATAGATTTTAAACATAGAGGGATCCCTGAATAGCTTTGTTGGGGTGTTGTCCTCTTAAAAACATCGTCGAATCCCTATTTTTAGTGGTTTTGTGGTTCTGTGTATGGGGATGTTCCATGGTCTTATGTTTTACAGACTACCTATAAATTAAAAAACAAATTCTAACCACGTAACATTTCCATTTTTACCTCAATTCAGGAGTGATCCATTTGTGTCCTAAGGATCACCTTCATCCCCCATTCAGTGGATTTCAACCCAGACATTATGGAATAATTCTATGGTGGTTTGAGAGTTATATCCTTTTTCTTCTCTTGTTTTTCCTACTATTCTCCTATTTTTTCATCTATTAAGGGATTAATTATAAGAACCATTGTTTTTGGTTTTTTTTCAAAGAGGGATACAGCATGGTTGTTGTGAACTAGGTTGGTCCCATTGTTCTCCTTCATTTTAGTGTTTGTGGTTGTCTTCCTTTACAATAAAACTTTTCACAATGGATGGTAAATCTTTTTTTACGGTATAGGTTACATTATTTCTCATATTATATATCATGAAGTAGGGTTATTACTCTTGTTTATTAATTTTTAATTTTGTTTAATAGGGTTAAAGAATTATAAATAATTGATATCAATAAAATTTAATATTAAGGGAAATGATTCACATGTTTTTACTTCTTTTTTATAATTCGATATTGAGGTCCTCCATATTTATTTTACCATAAGAAATCATCATTTTGGGAGCCCTTTTTAGCTCATGTTATATGTTTTGTGAATCCCCAAATTACAGATTGGTGTGACACCACCTTAAATAAATTGTTAATCACATATACTCGGCAAAAAAAAAATGAGTTCCATATTGAAATTCATATTTTTAATGAATACCGCTAATAGAATATGGGATCAAGATTAAATTACCTTGAATGAATCCTAAAAAGGTTATGAGTATGCTATATGAATGTGTTGTGATATGTGGTGGGGATTTTTTTTGACGTGATTTGAGGGTGGTGACTATGTTGTGGAACCTGTGTAGTGATATAGGGTGAACGTGATCGAGGGTCATGATGTGATTGTTTATATGTAATGGAATGTGGTTGAGGTGTAGTTGGAATTTTTAAAGTGGTTATAAATTTCAAATATATGTAATGTTTCTTATGTTTTCATGATAAATGTGGTTATAGTTATGTTTTTTTTGTGATAGTTTCCTAGATAGTAACAGAATTTAATTAAAATGTTTAAACTGAAATGGTTAATAGATTGAAATGAAATGTGGATGTTAAATTAAAATGTATAATTATTGTTGAATTGAAATGAGATGTTTTTCAAAATGTATAATGATAAATTTGAAATAAGTGGGATAGAAATATGAAACGAATGTGTTCATTTAATTGAAATTTGTTGTAGTTAATGTTCCAAAAAATGGATAAATTTGGGTAAGAAAATGATATGTGGTTTGTATTTTGTACACCATTGTTATGAAAAAAGTATTGGTAGTGAATGTGCTAGAGTTTCTATGGTATGTTGTGATTTTATTAGTTGGGATGATTTTATAGTGTGGTGTACCCTTAGGTCAGTGTTTTTCTATGATATTATATATACTTGTATTTTCAATTCATTTTCTATACACACCCCATCCATGTCAGCCACATAGTGATGAAGAATAATAGTGTTGGGGGTGTTTTTTCCAACATCATAGAGGTGAGAAGGTCCATTCTCTCCTCCTAATAGTCATGTCCAGTCTGTTGTATTTCATATGAAGGTAAGAAATGACTTAATTTTTAACATTATTTCTCCCTCACTTCATGCTGGTGTTCTCGGAATACATTTTGTAATCTGAACTGTTTCCAACATCCAAACTGGTACCATGAGAAATGATGTTTCTGACCTTGTTTTGTTGAGGTCCCTTGGTGTTAATGGTTTTGCGAAGAAACCACTGATGATGAAACATGTTTGATGGATTCCACCCATCTCTCTATGGATGAAGGTTAATATTGATGGGGTGGATTTTGGCACGGCTGATCCTTATGGACGAAGTGGTGTCTTCCACATTCATAGGGGGTTCATTAAAGGATTCTTATTCCACATTATTGGAAATGCATTTTCTATTGAAGCAGAGCTTTGTGCTATGATAATGGATATCAGGTATGCTGTCCATTATGGCTGGCATGACTTATGGCTTGAGTCAGACTCGTATGTTGTAGTTCAAATCAATATAGAATTGTCAGGGAATGTGCCATTGAGGATGTTACCTTTCTGGGTAGAATGCTTCTAGATTTTATACTCACTCTCACTTGATGTTATATATGTTTATCGTGAGGCCAATGAAATTGCGGATTCTCTCTCCAAGAGGGCTATTGTAGAGTTGAGTTCTTGTTGGTCCTTTGTTTTACCAGTGTTTTTGTAATAGATTTGTTTTTGACGATTCTCATGGTGAGGTTTTACTCATATTTTTAGATTACCTCTCTGATACTTCACTTCGTAATTAATGTTTTGTAATATATATATTTTGGATAAGGCCTCCCTACCTCCTGAACTTCTTGGTATTTTCAAAAAAAAATTAAATGTTTTTATATGTTAATTGTTTTTATCTTGTTCACACATGCCTTCATAAGTGGATGGTGACCCAAAAAAATAAAACCAAAAAAGAAATAAAAAAATATGTAATAGTGGATAGTGTTTTAGTAGTAATGAAAATAGGTATTGTGTGTGAGTATGGAAGTTAATTTATGTGCATATTGGCATGAAAGTCATGATAACAAATAGAAAGTGGGAACAATCAATTGATGAGAAAGGGAAATTAACTCGATGATATTTAAAATGATTTTCCCTTATTATTGAATTGAAATGAGAAATAAGGGACTAATTCAATGAGGGTTAATAGATGTGTCATCAAATAATCTTGTGAATAAATGAACTGTATGATTAATCAACTACAAAAATCATTCTATCACAAAGTGAGAGATAAATAAAATTCACTGAGTTTGAATTGTTAGTTGAACTCGGTGTTCCTATATCTCCCTCTCTTGATCATGATTGAATTTTCATTAAAATCTCATATTAAAACCCACTTTTTTTATTCTTATTGAAAACTAGTTTTTAGATATTCTTGATGATAATTAAAAAATGATTTCCCCTTGAGTTAATGTAAGAGAGATGCATCCAGAAGATGAAAACTCATGATGCGGGTAAAATAGATTAATTGAATATACCTATTATTATAATGAAAATATGATGAAGATCATATTTGATGTTAAAATATTTCAATATTTAGATATAAATAATTTCGTGTTGAATGAAAATGAAAAAAAAAGATAAAATGATAAAAGGGTCATTTCTCTCCCTGCTCAATCTCTAGAAACTCTAAATGCTCGAATCCGTGGCATAGAATTGCTACCTGAATGGTGAATTAAATTCCATCTAAAACGGTGTATGGAATGTTGTAATCTCCCTCCCTTATAATTAGATTTGTAGTGTGAATATATAGGGTTGTTGAATGAATAAATTATCTACTTCTGGAAGTCTTAGTCACAGTAATAGACCCTTGGGAATGGATGTATGTAAATAATCTTAATTATTCTCACATATTATACTCTAATTTCATATTAATTATTCTATCATCCATTTAATGTCATTATCAATACATCAAAATTTATTTCTTACAACTCTGTGAAACTTTCACCATGCCTCTTCCACCTCGACAGTCACCAAAGAAGAATGCCCCTATAGAATGATCATGTTTGTACAATGTAACATGATCTTTTAGAAAATAAAACAGGAATAAAAATAAATAATCAAATATAAATAAAAATAAACCTAATAATTTAATTATAATAGTACTCATATTAAATATGTACATAAATATTTCAATGTGAATTATAACTATTAAAATATTTACATAGAAATGTTAATTTTACCAAAATATAAATTTTTTATATAATCCAATTATTATTATTATTATTATTAGATAAATATCATTATTATTTAAATAAAAATAATTCTTAGTAATTATTATATATGCACAACCATAAATGTTAATATATATATATATATAGTAATTTTTAAACATCAATGTATCTTTACTAAATTATTATGATTATAAATATATAACTAAAAAGATAAAAAATGATAATTATTTCTATTATTCTATGTATTACAAAAAGAAATAAATATTAATTAAAACTGTAACAAAGTATGAGTTATTATTATTAAATATTTTAAACTAATTGTTAAATATTATTAATATTATTATCATTATGTTATAATTTATTTTATTATAAATATATATAATATTAAAATAAGTGAATGATGTAACAGATCATGAGATGCTGGAGAGGTGGTGGGTTCAGTGGATAGAGAAGGGTCGTAGGGTTTGAGCTAGCATTAGGGGGAGTGGAAGGCACAACTAGGGGGAATGAATGATCTATATTTCGGTATAGATAGTTCTATAATTGGATGAAGTTGTCCAGAATGACATTGAATAGTCTTCAATGGTGGCACATGAATGTTGATGGGGAATCTCAGATGGCGTTGGCTTTGGGATACCACAGTGATTCGGTGGGCACATTGAGTGATTCCTCAAATGGCCTGATGGTGCAAGGATTGGAGAAAATAACTTCCTTATCTTTAATGGAAGTTGTGTCCGGTGGATCTAATTCTAATGATTGGTTTTTCTGAACTTGTGGTTTAGATTCCATTTCTAATAATATGTGCTTTTTATAAGTTAATCATCCTCTATGTGTGGATTTTTTTCATTTTTTGAGTTATATTGGATTTTGGGTTGCTTCTTCTACCATTGTGTATTTGTGCTACTGAAGGATAAGGATGATGAGTTGGGATGGAGAAAAAGATGATACGACAGTGGGTTGTGTGATGGTGGAGGTAAGAGATTCTAGTGACAGTTCATGAACCACCATTGGGAACAATGGTTGTGGTGGTGCCATTTTTGGGTCCAATAGTGGGTGAAAATTTGATGTTACTAGTATATTAGAGGAGGAAAATAGTGGGTGTATAAAGTGTTCATTGTAGTTATGAGTTAAGGAAGTGATGGATGAAGGTGCAGTGATGACTCAGATGAGTCACCATTAAAGGGAACCAATAGTGGGTTGTAAGCCAACGTTGGGTCCAACAATAGGTAAAAAGGGAGGTTTAGTGGTGGAAGAAAGCATAGGTGAATCTTTGAGTCACCCCTAGAAATGATTCTAGTGACTCACTCGAGTTATCATTGGTGTGTCTAGTGAAGGATGAAATAGGGGAGTAAGCAGTATCTCACCAGGCCACAATAGAAACAACCTACACAAAAAATAGAAATAATAAATTGAATAATTAAAAAAAGGAATAAAATTTAAACAAAAACAAATAAAATTAATTATAAATAATCTCTGAATAATTTTATTAAATAATTTATTTGTAAAAAATAATTAATTAATAAAATAGAGAATAAATAAATTTAAGTTATTTAATCAGAAAAAACATTTAATATAATTTATTGGAAAATGAATGAGAATAAAATAAAGGGTAACACTGAATAATTAACAAAAATTTATTTTGACAAAATTAAAATATAATTAATTATTAACATTGAGGAAATGTTGACTCTGAACGGAAAAAACAACATTCAATATATAAATATTATTATTTCAATAAATTGAAATAAAACAAATTAAATTATTTTTAAAAAACTAAATTATTGATTTAGTAACTAAAAAATAAATAAATTAAATTATGACTCAATAGAATGGGAAAATAAATTTATTATGAAAAAGGAATAATTAAAAAAAATAAAATTTTCTTAATTTTAAAAATAATTTTATAAATAATTAAATAAAAAATAAATTGATATATTTTTTTAAATAAATATACAGTATAATAAAAAATATAAAAAATAAAATGAATGAAATTGATAATTGATAATTTAAATAAATAAATAAAATATTTATGTAAAATCAGAATTACTTACGTTCTTTTAAATTATTCAAAAACACTAAAATTATCAATAAGATACATATTTTAACAAAAAATATCAATTTTAAAAAATAAAATTCATATCAATAAAATATTAAAATTATAAAAAATTACTAATTTTTAATAATAAAAGTATAATAAAAAGTTATAAATGAAGTGGAAAGGTACAAAAAAGTCAGTGACATCATTTTGCTTCCCATCTAAAGAACCAATTTCCAACTACAAATAGTTTTGGGGGTACTTTCCCCAATAAATCAGTGGTGAGGGTGGATGGAAGGCAATGAAAAATTCCCTACAACCTCTTCCATGTGAGGATGACATCCGTAGGCTGTGAAGGGAAAAATTCAAAAGTGAACTATCGATATGTGATGTTATGTGATGGCCCTAGAAACATTGGGAAATGTGTAATGTTATGAACCTGGAGTTTTTAGGTGAGATGACGAGGTGGCATTTGGTGGGGGTCATGCATATATTAGAGGATGGAATGCGGTTAATTTAGTCCATGTTCATGACACCCTATTGATTTGATTAAGACATTGATGTGATGTGATGGCCTAGGTGCCTATAGGTGGGATTCTATGTGATGTGATATAATGGAGTAGGTGTTTGTGAGAATTATGTCATGTGATGTGATGTTATACAAATGGGTTGGGATCTCTCAGATGTACGTTTTTGGGGGTATGAGAGTGTCTAATTAGTTGGAAATTTTTTTGGGGTACCTATCATTTATATTATTTTTATTATCTTATCGTACATGGATGTCTTATTTAGAGAGATAATGTTAATGATAATGAGTTTTTTCGTTTTATATTTTTAGGTATTTTTGTTTCTTCTATTTGATCACTAGTACATTAGAACGCTTCTTTCACATGTTTAAAGAATATTTTGTTACCCTACCACGTATACATGTCTTTTCATCATATATATATAAATATTTTCTTAGGTTTTTCAGAGGACTATACAATCCATGGTGGACATTATTTCCTTATACCATTGGACAATTGGTGTGTTTATCACTTTTTTTCTTTTGGAAATTGATGTTTTTATACTTTAATATTTTTTATTACTTTACACTTGTATTTTGGGATGCGTTAGGTTTTCTGTTATATTATTTCTTGGGGTTATTTATTGACAATTATTCCAATCTCCCAATATAGATCCATTATAGAGGATAATTCCTCCATTTTATAAATTTTTTCAACTCTCTGTGATAGTCTCCAACTGAGGGCCTATTGGAGGCAAGACTCAGAGGTAATTATCAGTCTTCCATCAGAACAATATCATTGCAGGGAGGGGCTATGATAGGGTGGTGTCAATAAATGATTGTTAAGTGATAGAATGAGGGTTGGATATTTTAATAGTGAGGATCACATGGGTTGGTATGGCACCGATTCTAGTCTAGTTTGTTGTATGACATAGGCTATAGAGACCATCTATGAAATATTATTTTAGTGACCTATGTTAACCAATGTATAGACTCTGAGAATATTTAATGTTAAAGTGAGGTAAACCTACTAAAAGGGTAGAGTCCTTGAAAAGATATGTTCATCATGATGACATGTGTTATTTTTTGAATTAGGTCGTTTTAGAAAAGGGAAATTTAAAATACGACAGAATGAATAAATTTATCTTATAAAAAAATTCCATACAACCTTGCTTTGAAACTCCTTTTTTTAATTTATATACATCTCATGGTCAGAATATATATGGAGTTATGGTATTGGAGGAACTATAAGATGATATGGATGTTTTTTAGAGGTTTGATCTAGTTCATGAGGATGATAACTGGCATAAGAAATTGTTTGACTTCCAGAAGTATACTTTAGTGATGTATGAGGCCAATGTTTTCGATATAGAGATAGAGAGCTAGTTATAAGTGCTTGAGAACACCTTCAGTTTGATCAAGTCCATGATGTAGTACCAGGTCATTCTAGTTGTAAGTAAGATGTGAGGAGAAGAACATCAGTAATGGTTGTTGTACCTTGATGAGTGGAGGGAGATAGATTTTTCATAGCTCAAATTTGAGAAATAGTTCAATGAAATTTATTTTCATCAACTATTCTTACAGTGAAGTGGTATGTGATTATTTCTCTTTATCAATGGAGTTTTTCTAGGTTGGAGTTGGGAGTCACTTTATGGACCTCACATGTTTATTCATGGACCTTTTTTATATGGTGGGTCATTTGTGAGATGTTTCTCTTTATCAAGGTAGTTTTTTCTAGGTTGGAGTTGGGAATCACTTTATGGACCTTACATGTTTTTCCATGGACCTTTTTTATATGTTGGGTCATTTGTGAGATGTATTGAGGACTAACTCTTTCCATATATCTACCATGAAGTTACATGTTAACATTGTCAATATATAATGAGTTTCAAAAGAAGGAGGAGGAGATCGAGTAGATTTATTATCATGACATTTACCATTTGATGAGATCTAGTAGGGTTCCTTGAGAAGTAGGGTTTCTTTTGGTGGGTTTCAAGAGCTTTGTCTTTTGAGGATTGGACTAGCTTTGAGTAGAGGTCGGAAGGTCCCCTTCCTTCCATCCTGGTCTAGTAGTTCTGCTGATATTCTAGTGGGATTGGGGCCAGAGTGTTTAATATATGTGTGTTTGGCCATCAGTAGTAAAAATTGTCAAGGGTTTATTGAGATTAGTTTGGTAGGATAGGTCTCGTCGTGTGTTAGTATCAGAATCAGTTTTCTGTGAAACCATTCAAGCAGTAGGGCTAGCAAGATTATGCTCTGCTCAGAGGAGTTGTGTGAAGGTAGAGGTCAACCTAAAGAAGTTATGAGTGTTTAGGGACCTCTACATGATCAAGAACATAGAGGATTCCATTCCAAGAGAGTTTGAGGGGCTAGGAATTTTTAGTTTCATGAAATAGATGTTGAAGTTCCAAAGGGGTCGGAAATCATTAAAAGTACACTCAGCTTGCCACATACTATTTTTCATTCATTTTACGATTCATAAGCATCACACTCCATTATTGAAATCATTCTATACCAAACAGTGGGACTATACATAGATATTATTATCGTTCCCCTAGTTTTTACTACACTGGTTGGAGTCAATACTAGTTGGATTGATGTATGTTGGGGGTATAGACAGTTTACGGGGCTGTAATAGTCATGTGTGGATATATTCATACTTTATATGTTGTTCTAACATTCCATATTAATAATTTAATGGTCGAATTATATTGATTCTTTAATCTACTACTTATGGGGATAATCTTTCCCTCATATATGGATGGACAACATTCAATCTCCATTGGAGAGGGGAGTTGTTAAATGGGAGTAGGTTTGTAGAAAACTTTATTTAACTGATTGATGAGATTTCCATGGAATAATTTGATACTGGGATGGAGGAGTCTTCTGAAGATAATGTTAGATTTTGAATGTTTTCATTGAGAATATTGTGATGATACCCTCTTTATGTGATGATAATTTTAATATTGTTCTAAACCCCGATGCTTCACTAATGTTCATGGATAGTTTTTTTATGGAACCATTAGAGTTTCATGTGTTTTATATTTAGATAGAAGATTTGATATATAAGGATTCAATGTTCACCAATGTGTTTCCAGGGAGTTCCCCAGTCTTATTCTTCAAGAATGTAGATGGTATAATGCGATTGTGTAAAAACTACCAAAGGTTGAATAAGTTAACGATAATCCATCATTATCATTTTCAATAGATAGATAATAATTTTTACTAGTAGATATGGGTGATTTGGTTTATATGATAGATATTTGGTCCTTATATCACTGATTAGTGGAGAAAGATGAAAATATTCAAAATAATGCCTTAGATTATAGGTTTGGTCAAATAATCATTGTTTTCATGGAATTCTGTGTCACTAACACGCCATCTAGGTTCATGGGGTTAATGAAATGTCACAAAATGTTATCAAAGTGCATGTTTTGGATTTTATAAGTGAACTTATTTGGGTATGGTTTGAATTGGGTGTAGTAGTATACCATTAAATGTCAAGGACATTTATTCCTTGGAGTCACCATATAATTTTGGATAGTTTCATAGCTTCCACGTTATTTCGAGTTATTATTAGAGATTTGTACCTAAATTCTCACATATTATAACCCTATTTATAGGTAATAAAATGAAATTCATTACATTTATTATGGAATATCTGTAATCGACATCATTTTTATACCTGATGGGGAACATGGATAGGGATGAAATGTTTTAGTTTCTAGAGGAGGTCTTGACAATCAAGGTTCTCTATGATGCATATCATCTGGTCTTAGGGTAAATATAGATAAAATTGAAGGAAACGTTCTCTTATGGTACTAAGCATTTAATTTTCCATGAGAATAACTATTCCACTCATGATCTTGATCTAGAAGAAACTCTGTTTTCACAAAATATTTGGAAAAATTACCTCATTGGAGAGAGAATTATGTTCTTTACAAATCATAAGATATGGAGGAATATATTTTATAATTAGTAAACAATTATGTGGTAGTATATGTTGTTTTTGTTTCATTATTTAAATGAATTTGATATCTCCTACACCACAAGAAAGGGTAATATTTATGTGTATGATTTGAGAAGGATGACATAGAAGGTTGTGTTTTAGGAATTTTGGCATTCTTGGAATTTTATAGAGGATTTGGAAGGACTAGAAATAAATTCCTAGTTTTTTTATGGTGGATGTATCTTATATCAGATGATAGTGTAGTCATCTCTAATATGTAATTTTGAGGAGTCACAATATCGAGACACATATGTCGAGGTGATGTGTCATTGTGCATGATATAGTGGTTCTCTATAAAGAAGGTATGAGGATGGTCAAGCCTAAAGGTTATTTTAATGATTATTTTTATTCCTATTGGGATGCTTGTGGTATTACCTCATGTATTTAATTGATATCCTTTCCTAGTACACCTAGTAGTATCTAAAAGTATCATGTCTTGAAGATCCAATTTTATTGGTCCTATGAAGCCATGGTCAGTCAATAAATTTGTGGGCCCGTCTCTATTATTCTAGTAGATAAAATTTGAAAAGTTTTCCTGGAAGTTTTTTTTGGAAAAAGGAAATTCCCAATTGGAAATCAGAGTAACTCACTGAAGATTGTTTCATTAGGTTTCCCTACCCATCGATATATTGTGATTCTATATGTGTAATCATGTATTTGATGATAAAAATGGCTCACTTCTTATAAATGATGGATTTAAGAATCATTTATGTTTTACTGAGAAGGTATATGGATTCGATGGTGCAATTTTATGGAGTTTTTAGGTTCATTGTCTTATATTGGGATTCATGTTTTACTCCATGAATCAGGAGGGGACTGAAGAATTATTTTTAAACATAGATATGCCTCAACACTACATTACACAACCATAATAATGGAATGATTTAAAAATATATCCAAATATATGAGGATATATTGTGAAAACTTATCTTTGACATTGTAATATAATGGGTATAAAACAATCCATTTTGTGATTTTTCGTAGAACAACAGATGTTAGACATCCACTTGCATTAATTTGTTTGAGGATTATCATTGGAATCTATTTCATTCTTCATTTTTATAGGATGAGGATGGGGATTAATCAGTTCTCATCCTTGATATAAATCATAGCATGATAGATAAGATTCAACTCATTCATTGTAGAATAAATGAAACCATGGACTAGTAGAAAGACTATTTTGTTAGGAGGAGGAGGATGAGGCCCTTAGTGTGATTTTGAGGTTATCAAACATGAGTTTCTAAAGATATCCACTGAAACATGGGTATTGGTCATTTAAATGGAGGACATATCTCTTTCCCCCTTGTTTTAGGACTTTTGAGGTATTGGGGTAAGTTAGTAAGGTGTATTACTTGTTGGAAATTCCAATCTGGTTATACGAGGTCCAATATGTAATCCACATATTTTATCTTGAATGGTATTGTCATGATGAATCATATGCCATTTAATATTTATATTTGGATATCAATAAATACATAACATTTATAGATTAGTCGATAGAGATCCATGATCATCGGGAGATGGTTCTACGAGGAAAGACCTTTCATTTGGTTTATGTAATGTGTAGTCATGGTGGCTAGAGGAGAGTAATATGGGGGAATTAGGCATCAATTCATGACCAATAATAAGAAATTTTTGAAAATGTATTATTTTTTCTTATTTATTTAGTCATGGAAATGTGATATTTTGATCCTGATGTTTTTTATATTTACGTTCCCTTGAAGTGAAGTTATACTTATTCTATTTTAACATGAGGGAGGGAAAACCCATTCCATATATGAGACATGTTATACATCGAAATGATTAAAACCATATGGATGAGAAAGTGTCACCAATATAAAATATCATATTGAATTTATTGATAGAGTTCCTTGATTTTTATGCCTATGGAATTTTGGTGTGATGGAAAATGTGATCATTGGCTTAGGATTTGTGGAGGGTGAGATGGTGTTGTAATTGTCTATGTAAAGGTGTCTATTTTTGGTTAATGTGAAAATGTGTGTTGTTGTTCCTAGTTTAAGAATATGGTATGTAATGTATTGATGCGACTATCAGGGAAATTTGGTAATCATTTTCTGCTGGTTTCATCATGTTTAATTGGTGTGTGGTTGTGTAAGTTGTTTTGGATGTCTTTATTATATTGTGAGTATAATTGGTGGAGGTATTTTAGTATAAAAAAAATACGTGAGAGGCATCTCAAGGGATGGTTATTAATACCTACTTATCCAATTATTTATTAGGGTTGTTTTGATTCCAATGGATAGAATAGTTTGAGAGGTATCTGATGTAATGGACCTAATCATTCGACCCATTACATTACTGGAATTATGGTGATGGAGGTTTCTAGAGATGTCCCATAATGTATATAGGTTTTAAAAAATGAAAGTGGGTTCCACTACCTATATTTGAAATTCTGCAGTTTGGAGCTAGAGGTTTCATCGTAAGGGGGTTGTTGCGGTGTAGGGTTTTAGGTAGTGGCTTTGTGGCTTAGTTGATTTAGTTTCAGAGCCACTTCCAAATGTGTATTGGTTGAGGTTTGGAGGAAATATGTGGTGTGAAGATAAATATAAACCCATGATTGTATAGAGTGGGATATCCGACTATGGTGTGGAGTCATAGGGGTCAGTTTCTTGTGGTTATGACAATTTTTATACCGCTACACCATGGATTATGGGGCTACATCGTAGACATTTCTAGTTACTAGGACTTTTCAACATATTGTTAGTGCTATTCCATAGTACATTTCCTGTTTTATTATATCTAAAGAATATATATAACCACGAAACATTAAGGGATCCATGAAGAGATATTTTGGGGTTTTGTCCTCCGAACAGCATCATTGAATCCCAATTTTTAGTTGTTTTGTGGCTCTGTTTAAGGGGATGTTCCATGGTCTTATGATTTAAAAACTACCAATAAAATATAAAACCAATTTGAACCCAATAATAATTCCATTTTTTAACTCAATTCATTAGTTATCTAATTGTGTCCTAAGGAGCACTTTCAGCCCCCTTTAAGTGGATTTCAACCCACACATCATGGAATAAACCATTGGTGATTTGGTGAGTTCTATCCTTCTTCTTCGTTAGTTTTGTCCTCGTTTTCTCTATTTTATTCATCTAATATGGGACTCATTATAACAACCATTGTTTTTGGTGTTTTTTTGAGATTGTGAAGGAATGGTTGTTGTGAACTAGGTCAGTCCCATTGTTCTCTATCATTTTAGTGTTTTTGGTTGTCTTATTTTGCAATAAAAAATTTCACAATGGATCATAAATCTTTGTTTAAGGTATGGGTTACATTATTTCTCATATTCAGTATCATGAAGCAGGGTTATTACTCTTGTTTATGCATTTTTAATGTTGTTTAATAGGGTTAAATAATTATAAATAATAGGTTTTAATCAAATAAAATGTTAAGGTAAATGATTCACATGTTTTTACTTCTTTTTTATAATTCGATATTGAGGTCTTCTGTATATGTTGCACAACAAAAAAATTATCATTGTGGTAGCCCTTTTTAGTTCATGTGATACGTTTTGTGAATCCCCGAATTCTTTATTGGTGTGACACAACCTTAAATAAATGTCTAATCACTTATACTTGGATTAAAAATTGAGTTCCATATTGAAATTTATCTTGGGAAACAATACCCCTAACATTATGGTGGATCATGATTAAATTCATGTGATAGAATCATTAAAAGGTTATGTTTGTGTTACATGAATGTGTTGGGGAATGTGGTAGGGATTGTTTTTGATGTGATTTGTGGGTGGTGAATATGTTATGGAATAATTGTAGTGATATGTGGTGGACGTGATCGAGGGTCGTGTTGTTAGAGTTGATATGTGATGGAATGTGGTTGGGGTGTAGTTGGAATTTGGAAAGTGGTTATAAATTTGAAATGTATGTAATGTGTCATATGATTTCATGATAAATGTGGATATAGTTATGTTTTTTGTTGAGATAGTTTCCATGATAGTAAATAAATTTAATTAAAATGTTTAAACTGAAATGGATAACATATTGAAATGGAATGTGGATGTTGAAATTAATATGTCTAAGGATTGTTTAATTGAAATGAGTTGTTCTTTCAAATGGATATTGATAAATTTGAAATATGTGGGATTGAAATATGAAAAAAATGTATTATGTTAATTTAAATTAGTTGTATTTAATGTCCTAAAAAATGGATTAATTTTGGAAAGGAAATGATATGTGGTTTGTTTTTTGTACATCATTTTTATGAAAATTGTTTTGGTAGTAAATGTGCCATAGATTCTAAGGGGATGTGGTGATTTTCATGAGTTTGGATTATTTTATAGTGTGGTCTACCCTTATGTCAATGTTTTTTTTCTATTATATTATATATACTTGTATTTTATATTGATTTTATTTACCCAACCCATCCATGTAAACCACATTGTGATGATAAAAATAGTTTTGTGGGTGTTTTTTCCAACATACTAGGGGTGAGGATGGATGGTTGGCCGCATGATCATACTCTCTCCAACATCCACGAGATGATACCTACACAAGATATGATGGCCAAATTCCAAAAGTGTACTAAATATATGTGATGTGATGACCAATGTGGTTTTTAGTGATATGATGACATATCTTAAAGTGGGGGTCATGCATGTTAAGTAGAGGGAATGAGATTGATTTAATTCATGTTTATGGTACCTAATTGTTCATGTTATGGTTGTGATACAATATGATATCCTAGGTGTTTGTGAGTGGGATGTGATGTGATTTGAGGTGGTGGTCAGGCTTCCTATAAATGCGAAGTGATGTGGATTGATGAGATGTGATGTGATGAATGTTTATGTTATTTTGAATATGTGGGAGAACATGAACTTATGTTCTTGGGGTGTGGGAGTTATTGATCAGTGGTAACATGATGTGTTATACCTACCATCTATATTATTATTATTAATTGTTTATACTTTGATGCATTATTTAATGAGAGAGACATGATGAGGATGTGTTTGGTTAGTTGGCATGATTATGTGATTTTGGATTTTCTGTATTCTCATGGGTGAATTAGTAGACTTCTTTCACATATATAGAGGAGACATGGGATACCCTACTGAGCATACATGAATTCTCACCCTATGTATATAAACAGTATTTTTAGTTTCTAGGAGGAATATGTCGAACATCTTAAACATTAATAATTCATACCTTCGGATATTTTTTCTTTTACATCAATATCTTTTATTTTGGAAATTTACTTTTGGAGACTTTTATTTGAATCTAGTTACATTACACATGAATGGTGGGATGGTTTTAGTATTATTTTATATTATTTCACGTATTTATTTATGGTTTATTATTCATTAATAAAAATTCAATTTTTTTTTATATTCTAATTCTTCATATTTTTAATATTTTCCACCCTAGGTGCTAGTTACCAAACCAAGGCCTCCGGGAGGTGAGACTCGTGGGGTCATTGTGTCCTTTATTCCATTGTTGTGTATTTAGAGGGAGGGTTCATGGAATTATTACAAGATAATTAATAGAAAAATATGATAATAGTACATAATAAATTAATAGTCAGTGTTACCATAATATTATATCCCCATTGAATCATAATAAGTTTTATAGTATCTTAACATAGAAGGATAATAACTTTATAATAAAATTGGATGGTCTCTTTGAAAAAAATGATAAATAAACATTATATTTTGAATAATTTTTAAAAATAAAAATAATCGTATAATTGGAATATAATTTTCATTTAAAACTCATCGAATTATATAAACTAATCATAAAATGTAATAATGGATTTGAATATTGGAAAATATGGTTATGTTGTAAACATAAAAAAATGATTTTAAACATCCATACAAAGAGAAAAATTACTTATAAAAAAAACATTAAAATATTCCTTTAAAAAACTATGGATAAAATGTAAAATAAAACTAAATTTGTCCTTAATAAATCATTTAATTATTGAAAATAACATTCTTAGAGTAAACCAAATAATATGGTTATAGTAGATTAATATTCCATAAAAAAAATATATGGTTGATTTTCTCAATGACTCTCTTTCTGTGGATTTGCGTACAAAAAAGTGGTAAAAAATAAATAATACATTATGAAATCATAAATAATTATAGGAGATAAAAAATATGGGGTTCGGTAATTAGATATCATATAATTTCCTTCAACATAAACATAAACAAAAATAATCTTATATAAGAATGATATTATGAAATAAACCCTTACCTCGGATATTCAGAAGGCCATTCACACTCTAATATTATATATAATAAAATTCAACTTATTATATATATATATATATTTATTTATTAATCAAACAATGTATTATTCACATATAATTTATTCTTACCCATTTATTTATAATTAATTGATAAAATAAATATTTGAGTGATAATTTTTCCTTCTTGCATATATGTTTCAGTGCGAAGGTTTTGATCCTTAAACCTTGGTCATGGTTTTATAATCTAAAATAATATTAAATATTTAATACATATCTTGTTTATATATTCAATATAATTTTAATACAATATAATCAAAATTGCAATGAAAAGTTATTTACATCATTTCATGAAGATAGTAGTTCACACATATACATGAGATACATTTTGTTTTTTTCTCATGATTGTTATGAAAATAATGTAAATAAATTATTACCTTTATATAATCATATTAAATTATAAAATTAATATTTATTAATTAAATAAATCTTTATTTAGACCCATTTATTGGAAAAATGAGAAATTAATCCCTTATCTTGGTGGAGGTGGTAATACACATGTGCGCACGAGCGACATTTTTATTTCACAATGGATAGAAGGGTGAGAAAAAAATATGATATATTATATTTAAAAATTAGTATGTATTTCATAAAACTCATATATATTCATTTATTCCATATTTATACCCAAATATGTGAGGTGGTGAGTAAAAATGAATTACATTTGTATGTAGAGATGGTAGTTCATATATACGTTGGAGTGATGTCATCATTCTCCATTTAATGGGATGTAGATACATAATAGATTTATCATTATTATAAAAAAAAATTATAGTTAATATAGTAATTTAAATATTTAAATATGGTTATAGAATAATTGGATATGGATTGAGAAGAAATGAGACTTGAAAAAGCTCAGTAAGAATATATACTTCATCCACAGAAAGCATATTCGGGCTTAAACATGATGCCCTCTTGGATTGAAAATTTGGTGAGACCATGACCTCTAGGTAGAGGTAAAAAGTGTTTCGTAGGTAATTGGGAATATTTTTGTAATAAAAATATTCTCCATAAGTATGAAGAATTGAGGATATGAGCATCCCTTTTATATGTTAATTGTGAGGAATACATTTAAAAACATGACATATTATTATGTAATATATGTCTTATTCAACTAAAGTAAAATAAATGTTTCATATATTCTAATATAATATTATTATGGTCGAAGTAAAATCATCAAAAAAAATTATGCACATTTTTTATTATAATTAAACCCTTAACTCTTAGCTTAACCCCCTCATTAATCCCTTATTATGCCTTATCGTAGTGATAATTTTTTCCATTGTTAAAATTAATTATGAAAAAATGACATTAAATTCATTACTGAAATAAAACATGTTGATCAAAATTATGGAATTCAACTTATATGATAAAATTTATAGATGTTTTAAAAGTTACATTTAATATATCTACACATAACGCAACAAAAAACATTTTTTTTAGAATTTATATTTTTTTGTTAAAAATGATTTTACACCAAAATAATGTATAATATTGATAACCATATAATTAATTGGGAAATATTAAATTAAATTTTATTTATTTTAATATATATTGAAAACTTTTATTTATATATTAATCATTTAAAATAAAATAACAAATTTTTTTTTATTAAAAAAAAAGAATACATAGATTTTCGAAAATGTAAAACAAAGATTTATAAGATAAAAATTTAATTTATATTTAAATTATAAAACATATCATATATATTTTTGGTCAATAAAAGTAGTAATATACTTTTAACACATCTTATATTATGATAATTCCAAATATGTGACATTGTTTGTAAAGTCTATATTTTCACTGTATACCCAAAAAGAATATAATTATAAAAATATCCCAAAAATTAACCCATGATAAATTTGACAATATATACTAAAAAATGTTATGATGCTTATAATATTATAATTCTAATACTAAGAAATTTTACTATTAAATATTACCAGTAACTATTTCTAATATAATGATAACATAATATTATGGGTATTGGGAAATTATCATTGGATGTAATGTTTAACTACTATAGGATGATCTTAGGTTTTACATAACCCCAAATAATTTATTCCTCCAAATTTTGATATATGATAGTTATTAAAAAAAATATAATAATTACTCATACATTAGTCTGGATCCAATTTTTTATCCTCTGGTGTTCAATTTCTATAACGATCTATCACCAACTGAGTTATAATAATCCTTCACACATTCTCTATAGTATCAAGAATTTAGTAGGCTCTTCATTACAAGATAATTTAGGATTAATCTCTATAACATGAATGTTTATTTCATGAATCTAATTTGGCATGTAATTCCTCTATATTAAAAAATTCAATACATTCTTAATTTTAGATAGGTTCGGTATTTTATCCCATTAGTAAGATATAACTCCAACTCAAATAAAACTTCTTAAAGGCCCAATGTAACTCAGGATTAACTTCCGCCTTTTACCTAAATTATGACACCCTTAAATTGAGAAACCTGTAAGTAATAATAATCCTTTAATTGGAATTATATGTCCTTCCTATAGTTATTAGTATATCATTTTTTTCCCTTTAATATGTTTTTGAATAGAACATACCTTCATTGTTGTATCCTGAACAATTTTAATGTCATCTATCTTTCTTTATAAAACATATTATCAACAATTTTTATTATATTATCTCTTCCCATATAATTATTAATAGATAACCACATGGGTGATTAAATGATATATATTATTACGTAAAAATTATATTGTATGTAAATACTAATCCCATATATATTAAAATTCAAATGGTAGAGATCTCAAAAAATGTTAACGTTTTTTAATAATCATTTTAGACTGCTAATCGGTTTGGGGATGATAGGTGACAATCAAATATATCTTAGTATTGAGAAGATTTTTATGAACCCTAAAAAATTGTGTTGTTACCCATGTATCATTATTAGATACAAATGATATAAGTTCACTATAATGTATTATAACTCCATTAATATAGATCGGGGAATGGTTCTCATGTTTTTTATATTCAAGTACTATTAAGAGATCTGCATACGTGGAATGATGATAAAATGACCAATATCAAATCAAATTTATTGGAGTCTTTACAATTATATTAAAAAATTATATTGTAAATTATTTCCATTTCTATATTGGTAAAGGAATTATTTTAATGACCCCATTTATATGTTGTCTTTTAGCCACTACCAATTATCATACCATTCGTATGGACTCATAGTTCCCAATTTTATACTTCATACTATCTCACAAGAAATTTTATCTTAAATCACTATATATATCTGTTATTAAAGGGTATAAATTGATATTTTATCTATTATTTGCATCTATTGTTTACCTATTCAATGCTATATGGATGAAATACATATCCCCTTCGCCAACATCAATAAATTATCATTATAGATAACGTCTACAAATTTACCATCATTCACTAATTTAATATTCCATTACAAATCCTTATCATCTGGTTGTGACTTCCCTAATTTTTGAATATATTTGTTATTGTATTTGTCAAAAAAGGATTTTCCCCTTTTCTAACAGTATTTATATCAAAATTTAATAAATCCATAAAAATACAGTTATTAATTCTCATCAAAGTTATAAATTAATACTCCCTACTAGTGAATGAATTAGAACCACTATCTTCCTTAATGGGTGGTAAATTATCTATAAATCATAGTCCTTTAGATTTTTAACTATCTTCATTACCAAAATGATGAGATAATTTATATAGAATATATTGTTCAAACTTTTATGATCAGTATATTTGTCTCCGGTTTTTTAGAGAGATTTCCTCCAAATATTCATGGAAAATAAGACTTATACATATTCTTGATTGAGAATGTGATAGTTGTTTCATGGAACTATAATTATGATTAACTATATGTAACCAAACTATCAGTTTATATATGGAAATTCATAATCCTTTCTTTCAACCATCACAATATATGAGAAAACATTCATTTATTAATGGTAATATTGATACTATTATATTGAAAAGAATTTACTTTTGAACAATAAAACATTATTCACTTTCCATTGACCTTGTGAATTTAACCAATTTACATATCAAGTATGTTAAAAATTTTTAAAATGGGAAAATATTATAAAAAATCACTATTCATGGAAAATAATACTACTACATACTCATCATTGTGATTGTGATAGTTTTTTCATGGATATTTAATTATATTGATTTATAAGAAACCAAAATATCACTCTATATATTGAAAATCCTAATCCGTTATTTCATCCATCACTATATATGAAAACCCATTCATTTAGTAATAGTAATATTGATACTAGTATATCCAAAAGTATCCACTTTCTAAAATAAAATCATTCTTATCATTAAATTGACCATGTGATTTTAACAAATTAACTTGTCAAATATGTTAAAAATTTGGAAAATGGGGAAATATTAGAAAGAAATCCCTATTAATAAATTATTAAACCCAATAAACTATGTATAACAATTATACTCATTAGCATGGGACATTATATAAATACCATTATCTTTTATTTATCAACACATATTATATCAATGGATAAAATTATAAAATAAAATAATCTTATTATACCTAAAACACAAAATTAATTTTTTCCTGTATAAAAACTTTTATCCACGATTCTTATGAATTATTATACAATAATTTTCATTCTAATTATGTTTTTTATAGTATATAAAGATATCATTAAAGAATACCACCTTGAAATTATCAAAATAATTCTTGAATATTCTATTCACCAAATATATAAAAACATATGTCATATTAGTCAATATTAATCTAATTATCCCAAACTCATAATGTTCATAACACATAATAAATTTATTCATTTGTATATAATCATTATTCAAACATAAATTTAACATCCCAAGTAAGTAATGAGTAATAGATATTTTTATCTATGTCTATTAATGAACTAGATAGTGTTTTAGAGGCTTAAAATGAAAATAAATCCAATCTTAAGCATGGAATACACTAATATTTTTAAAAGATTGTTTTACTTCCTTTTGATGGAAAACCATATTTGAATCTATCTTTTGACAATTTTATAAACTATGTTTGTCAAAATAAACTTATTCTTTATGATTGGGACATCAAAATTTACCTTGTGTGAATTTTTGGTATTTTCTGACAATGTTCATTTTTTAATGAATAATGAAAAATACTGCATTTTACATCAAAACTTCTTTTTAATCTAATTTATTTATATGATTAGATTTTATTTTGAATTGGTTTTGAATTGAAATTTGAATATATTTTTACCATTTAATCCAATGGTGGTCATTGGAATCAATTTCACTTTCAAATTGGACTTAAACTGGTGTCAATCTTTTGATACTTATTGTTTCATAAAAACACGTTATTTACTCTGACAGCGGGAATTAATTATTAAATTAATTAATGTGAAATATATGTTTTGAATTTTTTAAAATATACTTCATTTTTGAATTCAGAGTATCAAATATAGCTTAGGGTGAATTTTTGTAATTTTCTGAAAAACTTCAATTTTTTATAAATAGTGAAACCACTAAGTGGTACTTATAAAAACTGATTTTTCCATTTAAATGAAATTTTGAAACTTTTGTCTTTTGAATTTCAAAAATCCGACATACATGGTTGTCATAAAGAACTAAAATTTGGTTCAATGAGATTAAAATAATTTTTTGGTGAATAGTAACTCTTAAGTGCATAATCGCGATTAGAGGTAATTAGTGTAGGTTAAGGTAAAAATAATGCTTTAATAAAATGAGATTAGAATGAAACATGTCCTTCCCTCATTGGATGTGTCATGGTCGACCAAGAAAAGCCAAGTGTCAACTTGTGGTTCCCATGGAGCCACATTGGTTGGGAAATGACATAAATAACTTTTTATTTAATGTTAAAGTAAAAAATGACACAAACATGAGTTATGTTACTAAAACAATTTTTAAATGGGGTTATACAAGTAATACTTTTTACTATAAATATTCATTATAAAGCTAAAAATATTTCCAACATCATAGTTTTTTTTTATAATTTTTAGACAATAAATAAATTAAATTATTTATGACATGATGACGATGCAGCGATGACCTCATTATTTAACGATTTAAATAAAATGGAAAGATAATGTAATATATAAGACCTAAACAAGTACCAAACCTATTGGATGAGTGGATTTAGAACCATTATCACCTTATACTCGAATTATATCAATTTGGGACCTTTTGAATCCGAAACCCATTTTAAAATAAAGTAACATATCTTTACTTTCCAAGAGTGCCCATCCTCTCCACTTATAAAAGGCCCCCACCTCTACCAACATACCCACACTCCCAAAGCCTTTGGATCGTCCAACCCCTGCCCATGTTGTCTCTCCACATCCCTCTATTACTCCTTGAAGCCTCACATTGGGCAGAATTCTTCCCAAGGATGCCTTTGAGCTCAAACCAAAGGGAGTTACCCGATTTTAAGGTAATGTCTTCTTCTGAGTCCTTTTGTTTTATTTTGCTTCTCCAACCCCATAAACTCTTTTTATTCTTTTCTTTTGTAACAAATACATTATCCTAAATATACTAGGATGTTGTTATAATAAGGATTAGAGCTACACTTACACACACCTACATCTAATGGTTAAAGAACATACGGTTTCCGTGGATGGTGAATTTATGCCTCCTGAAACGATGATTCTTCAACATTCTCTTAACACCTTAAAAGGTGGCCATTAAGTTGTCACTATATTTATATATGATATATAATATGTTTAGTTTTTACTTAAGCTTCTGTATTTTTCATTTTGGGCATACCTTTATGGTTTCCATTATGGGTAAACGCGATATCTTCATTTAAGGAAGTGCAGACTACCGCCCCCTCAAAGTGATTTGATTCATTAAATACCATATGTGGGACGTATAAAGGATGGAACTATGATATTATATATGATATTATACTGGAATTATAATATACCTTTATATAATTATGATTCCATTCTATAAAATATGAAATAGAAATGAAAGTAGCGTTCATGCGTACGTACGGCTTACCGTCTCCATGAACGGTGCATTTCATTTTATACCTTTAAATGATTATGTAATATTATAAATGCATGTATATACTGGATATATATGATATATACATCATTATTATAATTATGGATATAATGGATACATGAACAACTTGTAAATATAAAGGGTTTATTTTTGACTCAAGTACCAATGATCGTTAAAACGACCGTTATTAACTTAAATAATTACATAGTGTTCATGACATGGAAATAAGTTATATAAAAGCAATAATGAACTTAAAAATGGTTCTTAAGAAAGTATAAATTAACTAAAGTTTATTATTCAGGACATTAAAGAACGATCGAGTCAAGTCGGACCTGAGGTATGGGACTTCGTCTCAATCTCCTTTCATTGAGGCATATTTTGTTTTATACGCAACCTTCTTTTATACGGTGTATAAACCCCTTTGACTTTTACTTTTATCCAAAAGGAATCTTTTTTATACAAAGCGTTTTACTAAACGACAAAAGGGAACGTTTTTGTCGTACGTATGCGGTGACAACGACTTCTCCGCTGTCGTGACCATTATTTGAGTTTCGGCTTCCTCTACAAGCCATACCTTCTTTTTAAAAGAAAAATAAATAACATGTTTTAATTTTATTTTATTTTGGTATTGAACATGGTTTTCATATTGTTTTTATATCAATGTGTTGTATTGATATCTTTTGATTGAAAGGTGGAAATGTTATGTTTCCTTTATGCATGTTTTATGTGATACGATTATGTTGAGGTTCTTGGGAATTATTATGAATATGGGTGGTTCCATGATAAACTAAGGGCGGGTGAGCCCGATATAGCTCTCCAATGCATTGGGTAACACGAAGGAGTGAAACGTTAAGGTTTATCCGAAGAGATTTAGGGAATATACTGTGATGGGTATTCCAAACGTAACCAAGAGGGTTACTCCCTAGGTAAGAATGTTATGAATGCCTCAAGTTACCTTTATGTATTATGATTTCTATGATTTATTCATGATTTGATGAGGTATGTTAAAGTGCTTATGTTTTATGGGTAAAGTATGATCTCATCCTTATGTATATATGTACCCATGATTCCTTTCAATATTTTTATATCCCTTACTGTGCTTTTTATGCTCATCCCAAGTTTTTTTGAAATGTTTTCATAGGTCAAGGGAAAGGTACATGATATGATGATAGTGTCAAGGAAGTGTCAAGAAAGAATCCATGTTTTATTTTAAATATGCTTCCATTGATGTGAATGAAGAATACTATCTTTATGTAACCACTTTGTTTATATGTGGAATGTAATGCATGTTTTATGATATAATTCTCTAAAACTCTAAACCCGAAATGATACTCAATGTGTAATCTTGTAATAACTCAAGATTAAGTATGGTTTAAGGTTGGGCCCTTATAGTTGGTATCAAAGGTCATTTTAGATAACATTAGGAGTTAAATTCTATTAAATGATTATCCAAAAATATTTTTTTATAGTCAAATTGAAGTGATATAGTATTTGAAGATTACCATGTTGCTTCATCTAAGACATGTTTGTTCAAAATGGTTTTCTGCAGAGGAAATAGGGAAGCAGTGCTAAGAAGGCATACAGAAGGAAATAACCTTCCGAATCAGCATCCTAAGATGGTCGGAATTGGAACTGAACAGTTTTTTGCAGTAATGGTGCAGTTGACTCAAGCGATAAATGGCGGTGGTATCCATACATAGGATCAGCCATATCAACCGCAGAGGAACATGTCAGTGGTGGAACATTTCATGAGGCAACATCCCCCATCATTCAGAGGATAATCTTACCATGTGCTTGCTGAAAGGTGGATTAAAGCACTGGAGAATATTTTTGATGTCATGGGGTGTTCAGACAATGAAAAGGTTAGTACTGCAATTTACCGTTTGGAGGGTGAGGCAGATCAGTGGTGGTCTATGTTTAAAAATATCAGGGACGCCGATGAGATTGATGCTCTTGACTGGGATTAATTCATAGTTATGTTTCTTGAGAAGTATTTTCCTAAGGCTGTTCGACTTAGGATGGAAAAGCAATTCATAGAATTGAGGCAAGAGGAAGACTCTGTGGCTACCTATGAAGAAAGGTTCACTCGATTGGTAAGGTATGCTCCCAATTTTATCTGAGACCTTGATAGTAAAATCAATCATTTTTACTCAGGATTAAAGACAAAATATCGAAGGGCATTATCTTCTCGTGAGTTTAAAAGTTATGAAATGCTTGTTCGATGTGCTAGGAGGGTGGAAATGGAGTTTGCCAATGACCAAGTGTTCTATAACAACCAGAAGAAGAAGAGACCGATGTGGCAGGAGAAAGGTAAGAATTCTTCAAAAAGGTTTGATGGTAAGAAAACTAAGTTTCCAATCTGGGATGAATGTGGAAAAAGGCATGCTGGGGAATGTCTTCTGAATTCTGGAAAGTGCTACTGGTGTGGTAATATGGGACATAAGTCTCGTGATTGCACTGAAAAGGATCAAGGTGAATGTAAGACCAAATTTGATTTATAGTTAGTGAAATGTTATAAGTGCAATGAGATGGGTCACTATGCAAACGAGTGTCCGAAAAAGAGCTTGAGTGATGGGAAGCAGTTATACTACAAGCAGAAAGGGGTGGTGAAATCCTTTGCAACTACTTCAGCAGATGTCAGGCCATCAAATGAAGTGGTATCAGGTACTTTGTTTGTTTTTTCAGATTATTCCAGTGTGTTGTTCGATTCGGGGTCTACACATTCTTTCATCTCTGAAACCTTTTCTAGTAAAATGGGAATACCATCTCAAGAAATGACTCCTGAACCTTTGGTAAAAACACCTGGGGGAAATGTTGAGGCAAAAAGAATTTATAAGAATCTTCCTATCCTTATCTGTGGAAAGAACCTACTTGAAAAACTTATTGTTCTACCTCTAGTAGAGTTTGATGTTATCCTGGGTATGGATTGGCTCTCTATTTACCATGCTAATATTGACTGTAGATCTAAAGAAGTTTATTTTCAGAAAGACTTTTAGATTGTATACAAGAATGAACCCTTACTATTGATAACTTATCAAGAGGCCAAGAAACGTGTAAAAGATGGAAATGAATTTTACCATGAACACATCGTTGAAAATAAAGAAACTGTTCAGATTAATGATGTGCCAGTGGTAAATGAGTATCCTGATGTTTTTCCTGATGAGTTGCCTGGAATAATACCAGATCGGGAAGTTGATTTTACTGTTGACTTAGTTCCTGATGCTAAGCCAATTTCAAAACCCCCTTATCAAATGGCTCAAATTGAACTTTTAGAGTTGAAGGAGAAATTGCAAGATTTATTAGAGAAATGTTTCATTCGGCCTAGTACATCACCATGGGGTGCTCCTGTTTTATTTGTTAAAAAGAAATATGGTTCAATGACACTTTGCATTGATTATAGAGCCTTGAATAACATCACTGTTAAGAACAAATATCCATTGCCTCATATCGATGATTTGTTTGATCTGCTCCAGGGAGCACAGTATTTCTCAAAGATTGTCATGAGATCGGGGTACCATCAGCTGAAGGTAAAGGAATCAGATGTTTCGAAGACCGTGTTCCGTACAAGATATGGCCATTATGAATTTGTAGTAATGCCTTTTGGGCTAACCAATGCACCTGCTGTATTCATGGACTTAATGAATAGAATTTTCCATGAGTTCTTGGATAAGTTTGTGGTGGTTTTCATTGATGATATTTTGGTGTTTTCTAAAAGTAAAGAGGAGCATGAAATACATTTAAGTGTTATCTTGCAAACCTTAAAAGAAATTAAACTGTATGGAAAATTCATCAAGTGAGAGTTTTGGTTTCAACAAATTTCATTCCTTGGTCATATTGTTTCTAAAGATGGAATAACTGTTGATCCTGCAAAAACAAAAGTTGTGGAAGACTAGCCAAGACCCACAAATGTAACTGAGATTCATAGCTTCCTTGGTTTGGCAGGCTATTACCGAAGGTTTGTTAGAAATTTTTCACGATTATCTAGTCCAATGACTAAGCTAACTCGGAAGGGTGTTATGTTTATCTGGAAAAAATAATGTGATGATTGTTTTGAGGAATTGAAAAGAAGATTGATGAATGATCCAGTTTTGGCACAACCTTCCAGGAATGGTGAGTTTGTTATATACAGTGATGCTTCATTGAAAGGACTTGGTTGCATTCTAATGCAGAATGATCATGTAATTGCTTATGCTTTACGACAGTTGAAAACTATTGAGGTAAATTACCCTACACATGATTTGGAATTAGCTGCTGTTATTTTCTCTTTAAAAATATGGAGGCATCATTTGTATGGAGTAAAGTGTGAAATATATACTGATCACAAAATTTTAAAGTATATATTCACTCAGAAAGAGTTAAACATGAGATAGAGGAGATTGCTGGAATTAATCAAGGATTATGATTGTACAATTCATTACCATCTGGGAAAAACAAATAAAGTGGCTGATGCATTGAGTTGAAAAAGTAATGCTTCATCAGCAATATTGCACTTGGAACGTGATAATTTGGTTAAGGATTTGATGAAATTTGGCATAGAAGTTGTTGGTGCAGGACGTTCTTCTGTTTTGATTCAGGTATTAGTGAGATCATATCTATCAGATAGAATCAAGCATGCACAGAAGCAAGACAGTGAGTTGCAGAAAAAGGTAGAGCTGGTTCAGAAAGGTAAGTTGCCTGAATTCAACATTGATAATGATTGAGTTTTGAGATTGGGGAAGAGATTGTGTGTGACTTTTGATTCACAGTTGAAGAGAGATTTGTTATGTGAAGCTCATAGTTCTCCATTCTCAGTTCATCCAGGCAATACTAAGATGTATAGAGATCTTCGGGAGTATTACTGGTGAGATGAAATGAAAAGAGATATTGCTGATTTTACTGTGAATTGTTTGACTTGTCAACAGGTTAAAGTAGAGAGACAGTTACCGAAAGGGATGCTTCATCCTCTACCAGTGCTAGAGTGGAAATTGGAGAATATATCCATGGACTTTTTTGTGGGATTACCGAAGACATCTCGAGATAATAATGCAATCTGGGTTATTATTGATCGCTTGACCAAGTCTGCTCATTTCCTTGATATACGAGATACGTTTTCCCTAGATCAACTTTCCCATTTGTATCTTAAAGAGGTAGTCAGGTTACATGGAGTTCCTCTCTCTATTGTATCTGACCGTGATCCCAGGTTTACTTCTATCTTTTGGAAAGGCCTTCAGAAGTCGTTGGGTACTGAATTAAATTATAGTACAGCTTTTCATCCTCAATCAGATGGGCAGTCAGAACGAACAATTCAGAACATGGAGGATATGCTACGAGCTTGTCCGATTGATTATCAGGGATGTTGGGACCAATATCTTTCTTTGGTTGAATTTTCATATAATAACATTTTTCATTCCAGTATACAGATGGAACCATTTCAGGCATTATATGGGAAGCGGTGTCGAACTCCAGCTTTCTGGGATGAAGTGGGTGAAAGGAAGTTGATGGCACCAGAATTGGTAGAAGAGATGGCAGAAAAAGTTCAGCTGATTCAGAAACACATGAGAACAGCTCAGAGCAGGCAGAAGAGTTATGTAGACAACAGGAGGAAGGATCTAACTTTTGAGGTAAGTGATCATGTTTTTCTCAAAGTCTCACCATGGAAAAGTGTGATGCGATTTGGTAAGAAAGGAAAGTTGAGTCCAAGGTTCATTGGACCATATGAAATTCTGGAGAGAGTTGGATCAGTTGCATACCGAGTGGCTTTACCTCCGAGTTTATCTCAGGTACACAATGTTTTTCATGTTTCGATGTTGAGAAAGTACATGCCAGATCCATCTCATGTTTTGAGTTCAGAGGTAGTTCAGCTGGAAGAGAACCTATCGTATGAGGAACAACCGGTCGAGATTCTTGACCACAGGGAGCAAGTGTTATGGAATAAGGTGATTCACCAGGTAAAGGTTTTGTGAAAAAACCACATGATTGAAGAGGCAACATGGGAATCTGAAAATTAAATGAGGGATAAGTACCCCCCATTTATTCGATAAGTAAATAAATTGCGGGGACGCAATTTTCAAAAGGGGGGAAGGATGTAACATCCCAAGTAAGTAATGAGTAATAGATATTTTTATCTATGTCTATTAATGAACTAGATAGTGTTTTAGAGGCTTAAAATGAAAATAAAACCAATCTTAAGCATGTAATACACTAATATTTTTAAAAGATTGTTTTACTACCTTTTGATGGAAATCAATATTTGAATCTATATTTTTAAAATTTTATAAACTATGTTTTTCAAAATAAACTTATTCTTTATGATTGGGACATCAAAATTTACCTTGTGTGAATTTTTGGTATTTTTCTGACAATGTTCATTTTTTTAATGAATAGTGAAAAATGCTGAATTTTACATCAAAACTGCATTTTAATCTAATTTATTTATATGATTAGATTATATTTTGAATTGGTTTCTAAGTGAAAGAAGAATATATTTTTACCATTTAATCAAATGGTGGTCATTGGAATAAATTTCACTTTGAAATTGGACTTAAACTGGTGTCAATCTTTTGATACTTATTGTTTCATAAAAACACGCTATTTGCTCTGATAGCGGGAATTAATTATTAAATTAATTAATGTGACTTATATGTTTTGAATTTTTTAAAATAGACTTCATTTTTGAATTCGGAGTATCAAATATAGCTTAGGGTGAATTTTTGGTAATTTTCTGAAAAACTTCAATTTTTGATGAATAGTGAAACCACTAAGTGGTACTTATAAAAACTGATTTTTCCATTTAAATGAAAATTTGCCACCTTTGTCTTTTGAATTTCAAAAATCCGACATACATGGTTGTCATTAAGAAGTAAAATTTGGTTCAATGAGATTAAAATAATTTTTTGGTGAATAGTAACTCTTAAGTGCATAATCGCGATTAAAGGTAATTAGTGTAGGTTAAGGTAAAAATAATGCTTTAATAAAATGAGATGAGCTTGACACATTTCCTAACCTCATTTGATGTGTCATGGACGACCATGAAAATCCATGGGTCAACATGGGGACCCCATGGAGCCACTTTGGTTGGGAAATGACATAAATAACTTTTTATTTAATGTTAAAGTAAAAATGACACAAACATGAGTTATGTTACTAAAACAATTTTTATATGGGGTTATACAGGTCATATTTTTTACTATAAATATTAATTATAAAGATAAAAAGATTTCCTAAATCATAGTAGTTTTTTTATAATTTTTAGACATTAAATAAATTAAATTATTTATGACATCATGATGATGCTGTGATGACCTCATTATTGAACGATTTAAATAAAATGGAATGATAATGTAATATCTAAGACCTAAACATGTCCAAAACCTATTGGATGAGTGGATTTAGAACCCTTATCACCTTATCCTCGAATTATATCAATGTGGGACCTTTTGAATCCGAAACGCTTTTTAAAATAAAGTAACTTATCTTTACTTTCCAAGAGTGCCCCTCCTCTCCTCTTATAAAAGGCCCCCATCTCGACCACCTTACCCACACTCCCAAAGAATTTGTCTCGGAAAAAACCTTCCCATTTTGTCTCTACACATCCCTATCTTACTCCTTGAAGCCTCACATTGGGCAGAAGTCTTCCCAAGGAAGCCTTTGAGCTCAAACCAAAGGGAGTTACCCGATTTTAAGGTAATGTCTTCTTTTGAGTCATTTTGTTTTATTTTGCTTCTCCAACCACCTAAACTCTTTTTATTCTTTTATTTTGTTACAACTACAGTATCCTCAATATAATATCATGTTGTTATAATAAGGATTCGAGCTACACTTACACACACCTACATCTAATGGTTAAAGAACATACGGTTTCCGTGGATGGTGAATTTATGCCTCCCGAAACGATGATTGTTCAACATTCTCTTAACACCTTCAAAGGTGGCCATTAATATGTCACTATATTTATATATGATATATTATATGATTATGTTTTACTTAAGCTTCTTTATTTTTCATTTTGGGCATACCTTTATGGTTTCCATTATGGGTAAACACGACATCTTCATTTAAGGAAGTGCGGGCTACCGCCCCCTCAAAGTGATTTGATTCGTTAAATACCATATGTGGGACATATAAAGGATGGAAATATGATATTATATATGATAATATACTGGAAATATAATATTCCTTTATATAATTATGATTCCATTCTATAAAATCTGAAATATAAATGAAAGTATCGTTGATGCGTACGTACGGCTTACCGTCTCCATGAATGGTGCATTTCATTTCTTACCTCTAAATGATTACGTAATATTATAAATGCATGTATATACTTGATATATATGATATATACATAATTATTATAATTCTGGATATAATGGATACATGAACAATTTGTAATTATAATGGGTTTATTTTTGACTCAAGTACCAATGATCGTTAAAACGACCGTTATTAACTTAAATAATTACACAGTGTTCATGACATGGAAATAAGTGATATAAAAGCAATAATGAACTTAAAAAAAGGTTCTTAAGAAAGTATAAATTAACTCAAGTTTATTATTCAGGACATTAAAGAATGATCGAGTCAATTCGGACACGAGGTATGGGACTTCGTCTCAATCTCCTTTCATTGAGGCATATTTTGTTTTATACGCAACCTTCTTTTATACAGTGTATAAACCCCTTTGACTTTTAATTTTATCTAAAAGGAATCTTTTTTATAGGAAGCGTTTTACTAAATGAAAAAAGGGAATGTTTTTGTCGTATGTATGTGGCGACAACGACTTCTCCGCCGTCGTAACCATTATTTGAGTTTCGGCTTCCTCTACAAGCCATACCTTCTTTTTAAAAGAAAAATAAATACCTTGTTTTAATTTTATTTTATTTTGATATTGAAAATGGTTTTCATAATGTTTTTATATCAATGTGTTGTATTGATATCTTGTGATTGAAAGGTGGAAATGTTATGTTTCCTTTATGCATGTTTTATGTGATACGATTATGTTGAGGTTCTTGGGCATTATTATGAAGACAGGTGGTTCCATGATAAACTAAGGGTGGGTGAGCCCGATATAGCTCTCCAATGCATTGGGTAATGCGAAGGAGTGAAACGTTATGGTTTCTCTGATGAGATTTAGGGAATATACTGTGATGGGTATTCCAAACGTAACCAAGAGGGTTACTCCCTATGTAAGAATGTTATGAATGCCTCAAGTTACCTTTCTGTCTTATGATTTCTATGATTTATTCATGATTTGATGAGGTATGTTAAAGTGAATATGTTTTATGGGTAACGTATGATCTCATCCTTATGTATATATGTACCCTTGTTTCCTTTCCATATTTTTATATCCGTTACTGAGCTTTTTATGCTCATCCCATGTTTTTTTGAAATTTTTTCACAGGTCAAGGGAAAGGTACATGATATGATGATAGTGTCAAGGAAGTGTCAAGAAAGAATCCATGTTTTATTTTAAATATTCTTCCACTGATGGGAATGAAGAATACTATCTTTATGTAACCACTTTGTTTATATGTGGAATGTAATGCATGTTTTATGATCTAATTCTCTAAAACTCTAAACCCGAAATAATCCTCAATGTGTAATCTTGTAATAACTCAAGATTAAGTAAGGTAAAAGGTTGGGGCCTTATAGTTGGTATCACAGGTCGGTATACATAACATTAGGAGTTAGAATTCTATTAAATGATTATCCAAAAATAATTTTTATGGTGAAATTGAAGAGATATAGTATGTGAAGATTAAAATGTTGCTTCATCTAAGACATGTTTGTTCCGAATGGTTTTCCGCAGAGGAAATAGGGAAGCAGTGCTAGTAAGGCATACAGAAGGAAATAACCTTCCGTATCAGCATCCTGAGATGGTCGGAATTGGAACTGAACAGTTTGTTGCAGTAATGGCGCAGTTTACTCAAGCGATAAATGGCGATGGTATCCATACACAGGATCAGCCAGATCAACCGCAGAGGAACATGTTAGTGGTGGAACATTTCATGAGGAAACATCCCCCATCATTCAGAGGATAATCTGACCATGTGCTAGCTGAAGGGTGGATTAAAGCACTGGAGAATATTTTTGATTTCATGGGGTGTTCAGACAATCAAAAGGTTAGTCCTGCTATTTACCGTTTGGAGGGTGAGGCAGATCAGTAGTGGTCTATGGTTAAAAATATCAGGGACGCTGATGAGATTGACGCTCTTGACTGGGATGAATTCAAAGGTATGTTTCTTGAGAAGTATTTTCCTAAGGCTATTCGACTTAGGATGGAAAATAAATTCTTACAATTGAGGCAAGAGGAAGACTCAGTGGCTACCTATTAAGAAAGGTTCACTCGATTGGCAAGGTATGCTCCAAATTTTATCCGAGACCTTGATAGTAAAATCAATCGTTTTTACTCAGGATTAAAGACAAAATGTCGAAGGGCATTAGCTTCTCGTGAGTTTAAAAGTTATGAAAATCTTGTTCGATGTGCTGAGAGGGTGGAAATGGAGTTTGTCGATGACAAAGTTTTCTATAACAACCAGAAGAAGAAGAGACCAAGGTGGCAGGAGAAAGGTAAGAATTATTCAAAAAAGTCTGATGGTAAGAAAACTAAGTTTCCAATCTATGATAAATGTGGCAAAAGGCATGCTGGGGAATGTCTTCTGAATTCTGCAAAGTGCTACTGATGTGGTAAGATGGGACATAAGGCTCGTGATTGCACTGAAAAGGATCAAGGTGAATGTAAGACCAAATTTGATTTACAGTTAGTGAAATGTTATAAGTGCAATGAGATGGGTCACTATGAAAACGAGTGTCCGAAAAAGAGCTTGATTGATGGGAAGTAGTTAGACTACAAGCAGAAAGGGGTGGTGAAATCCTTTGCAACTACTTTCGTAGATGTCGGGCCATCAAATGAAGTGGTATCAGGTACTTTGTTTGTTTTTTCAGTTTATGCTAGTGTGTTGTTCGATTCGGGGTCTACACATTCTTTCATCTCTGAAACCTTTTCTAGTAAAATGGGAATACCATATCAAGAAATGACTCCTGAACTTTTGGTAAAAACACGTGGGGGAAATGTTGAGGCAAAAAGAATTTATAATAATCTTCCTATTATTATCTGTGGAAAGAACCTACTTGAAAAACTTATTGTTCTACCTCTAGTAGAGTTTGATGTTATCCTGGGTATGGATTGACTCTATATTTACCATACTAAGATTGACTGAAGATCTAAAGAAGTTTCTTTTCAGAAAGACTTTCAGTTTGTATACAAGAATTAACCTTTACTGTTGATAACTTATCAAGAGGACAAGAAACTTGTAAAAGATGGAAATGAATGTTACCTTGAACACATCGTTGAAAATAAAGGAACTGTTCCGATTAATGATGTGCCAGTGGTAAATGAGTATACTGATGTTTTCCTGATGAGTTTCCTGGAATAATACCAGATCAGGAAGTTGAGTTTACTGTTGACTTAGTTCCTGATGCTAAGCCAATTTGAAAACCCCCTTATCGAATGGCTCAAATTGAACTTTTAGAGTTGAAGTAGAAATTGTAAGATTTATTAGAGAAAGGTTTCATTCGACCTAGTATATCACCATGGGGTGCTCCTGTTCTATTTGTTAAAAAGATAGATGGTTCAATGAGACTTTTCATTGATTATAGAGCCTTGAATAACATCACTGTTATGAACAAATATCCTTTGCCTCGTATCGATGATTTTTTTGATCAGCTCTAGGGAGCCCAATATTTCTCTAAGATTGACTTGAGATCGGCGTACCATCAGCTGAAGGTAAAGGAATCAGATGTTCTGAAGACCACGTTCCGTACAAGATATGGCCATTATGAATTTGTAGTAATGCCTTTTGGGCAAACCAATGCACCTGTTGTATTCATGGATTAATGAATATAATTTTCCATGAGTTCTTGGATAAGTTTGTGGTGGTTTTCATTGATGATATTTTGGTGTTTTCTAAAAGTAAAGAGGAGCATGAAATACATTTAAGGGTTATCTTGCAAACCTTAAAATAAATGAAACTGTATGGAAAATTCAGCAAGTGTGAGTTTTGGTTGCAACAAATTTCTCTCCTTGGTCATATTGTTTCTAAAGATGGAATAACTGTTGATCCTGCAAAAACAAAATTTGTGGAAGACTGGCCATGACCCACAAATGTAACTGAGATTCGTAGCTTCTTTGTTTTTGCAGGCTATTACCGAAGGTTTGTTAGAAATTTTTCATGATTATCTTGTCCAATGTCTAAGCTAACTCGAAAGGGTGTTATGTTAATCTGGACAAAAGAATGTGATGATTGTTTTCAGGAATTGAAAAGAAGATTGGTGAATGATCCAGTTTTGGAACTACCTTCCAGGAATGGTGAGTTTGTTATATACAGTCATGCTTCATTGAAAGGACTTGGTTGCGTCCTAATGCAGAATGATCAGGTAATTGCTTCTGCTTCACGACAGTTGAAAACTCATGAGGTAAATTACCCTACACATGATTGGAATTAGCTGTTGTTGTTTTCTCTTTAAAAATTTGGAGGCATCATTTGTATGGAGTAAAGTGTGAAATATATACTGATCACAAAATTTTAAACTATATATTCACTCAGAAAGTGTAAAACATGAGACATAGGAGATGGCTGGAATTAATCAAGGATTATGATTGTACAATTCATTACCATCCGGGAAAAGCAAATAAAGTGGCTGATTCTTTGAGTCGAAAAAGTAATTCTTCATCAGCAATATTGCGCTTGGAACGTGATACGTTGGTTAAGGATTTGATGAACTTTAGCATAGAAGTTGTAGGTGTAGGAAGTTCTTCTATTTTGTTTCAGGTATTAGTGAGATCATCTCTATCAGATAGAATCAAGCAAGCACAGAAGCAAGACAGTGAGTTGCAAAAAAAGGTAGAGCTGGTTCAGAAAGGTAAGTTGCCTGAATTCAACATTGATAATGATTGAGTTTTGATATTGGGGAAGAGATTGTGTGTGCCTTTTGATTCACAGTTGAAGAGAGAGTTGTTATGTGAAGCTCATAGTTTTCCGTTTTCAGTTCATCCAGGCAATACTAAGATGTATAGAGATCTTCAGGAGTATTACTGGTGAGATGAAATGAAAAGAGATATTGCTGATTTTACTGTGAATTGTTTGACTTGTCAACAGGTTAAAGTAGAGAGACAGTTACCGAAAGGGATGCTTCAGCCTCTACCAGTGCTAGAGTGGAAATTGTAAAATATATCCATGGACTTTGTTGTGGGATTACCGAAGACATCTCGAGATAATAATGCAATCTGGGTTATTATTGATCGCTTGACCAAGTCTGCTCATTTCCTTGCTATACGAGATACTTTTTCCCTAGATCAACTTTCCCATTTGTATCTTAAAGAGGTAGTCAGGTTACATGGAGTTCCTCTCTCTATTGTATCTGACCGTGATCCCAGGTTTACTTCTATCTTTTGGAAAGGCCTTCAGAAGTCGTTGGGTACTGAATTAAATTATAGTACAGCTTTTCATCCTCAATCAGATGGGCAGTCAGAACAAACAATTCAGAACTTAGAGGATATGCTACGAGCTTGTCCGATTGATTATCAGGGATGTTGGGACCAATATCTTTCTTTGGTTGAATTTTTATATAATAACATTTTTCATTCCAGTATACAGATGGCACCATTTCAGGCATTATATGGGAAGCGGTGTCGAACTCCAGCTTTCTGGGATGAAGTGGGTGAAAGGAAGTTGATGGCACCAGAATTGGTAGAAGAGATGGCAGAAAAAGTTCAGCTGATTCAGAAACACATGAGAACAGCTCAGAGCAGGCAGAAGAGTTATGTAGACAACAGGAGGAAGGATCTAACTTTTGAGGTAGGTGATCATGTTTTTCTCAAAGTCTCACCATGGAAAAGTGTGATGCGATTTGGTAAGAAAGGAAAGTTGAGTCCAAGGTTCATTGGACCATATGAAATTCTGGAGAGAGTTGGATCAGTTGCATACCGAGTGGCTTTACCTCCGAGTTTATCTCAGGTACACAATGTTTTTCACGTTTCGATGTTGAGAAAGTACATGCCAGATCCATCTCATGTTTTGAGTTCAGAGGTAGTTCAGCTGGAAGAGAACCTATCGTATGAGGAACAACCGGTCGAGATTCTTGACCACAGGGAGCAAGTGTTACGGAATAAGGTGATTCACCAGGTAAAGGTTTTGTGAAAAAACCACATGATTGAAGAGGCAACATGGGAATCTGAAAATTAAATGAGGGATAAGTACCCCCCATTTATTCGATAAGTAAATAAATTGCGGGGACGCAATTTTCAAAAGGGGGGAAGGATGTAACATCCCAAGTAAGTAATGAGTAATAGATATTTTTATCTATGTCTATTAATGAACTAGATAGTGTTTTAGAGGCTTAAAATGAAAATAAAACCAATCTTAAGCATGTAATACACTAATATTTTTAAAAGATTGTTTTACTACCTTTTGATGGCAATCAATATTTGAATCTATATTTTGACAATTTTATAAACTATGTTTTTCAAAATAAACTTATTCTTTATGATTGGGACATCAAAATTTACCTTCTGTGAATTTTTGGTATTTTTCTGACAATGTTCATTTTTTTAATGAATAGTGAAAAATGCTGAATTTTACATCAAAACTGCATTTTAATCTAATTTATTTATATGATTAGATTATATTTTGAATTGGTTTCTAAGTGAAAGAAGAATATATTTTTACCATTTAATCAAATGGTGGTCATTGGAATAAATTTCACTTTGAAATTGGACTTAAACTGGTGTCAATCTTTTGATACTTATTGTTTCATAAAAACACGCTATTTGCTCTGATAGCGGGAATTAATTATTAAATTAATTAATGTGACTTATATGTTTTGAATTTTTTAAAATAGACTTCATTTTTGAATTCGGAGTATCAAATATAGCTTAGGGTGAATTTTTGGTAATTTTCTGAAAAACTTCAATTTTGGATGAATAGTGAAACCACTAAGTGGTACTTATAAAAACTAATTTTTCCGTTTAAATGAAATTTTGCCACCTTTGTCTTTTGAATTTCAAAAATCTGACATACATGGTTGTCATTAAGAAGTAAAATTTGGTTCAATGAGATTAAAATAATTTTTTGGTGAATAGTAACTGTTAAGTGCATAATCGCGATTAAAGGTAATTAGTGTAGGTTAAGGTAAAAATAATGCTTTAATAAAATGAGATGAGCTTGACACATTTCCTAACCTCATTTGATGTGTCATGGACGACCATGAAAATCCATGGGTCAACATGGGGACCCCATGGAGCCACTTTGGTTGGGAAATGACATAAATAACTTTTTATTTAATGTTAAAGTAAAAATGACACAAACATGAGTTATGTTACTAAAACAATTTTTATATGGGGTTATACAGGTCATATTTTTTACTATAAATATTAATTATAAAGATAAAAAGATTTCCTAAATCATAGTAGTTTTTTTATAATTTTTAGACATTAAATAAATTAAATTATTTATGACATCATGATGATGCTGTGATGACCTCATTATTGAACGATTTAAATAAAATGGAAAGATAATGTAATATCTAAGACCTAAACATGTCCAAAACCTATTGGATGAGTGGATTTAGAACCCTTATCACCTTATCCTCGAATTATATCAATGTGGGACCTTTTGAATCCGAAACTCTTTTTAAAATAAAGTAACTTATCTTTACTTTCCAAGAGTGCCCCTCCTCTCCTCTTATAAAAGGCCCCCATCTCGACCACCTTACCCACACTCCCAAAGACTTTGTCTCGGAAAAAACCTTCCCATTTTGTCTCTCCACATCCCTATCTTACTCCTTGAAGCCTCACATTGGGCAGAAGTCTTTCTAAGGAAGCCTTTGAGCTCAAACCAAAGGGAGTTACCTGATTTTAAGGTAATGTCTTCTTTTGAGTCATTTTGTTTTATTTTGCTTCTCCAACCACCTAAACTCTTTTTATTCTTTTATTTTGTTACAACTACAGTATCCTAAATATACTATCATGTTGTTATAATAAGGATTCGAGCTACACTTACACACACCTACATCTAATGGTTAAAGAACATACGGTTTCCGTGGATGGTGAATTTATGCCTCCCGAAACGATGATTGTTCAACATTCTCTTAACACCTTCAAAGGTGGCCATTAAGATGTCACTATATTTATATATGATATATAATATGATTATGTTTTACTTAAACTTCTTTATTTTTCATTTTGGGCATACCTTTATGGTTTCCATTATGGGTAAACACGATATCTTCATTTAAGGAAGTGCGGACTACCGCCCCCTCAAAGTGATTTGATTCGTTAAATACCATATGTGGGACATATAAAGGATGGAAATATGATATTATATATGATAATATACTGGAAATATAATATTCCTTTATATAATTATGATTCCATTCTATAAAATATGAAATATAAATGAAAGTAGCGTTGATGCGTACGTACGGCTTACCGTCTCCATGAACGGTGCATTTCATTTCTTACTTCTAAATGAATATGTAATATTATAAATGCATGTATATACTGGATATATATGATATATACATCATTATTATAATTCTGGATATAATGGATACATGAACAATTTGTAATTATAATGGGTTTATTTTTGACTCAAGTACCAATGATCGTTAAAACGACCGTTATTAACTTAAATAATTACACAGTGTTCATGACATGGAAATAAGTGATATAAAAGCAATAATGAACTTAAAAAAAGGTTCTTAAGAAAGTATAAATTAACTCAAGTTTATTATTCAGGACATTAAAGAATGATCGAGTCAATTCGGACCCGAGGTATGGGACTTCGTCTCAATCTCCTTTCATTGAGGCATATTTTGTTTTATACGCAACCTTCTTTTATACGGTGTATAAAACCCTTTGACTTTTACTTTTATCCAAAAGGAATCTTTTTTATAGGAAGCGTTTTACTAAATGAAAAAAGGGAATGTTTTTGTCGTATGTATGTGGCGACAACGACTTCTCCGCCGTCGTAACCATTATTTGAGTTTCGGCTTCCTCTACAAGCCATACCTTCTTTTTAAAAGAAAAATAAATACCTTGTTTAAATTTTATTTTATTTTGTTATTGAAAATGGTTTTCATAATGTTTTTATATCAATGTGTTGTATTGATATCTTGTGATTGAAAGGTGGAAATGTTATGTTTCCTTTATGCATGTTTTATGTGATACGATTATGTTGAGGTTCTTGGGCATTATTATGAAGACAGGTGGTTCCATGATAAACTAAGGGTGGGTGAGCCCGATATAGCTCTCCAATGCATTGGGTAATGCGAAGGAGTGAAACGTTAAGGTTTCTCCGATGAGATTTAGGGAATATACTGTGATGGGTATTCCAAACGTAACCAAGAGGGTTACTCCCTATGTAAGAATGTTATGAATGCCTCAAGTTACCTTTCTATCTTATGATTTCTATGATTTATTCATGATTTGATGAGGTATGTTAAAGTGAATATGTTTTATGGGTAACGTATGATCTCATCCTTATGTATATATGTACCCTTGTTTCCTTTCCATATTTTTATATCCGTTACTGAGCTTTTTATGCTCATCCCATGTTTTTTTGAAATTTTTTCACAGGTCAAGGGAAAGGTACATGATATGATGATAGTGTCAAGGAAGTGTCAAGAAAGAATCCATGTTTTATTTTAAATATTCTTCCATTGATGGGAATGAAGAATACTATCTTTATGTAACCACTTTGTTTATATGTGGAATGTAATGCATGTTTTATGATCTAATTCTCTAAAACTCTAAACCCGAAATAATCCTCAATGTGTAATCTTGTAATAACTCAAGATTAAGTAAGGTAAAAGGTTGGGGCCTTATAGTTGGTATCACAGGTCGGTATACATAACATTAGGAGTTAGAATTCTATTAAATGATTATCCAAAAATAATTTTTATTGTGAAATTGAAGAGATATAGTATGTGAAGATTAAAATGTTGCTTCATCTAAGACATGTTTGTTCCGAATGGTTTTCCGTAGAGGAAATAGGGAAGTAGTGCTAGTAAGGCATACAGAAGGAAATAACCTTCCGTATCAGCATCCTGAGATGGTCGGAATTGGAACTGAACAATTTGTTGCAGTAATGGCGCAGTTTACTCAAGCGATAAATGGCGATGGTATCCATACACAGGATCAGCTAGATCAACCGCAGAGGAACATGTTAGTGGTGGAACATTTCATGAGGAAACATCCCCCATCATTCAGAGGATCATCTGGCCATGTGCTAGCTGAAGGGTGGATTAAAGCACTGGAGAATATTTTTGATTTCATGGGGTGTTCAGACAATCAAAAGGTTAGTCCTGCTATTTACCGTTTGGAGGGTGAGGCAGATCAGTAGTGGTCTATGGTTAAAAATATCAGGGACGCTGATGAGATTGACGCTCTTGACTGGGATGAATTCAAAGGTATGTTTCTTGAGAAGTATTTTCCTAAGGCTATTCGACTTAGGATGGAAAATAAATTCTTACAATTGAGGCAAGAGGAAGACTCAGTGGCTACCTATGAAGAAAGGTTCACTCGATTGGCAAGGTATGCTCCAAATTTTATCCGAGACCTTGATAGTAAAATCAATCGTTTTTACTCAGGATTAAAGACAAAATGTCGAAGGGCATTAGCTTCTCGTGAGTTTAAAAGTTATGAAAATCTTGTTCGATGTGCTGAGAGGGTGGAAATGGAGTTTGTCGATGACCAAGTTTTCTATAACAACCAGAAGAAGAAGAGACCAAGGTGGCAGGAGAAAGGTAAGAATTATTCAAAAAAGTATGATGGTAAGAAAACTAAGTTTCCAATCTATGATAAATGTGGAAAAAGGCATGCTGGGGAATGTCTTCTGAATTCTGCAAAGTGCTACTGATGTGGTAAGATGGGACATAAGGCTCGTGATTGCACTGAAAAGGATCAAGGTGAATGTAAGACCAAATTTGATTTACAGTTAGTGAAATGTTATAAGTGCAATGAGATGGGTCACTATGAAAACGAGTGTCCGAAAAAGAGCTTGAGTGATGGGAAGTAGTTAGACTACAAGCAGAAAGGGGTGGTGAAATCCTTTGCAACTACTTCCGTAGATGTCGGGCCATCAAATGAAGTGGTATCAGGTACTTTGTTTGTTTTTTCAGTTTATGCTAGTGTGTTGTTCGATTCGGGGTCTACACATTCTTTCATCTCTGAAACCTTTTCTAGTAAAATGGGAATACCATATCAAGAAATGACTCCTGAACTTTTGGTAAAAACACGTGGGGGAAATGTTGAGGCAAAAAGAATTTATAATAATCTTCCTATTATTATCTGTGGAAAGAACCTACTTGAAAAACTTATTGTTCTACCTCTAGTAGAGTTTGATGTTATCCTGGGTATGGATTGACTCTCTATTTACCATACTAAGATTGACTGAAGATCTAAAGAAGTTTCTTTTCAGAAAGACTTTCAGTTTGTATACAAGAATGAACCTTTACTGTTGATAACTTATCAAGAGGCCAAGAAACTTGTAAAAGATGGAAATGAATGTTACCTTGAACACATCATTGAAAATAAAGGAACTGTTCCGATTAATGATGTGCCAGTGGTAAATGAGTATACTGATGTTTTCCTGATGAGTTTCCTGGAATAATACCAGACCAGGAAGTTGAGTTTACTGTTGACTTAGTTCCTGATGCTAAGCCAATTTGAAAACCCCCTTATCGAATGGCTCAAATTGAACTTTTAGAGTTGAAGTAGAAATTGTAAGATTTATTAGAGAAAGGTTTCATTCGACCTAGTATATCACCATGGGGTGATCCTGTTCTATTTGTTAAAAAGATAGATGGTTCAATGAGACTTTTCATTGATTATAGAGCCTTGAATAACATCACTGTTATGAACAAATATCCTTTGCCTCGTATCGATGATTTTTTTGATCAGCTCTAGGGAGCCCAATATTTCTCAAAGATTGACTTGAGATCGGCGTACCATCAGCTGAAGGTAAAGGAATCAGATGTTCTGAAGACCACGTTCCGTACAAGATATGGCCATTATGAATTTGTAGTAATGCCTTTTGGGCAAACCAATGCACATGTTGTATTCATGGATTAATGAATATAATTTTCAATGAGTTCTTGGATAAGTTTGTGGTGGTTTTCATTGATGATATTTTGGTGTTTTCTAAAAGTAAAGAGGAGCATGAAATACATTTAAGGGTGATCTTGCAAACCTTAAATGAAATGAAACTGTATGGAAAATTCAGCAAGTGTGAGTTTTGGTTGCAAAAAATTTCTCTCGTTGGTCATATTGTTTCTAAAGATGGAATAACTGTTGATCCTGCAAAAACAAAATTTGTGGAAGACTGGCCATGACCCACAAATGTAACTGAGATTCGTAGCTTCCTTGATTTTGCAGGCTATTACCGAAGGTTTGTTAGAAATTTTTCATGATTATCTAGTCCAATGTCTAAGCTAACTCGAAAGGGTGTTATGTTAATCTGGACAAAAGAATGTGATGATTGTTTTCAGGAATTGAAAAGAAGATTGGTGAATGATCCAGTTTTGGAACTACCTTCCAGGAATGGTGAGTTTGTTATATACAGTCATGCTTCATTGAAAGGACTTGGTTGCGTCCTAATGCAGAATGATCAGGTAATTGCTTCTGCTTCACGACAGTTGAAAACTCATGAGGTAAATTACCCTACACATGATTTGAATTAGCTGTTGTTGTTTTCTCTTTAAAAATTTGGAGGCATCATTTGTATGGAGTAAAGTGTGAAATATATACTGATCACAAAATTTTAAACTATATATTCACTCAGAAATTGTAAAACATGAGACATAGAAGATGGCTGGAATTAATCAAGGATTATGATTGTACAATTCATTACCATCCGGGAAAAGCAAATAAAGTGGCTGATTCTTTGAGTCGAAAAAATAATTCTTCATCAGAAATATTGCGCTTGGAACGTGATACGTTGGTTAAGGATTTGATGAACTTTGGCATAGAAGTTGTAGGTGTAGGAAGTTCTTCTATTTTGTTTCAGGTATTAGTGAGATCATCTCTATCAGATAGAATCAAGCAAGCACAGAAGCAAGACAGTGAGTTGCAAAAAAAGGTAGAGCTGGTTCAGAAAGGTAAGTTGCCTGAATTCAACATTGATAATGATTGAGTTTTGATATTGGGGAAGAGATTGTGTGTGCCTTTTGATTCACAGTTGAAGAGAGAGTTGTTATGTGAAGCTCATAGTTCTCCGTTTTCAGTTCATCCAGGCAATACTAAGATGTATAAAGATCTTCGGGAGTATTACTGGGGGGATGAAATGAAAAGAGATATTGCTGATTTTACTGTGAAGTGTTTTACTTGTCAATAGGTTAAAGCAGAGCAACAGTTACCGAAAGGGATGCTTCAGCCTCTACCAGTGCCAGAGTGGAAATTGGAAAATATATCCATGGACTTTGTTGTGGGATTACCGAAGACATCTCGAGGTAATAATGAAAACTGGGTTATTATTGATCGCTTGACCAAGTCTGCTCATTTCATTGATATATGAGATACTTTTTCCCTAGATCAACTTTCCCATTTGTATCTTAAAGTGGTAGTCAGGTTACATGGATTTCCTCTCTCCATTGTATCTGACCGTGATCCCAGGTTCACTTCTAACTTTTGGAAAGGCCTTCAGAAGTCGTTGGGTACTGAATTAAATTATAGTAAAGCTTTTCATCCTCAATCAGATGGGCAATCAGAACGAACAACTTAGGCCTTGGAGGATATGTAACGAGCTTGTCTGATGGATTATCAGGGAAGTTGGGACCAACATCTTTCTTTGGTTGAATTTTCATATAATAACAGTTTTCATTCCAGTATACAGATGGCACCATTTCAGGAATTATATGGGAAGCGGTGTCGATCTCCAGCTTTCTGGGATGAAGTGGGTGAATGGAAGTTGATGGGACCAGAATTGGTAGAAGTGATGGCAGAAAAAGTTCAGCTGATTCAGAAACACATGAGAACAGCTCAGAGCAGGCAGAAGAGTTATGCAGACAACTGGAGGAAGGATCTAACTTTTGAGGTAGGTGATCATGTTTTTCTCAAAGTCTCACCATGGAAAAGTGTGATGCGATTTGGTAAGAAAGGAAAGTTGAGTCCAAGGTTCATTGGACCATATGAAATTCTAGATAGAGTTGGATCAGTTGCATACCGAGTGGCTTTATCTCCGAGTTTATCTCAGGTACACAATGTTTTTCACGTTTCGATGTTGAGAAAGTACATGCCAGATCCATCTCATGTTTTGAGTTCAGAGGTAGTTCAGCTGGAAGAGAACCTAACTTATGAGGAACAACCGATTGAGATTCTTGACCACAGGGAGCAAGTGTTACGGAATAAGGTGATTCACCAGGTAAAGGTTTTGTGGAAAAACCACATGATTGAAGAGGCAACATGGGAATATGAAAATGCAATGAGGGATAAGTACCCCCATTTATTCGATAAGTAAATAAATTGCGGGGACACAGTTTTCAAAATGGGGGAAGGATGTAACATCGCAAGTAAGTAATGAGTAATAGATACTATTATCTATGTCTATTAATGAACTAGATATTGTTTTAGAGTCATAAAATGAAAATAAAACCAATCTTAAGCATGGAATACACTAATATTTTTAAAAGATTGTTTTACTGCCTTTTGATGGAAAACCATAATTGAATCTATCTTTTGACAATTTTATAAACTATGATTGTCAAAATAAACTTATTCTTTATGATTGGGACATCAAAATTTACCTTGTGTGAATTTTTGGTATTTTTCTGACAATGTTCATTTTTTAATGAATAGTGAAAATGCAACATTTTACATCAAAACTGAATTTTAATCTAATTTATTTATATGAATAGATTATATTTTGAATTGGTTTTGATGTGAAATTAGAATATGTTTTTACCATTTAATCCAATGTTGGTCATTGGAATCAATTTCACTTTGAAATTGGACTTAAACTTGTGTCAATCTTTTGATACTTATTGTTTCATAAAAACACGCTATTTGCTCTGACAGTGGGAATTAATTATTAAATTAATTAATGTGACTTATATAATTTGAATTTTTTAAAATAGACTTCATTTGTGAATTCGGAGTATCAAATATATCTTAGGGTGAATTTTTGGTAATTTTCTGAAAAACTTCAATTTTTGATGAATAGTGAAACCACTAAGTGGTAGTTATAAAAACTGATTTTTCCATTTAAATGAAATTTTGCCACCTTTGTCTTTTGAATTTCAAAAATCCGACTTACATGGTTGTCATTAAGAATTAAAATTTGGTTCAATGAGATTAAAATAATTTTTTGGTGAATAGTAACTCTTAAGTGCATAATCGCGATTAGAGGTAATTAGTGTAGGTTAAGGTAAAAATAATGCGTTAATAAAATGAGATGAGCTTGAAACATTTCCTACCCTAATTGGCTGTGTCATGTCCGACCATTAAAATACATGGGTCAACTTGGGGACCCCATGGAGCCACTTTGGTTGGGAAATGACATAAATAACTTTTTATTTAATGTTAAAGTAAAAAATGACACAAACATGAGTTATGATACTAAAACAATTTTTATATGGGGTTATACAAGTCATATTTTTTACTATAAATATTCATTAGAAAGATAAAAAGATTTCCTACATCATAGTATTTTTGTTATATTTTTTAGACATTAAATAAATTAAATTATTTATGACATCATGATGATGCAGTGAAGACCTCATTATTTTACGATTTAAATAAAATGGAATGATACTGTAATATGTAAGAACTAAACATGTACAAAACCTATTGGATGAGTGGATTTAGAACCCTTATAACCTTATCCTATAATTATATCAATGTGGGACCTTTTGAATCTGAATCTCTTTTTAAAATAAAGTAACTTATCTTTACTTTCTAAGAGTGCCTCTCCTCTCCTCTTATAAAAGGCCCCCACCTCTGCCACCTTACCCACACTCCCAAAGACTTTGTCTCGGCCACCCCAGCCCATTTTGTCTCTCCACATCCCTATCTTACTCCTTGAAGCCTCACTTTGGGCAGAAGTCTTCCCAAGGAAGCCTTTGAGCTCAAACCAAAGGGAGTTACCCGATTTTAAGGTAATGTCTTCTTTTGAGTCATTTTGTTTTATTTTGCTTCTCCAACCCCCTAAACTCTTTTAATTCAATTCTTTTGTAACAACTCCAGTTCCTCAATATACTAGGATGTTGTTATAATAAGTATTAGAGCTACACTTACACACCTACATCTAATGGTTAAAGAACATACTGTTTCCGTGGATGGTGAATTTATGCCTCCCGAAACGATGATTGTTCAACATTCTCTTAACACCTTCAAAGGTGGCCATTAAGATATCACTATATTTATATATGATATATAATATGTTTATTTTTTACTTAAGCTTCTTTATTTTTCATTTTGGTCATACCTTTATGGTTTCCATTATGGGTAAACGCGATATCTTCATTTAAGGAAGTGCGGACTACCGCCCCCTTAAAGTGATTTGATTCGTTAAATACCATATGTGGGACGTATAAAGGATGGAACTATGATATTATATATGATATTATACTGGAATTATAATATACCTTTATATAATTATGATTCCATTCTATAAAATATGAAATAGAAATGAAAGTAGCGTTCATGCGTACAGCTTACCGTCTCCATGAACGGTGCATTTCATTTCTTACCTCTAAATGATTAAGTAATATTATAAATGCTTGTATATACTGGATATATATGATATATACATCATGATTATAATTCTTGATATAATGGATACATGAACAATTTGTAATTATAAAGGGTTTATTTTTGACTCAAGTACCAATGATCGTTAAAACGACCGTTATTAACTTAAATAATTACATAGTGTTCATGACATGGAAATAAGTGATATGAAAGCAATAATGAACTTAAAAAAAGGTTCTTAAAAAAGTATAAATTAACTCATGTTTATTATTCCGGACATTAAAGAACGATTGATTCAGTTGGACCTGAGGTATGGGACTTCGTCTCAATCTCCTTTCATTGAGGCATATTTTGTTTTATACACAACCATCTTTTATACGTTGTATAAACCCCTTTGACTTTTACTTTTATCCAAAAGGAATCTTTTTTATACGAAGCGTTTTACTAAACGATAAAAGGGAATGTTTTTGTCGTACGTATGCGGCGACAACGACTTCTCCGCCGTCGTGACCATTATTTGAGTTTTGGCATCCTCTACAAGCCATACCTTCTTTTTAAAAGAACAATAAATACCATGTTTTAATTTTCTTTTATTTTGGTATTGAAAATGGTTTTCATAATTTTTTTATATCAATGCGTTGTATTGATATCTTGTGATTGAAAGGTGGAAATGTTATGTTTCCTTTATTCATGTTTTATGTGATACGATTATGTTGAGGTTCTTGGGCATTATTATGAAGATGGGTGGTTCCATGATAAACTAAGGGTGGGTGAGCCCGATATAGCTCTCCAATGCATTGGGTAACGCGAAGGAGTTAAACGTTAAGGTTTCTCCAAAGAGATTTAGGGAATATACTGTGATGGGTATTTCAAACGTAACTAAGAGGGTTACTCCCTACGTAAGAATGTTATGAATGCCTCAAGTTACCTTTATGTCTTATGATTTCTATGATTTATTCATGATTTGATGAGGTATGTTAAAGTGCTTATGTTTTATGGGTAAAGTATGATCTCATCCTTATATATATATGTAACCATGTTTCCTTTCCATATTTTTATATCCCTTACTGAGCTTTTTATGCTCATCCCATGTTTTTTTGAAATGTTTTCATAGGTCAAGGGAAAGGTACATGATATGATGATAGTGTTAAGGAAGTGTCAAGAAAGAATCCATGTTTTATTTTAAATATGTTTCCATTGATGGGAATGAAGAATACTATCATTATGTAACCACTTTGTTTATATGTGGAATGTAATGAAAGTTTTATGATCTAATTCTCTAAAACTGTAAACCCGAAAAGATCCTCAATGTGTAATCTTGTAATAACTCAAGATTAAGAAAGGTTTAAGGCTGGGGCCTTATAATAAATGATGGTAATAAGAGTAAAGATTGATTTTCGTTAAATATTTATCTACTTGACATGGAGCAAAAAATATAATTAATATTTATAGTGATAGAATATATCTCCCAATAATTTCTACATAACATCATAGACACACCCTTCATTTTAAAATTTAGGATATGGACTCCCTATGGTGATACAATACAAAATATAATCCTATTATCAAACAACCCTTAATTTATTTCTTCTAATATTATAATTCCATTAGTTCTATTCTATTGGGAGTCTGGGATATTGGGTTTTCATTCAATATGAGTTAATTAAAACACTGAACATCAATATCAGTAAAATGTACCAATATATATTTTTGAAATACATAAATGTAATTATTCAAAATAGGAATATCTTATTTTCATATATGTATTCCCATTAAATATATAGTGTTTTTATTAATCTTCTACTAAAATATTTATAAGGTTAAATACTAGTGGTGGATCTAAAAATTATTTTGATAATGATGTCTCTCACATAATAATAAAAGATTATCTACCGATCATATATTTTAATTTCTACCTCATATATAAATCATTTTATATAATATTGAGAAAAAAATATATACTGAGGATTATTTCAATTTATTTTTTAGGTATTCCAATTATGTCCACATCTAGGGAATATTTATGAATTTGAAATGATACTTTTTAGTAAATTTTTGCTGTAATAATATTCCCACTAGGTGTCATGACTGAAAACTCTTTCATAAGAATGTTAAGGGATGATTTTTTGTTTTAAAAGAATAGGAAAGTTTTTAAAATGTATATAGATGTGGAATAAAATAAATAATTTTATAATGTTGGGGTTTTTTATCAAATTACATCTTATCATGCCATTTTGTACTTCATCCTTAGTTTTAGTAAATTTATAGGAAATGTGTTTCAACCTTATCATTTTAAGGATAATTTAACTAATTAATGGGGAATTCATTCGAATAGCTCCACATCCCCTTATAGTTGAATCATTAGACAATATATATATCTTTTTATCCCTTAAAATGAATATCATGGTGGCCTTTCTATCCACAATTGAATAAAACTCATAATACCTTCAATAATGTAATATATAGATTTTTTCTACAACATTTACATGTTATTAATTCAACCCTTCCCTAAATCCCTATAACTAGGCTTCTTTTTATAGGGTTCTGATCCACTATATTATTATCGTGAATTCCATAGAAATAATGAGATATAAAGAGTTATTTATCTATATTGATGAAACTTGATACAATATAATCATATACTATAAAGGTCTAAAAGAATAATTAACTTAATATGATTAGTTTTATCACATCCCAGATGTGATCAATCTTACTTCTAGGATTACATATATAATCTACTACATGAGTTGTTAACAAGGTAAATTTATCATCATATTCAAAAAAACTTCCTCTTCCTTTTTCCATAAATTAAATAATACCATTTCTATATTAGAATTTTACTCATGAGGAATTCATATTTTTAATAATACCTTTATAAAATTATTTCATTCACCACTCTATATAACTTCTACTCTTTCGAATTCTAGATCAATGACCACCATTGACCAGAATATCACTTTAAACTATAAACATATATGATAATGTTTTACCTTCTATAACTTCCTACTGTGAGAATTATTTTCTGCATGGATATGATAACATTCTCATATACTAATGTTTTAGTAGTCTATCTGAATGATAGAGGTAGTTTTCACATGAAGAAGTCCAACATTGTTTCACCATGTTGGTGGTAAGTAGGTTTCCCCATATGGACAAGATTACATGTCATAACATAATTCAAATTTCCAAATATAGTTATAATACAATCATTTAGAGAACCATCCTCATTTACTTTATGAATTAATCATAAGGTAATTCCGTATATAGTTTACGAGTGTTGGTACAGTTTTCAACCTTTCTATTATGTTCTGTTTCTAAAAAATGGAATATATTAAATTATCTCATAAAAATGAATAAAGAATGAATAAATATGTTTCCATTGAATGTAAAATATTATAGAATATTTTATTGAAATATCTAAGAACTTATCATAATGTTTAAATTTTTTCCACTATATTATTCTAGATATAGGTTTTGAGGATCTTACTAAACATTATCTAATACCAACCATAACACCATAACTCTAGTGACCCAGAGTGAGTGGTTAACATTAATTTGGTAAAAACAATATATCACATATTTAAATATTAATTAATTTAATACACTATTAATTCAAGATACATGTATGAATCTCACCTTATATTTTAAATCATGAAATAAAACACAAAATTCTAGTGAAAATATTATTATTCCGTCTACATTAGACCTAAAATCAGTCAAAGATTACATATTAGTACCATAGGTAAAGAGAAACATAATAAAGCTTGATCCCCAAATAATGGTATTGAATAGTGTACAAGATATGCTATATAGAATGAATAAGTCATGAATAATATGAAATAGATAAAAAAATATCACATATTAAACATAAGTAATAAAATGAAAAGGGAATATATCCATTATAATATAGTAACATAAATTATCTAATGGATAAAAAAATTGTTTCATAATTATATAATACAAAATGATAGACATCATAATCTTACCATCAATACATTGTTCAAAGACATCATACACAAATAGGCAAGGCATATACAAAATTTCCAAGATAATTTAGCTATTAATTCGTAGCTATACATTATGGTTTTATAATACAGTGGCAATGATATACAGTACTATTTACAATTCATTCATCATGTTAAAAATAATTAATAAATATGAAATTAAATAATTAGTCTAAATATTCATATTTGAAAACAAATAGATGCTATATCAATACTTTCCATATTCAATAAATAGAATATTATAATCATAAGTCATCCAGAAAAATTTAGTAGATGATATCATTAGAGGATATCCAAAATGAAATATAGTAATAATTTAAAGATGATTATGTAGATGAAAGACACATTTATAAGGTCATTAGATTTTCTATTTCAGAATAGGGAGAAATATATTTTTTCATTTGAAAAAATTTTAAAACAAAAAATACAAAAAATATCTGGAATAATATTTTCGTCGAAATACTTGTAAACATATAAATAAATTATGATAATGAATAATGGCTATGAAAATATGGAAAGGGGTTATATTTTAAAGGTTAAAATAAATTATTTTCTTACATTCATACAAAGAAAAAAATGTCTCTCTATGGAAAATTATAAATAGTTTCTATAAAAATATTGGAAAAATTTAATTATTTTAAAAAAATAAAATAAATAAATCCTTGTCTCATAGAAAATAACACTTATATATTAAATTAAATAATATTGATACGGAAGCTATCAAATACATACCAAAAAGGGTAAGTAATTTTGATTTTATATAAAAATATCATTTGATTTTTTTGAATAATATAAAGTGGTAAAATACATATAATACATAAATAACATAAATTTTATAGGATATTAATATTTATGGGGTTTATCAAATAAATATCAACTAACTACCTAAACAGAAATAAAAAAAATAAACATGAATATTAATGAGATTTTAAAATAAACTATTACCTGAGAATTCATCATGGCTAAACGTGTTATAATATACTATAATATATTTTATACAATTGTAAATAAATTTATATTATAATAATAGATATTATAAATATCCATTTGCTCCTTAACAATTTATTATTAATTTGTAGTAAAATTCAACATCTGAGTATTAATCGTTTGATTACTAATATATGTTTTTTCAATGATTTCAATCATTCCTATAACACCACAATATTTCAGAGTACGTTATTTCTCTAATGTAATTCAATAACTTTCAATACTCGCAACACTGAGTTATAGCACACCATGACTTACCAAACTAGCCGTTTAAAAGCAGTAATGAATAGTAATAACCTCTTTTTGGAATTTTTTAAATTTTATCATTTGAAATGGACTTCATTATTGGAATCAGAATAGATAAATTAGATTAGGGTGAATTGTTTTTATTTTTCTAAAAACTGTCAATTTTTTATGAATAGTGAAAATAATAAATTTTATTTAAAAACAACTTTTTTATTTGAAATAATTTATTATGTTAAATTATATATTTGAATGGTTTTTTAATTTTCATTAGATTATATTTTTTTTATTTAATATAATTTAAGTCATGGGATGTAATCTCACGATTAAACTGAACATAAAAAAGTGACATTCTTTTGATAGTTATAATTTCATAAAAACACGCTTTTGTTTTGACAATTGGAATTAATTTTAAATTAATTTCTGCCACTTATTTGTTTTAAATATGGAAAAATGGATTTTATATTTGTAATCAAGTGGTCCAATTGATGTCAATTTGATGCTTTTATTTTTAATCATTAGGAATATTTACTTTAGTGAATATTTTATTTTCCGTTGTTAAAGGGGTAAATCCTATAAATATGGTTAAAAATAATATTATAACAATATTAGATAACCCAAACGTGTGTCCTAAACCAATTTTATGATACATTTCCGACCATGGGAATCCATGGATCGATTTTGGGACCCCATGGAGACACGTGGGAGTGATAATGACATTTTATATTAAATAATCTAAAGTAAAGACAAAAATAACTAAATAAATATCTTTTAATAAAACAATTTTTATATGATTTTATATAATTGATCTATTCGAGTATATATAAAAGTTATAAAGGAAAAACATTTACTACATCGGGATATTTTATTTATAATATTTAGACATAAAATAAATATATTTATATATGACACAATAATGATGGAGTATTTTCCTTATTAATGAAATAGTCAAATAAATGATATTATAAATACTAAAATAAATATTAAATGAACGTTTTTATGCCATATAAAAATTTTATAGGTGACTATGAAATTACAGGGTTGATTAAATTTATTTATTTCTATGTAATAAATTTGTTAGGACTTTAAAAAAACAATTATTAAATAATGTCAAAATTGACATAAATGAGTTTTTAAAACAAATTCAATATTATTGGTTGATATAATAATCCTAAAAATATATTGTTTGGAAAAAAGACATATATATTTATAGGTGTATCATTAATTAACCACTTAGGGTTCTCTCGAAAATTTATAGTATGTTTTTTAAACATATAATATAAAAATACAAGGAGACATGGTAAATGTCAAACTATTTAACTATGTGTTAAATCTAATAGATAAGGTTAATATAGTTACAAAAACCTGTCTAAAATCTATTGGTTGAATTATTTCGACCAATCCACACCATATCCTTTAAATAATCCATTTTGGAGCCATTATAAACGGAAAATTTTCATATTATAACATAATATTTATAGCTTTTCCTATGGTGCCCCTCACCTCTCTTATAAAAGGGCATTTCACCTAATCTCTAATTCACTCGTTAAAAGCCATTTTTCTCAGCCAAAAAGTACCAAAATATCCTCCCAACTATCCTACCTTCATCATAGAGGCATTCCTTTAGTCATAAAGCCACCCTATGGAGCTCTTTTGATCAAATCAAAAGGAAGAAACTGAATAAGAGGTAAATATTTTATCACATCTTTCAAGTTTTTTATTTTTCCACTTCCTCTTTATTTTTTGATTCCATTATAAATTACTCCAGTATCATCTATATATTTTGATGTTATTATAAAAATGGTACAGCAATATTCATTATTCTAACTATCCTATAAATGAAAAAGTCACCATACGTGTGTACGTACGGATTACCGTCTCCACGTCGTTGTGTAGTTTGTTATTCAAACCCATCATCACTTGGATGGGTATAATAATGAGAGTAAATGATGTAAATAATAAACATAACATGAATATGATTCTGTATAAATGATATAACATCCAATTATATACGATTATAATATCAAAAAAATGATATTGTCTCTCGTGCGTATGTATGGATTACCGTCTCCACGAACGCGATGAGATTCATTCCCTATCATATCCATTCGAGAAATGTTTTCATGTGTTGATTAAAAATAATGTTTAATTACTTAATATCATTCTAAATATGAATAAGATACATCCTATACATGACAAAAATTACTTACATAACGAATCATATAAAGGAAAATGAATCAGTTAACACTCGAAACGATGATACAACTGAAATATCATTAACAAAGCAATATTGGAAGATCATATATGATATCATATTTATGTATATAGATCTTGAATAATTTAATAATAATTATTTATCTATAATACAAGAGTTTAACCAACCCTCAACTAAGGAAATCTAAATGTTAAGGGTTAATTTCACAATCTCTTTATTATTCAAGTTTGTTTTTACGTATGTATCTACTGGGACCTCCTTATCGTCCACATCCATGTTTCTTAAAAATGTATTCCAAACCATTTTTAATATTTACTAGACTATGGGTTCTTGTGATTTATACAATTGTTTGAATTTTTATAAAATGGATTTAAAGGAATCTTCCCATCGTTTTCCAAACAAGGTAACTTATGACCTTTTCGACATAATTAAGGTAAGACTGTTTTTTAACTTATAAGGTGGGTACAGCTATTTTCCACCGCTATAAAATCATCAAAGCTTCCTTTAAAATCTTATAGAAATATTTTAAAAATAACTGTTTCATTTTATAATTATTTAACTATAAATGATTTCAAAAAAATAATGAGATATTTCTCTCAAACAGTTTTGATTTCATCTATGTCAACATCCTTTAATGGATTTTAATCGTGTTTGATGTTGATTTATTATGATTAAAATACTATTATTTTTTATTCATGGTTTTGTGATATTTTTGACTGTGGATGTGTTATTTTTGTACCATTCATGGTTTATGGATTAATTATTGACATTTCTTATTCTAGTTTTAATACAAATGTTTATGTTATGTTTAAAAAATTTAATATGAGGAATGCATTGGACTTAGTATATTATTGGTGGAGCCTTATATAGCTCCTTGATGCATCGGTAGGTCTCATGATACAAACTACTGTATTGGAACAAGGCCTTGAAAAAATATTATTTGTAGTCTTGGCACAAGACTGTGAAAACGTGGTTATGAATTATAGAATTATGTATTCCATCAGTATAAAAGTGGCTATGGATATTTCATGTGATTATTAAACAGGAAGAATATCTATGTGAGTATGAAAATGGAATTATTTTGATTCATATTTTCCATATTATAATGATGTTTATGTTGAAAAGGATTTTTTTTAGTTTTATACATTTCTTTAAATGTTTATGCTTATTTATGATAGTTTTCGCTATATTGTTATGCTTACGGATCATCTGAGCCCACCCCTCTCAATGTTTTATTTTTCCCAGGATGTGTAAAAGTATATTATGAATGACCTGCATGGATAGTCTATGGGATCTCAGTGTTGTCTATGAAAACAATTTTGTTGTTTTTTTCCATTTTATGATGTAATGTAAACCTTATGAATGTATCTAGTACTTCCCATGATACTAAACTAATCGGTATTTTGGGACATGATCTTTTGTGATCATGCCAATGTTATATAATAATACACCTACTCTCGGTATCTTGGGTCTAGGCATTACAGGTAGTATCAGAGGAAGTATATAACAAGCCTAGGAAGATAGATTTAGAAAATATCTGATTAGAGTACATTAACATAAGATATAATTTTAGGATTATTATAGAAGAACTTTCTATAATTTTGGTTTTGTAGTGATTTTGTGAGTTTTCCATGGAATTAATCTATTTCTAGATACGAGCAGGTAGAGGCGGCTGTAGAATAGATGAACCTAGGGGAAATACCCAAAAACATCTCTCTGAGATAGACTCGAACATGAACTGGTGCACGACAACGGGCCTTGTTGCATATCTGATTACGACACTCCCGAGGGATATGATTAGGATAATCAAAATTTAATATACAAACCATTATGAAGGATTTATTAATATATACATCTTCAATGAAAACATATTTTATGATTATAGAATATATCCATGAACTGTTTAATTTATGTTATGTATGTTATAAGTTTGGAATTATGTATTTAAATTCATAATGAAATCTAGTGTATGCGATTGTTTACAAATGTCACATAGTGGAAGGAATGGAAATTGTATCAGTGCACATAATCCATGTAGGTATTTCCCTCATGCTCATGATAATTATAGTGGAGCTGGTGATACAAATGTTGTTGATCATCTTATCACTATACTGGGTCAACTCACTCAGGTTATGAACAATAAACTTACCCCTATAGCGCACCCTGATCCACATCATGTAGGATTAATGATATATTGCTTAATGAGACAACAACCACCAACATTAAATGGGATTAAAAATCCATTAGTGTCTATGAAATTGATAAAATCCATAGAAAGAATATTTCACGCTTTGGTGAGTAGCGATAGGGAAAAAGTTTTCATTGCAGTTTATCACCACACTGGAGATGCTGATCAATGGTGGCCATTGATCAAAAACACAAAGATGATGAGGTATAAACTATGGAATAGAGTGAGTTTAATGATGTTTTCAAAGAAAAATACTATCCTCATTACCAATGAGCAGATATGGAATGACAATTTCTATGTCAAAGGCAAAAGGAAAATGAGAATGTCGCCAAGTATGAAGTGAAATTTACAAGGATAGAAAGTCATGATGCAGATTATATATGTAACCGAAGAAGTAAGATTGATCATTTAATTGATGTATTAAAACTATTTCTCCATCAAGAATTAGTCTCACAATCCTTCTCATTGTACGATGATATTGTCTCATGTGCTATGAAGACAGGAAAAGAATTATCTAAGTCTTACGGCTTTAAAGAAAAGCAAGAGAAGAATAGATCTGCTGAACACTCTGGAAATGGAAATAAGGGGAATAAGGGAAATCTTGAATATCTATCATGTAGTAAATGTGGGAAGAAACACCCTGGAACTTGTCTCATGTGAATGGGAGTCTGTTACAAGTGTGGTGAAAAGGCAACCAAGCTCGTGATTGCAAGGGGAAGAAATAGGTTGTTAATGTAGAATGATAAAATTGTAGAGAAAGGGGAAATTATGAAAATGAATATCCTCTGAGTTAGGAAAACTTACCTCCAAAAAGGACATGGTATCAAGTCCAAGCATATGTTGTTACTATAGTTTAATTGGAATAATTATTGTATTTGTGTTTTTGTACTCAAGTATTATATTCTGGTTATAAGAATGATGTGATATATATAATGATTGTACTACAGTACTTTTTGTTTTCATTAATATTTTAATATTATGAAGGTAATCTCATTTCCCTTGTTTGAAAATAAGAGAAACTTTACTTTGTTTGGGGAATCTGATGTTACAATTGATTTTTGTATTTAGAGACCTTTTAGAGAGAGTCTGGATAGAGGTATTTGGGATAAGTATAAATGTTGGAATGGATTAAGTTGAACAATGGATAGTATTTTTTATTTTTAAAAAATTTATTATGATTATTTTTGGAATATTATAATAATATAGTTTTAGGAAAAGGACAAATAGCAGGTCAGGCGATGACCTATCGCTTCAGACAAAGCTGTAGGAATTGAACCCACAACCAAAGTGGGACAAGGCTTTATTACATACCACTAGCCTACAGGAATCCCCTAGTTATTAAAAAATAGTTTTCATATTTTAAATGGTATATTTTAATATTTGGATCCTTATACGATTAGGATAAATAGAATATTTTTTTGTTATATTATCTTTTGGAGTGAAAGATGAGTTTCTAGTATAAATTAGTTGAAGGATGAAACAGTACTTGTCAATTATATATATATATATATTCACATATTATATGAAAAAATTTATTATTAATCATTACATAAGGGATAGTAAACCCAAAAATGTTTTTTACTAACACCTTATGTTTTGTTGAACTACTGATATTTTAAATCATCATAGATCGATGGCATTGAGGACCTCAATTTTACACTTGTTTGTGGTTGATGACCACAATACCATGCTATAAATATAAACATTTTTACTCCAATTAGGTGTCTCTAATTTCCACCAATGTTCTCCAAATTGAGATCATAATTTAATGGTGACATTTTCATTTCCCTTTCCCTCTTATTAAAACTAAATTTTATTTACCCAATTTCGGAAGTGAGTTCTCTATAAAGGTTTATTTCTATTTTAAACCATTTATTTTGGAATAAAAAATTCAAATTGCAAGGAAGAAATTTATTTAAGTAGGGTATAATGTAACACCCCATGATTTCATTGTACATTATTTTTTCAATTTAATTCAATAAATTTCACTAAACGCCACACTGAGTCCAAGCACACCACGACTTACCAAACTAGCCATTGAAAAGCGTTTATGAAAAGTAATTTCCACTTTTTGGAATTTTATAAATTTTATCATTAAAAATGGACTTCATATTTGGAATCATAATATCAAAATTAACTTGGGATGAATTTTTTTTATTTTTCTGAAAAGTTTGAATTTTTGATGAATAGTGAAATTACTAAATTTTATTTAAAAAATACTTTTTAATTGAAATAATTTATAGTGTTAAATTATAAATTTTAATGGTTTTTAGATATAAATAGATTTTTTTATCATTTAATATAATTTTTTCCATTGTATGTAATCTCACAATTAAACTGCACATAAACAAGTGTCAATCTGTTGATAGTAATTATTTTAATAAAAACACGTTTTTTGTTTTGACAATAGGAATTAATTTTAAATTAATTTCTACCACTTTTATGTTTTGAATTTGGTAAATTTATTCCATATTTGGAGTCAGGAGGTCGAAATTGTGTATATAGGCAACTTTTATTTTAATACATTAGGAATATTTACTTTAGTAAATATTTTATTTAAAGTGGTTAAATGGGTAAATCTAGTAAATAAGGTTAAATCAATTATATTATAATAATAATAAATTACTTTAACACGTTCCCTAACCCTATTTAATGATAAATTTATGACCATGGAAATCCTTGGGTCGATTTTGGGGCCCCATGATGCCACATGGGAGTGATAATGACATTTTATATTAAATAATCTAAAGTAAAGACAAAAATAAAAAATGAAAATATATTTTATTAAATAAAATTATATGAAGTTATTTAAATGATATATTCGAATATAAATAGTAATTAGAAATATAAAAATATTTCATAGTTCATGAAATTTTATTTAAAATTTTTATACATAAAAGAAATATATTTATATATAACACAATAAGGATGCAATATTTTTTTATTAAAGAAACAATCAAATAAATGATATTATAATACTAATATAAATATAATTTGAAAGTTTTGATGTCGTCCAAAATATTATAGGTGACTATGACATGTTATGGTTTAATAAACGTATTTAGTTTTATTTAATATTGTTTTTATAACTTTAAAAAAATAAATTATTAAATAATGTCAAAATTGACATGAATGAGTTTTTAAAACAAATACAATATTATTTTTTGATATAATAATCATAAAAATCTAAGGATTGGCCAAAAGACTTATATTATTATTGGTGTATAATTAATGAACCACTTGGGGTTCTCTTGAAGATTATTGTATGTTTATTAACCATACAACATAAAAATACAAAGAGACATTTTAAATGTCAAACTATTTAACTAAGAGTTAAATCTAAATGATATGGTTAATATAGTGACACAATCCGGTATAAAACCTATTGGATGATAGGTTCTCGACCCATACCAACCTTATCCTTTAATGAATTCAATTTTGAGCCATTAGAAACTGAAAATGATTTTATTATAAAATAATATTTCAAGCTTTTCCTAAGGTGCCCCTCACCCCGCTTATAAAAGGGAACATTCCTTATCTCAAATTAACACCTTCAAATCCATTTGGATTAGACAAACACTACCCAAATATCCTCCCAAATTTCCTAACATCATCTTATAGGCCTTCCTTTAGTTATAAATCCAACCTAACACGCCATTTTGATCAAATAAGAAGGAAGAACCCGAAGAAGAGTAAAAATTTCATCCCCTCTTTCACGTTCTTATCTTCTTCCACTCCATCATTCTTTGTTGTTTCCATTCTAAAATAATAACCCCAATATCTTCTATATACTTTGATGTTATTATTAAAATAATACAACCATATTAATTATTCTATCCATAATATAAATGACAACGTCACCATACATGCGTACGTACAGATTAGCTTCTCCACATCGTGGTGTAGTTTGTCATTAAAACACTTAATCATTTGGATGGGTATAATAATGAGTATAAATGTTGTTAATAATAAATATAGCATGATAATTATTCTTTATATATTATATACTATCCGATTATATACGATTTTAATATCAAAATAATGATATTCTCACTCATGCGTATGTACGGATTACCGTCTCCACGAACGCGATGAGATCCATTCCCTATAACATCCACTCAAAACTAATTTTCATTTGTTGATTAAAAATAATGATTAATGACTTAATATCATTATGAATATTAATAAGATACATCCTATAAATAACAAAAATTACTTACGTAATGAATAATATAAAGGAAAACGGATCAGTTAACCCCCAAAATTATGATACTTTTGAAATATCATTAACAAAACAATATTGGATGATCATATATGATATCATATTTATGTTTATAGTTCATGTATAAATTAATCACAATGATTTAATTATTATACATGATGCTAACCTACCCTCAACCTAGGAAAAGGACAAGGTTATGGATAATTTCACAATCTCTTTATTATTCGAGGTTGTTTTTATGTAAGTATCTACTGGGACCTCTTTATCATCCACATCAATGTTTCATAAAAATGTATTCCAAAACATTTTTACTCATTATTAATATATATTTTAATGTCATTTAAATACTTGGTTTACTTTTTATAAAATGGTTTGAATGGAATATTTTCGTCGTTTTCCAAACAAGGTACCCTATGACCTTTTCGATAAAATTAATGTATGAATGGTTTTTAACATATACGACAGGTGTAGCTATTTTCCTCCATTATAACATCGTCAAGTCTATTCTTAGAAGATTATAAGAATATTTTTTAAATAAATGTTTTCTTTTATAATTATTTAACTTTAAATTATTTCAAAAATATATTGAGATATTTCTCTCAAATAGTTTTGATTTCATCAATGTCAACATACATTAATGGATTTTAATCTTGGATGAATTTGATTTATTATGATACAAATCTTCCATTATGCATTGAATGTTTTATGATATGATTGAATGTGGAGGTGTTCTCTTTCTACCATTCATGGTTTATGGATAAATTATTTACATTTCGAATGGTAGTTTTAATAAAGAAAATTATGTTATGTTTACAACTTTTAATATGAGGAATGCATTATAGTTAGTAAGTGACGGGTGGAGACCACTATAGATCTTTGATGCATTAGTAGGTCTCATGAGAAAAACTGGTGTCTTGGAAAAATTTAATGAAAAAAATATTATTTGTAGTCTTTTCACAAGGCCATGACTATGTGGTTATGAAGTCTGGAATATTGCATTCCATCATTCTGAATGTGGCTATTGATATTTCACGTGATTATTCGACGAGTATAATTTCCATGTTTTAAGTAAATTGTATTATTTTGATTTATATTTGCCATATTATGATGAAATTTTTGTTGAGAAGGCTTTGGTTTATGTTTTATACATTTCCTTAAATGTTTATACTTATTTATAAAAGGTTCCGCTATACTGTTATCCTTACTGAGCATCTGAGGTCACACTATTTTATGATCTATCTTCCTAGGATGTGAGTAATTATATTATGAATGACCAACAAGGATAGTATATGGGATCTCAGTGTTGTCTATGGAAAAAATTTTGATGTAGTTTTCCATTTTATGAGGTAATGTAAACCTTATGAATATATCTAATAAATCTATGTCTACTAAACTAATTGTTATTTCAGGACTTGATCTTTTGTGATCGTGCGAATGTTATGTAATAATGCCCCAACTCTGTGTATCTAGGGTCGGGGATTTACAGTTTCACCTTGGTCATAGGTTCATAATCTAAAAAATATTAAATATTTTTTAATTATCATGTTTATATATTTATTATAAATTTATATTCATCCATTATAAATTTTCAGGAATAATGAAATAAATCATTTCAATGTCATAGTAGTCTTTACATAAACATGAGTATAGTTGGGGTTTGGCTTAGTGGTAAGCCCCCTTTAATTCTACATAAAAAATGGGGGGTCAAAACTCATTGGGCGTACGTACTATAGCAGTACTTTAGCACACTGTGGCAGTGGCGACATTGTAGCAACGATGGTCACTATAGCGGTGGCAAGTCACCGTATCAGCGACGGGTAATGTGTGCTACTATAACAGCATGTGTACTGTAGGAGTAATATTCACATAATGGGTCTTGGGTCCAAAAATGGGCATACGGGCCATATAATGGGCTAAATTCCCACTGGGCCTTCAGGCTATGTAATGGGTCTCCCTCTACCCATTTAAAGTGGTATTTTGTTATCTTTATAATAAATGAGGCTTCGACCTTAACCTTTTAAAAAAACATACACATGAATGGTTTTTTAATTTTTATAGTGTATTAAAAGGATATAAAGTAAATAAATATTTAATTTATTTTAAATATCATATTTTTAAATTTAATCCAAACTTATGTCTATCCATGTATGGGGTAAATGAAAATAAAATCATATCACTTCAAGGTGGTGGTAGTCCACACGTACACATTAGGGACGTTATTATTTTTCAACAAATGAAATTGTTAAATTTTAGGTGATATATCATATTTCCCGAATCATAATTATGTTAGAAATAACATATAAATTATTTAATTATATATTTATAATCATACATTATAGGAAATGAGGAAAATTGAATTTCATCTCTATCTGGAGATGAGTGTTTCTACGTACACACGGGAAATTTTTTTATTTTCTATATTATGTAAAGAACACATAATACAGTGGTAAAATTACAATAATAACTTCTTAGCATTTTATGTATACTATGTTAATTTTTATAATATTTTTATAAAGTGTTGTTATAAGTTATAAAATGAATGGCCTTGAAAAATATCAATAAGAGCATATATCACTTAATCAGAAAACTTCTTTCTTATTACGTATTAATCTATATAGTATTGGTCATTCAAGATATAATGGCCTCAATTTAATGAATTATATTGTTTGGGAAGTATTTTTTTTGAGTGAGTTCTAGATAATATTCTCTATAGGTTTTGAGAATACATGATATGTGGTGGTATTTTATATGTGAGGCAGGGGAAAACATTAAAATACACAAACATTATTATATAATATTAATCTTATTCAATTCATGTGGAACAATATTACCATAGATCCAAATATGACATGGTTATGTTTTTAAAAAAATAAACTTATAAAAAATAATATTATTTTTTGATAATTTTAACAATATATCGTTTCTTAGCCCAATTTTATCCCTTCGAGTGGTAATAGATTTTTAACATTGTGACTATTCATAAAGAATAAAAGTGATGTTTAAATTATTATTAAATTATAAAAATATAATAAAAAATATTCAGTAGAATTTATGAGATTAATCTTATATAATTGGTAAATATTACCTTTAATATAATTTCCCAAAATATAATGACGAAATGTTTTTTAGAAAATTCCCTTTTTTAACGATTGAAGCCGATTTTACAACAAAATTATGTATAATATGGATTACCAGACATGGATGGAATTATAATAATGTAAATTATACTTATATGGGAATATATACATTAAAAAACTAAATTTTACATTGATATTATTTATGAAATAAAAAAAATATATCAATAAAATTTTTATTTAGATTTTACAAATACCAAACATAGATTTGTAAGATCAACATTATATTTTTAATTGGATTATACTACATCATAATTATGTATTTTTTATATTAAATGTTAATTAATCTTTTAAGAATTTATTATATCATGATAATTTTATAAAATTGAAATGATTTATAAAATAGGTATTTTTCATTATTCACATGAAATTAAATTATTTCTAAAAAATTCCAAAAATTTAACACAATATAAATATTCCACTTGGCTCAAAAAATATATTTCCATTTTATAAAACTCAGATTTAAAAAATTATACATTATATTTTTAAATATAATAATGAATTTTATATTATAATGATAAAGTAGTAAAATTTGGATACAAGAATATCCTTGGGATGTACTATTTAGTTTCTATAGAATGAACCTTGGTATTAAAATCAGACCATAGAAAAAAAAATACTATTATTGGTTAATTAAAATGAACTTCCTTTTTTATTTATAAGAGGATTACAAATGATATTTCTAATCCCATACAATTTTCAAATTCTGCGAGATTCATTATTTATAGATGATGGTGTTTTAATGGGAAAGGTACTTACTGATACTTGATGAAGGATTCTTTGGACGTTGGTGGAGTCTACTTTATTACATCTATATAATTCTAATTTTTAATTGATTTGAGTTAAATATGCATGTGGTATTTAGTATAATCGTAATCCACAATATCAGATTATAATATAAATGTTCTTGAAGGTGTCGCTGTGAGAAGTGAAACTGGATTCAGAAGGAGGATAAGTTTGACAATAATTATTTTGAAAATAATTACTATATATTTATGTGTAGAAAACAAGTTAATGATCATATTTTGGTCCCTATTTTTATCATCTACTTTTGAGGAAGAATTTTTTTTTGTAAAAACCAACTAGGAATTGGGGGTCTATTCTAGAAATTAACATTTAGGGCATTCATATATCCTATATCAATGATTAGGGGCCTGTCAAGATACCATGTTTTTATAACCCATTTTACATATGAAATTGAATATGGTATTTTCATCACTGAACTTCCAAAATGGTGATTGGTTATTTTTGGAAGATTCACTTTTAAGTAACTATTGATCATTAGAGAAAGTGGTGAACCAAGTAGTGAGTCATAAAACTAATTTAATAGAATATGACATTTATGATTATCTTGATAAATATATGATGATTTTGGGGATATGGGATCATGGTTTTAGAAATTTTAAGATGATGATCTATGTTTCTAGATAATTTTATCAGAAGAAGAATTACATGTTAGAGAGTAATATTTATAAATGATAGATATTATGGAATGGAAATATCAATCACATGAAATTATGATTTTATGATACTGCATCATAAAAAAGGGAGAAACTAATGGATTAAAACTTTTGATAGTTTTTGTTTTTATTATAGAACCATTATTCATTATACCTTCATTGAAAAGGTAAAACATAAGAGAGGGTGTTGTTTTCTTAATCACAAGTATGAGGAATATTATGAACCCTCGTCATGAATAACCATGTATCTCTAGTATAGGAAGGTGTCTAAGAGGATTGAGGATTTGTTTTTTAGATGAAAGATAATGGAAGAAGTTGATGTTTGGGAAGATATGTTGTTATAGGATAATATAATTTTAGAATGATTAACCTCTAACACTATAGATTTTCATGGACTAGGTGATGACTTTATTCAGGGAAATTTCTTCTAGAAATACTCCAATTAATGATGTCTTATGGTATTGAAATATCATCTATAAATTATTTTTATGTATTTTATGACCACATATATTTTGGAAGATGAAAACCCATATGTCATGGTTGAATTTAATTATAAATGAATAGTGTTGTAGAATACAGAATAAAAATCATTATATAAACAATTTTAAGAATATATTTAGGTTATCATTGGTTACCTATTTAGTGGGGTTTATACATAATGGATTTTGACCAGAATGTAATGTGGTGGGATTAACAAAACATGACATTCACTGATTTCAATGAGAATTTTTATTGAATGTTTTTAAATTTATGTTCATTAGATTATATATATAAGGTTTTTAGATAAAATATTTTATAATATTCTTAGTTTATATGGTATTTCATGACATCATTGTACCATCCTACTCTTAAAATGACTAAAATATCAGTGAAAGATTATTAGAAGATGGTTTTTAGAAAGAGTGGGTCCATTAAGATGGTATAAAACAAAGGGCTGTTTTTGTGGATTATGAAAATTTAAAAAAACATATCAAGCCCCTTCTATGATGAAGATATTTCATGGATTCATTTAGATCATTTTTTCAACAAAATATGTACTTGATGTCTGAATGAATGGGTTATAATTGTCCCAACAAGACTTGGATGGTCAGGACAATATTAGGTAATTGTGGTGGAACTATAATTTTAGAAGGATATTAATGTTTTATTAGATATTTTTGCTTATGAGACCTTGTTGATAGAATTCTAATTTTCATCATGTGAGAAATTCTTGGTCTTAACATTAACATAAAATTCATAAGTGTGAGATTGTTAGGTTTTTTTTCAAAAAACTATTTATATGTTAAGTTCTATATTTCATTAATTAAAATTGTTTGAAAGATAAACATGATGAACCAAATAGAGACAATACACATTTTTCTTGGTTGTATAGTTTTTGGCCAACTGAAATATATGAAAACATGTAGGCTAGTGGAGGGTATCTGAATACTAATATCTAGGTGAAACCGTACTTAGGGGAATGAGTAGATTTATTTTTGGCATTCATGTGTGGTAATGGTAAAGGATGGATTTATAATACCCCATAGTTGGGAGAAATGACATTCTAGATGCTAGAGTGATGACTATGGGAAGTGTATATTATGGATTCATAATGAAATTATAAGAGGTTGATGAAATATAATCCACTGAAATCTAGGACATCCGAATAAAATACATTACCAGATGAGTCTAAGTGATTTAATTTGTGGAAACAAAGGAATTATGTAAGGGTAACTATATTTATACAAAATAGTATACAATGAAATAAATAATATTTAACTCCCATTTTTCTAGATTTTTACACTAGTCACTTGGAGGATGTTTTGAGATGGATAACACCATTATATGAGTGGAGTGTGTCCCTTAACATTCGAAGATGATTGAAATTATCACTATAGATATTGGATGGAGGTGAAACTGAAACAGAAGCGCTAGTATCAGTTGATCTGTTCTATAAATACCAGTTATGGAAAACATGTTTTGAGAGGATTATTGAAGGGAGGAGTACTATCACTACAAATATTCGAAATGCATTAGGAGTAATGGAATTCATTTTCCCCCTGGGAGATTCTTCAATGATCATTGTTTTGGGAGATCATCATTGTAAATCATTGATGTGGCATTTTATTGTGTATGGATTCCAATAATAATATAAACCAATTTTAGTCCCTTATAACTTATATAAGGAAGGGTTATTAGAAGATAGGTCTTCCATGTAACTCAATTTCCAACCATAATTAAAAATATTAGTGTGTTTACCTAGAGAGAAGGATTATCATTCAAAAAATAATAATTTTCAAGCGTTAGTTTTTTTCAAATTATATCATGTATTGTGTTTTCTTATTTATTTTCAATAGAAGTTATTATTTGAATATTCTATGGGTGATCTGATTTGGTGATATTTGTTTTGGTTTTAATTATAACATAAAATTATTTATATTTGGGTGTTACTTAAAATATAAGAGGTTACAAATACTACTTATGTTATATATAAGATTCAGTTGGCTTACTTTTAGATATTGGACGCGCACCAATCCCAATAGTGGTTGGGGTATACGATTCATTTTTATTAATTTATACATATTTTAAAACATATTTACTTGAATATATATGTAAATAGGCACCTATTAGAATAATATATGGTATGTGGTGTGACCATGTGGGTGAGGGGATATTTCTATGAGTTCTATCATCATCCCAGTGGACCTAGAATTCTTAATAAGAACTCATATTCCATCTAATTTTTTTTTCAAAAGTATAATTAATTAATTTAGATATTTTTAAACATTTTTAAAATAATGGTTTTCCACATTATCCCTAGTAGGGATCTCAATACCATATCAATTCTCCTTCGATCCAACTTCTCTTAAAGGGGGAATCTGAGACAACTCAAGACACGTACACCTAGATCCTGTGTGAAAAACATTTTCCCTATATATTTTATACGATTCGAATAGATGTTGAATAATTTTAATCATATTTAATTAAAATATAAATATCCAATAATGATTCAATTATAAACAAATAGCCTTTTAGGATTAGATTTTAGATATTTTGAAGAACCCTTTAGGTCAAAAATACCAGCTCTTTCTCATTGTATGGTTATTTCTCACATTATACCATTATTTTTGAGTTCTTCAATAAGAATTTTACTCCTCCCACCAAATTCTCCACAATTGATACCCTTCTTTTATATCTTACATAATATAACTTATCATAATGTAGATAAAATGAAAAATTAAAAAAGGGTGAGCAAAGAGGCTCACTAAGGGTAAACATGGGATATATTAAGTGATGATCACTTGTATAAATAATGTAATTTAAGGGTATACTAACATGATCATATCATATTATAGAAATACCTAATTAGTTAATGATAAATAATCATTAGTTATGGCATCATGATTTTTTTTAGAAAAAATGCCTAATTCATAAGATTATAGATTTATTAATAATCAATCATTATCCATGAGTGCATATGAAAGGAAAAAAATAATATGATTTTATTATACACATATGCATAGAATATAATTTATGTATTTAATGATTTTGGTGAAAACTATCATAGTGGATAGAGTCTATATTGGATTTAGTTCACTACCCATTTGATCAGTCATTTCTTTAGTTCAAAATCACCGCCAATAAAATCTTAGTGGCCAACCCTTGTACTAAACTATATTCCCACCCAATTCTAGATCATATATTATTATGAGATATAAATCACTAACCAATTTATTGGAGGGAAATATAACTTCATGAACAACCATCATATAGTGAAATCCATATATTATTGTTTGATATTCCCAATTGAAAAAATTATATTCTTTAAAGTTGACAATGACATGTGACTAACCACCATAATTATTGGTTGTAGGGTGTCACTAAAGGATCATTAGGTGACACACCATGATAAATTACCCTAATTATCACATTAGGGGTTATAAGTGACACTGTCAAATTAAAATAGAGTTGTAGTAGGAAGTTATGTCATATGATAAACATGGATCATTGTTGGATTTTAAAAATATAAAGAATCCTAAAATGGGAGTGGCACCATGATTTTCATCACTTCAACTATTGATCATGTGTTCAATAGCCTGAATCCTGATATCTTAGTGAATTTTTATAATATATGAGGCAATATATTTTCTCAATATTTGATGATATATTTCTCTTAGATCAGAGGTAGTGGAGAACTATTTATATCAAGGGGATGTTGCTGTTATATTGGAAAAGCTCTCAGTTTCATAGAAATAGCTCATCCATTAATGTTATTGATTCACAATGAGGAAACCCACTCTATACTTAGTCATGTGAAGTATATTATATAACATACAGTATTTATGTTTTAAAAATCTAGTATTATGAAAGATAACATTATAAATAATGAAATGTGATCTAACTTTTATGAATTATTTTTTTGTTAATCTATTTCAGTTCAAAACATTGAATTGAGACACTACATATACTCTTACCTGATGTTAGTAATTGAATTTGGAGACTACTCATATGTATTTATAATCAATTATTAGATCAAAGGTCTCATATGAAATATTCAACATTATACTAATGATTTAAAACATGGTTTCAGTTAATAGATGTAGTGTTCTCTCCATAAATGGTGGAAACAACCGTGGATATATAAATAAGGTGACTCTGTATCTTCTCTCACTTGGGGTTGATTTGAGAGATTTAGTTACAATGATATTTCCATCCCTTAATAAGAATTCTATAATGAATTTTGTAAACAAGATCAATATATAAATGGATGTAAAATTACATAATTTGGTCTTGATGTCACTCAATGATATGGTATACAATAAATTCATGGGGCTTAAAACTATTATGGAAATTTGGGAAAAAATAACCATGACATTTTTGGGGAAATATAAATATTACGGAATCAAAAAAACATGTATGGAGAAGAATATTTTATTATATTAATATAGATGATGATGATGGTGTTAGAAACTAAATTCCATGTGTAAATGGGATAGTTAGTAGCATAAGATGTTTTGGGAAAAAGCTCCATGACTCAATAATTTTGAAGATGTCGATGAGAGATATTCCAGATGGATTTGATATAAAAAATTTACACTAGAATAACAAAAGGATCTATCATTATATGATCCAAATAATATTAGAATAGCAAATGAAATGAGAAAAATACCATAATTTAATAAGAAACCATAATATTATATGGACATTAAATTCATGACCAAAGTTAAATATGTAGTGTAAGAGGAACATTAATTATGTCATTCAGAGAATGATAATGTTATAGTGGTATATAATTAAATGAGGGTATTTTTTATAATAATGTATAATAATTAATCGAAAAATAAATAATTCACTAAAACACATAAACTGTCATGGATTTGAAAAAATTTCATATTACTATCCCAATAATAAATAAAATTTTCTTCATAATGATGAAGAATAAAGATATTTCAAAATAACATATAATAAATAAGGAAAATAATATTTTGAGAGGAAAAATAGGATTTTTTTTCAAGTAATAATACAATAAACTTTATGAGAAGGTTCATTTTAAAATATTCATCCATGAGAAGTAGGAAAAATGGTGAACTACCTTCCAAAAATCAGGCATGTTTAATTGGAAAATTTGAATAAATATTGAAAGGGTAAAAGTTGAATATATAACCAAAATAGAATGTTTTTTAATGGTAAATTTGAATCTACTCCCAATAATAACATTAATATAAAGAAATAAAAAGGAAAAACATAAAGGATACCAATTAGAACATTAATAAATAGTAGACACATCTTAATGATATAAGGTAATATATAATGAAATTATCCCATATAAAAAGGAACATAAAATATTTTAAAGAAAAATAACCTGGAAGATGCGATCCCAACAGATTGAATTTTAATTCACATAATTAAATAATCAAAACATGCTTAAGATGGATGAACATAGAAATATAGTAAGTGATCTTGAGGAAACAGTTGTTGAGAAAGAGTAATAATTATATAAGAAATAATCTATAAGTCTTCATATTAATTTTTTTTGAATAAGATGAAATAATAATTCATTGAATATATTGATATTGATGATGAATCTTCTAATGTTATTTAGAATAAGGGGTGAAAAGAAATGTTTGAGTCATTACCTAATTAATATCAACATAAAATTTTTATTTCATAGAGAATGTGGCCCAAAGACAAGAATAAATAAAACATTAATAAAATAAAAAATGAGAGAATTTATTCTATAATGGATGAGTATTGAAATTCTTCCAAATGGTTTCCTTGTAATATAAAACCCCCCAATTTGTGAAATAATAATGACTATATTCTTCAAATAAGAACAATAATTAGTTTGGAAGATCATAATTCGGATCCTATTTCTATGTTAGTGGAGTGTTTGGTCATATAAAGAATTTATTTTTGTATAATATTTCACTACCAAGAAAGATACTTGAATCAAGGGGAGATATTCTAAGTCGATATAATGAAATTATCATAAAGAGAATCATGCGACCAATACATCATATAAAACATCAAAAAATTTTTTTGGAAAATTGACTGATGTTTGTGGAAGACATGGTCAAGAATATCACAACGATTATAAATTCATAGTAGGCATACAAAGTGATATTTCTCAAAATGTTAATGAGAATAAAATTTATATGGTGAAGAATGTCATACTCTACTGTGAATGTTTTTAGAGTATGTAATATACAATGAATGACCATAAGCTTTCAAAATGAATAGGTAATAATCTTGTTATAGTTAAATAATTTCAAGATAATGAGAATTAATTTAAAAATTATGATTTTAAACCTATAAGAAATGAAGAAATATGGGATCACATAAAAAATGTATAAAATTTTACTAACCCAATAATAGAGAAATAACGGTATGGGTCATTCCCTGAAGCAATGCTTCTAGTACTGAAGAGGAGACGCCATGCACTTTATATGATTCAACATAAAATGAAGAATAAATCTAGTGTTATGAGGAAACTGAGAAAGATGGATCACCCAAATATGATTCTAAGATTAAGAAGAATTGAAAATTGAGAGGATACTCTTGATTGAAATATGTCTTCAAAGGATATTTTAGGTCCCCCCATATTCCCTTGATCTTTTTATATGAGATAACCTATATGGATTTGAATGAAAATATATGATCATCATTGTGAATATCTATTTATATGGTGAAGAATAAAATTTATCCCATTAGGGTAGAAATAATAAGAATGAGGTATGACAATCACACTTGAACATCTTCCTTGACATGGTCAAACTACTTCTCAAGTGGTCGTGATGGATCAAAATAATGATTACTTGCAAGGGGAGTAATAATTTACAAACATGAAATATTTTGTTGTTTTTCCTAATATTTGTGTAGGATAACCATGGAATAAAATACACATATATGCTCTAAAATGAATAATTTGAATGAGATTAAGTATCGTATCATATAAAATATTATTTAAGAATTGCTTGGTGGATTTGGTAATAATACATAGTTTATTAGAATAGATTATCCCATGTAGACATAGAGTTCACAAACTATAAGCTCAATACATTGAAAATGAATGTGGTTTAATTATTTTGATGAGATCAATTTCCTTAATTAATGCATAGAATTTTTTATACAATATGGCAGATAAATAAAGATATATTTTCATATTGATATAATTAATTTTTTGGTAGTAATGATAACAAAATTAAATGGGATTCTTTCCCAATGAATAATGAGTTTCATTTGTTTTCAATAAGTAATGTTATTGGTTTTTGAATAATGATTTTAATATTTTTACATCCAAAATGTGGAGATTATGGAATTCCGCCATTTAATTACATAACATTTCATCACATGGTACCAAAAAAGTATTTTTTAGAGATTAATTTCCAATAAATATGTCATATAATACCTGGAAACATAAAATGGTCATAAAAATAAAATTTAAATACATATTAGTGGGTTCATCTTAAGGTACATTTATTATATTTGAAAACATTGGGACATGCATAAAATTAAAGGGGTGATCATTATTCATAGTAAGCGAATAAGTATACGAAACATTTATCATGTGATCTTGAGGAGTATCAATAAGAACATGTCACATAAAAATATCTCATGAAAAAGGGATCATGAGGAAGTGAATAATAAAATGAACATGAACATTATCTGAAAATTTGGAAAAACATTTAAATGATACATTCGTAAACATATCGTCATGGATGTTAACCAAGGTTTCATAAATAAAATTTATTAATGTTATCCACCACGGTATCTTAAACCATGTCATCTCTTGAGGTTAAATTCATTACCCAACACACTGGAACACTATTAGGGAGCACCCTTTATATGTATTCAATTTATGTGAACCACTTATATCATAATATACCATTTCAATAATATCCCATGGAGAATAAACAATGGGCTTCTTATAAAAAATCCTGGCATACAAAAGATCTTAATGATATGATCATTACGTCATTAGTATCCCAAGAAAATGGAATGAGGGTTTTTTATATTTAAATACCAGAATAAAATAAATAATTTTTACATATACGTGAATACCCAAGAAAATAAATATGTTTGGGTATTCATAAAAATAATATAGAAAATGATATCTTAAGTAGAGAGGGAAATTTGAGAAGTAAATTTGGCAGCATACTAGTTATAAAGTGTGGTTCTAGAAAACATTAAATTGATAGGGTACAAGGGTATCCCATTCAAATAACATAATTAGGAATTATATTTAGGATAAAAGGGTAATAAATGTATTATAACAATAAGAGTTAGAAGACCTGTACAAAAATGGGTTCTTAAATTATACAGAATGGAAGGATAATTCACTAACCATGAAAATTCACACCTAGATCATCAGGAATGGATCATTGGACGCTCTAGGAAACCTTGGGAGACTCATTTTGAGAGAAAAAAAATCCTAAATTTTTTTAGGATGGAATTTATGTGAATGGAAATGGAGAAGTTGGTGGATATTTATAGTAAATGTGGAGAAATGTTTAAAAATTTTCAACTATAAATCATCGAAAACTATGTTGTGTAAAACCAATACCATTCTCTTACCAAAAATTTTTTCTAATGGTTTTAGACATTTTGGGTCAAATTTAATGTTATTTTAATCCAATTGAACCGAACATGATTTTTAAATACACCTTTTGGAATGGAAAGTTGATGATTGCTCAAATTAATGTTTTTAAAAAAATTCATTTTTAGACATTGAAAAGGAACATATAGTTTTAAAAATTGATTAAATTGTATTAAAATAAAAAATATTAAAAAAAAGGAAATTTTGGGTCTTTTATTGTGTTTTATTAATTATTACAAAAATATTGATCAATTATGAAGTCAAAAAATATATCGATGATCCAATTTTTTTTACTATTCTAGAAAAAATTAATTATTTTATAAATTTTTCATAAATTCAACCAAACCAAATAAAAATGTATTTATTTCAAATAATTTTTACTTTTCGAGAATAATTATATAAATTATAGATCTTAAATTTTAAATATAAAAATCATTATTTATTAAAAAATCAAAATTTTTAAGGCACAGTCAAATTTTAACACTTTTAAAAAATTCCCTAGGCTATGAAAATATATTTTATAATTTATATATTGATATGTGTGTTTTAGAAATATAATTTATGGAAAATAGTATTTTTCATATTTATAATGTTTATTATAAAATTGTATTTACTTTCTAGAAAAATACAATTATTTTTTATTTGCATCCAAAAATAAAAAAAATCAAATTCAATTGAATTTAAAATATATTTTTTTATGAAAAATATTCATAATAGGAATCGATTAAAAAAATTATTTATACAATGTATTTTCACTTTATTTAACTAATTTCTGGACACATAACCACTTATTACACTTGCATAAATCCAAAGGGTATAGTGTTCGATGTTTGGAGGTTTCGTGGGGTGGCTCAGCTAAAACTAAATTTCTAGTAATATCTACTGAATTGAACTTATGCTATTAAGGATTTTATTCAATATTCACATGATGAAGCTTGGATTGGGCTGGGTTAAGGGAACCCCCCAATGACAATACCTTCATCCCATGTTCTAACAAATCAGTTAAAAATGGCAGGACTCTACTGGTTTAGGTAATTGATTCTCTTTTTTGTATCAATTATACATTTCCATTTTTACTTATAAAAATTGATTGTAATTTTAAAATTTTCAATGAAGGTTATAGATTCCAATGGTCTTATTGACCTATGGTTGACTGATGGACATATTGATAAACTATCAAATATCAAAAGTCACATTCCCTTTTAGACCATATGAATACTAATTTATTATTTCACTCAAAATCAATAAAATTTCTCTCAAGGATGTATTATCCTTTTCCAAATATTTTGATCGGTTTACAGATATTTTGATTTATTTCTATATTTTTTAGTGTGGTTGGGATTATTTTAATAGATTGGATTGACACATACATTCACATATAGTTGATCTATTTTATATTTTTTGTACAGTACTAATGATAGACATTTTAATTGGTTTTATAACTAAACAATGTAATGATCATTATTAAGAAGATATAACTTTATTGGTTTCTATTTATTTTTTATGTGCATGATATTATATAATATATACCAAACATTTTTTCAAGAAAAAAATATATTTATTTTAAAAGTCTAGTATGTTACAATGATTAATTTGACTAATCATAATGGTAAATGACATGAGAAAACAGGATTTAATGATGTGAAACATAGATTAAATTAGGAATATTTCCATCATTTATTTGGGAGAAAATTTTTACAAGGAGGTCATTAAATATCTCTTATTGAATGAGGATTTAAATAATTCCATGAAAAATAAATAATTCTTATTTCTTATTTGAAGTTTCATGTGGTGGTGGTTCTGATAATTATTTTGACAATCCTTGGCCAAAAAAGAATTCCCAACTATATGGTCATCCATGGGACCCTGCAACCACTATCTAGATACATACGTTTCACCTCTAGTTAGCCATCACAGTGGATGAAGAATATACTATGATGACCTACATGAGTAGTGGTGTGTTCCCATGTGGAATAACATATGATAATGGTGGTGCAACCAAGTTCTGATGCATGGTGGAGATGGAGCCAACAAGGTATAATACTAGCAGATTATTGGGAGTAGAGCAATTACCTAAGGGCTTGTACATGTGAGACATTCCAAGAGAAGGTCCTAAGACAAGGAATCAATATCTTAGGGATTTTGGGGAGATTCTAGTTGGCCTATAAATAGGCGAATAATTTCAAAAGATAGTAGGTGACATCTCCCTTTAGATTTTACAACCCATAGTGATGGCAATGAAATGGACGATCAGCCATAATGGTAGAGACAATGACAAGAAAAAATGAATTTTTACGGTGGAAAATGTGGCAGATGATCTGAGAGAGTATATGTAGCCAATATAAATTTCTCAATGTAACCACCACCACCCCCACCTCTGCATGGTCCAAACTAGGCTTAGGGAGCCAGAGGATAGGGGAGGGGGAAGCTGAATGCCATCAAGGAATATAGCCTAGGGGATCCATGAATGATTTATGGTATGGTCTATATCTACTCTTAGTTGATATATTAAAAGACCCAGGTGATATTTACATCATTCATCAAAAATATTGTTCAATACATAGAGTTTATAGTTACAATGTTGACATGAACCTTACGTCAGGAGATACAAATTGGAGGAGAATCGATTATCAAACTTTTTATGATGGTGTGGTATAACCCTTGAGGTGAGAGTTGTAGTTAGAAAATCTTGGTGGAAGCATAAAGGCATTAGGACATTATTTTGTGTATGGAAAAGTCATTCACATTTAATTCTCAGAATGAATATTTTATAAAAAAATGTTTGTTATGTCCGCAACGTTGGAATTGGGTTTAACATGGTCAGTGAAAAAAAAACATGGGAAGCATGGGATAGAATCATGTATATGAGGGTGAAACCAATTACTCTTTAGATTAATAGAATGACTCTTGGTGAAGTGGATGAGATGTGTCCTTAGTTTCCTATAGTAGAAGATGAGTATGGGGACATCTCTCTGGAACATGTTTCAGGAATACATCCTCTTAGAGAGTTAGAATTATGCACTGACCAGTACCCTGGGACGAAACAGATATCTGCACCGGCATATCAGATGGCTCCCACACAGCTTCATTAATTGAAGGTACAATTGGGGGAATTTCTGAGGAAGGGGCTCGTGAGACCCATTGTTTCAACATGGGCAGGCCCGATATTTTTTCCATGATGTCAGAAAATAGTGAGAGGTTATTTGTGGGCTTACAGTTCCTGAGTCGTGAGACCTTGATGAATAATTATATAGAACCTAGAATTGATAATCTCTTCGATCAGATACAGGGTTAGATATGGTTATAAGTAGTTTATACCTCATGGAAAAAACTATGCAACCAATGATCGTAAGTTGGTTGTGGTAGTATTTTCATTGAAGATGTGGAAACACTACCATATTAGAGAACAATTTACTTTCTACACTAACCTAAATAGTATCAATCATATCTAATCTCAAATGGATTTTAACTTGAGATAGGTAAAATGGTTGGATTTCCTCTAGGATTATGACATAGATGTAGTCTACACTCTTGGTATGGGACACATTGTAGTTGATTCTCTCAGTAGGAGATCCAACTCATAGTTTCTAAATAAGGAAGATAAGAAATTGTCTTAATTATTGTTAACCTTTATATATAGATATGATTTATCATATGACTAATCGATTTTAGTTACCCCTCTAATATTAATGTGAGTTAGGGAGGTATAACTTGATGATTCTGACCACGAGACTTTTAATGATCAGTTGTCCATTGAGAATAACCCTGATGGATAATTTAATTGTGGGGAGCATGTCATTCTTTCAGAGGATTCACTGTAGTTTTAGTGGATTCCAGGAGTTATGAGATGCATCAGACACACATGTGGGTGTCATTGAGGACACCATGGATGAAAAAATAGGTCACAGTTATGCTTACCTGTTGAAATAAAAGTCTATCACTTGTTTAATCAGTTTCGTGGTTTCTCAATGCACTGTGTAGAATCACTGTTCTTGGATGGGGTTTCTCTATTCTTCCATGGGGAGACTTAAAGAGAGTGGGAAATGATATCGATGGACTTTGTGATAGGTTTATCACAAACATATAGTGGATATAATACCATCTGGTTGATTGTTTACCAACCCACCATGTCAGTCACATCATAGCTTTATGGGGATAGAGTTCTGTAGAGAGCATGGGATGCCTCTATATGTAAGAGATAATTATAATAAATGGAGTCCCATCAATGAGAGAATCAAATCAAGGTTCACACTTCGCATCCTAATTATGGTAGGGATTGCAGGAAGCGTTTTGTACTCACCAACAATTGAGCACATCATTCCACTCGAAGACAAACAACCCGATATAGCAGATCCTCTAGGTCCTAGGGGATTGCTAGATACATACATCCTTGATTTTAGATGAATTTGGGTGGATCACCTACCTCTAGTGGAGTTTTCTTACAACAACATCTACCACCCTACCATAGATATGTTACTATTCAAGTCCTTTTACAGGTGACCCTAGAAGTCCCCAATTTGATAGACTAACCCCAGAGAGTCAGCGACTATGGGCCCGTAGTTGGTACATGATACAAAAGAGGATGTGAAGGTCATATTATAGTAAATTAAGACTGCACATATTCATCTTATTTCCTATAATGATAAGTTAGGGGGACCCTTGGAATTTGAGGAGGGAGGCCATTTGTTCCTTCTATTCTCACCTCAATATGGGATACATAGATTTGTCCAGGGTGGAAAGTTATCTCAAAGGTTCATCAGACCTTTTCTGATACTATTTAGAGTGGGCGAGGACGTGTACCTCTTATCATTACCTCTCAAGCTAGATCTATTGAATGTTGTATTCCATGTATCTCAACTGAGGTGATACGTACATGATTAATCACACGTCACTAACAATGGAAAAATGGATGTTGGTGATGAGGATACTTTTCTAGAGTTTTCAATACAGATTAAGGGATGAAAAGCGAGGCCCTTCAAAAGAAGATAAAATTCTCTAGTTTTCATTTAGGGGTATCATAGGAATCTTCCAGAGAGCATGTGGTAGAGGGAGTCTGAGGTTCATACTCTTACCCTCATCTTTTTTTTGGAATCCATTAGTTTGACATTCATTGAAATAAAACCTTAAGGTTGGGTGAATATAATGAATCATATATTCCTAGTTTTTTTGGAAATTAGTGTGAAATTTCAAAGACCAGGTTCTGAGATAGTGTGTTATTCCAAGGCATGGTGTGCCTTGATTGGTCCTTCCGAAGATATTATGTTTATAAATAGTTATCATGAGCCGTTTTCTTGAAAAATTGGAATAACATTTAAAATTATACTCTAATCAGAAATATGAGTGCACCGTTATGTTCAGGATAATGGGTTAACCCAAGGTGTAACTTAAAATTAGTTAGCATGGGCTTTTAGTGAGAAAACCTAAAATGGAATAACTGTAAATAAAATAAATAAATAAAATTTTATTATTTTTCAAGTCCATATAACTCCTAAATGGTTACTCGGATTGAAAATATGAGACCACTTTGAGCTCATGAGGGCATGGTTTCCTTAGGCAATGCCTAACATTTACTGGTGCATGCCAACTATGGAATCTTTTTCTCCCATTAAGATGATTAACAAATATACGAGATCAGGTGGGGATCCATGATTCTTCTTTGAGTCATTGGTGGAAATTCATTGGCAGACGATAAGAGGTGACGAACGTCGAATGATGGTATATCAATGAATAGATTCGGATCCGATGTTGGCAGAATGAAGAATGGCTAATTCCAGGTTCACCCTTCATCAATGAGTGATCCTAACCTAGGTAAGGGGTTTTTGTTTTCTATATGGCATTCCTTCCCCCTTTCATCCTTTCTAAATGAAAAACGTGGGTCAATTCACTAACTAATTGACCCACTGATGGATTTTCCTTACTGGAATTGGTTTTTTGTCATACAGGGATCTAAATATGTTATTATATCGTGGATGTTATTTGAATATATCCCCTTTATTTTATAACACAATGAGAAATGGTAAAATGAACAAGGACAACATTCAATGCCTTGGGATTACATTTTGATCATTATCCCTCCTCACATTCTTCATCAATGGACCCACGTGGTCCTGTTAGATTCTTTCTGGGAGGTTCCTCACATGTTCAGACCCCTAGATCAATGGAAAAATGGTTTAAAACACATTAAAACGAATGTGGAGACCCGAGTATCATAGTGGGACATGATGATCAGAAAAAGGACACCCGAAGTGAGTCTAGTGGCCTGCAGAAGAACCAGTTAGTGCATCGGTGGGGGCCATTCATGGGAGGTGGCACGTTCTGGTGGTGGTGGCATCCATGGGTGGGAGGTGACACATTCGGGTGGTGGTGAAGGTATCCTTAAAAATCAATTGAGAGCTGTTATCAGATCTCGCTAGCGGTGTGCACAGATGTGGCATCCAACTGCATATTGCAGCGAAGAATAGTCGCCCTACTGGACAGTGGGGTGGCGAAGCGACGAATAGCCATGTGAAATTCAGCAACCAGTGCCCTTGAATGGACAAAACAATTGCAACATTCCAGCTAGAGAAAACTGGCATGGTTGGGTGAAAAATTGCCTGCCAACGTGGGCCATACCCAATGAAGACTAGGTCACTCAACATCTCGATGGGCTAGACCCACGGCCGAACGAGATGGACCCATGACCCATCATGATAGGTCTAGAAGACCCAATGGGCCTAGTTGTTGGGCTAGACCAAAAAATGTTGGGTTGGGTGTGACGAATATGGATAGGTCGAGTTGGACCGGTCCCAGACCTGACCCACCTATTTTCACTAAATAGATAATTACCTCTAAACTATGAGGTGTTCCTTTTGAGATAATCTAATTCGGATTTCTTGGATGTTTAGATATGACTGATTTCTTGATAAATTCAATCTCTTGAAGTCAAGCGGACTACGATCGGGAATCCTCTTGCTGGATGTGATGAGAATACTATGACAATGGGTCTAGGTTCCCCAATAGACCTAATTGACGAGTCTATCTATGTTTCCCAATAGACCTAAGTGACTAATAAGAGATGTGTCTCAACATTTCAAGGTGATCTTTTTTTATGACTGATGTTCTTTCTTTTCTTACTTTTGATGTATACCTGTGTGAGATGACTCTAGCGACACTCTTGACTACACTTTTTTGTATCTACACTTCATGTAATTCATTGGAAGTTTTCTTTTTGTATTTCTTTGTAGTATACATTTTTGTTTTGAGGTCCCTTCTGAGTATTATTTTACTCACCATTGTATGGTATTCACTATCACATGTTGTGTCTTCTGTAGATGATTGCACACTTGGACAGAGTCCTTAGAGGATCTGTGCCAGGTGGTGATTAGAGTATCTCGACAGAATAAATGTGTTTTTTTTGGCTTCATACAAATGTTTATTTACATAACATTTATGTTGGTATTTTTTTTGGAGGAGTTCCAAAGACATGGAATTTACTTTTCAATTTCAGTTGGGCATGTAATCTGGCCCATTTTACCATTATTTTTCTACTGTTGTACATTGTTTTTGTGTACTTATTATATTCACCTACCAGCATCTATGGCTTGGAGTTGTGTGCTTTTGTACATGTAGATAAGAAATCCTACCCATTTTTTGGTTCTATTCCAACATGGACTAGTTTCCAGCCCATGACCTATGTAAGATTGGCTTGTGGTAGTCATGGAATGGGACCCAGGGGATGGATTTTGACACACTAAGAACCACAATCCATCTATAATCATGAGTTAAAGCTATACACCACCTTGAAAACTGGAATCAAATACTAACAGAACACCACATATCACATAAACCCCTAGATGGACTGTAAAATAGTCTCCTCAAGAATTTTCTGTTCATGTTAAATGCTGAAAGTGTGCGATATTTTCACAAACGAAATAGGATTTCCCAAGAGTATAACCAAGGTCTTACTAGGACCTTCATCTAAAAACCTCTAACTGTAACACCACATAATATAATATAAACACTACCAAACCCACTCGTGGAATCCCAACTATGTAGGGATTATAGAAAACAATCCCATTATTCCAAAAAAATCACAGGTTATTACTCTACCACTATGGAATGATTCTATGAAAGGGTTTCTATCTCCCAGGGCCACAAAAATAAAAGGGGTCAAATTAGAAAACATCAATTGAATGGTCGGGACATTCTCTGACACTTCATCACATAACCTCACCCTAAACATTCATGTCTATGTAAATGGTCTACCGCACCTTGATATAATATGTTTTGAGTGACACTAAATCCCCGACACTGTTCTAATCTTATCATAAAATCATGTCTTGGTGGGGAAAGTATCTCCCTTATTCATGATATTCAACCAACATCAAACGGCACCACATCCTTCTCGATTGGGTCACATATAAAGCCATAACCAAACAAAAAAAGGTACTAATAGAAAACAAAGGTATTCTCAAATATGCAATGGGTCTTATCGGTTCCTCTGTCAGAACATCCATCATGTGGTTCTACTGATGCGCCTCACCACCCTAGTTAAACCTTAGGAAAAAATAGAAGAAATTACAAACTACCCACTATAGTGTCTAACAATTACTAATAAAAAAATAAAAAGTACACAAGTTGTGACACTATTCATCTATAAAGAATTTGGGTCAATGGCCTCTACGGCCTGCAGCTATCTTTTCTCATATCCACCAGCACCTCGGTCCTGGTGTGGACCACCTGGGGTGGTGTCCGTAACACATCGAACTACCTTCCATCTCCGATCGCACTTCTAGCTCCTCGACATCATCTTCCATCATAGGAAACTCATTTCTCCATGTGTTGTCTCTACTATGGTGGAACTTCACCCATCTCCCACAAAGTAACACGATGGGTAGGTTAATCTATTGATATATAGACCAAGTTATCACAAGGGTAATACATCCTCTCCTACAGTTTTATAGGTCTTCGATGCTTCACCAACACCACAAACCCATTTTCTTGTGTCTATGAATGGGTATTCCTCTAATGTTGTGATCCTTTCACCCATCATCTTCATGCTCCCGCAAATGCCTCAGCCCCATGACCACTATTGTTTGTCACATCCCCATGTTCTACAGCATGGAAAATCTTCACAACCATATCTCACTCCAACACTCTATCATAGGTGGGAATGAGTAGAGTTGTCATAGATTCCATGATATCCTTACACAATCTCAACATGAAGATACTTTCTCTAAAAAATGGATCCTGGAACATATCCATCGAGTATTATGACAAGCCTATGAACCTAACCAAAAAACATCACCACTGTCATTCTACCATTCAAAAGCTATAGAAGCTCTAGGATATGTAGTGATATCAACATGGGTGGGTAAAATTCTTCCTCTTGGAGTGTCTCAAACTCCTCCTAATTGAGTTTCACCTCATTATGATATTGTTTCATCATAATCCACAATCACTCAGCTTAATCCTGTATAAGGGTCATCTCTTAGACTAGAAAATGATATGGAGGGGTCCTTACTAAGAAGAAGAATCATGTGACTAACTCCATCAAGTCATCTGTATACAGGGAGTGTGGATCACCCCAATAACTCTGTGTTCACTGACTCTAGAACTCATGTTGCGCACTCATCCAATGCACATCTAAATCATGTAATGTCGATGAATCATGATTCTCAACCAGTGGTGGCACCACCGAAAGACCACCCGTAGGTACCACCTCATAATTAGTGCCATGCACAAAAGCCTCCACGCAGGGTAGATCAACTTCATGAACATGTCATATATTCATGTCTGGATATCATCATGGTGGTCTCCTGAAATAGAATCAATAATTACAATGGTAAAAGAGTACATATGGTGAGATGACTCAAAATTTATATGAAAAAAACCCAGTACTATATGTTGCAAGAACCATTTATTTCCAATCAACCACTACACAAATGTCCTGATTCAAAAAAATGTTATTAGATTCGTAATGAATGAAAACTTCGACCTCTGCACCAACACTAGAGGACATGGGCTTAGAGAAAAAATCAAAAAATCATAAAAATTTCTTTATTCATCCCAAAACAATCTCACAAAACTATGGTCTCAATGGGGAACCGTCCACCTCTTTTCCCTCTTTGTCATGACCTGATATTACGGGGCATGGTCCAAAATTCCCCAATCTCTAATTTAACAATCTCATCCTTGAAACTAGTGATGAAAATGAATATCACTAACATGGGAGGAATTTCTTATGTACCTATAAACATGAAAACATATCAATCCTCACAAAATGATGATTTGTAAAATCCAAAAGCAACTAATGCGTGCATACATATATATATCGCAAAACTAAAGGAATTTTTTTACTAAAATCAGAAATGTTAAAAACAATACCCCACCAAATAAAACTATAAAATCATCCATCCTACTCAAAAGGATGGGATTTATATCAACTACAACTACCAGAAATCTACTTTTCCAAGCTCTGGTAAACACATTGGTATGTCTATCTCACTATGCTTTTCCTACCTCATGTCCACCATGGACTCCATCAAAAGGCCTATGGTCTAGACAAGACACAAAACATGTGAGGGAAAATATAGTGAATTGGTGAGTATAAATTACTCAGTGGGTTCCCCAAAAAAAACCCAAAAAAAGAAAGAAACTGTAAGAAAATAGTCCGCTCAACCATGCTAGAGGGAAATCCAATTGATAGAAAATCCCCATCTAAAACCATCCTCAGTTGTACATGAAATGTCTGGGTGATCTACAAGGGATTTCAACCACAACATGTGACAATAATAGAAGGAATCACATGAATCACCCTGTACACTCATCTTAGACACCAAGTCTCACCAGGTTCCATCCTCATATCCAATAACATGATAATTTTCATAGGCTATAATCATAACATGAAACTAAGAGAACATACTCCATGAGATCAACCATCCCATATAGAACCCATCCAAGAGATGAAACATATTGGTGAACAACTTTAGCATTCCTGATGGTATTTATAAGAGAATGTTCTTAATTAAGAACATCATACTAGGTCCACCTCTAGTTCCCAACACTAGATGCCATTCCATCTCTACCATGCATCTAGTCAATGATAATGAAACCATAGTGAATTGGCCCACCCATCAACAATGTACACAGTTGAAGGAGCATTACTCTAGAGTAGTCACCACGTGTATCCTCTCTAATAAGAGAGAATGGAGGTACTCATACCTCACCACTACCACACAGTTGAGGGAGTATTGATCCTAACTAACCCATGAAAACCATGTTTCTCCAACAAAGAGTGCCCCACACATCATTCATCTAGGGATAAAAAACTCTAATCTAGGTATCATTCACATAAAGTAGAAGGGACCTCACCTCGTAACAATATCCTATAGATGAGGGAGCTCCAACTCCAATGTAGGACCCACTCACTACTGCTACACGGAGATGTGGGAGTACTACTCATTAAGTGAGGATCTATTCCTCGACCCAATAGGGGATTACTAATAATGATGTACCCATTCCCTAATATGATATGTGAGTACCATTTTGTATATTGAGGTCTCACACCCTAACTCGGATAGGGATGACCACTTAGTGGCTAGAGGACCCACACCCTGGAATGATAAGGGATTATTGACTCTACCAACATGTTCACTATGTGGGAATCACACCCTAGCCAACAGGGGAGTACCAAACCTAGGATAGATGTCCTCATCCCTTAAATGGCAGGTAGTACCTATATTCCCAGAACAACGCATATGGAGGACTCATGCCCTATAACGACAAGGGAGTATCAACTCCTAGAATAGATAAATCACACCCTAACCTAGTAGGGGAGTACCGAATCTATATAAATGTCATATATGGAGGGAACACTCTCTGATACTGTAGGGGTGTAATGACTCCATAGAGATAGGACATACTCCCCTGTCCAAGAGGGGTGTACCTACTATATGTTCATGAACATCATGGCGAAACACACACCCTAATCCATTAGGGGAGTAACAACCCCATAGGATACTACCCAATGGTAGAAAACATGTACCCACAATGTAGGGAGTCCCATCTCAACCTAAGTAGGGAGGTAAGGAAAAATCATTCCCTTATCCATCAGGGGAGTAACAATCCTATAATCTCTCAACAAGAACTTCCTCAATCTCTGATATCAGCTTAGTACCTCTCTGGAAGAATCTTTCTTGATTCATGTAACCTCATATATTATAAGCCATAAAGAAGGATAACTTCGAATTATATGTACGAAATTCCTCATGATAGACTAATAACATTCTTTAATCCAAGTCCTGGAGAAGAAGATATGAATGGCATAAGATCCTCAGAGTATCTCCTTGTAGTACACGGTGTCACTGGGGAATACATATTAAGTGAGCCCACCCGAGAACCTACTCATGTATCTGGTCTAAATAGGTTCCTACAAATATATGGTTAAATTTAGTGTAAAGGAGTTTCACACTATTTCCCTCATCACCCCACCCCTCTCCGTGTTCCCCTTTTACATGGACTAGCCGACCGTGTCTCTCACACTCATTATATCCCATAGTACATGTTGTGTTCAGATAAAAGGCCACATTACCATGTAGGTTTCCCATCTCCATGTACCAGTCCCTATGTCTATGTACCATATTTATGTGTTTGTACACACCCATTTGATTCTACATGGCTAACCCAAGACATGTCCTCCAGATAACACGTTTAGAGATCTATTAGGTCGGTAACCCCTATACATGATATTTATTACTACAAAGTCATCACCAAAGAACAAGAATAGAATCAAGAGATGTTTCACTAAACTACATTCCATATAAAAGGAAAACCCAGTTGAAATTTACCTTCCAAGAACTATGATTCAACCCAAAACCCATCGATATACCAAAAATGGATCAAAAAAAAATTCCAATAGTGTTATAGAATATTAGAAAAATGAAAAACAAAATAGATAAGGAAAAAAACTAAAATCCTCATACCTCTATGAATAAATTTCAAAGAATATGTTGAATAACAGTGCCCAAATTTCTCAGGTTCTTGATTTGATGATGATCATTTTCAAAAATGGGGATCAACAACACTTTTCCTTGAGGATTCGGCTTTGTTTCTTTATCTCCTAATGTAGAGGAGAAGACGGTAGACTCTCCTTAGTCATGGAGAAGCGTGTATGATAGTTAGTGGGGGATGAATTAGTTTTAAAAAAATTAAACCAATTTATTCGCCACTCAATACCATCCCACTCAAAAAAACCTCCAAAAAATACTCATGATGTAGACAAACTTGGGTCACAACTTAGTAAAAAACAATATTGACTAAACCGCAGTCTTAGAAAACAAATATGACACTCCAAACGAAATGTATTTATGTTTCACGAGAAACTCTCTCTCTTTGTGTGTGTTATAATATATTTAAAAGTTTTTCTTAATATCGCTGCATCGAGGCTCAATGTCCCCCATATTCCCTCACCACCATAGCCCCCATCTTTGGAAATATTTCCCTAAATATTTTGATGTCCATCCAGCCAAAACTTGAGTCATTACATTTATGATGAATGGAGCCATTGGAATTATGGATATTGAGATCTAGTTTCGTTCATGAACCATCAGTGAAGGTTTCATTGATTTTGAAGATTATGGTTACATGGTAGACATAAGTATTATAATGATCTATATAATTCAACTCTTCAAATAATATTGGGCGATCATGAGTTAGTTTTGTTGTTTCCATGACTGGGTCACCATAATATTCAGAAATAATGAATGCTCGCACCCAATTTTTTGTGTCCATTTGAGATAGCGGAGAGGACTATATCATTGGTATGATGATTGGATATTTCATATTATTATATTTCAATGTAAAATGTTTTCATGTGTCATATCTTGAGCTGTATCACCATGGAACTTCTCATGTGTTCCTTGTATAAGATGTAGTGCTTGAGATAGATGTGTCCTTTGATGATTATATGGTTCATATAATAGATCTCAGTGAGAATGTTTTTTCTGGTAGGACTGTGGCATTGGAATGTGTTTTGTGGAAGTATGGTAAGATTTTGTAGGATACAAGGGAGGGGAGGTTCATATGTTGGCCTAGTGGCTTGAACATTTTACCTTGTAGGCTTAGCAATTCTTAGATGTTTATATTGATGATGATTTATTATAAGTTGAGACGGTTGTAATATCCTTTCTAGTTATGATGGTACATCCATCTTTAAATGTTTATTTAAATCCCTTTATAATAGATAATAATATATTTATATATAATAATATGGGACATGTGGGTGTCCAAGGGGTGGGGAAATGAAAAAAAGGTGAATAAAAGAGACTATAAAATATAGGGTGCAGTGTTGGTGAATAGTTAATATTAAATGTGCTTCTTAATTTTCTATCAAAAAGTGGTTAGTAAAATGTTTGACAATCCATTCAAGAGAAGAAAATAATTGGTTTCATTTTGGATTAATTCAAATTCAAATCCTCCACAAGGTTTGGGGTAATGTTTCAGTACCCCAGGAGACCATAAAACCTAGCCCCCCTCTTGGAAATAATGTGGTGCAATGATAGTCTTGTGTTTTGGCCAACTATGAGACCAAACTATGTTTCTCATTTATAGTGGTAATATACCATTTTATTATTAGGGGTTAATTGTTAATACATTAATTTCATCACCTCCCCATATCCAGTATTCTAAGAGAAAGCAAAGAGATAACCTTAATACAATGATTGTTCTTCCTCAATTTTCAGTTTTTTGAAGTATATTTTTGTTGTGTATTGATGAATTGGGTGATTCTGTTACTCCTTATTACCCTATCATCAATATGAAACAATTTTTTATGCTTTTTTTTCTTATTATGAATCCTATAAAATATTTTTTTCATTTATATTTTATGATTGGACTTTGAAAGTTATTTTACTTAGAATTAAGGCATAAGGTTAAGATTGTGTTCACAAACTAACATTAGGTTGGTGTCTTATTGGTATATCCCATAGTCTTGATGCAATAAATTATATTTATGTGTTTTTTATCTGGTTCCGTCAATATTCAAAATTGTGTCTATTGTAATAAATTTTAAATTGGGTGTCCAAATGATATGATAGATTCCTCGTGATCATTATTGGATTAGATTAGGGTTATTAGAAAATAAATATGGGCACTCATGGGGCGAGACACACACTTTAATAAGACAATTGTACTGAAAAATATTGGAATCAATGTTCTTTTTAGGATTAATCCATTTTAAATAACATTTGGATGATGAAATGGTTTGGAAAAATTATTTGGAATAACATGGAAAAGTTAAAGTGATTAAGTATTGAAAAGTTGAAAATGAGATGAAAAATTAAAAAGGATTGGACTTATGGTTAAATGATAAGAAAGAGCTTAATAATTATTTCAATGTGATTTTCTAATGAATTAAGAAATATCTTTAAACTAAGAACATGTTGAGTTTAATGAACTCTAGAAATGTGATAAATGTATTGGTGAACCTTTATTGATTTTTTAGATAAGTTTGTTAATAATGATGAGCCTTTAAAAATGTGAACAGATTATTTTTTGGATGTTGGACTGATTCACCTCTACCGTGGGTTATCTAGAATGTTGATCTAAGAACTACTATGCATAATATGCATCAGATAATGGATCAATGGTCAAGAAACCAAGGGTATGGAAGTGGAATTCAAAATCATATTTGAAATGGTCAGACATTGAGTTTTGAATCTATATTTTATACATGGACTGATGATCCTTGTTTTCCACTAGGTATCCTCTTTGTAATATGGTTTAGACGAAAAGAATGGTCCAAATATGGTTGGATAAATATTAGCAAAAAATGGAACTAAAAATTTATGTGATTGATTTAAATACTATAAAATTATCAAAGACAGTTTATTTTTCTATCGTAATTATTTTATGTACTCATAATTACAAATTATTAAAATGGATATTGTTATATAAACTATTTAGGGTAGACATCAATGTACTACTCATACCTTCATTGGGCCATCATCGAGTACCTACGCAGACATTATGAATGCATTTCAGGACAAAGTAAAATTCCATATTTATGATTGATGATTTTGGGAATAGGAATAATCCACGTTGAGGGGAAAAACCTGTTTATGGTGATATGTTTGTGTATTTTTTATCATTTATTATTTTGGGATTTCTCATGGAACATGACACTTGTTATATATAATATTTTATTATATTAGTTTGTTGTTACTTCCCTAGTTTGGAAATTCATTATGTGATGTTGGTTGTATTTATTATAATTTTTTTTCAATGTTTATTTTTATTTAAATATAAAATTACACTAATAAAGAGGTTATATTCTACCCATAATCTACATTTTACCGTCCCAACTAGTTGGAAGCCTCTAGAATATGAGGAGGCATGATTGATGTTATGTGTTAAAGCCTCTTATGGAACAATATATATTGGCATTATGGGAGGGATGTTAATGTTAGATAACTCCAAAAATTATTTTAGCATAATAGATATTTTTTATAAAACATTTAAATTATCATAGGAAAACAATATTTTCATAAACACGGTTTTATCCGGAGTAAAATTAATTAATTTTTCTATTACTGACCTAAATAATATTTGAAACATAATTTGAAGATCATGTGAAGTTTTATTCATATTCATCAACTGAATCATAATCAATTTCCATTAAATATACAAATTTTTTCCCCAGTATATGATAAAACACCATAGGAAAATCCTTCCCAATGATGAGATTCATAAATTTTTTCCATTACATGCTATCAATGTCATCTTATTATCTGTATTCATAACCAAATACAACCATTGATCTATTTCCCCTTCAAATTTATTAAATAAAATGGTTATATTTTGATGTTATGACCATTGCATGATATAAAATATGTTCTCTAGGGAAATATTACAAACATTGGCTACCACTTTGTAGGATAATCCATTGAATGGTGGTAGATGTTACCTCATGAAATTATCCAATACAAACAAGTTCCTACGTGGAAGATTGGGTTACTCTCTATAACGGATTCACCCACCCTTAATTCATTGTTTCAACTCATCCATCACTGTATAAAATAATTTTATTCCAATTACAACCATCCTTGCATACTAATTTGGAAATATATTTTTCTTTTTGATTGAGTTCCCACTAATTATTCAATGTTTCCTCTCATAAATATCCTTATGAACAAACATATTTTTAAATAAGATACATGGAATTCCTAAAATGATATTTCATTTTATCTTCACTATAAGACATAATCATTCAATAGAAATCGATTATCATTATCCTAAACTATAATTTTATCTATACAATCATCATAAGAAATATTTATTGTCCCAATATTAAAAATTAGATAATATTTTGTTTCATTCATGAATTCACATTATACTAAATTGACTGTCTTTTTAGGTTTAATGTTTTAGAGAAACAGGCCACACATTATACATTATAAAACAATGTAATACCAGGAGGACCCGTCTGATTAATATCCAATATTCCCATAATATAAATCATTGGAAATAAAACATGATTTTTTTTATAAAAAATTTCACAGCATTCATATGGACTTATTCCATTCCATTACCCATTCATAAATAATGAAAAAATATTTTAAAATATGGGATGAGAAAAAAATCTCAATACGGGACATTTAAAAGAATAAAAAATATTATTCCAGTGGAAATAGGGAACTATCATATAAAAATTACCTTTTTCTTCATTTTTTTCTGATTTGGAAATATGTCATTTTCACATTAAAAACAAAAACACTTTTTTCACAAATGAATTCAGTTAAAACCAATATAAAAAATTAAGATCCATTTTTAATAACTATAAAATACTATTCATAAAACCAATTAAAACATTTTAATTAGAATATATATAACCAAAATCAATTTAATAATTTCTAAATGTATTGGAGAGATAAATTGGTGATGACACTTTATATAAACTATATCATGATCTCCAATTTTTTTGAGCATTACAAGGGATCAATCCTTCATATAATCCATATTAGGAACACTTGTTAGATGTAATTGTAATGAATCGGATATTCCCTATCTTATTTTAAGAAAATTGTTGGGAAAATTCAGTGATCAGGCATTGATACTGAGTGTGATTACGAGGCCTAGGTTTCCCACATTGGTCAAATGAAAAATGTTATTTTTTTAATAGTGTGCATGAGGGTTCTTCCTAGAAAAATTTAATAACTATTGAATGAATGACTGTATCAATTATATGAGGGAACCATTGCATTTTGGATGGATATTTTACCCTAGGAATGACTAAACGTTAGTCGGTGCATGTCACTTGTTAGAAAACAGGAAAAGGTTGTACCCATAAATAAAATACTCAAATAAAATTAATTAATATAAAAATTTTATTAACTGATAATCACTGACCCAGATTGGAAATCAGATACCACCATAGAGATCATAATGGGGAGTTTTCCATTGGTGGATCCTTATAATGACTGGTGCTTGTCGACTGCCGATGTTAATTTCTTGACATGATAAGAAGAAGAAAATAAACTGAAAGAAGTTTATTTTATTTATTTTTATGATTTTATAGTGTGGATACCCTACGATTCTATAATGGGGCAGCCCGTTCTCTTCCAAGAATGAAACAACATGGAAGTGCTGCAACGATGAAATGCCAATGCTGAAATGTGCTTTCTTCTTTTAACAACATGACAGCGGTACATTATGAGATGGACAATATAAGAGAATTTCATTGGATGCTATATAGAAAAGAGTTGGGCAATGGTGGAAGATTGACCTCCTTAGCATCCAATTAATCATGGACCAAGGATCAAAGTTCAAGGATCGATGAATGATGATAATGAAATCGCGTGTCATAAATGATCGATCCAAATATGAGTAGGGTATTGTTTGTTGATTTCTTCTTTCCCATCATATTAACATTCTATGATGAATTTGAACCAGTCAACAAATAGATTGGACCATCAATTCGTCATTTTAACCTGATAGGTTTTACTTGTTTTTGGGGTTTTGGGAGATTGATCATAAAATTATTATTTGATTAGAAATTTCTGTTTTAATGGAAACAAACCAAGATATACATGATCATTTATCGAGGTCCATTCTTCCTTATTGATTCACATCTTTCCCCCTCTATTCTTTATGCATCATGGGTGTTCATTATTTGGCTTGCAACTAGAAAATTCATGATCGATCATTACACAGCTAATTCCTGGCAGAACGATCCCATATCACAGATCATGGAATTGACATAACATGATGGAGTTATGATGAAAACATTAGAAAACGGGTAAAGGAGGTGTGGGAGATATCTCCACTCAAATGACGTCACATCAAGATGGGTCGTGGAAGGGATCAGAGCCCACGATAGTAATGGTGGTGAACCTAGGATCATATTACAACTTGCGTATCGAGAATTAGAGCACCGTAGAGAACCTGATGGCCTGTGGAATGGTCCATATATGTGTTAGCACTAGGGTCTAGTGCTGGCTGATGAAAATGCATGTCAGTGCTTCTAAGGATGGACAACAATAGTGGCATCCATAGAAGTCTGTGATAGAAGCTGCAGGGCTAACTGGATACAGCATCACTCGCGTTGACTGGTCGCATATGACTGAGCAGCATGTAGGAATGGGGGTCCACATGAGTGGACCTGGCAAGAAGGTTTCTACAATGTCGATGAACTGCAGGGCCTAGGAGGATGCAGCACCGGCTTTGTCTTGCAAAAGGTAACTAGTCTGCGTGACCGGACCAGGAAAGACAAGAGTGGCGTGAAAGTTAGTGCGGTGAAGCACGCATCTTGGCCACATTCTAAAGGATCCGGCTACACAATGTGGGTTGGATTGGGAGAACCAAGCCTCTTAGTGTGGACTTACGGGCTAGACCAGGTGGATTCGATCGAACTGGGATGGGTCAGACCGAGATTTAACTATCCTTTTTCACTAAAATAGCCATAACACTCAAACCGTGTGTTAGTTAGGAGAGATGTTTGCAGGATTAGTACCTTAGCTATGAGGAGGTCCGTTTGTGATACTCTATGTTATCATTCATGGTATTCGGTGTATGATCTATTTTCTTGAGTATTTGGTTCTCCCAGAATGAGTGCTCTATGGATTTAATCCTATAAATGGTTGTGGAAAAGATGTGATGTCAGTCTCCTATGAAGTCACAATGCTTGAATCCTAGGATGACGTGGATTGGGTGTCATATGAAGTCATGGAGTTGTTCTCCTATGATTATGTAGATTTGGTCTCCTGGAAAGATTCATAGTTGGTCTCCTATGAAGATGTGGAGTTGGTTTCCTACAAAGGTGCGAAGTAGGTCTCATGTAAAGACATGGAGTATGTCTCTGACAAAGACGCGATGTAGGTCACCAATGACGATGTTGAGTGAGTCTCTGGTAGATAATGTATATCTCATCATATTTGAATATGCCTCAAGTCGAATCTTGTGGATGTGGATGGGTTGTGATATCGAGACTCCTTATCTTAGGGAGACCAAATGTCTCATGAAACTTCGAGAGGTATAAAACAATATGGTCTGTCAAATAATTTTTTCTAGACTAGTTATACATGAATACTATCCAATAGCTCCAAGAGTGAGATATCCCAGATCAGGAATGCTACAAGAGGGACCATATGGCTAGAAGGGAATGAGAACTTGTGTCTTGGAATAATTTATGAGTATACAAAGATGTTCTTATAATATCATTTATTGAGAAACTATTTTGTTGAGGTAAAAATATATTCTTACTGGTGTTTCGTTTGTGGTATTTTACATTTAGTTTTTTGGATCCCATAAGAGTATTGTTTTACGCACACCTTCACAGGCCTTTCCCACATGTCTTGTGTGATTTGCAGATGATCGAATCATTGACGGTGTTCCAGGATGACCCGATCCAGCTAAAGCCTAGTGTAATCAGACATACCGTGGTGTGTTCTGGTGGGTTACAAATAGTATTCCAATGCTCTACCTTGATGTTGGATTTGGTGGGGTTTTCTATGGAGGTGTTCTAGAGACTTTTACTTCTACTTTTAATTTATGTTGTGCTTATATTCTAACACGATTTTACTTTATTGCTTCACTTTTTGGAAAACACTATTGTTCAGTTGTAGTGGTATGCATGATTTTTCTATACATAGGTTTTTTAACTCCATCATATTTTCATTGGAATTTGATTTAATGTTTATATGTTCATAGGAAAATTCCTCCCATTTGTGGGATATTCCTACTCTGCGCTAGTCGTCATCCCCTGGCCAATCCAAGGTGGGCATGAGGTAGTCACGAAACGGGCCCTTGGGGACAGTTTGTGATAATGATGGGGGACAACCCATCATATAGTGTGTATCAACCTCACCATTTTTTCATAGAACTTTAATGTACCCTACCATGAATAAATCATTTTTTTATTACACCTCTTCATCATAAAACATTTTTTATAACACTTTTTAAAAAATATAAAAACACATTTGTATTTTATTGTACTATTTTATTTCAAAAACCAAATTACAATAAAAATCATTCCAAAATAAATGAAATAGGGATTTTCATTAAGGGAATGAAGAAATATTTCAACAGAATCTTGAAATTAATGAATGATCAACGGGAAAGAAAAATCCATTTCTGTCCCAAATGTTTATAATATAACATTACTTTTGTTTTTTTGAAAAACTAATACATAAAAATGATATATATAATTAATTTTAAAAACATTGATATAAAGTAAAAATAGAAATAAAATGTAGTTCATAAATATTTTATGTTAATATAAAAAATTAATAATTTTTTTTAAAACATGAACATGAAAGATAATGAGATTAAAGGAAAACAATAAAAGGGAATTTTTTAATAAAAGATCCCCTCATAACATTGGAAACACTTGAATCATTAGTCACATGAAAGAATAAAATTAATATTATTTTAATAATATTTGAATAGTTGAATTCAGGAAATAACATTAAAAGGGGATGCTTATGAAACTTAAAAAGAATATAGGTTGCACTTGAGCCTCAGCCCAGTTGGTGAGGACTCTTTATGTTCATCCAAGTGAACCAGGATCAAATCTATGTGGAGGATAATTTCTGGGGGTACAACTACATTACTATTGATGTACTGTTATAGGAACTATATAGAAATGTAGCATGTACTACAGTTGGAACTATAGAAGGCACTGTTTGGCATTGTAGCTGCTGTGAAAATTCCCCTGTTTGGTCCTTCAAGCCACCGATTTGGTCCCTGAGTCCTTGAAGGCCTTTGGGCCACCCAGTCCTTCGGGATAGTATGGAATTTGGGCCACCTTCTATGTAGATGAAAACTAGACAACCTAAAAGTATCAAGCTCCTGAAGGAGGATTAGTAAGCAACTTTCACCATAGCAGAAGCTAAATGGATTGCAAGAATGAATGGGTATGGCACTTTCCATCGGGACAAGCCTGTGCATGCACGAGAAAGCCTAGCAGAATAGCCATGCGAAGGTAGAGAGCTGATTTCACGATGAAGACATAGCAGATGAGCAGTTCCAAGTAGTTAGTCTGGGTTGTATGTAATGTTTGATGCCTATGGGAAATGAATTACTCAAAGGCCTACTGGCCATGTAATACATACTCTTGCGGGCCTTATAAGGGTTCCACCTTGTGAGGACCCATCCCCCAAGGCCCATTCCATGGCTACCTCAAGCGCGCCTTCCATAGTTCAGGGGCAGGATACTAGCACTGAAAGGAATATCCCCTAAAATGAAGAAGCCATTTCCTATATAACCTTTAAAGACACTCATCCAAGAACACATAAAATAAGAACACAAGTAAATTGTATACCAAAAAGAGTGCTGAAAGTAAGTGGGGAAAGAATAAAAACCCAATAGTAGTGGTACATGTACAACTGAAATAAAATAAAACTGATGAAAGAGAAATATAGCTACTAGGTGGTCCTCCGAGGATCCTACCTGAATGGTTGGAACAGATCGCCTCCTCAGCACTCCATGTTTGCATATCTCCTCTGCATACCAACACATTGTATGGTCGAACTCTGGACACTGTCTAGCCCTTTTACCCTCAGCTTCGTCCACGCTGTCTGTTGTCTACACCAAACACAACAAGGTACGCGCATAGCCCATGCAGGGTTGTGTGTAGAGACACTCAGTAGGGTCACCAAGACCCTCATGGTCTCAAAAAATATACAATGGATAAACTGCAAAGCATGAAATCAACTGAAAACCCTACATAGGTTTATGCCCATACATATACCAAAATTATCATGTATACCCATCTCAAACATGGGGAAACTTAGGGTCCAACCCAAAATCCCAAAGATCATCTGTTCCACAAAGTTAGGAATACCAAGAAGGTATGTACCACATAGGTATGGCACACATAAAAATACCACCAAAGTATTACCACGAAGTAAAATAACACACATGTATGGACTCAGATCACAATAGGTATATCTTAGGTACAGTAGTATAGATGATTAGATGTAACTATTAAATCATATAACTCTTTTAAGAGGCATACCCAAGAAGGATCCCAAATTACAGTCCCATCCTAGATCCTTGTACATCGTTAGACTCACACAAGAGCCTAGTACATCGTCAGTACGTCGTCAAACCCACACAGGATCCTAGTACATCATCAGTACATCGTCAGACCCACACATGATCCTAGTAAATCATCAGTAAGTCATCAGACCCACACATGATCCTAGTACATTGTCAGTATGTCTTCAGACCCAAAACGAACCTAGTTTATTTTCAGTACCTCGTCAGACCCACACAAGATCCTAGTACATCGGCAGTACGTCATCAGAGCCAGCTACAGGGTTCCCACACTATGCTTGATCATCTTTGGGAAAGTCTTCTCCTCATGCTACTGGTTGATACTCCAACGGCCACGAAGTCCTGGGAAGAAGTATCCCAAAGGAGTGCCACATAAAAGGGGTCTCAATGCAACAGAAGACACGTCAATCAAATGCTCAGTTTGTATATTATTGGCCTTTTAGTCCCGAGGGCCCGGTTGGATTTGGGGTCGATCCTACCTGATTGTACATCAAACAGCACCAGATAACCAAATGGGTCACACTATTACAATTGACATGAAATAACACATGAGATGGACTACCCATTTCTCCAAAACAGATACCCAGTGGAAAAGTTGAATTTCACTACAACACGCGCGAACCGGGTCTCGTGGGGTCCGCACATCGATCTTGACTTAAATATCAAAAATTGGCCTTGAATCATCCATCTTAATTTTAGGGTCACAACGACACAAACGGTTGGTCAGTCCGACACCGTATGAGAGAGATATGTTGGTTATATGTTCGTGTAATAATAATAATAATAATAATAATAATAATAATAATGATAATAATAATAATAATAATAATAATATTGGTTGTTATTGGGACCTGAGACCCAAAACAGAATTTAGTATCCAACATTAGACTTGAATAGACCGTATTAATTCCAGGATCACATTTCCACTAACGGAATGTCAATTGGACGTCGCACACTGGAGTTATGGCAGGTCAAATATTTAATAATATTATTAAATCTATTAATTCACAAGTGTTTCAGGTACCCAATCCCATAAACAAAAAAAAGACATCCAATATTGGATTCATAATTTCTTTCTCGAAGTGGGGGTCGTACTGCCACTGATGGATCATGAAACCGAGGTCGCACGATAATGTTATGGTGAAAACACAGTTTTCCCCAAAGAAATTAAAATAATTAAATTTTAATAGTATTATTAATATTTTGTTCTATATATTCCATGTGATATGTTTCATCTACATTTATTCCATGTTGAGCTACCATACCTATTAATTGACACCTTATATTCATTTTTAATATATCTATCCAAATAATTAACTTTTCTCTCCAATCTAATTCAAACATCTTTCACGATTTTTTTTCATATGCATGATCAGAATGTCGGCACCACCTCCAGCAACCTAAGCCACAATGCTTCTAAATTGTCGCGCCGCCTGGACGCTTCCTCTCAACTGTCCTCCACCACTGGATGCCGCACCATCTACCTTGCCTGAAGCCGCACCCTGAACACAGACAAGAAATCACACCGACCTGTCGCACCTTCCATGGGCCCCCAAATCTTTGTTCTAAACCCAAAAAATGTAATGATCACATATTCGTGATCCTCAGGTTGAGGGCTCTACATCCATATGTCGCACTCAACAGAATATTGAATTTTTAGCATGCATAATTATTGGCATCGAGAATGCATGAAGAACATGTGAAGAACGAAAGAAAAAGATCATAGTAATTGGGAGGGTCTATGATCGTGTTTGTTTGGCCATTGTCACTGATAATTCAGAAAATGAATAATCAACAAAAGGATAATTATCAAATTACAAAATAACCCATACCTAGTTTTCTCATTGGAGGTGGTGTGAGGAAGAAGACAATTTTGATGATATGGTGATGTCAGTGTTCATTTCTCCCACAAAATGTTTCCGATCCAAGATCAAGCGTCATCATCGATCTCTGATTTTAGAGGATTCTCTTCGTTGTAGTGGATGTTCTTAAGTGAATAATCTCCTTCCGATTTTTCAAGAGCTCTCCATTTTGTCAACAATGCTCAAACCAATTGGTGTAGTGCCAAATAAGATAATATAATAAACTTATTGAGGTGGAAAAACAATGGGAGGAAAACATAGATTTATCATTCATTAAAGGGCCAGTACAAGGGTCGGGTGGTCCCCACCATTGAATTTAAATTGGGGGTTTTTAGTTCGGGTGGTTTTAAATAATAAAATAAATGTTTTTATTTATTTCATTTTTATTCTTTTTACTCTCCAATGAAATTCACGAAAACCAACTTTCACCCTCGACCAACTGCGGTCATGGTGAAGGTCTCCATAAAAAAATATCTTCACTGCGAGTTCAACGGTGCCCTCAAATTTCAATTCTGAGCACTAGGTTAAATGCTAGAAAACTCTTCTTGCGTGTTTACTAAACGTACATGAAAAAAAGTATAGAAAATTATTAACAGTCACCCTCGACCCACACCTATCAAGGTTAGGCTCTGCCCAAGTGAATCACTCCCCAACGAAGCCAATGGAAATCTCAGATTTCCAGTCCATGTAACCATTTAAATATTATAGAATTTTAAATAAAATATTTGTCACTTAATTATTTTATTTACTCCCAAAAACCAACTTTCACTGGTGGCCCATGCCGGCCAAAAGTTAGTATCTGTTTAAATGAAACAATCCCTCAAATGTTTAGAGTTGGTATTAGATTTTCAATCCGAGATACCATTTTTGAGTTATAATAATTTGAAAAATAAAATAATTTATTTAATTATATTATTTACGGTTATTCCATTTTTGGGTTTTCTCACAGTAGTCCGGCACTGACTAAACTTATGTCACGCCTAGGGTAAACCCACCATCATGAATGTAACTATGCCCTCATATTTCTGATTCGCGTTACACTACTGAAAATTGGATCTTTCCCAACACTTCTATACCAACGGTTTGTAAAAACCGTTGGTATAGGCACCCTTTCCCAACGGTTCTCCCAAACCGTTGGTATAGGAACCCTTTCCCAACGGTTCTCCCAATCTGTTGGGAAAGGGAGCTCAAAACACCCCTTTCCCAACGGTTTTGGAGAACCATTGGGAAAGGGTTGGGTTTTTCCCAATAGTTCCCCCAAACCGTTGGGAAAGGGAGCTCAAAACACCCCTTTCCCAACGGTTTTTGAGAACCATTGGGAAAGGGTTGGGTCTTTCCCAACGGTTCCCCCAAACCATTTGGAAAGGGATCTCAAAACACCCATTTCCCAACGGTTTTGGAGAACTGTTGGGAAAGGGGTGGGTCTTTCCCAACGGTTCCCCCAAACCGTTGGGAAACGGAGCTCAAAACACACCTTTCCCAATGGTTTTGGAGAACCTTTGGGAAAGGGGTGGGTCTTTCCCAACGGTTCCCCCAAACCATTGGGAAAGGGAGACCAAAACACCCCTTTACCAACAGTTTTGGAGAACCGTTGGGAAAGACCCAACCCTTTCCCAATGGTTCTCCAAAACCGTTGGGAAAGGGTGCCCCAAAATCCAGCAATACACCCCGAAAAAAATATGCACCTATCCCAACGGTTTTGCAAACCGTTGGGATAGGTTCTTCGATTTTTTTTCCAGTTCTACTGCCCGAGAACATTATATAAATCTAAATTTTAAATAATTATTATAATACATATATATATTTATGAAATTATGTTTAAAAAAGTCATATTAGGTTAGTGGTTAAGTCGTTCTATTATAAACGAGGGGTTCAGGGATCAAATCACACCGAATGTATTTTTTTTGAAATACATATACCAACGGTTTTATAACCGTTGGAATAGATTTTCATATTACCTATGCCAACGGTTTTCAAAACAGTTGGGATAGGTCTATACCAACGGTTTTCCCAAAACCGTTGGTATAGACCTATCCCAACGGCTTATTTCGCCACGGTTCTCCAAACCGTTGGTATAGGCTATACCAACGGTTTGGAGGCCTATACCAACGGTTCCAAACCATTGGTATAGGTTAGTTTTCCAGTAGTGTTACCATTTAGTAGTTATTCTACCTTTTCAGTAAAACTGCTAACATGAGCTAATTAATACTCAACCAAACTTCGACGGATCATTCCCGACACTTTGGGCCTCGGAATCATGTACCGTCAGATTTTGCTATCTCAAAATAATGAAATATAATTAAAAAAATTATACATAATTTCCAGGACATTACACAGCTAACCCCTTTAAGGTGGATTATAAAAAATAAATAAAATTGATGGCCTTTGGGCCATTGGAGAGAAAAAGAATATAGATTCATAACAAAAAAATATTACCACATGAAAATAAATAGGGATGTTGTTCCTCACCTTGGGTATGACTTGTCACATTTGTCACTTTTATTTCTCAATAATAAGAATAAGTTTGTTATTTACGTTGCCTATAAAACTTTTCATGTTTATTATTCATTTTATACTACTTATTTCAATGGTATATCCAATTTCTTGATCAAAGATGTTTATATCGGGTGTTTCGATGATATGTGGCTTTCATGTCGGAAATTATTTCGATAGGATCACTATTGGTCAACGTGGTAATTATTAAATATCTCCATAATAAAAAAATGAAACAATAATCATATTTACATATAAATTATAATATTTAGATGAATTAATTAATGTTTTTTAATATTAATTATTTTTCAATAATGGAGACGATATACCATATGTACACATGAGTTACATTTCCATTTCTCAAGGATAATTATTGAAATAAGGTAAATAAAAGTTTATCATTAATGAATAATATATATATCATAAATAACATTTTCTATTATATAATATACATATATATATAATCCAATTCATTTGGTCACTAAAAATAGAATAACTTCGCTTCCTTGAAATGGTAGTCTACACATACACCAACGATATTGTCATATTTTAATGTATGAAAAATGATATATTATCTTTTCAGAATGATAATTATTTAATTTATTTAATTATGAAAAAACATATATCACGTATAATCATCTAAATTATCATTATTACCTTCCATTTAAAGGGTTAGTAAAAAATAAATCAAATTACTACATGAGGCAGTTTTCCGTTGTACACACGACCGACATTACCATATCCCGCATGGAATGGAATGTGAGAATGTATATGTAATATAATAACATCAAATAATAAATATGTACAAAAACACAAAAATATATGTAGTTTAAATCTATCAATACAATAATCCAATATAGGTGATGATAGGAAATGAATGACATTGGGCCACAAGGTGGTAGTTCTGCTTACACCTGACTGATGGGTTTGTATCCCATTTACTGGTATAAGAGATAAATTGAGGTTATTATGTTATCAAAAAAACTTATCCTTATATTGATGTTTTTATTCATTATATAAGTAAAATTAAAGAATATTTTTTATGAGGTGGGGGAATAAATAAAATGAAGACTCTCGGTTAAAAATGATTTCTCCTCTTTATATAACCTTCTCATATAAAAACAAAAAAGATTCACCAGAAGGATTTATGATAAAATAAGTAATCATGGATATTTTTAAGAATCTAAGTAATATATTTTTGGTAGGTATTTTTTGTGAAAAATGAATTTGAATTTGTGATGTGTAGAGGATATTTGGTGGCCATTTATAAGTGAGGGGAGTTGCACATTTGTAATTTTTTGAAATAAATTTTCTTTCAAAACTTTTTCACATGAAAGAATAATCCTAAATAAAAATTATTGATACTTATAAATAATAATGTAATAAATATTGGCATCAAATGTATTTTATAAAACTTTTTAGGTCATCTTTGATGTTATATTTTTAGTTTAAACACCTGTTAAATCCATTTTTCCTTAAATGTGGCAATATTTTTTTTACTATTCATTGTGGTAAAAAATTATTTTAAGCTTATAATAAAATATAAATTTTGATGGTCAGAAATATGGATTTAATTTTTGAAAATTAAATTCCCTATCTCTATAATGTTTTATTTCAAATTAAACATTCAGGCGTGATGAAAAATTGGGGTTTCCGAAAGTGTATTTTTTAATAAAAAATGATTATATATTAATAATATGAATAATAATAATCATTGTATGAATCCAAATAAATATTTATCTATATATAAAATTTATATTTAATATATAAAATTTATCCTTTTGTAAATTTTTTCGTTAATTATAATTTTGAATAGTTATAATCTTTATATTGGTTTTAAGAAAAATACAATTTCCAAAAAAAATCAAACTCACACTAAAATATAATAGAATGATGATTCAAATATAATATAATGGTTTAAAGATAAATAAATAATATATATTATTATTTAAATATATTTCTACATATAATATAATATTTAAATTAGATATGTTATTACAAAAAAATTATTTTTTAAAAAAACAGGTATTTTACAATATTCACTAGAAAAATGTATTTTACGAAAAATTAAAAAACATCACCCTTCTAAATTTTTTATATTATTATTTTAATAATGATTTTAATTTTTTCAAATATATTTCATTAATTTTCTAAAAATTAATTATTATACTTAAAAAAGTCAGTTTTACAAAAACAGTGTTTCTAAAGGATTCGATAACGTTACTAAATAGTAATTGATTATTAACAAAACAATTAATTAAAAAATTTGTATGATATATATATATATAATAAATTATTTAATAATTTTCAGAGCACTTAATTTAATGTATTGGTTAATGTCTCGGTTATATTGGATATATATTACATGTATCTTTTGAGCTCGGTGTTTCTTATCAGACATGCTACCGAAGAGATTTATCATTTCCAAAACCCTGAGTGTTTTATACTCACCCTTTTAATAAATTATCTTATCAATAATTTAAAATTACATAAGAAATTTTTTTGGAATTTCAAAATACCTTTTTTAGAGACACACATCATAAAAGGTTTAATAAAATAATCTCTTAATAATATAGATAAGAATGTTAGAAGGTCATTGAGAATAATGTATAAATAGGTTTCCATTGAGGATAACATATGTTGGAAGGGAAAATATTGACATTGAAGAAAATTATTTTTCCAAACAAAATTTCAGATTGTTAGTGATAAATGATTAAAATAAATCAAATGATTAGACAAATTTTAATGACCTGTAAAAATTTAAGGACCTAAACCACATAAATATGTGATGAGTTAAAAGACTATTCGATTCATCAAAAAAGAATTAAATAGGATAAAATTTTCATTTTAAATAAACTTTTATTATATTTTAGGGATTAAAATAATATATTGAATATAATATTAAGAAAATGTACTTACATTTCTAGTATAAGTTTCTCAATTAATAAATTTCCACTACACTCTCATCTTCTTTTAATAAACAGTATTAAAGATAATTTTTTCATGCATGAATTAAGCGAATCAACTTATAACATGTATAACATTCACCAAAAGTGTATTTATAAATATTAATCATATAATTATACATTAACCAAAACCAAAATTCATTGAATACTGTATTATGTTTCACAAAATATTATTCATACTTCTTTAAAATAACATTGATCACATAATCACGAAATCAAATTTTAATCCCATGGTTCTCTACATGGTAAAAAATATGTTCTAAAAAATATCTATATAATTATTATAACAACAATTTAATTTATAATGAATATTTGATAAAAACAAAGAAATATCATAGGCTAGTTGTAGGCATTGTACCCTTGTCAACCTTTAGTTGTGGGTTCATGCCCAGCATTCATTCCAGTTATGATGAGTTGTTGTTAAACCTTTAAGCTATACTTTTTTCATAAAATTTAATCATTAAAATTTATAATATATGTGATTATAATACATAATAATAACCATATTCTTCAAATATCATATAAAAAATATAGGATATCCAAACCTTAAAACTCATGTCAAAAAAATTGTTGGAATACATCACTTTAAACTAGACCCTTACATATATATAATCCAAAAAACAGCTCCCATATGTCATTAATCACTTTAATATCAAATCACTTGGAACCCCTAAAGGTTTTTTATCAAATTAAATATATTATTATCCCTATAAATGTACTATGATCCTTGAAGTTGTCTCCACTTCACTAAATGATAGATCATCAACTGTAGTGTCAGAAATTGATTTTGAAACACCTTTCTTTTTTCGAACATTATGATTTCCACCCTGAGTAAGAAATTATGGAATCACGTTAGAATAATCTACCAAATAATTTCATAGAAAATAAATTAAATTTTTTTATATTTATTATCTCATTAGTTTATTATTTTATTCTTCATTCATTGTAGTCATGAACTATGTGACTAAACATACCACCCCAAAAAACATTGCATATTCAGATAACATTCATGTAAATTCAATTTTACTACACATGGAATATGTTTTTAGATCACCTATAGATATATTAGTTTATTCATATCTATAGTCATTGCCTCCATTATAATTTTCTTATTTTTCATATCTTGGAACATAGGTGTTAATAAAATTCCATCTCAACCTTTTCACCATAACAAACTATAATCTCATATATTTTAAATTCTCTTAAGACCAATGATATTCATAAACATTGTTTCATTCCAGAGTAAAACAGATTAATTTTACTATTATTGTACCAAATAAAATATGTATAACACATAGGAAATATTGTAATTTTATCTTCATAAATGACCATTGAATCATTATCCTTTTTCTTCAATTCAATGAATTGTTTCTTCATGTTAATCAATGAAAACTGAAGGAAATATTTCTTAAGGGTAATATTCTTAATTATATAACAATACATGGAATCATGATCATCATTCTCTATCGTATTCTCACCCAAATATCATTGTATACAATATTATCCATTAAAATAAAAAATGAAAACAATTAGCCTATTATGTTTCAAACATCCCATGACATCAAATATCATCTCTAGGGAATTGATCTATCCATCAGATAACAGTAAGTCTGATGATCCACTGAATGATGATTGATTTTTCCTCATGATATCCTATACAATATGTAGGTTCCTTTTTGGTATATCATTACATCACTTTCATGGAACCAATCACCATTAATAGTTTTTTCCAACATAACCTCCAATGCTACAAAGTATTCTACTATACTTCTAATCATCTCAGGATACCAATTAGAAAGGATAATTTCAACTCTGATACATTCTAATAATTATTATATATTTAATATATTTTAAAAAAAATATAGATATTATTATATGAAATATCCTGATAAGGATGTGTTGGGAATAAATTTCTCAAGGTATCATTGAATCTTTTTTGAGGTGATGGTGTCTGTTGACATAGTGGGCCTCTATGATGTGTTTGTTGACAAAGCAGACAATGTTGTTAAAATTATGGGAAAATGGGGATTAAATGGGGAGTTTTCATGTTTTGGATATGTTGTAGACAATCCATGATTTAATGAATAACCATAACAATTGAATGGATTATCTGGAGGCTGTACAAAAAGAGCAGATAGAATTGTGTGTTGGTGTCTTGGTGGCTTGAAAAGTTTTGCGCCATCTATTTTTCAAGATCAGAACATAAAAATAAGGAAAATGGATGAGGGGCACCCATGTTTTGGTTTGGGTGTAGATGGTGACTAGGGAGATAGAAACTAGGGCTAGTGTACTTGCATGCATGAAGGGGACATTCCCACCAAAACTTTGGGTGACAAAAATTCCTATAAATTGAGAGCTACCCCTCCTATTTTTTCAGTGAAGATCAAAAAATAGATAAAATTAGAGCACCAGTGGTGTATTTGGGTTGGTCTCACATGTGGTGGTTTGGTCACAATAGTAAAAATATATTTAGATGTTTCCTGTAAGTTGATAGTTGTAGTTCAATATTTTTTGGGCATAAAAATGTGTGAGTCACCCAACTTTTGTTTTTAAAAAGGGAGTGTCATGCATGTGGATGGGTGTTACTTTCACGCCAAGCATGGAGAATCACACCAATGCATAGAGAAGCATTCCAGGAATTAAAGAAGCACGCCAAGCATATGGAAGCGTGCTGGTCACTCTAGGGCTGCGTGAAAGTTGGTTAATTTCCCGTTATCTTCGGTGAAAAGTGCGATTCATCTATGGATAAATGTTTAAATTCAACAGAGCATCTACAGACAAAGGAATGTCCATTAATTTGTGAAAATAAAGTGACCTATATGTTTTTAATATATGAGTGGATCTTCTATAGATGTTGTGAGCACACATTAGTTGAGAGAGTAATGGGAATTCATATTGTGAGTGGTTGTAAACTAGGAGGGACAGTGATTCTAATTCGATCTTTATAAACAACAGTGAAATTTTAGTTGATTTGGTACATCGACACACCACCGGTGTATTATCCTTGGGAATATCACAATGATGATGAACCATGTAAAATTTTTTGTTTTAAGTATATGATTTATTTTATGGTTATAATTTTCCATATGAAAGAGAGAGGTGTGTTTTCTTTAATGACATAACAAGCTCAATAGGGTCAATTGTTTTAATCTATCCTACCTTGATTCACCCCCATCTCAGAGTATCTAACCTCATGGACCTAACCGGAAGAACACTATTATCATTTGAACATGCACACAAACTATAACTACTAAAATGATAAGGTAAAATCATATATAAAGACCCATCATTAAGAATTATATAATCATATGTTTATCTTCTCTATGATTCTATGTTTGCACCTTCCCATTAATCTATAACAGCTATATAATTTGAAAATAATGAGAAGTCAAAATATTTTGAGGCAATTATATTATCATTATCTTAAAATGTAAATGTGTCTAAACTGACCACTATTACCAACTATTAACACCCACAATTAAAAATTATACAATCTTGTGTTTTATTGATGAATTCACTTTATTATAATTTTATTATCATTTCAGGTTTAGAGTTTTTAAAAAATTTCATAAATAATACATTGTAATACAATAAAATATAATGTGGGAACAACCGATTTGATTCAATTTTCACAATATATAGAATTTTTAAAATAATATTATTTATTTTTAGGGGAATAATTCAAGTATTTCAACATTAATTCTTATATATACTTATCCACCGTTAGGCCTTGTAAAAAAAATAAAATGTGGGATGAGCAAGAAAATCATAGTAAGTGTCATAAAACGAAATAAAATTGTTAATCGATTGAATGAAATAAGAAATCATGTATCAATTAAAATTTTATTTAATTTTATTTTATCATATATATAGAAATTCACATGAGAAACACAAAAATTTTTTTCTCAAAAGGATAATTATAAACCCTTAATAAGAATCTAAAAACCCTTTTCAGAAACATAGATAATATTATTCATAAAACCCTTTCAAACCCCTTTTAATTTGAATAAATATATATGTTAATTCATATATATTTATCACCCAATACATAGGATAGATATAATTTGGATGACCCTTTATAAAGGATATATTGACCTCGCCCATTTTTCATGAGATACAATAAGGATAAACACTTTGTATAATCCATATCAATATCATTTATGAACTATATTGGTACTCCCCCTGTCATATAAGATATATCAGTATCCCCTATAATTCATATAAATTTTAAGTACCATATCATGGAGAAAGAACATTACTATGTCATATCTTCATTATAAAACCTATTAAAATCCACCTTGGAACCCATTTGAAAAACCTTTTCTGATATAATAACAAATGTTTATTTTGAAAACGCATTTTAAATGCAATAATACATAGAAAAATGTTAAATGGTATTCATTGAATAAATAAATTACTCATTTAAAGGAATATTGAAATAAAATAATGATATTAGTGGCTGAAAAAAATTGTTCCAAAAATATTTGTTAAAATACATTTTTCCCTTTTTAAAAAACATTCTATAATAACATGTAAAGTTGTCCTTTTGAAAACCTTTTAAATGATAATAAAAGAGACATATCATGTAATTTATAAATATTGTATGTCTATGTAAAAACTGTTATTGAAACATTTTAAATACAATGATCTGGAAGATAATGAGTTGGAAGGAAAACATTAAAATATGATTCTTTAAAAGAAAAATCCCTTATCAGTTTGGAAGCTCATGAATTGTATGAATTATGAAAAAATATCATTAAACAAAACATTTTTTGTCTTTAGAATATATAATTTCAAGATATAACTTTTCATAGGGTATATATGTACACATTATAAAATAATATATCTACATAACATCAAAATATTCCTCAATAAAAGGATTTAGAAAAATTACCTAAACATGAGTCCAACATGTCATATACATTACATATCTTCTTGAAAATGAAAACATTTTAATTAATTTTTTTATTAAAAAATTTTTCATGTTTTTTATTCCAATTATTTCACTTATTACCATGTTTTATAGAATTATTGATTCATTTTGTTTATTTTGGGTGTTTCGAATATATTTGGATTATGTGACAAAAATTAATTTTTTAGGTTGTCTATTGGTCAATGAGTTCATTATTAAACACCTCCTGAAAAAAATAATGACATTATCATCATAGCTTTTAATCAATTATAATTTTTTAAAACAATAAGTAATGATTGTTATTAAAAATGAACCGTGTTAGAATCTTGGAGACGGTAGTCCATACATACTCATGAGTAATGATTCCATTTTCCAATAGTCATTTTGGAATGAATATAAGTAATATTATTTCATTATAAAATTATTATAATATCATAATTACTATATTATTTCATTATATATTTTTTAATATATCAAAAATGTGTTATGGTGATAAAAAAGGAAATTCGCATTGCATTAGGGAGGCGAAAGTCCCCCAATACAAAAATGACATTTTCATTTTTCCATGTATTAAGTCAAATGATATAATATCCTTTTTGAAAGAAAAAAATTCATGAATATAATTATCTTTTCATGAATATCACATATATTCATTAAATAATTCATCATTAACATACATTTTAATCATTACTGAAAAATGCATCAATTCGCTTCTATAGGTGGGAGCCCATAGTACAGATAGGTGTTTCTATTACATCCCACACATAACAGAATGTAATAAGGTATATAGGATATCATAACTCTAAATTGACAACTTTTCACGAGGTTGTAGTCCTCCATACACACAAATGGTGATTGTATATCCCCTTTGATAGAATACGATATGGATATATGATATTATAATATAATAATGTCATAAATGTATACATTAGATACATGTGTTATTATATAATCATAATTGGAGAATATTTAAATGATTTGGAATAATAAATAAAATAAAGACACATGGCTATGAATGATAACTATTCTTTAGAAAATATTCATAGGTAATTAAAAAAACATTAATAGGATGAATTTTTTATCAAACCACGGATTCAAGGATGTGCTTAGATATGTAAGGATGATATTTGAGTATGTATTGGCTGAGACAATAGTAACTTATTTTTTTAAAATCAATGATATTGGTTATCACTTTATAACTGATGTGAGTGGAAAACTACTTGTTTTTATGATGAAACAATTTTCCCACCTCTTTCACAATATAAAAATAAACCAAAACGAAACATTGTTGAGAATAATATAGGATAAAGTTGAAATATTTACACTAAATTGAATTTAGAGAATATTTATTTTCAAGTTAACCCTTATCAATTGTGTATAACCCCTAGATAAATCCATTTTTACCTTAACATTAGTAATTAATAATTCCAGTTTTTGTTATTCATTATAGTAAATAATTATGTTGACCTTATTAGATAATATAATTTATGATGATAAAAATAAGGAATAATTTTTACCAAATTAAATTAAAATAGCTGCAAAAATATAATTTAAAAATAAACGAATTGAGGTGATGAAAAATCAGGTTTTCAAGAAGTGTATTTTTCAATAAAAAGTTGATTTTCTATTAACTCATTAATTAATAATTATCATTTCATGAACCTAAAATAATTTTTATTTCTATAAAATATATATATTTGAAAAAAAATTGAGTTTCAGTTATTATTTTAATTAACTAATATAGAGAATCATTAACCACTTTAGAACCGTTTTTAGAAAAGTCATAATTTTAAACCTAAAAAAAACATTTACTAAAATAAAAAATAAAATTTATTAAAAACTAATAATTTGAATTAAGTATTTATAATTGATTTATATTTTAAATTAAATTATATTCAAAATATAATAGTTATTTCAATTCACTTATTTTACTTAAATGAGATGACTGATTTACAAAAATTTATATTTTTTACTATTAACTGAAAAATAAATATTTTATGGAAAGTCCATAAATTTCACACTTTCAAAATGTTTCTACACTAATTTCAAAAATTATATTCAATTTTGTCACATAAGGTTTTTTAAAATTTCAAAAAGTAAATTTTACCATTTACATACAAATTGGAAAAAAATAGTATTCCAAGAATACATATATTTTATTAATAAAATTACATTATTAAAAATTGATTGATTATTTATTGACAATTTATTAATAGTTTATATTCATTAGGCCGAATATATATTTCACAATTTATTTATTTCTATTCATACCCTCCATTTTAATTTTTTTAAATAGTTATATATTTATTTCGTGCCATTTAAGATTGTTGTTTCATATCGAACACTGCATAAAAACATTGATTTATTTTAAAAAATATCATGGTTTTACATCATAAGTATTTCTCCTGTTCCATACAACATTTGGTAGTTCAAATACATCTCTTATACAGACACCCTCTTAACCGAGGTGATATTGTCTACAAGTACCATCCTTAGTTGTATACACACAGTCAGGATATATTAACAATAATGGTAGGAAATAGCATATCCTAATCCTTAGTAAGTGAGATATATCTCCCAAACATGATCTAAAAAATACTTTGGCTAAAATAACTCCGTGTTGACAACACTAACCAACCTTTTCATCTACAACTATCAAGTTAATCTACGTACTCACAGTACTCTACAACATTATTGATTATTATACCACACAAAAAATGGGTTTGGATAATAAGTTTCTTATAGAGACCTTGATATAATAAAAATATTACAAAAACCCAGTGATTCCCTGTATGAATTACTAAAACACACATCCCACCCTTTATAAAAACCCTAAAGGTATTATTTATCGTGACCATACAATGGGTTTCGACTATATTAAGGGTCTCATCCCAAGACATCATATGCATTGGGACTACACAAATCATAACATAAACACATATTTTCTACTAAAAAGAATACAATATTAAGAATTGGAAATACCATAATGGATTAACAATATTTTTTTCATATAGTTTCACATTCACTTTCTACTAACATGGAATCCACTAATATAGAATACATATTGATTATGTGTACCATATAATAAAATTATATAGTAGCCATTATTTTTACAATTTATATACAATTTTTTCAAATTTATATTCTATTTATATTCAGATAATATATTCAAAAAGAGTTTAATTCCAGGTTTTAGAACCATTATATGAAATGAATTTAGTTATTAAAAATGATCATTTTTATAGGTTATATGTAAATAAGAACTAAAATGGGTTGCTTTTTGGAAACATTAGTGAGGAACATGATTATGATTCTATGTGTATTTGTTATGATTTTGGTATTACGTATATCATATGTTTTATATTCTCTAAAATGATGATGGAGTAATAAAAAATGAAAAGATTACCAAAAGTCCTTGAAATTGATATGTATGATTTTATACCTTTTATAGAATAATATATATATGAGATTATATGTAATTTTCTATGCACATGAATCTGTAATATAAAGAGTATTTTTATTTCCATGTAAGAAAATTTTCATGTTTCATTAAGATTCAATATTTTCATTCTCAAACAGAGTTAAGGCGTTATATGTTTTAACCAAGATATATAAGGTTGGTATTTTCAGTGGGATATTAACTAATACTAATGTTTTGTTTATATTTTGTAATGATTTTGAAGTTACCACTATCTCATATATAATGTACTAGAGGATATTCTAATTAGTTTTGAAAATAAATGATATTTAACTGAATATTACTATGTTTTATTGATACTACACATTATTCACAATTTTTGGTGATAAAATATATTATCTTCTAACATTATTCTTATTATATATCATGGAATGAATTTGGAATATAGTAAATTTGTCAAGATATTAACGATATTAGTGTGAAATAATGTGAATCTTTCATTATTTTTCAATTTTACCCTTACCTGATAAAGTCATTATTGGGTTGTATTGGATCAGCTACTTATTTTTCCTTTAAATTCAAATAATTGAATATATATTGGTATTGATCACTTGTAATTAGAAAATAAACATCCTCAACAAACTAAGATGGGAAATTAATAGATTGAGAATTATTTTATTGATAAAATATTTATTGAATGATATATCCATTTGTGACAAAGAATTCATAGGAACAAGTTTTCAAACCCAAGTACTTGTCACTTATTTCATCACTTAATCAAATTATATTTTCATTCAATATAAAATATTTTAATATTGTATATATAAAATAAAAAACACATTAATTCTATTAAGAGTGAATCCAGGTAATATTTTCAACCCCATATTATTTAATTCATATGGTCCCCACTAAAATATTATTCTTCCATGTGAAATTTTTTCAAACCCATAATTTGTGTGTGAAGACATATTTTTTTACTGATGTCGTGGTGAGAAATTTTTTTAACTATAATTATAATTACATAGTTTTATAATGGAAATGTGTTCCCTCTTGATCTGGAGATGGAATGGACCATGCTAACTAATGTCAAAAAACATAAATATATAAAAATATATTTAAAAAATTTGGTAAGAAAATTATGTGTAGATTATTATGTTCAAATTGATTCTATGACCATGTATGAATGTTAATAAAACCCATTGATATTTCTTTTTACACCATTAAATAATTAAAAATAATCATTTGGTTATGATATCATTATTAGGATGATTTTAACCATAAAAACATTTATTCAACTATTACTAATGTTTTGATGATACTAAGGTGTGGATCTATAAGAAATCAAACAATTCAAATTAGTGTATTCTTCAGATTATACAATGTTATTTTATGAAGGCCATTTCTCAATGTGAGCCATTATATTTTCATTTAAATAAGTATATAATGATTTTATTTCTGTCATCAATTTAAGGAAGTTTATATCTACATTAACCTTTATAGTATTTTTATTAAAATATATATTCTAACCCCATGATTCACATACATTATATAAGATATATAAACATTAAGATATGATATAATATAAAAATTCATTATGTACTACTAACCATTGAACAAGTTATGTTAATGTTTTTCCAAAAAATATGTATTGGGGAATAACATTTCATTTTTTATTCTATTAATTTATTCTTGACGGTGATATAAATATTATATATGAAAAACAAGGATTATATTTCACTATAATATATTTTGTTTAATGAACATAATATATTGAAAATATTTCTCAAAATTATTAGTATTTTGGTACAAGATAAACTGGAAAAAGAGGAGCATATGAGGTAAGGTCAATTGAATCAGCCATACTATTATCTAGTCATAGTGGAAAACAAATAATGTCTAGATAGATAGAATATATGAATAGAAATGAAAAAATAATATTTAAGGCACATATTATATAAAGACATTGAATTTTAAGCAAAAATATTATATTTAAGACAGAATTTTTTATAAATATCAAGAAGAAAAATACACTAAAAACCATATAATAATATATACCTTCAATAATATTTCCAACTGATTCTTTTCCAGAAAAATATTTCCTTTATATTTACAAAAACCACTAGACACCCCCATGTGTATTAAAAACATGAGTATATAATTTCAATGTTGATAAATATAATGGATGAATTAGAAAATTGTATTATAATATGTTTCTATATGATGATGTGTCTTTCTATGAAATAAGAATTACATCACACTTGATCTCCCCAAATCAATGTAAGTGTGGTTTCAACTTGCATTATGGAATAGATTCAACTAACGTAAAAATATGATTCCGTGTAATAAAAATAAACATTGATCGATACAGAAAATGGTATACTAGATATATTTAGAGAGATTATGAAAATAATCCCAAATAAAAATAATAAATGAATGGTGAAATTTTGAATGATAAATATAAGTAATTAAAACCATTAAAAATCTAAAAATGGTGAATAATTATATTTTATTTCCAATTTCTAATAGAATTTTCAATGAAAATGAAATACAAGATGGTGAAATACAGATAGAAATTGGGGAATAATTCTATAATGAGGAAATTATCATTCCTCTATTTGAAATAATCAATCAAATTCTAAAAATATGATAATTTTTATAGTGAACATTAAAAAAAATAAGTCTATAATGGAATGAAACACAGAGCATTGGAAGAATTTTATTAACCATAATCACACCACAATTTTCAAAAAAAAATTGATTTGTATATCATCCATAACATTTCATACCTAAATGTGACCTCATTTTAAATGAATATTCACTAAATATCATTATTATCGATTCTAGAAGCATAATACTTTACATTATTTGAAAACTACTATCATAATATTATTATATCACTAATTATATTTATCATTTTTCATAGTGAACTTCACACATAGTTTTCTTCATATAAATTCCCTACTGAAATCCATTCTTTATAAATTGGGGAATTGAATCATAACAAAGTGTGATCTAAGAGTCATAGTTGTAAAGACCCAGAAATTTCATGGAAAATTTCTTCTTAATTTTCTTTTGAATTTTACAAGAACGCAGTTTCTGACCTCACCTAATTCTGAGGCCTGGTGTGCCCAGAATCAATTTCCGAAGTTTGGCTTGGGTACGTTCAGTGAACGAACGAGCGAGTTTTTCTAACTTTTGAACTGGTGCCTGGAATCAAATTCCGAGGGCACCGATGAACTCGCAACGCCGATATTCGCTTAAGGAGACCTTTTACGAGGTTGCATTTTGTGCGGGTTGAGAGTTAGTTTTGGGGTAAATTAGATGAAGTTAAATAAATTGTGGAAACATAATTTATTTTTATCCATGTTGGTTATTTCCTACCAAAGGGAGTTAGAGGTGGGACCCACACCCACATAACCACCCTTGAGAGGATTAGGTGTGGTGGGGCCCACACGAGCCCTAACTCTTCAACTCCCCTTAAACTCCCCAATAACTCCACCCTATTATAATTTTGACAACTTGTGTTATTAATTAAGATGAGTGACTTAATTTCAAACTTTTGAAATTCAAAGTGGTTTAGTTGTGTAAATAAAACAAGCCTTAGACTTATTTTATTTGTGTTAGATTTCTTTTGCCACCTTGAGAGGATTGGGAAGCTTTCTTTTTCTTCTTCAACCTCGATGATGAACGCGAAGAACACTTAGGCTCCGACGAAGAACGTCGTCACCATAAGAGGAGAAATACGTGCCGTCTCTTCTCTTCTTCGCAGCCGGTGTGTTTCCGAAGATCGACAACGCCGCTTCTTTCGATCTTCTTCCCGTGTTAACTAAAGGAGACGCCGCTTCCACCTCGGGCATTCTTGGTCAGCTTACGAAGATTCTCGAGTGACGTTACCTCTTCGGATGCACCTCGATGTCAACGGAATCGACATTCGATTTCCCGACGCCTGACCTCTATGACGCTTGTCTTCCGCGGCTTGTTGACGTGCTCCGCACTTGAAACTGAGGAAGGGTTTTATTGTTATTTTATTAAACTTTTCTGTTCTTGACTCAACCATGTCAAACGTTGTGGTTAATCGGCTAAAATGTTATCGTTAACGAGAGGGGGGCCAGACCGCAGAAACACGGCCGAAACCCTCCTTTGATCATGATTGTTCTTGCGGATGGAACGGGATGGCATGGTGACGTCGCACCACGCGGGTATCACACGGCAAGTATTGCGTGGCGCCGCCGCGCCTCGCCGTGGAAAGAAATTCAAGAACACGATGTCATCGTGTTGCCTCGAAGAAAGTCGAAGGAGCCGCAGCCGGAGCGGGGCCGCGGCGGAGGGTCGCGGTGCCGTCGTACCGCGCCGGACGACAAAGGCCGCAGACGGTTCTGTGCCGCGGCGGATCAAGATGACCGGCGGCCAGCCGGGCCGCCGGTGTTGGAAGCCGGAAGGGGACCGGCATTTGCTGCTCCCGTTGAGAGGGAGCCGGCCGGCCAGGTCAGGCCGGCCGGAAAGGAGCAACCCGGGGGAATTAAATTTCCCCGACCAGTTAAACGGCCCCCCATAATGAGGGGGGGGGGGGGGTTCACAAGGGGGGCAGGTGCCCCCTCTTTTTCAATTAGCTCGGCCGAAACCGAGCTGGCAGCGCGCTGGGCGCATTGCCCCCAGCTGGACCATCGCCTGGCCGGTCTGCCAGGCCGGGCCAGGCCGCGCCGGGCCGGGTTGACCCTGTCCGGGGTGGGTGGACCTGGTTCGGGCCGACCGGGGGTGTCTCAGGCCAGGTCGGCCCGGGCCCGAAACCCCTGATACTGAACTGTTTAGGTTCAAATGCCCATAACTCAGGCTACGGACCTCCAAACGATGCGCTGTCAGCGGCGATGCGATCTTTGTATCGAGGCGGTCGTTTTGCTATATTGAACTAAAAGTTTCGGAATACTTTGAGTTCGGCCGGGTTGGTTCGTACACGAAACCAACCGGGCCCTCGGAGCGGAAACGCTCATATCATGTGCTACGGACGTCCGAATGACGTGCCGTCAGCTTTGTTGAGTTCCTCTTGGTGAGATGGATCTTTTGGCATACTCCGCCCGAGGTTTGGACGCAGGTGGAGTACGGTCGGGCTGGTTTTTCCTTAATAACCAACCGGGCCCCTGGGACGAAAAAGCCAATAACTCTTAGAACAGGCGTCCGATTGACGCGCCGTCTATTACATTGAGTTCCTGTTGACGATACAGAACTTTTGGATAAATCAACTCTAGTCTTTGTGACAGTTGATGTATCAGTCTATCGGCTCGTGGATCGGACCCTCCTGAACGAGCTTGCTGTGTGCGGGATCCCTAGTGCTGGTTGTGACTTCGACGACGACGATTGTCCAGAGATCCTCAGTGGACTGCGACGATGAAGACAGCTAGTCTTGTATCCTATGTGGGTCCTAGTTGTGTTGGTCTTGTATCCTATGGGGGTCCCATCTTAGATGATTCAATACCGGTCTTGTATCCTATGTGGGTCCAAGTATAGATGAATCAATGAAGACAGCTGGTCTTGTATCTTATGTGGGTCCTAGCTGTGCTGGTCTTGTATCCTATGTGGGTCCCAGCTTAGATGATTCAATACTGGTCTTGTATCCTATGTGGGTCCCAGTATAGATGAATCAATGAAGACAGCTGGTCTTGTATCCTATGTGGGTCCTAGCTGTGCTGGTCTTGTATTCTATGTGGGTCCCAGCCTAGATGATTCAATACTGGTCTTGTATCCTATGTGGGTCCCAGTATAGATGAATCAATGAAGACAGCTGGTCTTGTATGTTATGTGGGTCCCAGCTTTGATGGTTCAGAGCTGGTCTTGTATCCTATGTGGGTCCCAGCATCGATGAAACAATGAAGACAACTGGTCTTGTATCCTATGTGGGTCCCAGCTTAGATGATTCAGTATCTATGTCTGATCATCTCTTTCACCTTTTCGATGATGTATACCTGTGTGAGCTGAATCCTGTTGCTTTCCTGTGTGGATTGTGTTGTGTTATCCTGTGTGGATTTCATTTTGCTTTCCTGTGTGGAATACGTATACTTTCCTCGGTGGACTGAGTTGTACTTGGGCTCGGAGGTTGGAGCGTATTGAAATTTATGACTTAGGTATATGTATGGGCATATACCTAAGCAGTGTCAGTTGTTACATCGTGTTTGAATCTTCCTTTTGTGGTTTATCCTTTGTGGATTTTGGGAGACCTTCGGGGGTCTCGGGGTCCCTACTGAGTAGCTTATACTCACCCTTGCACGGGCTATGCCCACACTACGTTGTGTTGGTTGCAGACGACGGACAACATTGATCGTGGTTGAGGCTCGCAGAGCAGGACGGTACCTGGAGGTGGACCACTGGGCGGGACGTGCTCGGAGCAGATGGCTGGAACCGAAGAGCAGTGGAGCTATCTGTACCCACCCTTCAGGTGGGATTTCCAGTGGACAGCTCGGTGTAGCGGATTTTACTTTACAGTTTCGGTTTTCCCTTTTTGAGTTGTACTTTACTGTTGGGCTTGTATTTCCGGCCCCTTTTACTTTTCCGCACTTTCAGTTGTACTCTTTTTTCACATAGTGTTTACTTTTCCGCTGGCTTACTCTATGGTGCTTGTTTACTTTACAAAGGAAATGCCTTCCCTTTTTACCGGGATTTACACCTTGGTGCTAGTCGTCAGCCCCTGGCCTATGGAAGGCGGGCTTGGGGTAGTCACGGAACGGTCCCCGAGGACGGGTCGTGACAAATTGGTATCAGAGGAGTTCGGTTCTACCGCGAACTCTGATCTTTTCTATGTGAAGCAATAGTGTTTAGCGTATTGAGTGTGGTTATCAGTCCAGGGAGTCCAGTGTTGGTGTGGCGGCCGACATATCCGTATACCAGGACCCTGACTTTTGATTTCCTACTTAATACACGAAAACATTGATTGCATGTGTGTTTCATGTTTTCTTTGTGATTACTTGTGTCAGCTCACCAGGTATACAGATCTGACCGTGGCGCACCTGTTTCATTTCAGGATGGCCCCACGATGGCAGCCAGCTATGGTTCTGAGAGTCGAGCGTGATGACAGCCCACCGAGCGACGAGGCCTCGGTGCAGGGCTCCTTGTCAGCAGAGGCACCAGCGGTACCTTTACCCACCGAGCCACCGATGCTACCAGCCCCAGCCGCTGACGATGCATGTCGCCTTAGCGCGCTGCACGAGTTTCAGCACCAGCGAACACCCAGGTTTCATGGGGAGACAGACCCCCAGGCAGCAGAGGACTGGCTGGAGGCAGTCGTATGAGTTTTCAGGCTAGTGAGGACACCAGTAGACCTCATGGTGATCCTCGCGGCGAGCCTACTGCACGCAGCAGTGGGCCGATGGTAGAGCTTGATGCTCCAGGTGCACGACGAGACATCTCTCCTATGGACGGACTTTGAGAACATCTTCTGCTCCGAGTTCGTCCCAGCCACCCTCCGTGCGGTGCGCATTCAGGAGCTTCTTCAGCTGCGGCAGGGCAGCTTGATAGTGGCCCAGTACTCGGCAAGATTTACTGATCTCTCACGATACTCCACAGATATGGTACGAGACCCGTTCTTCCGGGCCCGGACCTTCGAACAGGGACTGAGACATGAGATCAGGGCTTCGATGATCTCCCTCAATATTCCGACGCAGGCAGAGGTGTTGGAGAGAGCCCTTCTAGTAGAGAGTTTTCTCGCTGAGCAGGCTCTAGTGACAGGGCCCTCCGCAGGACGGCCCGTAGCAGGGTCTTCTGTAGTTGGCAGTAGATAGGTGACGCAGAGGTCCAAACGGGCCAGACCATCAGATGGGCAGTCACTGGATGAAGATTCGGTTGTGCGGGGCACACGAAGAAGAGCCAGCTACACGAGGGGAAAGCATTGCTACGCATGCAGTGGGCGAGGTCACATGGCTCGAGACTGCTCGACTCGTCTTACAGATGAGCAGCAGGTGGTAGAGGGACCTCCCAGACAGAGGTTCGGCCATAGTGGTCCGCAGAGTGCAGGCGGACGAGGCAGAGGAGCTGGACGAGTAGCAGATGGTGGGAGACACTTCGAGGTGTTGCCACCGCCACCACCAGGAGGTCCGCCCCGACCACAAGAAGTTGGTGGACATGGGAGAGCTCAGCTTCAGGTAGCTGAGGCCTTCGATCATGGAGATCTGGGAGCAATTGGACAGGAGCGGAACTAGTCGATACATCTTTTGTACTTCTAGTTCCTTGTTGCTATTGTGTATCGTCTTGTATTATGAGCTGCAATAATAAAAGACGCATGCCTTTGTGATGTTTTAATTCCTGTCCTCTTTTGAGTTGTTACTAAGAGGTTCCAGTTTTGACTGTTGACTTGACCCTCACTTGTGAGACATCTACTGGAGGAGACCCAGTTACCACACACTGAAGCCGACAATGTGACTCAACCCTTGGAGGTGAGAGTAATGGTTGGCTCTCTTTGTAGTAGCGTCGAGGCCTTACGACATCATCCTTGGTATGGATTAGTATCATCCATGTCGGGATTGACTGTATTAGGCAAAGAAAGTGGTTCATCCAGGGGATGAGACCAGATTTCTCTTATCGGCAAAGAAGAAATCACAGCAGCTCTTGTAGGACCATAGAAGGTCCAGGTCATCCAGGAGCGGATGAGGATAGCTCAGACCCGGCAGAAGTCTTTTGTTAGCAGGAGGCAGAGGCCACTGGAGTTCGCGGATGGCGACCACGTCTTCATGCGGGTCTCACCTCGACATGGATTACAGAGATTTGGCCAAGGTGGAAAGTTGTCTCCATGCTTTATTGGACCCTTCCAGGTCCTCAGCTGGATTGGCGAGGTGGCTTACCGCCTAGCTCTACCGCCTTTGTATCCCTAGTTTCTGTTGAAGCTTTACATGGATGTAAAGACCTGTGGTGGGAGTAATGTAAAGACCCGAAAATTTCAAGGAACATTTCTTCTTAATTTTCTTTGGAATTTTACAAGAACATAGTTTCTGACGGCACCTGATTCTGAGGCCCGGTGTGCCCGGAATCAATTTCCGAAGTTTGGCTCGGGTACGTTCAGTGAACGAATGAGCGGGTTTTTCTAACTTTTGAACTGGTGCCCGAAATCAAATTCTGAGGGCACCGATGAACTCGCAACGCCGATATTCGCTTAAGGAGACCTTTTCCGAGGTTGCATTTTATGCTGGTTGAGAGTTAGTTTTGGGGGAAACTAGATGAAGTTAAAAAAATTGTGGAAACACAATTTATTTTTATCCATGTTGGTTATTTCCTCCCAAAGGGAGTTATAGGTGGGACCCACACCCACATAACCACCCTTGAGAGGATTAAGTGTGGTGGGGCCCACATGAGCCCTAACTCTTCAACTCCCCTTAAACTCCCCAATAACTCCACTCTATTTTAATTTTGAAAACTTGTGTTATTAATTAAGATGAGTGACTTAATTTCAAACTTTTGAAATTCAATGTGGTTTAGTTGTGTAAATAAAATAAGCCTTAGACTTATTTTATTTGGGTTAGTTTTCTTTTGCCACCTTGAGAGGATTGGGAAGCTTTCTTCTTCTTCTTCAACCTCGACGATGAACGCGAAGAACACGTAGGCTCCGACGAAGAACGCCGTCACCATAAGAAGAGAAAGACGTGCCGTCTCTTCTCTTCTTCGCAGCCGGTGTGTTTCCGAAGATCGACAGCGCCACTTCTTTCGATCTTCTTCCCGTGTCAACGAAAGGAGAAGCCGCTTTCTCCTCAGGCTTTCTTCGTCATCTTACGAAGCTTCTCCAGCGACGTTAACTCTTCGGACGCACCTCGACGTCAAAGGAATCGACATTCGATTCCCGCAATGCCCGACCTCCATGATGCTTGTCTTCCGTGGCTTGTTGACGTGCTCCGCACTTGAAACCGAGGTAGGGGTTTATTGTTATTTTATTCAACATTTCTGTTCTTGAATCAACCATGTCGAACGTTGTGGTTAATCTACTAAAATTTTATCGTTAACGAGAGGGGGGCCGGACCGTAGAAACACGGCCGAAACCCTCCTTTGATCATGATTGTTCTTGCGGATGGAACGGTATGGCATGGTGTCGTCGCACCACGCGGGTATCACACGGCAAGTATTGCGCGGCGTCGTCGCACCTCACCGTGGAAAGAAATTCAAGAACGCGACATCGTCGCGTCTTGTTGAAGGAAGTCGAAGGAGCCACAGCCGGAGCGGGGCCGCGGCGGAGGGTCGCGGTGCCGTCGCACCGCGCCGGACAGCAAAGGCCGCGGCCGGTTCTGTGCTGCGGCGGATCAAGATGACCGGCGGCCAGCCGGGCCGCCGGTGTTGGAAGCCAGAAGGGGACCGGCCTTTGCTGGTCCCGTTGAGAGGGAGCCGGCCGGCCAGGTCGGGCCGACCGGAAAGGAGCAACACAGGGGAATTAAATTTCCCTGACCAGTTAAACGGCCCCCCATAATGAGGGGGGGGGGGGTTCACAAGGGGGGGCAGGCGCCCCCTCTTTTTCAATAAGCTCGGCCGAAGCCGAGCTGGCAGCGCGCTGGGCGCGCTGCCCCCAGCTGGACCATCGCCTGGCCGGTCTGCCGGGCCGCGCCGGGCCGGTTTGACCCTGTCCGGGGCGGGTGGACCCGGTTCGGGCTGACCGGGGGGGTCTCAGGCCAGGTCGGCCCGGGCCCGAAACCCCCGATACTGAACTATTTAGGTTCAAATGCCCATAACTCAGGCTACAGAACTCCAAACGATGCGCTGTCAGCTGCGATGCGATCTTTGTATCGAGGCGGTCGTTTCGGTATATTGCACTCATGGTTTCGGAATACTTTGAGTTCGGCCGGGTTAGTTCGTACACGAAACCAACCGGGCCCTCGGAGCGGAAACGCTCATACCATGAGCTACGGACGTCTGAATGACGTGCCGTCAGCTTTGTTGAGTTCCTCTTGGTGAGATGGATCTTTTGTCATACATCGCCCGAGGTTCGGACGCAGGTGGAGTATGGTCGGGCTGGTTTTGCCTTAAAAACCAACCGGGCCCCTGGGACGAAAAAGCCAATAACTCTCAGAACAGGGGTCCAATTGACGCACCGTCTGTTACGTTGAGTTACTGTTGACAATACAGAACTTTTGGATAAATCAACTCTAGTCTTTGTGACAGTTGATGTATCAGTCTATCGGCTCGTGGAGCGGACCCTCCTGAACGAGCTTGCTGTGTGCGGGAACCCTAGTGCTGGTTGTGACTTCGACGACGACGATTGTGTAGAGATCCTCAGTGGACTGCGACGATGAAGACAGCTAGTCTTGTATCCTATGTGGGTCCTAGTTGTGCTGGTCTTGTATCCTATGTGGGTCCCATCTTAGATGATTCAATACTGGTCTTGTATCCTATGTGGGTCCAAGTATAGATGAATCAATGAAGATAGCTGGTCTTGTATTCTATGTGGGTCCTAGCTGTGCTGGTCTTGTATCCTATGTGGGTCCCAGCTTAGATGATTCAATACTGGTCTTGTATCCTATGTGGGTCCCAGTATAGATGAATCAATGAAGACAGCTGGTCTTGTATCCTATGTGGGTCCTAGCTGTGCTGGTCTTGTATCCTATGTGGCTCCCAACCTAGATGATTCAATACTGGTCTTGTATCCTATGTGGGTCCCAGTATAGATGAATCAATGAAGACAGCTGGTCTTGTATCTTATGTGGGTCCCAGCATTGATGGTTCAGTGCTGGTCTTGTATCCTATGTGGGTCCCAGCATAGATGAAACAATGAAGACAAATGGTCTTGTATCCTATGTGGGTCCCAGCTTAGATGATTCAGTATCTATGTATGATCATCTCTTTCACCTTTTCGATGATGTATACCTGTGTGAGATGAATCATGTTGCTTTCCTGTGTGGATTGTGTTGTGCTATCCTGTGTGGATTTCGTTTTTCTTTCCTGTGTGGAATACGTATACTTTCCTGTGTGGACTGATTTGTACTTGGGCTCGGAGGTTGGAGCGTATTGGAATTGATGACTTAGGTATATGTATGGGCATATACCTAAGCAGTGTTAGTTGTTACTTCGTGTTTGAATCTTCCTTTTGTGGTTTTTCCTTTGTGGATTTTGGGAGACCTTCGGGGGTCTCGGGGTCCCTACTGAGTATCTTATACTCACCCCTGCACGGGCTATGCCCGCACTACATTGTGTTGGTTGCAGACGATGGACAACATTGATCGTGGTTGAGGCTCGCAGAGCTGGACGATACCTGGAGGGTGACCACTGGGCGGGACGTGCTCGGAGCGGACGGCGGGAACCGAGGAGCGGTGGAGCTATCTATACCCACCCTTCAGGTGGGATTTCCAGTGGATAGCTCGCTGTAGCGGATTTTACTTTACAGTTTCGGTTTTCCCTTTTTGAGTTTTACTTTACTGTTGTGCTTGTATTTCCGGCCCCTTTTACTTTTCCGCACTTTCAGTTGTACTATTTTTTTACATAGTGTTTACTTTTCCGCTGGCTTACTCTGTGGTGCTTGTTTACTTTACAAAGGCATTGCCTTCCCTTTTTACTGGGATTTACGCCTTGGTGCTAGTCGCCATCCCCTGGCCTATGGAAGGCGGGCTTGGGGTAGTCACGGAACGGTCCCCGAGGACGGATCGTGACAAATTGGTATCAGAGGATTTCGGTTCTACCACGAACTATGATCTTTTCTATGTGAAGCAATAGTGTTTAGCATATTGAGTGTGGTTATCAGTCCAGGGAGTCCAGTGTTGGTGCGGCGGCTGACGTATCCGTACACCAGGACCCTGACTTTTGATTTCCTACTTAATACACGAAAACATTGATTGTGTGTGTGTTTCAATTTTTCTTTATGATTACTTGTGTCAGCTCACCAGGTATACAGATCTGACCGTGGCGCACCTGTTTCATTTCAGGATGGCCCCACGATGGTAGCCAGCTAGGGTTCTGAGAGTCGAGCGTGATGACAGCCCACCGAGCGGCGAGGCCTCGGTGCAGGGCTCCTTGTCAGCAGAGGCACCAGCGGTACCTTTACCCACCGATCCACCGATGCTACCAGCCCTAGCCACTGACGATGCATGTCACCTTAGCGCGCTGCACGAGTTTCAGCACCAGCGACCACCCAGGTTTCGTGGGGAGACGGACCCCCAGGCAGCCGAGGACTAGCTGGAGGCAGTCGTACGAGTTTTCAGGCTAGTGAGGACACCAGCAGACCTCATGGTGATCCTCGCGGCGAGCCTACTGCACGCAGTAGCGGGCCGATGGTGGAGCTTGATTTTCCAGGTGCACGACGAGACATCTCTCCTCTGGATGGACTTTGAGAGCATCTTCCGCTCCGAGTTCGTCCCAGCCACCCTCCGTGCGGTGCACATTCAGGAGCTTCTTCAGCTGCGTCAGGGCAGCTTGATAGTGGCCCAGTACTCGGCAAGATTTACTGATCTCTCACGATACTCCAAAGATATGGTACGGGACCCCTTCTTCCGGGCCCGGACCTTCGAGTAGGGACTGTGACATGAGATCAGGGCTTCGATGGTCTCCCTCAATATTCCGACGCAGGCAGAGGTGTTGGAGAGAGCCCTTCTAGTAGAGAGTTTTCTCGCCGAGTAGGCTTCAGTGACAGGGCCCTCCGCAGGACGGCCCGTAGCAGGGTCTTTTGCAGTTGGCAGTAGACAGGTGACGCAGAGGTCCAAACGGTCCATACCATCAGATGGGCAGTCATTGGATGAATATTCGGTTGTGCGGGGCACACGAAGAAGTTCCAGCCACACAAGGGGAAAGCATTGCTAATCATGCAGCGGGCGAGGTAACATGGCTCAAGACTGCCTGGATCGTCTTACAGATGAGCAGAAAGTGGTAGAGGGACCTCCCAGACAGAGGCTCAGCCACAGTGGTCCACACGGTGCAGGCGGACGAGGCAGAGGAGCTGGACGAGTAGCAGATGGTGGGCGACACTTCGAGGTGTTGCCACCGCCACCACCAGGAGGTCCGCCCCGACCGCAGGAAGTTGGTGGACATGGGAGAGCTCAGATTCAGGTAGCTAAGGACTTCGATCATGGAGCTCTAGGATAAAATGGACAGGAGCAGAACTAGTGGATACATCTTTTGTACTTCTAGTTCCTTGTTGCTACTGTGTAGCGTCTTGTATTATGAGCTGCAATAATAAAAGACGCATGCCTTTGTGATGTTTTCATTCCTGTCCTATTTTGTGTTGTTACAAAGAGGTTCCAGTTTTGACTGTTGACTTCACCCTCACTTGTGAGACATCTACTGGAGGAGACCCAGTTAACAGACACTGAAGCCGACAGTGTGACTCAACCCTTGGAGGCGAGTGTAATGGTTGGCTCTCTTGGTAGTAGCGTCGAGGCCTCACGACGTCATCCTTGGTATGGATTAGTATCATCCATGTCGGGATTGACTGTATTAGGCAAATAATGTGGTCCATCCAGGGGATGAGACCGGATTTCTCTTATCGGCAAAGAAGAAATCACAGCCGCTCTTGTAGGACCAAAGAAGGTCCAGGTCATCCAGGAGCGGATGAGGATAGCTCAGAGCCGGCAGAAGTCTTTTGTTAACAGGAGGCAGAGGCCACTGGAGTTCACGGATGGCGACCATGTCTTCATGCGGGTCTCACCTCGACATGGATTACAAAGATTTGGCCAAGGTGGCAAGTTGTCTCCATGCTTCATTGGACCCTTCCAGGTCCTCAGCTGGATTGGCGAGGTGGCTTACCGCCTAGCTCTACCGCCTTTGTATCCCTAGTTTGTGTTGAATCTTTACAGGGATGTAAAGACCTGTGGTGGGAGTAATGTAAAGACCCGAAAATTTCAAGGAACATTTCTTCTTAATTTTCTTTGGAATTTTAAAAGAAAGCAGTTTCTGACGGCACCTGATTCCGAGGCCCGGTGTGCCCTGAATCAATTTCCGAAGTTTGGCTCAGGTACGTTCAGTGAACGAACGAGCGGGTTTTTCTAACTTTTGAACTGGTGCCCGAAATCAAATTCCGAGGGCACCGATGAACTCGCAACGCCGATATTAGCTTAAGGAGACCTTTTCTGAGGTTGCGTTTTATGCGGGTTGAGAGTTAGTTTTGGGGGAAATTAGATGAAGTTAAAAAAATTGTGGAAACACAATTTATTTTTATCCATGTTGGTTATTTCCTCCCAAAGGGAGTTAGAGGTGGGACCCACACCAACATAACCACCCTTGAGAGGATTAAGTGTGGTGGGGCCCACACGAGCCCTAACTCTTCAACTCCCCTTAAACTCACCAATAACTCCACTCTATATTAATTTTGACAACTTGTGTTATTAATTAAGATAAGTGACTTAATTTCAAACTTTTGAAATTCAAAGTGGTTTAGTTGTGTATATAAAATTAGCCTTAGACTTATTTTATTTGGGTTAGTTTTCTTTTTCCACCTTGAGAGGATTGGGAAGCTTTATTCTTCTTCATCAACCTCGACGATGAACGCGAAGAACACTTAGGCTCCAACGAAGAACGCCGTCACCATAAGAAGAGAAAGACGTGTCGTCTCTTCTCTTCTTCGCAGCCGGTGTGTTTCCGAAGATCGATGACGCCGCTTCTTTCGATCTTCTTCCCGTGTCAACGAAAGGAGACGCCGCTTCCTCCTCAGGCTTTCTTCGTCAGCTTACGAAGCTTCTCCAGCGACGTTACCTCTTCGGACGCACCTCGACGTCAACGGAATCGACATTCGATTCCCGCAATGCCCGACCTCCGTGACGCTTGTCTTCCGTGGCTTGTTGATGTGCTCCGCACATGAAACCGAGGTAGGGGTTTATTGTTATTTTATTAAACTTTTCTGTTCTTGACACAAGCATGTCGAACTTTGTGGTTAATCGGCTAAAATGTTATCGTTAACGAGAGGGGGGCCGGACCACAGAAACACGGCCGAACCCCTCCTTTGATCATGATTGTTTCTTGCGGATGGAACGGGATGGCGTGGTGTTGTCGCACCATGCGGGTATCACACGACAAGTATTGCGCGGCGCCGTCGCGCCGCGCCGTTGAAAGAAATTCAAGAACGCGACGCCGTCGCGTCGCGTCGAAGGAAGTCAAGGGCGCTGCGGCCGGAGCAGGGCCACGGCGGAGGGGCGCGGTGTTGTCGCACCAAGCCGGACGGCAAAGGCCACGGCCGGTTCCGGGCCACGGCAGATCAAGATGACCGGCGGCCAGCTGGGCCGCCGGTGTCGGATGCCGGAAGGGAACCGGCCTTTGCCGGTCTCGTTGGCCGGCCGGAAAGGAGAAACCCGGGGGAATTAAATTCCCCCGGCCAGTTAAACGGACCCCCATAATGAGGGGGGGGGGGTTCACAAGGGGGGAAGGTGCCCCCCTCTTTTTCAATCAGCTTGGCCGAAGCTGAGCTGGCTGCGCACTAGGCGCGCTGCCCCCAGCTGGACTGGCACCTGGCTGGTCGGCCAGGCCGGGCCGAGCCCAGCCGGGCCGCGCCGGGCCTGGCCGACCCTGTCCGGGGCGGGTCGAACCGGTTCGGGCCGACCGGGGGGGTCTCGGGCCGGGTCGGCACGGGCCCGAAACCCCCGATACCGAACTGTTTAGGTTCAAATGCCCATAACTTGGGATACAGACCTCCAAACGATGCACCGTTAGTGGAGATGCGATCTTTGGATCGAGACAGTCATTTCGGTATATCACAGTCAATGTTTCAGAATACATTGAGTTCAGCCAGGTTGGTTCGTACCTGAAACCAACCGGTCCCTCGGTGCGGAAACGCTCATATCTTGAGCTACGGACGTCCGAATGACGTGCCGTCAGCTTTGTTGAGTTCCTCTTGGTGAGACAGATCCTTTGGAATTCTCCGCCTGAGGTTTGGACGCAGGTGGAGTACGGTCGGCCTGGTTTTGCATTAAAAACCAATGGGGCCCCTGGGACGAAAATGCCAATAACTCTCAGACCGGGCGTCCGATTGACGCGTCGTCTGTTGCGTTGAGTTCTGTTGACGATACAGAACATTTGGATACATCAACTCTAGTCTTAGTGATAGTTTATGTATCAGTCTCTCGACTCGTGGAGCGGACCCTCCTGAATGAACTTGCTGTGTTCGGGAACCCTAGTACTGGCTGTGACTTCGAAGACGACGATTGTGCAGAGATCCTCAGTGGACTGCGACGTTGAAGACATCTAGTCTTGTATCCTATGTGGGTCCTAGTTGTGCTGGTCTTGTATCCTATGTGGGTCCCAGCTTAGATGATTCGATACTGGTCGTGTATCCTATGTGGGTCCCAGTATAGATGAGTCAATGAAGACAGCTGGTCTTGTATCCTATGTGGGTCCTAGCTGTGATGGTCTTGTATCCTATGTGGTTTCCAGCTTAGATGATTCAATACTGGTCTTGTATCCTATGTGGGTCCCAGTATAGATGAATCAATGAAGACAGCTGGTCTTGTATGCTATGTGGGTCCTAGCTGTGCTGGTCTTGTATCCTATGTGGGTCCCAGCCTAGATGATTCAATACTGGTCTTGAATCTTATGTGGGTCCCAGTATAGATGAATCAATGAAGATAGCTAGTCTTGTATCCTATGTGGCTCCCAGCTTTGATGGTTCAGTGCTGGTCTTGTATCCTATGTGGGTCCCAGCATAGATGAAACAATGAAGACAACTGGTCTTGTATCCTATGTGGGTCCCAGCTTAGATGATTCAGTATCTATGTCTGATCATCTCTTTCACCTTTTCGATGATGTATACCTGTGTGAGCAGAATCCTGTTGCTTTCCTGTGTGGATTGCGTTGTGCTATCCTGTGTGGATTTTGTTTTGCTTTCCTGTGTGGAATACGTATACTTTTCTATGTGGACTGAGTTGTACTTGGGCTCAGAGGTTGGAGCGTATTGGAATTTATGACTAAGGTATATGTATGGGCATATACCTAAGCAGTGTCGGTTGTTACTTCGTGTTTGTATCTTCCTTTTGTGGTTTATCCTTTGTGTATTTTGGGAGACCTTTGTGGGTCTCGAGGTCCCTACTGAGTAGCTTATACACACCCCTACACGGGCTATGCCCGCACTACGTTGTGTTGGTTGCAGACGACGGACAATGTTGATCGTGGTTGAGACTCGAAGAGCAGGACGGTACCTGGAGGTGGACCACTGGGCGGGACGTGCTCGGAGCGGACGGCGGGACCTGAGGAGCAGTGGAGCTATATGTACCCACCCTTCAGGTGGGATTTCCAGTGGATAGCTCAGTGTAGTGGCTTTTACTTTACAGTTGCTGTTTTCCCTTTTTGAGTTGTACTTTACTGTTGGGCTTGTATTTCCGACCCCTTTTACTTTTCTGCACTTTCAGTTGTACTCTGTTTTTACTTACTGTTTACTTTTCCGCTTGCTTACTCTGTGGTGCTTGTTTACTTTACAAAGGCAATGCTTTCCCTTTTTACCAGGATTTACGCATTTCTGCTAGTCGCCAGCCCCTGGCCTATGGAAGGTGGGCTTGGGGTAGTCACGACACGGGCCCCAAGGACAGGTCGTGACAATTGTAACGGTAAGAAAAAGTTGGAATCAATGATCAGTTATATATAATATGAAAATAAGGGTATGATAATATGGTAATAAAATATTAGAATCTATTCCCTATATATTGTTAATCATAATAATGAATTTTTCATAATTCTAGATAGTTCATAACGTAAGAATCATAATAAAATCATGGAAAATGATCTCTGAGATAATAAAAATAGTATAATAAATAATTATTTTAAATAAAATTAATCATAGAAAATAATTTCCTTACTCATGTATTACTTTCGTGACTATCATATTGGATTAAATTGAATCCCCAATCCATCATATCTATTGGCATAGTTTACTCCAAGGGTGATACTAGTTGATAGTGTAACATAAAAACATCGTTTAATCCTAATTCCAATCCATATTATCTACTTCCATATCCATGTTTTCCTAATCCATTTGAGGGATATATAATTTGAAGAAATTCCATCACCTAATAATAATCCATTATATGTAATCAAAATAACATTAATCATTCATTAATATAACAACATATAGAAATGATACATAATTCATAAACCTTTAAAAAATTCATTATATCATTAACAATGCATTATAAATGTGTTTCAAAAATATTTTATCATCATACTAATAAACCATCATAAGAAATAATAATGATTGTATTATTGGATCATATAACCAGTAAATCATATGTAAAATCAAGGGATTTAATCATAATAGATAATTTCATTAAATGATCATATAGAATATTTCATGATGAAAATACCCCTTTGATTTTTTAAATTCTTATTTATAATATTGAAAATATAAAATATTGTGGGAAAAATTACTAGAAAAGAACCATGGAATAATTTAATGGATTCATAGGATATATTAATCTTTAAGATTGTCAGAAATTTCATTCATATCTTATAAAATATAACAATAATTCCTATCATATATTTCAAAAAATTACCAAATTTCCAAATTTATAAACTATAAGAAGATTTCATATTGACCATTTATTAAATATAAAATAATGGGTAAAAATTACATAAATAACCATAATAAATTATGAAATCATTATTGATAACATTATTAGAAAAAAAACTTTTATTAAAATGGATTTTGACCGAATAAATAAATAGTCATATTTCCATAAAAATATTATTTTGTTATGTTGAATAGATAAAGAGAAAAAAATAAAAGTAATACATGTAATCTCAAAAAATAATAAAATTATTAGAAAATATTTTAATTATTAGGATAGATAATATAAAATTTCATCATCAAGAACAAATTTATAAATAATCAAGTTAAACAATGACATTGTAACATAAAACCATTACCTCAAGATTCCACTTTTTTTGTAAATGTTAAAATAATATATTAATAAATATAAATTTATTATAAATAAATTCCAATATCATAATCATGTATAACATATAATATATTATTAATTTATAACCTCTTATATTGTATTTATTATCAATTTATTATAAATATCATAGTTATGTGTGATTATATATTTGTTTTCATGAAGGATTCAGTATTACGTTCGTCGTCCTTTAACATTGAAAATTATTTTGTCATCCAAAAACTTTGAATCTTGTATTTATTATAATATGAATTAATATTATATATTTTTTGGAATATTCTTATAAAGAGGTGAAAATAATATTTACATCAGGTATGGTTGATGATAATCTGTACCTACTCACGAGTGATGATTTCTCTTTACGATGGATGGAATGATGTAAAGGAATATAATTATACACCATTCAAGAATCATTTTAATATCATATATAAATATAAATATTATTCATAAAATTTTAAATTATTACCATCAATGTAATATGGATGTAAAAAACTTATCACATCACTACATGGAGTCTGTATTCCCCTGTTATGGAAAATTGATGTTATTATTTTCCAATTGCCCGGAATAAAGTGTTTTATGGTTTTCAAGACTCATAATTATGATTATAATATTGATGATAATTAATTAAATAATTTATAATGTATATCATCGAATTATTTTTTCAATAAAAAGAAATAAAATTTAAAATACTCAAATAAAAGTTATAACTCTTCCTTGAGAATCTGTTTTTGGATCTCACCTTAAGCCAATAAATGATACTATATTGGAAGGAAAAAAAACTATAAGATGTGGTAATTGAATATAGTATTTTATTATTTTATTAATACGTAGGGAGATATGTTTCATGAATTTTGAGTAATAACTGAGAGGTGGAGAATGTTTATATGTGAGGGGAGAGGCACTCTTCGAATTAAATAAAGTATAAGATTAATAATTTTTTTGTTAAAATGATTCCAAATTAAAATATTTACAATATATTATATGTATGAGTTCAACTAATATCTCCTAATAAAATTTTAAAAATTATTGTTTTTTATTTTTTCCCATATTTTTTATTTGTTACCTTCATTAAAACATTTGAAAATTACTATGGTATTAGTGTTTTAACCCATTAAATGTTATAAAAGATTCAATAAAATGAAAATATTCCTGATCCATCCTAGATACCCTAGTACCTAGATACTTGAGACAAAACATTAATAACTAGAGGGGAATTCCCATTCCGAAAAGGTTATAGACCATCAACAAGCATCATACAATATATAAGAGGGAACAATTTTTCTAGAAAACAATAGAAGATAAGGATATATATCCTCAAACGTCCCAAAGGCCTTAGATTGTTTTTTATTTTAAAATAAAACCCTATTTTAAGAGATGGAGGGGAACCCTGATAGAATTCATGGACTTAAAACATTACATGACCCGAGGTAAGAAAATAATACTCAGACGGACAACATGGAGCTACCTCCCCCAAGTAATCAAAACATGGAAAAGTTGTCAACTATTGTAAAACTATACGGAAAAAGGTATATCAAATATATCAGTATCGTAAATACTCAAAAAAGAGATAGAACCAAAAACCAAAAAGGAATATCCAATTTATTTATAAATAATTATAATAATTAATATGGGAATAGTCCTTGAGGTTGGATTGTTTATAGTTATAGGATCCTCAAACTCTCATGTCAGTGACCATCAGTACATATATAGACATGTACCTCAAGATTCGGTCAAATATGACACCTCAAAATCCCATCATGGACAATACCATTATAACTAAAATATTGATTGATTTATAATATTTGATCCATTTTTATGGAATAATAATGCTACCTTTATTGTCCCAAATATCCCACTAATTACCTAGGCTCATAATTTTTTAAATAATCAGTTAAAAAAGTGAAAACCATTTCATTTCAAATAAACAATAATTCATAATTAACTTTCCCAATATTCTTTTTTCAAAACTCCAAAACATTTTTAAAATGATAACATATATTTTCCCACATTTCATGCTTTTTCAATGAAAATCAATTCACTCATTTTCATCAATTCAATTTTTTTTTCAAAAATCAATTCTCAAATCAAATCATCAATTCCTACAATTTTAAAATATGGCCAAGTTAGAATTATATTGGAATTATGGGTTTTCCCAAAATCCATAACAATTAAATTTACAATTGCATGTTAGTAAAATTGAACATTAATAATTCAATTGAAAACAATAAAAATAAATTCATGAAACTCATTTTTTAATCGCATGGTGAAATTAAAACAGAACCTCCTACCATTAATCAAGGAAATAATATATCAAAATAGATATAATATTATTTTTCAATGAAGAACAATGAAAATAATGAACATTAAAAGAAAAATAGAATTAATATTCAAATAAAAGGATTTTTATTCATCAAATACATGACGATCTATGAAATTACGTGGTAGAAAAAATATTATTGTCCTCGTGAATATAGTTTTTTAATATGATGAATATTCACCAAAGATTGTGTAATACCCATGTATGTAATGCTAGTGTAACTATAGTTTCTATCTTTATAAAGGTTTTGTATTACATTCAAAACTCGGATGATAAAAATTATTGAGATCCCTATAGTTATTTCAACGGATATGTCTTGGAATGTCTCAAAGGATAAGCCTAAGGTGCCATATATTTAAAAGAAGGCATCATGATTAATGCATCATATAATTATTTTTTTTCTTAATTATACAATTTTAGGCTAAGATAATTGTGTCTCACCATATTATTTTTTGTCTTAGTCAATAGTGTTAACTTGAAGGATGTGCGTTAACATTGAATATTTCAGATGTGGAATTTAAATGGATTATAAAAATCAATGTCATGTGGTCAAATCTCATGAAGAGATGCAGGAATGTGGAATGAGTGTGGGTAATATTGATGAAGATAAAGAGATAAAAAAATTAAATGTGAAATGTATGGGATGATAAAAAATTATTTTTACATTAAATGTAAGAATAATTATTAATTTGAGGTTCATTAACCTCAACACATGATTAATATGTCATATACTAGGATAAGGATATTAATTAATAATATGATGAATCCTACGTTATGTATTAATAATAATGTTGGATGATTTAATTATATATTTATATGAATTATAGGATTATATTTTATGAATAATGAAGTATATATTTTTCATTAAGGACAAAAAAGACATATTGAATGGTTTGGATGACCTTGAAAAGTGATTTAATGGGAATGTGATAATTTGTTTAACAGAAGGTAACCATTATTTTTTCTTGACGTTGAGGAATATTTTTATAATGGATAAAGATATGATTATGGATAATTTAAATTGGTTATTACTAATTTTCTATGAACTAATTATTTATTTTTTGAGAATGTGGTCAATGTTATCGTTGAAGAAGCATATAACCTTTTTTGATTTAATGCATATATCCAATAATATTTGGAATAGGAAGGAATAAATGTTTTTAATATTGTTTTATAGTAAATCCAATTGTTTCCATGTATCAAGAGAAAAAACAATGAATGAATTTACATGTTTTTAATGTGACAACCAAGAGCTACATTCTGATATATAGGTGATCCAAGATAAGCTATTTTATAGAAAATTTAGTAACCTTATTTCCATTTTTGCCTATTTTCCCTTTTCTGGAGGGTTATAAGATTATCCATTTACATAATGGTTTATGTTAATCAACATTTCATGTTTTAGATAATAATATATAATATTACTATATGAGGATTGATTCATATGGGATGACATGAACAATTCCTTTTTTATGATAAAGATAAATGTAATGAAAATCATTATATTTATGTATCTCCTGATCTATTAATGCTATAAGAATAACAAATTAACCAATACTTCTTATATTTCTAGATGAAGTAGAGACTGATCATGGGAAAACCAAATGGTGGGATTCGGTAAATGAAAGAAAATGAAATCATGTAATTATATATCCTTTTGAAAATTATTAATCATTAGGAAATGGGTCTTGAAATAAAAATTCCTTATTATCATACATTTTTATGTTATAAATTACCTCTTTTAAGAATCTATGTTTTATGGATGATTGCACGTTATCATTATATTATTAATGTTCTCTTTCACTCCCCATCAGAAAAGGATTTTTATATTTCTTTTCAATGACCATTTTTTCACTTTCCACCAATGTTGTCATATGTGGTATCCATGTTATGAGTAACATTGGACAACCATTATGATTCCAACATTCCCTTATTATGTGAAATTTTAGTAGTCATTTTTATAATATGGTTTTCGATAAAAGTATCCTTCATGCATTAAACCTTTGATATCCCAAATGAATTTCGAGGGATAAATTATTTTTTAGTGTGGTGAAGTGAAAGACACTGAGAATTTGAGAAATATATTTTTCGAATTAGTTTAATCATTTTTTCATCTTATATATAGAATCAAAAATGAATATAAATTTTTTATAAGAAATTACTATGTTTGGTTTGTGTTTTACACATAATTGAGGTAGGTTTTAACTACATGAAACCCTTATATTATATTTGTAATATAATAAACTATTTTTTACTTCATTTCATACGATGATGGGTACCTTTAATTAATTTTATTACACGTAAGGCATTTTTTTATCGATGTATAATTTACTAATAAAATTACTATTAAAATACCATTATAGTTACCACCTTGCCATTGGAATGGAGGTTATAAATAATATTAACAAAATTATGATAATATTACATACCCATCTTTGTAAAATTAATCATTGGTTATCATAAATTTATACATTAAATTAATATATATTTCAAAATAATGAAATTACTTTTCCATCAAATCAATTTTTCTATGTACAAACACAATTTTATCTCAAAAAATTAAACAAACCACCATTGATGATTTTTTTAAATAAAAATATACATACATATTAAATATTAAGAAAATTTAAACTCAATATATTTGATAGGTATACGATATGAATATATCCAGTCTTATCAATAAAAAGACATATTTTTCTAAAAGATAATTTAACATCAATTTAATGATGAAATAATTTTAAATATAATTTTTTTACACTTTTATTTTTTTTAGAAAATAAAATTAATTTTTCAATGAGTAGTATCAAAATTTTATTTGGGTTTATTTATTATATTTTTCTATGATGTATCATTTATTACTAAATAGTAAAAACAAAAAAATTGAATTGAAAACTGCATTTTTATGTAATTTATTTGTATAATTAAAATATATTTTATATTAATTTTGAATTATATTTAGAAATTTTATGAATATAATATTCTAATTAACGTTATGGGAATAAATTTTAGAATTAAATGTTATATAAAATAATTTCAAACATTTGACCTTTTTTACATTAAGTACTTTTTTGAAATATCTCGTACGAGTGATTAATATTCAATTAAGATCCGCTACTTATGTGTATATAATAGTTATAAATGGATTCAAAATTTGGAATAATTATAATTTATAATTTCTATTTATGTAAACTAATTTTTTTCATAAAAATATTATCTAATGTAATTAAAGATGATTACAATTATTAAGTTAAAAACGAGCTTACATAGTGATTAACAATTAACATAAGGGGGATAATGGCATATAAAAAGTCCAAAATCAATTTTAGACCATATTTAACACATATAATCTTTTTTCTATAAAATGTAATATTATTTTAGGGAAATGATATAACTGAGGCCACTCGATATTGTTTAACTTTTTCTATTTACTAGAATACTGTTGGGCAAAAATCCCTCAAGGTAACATTGCAGCATTTTTGGGTTGATTGTGTTTATTGACAAAGCAGGTTTCCATGGAGAATTGTCGAGTTCCCGAGAAGTTGTTGACATTCCATGTTGACAATGAACATTGACAAAGGAAAGGACGATCTGGAGGCGGTACAAAAGAGCAGTACAAGGTGGCGCCGTTTTCCAGTGTTTGCCAATTTTTTGGGCCTGAAAATCGCCAATGGAAAATGGAGTGATATGTTGTTGGCAAAGGTTGAGGAGAGAGAAATGAAGGAGGTGTGCGGAAAAATCAAGCGTGGCGCGCAAAAATAGAGGGTTGCGCGAAATCTTGAAGTGTGGCGCGCAAAACAGCGGGTTGCGCGAAATTGTATTTCGCGCAAAAGATGTTTCAAGGCCGAAAGCTTGAAAATCGGTAAAGGCATGAGGCGCGCGAAATTTTGGAGGCGTGCGCGGAAAATTGAAGTGGCGCGCGAAATAGCTGATGAAGTATTTCGCGCAAGAGGTGTTACGAGGTCCGAAGCTCGTAAAATGGCAAAGGCATGAAGTGCGCGAAATTATGGAGCAGTGCGCGGAAAATGTTTGTGCGCGGAAGATCAAAGCGGATTACGCGCACAAGGAGGGTTTTTCGCGCAGGGTCGATTTTGCCTATAAATATGAAGTGACCCTCCTCCATTCAGAAGAGTTCAAGACATAGAAAATACCCGAGCTCTGGTGCGCGAAATTGAAGTTTGAAAGGGTGTTGCGCGTAAACTTAAAGTTTGCGCGTAAAGTCAGATTGCGCGAAAAGCAAAGGCTGCGCAGAAAGTTTGAGTTGGCGCGTAAAAGGAAGGTTGCGCGTAAAGTGGATTTCGCGCAAAGGCAGTGAATTGCGCGCAAGGCAGTTTCCAGGCTGCGCGTAAAATTTGGAGGTTGCGCGAAAAAGGAATTTCGCGCAAAGCATAGAAATTGTGCGCAAGACACCGTAAGGGTTGCGCGTAAAACTTGAGGTTGCCCGGTACATCCGGTGCAAAGTGAGATTCATCTACGGGTGAAAGTTGGACTTCAATAGAGCATCTACATACAGAGAAAGATGCATTCCTTAATGGAAATGAAGAGACCTACAGGTCTATAAACTGTGAGTGAATCCCTTCCAAGAGCAGTGAGCTTAGGAAGAGGAAGAAGGTGATCCTCTCCACCAGCAGTGAGCCAGAGAGAGAGAAACAGGGAGTGACCCTTGGGAAAGCAGTGAGCTGACCCTAAACCTTGTATAGGCAGTGAGCCTGGGCATAGAAGTGATCTAGCCCGAACATTGTAATCCACAGCTAGTGAAGCCTAGTGGAATTTGGTACGAACCGGCAACTTGTCGGCGTATGCTCCTTGGACGTAGCCCTTAGCGGTGAACCAAGTAAAAATCTCTGTGTCTGCCTGCTTACTTTCCTGCATTGCATTCAAAGCATCATCATCAGGTAAATGAGACAACTGATCACAGTAACCACACAAGTGCAAACAATGTGACCCTTGTAACAAAGAGGTCAAGATCCAGTGGGGCAGAAAGAACTTTGAAAAAGAATATCCATACCCTGATTCACCCCCCCTCTCAGGGTATATATAGGCCCCTATTGGCCCTAACAATTGGTATCAGAGGGAAGGTTGTTGTTATCAGATTTGTTTGCTCCAACTTGGTGTAGTCGATCTGTGTGCATAAAGAATCAGTCTTCTCTTATCTCAATCAGCCATGGCAAAGGGAAAAACATCCAAGAACAAGCAGAAGTCAGGTGGTACTCCTCAGTGTGGAAGTGTATATGGAAAATGTGTGATTCAACTAAAGGAATCAAACAACTTGCTGAAGGAAGGCTTGGATGAATCAGAAAGGGAAAAAATTGATTCACTCAATCATGATGTTGGAATGAGTAAAGTACATGAGCATCAGAGTGATACTGAAACAGAAGAAGAAATTGAAGGAAGAATAGATATGCGAGTTGAGTTAGAGGCTGCTCTTGAAGAGATAGATGTTTGGAGAGCCAAAACCAAGAATGCTAACAAAGTTGTTCGCGATGCCAAACTCTATATGCAGCAGCAGGAAGAAGAGAAGTCTGAGTTGATAAATAAAATTGAGAAACTCAAGTTATCGGCACCAGAGAACTCAGAATCAGTTAGTGAGTATAAGCTTAAGATTGAAGAACAAAAAAGGGAGATCGATGGCTTGAATAGAAAAGTGAAAGATCAATTCAAAAGCATCGAAGAACCGAATATTCCAAGTGACGTTGGAAACACTGAAGAAGCCAAATCTAAAGATATCCGGATCAAGGGATTGGAGATTGAGGTCAACAAGCTAAAATGTTTAAATCAAAGGCTTATTGATATAGTTACTGACCTAACAGAGAAGAATGATTCACGTGCTGAAGAGCTGCAGAAGATGGCCAGAATGAAAGGAAAACAAAAGGCTGGTGATTATGAAGAGAGTCAAATGTCAGATGAAGCACAGAATCTTAAAGCCAGAAATAATGATCTAGCAGCACAGTTGTCTGCAGAAGTTCAGAAAAATCAAAGGCTACAACAAGAGAATGCATGTTGCTCTGACTCTGTCGCTCAAGAAAAATTGAAGGTAAAGGAGAAAAATGACATGGTTGATAAGCTGAAGCATGAACTGGAAGATGAGGTAAGTAGAGGGAAGCTTCTCATGGAAAAACATGATGTCCAACTTGAATCAAGGGATATGAAGATTCAAAAGTTGGTAGAAGAGCTCGAATCAGTCAAGCAGGAAATAGAGAAGTCTAAATCCAAAGATAAGCCCAAGTTGAAGGATGCACTGCACTTGCTATTTGATCATCCTTCGACAAGTGATGATAAAATGAAGAACAGATATGCTGTTTCTGAAGAGAAACAACATAATATTTTCTCAGCTCAAAGACCAGCAAGTTTTGGAAATGCTGGCATTGGATATGATAATTCCACTCCTATGGATGATAAGAAAAATGCAGTGAAAATTTACAAAGGTAAGAAAAATCCTATAGGTGCTGGAGATAGGCCTATGAGGATAGTTTCAAGTAGTGATGATGTGTGCTATTTCTGCGGAGTTCATGGCCACACATCAAGCTTCTGTACAGAGGCTCTGGAGTACATTTCAGGCTGTGAAAAGAGAGACATTAATAAATCTGAGAACAGGAAGAAGCATCATGAGAAATTAGAAAGAAGAGCTTCTCAGAGGAAAGCATATATTAGATGCTATTACTGCGGAAGAATGGGACACACCATGAGCATGTGTCAGGAAGCTCAGGAGAACAATATCAGAGGAAGAACTCAAGGTGCATCAACATCTCAGCAGAGAGATGATGAAATGAGGTATGCCTTTGAGGGAAAATGTTTTATATGTTCTCACTATGGGCACATGGCGAGACATTGCAGTAAGAAGAAAGCAGGAAAGAGAAAGGAACAAGAAAATAGATCTCCACCACAGGAAGTGTACAAGAAAGAAGCCTGTACTGGGAGACAAAGTGATAAGGAGAAGAATAGGCTTCGAGCCTCAGGGAAATCATGTGGAGCTGAACGAAAGGTGTATCAGTCACCTCCTATGTCATACTCACAACAGCTCTCAAGGAGAGAATGTGAGCAAACCTGGAAGATTAAGGGGAGATCTACTCCAGTGGTGATAAAGAAGAATGGACGTTCAATGGAGGACCCACCACCAATGAAAAATAGGGCGGTGACTCATAAATCTGATAAAAGGCAGATAAGCAAAGAATGCATCGAAAAATCCACATGTCGTGTTTTGCAACGAGAAGTGGAAGAAAAAGGCAGATCCCTACAATGGACAAAGAAGACAGGGAAGATGACAAGAAAGGAGATTCATGCACCGAGAAACAATCAAGGGAAATGGAATTTCGGTAGAACATCAAAGATCGAAATGTGTACCAGTTGGTCTAAACCCCAGATTGTGAGAAAGGCCAAGTCTGCAGAATCTTCATATCAGAAAAAGGCTCAGAATGTGAGCAAAGAATGCCTAGTCATATGGCCAGAACAGTTGAAGTTGGTCAGGCAGTTGGAGGAAGCAAGAAAGGAGTGTGATGCGCTCCAAGAAAGAATCAAAGGGTTGACCCATCAGGATCAACCATCATCCTCATGTTGAGGATTCAAGAAGACACCCCTCTCCCTATATATTTAAATTCTATTAACTGATGATTCATGTGTTTCAGGTTTTAGGGAGATACGATCCATGGGGTAGTGGCATATAAGGATGCGAAGTGGAGAAGTGATTTTCTCTAGAATTTCAATTGATTCAAATCAGGTACTAGAGTTGAAGCAGAAAAGATGCAACTGAGCACAATTAAAAGTGATTGTGTTATTAGCTTTATCTCTTGTTTCCTACACCGAGTTCCAACTCAGTAGGCTTAGAGATTTTGTTAATGGCTCAAATTTGAGTGGAAGATGAGAACAAATGATGCAGGAGGAAAAGACGTGTTATGGGTCTAAACTATTGGGCCTAACAACTGGAAGAGTTGCATAACACAGGGGGAGCATTCAACAACAAAATCAGATGCCAGATCCATCAAGGAAATAATTGGATGACCCACCTCAAGAGTTGTCTATCGAGAGAAGACATACTATGAGAGAAGCAGCAGTGATCAAGCATTTCATGCTTATTTAATTTGATATAACATTGTGGTATCAGCTGACTGTTTTTCAGGATACCAAGAAGCTGCGAAAAGTAGCTGAAAGAAATGAAGCCACTGAAAAATGAGTCAGTGAACAATTTCCTGACGAAAGTGTTGAGGAAGAAAGCAACACAGGGGGAGAAGAAGTGGCTGAGGGTGACTCAGAATAAGATACTGATGATGAGTACAAGGATGTAAAATCCTTATCTGCACAAAATACAAAGAATCGAGCTGAAATTGACAGGAAGACTATCATCAGTGATCAGTGAGATCCAGTTCAGACAAAGAGAATGAAATCACTACAGCAGACATCATTACTATCTCAGGTTGAGTCGAAATGCTTTGCTGATGTAGCTGAAGATGAAAAACCGGGATCATTCCATGAATGAAGCGATAGGTCAGAATTGAGAAGAATCAGACCTGGGAAATTGTTTCGAGGCAAGATGATAAAAACTTCATCAGGACAAAATGGGTCTATTTAGACAAGATGAACGAAGATGGTACAATGATTCGAAACAAAGCACGACTGGTGTGCAAAGCATACACCCTAAGAGAATGGTACTGAAGGCTATATCAGTATTTGAAGAAGATTGGTTTTCAGTGTGGGGGATTTGATTACAATCTTTATTTCAACAATAATAGTAATCAAAGGATGGTGAGGCTGGTCAAGGAAGAAGACATAATATTTGGAAGATCAGATGAAGCATAGTTACACAAGGCAGGAATGGAACATTCATTTCTGAATCCGAGTATGCCAAGGATGCTTTGAAATGATTTGGAATGGAAAATTCCAAGGAGATGAAGACTCCGGTTTCTACCCGGATGAAATCATCAAAAGATGACAGTGGCAGGGCAGTTAATATCACAGAATACATGAAAATCATTGGAAGTCTGTTGTACTTAACCGCAACAAGGCCTGATATTGTTTTCACCACATGCCAAGCAGCGAGATATCAGAGTAATCCCAAGGAAAGTCACATGCTTGCAGTGAAAAGAATAGTTCGGTATATCAAGGGCACAGTGGACTTCGGCTTGACATACAATGACAAATCTCAGACAGAGTTATTGGGATATACTGATGCAGACTGGGCCGGTTCAGCGGATGATAGGAAACCAACGTCAGGTGGTGCTTTTTATCATAATGGATTGTGTATTTCTTGGCTAAGCAAGAAACAAGATTGCATTTCATTGAGCACCGCAGAAGCTGAGTATATTGCGGCCCCTCAAGCATGCACACAGTTATTGTGGATGAAGCAGCAGCTTGCCGATATGGGAGTTGAAGTGAAGTCTCCGATCGGAATCCAGTGCGACAACTCAAGTGCTATAAATCTCAGCAAAAATCCCGTCCATCATTCAAGGACAAAGCACATTGAGATTAAGTATCATTTTATCAAGGAGAAGGTTGAGTAGGGGATCGTAAAGTTGGAGTATGTGCCTACAGAACTACAGGTTGCAGACATCCTGACAAAGGCCTTACCCAAGGAAGCATTTGAAAGGCATCGACTGGCTCTGGGAGTTCAGTCGCTTCCCCACACTTGAAATAGTGTGGATATGGGACCCCACCCCCCTCTCCCCGAGGTATGGTGTGTTTTTCCCTAATGTGCTGATATGTGTTCTCTACTATGTTACAGACTACAAAGGCGTGACCTTTGGGTTCGTTGACAAAGGGGGAGAAAAGTGCTTGAAAAGTGCTTGACAAAGGGGGAGAAAAGTGTTAGTTCAAGAGAGAAAATAGTGCGGAGATTTGATAAATCATAATTGATACGGGGAGAAGCTGACAGGTGGAGCAGCCAGAAAGGGGGAGCAATGAGAAAGGGGGAGAGATTTTTAAATCTGACGATGCTAGAAGTGATCGATCAAATCATAGAAATCACGACAGCTGAGGATCGTGATAAAGGCAGATCAGTGGTGTTGGAATGGTGTGAGACGGTGTCCAGCTATCAACAATCGGTATCAACTTAAGAATTCACCAATTGGTATCAGTGTGGTTCAACAACTGGTTTTATTTTAAGAATTGGTGTCAGGGTGGAATCGACAATTAGGGTCTGACATGAAGTGATTCATTGATGAACTTTTCATACTACTCTTGTTTCTCACGCCGAGCATTGCTCATGTGGGCTTAGAGTACATGTTAAGTGAATCCTTGAACGCTATCATAATCGCAAGAGGCGAATGGTGGTAGCAGCTGGAAGAAGACTCAGTGAGGTATCAAAGTGCAGAAAATATTTCTGAGCAGAGTTGTGAAGAGTTGTCAACAAACCCAAAGGGGGAGATTGTTGGGCAAAAATCCCTCAAGGTAACATTGCAGCATTTTTGGGTTGATTGTGTTTATTGACAAAGCAGGTTTCCATGGAGAATTGTCGAGTTCCCGAGAAGTTGTTGACATTCCATGTTGACAATGAACATTGACAAAGGAAAGGACGATCTGGAGGCGGTACAAAAGAGCAGTACAAGGTGGCGCCGTTTTCCAGTGTTTGCCAATTTTTTGGGCCTGAAAATCGCCAATGGAAAATGGAGTGATATGTTGTTGGCAAAGGTTGAGGAGAGAGAAATGAAGGAGGTGTGCGGAAAAATCAAGCGTGGCGCGCAAAAATAGAGGGTTGCGCGAAATCTTGAAGTGTGGCGCGCAAAACAGCGGGTTGCGCGAAATTGTATTTCGCGCAAAAGATGTTTCAAGGCCGAAAGCTTGAAAATCGGTAAAGGCATGAGGCGCGCGAAATTTTGGAGGCGTGCGCGGAAAATTGAAGTGGCGCGCGAAATAGCTGATGAAGTATTTCGCGCAAGAGGTGTTACGAGGTCCGAAGCTCGTAAAATGGCAAAGGCATGAAGTGCGCGAAATTATGGAGCAGTGCGCGGAAAATGTTTGTGCGCGGAAGATCAAAGCGGATTACGCGCACAAGGAGGGTTTTTCGCGCAGGGTCGATTTTGCCTATAAATATGAAGTGACCCTCCTCCATTCAGAAGAGTTCAAGACATAGAAAATACCCGAGCTCTGGTGCGCGAAATTGAAGTTTGAAAGGGTGTTGCGCGTAAACTTAAAGTTTGCGCGTAAAGTCAGATTGCGCGAAAAGCAAAGGCTGCGCAGAAAGTTTGAGTTGGCGCGTAAAAGGAAGGTTGCGCGTAAAGTGGATTTCGCGCAAAGGCAGTGAATTGCGCGCAAGGCAGTTTCCAGGCTGCGCGTAAAATTTGGAGGTTGCGCGAAAAAGGAATTTCGCGCAAAGCATAGAAATTGTGCGCAAGACACCGTAAGGGTTGCGCGTAAAACTTGAGGTTGCCCGGTACATCCGGTGCAAAGTGAGATTCATCTACGGGTGAAAGTTGGACTTCAATAGAGCATCTACATACAGAGAAAGATGCATTCCTTAATGGAAATGAAGAGACCTACAGGTCTATAAACTGTGAGTGAATCCCTTCCAAGAGCAGTGAGCTTAGGAAGAGGAAGAAGGTGATCCTCTCCACCAGCAGTGAGCCAGAGAGAGAGAAACAGGGAGTGACCCTTGGGAAAGCAGTGAGCTGACCCTAAACCTTGTATAGGCAGTGAGCCTGGGCATAGAAGTGATCTAGCCCGAACATTGTAATCCACAGCTAGTGAAGCCTAGTGGAATTTGGTACGAACCGGCAACTTGTCGGCGTATGCTCCTTGGACGTAGCCCTTAGCGGTGAACCAAGTAAAAATCTCTGTGTCTGCCTGCTTACTTTCCTGCATTGCATTCAAAGCATCATCATCAGGTAAATGAGACAACTGATCACAGTAACCACACAAGTGCAAACAATGTGACCCTTGTAACAAAGAGGTCAAGATCCAGTGGGGCAGAAAGAACTTTGAAAAAGAATATCCATACCCTGATTCACCCCCCCTCTCAGGGTATATATAGGCCCCTATTGGCCCTAACAAATACCACTCATCTACCACAATAAATGTGCACTCACCACCACTTAAATATTGACACCCTTGAACAAAATTAGATCATCCCAAACCTAAAAAACCAATCTCCCATATTCCCACCTATAAATGTTCAATAATAAATTTTATCATAAAGTAATCCAAGGAACCCCTTTGGTGTAATCCCAAAGTAGATACCCAAAAAAGAGGTAACATTCATCAGCATCAGTTTTTATTTTTTCCATCACCTTCTCACAAAATTATCATTATTAAATAATTATATAATAAATTAATTAACCTAAATATTCATATATTATTTTATTTTAATGGAACACCATACAATAACATACACTTCCATCAAATGGGATAGAAAATCATCATTCATTAGAATAACATACTACCGCCTCTCAAACTTATGTCATTCATTATTTCACTACCACCTCCCTTGGTTGGGAAAAATGTTAGAATTACTATTTTTATGAAATATATGATATTTATGCTTCCCTTGTTCTCATATAATTAACATATAACATATATGAACATGATTTTCATTATGTTGTAAATACGATAACTTCATCTTTGTATGTGCGGACTACCACCTCTTCAAAGCGATATAATTCATCTACACATTACATAGAAATTTATAAGGATGGGGTTAATAAAATTATAAGATCATTATTAAATAAAAATTATACACGAATGATAATATATATATAAATGTATGTTTTATTTAATTTCTCCCTTAAAATACGTTTTGGAATCAAAAACAATGTATATGGGTACGTACGGCATAACATCTCCATGAACTGTTCATTTCATTCGATGTTTCAATATTTTATAGATTATTATAAAAAATTATATACAAAATATTTATTATGTTTTAATCATGTTTTTCATTATTTAAATATGTAAATCATGATCTAAGTAAGATTATCATGAATCAGAATTCAAATCACGTACAAAAATATGAAATTGTAACTACCTAAACTGTAATTCTAACCTGAAATTGTTGATAAACAGGTAATATAAAGACACTATAAAATAATATATGTTATTATATATAAGTATATTTTTCATTTTTATATTTATAAAAAATTTATATTTTTTATATCATGGTTTTGAACATATAGGATGAAAGACAATACTTAAGGTAATGGTTTTCTCATCTCACTATTATTTCTGTGATATATATGCTATATTCACCACTTATTATTGTTATCAAGTATATATTCTTCCCTATGAAATTATATATCAAGAATTAAAATTATTTAATGATATTAAAAGTTTTAGTTGTTTTCATTATTTCCTAGGTATCACAATTCAAATGTTACTCAAACATTAAGGATATTTCTAGTGTCACTTTTATTTCTACTGGAATTATGCCTTATTCACCACTCATTTATATTATATGGTGTATATATAAAAAAATAATATATTATATGAATATTATAATTTCATTTAATATTATTTAAAAATCCATTTTTTATATCTATTTCAGGGGGGTTTATGGTTCAAATGTTACAAAATCGCTATTGAAATTATGTCTCAATTTTCCATTTTTTTTGAAAATAATATTGTTATGAAGAATTATTATTATACAAGGAACATAAAATTTCCTTGTACATGTTATATCATGAAGCTACATTTTTTCATGAAATATCAAAATTTAGAATTGTTTTTATTTCATTGTTACATGGATTCAATGGTACCAAATTGGTTAGTATTTATTAACAGAATCTCATCGTTTATTATAATTATTTATGATTATGCTTACATTGATGACATATTATAATGAATTTATAAGGGAATATCATAAATTATTTTCCCCCCTGTTAATTCCATATATCATTATATAATGCTACCATTTCTTCACTCAATGTAACTTTAGTTAACAATGAATGTGTTTTTAAGTAAATCTTGATTTATCAGTTAACTCTATCGAATATCTATGTTCTTTCATAACAATTTATTAATGAAATTTTTTTAAAAATGGTATAATATTCTTTTATGATATTTAAAAGTCATTTTTACCCATTTTTTTTAACATTTTATCCATATTTTTAAAAAATTAAAATTCAAGTCATATTCTAATTGAATAACTTTTCTATTATTTTCACATTGTAAAAGTAATGGTCAGAAATTATGGATTTATCTACCATCTTGACAGTAATTTATTTTATGATTCCTTCGTAAGTTTACAAGATTAATAGTTTTGAAGAAAAAATTAATTTCTAATATTATTTAAACATATATCATTTAAAGTGGTTGTCAAATGAAATTTTTTTCCCTAAAATTATTTATCTTCAAATACTGTCTTAAATGATTCTCAATGAATTGACTCTATTTTAAAACGTTTATTTTCAATGAAATTGGTTTTCTAATTATTTAATTTTTTATCTTTATTTTTTAAAAGATTAATGGATATTTTTTTCAATAAATGATTAAAATGATTTATATATATTCTTTTTCATGTTTTCAAATTAGTTTTCAAGGAAAAATAATTTGAAAAATATTTTATACCATAAAAAGAGATTTTCAAAGAATGGTTATTTTTCATCATGAATTCTTCATGTTATCATTCAAAATACTTATCCATATAAGGTGAAATAATTAGATATATAATATAATTTAGTGGAATATTATCCAAGTACAACATCATTATTCTTTTATTGAGTGTTTTGTGTTCAAAATGCATGTTTTTTTATGAAACCCAATCCACTTATATGGGTTATACCATGAAATAATGCTTGTGAAACTTTCTTCCTTTCAACAGATATTATATAATGAAATTATTAGGATGCCTATCTATTTTTAAATCATTAATATATTATGGAATGTTTACGATAAATATTTCATTTCATGGGGTATGATATGATGTTTATTAAATCCATAACTTTTGTGGTTGATGATATGATTAATGTATTACTATCTTGTGGAAAACATATGGTTGATTTTATTATGTGATGGGTGAGGCCTATATCTCCACAAAATTAATTTGGTAAATATTTATATCTAATGATATATTTGTGACTGTATTGTTGAGTGAACTCGGTTCATTAATGGTCTTTATCCACTATGACGGTTTTGGCGACAAAATTCGGGACAAATAGAAGGCCCCAAGACAGCCCCATAGACTACCTCGGCAAACCACATTACGGAGTCCCCCCCCAGCACCATGGCCACCATGAAGCAAAGAAGGTATGAGGCTCCACGAACACATTTGACGTTCGCGAGCCCGCCGGGAAGTAAAGAAGGTGGGAGGATCCGTGAATGCCTTTGACATTTGCGACCCGCCGCGAAGACACCAAGCCCCTCTTCACGCCACATGAGATCCGATCTGTGGCGCCTCTTGCATATAAATACCGGGCTCCCCTGGAGCTCTCAAGATTGGAAATTCGACCATTCGGCATCCCAACTCCCGAATCGTGAAGCAGTCTTCAACTTGGTGAACCATGAGTTGTGCGAGGTACTTCTACTTCACGAAGTGCCTCCGCATTGTCTTGTCTTAATAGCCTCTTCCAAGAGGGATGCCCTTCACGAAGCCTAAGGGCTTTCGCGAAGGAAGGGGATCCCCAAGGGGACCCGTGTTGTCGTAGATCATTTATGCATCACAAAATACCCTTCATATACACATGATCCACATGCTAATGCAGGTTCACTATAATTCGCGATGCACATTGCCTCCCGACACCATTCGTCACGAGGAACCTTTCTCTACGGGGCTATGCTCTGCAAATGACCATACACTTCGTGAAGCACCTCCCATATGCACAACCACCCCATACTAAGGCTAAGTCTGCCAAATTCGTGAATCACACCCCTTCGCAAGGGTCCTCCTCCATGAGGGGAAATAGAACCCCACAAGGCCCCTACCTAAGGACCCCTCTTCTTGGAAAATCCATTTACCGTGTGAACCTCCAGGTTTTCACGATGTGACTTCAAAGTACCCTGTACGATACCACCCCATGCATTGCTTCTCCTAATGCTTCTTCGCATAGGCACACTAATGGCGATTGCTTCTTCACATAGCCACACTATTGTGGACCCCGCGATCGTTTTCTCCATGACACCCCTTCACCATGGTGTAGCTGATGCCTTCCCTCCCATAAGGAGCAGAGAGTACCAGCTATTTTAGTCCCAGGGGTGCGGAGAAAACCCACCTCGTCAGAGCTGCAGGACGTTAAACTGCCAGACACCTTCATCCTCAACACATGACATTAAACTGTGACCTCGCCCCGTACCCCGCAAGTAGGGTCCACCCACCTTGGGAATTCTCTCTGTCCCTTGGTGTCTACAGGGGATTATATCATCCTTCTTAGAGTGGATTCTGTCTGTGGGGAATGGAATCCACCTTTTTTAAGCCCCTAGATTTTCTTACAAGAGGCAGCACCCCTCCTCCTCCTCACTTCCTAAGTTCCAAGGCCAGTGGAGGGTATGATAGGGAATGATCTTCCTCCCTTATTTGGTCCCAAATCCCTCTCCTGCAACATTTTTTCTCCCTTGGGCCTCTATCCTAGAGTAAGCCCCAATCCCTCTCTCTCTAGGCTGCTCCATGTGTAAGCACAACTCCACATCTCATGGACGCACCTTTCGCAACGTGGTCATCAGGCCTTTTCTCCCCCTTGTTTCTCACACCGAGCATGAAAAACATGGCCTTAGAGTAAGCATCGACTGTGGGAACATCGTCATCCTGCATGATGTTAAACTACACACCTAAACTATGTGTTCTTTGATCCTTGACAAAGCAGGGTGCATATGAAGAATCACTGAGGTTCCATCCCACCACCCATTGGTCATTCCGACCTCATTCACATTGGATCACCAAAACCTTTGGAAGCCTATAATGTAATCCTCATGCCACATCCTGAACTAAATGGAATTTGATCCATGCCACGGTAGGGTATGTAGGAAGCCTCCCTGAGGTTCAATCCCAACAAACACTTGGACCCCAGGTCCACTTCACGTCGGTTCGCTGACGAAGCCATCCTAAACTACGCGGTATTTGATCCTTGCCAAGGTAGGGTATGTAGGAAGCCTCCCTAAGGTTCAAGCCCAGCACCCACTGGTCATTTCGACCCCAACCATGTTGATTCACCAACACCTTGGGCAGCCTAGAGTGTAAGCCACACACCAACTCGAACTACGGGGACATTGATCCATGTTAAGGCATGGTACGTAGGAAACCTCTACGAGGTTCAAGCCCACCACTCCAGTCATTCCGACATCCTTCACGTCGGTTCACCAACACTTTGGGTAGCCGAGAGTGTATGCCCCATGACACCTCCCAAACTACGAGGACATTGATCCCTATCAAGTCATGGTACTTAGGAAGCCTCCACAAGGTTCAAGCCCATCACCCATCAGACCTCCGGTACATCATCACATCAATTCGCCAACCCAACCCTTCTTTAACTATGGGGACTTTGATCCTTGTCAAGGCATGGTATGTAGAAAGCCTCCATGAGGTTCAAGCCCACCACACGGTCTTTCTGACCATGTCTGTTCACCAACACCTAGGGTAGCCTAGAGTGTAAGACCCATTCCATTTATAACTATAGGGACTTTGATCCATGTCAAATAATTGCACATAGGAAGCCTCCACAAGGTTCAATCCCATCACCCATCGGACCCCCGGTCCATCTTCACATAGGTTCGCTGACACAACCCTTCCCAAACAATGGGGACTTTGATCCATTTAATGGAATGGTACGTAGGATGCCTCCCTGAGGTTTAGGACCACCGTCTATTAGTCCCGACTACCCCATGTTGGTGTACCATGCCCCTTTCTGCCATCCCGAACTACTTGGACATTGATCCATTTCAAGGAATGGTACGTAGGAAGCCTCCACAAGGTTTAATCCCATCACCTAGTCGTTCCAACCTCCTTCACGTCGGTTTGATGTCATCCAGTGGTAATCTATTGCATCCTCATTCAGTGGTAAGCTATTATGAATATCATTAGATGGTATGTCGTCGCCTGATGATCTATGCAGACTTTGATTCCCTTCCATGAGGATAGGCAGGAAGTCTCCTTGAGGCTCAAGACCAAATCCAGCATTCGTCCTGATTCTTACCTGAGCCTCCACATCCAGGTGAGATCATGCCTCCTCATTTCCACTCACAGAATTCGGGAAGCTGGCCACATGCTAGCCCCAACATTGGAGTTCCCTCTAGGGGGTTCCTCAATCTTGTCCACTCTAATCTGTGTTCTGATCAGTCCGATCCGTCTCCACTGGATGTTAAACATGTGGCATACCCTGTGTTAAACATTGGAAGCTGAGGAAAACCATAGATACATGCCTACGACATATAATTCCTTGCATTTGATGTTGGATTCCTCAGGCTTCCGCGCACTTGAGAATCCCTATAATAAGGGATAGAAGAAAGACACACCAACCCCCAGTGTCCAGACATGCCAGTGATGCCCATCATGACTACTTCCCTAACCAAGGGTTGCTGGCCTGACCGGACCTTTTGGAATGTCCTCATAGAAGCAGTGTAATTAACTGGTGTCCATGATGATATGGCATCGGAGAATATTTTCACGGACAATGTATTAAATCTTTATGGGAGACCCATACTAGGTGAAGAGCTCCATGGAGGAATCCACAGAAGGAAGAACTGACATCCCATCATCCTGTTTTCATCAAGTAGTAGACGACCATGAAAAATGAAAAGATGTTGGCCTCCTTTATAAAGTGGGAATGTTTGGAAACAACTGCACGTCCTCCATAGAAGGAGGCACGCGCCCCCGGTGAAATCATCCGAAACATAAAGGGTGAACACGACGTGAAGATATTATCCCCAATATGGAGATTATTAATGCTCGGGGAATCCATAGATTGACGTGTCCCCAGATCCAGCTATCTGGCACAGGGTCCCACCAAGAAAATAGTGGGCCTGCTGTGAAACTCACAAGAAGTTGGGGTAGTAGAATGTTGGACATCATGTTCTACGACATTGTTAGTTTGGATCCCTCTTATGGGTCATGGATGGCGGGATGACACTGGGGCATTGGTCATCGATTCCTTTTTTCCATTCAGCACTGACGAGTCCATCTCTCTGCTTCTCAAGAATTAGGTTGCTACCACAGGAACACGATCACCACCGGCCCACCTACGTAGGGGCAGGGGCAATGCCAGCACATCCCCTCCTCTTGGATTTTCATCTTCTACAATGGCTTCTTCATCCACGACCATAGGGCACCCACACCCCATCTCCCCATCAGATGTTATCCAACAAAGGGTAATTAATGACCTTGTACATCGTTATGAGGTGCAGGGCATAATCCCAACCCGGGATATGGCCCACCTGGACCTGGAGGAATCCAAGCCCCTCCGTCAACGCCACCCCCGAGGGCTACGCAGGGAGCTACTACTCCCCACCCCACATTCAATCGTTTCGGGAGCCTGTCCTTGGAGAGCATTGATGACTCCCTTCCTTACACTGATGAGGGTGGTGACGTCCGGCCCAGCCTAGTTAGAGTCTCAATCTAGGGTCTCCTAGAAAGGGCTCGCACCTAGCCGCATCAGCGGCGCCTCCTGGACTTGCTGGAGGAGCAGGTAAGCTTTGTGCATACTCCACCAGCACCAGATCGCCTGACCCGATGCTAGCGTCGGGCATGAGCTGAGGACACCCACCAAGGTGAATAAACTTCAATGGCTACTGTGGCCCGAGCCACCACTATCACATGTCATCAAGTCCCTGCACACATTGAGAAGGGGTGCTCCTACGCCCAGCCGGGATCAAGGCCCCAACCGCCCCACAGGAAGGCTGGGTCGACTCTCCTGTTCACAGTCACAAGCGGGGGTCATCATGAACTAACCCACATAGATTCCACCCCGTATGTAGGTCCTCCTTGTACAACCACCACCGAGAGCATGGGTATTCCACGTTTCGAGGCTCGACATAGAGTTCTGCCCCATGCCACCCCTAATTTAAATGATGGTCTGCCCCACGGCGGTGATGTTCGATACGAAAGCCTCCCCCATGCCAATCACACTGGGTATGGTGTCCTCCCTCTTTCCCCTAACCGTCTACGTGGAGGCGTTACCCATTCGGTCCCCCTCCAACGTGGGGATCCTTTCCATGTCCTCTCCATAACTGGAAAAGGTCAACATCACCCCGGCAACCAGAGGGGTGAAGTCCAGCCTCGCTCCACCCGCACCAAGAAAATAGGTCCTCCTCATGCTCCTGCATGTTCCAAAATAGGTTTCTCTTTATCAGGTTCGGTTCAATGAGGTTATCTCCATGTCCCCTTCGACATTTGTCCTAGTGCTCCTCGCACCCTGACCGTTTCATGTGGAAACCCTCTCCGCCCTGGTACCAGCGCGGTCGAAGGACCACATTTAGTGAATCAGCCCTATCCTGAGGATCCACCCAGGGGAAGGAAGGCAGGTTGTCGCCGCCATAAGAGAAATTCTGGGAAGGCCCGGACGGAGATAAAACTAATATGGTTCTCAGACTCTGAAGTAGAGTGCGACTCAGCTCAGGATCCCTCGCCTCGTTCACCTAAGTCATGGTTCGGGGCAGGGACGAGGAGCATCAGCCTGATGCTTCAAGAATGTGAGGTCCAAAGGATTCCTGCCTCCCTCCGTAGGATTATACATTAGGATGAAAATCTGGTGGCTCCACAGGTTACGGTTGTGCAGTCACCACCATCATCAACGGAAGCGCTTTCTACCTCCTCAAGAAATCACAGATAGCTATTCTGGGGACCAATTGATAGAGACCAGCATCGCGACCCACCATTAGATGTCATGGCCCCTAATATAGGAATGGTGCCCATCAGCCCATCCTATCACGACGTAGCGTCTAGGTCACTACACTCCTCGGAGGACATTCCAATAATCGGAGGCCAGTCAGCCTGTACGTCATGTTCTCAACCGACAAACCTGCCATCCCAATAGTCTTCCTCAGTACCGCTGATAGTTCCCCAACCACCCCTAGTTGGGGAGTGGGGAAATCAAGGGCCAGACCATGAATTTGAGATGAGGTGCTTCTGGAGCATCCTTGCAGTGAACCACTTCCCCGAGAAGTTTTGGCCTGCAGTAACGTGGGATGTCTGCATACCCGAGTCCCTCACCCCAATGTATGTTGAGTGTCATCGCTACACCCTCTGGGTGATGCATTTCAGTCTCCATTATTAGTCCGTGGTATATCCAAGGAGCCATGTGCATTTTGAAGACATCAACAACAGTGCCATCTAGTCGATCTGGCTGCACTCCCTGTGGCCTAGTGCCTTGAATCAAAAGGCCATCGTGAGGCCCTCCAGCTGTTATGTGTTTAGAGAATCAAGGTACTCTGTAAAATCATTAGGGATGCCACCCCCATGTGCATGTCAGTGGTAGGGGGCAATATGATTCCCTCCTCATCATCCCTCTCTGATGGCAGCCCAACTCACAATACGATATTGAAGACATGCCCCTGGGAAGGGTGACGGTCCACATGGACGACAAAGTGGACAGGGAGGATGTGCTGGATTTTTTCGATGGAGAGTTACCCCCTGAGGGTGTGCCACCACTTTTGGACCCATCAGAGAGGATTACTCATCAGTAGAGGAACCTCCTAGGTCTCCCTGCGCCCACTGAGTCATGGGAACTCAGCCGGAATGTCACTATGGATAAAGAGCATGTCAGAGCTGTCATGCACTCCGACCCATCCACGTTAGTGTAGAAAATAGAGGAAGACCACGAGAAGGATGTGTTGCACCAAAAACATGCTGAGCAGAAGAGGTTGGACGATGAACTCCTGGCTGAATGTGTTGTATTGTGATGACCCGACTATGGTGATCCTATGCTGGGGCAGCTGGGGCAGGAACAACTTCTCCCCTGTGAGATGCCTCCGAGCAACCATGATCATTCTGCTCCTATTGACAGGGCTGTATCCGGAACTCATGATAATACAACAGGGTATGTATCCCCAAACCCTCCAGAACGGCGCAACAATCCGAGAAATCTAGCTCAGGTTCCCCCAGCTGCCCCCAGGTCGTTCCACCAGTCACTCCACGAGCCGCTGAACCCATCTACCATGACGAAGTACCCGAAAACACACTCTTGGTTATCGATCCCCATCATGATAGGGAAAACCTCCGAGATGATCCTATGGCAGCACTCATAGCCCACCTTGAGGCATTGAAAATGCAATAGGTGGCAATCTCACTGGATTGAAAGCTGTACCCGGCTTGGGTGGATGATATGATGGAACCTACAGGTTTCAAGAATCCCACCTTCTCTCCCTTTAATGGGATGGGGGACCTGCCGCAGCATCTGGCCCACATCAACTCAAGGTGCGGCCCATTTTGGGGACTCCAACATTTCATGAGGCCAGAAAGCTCCACTTTTTCATTCAGACAATAGAGGGCCCGACATTTGTCTCGTACAACTAGCTCCCCGTTTGACCCGGGACCAGTTGGGAGGACCTTCGCAGGAAGTTAATCTACTAGTTTAGCTCTACCACCAGAATACTAGCATCGCAGACCTCTTCATTTGAAAAAAAAGGTTTGATGAGCAAATCTCGGACATTATCTCCCAGTGGAAGGGGCTCACATACTCTCTCGACATGCCTCTGACTTAGTAGAAATTTCTGACGATGTTTGTCGGGAATGTGAATACGGAATTGGTTCCCTACATGGTCACTCAAAACTATCCCGAATGTTTCTGAGGCTTCTCAGATAAGGCCCAGCACCGTGAATAAGCCCAGTAGTAGGCCATACAGGCCCGTCCATTTCCCCCTGTAATCCCAGCAAGAAGAGCTGCAAGAGCCAAGCCCATCGCGGTGGCAGAAATTGAAGCCCCATGGAAGCAAGAATTTCTACCAGTAGCACCGACCCTATAGACTCATAGAGGCCCTCCACCTCAAGAATAGCATCTGGCTCCGCAACATCCCCAGAATCAGCTGGTGCCCCCATGGAATACACCGCCACCACCCAGGTGGGAAAATTAGGGTCCACCTCCTCGACATGCCCCTCCAGCTCCTCATCAAGGCCAGGATTCAAAGGATCCCTATTCGGAAATAATACACTAGAATTACTCATTTAGTGAGGATCAGGTACCAGGCTACTTCTTTAGCACCCTAGAGTCGGGGATAGCACACTTGCATGAGTGTAGAAGGCCGACTGAGGCAAATCTTACCGATCACCCCAACTACTAGACCTATCATCAGATTCTGGGGCACACGCTCAAGTAGTGCTATGTGTTTAAGGACTGCCTCAAAGACCAGGTTGATAAAAACATAGTCAGGTTGGGCCCATCCCCAGCACAAGTGGTGGGTGTCTTTGTTAGGTCATATAGTAGTAGTGACGATGAAGGTGAGTGGCACCAGGTTCCCAACCGCGAATCAAAAATTACAAAAACTGGATGGCTCCTAAAATGGTTTCTCACACCCATGGAATCATTCGGGCATGCCTGAATTAGTCGGAGTCTTCCGAAGCTCCGACCGCCACCTCTTCATCATTATCTCAGCCGACCTCTTCCCAGAACAGCATGCATCGACGATGCAAGAAAAAGCAACGTGCCCAGCCAATGTCATTATCGTCCCGCACTCTCGGTGACTTCATAACCCTTCAGATTGGGATCCCCCCCAGAATCCACCCAGTGGTGGATGAATCGTCAAGTGACAGTCAAGGGTACGCTTCCGTTAACACCGTCGAGTTGGTAAACCCCTATATAACCCCCGACGTGGGGGGATGTCAAGAGAATCTACCCAATGTTCTCAGCCGATGCCAACGTCAACAGAGCTACAGCTATACTGGTCATCGACGAAAATCATTTGGAATCTCTAGTCAGGACATGCATGCCATTGAGACTAGACAGAAGGCCCAGCGCAGAGCTCAACACTTGCAGCCTCTTCATCTGGTGTCGTTAGGACTGCCTCCTCCACTATTTGTGCTACTAGATCAGGCAGAGCCACTTTGGTCATACCGCAACTAGCTTCGTCCCGCTATAGGTTGAACTCAGTCATCCGAATCTCATCTAGAAGCTACTCTTCAGGCTTCGACTAGTGAATAAGAGAACATGCCCAACACCAGCCAGTCATCGGCCCAGCCAACAGGGCCAGCTATTCCTCCAAATGCAGAGTGGACTCTAGTAAGTAGAAGTCCGCACCTGGCACAGAAGTATGATGTTCTCAAGAAACTTTCAGGCTTCCCATTTAGTCTTTCCATACTCGAATCCCTCCACTTGTCGTCAGATATGTCTGACGCCTTCATTGAGGCTTTATGGGGCCCCTCTAGTTTAAGAAGGAGGTACCAGCTACAGAAGCCTTTCATACTGAAGCAATTGAGATTGTCGAATTTCAGGCCATCATTTCGTTCTTCGGAGAGGATGAAGGCTCTCCCATATAGGGGCACATCTTCCCGTTGTAAATCACCATCCAATTTTACGGCATGGAGGTTTGTCGCTGTTTCGTTGACACTGGATACGGGATTAACCATATCCCGACACGGAGGCTGCGGAAACTGGGGTTATCTGAGGATTACCTGACTCCCTCTGATTTTTGGATCCAGGGATATGACAAGACAGAGAAGACCCCGGTCAGCATGATCCATCTGATTACCCAGTTCGATGGCCATGTTTCCAGTACTGAATTTATGGCCATCTCTTAGGACACCACGTACAATTCAGTGATGGGAAGGTCATGGCTCCACCTGCATGCGGAAGTCCCCTCATCGTATCACAAGTGCCTCAAGTACTCCATTAATGGTCGAGTATCCATACTCCAAGGTGATGCACCACCTTTCACCACTTGTGAAGCTCATTATCTGGATGCTGAATATTTCAAGAGCAAGGATAAACATATTCTAGTGAGTGAGGTTGAACCCACCCCAACTACAAGTGACCCTTGGGCAGGTATGGATGATGCATATGTCTTCCCAACCCATCGATTGGAGGCCACCCTCCCCGACATGGGGCAATGCTTTGTTGTCTCTGGTAAAAGAGGAAGTCATATTACCAAGTCCATGCGACAGAGGAAAATCACCTTTTACTCCTACACAAACCAGGCTCAGGTGATCCCAGAACCTCCTACCCCTGTTTGATATCGGGACATCTGCCACATGGAAATGACAGTACGTCAAACATGTCTATTTCGTCAGGATGGGATTAATCGGCTAAAGCCAACGCGCCACTAATACTTTGATATCATCAAGTGTGGACCCCTGGACTGGAGGCCAGATGAAATTCGATCGACTGCCTCCATCGCTATGGTCTCAGTGGCGCGGGAACCTCCTGATGCGCTGTCCACTGCTGTCCAGGCTGGTCCCAACCTCCTCGTAGGTTCCTCCGATGAAGGGGAAGCCACACCTACTGGGAATCCCTCTTTATCAAGAAAAGAGTGGGATCTATAGGATTATCCCCCACCTTTTAAAAAGGCGCCTCTACCATGGTTGATGAATTGGTACATGTGAACCTTGGTAGCGATGCAGATCCGAGACCCACGTTGATCAGTGCTACTATGTCCCTCGAAGCATAGCAGTGGTATGTAGACATCCTTAAACATCACTGTGATGTGTTTTCCTAGAGTTACTATGATATTCTATGAATATATCCTCAGGTAGACATCCACCGTCTCGGTCTACCAACAAACCATCACAGGTTCAAGAAGCCTCCCAGAATGATGCACCCTTTTCACGGTGCCATGGTCGTGGTCGATGTTGACAATCTCATCAGAGAAAACTTCATCATGGAGTTCCAGTACCCCAAGTGGATAGCTAAAATTGTTCTAGTAAGAAAGAAGAATGGTTAGATCAGAGTCTTTATTGTCTTCTGAGATCTCAATCGTCCCTATCTAAAGGATGATTTTTCCCTTTCAGTGATAGAATTGTTGATCGGTGCTACGACCATGTTCTAAGCCCTCTCCTTTAAGGATGGTTTCTATGCATATAATAAGATCCGGATGGCCCTAGAGGATGAAGATTCCATGGATTTCAGGGCACCCCAAGGTACTTTCTGTTACCAGGATATGCCCTTCTGCCTAAAGAATGCAGATGCCACCTATAAGCGGGCCATGCATCGCTTATTCAAGACAATCCTCGGGACATTGGTGGAAGGCAATGTAGAAGATATAGTGGTCAAATCTTGCCAGCTCCAAGACTATCTCAAGGACCTTGAAAAAGTGTTCAGTTTCCTCTATTCCCGTTACTTGATGATGAACCCATTGAAGTGTGCCTTCGGGGTCACATCCGTGAAATTTCGTAGCTCTTTTGTCAGGTAACTAGGCCTTGGGATTGACCTAGTGATTATCTGGTCAATCTTCCATATGCCTCCCCCAAGAAATATTCGGGAGCCTCGAGGACTCCATGGAAACTTAGCCTACATATGCCGATTCATTGCGAATCTGGATGGAAAGTGAAATCCCATTTCTCCGCTCATGAAGAAGGTCACCTCTTATGAGTGGGATGAAGAGTGTCAGATCGCCTTTGAGGAAATCAAGCCATATGTGCTTTAGCCTCTTGTATTGATGACACCGATCTCTAGAAAGCCCCTAATCTGGTACATGACTGCTCTTGACTGATCTCTCAGTGCCCTTCTCACCCAGAAGAGCAATTTGGGGATAGAGAACAGTCTCTTCTACATCAGCCGCATGCTTCTTGACTCAGAGACCAGATAATCCCCCATCGAGAAAAGTTGTCTTATGCTCGTATTTTCTATGAAGAAATTGTGACATTACATGTAGCACAAATAGGTACATCTGCACTCCCGGTTAGACCCACTAACGTATATTCTGAATCGCCCCATGTTGACCGACCGTCTAGCACGATGGGCGGTAATCCTCCAGCAGTTCGACATCAGGTTCGTGCCTCAGAAGGCTATCAAGGGGAAGGAATTGGTGAACTTTCTAGCTTCCCATACAACCCCCACAGACCAGTTCCTGGACTTTTATTTTCCCAATGAGGCAATCCTCTCGGTATATCAAGCCATCCAATGTTGGAAAATGCACTTTGATGGTGCCTCCTAGTGCCCCACTGGTAGGAGGATCAATGATCCTAAGCTCAACAGAGTGGGAATTGGTATCATCTTCATTACCTCGGCTCAATCCATTCTTCCATTCTCATTCCTGTTGTAGTAGGCTACACCAAAATTGAGGCAGTGTATCAGGCTCTTATTACTAGCCTCGAGATGGCCCTTGAGATTGATGTGCCCCATTTTCTTGTGAAAGGGGATTCTGAGCTAGTCATCAAGAAATTCAACGGTGACTATGTAGTTAGAAATCTAGAGGTCGTACCATTGTTGTATTGCACCCTCCATCTAATGGCCCAGTTCACTTCTCTACAAAATTTTACCCATGTCCTTTGGTCCCAGAATGGTCAAGTGGCTGCTCTGGCCGGCATAACTGCATCACGTTCAGAGCCCGAATAGGATGATCAGATTATACATGTGGCACACCGGAGAGTCATTACCCCCATCACCCCAGAAAATGACGATGGCCTGCATGTAAGACATATTACCGCCAGATTCTGCATGACAGGACCGCTAGGCTCATCAGATCTAGTGGTTGAAGTGACTACCGAATAGATAGCCCCTTTTGTCGAGTATCTCCAAAATGGTTGTCTCTCGGCTGATCGAGTGGAGCGCGAGTGAATCTGACACCGCACACTATAGTTTAACCTCTAGAGTGGTCCTAGTCTTGAGAAGATCCTCTATAAGCATGGTTTTGATGGTGTTCTCCTCCATTGCATCCAAGGAGTCGAGATTCCATAGGTCGTGCAAGAGGTTCACGTCGGTTCCTATGGTGCCCACCAGATTAGGCCAAATCTATCCCATCAGATCCGGAGACTAGGGTACTTCTGGCCCTGTATGATCCATGATTGTAATGAGCATTCCAAGATAAGTCATGCATGGAAATTTCATGCTAACTTCCTACATTGGCTGCCAGAACCTCTCCACTCCAGCAAGTACTCTTGGCCATTTGCGGTTTGGGGACTCGATGTCATGGGACTATATACATCGGCGATAGCTCGCCTATGCAGGTTCATCCTAACCACCATAGATTTCTTTTCCATGTGGGAAGAGTAAATTCCGCTCAATGAAGTCAAAGTTTGTTCAATGGTTGTCTTCGTGAGTTCCAATATCATCCACCAGTTTGGAGTCCCTCACGCTGTCATAACCAATAACGACACCAACTTCTGAGAAGGTGAGATGAACAAATTGTGCGTCATTTATAATATTTGTTCGAACCATACCTCATGTAATCACGCGCTAGAAAATGGACAGATCGAGGTGTTTAACAAAACCCTCACTAACATTTTGCAGAAAATAGTTGTCCAGAACAAGAAGAGTTGGCCGGACATGCTCCCCAATGCCCTCTAGGCTTATCAAACGATGACTCACAACTCCACCAAGGTTACCCCTTATTCCCTGGTGTACAGGGCCGAGGCTGTCCTGACCATCGGGATCTAGCTTCCTTCATTACGTACTACGGTCCATGACCAGTAGGCGCCAGATAGAGTGGCCAAATCCGTCTAGCTGAATTGGAAGAACATGACAAGAACAGTCTCCATGGATTGCACAATCTAGATTGTCATCAGAATAAGATGTGTAGAGACTTAAATAAGAAGGTTCGCCTCCAAACTTTTCTGCAAGGCAACCGAGTATTGGCCCTCCGAGCGTCAATAATCCCTGGTAAGAAACCACTGAAGTTGGAGCCCGAATGGAATGAACCTTCTGTAGTCCACATGGTTTACCCCAATGGGGCGTACTCCTTTGTGACCATGGATGGTGAGTGTATAACACTTCCCACCAATGCCAAATTCCTCAATAAGTACTTTGACTGCGCCCCATGTTTTTTCATGACATTAAACTGGATGGTCCAGAATGACCTTAAACTATCTAGTCCTGCATGACTTTAAACATCACATCATCCAGCATGACGTTAAACTGTGTTTTGAAAACTATGTGTGGCTTGATTCCCGTACACAAGGGATACATAGGAACGCTCAGACGCCTCATCTTGAGCCCAGCCCCAAACTCTTCATCTCGACTAACCCCCTGGGTATAGTTCTCTCGAAGGATCCTCACATGATATGATGTAGGCTTCCTCAGTTCTAGTCATACCAGGATTGTAATGGTCGCATCATGTGCCCACTCATGTTCCTCTATCCTCACACTTCTTCACCGCACAATGTTAAACTGCATCGATTTCAGGAACTACGTATGGCTTCATTCCCATCCTTATGGGAAACGTAGGAAGTCCTAGAAATTTTTTCTGTTGGCCCAGTCCAAAAATCTAGAATCATCCCACCGGTTTAAGACATATGGAAGAGGTGAAATTATTTTCCCCAATTCACGTCGATCTATCATCGATTTGGCTGTATGTCCCGATTCCTGTAGACATTCGCCTCTTTAGGGATGGGTACAACTATGATTTACCCACTCCTTGATTGGTATTCCATCACCTTCCATGTCCAGAAGGGCTCCTGAGTGGTATGGATCTGTTGCCTAATGGCTCTCTTACCACTTCAGGGAAATTCCCTCAAGGATGTCAAGCAACAAACTGATATAAGTCCCTCGTTTAGAATACAATCAGCAGTCGATTCTCATTTGCTGCACCCTTTTCCGGTCACTATAGGGACGCTCTGTGCCATACATGGTCAACAACTGTCATGTATCATTAGGGCCACACCAAGATATCCCAAACATTGAGTATAGTGGTTCATTCTGCACCGTTGTATCTCCAAGAGATGAAATCCTTATGGGTATTGCTGACTATCTAACCCTTTGTCCTTTTCAGGCCCCTGACCTAGGTTCTCTCTTATGGGAGCGTACAGTGTGATGTAGGCTTATGTCCTCATTCACGTTGGGTTATTCGTTGTGTCGTACGCCTCCTTTGTTTGGGGAATCCTACTCCCCTCCTTGTCCTCATAGTAAGAAGATAAACTGCAAGTTGGTCAGGCCTTCCCGACCGAGGCCTAGCCTCAGGCCCCTCGGACTTTTTTGGGCCCCAACCCATGATTTTACCCGGAGGATACAGTGTGGTGCAGGAGTATGTCCTCATTCACGTCAGGTTACTTATGGTGTTTTACATGCCCCTCGTTAGGGTATCCTACCCCCCGGGTATCTTCAAGAACTACGTGGGTCTTGATTCCTATCCTTATGGGATACGTAGGACCACATGAAGGTATAGACATCAGGTCCAACCCCATATCATGGAAATCTCCATTTCACCTTGTCCCCTTGGCCTACCATTCCCCGGAAAGGTGAGAACATGTCATGAAATGGGATTATGTCCTCGTTCACATTGGGCATGTAATTACCATGCCATATGCCTCTCCCTCATGAACACCTTCTTCTACCATCTTCGTAGGTTAAAAAATGTGCCTAAGGGTACTCTGGTTTGGTACCCAGAATGTCGGACTCTGGTCAGACATCTCTCCACCCGCTTTTAAAGCTTTGTGATCTCCTTTATTAGGGCTTCTATAAACACTCACACCTGAAGGGACCCCGGAGAGGCATAGTTACTAGGCCTATGGGATCTCCTACCATTATGGGCCAATGACCCCGAGGGTCCTGGACATCAAACCGATACAAAATACAATGTTGCGAATATGGTCAGCAGTCAATGCTCATTTTTTTCCCATTTTAGGCTGACGTGATTTGGATACTGCATTTCCGCCATGGTCAATAGTTAATCTCCATCACCTCTCCAACCCCATTTGGCTCAACATGTAAGTTACATGATTCACATCATTCTCCACCTCATCATGTCCACGTATAACTTCAAAACTCTTGGTAATATTCCTCAGTGCGCATCTGGATGTTAGGAGGAATAAAGATGCAATAGGGGAATCACTCGGAGCTCTGCACTGATTTCACATTCGCATGTGTTCTAGGTATTGTAACAGACATCTTCCTCCCTTGTTTCCCACACTGAGTTTAACTCACATGGTCTTAGAGATCAGGATGAGGTATTCACTGACTTGGATGTTTTTTTCTCCTCTATGGTCCGAGCACTATGATCATAAACTAAGATCTCATTCAGAACTACGTGTGGCTTGATTCGCATCCTTATGGGATACATAGGACCACCATGACTCCTCGTTTTCGTGTCCATCTGAGTTGGGATCTAGTTAATCTTGCCACTTTATCTTTTACCCCGATTTGGGCACATAGGCCCATGGTTCTAGTCTCTAAATTGTGTGCGGTGTGATATGGGATTATGTCCTCATTCACGTCGGGTATGTTTTATTGCACCATACACATTCCCCGCCTAGAATTGTCCCTACTATGTCGACACTGCATAACGTTAAAATGTATTCCTGGTTCTATCACATGACCTTAAACTGTGATATTATCGTCCTAGCCGCATGATGAAAAAAGGCATTGCATCGTGATGTTCTCACTCAATAGGACCAATGTTTGGTATTGGGAACACAACATACCATTTGTCAACGACAGCTACAGCTTGATTCTTGTGGTGATGCTAGGTTCTGCTACCCTAGTCATTTTGATTCATAAATAAACTCACCTTAAAAGTGAAACAAGATTTATCAAATTCTTCTTCTCTTGGTGCGAGGTCCATGCCCGCACGTCCCTTTTTCTCTAGCACGGGTACCTTACCGTGCCACCTCCAGAACTATGTGAAGCTTGATCCCCATCCTCATGGGGTATGTAGGAACACCTGTGCAATTTTCCTCAAGCCCAGTTCAACTCTCATTTTCAGTCCCTTGACCAAAATCCTCTCCAAGGAACACGTGGTGGTCAGAACCCCCAGTTCCCATTCACCACAGGTTTTTTTAATTACCCAACCATGTGTCTCCTGCGTTTCCCACCATCCATAGTCTGAGTTTTACGACCCTAAACTAAGATCTCTATAAGGGAAGGGAATCAACTTCCCCAATCTAATATGTCATGTTGCCGTATTCAGATGCGTACTGGAAAAGAGCCCGAAGTGTAGAATTTTCATGGGGACATTCCCCCCATTCCACGTCCAAGCTTCATGAGCTCGCTATTTGGATCCTCATCATCCTCCATATCTGAAGGGACCCCATAACAGCTAGGTCCCATGCATCATCGGCTCACCTACCATCATGGGCCAATGCCCCCAAGGATCATTGACGACATTTGTGATAGGTCCTGTGTTTCAAACAGGGTCAACAGTCGACCATCATCTATCTATCCCCATTCCAGGCTAACACGATGTGGATGCTGCGTTTCTGCCACAGTTAATAGTTATCCTCTATCATCTCGCCTCCATCATTGTGGTCCAAATTTCAAGCTTCCTGATTCACACATTTCCACTTCCTCATGATCAAGTAGAATTCCGATGTACTCAGCATTATCTCTTCACGCGTATAGGTGCACTACATGGATGGGTTAGCATCATTGGGATAGTATTCAACGAGCATCCCACAACCCTAACATGACCCTTCCTATGTTGGGAATATCCCACCACTACTTCTTGTTTCCCATATCAGGCACGACTCACATAGGCATAGTAGTTTTTGTAGGATTTGTATTGGTACGACCAGGCTTCTCATCGTCCCGCATGATGTTAAACTGGGCTCTCAGAACTACATATGGATTGATTCCAATCCTAATGGGGTAAATAGGAATGAAATACCACTATGATTCGGGCCCAGCCTAATTCTAATTCTTGGTACCTCGACCTGAAGAGTGTCCTCCGAGGATATGAGGTGTGAGTTGGACTCAAAATCCTCATTCAGGTCTGTTTTATATCTACCGCACCACATAATCCATGTGATCTTCCATTTCACTCCACGTCCTATATTAAGAAGTTAAACTACAGGAGTCCATATGTTTTAAATGCATGACACTAAACTGTGGTTCTTATCGGAACATTTTAAGGAAGCCCCATGTTAGTCATGTGATGCACCAAATCCCCTGCCAGAGAGAATTTCACATGTCAGTGTTGGTCTATGATTAGACTGTGATTCTAGAAACTATGTATGGATTGATTCCCATCCTTATGGGATATGTAGTGGCACCCCGGTATTTTGCCCAGGGTCTAGCCACAGGAATCATAAATCATGTTCCTCCCCATTTCCGGCCCCCTGGCCTGACCCCTTGCGGGGAACCGTGCAACTGCAATTTTGCCCTGAACAAGTCTGGGATGCCCCAATGTAACATCGGGAAGCAACGGATCCCATGACAGAGAGGCCCTGTCTAAAATAAGTCATTATCCTAGATCAAATCGATGTGACCATCTAGTGTGCTCCCTACATTGTGGCGTAAGTTCAAAGGTGTTGGATTTTATTCGAACAAACCCTCACTCCAGATTCCACGCTTTGTGTTCCCATTATTCGGACCCTTATCCTCTTTCATGTCTAGAGGAACCCCCTAGCAGTATGGATGCTGGGCCTATGGCCGACCTATTATCATGGGCCAATGTTTTGGAAGACTAATGGATGACATTTTTGTGTCTCTTCCCATGTTTCGAACATGGTCAATGGTCAACCCTCATTTTTTATCCCCACTCCAGGATAATGCAATAAGAATGTTGTGTTTCAAATACTGTCAACATTTATTCTTTATTATCATGCCACCCCCACAATGTTTCAAAACCTAGGTATTGTGATCCAAACCTCCCATTCCCATCTGTTTAGATCAATTTCAGCGCCCCTAGCATTACCGTGTTCATGCAAAAGAGGACGCTAGTAAAATGGTAATTCAGCTATTCTGAGAGATTCATTACCTTCCAGGTCTCTCCTATTTCTTCTAGGAAATCCGGACCATTTGTTCAGACCCTGGATGCACGAAGCTTGGTCTGCGCTCCTATGTCTGGTAAGGTGATAAAGTGGTCACGCCTTGTTTCTCATATCAGGCCTGACCGACGTGAGCTTACAGAATGATCGTTTGAGCCTTCACGATCATCATAAGGATGTAGCAAACCAATGTGAACAACAGAACTCATTTGTGCTATGACATTCAACCAATCAAAGAATGAATGTATGTTTAATGGTATTTAATGATAATAGTACATGGGGGGGGGGGTCGACTCCCCTCATGGAGAGATTGACCTCGTCAAAAGAGCATAGAAGCTCTTCCAACCTCTGGCTGGGGGTGTTGAGGAGTTGTTGCCGCTTGTTCATCTCCTCCTCCTCCTCGGCGGAGAGAGGGCACAATTCATCGGCCACAATCTGCGCCCACTCCACATCGGCCCAGATGATGATCATCTCCCCTGAGGCTCGCCTCAGGCCCTCTTCAGCTTCTGCCAACTGGGCCTTCAATCATGATATTAACTATGATTGAGCATTGATGGAGGCCAAGTGATCGTCTACCTGATTCTACAGTAGCTAGACCTCGTCCTTGTCCTTATAGATTGTTTTGATGTTTATCAATTTCCCCCGCTGCCAGCCCACCCCATGGCCATGATCATACTCCCGAATCTTTTCTTCCATAAGATCTCGGTCAAGAATGTGAGGACGCTGGGCATCCACACCACCAGCACACTGTTCGCACAATCACGAGCGATGTTTGTCCATCTCATCGAACCATAGTTCATGGGGGGTGTCATTGATGAAGCTCAAGATCAGCTTCCATGCTCGGTGACTGACTATTTTGATGTCCTCCTCATTAGAGGTCGTCTCATCCCAGTCGGTGCGACTGGACGACTATTATATAGGGAAAGCCTCCAGGAACTCCTCATTCAGGTCCAGTCTTGGCATCGGATCAGGTGTGGCGGGGCCTGAATCATCTGGTTGATCCTCATCGTTGTATTCCACCTTGATAACCTTGGGCACAGTTCCCCATGCACCCCATCCAGTAATCGGTAGCGCTTCAGTTTGGTCAGGCTGGATGTCCACCTCCACGATCATTGTCATGGCCCTAGGAAGGGAGTTACAAGAATCCCCGACCAACTTCACCGCAGGAGCCTAGGGAAATTGATGTATTTTACACACCAAGAAGGGAATGCAAATGTCAGCTAACTTGGTCAGGGGATGAAAGGTGTGTATTCGGTATAAAATACATACTGAGGTCAAATCCCTGGACTCGCTCTTGGGATAATTTCACCAGAACCCTGAGACGCGGCCCCCCGTATATGGTTGGAAGGTCTAGAGATTCTAGGGGAGTCGCCTATACTTTCCTAGCACCGCCAGACACAGAGGTAGATGCAGCCACTGGCGCAGATCTAGAAGGTCCCGTATCAGAGCCCACTGAGGGGCGGGAACGAGGTCTATGCACAAGGGCCTCCTGTATAGTTCATGCGCTGATAAGGAACCCAGAGAAACCTATGGCCAGACTCTAAATAAGAAACCTGGGATTTTTACTCGAGGGACTCTGCAAAATCATTGAGATCCGATGATTGATCGCCGACTTCACCCTCCTCCAGAGGACATTCCCAACCAGCCTCGCCTCCCCAAGAGGACTTGTCCAATTTGTCCAGTAGGGGGAAGCGCTCCCCCAGGTCGGCATTAGATAGCTGTGGAGGGACCATGTGACCCAACAGCACCCCGAGTCAGTTTATCACCGGGTCCAAGGAACCCCGGGAGTAGATGAAGTTTTCCAACATAGCTATTTATTGCTCCGCCTCTACCTGGGATACCGCAAAACCGTCCCTAATAGGGACAATTCCCAGAAATTCCATCCCTAGGCGGTTAAGGTGCTGCCATAACTCGGATGGGATGAGGAATTGCCGGATGACCTACCACATATCCCAAGCCTCCTGGAATACAAAATTCTATATCATGTCAATGTGACACAACCATTTCCCTAGGGCCTAAGTAGAAATACTACAGAATCTCCTCAGTGGATGCCCCTCTTGATGACTTTGTTCTCTTGTGACCACCAGGTCCACTACCGCTGCTAGATCTGCTACCACTGCTCCCTCCCCAACCGGTGTGGGAGTTTCCGCTACAGTATCCCCTCCACTATGGGATTCCCTTGTCGCCTTCTGTCCTTGACCCAGATATTGAGTAGGCTCACCCACACCGACCAAGACGGTTGGCCGCTTCAGTATCTCCCCGGGATATGTCACCTCCCAGCTCTGGGCATCTTTATTTACCAGCCTAAGGATAGAGGTCAGTAGAGGTAGTATATTCCACATATTCCTATCTTCCCATGTAAACATGTGCCACATATACCTCATCACACATGGGTTCTCCTCATAGAGCACACCTAGATAGACCTGCAGGGTCAGCCACTACAGGCACCGGAATTGCCATGCTAATCGGTGCGTGTGTATGGCTCGCAGAGACACTCGCGGTCCACCCTAGCCACTAAGAATCCACCTAGAAAAGCTAGGAGGTAGGCCCGATGCTCTTCTGTCCCCTGGACATTGTCAGTGAAGGCTCACGTCTGCAACGGGAATATGTGGAAGTTCAATTCCTCCACCCGCCACACCCGGTTCAGAACTGATGGTGTGGTCATCTTGGTCAGAATGCTCCCTATGGAATTCACGATATAGGGATGAAAGTTTGACCCTAGTGGCAATATGGGGTTTGGATACTCATTAATCCACATGATGTACGCTGCCATCCACCAGTACAGGAGGTGGAACGACCCACATACCCTCTGAGGGCTCTTCCCATCGCCAATGTGCCACAACATTTTGTACAACTTGTCGAGAATCAGTATCCATAGGTTGACCCACCCTGCTATTACCAAAGTGGATTCCATTACGAAATTGCTTGGTCGCACTCCCATTTTTGTATCCCTCACCAGCAAGATACAACCACAAATGTGGGATACGATGAATGACGCCAGCCTGACTATTGGTTGTTGTTCAGTGCTAACAATAAACCCCCGAGTCTTCCCCTGGCGATTCTCCAGCAGCCGCCTGTATGAGTTTTCCATACTCTGGGCACCCTTTGGGAATGTTCAAGCCCTCACTAGGAACTGCTTGCTTTTTGGAATGTTTAGAAACGTCTTGAACCAGTTATTGATGTGGACATCCCTCACCACCTCCTTATCCTCCCCGGGCATGATCTCCATCAATGCCATCGCCATACGTGGAATCTGCTCTGGATCCTCCCATGCATCCATATATGGGAGGAATATATCATACATCACCCCTAGTATCAGGACCCCCGAGATATGATGCACATGACATAGGCTGACGCCTACCTCCCCATCATGCAGGTGGAAGGTATTGGTCCCTGTTGACCACCGGCTCAATAGCTCTGGCATCAACTACTTCGGCTGGTCGATATGGAACTGGGAAGCCCAAGATTTCTCATAAATCCCCACTCTTCTTAGCTCCACCCAAAACTCATCACACGATATGCCTACCTAGTAGGCCCATGCCCAATTGTTTGTAAAGTTTCCACCCTGGCGCAAGTCTGATTCCTCGGACTACCCCTTCTTCTGGTTCCCCAGAACAGCCTTTAGGATGGTTCATTATAGTGGAGGGGATATCTCTGGCTACAAGGCCTTTCCTTCGACATTTTTCAGATGATTGTATAGGAATTTGGCATTGACATGCATGAAATCATCCCGTGCATGACTATCGTTCACCCTGAACCATTGGTGCTGACACGACATGATCCGGAACCAGTAAGGTGGCTCATATCTACCGGCTTCAGGGATGAAGACGTCATCCCATAGCTCGAAGCCATAAAATGGAAACCTACTACACAATGGGTAGTTCTTCTGTCTCTCTGACAGAAGCTCCATCAAATAACTATGGTCCGAGCGGCTCCGAACTAACTCTGCAACCCCCAAATTTTTTTCCATTTCATCACTCTAGGCGGTATTCGCAAGGACCCTCTGGGCATCTTCTTGGTGGACTATTTATTCTAGATCTGTGATGTTTCTTTGGATGGTTTTCGAAGATCGTTCAAAAATCACGTTTGTGAAGGCCGCTCGTGATGCCGATTCACGGGTCGTTGCCTCGGAGTTCATGGCCGGATCACGGAGCGAAAAAGTGGAGTCGAGGACTCGATGTGTGCCGTGAAGACCCTATTCTCATAGATGACTCATGGAGTATGCAGAAGTTCACGAATCGAGAGTGCAAGAATAAAAGATCGCAGAGAAGGGAAAGGAAAATAGATATGGCAGGGCCCCTATTTATAGGCGACAGGAATCGGAGCTTTGCAGCATGTCCAGTCCGCACGGAGCTTCACGGCGCGCTCATCCTGCGAGTCCCCTATCCTCATCGCGAGCCCTCTTCGCGAGTCTGCACCACGTATAAATGAGGATATTGTCGATTTCCCTCAGACTTCGACCCTTGATATCTCCGCGGCAACATTATTGAGGGGGGAATTTGTTGGTGCCAAAATATGGGACAATGCGAAGGCACCGAGATGGCCTCATGGACGTCCTCGTGAATCCACTTTTTGGAGTCCCCCCAGCACCGCGACCGCTACATTGAAAAGAAGGTGAGAGGATCTGTGAACGCATTTGATGTTCACGAGACCTCCATGAAGAAAATAATGATGGAGGCTCTGCAAACAAATTTGGCGTTTGCGACCTGACATGAAGCAACCATGTCCCTCTTCACACCGCGTGAGTTCCACTCCACAGCGCCTCTTGCATATTAATACCGGGATCCCACTGTTCTCTCAAGACGAAAAATCATACCATTCGACTTTCCAGATACCAAATCAAGAAGCAGTCATCCACTCGGTGAACCATGAGTTATGTGAGGGACTTTTGCTTCATGAAGTTCCTCCACTTTGTCTTGTTTTAATCCCCTCTTTCGAGAGGGATTCCCTTCACAAAGCCTAAGGGCTTTCGTGAAGGAAGGGGATCCCATAGTGTACCCGGGTTGTCGCGGAGCAGTCATGCTTCACGAAACACCCTTCCTATACACATTATCCACTTGATAAGGTATGGTCAATGTACTTAGTGAAGCAAATTGCTTCCTGAAACCTTGATTTGCAAGGCTCCTTTGCTCCATGACGTTGTGCTCCATGAATTACCATGCGCTTTGCGAAGCACCTCCCATTTTCACTTCCGCCCCATGTTAAGGCTAAGGCACCCCAATTCGTGAAGCACACTGCTACACAAGTTTCCTCCCCTATGAGGGGAAAAAGAGCTCCACAAGGCGCCTTCCTATGGACACCTCTACTTGGAAAATCATTTTCTCGTGTGACCCTCCAGGTGTTCACGATGTGACTTCAAAGTCCCCTGGACGATATCACCCATTGCATTGCATCGCCTAATGATTCTTCGCATAGGAACACTAATGATTATTGCTTCTTCCCATAGCCATGCTAATGTGGTCCCCTCGATGGTTTGCTCCACGACACCCCATCACCATGGCATTGTCGAGGCCTTCCCTCCTACAAGGAGCAGAGGGTACTGGTTATGTAAGTCCTAGGGGTGTTTAGAAAACCCACCTCGTCTGAGCTACAGGACGTTAAACTGTCATGCACCTTCATCCTCAACACATGACATTAAACTATGACCTCACCATGTGCCCCGCAAACTGGATCCCCCTGCCTTGGGAATTCTCTACACCCCCTAGTCTCCACAGGGGATGATATCCTCTTTCTTGGAGTGGAGTTTGTCCTCGATGAAGGGCAGCCACCTTGTTGTACGCCCCAGGATTTTCTTGCAAGAGGAAACACCCATGCCCCTCCTCTGTTCCATGGCGCCAAGGCCAGCGGAGTGCATGATAGGGAATGGGGATTCTCCCTTCTTCGGTCCCAAATCCCTCTCCCACTGGGCTTTGTCGCCCTTGGGCCTCCATCTCTAAGTAAGCACCAATCTCTCTCTCTCTATCTGGGACGCTCCATGCATAAGCCCCACGCCAAATCTCACTGATGCAACTTTCACGATGTTGTCATCAAGCCTTTGCTCCCTCTTGTTTCTCACACTGAGAATGAATCACATGGGCTTAGAGTTAGTATCGACCATGGCACCACCCTCGTCCCACATGACAATAAACTGCACACCTGAACTACGTGGTCTTTGATCCTTGCCAAGTCAGGGTACGTAGGAAGCTTACCTGAGGTTCAATCCTACCATCCATTAGTCATTCTAACCTCATTCACATCAGTTAACCAACACCCAGGGCATCCTATAGTGTATGCCCCATGCCACATCAAGAACTGCATGTACTTTGATCCTTGCTAAGGTAGGGTAAGTAGGAAGCCTCCCTTAGGTTCCATCCCACCATCCACATGGACCCCAGGTCCACTTCACGTCGGTTCACTAACGACACCATCCTGAACATAGTGGTATTTGATCCTTGCCAATGCAGGGAATGGAGGAAGCCTCCCCGAGGTTCATGCCCACCACCCATTGGTCATTCTGACCCCAACCATCACTGTTCACCCTGGTCATTCCACCCTCCTTCACTTCAGTTCACCAACACCTTGGGCATCCTAGAGTGTAATCCCCATACAACCTCTCGAACTACAGGGACACTGATCCATGTTAAGTCATGGTACGTAGGAAGCCTCCACGAGGATCAAACCCATCACCAATCGGACCACCAGTCCATATTCACTTTGGTTTGCCGACAAATCCCTTCCCGAACTATGGGGACATTGATCCTTGTCAAGTCATGGAATGTAGGAAGCCTCCACGAGGTTCAATCCCACCACCCAGTCATTCCAACCATGTTGGTTCACCAACACCTTCGGAATCCTAAAGTGTAAGCCCCACATCTTCCTGAAATATGGGGACATTGATCCATGTCAAGGCATGGTACATACGAAGCCTCCATGAGGTTCAAGCCCATCACCCATCGGAACCCCAGTCCATCTTCACGTCGGTTCGCCGACACAACCCTTCCTGAACTACGGGGACATTGATCTATGTCATGTAATGGTATGTAGGAAGCCTCCCTGAGGTTCATTCCCACCGTCCATTGGTCCCGACTACCCCATGTTTGTGTACCTAGCCCCTTTCATTCATCATGAACTACGGGGACATTGGTCCATGTCAAGGAATGGTATGTAGGAAGCCTCCACAAGGATCAAGCCCATAACTCAGTCATTCCTCCCTCCTTCACTTCAGTTCGATCTCATCCAGCGGTAAGCCATTGCAACCTCATTTAGTGGTAAGCTTTTGTCATTCTCATTCAATGGTAAGCTGTCACCTGATGAACTACGTGGACATTGAATCCCTGTCTCGAGGATACGTAGGAAGTCTCCTCGAGGATCATTCCAAAATCCATCATCCATTCAATTTCTTACTCGGGCTTCCACATCCCGGTGGGATCATGCCACCTCATTTTCTCTGACAACATTCTGGAAGCTGCCCATGTGCTAACCCCAACATCGGTGCTCCCTCCAGGGGGTTATTTAATTTGTTCCACACTAATCAGTGTTCTGATCAGTTTGATAAACCTCCGCTAGACGTTAAACTTGCATCATACCATGTGTTAAACATAGGAATTGGAGGAAAACCAAATATACATGCCTACGACTTATAATTCGCCACGTTCGATGTGGGATGAATCATGCATCCTCGCCCTTGAGAGTTCCTATAATAAATAATAGAAGAATTTAAAACTAATCCCCAACATCCAGACATGCCAGTGATGCCCAGCATTACTACTCCCCTAAACAAAGGTTGCTAACTTGACCAGACCCCTTAGAATTTCTTGATAGAAGCAGCATAATTAACTGGTGTCCATGAAGATAAGGTGCCAGGAAGAGTTTCAAAAACTACATATTAAATCTATAAGGGAGACCCAGACTATGTGATGAGCTCCGAGGAGGAAGCCAAGGAAGGAAGAACCAACATCCCATCATCCTGTTTTGATCAAGGGGAAGACGTCCCTGAACAATGAACGGATTCCGCCCTGCTATGGAAAGCAAGAATGCAGGGCAACAGCTCTGCGTCCTACACAGAAGGATTCACGTGCCCCATCGAAAGCATCGAAAACAAACAGTCATGGGTGTAAACCTTGAATACTAAAATCGTATTGGGTGTGAACCTTGACTACTAACATGGTTTTGGGGGTGAACCCATTCAATTATAAATAATGGCGTGTAATAGGGGATAATTATTTTTCCCTCACACTTTGTGTATACCCCATGAAGTTCCTAAATATGTTTTGGAAATGATCCTTGACTTATAGGGAATGATTTTAGGGGCTTATGTTTATACAAAAAATTCCACGTCGTATTGCTATTCTATAATTTCATGGTTTTTTATCTTAATTAACTTGTGATTCATATCTTATTAACATCCAATCATATTCCTATTACTCATGTGTATGATATTTTATATGAATCGTATGATCATCTAATGTTGTAATCTTGTTTTCATACTCTTATGCTCATGATTTTACATACATGTATCCATTCTTTACCCATATTGATAATATAAGATCATCCTTTCATATGATTACTTTCCCGATGTATTGATGAAATGTATTATATTAGAATAATTAATTGGATGGTCATTGTGGGAAACAATTAATATCATTAAAAAAATGAGAGGAATGTATTTCATGTTTTTGAATACACTAATCTCTTTTTTTTCTAGGTCATGTAATTTTCTAATGTGATAAATATTATTTCATATTCACATATGTTATGCACGGGTCACAATATTACTAAATTTGGATTACTCTGAATTATTTTATTTTTTATATCATGAGATATCAACCATTAACTAGTGCATTGGAAGGATATATATTTATGGTCCCACCAATCACAAAATCATAATACATTTCTATGTGCTACAAAATTTCTCAAATCAAATATCATATAAAAATAACAATTTTAAATGAAATATGATTAATTAAATTTTATAGAAATTATCAATAAATAATTTTTGGAAAAAAACAGTTTTTCCTAAATATTTCATCATCACTCCAAAAAAATACATAAAATTAATAAGGATGGTTTTATTTGATCATATACTAATTAAATAATAATTAATAGCAAAATATTATATTATTAAATAAAAATAATACTAAAAGATCATTTGAGATATTTATTATGGAAAATACTATTTTTCATTTTGAAATATTTATTAAAATATAATGATTTCAATAATGGAATGGAATAAATGTCATATAGAAAATAGTGGTAGATTTTGAAATTAAACTATGAAGAATTTAGTAGTCATGGAGTATTGAAATTATGTTTATTTCATTCATTTTATAATAAATATTTCATTCACATTTTTTTAAAAGAAAAAATTATAACATTTAGAAAAAGAAAATAATATATCATTTATACCATAATGCACGAATTTAATCATGTGTATTACTAAAATTGACCAATAATAGGGGAATACCAATACAGTCTTCAAAAGATTTTTAAAAGACATATTTATGTATAAATAATTATTTTTGAATGAAGAGGGAAATAATTCCATATTTCTATAATAAATTTGTTTCCAAGTCAATAGTACATAATTAGCGATAAATGATTGGAAGAAATGAAATAACAATAAATAATAATTTGTGATAAAGCATGAATAGATTCATAATAGTTAAATAATGAAATTTCATCATTGGAAACAAAATCATATTGAAAATCTATAAATAATGAGATTTTAACCTGAAACCCTCACCGCAAGTCTCATATTTTTGTATATGTGTTTGAAACTCAAGTATAATAAAGATATATTTATTATGTATATTTATATAAATTATAGAACCATCCTCAGTTATTTTCTAAAATATATTATTTATTAATAACATATTATCCTACATTTATTAACAATTGGTTTAAAATCATTATATTGGGTGATAAAAACATTATTTTTCAAGTATGTTTCACTTCCACAATCACATTTATATATTTATATCATTTTCCTTGGAATATATAATTTTATGGATGTCATGAGTATCATATATATTAACCATATACTTTTTTAATAAATATTCATATAATTTTTTAATGATAATTTAATTAGATCACTTCATAGAAACGATAATCCATATATATGAACGAGTGATGTTTTCTCATTTTTATGGATGGAAAGTAAAATAATAATTCAAATTTATTGATTCAAAATTATAACATATATATCATATATATTCATTATATTTAACCTTATTACAAACAATTTAGGGTGTAATAAAAAAATGAATCATTTTACTTTTTGTAGGTGGTAGTCCATAAGTAATCAAGCACAATGTTATCGTCTTCCAACAAAGGGGGAGAATGGGGATAATGGTTCATAAATAATTATAGTAAAGAATATGGAATATTTATTATATTTAGGGAATAATTTATAATTCTTTATATGGATTTATTAGTATTAGAAGATGAAATAAATTTGAAATCACCCATTTAAGAGTTACACGACTCCATTGAGAATCATATTTTTTCGTAAACCTTAATCCTTTAAAGGATGATATTTTTAGAAATAACTAATGTTGTATGATTTTGTGATGTAATATAGTATTATATTAGGTTTGTTATTTCATAAAATATTAGTTAAAATTGTTTTTATTAATTAATTAGAGTATTTTTCCTTTTATATGTAGGGGAGGGAAACTCCTGAAAATAAATAATTTATAAAATTAATAAAAAAGAGATTTAAAATGCTCATTTAAAATTAATATTATTTTAATATAATATGAATATTATTAAAAATAATATCATAAAAAATTTCCTTGAGTTTTTTAATGTCATTACTCTTATATCAAAGTTTTAACCCCTAGTAAACTCTTTTTATGATTAATAAGATATTAACGGTTTTAAAAATATTGCGGTCGAGAAAGTTATAATAAATTGAAAATTAACACATAAGAAGTCCATGGGTGATATATTAAACAATATTACATTATATTTTATGAATATTGATTTTTCATGAATTTTAAATCATTTCATAAAATTTAGTTTATTTCAAAATATCGGTAATGTAAATTATTTGGAGAAATAAAATATTATAATATAAATGTTTTCCAGATATGCTAAAATTTATCCAAAAATGAATTTATTAGATGATAAGTGAAATATAATCTTAAAAAATTTATCTAATAAAATTTTTATATACATTGATAGCATTTTTAAAATTTATCTTCTGTTTTAACCCCTTAGTTGAAATTTTTTAACCTAAATAGTTGTAATGACTTTTCTATATTAAAGGATTATATTTTATCATATAACATTATAATTTTATCATAAATAATACTGGATGATTATTTATACCATTAATGATCTGGAATATCCTCCTTCATTATTTCTATATTTTTAATATAATATAATATAATATATTTCACAAAAATACTATTATTGTCTATTAAACATCAAATTTCATAATTTCACATTGAATATACCATGATAGCAATTAAATTAAAATATAAAAATAAAAAACATTTCTAATACGTAATTATAATCTTCATAATTATTGGTAACCCTTATATCATTACAATTATATAATATTTATAGTTATTTATATTATTGTATTTATATATTTACTTCTTCTTCAAAAAATATATCATCATTGAATATTAATTTTATGTAATTATTTCATCACAAAAAAATCGAAAATAAATTTCATTGATAATAAAATTAATAATAAGTAAAAAATAATTTTATAGCTGAAGAGAATTTCTTTTTGTCTCCATAAAAAAATATTATTGAAACTATCCTGAAAAAAGTGATATTTTGACTTCTCTTATTAAATAAATATTAAAGAGGTTAAAATCTACATTAACTGTAAGACATGGACATATTTTTAGTTTTTTTTATTATTATGGAAAAATGACGAAATATATTGAGGTAAAGGAATATGTAGGAATGAATTTCATGCCATAAAAGATTAGTTAAAACATTAATTACTCTATTTTACGGTTCCTGTGATAATAATGTTTTTCTATTATTTCATTTATTAAAGACAAAAAAAGATAACAATTATAAAATTTTTAAATATTTATTTCAAAAATGGAATTAATCATTTATTATAAAATTTCTATTATTTTTAGAAATTTAATTCATAAAAAAATTAAATACCCAATGGAAAATAATTTTTTAAAAGAATTTCTTTTATATATAATTTTTCTAAAACAATTTAACAATAAAATTTATTTTTATGTACATAAGGTGATTTTTTATATTAATAGGGAAAATTTATTCATTTAAAATCATTTTTCAAAAAATTATATTTGTATCTTTTTGAAAAGAAATTTTTTTTTCAACAAAAACCAATAATTCTCACTATTCAATAGAATTAAATTTTATAAAAAGTTGAAAAAATAAACCAAATATTATATAGAAATTCTAGTTTCAAAAAATAATTTAGTTTTAAAAAAAATATTTATAATAGTAGAAAGAATTAAATATAAAATTTTCTTTTAAAAATATCTAATAAATAATTTTTAATGGGGATTATTTTTTGAACCATAATATGAATTTATTAAAAATTAAATTCTTATTTCCTAATATGTAATAAATAATATTTTATTTATTAGTAACCTTATTTATATATATATAAATAATTATATTATTAATCATGTTCATACACGCTAATTCAATGACTATTTTATAACTATTATTATCGAAAAATAATATTTCATGGTCAGTTTAAGCTTGTTTTTTCCTTTCATATACACTATTGAATATAATTATCTTCCTTCAAAATCATGGGATGCTGAAATGATTCTAGGACATCCAATGTACTTTGCTAAATTTGGATATATCATTTTTATGGATGAATTGTATGACCATGGATATTTTACAAATGTATAACATTGATATTTTTTAAATTCATTTAAATTTTGTGTGATTAGTACGAAAATGGTTGTTATTAAAACTTGATAACTATGAAACATTGTTCCCAACACCAGTTTTCATGGATTTTATTTCTGAAGTGTAGAGTTTCATCTTCCTTATGGATTTGAACGTACTAAATATAGATTATCATAAGACACCATATATATCACATATCCTCTTTAGTGTACCCATCAAGAATACAGATAAGAGACTCATAAATTTATATAAGGGAACTCAAATAATGGAGTTTTGTCGCAACAATTTCCAGTTATATACTTCTGATTCCATAAATTGTCCATATGCGGGTCACTCACTTCTCACACTTCACATCCATAAAAATATAACCATAATAAAGAAAAAATAATGTCACATGAAATATTGTGATTATTTAAAAAATAAATGAATATAAATTTTTTTAATGATAAAATAAATTATTTTATAAAATATTCCATTACATTTAAAGAAGAGATAAAATCTCACCTCATTTTTTATTTTTTATTGTTTATTCATTAATGAATAAATAATGTTTTGATCTTCTATAAAGGATTCTATATCAATAGATGAATTTAAAACAAATCAAGTTTCCATATTAGTGTAAACCTGATATCAAGAATTCTATTCATTACTATTTAAATTAAAATATGTATTTATAAAGGTGTCATACCAGATAATACTATTAAATAATTTAAATATTTGTTCTAAATAAAATAAAATAATGATAATTCTTTTCAATAAATCATTAGAAACTATAGTATATTGTTTAAATGATGAAAATGGGATATATCCTAAAATATTCCTAACTAGATTCTATAAGAATATGAGTTAATGTGTATATGGATGTCACATAGAATACTTAACCAGACTGTTATTGTGTTCTGTAATATATTTTTTATAATATTTTAAAATTAATTTATATATACTTTAATTTAGACTCAACATTGGTAAGTATAATTAAAATATATCAAATATAAACTGGAATAGATATTTTAAAAAATGAGGAAAATCAACTTATCCATATTAGAGGTTCCAATAGTTTAAGTGCCGATATAGAATATAATATTTGAACAATTTCACTAGATAATATTATTTTTAGATTTAAATTATTAACCAAATATATGGAAATTATTTGGAAAAATCAAAAGAACAACCTAGAAAATTTATTAGGATACTTTTATATTCTTATTCTATATAATGACCATAAAAATAATTTAAAAGGACAAATAGAAAAATTTTATATAAAATAATTCGATATCAGATTTATAATGCACCAATAAAATTCAATTATACATGGTATGAGTTTTACCTATTTTTATAGTGGACTATATTAATGTATTTCAGGTTAAAATTTTTGCGTTTGGTAATTATCCTTATTACAATTTGGAAAATCCATATAATGTTCTAAAAATAAATTTATACTATCATGTTTGGATTTCAAAAAAGTGAAAATACATGGTATAATATTACATTATTCATTGATATATAATTTCAAAAAAATTACTATTATGGTTGATAAATAAAAAATAGATGTTATCTAGGTATAAGATTACCCAACGCAAGTGAATCAAATGACACAGTTTCTTGGAAAGCCATGAATATATGAAATGATCATCATGGAATTTCATAATATTCATTTTCAACTTTCTATATTTCATTTTATGAATTATATTTTTAATTGTAACAATGACTATAGGAATACTTATATAGACATGTAGTTTAAAAAATAACATTACTAGGTATCCAACAACCCTATTTTGGAGAATATCAATGAGTTTTTATATGATATTTCAAAACATTATATTAGAGTTGTTCTCTATTAGAAAAATAATTGTACTAATCATGTAAACAACTATTGTTCATCAATATATGAGGTATCCTAATGAAATTATACCCCAAACAAAAATGACATTTTATAAATTAGTTTTTCCATTGTAAGAATTTTAACATTATTTAATAGGTAATAAGGTGATTGATATGATATCAAACAAAAATATTACATCAATAATTATGAATAATGAACAAAAGTAAATGTTTTTGGGATGTATTACACAATTATTGGACATCTGTAATAAAAATTGATAAACATAGCCATAAAAATATGTATGAAGATTGTTATTTTAAAAATCCAAAAATAGTTTAGGAAGATAAACCTAAAGAAACTCACCTTAATGACTTTATATATTGTGAATATATTAATTAAATTTATTTATTGTTACAAATTTATATTTATATGGTGAATTTTCATATAACATCTCAAGTTTTCTCACTTTTAATAAAATTAAAACACATTAAAATCAAAACTAATTAACTATTTTATGATTAGGAATATCTATGTTAATGGAATATATAAATTAATTAAATTATTATTTAATGATTGAAATAAAAAATGTGATGTTATTTTGAAAATATCAATGAAAGTCTTAAAAAAATTAAATTTACTGGCCATAATATTTAAAAATTACAATGAATTTTTATCAATAATATGAGCAATGTAAATTAACTAGAAACATTTATGAATTGAAAATATTCATTCATAGACCAAAAATATTTTAGGAAATAATTGAGTTATAGGTATTAGATATTTATATGATCTTTTCATGTGTCATTTGGATAATCAAAAATTTAACAAACCATAGATTATGCATCAATATGGGTGGAATATGATGCTACTTAAACTCATGATTCTACTATTTTTAAAGCTTTTATCATGTCATTTATCTTCAATTGATTTTCATTCTCATGATAAATCATTAATAACCCGTGAAACCTCATTTCCAATATTGTAATTTTGTTACTGATTATGATGTATAGTGTGTCCCATAAATCATAAATGAATTATCTTTCCCAAACCAAGGGTTAGGCTATTGTTTCAAACAGAAAAATTAATGGAAATTTCATAATGTTTTGCAAAAAAAATATGATAGATATAAGAAAATGGTTTAATAACATTATATGTGATTTCACTACATACTAAAAACAAAAATTATAATTATAATTTAAATGTTAATATTTGGTATAAGTTTTCATTCACCAATGGACCTAGAAAAAAATAATTATTTTTTGTAATGGAAATGAAATTGTGTATATAAAAAATATGGACACTAATATATATATAATTTTGAATATATTTATAAAATAAAAAGATAATTTTTTATAAATATATAATTGAAATAGAAATAATATTATCGGAATAATAAAATCTGAAAAAAAAATTTCATTCTAGGAAAAAGTGGTTACATTAAAACTCCAAATTGAAAATAATCCATGGTAAGATTTTTTTCATATTACAAGAGAAATTTATTTTAATTTATTTAGACCCATTTGGTGATCATCCAATTATAAAATTAGTAGATAATAATACATTCTCATTAAATTGAAACTACTTAAATAATAATTTTGGGTTAGTTTTAGATGGATCATTAGATTCAACTATATTCTTCCCACAAAATTATTAATAAATCTATAAGATTATATAATTTATTTACCATGTTTATCACAATTAAAATTTAAAAAAAATTACAAATAAAATATTAATTACAAATTATTAACAATACATCAATTTTAAATTACAATTAGGAGGAAACCATTACAATTTTTTTAGAATTTGGATTTTTTTATTTTATAAAAATTTATTTTTGTGTATTTGTATAATTTTTTATGTTTTAGAAACCTATTTTTCTAAAAAATATTACCATTTTTTCTATAAACATTTTTGATTTTGAAAATCATATTTAAACTATAATATTGAATTAAATAAATGATGGAATTAGTGGAGTCCTCTATTTAATCATTAAAAATATCCTGGAATGAATTTATTTTTGTATTTCACTATATGAAATTCTGTAAAATGAAAAAATAATGTACTTTTTTGGAGTTATAGTTTTTTATAGCCTTATCCCAATACTATCATTATTTGATAAAAACAATATATGATTTATTAAATAAAATTTATAATACATGTTTTCAAGACCGTAATGAAATATGAAATAGGCGGTTAAAATAATTAAAAAATTCCATTTGTTAAAAAGATACATTCTTATATAATAAAATATTATTATACCCTAAAACACATATAAAATATTGTATTATAGGAGAATATTTGAATTACCATTATATATAGTCACATTTAAAACATTTAATCAATTTATATTCATATATTGAAGATATTAGATGTTTGAATTTGAAATCAACTATGTGGTAGGGTGTTTTCTTTTTTATTAGATCGAATGAGGATGTTTTTAAAGAAAAAAAACTGGGGATATGTTTTATATATAAAAAAATAATGATTTATATAGAATTAAAATAAACCTTCTAAAATTTTTATAGGGGTTAAAAAATCATGTTTGATATCTAAGGATTCCTATCTACCATCTAAAAATAAATATGGGTTCCTTCTAGAAATAAAATTTGAATTTTATTGAGGTATATGTGAAAATAAATAAATTATACTTATCTTATGAATTTAACATAAAATTGTCGAAATAAAATAAATTTAATGCAGATAGGCTTTTCAATGGGAGTTAACAGGATTCAAATCATAAGTATAAAAATTGAATTATAATTTTTGTTTCAAATATAGCGAAACCCCCCATTATCTATCAAATTATTTGACATATAAAGCCTACTAACCCACAACCACAAAATAACCTATGAATTTAATCATGATAATCCCACATTATTTCATCATTTCATGATTCTTCATAAACTCATAACCCCAATGGTGATCCTAAGAATGATTTTTTATTTGGAAATAATTTATCAAATTGATGTTTTTTGAGAGTAAAATAATTATTGTGGATTTGGAAATTATTATTTCACAATATATATATATATATAATGGTCCAGTAACTATGGTGGGGTATGAGGTAATAGAAATATATAAGACTAATGATTAAATAAATCAAAATAAATCAAATTGAAAATATGTGAAATAGAATGTTAGAAAACATTAAAATAGTTGGTATCATAATTTTCATGTATATAACAATAAAAAACATTAACTCTTTGAGTGTATTGGTATTTACTAGAATAACGTATCACATCTACTGATATCTAACCCATTACGGACTCCCGTTTATAGGACGAAGTACAACAAAGAAAATCATCATATTATAGTGGTACTACAACCAATATAGAAACAAAATTTTACATCAAATATCCAACCAATATAGAAACAAATAATTTGTTATGATATAACAATAAAGTCCGATATTCTAATAGGAAAAATAATAAATCTATTTCTAAATGGATTTAGTTCAAAATATATTGAAATTGAAAATCAGTAATAATAGAAGAAGATAAAAAAATAGAACAAATAATATATGTTCCATCTTGACCATGGTAAGAAATTAATTAAAATATGTAGAAGGAAAAAAGTAAATTTCTATAATAGTAGATTCATGATCAATTTTTTCTAAATAGGTTCTTTTTTTGGTTCCCGTGATTATTATTTATTAGAAAAAAGTCAATGGCATACCATTGATATTTGCATCTTTTGGGTCAATTGTTTTATAATTCATTGTATCCAAAATATTCTATATCTCATAGATCATTTGAATAGTGTCCATAATATGAAAAAAGAGTCCTAATTTAATATTCATGAAATAAAAATAAAATTATTATTGAAAAACAAAAATATATATATATATATATGAACATTAATGCATTTCATGAGGAATATATCATCTAAAAACATGAATTCCTTTCTTCCAAAATTTTGATATTTGTAATATTAAATAAAAATATATCATTATAATTAAAAACACTCTCTAACTCTTCGATACTTACATAATATTCAAGAATATAACATCAAATAAATACATATCCAATAAAAATTAGAACACAACCACACATGGAATTTTTTTATCATAAACAATAGGAAAACATATGATTTTATTTGAATAAAAAATTTAAGTCATAAATATATCTTTGATGATGTATTTGTAAAATAAAATGAATGGGTTATTATAAATTACGAATGTTTAAATGGATAAAAAATGTAAACAATTATATTATTTATATTATATTTGAAATTTTAACAAAACAAAACGAACGAGATATATTTTATTTTTAAAAAATATAATTAATATTTTGGAAATATTTTCAATATGAAATAAAAATATTGATATATAATAAATTACAATGTTGTCTATATTTTTACAAATAAAAATTAATCTAAAATTATTAATAGTAATTATAATTTTAAAGCCCCTAGACGATATATAATATATTTTAAAAAATATATAATATTAATTAAATATAATTAATTAGACATATAAATTTGATCAAATTTTGAAGAAAAAAATTAAAAATTTAAAATAACGAATTTTGGAAAATTTATAATTATCAACTCATCAAATCATACGAAAAATGGATCCACTAAATAATTTAATTTTTTATGATAATTTAAAAAAATTAATAAACTATCCATATTTCTATAAACATAAAAATATTTAAAATATTTATGTTTTGTTAACAATTAAAAAACATGAATATAAAAAATAAATAAATCACATGATTACAATATGCTCATACATTCAACTATTTCACTAAAAAAAGAGTGCTTAAATAATATTAAAATACTAAATCCCCAAAAATAAATAATTATTAAAATGATCTTTACACTACATAAGAATATATAATATTAAAATGCTAATAATTCCCTAAAATCCATGTATTCTGTATAAATAATATTTATTTGTGTATGAATGATATAAAATTATTCATAATCTATAAGGTTATATTGGAAAATGTGCATCAATATTATTAAAATAATAAATGGTAATGTATAATATACTACCTAGAAATGTTTTTAATATCTTTCAAAACAATGTTTAATATATTCTCATACTACCGACACAAAATTATAATATTTTATTATTGAAAACATTATAGAATCTAATATCATAATAAAAGGATTTTAATAAATTATTTTGTAGGTAAAAAATCCAAAATAAAATAATCTTTTGGAATAATAAAAAAATAAAATGATATAGATATTCAAAATGTATAATTCAGTAATAATATAATATATTATTCAAAATAAATATTTAATGAGAGTAATCACACATAAAAGGATCTCTCTCACAATGTAAATTGAAATCAAATAATGATATTTGAATATAAATAATAATTGATCAAATCAACTGTCCCTATTTATATATTTTTTATTCATTGTTTTTAATTAAATTCATAATATTTATAAACTACAAGAAACACAAAGAACACGGATAATGACGCACAACATGATCATTTTATAGTAGTCTTACAACCTATGAAACAAAAATAAGAAGAATTAATAAAATCAAATGATGCCTTCTTATCACAATGAAAATTATGATTCAACATAAAATTGATATTATTTATAGTTATATTTAATTATTTCAAGTGAAATTTCATTAGGTAGGGTTGAAATGGAATATACATATGAAAATTATGCATTAAATCACATATTTTTTAATCTAAAAATGTAGAAATAAATTTACTCCAATATATATTTATAATCTATAAAATTATAATTGTAATAATTATATGTATTTAATGTTGTATTAATAAGGGTACTCAATCACATACAAGTGTTCTTACTATATATATTAAATTACAATATCGAATAATTACATTGATTTAAAAATATTCCACCATATCTTTTTTAAATTTTAAATCCTAAAAAGAACATAAAATCAAACAAAAAAATCATACTGAATTCAATATTCATAAATTTAGAAAATTCATTAAAAAACCTTATTAATATGATTGAAAATAATGTTAGAAATATAAATTCATAAAATATAAATCTATTGTGATATGTTCTTGATAATTATTATCTGGTCTAGCTTATATTTAATATAGCAATTCTTAACAAGAGACTATGTAAATATTTCATACAATACTCAGTGGATTCATTTTAATAAATAGAGATATTTTTAATGAGTCCACACTTGTTGATGAATAAACTAATTTTGACAACAATATCTATATTGTACATAAAAATATGAATCTTAAAGTTCAAAAAATCAATAAAATTTTGATCTAAACTGAAACATGGAATGTCATGTATGGTGGACTCGAAACCCATGACTTAGTGACTATAAGTCATGCATCTATCAACTACTATTGGTATTTATTAATCCATACTCAAACAAGAATCATGCAATATATATATATATATATAAGGAAAACAAAAAATTAAATATGACATACACAAATGGGTTCCAGTAGCTCTAATATAACCAAACATATACTTATAAAACCCAAGGTAATTGTATAAAAATGACCAAAAGAAAGGAATCCCAAATTATCCCCTAGAACTCCTTGATTTATATACATGTAACATACAATGTCCTTTCCACTAAATAAACATAACAAGTTAACCAAAAACCTTATTTCCTTATTACAGTGCCTTTCCATTTTATACATTAGATAAATGAAGGACTATACACCCCATCCCCCACCAAGGGATTTTATTGGGTTGAGCTAAAGAGTCATAGTAGGATCCCACCCATGTGTTTAATAATATGTTTCTATAAAATATTCTCATAATAATGAATTTATAAGAAATAATGTAATGATAATAGTATCATTAATTATATATATAAATCATGGAAAAAATTCCATATTTTTTAATTCTTTCTAAAAAATGAGTAACAAAATTTAAAATACTAATTCTGATAAACCATTTAAATTTAGAAAATTTTGTATCTTATTAGTCCCAATAATTTTCAAATTCAAAGAATATATATAAAACCCCCTTCGATAAAAAAGCCAAATTATCTAGTTCACCTATACATAAAATTCAAAAAATCCCTCGGTTAAACTCAATTCCCTAGATACAATGAATTCATAAAAATGGTTAAGAGGAGAAAACTTGAAATTGATCCTGATGAAACATAATGGTCAATTTAATAGGGATAATTATATTTAATTTAGTAATGGAGGTGAGTGCCAGAAATTGAACCCCCAATACAATTTCAATAGAAAATTCCCAGTACTAAACACATGGTCTAGGTACCCATGGATCCAGTGTTTCAAAAATATCAAATTAGTTTAATGTGGTTATAATATTTCATAAAAACTTACAAACAATCATTTTTAATTAAAAAAACTTCAAATCAAATTTCACAATCAATTTCCCAATGAAATCTAATGAACATTTCATTAACTAAAATGAGGGGAAAACAATATTTTCATAAAGCCCATAATTAAAATTCCAGGAAAAAAAATCAAGGATTGTATTGATTTATTAATAAACTAATTTATTAAAATTATATATTTCATGGTTAAAAGATAATTTCATACAGAAAGAATCTCATACCTCATTTTTTGGATTTTACAACTCCCACAATAGGATCCCCACAAATGAAAAAAGTGAAATCAATGGAATGTTTTATAAGGTCATAAAAAATAATACAAAAACATAGAGTTGTATTTCGAAAGGAAACCACATTAGTGTAGATTTTTTTCATCACATACTCCTAAGAATAAAATGATATAAAACAATTATTTAGTTAAGAAGCCACTAGATAGAAATAACCAATATTATCTAGATGAGATTATTTAAATATGACTACCTTAAAAACACATCAAATAAAAATATTCAAGAACCACTTCCCAAACTGATACAAATGTTAGAAACAAGAAGATCCCCATTCAATATACCAATTTTATGACAACAAAACAATATTGTATCATACACAAAATGATGGAGTTTAGAGGGAGATGGATTAAAAAAACATTACTTTAGAGGAACTAGGGATTGTGTTAAAGGGAAGGATAGAAAATGAGAAATGGTATGGAGGGTGAAAATTAAATATTTTTTATATACATGATTAATGGTGTGAATATTTGATTCATGTTATGAATATTTAGAATGGACTATTACCCATAAAATTTATTACATAAAATTGAAATTTTAAATGAACAGTCCACGACATTATTAATATCCCATTTCATAAATTATTTTTACATTTTTAATAAAAAAACATTTGTTTTCATAGAATCAGGTCAATATATGAATATAAATTCAGGTCTATAATGATCTCATGTAGCTATTTTTTCTACTTTTTATTCATCACCTACATCAACAACTTCTAAATTACCTCCACTCATTTTATTACATCATTTATTATAATAGAACCAAATTTTAAAATATGCCCATCATGTACAATAATAGGTATGACATTTAATGATAAACATATAATGGAATTTATAACCACAATATTTTACAAATTTATTTCATAAAATCTCTTTGATATATTGTGATGGATGCACTACTATGTTTAAATTAAACCTGATACCCCATTAATGTATTATTATTTAAAAATAATCATTATAACATAGTTGTGAATTTATAGGGTCCGAATATCAATAATTAAATTTCCAAAAATTTATGTGTTAAAAATATATAAAATTTAGAAAATGTGGACTAAATTAATTATATGTGAAAATATAAATCATTTAAAATAAAAAATAAGTGTTTTCTAAAAAATGGATTTTTATTAAAGGCTATTTCATTTGTAAGTATACAAATATTTTTGAAATTAAATTTAACCAATTTTAAAAAAATTATCTGAGAAAAAGATATTTATTATTAAACCCAACATGTAATATTTATATTTTTTTAATTTCTTTATAATTTTCATGAAGAATGGTAAAAATTACTGATTTTTTTTGAAAACTATAATTTCATATAAATTATATACACTCTAAAATGAAATTTTATTTTTTAAAAGACTAATTTTTTCAATTATATTAAATTTTAAATAATTTTTACCTTTTTTATCTGTTTCATATTTAGTTTGGATATAATAAATTCTATGAATTTGGGAATTTTATCTTTGGAAGACCACTCTTTTGTTGCATCTGTGGTATAACATTTAATTATATTTCTCCACTCATTTTAATTAAACGATGAAAATGGATTAAATAGTTTGAATTATAATAATTTATATTATATTATGGGGATATCTTAAATTTTTCCCATAATGAGTTATGAACCGTAAAAATCAATTATCATTGTTAATTTGAATCTTTTTTTACCAGGGGAATGAATAAAATAAATATATAGGACATAAAAATGAAAAAAAAACATTTAAAACTAAATTGGATATTTATAATTATTTCACATAATCCCAGAGGTATGGTAATGGACCAATATAGGGCTTTTTTAAGAGAAAAATGGGGGTATGACATTATATTTCCAAAATTCCATGTGTGCCCCTACCACATATTAAAGGCCACAATCTATACTACCTTATTCACAATTTAAAAACCATTTTTTTCATAAAATCTACAAAAAAATTCCCACCCACACATCCTTTCCAACATCATATAGTCTCTAGTCTTATTATGAATCCCTACTAAAAAGGATTTCAATATAAACCAAAAGTATCTCTACAAAGAGAATATAAAATACTCAACTGTGAGCATTTGTTTTATTTCATCATCCACCCATGTCAACCCTTATTAAAATAAGATAATATAATTACACAAATATATCTTATATAATGATTTTTTTTCACACTGAAATTAACTATCTCTTTCTTCACTTGCATCAAATGGGAAATAAAATCATTGATCGTGTGTACAACGGACTATCACCCCATGAAATAATGTCATTTGATTTTAATAACCTACATTAAAGGATAGATATGATAAGATATTAAATATATTTATATGATATTAAATTCATTAGTTTAATCATAGATTTTTGATATCACTTATACATTCTTACTTTCTACATTGTGGGGGATATGATTACATTATTCGTGTGTATAGAGGAATATAGCACTGCGAGGAGTTGTGCCTCATTTTTCACATATGATTTACCAAAAATGTATAAATTTTTATTTAAATTAATATATGTAATATTTATGATTTCAATATACTTATAGAAATAAAATATCATATATTAATTCTTAACAATCAATCTATTGTAAATAATAACAGCACTAGTGCAAATGTGTGGACCACCATCTCCACTCATCGATGCGAAATGCTTTTCATTTTCTTTTTTACATTCATTTTAACAATGATTAAATTTTTAAATATAAATTATATATTTTTTATAATAATTATTCTATAAATATTAATTAATGTATATTTTCCTATCATTTTATCCATCATTAAAAATGGAAACAATGTTCATTCGTACGTAAGGCCGACAACCTCAATGAATGGTGTAATCCATTTTCATTACTGAAAATTAATATATTGATATAATTAACTATAAATTGAATCTATATTATATTTAAATGATGTTTGAAATTCTATATATTATGTTACCATCATCAAATTAAAATTTCCAAAATTACCTAACTAAATCATTCATGAAATAAGTAATTGTCACCAGAAACAATGATTTAAAAAATGAATTGTTAACAAATGTGTGATAAAATAATATTTTTAAATAATATATGTTACTAGATACTTGATTATAGTTTAATAATTGTTCTATAATAAATATATATTTAATATATTTGAGGTTTTAAAATATATGGAGGAAGTCAAACCCGAGGTAAGGCTTTTTCATCTCACTTTTACTCCCGTGAAAAAAACACTATATTTTCCAAATATTCCCTTTAATTTTACATATAAATTCCATTTGATATGTTATATGATTAATGAAATTATATTCATGGTATTTAATGATACATTTTATCTTTATATTTTAACATGTCTTATAATATAGAAGTTACCTGTAACATCCTAGGTAAATAAAAAATATGACTTTTTTATATTTAATAATTCTTGTGAATTATATATTAAGTTAACATTCATGGGGATAAAATTTCCAGTAGCATACTCAACATGCAATGTTTATTTTCTTTGAAATCATATGTTGCACACAACATAAAGTTATACCGAAAAATAATATAATATTATTATTATTTAAATGCTAGTTAATTCACAGCCATTGTATTGGTGGGAATGAACAAAAGTAACTAAAATATGATTACACATGTATGTTAATTGTTTTTCTTTTATCGAATAAATTTTATAGGATTAAAATAATATTGTATCCGATTTTAATAATGAAATAATCTAATTTTCTTTAAAAGTTCGATTTACATCCTTTGGATGGAGAAAAAAATTTATGTCTAGTTTTTTTCACATTAAAACGCTCTATTTGAAAAATTAATATTCTTTTTTATAATTAGGACCTATAAATTTACTCTGGGTAAGCTTATTGTATTTTTCTAATAAAGTTCAGTTTTTAATTAGTAGTGAAAAATACTACATCTTAATTTAGAACTGCCTCTTAATGTAAATTATTTATATTGTTAGATTTTCATTTTAAAATCTTATAATGTGAAATTTGGTTATATTTTTTCCATTTTGTCCAATTTTTTTCATTGGATATAATTTCACTTTGAAATTGGATATAAACAAATTTTAATATTTTGATAGTTATTATTTCATAAAACACGGTTTTTGGTATTCACAACGAGAATTAATATTATATTATTTTCTACAAATTCTGTGTTTTGAATTTTGAAAAATATATTCCATATTTTGAATCAGGAGTTCAAAATTCGTATATAAGAAAATTTTACCTTCGGAAATTATGAATAGTAACTTCAGCAAATATTATATTTACCATTCTAAAATGGTAAATCTTGTAAATAAGGCTAAGAGATAATCTTATAATAATAATAAATTACCCTAACACAAGTCCTAATCCTATTGGATGATACATGTCTAACCATGGCCATATGTGGATTGATTTTGGGACCCCATGGTGCCACTTTTTAGAGAAAATTACACGTTACAAATATTAATTTATAGTTAAGGAAAATGTAACATAAACATATGTCGCATAGTAAATAATTTTTATAATGGGTTAATAAGTGAAATTTTAAACTATAAATAATAAGTAGATAGCTAAAAATATTTCCTATATCATCATATTTTATTAATAATTTACAGACATCAAATAAATAAATTTATCTATGACACCATGATGATGTAATGATTACCTCATTAATGGATGTTTTAAATAAAATAAATTATAAATATTAAAATAAATTAATTTTCAAACTTTTTATGACATAAACGATTTTTTTTATGATCAAAACTACATATATTTTATTTAATTATGGTTTTTCAGAAGAATCAAGTTGTTATTGATTTTTTAATAGTCACGATATTAATAGTGTATAAATTGACATAAATGCATTTTTAAAATTAATTCTTTTTATTAAGTGATAAAATAATCCTAAAAATATAAGATTATTCAAAATGACATATTTGATGTTACTAATGTAATTAAATTTCCATTTATAGGTCAATTTGAATTTTATATTAAATATAATAACCATATAGTATGAATATACAGGAGTACATGGTAGAAGTTAAATTAGTCAACTAATGGTTAAAGTTATAAGATAAGGTAACTTTTTGGCCCTAAAATGGCCTGAAACCCATTCTTTGAGAGTATTTAAAACATTACTCACATAATATTTTAATTAAATGAGTTTGGGACCTTTTTAAATAGAAATTAAAATTTTAATAAAATAATATCTTCAAACATTCCTAGAGAGCCCCTCCCACTTATAAAATGCCATCATCTCTAACCCTTACGCACACATCTCAAGCCCCATTGGCACATCGAAAATCTACAAAAATGATCTTAAAACATCCCTCTCCTCCAACTGGAAGTGTTAAAATAGGTATAAGTCACTTCAATAAATACTTTTGGATCAAACAAAAGGGAGTTTCCCAATTTAATGGTAACCTCTTCTCTCAATTTCATTTATTTTATTTCATTCTCCAACCCCCTAAACCATCATTATTATATTATTTTATAAAATAACTATATAATAAATATACTAAGATGTTTTTATGAGATGTATTCTATGTTCACATCCACACACCTCCATATAATTTATAGAAAAATACCATTTATATGGACGACGAACTACTGCCTCACGAAATGATGATTGTTCAATTATCGGCTACCACCAATCATGGTGGATATTATGATGGAACTATATTTAAATGTGTTATATATTATATTTATATTGTGTCTATACTTCTTTATTTTTCATTTATATCATACCTTTATATTTCCCATAATGGGTAATCACGATAATTTTATTTGAGGAAATGAAAACTACTACCCCCTCAAGGTGATATGACTCGTTAATGCCATTCGTGTAATATATTAAAGATGGAGTTAATGAAAATATATATGATATTATACTAAAATTATAATATACCTAGGAATCATTAATTTTTCATTCAATTAAAATAAATTAATGTAGTGTTCATGCATACGTACGACTTACCATCTCCATGAACGGTGCATTTCATTTCTTATCTTCAAATGTCATATACTGTTATAAATACATATATATACAGGATATATATGATATATATGATATATAAATATTTCTATTCATTCTGGATATAATGTAATTTTGACAACATGGACAACATTTAATTATATGAAGTTCATTTTTGACTCAAGTACCAAATATCGACAAAACAACAGTTATTAACACCAATGATTATGTAATTTTTATATCGTGGTAATAAGTTATATAAAAGGAATAATAAATTTGAAAAATATTATGAAGAAGGTATAAATTAAAATTATTTTATTATTTAGGATAATAAAGAACGAACGAGTCATTTCAAACATGAGGTTTGGGGTTTTAATCTCAATTTTATTTCCGTGAGAGTCATGCTATATTTGACACTATTTCATTTTGGTGTGGTGTATGTACTGACCGTGATTGTATTATTTGGTTAATATAATTTAATTTATGGGTATTCACATTTTCATTGTAACATCATTCTTTAATACTATGTATGTTTCGTAAGTTACCAAATCAGTAAGGGAACCTTTCACCCTCCTCTTTTAGTGAAAAACATCTTTTATGTTGTTTATTTTAATTTCCATTTTATTTGTTGGGATATATTAATAAATGTATTTATTTCTTTGAATTTTATTTCCAACTGATTATATTCCATTTTTTTCTCTCAACTCATTTTCTTAGTTTTAATGTGATACATTTAGGCTGTCAAATTTTTGTAAGGGAACTTCTTAAACCAATTTAAATTTTTTTGCGTTAAACTTAGACTTCTTGATTGTGTCATTCTATGAAAATGTGTGAATTACTACTAATTTATTTACACTAAATATCCAGTTATATTGGATTTATTTTTATTCGTCACACATAATTATTTCATAGATTTATCCTTAATCTAGTGGTACTATCGTTTTAAGGGACTTTGTCTCAATCTTCTTTCATTGATGCATATTTTGATTTATGCACGACTTGCTTTTATACGGTGTATAAGCCCCTTTGACTTTTTATTTCATTTAAATGTAATATTTTCCCTATAATTAATTTTACTATATTTAAAAAATAATGTTTCTTATAATGTACGAGGTGACGATGACATTTCCGCCACCGTGAGCATTATTTGATCTTTGGAACCCTTAACAATCCATAATGTTTTTAAAACGGAAAATAATTACCATATACTATTTTTATGTATTTTTTGATTTAAAATGGTTTTGAGAAGACATTTATTATTTCAATATATTTAAATGATAAATTGCTATTAAAATATGGAAATGTTATCTTTCCTTTATAAATGTTATTAATATGATATTGTTCTTGGGTATTGTATACATATACTGGTGGATACATGATAAACCTAGGGTGGGTGAGCCCTAGATAGCTCTTCAATGCATTGGGTAACATGATGGAGGTAAACATTAATGTATCTTCTAAGATATTTTGGTAATCTAATGTGATGGGTATTCCAAACATATCTCCCTATGTTGGAGTGAAAGAAAAAACATATGATTGTTATGGATGCAACAAGTTACCTTTATGATTTATGATTTCTATGTGTTACTTATAAATCTTATGATTTATTGAGGAGTGTTATACATATTATATATTGTATGTATTAATTGGATAGTGATTCCATTCATTATTTTCTAACCCTTACTAAGCTTTTTATGCTCATCCCATGTATTTGAAATTTTTTTCACGTGATATAATGAAAGGTAAGCGGAAGGAAGTATCAAAGAAGATTTATATCAAGAAAATAATTATAATTTTCTTTTAAGAGTATTTATTTTATAAAAAAATGGATACTGAGTAGTAGTTCTAATTTGTAATATTTTTGATGTAATGTAATAGTTATATCCTAATTCTTCAAAACTCTAAACGAGAAAAGATCAACAATTTGAATTATTAACTTTACTCAAGATTATTTAATGTTTAAGGCTGGGGCATTATAGATAGAATAATAGTTCGGTTTAGATATATTTAGAGATTAGGGGGTTATATAATCATAAGTGAAATAACCATAATGGTTATCATATTAGAATGATTCATAGTTATTTTAGATTTGATATTTGATTATTACATTTTGGGATGAAAAATGAAAGGTTTTGGATAACCTTTAAGGATAAAATATGTTATGGTTATTTTTGATGAATTTTTCATAATATTGGTAATGTTAAGAAATTATATAGTTTTTGAAAAGGGATAAAACATAGACCCTGTGACAAATCATCATGTTAGGGAATGTTGTGGGAATCGAACCCACAACCAAAGTGCGATTTGGATTTACCATCTACCACTATACTACATGATGTCACTGGTTAATATGACTAACACTTTTTAGCTAGATGATTTTATAGATCAACAATAAGTTGAATTTGGGAACATATTTTTTATCAAATGGATATCCTTAGTTTAGAAAAATGAATTTGTGATTAAGCGATAACGGTTATTTTGGATGCTTTTCTCTCATTTGGGAACACTATTTACTTATGGAAAATAGAATACTACGGGATCTCATTTGGGGAAATTCTTGGAATTTTATTTTGGAAGAATATATGTTTTTATTATAGACATATAGAATTTTGGGTTATTTATTGAAATGATTAACCTTTCATAGAAAATATTTTATTATATTAATTACTCATTAATGTGAGAATTTAAGAGTAGTCAATGTTATTTTGGAGATAAAGGTTAATATTTACTATGGAAGACTATATTGTTAAATCCTTCAGTGTTTTTGGTTTCATTCTTATTATGGGTTACTTTGAAATATTTTAAGGTTTTTTTGTTATATGGTCTTCACTGAACTTTGGGTATTATTTATAAAATTTTGGGGATTAAGAGTAAAATTTATTTTTATAAAGTATTATCCTTTTTTTGGAATTATCTTATCTTGTACTAACCATTTTTGGTTTTGTATAATGTCTAAAGAAATGGGAAATATATACTTCATCTTTTGAGGATTATGTGATACTCTAGATGTTCATTCTAGAGCTTTAGGTGTGACCAAGTCATCATGCATACTCATAATTTTGTAAAAAGATGATTTTTTTGGTAGAAACATTTTAATGGATGAAACACTACTTGAAAAGTATGTATATTTTTTATATCCGTAGTTAATATCATAAAAAAAATTCACAAACCATAATAAATAAAAATTAAATCAAAAATGTTTCTTGTTTAATTTTCCTACTAGGAAACCAATTACTATTTAACCTATCACAAGTTTGTGGTTTTCTGGTGGTTAATAATTTCTTGATCATGTTTTCTATCACTCCCCATCAGAACATGACACATATTTTATCCTCTATATCATTGTTTTCATGGAATCCTGTTATGGCTTTTCTCGGGTGACCTTCTTACTTCTCTTTCTTTCTATTAAAGTTATATTTTTATTGACCATCTTTCTATTGTGGGGAATTCAGTTAAGATTCCAAGCCCAATATTAAAATTGAGAGGACTCAATTTCCAAAAGTGTGGAAGGATGTAACATCCCCGGTAAATAAATAATATCATATTTTTATACATAATAATATTTCTGAATTAAATTTTAATTTTAATTTCAAGGTGATTCTATGTCTGGTAGCATACTCAACACGCAACAATGATTCTCTTTGAAAACCATTGTTTCACACAACATTGAGTTATACCGAAAAATAATATAATAATACTACTATTTAAATGCTAGTTAATGCCTAAACCTTTAATTTCATAAATGAAAATAACTGACTAAAATATTATTACACATGTTTGATAAATGTTTTTACTTTTATCGGATATGTTTTTATGGATTAAAATAAGAATTAATCTGATTCTAAGCATGAAATACTCAAATTTTCATTAAAAGGATGATTTAACTCCTTTTAACGGTGAAATATTTTTAAATATAGTTTTTGTCACTTATATATGTTCCATTTAATATAAATAAAATTCATCTTTAGAAGCAGGACATCAAAATTTAATTTTGGTAAAATTTTGGATTTTTTAGATAATGTTCAATTTTTTAAGATTATGGATAAAATCTACAATTTAATTCATAAATGCCATGTAGTCTAATTTATATATATAGATAGATAAAAATTTTAATTTATTTTAATGTGCAATTAGGTTATATTTTTACCATTTAATACAATTATTGTTTTTGGACGTAATTTCACTTTGAAATTTGACATAAACAAATATCAATCTTTTGATAGTTATTATTTAAAAAAACACGCTTTTCGGTTTTGACAATGGAAATTAATTTTAAATTAATTTCCGAAACACCTATGTTTTGAATTAGAATAAAGGATTTTATATTTGAATCAGGATGTACAAATTATGTAATTTGATAACTTTTATTTTTATACATTATGAATAGTAATTTTTGTAAATATTTTATTTACCATTATTAAAGGGAAAATATTGTAAATAAGTGTAACAAATAATGTAATAAGAATAATAAATTTCCCTAAAACATGTCCTAATACTATTTTATGAGATATTTCTGACCACGGGAATCCATGGATTGATTTGGGGGCCCCATGGAGACTCCTGTATGTGAAAATTCCACTTTATAAAAATTAATTTAAAGTATGGAAAATTTAACATTAACATATATCTCTTTGTAAATGAATTTTTATAATGGGTTATATAAGTGATATTTTAGACTATATATAGTCATTTGAAAGATATAAATATTTCCTATAACTTGGTAGTTTATTTATAATTAGTATATATCATATAAATAAATCTATTTATGACACAATGATGGTGTATTGATTACCTCATTAATTGATAATTTAAATAAATGTGATATTAAATATTAAAATAAATTTATTTTTGAAACCATTTATACCATCAAGGAATTTTATGGATTTTTATAACGTGTTATATATTAATTAATGTAGGTTTTTAGAAATAATCATGTTTTTATATATTATTAATAGTATTTATATTAATAGTTTATTCATTGAAATAAATGAGTTTTAAAAATGAAAACTACTTTATTAAATGATAAAATAATACTAAAAATCCAAGATTCACACAACTGATATATATGATATTATTAATGTCATTAATGATAAATTTTTGGTATCTTGATATTTTATATTAAATATACCAACCATATAATATAGATATACAATAGAATGTGGTAAAAGTTAATAAGTTAACTAAAGGTTAAAGCTAAAAGATAAGGTTTATTTAATTGCATAAACGTGTCTAAAACCCATTTTATAAGAATATTTCGAAAATTAATCACCTAATATTTTAATTTAATAAGTTGGGGACCTTATAAAACTTAAATTATGTTTATAATAATATAATATTTTCAAACCTTCCTAAAGAGCCTATCCTCCACCTTATAAAAAGCCATTACCTCTAACACTTACTCACACATATCAATCCCCCTTGTGTCATCCATAATAGACCCAAACAATCTCCCTAAAACTCTATGTTCCACCATAAATCCTTTACATAGGAATAATTCACTTCAATAAAGCCTTTTGGTTCAAACCAATGAGTGTTACCCAATTTAAAGGTAACGTCTTCTCTCCAAATCTTTTATTTTAGTTTCCTTATCCAAACTCTTAAAATCTCATTATTCCATTATTTTATAACAAAAAAAGTATCCTAAATATAATAAGATGTTTTTATATGAATTAATATAACTACGTATACACACAGATACATCTATTGGATACATACATAATGTTTCTGGGGACGACAAACTACTGCCTCACAAAATGATGATTGTTCAAATATCTCAAACTGCAATATTTTATATTTTTTATATAACATTATTTATAGTCGATATATACTTTATTTATATTTTTTCTATACTTCAACATTTTTCTTTTATATCAGAACATTATGGCTTCTATAATGGTTAAATGCGATAAATTTATTTTAGGAACTGTGACTGTCGCCCCCTCAAATTGATATGACTCGTTAATTCCATAAGTAGAGCACACAAAGGTTAGAGTTAATAATATTTTATAAGATATTATTATAGAATTATAATATACCAATATATAATTAAATTTTTATTCCATTTATATAAATTAAAGTAGCGTTCATCCGTACTTAAGACTTGCCGTCTCCATGAACGGTGAATTTCATTTCTTATCTTCAAATGTTATGTAATATGATAAAGACATATATATATATACAGGATATATTTGATAAATATTTTACCTAAATCAAGAATATAATTCTATAAATAATGGACTTTTGACCACATGAACAACTTGTAATTGTAAGATGTTTATTTTTTATTCAGGTTCCAAATATCGACATAACAACTGTTATTAAATCTAATGATTATGCAATGTTTATAACATGGTAATATGTGATATAAAAGGAATAATAAAATTAAAAAAGGTTCAGAATCAAGTATAAATTAACATTACATTATTATTCTGGATATTAAATAATGAACGAGTCAGTTCGGACATGAGGTCAGTGGTTTTCATCTCACACTTTATTTCCATGTGATTCATGCTATATTTCCCAATATTTTATTTTGGTGAGGTGTATGTACTACCCATGATTTTATTATTTGTGTACTATAAATAAATTTATTGTAATTTAAATCTTCATTGTATGATCCTTATTTCTTGGGGTGTATGTTTTGTAAGTTACCAAACCGGTAAGGGAACCATTCACCTCCTCTTTTACTCAAAGACATCTTTTATGATATGTATTTTAATTTCCATTTTCATACATTGGGATATATTTTTCTATATCCTTATTACTGTAACATTAATTTCAATGTGATTAGATATCATTTTTTTCTCTCATCAACTAATTTTATGAGTTTTAATGTGATTTTGGTAGGCTATCGATTTTTTAAGGGATCTTCTTTTCCCAATATCAATTATTTGGGTTAAATATCTACTTCTTGATTGTGTTGTGATATGAATATTTGTGAATGACCACTAATTTTTTTACACATAATATCCACTTATATTGTGTGTATTTATATTTTCCTCAAATAATTATTTCATTACTTTTTCCTTAATCTATTGGTACATTTTTTGTAAGGGACATCGTATCCATATCCTTTCATTGAGGAATATTTTGATTTATAAAGGACTTCCTTTTAGATGATGTATAATCCCCTTTGACTTTTAGTTTCTTTCCATGGGAATCTTTTCTCTATGAATCATTTTAGTATATGACAAAAAAATATATCTTTTAATGTTCCCAGTGACAATGTAATTTCCTACACCACGATCAATATTTTATTTTTTGCTTCCTTAACAAGCTGTAATGTTTTTAACTGGAAAATAAATTCCATATACTTATATATATATTTTTGTATAGAAAATGGTTTTTAGATGAAATTTATTATTTCAATATCTTGAAATAATATATTGTGATTGAAATGTGGAAATGTTATCTTTCCTCTATACTTGTTATGAATATGTTATGGTTCATGGGAATTGTTTTCATTTATGAGTGGTTCCATGATAAACAATGGGTAGGTGACCCCGAGATAGCTCTCCAACACATTGGGTAATGTGGAAGAGGTAAAATTCAATATTTCCCCAAGAAGATTTATAGAATATGCTATGATGGGTATTCCAAACATAACTCCATACATAGTTTTGAATGTTACATTTTTTTCTTGAATGGATGACACAAGTTACCTTTATGATTTATGATTTATAAGGGTCATTAAAAAATATTATGATTTCATGAGTTGTGTTAAAGAGCTTATGTATTTTATGTATTGATGAGAAAATGATTTATTTGTTTATTTTATAACCCTTACTAATATTTTTATGCTCCTTCCTTGTTTTTGAAATGTTTTTACAGGATATCATGCATGGTAATAGAAAGGAAGAATTCAAGAAGATTTTTATTTATAAAATAATTATTGTTTTCTTTTAAGAGTTTTTATTTTATGAAAAAAATGATTCTAAATAGAAGTGTCTACTTTGTAATATTTTAGATGTAATGTAATAGTTATGGCCTAATTCTCTAAAACTCTTAACCTAAAAAGATCCTTAATGTGAATTCCGGAAATAACTGAAGAGTATGTAATGTTTTAAATTGGGTCCTTATATTACCAAAGTGGTAAGGGTTTATTTCACAATATCATCATTATTTGGGATTTTTTTTGTTTATATATCCCTTGGAGGAATTATTTAATATTTTTATCTTAATTATGTAAATTTTCTTATCCTATGGTTTTTCGTGAAAATTTAATGTAATATTTATATCTTCCTCTTTTTGGAATGTTAATGTATTGAAAAAATGTTTTTAATAATGTTCCGTGTTATGTTTCATTTTAGTCAAAAATATATTTTATTCAAAATAAATGTTTTCCAAAAACAAATAAATTTTTTTAGCCTCTTATAAATGATCTATTAAATAATTTTTTACCCACTTTATCCTTTTAAAAAATATTTTGAAAATAATATCTATTTTATTTTCCTAAGGGGACGAAGTTGTTTTTTTTTCTCGAAATATTAATGGAATCATTATTTTATTGTCTATCGAAAGAACTGAATTTTTGACCCTCATGAACACTCATATTTAAAAAATATTTTAAATGTAATAAAAGGTAATTTCTAAAAAGTATTTTTAAAATATTTTTTGGAATGTTTTTAAAAATAATTTCCAATTTATATTGTTGTTTTATTCAAAATTAATAATTTAATGTCAACTTAATGTTATTTATATTGATAAACGATAACAACCATTTATTGTAATTATGATCAAATGGGTATATATTTTATTGATATCATCCTTATTAGTTCCTCATATTGTTTATAATTAATTTTATTTAGGATTTAAAATGTTTATTACAATTGAAGATATTACTTTGTGTTGTTTATGATTATGTTTAATTGATTAATATAAGTATTATCATTTCAAATGTTATTTTATCAATAATAATGTCTATCTTGATTATTCTCCACCACATTAATATGATTAATTAATTATACTTAATACATGGATGTTGGATCATAGTTATAGATATCTCTTAATTAATCGATAATCCTCATGAGAAAAAATAGCTGGTTAAATTTGATGGGCTTATACCTACATATTTAAATTGTCCTATGACAGGGCTTGAAAGAATATGTTCGATATATGAAATTATTATTTCCCTCATGTAATTGATTTTCCTGTGATTAATTGATTATTTAGAATATCAATTTTGAAGTTTTATGTTTATGAAATTATTTATATAAATTTATTTGATCATAATTTATTTATTCCAAATCATGCTCAGTTTACTGATTTAATTTCTTGTGTTTTAGTTATTTGACAGGTAATATTGATTATGTTTACTTATTCATGATTTCTTCCACTATATTCATACCATTAATGAATATTTTAGGTCACCCCCTCGTCATTTCTTATTTTACTTAGGATAAAAGTCTGTGTTTTATGATTTTTATGATCGTATATGATTTGGGGAATAATAAGATCCTTAAGAAAAATGCATTGAGTATTTTATGTTCAATAAGTTATTTCGAATATCAAATATTTGTCTAGTTTACCAATGCTAATAAACTATTTGGTCCTTTAGGATGGATTTTTTTATCATGTTCCAATATAATAGAGTAGCCACCAAAAAAGGGATAATAGGGTTGGGGAATTTATCGTTGGTATTGGAGTATGTTTAGTAGAATCCTTGGTAACTAAATAGTAGGGGTTTCCATGGGATGAGTTAGGTGAGCTCAACGATGTTTCGGGACCCAACCTGACAAAAAAATCTCAGATCTGGTCGGGTCGGGACATATGCTTCATTAGTAGATAACTCGACCCAACCAAACCGATTAGGGTTGAGTTACCCAAAACATTGAAAATGGACCCAACCCAACCCAACTAGGTATGGGTCGGGTCAGTTCGGGTCAAGTTCTATGTGCAAACCTAACCCAACCCGACCCGACTCGACCTCGACCCTGACCCAACCTGACCTAACCAGTTGGACCCAAACCCAGCCCCCCAGACTATGGGTGTCCATGGGTTAGGTTGGGTCAGGTCAAGAATGTTTTTGGACCCCACCCCACTCAAAAATCTCATGTAGGGTTGGGTTGGGTCATATTCTTCATGGGCAGCTGACCCAACCCAACCAAACCCATTGGGGTCGGGTTACCAGATTCATGGCCAAAGGACCCAAACCAACCCAAACAGCTATAGTTAGGGTTGGTTCAATTCATGTTCTATGTGTAAAACCTACCCAACCTAACCTGACCTGACCCTGACCTAAGCAGACCTAACCAGATGTACCCGAACATAGCCCCACAAAACTAGCACCTCACTCACCCAGACCACCCCCTCCCCTCCCCCTACACCAGCCCCCAGCTCCCTCTACTATGCTCACCCACCCACCTACCCTCTGCACCACACCTTCCCCCTTTCACAAGCCCCTCCCCTACCCCCTACACTGGACCCCCACCAGCCACCTTTCCCCCCTGCTATAACTTCCCCACCACCAGTCCCTCCCCCTCAGCCTACCCTACACCAGCCCCCTCCCCCTGCTGCACCATCCCCTACCCTACCCCCCAGTCCTACCCCTACTACAGTAGCCCCTCCCCCTTCCCTTACCTGCGCTATCCCATTCCCCTCACCCACATTCCCTTAACCCTCTGCTGCACTAGCCCCACCACCCTCCCCTACCCACCTGCTGCACCAGCCCCTCCACCGCCCCCTATTGCACCATCCCCTATCGACCACCCTTCACTGCATCAACCCTTCCTCCTACCACCATCCTTACACCAGCCAGCCCCTCCCCCCTTTCACCTACACCCTCCCCTCCCCCACCCCCTTCATTGCACCCCCACCAGCCCCCAACTCCCCTGGGGAACCAGCCCCTCTCCCCGCTACACTACACCATCCCCTCACTCTACCAATTCCCTGCACCAACCAAACCCTCCCCCAATCCCTGCCCTTACACTAGCCCCAGCCCCATCTCTTGCACCAGCCCCTCCCCCTACACCCTACCCTACACTACACTAGCCCCTCCCCCTCCCCCTATATCACCATCCCGCACCACTACACCAGCCAACCTCTATTTATTACCCAACCTACCTAGCCACTATCTACTATATCAAACCCTGCTTTTTTTAAAATTATTTTACTTTATAATTTCTGGGTTTTGGTTAGCCACACAAGGGTTCGGGCTGAGTAACCATCAATTTATTTTAACGTTTAATGTTTTGGGTGGAATTCATAGCGGTGCGCGGACACCGCACGGTTAGCGGTAGCCACGTCGTCGATCTAAGTTTTCCCGTGCAGTTGTCTGGTGAATTAAAAGTTTTAGTATTTTTATAAAATTTTATTATTGTTGTTGTTATTATTATTATTATTATTATTAGTTTGTTATTTCCAATTTGTTTTAATTTTAAAGGAATATATATATATATATATATATTGAAACCCTAGGGGGTGCGTTGTGCCCCCCCCCCTTTTCACCTATGGTGCGCTGCGCACCCGCAGCGCAACACCTCCTCGCCAGTCGGTCACGGCCCGCCGGCTGGCCTCCCGTCTCTGCCCCGTGCCCTCCCTGCCGCCTCCCCATGCGAACCGCCACCGTACCAACCTACCGTCCTCGCCAGCTGCGCCAGCACCCTGCCTGACCTCGCGCATCCGAGTGCTTCACCTGCCGCTGCACCTCCGCGCACCCTGCCCGCCCTCTAGCAGCCTCCAGCCGCCATCCGGCCTCCTGCAGGCACCGCCCTTGCCGGTGCCACTCCTAACAGTGCCGCCCTTGTTGGCGCCACCCTTGACGGTGTTGTTCCGGTGTTCCACGCGTTGTACTGGCATTGTCCTGGTGAGTGTGTACCCTGTCGGCATTGTTTCAACCGTCTCACGGCCTCACGGTGTCATTTCGGCCAGCCTGCACCTTGAAGGCGTTGTCCTGACCTTCTCACACACCTCTTCGGCATCTTCGCTGGTTGTTCCCCCTTCCGTGTAACACTTCCGATTGATCGGTCCTCCGCACCGTGGTGAGGGTTACGCTGTTTGATTATTTCAGTTATTTTATTTATTTATTTATTTAATTTTTATCTTTGCATATTTTTTTCAGGTCGTTTTGTTTCACCTGCACCGATGTTGAGGTGAGTTTTTACGTTGTTTACTCGTTTGGAGTATTTTGAGTCCATGCTCCTGCGTTTTTAGTTGTGTAGCATTTTTTTGCAGCGGGTTGGTGAGAAAAATCTGTGATACCACGGTCAGCAGGTTGCACGCACTTGGGCGCTAGTGTGAGGCGCGTCACATGGTCATGTCTGAGCTGCGTCTTGAGGTAGGTCTTCCACTGCACTCGCCTTTCAGTTTAGAAATTTATTTATTCCTTGATATTTCATTGTCTTCAGTAAATTTAAAATAGTACTAGATATTTATGGATAGATTGGTGACTTGTTGAAATTGAAATTTGGTTATTTCTTGTATTTCACCAAAAGTATCTTTCCAGGTTTTAACAATGTGTTTTTCTGGTGATGTTTCTAAATGGGTACCTTATAAAATGTGCCAATTTTGTTGTACTATGTTTTGTAATGGTTTTGGTGTGTGTAAAATGGCGGGTGTATCATTTATGGAAAAATTGTGATCTATTGAAAATTTAGATAGAGTAAATTCCCATTTGTCCTTTGAAATGGATTTTAGAATTTGTTTGTGGGGGTTTGGTTTTCCTTAAATGGGTTTCTATGCGACTTTCTGTTTTTCAACATGATGGCATGTGTTATGTCTTTTGGAAACTCCTTGGTATCTAATGGTTTAAATTCATAATGATATGGTGGCATGGATGGCACATTATTAAATGTGAAGTGATTATATATATATACATACTTATGGGGCATCTCTAAAGGGGGACATCCCTTTGAGGGTTTTCATATAGAGATGTCTGTGTAAGGGGTTGGAAAGTGCGGTGAGATGTGTCACGCATGCAAGGGCCTCCCACATACACAGTATTATTAAAACCAATGTGGGTTCCTGGGCGTGTTTTAGGGAATTGAGTGACGATTGCTGGCTAACCCTGATTAGACGGGTTGGTCCCCCCTTGGTATGTAGGCCTTGTGGGGCATTCCACTGGTTGGCTATTAGGGCATCCAGTTGGTTATTGACTATGGATTACAATGCCAGTAGGTAGTCTGAACCCGAGTACATCCAGGGGTTTTCAAGGGATGTTTTGGATCACACATGGTTACTTGTTTTTCCTTGCTTGTTTACTCTCAGTTGTCCTTTACAACTTATACTATTCTACTTTGTGAAAATGGTTTTCAAAAGAAAATGATTTATTCTCTTTTTGTAAAATTTGAATATGTAACACTTCTTCCCCTATTAGAAAGAATTTGGCACTAATGAAAGGAATCCATCTTTTGAAAAAGAATAAGGCCAATGTCTCGTGTATTGGTTTTTTAAGTGAAATATTATCCATGCTTTCTTTTATACATTGTAGTTCAAACCTGGAATTTGTAAATTCATTACTCCCTGGTAGTGATTTGGATTTTGTTGTTGGGCTGACCTCTTGAGTATTTCTGTACTCACTCCTATCTTTTACCTTTTTAGTTGCAGGTTCCCCTTGTTCATGTTTTTCTTGTTTGAGTCGCTCGTTGTTGGAGTGTGGTTGGTCTTTGGTTGTGTGGTGATCTTTGAGGTCACATGGAGGTATGTTTGGTCGTGTGGTCTTTATTTCTTTGCAATTGTTATTTTATATTTGTTATGATTAGTTAGTTTTCTTGCCTCGACCCTGCTTTTGTTTATGCTGAAATCATTCCCAACGATAAAATTTTGATATTTGGCACTAGTTTCCATCCTGGGGGGATCGGGAACGCCCCTCGGGACTTTCTGTGAGCCGGATCGGGTGACCGGTTCACGTTCGACCCGGGCTGGTTTGTGAAAAAATGGTATCAGATGAGGTTCTTGTTATTTGGGGGTCTGGTAGATGGAGATTACGATAGTCGGGATTCATGAGGTAAGTGTGGGAAGAGCGTCACAAACTCTTTCTCTCACTAACTCTCGAGTTACCAGGGTTGTGTGGGATTTGGGTCTTCTGCTTTGTTTTGGATTGAGGAATGACAATGGAGGCGAGCCAGTGCCACGTCGTGACCTCACATGGAGTAGTTATGCATGTGTAGTCTGAGTACACGGTTTCAGTTTCACTTAGTTGTTGCTACTTACCTGGGTGTGGCTCACTACCATGTCGCCAGGTTATGTGCGACGGCTAGTTCCTCATTTCAGTGATTTGTTGTGGCTTGTGTTATTTTTTGGCTCAGGTTGGTGTAAGTGTACTTTTGGAAATGAACGTGGATATTGAAATGAAAGTGTTTTATCTAAAATGGTTTTAAATTGGTAAAGTTGGTTTTTAAATTGAAGGATCGTTGGTTTGAATGTTAATGTTTTTTTGGAGTTGGTAGAGGGTGGCTTGGTGTGACCCTTGGTATTCTTTATGGAGGATCACATGTGTGTGTGTATGAACGAAAATTTCATGGGGGCACTTGTTCATGGATGATGTGGATAGAAATGGATGGACACACATGTGACGATTCATGGGATTCCATGGGTTAGTGTTTGAAATATAAAGGTATTGGAAATTGGTTTTTTTCTCAGAAAAATGGATTTATTACCAGTGAAAAAAAGTATTTTGTTTTTGAAAAATGGTCTTGGGAATAAAGCAGTTTTGAAGTTTTAATTGAAAATGGTGATTTTGAAAAGGAGGATTTTGATTTTATTTATATTCATTTAACTTCTGGGCCGGTTGTCTCTGTTTGGGGTGTTTATTTCAATTGTGTTTTGGCTTGATGCCGGGTTTTGGTTTTTTTCCCTATGTGTTGTTATGAGTGTGCCACCCAGAAAGTCTCCGAATGTTGTTAATGAGTCATGCCCAATTCAGGTTCCTATCAAGTTTTTCATGTTCATCGAGGTGTTTGAGGTCCGTTAGAGGCAGTTTTATGGTTTGTGGAATTAAAGAGTGTCTTCAGGGTATTGGGGACTCTCGTAGCTGTTAGTGTGCATATTGTCATGGGTATGTTTGAAGGTCATGCTCTAGACGAGTAGGAGTTGTTCACCCCGCCATTACTGAAAGTTGGGATGATGTGGTATGTCTTCAAAGTCATCTTCATTCAATGGTCTATACTTATGGAGGTGAAGATGAAGAAAATGTAAGAGCTCATGCACGTTCGACACGACCAGCAGACGGTGAAAGCGTTTGTTGACCATTTCAAGGATCTTGTGTCTCTTTTTCCGGGGGTAGTGTCGCCAGACTGGATGAAGACTTTTCTCTTCGTTAGGGGTCTTCATCCAGAGATCAAGGAGCATGTCCTCCCTTTTAGAGAGCACCACTCTTGAGAAGATGGTGCACAAGGTGTTCTTAGCTGAGTTGGTCTATGGAGCCATGGTGCATGACAATCCAGGGAATCCGGCTAATCATGGTGGTTCCCCATCTGGCGAACGGGGTGTGCTAGAGGGACATGTTTCTAAAGAGTCGTCTGAACTGGTTCTAACTCCTAGTTTGTGGACCGTTCAGTGGTGTGCCATCAGTGTGGACGGTTCGGGCACGTGAAGTTGTTGTGTCGCATCCCTCCAAAGACATGCCATCGTTGTGAATTCCTGGATCATCTAGAGACATTTTTGCAAAAAGCTTAGCCTGAAGAAGAAGTTGTGACCGAGAGTTTCCAGTGCCTGACTGTGAGGCAGGGGATGCTTCATCCATCAGAACCCCAGACACAGGTCCTAGGGGGAAGTTCACGCATAGTCTTGATTTTCCAAGGGTGTGTGGAACCTTGGTCCGGAACATGTTTTCAGCCTTCTTAAGGGAAATATCCAAATTTTTCTTGTTCAATTCATGTCTTCATTGTATGCTCATCCCTGTTGTGGTTGCATGATGAGCTCATTCTACTGGAATCTAAGTGTCCTCTTTTGCTCTTGGTGTAGTTCCTAAATCGTTCAGATTCTATGAAATTCTCCGGGTCCGTGACTAAACGAACCTGTTTGGATCTTGAGGATGGTCTTAGCTGCATATGATAGGGGGATGTTTGGTTCTGAAAAATTAATGGGTGTCATTTCTGGGCCCTTTTTTTAGGCCGGATGCCTCTCCGTGGCTTTTCAATTTCTGTGATTGAGTTTTTTATAGAATTCCTCCTTTTCGGTGTCTTAGTGTGCCAGTTTTTCCCAGAATATATTTAATTCTATTGGTGGAGTTGTTCCGTTAGCATTGAGAATTTGGGATGAGTTCAGTTTGGGGAATTCTCGCATTCCCCCCTGAGGAGGTGCATTATTGTTTCGAGGTCTTCGTGTTACTAAATTTATGTGGTGGGGAGAACCCTCCTATATTCTCCCCTCAACCATGGACAATGATTGTACTCGAGTTGGTCGGGTGTGACTTGTGTTGGTAATGGTCACCCTGAACCTCTCAGTTTATTTTGGTTTTTCCTAGGCACGGACTCGGGTTATGCTAATTGTTGGCTTGGTAATTTTTTGGGGGCAAAAAGTGTTTGTGGTCGGGAGAATTATAACACCCTGCTTATTTTTAAAATATTTTACATTATAATTTCATGGGTTTGGTTAGCCCTGCAAGGGTTCAGGATGAGTATTGGTCAATTTATTTTGACATTTAATGTTTTTGGTGGACTTCGGACTACTGCGCGGACTCCTGATGGTCATCGGTAGCCACGTGGTTGATCCATGTTTTCCCATGCATTTGTCTGGTGAATTAACAGTTTTTCTATTTTTATAAAATATTATTATAGTTTTTATTATTTATTATTATTATTATTATTATTATTATTATTATTAGTTTGTTATTATCAATTGTTTTAATTTAAAAGGGAATATATATATATATATGTGTGTGTGTATTGAAACCCTAGGGGGAGCGTTGTGCCCCCCGTTTTTCCCATGCGACGTGATGCGCACCCGCAGCGTAGCGCCACCTTGCTAGTTGGTCGCGGCCTGCCGGCCAGCCTCCCATCTCCGCCCTGCACCCTCCCTGTAGCCTCCCCATGTGGACCGCCGCCATGCCGACCTCCTGTCAATGCCAGCCGCGCCGGCGCCCCTCCTGACCCTACGCCTCTGCACGCCTCGCCTGCCGTCGTGCCTCCGTGCGCCCTGCCCGCCCTCCAGCAGCCTTCAGCCGCCGTCTGGCCTCCTGCCGGTGCCGCGTTTTCTGGCACTGCTCCTGCCGGTGCTGCCCTTTCCGGTGCTATAATGGTGTTCCCCGCGCTCTGCTGGTGCTACCCCGGTGAGCGTGCACCCTGTCGGTGTTGTTTTGGCCATCGTACGGCCTGCCGGTGTCATTTCGGCCATCCCGCACCTTGTCGGCATCATCCCTGCCTTCTCACACCCCTCATCTGTGTCTTCCCTAGCTGTTCCCCCTTCCGTGTAACTCGTCTGGTTGAGCGCTCCTCCACACCGTGGTGAGGGATACGTTGTTCGATTGTTTCGGTTATTTTACTTATTTATTTATTTAATTTTTATCTTTGTTTATTTGTTTCAGGTCATTTTGTTTCTCCAGCACTGATGTCGAGGTTAGTTTTTTCGTTGTTTACTCGTTTGGATTATTTTGAGTTCACGCTCCTGCATTTTTAGTTGTGTTGTGTTTGTTGTAGAGGGTTTGCGAGTGAAATCCGTGATACCACGGTCAGCAGTTTGCGCGCACTTGGGCGCTGGTACGAGGCACGTCATGTGGTCATGTTCGAGCTGCATGTTGTGGTAGGTCTTCCACTGCACTTGAATTTATGTTTATCAATTTATTTCTTTCTTGATATTTCATTGTTTTAGGTAAATTTAAAAATTCTCTAGATAGTTATGGATAGATTGGTGACTTGTTGAAATTTAAATATGTTTATTTCTCGCATTGCACCGAAAGTATTTTTCCTGGTTTTAACGGTGTGTTTTTCTGGTGATGTTGCAAAATGGTTACCTTATAAAATGTGCAAATTTTGTTGTACTGTGTTTTGAAATGGTTTTGGTGTGTGAAAATTGGCGGGTGTATCATTTATGGAAAATGGTGATCTCTTGAAAATTTTGATAGAGGAAATTCACGTTTGGACTTTGAAATGGATTTTGGAATTTGTCTGTGGTGGTTTGGTTTTCCTTAAATGGGTTTCTAAGTGAGTTTCTGGTTTTCAACGTGATGGCGTGTGTTATGTCTTTTGGAAATTCCTTGGTATCTAATGGATTAAATGCCGAAGGATATGGCGGCCTGGTTGGAACTTTATGGAATGTGAAGTGATTATATATATATATACATACTTATGGGGCATCTCTATATGGGGACTTCCCTTTGAGGGATGTTGTGTAGCGATGTCCCTGTAAGGGGTTGGTAAGTGTGGTGAGATGAGTCACGCGTGCGAGGGCATCCCACTTACACCGTATTATTAAAACCACTGTGGGTTCCTTGGTGTCTTTTAGAGAATCGAGTGACGGTTGATGGTTAACCCTGATTAGACGGGTTGGTCCCCCCTTGGTAGGTAGGCCTTGTGGGCATGCCACTGGTTGGTTGTTAGGGCGGCCAGTTTGTTATTGACTATGGAGTACCATGTTGGTAGGTAGTCAGAACCCGAGTACATCCATGGGTTTTCTAGGGATGATTAGGATCACCCATGGTTACTTGTTTTTCCTTGTTTGTTTACTCTCAGTTTTCCGTTACAGCTTATACTATTCTACTTTTTGAAAATGGTTTTCAAAAGAAGATGCCTTATTCCTTTGTGTAAAATTTGAAGAAGAAACACTTCTTCCCCTTTTAGAATGAATTAGGCACTAATGAAAGGAATCCATCTTTTGAAAAAGAATAAGGGAAATGTCTCATGTTTTGGTTTTTTTAAGTGAAATATTATGGGAGATTAATTTTATACATTGTAGTTCAAACCTGCAATTTGTAAATTCTTTACTAACTAGAAGTGCTTTAGATATTGTGGTTTGGCTTACTTAATGAGTACTTTTGTACTCACACCTATATTTTATTATTTCAATTGCACGTTCCCCTTGTTCAGGTTTTTCTAGTTTGAGTCGCTCGGTGTTGGAGCAAGGTTGGTCCTTGGTTGGGTGGTGATCTGTGAGGTCACATGGAGGTATGTTTGGTCGTGTGGTTTTTATTTATTTTCTTCTGTTAGCATTTATTTGTTATGTTTAGTTAGTTTTCTTGCCTCGATCCTTCTTTTTTGGGCTGAAATCATTCCCAATGATAAAATTTTGATGCCCGTCAGTAGTTGCCATCCCGAGGGGATCGGGAACGCCCCTTAGGACTTGCCGCGACCCGGCTCAGGTGACCGGTTCAGGTTCGACCCGGGCCAGTTCATTACATACTATAGCTATCTAGAATAGACCAAATACAAAATTAAAATACTACCCCTGACAGCAATTACCCATTAAACCTTCCCAGCTAGCCCACGTTCCTAACATTTTTTTTCGGAAATGACACTAAATTTCATTTAATAATCATGTTGTAGTAAAAAACATTTCCTTATAAGTAGAAAGAGTCACCACAACTGATAATTAGGGGAGTAACCAAGTAAAAATACATGGATAAGTTTGGATTACTACTATTATTGTTTCAATGTTTAACGAAATAACAATACAAATATGGAAATGTGAAAATGGATAATAGGTGGAAAATCCAAAAAAAACATATACATCCTATAGTTAGTAACAACAAACTAGGAGGTTTAACTTAAATAGAGTTACAAATCACCAGTATGGTAAATGGAAATCAAACAAAATCACCCATGTATACCTATTGTTCGTAAAACTGAAATGAGAAACATTCACCACCTGCTTGAAATGTGCATACATGCAATCCGATCTGACACACATATGTTCTTGATGAAATTACATGAGGAAGATGATTTGAAGAACATGATTAAAAAAATTCTTACCACTAGTTCCACCAGACAGAACTTGTGATATGCCATGGAGGATTGAGATAGAAGGAAAGATTTCTCCATATTTCATGAGAGGGAATCTATCTGTCCGGGGAGGAGGTGAGTGGGGACAGGAGGAGGAAGGGAGTAGAGTAATTGGAAGGAGGTTATTTTCTGGTGGTGAGGGAAGGATGAAAGAAGGGGAGTAGGGTTTTCCCATGCGCAATGGAATGTCTGGGTCAGGGGGAGGAGGTGGCGAATCTATCTAGGGAAGGGAAGAGGTGAACAAGGAGATAGGGAGGAGAAGGGAGGATAGCTAGTCGCACGCGGGGGATGGTCGGAGAGGGGGATGAGGAGAGGAGGGAGTATTAGATGAGAGAGAATGAGGGAGAGAGGGAATTAGGGTGGCCAGGCCAGGTCTTGATGTCAGGTAGGTGTTTTTTTTCATACACCCATAGGTATATGGGTCAGGTTGAGTCAATATATAGCCAACTCGAGACCCGACCCAACCCATCCATGCATCAACCCGATACAATCCTGACCGGAACATTTTTATCCACAACGTGAATGAACCCGATCCAACCCGCTCGGGATGGGTCGAACCCATTGGGTCTATTCAGGTCCGAAAACCCCTACTAAATAGAGAAAATATAGATTTTGGGAGCATAATGTTAGAACTCGGTTCTTATTTTAGAGGTACATGCTTCTTCTTTTCCTTCTCCTTAAGTGTTTTCGAGAAAATATGGAAAATTGGAAAAATCCTGAATTTTGGAACTACACGCCGTGTACTTTATCCACACGCCGCGTACTTTTTGCTGTGTTGGGATGAGTACACGGGGTGTGTAGCCATGCCGGCGACGAAGGGTGTAGGAACCGACTACAGGTCGTGTAGTGGTACCTTACATGCCGTGTAGTCAGTCAGTAGGCTTAAACAGTAAGGTGGCGGAGTCGCCACCAGCTGGGCGAAAGTACACACCGTGTACTAGGGAGTACATGTCGTGTATTCATGTCGACTTATGAACAGTGTAGCGATGCCGCCAAATGAACAGTTAAATGAAGGGAGTACACGCAGTGTACACAGAAGTACACGCCGTGTACTTTTTTTTCGGCTTAAAATAGGCAGTAGCCTCCTCATTTTGGTAGAGGAGGCACTTGAGATATTTTAGAGCCAAAGGAGGAGGCCAGATCATTGACGATCCACCGGTAATTCGTCTGGAATCCGATTCGTCTACGGACGATCTAGTTGGAACCGCACGGGTATAGCGTTCGTTGGCGTATAAGGTAGGTGTCTTTGTGTTTAGTTTTCCAACTACTGTGTTTTTTTTCATTTCTATGCCACGAACCCATGTTGCGGTGTCATGTGGTTGAGGCTGTTGCTATGTTTAATTCCTAGAATTGCATAGGTGATTAAATTATGATATTAAAATTCTGGTTGGGGTCGTTGCTTGGTTTCGGAACCACCCCCGGGGTGTGTTTCCCTGTTTATCCATTTGGCCAGGATACCTGAGGGTATGCCTTCAAAGTAGTAATTGTAGAATTGCCTTGAGAGGAATTGCTTGTTACTTATTGTTTACCTATTGGGCATGGCCCGGTTACCTGTTTAGCCTGAGGGAAATTTTGTATTTAGCCTGAGGGTGTTGTTGTGATTAGCCTGAGGGCACTACACTATTTAGCCAGAGGGATGTAGTTATTTCTCCTAAGGGAAACCTTTTGTGCCTGAGGGCTTGACTTCTGTGCCTGAGGGAGACACTTCCAAGGCCTGAGGGCAATTTCTATTACGCCTGAGGGCTATACCTGTGGATTGGATTCTGCTTACCAGAGGGTAAGGTTTTGTTTGTCTGAGGACGTGGACTGTTTACTTATAAATGCACTGTGGTGATTTCTAATATGTAAATAGATTAAATGGATAATAAAATGGAAATATAACTGGTAATTAGTTACTTTTGAGTGCTGCTTACTTTATTGCTTTTTACTACTACACACTGTTGTTGCATGCTTACACGCAGTTGGGAACATGCCTTTGGTGGGTGCCTACTGAGATATATTTCTCACACCCTATTTGGGTCACGCTTTTTTGCCCAAACAGATTACATTGCTGCAGGTGTAGATATGGGCAAGAGTCCCTATATATGTACTTGACTGTTTTTGAAGAGTACGAGGGCATGGGGCTGAGCCTATGCTTGCGATGCCGCTGCCAGCTGTTTTGCTTGTTTTGTGGTGCTCTGTATTTTGTTGTACTGTATTGATGTATAACATGTTCTGGCTATTTTCATAGAACATGAAACATATAGCATCATCACTTGTATACTGTTGGTTATACTCACTGCTGTAGTTTATTTCAGTTGTTTATGGTTTACTGCTTCTGCTGTTTGTTGTATGATTTATTTTGTATTCTGCTGCACTACACTTTGACAAATGAGGGCATAGTTTCCCCACTATCAGACCTGGGCCCTCTCTGCTAGTCGGCAGCCTCTGGCGTTTGGGGAAATGCACTTGAGGTCAAGTGGTGAACCAGGCTCGGGGCACCCATTGCGTGGCACCCGGGTCCGGGATGTTACAAAGTGGTATTAGAGGGGTTCTTTACCTTGAAATACTATTTGGAGCTGTAGTCAGGGATATGATGGAACGGTAGTGGGTAATAAGTTGTGCCCGGGAAGAGATAACCCGTGTATAGGGAAAATCTAGTCTACCTCGTATTTTTCATTATTTTGATTTTTCAATTTTACGGTTGATATGTTTTCACCGTTGGGTGACGCACATGGATTGTGCAGTTTATATTTTATATGTGGGTTCTATTTAGTTGCCACTCAATGAGATGAGGGTATGTCGTCTCATGCATCATATAGGCACATTCTAGATATCACATGCCATGCATTGTTTCCATGCCATGTAAGTTCATTAGAGTTTGCATGTGGTTGTGATAGTTATTGTGCTAATAAAGCATGCTGTTGTGATAGATGCTTGATAAATACCGACCTTGTGATATGGTATGTTTGTTTGAGCTTGTTTATAGAATGGATGCCAAACTTTGGTTTTTTGGGGAGTATGGGCCCCTATTGACCGGAATTTTGTGGATCATTGACTATTATTGGCTATAACACAGATACGATGTCAAAATTTGATTCGTGGGGAGTATGGGCCCCCACAGGTCGGAATTTGACACTTATGTGTGTTGGATCGAATAGTAGATATAAAAGTCTATTAGATGGAACAATACAAGAGAGGGGGGTGAATTGTAGGTTTAAAAACTTTGAGTTTTAGTAACAAAGAGATTAGTTTAAATGATCTTAAACTAATACAAATACAAACACCCACAATTGTATTGAATGTAAAAGGTATGATGTATTGTAATACTATTGTAAAGCAAAACAATTGTATTCAAGGTGAACACAATAATCAGAGTAATAAAAATGTGAATGATTCTACCTTAAAGCGTATAGAACCAATCAATACAAAATGTAATAGAATGATTGTAATTGAAACAATTACAATTGAATATGTAAGGAAGAAAGGAAACAATACAAATCCCTTTCTAATACAAGTAACAGTGGAAATGTAAAAGTAATACAATTCTTTTAACCCAAAGAGAAGGGTTATCCTTTCACCTAGGATAAAAGGTCTGTCTCACCAAAACCTTGGTGAGCCCTCGATACGATGATCGGAACGTCTGTCTGCCTATCCCCGACAGCCCTCAATACGATGATCGGCACGTCTGTCTGCCTATCCCCGGCAGCCCTCGATACGATGATCGGCACGTCTGTCTGCCTATCCCCGGCAGCCCTCGATTTTGCAGGTAATCGGCACCTCTGTCTTTCAATTACTTGAAAGCCCTCGATACGTTGATCGGACGCACAAAGCTGATGAGAGAAGTCACAGTGTCTCTCTCTAGAATCTTCTTAGTTCACAGAGTCTCTTCATTCGTTCTCTTTGTTCATCGTTGTGTTCTCAGCTTCAAATGACCTCCTATTTATAGGCCTCGGGTTCCAACGGTCATATTGCCTCCAACGGTCATATTGAAACAGAAAGCATGACATCGTTTTGATTAGTTTGTAACTAACTCAACGACATCGTTTTGTTAGGACAAGAGATATATAGAAATGTAAATCATGAGTACGATTCATATGCAGAGAGAGTTTTTGACAAAGTACCAAAACAAATAATGATCATCTGAATAGCAGAGTCAGTACGATACGATTGACAGAGTCAGTACGATACGATTGACAGAGTCAATACGATACGATTTGGTCGGTACGATCAACATCGTACGATACGATAAACATGATAAAAGACAATTTGTTATTTACAAACATATGATAGAATACATTTGAGATTTCCAAAACATAACAGAATATATTTGTGATTTCCAAAACATGATGTAAAAGCCAAAAGAAGAATTTTGACTAACAATCTCCCCCTTTTTGGAAAGCACAAATACACAAAGTAAATGAAACAAGAAATACTTATCTCCCCCTGAGTTATTGAAAACTCTTCTGAATAAGAAATTGAATACAACTAACTCCCCCTTAGGTATGGACTTTCCTAAGGATTGTATTCGTAGATTTTCCTTAAGAGAATTGTAAAGCATTCTCCCCCTTTGTAAAACAATCGTTGCTTTGTAAAAATTCTCCCCCTTTGTGATTTACAAAAAGAAAGGAGTAATCTTGATTTTTCTGAAAGAGTTAGTGAAGCAATCCAAGACAATGGATAAAAGGATCATAAAAGTTATTACAAAACAGAGAAGTTCCAAAAGAAACAAATACAACAATCATTTGTTTTCTCTTTCTTTCTCTTTCTTTATAAGCTCATGAAGCACAGCTTTCATCTTCTTGATCTCCTTCTTGTCTTCAGAAATTGATTCACCCTGAGTTTTGAGAAGCTCCTGTTGATCCGCAAAAATCTGATCTTGATTTCTGATGGTTTCCTCCTGGACTCTGATTACTTCTTCAAGAGTATCAATTCTGATTTGCAGAGTCTTGTTATCCTTGGATAACACAGAATTTTGATTCTTCAGTAAAACCATTTCATCTTTGAAAGATGAAACCTTCGAGAATTCAGATTGGAAAACATTCATCCTATCTTGCAAGTCTGTTACTGAAGGAACATCGGCTCTTTGAGAAGATAAAAGGTTCATCCTTTCAACCGTTTCTTTATCAAGCTTGTTGAAAGCAATTGCTAGCTCATTTGATAACCTCCTTATATATTCAATAGCTATTTCATGATCATTGATTGAGCTCTCTGTTTTGTATGACCACTTGGTCATCTTATTGCAATCTTTCTTATGAGCAACTGAGCTTTCCGAAAGAACTTTCAGATCGGCTTCTACTGACAAAACTTTCTTTCTCAATTCTTTTACAGAGCCAGACTTTTTCCTTTGATTTTCAGTAATAAAATCAATCTTCCCTTCCAGCCTCGGAAAATAAGGAATGGTTTTCTCCATCCTTCTCAAAACATGAACAATGTAATCACTCTTCTTGAGAGAGATTGTATGCTCTGAATCAGTATCTTCATCATACGATGCTAGTTCATACGATCTTGTTGAATCAACAACTGGCTGTTTCCCTTTCACTTTTTCTTTCTGTTTTCTTTCATCTTCCACTTTGTCACTAATGACAACTACTTTATCAGACTGAGAAGATTGAGCATCTTGCTTTTCTCGAGATGACATCCTATCCGGAGATCTTTCCTGATCGGCACGAGGAGTTTGTTGAACACCTTCGCTCAGCTTTTGAAGCGATTCCTCTCTACTTTTCTTTGAACTTTGAAGAAATTCTAACAGAAAATCTCCTTCTTCTACTTCCACTTCTTCTATCACTTGTTTTCCTTTTTCTTTCTCAGGCAGACTCTGTACGATGGGCTCTTGGTGCACTTCCACAGTTAGTTGAGCACTAGCATCTTCAACTGCTTTCAAGACTTTAGAGATATCAAAGTCCCGAGCCTTTCTTTTCAAAAGAGTCTTCTTTTTCTTTTCAGCTTGAAGGGTTTTTTCTACCCTTATTCTTTCTGCAAATGCCTCAGCAGGGTCAAGACCAAACTTCGGATCACCTTCCTTTCTCTGTTCCTTGTCCTTTCTCCATTTGGCTACAACTTCCTTACTGTACCTTGGATTCTTCATTGGTTTTGAACTAGTTTGAGGATCAGACTTTCAAGTAACACCGGTTGATTGATTGTCCTTGGCTGGCATAGGTGCCGATTGATTTTGAGCCAATTCAGCTTCTACATCTCTGACAAAAAGTTTTGAATTTGAATCAAAACAAACATTCAGCTTTTTCATCGTACTCTTATTAATCAAAGATGGCCTCAAATCCATAGGTTCTCCTTTCAAAGGAATGTTACAAAACTTCATACTCTCAAGAATGAATTTCGTAAGGATGGCTGGATACATTATTATCTGGGATTTAATCCCTCCTTTCTTGACATTCTTGATGGTTTCAAAAACATATCCCATGAGATTTACTTTCCTCATATTCACAAGATAGTCGAGCATAAAGACATCAGAAACTTTAAGGGTTTCTCTATCCCCTTTCCTTGGGATAAGAAAACCTTGCATCCATAATGTGACAAACCGATTGTCCGGTGAAAGATGAGAAACTTTCCTCTTTTCCTCATTAATAACAAACAAAGTTTTTTCAGCACTTTCTTTATTAAACGTACCAACTTCCTCTGGTAGTTTGTGAGATGGACAGAATGCATCGCCTTCTATAGAAACATTCAGAAAATGTGCCGCTTGTTTCACAGACATAGATAACTTTCTATCGTACACAGCGAAGTTAATAGTCATATCTTTGTCGAAAGAAACGGTTTTATAAAACTGAAAAACTTCATCAAAAAGAACTGGATCTTGAATATCAGGCTTTTCTACACAGAGATGTTCCCATCCTTGAAACAAAATAATCCTCCTGATTGTAGAATTGTACATATCGAAAAAGTCTCGGGATACTAACCTTTCTCTGTGAAAGTCTTTCTCTGTAAAAGTCTTTGAAGACATTTCAGCAGGAGTATTAGCAGAAGATTGAGACATAAAGGTTCTGCCGATGAGAAGATCGTACGATTTTTTATAGCTGGTGGAGCAGAGCTTCGCCTCAATTCCTGGACAATCAATGTGGGTTTGGGGAGGGGAGGGGGGTATTTATAGGCAATAAAGAGATGACCGTTGATATTCTACGGTCAAGATTAGATAATACCAGATCAATGGTTAGGATTAAAGCAAAAAAAAATTTAAAAAAATGAAAAGAAACCTGTCGGAGAACATAAGGTGATTGCTGGTTTTGGTATGAATCAAAAGTAAACACAATCGTAAGGAGAAAAAAAATATGATGCCGATGGAAAACAAAGTCATTACTATGATCGGACCGTACGATGGAAAATAGTTGTTACCATGAACTGACAGTACGATGGAAAACAATCTCAATACTATCATCGGTCGATACAAAACTATCGAATGATATGATGGAAAAGAATTTCAATACTCTCATCGGTCGATTCAAACAAAATTGAACGATATGATGAAAAAGAATTTCAATACTATCATCGGTCGATTCAAACAAAATTGAATGATACGATGAAAAAAGAATTTCAATACTATCATCGGTCGATTCAAAAACTATTGAATGGTACGATGGAAAAGAATTTTAATACCATCATCGGTCGATTCAAAACCTATTGAATGGTACGATGGAAAAGAATTTCAATACTATCATCGGTCGATTCAAAAACTATTGAATGGTACGATGGAAAAGAATTTCAATACCATCATCGGACGATACAAAATTTTTGAACGATACGATGGAAAAGAATTTCAATACGATAAACAAAAAAATTGAAATGGTCAATACGATAAACAGGAAAACTAAAATGAAACGATAAAACTGTCAATACGATAAACAGAAAAAGAAACATATAAATAGAGTAAATAGTTAATGATCAGAAACATAAAGACATAAAGAAATGTCCTCCCCCTTTCTACGAGGAGTTTCTTACTATTAAGAGAGGTGTAAAACAGGAAGTAGATATGAATGATTATTTTAATGTAATCATTCCTAGCTTCTGTTTTATAAATTCAAATCTATCGGAAGGTAAAGTTTTTGTAAAAAAATCAGCAAGTTATTCTTGCGTTCCGATGAATTGTAAAACAATATCTCCTTTTTGTGTGTGATCCCTAAGAAAGTGATGCCTAACATCTATGTGTTTTCCACCTTTTGTTTTGATAACCTTTTCAAAGAAATCTTTGTTTCCAGTCATATGTCGAGAACAACCACTATCCATGTACCAAATGTTCTTATTGATACACTTCTCGTATCCCTGAAAAAGAAACAATTAGATTTTTGGAATCCAAACTTTTTTGGATCCAGAAGGGTTAGATAAAAGAATTTTAGGAATCCACATTTGTTTAGCAAAATGAGCTTTATGAAATCCTAAGGATTGAGTTTTGTTAAGAGAACAATCTCTTCTCCAATGTCCACCACATTGACACTTGGAACAGAAAATGGTTTTTTGAGGAACAAAATAGTTATTACTAAAAATAGGTTTGGAATGAGTATAACCAAGACCAGAACGATTTCTCAAAGGTCTAATTTGAGAATACATCCTATCAAAGTTTTCTTTTCCATGAGTAAAGTTTGACAAACACTTTTTCAAAGATAAAATCTCTGACTTTAGTTTTAAAACCAAATTCTTGTTTTCTAAAACATTTGAATTCGAACTAGAGTTAGACTCTAAAATATTTTTCTTTGAAATAGCAGTTTCAAGATCCTTAGAAAGTTTATCCTTTTCAGATTTGACTTTCTCAAGGGTTTTCAAAATACTTTCAAAATCAGAAGTTTTCCCATCAAGATCTTTAGAAAGATCTGATACTTCTTTAGTCAAAATAGAAATTCTAGAATATGCTTTTTCAAATCTCTTTTTGAGTTTAGAATTTTCCTTTTCAAGTAACTTAGCAAATCTAGAAACTTCTTCAAAAGAAGGTAATGTATCATCTTCTGATGATGAGGGTTCATCATTTGAAGATTCATAATATCTATTATCAACATAATTTGTATTTAAAGAGACATTTGTAACAACTTCAGCATTATGTACCTTAGCCATGAGACAATGATCTTCAATTGGTAGTCTGGCTAGAAGTCCAATATTCCTTTGTCCTGACGTCTCATATTCTGAAGAATCATCTGAGGAATCACTACCACTTGCACTCCATGTATCATTTGCTTTCAAGCCTTTCTTTGTCTTATAAAACCTTTTCTTGTTTCTTTCAGAGTGTTTCTCTTTTCTATCTTTCCTCTTTAGTAAAGGACAATCAGGCCTTATATGTCCTGCTTTCTTGCATTCATAACAAGTTACCTCTGAATCTTTCCTATCTTTCCTGTCTTTCTTTTTGAATCTATATTGAAAATCTTTCTTTCCCACAATCTTGTTCATCCTTCGAGCAAGATTAGCTAACTCATTATCCGAAAGATTATAATCACTTGAATCAGATACAACAACTTTCTTGGATTTAGACCTTGTAACCCTTTCAGGTGTTTTATCTTTAGATGCAAAAGCTACACTTCCATTCCCATTCTTCTTCTTATTGAAATCAGCATCTCTCTTCATTCTTGTCTCGTGCTGTAGAAGAGTTCCAAAGAGTTCATCAAGAGTAATCTGGGAAACTTTTCTATTTTCATCAATAGCTGTTCTTTTTGACTCCCATTCATTTGGCATAATATCTATAATCTTATCAACAAGAGCTTCATCATCAAGACCTTTTTCTCCCATAGATTGTAAGCTATTGACAATTGTCATAAACCTTTGTTGCACTTTACATACTGGCTCTCCATAAGGAAAAACAAATCCATGATACTCTGCTCGAAGCATTGCTCTCCTTGTTTCTATAACCTTGGATGTACCAAAATGAGTGACTTCTAATTTCTTCCAAATACAGTTGGCTGCTTCACACGAAGATATCTGACTATATATATTCCTGGTCATAGAACATAATAAAGTATTGCGTACCTTGTAATTCAGTTGATATTCTTGCTTCTCTTGGTTGGTGAAAGTGCTAACTTCTTTGTCAGGAATTTTGTAACCCCCAGTAAGCATAATAAAATTGTCTACACCGGTATTGATGACGAAAGTCTTCATACGATCTCTCCAATACTCATAATCATTCCCATCGAAAATTGGTGGTCTAGAAGGATTCAGATTATCTATTGATCCGATATTTATTCCTGCCATCTAATATAAAAAAAACAACTTTTCCACTCCACACGTTAGTGTAGTAAGTATTCAAGATAGTAATAAGAAATAAAGCTAATAATACAAATCAGTGGAAGACCTCCTTTGATACCAATTGTTGGATCGAATAGTAGATATAAAAGTCTATTACATGGAACAATACAAGAGGGGGGGTGAATTGTAGGTTTAAAAACTTTGAGTTTTAGTAACAAAGAGATTAGTTTAAATGATCTTAAACTAATACAAATACAAACACCCACAATTGTATTGAATGTAAAAGGTATGATGTATTGTAATACTATTGTAAAGCAAAACAATTGTATTCAAGGTGAACACAGTAATCAGAGTAATAAAAATGTGAATGATTGTACCTTAAAGCGTATAGAACCAATCAATACAAAATGTAATAGAATGATTGTAATTGAAACAATTACAATTGAATATGTAAGGAAGAAAGGAAACAATACAAATCCCTTTCTAATACAAGTAACAGCGGAAATGTAAAAGTAATACAATTCTTTTAACCCAAAGAGAAGGGTTATCCTTTCACCTAGGATAAAAGGTATGTCTCACCAACACCTTGGTGAGACCTCGATACGATGATCGGCACGTCTGTCTGCCTATCCCCGGCAGCCCTCAATACGATGATCGGCACGTCTGTCTGCCTATCCCCGGCAGCCCTCGATACGATGATCGGCATGTCTGTCTGCCTATCCCCGGCAGCCCTCGATTTTGCAGGTAATCGACACCTCTGTCTTTCAATTACTTGAAAGCCCTCGATACGATGATCGGACGCACAAAGCTGATGAGAGAAGTCACAGTGTCTCTCTCTAGAATCTTCGTAGTTCACAGAGTCTCTTCATTCGTTCTCTTTGTTCATCGTTGGGTTCTCAGCTTCAAATGACCTCCTATTTATAGGCCTCGGGTTCCAACGGTCATATTGCCTCCAACGGTCATATTGAAACAGAAAGCACGACATCGTTTTGATTAGTTTGTAACTAACTCAACGACATCTTTTTGTTAGGACAAGAGATATATAGAAATGTAAAACATGAGTACGATTCATATGCAGAGAGAGTTTTTGACAAAGTACCAAAACAAATAATGATCATCTGAATAGCAGAGTCAGTACGATACGATTGACAGAGTCAGTACGATACGATTGACAGAGTCAATACGATACGATTTGGTCGGTACGATCAACATCGTACGATACGATAAACATGATAAAAGACAATTTGTTATTTACAAACATATGATAGAATACATTTGAGATTTCCAAAACATGATAGAATATATTTGTGATTTCCAAAGCATGATGTAAAAGCCAAAAGAAGACTTTTGACTTAACAAGGTGTATTTTTTTAGTATTTTATGGGTTCCGGGGAAGTTTCTGAGGCATACTGTCCGGAAAACCCAGAATTCACGCCGTGTAGGACCTCATACACGCCATGTGTCTTCTTCTGTTCGAGAAGAAAAATGAACTTTTTGAGTACACTTCGTGTACCCCGAGTACACACCGTGTAGTATCTTCCCGTGTCACAAACAGTGTGGGTGGTGACACGGGGTAGTGAAGGGCTCGGGTAAAACACGCTGTGTAGTTTTTCTGCACGTCGTGTAGTGTGACCTGGAGTCCGACCATGTAACTAACAACACGGGTCGGTTAACTCCTTGACAGAACACGCCGTGTCAGTTATAGACACGCCGTGTAGTGTGACCTGGGGACTCGGCCGTGTAACTAATAACATGGTCTGGTGTCACCTCTCCCTAAACATGTAGTGTACCTGTGGGACACGCCATGTAGCCTTGCCCGAGGACAGACCGTGTGGAGTTAGCCGTGTGGCTGGGAAACGGGATGGTGTACACGCTGTGTTCGGGTGTAACACACAGTGTGGAGTTAAGCTGAGTAGTCGGTCGTGTCACAAATGACACGTGCAGTTGGAAAATAACAAATTACACGCCGTGTAGATATTATACATGCCGTGTAGTTTTGTTGAACAAAAGCCATGCGGCTTAGCCGTGTAGAAGGACCCGGGCAGGGGAAAGGAAGTCAAGTACACTCCAGGTAGTCAGTGTACACGCCGTGTAATCTTGTTTTTCCAATTTTGAATGCCTTATTCCTCTTGTTCCATTATGGTTCCTTCCTTTCAGTCATAATAATCTGGAATATGAGGCGTGCTTTTGACCTTGTAGAGTCACGCCGCCTAGACGACCGCGAGTTGTTCACCTGAAGAGAAGCGACGATTATACTCCGGAGATGGTGGGCCATGGGCTACCAGTGGATCCACCAGTAGAGCCAGATGCAACACCAGATGTTATACCGGACACAGGTGCGGAGGCACAGTTCCGTGAAGGCTTATTGAGGTTCATGCAGACCTTTCAAGGAGCACCACAGGATTCCACATCTATGGTCCAGCTGATGCGTATCTTTCAGCAGTAGCATCCACCTACGTTTTCACGGGATGGTGGACCACAAGCTGCAGAGTCTTGGCTTGGATCGATGAAGACTATTTTCGAGCATCATTAGGCGCCTCCAGGGCGTAGGGTCACGCTCGCGACATACATGCTGCATGATTCTTCCAAGAGGTGGTGGGATGTTACCACCCAGTCAGAGCATCATAGAGACATGGCGTGGGATGCTTTTCAGGCAGTCTTCTATGAATTATTCTTTCCGGAGATGCTGAGGGTAGATAGAGCTCGAGAGTTCATGAATCTGTAGCATAACGCTATGTCGGTGATGGACGACTCTGCTCGTTTTACAGAGCTTCAGAGTTTTTCACCCGTGCTGGTGGGTGATGAGACGTTGAGAGCCAGACGTTTTGAGGATTGTCTTCGGTATGAAATTTGAGTGCTGGTGAATGTTTTCAGTTTGCCTACTGTACACGCGATTGTGAACCAGACGTTAATTACAGAGAGGAACCTGCGGGAATCGAGTGGTGTGGCCCAGGGCGGTTCATCACCAGTTACGTGTTCTATTTCTAGTGGCAAGAGGAAGAGACAGATGAACTTCTCTCAGGGCGGCAGTACCAGTCATACAGCTTCTTCAGGTGGACCAGTCAAGTGCTACCAGTGTGGAAGAGAGGGGAAAAAGAGGCCATAGTGTCCGTGAGACCCAGTGGAGTGCTGAGGTTGAGGCAAGATGGGTCATCTGCAGCGCTTTTGCTGGGCGTTTCAACCAGTTTCTAGTGAGAGGGGTTCTGTGAAGACTTCGCATGCAGGAGTAGGACAAGTGGATTCTTACCAGTCAGGGAACAGGAATACGTCAGGGTGTGCAGGCAGAGATGGTGGTCGTGGTCGTGGTAGCCAGACACCAGGTTCTCAAAGGCAGCAGGGCGGGACAGCTCAGGGTAGCCAGGCTGTGTCGTAGGGCCGCGACATTAGGCAGGCTTATGTAGTGCAACAGAGCCAGCAAGAGCAGGATCCCGGACCTTCTACAGTCAGAGGTACTATTCTAGTAGCTTTTGTTTTATTTTTGGTACATTTTGATTTGGGTTCTACACATAGTTTCATATCTGTACCCATTGTGGAGAGCCTTGGGAGTGGCGTGTCTACTTATTCCGATATCTTGATGCTAGACACTCCGTTGGGGACTAGGATGGCTAGTGTGCGTCAGTGTAAGGAGTGCCCCCTTGAGGCTAGAGGGTGTCATTTCCTTTGGGACCTCTATATCTTAGAGATGACGAGCTATGATGTCTTTCTCAGAATGGACTGGTTGGTACCCTTTCGAGCCTTCGTAGACTGCTACCGTCGCAGGGTGTGTTTCACATCACTAGAGGGAGGGGTGTTTCCATACAAGGGCGAGTGGGATGTTTCGGCCAGTTGAGCTGGACCAGAGCATCATGGGAAAGGTGGAGTCACAACCCAGATTGCAAGTTTATATTTGGATCATCAGGGGACATGTCAGACAGATTTCCCTCCAGTTGTTGATTGTTTCAGGGATGTCATCCCGGATGACTTTTCAGGTCTACCTCCAGTGCGAGAGGTGGATTTCTCTATTGAGCTAGTTCCAGGAGCAGCACCGGGGTCCATTACTCCTTATAGGATGGCCATGCCTGAGTTGCAGGAGCTCAAGAGGCAGTTTGAGGAGTTATAGGTAGTGGGTTTTATCTGACCCAGAACATCTCCTTGGGGTTCTCTGGTCCTTTTTGTGAAGAAGGTGGATGGTACCCACTGACTTTGTGTGGATTATCAGAAGCTGAACCATTTGACGGTTAAGAACCGATATCCCTTGCTGAGGATAGATGATCTTTTTGATAAGCTTCATGGAGCACGAGTGTTCTCCAAGATTGGCTTGAGATCCGTATATCATCAGCTACGTGTTAGACCATCAGATATACCACTCACAGCTTTTAGGAGTAGGTATGGTCTATATGAGTATACGGTTATGCCATTCAGACTCACGAACGCGCCAACAGTTTTCATGGCTCTAATGAATCGTGTGTTCCATATGTATCTTGATTCATTTGTGGTAGTATTCGTGGACAACATCTTGGTGTACTCTCACACTCTACACGACCATGCCACCCATCTTGAGATCGTATTGCGTACACTGAGAGAGCATCAGCTATATGCTAAGCTCTTGATGTGCAACTTTTGGATGGACAAGATTCACTTCCTGGGTCATATCATCTTAGAGGCAGGAGTTCCAGTGGACCCAGAGAAGGTGAGAGCAGTAGTTTTATGGGAGCATCCCAAGAACGTGTTTGAGATACAGAGATTCTTAGGGATGGATGGTTACTACAGACGCTTCATATAGGCCTTCTCTTGCTTAGAAGCACCGTTGATAGTTATGACTAAGAAGGGTGTGAAGTTCATTTGGTCAGAAGCTTGCGAGACAACGTTTCAGGACCTGAAGGGAAGGTTGACATCAGCACTGATCCTGATACTCCCAGAGCAGGGGAGAAGCTATACAGTTTACTGTGATGCATCAGGGATTGGGATGGGAGCCATTTTGATGCAGGGAGACCGAGTTGTGTCATACGGGTCTCGGCAGTTGAGGCCACATGAGAGGAATTACCCGACGCATGATCTCGAGTTGGCTGCAGTTGTTCATGTGTTGCGCTGTTGGATACATTATCTGTTGGGAGATCATTTCATGGTTTTCACCAACCACAAAAGCCTCAAGTATATCTTTACTAAGTGTGACCTGAAGCTGAGGCAGAGAAGGTGGGTCGAGTACCTACAGTCCTTCAATTTTGATCATGCCTATAAACCTGGTAAAGGTAATGCAGTAGACGATGCAATGAGAATGAAGACTCAGATACAGGAGGTGCAGGAGGCCATTGGTGAGTGTTAGATTATGTCCTTGTTCTCTGAGATGCATAAGGAGGTGCATGACAGTCAGGGGAATGCTTATCATTCTTCTTTGGCTGTGACATCTACTCTCCTGGATAGAGTGAGGATGAGAAAACTATCTGATTATGAAGGCCTAGTTCTACGGGATTCGGTGGCAAGTGAGGACCCTCCTCTTGGTTGGATGATGTGAGATGATGAGGTTTTGTGTTTCCATGGACGATTATGGGTTCTAGGGGATATACGTGAGGAGTTGATGTGGGAGTTTCATGCTTCAGCTTGGGTAGTTCATCCCAGGGTTACCAAGATGTACCGTGACATGAGGCGTCAGTACTGGTGGCCATGTATAAAGAGAGAGAAAAATGGTTTTGTTACGAGGTGTTCTACCTGTCAGCAGGTGAAGGAAGAGCACCAGAGGCCAGTTGGGTTGTTACATCAGTTTCCCATTTTAGAGTGGAAATGGGATGATGTCGTGATGGATTTCGTGACGGGATTTCTGAGGTCACCTCGAGGCAATGACGATGTGTGGGTTGTTGTGGGCAGACTCACGAAGGTAACTCACTTCTTGACGATCAAGGAGACCTTAGGTGTTGACGAGATCAGAAGGCTGTATAACCGAGATATCGTATGTCTTCTTGGGGTCCCTCGTTCTATCATTTCCTATATGGACGCCCGCTTTACGTCTCGTTTCTGGCAGAGTTTTCAGAGGGCACTGGGTACACAGGTGCTTCTGAGCACATCATACCACCATCAGACAGATGGCCAGTCAGAGCGAACGATATAGGTATTAGAGGACATGATGTGTGCATACGTCCTAGAATTTGGGGGCTCTTGGGAGAAGCATATACCCTTAGCCATGTTTTCCTATGACAATTGTTTTCAGGAGACTATTGAGATGGAAACATGTGAGGATTTATATGGTAGGCCATACCGATCACCTTTGTGCTGGTTAGAGGTAGGTGAGGCAGCTTTACTGGGGCCACAGCTTGTGCATGAGACATCTTAGCAGGTCCAGTTGACTCGGAAGTGGATGGCTACTGTGCAGTCTCATTAGAAGTCTTATGTTGATCACTGGAGATGACCTTCGAAGATCGTGTTTGGGGATCATGTTTTCTTACGTGTTTCTATGAGGCTGGGACACAAGCGGATCAGGAGACCGGGTAAGCTTTCACCGAGGTATGTGGGACCATTTGAGATTATGGAGAGAGTCGGGCTGGTAGCCTATCGGTTACTGTTACCGATGCGGTACCGAGCCATGTACGACATCTTCCACGTGTCTCAGTTGTGTCGCTACCATTCAGACCTGTCTCACACCTTTCAGCCAGAGGAGGTTAAGATACAACATGATGCATCCTTTGGGAAGAATTCGATCTGTATCGATGAAAGGAGCACGATGGTTCTCTGAGGTCGGTCAGTTCCTCTCGTACGGGTGCTATGTCAGGATGGCCGAGTGCAGGACGAGACCTGGGAGCGGGAGGCTGACGTACGTGCTCAGTGGCTAGAGCTGTTCTCAGCTTTATCTTCACCACCCTTGGAAGTGAAATTCGGGGACGAATTGCTATAAGGGGAGAAGTTTGTAAGAACTTGTTTCTTATTTTAGAGGTACATGATTCTTCTTTTCCTTTTCCTTAACTGTTTTCGAGAAAATAAGGAAAATGCGGAAAAATCCTGAATTTTGGAACTGCACGCCGTGTACTTTTGTCCGTGTTGGGATGAGTACACGGGGCGTGTATCCATGCCATTGACGAAGGGTGTAGGAACTGACTACACACCGTGTAGTGGTACCTTACACGCCGTGTAGTCAGTCGGCAGGCTTAAACAGTAAGGTGGTGGCATCGCCGCCAGTTGGGCGACAGTACACGCCGTGTAATTGGGAGTACATGTTGTGTACTTATGTCGACGGATGAACAGTTTAGCGGTGCCGCCAAATGAATAGTTAAATGAAGGGAGTACACGTCGTGTACTCAGAATTACACGCCGTGTACTTTGATTTTTCGGCTTCAAACACGCAGTAGCCTCCTCATTTGGAAGAGGAGTTACTTGAGCTATTTTGGAGCCAAAGGAGGAGGCCGGATCTTTGACGATCCACTAGGAGTTTGTCTGGAATCCGATTTGGCTTCGGACAATCTCGTTGGAACCGCACGAGTAAGCCATCTCCTCTCCAAGTACCGTTCTTACCAATGCTTCTCCTAACGTAAGTTATTAACATTTATTTGGTTTTTGTTCTTCATTAGATCTACGTCGTTCTTGGGCATTTCTGGAGGCGGCATTCGGGTATAGCATTCGATGGCGTATAAGGTAGGTGGCTTTGTGTTTAGTCTTCCAACTGCTGTGTGTTTTGTGCGTTTTTGTGCCACGAACCCATGTTGGGGTGTCATGTGGTAGAGGTTGTTGCTATGTTTAATTCCTAGAACTTCATAGGTGATTAAAATATGATATTAAAATGCTGTTTGGAATCGTTGCTTGGATCCGGAACCACGCCCGGGGTGTGTTTCACTATTTAGTCGTTTGGCCAGGATACCTGAGGGTATGCCTTCAATGTAGTAATTGTAGAATTGCCTTGAGAGAAATTACTTGTTACTACTTGTTTTCCTGTTGGTCATGGCCCTGTTACCTCTTTATCCTGAGGGAGTTTTTGTATTTATCCTGGGGGCATTGTTGTGATTAGCCTGAGGGCACTGCACTATTTAGCCCGATGGAAGTAGTTATTTCACCTGAGGGAAACCTTTCATGCATGAGGGCTTGACTTTTGTGCCTGAGGGAGACACGTCATACGCCTGAGGGCTATTTCTGTTACGCCTGAGGGATATACTTGTGGGTTAGATTCTGCTTACCTAAGTGTAAGGTTTTGTTTGTCTGAGAACGTGGACTGTTTACTTAGAAATGCACTGTGGTGATTTCTAATATTTAAAAGGATTAAATGGATAATAAAATATCAATATAACTGGTAATTAGTAACTTTTGAATACTTCTTACATTATTTCTTTTTACTACTGCACACTGTTGTTGCATGCTTACACGCAGTTGGGAACGAGCCTTTGGTGGGTGCCTACTGAGATATATTTATCACACCCTGTTTGGGTCATACTGTTCTTCCTAAACAGATTACATTGCTTCAGGTGTAGATAATGGCAAGAGTCCTTATACGGGTACTTGACTGTTGCTGAGGAGTAAGAGGGCATGGGATCGAGCGTAGGCTCGCAATGGCGCTACCATCTGTTTTTCTTGTTTTGATGTGCTTTTTATTTTTTTGTACTGTATTGATGTATACCATGTTCTGGATGTTTTCTTAGAACATTAAACATGTAGCATCATAACCTGTATAATGTTGGTTATACCGACTGGTGTAGTTTATTTCAGTTGTGTATGGTTTACTACTTCCGCAGTTTGTTGTATAATTTATTTTGTATTCCGCTGCACTACACTTTGACAATTGAGGGCATAGTTTCCCCCCTATCAGACCTGGGCCCACGCTGCTAGTCGGCAGCCCCTGTCGTTTGGGGAAATTCTCTTGAGGTCACCTGGCGAACCGGGCTCGGGGCACCCGTTGCATGGCACCTGGGTCCGGGACGTTACACATAACCTAATGATTGACATTAAAGATAAGTATAGATAAAAATTCTACGGTTTTGGTATGGTATATATTATATAATTTTTCCTTGAAATACATCCATGTCTAGATTCTACTATTGAATATAGTTCTAGATAATATTTAAATAGGTGTAATAACTCAAAAAATGCATGACAAGTTTCACTTAAGTGTTACCCGATAAAAGGAAATCGGCCTTACAATAAACCTGGACTGACACTCCGAGTTGATATTCTTAGGGTAATTTAAATAATATATATAAACCATTAGGGAGGGTTTGGAAATATTTTTATGATTTTAAAACAGTGCTAGTGAAACAACTATTATGATTATAAGATAATATGTAAATAAATTTTTCGATCTATGTTATTTGTTTCTCTAGTATTGGGATTATACATTATGTTTTCTATTTATATTACCTAGTATCTTATATTTCATTTTTTAGAAATGATTCTTAGTGGAAGGAATGTGAACTGTATCAATGTAGGTACCCTATATATATATTTCCCTCAAAGGGAATATAATTAATCTACAAATGGGGGTACAACTATAATTAATAAAATTATAAAATAGTATTAGTAAACCATGATTGTGATTATTATATAATAAGTGCATAAATTTTAAAACTATATTAATTATTTCTCTTATATTGGGATTATACATTAAGTTTCATAATAATATTACATAATATAGTGTTTTCAATTTTTTAGAAAATATTCTTAGTGGAAGGAATACGAACGATATAAATGTAGGTACCCTATGTATGGATTTCTCTCCAAGGAAAAATAATTAATCTACATATAGAGGTACAACTCAAATTAATGAAATTATAAAAATATTGGGGAATATGACCTCGGTTGTGAGTATTGAAATTTACCATATGAATGATTATACTGATCGACCATGTAGAGTTACATTGTCAGACCACTTATTGGGTTTGAAACCCATATCATTAAATGGTACATCAAATCCCTCTTCATTTGAAAAATTGATAATTTATTAAGACATGATATTTCACTCAATGGGAAAAAATGAAAAGAACAATGTTTTCATGTATTTTTATCATCTCTTATAAGATTAATGATCAAAAGGTGTAGTCGATTCAAAACACTATAGATGAAAGATAAATAAAAAACATGGAATGAACAAATTTCAAGGTACTCTTCATGGAAATGTATTTTACATGTAATCAACAAACAAATACAGAGAGAATAATTATTATTCTAAGACAAAGGAAGATGAAATGATTTAATGTATGAATAAAATATTACATGTTTATAAAGGAATCCTACAGAATATATATGTAATAAAATGATATAGATTTATCATTACATTGATGGTATTAATGAAATTCCTTAAAGGGAACTAGTATTTCAAGCATTCTCAATATATGATGAAAATGTATCATGTTGTATAAAGATAGAGAAATAATTATCCAATTATTACAAATTCAATGTAGAGAAAGAGAAGATTAGTGTGTATGTGAAAAATACGTATAAAGGGAGTAAGGGATAAACAGACATTCCCCGTGTGCTAATTGTGGAAAGAAACCCCATAGTGTATTCATGAAGGGGATGTGTGTATTCTATAAGTATGGAGTGAAATGAAATCATGACTATGAATGTAAGTTAAAAAAATAGGTTTCCAATGAACAATTATTTGGAATTAAGGTTATTTGGAACTATTAAAATGGTTTCACCACTCTTAAATGGAATATACCTCAAAATAAAAAAATGGATAAAGGTCAAGCATCAGCTATTACTACTGTTAATGTATAATGATTAATGTGATTTTGTTTCTTTTAAATATTAATGTTATATAATTATAATTATCAATGATGTTATAGTTATAAAAAATAATAAATGAATAATAATTTAACAGTAGTAATTTTTCATTAAGGACTTTAAGGAATATGTTTACTGGTACCAAATACTAAGAAATGTGATTCATGAAAATGATTAACATCACTAACGAACAAATTTTGTGGGAAGAAAACAATTGACAACTAATAAAGTTATTTTTGTGGGACTGAATTGTTAACCATGACATTGGTTGGTGATTCAATGTTTTATGATGTATTTTTAGGATATTTCTGCAATTTTAGATTTATGTAATATATTTAAAGAATATGAATTTATTTTTGGAAGTATACATGTTTTCATTAAGGACTTATTGTGATATGGTAAGACATATTTTGGATGGGTATTAAGGATAAATATATATGTAATTGATTATGTTGAACTTTGGGTGATATTTGAAAACATGTGCTGATCATTTCTGTATTGGAAAATATTTAGAGGTAGGACGAATTCAATTTCATTATTCTTCTGATCTAATGATCTATTAAATAATATTTTTAATTCCTCTAGTGTAAAAATACTATAATATATTCATTTCATAATAGATTAATTTTTAATTTATCAAATATGATCCAATATATGAAATTTTTTTAATATTATCTTGTGTTCTAAATCGTAATGGAAACAAAATCTATCAAAATTAAAACAAATATCCTGAGAAAAAAATTCATATTGAATTTATTTATATTTATTAAATGGTGTATTAACTAATAAAATAGTTATGTTTTTTGGTGTTTAAATTTTTCGGGATCATGTTCTGGATAACCCTCTTTTAATATGTAGACATAGGTATTCACATCCATGTCCATGTTTTAATTTCCCACCAATGGTCTCCAAATTATAAACACCCTAATGTAGAATTCTTTATTATCATCATAAAATAAATTAAATATTATAAATATTGAGTTTTATAATCCTTTTTATGATATGGGCTACCATCAATAGTATTTTGAAATTGAAAAACCATTATTACTGGAATCAAGATTAAATTAACACCAAACATATTATTTACAAGGATAAAATGTAAGACCACAAGTTTTTAAAAGAGAAAGATCATGTTCGATAGAGTGTATGACATGAAACACAAAATATATAGGAGAATTTTAACCTCTAATAAATAACTATGTATTTCATTAACAATCTTCAACAGTTTGTGATGCATTCATCACCGTGTTTAAATGAAACACGATACTCTATTAAAATATTATTATTTAATCATAATCAATATAACATATCCATTAAGTTTGAAGGTATGTATAATATTAACTAAATGAAGAATAAATTATAGTTTTCACATATATAAAATGAAAAAATTGGTTAAAAATTGATTATAAATGAAAATAAAAAACATTCAAAAGAAAAAAATGGTTTTTGAAAATTTATATTTTTCAATGAGGGATTTTAATGAAACATTTAATGCATATTTTTTTTTAAAAAAATAACACCTTTATAATTTTTTTTAAAAAATATATGATTTGTTTCACAAAATAAAAAATATTATTTATATATATAGTTAGAAATTATAATTTCTTGAATTTTTTAAATTTTTTTGAAAAGATATTGTTTTGAAGAATTCTGTGATATATTTATTTTTATTGAAAAACAATACATTTTTTAAATTATGAAAAATATGTGAAATTAATTTCAAAAAATAGATTAATTATTTTGAATTAGAATAATTTTTATTATCTAATAATTTGAACAAATATATTTAAAAAAATGAATATTAAAATAGTAAAAATTAATTATTTTGTTTGAGATAAAAATGGGTTTACAATGGCGTTAAAATAAAATTATAATTGTTCAATATAAATTAAATCATTTAAAAACCCAACTATTTTTCATATTGGGACCATATAATCTCTATGGTTCTATAATGACCAATTTTCTTCAAAATCATTAATGTGAAAAATGTTGGTATTTGTTTATCTTTTGAAAAATTATATGTGTTCTCTCTCATACACTTATTAAAGGTCCCACTATCTTCCATTATTAAATATTAAAAAAATATTTCTTTCATTCAATACCTATACATTTACCCTACTTAATTAAATCCACACATCCTATAGGTATTATTTTTATATATAACCAATCTTATGAATGTTTTAGGTATAATCCTAAAGAGGCTCTATTAATTGGATGTAAAATTAATAATTATGCATATTTGATTGATTTCTCATTAAAAACCCCTAAAACCATATTCAACTATGATTATATCATAAAACCCATATATAATATATACATAAATATTATTATATTAATGGAATAACCTATATCTATATTCAATTTCTGAAAATAGGAAACATAACTACTGATCATGTTTATGGGGATGTAACTCATCACAAACCGATATTGTGATGCCACGACTCCCAAATACCCGGAGCTGGTTCCATACAAAGGATCGAATTGGGTTCAGGTTCTGGGAAACCAGCTACTTCTGAAATGCTTCTTATGCTAAAACACAATACCTAAAAAATTTATTTCAAAATAATAGGGTGATTATAAAAATTCACAGTAATGTATTTTCAAATAAATTAATATAACTTTTGAAAAAATTCCATAAAATTTGTATAAAACATTATATTACATGTAACACATAATAATAAAAAAAGTGCATGATTAAAGCATGACAGCAGATATACAATGGAAAATGATTCGATTACTTGCTTTCAAATTTATTGTAATAATTATAAGACATTAAAAATAAGCATGTCATATGAATATTCAAGTTCAATTTAACAACTAAAAGTAATACATGATAAGAGTTGTGCATAAAAAACTTCAGTGTCCTCATTATTATAGTGAGACATATAATAGTAATTAAATCTCTAAATATTACATAAATAATATATAGTAACATATTCTTCTTTTAATTCTCATAATAATATGTTCTTTATCCAAGGATTTATACTAGCCAAATAATAATCTGGTTAATTATGTTTCTTATTCATGAAGAGGAATGTGAACATGTCGGACATTCTAAAACACATTGTCAAGGCCTTCGCCAAGACATCTAATGATTAAGGCCTCAACCAAAATCCATAATCTCTTTAACCTACTATATTATAATAGTTTAATTTTCTTCTGGATAAATAAATTACATAATCATAATGAGGAAAATGAATATACTAGACATTCTAAATAACATTGTCAAGGCCTTGTCCAAGATGTCTAATGATTAAGGCATTGACCAAAATCAAAATCAATTTAACCCAGTATATTCTACAAGTCAACTATTTTAGGGTTTATTAAAATACATAATCAAAATGAGAAAAATACATAGGAAGAATTATGTCCAGGCCTCGGCAAGACGACTAATGATTAAGGAATCCACAAAAATCCATAACTCGTATTTGGGAAAGGCATCGACAAATTCCTCTTCTAGTTGTGTCTGGAGACCTACTGATGCATCAAAGGGATATAGCAGGCCCCACCCATCACATTACTAACTCCAATTCATTCCTCATATCTCTAAATCCATGTGATCATATCACATTGATTCATTAAATTACTTATCACCTAACAAACCAAGTGTCACATTCTACATGGTTACTTCTCATTATTCAGACTGTCTCATACCACAAGGAGTAATTAATTTCTTATCTCATTATTATGTTATTCCACATGCATGTATTATTGAATGAAACTATAAATAAAATGGAAAATAAATCCATTTATTCCAAAATACATTATATGACAGATAACACTGAAAATATAGAAGTAACAATTTATCGAAGGAATACATGATTTATTACATATTCCTTGCACATGAGACAATTACTAAAGCACACCAATTAATATATGGGAAGGGGTTTTCCATATGAGATATTAAAATTACAACCCTTGAATTTAAAATAATTATTCCAAGAATGAAAAATACAAGTTATTCAATATACTGATAAAAGTGTCAGTGATTAATAAAATATATTACATCACCAATTAACTAACGATAATCATCGCAGTTGTTAATACATAATGACATCATAACATGATCGCATGATTTACCACACCCTTTTATTCATTAATAAATAATTTTCAAATCAAAAACATTTAATCATTTTAACCATAAAACCCAAAAAGGGTAATCATATAATACCTTTAAATCATGAAATTATAACAAGGATAATATCATTAAAAGCTTCTTCATTATAACATGTTTGACATACATAATGGACTAGGAGATACATAGATACATAAATACGTATTGGTTTGGCTTACATAGTCTATTAAAAGTATTAATGACATCCATACATAAATTAAATTCTAATAATCCATAAATGAAATTTGGGTATTGGAAACTTTAACCGTATATAGGCAATGTATATATACGTGTTTTCATAATTAAACTACATTTAATAATTTATCATATGTAATAAATACTTTCAACCATATTTAATACACCATTGTACCTCGATTAAAACCCAAACCATGATAGGTGACCGTATATATATGTAAAAGTTTTGGTATTGCATACTAAATATGAATCCAATTAAACACTATGCACATTTCACATTAAACCCATTATTTAAAGATTGGTATTGAACCAAAAAAAAATAGGCCGTAAATAGATTTTTAATTAATTACCCATCTATATCTGAATATAAAAAAGTGTATATTTTTCTTTGGTTTAGTATAAACATTTAAAAATACAACCTTTGCATCATTTAAGCCTTAAAAAGAAACTGTAAACGCAACATCCAACCTTGGAAAGTATATATAGGTTTGTATTTGATATGAATGTAAATATATATATATATATATATGGTATGTATATGTGGTATGTCAACATGTTTTCATAAAGTAAATATGCTTCAGGTCCACTAATACCTTATAAACTCAAAAATCCCGATCCTTGATGTCGGGTATAGAAGTGTTCTAACTCAACCTATAAGATGTATAAATATAAAATATATCTATACATATGTATATATTCTAACAAAATGCAAGAATGTAAAACCCTTACTTTAGCACGAGGAGGAAGAGGGGGCTTTGGAGGACCTGTTGGAGCTTGCTATAAGTTGAGTGCGGAAGAACCCAGAGGATATTTGGGGTTCAAGGGGGTTTGTTTATAAAACCCATATTACATTACCCAGAATATTTTATATTCCAACACAAAGGATCTAAGACACTTTAGAATATTAAGAGACTATAGATAAGTCTTTCTAGAAACCGTGTGAAAAGTGGGGGGAAGTTGTTGTCATGGGAGAAGAAAAACAATGCTATGTAGGTGGTAGGGTTACTGGTGATGTGCACACTATGGGGAAGAAGAAGACGATGCTGCAGGGTGAAACCATGTGAAAAATAGACGGTCGAGATCGAGTCCATCCATTATCAAATGACTGGGGCACATCACGGTTTTAAAAAGAAATGGTTGTCTCAAATTAAATATGAGATTGGTCGGACAATCCCAGTTTGACATGGAATTTTAAAACACTCTGATGACAGAGTTTAGATATAAAGTTGATAAAATGGTCCATAAAAACACGGAGGTGCTCTGCCCTTGCAGAGGGTTGAATGAGGGATTGGGATTGAAAACCAAGATCACGCAAGATATGATCCAATGGCCTAGATTTGATCCCTAACGATTTTAGACATTCCACATCTAAAGGATGAGATGTTTGTATTCCCTTTATAAGCATGAGCCTCCAAATGATAGCTCTGAAAAACAAACAGCACACACTTAGGGTGCCGTATACATGGGATCCCACCCCCGCAGGCCTCAACCTACACCTGCCTTGTCTTGGCCTCGCGCCCATAGTGGCGCGCTTATGCACTACTGTGCTTCCATGCTCATGTGTGCCCTTCGGGGAATCTATGCCCGCGATCAGGCCGACTATGGCATGGGGTGAGGGCTAGGTATAGCCACCTAGTGTGAGCTACCTCCTTTGGCCCTGCCATAAAGTACTGGCCCTAGCTGGCCCAAATTTTTATAAAAATAACTTAAAATGTGAATTCTTAAGGTAAAATAATAATATATATAAATTATCCTTTTAAACACGACTTTTATTTAAACATTAGAAGGCTAATGAATACAAATTAATCTTTTTCTTAAACACTAAAACGTCAACATATAATGTTATAAACTGAATGATGATTCTTATACTGGTATTTTAGAGGTCAAAAATAGTTTACTAAAAAACATAGATACACTATATGAAATTAAACATAGAATAAAACACTTTTTATGAAATGAAAATATTTACAATATAATTGAAATTTTTGTAAAGGGTTTTTTAATTTCATATTATATTAAAAAATCACATATGTGTAATTAAAACTATTTCACCATGTCCTTTTAATTTTCATGATTAGGGTGGTTTTATAATTTTTAATCCATGACCTAATTATTTGTGGAACTAAAATATACTCACATGTTTTCAATTAATTCTCCAAAAAGGCCAACGACTATATTTATAGTAGTTATAGTTCCACTATCTCCCACAACAATGGTCAAATTAGTGTCTTATAAAACCAAGCCTTAGGGTGTCCCAAAAACTTCAGTCAAATAAGAATATGGTTCACATCATACCATTGGTGCTTAGTGCGGCCGTAGTGGATTTGGACATTCTTATGTTCACTATGAAGGATTCTAAGGACCCAATCTATTTTCTTGTGGTTCTCTTCGTTTTGATAGGTCTACTTGTAATTTTGATAGGCTTTTTAATAGGTATATTTGGGTAGAATTGTTTATTGTGATCATGTTACATTATAAACACTACGGTGATCTTATTTAAATGAAAAGACTTGTGTCCATTTTGTGTGTTTTACTCAGTTGAATTCTAATATAAATTAAAACCATATTATTAATTTTTCATGAGAAACATGATTGGTTTGCTTATTTTGAAATTAAAACAAAATTAAAGCATAAACTTATCAATACACAACGTTCATGTTTTGGGGTGTTAGAGATATAATTAATTTTCTATTACCATATTTAATTGATGAATTTAATATATTAATAGTACATATTTTACATTATTATGATAATTAAATTATTTATCACATACACATTGTTACATTCCATTCTATGGGGGATACGATAATGACCCTCATGTGTCTAGTGGACTATCACTTCACGAAACAATGTGATTCATTTTTTTCAAATGAAATAAATAAAAGATAATAAGGTAATGTGAATAAATTAATTTGATATTTATATTCTAACCATACATATGGAAATATAATATAATATCTAACTTCTTAGCTTTAATTCCATCAGAAAACATTGATTTTTCTCATGTGTAGGTATAGACAACATCCTCTACAAAGATATTTTGAAATGTTTTCCTTTTCATTTTTGTATAGATGGTAAAAAGGATGAGTTTAGTTAATATAATTTATATGTATATATTCAATAATAATTATTATATAAAATATAATTTATATTTAATTTCCTTTCAATTCATCCATCGTGAGAACTAGAAACAACGTTCAGGTGTATGTATGGATTACTATCACCACAAATGATATGATACATTTTTTAGCTCTACTATTAATAGAATACTCTAAATTAATATATAATTAATATAAATGATATTTTATGAATATTTTTAATATTATTTAGATGATGTAACCACAGAAAAGTTTTATCTTAAAATTACCAAACTAAATCATAATGAATAATGAAACAATTATCAAACAAATTTTGATTTTTTCAAATATTTTTCAAAAAAACCGTTCAAAAAAGAGTATATTTAAATCTTATATTAAATTAAATATAATGACAATTTTTTTGTAATAAATTTATAATAATCATATATTAATTTTACATAGAACAATTATAAACTGATAATAGATGATGCATTTTCTCTCTCCCTAAAGACTCCCTATCAAATGATAAATGTTAATATTATCTATTATAATACAAACATATGACCGAAAATATATATTTCCTAATAAATGAATTAATTTAAGAATCAATGAAATTTAATATCTCTCCAATCCCTAAAATGTTAAAAACCAACTCAACATCCACCCTTATTTGATCATATGAAGGATAGAGGTGATACATAATGATTGGAGAAATTTGGAAAAACATCATAAATACCCACCAACTCTCTTGTTATTGTAAATGATTCTGTTACCAAACCGACTAACTATTTGGTATAAAATGTCACAATATTCCTCTAAGGTAGCATCAAATATTTCCCAAGATGATGTCCCAAGATACCTCATCATATTAATAAAAACATAGGGGAAGAGGCTAGAGTGGTCCATAAGGCTCCATGTTCTATATCTTTATATGTTGTAAGGAATTATATTGTGTCACATAATCTGTGATATCAGTATTCATAGTTAAAAAACTGAATTTCTATCACATGTAATAATAATTATTCCTAAATCTTGGATAAATTAGCCATGAATAAATATAATTATCTTGAATCATAAAAAACACTATAAGTTGATGTGTGGAAAAATTGATTCCAAAAGTGATTAATCCCATTAGAGGGGAGAGGCCATATAGGAATAATCTCTCCATCATATAAAGTTTCCCATATTCCAATGAAATCATTATCTTGTTGATATTCTAATAGAAAAGACTAAATGAGAGATTATTAAAATTGAACATTGGTATATACCATACCTTAATCGACCATCTAAATTAATATTTGTAAATAATTAAAAATCCCTAAAATTTTCTACTCGGCATTTGAATACAATACACCCCCACAAGGAATTTTTCATTTGAGAGAATTAGTGATGAAATTACCCTTATTTGGGATATATAAATTTTGTAAAATAATCATTTTTAGCTACTAAACCCATATCCTCTACCTATGTTTCATGTGTTTCAATGATATGATACAACCAAGAGGCTGGTGGTAAGAAATTCCCCGAATCATCTCGCAAAAGAAATATGGTTTCTAAAATCTATGAACATTCATAAAAGTGGTAACATAAACGTCAATGTTTGCGGTAATATATCTTATGGGATTTAAGAAGATGATTTCTATATTCTATATTGATTAAATCCAATATAAGTATAGAACCTGTAATAGAACTAGAGAAATCAATATATACCACATAAACATTAATGGGTTGTTTTTTATGAATGATTCAGTATGCCCAATGATTGATTACATGGTGTTAGATTCTGTGAAACCACTAACATTGAGTACAAAATATTCAAATGGCCACCAATGGGATTTGTAAATGTATCAGGAAACACACAAAAAATCATTATCCATGGCGATTAATGGACATACATTCCAAAGGAAGGTGTTCATTAGGGAACATGGTCAATGATGCATAAGAATTCACATTGGTTGAGTTGATGGGAATTCTTGTTCATCAAATTATTTTCAGTGGAATTGTTTCATATTCAAGGACTTTGATATATATTTAATATATGGTCGTGAATCATTTTTCCATTCCCACATATGTATACATGGGTCACCCATTGGTTGTGATCAATGAAGAACATTCATGGTTTCAAAATCATATGTATATATTTGAGGTTCCCCATCATTGGAGGTGTCACTATGTATCTGAAGTTCTCCCTTAATGGTACCCATTTCATATAGTAATAGTGGTTATTTTTTTGTTATTATGACTAAGAAGGTTTTATGAAATACTATGGTGTGCCCTAAATATTATTGTTATCTAGGGAGACTAAAGTTATTTTCATTCCATGATCGAACCCCTAATATTTTATTCCTATATACCATTGAAAGAGGAACCAGAACCCATATTGTTTCCCATATATATGGACACAACTTGTTTTAATCTTATGTGACAAGGAACAATCAATGATGTTTAAATTCATGTGGTAAGGATGTACAGACAGAAGGTTCCTGATCAATGATAGTCTGTGACTTATGCTGAGGTACACCATGGGATGATTAAGAGAGGTTCTATTCAAGTTAAATACGAACCAATTGGAAATGTTCTACGTAAAACATTAGGGTGAATTTTATTGTTTGGTTTGGACCACAAGGAGGGTTCATAAGTATCCTAGTCAATTAGGAATTAAATCCCAACAAAGTTCAGTTGGTATTGAGGATTAAATTGAATAGTTGTCCCATTATAATAGATATTGGGGCATAAATATATGTAGAATTACCATGTTGATTGAGAATAAATTCATAGGGTTACCCATTATATTTTTTTCATCAGGAATATAGCCCTATAAAGATGTGATGTTGGGTCTCACAGTAGTGAGGATTCCCATTTCAATTGATCTAGATGGATATTACACTTAGGGGATGCTGAGTTGATGGTTGGGATCACGTGGATGTCTAGAACTGCACTAACCTCTAATCCCAAAAGAGCAAGGATCAATATGAGAAACAAGAAGAAGAAGTGAATATAAAGATAAAAAAATAAACTTCTCCCCACTTGTGGAAGAATGTTAGTTCCTAATGGGATAGAGATAAGTATTTTATTGTTTCTATATCCTATATAATTTTGGAAGCTATGATATTTACATCTAGTGAATCATACACCTGTGTCACAGGCTATCGAAGGGGGGGGGGGAAGTGCCACATCATGTAATAAAGACTATGGTCTTAGTCTATGATATATTCCCTACTACTCCTCAAGGAGGAGAGAATGGATCAGTATTGAACCTCACTAAAGGGAATGTCCAGTGGTTTCCCTTATTCCCTAGAATGAGGAGGTTTGTATGAGACCCTTCGTGGTCATAAACAACATTACCAAACGAATGTAGACTTGAAAACACTCTGAGGGACACCCATATCATGGAGTTTACACACATAACTCTAATAACCATTTTTATGTACACTCAAGAAGATAAATTATTGTGATTGATGATCTGAAAATATGATTCAGGTGTATCTAGAAGAGGCATTGGCCTGATTCAGTTGTATTGGTTCGCAGAGGGGTCAACAGGGGTAGAGTTATATGACATATGAGAGTGATTGGAGCTAGCACACTAACACCCCATGATTCCCCATTCTCTATAAAATGTTCTTATATATGATGGGGTTAAATCTATATATCTTGTTGTTATGTGGGTAATGGTAACATCTACGTAGCATGGTGCTATGTAGACTAGGGTTCTGGCCAATTAGCGTGTCACTATATGGGACTTGGTTCCTCCAATATAATGATTTCCTATGTGAGGTAAGGTTCATCCTACAGCTCCCTGATTTTTTTTGTGAATTTTATTGAACATATTAATTGAAATTGAGGTATATTATTTAACTAATTAAGTCCTTCAATTCACATTACACCAAACTGGCATGCATTACACAACACCAATTTGGCAAGCGTTACACACAATAATGACTTTTCATCTGTTACTTGCAATACCATATGTAAAAGAAAATATAAAACAAATATTTGAAATATATTTACTATATTAAATAAATATAATATTATATAGTTATTTTAATATACACCACACCTAGTTAACCTTTGATACACGCAAGAGAAACATTCTTCGATAGCATATAGTAGACGCTAGACTAAATATTAAAAGACACTGATATTTTATTAAAAAATTATTATTTAATCTAGTATGATATAAACTAATGATTAAATAAGTAGTTATGAAAAGTATTAAATAACTTATTAAACTCAATGGTTCTTATTAATATAGAATTAATTCATTGGTAACCCATTAAATATAAATTTAACTAAGAACCAAATGAATATTAAAATACTTATTATTATTATTATTTTCGTACTTCCAAATGAGTTTTGTATTGATAAGCTAAATTATTCACAATTAGTGAGTGATTTTTAATTCATATATATGTTAAATATTTAATGAAATATTTTTTACGTTCATTTATTAGTTTTGATAGGCATAAAATAAGAACAAACCCAATTTCACACATGAAACACAATATTTTTGTAAATGATAATTTACCACCTTTTCATGGAGAACACATTTTAAAAAAATTGTTTAAATTTTATATTTGTATAATATGTCAAAATAATTTTTATATTTGGATAATAAAAATAAAATTATTGTTAGGATAATATTTTTGTATTGTTTTATAAGGTTTATTTTTTTAAAAAATAGTTACAAATATTTTATTTAAATTCAAAATTTCATTTTCATATAATAAATTTATAAGGATAATTTATATTATAAAATACTTTAAAATATAAATTAGATAATAATTTAATCAGATAATACAATATAAATATTTTTTAACTAATTTCACATTGATATTTGATATAAAAATAGAAATATTTGGATCATTTTTACTTTAATAACCTATAGTGTCATCCCATTAGCGAGATTAATTTTATATTAATTTCCACCAAATATTTTATTTGAATATGGGCAAATGGTTTATTTATTTTTAACTAAAAAAATTTATAAATTAACATAAGGTAATGAATGTTTTTTCCAAAAATATTAGTGAATGTGATTAAAATTATTTACATCAATGAAGGTCAAATTGTGCATAATAAGGGACTAAATCATAACCATATGTCTCAAAAAAACCAATACACTAGTACAAAATCCTTTGTATAAAAATATTTAGACCCAATACTTCATTTTATATGATTTTTATAATTATATAATTCACAATCAACATTATAAATGTTGTTGATACTGTCTCTTCATATATTTACAAGAGTACCACTCCTCCTTCCATATAAAAGGCCAAAAAACCTTCCTCATCATCAAAACTATAAAACCACGTTGAATTAAAAAATATCTCCCCAATAGAATTCAAGACGTTATTACCGTCTACGTTGAATCCATAGTTTTGGGAAAAAATTTCCCTGGGATCCTTTTGGCACACACCAAAATTAGTTAACTGATTAAGAGGTAACACCTTCTCTCATGCTCTTTTCATTGATTCTCCTTCTCCACCACATATAATATATTAATTAAATTATTTTATAGAAAAATAAGATTCATAAATATAATATTATTTTATTCTTATAAGTGTTCAACCAACACTTATAGACACATCCATCTAATGGGTAATAAACATATTGTTTTTGTGTAAGGTGAACTTCCACATCACAAAATGATGATTGTTCAATTGTCCTTACCACCTATCATGGTAGAATATATGATTCAAACTATATAAATATATATTATTTATTATTAATTAATTAATATTTATTTCTTTGAAAACACATTTATTTTTTTACTTTACATTTGGTGCAAATTAGATAATTTTTTTGATGAAGTGTGGACCACTGCCCCATCAAAGCGATGTGATTCATTCACACGCTACATGGAATGTATTAAGGATAGGTTTAGTGAAGTTATAATATATATATATAATTATAGTTATAATTTAATTATATTATATATGTATATAAATATATTTCACTTTCTTTCTTTCTTTCAATATGATATTAAAACAAGAACTACGTTCATACGTATGTACGACTTATCATCTCCATGAATGGTGTATTGCATTCCTACTTATATATTTTATATATAATAATAATAATAATATACTGGATATTAATTATATTTATATCATGTTTTAAATTATTTAATCATGAGATATGTATTAGTACCAATGATATTAAAAATTAACAGACGTGTGAAGAATAGAGAATATATTATTTGAATTGAAACATTAACATATGATGGTCAAAAAGAGGGTAATAAAAGGTAATAATAAAACAATATAATGTAATATATATATATATTAATATTTTTTTAAAATATTTATAACAAATTTATATTTGTAATAAATTTGTTTAAAAGAGTACGATGAGATTCATTACACCAGTAAAGTGGATTTTATCTCACTTTTTATTTCCATGATATTCAAGTGTTATTCACCAACCATTCCTTTTATGTGAATTAAATACATCCCAAGTATGTAATTGAGGATTATTATAGTTATCATTATTGGTAATTACATATCCATTATATGAAATTTGTTTCATGGGCATTAACATTTATTGTTAACAAATCCGAAAAAAAGTTTTTTCTCAATTTTCCTTCTTTGAGACACTTGTTTTGATCTGCGTATAATTTTTTTGAGGTCTATTTAATTATATTTTACATGGTATTAAATGAATATAAATATATTCATGATATTATACGATTCACAGAATTTTATCTCAAATGGATAGAATAATAATATGTATCCATGTGATAAGAGTTTATTGAAACAATCTCATCGCTTTTCACGATTGTTTATATTTTTTCTTCCAATGATATATTCATACAACTCATAACTTAAGAAATTCATGAAATTTGTTCCCATATAGTTTTCCATTCTATATTATTGTAATGGTAACTGATATTTACTATTTGTAACATTATATAAAAGAGAAAGTGTTTTTTATGAATTCCCATCATTACCCTATCTTCGGTCAGAAATCTATGTTTTATAAAAATGGTTCTACGAATATAGTACTTTTATCTTGTAATCATTAAAAGTCATGTATACTCTTTTTTTCCTTTTAACAATCTCTACAAAGGAATATTCTGGTCAATTTTTTAAAAATTATTTTTCTATACATTATAGCTTGTAAAAAGATTTTATTCACCTTGTATGACATTTACAGATTTACCCCCATCATTTCATTAAAGCTTCCTTTTCATTTTTAAAAGGTTGATTCTTAATAATTCTTTATAAATTTTTTCAATTAAATGGTTTTCAAAACATTTTCACGAATTTTTTCATATATTATAATGTAAATTTTTTTTCAAAACATATCCAATATTTCAATATATTTTTTAATGTGTTTAAATTAAATCGGGTTTTAAAATGTTTTGAAGATTATTTTATAATTTTCCAAAAAAAATGTTTTCAAATAGATTTCATGTCTCCTTTATATGTTTACTGTGTATTTAAAAAAATGTATTTCAAAAGGTTTTATTCATTAAAAATACGTCTTCAATAAAGAATAGATATTTTACTCAGGAAATGTTTTCAAATTACCATTCCATGTTATTTTCCATCTATGATGACATATGTTGATGTCAATAAAGTTGTTATAGGAAATTGTCTAAAGGATCCATTCAAATCCATTCAAAAATTGTTTTTGGTTTGACAGAATGATTCTTATGACACCAGTTTAACTTGTACGAGTTTTATGCTTTTGAAACCAACTACTTTTCACGAGTTATGATTCCACAAAGTGATTAGGAAACCTATCTGTTTTCAAAGGATATGATGTAAGGAAATTTTGATGATACGCATTTAAATTCATTTTTTATTATTTGATGTTTATAAACCTATCAATTTTTATTGGTCATGATATGATGATTGCTTTATTATATTGTCAGAGACTTATGAAATATTTCATTATGAGATGGTTCAGACCTATATATCCCTATAATGCATTAGGTAATGATGGATGACTCATGAGTATAAATGTTATTAATGAACCAGATTACATGTTAACTATGTTATGAATGGACTTGGTTTCATGTCAACAACTTTATGTGTGAACCTGATTATATGTTCACAATGTTCTGAGTGAGCTTTATTGCATTTTCACAATGTCATGAATGGACTTGGTTTCATGTCATAAGGTTATGGGTGAACCAGATTACATATTCATAATTTTATGCATAGACCTAGAATCATGTCCATAAGATTATTCATGAACATGATTACACATTCAAAGTGTTAAAATTGGACCAGGTTGCATGTCCACAAAGAGATGCTTGATTAGATTTAGGTAGAGGAGATCATGCTCATAATGTGAATAACTTTTTAAGGTGGATATAAATTTAATGAACGTGATTAACATGTAATGTTTCAAATGTGGAGATCATGATCGTTATGTGGAGAAATTTGACATGTGGAAATCCCATAAAGAGAATAAGTTAGATTGTATGAGTATTAGTTATATTCATGAAGATAACGAGACCAAAAATGACATGTGAATATATGTGATGTTATTATAGTATTGTTTACATTAATGATAATATTCATGATTAGATTTAGTTTTAGGATCCATAAGTCATGATTCATTTTTCATATTCTAGGAAAGGGGTTTTAAGGAATATGTTGATGATGCCTAAGTTATAAATTATGAATAATGTTGGATTAATTACGTAGTTAAGTTTTTTGAATTCAAATATTATGTAATATAAAACATGAATTTTATATGAATTTTCAATATAATTTTTCATTGAGGATTGAAAAAAACATGTTGAATGGTTATAAAGACATAAAATAATGATTTCATGGAAATTTGGTATTTTTATTAAAGGAAAACCTTAATTGATGCATGAAATTGAGATAATGATCTTTGGATAGTTATATGTTAGATTTGAATAATTATATTGGATTGTATGTGTAAACCTAGATCTGATTATTGATAAGGTGGTCTATGTCACCAAGGATGACGTTTCTAACTTCTTAGATTTAATTAATGTATCCAGTAATCCTTGGAATACAGAATATTGCATGTTTTCTAAAATTATTTCTATTAATTAAGGTTATTACAATGTATTAAGGTAATATACAATGGTTTTATTCACTTTTTTGGAATGTGACAACCAATTATTGAATTATGTTATATTAGAGGTCAATGTGATTATGATTTTATAAATTTATTTCTAAATATTTTAATTTTAATATTTCAAAAGGGTTCTGAGGTTAAACATTTATGGAAATAATAAGTTAAACTTTGGTTGAAGTTTGTGAGAATAAAGTATTGTCGTACAATATGATAATTTATACATATTCAAGATCAAATTATAAAAACATGGAGTTGAAAATAAATGATGGTATATGGAATGGAATATAATGGATATCATGATATTTTTTATTCAATAATGAAAAAATAACCATCCATTTTATATAAATAAGTGAAGTGGGCCGAGGAGGAAAAAATAGCGATGTTGTCTGAAAATTATGCAAGAATTTATTTTCATAATAATTCATTAACTATATGAAAAAGGGTCTCAAAACCAAACTATTATTCTAATATATCCATTTCTGATGAATCATATTGTCCCTTAGAAAATCATAGATTTATAGATTTTATATTGTTAACTTTTCCCTGAATAATATCTCTATCACACTCCATCGAACATGAGATTTATATTTCCCTTCTATATCAGTATTTTCACTTACCACATATGTTATCTTATGTGGATGCATATTTATATGTTACTTTGGGTAACCATTATGTTTCCAACATTATAATTTAAAATTAATTTTTAATATTTGTTTTAGGATTTGGGATTTTGTGAATGGAACATCCAAATGTAAAACCAATGATAACCCACAGAAATATTGAGGGTGAAATTAATTTTTTGGGGGAATACTGTGACACCATTTGTTTTTTCAATCATTTTATTCTAATAAATTAAATTTTTTTGAGGTATTTTATTTCAATATTCCAAAATTTCATTTCACATGACAACAAATCGGTATTATTTACACGATACAGACATCTTTTTTGTTACACACAGCAGAGACTTAGTGTTTGTTATAAGCTACACCAACTGTAGAAGGGAATATAATAACCAAATACTATAGAATATATTTAATATCGTAAATAAATATATAATATTTTATGGATTATAATAAAAATAAATCCTATTTATCTTTTGTAACATGAAATAGTGACTTTTATTGATTGCTTACACTTCACTGAAGACTATGTATTATAAGACAATTATATATTACCAAGACATTGTTATTTAATATATAAAGATATAAAATAGGCATTAAATTAGTTGTTATAAATATTATTAACAAAATTATTAAAATCATGGTTTATATAAATATAAAATAAACTCATTTACTACCAATTTATTATAAATAAATCTAATAACCAAATGAATATAAAAATAAATATTATAATAATTTTCATACATAAAAAGTTATTTTTGTCTTGATAAACTAAATTATTCACAATAATTGAGTTATTTAAAATAATTATATATTCTTCATATTCATTCAAATATTTTTTATGTTTATCCTTTGGGTTTTATATACATAATTTTAGAACAAACCCAATTTCACACATAAAAACAAATACTTTTATAAAGGAAAATCCAGTGCCTATTGATAGAGAACACATTTTAAAACAATATGTGGACCCTTTTATAGATTTAATATGTAAAAATAAACATTATATATCGTATATAAAATAAAAAATTTGTTAAGATAATTTTTTTTGATAAGGTTTCATTTTTTAATGAATTACCTAAAATAAGGGATTTTAATTCAGAACAAAATTTTCATATAATTTATTTATAAGGTTAAATTATATTTAAAATTGGTAGAAAAGTTTAAATATATAATATTTTTTTTGACTAATCCATTTCATATCATTGTATCTAATTTAACATTTAAAATATATATAACATCATAACTATCTTTTGATCGTTTTTACATTAAAAATCTGCGGTGCCATCATTTAAGTGGGATTAATTTTAAAACAATTTATGTCACATAGGTGATTGTAATTTAGAAAATTGTATTCCACATTTGTAATAAGAATAATTTAAAATTTATTATATGGTTAATGTAGTTGTTGACAAAAAATATTAGTGAAAGTGAATAAAATTAATTACATATTTTAAGGTTATATTAAGCATAATAAGGGACTAAACCATAATCTTAAGGCCCAAAACGACCTATAAATTTCTCAAAAATAAATTTTATGGACATAGTTAAACCATATAATCTTGTGTCTGAAATTTTTATCATTATTGGGTTAATCGAAAATAGGAAACCCATGGTCGGAATTCTCTCTTTAAGTATTTACAAGTGTGTCTCTCCTATGTCCCTATAAAAGTCCACTATTTATCGCAATTCCTCACAAATCTAAAAGAAAATAGGTGTATAAAATCACTACCTGATACAATTACCTAAATGAATCCACTACCCCCTGAATAATATCATTGGGATGAATGTCATACAAGGGATCCTTTTAGAAAAAAAATAAAAGGTGTTACCTGATTTGGAGGTAACACCTTCTCTCAAGATCATTTCATTGATTTTCCTTCTACACCCACACCAATAAAATTATTACTTGATTTGATAACATCACCAGTATCCTAATTATTCTATAATATTCTTATTATGTTGTATAAACCTATACTTATACACACCTCTATCTATGGGGTATAGAATATTATGTTTATGTGTGTGGCGAACATCCGCCACAAAAAACAAGGATTTTCCAATTTTCTATATTGCCTCTCAAGGTGGACATCATAATGGGAATTATATATATATATATATAATTGTATTTATATTTACTTTAATATTATTTATTACTTTTACAAATCCTATATTTTTACTCTCTATTTGTTGTAAATATGACAATTTCGTACGAGCAAACTTGGAGTATCGCCCCATCAATGTGATGTGATTTGTTAAAACACAACATGAAATGTATTCAGAATGGGTTTAGTGAAATTATGAAATATATATAATTTAAATTACTCGGTATAAATATTCTATACATGTATAAATATATATCATTTTATTTTTTCCATCAATATGACAATAAAAATTAAAATGACATTCATGCGTACGAACGACTTACCGCCACCATGAACGGTGTATTCCATTTAATAATTCTATATTTTATATACAATTATAATAAAAATGAAGTGGATATAAATGATATATATAAATAATTTATAAAAATTTTGAATCATGATATGAGTATAAGGACCAACGATATAACAAATTATTACACATGCAAAGAACAAACCAAATCTTATCCTGAGTGAAACCATTGTATAGGATGGTTAAAAAGATGGTAATATAAAGTTATAATAAAACCAAATATTTTATTATATATAATAAAAAGGTTTTATATAATATTTATAATAAATTAATATTTGTTATACTGGTGGTTCGAATGAGTATGATGAGAGTCAAGATATAAGGTTAGGGGATTTCATCTCACTTTTTATTTCTATGAGATACATGCTTTATTTAGAACCCATTCCTTTTAAATAGAGTGTATACTTACCATGTATTTAATAAATTATTAATATAGGTAAATTTAAGGGTTTTTATAAATCAATCATATTAAATTTATTTCATGGTGTTTAAGATTCAAATGTTTCCAAATTGGTAAAATAATTTTTTCACAATTTTCTGTATTTAAGACACAAGTTTTATTATGCCCCTAAATTCGTTTTGAGGTGCTTATAATTCTATTTAAAAATATATATCATGAATATAAATTTTTCAGGATATTATATGATTCATTTAATTTCGTTCTCTTACGTGGATATCATTATCACGTGTTACCAAGTGATAGGTGTTTATTGAAAGAATCTCATTACTTTTTAAGATTTTTTAGGTTTATGATTCATTTGGTTAAATCTTTCAACCCATATCGCAATACATTCCTGAATTTCTCCCCTCTAGTTATAATTTATATATTAAATTATTGATACCATATTTTTAATCTTTGGTACATACGATAGTTAATAATGTTTTTTAAGAAGGCCCGACTATACCGTCTCTACGGTCAAAAATCTGTATTTTCTAAAAAGGGTTCCATGAATATTGTACCATTATCCTATAATAATTAAATTATATTTTTACTATTTTTTATATTACCAATATCTTCTAGGGAATCATTTTTTATCTTTTCAGATAAGGAATTTTTCAAACCATTCTCTCGTGCAAAATGAATGTTCTTTTGTATAGTACAACAAGTACAGATATACCCATATTCTTTTCATTGAAGCTTACTTTTAATTTTTTAAAGGGAATTTTTTAGGAAATTTTTTTTTCATTATTTTCAATGACAATATTTTTGGAACATTTTCAATATAATTTCATATATATTCATCTAAAAATGGTTTCAAAATATTTTTAATCATTCTTTATATGTTATCAAAGTGTTTTCAAAGAAATTTTTTAATGCGTTTTGAAGCATATTTTATAAGATATCAAGAAAAAAGTTTGTAAAGACTATTTTAGGAATTCATTATATTATTTAAATTTATTTTCGAAGGAAATGGATTTCAAAAGTTTATATGCTTCAAAAATATTTCTTCATATAAAATTGGATATTGTTTTTAAGAAATATTTTCAAACTATATTTTAAAATTATTTTTCATATAAGATGACATCCATGGATTATAATCAAGGAATTATAATAAATGGTCCAAATTATACATCCATATTTTTTCATAAATGGTTTATGTTTTGATATAATTATTCATAGGACACCCGTTTAACTTCCATAGGTATTATTATTTTGAAACCCATTTATATGTCCCAATTATGATTTCATGAATTGATTATGAAACCCACCTATTTTAATCATTTATAATATGATGAAATATCAATTATACCCATTTAATTTCAGGGGTTATTATTTTATTTTTAGAAAATATATCTCTCTTTATGGTTCATTATGTGATGAAATATTTATTATCTTATGATCAATTTATGAATGATTTTCCTTTCAGATGGTTGGAATGTATATCTCCTTCCAATGAATTTTCTAATGATGGATGAATCATGAATATAAATGTCATTCATTAACATAATTAAATTTTGAAAATGTAATTCATGTCCCTAGTTTCAAGTCCATATTTTTGTGCATGAACCTGATTATATGTTCACAATGTTATGAGGGAAACTTATTATGTGTTAAAAATGTTATTCATGGAATTGGATGCAATAAAATTTGTATATATGTGAGCCTAATTACATGTTCGCACTGTTATACATGAACCTAATTAAATGATCATAATGTTATGCATGGACCTAGTTGTGTTACCATATGGTTATGCATGAATCTGATTACAATTTCACAATGTTATTCATGGACCTTATCTCATGTCCATAAGTTAATTTGGGTACCTTCTTTCATGTACATAACATAAAGAGTGAAACTATTTATACTTATACATGTATACAATGTTATAAACTATTGTCCATGCTAAAAATCACATTCCATATTCTTATGTTATAGTTTCATGACATATGCTCTTAATTATTTTGTTATCTATGTATTATGAACTTCCATTCATTATTATGATCTCTAGTATACATTGTATGATCTTCAATTATTTTTCTCCTATTCCATACCCACTGTTAATGTTTTGCTTACACATTTACTTTATTTTCCCTAAATGAGCATCTAAGCTCAAACATTTCTTATGTTTCCTTTAATAGGTTATAATGAATGGTTTTATGTAATATTACATAAGATGGAGATCATTATAGGAGTTTTTGAAGATATTTCACCTAGATATAAGATATTATTCTATGTTTCCAAAGGCACTAAATAATCACTATCCTCAGGCATGTATTTTTGTAATGTTCTAAAAATTAATATAAAATTATTTAATATCCATGTATTTTAAGCCTAGGTCTATATACCTCATATTTTTCGTTTTAATATGTGGGGTTGGTTTGTTCCCTTTGTAGCACTTTTCTATAAAGGTAAGGGTTCTACCCGTATAGGGTTGTTCTGTGTAGGGACCTAAGCTACAAAGAGGACATTTGTCTATGCCCTGGATAATGGTGTCTAGAAAAGGGGTCTTATGATAGGTGGTAGGTTGACTATTTGATTATTTCCTTTTTAGTTGTATGTGGCTTTTTTTACCTATGCGGAATAGAAATATTGGTGTTTTGTCTATTTTTCAGTATCTCCTCTTGTAATCTCTATGTTTTCATCTTCCTTCAATAACTCACATTGTAATATCCTATAACTATTTTATCATATTCCTAATCACCAATTTTAATAATTTTATGGATGGGTTTTTGTTAGGGTTGTTTTGGTTGAAAACATTGGATATTTTGGAAGTTATGTGGTTTTATACGGTTGGAACATAGTTTTCCCAAACTGTGTGCTCTACTAGAGAAAACTGTGAAAATGAAGGAAGTGGGATTTTTCACACTTGTAATAAGTTTTGAGAAAAAATGTTACGTATTAGGAGAAACCATTCCATCCATTAAAAGGGTGGTCTACCTTGAGCATACTGATTTACTAAACCATACGGACTATCCCAGATTACCATGAGCATAGGTTTTTTTAAACAAACATTATTTGAAAATTTTGTAAACCCAATTTTTATTCCCTTGATGGAACTATAAAACCCATATTAGATTTCCCCTTATAGAAGAGATCATAATAGTAGTTTTTGGACCCTTGGAACCCACTACAAAAAATATGGGAGCTCAGAGAAAATAATTAAATCCTCTCCTCATTAGTTTCCTCTTCTCATTACCTTTATCATACTATCTCCCTTTTCACTCATAGGGATTTATAGATTTCTGTGTTGGTTGGTGCATATAATCTTCAATGTCTGGAAAATTAAAAATAGGTTTATTTATTGGTTTACCATTTTCATTGTCCCCTGTTGGCGAATCATGATCACGGATTGGAATTTCAAGATACCATGTTTTCATTATAGGTTGTTTTGTTTTGTTTGGATAATTCAATTAACCCTATATAATGTGATTTGATTAAATTTCCTTTATTTTAATATGTAATATTTTATTCTTATGAGATTGAATTTTTGAAATCCCAATTCCATTGAATTGGGGGATCTGGTTCTAGAAATATTATTTTTGAATGTAATTGTGAAAAAATAAAAATTCAATAGAATTTAGGGGTAATTGTTAAATTGATTGTATTTGTTGAAATTTTATTTTTTTATTTAAAATATGTGAAATTGATGATAATTTTTTTAAATTTAAATTGATGATTTTAAATTTGTGATAATGAATTGAAAATTTAATTTAATTTTTTTGTGAAAAATGGTTTTAAATGGTTTCAAATGGTTTTTGATGGAATCATATGTGTCTCTTATTAGAAAAAAGAATTTTTTTTATTAAAACCAAATTGTTGTTTTGAAACGGAAAATTGGAATATTTGAAATAGATAACGGGAATAAATTTATTTTTAGTGGTCTTAAAATAAATTCTCCATCATTGTTTTTTATTAGAGCACATGTAATTGTGAGGAAGCTAGTGAGTAATTTGGATACCACTATACTATTTACAACATTCCAAACCATAAATTCATCACATCAGATCCCTGATAGGATTGTTATGAAGTCCTCTTCGTAATGCACTGACCCTAGTTACCCAAAATTGGTGAATTATGACATAACATTGGCATGATCACAAGGGATCAAATCCCAAAAGATAGGTCAGTTTAGTAGCCTTAGATGTACTATATGGATGAATAAGTTTTACATTACATTATGAAATTAAAAAATACAATATTTTGTCTTCTTATAAAACATTCATGTCCCTTAGAATATCTCTGCAGGTCAATAATAATATACTTCTTCACATCTTGGGTCTAACACCCCGACCCTCTAGAATGAAGCCGGTGCATTACTTGTGATATTGTCATGGTTAGATGGAATTAAAATCCTGAAGGAACGATCATTTTAGTATTCTTGAAGAAACTAGATACATATATTTCACTCAAATTACATTGGAAAAGTATAAAAAATACAATACATAAGAAAAAACTAAAAACAACATCCCTAGGAACTCAATAAAATATCTTCTCTTCACCACCTATTGAAGGTATACAATGAAAGGGGTGAGCTCAAATTCTCAGTAAGGGTTACAAATATCAGAAGCAAGAGTACAATAATAAGTGATTCACAAACAATCTGACATAATAAAAATGGAATCGTGAATAAATGAATAACTAATGCGATTAATAAACTAAAAATTAAACTGCATCAAATGATTTTATCATAGTGAAAATCTCATGGATAATAATAATAACTGATAATGAATAAAGATAATTCTTATTAATTGGATTCCATGTATCTGGAATATGAAACCATAATACCTTTAAAATGTTTTTGTTCTATGGGTAGAAGCCCTTCTGATTTTTGGAATCAAACACGAAGGGCATGTCACCAAACTATTTTGTCTCATGAGACCTAACGATGCATTTAGGGGCTATAGAGGTCCCCATACACCACTTCATGTCCAAATAATTCTTTATAAATTGATTCAATATAAGAGAAATAAGCCTTTCCAATATCCATATAGAGTAGAGTATACAAATTCATCAATATTTCCATAATTAAAATAACTTTCCATATAAACACCGTATATAAGATGGTATACAGTTTAGACAACAAACATATCCAAGAAATGAGATTATGGATATAATTTAAATTTATAATTGATCTCAAATGGGTCGTAGGTACACCACATAAGGAATATTAGGTTCACAATACAAAGTTAGTCACAACGATAATGTAGTTGAGACGAAGTCCCTTACCACAATGAAATCAGTCGAATCATATGACCAGAAATTAATGAGCATCAAATGAATCATTGAATAAAATTAATATAAATATATTCATGATATTATATATAAAATGGTAGAACAAATATATCACATACATGAAATAAGTGGTGAACAATGAAAATCTCACAGAAATGAATGTGACATGAGAAACCCCATACCTTTTTGTCTACTGTGTTCTTGATTGTTCTTAACGACCTGAATAATCAAATTTAGATTCATTAATTAATAATTACAGAAATTAATAAACATTTAATTGATATTACATAACCTTATTATGTTCATTAATGGCCTTTTTGATGGGTTTTGAGAGATTTAATCTTATTGTTTTGGAAGCATTTTCTTACTAGTTTTCATGATTTGTTTACTTCTATTCATGAATGGTAGTTGGTTTGAAATATGGTTAATCATAAAGAATTGTTAATATACATTATTAGTGACATTAAAGAGACATATATGATCTTATAATGATTCTGGTTATATACCATGAGGATGACTCATTCGATGAGTTAAAAATAAACGCTTGAATTCGGTTTTTCAGTTTTGTGATCAATAAACTTGTTTCATATTATTATTATTCCACATTATGTACGTCTAAATATTCCAGAACATTAATAAAGCTAAAATACATATTTTATGACCTGGTTCAACCATAAATATGGTTTCATGACCAGTAATTAAAGAAATATTGAAGAACAAAACTTTTTCATCCACGAAAGTTATAAATTGGAACACCATGGACGTTGATTTCTTTTATAAAAATAAAAGGGAGGGAGTAAGAATATTGATGATGGTTGTAGAGACCCAAACATGATGCACATAGACCTTACATTACTGTTTAGGAATACTTAATACATTACAAAAACAGACTCCCAAAGACCGTATTCGTTTAGGGTCTTTGTAAACACATAACATAACATACTAATCATGGTGAAAGATCTTCAAAATCTCCCATAAAGATCTTCCCCTTTGGTTTTCTAACCTAAAACCATTCTTTATATCCTGTGGAAATGAAAACATAAAAAGGGTGAGATCAAATTCTCATTAAGGGAATGCATGGAGAAAATAAAACAACCCACATACATTTGAGCTTAAAAAAATGAAAATAATGGTTAAACATCAAAATCATGAGCAATGACATTAAACATGGTAGTACGTAAGGCATAGATCAAAATGGAACATCAATAATGATAAAATATCTGGGGAATAAAACATGTAATTGTGTCAAACCATTAATCACATGATATGATTTCCATATTAGCCAAGGCATCATTCCAATGACCATCTTAGTGGACAAAGTCCCTTTCTAAATCGAGTTCACTCCTCGTTCCAGTCTTGTATCACTAGACAAGATTTACTTACTGTTCTAGAAATTTCTATCTCATGAGATATAAATATTTACCCAATGCATTGGAGGGAGATATAGGTCCCACCAATAACATATTGAAATCATTCTTACGTGTGCCACAACAAAATCATAAATCATGCATCATAACCCAAAAAATAAAATGGGTTTCATAAACATCATCACATCTTAACATATTCCATATAAAACAAATGGATAACATTTCATCATAAGAAATGTGGAACCATGTAAATCATAGAGACATTATAAATGAAACATACATATATGAAATAATTTCCTCTTTGAGGGGAAAATGGTTCTGATAAAACACCTGAAATGAATTCTTGAGGAAAATATCCTTTCTTCTTCAAAATCGTTTTCTTTTCAAAAAATTCCTTGCAATTTTAAAAGGATTTTTTTTGAAATTGATCATGAATTATTATAGATTATGATTTATGAGAATACAGAGTAATGAAACTGTAAAAATCATTTCATGCCGTAAAAGATAAAAAAACATTCTTCTCGTACATTTTTCAAAAAATTCAAAAAGTTCATTGTATGGTAAACAAAATAAATATTCCTTCCATAGGATGTGGTAAACGTCAAAGAGGGTAAAAATGACTTTAAACATACATGGATGAAAATTAATCATTTTATGAAAACATTTTGAGGACATATGGACATGGATGATAGACATAAACCCAGTAAATACTTACGAATAAACAATCTCAGATTAGAACGAGATTGGAATAATTATCCCTTACCTTATGCATAATTCATTCCATATGTGTCTAGGACTCCTCTTCTTTGGCGCGACTCCTCTTATACTCCTCTTAGGGCACTAAAGTTGGTATTTGTAGAAGAATATGACCTATAGTAGGTTCCTATAGAAGTGGAGGAGTGAAATGGGCAGGGGTTGGCCGAGTTTGAAGGCTCAAATTTGTGTGAAGAGGAGAGGTAGGAGGTGCCCTTATATAGGAGAGGGGAGGATCACTTTTGGAAACCTCAAAAATATTAATTAATAATAAAACGAATCCCCAATTATAAAAATCAAAAAATAAATCAATTCTAAGATGTGATGAGATAGGGTTTCAATCTCATCAACTAATAAAATTTAGACATGTTTTATGTTTATTTTAAACCTTATCAACTTGATTTATCATAATTTAATCTATTTAATTTTATTTGTGGTAATACAATTCTATATTTTAAATTGTTATAAATACATACTAAAATCTAATCAATTACCCATATTTGGATAATTTATATCCTTTTTGACCATATAATTTTCAATTTATAGTTTTTAACTATTTTTATGATTTCTAAATAAATTAATAATATGTTATTTTTATAATATATCAATTGTGTAAATTTTGACACTATTCATTACTAGAATTTAAATAAAAACCACATAAAAGATATGTTCGAACCAAAATGTATAATATATTACTAGCATTTCATTTTCATCAAAAAATGCATGGGGCCCAATAATTTGTTCATATAATATTTATTTTAATATTTGTAAAACCATTTATTTTGTATATCTCTTAAAAAAATAATTACTACAACATTTTTTTATAATTATTTAATAAACTTATTTGTTGCATAAAAATTAAAAATAAAATCCAATGATGAATATAAATATATTACCTTTCGTAATAATACTTTTACTTGAATTTATCATCTTAAAATCACAACATTTAAATTGTTATATTTTTCAAATTATGAAGGTGACATCTTTTACATCATTTAAAATAAAATAATATAAGTTTCATAATCGCTTTTATAAGGCTCCAAATGGTCAAATATTCGGCCATTGGATGATTATTGTTTACATTTACATGACCAATAATTTTTGTTCAGGTTTTTGTGCCTTTTATGATCCCTCTTAGTTTAATAAAAACTAGATTATTAATTTTTCACTAAATTAACAATTTCTGCAACACTATTGTGTCAACATTAATGATAATTATTTAACCCCTAAAAATTATAAATATGTTATCATGATGTATATAATTTCATTATATTTCTTGAGACTATTTATATTCGAGGTTTTTTGAAGTTTATCAGTAAATTAAAATTATTACACTTAAAAGATATAAGAGAGTGACATGTTCTCACTTTCATTGGTTTTAATAATAATTACATTATTTTCATGGTCAAGAGTCCGTGAAATGAATCTATTTCTACCCTTAGGTGATATGGGTCGACTTTTATTCTTCCAATAGAATTTTGGCAGGTGTTAGGGTAATTTTATAATCTTATATTTACCCTTAGTTACCCAATTTACTTTTAACAGTAGTAAATAAAATTTAACCTAGTTACTAATCATAATGTCTAAAAAAAGTATCATATTTAAATAATATAGACCTACTGATTCCAAATACATAATCCATTTTTCAAAATTCAAAACACATAAGTTTAAAATTAATTTTATATTAATCCTGTTGTTATGAAAACAGGTTTTAATAGTTAAAACGTTCCAAAAGATTGAAATGTTTTTACCTATGAATTCAATGTAAAATCTATGAAAATGACATAAATTATATAAAATAGTGAAAATATATTCTATTTATACTTTAAAATCATTCAATATTATAATTTATCCATATAAATTATTACGATGAAAAAAGTTGTTTTTAATTAAAATATAGCGTGTTCCTACTATTCATTAAAATATGTATGTTCTCAGAATAATATGAAAATTTTTTCCATAGTAAATTTTTATATCATGATTCCAAAGAAGAATTTTATTTTGTCAAATTGTACTTATAAACATATCAAAAACGATGTTTAATGTGGGTGCGCAATCAAAAGGCGACAAAGCTGCATTTTTTTGAAAAATACTTATTTTACCCGAAAAATTTATTTCGTTCTCATACAATGTTCTAGAAAATGTGTAAAATGAATAATAAGGTTATAAAATTAAAAATTTAGTTAATAATATTCATAATAGCTGGTTCATAATAATATTATAACAATATATCGTTGTTTAGTCAAACCCGATATTGCGCACTACACACGCTATTTGGGAAGGTCGTGATTGTGTGTAATGCAAGCCAAGTCAGGGCTGCGTGTAGTGAAAACTCCCATTGGTGTTTTGTATAACATTATCAAAACATATTTCATTTACAAACTAAACAAAATCTATACTTAATTTTTCATAGAATAATTTCAACAAAAAGAACTTGAAATTGTGTGTAACACGAGCCAAGAATAGTGTTGTGTATACTGCAAGTTAATACAATGATGTGTATAGTACAAGATGATCTTAGAGTAGAATAAAACACAATATATCAAATATATTAAAAATAATACTTCTCATAAAATCTCTGTGTGTTACATTCTACCCCCCTTAAATGGAATTTCGCCATCGAAATTCATCGGGGTTATAAATCATTTACTACCATAAAGTTTCTTTAATAGAAACCCACATCGTAAAAAGGAATACTAAATTATAATTTTAAAAAGGAATATTAGAAACATAATAAATACCCAAAGTAACTCATCACTGGGTTTCTTCATAGGATAGCATAGGTGAAATATGGATATGGAAGAGTAATTTAACCATCAAGTTTGGATGAACAGGGGTAGAGAACATTGATATGAAAAATCCATGAATCAAAAAGCTATAAATTTTTGATAGTCTAAGGTACTATCTAATTCATCAGATATGAGGGCACTAGGACAACATTTTTTGGTTTTCGAGATCATTTCCATAATGCTGAATATTTGTTCAATTAAAAGAAATACTTTGTTGATCGTGGTATAATCTCACTATTTTTTGTGTCGTGGACAATTTCCACATCATATCTTAAAGAAATGAAGTTGAATTTGTCTTCCATGAAGTGTTATCAAATAATGTGATAGAATGATTGGTAATTCCATCTCTCTCAAACATAAGTTTAGGAAAAGTTATATACATAAGTCCATCTATAGTGAGATTAATCATATATGATTCCTAAAATGGACTTATACTTCATTTATCATACCACTAAAAAAATAAAACTAGTTTATAATAACTAGGGACTTCCTTTAGGCTATTGGAAGGTGATAAAGGCATGTTGCACTTCAGTTGTGGGTTCAATATCTGCAACCCTGTCCGACACAACGAGTTGTTGCTCGTCCTCCAGGTTTTCCTTTTTCTAAAACTACACTATTATAACATTCCAAAAATAATATTGAAAAAAAGATTTTATCCTTAAACAATATTATCATATGTCCAATATAATCCATTTTAAATCATTGGACTTATCCAAAATACTTCAGTCCAAGCTCATTGTATAAAGAAGATGATTACTTGAATGGTCACATAACAAGCATGTGAATACCATCATTTATCCCCCATATATCATAAGATATATATTTTTAGTAAAATTCCAAACATATGAATACTATAATCACTTGTTCTTTTGAAACATGAATTACCGTAGAACCTTAGTGAAAACATGAATGCTGTCAAAAGTTAAATCTTTCCAAATACCAAAATCCCAAAATTTATATATACCCAAACCATGATATCACATTGTAAATATATCAGTCATGAGCTCATGAATACTATCCAATTTTTTCCTAATACCTTCCTTATGCACATATCATCTACATTCCAAAAATATCTGAATAAGCTTTCATGGTTACCGGTACCATTCAACATATAATTTCAAATTCCTTAGAAAAAACAATAGTTTAACAATCCTTAGATGTGTCTTTATTCCATAGTACCATTACTTATAAATCATAACTCTTTTTAAACATAAATCATTCCACTACCTTCTTAAACCTTTGACCGAGCTTCAAAAATTCGTTCATCTCACCTATCATTTGTAATCTATCTATCATCATCAATATAAATACTACCCATATGACCATGATGATTCTCTTCATGAAAAATTCCCTTAGGGCATTGGTTTGCATAATGCATGTACATTCCACATTTAAAACACTTAACCATTGTTGATGTCATAGCAATACCATTATCCTTGTCCATGGTGTTAACTGAACCTTTTCCTTTTCAATTATTGGCCTTGTGTCCTTATTTTCCACTCCCAAAGCATCATCCATTTCCTTTGAAACATTCTCCCTGATGCCCCTTCACACATGATTTACATGAGGGAAATTGAACTTTCATTCCTCTATGATCATCAAGAAACTTCACGTTTTTCTTATTAGTTGAGTCAGGAAACTTACCCAAGTTGAGATTATTGATCATATTATGAGATTTCTGATTAGGTGTAATAATGATGTTTGGACTTCCAAATATCATTTCATTTGGGTGGTCATGAAGATTATCATTCCATTTTCCATCGTAATCTCCATAATATAGAATCTTCTTGTTTCCAACCATTTTGTAAAACCCAAAAAGAATACTATGAGAGGAAAAAATCATACTAGGAAAACAACATAGTAAATGGGTAGTAACTTCAATATATAACATCTTAGGTTTAATTATAAGATCGTTACCATAATTCTAAGACTATAACCTATACTTATACTTAACCTTAGGGACATCCCTAGATATACCTTAGATATATCTTTAGGGATCTCAATAAATTTTTCGAATCTTAGTTTCCAAAGGTCAATTAAACCTTTGCTCTGATACCAACTATAGAGACCCAAACAGGACGTACATAGACCTTACATTACTTTTGCAGAATACGTAATACAATACAAAAATAGACGCCCAAATTTCATATTCGTTTACTATCATTGGAAGCTTGGAACATAATCTTATAATTATGGTGAAAGATCTTCAATATCTCCCATAATGATCTTCCCCTTTGGTTTTCTTTCCTAAAACATTTCTTTATATCATGGGGAAAAGAAAACATAAAAAGGGTGAGCTCAAATGCTCAGTAAGGGTAAGTAAGGAGAAAATAAAACAACCCACATACATTTGAAAATAATAACATAATAATAAAGTTTAAACATCAAAATATTGAGCAATGACATTAAACATGGTAGTATGTAAGACATAGATCAAAACGGAATATCAATCATGTTAAAATATCATGGCAATAAAACATGTAATTGTGGAAAACCATTAATCAAATTATATGATTTCCATATTAGACAAGGAATTTCTGTCAAGACCATATTTGTGGAAAAAGTCCCTTAATAAATCGAGTTCACTCTTCATTCCAGTCCTGTATCACTGAACCGGATTAACATACCATTCCAGCCATGTCTATCTCATGAGATATAAATCTTTACCCAATGCATTAGAGGGAGATATAGGTCCCACCCATCTTATATTGAAATTATTCTTATGTGTACCAAAATACAATCCTAAATCATGCATCATTACCCAAAAAATAAAATGGGTTTCATAAACACCATCCCATATTATCATAATCCATATAAAAGAATGGGATATCATTTTATCATAAGAAGAGTGAAACCATGTAAATAATAGATACATTATACTTGAAACATACACATATAAAATAATGTCATCTTAGAGGGGAAAATGGTTTTGATAAAACACTTGAAATGTATTCTTGATTAAAATATCTGTTCTTCGTCAAAATCATAGTCTTTTCACAAAATTCAATGAAATTTTAAAAGGATTTCATTGAAAATAGTCATGAAATATTGTAGAGTATGATTCATGAAAATAAGGTGTTATGAAACTGTAAAAATCCATTCATGCCGTATAAGTTAAAAAACATTCTTCTTGTAATTTTGTCAGAAAAGTCAAAATGTTTCTCGTATGGTAAACAAAAGGAAGATTCCTTCCATACGATGTGGTAAAAGTAAAAGAGGGTAAAATGACTTTAAACATACATGGAATAAATGTAAAAAAAATTTGAAATTTTTTTGAGAACATATGGACATGGATGATAAACATAACCCCAGTAAATATTTACGAATAAATAATCTCAGATAAGAACGAGATTGGAATAATCATCCCTTACATTATGTCAAATTTCTTCGGTATGTGTCCCGCACTCCTCTTCTTCGGAGCGCCTCCCTTAACCTCTTATTAGGGAACTAATGTTCATCTTTGAAGAAGACCAGGACATCTAGTAGGTTTTTATGGAAGTTTAGAAGTTAAATGGGCAGGGGTTGGCTGAGAATGAAGGCTCAAATTTGTGTGAAGAGGAGACGGAGGATGTTCCCTTATATAGAAGAGGTGAGGGGCACTTTTGGAAACCCTAAAAATATTAATTAATAATAAATTGAATCCCAACTTAAAAACCTCCAAAAAAATGACTCAATTAGAATATGGGATGATATAGGGTTGAAATCACATCAACTAATAATATTTAGACATGTTTTATGTTTATTTTAATCCTTATTAACTGGATTTATCATTATTTATTCTATTTAATTTTATTTGCGGTAATAAAATTCTAAATTTTAAATTGTTATAAATACATACTTAAATGTTGTCAATTTACCATAATTGGATACATTATACCCTTTTAGACCATATAATCTTCAATTTGTAGTTTTTAAATATATTTGTGATTTTTAAATAATTTAATAATATGTTATTTTTATAAAATATAAATAGTGTCAATTTTGACATTATTCATTATTTGAATTTAAATAAAAACCACACAGATGATACGTTCGAACCAAAAATATATAATAGATTACTAACATGTCATGGTCATCAAAAAAATTCATGGGGCACATTAATTTGTTCATATATTATTTATTTTAATATTTTTAAATCCATTTATTTTGTATATCTCTTAATAAAATAATTACTAAAACATTATTGTATAATTATTTAATATAAGAATTTGTTGCATAAAAATTAAAAATAAAATCCTATGATGAAGATAAATATATTAACTTTCATAATAAAACATTTACTCGATTTTATCATCTAAAATTCACAACATTTAAATTTTTATATCTATTAAATTATGAAGGTGAAAACTTTGACATCATTTAAAATAAAATAATATAAGTGTCATAATTGCTTTTATAAGGCTCCAAATGGTCAAAATTATACCATTGGATGTTTACAATTTACTCGTACATGACCAATATGTTATGGTCAGGTTTTTGTGCCTTTTATTTTCACTATTATTTTAATAAAAACTATATTATTAATTTTTCAATAAATAAACAATTTCTGCATCACTATTGTGTCAACATTAATGACAATTATTTAATGCCAAAAATTCTAAATAAATTTTCATGATATAGATAATTTTATTAGATTTCTGGAGACTATTTATATATGATGTTTTATGAAGTTTATCACCAAATTAAAATTATTACACTTAAAAGATATAAGAGAGTTACATGTTGTCACAATCTTTGGATTTAATAATAATCATATCATTTTCATGGTCAAAATTCCCTAAAATGAATCTATTTCAACCCTTACGTGATATGGGTCGACTTTTATTCATCCAATAGAATTTTGGCAGGTGTTAGGGTAATTTTATAATCTTATTTTTACCCTTAATTACCCAATTTACCTTTAACTGTAGTAAATAAAATTTACCATAGTTACTATTCATAATGTTTAAAAATAAAAAATTAACCTATTAAAATAATTTGGACCTACTAATTCCCAATATGGAATCGATTTTTCAATATTCGAAACACATATGTTTAAAATTAATTTAAAATTATTTCCGTTGTTAAGAAAACAAGTTCTAAAAGATAAAAAGTTTCAAATGATTGAAATGTTTTTACCTATGAATTCAATATAAAATCAATTATAATGACATAAATTATATTAAATAGTAAAAATATATTTTATTTATACTTTAAAATCATTCAATGTTATAATTTATCCATATAAATTATTACAATGAAAAAAGTTGTTTTTTAATTAAAATATAGTGTGTTTTTACTATTTATTAGAATATGAAAGTTATCATAATAATTTGAAAATTTATTCCAAAGTAAATTTTTATATCCTGATTCCAAATAGGAATTTTATTTTGTCAAATTGAACTTTTAAACATGTCAAAACTAAATTTAAAGTGGGTGCACCATCAAAAGGCAGTAAAACTGCATTTGTTTTTTTGAAAAATACTTATTTTACCCAAAATATTTATTTTGATCTCATACCTTATTCTAGAAAATATGTAAAATGAATAATAATTTTATAAAATACAAAATGTAGTTAATAATATTCATAACATCTAGTCCATAATAATAATATAACAATATATCGTTGTTTAGTGAAATCCGGTATTGCGTACTACACACGCTATTATGGAAGGTCGTGATTGCGTGTAATGAAAGCCAAGTCAGGGCTGCGTGTAGTGAAAACTCCCTTTGGTGTTGCGTATAACATAATCAAAAGTTATTTCATTTATATATTAAAAAAATATATTCTTAATGTTACATAGAATAATTTCTACAAAACGAACTTGAAATTGTGTGTAACACGAGCCAAGAATAGTGTTGCTTATATTGCAAGCGGATACGATGTTGCCTATAGTACAAGATAATCTTGGTGTAGCATAAAATACATTAATTCAAATAAATTTAAAATAATACTTCTCATAAAATATCGGGGTGTTACATTCTACCACCCTTAAAATGAATTTCGCCCTCAAAATTCTTCGGGGTTATAAATCGTTTACTACTTGAATGATTCTTCCATAGAAACTCACATCCTAAAATGGAATACTAAATCATCATTTCAAAAAGGAACATTATAAACATAATGAATAACCATTGTAACTCATCACTGGGTTTCTTCATAGGATAACATAGGTGAAATAAGGATATGGAAGAGAAATCCCACCACCATGTTTGAATGAAGAGTGGTAGAGAACATGGCTATGAAAAAATCATCAATCACAAAGCCATTATTTTGTGATAATCTAAGGTACCGTTTGATTCATCAGATATGAGGGCACTAGGACAACATTTTTTGTTTTCAAGATCATTTCCCTAATGCTGAATATTTTTTTAATTAAATGAAATACTTACCTGATTTTTGTACAATATCACTATTGTTTGTTCCTTGGACAATTTCCACTTCATATCTTAAAGAGATGAATTTTAATTTTCCTTCTGTGAAGTGTTAGCAGATCATGCGATAGAATGATAGGATAGTCCATCTGTCTCAAACATATGGTTAGCAAATTTCATATACATAAGTCCATCTATAGTGAGATTAATCGTATATGATTCCTAAAATTGAATTATACTTCATCTATCATACTTATTAATTAAATAAAACTAGTTTCTACTTACTAGGGACTTCATGTAGGCCAGTGGTAGGCGATTAATGTATGTCGCACTTTAGTTGTAGGTTCAATTCCCGCAACCTTGTCCGACACGACGGGTTTTCGCCCGTCCTGCAGGATGTCCTTTTTCTAAAACCACAGTATTATAACTTTATAAAAATAATATTAAAAAAAGGTTTTATCCTTAAACAATATTATCTTATGTCCAACATAATACATTTGTAATATTTAGACTTTTCAAAAATACTTCATTCCAAGGTCATAGTATAAAGAAAACGGTTACCAGAAAGGTCACATAAAAAGAATGTGAATACCATCATTTATCCCCCATATATCATAAGATAAATTTTGTTAGTCACATTCCAAACATGTGAATACCATAATCATGTGTTCTTTTGAAAAATGAATTACCATAGTACCTTAGTGAAAACATGACTGCTGTCAAAAGATAACTCTTTCCACATACCAAAATCCCAAAAATTTATATATACCCAATCCATGATATCACTTTTTCCTTATATTAGTCATGAGCTCATTAATACTATCAATCATTTAATTTTCTCATTATACCTTTATTATGCGCATATAATCTACTTTCCAAAAATATATGACTATCCTTTCCCGGTTATCGGTACCATAATACATATACATTCAAATACATTAGAAAAAACAATAGTGTAACAATCCTTAGATTTGTCTTTATTCCATAGTACCATTACCTATACAACATAACTCTTGACAAACATAAATCATTCCCTACCTTCTTAAACCATTGAATGAGCTTCCACAATTCTTTCATCTCACATATCCTTTGTAGTCTTTTCATCAACAACAATATAAATACTTCCCATATGAACATGATGATTCTCTTTATGATAATTTCTCTTAGGTCATTGGGTTGCATAATTTCCGTACATTCCACATTTAAAACATGTAACCATTGTTGATGTCTTAGAAATACCATTATCCTTGTCCATGATGTCAATTTAACCTTTTCCTTTGGAATTACTAGTCTAGTGTCCATCGTTTCCACACCCAATGCATCTTCCAGTTCCTTTGAAACGTTCTCCCTGATTCCTCTTCCCATATGATTTACATGAGGGAAATAGAACTTTATTTCCTCTGCGATCATCATGAAACTCCATCTTTCTCTTATTAGCTGAGTCAGGAAACATACCAATGTTGAGATTATTGATCATATTATGAGATTGATGATTAGGCATAATAACGATGTTTGGAATTCCAAATCCCGTTTCATTTGGGTGGTCATGCAGAATATCATTCCATTGTTTATCGTATCCTCTATTATCGTGAATATTCATGTTTCCATCCAATTTGTAAAACCCAAAAAGAATAGTGTGAGAGGAAAAAATCATACTAGGAAAATAACTTAGTAAATGGGGAGTACATTAAATATATAAAATCATATATTTAATTCTATGATCATTATCGTAATTCTATTACTATAACATAAACTTATACTTAACCTTTGGGACATCCCTAAAGATACCTTAGAAATATCTCTAGGGATGTCATTAAAGATTTCACATCCTAGTTTCCAAACGTTAACTAAACCTTTTCTCTGATTCCAACTGTAGAGACCCAAACTGGACATACATAGACATTACATTACTTTTTCAGAATACTTAATAAATTACAAAAAAGACACCCAAAGACCGTATTAGTTTAGTGTCATTGGAAACTCGGAACATAATCTCCTAATCATGGTGAATGATCTTCAAAATCTCCCATAATGATCTTCACCTTTGGTTTTCTTACCTAAAACCATTCTTTATATCCTAGGGAAAAGAAAACATAAAAAGGGTGAGCTCAATTCTCAGTAAGGGTAAGCATGGAGAAAATAAAAAACCCATATACATTTGAACATAAAAACACGAGCATAAAGTTTAAACTTCATAATTTTTATTAATGACATTAAACATGGTAGTACATAAGGCATAGATCGAAATGGAACACCAAACATGATAAAATAGCATTGGAATAAAACATGGAATAGTGGAAAGCCATTAATCACATGATATGATTTACATATTATCCCAGGCATTTCTGCCAAGACCATCTTAGTGGACAAAGTCCCTTATTAAATTGAGTTCACTCCTCATTCCAGTCCGGTATTACTGAACCAGATTAACGTACCATTCCAACCTTGTCTATCTCATGAGATAAATCTTTACCCAATTAATTGGATTGAGATATAGTTCCCACCCATCTCATATTCAAATTATTCATAGGTGTGACACAATTCAATCATAAATCATGCATCATTACCCAAAAAATAAAATGGGTTTCATAAATATCATCCCATCTTAACATAATCAATATAAAACAAATGGATATCATTTCATCATATGAAAAGTGAAAACATGTAAATCATAGAGACATTATACTTGAAACATAAACATATGAAATGTTTTCATCTTAGATGGGAAAATGCTTTTGATAAAACACTTGAAATGAATTCTTGTGGAAAATATCCTTTCTTCTTAGAAATCATTTTCTTTTCACAAAATTCAATGAAACATTAAAAGGATTTTGTTGAAAATAGTCATGAAATATTGTACAGTAAGCTTCATGAAAATCAGGCATTATGAAATTGTAAAAATCCAATCATTCCATATAAGTTAAAAAAATTCTTCTTTTACATTTTTCAGAAAAATCAAAAAGTTCCTCGTATGGTAAATAAAAAGATGATTCCTTCCATATGATGTGGAAAAAGTCAAAGAGGGTAAAAATGACTTTAAACATACATGGAAGAGAAATGAAGATTTTAGGAAAACCTTTTGAGAACATATGGACATGGATGATAAAAATAACCCCAATAAATACTTATGAATAAACAATCTCAGATATGAATGATATTGGAATAATTATCCCTTACCTTATGTCCAATTTCTTTCGTACGTGTCTGGGACTCCTCTTCTTCGGCGCACCTCCTCTTAACCTCCTCTTAGGGCACTAATATTTGTCTTTTAAGAAGACCAGGACCTCTAGTAGGTTTCTATGGAATTGGAGAAGTGAAATGGGTATGGGATGGCCATGCTTGAAGGCTCAAATTTGTGTGAAGAGGAGAGGGAGGAGGTTCCCTTATATAGGAGAGGAGAGGCGCACTTTTGGAAATTGTAAAAATATTAATTAATAATAAAATGAAACCCCACTGGAAAACAACAAAAAATGACTCAATTCGAATATGGGATGAGATGGGGTTGCAAACTCATCAACTAATAAAATTTAGAACTGTATTATGTTTATTTTAATCCTTATCAACTTGATTTATCATTACTAAATATATTTAATTTTATATGTGGTAATAAAATTATAAATTATAAATTGTAATAAATACACACTTAAATGTTGTAAATTTCCCATAATTTGATACATTATAACCTTTTCGACCATATAATTTTCAATTTGTCGTTTTTAAATATTTTTTTGATTTTTAAATAATTTAAAAATATGTTATTTTTTTTAAATATGAATAATGTCAATTTTGACACTATTTATTATTTGAATTTAAATAAAAACCACACAGAAGATATGTTCGAAAAAAATATATAATTGATTCCTAACATGTCAGGTTCAAAAAAACAATTCATGGGGAACATTAATTTGTTCAAATATTAATTATTTTAATATTTCTAAAACCATTTATTTGGTATATCTCTTAATAAAATAAATACTACAACATTTTTGTATAATTATTTAATAAACATATTTGTTGCATAAAAATTAAAAATAAAATTTTATGATGAAGATAAATCTATTAAATTTCGTAATAATACATATACTCGAATTTATCGTCTTAAAATCAAAATATTTAAATTGTTATATTTATGAAATTCTGACGGTGACAACTTTGTCATCATTTAAAATAAAATCATATAAGTTTCATAATCTCTTTTATAAGGCTCCAAATGGTCAAATATTTGACCATTGGATGATTATGGTTTACATGTACATGAAAAATAAGTTTTTGTCTGGTTTTTGTGCCTTTTATGTTCACTATTAGTTTAATAAAACTATATTAATAATTTTTCAAGAAATAAACAATTTTTGTATCATGATTGTGTCAACATTAATGACAATTATTTAATCCCTAGAAATTTTAAATAAATTATCATAATTTAGATAATATTATCAGGTTCTTGGATAGTATTTATATTTGATGTTTTATGAAGTTTATCACTAAATTAAAATTATTACACTTAAACGATATAAGAGAGTGACATGTTCTCACTTCCTTTGGTTTTAATAATAATTACATCAATTTCATGGTCAAAAGTCAATGAAATGAATCTATTTCGACCAATAAGTGATATGTGTAGACTTTTATTCATCCAATATAATTTGGGAAGGTGTTAGGGTAATTTTATAATCTTATTTTTACCCTTAATTACCCGATTTAACTTTAACTATAGTAAATATAATTTACCATAGTTACTATTCATAATGTATAAAAATAAAAAGTATCATATTAACATAACATGGACCTACGGATTCCAAATATGGAATCCATTTTTCTAAATTTGAAATAGATAAGTTTAAATTTAATTTAAAATTATTCCCGTTGTTAAGAAAACGGGTTTTAAAAGTTAAAACGTTGCAAAAGATTGAAATATTTTTACCTATGAATTCAATGTAAAATAAATGATAATGACATAAATTATATTAAATAATAAAAATATATTCTATTTATACATTAAAATAATTCAATATTATAATTTAACCATATAAATTATTACGATGGAAAAATTTGTTTTTAATTAAAATATAGCGTGTTTTTACTATTCATTAAAATATGAAAGTTATCAGAATAATAAGAAAAAATTTTCCAAAGTAAATTTTTATATCCTAATTCCAAAGAAGAATTTAATTTTTTCAAATTGAACTTATAATCATGTCAAAAACTATATTTAATGTGGGTGTTCCATCAAAAGGCAGAAAAACTTTATTTTTTTGAAATATACTTATTTTACCAGAAGAATTTATTTTGTTCTCATACCTTGTTCTAGAAAATGTGTTAAATGAATAATAATGTTATAAAATTCAAAATGTAGTTAATACTTTTAATAACATCTATTTCATAATAATATTACAACAATATATCATTGTTTAGTGAAACTCGGTATTGCGTAGTCACACTCTATCGAGGAAGGTCGTGATTGCGTGTAACGCAATCTAAGTCAAGGCTATGTGTAGTGAAAACTACCTTTGGTGTTGCGTATAACATAATCAAAACGTATTTAATTTATACATTAAACAAAATCTATACTTAATGATTCATAGAATAATTTCTACAAAATGGACATGAAATTGTGGGTAACAAAATCCAAAAATAGTGTTTCGTATACAGCAAGATAATAAGATGTTGCGTATAGTACAAGATAATCATTGTGTAGCATACAACATAGGCCATCAAATAAATTAAAAAGAATAATTCTCATAAAATCTCAGGTTGTTACAATAGTTCTTCCATTCACATGATATAAATCTTGTTTGTATATGATACTAGATTTATCATTATCATTTGGACACATGAGGTGAGGATATGATAACAAATAATGATAAATTGAAATGAAACAAAAAGAAATAGAAAGGCGTTTTACCTCTTGAAACGACTTCCTCAAGAACCCCTTAAGGGAAGAGATTTTTGTCTATTGGAAAATCTAAGAGCTTCCGGGTCGTGGGGAGTTACTAAGGAAGGGTAATTGGGTAGAACATTGATGTGCTTCATGGCTTAGAGAAGTGAAGAGAAGAGGTAGTGGGGGGGGGTTAGAGTGGAGGAGAGGGGTAAATTTTGAATATTTAATTACATTATTTTATTATTTCCATCAAGACAACCCAAAGTATTGTTTCATGTGACCCCTAATACTAATAAGATCATGTGAGTTCGAATCAAGTGTCCTTACATTACTTATGTTGTCATAAATAGTGTATTAAACTGATAAATTGAAAATACGGTATTTTACCGTATTTCACTATTCATGAAAAATTCAAGAATTTCAGAAAAATCCAAAAAATTCACCCCTACCATTTTTCGACATGGAGAATTCAAATGTGAAATCCATTTTTCAAAAATAAGTTTCTAAATATTATTAATTTAATTTTAAAATAATGTCCTAGTTAATTCCAAAAATAACAATCTTGAAGTGCAGTTTGTTTTATGTGACATTGAAAAATTAATTAAGATACCATTATCATAGTTCCTAATGAAAATAAAATAATATCATTTTTTACTATTCAATGGTCATTTTACTATTCAAATTACTATTCATAAGGGTATGTTACTAATCACCAAAAATCAAGTTTGTTTTGTTAAACTCCAAATGACATACTGAACACAACTCTAGATGACCATTTATTGAAATTAAAAACATTGAAGATGCTAAATTTCATCCAATATTTATTTTCAAAACCTTGGGGTGTTACATTCTCACCTCCATTCAATATATTTGTTCTCAAAATTCACAGAATATTACCTAAAAATATTTGGGTATGTCTTTAACATAATCACCACAGGATCCCATGTTGCTTCCTCCATATTATGGTTCCTCCATAGAACCTTCACCAGGCGAGTCATCCGATTTCTCAATAATTGTTCTCTAGTATCAGGAATCTTGATAGGCTCTTAACAGTAAGATAGATTGGGCTCAAGTTCCACTTCTACATAAGTGAGTACTTGTGTTGGGTCTGGAATGTAATTTCTTAAAATTGACACGTGGAACACATTGTCAACCTTTGAGAGACTTGGAAGCATTGCCAAACGGTAAGCTACAACTCCAATTCGGTCCGGAATTTCAAAAGGTCTGATGTACCTGGGACTTAATTTTCCCTTCTTACCGAATTGTATAATACCCTTCCATGGGGATACCTTTAGGAAAATTTGATCACCTTCTTGAAATTAAAAATCCTTCTTACGGTTATCAGCATATATATTTTACCTACTTTGAGCTATTTTGATATGGTTCTGGAAAATTTTCACCATTTTCATTGTTTCTTCAAAATGTTCTGGGCCGATGAGCTTTCTTTCACAAACATCATCCCAGCAAGTTGGTGTACGACATCGCCTCACATATAATTCTTCACAGGGCTCCATCTATATAATTGAATGGAAACTATTGTTCTAAGAAAATTCTACTAGAGGTAAATACTAATCCCACATGCCTTGAAAATCATGTGAACATGACCTCAACATGTCTTCCAATATTTGAATAGTCGGTTCAGATTGTCCATCAGTTTATGGGTGGTAGGCAGTGCTCAAACGAAGATAAGTATCTAGGGCCTTCTGAAGACTTTTCTAGAATCTTGATGTAAAATGTGGATCACGATTTGAAGAAATAGATAGGTGTACTCCATGATATCTCACAACGTCATTAATATATAGTATTGCTAAACGTTCATGTTTTAGATCTTATCTTATAGCATGAAAATATGCTGACTTGATATGATGATCAACAACGACCCATATTGCATTGTTCCTTCTAGGAGTCATTGGTAGTCCCAAGACAAAGTCCTTCATGATATTATCCAATTTCAACTCAGGTATGGGAAGCGGATTCAATACTCCTCCAGGCGGTTTCCTTCTAGCTTTCACTTGTTGTAAAACCATACATCCTGACACAAAATCAGAAATCTCCCTCTTCATTTTTCCCACAAAAAATGCTCCTTATAATATCTATACATCTTAGTGCTACAAGGGTATATAGAAAAATTGGAATTATGAGCATCATCCAAAAATTCCCTTTTTAGATCAGGTATATTGGAAACACAATGTGTCTTCCCAAATTTCAAAATTCCATCTTCATATACGAAGTCACTCAATCTCCCATCATTCATAGCATTATTCTTCTTTTGAAACTCATCATCACCATCTAGAGAACGTTTTATCCTTTCTAGTAAATATGGTTTGGAAACCATTCGAAAAAGCATTGGTGTTTTACCTTCCATGGTTATTCCAATATCCATATTTACTAGATCAATGGAAATAGGATCCCATTCAACTCTCATCTTGTTCAAAACTCCATGATCCTTTCTGCTCAAATCATATTCCACCTTATTTTCCTTCCCATAGTGGTATTGTATCATGCAATCGTAATCCTTGAGTAGTTCCAACCATCTCCTTTGTGTCATTTTGATTTCTTTCTATGAGAAAATATACTTCAAACTCTTGTGATTATTATAAATCTCACATTTTTCACCATAGAGATAACATCACCATATCTTCAAAGAAAATATTACAGAAGCTAACTCATGATCATGGGTAGGAAAGTTTTTTTCATTAATTTTTCATTTTCGTGATGCATAATAAATAACCCTATCATTTTCCATAAGGAAACAACCATGTACTTTCTTTTAAGCATCACTATAAATATCAAACCCATCATTACCCGATGGTAGATTCAATATAATATCATTTACTAATCTTCTCTTCTGTTCTTCGATACATTCTTCACATTCTTTTATCCAAAAAAATTTAACCCCTTTACGTGTGAGCTTCGTTAGCGGGTTATCCAGTTGAGCAAAATTATGCATGAAATGCCGTTAATAACCTGCTAAGCCAATAAAACTGTATACCTCAATTATGTTTGTTGCCATGGGCCATTCATGGATTTCCATTGTCATTGCAAGATCAACTAGGATTCCATTCTTAGAGGCAATATGGCCTAGAAAAGGAACTTACTGAAACCAGAATTCGCATTTTCTAAACATCCCATATAATTTATTTCTTCTAAGAGTTTTCAAAATAGTTCCAAATTGATCCTCATGGTCTTCATAGCTTTTCTGTATACTAGGATATCATCGATGAATACAACAACAAAGTTATCAAGATATTCCTTGAAATATCTATTCATTAAATTCATGAAAATATAAGGTGCATTTTTCAGTCCAAAAGGCACCACTATAAACTCATAATGCCCATACCTGGTTCGAAATGATGTCTTTAGAATATCTTCCATCATCACAAGAAGTTGACGATATCCAGATCGAAGGTCAATCGTTGAAAAGTAATGAGCTCCATAAAGTTGGTCTAATAAATCATCAATCCGGGACATATGATACATATTATTTATTGTAATAGAATTGATTTCCCTATAATGAATGCAAAGTCTCCTGGATCCATCTTTCTTCTTGAAAAAGAGAACAAGGGCCCCCTAGGGAGAAACACTAGGTTGAATAAATCCATTTTCACTCAAAGCCTTTAGTTGTTTCTTTAGATCTACTAATTCCACAATGGCAATTCTATAGGGTGTCTTTAATATAGGTCTTGCATCAAGAATTAAATCAATAGAGAACTCAACTTCCCACTCTGGATGATATCCAGGTAAATCCTCTGGAAATACCTCAATGTAATCATTCACTATGTACACATATTCAATTTGAAGATTTCTTTCCTCTACCATAGATATTGGTTTATCTTACTCTCCAAGTATTGCATTCAATAGAGCTACTGAGGGTGGTTCTAGATAAGAATTAGGTGGCGAAGTTTCTTCCCTAAAGACAAGGGATTCTACACCATGATAAAAAATTGTAACTTCCTTTTTCTTACAATAAATCCTCGCATCATAATTTGATAGCCAATCCATACCGAGAATTATATCGAATTAATTCATGGGTATGATGACTAGGATAGCAACTAAATAACATTTTGGTGCTTGGAGGGGGTATAGTCGACATGCCATTGTTGCAATGATACATCCCATGGGAGTTTTGACTGAAAACTCCTTTATTAAATAAAATTGGACATATCTAATTTTCTTGAAAAAATGAGAGGATATTAATCAATGTGATGATCCAGAATCAAATAATTTTTTGTCCATGTTTGAAGAAACAATTAATGTACCTGCCACCATGTCACTAGGAACATCGACCTCTACAGTTGTAAGTGCATAGGCTCTCCCTTGTTGTCTTTTCTTTTTCTGAGTCATGTTTCCTTGGAACATAGGACACTCATTTGCATAGTGTCCCATCTCTCTGTAATTGTTTCATTGATCATCATTGAATTGTTTATTTCCCTTGCATTCATCAGATCGATGAACCTTTTCTCCACAGTTATAACATACTCCCATGCCTTTCAAGAATTTCCCAGGATGATTCTTTCCAAAATTCTCACATAATGGGAAACTATTCATTCCCTTTATCTTATTTGGTGATTCTAATTTTCCTTTGTTATTAGAGTACATCTTCATATCTTGGATTCCATTGAAAAAATTTGATCTAGAAAATTCCATCTCTGTTTTTATGGCACTTGATACAATTTCATCATATGATGAAAATTATTGAGAATCCAGTGACCTTCAATGAATTGGCAGAAGACCTTCAACGAAATGATCAATCTTCTATACTGAGTCATAGACGTCATCCATGGAATACATGGAGAGGCTTGTGAGGGTAGCCTCATACTCTGTAACACTGTCTTCATCCCTTTTTTTCAAGCCAAATAATTTCTTCTTCATTTTAATTTGTTGCTCACGAGGGAAATATTTTTTGAATAACATTTCATTAAAAGTCCTCCATTCCATATCATCTATCTCTTCTTCCTCCGTGCTATTTTGAATAAAAGACCACCATTGATCAGCATCACCATTGAGACAATATACTACAAGTACTACCTTTTCATTTTCATTTCATCTTAAAGTCGTGAATATCTTTTCAAGGGACTTGTTCTATTTCTCAGAAACCACTGGATTTGTAGTCCCACTAAAAGATGTGGGCTTATGCCGCATGAAACGATCCAACACAGGTGTTGAATGGTTATTCCTTACAACTTGAGTATGTTTTCCCAATATGGTCATGATCTAATCTGCTCTAACGTTGACTATGTTGACTTTCTCAGTAGGGAGATTCCTACCTTTTCCACAAGTATTGATTACACTTCTTCAATTATATGCCATTTCGAAATAATGGGATACACTAGATTAGTTTATGAATCTCAAATATAAAATCACTCAACATAGAGTGAAATTTTATGCATAGATAATCTTATAAACATGGTTCCTCTAAGGAAAAATTAACATTAACCCCTGCATGATGGATTGTAAAGAAAACATGAATTCTCCTAAGAATATTCCCCAGGAGTGTCGTAACCAAGAGTGAAGTATGGACCGTTGTCGTGCACTAGTTCTCGTTTGAGTCTAGTTCAAAGTTTTGTTTTTGGGTTTTACACCTAGATACATCTGTGCCAGAGCTGCCTCTACCTGCTCGTATCCAGATAGGGATGTATTGGTTAAGATAACCACTTAATCTATTCCTTACAAAAATACCAGGACGTTCTTGAATGTTAATCCTCTGATACAACCTCAGTTTTTTGTTCCCTACAATACATTTCTGACTCTAGTTTCTGAGTTGTCCACTAAACTTCCTTTGATACCAACTGTAACACCCCGACCCCTCTAGGCTGGAGCTGGTGCATTACTTGTGATATTGGCATGGTTAAGAGGAATTAAAATCCAAAATTAATGATCGTTTTAGTAGTCTTGATGAAACTAGAAACATATATGTTACTCAAATTACATTGGAAATGTTTACGAAAAACAATACATAAAAAAAACTAAAAACGGAATCCCCATGAACTCAATAAACGATCTTATATTCATCACCTGTTGAATGTAGACAATGAAAGGGGTGATCTCAAATGCTTAGTAAGGGTTACAAATAGCTGAATCATGAGTACAATAATAAGTGATTCACTAACAATCTGACATAATCAAACTGGCATAGTGAATAAATGAATAATTAAATCCATTAATAATCAAAAAATGAAACTGCATCCATATATTTTGTCATAGTGAAAATCTCATTGATAATAATAATAACTAATAATGGATAAAGAGAATTCTTATTAATTAGAAGTTATGTATCTAGCACATTAAACCATAATATAGTAAAAATAGTTTAGGTCTATGGGTAGAAACCCTTCTGATTTTTGGAAACAAACTCGAAGGGTTTGTTTCCAAACTGTTTTGTCTCGTTAGACCTACCAATGCATAGAGGGTCTATAGCCAGCCCCACCCACCACTGGATGTCCAAATCATTCATTATAAATTGATTCAATACCAGATAAATAATCCTTTTTAATATCTATATAGAGTAGAGTATACAGATTCATCAATATTTCCATAATTAAATAAACTTGCCAAATAAACACTGTATGTAAGATGGTATATGGTTTAGACAACAAAAATAACCAAGAAATGAGATTATGGATATAATTTCAAATGAAAAGTGATCTAAAATGGCCATTAGGTACACCACATAAGGATTATTAGGTGCACAATACAATGTTAGTCACAAAGTTAAGGTGGTTGAGATGAAGTCATTTACCACAATGTAATCAATCAAATCAAATGAATAGAACATAATGAGAATAAAATGAATCATTGGATGACATTAATATAAATAGATTCATGTTATTATATATCAAATGGTAGTACAAATATACAACATACATGAAATAAGTGGCGACCAATGAGAATATAATAGAAATGAAATTGATATGAGAAACCCCTTACCTTTTGATCTAGTGTGTTCTTGACTGTTCTTAATGACCTGAATAATAAAATATATATTCATTAATTAATAATTAAATAATCTAATAAACATTTAATTGATATGATATAGCCTTATTAAGTTCAATAATGGACTTTTTTATGGGTTTTAAGAGATTAAATCTTATTGTTTTGGAAGCATTTTCTTACATGGTTTCATGATTTGTTTACTTGTATTCATGAATGGATGTTGGTTTGAAATATGGTTAAACATACAGATTTGTTAAAATAAATTAATAGTGAAATTAAAGAGATATAAATGATCTTATAATGATTCTGGTTTTATATCATGAGGAAGACTCATTCAATGAGTTAAAAATAAACTCTTGTATTTGGTTTGGCAGTTTTGTGCTCAATAAACTTGTTTCGTATTATTATTCCATATTATGTATGTATGAATATTTTCAATCATTAATCAATATAAAATACATATTTTATTAATTGGTTCAATCATAAATATGGTTTCATGACCAGTAATGAATGAAAGATTTAAAAACAAAACTTCGTCGTCAACGATGGTTATAAATTGGAACCTCATGGATGTTGATTTCATTTATAAAAATGAAAGGGAGGGAGTAAGAATATTGATGATAGTTGTTCCATTAACATGATATAAATACATTATGTAGATGATACTAGAGTTATCATGATAATTTGGATAGAGGAGGTGAGGAGAGGATAACAAATGAAGATAAATTTAAATGATACAAAAAGAAATAGAAATGTGTTTTACCTCTTGAAACGACTTACTTGAGAACCTCCTTAAGGGAAGGGATTTTGGTCTTTTGGAAAGAATAGAAGCTTTCTGGTCGTGGGGAGTGACTAGGGAAGGTTAATTGGGCAGACCATTGAGGTGCTTCAAGGTTTAGAGAAGTGAATAGAAGAGGTAGTGTTGGGGGGTTTTATAGTGGAGGAGAGGGGTAAATTCTGAATATTTAATTTCATTATTTTGTTATTCCATCAAGAAAACCAATAGTATTGCATCATGTGACCCCTAATAGTAATAATATCATATGATTTCGAATCATGTGGCCTTACATTACTTATGATGTCATAAATAGTGTATTTAACTGATAAATTGAATATACGGTATTTTTCTGTATTTCAATATTCATCAAAAATTAAAGAATTTCCGAAAAATCCAGGAAAATTCACCCCCACCATTTTTCGACCTGTAGAATGAAAAAGTGAAATCCATTTTTGAAAAATAATTTTCTAAATAATATTAATTTATCTTTTAAATAAGGTCATAGTTAATTCAAAAAATAACAATCTTGAAGTGCAGTTAGTTTTATGTGACATTGAAAAATTAATTAAGATCCCATTATCATATTTCCTTAATAAAATAAAATAATATCATTATTTACTATTCAAGTGTCATATCACTATTCATAAGGGGATGTTACTATTCACCAAAAATTATGTGAGTTCTATCTAACTCCAAATGACTTACTGAACACAACTCTAGATGATCATTTCTTGAAATTCAAAACATAGAAGAGGTAAAATAGAATTCTATATTTATTTTCAAAACCTTGGGGTGTTAAATTGGAAATAATAAATCATAGAAGGGTGTGAGATCAGGTGCTCAGTGAGGATAAAAGTATAGCAAAAAATTTCATAAATAAGCATAAAAATTTCAGGCAATGTATAAGACTAAAACAAAATCCATTTCAACATATACTACAGCATAATATAGCAAAGGTAAATCAAATAATTAAATTTACTTATTCACATGGATATTATACTAGTCAAATAATCACTTTTGATATCAATACCCAACGTTATACTGATGGAATGCATAATGTCAGACATCGTACCTACACAGTCAAGGCCTCGTGCCACGACTTCAAATATGATTTGGTCAAGGCCTTGTGCCAAGAAACTAGTTTGTCTCATGAGACCTACTGACACATTGAGAATCTATAGCAGGCTCCACCTGTCACTTATTATGGCCAATGCATTCCTCATAAGAAAAGTTTGAAACACAACATAAACATTCATATTAATACTAACATACAAATTGTTAATATTTCAACCAGGAACCACAAATGGTATAAAAAAACCCATCCATAGAAACACAAATCCCAAAACCTTCAATACAATGTGGAATATTTTATCATAATAAATCAACTTCAAACAAGTGTAAAATCTATCAAAAGATGTTGACATAGGAGTAGTAAAAAATATTTGAGAGAAATATCTATTTCAATTTTGAAATAAATTAAAATTCATGTAATTGTAAGATAAAAAATTTATTTTAAAAATATTTTTATAAGATTTTAAGGGATTCTTTGAAGATGAAATAATGGCAGAAAATAGCCTCACTCATTGTATATGTAAAAAAACATTCCTACAATAATTTTGTCAAAAAGGACGTAAAGGAACTTGTTTGGAAAATGATGGAAATATTGCATTATAATCATTATATAAAAAGTAATTAAAGGGTATAAAAGTCATTAACACTTAGTATTGGAAAGATTAAATATGTATTCAAATACATTTTTAAGAACCATAAATGTCAATGATAATGAGGTCTCAGTAGATACTCACATATATACAACCTCAGATAATGAAGAGATTATATAATTAACCCTTACCTTGTACTTTTATTTGATCGAAGGTACATTAACCTCGTGTATAATAGTGAATTAATTGTTGTTAAATTATAAAATATTGACATAAAATAATATGACATCATATATGATCTTCTAATATTGCATTGTTAATAATATTTCAGTAGTATCATTATTTTGGGTGTTAACTGATACTTTTTCTTTTATATGCATGGTTACGTAAGTCCTTTTTGTTTTGTTTATGATGTATTTTATTCATATCCAGAATGATAATAAGTTCTAAAGCATTATTTTTAATTATAAACTAAATATTATTCTTGAATGGTTGTGATGGGAAATTAATTTCATCACATTCGTGGAGACGGTAATCAGTACGTATGCATGAGAAAAATTATCAATATATTGATGGTAAAATAGAATGTAATTGTATGGTATATAATATATATAGAATAATTAACTTTTTATATTTATTATTAAATCTGTTAAAATAATTATTATTCCCATCCATATAATGTAGTGTTTGAATAACAAACCACACCACAACGTGGATATGGTATATCGTACGTACGCACGTAGGCTGACATGTCATTCATAGGAATGATTATATAATGAATATGGTTGTACCATATTTATAATAAAATCACAGTATTTATATGGTATTGTGATTATTACTTTGGTATGGAAACATCAATGAATGATGAAGTGGAAGAAGAAAAGAACTTTGAAAGTGGTTTTGAAATTATTATAACTTCTTCGGGTGATTCATTTTGATTTGACAAAAAGGGCTCCCTACTTTATCATTCGGATAAAATTATGTAATATAGGTTGAATTAAGGGTTTTGGGAAGATATTTGTGTACGGTTGGGCCAAGCCAAATGCATTTGGAGGTGTGATTTTGAGAGAAGGATAAGTACCCTATTATAAAAGTGGTGAGGTCACTTTATGAAAATCTTGAAATATTATTTTATTATACAATAATATTTAGATAATAATGGATCCAAAATGATTTATTTTTAGGATGAGGTGGTATGGGTCAAAAAACTATCAAACAATAGGTTTTAGTTAGGTTTAGGTCACTATATGAACCTTATCTCTTAGATTTAACTCTTAGTTAAGTAGTTCAACTTTTACCATGTATTCATGTATTATTATAGAAAATGGTTACTAAGCATACAATAAAAAGACTAGAAAAACCCATGTGGTTCAGTATTGATATTTATGTCCTTATATAAGTCCTTTTGGATATCCTTATATTTTTATGAATATTTTATCAATTAATTATGTAGTATTTGTTTTAAAAACTCATTTATATCAATATTGACACTATTTAGTATGTTGTTTCTTTTGAAGTCATAACAACATTATCACTTTGAAAAAAATTTATTTAATCAGACATAAAATGTATTATTAACCAATAAAATTAGTGCAATTCATTAGAATTATTAGTTTTACCTAATTTGGATATTTATAATATCAATAATTTTAATCATTCATTAATGACATAATTACTGTATCATCATTGTATCATAAATAAATTTAATTATTTAATGTCTAAAAATTATAAATAAACCCCAATTATGTTGGAAATCATTTTATCATTCAAATGAATATTTATAGTCTAATTTATCGTTTTTATATCCTGATATTAAAATTTTTTAAATATTAAACATTGAATTTAACACTTTTAACTCCTCTTAAAAAAATTAAATGCTTGAATATAATACAAGAAGACCAAAAGAATAATCTTTTATTCCGATGGTTGATTTTGGTCAAAATAAACTGATCCAATAGAATTAGGAAATGTGTTTTTGTAATTATAATATCAATTTTTACCTTTAAGAACCATATTTACTATTAACCATAGTAAATAAAAGTCATAAGTAACTATTCACCAAAAAATATTTTTTCTTATAGAAAAATATTTTACATAATGATTTAAACTATGTCTCATGAATTTTGGAAATTAAGTTAATAGAATCGGTAAAATTATGTTTTATGAAATTTTTCAAATGCGTCTAGAAGGTGGGTAAACTACGGTAAAAAGTTTAATAAAATTTTTATATGTATAATATTATTATAAAATGACTCTAATGAAATACATTAAAAATATATAGGTATCATGTATATATTTATATCTAATATATATTTAAATAATATAACTAATTATTTAAATAAAAACTCAGTTTTATACAATAACACAATGTTTTTTCACTATTCATTAAAATTGAATGTTTTTTGAAAAATACCCAAAATTCACCTTAAGAAAATTATGATTTTCCAAATCAAAAAATGATGTCAATTTTGACAAATAAAATTAATAAAAAAGAGGGTATTAATATTCATAACAAATAATTTGATTGGTCATGTTGTGTTAGAACTCAATGTTGTGTACAACAAAAGGTATTGTATTTTTCAAATATATGCATAACATGGAAGCTTGGGCTGTTAAAATATATCATCCTTCAAATAATTTCATCCCCAAATTTTCTAGAATATTACTGCATTAAAATATTCAGTTGGTTCTACATCATAAATTCATTAGGATCCAACGTTGCATCTTCCATCTTATGGTTTCTTTATAAAACATTCACAGGTGAGTCATCCCATTTCTCAACACTTGTTCTCTGGTATCAATAATTCTGATAGCCTCTTTGCAATAAGTCACGTCGAGATCCAGTTTTATTTCATCATAGGCGAGTACATATGTTGGGTTAGGCATGTATTTTCTCAATAGAGATACCTGGAATACATCATGAACTTTATAGAGACATAGTGAAATTTCCAAACGATATGCTAAACTTCAATTCATTCTAAATTTGTGAAAGGTCCACTGTACAAGGGATCTAATTTTCCCTTCTTGTTGAATCATTTAACATGTTGTTGTGCAACATCTACTTTTGTATAATGCTTTATATTGTCCAATCTGACTACTTAACTAGAAGCTATTGTTATAAGAAAAATCTACCAAAGGTAAATAGGGAACCCACATACCTTGAAAGTCATGTTTGCAAGATCTCAACATGACTACTATGGTTTGAATAGTCTGTTATGATTGTCCATTAGTTTGAGGGTGGTAGGAAGTGCTCAAACGAAGTTCTGTATCCATGGATTTATGAAATCATTTCTCAAATCTTGATGTAAAACGAAGATCATGATAAAAAACAATCGATATGTTTAAACCATGGAGTCTTACATCTTCATTAATATATATTATTGCTAAAAGTTCATGTATATGTCTTCTACTATAGAATGAAAATGTGTTGATGTGGTAATGTGATAAAAAATGACCAATATTGCTTCATTCCTTCTTGGATTCTTTGGTAGCCCCATGATAATGTTCATCATAATATCATCCCATTTCCACTTAGGTTTGTTTACAGGTTTCATGTCTCCTCCAGAACGTTGTCATCCATCATTCACCTTTACAAAAACAATACATCTTGGCACATAATCAACAATATCTCCCTTCATGTTGTCCCACCAAAAATTTTCTATCAAATATCTATACGTATTAGTGATACTAATGTGTATAGAGATATCAGAGCAGGGGGCGTCATCCAACAATTCCCTTATTATATCAGTTTTATCAGAAACACAAATTCACTTCCCAAATTTCCAAATTCCATCTTCATGTACAAAGCCGATCAATCTCCCATTGATCATAGATTTAATTTTCATTTGGAACTCCTCATCATCATTATATGAACTTTTTAACCTCTCTTGTAAAGATGGTTTGGGAAACATTGGAAAAATTATTGATGTTCCACCTTCTATGATTATTCCCATATCCATATTTACAAGACCTATGAACATAGGATCCCTTTCAACTGTCATCTTATTCAAAACGTCATGATCCATTCTTCTCAAAGAATCAGCCACCTTATTTTCCTTCTTCGGGTGGTAGTGGATAGTGTAATCATATTCCATGATTAGTTCCAGACATTGACTTTGCCTCATGTTGGGTTCTTTTTGTGAGAAAATATTCTTCAAACTCTTGTGATTGGTACATATCTCCCATTTTACACCCTAGAGATATCATGTCAATATCATAAATGCAATGATTACAGCTACTAACCCAAGATCATGAGTGGGATAGTGTTTTTCATGAATTTTTACCAATCATAATGCATAGGCAATAACCCTACCATTCTATATAAGGACAAAACCAAGTACATTCTTTGATTTATCACTATAAATTACAAACTCATCATTCCCTGATGGTAGGGTCGAGGTAGGAGCATTGAATAATAATCTATTCAGTTCTTCAAAATATTCATCACACACTTTTTTCAAAAATATTTCACCCATTTACGTGTGATCTTGGTTAATGGGTTTACCAATCGGGAAAAATTCTCGAAGAAACACTGATAATAACCTAATAAACCAATAAAACTATGTACCTCAGTTATATGTGTCGGTGCTGGCCGATCCTGGATTTCCTTTCTCTGTGAAGGATCGACATATATTCTATCCATAGAAGAAATATATCCATGAAATGAAATTTCCTGAATCAAGAATACACACTTTTTGAACATCCAATATAATTCATTTCTTATGAGGGTTTTCAGAATCGTGCTCAAGTGATTTTCATTATCTTGTATATCTTTTAGTATACCAAGATATCATCAAAAAATACCTCTACCAATCAACCAAGATATTACTTGAAAACTATATTCATTAGATCCATTAAAACAGAGAGTTCATTAGTCTGTCCAAAAGACATTACTATAAACTCGTAATGCCCGTAACTGGTTCGAAATGTTTTTTTGGAATATCTTCCTTCATCACACACAATTGATGATATAAAAATCAAAGGTCATTCTTTGAAAAATATTGAGCTCAGTGAAGTTGATTTAATATATCATAAATTTTATGTTGGGGATACTTGTTATTTATTTTTATAGCATTGATCTCCCTAGAGTCAATGAACAACCTCATAGAACCGTCTCTTTTAATAAAAAAAGAATAGGGGCACCCCAATGAGAAACAACGGGGAAAATTAATCCTTTATTACTTAATTAAACAAGTAGTTTATTTAGTTCCACTAATTCCACAATGGCCATTTTATTAGGGTTCTTTGATGTGGTCCTTGTACCAAGAATTAAATCAATGGAAAACTCAATTTCTCATTTAGGAGGATGACTAGGTAAATCCTCTAGAAACACATCAACATATTGTTTCACAATAGATAAATCCTCTATTTGAACATTACTTTCCTCACCCATAGTTATTTCACTATATTCCTCCACAATAATATAATTTGGTAGAGCTACAGGGGGTGGATGTTGATATGAATCAGATGGTGATGTTTTTGATGTAAAGATAAGGTACCCCTTATCATCATAAAAAATTGAAACATCCTTCTTGTTACAATAATTTTTTACATCATGTCTGAAATCCAATCCATACAGAGGATTATATAAAATTCAATCATGGTTATAACAATGAAATCAATAGACAAAGAACATTTATATGACCAAAATAGAACTAATTCATAATACATTGTAGCAATGATAATTTCCTTAGATGATTTTACTGACAACTCCCCTGTTAAAACAAAATTAGAAATATCTAATTTTCATTGAAATCTAGGAAGATATGAATCAATGTGTTGATCAAGAATCAAATAAAGAAATGGATAAACATGAGCTAACCATTAAATTACCTCCCACTATGTCGTTCAGAGCTTCAACATCAACATTAATGATCATATAAGCCTGTTTTTTCAACCTTAGAATTTTCTGAGTTATGTTTACTTGGTGATTAGGACATTAATTATCATTACTGACCATTTATATACAATTATAGAATTCAACATTGACAACCTCATTCATTCTCATGAAATTATGATCTAGGTGGCCTTTTTAACCACACTTGTAACAGACTCCCATTCCCTTCAGGAATGTACCAGGGTGTTTCTTCCGACATTTACCATAGGATGGAAATTAAAATTTTCACTTATTCCCATTATTTCCATTTCCAGAGTGTTCAGTAGATCTGTTCTCCTTTTTTATTTCATTAAAGTTGTAAGAGTTAAGGAATTCCCTTTCTGTCCTGATGGAACATGAGACAATATCTATGTATGATGAGGTGGATTGTGGGAATAATGCTTGTCAGTGAAATGGATTTAACCCATCGAATAATCTATCAATATTACTCATTGTGTTACATATATAATCTTTTTGCATGCCCTGCTAACTTTTAAAGTTATCCTCGAACTTTGTGGCATTCTAATCCTCTTTTTCCCATAGACTCAGAAATTGAGTTTCCATATCCGCTCGATGGTCATGAGAAAACTATTTTTCTATTAATATATCTTTATACTCCCTCCATTACATATTTCATACTTCTTCATCTTCCTTTAGGTTTTAGATTAATGACCACCATTGATCTACATCTCTTGTGAGGTGATAAACTACCATGACAACTTTTTCCATTTCGCTACTGCCCAAAGCATGAAATATTTTATCTAAATAACTTATCCACTTATCAACTAAAAATATATTTTCATTCCCATTAAATTTTGGTGGTCTTTAACTCATGAAGAGGTTTAGCATTGATCATCTGTGTTGTGGATCAGGGTGCTCCAAACAGGTATGGTTATTATTCATAACCTGAGTGAGTTATCCCAGTATGGTTATAAGTTTTTCAGAATTGGTTGCATCACCAGCTTCAGTATAATTATCATGAGTAGGAGGGAAATCCCTACATGGATTACGTGCATTTATATGTTTTTCATTCCTTCCACTAGGCGCCATTTATAACCAATTACATATGCTATATTAGTTTATGAATCTTAATACATAATTCCAAACATATAAAACACTTAATATAAATTGAACAAATTATGGATATAATCCATCATCAGAAAAAAAAAATTCCTTGAGAAGGTATATACTCATAAATCATTTATAATGGGTTTTAAATATAATTTGGATTATCCTACGAATATCTACTTGGAGTGTCGTATCCAAGAGGGTAGAAACGCTCGTTGTCGTGTACCGGGATACCACGGGTCATGCCCGAAACTCCTTGTAAGAGTTTTCACTCCTACCAACATCAGATATAGAACTTCCTCTACCTACTAATATCTAGACAAGAATATATTTATTGGAGAAATAAAAAAATCTCTACATTACAAAAAATTATAGGATGTTCTTATATAATAATATTCAAAGTCTATTTTAGGGTAATGTTCTCTAATCATATTTTATCTTAATTTAGCTTCCATTGATTGTACAAAACATCCTTTCATACCAACTATAGTTCCCCAAACCTAGTTAGCTAGATTCAGTGCATTATTAAATAACATTTTCATGATCAGAAGGGACCAAATCTGAAAAGACTTATCTATTAAGTAGCGTTGTAAGTAATTGTTACAAAAATAAGTTGTAAATTACATTCTAAAATGAAAAAAAACAACATAGTGTCTCCTTTTAACACATTCATCTCCCTTATACTATCATTGCGGGTCCTTCATAATATACTTATTCTCATCTAGGGAAAAATAAAACCCAGAAAGGGGTGAGTTCAGATGCTCAGTAAAGATAACAATATAGCAGAAACATTCATAAATAAGTATATACATTTAATTTAATTTATAAGACTAAAACACATGACTTTTAAACATAAACATCAGCATAATGTAAAAAATATAGATAAAAAAATTCCAATTATTTATTCACATGGATATTCTACTTGTCAAATAATCACATGAAATATCAATATCCAATTCCATAATCATGGAATTCATAATGACGGACATTATAACCACATATTCAAGTCCTCGTTCCAAAAATACAAATAATATTTTTTCAAGACCTTGTGACAAGACACCATTTTGTCTCTCGAGAACTACTGATGCATCGAGGAGCTATAGTGGGCTCCACCCATCACTTACTAAGTCCAATACATTCTTCATTTGAAAATGCTGAAACATTACATAAACATTCTTATTAAAACTAGTATACGAAATGTTAATACATTAACCAGAAACCATGAATGGTATAAAAATAATATGTCCATAGTTTAACATATAACAAAACCTTCAATACAATATGAAATATTGTATAATAATAAATCAATTTCAAACAAGGTAAAATCCATCAAATGATATTGATATATATGAAACCCAAACTGTTCAAGAGAAATATATCTTTCTATTTTGAAATAAATACAAATTAATTTAATTATAAAAGAAATCATTTATTTGGAAAATATTCTTAAAATCTTGTATGGGATGATTCAAAGATGTTATAACAGAATAAAATAGCAACACTCACTGTATAAGTTAAAAAATAATTCTTACCTTAATTTTGTTGTAAATGTCGTAAATGACCTTGTTTGGAAAACCACAGAACAATTAATTTATAAAACCTCTATTAAAAGTCAAACAAGGTTATAAAATTCTTTAACCCATTGTCATGGAAAAAGAATTTTTTTTTGAAATACATTTGTAAGATAAACATATGTGGATGATAAAGAGGTCCTAGTAGATACTCATGTATAAACAATATCCCATAATAGTTAAATAATTGTTATTAAATTATAGATAAACCACATTCAAAAATATGATATCATATATGATCTTTTAATATTGATTTGTTAAAAATATTTCTATAATATTATTGTTTCAGGAGTTAACTGATTTGTTTTCATTTATATTCTTGGACAAGTAATCCATGTTTATTATAGATATGATGTATTTGATTCATATCCAAAATTATATTATTTTCTTAATCATTATTTATAATTATAAAATTAAAATTATTCTGGAATGGTTATGATGGGGAATGAATTTCATCACGTTCGTGGAGAAGGTAATCTGTATGTTCACATGAGCGACAATATCATTCTATTGATGGTGAACTAATATTTAATTGTATAGTATATCATATATAAAAATCATTAAAAAGTTATATTTATTATTTACATCAGTTATACTCATTATTATACACATCCAAATAATGAAATGTTTTAATAACAAACTACACCACGTTGTGGAGAAAGCTTGTCGTACGTACACACGTATGGTGACATGTCATTCATAGAAAGGATGGAATAATGAATATGGTTATACCATATTTATAATAACATCAAATTATGTGTAAGGTATAGGATTTATTATTTTCGTATGGAAAAAACAATGAAAGACGTACTGGAAGAAGAAAAGATCTTTGAAAGAGGTTGTTAAAGTATTACCTCTTTTTCAGGTGGTTCCTTTTTATTTCATCAAAAGGGCTCCATAGGTTGCCTTTATGATCAAATTAATTCCTCTAGGAAATAATTATTGTAGTTGGGAGGGTATTAGAGTAGTGGTTTGCTAAGAAAAATCGATTTGGTGGTGTGATTTTGAGAGAAGGAAAAGTACCCTTTTATAAGAGAGGTAAGGGTCACTTTAGGAAAATATTGAAATATTATTTTATTATACAATAATATTCTATTTATAATTGCTTAAAAATGATTTATTTCATTTATAAGGTGGTTATAGTTCAAAAAACTTTCAACCAATAGGTTTTATATAGGTTTAGGCCACAATAACAACTTTATCATTTAGATTTAACTTTTAGTTAAATAGTTTAACTTTTACCATGTATTCTTGTATTATAATAAGAAATTATTTACGAACATAATATAAAAATAAAAGCGAACCCCAACAAGTTAATTATTTATATATCTAAAATTATCTATGTCCTTTGGTGAAACCTTTTATTTTTATGAATATTTTATCAATTAATAATAAAGTATTTCTTTTAAAAACTCATTTATGTTAATTTTCACACTATTTAGTATTTTGTTTTTGTGAATTTTATGACCACTATATCACTTGAAAAATTATTTAATCAACCCCAAATTGTCATATTAACATATAAAATTAGTTTGAATCATCAGAAGTCTCAATTTACATTTATTTGGATATTGATAATATTAATTAATTTAATCATTCATTAATAAGGTAATTACTACAGCATCATTGTATCATAAATAAATTTAATAATTAAATGTATAAAATTATAAATAGAATAAAATTATGTTGCAAATATTTTTAGATTTATAATGAATATTTATATTCAGTTTTATCTTACGTATAACCCTAGATTAAAAATTCTTTAGTTTTTAAACATTTATTTTTACACTTTTAACTCTTTTTTAAATAAATTATTAATAAATGTCATAATCTAATACAAGTGGACCAAAAGGAACATATTTTATTCATAACATTGATTTTGGATGAAATAAACTTATCCAAAAAAATTTGTACATGTGTTAGGGTAACTATAATATCATTTTTTACATTTAACTACACTATTTTCTTTTAACCAAGGAAAATAGAAGTAAAAAGTTACTATTCACCAAAAAATATTTTCTTTTTATTGAAAAACATTTTACATTCGGATGTCAGCTATGTCTCTCTATTTTTTTTTAAATTTAATTCAATGAAGTTGTATAATTACTTTTGAGCAAATTTGCTAATGCGCCTAAAAGGTGGGTAAAAGATGGTAAAATGATCAATAAATTTTTTTATATATAATGTAATTATAAAATGACTCCAATGTCTTACATTGAATATATATATGTGTTATGTATATATTTTTACCTAATATATATTTAAATAAAATAACTAATTATTTAAATAAAAAGTCGGGTTTAAACAATAACACAATGTTTTTTTACTATTCATCAAAAATTTTATGTCTTCAAAAAAATTCCAAAAATTCACCATAATATAATTTTGATATTCCAAACCCAAAAATGAAGTCCATTTTGATAAATAAAATTTATAAAATTCCAAAATTTGGGTATTACAATTCATAATGGCTAGTTAGATTGGTTAGGGTTTGTTAGAACTCGAAGTTGCGTACAGTGCAAGCTATTGTATTATTCAAACAAAAGCGTGCCATGTAAGCTTGGGGTGTTACACTCTTGACTAGTGTCAAAGGGGGAATGCATGTACAAATATTTTCATGTCACCATCATTCCGTGGAGTCCTATATCCTAGAACTATCATACACTTTTACATATATGACCATGTTATACACTTGTTTGAATGTGAAATGAATATATGCCCTTATTGTAATTTTTTTATATTTATTATTATATATTTATATTGTTTCATACAAAAGTTTTTGTTAAGACATTTTTTTTAAATTTTTTCAATCATTTGAAATGTAAATCAGGATTTCTTTAAATATGATTTAGAAATTCCAAAAAAAATTATTTAATGGTAAATTTTGTTTCTTTGGTTAATTAAATATTGGATTCTGAATATGGAATCCATGGTGAGACCCTACTGGCCTTTTATCTCAAAACCTACTTCTGCCTTTGGGAGTTTGTAGATTATCTCCTTCCATATTTGAACAGGGTGAAATTCTATATAGAGGTGGTTATAGCTACTAATCATTGGGAGTATAGAGTGAGTCCACTATAAAATGGGTTGTTAATTTTTTTTGTATACATTGCTGTAGTACATTGGTATTTTTTACTTGTTTTAATTCTATTTCACTTCTCCCTATATAGTTTAATTCTAATGCATTCTGATTTTTTATCTTACTTATTTAATTTTTTTAAAAATAATTCCCCCCACTTTCATTTTTTGTGATGTCATGTACTTGGAGTCAACCTATTGGGATCGATATCAGGCATCAGGAAATGTTATTTTTAGCTCAGTTATTGGGTTACCAGAGTATCTAGACTGGTTTGTGACACCCATGGTAAATTTTAAAAATAATAGAGGGATTAGATATAGGCATGGAAGAAATTCTGCAGTTGGCCACATGGAATCATTTGTTGGATCCCAAGGAGGATTCATGGTCATTCGAATAATTTCTTTTTTAGGGGTAGCCATTTTTGTTGGTAGATATCACTATCGGAACCGAAAAACCATATTTTTTTCATTTATGAGGTAAAAAATATTTTCTATTCTTGTGAACTATTTCATTCATGGGGGGTCCTTCATGGTTGAAATCACCATCTTATCCTGCTAATGAATTAGTTTTTTTGGGGACCCCATAATCCCATCTATTCTCTTGTAATATTTTGTTTGTTTTGTTTTTTGTAAAGTGGTTGAAATCCATGTGTATTGGTAGTCCATTTAGCGATTTGAGCTTATCATGATAAATAAAACATTCTTAGCTTTTCCCCATTTCAACATTAACTTAAAAATTATTATAGGGATTTGTTTCTATCATTTTCAAAATTAATGTAAATCTCTTATTATTATATTTATAATTTTTAGGACTCAACAAATTCTCTAATTAGAATGGGCTTCGATCGGGATGAATATGGGGTTTCTCTGATGTAGAAAGTGGTACTATTTTGAGATGGTTTTCAATATGCAAGTAGAACCATAAGTGGGATCTGTGATAATAATTGGGGCCTAGACCATTTTTCCTTTATTGGCTATCATGGTGACCCTATTTCTAAAAAAAATGAAATCACCACTTCTTTCGCATAGCATTTCTCATTTATTATCATCTCTTTTACATATTGAACTGTATCACCCGCAGAAGGTAATATTTTATTTCCCCATAGTAATTGGATACTTCATGCATTGATAATTCTGTGTACTATCACATTGTTTCCCAACACATCTTTGGATGGTGCCTCGTAGATTGGTGATTTGAAAGCGTATAGCGGTCAAGAAACCAGGAATATAATTTTTCATTTTTTCCTTGCATTATATTAAATCTATCTCTAATGAATCTTAAATTTTTTGATGATCCCTAATAGGTAATATATGGTTATAGATTCTTCCTCAATAGATATGACAAATATATGAACTACAATGGCTAAGAATATTGAATACAATTTTTTATATCACATAATCTATTAGGACTATATTTTGAATAACCTCCATTGATCTGATCTTCTAAGAAATCAATGTGTAATCCAACTACCACATTATAATATCAAACTTCAATATGATATTACCCTTCCCTTATTAGATATGAATCTTACATGTTCTTGGATAGACTTGTCTCAATATTATGACCATGTGAACCTTCCTACTATAGGGTAGTTCATTACCGATTTTGGTCAAGAAAAAGTCTTTGTTTTTAATTGTTCTATATGAAAAAAATCAACCATAAAAACAATGAAATGTCATTAAATTCATCCATTCTAGATTATCCATCCATATTAAAACACACATGAAGCGATCTCGGTGGAGGATGGATCTCCATGTAGAACATATGTTTGGGTGGGAGCGTCTTAGATGAATGGTCTTTTGAATTTTGAGTGCACCATCATTTAGTGGAATTACCTGGACAATTTGAGGTCATTAACTTATATTAGGAAGTATGGGTCTCTAATATTGTGGTTTTTAAAAAAATATATATTTCCCAATTTAATTATCCTTTGGTTTTTGACCACCAGCACATACCATTTATCACATGGTGAAGTAGAGATCATCTCATGGGATGCATCCCAACTCTGGTGAATCCCCCTTATCAGTAATATGTATGGTCAATTTATACCTATGGAATGTACATGGGATAATTCTAAATAGGTCCCCATATTGTACAATGATTTACTAACTGTGAAATAGAAATCAATGTGTCATCTCCTTTATACCTACTAACTCATTTCGTTCATATATTTGTTAAAGATGATTTTGAATTCTATTGGTTTGAAGATGAAGGTTTGGCATACCATGACTCACCCGACCAATTATTATTGGGTATTCAGGGTTCATTCTCTACTACTCTCCATGTAGGTCATCATACTACTTAGGGTTACAAAAATAGAAAATACATATCATGATTTTGGGATGGTTGGATTTTCTTCATGTTCATGAGTGGATGGAAGTTCCCATCATGTGATGCTTATATTGGTGTTAGGGATTGTACTCTAATGATGGATGAGACATAGGAAGAGGGAAAAACTATTAACTTAGTAATACCCACCATTTGTTGTATTTATGAATTACTGAGCCATATACATGATTGATGGTCCCCATATCATCTTTGTGTACTGCTCCAATACTCATACAACTGGGTGAATGAACATTGTCAGTGCTGTGAATATCAGTGTACTACTTCGGTCCCTCATTCCGCTATTCACCATGTACTCCTAGATATTTAATTAGTTTCCCCTAAATCCTTGGGCATCGACAACGACATTGAATTATTTATTTATTTTTTCAAAATCTACATTCAATCCTAACCCCGCACAATCATTAATGGTTTTTGATAAAGGATAAGGAACGTTAGAGGAACACTCTTAAATCATCTCTCTGTGAGATTGAATTATAGTGATATGAGTAGATGATGTAACAATATATGAATTCTATACCCCTTAATAATTTTCACGAAAATATAGATGTATGTAATGGATTTCTTCTTTGACCCTTCTAAATATTCAGAAGTTGTGCCGAGTTATCCTTCTCCATCAATGGCTGATGATGATGCTCCAATATTCTATCAAGAATGTTTCATATCCTTTTGTGGATATACTAATCAATCTATCAAGGGAATATTCTAGAATTTGTAAGGAATACTATCCCAATAGGATATTAATGAAGGAAATATGAAAGGAGCATAAACCATTGGACTCTCCCAACATGGTGTCTAGTACAAGACCAAAATCGATTTCTAGAGGAGAACACCTTTCATTGCAATCCTTTAAAAATATTAGGGGAGACTCATCCTCTATATCCCACCTTATTGAAGGTGTTTATGATCCGCTCTTTTCAACTAGAACTGTTGGATTGCCTACAAACACTAGTCCTAGTGGAACGACATCACGAACTACCCAAATTGGCATTTTTCTGGTCATCCTAGTTCCAAGAACTGGGCATGATGTAGAGTTTGATGATATTCCCACATTGTAGTAAATTTTTAATGTTAACTTATCTACTATAGTTGCATTTCTAGATTACAAACCAATCATAGTGACTAATTGGGATATGAATCCTATCATTTTTTGAACACTAGGTTAGGTGAAGATGGTCTTAATACCAAATTTCTACTATTATCACACAGATCCCAATGGTGGAAATGGATGATAGGATGTAAATCCTTCACCAAAATTTCCTTGGAATAAGCTCAGGTGGGTTTGATTACCCACAACTTTATATCATTATCACCTAGATCCTCATTTATCTATAATAAATAAATTCTTATGAATGCTAGCATACTTTGTTTAAAAATTCCCATCATCAACCAGAATCCTTACGGGACACTACTATTAAGAGACACCACATTGTCTCTGAATAAGCAAGACCTTATGATCATGTGGATTCACATACTATAGAGGTATGGGAATGTGAGGTGCATGTATCTAGGTTAAAGGTGATCCATTCATCAACAAATTCATGATCTAAATACATTAATAAATAGGATCAACATATCATGTCCTTCATTATACATATGTGAATGATTGTTGAAACTGAATCTATGAAAAGAACAAGTTTAGAATAGGCCATTGATGGCCACTGTTGGGAAGTAATAAATTATCTCACTGAAGTGAGTCAAGCTACATTGTAGCCTTTTAGATTTTCATGTTTCCTTTTTCTACCCCCCCCACTTTAGTAGTAGAATCGGGGAGAGACACTAGGATGTTCATGATCCTACATTATCATTCAATAAATAAAAGATAACTGGTTTTCTTATTGATTATCATCTTTTATATTATCATAATATGTAAATTAATGATAAAGTGAAATGGGTATGGATGGAAAATCCCTCAAAAAGAATAAATTATATTTCAACTATCTATGAACATCTATCAAAACATTATATTATCATGGAAACAGGGTCATGAAATTCAAAAAAAATCAAGAGCTGAGGGACCCAGTGAGTGTAGTTTTGACACTTCCTAGGGTTACATGGGAAGCCCTACAATTTTTTTTTCATGTTATCAATATAAATATTGCCTACATCCAACATATTTTAGTCTTAGCAGATGTAAAATGTATTTTTTTGGGCCACACATTGTAGTTTTTAGAGCTAGTAGGTTGTGTGTGTTTTTAATTATTGGTTTCTTGATTATTTTATAAACCTTGAAAATTGAAGGTTTAGTGTTCTAGAAAGAAACTTTTTTTCTATGGTACCTGTCACACGATTTCTACATGTAGAATTTTATATCTCCTTATCTTAGGAGTTCAGAGTCTTTAAAATTGACTAATGTAATAGATTTTTTAGGTCAAACATATTTGACCCTGATTTATGGGATGGGAACCCTAATATGTCTTACTAGCTGAAAATGTCTCGATATACTTTAGATATGAATTGGGTGTTTTTCGACCCTATTTTCAGGAATTTTAAATCTAAGACATTACATGATGAAGGTAATTGAGAATTAAAATATAGAAAAGTTTCAAACCTAATGTTTTCGGGGTGTGTGGACGTAGAAGAAGCCTCTCTTGGGGACGAATTTGCCTTTTTTCAAAACCCCTCTTTTTGTGGAAACCTTATACAGGCCCAACCGAGGCATATAATTTATAATTAAATTTTTTTTCCTCCTCACACTTACCATACATATTCATTTTCCAATAATGTTTTAAAATTTTAATTTTATAATACCACAATGAGAGGCTTGTCAAGGGAATGATGTCTGAAAAATTATGAGGGAAACTATGAGGACAGTAGCACTGAATGAAGAACCACTCTTTCTAGGATTTTTTTTATAATAGGTATAGTGAAAGGTGAAATTTAATTTCATTCAATAAGGATGAGGGCCAGGATGATTAATTTCTTGTATCAAGGAAGTTTGAGGTCTAATTTTTAAGGTCACTCAATTTTGAATAAGGGATAAACAATTTTGTCCTTCCCATGGTAATCTATCCCAAAATTTTTCTTCATATTCTGGAATGATAGGGAAATTTTATAAGATATAATTGGGGTTTCTCAAAAACTGATGGGCGATATGGGATTAAAACATCATTATGGTGTACAAAGTTAAAAAAATCCTCTCATGGGGAAAATATTACTTTGGTTGAAAGGAATTGTTTTATTGGTGACTTATGCAATGAAAATGGGGGAAAATTGATCAAATTGAAACAAATGTGTCTACAAGACACTAACTCTCCATTTTTGGCCATTTAAGTTTATGGTGAAAAGAACATCCCAATCCATAGTGTTCAATTTTCAAATAGAACATACCTGAATATGATATTGCATTTCATGTCAAAATTTCATTGAGATGGTTAGAAATGTTTTCCTTATATAATTGTACCTATATATAGGGTGTATTTATTTTTTTCATTTTATTTTATTCTGTCTATCCATAAGATATAATGTTTTAGACATCACTGTGTATCTCTTCAAAATTAATATCAATTTTTGTGTCATTTTTAAAGGTTTCCTCATGTATCGATGAAACTCTTACATGGGAAACGGTGCATTTTATTTGGAATTAGACTTCACAAGTTAGGATAGGAACATATTATACCCTTATATGGTGATCTAGCTCATGTATAAAAGATCAAATGAATTATTTATTCTAGATTGGGATATATTATTTGAGTGCCACCACATATCAAATCAAAGTGAGAATTAGGCCATACATTGTTCTTATAGGGTTCCCATTGATGGTTTGGACTGTGCATATGTAAATAAAATTTTATGTTTTTCTTCAAATGGACCTAGGATTAGATATTCATGTGTCATTTTGTATCATTTGATAGCGATAATCCACCAAAATGTAGTTCCAGATATTATTTATTTTAGGGTTGGGTGATTAAGACATCATCCTCACAATTTAATGTCATACGGTGAGGATGGCATTGGGTCCTGTAGTTTTAGGTAATACATCTAGGACCATTTTAAAAGAAATTATGAGTAACATGATGTTCATTGGGGCTGGTTGTTCTATCTTGCCTTATACCAGGGGGAAATAAAATTCTAAACCAAGATTTTGGGGAATCGTGGATTAAGAGAAATGAGATATGGGGAAACGATGCCATTGGGGATTATGAATATAGGAAAGACCTATCGATGGGTTGTATTTTTCTTACGTGAAAGTCAAATGTTTTTTTGAATTATGTAGTGAAAACGTGGGAATATTGTGCATTGTCAAACAATGTTGTCCTCAAGACACTAATTCACCATTTTCTATGTTCAGAGAGTGGTTCTAGAGAACCAAAATTTCTCATGGAATAAATTATAATGGATAGAATGACTATATTTGGGAAAAAAAGAATAATTTATACCTTGATTATACAAGTAGTGTAAAATTCACAACAAAGATCTGACACATATATAGGGGAGTTTCTATTTACATGATGTATCCTTGAAGAAGTAACCAAAACATTTGATCTCTTATATACATCGTGGTTTTAATACTTCATATGGGTACATTTTATTTCTTTACCACATGTCTAGGACTAGGAAAAGAGATATAGTTTTCACTATATATATCTGTTGTTCAATAATCATGCTACAAACTGTTCTTGAGGCACCATACAATTCCATTTTTTGGGGTAAGGACATTCTTAAAGCAGTGTAACGTCATGTAATAATGAAATAGATTCCCGGATGTGAAGGGGAAATATGAAGTGTTCCATATATGTTTTTTCTACCAAATCCATCGAAACCCTTATGGGAATTCATATTCCTTGATCATGTTGGGAATTCACTACCGAAACACTGACACCCATGTGGGATATGATCAGTGTGAGAAACAAGGGGTGGAAAAGGATTATTCCACTACATATATGGTAATAAAAAATAAAGGATACAAACAGTTTAATTTCAATGTGGCTTTTCTAGGATTGGACATCCAGGAATCACCATATATATTATTATGTTGAGAATCTATCCATGCATAGCTCTTAAATTGGGTCCCTATTCAGGTCTGACTCATCCTCTGAGAGGGAGGAGTTTGTCCCTTTTGTTGTTTTGATTATTGTGGATAAACTTAAGATTACAAAATTGGGCATCAATATGTATCCTATAGTGGAATGAATCAGGACACAAATAGTTCTAGGACTGGGATCAATTTATCTTCCTATAGTGGGGATGAGGGTGACCCAACATAAAAGAGGGGGAATATTTCAATGGGTCTTGGAATTAGAGATCCAGGCATGACTTTTTACCCTTTATGGAAGGAAATCAATCCACACATAGTTCTTAATGTGCTACCATGAACATATCTGACTGATGCATATGTGTATGGAATTTTTCATGAATTGGACCTATAAATTGGACCGTCTTTGGTGTCCCCTGCATTGATTTAGTTTGTATGTTAGGTAGGTATATTTTTTTGTACTTCAGAGCTAGGCCCAAAAACATGAGGTCAGGGAATCACTCTAAATCACATAAAATGGGAATCAAGACACACATATTTCTTGATGAACTAGGAAGTTTAACGACATGTGATAAAATGGGGGTGTCACATGACATGAGATAATTATCATCAAGGGTAGTCTTGTCTATAAATATTATCGCGTCACAAGATATCATTCAAGAGAGGGAATCAATCCATGAATATTTCTTTATAGAAATCCTTATGCGTATGTTTGTCCCATATTCACGAAGGAAGCATTTTATTATATTTTGGGTGGCTAGGAAAGGACCTAAAATCTGTGAATCACTCTGTATCTTTTGTTGATATGAATAAATTCACACATGGTTCATTAATACAGGTTGATAGATGACAGATTCTATGGTAAATGTCCTCTCATGTGAGAATATTTTATTGGTGTGCAATTTAACTTCATATCGCATGGAAATTGATTTCAAGTAGTATCTTTTATTGTGAGAGTTATTATCTTATAGTGTATTGTCTTATGGAATGTACTCTGGATGATTGTGTCTTATAGTTTATGATGTATGAAATTATAGAACAATGAGAAACATAATCCTGACATAAAAAATAGTACATGAGTCAAAAAAAATGTAATATAATCATATTATTAATGGTGGGAAGATTTCATGTGGGAAAAGTGAAAGAGTCCAAAGAACTAATACATATCCTTTAATGAATATAATGAATCAACATGTACTTTTTTATAAGTATACTCCCTATATGGGTCTAACTCTCACATGGGGACAATTACATTTCATCTTTCTCATTCATAGGTAAGTCTCTTATTTAGTGAAACTTCAATTAGTGTAATGATTCCTATGTGGGTCAGAGTAATGCAGTGAGGATATTATTTTCATTTAGTTTATTTTTCCATCCTAGACAATATAATTTTTATTTTTTATGGTCATGAGATAATAAACAAATATGCAGTTCAACATCATTCAACTGGGACTGTATTCCATGCATGTTAAGATCATGCAATCAGGATGATCAACCATGCACATTAACGTCATCTGATCAGGATGATCTACCGTGATATTTAACATGCTGCGATTAAGATTATCTACCATGAAATTTAAATTCATGTGATGAGGATGATCTACCATGTATTTTACGTCATGTGATAATGAAAATCTACCACAAATTTTAACATCATGAAATTAGGAAAATCTACTATTTAGTTTACCATCATCTGATCTGGATGACATTCCATAAATTTTAAAATCATTTTATCAAGATGATATACCATGAATTCTATCATCATTCAATCAGTATCAATTTATAATTTATTATATTCAATACTACTCCAGGAACCCTGTATTTTTGAGAGTCATAATGATATTTCTATCAATTTATTGAATGGTCTGATCCATCGTTGGTGGAATTCTAGATGATACATGGTTTGTAATTATTTCTCATCCAATCCATAATATTCATCCATCAATTTTTCGGATTAGTCATATTTAGATTGCTGCTCTTATATGGAAATGCAGAGTGAGGAAAATTGAGCCTCAATGGGGAGGAATCCCTTTGTACTGTAAACTAGTGAGTAAGGGTTTTCCTAGGTGGAAGTGTGGGTTGTGGTTTAGTGTTCCCACATAGGATTCCCATACTTATCCAACAAGTTATTTTTATCATTAGCTATACTTTTTTTGAGTATATTTGATATGGTATTACTGATGGCCACTATATGAACATTAGTAACTATATGGTACCTGGTTGAATGATCAGAATTTATGTCATACTCTTTATATAGCTCTTCTTGTTCATAAAAATAGAATTTTGTTTTGTTTTCTGTCAATATTGTATGAGAGACAAAAATATTGATGATGTTTTTGTCATTCACAAAGATTATATTGTTATTTTAATAATCTTCTTTGAGGGTTATAGATTAATCCAACATAGAGAAGAAGTTAGTTTCCATAATAATATACAAAAAACTGCTTGGAGGTAGCAGGTCTATATGGTCCCATGACATACATTCCCCATATGAAACTTGTCTAGGAATAATTTGCATTGTGAAAAACAATGGAGATTTGTGAATGAAGTTGGTGTGAACCTGGTAGTAATGGTACTTTTTGGGTGAATTTAGTATAGCCTTATGTTAGAGTGGTCTAGTAGTTCCCAAGCCTTCAGATTTGATGATAAAACATGAGTATTGACTTCTGAGTGTCACATTATCTAGTATGTACTTCCTTCATTAAAAAAATGGTCACCTATCCATCAATTCAATTGAGAAGGACCCCATAAATTCTCTATTTAAACAATACCTTGTAGTTACTCCCTTCTACATATATAAAAAAATTAATTTATCATCATCGTATATTATTTCTCTCAACTTTGTCTAATGGGATTTATTCCCTTTATAGGTAGTCCATAATTGGTTTCATCTATCCATTGGTAGGACTGTATAGGTTTATTATCTGAATAATATCATTGATTTCCTCCACATTCTCTTGATAGAATGGTGAGACCATCCAATGATATGAAATACTGATGACTATTTCATCCAATTCTAGATCAGCTCGAGCTATGAATAAATATTTTAGTGCAATGTCTTGGTAATTCTAGGACTATGGGACATTATTCATTGTAGGTTCCAATTATGATTTATTCATTAGTCACCAGAAAATATTTATTAGGGAAATTAAAGTTTCTTTTTTGATAGCATAATCATCGTTAACCTATATGATGACCCATTCAAAAAATCCTTTTATAATAATTTCATATACTTTTAACTGAAGATCTATCTTTATCCTTTAAATGAGAGCCTACTATTTTGCTTCATTATTAATGATACATATGACATAATTATGATTTAAATTAGGATTTCTTTATAGTGTAGATGATCATGACTGTTAATACCACATTTTTGAGCCTTTGGACTTCTGTCCTTCTCCCTATCGGGTTTATGGATGCACTGTTGAAATGAATATCCCGTATATAGGGAACCTCTTAAATAGATAAATGATCTTCATTTGGTAATTTAGAACCCAATGAATTCAATTATACTGAGAGGTTCTCTTATATGAAATATTTTAATTCCTATCCAATTAAAAAATTCTGAGGCATGAATTAAACGTCAAACTATTGTTGGATGACTGGCCACCATGACAACTCTCCGGTGAACATCGGATGGATGAGAATTTACTTTACTCAGTTTATAAGAGATACCAAATGGTTCTCGTGATGATTCTGATATTACCTCATATTCTTGACTATAAAGATTATTGACATACCGTTCTTCTTGAAATCAGATTACTGAGTCTTAGGATCAATCATGGTTAGATAGAGATAATATAGTATTTTACTACATTCAGGGTCATTATTTTTTCAATAGAGGATCCCAGTGAACACTCTAAGGATATAACATATGAAATAAGTGTGATTCATTTGATAATTGGAAAAAAAATAGGTGATCTTGATATATATTTCTCGTGGATTCAGAATTCATCCTAAAAATTGTATATCTACTAATATGTGGCCCCTTATTCCTCAACCTAGTTTAAAGAATACAATTTCCCTCATTTATAGTTATAATGTGTTAGATATAGGCCTGGTTTCCTTTATTTCCCCTCAATTCTATGAGATTTCAAGGAGGTGACATGCCAAGGAAAACCTTTAGTTTTTTTGGAATTGACAATGATTCCAAAATTAATTATGAAGAATCCACTTAATTTCACTGATATAAAACCAAAAGTGCATTTCAAAGGGTTTATTATCTAGTTTTACTACCATTATTTATTGAACATGGTCTCATGGTCATCTTTGTGGTCATAGAACTATCAATATTTAACCACTCGGTAATCAGAATTGAATTTGATTGACCATAAAAAGATGTATTTGAAGATGTGATACATGTATCATTGGTATGAAACAACAGTATTCTTCAAGAAAATGGAATTACATGATAGAAAAATACTACATAGGCCCCTGAATTTATTATATTATTCATCTTATTTTTCCATTATGATTTAATTAGATCCAAAATTCCCAGCCATGAATGAGAATTCCTCATATACGATAATTCCATCTATCATTTGTTCTCTAATTGAGATTAGGAAATCATCTATAGGAATGGGCCTCTTGAGATCCCTAAAATCTATATATAATCTAATTTTAGTTTTCATCTTCTTTATGGGAATGATATTGGCCATATATTTGGGATTTTTTACCTCTTTAATTATGTGTTCTAGAATGATCATGTCATCTTCAGCCTTAATTTTTGAATCATGTTTCGGGTGCTTCCTTCGGGATGCATTGGAATAGACAATGTGGTCCTCTGGTAAGACGAGGTGATGAGTGGGTACATCGGGATCATGGACTGGAATTTCTGCGTAGTTTTATGATAATACATTCTGATATTACATTAAAGAGGAGGTATATACATCTTTCACATTGAGATATATGGATCCACTAATCAAGGAGGTTTATTGGTCTTCTCTTATATGTATATTTATTTCTCTGATCTCATCCATGGTGGTGGAAATTCATTCTTTGAATGCTGGATGGGCATACCTAAGTTACTCCTCCTTTTGTTATTCATCCTCTATGTATTATTTATCTTTTTCTATCAGTGAATAATATCTGGGGATGAGTTCAATAGAGTTATGAGAGTTTTCAATATCTCACTATTGGAATGATGTTGTGACTTCCTCTAACATAATTTTCATCATGGTATTTCCACAAAACAATGGAGAATATGGAGTTATGAATGGAGCAGTATTGTCTCTTTAACTTTTGAATGACGATACATGATCTTCGTATTTATCTAGTGAGGGAATGATTTCTAGAAGGATTGGTGATAGAATGAAGGCATTTTCATCTGATATTTCACCACTATCTGAGGAGTCAGTGTACTCTTCAACACTACTTGAATTAGTGGTCATTGAATAATTCATCAATACTATGGAATATGTTTCTGAATAAAGAGTCATATGGTTGATCTAATTGATGGGTAACATGTATTCTTCACCGATCTATTTAAATGGGTTCTTTGGGATCATTTCCAGAATGTTCAGAGTGTTGACTCAAGCAACTCCATCGACCAAGGGTTTCTTCCCTTCCCCTTGATATAATCATACATTGAAATAATGTGACTCTTGGGATATGAACGGGGACTTACCATTGTGAAACGTCATGATTTTTCCATGAATGAATCATTTGAATAATTGAGCGTACGATGAGTGGATTTCCACTAGTTGATGCAACAATGGACTTCCAAGATAGATAATGAGTATTTTGTTCTGCCAAACCACCGGAAATTATGATTCAACTATGTGGTCTAAAAACTAAGCCTTGATATATATTTTTTCCAAACAAATTCATATTAAATTTTTCAAATACATGCAATTTTATTAAATAGGGTGATATGTTAACCACATTATAGTCTTGCTGGAGAAGTGTTCGTATTACAATGAGGTTAACTCCTAAGTCATTATAAACGAATAATATTTAGAAATAAACACAATTTATCCTTCCATACACATAAAATGGACTGATGTGCCAATATATAACAATATCTTATTCTAGATTTGTGAAGGAGATAACGAAAAATAATTCTACCGGATCTACCTTTTTTCTATAGCCCTTTGCAGTGTAAATCTCAACATCAAACTCAAAATGGCTGAACCATGACCCTACAAGTGCTTCCCTAAGGAATATTTCCAATCAAGAGTTATGATGGATCCACATCTTCGATGGTACCAGGGATAAATTTTTTAGGATTTTATATTTCTTATTAATGGAATGTGCTTCCATGGTTGGGGATTCCCTTTCATATGCTCTTTAGGGGTTTATTATTTTGTTCAGATCAATCGGCCCTTGAGGTAGGAATTTTTGGTGCTTATGTCTTTCGTGGTTTGATCTAATTTTTTCTACCTAACTAACATGGGAATTCTGAAACATTTTCCTTTTTATATTTATACACTAGAATGATATGGTCATGGTGGATTTTTTCTCATATAATAGTTTTTCATGCTCATAGAAAACATGGTGAAGGGATCTTCTATTATTTTATTCAATTATAATAGTATAAGAAGTGGCGTGTCTGGAATGTAGGATTCTTCTATGGCTATTCCTTCCCTTGTATCCTCAATTCCTATAGGATCTCCCTCCAGTTCACCAATCAAATGCATAGAACTCGAGATCATAATCATACTCATCAAAAAATAAGGGACACATTAAATGGATGAAATAAATTTAATAAAGTATTAACTACTCATATTATGATGACATTTGCAAGATGATCATTTCATGTGGTAACTTTTCATGGGGCTATGACCATTGTTTTAGATCTGAGGGCATAATATATGAGAGAGTGAAATCCATATTTATCCTTCATTTTGGTCAATCCATTTTGACATCCTCCTTACCATTCCAGTGAAGCATCATTTTGAAATCATAGCCCTTGGAGGTTTAAGGGGCTGATGAAATTGGTTTTTTGTTGAATAAGTTGGTGGGGGAATTTTTTATTTCAATGGTACTTGGAGAATAAAATTTTTTCAGCGGTTTCCCTTTGATTCATCCATATATCAACAAAATTTATCCTCCTGCTAATAAATTTTTACCACTCACCTTTTTCCTCAGGGGGAGTAGTGGAAATATACACTGCTTGTTTTGGAGGTCCAGCCAACTATACATGTCCAGAATATACCATTTTCTATAATATTACATTAAAGAAAAATATTTCCAAAATGGTGTGTCCTAATATCTGGTGAAAGAGGAAATAATATAGCTAGTCATCAAGACCATCATGGTTGGGTTTCTTGATCTCTAGTAGGCTGACTAAATCATTTTTGACAGTGGATAAAAAATTTCCATGGACATGATCATCTCGGAATGAGTAAACATTATTCATTCTATACTCAAATTGATTCCTCATGGGTCCCCTCCAATTATCCTTTTGTGGTGGGGGTTTCTGCTAATTCTTAGAGGGTGATGGATAATATAGTTTATTATTTGTAGTTAGAGTAGGTGTAGTGGATATCTTAGGTGTGTTGAATGCTTTAAATTCCTTTTCGGCTATTTTCCCCAGTAGTGGTAGAGTTCACTTGATCATGTTATTTGTATGGTGTATGTATTCATTTATTCATGGGTAAATGAACAAGAAATAAAAAAACCCCCCTATTTATTTCACCATAATGAGTGGCATTCATATCTCATCATGATGTTTAACAATGAAAAAATAAAACACATCCTCCTCAGGAAGAGGTCTGTTTAGATAATAGTTCATCCCTTTTTGTCCAAAAATGAAATCCAAGACTCTCTCATTTTCTCACTATTTTCAATTCAAGAAGTCACTAATTGTTTTCTTATTAACAATTGAGATGAAATGAACAATTGATTTCTAACTGATATCCTCCCATATCATGATTTATTGATCTGAAAAAAAAGTATACAATATTAAGGCTGTCTCTTGAAGGGTTCAAATGAAGCATCAGAGTTTCACATGTTCTTATTTCTTGGGAGTACCCATCATGGGATCACAATGGGATATATAGTTCATCAGATGTTTCTCCTAGTTACTTTATGCATTAAAAATTGTAAAATTATTACTCCCAAAAATTATTAATGGTGTGGTTTCAGTAATCCAGTTAGGGTAAGGTTTCTATTACGGATTTACTTGTCAACATTGTTCCTATACATCTTCTAATTGAGCTATCAATGTATCAATTGAATCGATAATCCCCTGATGAGTGTTCAATTGATCAAGAGATGGCATATAGGTAGAAACGGTTAGTATCTATCATGATATATCTACCATTATATGAGAATAAAATGTGGTTGGGTTGATATTTGGAGTGTTTTCATATACCCATTCTGGTCTCTCATAATGAAGGGAAGTCACGAAATCTGTCCATGATCGACTCTAGGTAAACTGATGCGCAAGGTGCCGAGTCGGGTGAGTTTCAAGACACTACATCAGTCCCTATAATGAATCCTTACTTTTAAGGTACACATATTTTAATTTTACATTAATTCTGTTAAAAGTGATTATATTTGATAAGAATTCTTCCTTAGAGAAAATCAGTGTTGAGTCACCTCATCTCTTTCATTTCTTCCTACTGTTGAGTGATTCTTTCTTTGTGTATAGGTATATCGTTCTCATTTATAAGAGGAGTTAGATTTCATGTGGTATTGAAATTATTAATGTTATATTTTTTAAGGAGGAATTAAGTTACGAATAGATGGATCACTAAAATTTAGGATATTTTCTCATTTCTGGTACTCTCACTATATTTATTTGTCTCAGTGTTGACCACATTTTGGATGGAACCATCAAGTCCATGTACTTCTAATTTTAAATCTTTTTCAAGACAATATATAGGATTTAAACCCAATATTTTCAATGATGTTTAATGAGTTGTGGGAGTCTTACTGGTTACGGAATGATAGGAGGGTTGTTTCCCCCTTTGATGGACCTCTCCCTTACATTCAAGATTCTCTTTATGCATCATTATGAGTAGTGATTTGGAGGGAACATCTGTGAAACATGTCCATATTCCTCCCTTATGGGGGAAATGGGTCACAAGATAGGATGTAATGAGATCCCACCTACTTGTCATCCTACATATTTAGGAAAATATTCTTTTCATTTAGTGGTGATTGAGGTAAATATTCCCCTACCCTATGGGATGGGGTTGCTCCCATTTTGTTGTTATTATGTTTTGGGCCAAGTTTATTATCCTTGAGTGGTAATTTTTCATTCAAAATACCCCCAACGGAATTCTCAAGGGATGATCCAATTCTGCGGAGACTGCTTCTGTTTTCACCGCTTTATTATCTCATACATCCTTCTTCATGCGTGAGATTGATATAATACTAAGTATTCATGTGAATTGCCTCATTATGTGGAAAAGTGTTGGGCTTGATGATTTTATTACCTTATTTGAGAATCCCTCTGAATGTTCTTAGTTTCATTCTTAAGGATATTTTTTTTCAAGATTAATCTCCTCAAGATTAAAACTTTTGAGACTTACTCATTGATGATACATGTGGAGTGTGTCATATTTCATGAGATGGAATGGAATCCTTGGAATAATGACAATACAATATTTTCTATTCAATTGGTATTAATATGTGGGGAGTGAGGTGGAATTCAGAGATCCATGTTCCCCCATCCCCGGATATGAACACTAAGTGGGATTTTGTCTATTAGATAATGAAAATTATGCAAGAAATTGACATATTCCGATTGAATATCATTTTACTACTAATCAGGTCATCAACATTGGGAAGACAAAAGGGATTCCAATTTGATTTTATGATGATTATATCCACATATTTTAACATGGTCCACATACCCATTGTAATGGATGAATATTTATTTCAGGTAAAAAATATTTTCAACAGATTTATATAGATGTCATGTATGCATTATTCTAAAAAGGTCATTTAAATGTCGATATGAGAAGTGGATAAGGGCCAATAAATAATTGGGTTTTAATCCATGGAACATTTTTTCTCATGAGAAACATATCCTTTTATTCTACTATGAAAGTCTCTTCTACTTGATCTTCCCAACATCCATTATTATTGACATTTTGTTTTTGAAATTAGAGAGGCTAGTATGGTTCTCGTTGGTATGGGAACAACACGAGAGTGTCTCAGATAATGAATGTTTCCACATACCATCTTCTAGATGGGAAATAATATCACATGGAATTTATATGGCATCAACAATTCTAGGAAACATATCTCAAAGAAACACAAAATCTGATGTATTTATTTTATTTGGATTGGAAAGGTTAATACCATCATGTAAACATGAAATATCACAAGTGTAATACCTTCAAAATGGGTTCTATCCAGGAAAGAAATTTCATCATTGCATGATGTCTGACTACATAGAGAAATTCTACATCATATACCAATGGGAGGACCTTAATGGGGGACAACAACAAGGTAAGGTCCTTCTTTCTGTTTCATCTTCATGACATTTATAGGCCTACCATGATGCTCAATATGAGACATGCTCTCATGATCTATCAGTTTGTGCCCATGAAGGAAGCCTTTGTGGTTGATTATCTTGGGAGGACCATCAGAGCTATTTGTGACAATGTTGCAGAGATGACCTTTGTAATTTATACTACCACTTTCATAATTTGGAAATGGATTGAGAGGATCCTAAGCCACTATTCGTAGATGTTTGATGGCCTTATGAAATCCAGCTTTTAATATAATAGGTTGATTAGTCTGCTCTTTATTTTATAATCTCCATTGGTGAAACTTTTCTTTAGGATATTTCTTTTTGTTTAATCGGTCTTGTTTCTATAAGTGACATATTTCATATATGATTTCATGTTTGAGTGGATCTGGTGATGCTGCTGAGATATTACAATTATCCTCCACTATTATGAAAACGATATGTGGAATCCATGGAGTGGCCACTAATTCTCACTGGTGTACTTAGTTAGAATTACTATTTTTTATCAATCCTATTATCCATTAATCATGAAATATTGTTAATGACCTTCTTGTAAGAGAGAAGGGATGCATGATTTCTCCTGAGTGACCACCCCACTATCTGGATGAGTTACCCCACATAAGGAGGTAAGGTTCTAGGCCAGACTCCTTGCAATTTACATTGCAATTATTACGTATTGGAATGTATATAGGATATGGAAGAGGATTGATGTATTCCCCACCATCATTGATAATACATTTTGGGATATTTCCTTGGTATGAATGACAATGTATTCCTATTATGGTGTCATGTATGAAATAGGTGCCACCTATTTACCTCTATTCCCTATCAGAAAATACTAGACGTTCTCATGTATGGGGGTAGAGATATGATTCTTCCAATGATTTACTACTATTATACACCATCTTCTTTCTCTAATTATCCCCATATTTACATGACAGCCTTCATATAAATGATTAGTTATATGCTTCATCATATATTTTTCCTTCACATTTGATTGACGGGGTTGATATTCATTCATAATAAATTATATCTTCTCATTGTAGGTTTCCACTATGGTAGCATTTCATTCCTGTTATGTACAAGCATTAATTTTCGTCTTCTCATAGTTTTCCATCATACGTGACTTACAGATTTTTTGTGCATTAGTACGAATTTGTGACCTCTCATGGTTTTCTGTCATATATGATTGATAAGATTTATTATAGTGAGTAAAAATATAAACCTTTTTATTAATTTCAGATTTACTTGACAGACAATATTGATATTAGTGAGCATGAATTTTCATCTTCTCATTGATTTCTATCTTATATGACGGATGGGATTCATGCGCATTGAAAGGGATATCCATATGTATATAGTTTTATTTCCACTATGTTTCTGTGGAGGGAATGATGCGATTAACATGTAATTTGAATCTTCTTTATTATTTCACATTATATTACTAATGTACTTTATAGTAATGACAAGGAGTGTACATATTCCCATAGCTTTCCATCTTATTTACATGGAAGGATTATTCGGTATGGATAATGGTGATTCCCTATTCCTGATAGTCTGATCATCTCCCTTTGTCGGCTATCCTAGGATACTATGTTCTCCAAACTTTTTATGTGGCCCATAAGTTAGTATCCTTAGTACGGTTAGGATATTATGGTGCACATTTTTTGTGATAATGATTACCTGAAGGGTCTCATAAGCAGGATTCTCATGATTCTAGAATGAATTCTCTAGTGGGAGATTCATCGAACTCTCTATCGTAATGGAAGAAATAATTATCACATTCCTAGGACATGCTCCCAAAACTATTTGAGATTATCATTAGGGATGTCTAATATTGAAATATTGATCGTTATTGGATGGTCTACTAGTATGGAAATATGTATTGGGGGGATTCTATAGATACCTCCTGTATGGGGAGAGTTCTATTCTGGTTGTACACACTATCCAATTAATTTTAAACCAAGAATTGAAGAAACTGGGTGGGTGATGGAATACTCAATTTGGTTAAGGACCCAACTTCTATAGTGGTTGATGCATGTTTTTGAAATAACTGGTGATATTCCATTTTATTTAAAAGTGTTTGGATGAGGATTCCCAGTAGTATGTGAAAAATTTATAACAAAAACCCTCTTCAAAGTATTATTTCTTGACCACAATCATATCTTATAGTGTCATCTTTCCCTCATTCATTTTTGATTTGAATGGGGTATAACTCAGGGTAACACATTCACCTTTGTTAAGGATTCAAAATGAGTAAATCATTTTTTCATTGCAAATTATCATTCTTCCAAATGATTGATTGAAAGATGTTAAATTTTTTAAAACCACTAAAATGATGTACATCAACTTTGAATGGTATGAAACATGTTTTGTTAGTGGAGCTGAAAATATTCTACATCTCTTATAATCATGAAGACTATTGGACCTGCATTCTAATGGTATGAATCCAATAAGAATATAAGAAAAATGTAGTTATGAACTGACATTGGTTGAGATGAAGGGATGTTAGGATAATAAAACCCCTTTATTGGGAACTATTCCCTATTATGAAACTCTCTTATGGATTTAATATATGTTCATGAATCCAGTTTTCATTCCCATGAATCTATACATGGGTCACCCTAAGTTAGAGTTCAAAGAAAAACATGTGTGGTTTCAGAATCATTTGTATATATATATGAGATTACCCATAAAAGGAGGTATATTTTATGTATTAGGTCCTCAATAAATGGTATCATTTACATACAGTAATAGTGTTTCTTGGGTTGTTATTAGGGAGATTTTGATTACAATCTATATAGTGGGGATCTTTGATGCTTATTTTCATCCAGGGAGATGGATGATATATTGATGTGGGTATCAAACCCATGATATTTTCTTCCTTCTTACCCTCATCATGTAATCATAACACATGTAGATTGATTCAACTTAATAGGACACATCAACTTTTAAGCTTATGTGAGAAGGACCAAACCATGCAATTTAATGTCATACGGTAAGGACATATAAAAAGTAGGTGCATAGTCAATGATAGTGTTTGACATACACTTAGGTGTCTAATGAGACATGGATGATATGTGTTCTCCAAGGGGGATATTCCCCTACTGGGAATGTGTCTTGAAAAAATTAGGCTGAATTTTGGTGTTGGGAATGGACCGTAGAAAAGTTCCCAAGGTATCTCTGTGAGTTGGGAATCAAATCCCACAAAGTGAAATATGGTTTGGGGATTACACTTTTTTGTTGGCCCATTCAAATAGTGGTTGGTGATTACATCTATAGATAAGGCTCATGTTGTTTGGATTTCAATCAATGGTATGACCATTTGATTTTATTAATTGGGAATATCGACCATTGAAGATGATAGTATGGGTATTTCCCCACTATGGATGCCTATTTGAACTATTTGGTTGGGTATTACAATAAATGGAGTCCCATTCGGTATTCTGGATAGTGTAGATATCTTGATCTACAATAAACTCTAAGACCACTACATCTATAATCTATGTGACAAACAATAGGAAGTAATGGATCTGGAGATCACACAATCCACTTTTGTCCACTGGTGGATCGATGTTGGAGACCAAATGGGGAGATTGGTATCTTAATGTTTCAGTGTACACATTTATTTTCTTATATATGAGCAACACATTCAGTGACCCATCTAGATATTTCTCAGGCTGGTGATGATGAGAAAGAGTGTTTCCTCCTGTAAGGAATGCTAGGGGTTAAACTATGAGGTATGCCCTATTGGTCCCTAGGGAGGAGAGGAGTGATTGTAACTAGACCCCATCGATGGGATGGGTCTGTGGATCCCATAATCCCCAATAATATGGAGGATTACATGAACACCACTATAGTCATAACCATCATTACCATGAGAATCTAAATAGAAAACTTTTTTAAAATCACACTAGGTAATTGATGATACACACATGGCTATATTTACCATTGTTATATAGACTCTAGGAACACACTAATGTGGCAGATGATGAAATCATACGTGTTGGGTGGCTCAAAAATAGGCCTTGGCCTGATATCATTGAATTGGATTATATAGAAGATAATAGGGGGGTGATTATATGATGATAGAGAGTGTTTAGAGCTCAATAGTAGAATCCCACAAGATTTATCATTCAATATATCTTGTTTTTATGTGGGATGGGGTAACCTATGCATATCATGTATCTATGCGGGTGAGTGTACTGTCCATTTAAAATAGTGGTATGTAGACATGGGGTATACCCATGTAGTGTGTCACTACGTGTGACTAGGATACTCCCATATAGAAATTTTATATCTGTGTAAAATTTCCTCCCATATAGAATTTTCCTAAATGTGGCTAGGTTCCTCCCTCATCGCGCTTTTGTACATGGGGTTGGGTTCCCTTAGCAGAGCATTTTCCTTTTTAGGTTTCTAGGAAGCAAAGGGTACATCCATTTATTACTCGCTGAATGGCGTCAGCAAAAGTGATTTTGTGATTCACATATGGATGGCTGATTTTTTATTTCCTCTTTAATTATTTTTGAAAGATTTTTTCCTACTAGGAATTGAAATATTTGTGTTTTTATTCTCATCTAGGATCTCCTCCTATGATCTGCATTTTTTCGTCTTCATTTCTATTCCATGTGGGGACATTTTATAGATAAATTGAGGGGTTGGATATCAACATGGTCATTCTTCCCTGTTGGGCTATATGGCTTATATTGTGGGATCCCATTAATCACACCGTAGCCTATGAAGGATTTTATTCATTGGAGGAAGTAATTTATATTGGAAAAACCATTTGATGAAATTTGATGTTTTTATGATGGATTCCTATATTTTATAAAATTATATCTATAAAATTAATATTTAAGAACTAAAAATGTTAAAAATCTATGTCTTTAAGGTCAATGGATTCAATATTATCCTAATGGATATCATATAATAATACTAAATCAAACTTGAAAATAAGGAATTTCTCGCTATGAAAATTAACAGTCAATTTATTATCACACAACCTAGAAATAGAAATAAGATTATTATCTCACTAATTTTTTTTATAATTCTTAAAAAATAAAAAGTAATTATAAATAGAGTCATATACAAAATAATTAACTATTACTTTAGAATTAGGTGAAATGTCACTATACATCTTTCAAATTTATTGGATATTATAAAATTTGACAGACCTCTGACCATATATGTAGAGCTGTCACTATTCATATTGTAACACCCAGAGATTTTATGAAAAATATTATATTTAATTTTATTGATGTCTTGTGTTATACACTACAACAAAGGAGTATTGCACAACACGCAACCCTAACTAGGCTGTGTTACACGCAATCACGACCTTCCTCGATAGCATGTGTTGTACCCAATACCGAGTTTCATTAAACAACGATATGCTATTAAAATATTATTAAAACTAGCCGTTATGGATAGTAATAACCACTTTTTAAAATTTTTTAAATTTCATCTTTCAAAATGAACTTCATTTTTTGATTCAGAATATCGAAATTAGCCTAGGGTGAAATTTTGGTATTTTTCTGAAAACTTTCAATTTTTGATGAATAGTGAAAACCATGGGTTACTATTTAAAAACCGACTTTTTATTTAAATAATTATTTATTTTTTTTAAATTTATTTTTGGTAAAAATTTATACATAATACCTATATATGTTCAATGTAATTCATTGGAGTCATTTTTTAATAATTGAAGATATATAAAAATTTTATTGAACTTTTGACCGTCTTTTACCCACCTCCTAGAAGAATTTGAAAATTTACATAAAACTTAATTTTACCGTTTTTGTGAATGGAATTTCAAAAATCCGAGAGACACGTTAGATGTCAGTATGTAAAATGTGGTTCAATGAGATGAATTTTTTTTTTGTGAATAGTAACTTTTTACTTTTATTTACCACCGTTAAAAGTAAATACGATAATTAAGGGTAAAAATGATATTATTATTACCCTAAAACATGTACTAATTCTATTGGATAATTTTAATTAGACCAAAAAACCTTAGGAAGAAAATATGACCATTTAGGCCCACTTGTATTAGATTAGGACATTTATTATTAATTTATTTAAAGAAGGGTTAAAATAGTTAAAAACAATGTTTAATAAGTAAATAATATTTAATATAGGGTTATTCATAAGATAAATTTGTCTATAAATATTAATTAGAAATATAAAAAGATTTCCTACATAATGATATTGTATTTTTAATTTTTATACTTTAAATAATTTAATTTATATATGCCATAATGATGATGCAGTAATTATATTATTAATGAAATATTGATATAATTGATGTTATAAATACCCAAATAATTTTAATTTGATACTTTTAATGAATTTAAATAATTTTATATGTTAATATGACATGTTAGTGTTGATTTAATTAACGTTTTTCGAACTAATTATTCTGTTATGATTTTCACAAAAATAAATTACCAAATATAGTCTAAATTGACATAAAATAGTTTTTAAAAAAAATATTATATTATTAATTGTTATTATATTCCTAAAAATCTAAGGTTGGGAAAAACGATAGATATAAGGCTATATATATTAATAATAAACAACTTGGGTTTCATTTGTCTTGTTATAGTATGTTTAGTAACCTTATAGTATAAGAACACAAAAAGACACGGTAAAAGTAAAACTATCTAACTTAATGTTAAATCTAAATGATATGGTTAAAATAGGAACCTAAACTTGTCTAAATTATATTGTATGAGAGGCTTTCGACCCATACCCACCTTAGCTTCTAAATAAATCAATTTGGGGCTATTAAAAACCGAATATGACTATATAATAAAATAATATTTTTAGTTATTCCAAAGGTGCCCCTCTCCTCCCTTATAAAAGGGCACCTCCTCCCTCTCTTCCTCACACCACATTGAGCCTTCAAGATCGGCCAAAACCTGCCAAATTATCTTATACACTTCCCTATAAACATCCTAGAGGTCATGGTATTCTTCAAAGACCAATTTTGGTGCCCTAAGAGGAGGTCTCAAAGAGGCGCTTCAAAGTAGAGGTAATGTCAGTTACCGATTCTTTCAACTTTATTTCTTCTTCCACTTCTACTTCTTTAGTTTTTTCATTATGAAGTAATATCATAAGAATAAATAATATACTGATATTTTATTATAAGTATTAAACAACCCTATTTCACCACATATCCATCCTACGGAAAACGAAATCACCACGCATGCGTACGTAAGAAATATCGTCTCCACGCCGTGGTGAAATCTGTTTTTCCACCAACAACTTACATGGATGGGTATAATGGTGTAAAGAATAACTATATATGGTTATTATAATATCATAATAATTCTGATATATTATACCATTCACTACAATTCTATTAAATAATCATGGGAACAATATCATTGCTCGTGCGTACGTACGGAATACCGTCTCCACGACGCGATGTGATTCATTCTCAATGATTAACCATTCATAAATGATTATAACGTATATATAATAAGTAATCATGAAATATAATAAATAATAATGCTACTGTATTTTTATATATATATATGTATTTCATCTATTTAGTTTCATTCAATTCAATAAGGAAACGAAAACAGCGTTCATACGTACGTACGGCCTACCGTCTCCATGAACGGTGTATTTCATTCCTTTTATCGATCTATAATATATATGTATATGATGAATATATATTTTATATAAATCATGTATTATATTCTGTAATTATTTAAATCAGGATATAAGTATTAATATCAAGAATGGCAAGTCAAAACACATACGATAAATGAAATGATTTTACCCAAAACGCTGCTTTAACATGGAATTTACAAAAGAACGGATAATATAAAGTCAAAAGTGAAACATATATGATATCATAACAATGAATATGATTCTCTAATAAGTCAATGACATTATTTAAATCATTATACAGGAGTTTCGGATACATACGAAGCATATCAGACCTAAGGTAAGGGAAAATTTTGCAAATCTCATTTTTATCCGAGATTGCTAATTTGTAAGTATTTATTGAGGTTATTTATATCAACCATGTACATGTTTTATAAAAGTGCTTTCATTTATGTTTAAAGTCATTTTTACCCATTTTTTACATTTACTACATGGTATGTAAGGAATCTTTCTTTTGTTTACATTACGAGGTACTTTTTGACTTTTCTGGAAAAAGTACAAGAAGAATGTATTTTTAACTTATACGGCATGAAAGGATATTTATGGTTTTATAAAGACATATTTTCGTGAAGCTTCCTCCAAAATATTTCATGTCTATTTTCAATAAAATCATTTTCTTTTAAAATTGAATGAAGTTTTTTTGAAAAGAAATTGATTTTGAAGAAGAAAGGATATTTTCCTCAAGAATTCATTTCAAATGTTTTATCAAAACCATTTTCCATCTAAGATGAAATTATTTCATATGTCTATGATTCAAGTTTAATGTATCTATGATTTACATGGTTTCACTTTTCTTATGATGAAATGTCCATTTGTTTTATATGAATTATGAAATGATGGGATGATGTTTATGAAACCCATTTTATTATTTGGGTTATGGTGAATGTTTTTAGTTTATTTTGTGGCACAAGTAAGAATTATTTTAATATGAGATGGGTGGAACCTATATCTCCCTCCAATGCATTGGGTAAAGATTTATATCTCATGAGATAGACATGACTGGAACGGTAAGTTAATCCGGTTCAGTATTACAGGACATGAACATGGAGTGAACTCGATTCAGAAAGTGACTTTGTCCACTAAGATGGTCTTGGAAGCAATGCCTTGGAAACTATGGAAACCATTACATGTGATTAATGGATGCCACAATTACATGTTTTATTCCCATTCTATTTTATCATGATTTATGTACCATTATGATCAATGCCTTATGTACTTCCATGTTTTATGTTGTTGCCCAAGATGTTGATATTTAAGCATTATGTTCATGTTTTTAAGTTCAATTGTATATGGTATGTTTTATTTTATCCATGCTTACCCTTAATGAGTATTTGAGCTAACCCTTTTTATGTTTTATTTTCCCCCAGGATTAAAATAAATTTTTTAGGTAATGAAACAAAAAGTGGAAGATCATTATGAGAGATGTTGAAGATCTTTCACCACGATTAGAAGATTATGTTCCATGTTTCCAAAGTCACTAAACTATTACGGTCCTTGTGTGTTTGTTTTTGTTATGTATTATGTATTCCGAAAAAGTAATGTAATATCTATGTACGTCAAGCTTTGGGTCTCTACAGTTGGTATCAAAGGGGGGTTTAGTCAACCTTTGGAAACTAGGATGCGAAAACATTAGTGAGATCCCTAGAGATATTTCTATGGTATGTCTAGGGATGTTCCTAAGGATAATTATACATATAGGATAAGGTCCTAGAACTATGGTAACGATCCTAGAATTTAACCTAAGATGTTAGATATTGAAGGTACTCCCCCTTTATTGTGTTGTTTTCCCAAGCATGATTTTTTCCTCTCACACTATTCTTGTTGGGTTTTAGACGATAGATGGAACCCGAAGGAACCGTGTTGATCAATGTAATGGAAAATGCAATGATTGTCCTCCTGAACAAAAAAATGTTATGGGAGATGGAGTGAAAAATATTATTGCTATACTTACACAAGCTATGAATCATTTTGGACTTCCAAATGAGTAGAGAAGGGAAAAATATTCTAATGATTCCTTTATGAGGCAATGCCCACCTTCTTTCAATGGGTCTTCTGATCCACTTGTTGCTGAACAATGGATCAGTACCACTAAAAAGATATTTTAGTTCTTCAATGTTCTAAACATGATAAAGTCATCTTAGCAGTATATCGTTTTGAAGGTGAAGCTGAACAATGGGGGAATCTTATCAAGAATATGAGGCCAAGAGATGAAATTGAGTCCATGGAATTGGACAAGTTCAAGAACTTATTTTTCAATAATTACTCCCCTCGTATTCTTCGAACACAGATGGTGAAGGAGTTTCTTGAACTAAAGCAAAAGGATGATGAATCTATTTGTATTTACGAAGCGAATTTTACAAGGCTTGCAAGGTATGCATCTGGCTTTATCATCCGACTTGAAAGTAAAATTGATCGATTCTTCAGTGGCTTAAACCCAAATCTTCGAAGTGTATTTGCTATAAGAGACTTTAGTAGCTATGAAGAAATTGTGCGTTGTGCTATCAAGGTAGAAATGGAAGTTGGTGTTACATATCCATCCCATGGTTTTGACAAGAAACCAAATATGGAGTTCAAGGAGAAATCTCAGAATAATGGTGAAAAGAAGATGAATGTTTCCTTATGCTCAAATTGTGGAAAGAAGCATGGTGGAGATTGTCTTAAAGGGACTAAAAAATGTTTTAAGTGTGGAAAAGAAGTTCATCGAGCTTCGGAGTGTCGAAGTAATAGAAAAAGGGTTGCTAATGGTGTGAATAAAGAAAAGACTGCAGAGAATTCACCAACAACACTTCAATGCTTCAAGTACAATGAAATGGGGCATTAAGCTAATCAATGACCTAATCCAAGGGTTAATGATGATCAACATGAGCAACCACTTAAGTAAAAGGACAAAGGGAAGTCACATGCAATCACTATTGGTGATGTGGAATATGAAAACGATGTGGTGGAATGATTAAGTGATTATGTAATGGTATTCCAAAATAATGTTGTATATAGTATCGTGGAATATTGGAAAATTTATGTATTGGTCAATTGTGGTTCTCAATAATTTTATGGTACCAGTAACCATGGAAAGTGATTGAGAAATTTTGGTAAGCAGATGATATGCATATAATGAAGGGTTAAGAAGATAATGAGATGTTTGATTGTATTCATGAGCTCATGATTGATATAAGGACTAAGTGATATCATGGTTTGAGTATAAATAATTTTAAGGATATTGGTTTGTGGAAAGTGTTAACTTTTAACAGCATTCATGTTTTCACTAAGGTTCAATGGGTATTCATTCTTCAAGAGAATACATGATTAAGGTATTCACTTGTTTTTAATTTGACCAAAAAGATATATCTTATGATATATGGGGGATAAATGATGGCATTCACGTGATTGTTATGTGACATTTCAAGTAATCATTTTCTTTATACTATGAGCTTGGACCGATGTATTTTAGATAAGCCTAATGATTAGAATGAATTACGTTGGACATAAGTTATTATTGTTTAAGGACAGATGTTTTTTCGATATTATTGATGGTATATTATAGTAATATGGTTTTAGAAAAAGGACAACCTGCAGGACGGGTGACAACCCATCGCGTCGGACAAGGCTGTGGGAATCGAACCCACAACTGAAGTGCGACTGGCCTTTATCGCCTACCACTGGCCTACAAGAATTCACTAGTTAGTAGAAACTCATTTATTGCACGGTATGATATATGAATTATAAGTTCATTTTTGGAATCGTATACGATTAACCTCACCATAGATGGATTTATGTATATTTGATAACTATTTCTAACCTTTTGTTTGAAACAGATGGAATGACTCATCATTCTATCACATGATCTGTTAACACTTCACGAATAACAAATTCAACTTCATTTCTTTAAGAGATGATGTGGAAATTTTTCAAAGCATGAACAATACTGTTATTGTACCAAAATAAAGTATGTATTCTAATTTAAATTCTTCAACATTAGGGAAATGATTTTGAAAACCAAAAATGTTGTCCTAGTTCCCTTATATCTGATGAATCAGATGGTACCATAGATCATCACAAATATATGGCATTGTGATTGTTGGCTTTTTCATATCCATGTTCTCTAACACTCTCCATCAGAACATGATGGTTAGGTTTCTCTTCCATATCGATATTTTCACATATGTGGAAACCTAGTGATTAGTTAATTTGGGTAACTGTTACGTTTCATACTTTAGTTTTTAAAGATTGGTTTTGGTATTCCTTTTTACGATGTGGGTTTCTATTAAAGAAACTTTCTATTAGTAAACCATTTATAACCCCAATGAATTTTGAGGGTTAAATTTATTTTAATGGGGGTAGAATGTAACACCCCGAGATTTTATGAAAAATATTCTTTTTAATTTTATTGGTGTCTTGTGTTATACGCTGCAAAAAAGGAGTATTGCACAACACGCAACCCTATCTTGGCTGCGTTACACGCAATCGCGACCTTCCTCGATAGTGTGTGTTGAACGCAATACCGAGTTTCACTAAACAATGATATGCTATTAAAATATTATTACAACTAGCCGTTATGAACAGTAATAACCACTTTTTGAAATTTTGTAAATTTCATCTTTCAAAATGGACTTCATTTTTGGATTCAGAATTTCAAAATTAGCCTAGGGTGAAATTTTGGTATTTTTCTGAAAACTTTCAATTTTTGATGAATAGTGAAAACACTGGGTTACTATTTAAAAACAGACTTTTTATTTAACTAATTATTTATTTTATTTAAATTTATTTTAGGTCAAAATTGATACATAATACCTATATAAGTTCAATATAATAAATTGGAGTCATTTTTTAATAATTTTAGATATATAAAAATTTTATTGACCTTTTGACCGTCTTTTACCCATCTCCAAGGAGAATTTGCAAATTTACATAAAACATAATTTTACCGCTTTTGTGAATGGAATTTCAAAAATCCGAGAGACACAGTTGGTGTCAATAAGTAAAATGTGGTTCAATGAGATGAAAATAATTTTTGGTGAATACTAACTTTTTTCTTTTATTTACCACGGTTAAAAGTAAATAGGATAATTAATGGTAAAAATGACATTATTATTACCCTAACACAAGTCATAATTATATTGGATAAGTGTGATTTGACCAAAAACAACCTTACGAATAAAATATGACCATTTAGGGCCACTTGGATTAGATTAGGACATTTATTATTAATTTATTTAAAGAAGGGTTAATATAGTTAAAATCAAAGTTTAATAAGTAAGTCATTTATAATATAGGGTTATACATAATATAAATTCGACTATAAATATTCATTAGAAATATATAAATATTTCCTACATAATTATATTTTATTTTTAATTTTTATGCTTTAAATTATTTAATTTATTTATGACACAATGATGATGCAATAATTATATTACTAATGAAATATTGACATAATTGATGTTATAAACACCCAAATAAATTTAATTTGAGACTTTTTATGAATTAAAATAATTTTATATGTTAATATGACATGTTAGTGTTGATTTAATTAAGATTTGTAGAACTAATAATTCTGTTATAATTTTCACAAAAATCAATTTCCAAATAGTGTCAAAATTGACATAAAATAGTTTTTAAAACAAATATTATATTATTAATTGTTATTATATTCCTAAAAATCTATGGTTCGTCCTAAAGACTTATATAAGGTTATATATATTAATAATAAAAACTTGGGGTTCGTTTGGCTTGTTATAGAAAGTTTATTAACCTTATAGTACAAGAACACAAAAAGACACTGTAAAAGTAAAATTATCTAACTTAAAGTTAAATCTAAATGATAAGGTTAAAATAGGAACCAAAACTTGTATAAATTCTATTGGATGAGATTATTTCGACCCATACCCACCTTAGATTCGAAATAACTCAATTTTGAGCTATTATTGACCGAATATTACTTTATAATAAAATAATATTTTTAGTTATTCCGAAGGTGCCCCTCTCTTCCCTTATAAAAGAGCACCTCCTCCCACTTTTCCTCACACCAATTTTAGCATTCAAGCTTGGAAAACCCCTACCAAATTCTCTTATACACTTTCCTATAATCATCCTAGAGGTCCTGGTCTTCTTAGAAGACCAATTTTGGTGCCCTAAGAGGAGGTCTCAAAGAGGCGCTTCAAAGAAGAGGTAATGTCTGTTACCGAATCTTTCAACTTTATTTCTTCTTCCACTTCTTCTTCTTTAGTTGTTTCATTATGAAGTAATAACATAAGTATAACTTATATACTGATATGTTATTATAATTATGAAACAACCCTATTTCACCATCTATCAATCCTACGGAAAACGAAATCACCACGCGCGCGTACGTACGGAATACCGTCTCCACGCCGTGGTGAAATCTGTTTTTCCACCAAAACCTTACATGGATGGGTATAATGGTGTAAAGAATTACTATATATGGTTATTATAACATAATATTGTTTCTGATATATTATACCATCCACTGCAATTCTATTCAATAATCATGGGAATGATATCATTGCTCGTGCGTACGTACGGAATACCATCTCCACGACGTGATGAGATTCATTCTCAATGGTTAACCATTCATACAAGATTATAAAGTATATATAATAAGTAATCCTGAAATATATGAAATAATAATTCTACTGTATTTATGTATATATATATGTATGTCATCTATTTAGTTTCATTCAATTCAACAATGAAACAAAAACATCGTTCATGTGTACGTACGGCCTACCATCTCCATGCACGGTGTATTTCATTCCTTTTATCGATATATAATATATATATGTATATGATGAATATATATTATATATAAATCATGTTTTATATTATGATATTATGTAAATCAGGTTATAACTATTAATATCAGGAATGACAAGTCGAAACATATACGATAAAGGAAATGATTTTACCCAAAACGCTGCTTTAACATGGAATTTACAAAAGAACGGGTAATATAAAGTTATAAGTGAAACATATATGACATCATAACAATGAATATGATTATGCAATAAGACAATGAAATTATTTAAATAATTATACAGGAGGTTTGGATACGTATGAAGCATATCGGACCTAAGGTAAGGGATAATTTTGCAAATCTCATTTTTATCTGAGATTTCTTATTCATAAGTATTTACTGGGGTTATTTATATCATCCATGTCCATGTTTTATAAAAGTATTTTCATGTATGTTTAAAGTCCTTTTTATCTATTTTGACTTTTACTACATGGTATGTAAGGAATATTTCTTTTTTTTTACGTTACGAGGTACTTTTTTGACTTTTCTGGCAAAAGTACAAGAAGAATGTTTTTTATCTTATACGGCATGAAAGGATTTTTATGGTTTTATAATGCCTTATTTTCGTGAAGCCTCCTCCAAAATATTTCATTTCTATTTTCAATAAAATCATTTAATTTTAAAATTGAATGACGTTTTGTGAAATGAAAGTGATTTTGAAGATGAAAGGATATTTTCCTCAAAAATTCATTTCAAATGTTTTATCAAAACCATTTTCCATCTAAGATGAAATTATTTCATATGTGTATGATTCAAGTTTAATGTCTCTATGATTTAAATGGTTTCACTTTTATTATGATGAAATGTCCATTTGTTTTATATGGATTATGAAATGATGTGATGATGTTTATGAAACCCATTTTATTCTTTGGGTTATGGTGAATGTTTTATGTTTATTTTGTGGCAAAAGTAAGAATTATTTCAATATGAGATGGGTGGGACCTATATCTCACTCCAATGCATTGGGTAATGATTTATATGTCATGATATAGACATGGATGGAATGGTAAGTTAATCTGGTTTAGTATTACCGGACTGGAATGAGGAGTGAACTCGATTTAGAATGGGACTTTGTCCACTAAGATGGTCTTGGCAGCAATGCCTTGGCTACTATGGAAATCATTACATGTGATTAATGGATGCCACAATTACATGTTTTATTCCCATGCTATTTTATCATTATTTATGTACCATTATGATCTATGCCTTATGTACTTCCATGTTTTATGTCGTTGCTCTAGATGTTGATGTTTAAACATTATGTTCATGTTTTTAAGTTCAATTGTATATGGTATATTTTATTTTATCCATGCTTACCCTTACTGAGTATTTAAGATCACCCTTTTTATGTTTTATTTTCCCCCAGGATTAAAAGAACGGTTCTAGGTAAAGAAACAAAATGTGGAAGATCTTTATGGGAGATGTTGAATATCTTTCACCACGATTAGAAGATTACGTTCCATGTTTCCAAAGACACTAAACTATTACGGTCCTTGTGTGTCTGTTTTTGTTATGTTTTTTGTATTCCGAAAAAGTAATGTAATATCTATATACGTCAAGCTTCGGGTCTCTACACATATACCATGTGTATTTGTTTGACTGCAAATAGAAATTTCTTAAAAACAAATTCATAATATTGGTTTTTTACAAATAAAAATTTCAATCCTATTGTATTAGACATTTTATTTACAAAAAAAATTAAAAACTTCAATCATGTATTAATGTTTAATATAAATGATAATGTTTCAAAATTAAACTAATGAGTGTGTCATGATGGTTATGGAAATATAATAGAAAAATAACTTGAGAAGTGTTCATGAATTCTATATCTAAAACAAAAATATATTAAAATTCTGCCATTAAAAAATTATATAGTTTTATTTCAATAAATCTATTTAATTCTATGATCATATCCAAGAAAAATCATACTATTATTTACATTACTCATTGAATTATATTGTCATAAAATTACATACCAAGTATTGATGTTGATTTATTTTACTTCAGACATACATTTTTACAATTAACTTTTTGATTTTCATTATAATTATTTTTAAAATACTAACTTATATTTCTATTTAAGATAAAAGAATTATTATTGAGTTTCTCATTATCATGAGAATGATTCTTTTTTATTAAAAATATTTCTTATTTGTTTTATTTATTACCTTACATACATAAAAATTAATATATTATTTCATTTTAATTTTTCTTTTATTTTATTCTAATCATTATTTATAGATTTCTCAAATTCATAAAAATTTTCCCAAATTAAAACAAAAATTACTCTCCTCATTTAAAATAAACATGAAATATATGATAACAATCTTATATTAGGTTCTATATTTTTCTATGTAATTAAAACCCTCAATGAATCTTCATCCTGATTCAAAATTTCTTTGACATTTATTCTTATATATATTATTAATTAATTATTTATATAATATTTATTTTTCATATGTTATAATCGCTTTCATTATGTATTCATAGAATTTTTGATATGATGTTTTGAAATTATAATTATAATTTCCTGTTCTATTTATTTTTTGAAAATAATTTTGAAAATATTTAATAAATAACCTTTTGAAACCATTTATAATGTCTTATCTAATTACACTACATTCAAAAAATGAGAAAATTTATACTTTAATTCCCCTGAATATCATAATATGATGAGTTTTAGATATCATTAATATAATTAAAATATTCCTTTAATATTCCTTTTATTTTAGTAGTTTAATCTTAAAATATTTAATTTACTACTGTTTATATTGAATGAGTATGTGATGAATTTATCTAGAGTATAATATTTAAAATGGTTCCCATCCTCAGTAGAATCCTTTCAGGATTTCCACATGACATATAATGATTAAGAACTATTAAAAATTATTATCTATTGATTTCCTTAGACTAATCATGTAATTTACTATGATCTTAAATCTACTAATCTTCTGTCTAAAAATATTTATTCTCTCCACTATATATCTTTGAATTAAATTGCCTATGCACCATGATTGGTTCTGTTCAACATGTCTATTTCATTCTCTGTAAGAAAAAAAATTCTTCCTATTTCATGAGTAGTATTACAACTATATTCACAAAAAAAATATTCTTACTAGTGCATCAATATAATATGTTAAAAACTATTACACAAAAAAATTCCATGGTTTCATCATTAAAAGTAATGGAATTGGGATATATCTCATGTAGTTTGGATGGTTTTACTATAATAGAATATTTTTCAACTCTATGGTTAATGGTGTAAACATAAATTAGATATTGGATATTTTAAAAACCACTACCACCAATGTAATGTGTTCTTGAACTAATACATTAATTAATTTGAGTAAGACCTCCCTTGTATAATTTTATCATATGTTTATGCATTTGATTCTAGGAAAAAATATTCATGTGAATAAATTAAAATGTTAAAATTAAATAAAACTAATTTTTTTTCTATTTTTAGATGTCCACGATTTCAATAGAGGTTGAATTAATGGATTTATGAAATAAATTTTAAAAACATGAAAATCATTATTGTGGTAGTGAAATTTTATGGTAACATAGATCTATGTTACCTTACCAACACATTTCAGACACATATAATCCTTGAGATGTATGGTATTAACCTGAATTATATAACATTTATGGACATTAAAATTCCCTAAAACATATCATTTTAATGTGTAATTTAATGACCCAAACATTTGAAAAATATTTTGTTTAATAAAAATGTTTTTTTACAATGTCATAATAAATAAATACAATAAGTATAAATTAAATTCCACCATTCAGTTTTGAGGGTTATATTATAGTTGGATAACATGACCATTAAAACCAAAAATATTTTTAATGCTATAATTACTATTTATAAAATGATAATGGGTAATTAATTTATAAATTACAGTCAATGGCCTCATCTAGTAGACTCAATCCATACAAATTCCATTATTTTAGAGCTTGGGAAGTAGGTAGCGACACAATGATTTACTCTAGACCAATCCCAAGATGAGATTCATTATAATAATCTTGAACAAAATCCCTTACAGAGGAAGTTCAAGTTAGTGGAGATTACCACACGGGTAATGTTATTTGAGATGCCCCAAGAGTCTATCACCATGGCACAAACGTACAATTAGGTCATATGAGACTATTTTAAGGGGTTATGATTCAAGGACCAGTTACCTAAAGTTTAATCTTATTGTTTAAATAAAATTGTTATCTCATCGTTTTCGTTTTAGGAATATTTTTTCATAATAATTGTGATAGAATTTAATAAATTGATTTTTAGGATAAAAATTGTTATTTTGTTTTTATATTAAAATAATTATCTTTTAAAATGATTATTAGAATTAAAAATATTTATAAAAATACTCCTTTTTAATTACAAATGATAATATAATTTTATTTTTTCAAGCATCTAACATTTTACGATCCATGTAACTATAAATGTTTTGTACGCTATTATTTTTAATAATCAGGTATTATATAGTTAAAAATTAGATTTCACGTATATAGAGATTTATAATGGTAAAATAAATTTATATTTTTAATTCATAACATCGATATTTAGTTAAAGTGAATTTATGAGAATTTTATAAAATACGTTAGTGTTTAATGAATTGTAGAAATATTGTTTGAGTTTTTTAGTATATTTAATGAAATCATAGGTATTTCATAATGATTTAACGATTAATAAAAAAAAATTTCAACTCATATTTGTTAAATTAACATAATAGGTGTCTCATGTGGCCTATACCATGAGAAAATACCATGGGAAAGCACAAGGTTTTTCAAATACCACTAATGAGGTGTCCATTGAAATTAATACAAATTTATGTCTCCTTTACAAAAAATATCCACATATTCCTTCATTTATCTTCATTCCAAATTCATCCTCCTAGATGTTGTGCTAGTCTTTCCTCATAATGAGTCCTCTGCAGTTTCCCATAATCCACCAATGTCCTTATCTTCGAGTTTTAGAAGTTAATCTTCAAGGTAAGGGAATTCCCAACGTATCATTTCCTTTCAAGTTATTTTTTATGTGGTATGTCTTTAATGTAATGCCCCGACCCAGTTACCCAGATTCAGTGCATTATTGCGTAACATTGGCATGATAACAATGATCAAGTCTCGAATGACTGATTAGTCCAGTAGCCTTGAAACAATAGATACATCCATAAGTTTTACATTACATCATAAAGTATTACAAAACTACAACAACATCTTGTCTTCATATCCCCTCATATTAGCCCTTCAATTCATTCATAAAATACTTCTTCACATCCTGGAAAAATTAAAACATTGAAAGGGGTGAGGTCAGATTCTCAGTAAAGATAACAATATAGCAGAAGCTTTCATAAATAAACATAATCATTTAAGATAATGTATAACTAAAACAAAAGCCTTTTAAACTTGAACTTCAACATAAAATGGAAAATGTAAAATGAGATAATTCTATTTACTTATTCACATGGATATTCTACTGGTCGAATAACCACATGAATTATCAATAACCACTTTCATAATGATGGAATGCATAATGCCAGACTATCATAACCACGTATCCATGGCCTCGTGCCAAGACTACAAAGAAGATTTTGTCAAGGCCTCGTGCCAAGACACTAGTTAGTCTCATGAGACCTACCGATGCATCGAGGAGCTATAGCGGGCTCCACCCATCAGTTATTAAGTCCAATGAATTTCTCATATGAACAGGTTTAAACATATCATAAACCATAACATAATCGTATCACATTAAACATGCATAAAGGAAACATAACATTTCCAAATTTCAATCACAAGATATCAATACAACACATTGATAAAAAAACACTTTCAAACCAATTTTCAATACCAAAATAAATGAAAATTAAAACTTTGTAATTATTTTTCATTTAAAAAAAGTTATGGCTTGTAGAGGATTCCAAAACTCAAATAATGGTCACCGCGGTAGAGAAGGCGTTGTCGCCGCATACGTACGACAAAAAAACATTCTTTTTTTTCATTTAGTAGAATGCTTCGTATAAAAAGATTCATTTTGAATTAATGTAAAAGTCAAAGGGGTTTATACACCGTATAATGAAAAGTTGTGTATAAAACAAAATATGCCTCAATGAAAGGAGATTGAGGCAAAGTCCATTACAAAGATCATTTTTTAAAATAAAATAGATCTATTACGTGTATTTACTATAAGTAAACAAAAAGAAAGTACAAATACATAATAGGACATAATAATATCATGACATAATTTGAAAGATGGAGATTATCCCAAAGAATTGAAATTGGGTTAAGAAGTTCCCTTACCTCATGTCTGACTTCACTCAACCATTCTTTAATCTCCTGAATACTAAAATAGAGTTAATTTATATTTTATTAAGATATTTTTTCAAGTTCATTAATCCTTTAACCCAAATAGCGTGTTTTTAAGAAACAATATATATCAAAAGATTGACAATTATTTATGTCCAATTTCAAAGTGAAATTAATTTTGATGAGTACCATTGGATAAAACGGAAAAAATATATTATAATTATAATTTAAAACCACTAAATAGTATACTTTATCAGAATAAATTATTTTGATTTAAAAATTTGTTTTTAAGTATTTTTCACTATTCATAAAAAATTGGAAGTTCTCAGAAAAATAACAAAAATTCAACATAGGCTAATTTCGATATTCCAAATCCAAAAATGAAATCCATTTTGAAATATAAAATATATATATTTTTAAAAAGTGGGTATTACTATTCATAATGGCTATTTTGATTGGTCGCGGTGTGTCAGAATCTTGAACTTGCGTACAATGCAAGCTATTGCAATTTTGAAAGAGAAGCGTATCGTTGAAGCTCGAGGTGTTACATTTTCCCTTCCTTAAATAAATTGCGTCCTCTCAATTTGTAATTTTTATTTGAAAATTTAATGTTGAAAATAGAAAATACCTTTGTGGAAAACCCACATCGAAAATAAGGTTAATAAAATTAAGCCTTAATAAGAGGGAAATGGGAATGAAAAGGTCACCACCAAATTATGATCTTCATAAGGAGAACATTGGTGGAAATTAGAGACATATAATTGGAGGAAAAATGTAAATATTTTTAGGGAGTGATTGAGGTCATCAATCAAAAACAAGTGTAAAATTGAGGGCCTCAAAGCCTTCAATCTATGTTGATTTAGAATATTACCAGTTCAACAAGACATAATGTATTAGGATAACACATTTTTTGTTTTATTATCCATTTACTAAAGTTTAAGAATTAATTTATTCATAGAATAAGAGATAGGTATATATATATTTATGCTTGAAAAGTAGAGTTTCAACCTTCAACTAATTTCTACCACAAACTCGTCTTTCACATAAAAAGATAATAGAACTCAAAAATATTATATTTATCCTAATTGTACAAGGTTCAAAATATTAACACATACCATTTAGATTAGGAAAACTATTTTGTAATAACTAGGGACTCCTTGTAGGCTAGTGGTAGGTAATAAAGGCCTATCGCACTATGGTTGTGGGTTCGATTCCTTCAGCTTTGTCCGATGCGATGGGTTATCCCCCGACCCACATGTTGTCCTTTTCCTTAAACTATAGTGTTATAATATTCCCAAAATAATATTCAGAAAAATATTAAACTTAAACAATACTATCCAAGGTTCATCTTAATCCATTCCATACTTTATAGTTATCCAAAATACTTCTGTCCAACTCACAGTCAAAATTTTATAAGGAAGGTAAACATAATGAAGATCCTTTTTCCGTGTAACAACATGTGAACACCTTCATCATGTATTCTTTTAAAACATTGCAACATCCTGAATTACCATAAATACTTATTGATTACATTCATGATCTCGTATTCCTTATATAATACAAGGTATACTCCTTTTATCCAAAAATGTATTCAAATCATTAATCAGTTTCAAGGAAGTTAAGAATATCCAATATAATTTGTCCAAATCAATAATGTATTATTCCAAAATCACTATCTCGGTATCAGAACCATATTATGGTTTATCTTTCTCTCAACCATATATTTTACAAAAAATTAACCTGCTGTGGAGTCACTTTTCTTGGTTCCACACAATCTCAAGTCCTTGATGAAATAATACTCCAGTACAATCCTTATATACTCCATAATTATTACAACCAGTATATCATTGATACAACACTCAAATGGCAAAATTCTTTAATAAAAACATAAGAACTCTAATCATTCATCCTCATCTGTGGTAGTATCACAACTTGATTATTATCCAATAACATCATTTGGGGCATACTCTGATGATTTGGACATTGGTTTGCGTAGTGTCCCCACTCCATTCAGATGAAGCATTGTACATTTGAAACCTTTTTCTTACCCTTGCAGTCATGCACATGGTGTCTTTTTACTCCACACTTATAACAAACTCACATTCCCTTCATGAAAGTTCCAAGGTGTTTTCTCCCACAGTTATCACATATTGGAAAATTCATCTTTTTCCTCATCCCTTTATCCATCATTCTCTCTTCCATCCATTTCTTCTCTTTCTACACTTCAAAGCCATAAGACACAGAGAATTATTTACTTATCTTATTAACACATGATACTATTTTTTTATATGTTGAGAACACATAGGAGACTATTTCTGTTCTAAATGTTGGCTTAATACCATGAAAGATATGATCCTTCTTACTCTTTGGATCATACGTATTGATGGAGTTCACATTCCTTCTACTGGGCGCAATTTCTATACAATGGCATAAACTAGGTTTGTCAATGAATTGCAATGAATATTTCCAAACTTGTAAAATACTTAATGTAAATTGAACCATTTATGGATATAATCTATAATCATAAAAAAATTTCTTTGCGGAATTATATACTCATAAACCCTTCATAATGGTTTGTAAAAAAATGAGAATTATCCTAAGCATATCCCTCGGGAGTGTCGTAACCAAGAGTGTAGCAAGGTCCATTGTCGTGCACCAGTTCCCGTTCGAGTATAGCTCAAAGCGGTGATTTCCTGTTTTACCCCTAGGTACATCTGTGCCAGAGCCGCCACTACCTTCTCATATCCAAACAGGGATGTATTGCTCAGAATACTCACAAAATCCTTATAATACCAAAATTCTATGATGTTTTTCTATACTAATCATCAAAGTCTATCTTAGGGATATGTACTCTAATTAGAGTTTATCTAAATCCAGCTTCCAGGGTTAGTACAAAACTGCCTCTGATACCAACTATAACGCCCCGACCACAGTTACCCAGAGTCGGTGCATTATTGTGTAACATTGGCATGATCACAAAGATAAAGTCTTGAAAGACCGATTAGTTCAGTAGCCTTGAAACACTAGTTACATTCATAAGTTTTACATTACATCATAAAGTAATACAAAACTAAAAAAACATATTGTCTTCATATCCCCTAATATTATACCTTCAGGTCATTCATAAAATACTTCTTCACATCCTGGAAATATTAAAACATTGAAAGGGGTGAGCTCAGATGCTCAGTAAGGATAACAATATAGCATAAGCTTTCATAAATAAACATAAACATTTAAGATAATATATAACTAAAACAAAAGCCTTTTAAACATGAACTTCAACATAAAATTTCAAATGTAAAATGAGATAATTCCATTTACTTATTCACATGGATATTCTACTGGTCGAATAACCACATGAAATATAAATAACCACTTTCATAATGATGGAATGCATAATGCCAGACTATCATAACCATGTAGCCAAGGCCTCGTTCCAAGACTACAAATGAGATTTTTTCAAGGCCTCGTGCGAAGACAGTTGATTTTCTCATGAGACCTACCGATGCATCGAAGAGCTATAGCGGGCTCCACCTGTCACTTATTAATTCCAATGCATTCCTCATATGAACAGGTTTAAACATATCATAAACCATAACATAATCGTATCAAATAAAACATGCATAGAGGAAACATAACATTTCCACATTTCAATCATAACATATCAATACATCACATTGAAAAAAACACTTTCAAAACCATTTTCAATACCAAAATAAAAGAAAATTAAAACTTTGAAATTATTTTTAATTTAAAAAAAGTTATGGCTCGTAGAGGAAGATGAAACTCAAATAATGGTCACGACGGTGGAGAAGTTGTTGTCGCCACATACGTACGACAAAAAAACATTTCTTTTTTTCATTTAGTAATGTGTTTCGCATAAAAATATTCCTTTTGAATTAACGTAAAAGTCAAATGGGTTTATACATTGTATAAGGGAAGTTGTGTATAAAACAAAATATGAATCAATGATAGGAGATTGAGACAAAGCCCCTTACAAAGATCATTTTTTTAAATACAATAGATCTTTTCTGTGTATTTACTATAAGTACACATAAAAAAGTACAAATACATGATAGGAAATAATAATATCATACATTATTTGAAAGTAGGAGATTAACCCAAAGAATAGAAATTGGGTTAAGAAGTTCCCTTACCTCGTGTCTGACTTCACTCGACCGTTCATTAATCTCCTAAATAATAAACGAGAGTTAATTTATAATTGATTAAGAACCCTTTTCAAGTTCATTATTCCTTTAATATCACTTATTACCATGTTATGAACATTATGTAATTATTTATGTTAATAACGGTCATTTTGTCGATCTTTGTACTTGAGTCAAAAATAAACTTCTTTTAATTACCAGTTGTTTATGTGTTAGAATATCCATTATATCCAGAATTATATTCATGATTTAGATATAATATATATCATATATATCCAGTATATACATTCATTCATTATATTATGTAAAAATTAGAGGTAAGAAATGAAATGCATCGTTCATTGAGACTGTAATCCGTACGTACGCATGAACGCTACTTTCATTTCTTTTTCATATTTAATGGAATGAAATCATAATGATATAAAGGTATATTATAATTCCAGTATAATATCATATATAAAATCATTTACTCCATCATTTATACATACCACATATGGTATTAACTATTCCAATCACTTTGAGGGGGCGGTAGTCCGCACATCCTAAAATGAAATTATCACTTTTACCCATAATGGAAATCATAAAGGTATGCCATAAATGAGAAATACATAAGAATTAGGAAAACATAAAAATAATATATATCATATATAAATATAGTGACATCTTATTGGCCACCATGAGAGGTGTTAAAAGAAGATTGAACAATCATCGTTTCGTTAGGCAGAAATTCGCCAACCATAGAAATAGTACGTTCTTTAACCATTAGACGAAGGTGTGTGAAAGTGTAAATCAAATCCTTCTCATAAAAACATCCTAGTATATTTAAGATACTGGTTTTGTTACAAAATAATTTAATAAAAAGAGTTTAAGGGTTTGGAGAAGCAAAATAATATGAAACAACGTAAGAGAAGTCGTTACCTTTAAATCGGGTAACTCCCCTCAGTTTGAACCAAAATGGTTTCTTGAAGATATTTCTGCCTAAGGTAAGACTTCTAGGATGAAGGGAGGTATGTTGAAAGAGTATTCTAGCAGATGTTGGCTGAGCCAAATGGCTTTGATGGTGTCATTAAGGTGGTAGAGGAGGGGGCCTTTTATAAGAGGAGAGGAGGGGAACTCTTGGAAAGTCGGGAAATGTTACATTATTATGAAATGATTTTCGGATTTTAAAGGTCCCAAAATGCTTTATTTCGAGGATAAGGTGATAAGGGTTCGAAATCTACCCATAAAATAGGTTTTTTTACAAGTTTATGTCTTAGATTTTATACTTTCTTTTCATTTTGTTTAAATCCTTAATTAAGGAGGTAATCATTGAATCATTATGGTGTCATAAAAATTGTAATTTATTTAATGTATAAAAATTATAAAAAAAATAATGATGTAGGAAATAGTTTTTTCTTTCTAATAAACATTTATAGTCGAAAAGTTAACTTATATAACCACATGTAATAATTGTTTTAGTAAAACAGCACATGTTTGTGACAATTTTATTTTACTTTAAATAAAAAGTTATTAATGTCATTTTCTTACCCAAGTGGATCCAGGGGGTCCCAAAGTTGACCCATGGATTTTTTTGGTCGGAAATGACTCATCCAATAAGTGTAGGACAAATTTAAGGGTATTTTCATATTTTTATAATATCATTTTTATCTTAAATTTCACTAATTACGTTTAATCGCGATTAATTAAACTTAAAAGTTACTATTCACCAAAAAATCATTTTAATCCCACTGAACCAAATTTTACTTCCTAATGAAAACCATGTATGTCGGATTTTCGATAATCAAATCACAGAAGTGGTAATGATTCATTTGATTGAAATATTAGTTTTTTAACTACCACTTAGTGGTTTCACTATTCATCAAAAATTGAAGTTTTTCAGAACAATGCCAAAATTTCACCCTAAGCTATAATTGATATTCCGAATTCAAAAATGATGTCTATTTTACAATATTACAAACATATAAGTTGCATTAATTAATTTTATAATTAATTCCCACTATCACAACAAATAGCATGTTTTTAAGAAACAATATATATCAAAATATTGACAATTGTTTATGTCCAATTTCAAAGTGAAATTAATTATAATGACCACCATTGGATAAAATGGTAAAAATATATTCTAATTATAATTTAAAACCACTCAATAGTATAATTTATCACTATAAATTATTTTTTAAAAAAACTTGTTTTAATGTATTTTTCACTATTCATAAAAAATTGGAAGTTCTCAGAAAAATACAAAAAATTCAACATAGGCTAATTTCCAAATTCCGAATCCAAAAATGAAGTCCGTTATGAAATATAAAATATATATAATTTCAAAAAGTTAGTATTACTATTCATAATGGCTATTTTTATTGGTTGCGGTGTGTTAAGAACTCGAACTTGCGTACAATGCAAGCTATTGAATTATTGAAAGAGAAGCGTATCATGGATGCTCGGGGTGTTAAATTTCAAATATCCATTCCATATTCTTATTTCCATTATATTCATTCCATATATTGTATTATGATTATTTTATGAATGGGTGACCCCTATCTCCTCTCATTTAAATGTTTTAAAAAACCAAGTTCCATACCCATAATGTCGAATAATTTTAATAACAAAACAATATCCTTTTTCCAAAGAAAATATTTTATTTTCATTATATGAACTCCCCAACCTATTTAATTTCTCTATGTATTCATAAATAAATAAATTTTTTATTTTATATTGTAATTGACCTAAATAAAACCCCCATTCCCTTATTTGGGTTATAAGTTTCATATTGATCATGTTTCTATGAACTTTTTAAAAACACCATGATTTTGATTTAAAAAATAATTCTTTTATTATATTTGTGTAATTTATTAAATTTTTTATTATGATCTATGTGGACAACATGAATATAAATACATATTAATGGTGTGCCTTTATAGTTCTCCAATACAATGGGTGAATAAATTAATCTCTAGAGATGATAGGTTTTATGATACCTTGGTGAATCACCTTGGTAATATTTATGATAGCTTGGGGATAAACATCGGTTATATGAATATTAATGTATAAAATAAAATTTTTTGCCCCTTTTTTAAGATATTTCTCTTATTATTATTGTTAAAAAATTCATCTTTCTCATACGTTTATTAAGTCCTTCATATTCTTTCTGATATTTCTCAAGTTCACATGTAAACTATATTACTTGTTTCCCTTACATGGCCTTATTATCACCCATTACATTGAATTTTTGTACCCAGGTTATGAGATGTAATTAATATACTTTGGATGAACCATTAATAATTCTTTTATTTTGGATAAAAAATGTTGTAATTTTTCCTTTACTATTTACCATATTTCTATGACACTGAAAATTATAAGATCCTGCGTTTATAAAATTTCATGTAAAGTTATTTAATAAAAAGGAGGGATTACATAGTTGGTATCAAAGGATTGTTTACTTATTTATGGAAATTGGGATTTGAAATAATTTGGAAGAACCCTATAGAATATACTAAATATAGGAAAAACATCATCTTATTTGGGAGAAATCTTATGTAATTTTATTCTGAACAAATAAATCCATATTTTTATGTGAACAAGTGGGTGTGGATAATGAACAGATGTATCTAGGGGTAAAACCCAAAAAAACCCACATTGAGCTAGAATTAAATGGGAACCGCTGATGACAACGAGCTTTACAGTACTCCTGCTTTGAAACTCCCTGGGGATGTGTTTATTTAATCACAATCTTTTTAGGAACCATTATGAAGTATATATGGAATATTTAATTTTGATAACGTGTTTAAGCATGATGATTTATGATACAAGTATCCATTATCGTTAAAATATTCTTAAATGAAACAAGTTTATCACCATTTTTTCTTCTTTTAGAAAATGGTTTCAAATATAAGGAACCATGAAAATTATGACAACAATGGACCATGCGATGACCACCCTCTGATAGAAGATAGAATGGAATATTTCATTGTAATAATGAATCAAATGACTCATGTAATAGGAAATAACTTAAACCAAGATGAGAGAATTATTTCACCAAGAAGGTAACAACATTCCATTGATTCCTTTATGAATTAACAAAAATCAATGTTCAGTGGATCTACATGACCATTGATTGTTGAACAATGTATATTCTCTATAGAAATTTTTTTTTGTACATCATATTTTTGAACAAGATATAGTCAACATGGGTTTTTACCACATAAAGGGAGAATCTAATCAGTTTTGGGTGTTTATTAAAAACCCAAGGCGACAAGGGGAGATTGAATTTAAAGAAGGGGAAGAGTTTAGAGGGACCTTCTTCAATAAGTATTTCCCTCGTTCGATGAGAACAAAAACAGAGAAGGAATTTCTCAAGCTAAAGCTGAAAGGGAAGGAATCTGTGGGAAGATATGAGATGAAATTCACAAAACAATTCTTGACACTCCTCAATCATTGTCATTGATCATAATGGAAAGGATGATATATTCATTGGCAAACTAAGACTTCATCTGCAGAAAAATATACACTAACGAGACGATTATATCTATAAGGGGATCGTGCAGAGTGACATAATAGTCGAACTGGAGTTCGGTGAGATGTATTGGTCTCACAAATCCAATGAAATGAATTGATCAGTGGATCAATGATTGGGGAGGATAATTGAACAGGGAATATGAGGAATGAAAGTGAAACATTCCACTTGTAATAATTATCAGAAGAAGCATTCATGTGAATACCTACTTGAGAGTGTAAAATTTTATTAGTACGATAGAGACGGCCTTATCAATTGGGATTATTATATTGGGGTGAAGCAGAATATTCACAATACTAAATACAAATGGAATATGGTGAAGTACCTACCTAAATCCCAATGAATTATGTGAGGGATGTTAAGGAACATTGCCAATAATTATTTAAATCTGAGGGTAGTGGAAGGTGATAACCATCAGCATTATAAAAGGCTAGTGGAGAAATGGCATGCTTTTTCTATCACGACATCTGAAGTTGAAGCTCTAAATAATGTGGTGGAAATTATTCTTGTAGTTCTGTAAATGATAGAATGTAATTGGTTTGACTCTATTTCTACAAATTACATTATTTCCTTCAAGTTTTCAAAGAATAATGAATTAATTCCTAAACACCTAAAAGTAGAGTTATCAATCAGGACTCGTTGAGTGACTATCCAAGAATCAAAATTGTTTTTAAACACTTGTATTTAGATTAGAAAAAACAATATTATTGCAAATATATTATTCATTCCCATGATAGAATTTGACATTATACTAGTGATGGATTGATTGTCAAATTATAATTCAAAGAACAAATTTAAAAGAATGGAAATATCAGTAGTATTGAATGGATAACCTATAGTTTTCTTCCAAGAAGAGATATCTCGACCTGATCATTGTCTAGAAGTGCCTCTGGTAGCCCTCATTATGAATATTATTAGTGAAGAAGAACAATAAATTAGAAATATAAGGATAGAGAAGGTCCCCATCATTTAAGAATACATTGAAATATTTCTGAAAGAGTTACCCCAAACGTCCCCAAAGAGAGAGGTAGTGTTCTTCAATGAACTGATGTCGGGTTCAAATATGGTTTCAAAAATCCCGTATAGAATTGAGAATGTGTAACTAGTGGAATTGAAGAATAAAATCCAAGATCTTTTGGATAAGTGGTTTATCCTGACAAGTGTGTCTCCTTGGGGATCACCCATTCTATTTGTGAAGAATAATGATTGATCAATGTGGTTATACATTGAATATAGAGAACTAAATGGGATCACAGTAAGAAACAAGTACCCTCTTCAAAGAATTGATGATTTATTTGACCAACTTCTTGGGGATCAGTTCATTTCGAAGATTATTTTTCGATCTTGTTATCATAAATTGAGGGTCAATAATGTATATATTCCAAAGACATCCTTCTGATCAGAATATGGGCATTCTGAGATTGTTGATATGCCCTTCAGATTGACTAATGTACTGGGTATTTTTATAGACATGATGAATATAGTGTTTATATAATACCTTTATAACATTGTGGATGTTTTTATTGACGATATTCTGAAATATTCCAAAATTAGGGAGGATCATGAATATCATATACGGGTTTTATTTAAAACACTAAGGAAGGAGATGCTACTTGAAATGTTTAGAAACTATGAGTTTTGGTTATAGAATGTTTCTTTCATGGGGAGAATTATAACCAATGATGGAATATTTATTGACCCTTCAAAGGTAATGGTTGTAGAGGATTGGGCTCATCCTTCAACAGTGATTGAGATTCATATTTTCCTTGGTTTATCAGTTTATTATATGAGTTTGTGAAAAACTATTTACTCCTTTCAAATCTACTAAACATCTTTACATGAAGAGGGGTTAAGTTTATATGAACAGTGGAGTGTGAGGATTGTTTCCAAGATATTAGGAAGTGATTGGTTACTGCACCCATGTTAACTCTTCCCTCAATCAATGAAGGAATCATCATTTTTATTGATGTATCTTCAAAGAGCTTTGGTACATCCTCATCAAAAATGAAAAAATTATTAATTATACTTCTCAATAGTTGATGAATGATGAGTAGAACTATCATAAAAATTATTTTGAGTGGGAAATGTTTGTTTTTTCTGATGATATGGAGGCACTATATTGTTGGTGAAAAGTGTTATATATACACAGACCATCAAATTTTGAAGTATATTATCACACAAAAAGAATTGAAAATGAGATATAGGAGATTGATAAAACATCTTAATGCCTATGATTGTTCAAATCATTATCATCCTAGATGAGAAATCATTGTAGCTAGTGAATTAATTATGAATAACCTTATTGTTCTAGCAATGACGAGGATTCAAGGATATCCCTTGATCAAAGACAAAGTAAAACGTGACATGGTAATTATAAGGGAAGTTATATCATTAACCCTGTCCTAAATGATATCTCAACTGTCACTAATACAGAAGATCAAGAACACTCCAAAAGAAGCTCTTTTGATACAGAAGAATTTTGAGGCTTTGAAGGATGGTAAGTTTGCTGTGTTCAATATTGATTAAGAAGGTGTACTAAAATTTTGTGCAAGACTATGTGGTCAATATATTCATGAAATAATGATGTAGATGATGGATGAATATCATAGCTCAAAATTATATATACGTCATGGAAGCAAAAAAATGTATCGAGGACTTCGTGATCATTATTGGTGGGTTAATATGAAAATGGTTATTGCTTACTACACTACATGGTGCATGTTGTGTCAACTAGTGGAGGAAGAGATGCAACATCCTAAAATGGTATTACTACCACTACCCATACCAGCATGGAAGTGGGAAAATAGAACTATGGACTTTGTCACTAGTCTCTCATTCTCTTCTATAGAAGACAATGTGATATCAGTTATAGTGGATCAACTCACCAAGACTAACCATTTTATCTATATTTGGGAATATTTCTCTCGTGAATATATTTCCATGATTTACATGAAGGAACTAGTAAGGATATATGGATTTTCACCTTATAACATATATGGTCCTGATCCGAGGTGCACATCAAAATTCTGTAGAAATATTCAACATGATCTGTGTACCGAATTGAATTTCAGTATACCCTATCACCCCAAAACCGATGTCCAATATGAAATGACAATTTATATTCTCAAGGACATGTTATGAAAATCCAAAATGGAATTTAACACTTCATGGGAACAAAATCTCACATTAGTTGAATACTCTACCAACAACAACTTTCATTTGAGCATTGAAATCGATCCCTATGAATCTCTATATGGGAATTAAATTAAAAATCCTACTTTTTGGTTGAAGCTAGTGATAGAAATCTTTTTAGGACTGATCTTATGCAGGAGATGGCAAAAAAGGTTCATTCCATCCAACAACACAATATGGTTGATCATAGTTTGTATAATATCTATGTGTGTAACCGTCAAATGCACTTACACTTTGATGTTGGTGACACGTTCTTCCTTCGAATTTCTCCATGGATGAGAGTCAAGTAGATTGAAATGAATGGGAAGCTCATCCCCAGGTATATTGGCCCCTATGAGATCATTGATCACATAGGATCATTGGAATATTGACTTTCACATCCTCCAAATATATCTCAAGTTTATAATGTATTCAATGTATCCCTCTTGAGGAAGTATATACCTAACCATTCACATGTACTAAATCCATAAGTTTTATAATTAGAACATTAAATATCTGTTGTGGAGAAACTGGGGAAGATCATGGATTGTAGAGACAAATTTTTACACAATAAGATTACCCACCTTGTTATAGTGTTTTGGAAGAACCTAAAATATGAAAAAGCCACATGGGAACCATAGGAGACTATAAGACAGAAGTACCCATAACTTTTCTCTTCTGAGGGTTTGAGTTGAAATTTAAGTGATGAAATCTCTTTTGGGGTGAATAATGTAATAACCCATCATTTTGAATAATATATTGTATCCGAAAAATGTATGGTTTACTATGACATAATAAATTAGTATATATAAGTATTAATTAAATGTGACAATCTGGATTTGATTGTTATATGACTGTTGGTTAATATGACCATTGTACACAATAATGTTTTTTAAAGGTAATAATTATTGTTTATAAAATATATATCTAAGGGCTCATTCTTGGAATCCAAGAGACACAGGTTCAAAACCTGGTGGAGGTGAATTTTGGGGTACTGTAGAAGTTATGAAACAGGCACAATAGCTGTAATGTAGAAGTTATTGTAGCAGTTACTCTTTGGTTTTGTAGTTGCTGAAACTATTCACCCAATTTGGGATTTTGGGCCACCAGTTTGGGCCTACAGGTCTGAAGGACCTTCGGTCCATAAAAGTCGTTTTGGCTATAGGTCCTTCGGACCATTGAGACTATGGAGTAGCCCAGTTGACACAGAGCATGCCCCAGAATAGGATCAAAGCAATAATAATATAAATAACCAGATGTTGAGCTAACCAGATCGGAAGAATTAGAGGGTATGAAAACTGCCATCGAGACCATGCACCATGAAGCTTTGTATGGGTAAATTCTATCCAATCAGCAATGCAAGGTGAGGAGCTAGGCGATCAATGATGCGGAATCTGGGGAGGGGTAGTTCTATTTTGTTGGGCGTACGGGTCATGTATTGGTCATGGTATGCCTTTGGGCCTTCGGTTCATGTATTTGATAGTCTTGTCGGGAATTGTTCCTTGGGACTTAGGGTCATGTATGGGTTTCCCTTCAATACCAAAATGGGGGATTATCCATAATAAAAACAAAAATGAAGGCCTTCGGGTCATTCAGAAAAATGATAATGGATAATTAATTCTGAAAGAAGAGTTGATGGCCTTATCCAAAAGACTATAGCTATACAAATATAATTTTTCAGAGCATAGTAAGGAGGAATTGTCACTAGGTTGTTCTCTAGACCAAACCCAAGTAGATATTTAACATGTTAATCTTGAACAAAATCACCCACAGGAGACGTTCAAGTTAGTGGGGATTACTTCTTGGTAAATGTTATCTGAGTCGCCCCAAGAGTACATCACCATCACAGACATAACCCTTAGGTAATATGGGGATATTTTAAGTTGTAATGTTTCACGGCCCTAGTAACATAAAATTTAATCCCATTGTTTGAATAAAACTGTTATTTTATAATTTGTTTTTTAAGAATAGTTTGCATAATAATTGTGATAGAATTTTTTAAATTGATTTTTAGGTAAAAAAATTATTTTATTTATATACAAAAATATTTATTTGTTAAAAAAATATAAAATTATAAAATTTCATAAAAGCACTCCTTTTTAATTTAAATTGATAAATTAATTTTTTTTTCATATGTCGAAAATTTTACAATGAATCTCACTATTAATTTTATGTCTGCTATTATTTTTAATAATCATGTATTTTTGAGTTAAAAATGAAATTTCTCATTTTTCATAGATTTATTAAGGTAAAAAAATCTATTTTGAATTAATAATGTTGATATTAGGTTACAGTTAATTTATGAGAAATTTATAAAATACTTTAGTTTTTTTTGTGAATAGTCAAAATAATGTTTCAGTTTTTGGATAAGTTTAATGAAATAAAATCTTTTTCAAAATTATTTAATGAATAATTAAAAATTATGGTGGACTATTATGTGTAAAAGCAACTCAATCGGTCTCCCACGTGTCCAATACCATGGGAAAATACCATGGGAAACCCCATGGTTTTGTAAAGACCACTAATGAAGTGACCATGGAAATTAATAAAAAAACACTCTCATTTTCTATAAATACCCACCCATTCCTTCATTTTTATTCATTCCATGTCCATTCTCCATGAGGTTCTACTTGTTATACCTTCCAAAAAGTCCTCCCAAGTTTCCCTAAAGCCCCCAACATCTGGATCTTCATGTTTTTGATGTTAATCTTCAAGGTAAGGGAGATCTCTTCTTCTTTTTTCATTAAGGATCTTTTTGATATGGTATGTATTAAAAATATCTATAGATTTTTTTATTTAAATTTTATTATGTAACTCTACTGTAACACCCCATGATTTCATAGTACGTTATTTCTTCAAAGTAATTCAATAACTTGCACTACACGCAACACCGAGTTATAGCGCAACATGACATACCAAAGAAGTCGTTCAAAAGAGGTTATGAATAATTTTAAATGAATTTTGAAAATTATATAACCCTCATAATTTTAGAATCTGTATTATGAGTTTCTTAGACAAAATGTATGAACAAATACACTATTTTCAGATAAAAGAAGTATTTTAAAAAAATGCAATTTTACCGCCTATAATTGTGATGCATTTTTAAATCCAATATTTTAAACATTTATATATAAAATTTGACAAAATAAACATCTTATTTAGAATCGGGACATAAAATTTAGTTTCAATAATGTTTTTTTTGTTTTTCTGATAACTTTCATAATTTCGTGAATAGTGAGAAATACTATATTTTAACTGATAACAACTTTTTAAATCAAAATAATTTATATTGTTAAATTATAAATTTTAATGGTTTTGAAGTATAAATAGATTATATTTTTACCATTTAATACAATTATTGTCATTGTTAGTAATTTCACATTGAAATTGGACATAAACAAGTGTCAAACTTATGGTTGTTATTATTTCTTAAAAATACGCCTTTTGGTTTTGATAGCGGGAGTTAATTTTAAATTAATAAATGCCACTTATATGTTTTAAATTTGGTAAAATAGACTTCATTATTAAATTTGTATTATCAAAATTAGCTTAGGATATTTTTTTTGGTATTTTTCTAAAAACTATTAATATTTGATGAATAGTGAGAAACACTAGGTTATATTTTAAAAACAAATTTTTATTTAAATAATTATTTATTTTATTTAAATTTATTATATGTCAATATTGATACATACTACCTATATAAGTTCAATTTAATTCATTGGAGCTGGTTTATAGTAATTTTATATATATAAAAATTTTATTGATCTTTTCACCGTCTTTTACCCACCTCATAGGAGAATTTGCAAATTAATATAAAACATAATTTTACCGCTTCTGTGAGTGAAATTTCAAAAATCTGAGAGACATGGATAATATCAAGGAGTAAAATGTGGTTCAATAAGATACAAATAATTTTCGATGAATAGTACCTTTTAAATTTTATTTACCACGGTTAAAGTTAAATAGGGTAATTCAAGATAAAAAATATATTATAATAATAAAAAATTACCTTCAAAATTATCCTATCCTTATTGGATGAGTCATGCCCGACCATGGGCATCCTTGTATCACATTTGGGACCCCATGGATCCACTTAAGAGTGATAATGACTCTTTAGATTAATTAATTTAAAGCAAAGACAAAATTGACACAAACAAATATCTTTTAGTAAATTAATTTTTACATGGGGTTAAATAAGTTATATTTTAGACTATAAATTTTCATTGAAAATAAAAAAATATTTAATACAAATGTTAATTTTTTTATAATTGTTAGACATCAAATAAATTATGTTATTTATGACATAATGATGATGCAGTAATTACCTTATTAATGAAATATTAATGTAATTGATATTATAAATAACCAAATTAATTTTATTTGAGACTTTTAATTAATTTTATTAATTTTATTGGTTAATATGATATGTTAGTATTGATTTAATAAAATGGTTTCAATTTAATAATGTAATTATGACTTTAACAGAAAACAATTATTAAATAGTGTCAAAATTGACATAAAGAAGTTTTTAAAACAAATATTTTATTGTTAATTGATATAATATTCATAAAAATCTAAGGATAGGCCAAAAAACATATATTATTATCATTAATGAACATATTGGGGTTCTATTGGAAGTTTATAGTATGTTTATTAACCATATAATATAAAAATACATAGAGACATGGTAAATGTCATACTATTTAACTAAGAGTTTAATCTAAAAGATAAGGGTAAAATAGTGACCCAAACTTGTCTAAAACCTATTGGTTGAGTGGATTTCGACCCATCCCCACCTTACAATTAAAATAATACAGTTCAGAGCCATTATAAACCGAATATGAATTTATCATAAAATAATACTTTATGTTTTTCCTTAAGATCCCCTCCTCACCCTTATAAAAGGACACCACTTCTAACAAATTCTTCACACCTCTCAGGCCTTTTGGCATGTCCAGCCTCTGACCAATTAATCTCCCTACATCCCTCTACTCCTCTTAAAAGCCTTACCTTAGTATGGAGGCACTTCAAGATTCCTTTTTTTTTAAAATGAATGGGAGTTACCAAAATTAAAGGCAACGATTTCTCTTAGCTTCTTTTCTTTTATTTTACTTCTCCAACCCCTAAAGTCTTCTTATTCATTTATTTTGTAACAAAACCAGTATTGAAAATATACTATGATATTTTTATGAGATGTATTTGAAATACAATTACACACAGCCTCATCTAATGATTGAAGAACATAATGTTTCTGTGGATGGCAACCGAACACCTCACGGAACGATGATTGTTCAATTATCTCCTACCGCCTCTCATGGGGGACATTGCGATGGAACTATAATTAAATATGATATTAATGATATGTTTTTTATATATAAGATTATTTAAATCAATTTTATAGCATACAATTATTCATTTCATGTTATATATATATATATACGATAATTTCATTTGAGGAATTGCGGACTACCGCCCCTTCAAAGTGATTGGACTCGTTCATACCATACATGGAACATATAAAGGATGATGTTAATGAAAATAAGTAAGAGATATAAGATATTATATTATACTAGAATAATAATATACCAAAGTATCATTTGGTTTTGATTCCTTTTAAAATGAAAAAATTAAATGGAAGTGGTGTTCGTGCGTACGTACGGACTACCGTCTTCACGAATGCGATGAGATTCATTACCCATCGTATCTATTCATTCCTAATTGTAATTTTATGATTAAAAATAATTTTTAAATAATTTATATCATTCTTAATAAGAATAAGATACAGCCTATCCAAAACAAACATGACTTATGTAATAAAACATATAAAATAAAACGAGTAAGGTAACACCCGAAACGACGATAATACTAAGATATTATTAACAAATAAATGTTAAAAGATCTTATATCATATCATATTAACATATATGATTCTTTTATAATTTAATAACAATTATTTCACCATTATACAAGAGGTTAAACTACCCTTAACCAAGGAAAATTACAAGGAAATGGTTAATTTCCCTATCTCATCATTATCTGAAGTTTTTTATATGTAATTATCTACTGGGAACTTTTTATCATCCACATTCATGTTTCATAAAAATATATTTCAAAACATTTTTACTATTTAATAGACAATGGGATAAATTCATTTATACCCTTATGTTTTTTGAAAGGAATCTTTTCGTCGTTTTCCAAACAAGAGACTTTTTGACATTTTTGACAAATTTAAGGTAAGAATGTTTTTTTAACTTATATGGCGGGTGTGACTATTTTATACCATTATAAACTCGTCTAAGATTCCATTACAAGCATATAAGAATATTAGGAATGTAAATGTTTTATTTTATAATTATGTTCCTTTTTAATGATTTAAAAATGTATATTTTATGAATTTGTGAAAGGTACTCTTTATCAAGATAAGAATTTTAAATTTTTTAATGATTTATCTTTCTAAATATTTTTAATTAATTTCCATGTTTTCAAAATGATTTTAGGGATTTATTTATATGGACATGAATGTTTTGAAATGATATTTCTTTTTAATAGATTCAAATTGGTATGGGACACTTTGATTCAAATATTTCTTTTAAATTACTTCCTTAATAAATGTGTGACTTTTAAATGATTTCAAGAAAGAGATATTTCACTCAAATAGTTTTGATATAATATATGTCAACATCCATTGATGAATTTTAAGCATATTTTAAGATGATTTATTATGATAAAAAAAACTTCCATATTGTATTGAAGGTTTTGTGATATGTTTGACTGTGGATGTGTTATTTTTATACCATTCATGTTTTATGGAGAATGTATTGATATTTCATATGCTAGTTTTAATATGAATGTTTATGTTATGTTTAAACCTATTCATTTGAGAAATGAATTGGACTTAATAAGTGACGGGTGGAGCCCTCTATAGCTCCTCGATGCATCGGTAGGTCTCATGAGACAAACTAGTGTCTTGGCATAAGGCCTTGACATAATCATATTTGTAGTCTTTCCATGCGGCCTTGACTATGTGGTTATGATAGTCTGGCATTATGCATTACAACATTATGAATGTGGTTAGTGATATTGCATGTGACTATTTGACTAGTATAATATCCATGTGAGTAAGTAAATGGAATTATATTGATTTATTTTTTCCAGATTATGTTGAAGTCCAAGTTTAAAATGCATTTGTTTCAGCTATACATTTCCTTAGATGAATATGATTATTTATTTATGTTTCCACTATATTGTTCTCCTTACTGAGCATCTGAGCTCACCCCTTTCTATCTTTTATATTTTCTAGGATTCCAAGAAGTGTATTGTGATTGATATTCCGGGTTATGCTAATGGAATAATGAAATTCATAAAGAATTATTTATGTTGTTTTGTATGATATAATGTGTAATGTAACATTCATGTATGTAAACAAATTTTCCAAGACTGCTAAACCGATCGGTCCTTTAGGACATTATTCCTTGTAACCATGCCAATGTATTAAAATAATGCACCGACTCTAGGTAATTGGGGTCGGGGAATTACATCTACTGTATTATAAGTCTTTTATTAATTATTAACCCCTATCCTCTCAATATTTAATGTTTTTTAAAACCATGTTTCATAATAGTTTATCTACAGAATTTTCGTCTCAAAATATCTCACTTCTTTTAATGAAATTCATTTATTTTTTTATATGAATACCCAAAATTATTTCATTTCCATTGGTATTTATAGAGACATAAAAATGATTTATTTTATTCTTTAATTGACATACATTAAACCATAAATCCCTTTATTTGGGTTATAAATCACATAATGATCATATTTTTAAGATCTTTTTAATAACGTCATGATTTTGATATAAAACCCATTTCTTTCTTTTTTAATTTTGTTATTTATGAAATGTTTGATTATTAAGTATGTTTCACACATGAAAAATAATGACATATTAATGGTTTATCCTGAAAATTATCCAATGCATTGGGTATTGAAAATAATCTATAGAGATGATAAGTTTTACAATACCTTGGTGAATAACTATGTTACAATTTATAACACCTTGGATGGATACCTTGGTGATATGATCATGAATGTCTAAATTAAATGTTGTATCCACATTTCCATGTTATTTCTCGAGTTATTATTGTTATCATATGCCTATTTCTCATTCCTTTATGAAGTTCCTCATGTTCTTATTGATATTTCTCATGTTCACATGTAAACTATTTAACTTGTTTCCCCTAACTTGACCATCTACTCACAATTTCCATTGATGTATATCCCTAGGTAATGAGATTAATAAAATGTACATAGGAAAAAACATGAAGAATCTTTTCATGTGTAATAGAATAATTTTTATGTTTTCATGTATTATAAACCTTATTTCGAAAAAATAAACTTTAAAAGAACATATGTTGGTAAAATGTCATGTAATGTTATGTAATAAAAAAGAGGGATTCCATAAGTAATCACAATAACCCATAGAAACCCTTTTATAGTTTAGGAAAAAAATATAGAAACAATTTTTTAAATTCTTTTTTCAATCCATTCCAAATAATTACAACTGTAGATTTATAAAAACAATATTATTTTAATTAATTAAAAATTTTAATCCAGTTTTTGATATAAGGATGAAAAATGATATATAAATTAACACTAAAAAAATAAGTAACTTGACGAATAAATTTAATGAATAATTTTTTCTACTAAAAGATTATATTCATAAATGAGTTCCAACAAAATTAATCACTCACAATTGATTATAGAAAGTATACTATAAACATCAAATTATCCCAAAAGGCACTTCCTCTTGTTCCATTGATCTAAATTGATATAAAAAATACCTCGATGTTCACTCATGGATGTTTCAAAAAATCTCCATGGTAACATATTACAAGGTCACTAAGATAAGATATAATTGTACATGTTTATTAACTTCTTCCTTAATTAAAAAATTAGAGTCTTTATTCAATATGAGAGAAATGTTAAAAAATCTTATGGAAAAAAGGAACAATGAAACTAGATATATAAATAATAAATCATATCATGAAAAATTTGACATTCAAAAACTTCTTGTTTTATTTACTAATATTAAAAAATCAAAACATTATATATTTGTTTCATCCAAATCAAAGAAAACACTCTATCACTATAATATTTACATATTGGTCATCAATATATTTTCTATGAAATAAATAGTTATAAATAGAAAAACTAAACAACTTAGGTAATTTTTAGGAACAAAAAACTAAACAAGGTAAGAGTAAGACAGATCTAGAAACCATTTTTATTAGAGTGACATAAAAAATTTAGGATTCAAAATACAATTTCTAAAAAATTTACAAAGATAAACATTCAAACAGATAAAAAATCTAAGATGGTCTATGTAGAGTATGATGTTTTACGTTGGTAACAAACCAAATAATATGAAATATAACAGATATGTTTAATATATTGTCAATACATAAGAAATATATTTAATTCATAAGAAATAAATATGATACGTATGAAATTATTAACATTTTTATATTTTTATAATAATTAGTTAATATTAACACATCCAAAAATGATTTTAAAAATAATTAATTGATATATAAGATATTTTGTTAATTCAAATTAATAATCATACTAAATATATTATATATATATATATATAATTATTAAAAATAGAATTATGAAACAAATAAATAAAGTTATAAATATAAATAAGGGGAATTCATAATTAGAAAAAAAATTAAAAAAGGGTGGCTATGATCTATTCATCATCTATATACATTGGTTTATGATAAATTTTTAAATTAGTTCAATAAACCACATAGAGAGTATATAAATAATGAAATTGAGGATTTATGATTAGTTAGCGTTCAAATTATTTTCAGAAAAAACACAAATTGGACAGTGTTTTTAATTTTACATTATTAATATTCACAACTATTATCTATTTTATGTTTAACCTGTAAATATGTGGGAATTCAAATAAAATATGTTTTTATTAGTTTTTTATTGTAAATTAATTATTCAATTCACAACATTATGATTTTCTAATGAAAATTAAATTATATATACATTATATTAATGACATTTAAGTTAATAATAATTTTATAGGGTAAAATTTTTTAGGTGTTTCTAATAACTGTTTCAGTTACTATAATGTCTTCATATTAATTTCCAATTTTATGAGAGGGACATTTTGAAAAAAAAAGTGCGAAGATTTTGGGAAATTAAAAATAATTGCAAGGTTGTGTTTGAAAGATGAAATGAGAATGTTTTAGGAATATTGGGGTGAAATGTAATATATATAAATAGAGAGGAAATTTAATAAATGTTAAATAATGGGTTTATGGAATATCTATATAGATAATACGTAGTATTTTATAAATTGTTATACAATATAACTATTTTAAGATTTAAAAAAATCATTCCTAAAATGCAATATTTTTATAGTTTCAAATATTGTGGAATAATATATTTTCATATTCAATTGAGAAGAATTGATTAGTTTTACTGAAATATAGAAGGTTTTCTATATTTTTTTCTTCGTTATGTGGTATTAAAAACTGAATATTTTGGGTAGGATGATTCAAAATTATTCTGTATCTAAAAAAAGTTATTTCACTAATTTGTAGAATTTTAATCATTACATCTAGATAATTAATATAGATTTATAGAAACCATCAATTGTTTTTTTATTTGTATGATATATTTAGATGTAGAAGAGGAGTTTTGATGAGATTTTTTAATTATGGAAATTTCTAAAAACATGATATGTGAATTTTTTACATTCATTTTGAAATTAATACAATTCCTTGTTTATTGATGTCGCCTTATTATGAGGCACAAATGAGTTTTTTTGCAATTAACATATTTGAGGTCTCGCTACTATGTAATATAATTCATGCCATGATGGAAGTTTTAATACAATAAATCGATAAAATGACAAAAATTTATTTTTCCATGTTTATCAGTTACACCATGATGAAATTACAGGGATCCAAAAAGATAAATCTATATGACCCGTGAATGAGACAAAAAACCGTTAATTTTTTTTATATATATAGTAATTTTGAAACTATGTTTAACCATTCCGAATTCTTATAGAATCCTTTTAAATTAATCCAGGATTCATTCATAATTATGTTAAAATTAGATAACGTTGGGGGGAATTAACAATGATAGAAGGAATTTGAAGATTATTGTGGAAATTCTTCCACCACATTGAATATGATCATGAGGATGATGCATATTGAGATTTATGATTCCTCTTACATAGTAGGAGTGTTCTTGTATTAATTGAAGGATTTTTTTAAACACATTTTAGATACTATTTTATGATAGAATAATAATATATATGGAATGTTTGGTTTCCCATGTCTGAATTTATTTTTTGATCTCTATTCATTCCATACATTTTCTAACCAAGAGCACGGATTGATAAAGCCATTTTAGTGAGTTTGGAAATTTTTTTGAAATTCATTTTTTAATAAAATATTATGAATAATAACATAAAAAAATTTTTATATGACTCATTAGTATTTTTTTAAATTTTTTTTGAATGAGAATGTGTTTAATTATGTTATCAAACAATAAATTCATTTTGTTGATAATAAATTTTATATCTCAACATCATTAATCCCTTTTACATTGGAGAGAATGGGGTTTTGGGGTGATGAATATAGCGCCTTCATTTATGAGTGTTGAAGGAAAATTATTATCTATATTTCTTAAGAGTACATTCACTCGATTTAATATTTCATTTGTTATTTTGAAAGAGATAATTATTTATCCTTCCACTCACATAATATAAAATATATTAGTAAATATAACTTCGAATAGGTAACACACACTCATTACTATATATATATATATGATATATTAAATGATTATGAAATATTTAATTGAGAAAAAATTGTCCAAGAGTTAATACATTCGAGACATGAAAAATATAACAATTAAGGATCAAACACCTGAACTAATACCTTTTTTAATCACATGAATGAAATCATCATTTCTTTAATATTGATCCATATTTTATTGAAATTAATATTGTATAGGTCCCTTAAACTATAAACATTATTATACAAATAGATAAATCATTAACGTTTTTCCACCACACCGTGGATATTTCCGTTCATCCCCACCACACTATAGTATACCCTAAGACACTAAATTCATTCCTTACTATCCAAATATTGTTTTTAGAAAAATATAAATAAATCCCATTATTATTTACTTTAAGAACCCTATATTCTATAAAGAATGCCTAATGTTATTTAATAGCCTCTATCATTATCCTTCAATAATAGTATTTATGTCTTAATGGTTTCCCATCTTCCACTAATCCCTTAATTACACTATCTTCTACTATATTTAAGAGTTTACAAGTCCCAAGTAAAGCTTTATGGTCCTTCTATAGAAATTCATATTATTTATAATAAAAAGTTAATTCACTGAGGTTGAACAATTGAAATTACTCTATATATCCCACTAGAAAACATTTAATGAAAAACAAAACTCATATAATAAGTAAAAATCTTTTTAGGGTCCATTAAGAAAAAAACATTATCCATAACCCTTAGATTTATTTATATTTAAATCCCAAATAATTTATAAACCAATATAGGGAATGGTGACCTCACAATTTAAATGATTAATATATTTATATAACTCACTTTAATAAACTCCCTTCAATATAATAGATTTTTAAATCTCAAATATGATATAGAGGATTGTAATGCTGATGATGAAATGTATATGTTTTATTATTAAAGATTCAAAATACCTCAAAAACGATATATCGTTCTCATTGAATGTTACTTGTTTCTATCTATTGATAAAAAAATATCAACCATGCTTCAAATATCTAATCCCAAGACATATTTAAAAATTAAATAACTCTATGAATTGATAAATAATTAAAAATAATAATTCAACTTTATAGAATTAATATAATGTCTCATATCATCCCACAATGGTTAAAATCTCATGAAATAAAATTGAAAAAACTAATGAATTTCATATGACATGACTATGAAAAAATTACAATTATACTTTAATCAATCGATGAATAATTGCATTTGATATTGTTAGAAACAATCTGAATGCAGATTGGCCAATAAAATTGATGGTGATTATGTGGTGGATCATCCACCCATTAGATGTCATCAAACCCCCCCATAATGATAACCAACCATATCAGGACGATTTCCCCATGATTCAGTAGAATATTCCTAAAAACCCTAGATAAAACAATAAATAAATCAATAAATTAAGTAATAAGAGACATAGAAAAGAGTAACATTAGTGTTTACTAATCTCCAATATAGAGTGTTTGATCTCAATCAACCACAAATGTCAATGGGATTTAAGGGGGAATTAATATGGACAAATGTATGGGTAGATACTGACCACATTCCACTACAAATATATTCCACATGTGATAGGAAAGGTTGGAGTGAAATGACATTTATTCCCTCATTTATTCAAATTATTATAAAAAATTATAAGTTACTTTATCAATATATATTAGGTATGAAACAACCTACCATCCACTAATCCATACACTAGGTTGTACTTTTTTATTAAAAATATCATCGAGTGCCCATTCACTCACTTTTAAGTCAACGATGGTAACAATATAAAAATATGAAGTTAACTTTCTACTATGACAATTATACTAACTCCAAACACACATCCAAAACCCCTAATTACATCCAGAAACATCACCTAAAGACCATTTGTCTCTTTTTTACTATAATCATCAATTGAAAAACGTCCCTTTGAATATGGATTCCAATTCAAATGGCATCTGATTGTGAATACCAATATTGAAAAAGTTAATTACAAACTGCTCACCATAGGGATTATAGTCTTTATGATTCATTCGAAAATATCCCATAATACTCGATATAACTATTGAAATTAGATTGTATTTCTCCTTCTCAATGTTATCATGTCATGGATACACCACAAATCCCTTGACCCGCCTATGTAGATTTTACTAGCCATAATTATATCCAATATCGAATATTATCAATCTGAATTTGAATCATGTAACATATTTTTTGAAGGATATATTATACCCAACACTTATCGGAGTTACCATCATGTCTTTCACACACAAGAATCCTACAAAAAAACTCACATGTATACCTCTATATGAAAACCGGATCCAAAAAACAAAAACCCCTACATGACTTGACAAAACAGATGAGATCTAGTTAGCTCATTTAAATAAAATTATCCCCAAAAAATAACCAAACTAAATTATAATAAACAATTCTATTGAAACAAATATATATATAAATTATTTAAATAATGATATATGATTCTATATATATACCACCCACATATAATGTAAATCATTATCCTACAATCCAAAAATTAATTTATACAGCTCGATATCAACCTCTTACCTTGTGATATATAAGAAAAAGACAAATATATATTTTATTTTCCTCAGAATAGAATTCTCTATACCATCATTCGGTTAAAAAAATCTGTAAAAACACAATTTATCATATATGATTTCTAAATTAGATATTTGTACACTAAAAGTTCACAACCATGTCCCATGAGCCCTACCTCATAGTAAAATGGGTAAAAAAAATGTAGTTTAGCTATAACTCCACCAAAGTGACTCCTGGATGACCCCACTAAATAGAAATAAAAATCAAACATTAATGATAGGAAAACTATATGATAGATTTCAACCGAATATCATCATATTTTACTCTATACACTATGTTAAATATTTAATGTTCACCCCTTGTTCTATATAATATAATTCTTTTACAAACCTTTTCAATCTCAACCATTGTAAAAACTGTTATCTAAAAAAAATATGATTCTTATAGAGTGTTGATATATTTTATAATTCATATTCTTTATAAATATCCTGAGAATACATTTGATCTGAATCATATCATTTATAAATATCCTCGGAATACATTCGATCTGACATAGACTGGTCACATAAAATTCATCATGTCAATTTGTGTTCCTTCGACTTTAACTTCCATATTATAGTTATATGGTTTAATTATATTACTAATCTATGGTATTAAATATATAATGTAGGAACACCATTATTGAAGTGTTTATTTAAAAATACTCCAATGGCAGTAATATGTTACGTTACAACAGAATATGATTAATGGGTAAGACGTCCAGAACTGCATAAAAATTTTAATATTCTATTAATTTTCTGTATGGATTATTTTATTGGTTTTGTTATATAGTTTCATGAAAAAAAATTACATCTATTCTATCATCAATTAAATTTCATATGTAGTGAATAAATTATCACCCCATCAGTATTTGGATTTCCTCAGAAAACATTATTGTATACTTTTTACTTGTTGGTTATTTTTGAGGAATGATGTGAATCTTTTAAATACATTTGATCATTATCAACAACAATCCATTATGATTATTATCCTAATAATAACGTGTCATGTAAAATATCCACATAATGTTCACTAATTTAATGAATGATTGATCCTTTAAAAAATTTATCTAGGATATATTTATATTCATATAGATCCATTGATTATTTGATGGTCCCATCAAATCCATCTGTGATATCATTTTTATCTTCCCCACAAAAATATGCATATTTCTTCTTGTTTTGTAAAGTATAACTCTTTTAAAAATAATTACTTATTTTTCATCAATAAAATTTTGTTATATGATTATATAATGTTGGGATCTTCTTAATAAGTATGATTAGGTTGTTATCATAGTGTGTATTGCAGAAACAATATAAATTTATTGTATATCATACCATACATTGCATCCATTAAAAAAGAATGTTTTTTCAATACAAAATTTTACATTTATTTTTAATTTTTTAATTTATGTTATATTAAGTGAAAAAATAAAAAAATCATGGCATTATTAGAACAAATTTATAGTTATAATTTTTCCCTACAACTAAATTCACACATATGTATTAAACTAAAATATATGATAATCTATATTCTAGTGCACCTTACATAGTAATTTTGAATAACCATATAGATTTACAACTGCATCACCACTTCCAATGTGCCACACATAATAGTTTTGATTATTCTACAATATTACAATGATCTTCCCCTCTTAGTACCAACCTACTATAGGACTATACATTTTGATGCTAGGTTGTGGGTAAATGATTAGTTGTGTGATGGAAAAAAAATATATCATTTTTTAATTATTAATATTTAATATTTATTTATTTGTTCAATGATGTATGTTAGTCATAATAAAATGTGATTCCACATTCAAAATTTTAAAGATGGAATGTTTTGAATTTTGTTAGTAGTAAAATATTTTGTTTTTAAATATTTAATTTATTTCATAATTATTAGAAAATGATTATATAAATTGAATTCATATTATAATTAATTAATTTATATATATATGATAAATTAAATTTAAAATATATATTAATGTGATACATATAATGCTTGATAGAATAAAATTTATATTTCATTTACCTTTTTTTATATTATGAGGTTAAGAATAAATATTTAATATTTTATGGTGTATTATGTATTAAATATATCATGGATATAATTTTCCCTAATGTAATTTCATCCTAAGGAGAGGATATTGGGGTTTGACAAACTAATGTCCTAAAGACATATGTATTGTTTTAGAAAGATCATGAGTTGGTGTTATATTTCTAATGTCTTACACATAAATATATTTTTAATCTCATAAAACAATATTTAATTAAATTAAAAGTCCATGTGCATTTTTCATGAGATCATATAAATATGAATTAATATACATTGATTGTGTTTTCATGATAATAACACAATATTATGGGTTGGGTAGAAAGTTACACATTAATATTTTTTCGACAAATTGAAATTTTGTATGTAATACATATTCAAAACAATCGTTTAATCAATTGATATAAAATTAGAGAAAATATAAGAAAAGAAGTAATGAATTATATGAAATAATTCTATACATAATATATTTACGATATATATTAAGTTAGATAGAGGATAAAATATCACCACAAAATATATGTGTCACATTCCATATAAATATAATCTAGTAAAAACCTAGATGATTTATTATAGATGACACATCCTATTCGGTACTATGAAATTTTATTGAGTATAAAATCCATGACATAATGTGACCCTAAACACTACATGATTTTTCGTCAACATTTTATAAGGGTTAAACATAGTAAAAAAACCTAACATAATGGATACTTGTGTAATAGGATTATTTAAAATAATGAGTTGGATTTGGATGAAGGATTCTATCCACTCACCTATATAATAAATTAAATTAAATTATGAACAATTTTTAAATACATGTCATAAACATGGAATAATTATTTGTAATTCATGGTAATTTATGATAGAATATGGATATAATCTCACTTAATAGATATGTCTCATGAGGTCATAAATTTTATGGGGGAAGGTTCCTTAATTTTTTTAATTAAACAATATATTATAGGAATGTCACCAAAAAATATATTAGGTTATTGGTTTTAGAATACTCCATGTTAATAAAATTGATATTCCAAAAACGTATGACCTTTAATATAGTTATTTATATGTATATTTTGTATATAATAGATATCAATGACATATGTTTATAACTTATAAATTTGAATGTTACATAAATGAATTCACCCAACACTAACTCGTGGGTATTGGAAACTGGGATAAAATGAATCATTTCTGCTAATAAACATAGACTCATGGTTATGAGGGAATCATTTAACGGAGGAAAATATCATATGATCTATAGTGTGGATTGTTGGATTACATTAGACGAAAGAACATTTTCTCTCCATCTAACTTGATAATTATTCCTACAATTGAGAAACTATTATTAGGTATGATTAACATATAACAATTTGATTTCTATGACTTGTTTAATTAAAATGGTATTCTAATTCAATATCATGAACATGATATATTCTAGATATAATAATGATATGTTTTATGGTTTTATTAATTTGATAAAAACATTTCTGTATTCTCCATGTTGATAATCATATATATGAAATTAAAAATAATAAAGATATTGTTAATTATACCACCACATTTCATCAAGATTTTCTTCTTGGATGTATAAAAGAGAAATAGATCACAAGACTCAATATAGATGAATTATTGGAACCATTTTGTTGAAAATGCTTTGATATATACCAATCCTTTTTAATACGCATGCTAACTGAAGATGTTTTAATTAAAATGGTAGAAGTGGTGGTGGAATATTGGATCTCATAATCATTGATGTTTGTCAACCAATGATAATGAAAATATGTAGTGATTTTTGTAACATCATTACCTTACTAATGACAGTTTTCGATATGATTATATGTCTAAAATGATACATAGGTATGAATCATTGTAAAAGATAAAATTATTTATGAGAAATGAAAATTATCAACTAGGTAAGTGTATTAAGATTATTTGAAAAAACCATCATGTTGAATATTAAACCTACATGGTCATTGAAAATATAAGTTGATATCTAAATAATCGGAAACAAACTCATGTTAAAACATAGAAAAGGAATTGTGTGTCTGATAGGGGTAATTATACATTCATAGAGAGGTATCAATCAATGAATAGTCTGTGTGACCTTCCTATTAAATTATCGTATTATTGGTTAGAGACAATTGCATTCTTACTAATCTAAATTCCATATAAAACTTTATAAAGAAAACATATGATATATTTCATGGGAAATTCACCAATCTATCTTTTTTTAAATTTTGGTATATAAAGAATATTTTTTATATTTGGACATTGATAATATTTTCCCCAAATAATAATATTTATTATATATTGATTATTATAAATAGGTTGTAGTATATTAATTTTATAACCACCAAAAGTAAATTTGATTATCTCTGGGTGTAGTGTTTTATATGAGAAGGAACACATTATTCTAATTGTTAGTGGTAAAAAAAATTTAATTGAAAAGCTAAATCTACAAATCAATGATGTGTCTTGGATATGGAAGTCAACTTAGAGGAAAAAAGGGTAATTAATGAATAGTGAAAAAATTTACAATAGATCCTCTCTAATATGGTATGATTCATCATGATATTGTGAGATTTTTATTTCTTATAGAAAATGGTGATTGAAAAATATTATTATGATTCAAAATTTATTTCAAATTAGAATATATTGAGAGTTCTAATATCATGAAATTTTAAAAATACATGGAAATTAAAATTTAATTGAGGTTAACTAACAATATAACGAATATTTTGGATGCATTTTATTTTGATAGACTGATAGGATGAACATGTTTTTTTCCTAATAAAACATATATGTATATTAATGTTTAAACCTATAAAATAAACCTAGTGTAAAAGGCTGTAATAAATTTCATTTTAAATACTATACTAAAACCATTCCACATGAATATATTATAAAATCCATTCATATTGTTCTTTCTATAATAACATATTATGATAATTTTATATATTAAATTGATATCTAATCCTATATATAGAATGAGAGTTTAGTCAAAGACATGTAGATGATATCTCCCAAATTCATTGATGTGAAAAATGAGACTTATATGGTATAAAAGGAGTAATAATCCATTTATTAACTTAGAAAGGATTTATAGGATTTGAATATCTATTTTTCACATTAAAATGATTTATTTTTTAACATAAAAAACATGAATATATCCTACAAATAGTATCAAATTAGATTCAATTTCATATTTTGTCAGATATATTATATAGATGAAATTATTGTTATAGAAAATGATTCCCTTGATTTTTAGTGCATAAAGATGTATTTGGTAAATCCTTCTTGATGAATGAGTTTGTTGAAGTAACCCACATACATGGTATGATGATATAAATACATATATATATATATAATATTATTGGATTGTAGGAATCATTAAATAAAATCAAAATGGTAATGTTTAAAATAGATTTAGTAGGGGAACTCCAACAATGTATCATTACAATTATCAAATGGAAAAAATACTATGAAGATATATAATCCTTGCGAGAATTTAAATATAATGGATTTATTCCACTCTTTAAACACTGTATTTTTTATCTTATATGTCATGGTCTGTAATTGACCTAATTTAACATATGATCTATGAATAATATGTAGATACCATTCCATTCATTATTAGAGTATCAAGATTACAGTGAATAAAATTAAAAAGTTCATAATAAGGAATACTTGTATTTTTTATAAGTGGTTAGGAAAATACATGATTCCCATCAAATATAGATGATAATAAGTATCACTCATGCTTCATGTTTGTATTCAATAGTGGAGTAGTCATATACTAGGTTTCTATAAAAGACACTATAAAGGACTAAATTATAGAGGCACAATACATCACGTCATAAGAAACTACAATGGAAGATGTTAGTATCACAATGTTCATATATAAAAATGATGTGGGTCTTAGAATTGATGTATTATTCATGATTTATTGTAATTACAAAATACTCTAAATGAAGAAAATTCTATTTTATAGGGAACACAACACACAATACTAATTATAGAAGGAAATATAAAATAATGAGATATTATGACATATTAAAAATATTAAATTATTTTTTAATGAAATAGCTTTGAATAATTGAGACACTATGTTTCCATAAATTATAGGCAAAAATGATATTCTATTACGACCCTCGGTCTCACTCGGTGACGCACGGCCGCGGGACCAACCGCATCCCGCCGTGGCTGAAGCTGCAGCGGCCCTTCCCGGCGGGGCGCGGGGCGCCGCCGTGCCGGCATGGCATGCCGACAGGCCCTTCCGTGGACCACCAGAGTTGCTCTAGTTGTCCGTTTTCAATTCTGCCTTCGCCTCCTGTCCTCCCGGGACCTGCCCTTCGCTACAAAGCCTTCAAATCTCCTATGCGGCCCATTCTTCCATGGCTTGTCGATCCGCACGCCAAATAAACAAATCGTGTCTCTTCGTGGGTTTTCAGCGCGGCACGATAGTGTCGCGGCTTCGTTTGGCCTCCACGGCGCGGGGCAATGGCACTTCACTTCTTCACTGATAATCCTACTTGTTTTCGCACGGTGTCGTTTCACCACGCCACCCTTGATCGAGCCGCGACAAACACATTAATGAAGGGGAAGAGGGTCGACTGTGCTCGTGCGGTCCGACCTCCTACCGTTAATCCGATATCAAGCGACTTAAGAAAAAAGAATTGTTTTTGGAAGGTCAAAAAAGATTCACGAACCAAAATCAAACCCCCTACCTTGAAATTGGTGTCGCACGTTGTCGAGTCACGGATGTCAAATGCCGTAGTATTCGGGTGTCGTGGAAGAATGGTGTCGATTCCATCGTTGTCGAAGGAGGAGTCGTCGTTGTAGACGATGCTCTTCACTAACGATGTCTTCTCCCTTAACGCGGAGGAAGAAGAAAAGTTGAAGGCATGAATCATTCCTCACTGGGAGAAGATGTTCCTCATTGGATGGTCAATGTTCTTAGTTTTAAGAGACGAACGCCCTTCTCAATTTCACTAGAGCTTCCCCCAAAATCCCATCAGAACAAGTGCCAAAATAATATAATGGCCAAGCTATTATTTTATTCACCCAAGTTATTCAAACTTAAAACAACTTATTTAATTAATTAAATAGTTATAATTCAATGATTAACATGAGTTGGAAAAATTAAAGTGGAAGAGAGAGAGAGGAAGAGTTTCCACAATTAATTTCAAGGGGAGTTAAAGAGGGGTTTCAAGGTGTTGAGGGAATGTGAAAAGTTGGGGGCTCGTGTGGGCTCCTACAACCTTAGATATTTTCCCATGGGAAGTTAGGTGGGGTGTGAGCCCCACCTCCAACTTCATTTTAGAGGGAAAAACATCCACTTAAAAAAAATTGTTTCACAACAATTATATTTAATTCTTATTGAATCCCCAATTTTTAACTACCACATACTTCAAAACGACACTGCGCTAAAGGTCCCCTTAAGCGAATACCGGCGCAACGAGTTCATTGGTGCCCTCAGATTTCAATTCTGAGCACTGGTTAAAAAGATCGAAAAACCCACTTGTTCGTTCACTGAACGTACCTGATCTAAACTTCGGAAATTGATTCTGGGCACACTGGGCCTCAGAATCAGGTGCCGTCATAAACTGCGTTCTTGTAAAATCCCAAAGAAATTAATAAAAAAATTTCCTTGAAATATCCGGGCCTTTACATTACTCCCACCTCATGGATTTGCGTCCCCATAAAGATTTAACACAAACTAGGGATACTAAAGTGGTATTGAGGACACACATGAGCCTTCTACTCCCATGTGCTCACCTAGAGGTTCCCGTACTGCCATTGAAGTGCACCCAAGGAATTGACCGTCCTCGTAGGATCTGATCCGGTCGATTGTCAACCTCTACTGGAACCCCGTAAAAGTCACCCCATCGTTAAAGTCTAGTTCCCCATGGTCGATGAAATGTGTCGGGTCAAGAACGTATCTCCTCATTTGAGATACGTGGAAGTCGTCATGAAATCGGTGCAACTGAGGTGGATGGGTCAAGCAGTAAAACACCTCGCATACCCTTCTAAGGACCAAAAAAGGTCCGATGAACATTGGATATTACTTGACACCTCGGCCACATCTCCATATACCTCGTCGAGGTGAGACCCGTAAGAAAAAGAGGTCGCCATCCTCAAATTTCAGTGGTTCTGTCTCCTATCAACATAAGACTTCTGTCGGCTCGGAGCTGTCCTCATCTTCTCCTAGATGACCTAGACCGTCTCTATCGTGGCCCGGACCATCTCTGTCACGGATTGGACCATCTCCGGTCCCACAAGAGCGGCTAAGATTTCTTATTTTCCGATAAGAGAAATCTGGTCTCATTCCTTGGATGAACCATGTTCTTTGCCTAAAACAGTCAATCCTGTCATGAATGGCACTAATCCATGCCATAGATGGCATCGTAAGGCCTCAACACTACTACCAAAAGATCCAACTATTACTCTCACCTCCAAGGGTTGAGTCACACTGTCGGCATCAGTGTGTGGTGACTGGGTCTCCTCCAGTTTGAATCTCAAAAGTGAGGGTCAAGTCAACAGTTTTTACCCAGAACCTCTTAGTATCAATCAAACCCAAAAGGGTAGGTAAGTTAACGTCACAAAGATAAGTGTCTTTTATTACTACAGATCATTGTACAAGACACACAATAACCACAAACAATAACATAAACAACAAGGAATCTAGTAGCATAATGATGAAAGGTCTCTATTCCTGGAACTAGTCCGCTCCTGATTAGAACTGAAACTCAAAACTCCTGCTGCCACATGGGTGAATTTGGCCGATTCAAGAGTGATCGTCTACACCTTCCTATGAATGATTTAATCATGTGCTTCTTGGGGTTTCCTTTTTTGCTGACCAAGGAAAACCCATCCCGACATTTTCCTAATACCGTCAATTTGTGTATGAACTGTGGATCCAATCCATACTCAGACCAACGTCGTAAGTCCTCGACGCTTCCACCAAGAGATTCCTACTGAAACTCTCACCTCGTGGGTCAGATCACACTATTGGCGTAAGTGTGATTATCGAGTCTCCTTCTAAGGTATCTCCAGACGTGAGAGTCAAGTCTACGGCTTATCGAAAACTCAAGGTCTGGGACAAGATTCGTGGAAGGAAGGAGTGATTCATATCAAAGTTTTCTATTATGACAGCTAGTAATGGACACAAACTGTCCCTTGAATCATTCTTAGAGCCATTGGGTCACACTCTTTGACCGCATGCAATTACTCTCTTCCACTTCCCTCCAGCTCCCTGAGCCTAGCGGGGACTACAAAGGTGGGTGATTGTAACATTTTAAGATGTCCACCACCTCATGCTGCTCTCCTAACTCTGCCACCATGTCTGCTGCTTCGCAGACTCATCTGTCCATAACATTTCCTCTTCTTGAAACATTTGCATGCCCAAGTCTCTGAGATTGGCACTAGCTCGCTGCGTTCCAACTTCTAACATTCTCTAGTTGTATTCATTCAGCCAAAGAACATTAAACCTCAAGGTTCTATCTAGCACCCTAACGTGAGTAGGAATGCATAGCAGAAAAAGTGTTGGCTCGAATATCCTTAAACACACCATGCTCAGAGGTCCAAGCTCTATAGTAGTGATCGAATCGTATTCATCGAGTACCTAGAATGTTTGGTACACCTCGATGAATTCTCAGCTATCGACACGTCATCCTGCCGAAGCTTTAAAAGCTCTATAAAACTCTCGGCCACTTCCTCAAGCCAGTCATCACCCACCTGTTGTCGGGCTCGCCTCGAAACATGAGGGTATCTGATGTTGGAACACGTGTAAGGCAGTAAGCCTACATTTGTCACCTACCGGTACCGCCGGTTGTAACTGCTGACCAAAAGGTAGTGATGTAAAGCTGACACACTACCGGAAGGCACTATATCAGATATCGGTCCACATACCAAAGCCTCATCACTATGCGGACCATCCTCATGGTCACTCACTAGGAAACACTAGTAGCCAAGTCTACCATCCACTCCACTGGTGTCTCAGCTAGGCGGAAAACTCTAGCAATTGCCTCCAGCCATTCCACTACTATCTGAGAATCTGCCTCGCCTCGTAACCGCAGAGGCCTCTACTGCTGGAAATCATGCAACACGCTCTTCCAGCGTGCACCGTCCACTAGTAAGACTGGTGCCATTTTATTCCCAATAGGTGGTGGTTCTGCTGGTACACCACCCGAGGGTTCCAACATAGTAAAAAGGGCCCCGAACCGGAGCCTCGTCGCTCAGAGGGACGTCATCGAGTACTCTCTCATAAACTCCAACTGACTGTCTTCATGGAGACATCCTGAATAGATGTGACACGGTCAACGATTTATACCTGTTGAGATGACCTGGTTTGAGATGACTTTAAAACTTTTGGAAACACACACGCAATCAGTGTTTTCGTGCACAATGTCGGAAATCAGAAGTCAAGGTCCTGGAGTATGGATACGTCGGCCGCCAAAACAACACTGGACTCCCTGAACTAAAAACCACATTCGTACCCTTTACACTATTTGCTTCACAGAATGAAAATATCATAGTCTTATGTTTTACGGTAAGATCGACTCATTGGATACGAATTTGTCACGACCCGTCCTTGGATCCCGTGTCGTGACTACCCCAAGCTCGCCTTCCACAGGCTAGGGGATGGAGACTAGCACCAAAGGCGTAATTCTCGATAACTGGGAAGGAATTGCCTTTATAATAGTAAACAAACAACACATATTACAAGCAGAAGTAATACACTAAGTACAAAAGGAAGTGCTGAAAACTAAATGGGCCAGAATACAAACCCAATTCAAAGAATAGATACAACTAAAAAAAGTACAATAGAAAAAGACAACAGCTGAAAGAAAGGAAGCAGCTCCTGAGTCATCCTCCACGGATCCTACCTGAAGGGTAGGTATAGATAGCGCAACTCCTGGATCATCCACCACGGATCCTACCTGAAGGGTAGGTACAGATAGCCTCCACAATTATCTTTCCTGTCAACCTCCTCCATGTATCGTCTCGCCGTGAAGTCCACCTCTAGATACAGAATCGTCATGAGGTCCACCTCCGGGTACATCCAGTCTTCGAACACTCGGCCTCCATCAGCACTGCCGGTTGTCTAAAACCAACACAATGAGGTGCGGGCATAACCCGTGAAGGGGTGAGTATAAAGATACTCAGTAGGGACCCTGAGACCCTCAAGGTCTCTCTAAATCCAACAAGGATAACCACAACACAGAATCATAACAGATAACCCTTCTTAGGTATAAGCCCATACATATACATAAGTTATCAAGTAACCTATCTCAATGATGAGGTAAACACACAGGTCATGAAATCAATGGATAACCACTACCCAGGTATATGCCGATACATATACCTAAGCTATCATGTGACCCATCTCAATCAGGAGGTAAACACAAAGGTCATAGACTCATCTCAAAATAGGATTTTCACTATCGAAACTGTAACTGCTGAAGATCCCCGTCTCTAGAGTGTATAGTGATCCTATCACAACTCTGAGGTACTACTCTCTATCCTAAGACTGCTGAGGTACTCCTCCTATCGAGTACTGCAGGTATGCCACCCAAACACAGTAGTGGTTCCCGCCGGGGTATGCCACCCAAACACAGCAGTGCATCCCCCCTAATAGCCTGCAGAGGTACTCTCCGGACGAGTACCGTGGGACTGCACCCAAACACTATAGTGCTCTGTCCGCCATGGGTCTACACCCAATCAAAGTAGTGCTCCATCCACTGGGCTAGTCAACTCACTCCAAGTCAAGTCGGTCAAGCAGTCGTTATGTATCAACTGGCTACACAGTCTCCATACTCCGTACGCTCGTCTCCGGGAGGGTCCTCCCCAGGAGCTACAAGTCGATAATCCAAGTATCTCAATGTTCCACAAAGAAGTATCTCGAAGGAATGCCTCGTCATATGGGTCTCAACGCAACAGACAGCGCGTCAATCGGACGTCCTGTTAGTGAGTTATTATCCTTTTCATCCCAGGGGCCTGGTAGGTTTTGTGTGTGAACCAACCCAACAGTATCTCATCATTACCCTGAACTCTCATAGGGTATACTCATAGGGAATTTTTCTCAACGTGATCACCAACACCACTGACGGTTTGTCAAACGTACGTCCGGTCTGAAAGTTATCATCTTTTCCGTTCCAGCGGCCCGATTGGATTTCGGGTACATTCCAACCCAGCCATACTCCAACTACATACAAATCACAAGAGATGTATTCCAAAAGTTATGTCTCATCAAGAGGAATCCATCAAAGTCGATGACACATCAATCGGACGACCGGAGCTCCAGCTATAAGTGTTTCCGCTCCGAGGGCCCAGTTGGTTTCACGTATGAACCAACCCGGGCGAACCCAAAGTTCTCCGAAACCTTGAATTTAATATACTGAAACTACCATCTCGATCCAAGTATCTCTACGCAACTGATAGTGCATCGATCGGGGTTCCGTAGACAAATTTATGTGCAAAATACCGAAAGCAGTCTGAAAATGGGGGGTCTGGGCCCGACCCGGGCCGGCCCAACCCCCCTTGGGTCTTCCCGAACTGGGTCTGGACCGGCTAGGCGTGGCCCGACCCAGATGCATGGCGTGGCCCGGCTTGCGCGGCCCGTCCCGGACTGGGCGGCCGGTTGGCCCGGCGTGAGCACACCCGCACGGCCTGCTGGTCGTGCCATTGGGGAAGGGGGGGGGGGTTACCCCCTTGATTGAAGCTGCGACCCCCTCCACGTGGGGGATGCTCCCTTGACCACTGGGGGTTACGACCCCCAGTCTCACTCGGTTCCGCACGGCTGCGAGACCAGCTGCATGCCGTCGCGGCTTCAGTTGTGTCGGCCCTTCCCAGCGGCACGCTGGGGGCCGCTGCCTCCTGGCGGCCGGATGCCGCCTCCGGCCGCCGGTACCGCCGTGCCGGTGTGGCGCACCGGTAGGCCCTTCCGCGGACCACCAGAGTTTCTCCGGTGGTCTGTTTTCAATTCTGCCTTCTCATGTGGTCCTCCCGAGACCTGCCCTTCACTGCAAAGCCTTCAAATCGCCCATGTGGCCCGTTCTTCCATGGCCCGTCGATCCGCACACCCAATAAACAAACTGCATCTCTTTGTGGATTTCCGGCGCGGCGCGACCGCGCCGCAACTTCGTTCGGCCTCCACGGCACTGCACAATGGCACCGCGCTTCTTCACCGATAATCCTCCTTATTTTCGTACGGTGCCATTGCACCGCACCACCCTTGATCGAGCCGCGACAAACACATTAACGAAGGGGGAAGAGGGTAGGCCATGTTCATGCGGTCTGAACTCCTCCCGTTAATCCGATATCAAGCGGCATAAGAAAAAGAATTATTTTTTTACTTTCAAGAAAGATTCATGAACCAAAATCAAACCCCCTACCTTGAAATTGACATCGCGCGTCGTCGAGTCGCAGAAGTCAAACGTCTCGGTAGTCAGGTGTCATGGAAGAATGGTGTTGATTCTATCGTTGTCGAAGGAGGAGGAGTCTTTGTAGACGATGCTCCCCCACTAATGGTGTCTTCTTCCTTGACGCAAAGTAAGAATAAAAGTTGAAGGCGTGATGAATTCTTCACCGGGAGGATATGTTCCTCATTGGATGGTCAGTGTTCTTAGTTTTAAGAGACAAACACCCTTCTCAATTTCACTAGAGCTTCCCCTAAATTCCAAACACAACAAGTGCCAAAATAATATAATGGCCAAGCAATTATTTTATTCACCCAAGTTATTCAAAATTCAAACAACTTAATTATTTAATTAAATATTCAGAATTCATTGACTAACATGTGTTGGAAACATTAAAGTGGAAGAGAGAGAGAGAGAGGAAGAGTTTCCACAATTAATTACTAGGGGAGTTAAAGAGGGGTTTCAAGGTGTTGAGGGAATGTGAAAAGTTGGGTGCTCGTGTGGGCTCCACCAACCATATATATTTTCCCATGGGAAGTTAGGTGGGGTGTGAGCCCCACCTCCAAATTCCATTTAGAGGGAAAAACATCCACTTAAATAAAATTGTTTCACAACAATTATATTTAATTCTTATTGAATCACCAATTTTTAACTACCACATACAGCAAAACGCAACTGCGGTAAAGGTACCCTTAAGTGAATACTGGCGCCGCGAGTTAATTGGTGCCCTCAAATTTCAATTCTGAGAACTAGTTAAAAAGATAGAAAAACCAACTCATTCGTTCACTGAACGTACCTGAACTAATATTCGGAAATTTATTCCGGGCACACCGGGCCTCGTAATCAGGTGCCGTCAGAAAATGCGTTCATGTAAAATCCAAAAGAAATTAAGAAAAAAAATTTCTTGAAATTTCTGGGTCTTTACAAATCGTATAATTAAAATATAAAATCATACTTGATATCATGGACATTTTTTGTTTAAAATAATCATAGAAACATGAAAAAAGTAGCTTTAAATCAATGATCATTCATGATGGTGGGAAATTATATTCATTTCATATAATTTAAAATAAAAACATTCATTTTTACCTCTATAAATGTCCATCATTTGAAAAATGAAAAGTAAATTCAATATATATAATTTCTGTAAAATTCAAACAGGGGTAAAGAAATTACATTATTTATTAATTTGATAATATTTACAACCATTATAAATCATTTTTATAAAACACTGTTATGGAAGAAAATCATTGACTGAAGATGTAAATAAAGTTGATTTTCCCAAAAAACATATTTTTTATCTATTGAGGAAATATACTGAAGAAAAGAAAAAAAATTATTTTCATAAAATAACTATCAGAGAAAAAAATTTGATGATTGTATTGACATATCAATCATAATAGTTAATTCTTTAATATATACAATAAACTATTAAAATAAATAATAATATTTTAATATAAAACCAAAATTTTACATAAAATTTGAATATTTATTCCCATGAATTGAATAAATATAGATGGAAAATTTAATACCCCTAAAAATAATATGAATATTAATAAAATAAATTCATGGAAATTCTATATACCACTGAAATAGACAAGTAGTTTATAAAAAATTATTCACACATAAAATAATAGTGAGACTAAAATCCCATACCCTATGTCTGACAACATTTGTAAATATTTGAATATCCTCCCTAATAAATATATTATTATTATAAAAAATTTAAACAAATAAACTAATATATATCATAGCACATTTGATTTACTTTTTTCCTTTTATCACCAATTTTTAATAATTATTTATTAAAATCACAATTCTTGCTTTTATCTACTTCATTTTTCATATCTGTTTTTGTTAAGTAGCTTTGGACCTTGTACATTCCCCATGATTATAATATATAAAAAAATTAATAATTATATGAATATCATATCTATTAAAATTATATAATTTTTAGAGTGATTCATAAATTATATAGATAGGGAAATGAATTACACCATTTAAGGAGATTGTAGGTCGTACATTCAAATGAACAATTTTTAGATTTTTATAGATGGAATGATAGAAAAATAAATAGTATCTCAGCTTTAAAGAATAAATATTACATAATATATATCATATATGTTAATTAAATACATAAAAATCACCATCTAATTTAAATAGAAATAAATAATGAATCACATCGCTTCATGGAATTCGTAGTATACACATACACATGATCAATGTTATTATTTTCCAATGAATTGGAAGGTGAAATGGTAGATATGAAATTATAATTCTATATGTATAATTTTTTCATAATAATTATATGTAATTTTTAAACCCATTATGATAAAAATGTAAAAAAAATGGTTATGAGAAATGAATTCTATATCTACTTGGAGATGACAAGTCGTACATATGAACGAGTGCTATTTTCACTTCCCATTTGATAGACTGAGGATGAATAATGGTTGTTTCATAATAATAATACCATTTTACTTGTATTTAGAATAAATAATTTAATATTTTTTGAATAATATAATATATTTTGCGGAGGTAAAAGAGTAATTAAAATGAGAAAGTGATTGGTCAAGGAGATCCCCAATTATTTTAAATAACACATTTTGGTATCCATTTTAGGGATCTATGGATGGAATTTTTGGAATATAATTACTATCTATAATATTTCAATGTAATTATATAATAGAAAATTTTATATTTCAGTTTGGATATAATCCCTATCGTGTTGTGGAGAAGATAAAGGAGGGGTTCCCATTTATAATTAAGGGGAGTGGTACCCATGGGATTTCGTAAAATATTATAATATAATAAAGTAATTATCAAGTAAAATAGTTACAAATGGCCTATAAATGAGAAAGGTATGACATTATAGAATTTTTAATTTCCCTATTTCAGTAATTTATTAATTTTATGATTTTTATTTAATATAATAAAATATTCATTAAAAAAATATCATTATTTGAACATGAGACACTATTTATATAATTTTACTTAATATAAAAAAAAATAAAAAGATTCAATTTGAAAATATTTCATTTACATAACACAAATATGTAAAATTAATCTTAATTTTTTTTACTTGTACCACCAAGATATTTACAATGAGAACATTATTTTTGATAGTGTATGTGACACAAAATACCAAGAATTGAAGAAAATATAACACCCTCTGATATTAAAAATGTATTTTGAAAACAAAATAATTCTATTTATTTGGATTCAAGAAACAAAACAATATATTTACCTTTCATTACACAAAACACTATTTTGATCATGTATTACACACCATGCAAATTCTAAATGAAATATGACTTATTTTTAAAAAAATTACTTATTTAATGCGATAGATATAACCTAGTAGTTAGAATGGTGGGAATAAATAGTATTAAATATGTTAAGAAGAAATATAGATTATAAATTTTTATTATTTAATTATTTATTATAAATTGAATAATAATAATTTAGAAGAAAAAGAATCATATTTTGATAAACTGTATTTTTCTAAAATGCAATTTAGCCACCATTTGCACACTTAATTTCAAATTAATTTATAAAAATGTTATAAATGATATATAAAAAATAAATTTAAATTTTTAAATAATCATGTAAAAATTTTCATATATTTAATGTTTTCTATTTTGTTAAAATATCTATTTCTTTAGAAATAGTGGAATTTACTAAAGATTAATTGAAATCTTCCATATCATATAAATAAATTATAGTGATAATTTAAATATGTAATTTGTTTTAAATTAAAATTTTTCTGTTATATTTTTATGATAAAATTTATTTCAATTTAATCATTTTTATATTGAAATTTGATATATATATTTTTAAAATTTTTTACATTTTCACTTTAAAAATGATTCTCATATCACGACAGCAAGATTAATTTTATATTTAAATTTTACACTTCTGTTAATTGAATTTTGGAAAACTAATGGAATATTTTTATTAATTATAATTTCTATTTTCTAATAAGCTAATAAATACGTTTTCCACATAATTAATAGTGAGAGAGTAAAAATTAATTATCCCGGTTAATGTAAAATTAGATTTATTTGCGGTTTAAGTTATGAAATTAAAGCTTTAAAATAACTAAAAAAATTGTTAAAAACCCATTTTATAGAAATATTTCAACCGTATCACTTCTATTTTAAATAATGTAAATTGTTTTATGTATTTTAAATTATAAAAACATTGTTATTATTGTACATTTTTACAAAAAAAAAATAAAACTATGCCACTCACCTAACTTATAAAATAAAACCCCCTCTCATATCTTATTCACACCACCAAACATCATTTTATGGGCCATTTCAAACACAAATCACCTAAAAAATTTCATACTCTCATATTAGAAGCCTTATTTTGGATGAAAATTCAACCTAAAAAGGATTTAGTGAAAACCTAATGTTGATACATGAAGAATAGTTAATGGTCATCAATGGGTAGCTTTATTTTATTTGCTTCTCCACAACCTTAAAATATTATATAAAATTTATTAAATAATAACCCTAGTATAATAATTATACTTATATGTTGTTATAAAAAATACATGATATAAAACCTATAAGGCCCTAACTATAAATGTTACATAATGTTGAGATAAGTCAAAAAATGACTTTAATTCACATCGAGGATCATTTCATGTTATGAGATTAATTTAATTTGGTCATATATCAGGCATAGAAACTTAAATATTACATGTATACTCTTGTACTCAATATCCATTTCTCTCAAAAAACAAAAACTCCGTAAAAATGAACATGGTTTGTTTCATGTTTAAACAACATTACTTTTCTTTCATCACATTGTTGACTTTATTCTTCTTTATGTCCTATGAAAAACATTGCAAAACATGGGATGAGTAGAATTATCTTTTTAAGAGATACATAAATAAGTAAAACATTTAGTCTTGGTAAAACAAGAAAAACTTGAATACATTGTCATAAATTAATACTTTTCACCTTTAATAAGTGGGGAATTTACATTATGGAATATATGCTCATTGCTTACATTTTTTGTAATAAAATGAATGTTGTAAATCCCATATAAATAAACATATAATATATAAAGGTAACTTGGGGAATAAACATACTTAAATGGAATAACAATACAGTAGACTTCAATAAATATCACTAAATGGAATATTCATATAGCCGACATCCATACCCAATGCATTAGATGATATAACGTAACCACTAATTCTTGGTTTATCACAAAACCACACATCTTTGGTTTATCACATAACCAACCATCTTTGGTTTATCACGTAACGACTCTTCATATTTCCAAGTACCATTATATAATCATAAACCATAAAAAAATAACAAAAAAATAACATTTCCACTATGCAATCAAAAATGATTATTTCAAGATATTGACATATTCAATTATTTAAAAAATCATTTTCAATACCAAAAAACCAAAAAAAAAATTGGTATTTAATTCTCTTTATAAAAAAATTACGGGTTTTAAGGGATGAAAAATACCAAATAACGGTCACGGTGGTAGAATGATCATCATCACCACATATATTATAAAAATATTTCTTTTTGTCATTTCGAAAAATATTTCATACAAAAAAGATTAAAATTTAAGGAAATTAAAATTCATAGGGGGTTTTATACACCGTATAAATGATGTCGGGGTATAAAATCAAAATATTCCTCAATGAAAAGAGATTGAGACGAAATCCCATACCATGCGTCTGACTCATCATGTACAATCATGATGTTCCTGAATAATAAAAAAAGGATAATTTAAACATGATTGATAAATTTATTCATGTTGATTATTCCTTTTATATCACATATTACCATGTTATAAAAATTACAAAATTATTTATGTTCATATCTATTATTTTGTCGATATTCAGTACTTGAGTCAAAAATGAACTTTCTTGATTTAAATATTCCAAGTGGTTAAGATTATATCATATCCATAATATTATTCATGATTTAGATTTCATATAAATAAAATAAATATTAATTTATAATATTCCGTAACATTTTTATATATGAAATGAAATACATCGTTCATGGAGATGGTACGTTGTATGTACACATTAACGTTACATTCATTTAAATGTCATTTTAATGGAATTGGGAAAAAATGATACATTGGTATATTATAATTTTTTATAATATATATGTTATATATGTTACATAAGTTCATAAACTCTATCCTTTATACATTTCATGCAAGGAATTAATGAGGCATATCACATTCAGGGGGAAGTAGTCCACACTTCCTCAAATGAAATTATTGTATTAACACATTTTGGAAAGCAAAAAGGTATGTTCTAAATAAAAGTTACATAATTATAGAGTCGATATAAATATATTATATATCATATTTACTCATTCCATTCATATATATAATCTTGGTTTAATGATGATCATGTATAATGAATCACATCGAATCATGGAGATGGCATGCCATACATATGCACGAGAAACGATATCATTCACTTAATGGTTAAAGTCTATCAAATTAGATGGAAAATTGGTTATATAGAAAAAAAATATTTTTAAATTTAATGTTTAAATCCATTATACACATCATTATACACATCCAAATTATGTATTGTTGAATAAAAAATGACACCGCATTGTGGAGACAGTAAGTCATACGTACGCATGCATGGGGATATTGTTATTCATAGGATCGGTAAAACACTGTATAAGTTTGCACCATAATTATAATAACATATAATAATTTTTAATATAATGGATTTTTTATTTTATTGTGAAAAAACTATAACAATCGGAAGTAGAATAAATATTAATTTTGAAAGAGGTGATAAAAGAAATACCACTTTTTCAAGTATCTCTTTTTTATTTTCACCAATGGTCCCCATAAGATGGATTTATTCCTAAAGTGTGACCTTTAAGAGTAAGGGAAGGATTTTTTGAGATTATTTTATCAGAATTAGGATAATGCAAAAGGATTTATAGGAATTAGTAAGTGGTTAGATGTGGTGTCCTTGTATAAGAGGGAGGCGGGGCACTTTAGGAAAGGCTTAAAATATTATTTTATTACAAAACGATTTTAGAATTATTACAGTTAAAAAGTGATAAATTTCTAGGATAATATGAGTATGGGTATAAATCCTCTAAAAATAGGTTTTAGAGAAGTTTAGGTCAAAAAATAACCATATCTTTTAGCTTTAACCCTTAGTTAAAAACATTAACTCTTTCAATGTCTTAATATATTTTCATTATACAAGGTTATTATAGTTACTATAAAATTTCAATCAAACCACATGTAGATAATTAAGTAAATTTGTAATATTATATAAGTCAGTTGGTGGAATCTTAGTTCTTAAGTACTATTATATCATTTAAAATATTGTATATGTTTATAAACTAATTTTTGTCAATTTTGACACTATTTAGTAATTCATTTTTTAAAGTCATAAAAACATTATTCCATAAAACCAATAGAATTAAATCAAATATTATATGTCATAATCATCCATAAAATTCTTGTATGACATCAAATTTTTTAAATTATATTTATTTAAATTTTATAATATCATATATTTGAATCGTTTATTAATTATGTATTCACTACATCATCAAAGTTTCATAAATAAATTTATTTATTTAATGTCAAAAAATTATAAATAAAATACCATGATATAGAAATAATTTTAATGTTGGTAATGAATTTTTATAGTCATAGATATCAATTATATAACCCTATATTAATATTGTTTAATTAAATGATACATGTTTATGTTATATTTCCATATTCTATAAATTAAAATTTATAAAAGGTCATTATCATACTAATGTGACTCTATGGGGTCCTAAAATAGACCTAAGGAATATCATGGTCGGAAAAAACTCATCTAATTGGATTAAGACCTATTTTAGAGTAGTTTTATATTATAATATTATTATTTTTTACCTGTATTTTCTTAATTTACCCTTTAACCACAGTAAATACAAATATTTCTGAAGTAACTATTCATAATTTTCAAAAAAATGGGACATAATTACACCATTTGGATCCTATGATTCCAAATATGGAATCCATTTTTACAAAATTAAAACACAGAAATGGTAATAATTAATTTGAAATTAATACCCATTGTCAAAACCAGAATGTGTGTTTTTAAGAAACGAAAACTATTAAAAGATTGCCATGTTTTTATTTCTTATTTAAATGTGAAATTTCTTTAAATGAATAAAATAGGATTAAAACATATAAAAATAATCCAAATATACATTAAAATCACTTAAAATAACAATCAATCTATATAATTAAATTATATGGAAGCTGGTTTGAATTAAAATGTAGTATTTTTTCACCGTTCAATATAAAATTGATTTTATCATAAAAATAACAAAATTTAATACAAAGTAAATTTTGGATCATCTCTTCTATAGAATAAGAACAATTTGTAAGATATAATATATAAATGAGATAAAAACATGATTTAAAAAGGATTCTACATCAAAAGGCTGTTAAATTTCCTTTTCAAAATATTAGAGTATTTCATCCTTAAAATTGGATTCATTCTCATTTTAATTCGGTAAAATTTTTAGGATAAATGTAAAAAAAATAAAATCATGTTTAATCATTTTGTAGTTAGTTTTTTTCATTCCTACCAATACAACAGTTAGGCATTAACATCCATTTTAACAAATAATGATATTATTGTGTTATTTTTTCGTATAATTCAATGTTGTGTGCAACATAAAATTTTGGGGAAACTCATTATTATGTGTTGACAACTACACCATACAATGCATTCCATTCAACGTAAAATGAATATCTTATTCATAAATATTAATATATATGATGATGTATTATTCTATAAATACCTGGGATGTAACATCGTTACCTATTTTGGATATTGTGTACCCATACTTTGATTTACATTTCAAATAGTTGAAGGTATTTATCCCTTATTGGATTTTTAGATTCCCACATTTCCTATTCAACCATATGGGTTTTCTACATAAAAATTACCTGAATAATAACCTTATTCTTCAAGAAATTCTATATGAGGTGAAGAATATGTACTGTTTTTCCTCATAAGAAAGATTATCTTCTAACTAATCTACCTCTAGACTCAAAACATGAGATGGATCTGACATATACTTTCATAACATTGAAACATAAAAAAATTGTGTACCTGTGATAATCATAGAGGTAATTCTATCCAACAGAAAATTGATCCAACATTCTCCATGATTTAATATAGTCCCAATATACTCAAACTCATCTTTCCCATCTTTCCAAAATGCATCACACATTCCCCTGGAGAAACATTTTGAGAGACATGATCTCCTACATTAAAAGAAAGATATTTCCACTGATTATCTGCATATCTTTCCTTCCTTCTCTGAGTTGTCCTCATGTGTTTCTGAATAGACTAAATGATTTATTCCTTCTCTTCCTCCAATTTTAGTCCCATCATATTTCTTTCAGCTACTTCATCCCAAAAATATGTAGTTCAACACAACATTCCATATAATGACTCAAATAGTTCCATCTATATACTGGAATGAAAATTATTATTATAAGAAAACCCAATCAATGAATGAGGTTGATCAAAACATCCCAAGTAATCTATTGAAAAATCACTTACCATATCTTCCATGGTCTGAATTATTCATTCTAAATTCATATCTGATTGTGGATGAAAATCAGTATTAAAATTTAATTCACTTCCCAATGACTTCTAAAAGCCTTTTCAAAAGATAGAAGTGAACATAGGATCACAATCATATACAATGGAGATAAGAACCCCATGTAACCCGAATATCTATTTAATATACAATAGAGAATGTTTTTTTAGAGTAACATTATCTCGATTAGGAAGAAAATTAGAATATTTAGTCAAACAATCACCAGTATCCCAGATTGTATTGTTACCATGAGAAGTCTTTGGTAATCCCACTATGAAATCCATTGATATATTTTCCCATTCCCACTCTAGAACCAGTAAATACCAAAGCATCCCATTTCATAATATTCTTCCTACTTTAACCTCCAATAAAGTAAAACACTTCACAGTAATGTCATCAATATATCGTTTCATTCCATCCCACTAGTAATACTCTTGAGGATCTCTATACATATTAATATTACGAGGATGAACTAAAAACATATAACTATGTTCTTAACATAACAACTCTTTCTCCGACTATAAATCACAAGGCACATATAATATCTTTCCAACCCTCAAAGAACAATCATTATCAATGTTAAATTCAGGTAACATACCTTTATAGAACAATTCAACCTTTTTATGCAACTCACTTTCTTCATTATGTTCTTTCTTAATTATGTTTGATATTTATTATATCAATACCACTTGAAAAATAGTAATTCCCTACACCAACAACATCCAATAAAAAATCATTAAATAAGATACTAAAGGATCTCATTCCAAATGTATCATTGTGAATGTAACATTACACATTTAAATAAATGCATCATCCACCTTATTTTCCATTCCTGGATGATAATGAATCATGTAATAATAATCCTTTATTAATACTATCCATCTCCTATATCTTGTATTTAATTATTATTGATTAAATATATACTTAAAACTTTTGGGACCATTATATATTTCACACTATATGACATAAAAAAGATGGCTCCATATTTTTAATGAAAAAAACAACAGTAGATAATTCCAAATCATGAGTAGGGTAAATTAAGTCATGTGGTTTCAACCTATGTGAAGCATAAGAATTTACCTAATCATTATTTATTAGTACAAAAAGAAGTCCTTTCAATGGTGCATCATTGTAGATAATAATTTCTCCATTCCAAGAAGGTAGGGATGAAAGTGAAGAATTTAACAATTTTGTTTTCAATTATTTATGAATCTAATCACTTAATTTTTTCCAGATTAATTTAACAACCTTACATGTTAGCTCAGTTAGTGGGATAAATAATGGAGAAAATTTTTCAACAAAAATTTGGTAATAATCTACTTATCCACTAAAACTGTGAATCTCTATGATATTGGTATGTCTTTTCCACTCTTCAACACCATTTGTTTAATAAGGGTCAACATTTATGCCATAATTAGAAAAAATATGTCCATGGAATGAAATTTTTTGCATCTAAATTCCACTATTACTAAACATTACATATAGTTTATTTTATTTTAGGGTTTTCAAAATAGTAGTTTATGTGAAATTCTTATTCTTCTCGACTTTTAGAATATAACAGAATGTCATCTATTATCATAATCACAAAATGATCAAAAAGTGGATGAAAAAATCCATTCATGATATTCATAAATACATCAGGTGAATTAAATAAACCAAAGAACATAACTACAAACTCATAATTCTAATATCTCATTAAAAAATATACATTTGGAATGTCATCCTCCTTCCCCTTCAGATGATGGTAACCAGCCATTAAATCAATCCTCGGAAAGTACTAAGCACCCTATAGATGATAACAAATCATTGATATGAGGAATTAAATACAAGTTCATAATAGTGATGTTATTCAAGGTTCTGTATCAATAAATAGTCTCATAGAACCATATTTTTTTAAAAAATAAATAAATTTGGAGCACCCCAGAGTAAAGTACAAGGTCAAATGACACCTTTATTAAGTAATTAATTCAACTGTTATTTAAATTTAATATGTTCTACTTAATACATTAGATGATGTGTTTAGAAATAGGCTTAGCCTTTGGCACTAAATCAATAGTAAATTCTACCTCCCAATTTGGAAGAATACTAGGAAATTCATCAGGTAAAACATCTGTGAATTCATTTACTACTGGAATGTCACTAATCAAAAATATTTTCTACTTTTCAATACTATGAGCCTGATAATAATCCCTGCCATCTTTAATCAATATTTCATATTCGTGGTATGTTATGGAAGGTATGAAATCATTGAATAAATCATAATTATCCATATAATCTATTTTATCATTTTAAACTGAATGCCAATCCATACCCAAAATGATATCAAATTCCACTAGGGGATATTCAACAAAATTTGAAGGAAATCAAATCACACTAATGAGAATAAGAATATTCTTAAAAATAATTATACCTTTAATACATCTTCATGGTGTCTTTACTGAAATTTCAATATCACATTTATGGGGTTCTATTTCCTATTTACATGAAAATCTCTCAGAAATGAAACAATGTGAATATCCAAAATAAAAGAGAGTATTGTAATATTTTGAAGAAACTTATAACATACCTTTCACAACTTCATTTCATTGTCCCACACCAACCATATAAGTTGAAATTGATTTTCGCATGCCCTTCTAATTTCTATCATTCTGGTTTTTACCATGTGTAATCATCTTTGGAAAGACATTGGAATAATGTTCAATATCATTGCAACTAAAACAAAATATTCTCAGTTTTTCATTTCCGACATGATCATATTCCTTATAGGTACGAGCAATATGTCAAGTCATACCACATCGTACGAACATCCTAGAACTTGAGAGGAATTATCCATGATTATTTTTACGTTAATTATCACATGATGGATGAATGATTTCCTTGCATTGAGGCATCATTGATGAATTACTTCCCATTGCCTTCCAAATGGATCACTTATTTGGTTTTCTCTCATAGAATACATGATCATCAAAAAACACCATTTATACCATCTTATTACATAACATAAGTATTTCATAGCTTTTTATCTCACATGAAGGTATCATCGTTCAATATTTTAGCTTCATTCATGAGTAAAATCGATTTATATTACTATCAATATAATGAATAAAATTTTGTATGTACCTTGAAAAATAGGTGAAATTTTCTTCATATATAGCCAGTGAATCTTATCAATATTGTCTCAATTACGATATTTTCATTTCCATCCTATGTTGAATAGTCACAAGATAATATTTCTCAATGAATATATTCATCAATTCATCCCATTCTATGGAATCAATATCCTCTCATCCTCTCTTGTTTTTAATCATTGACCACTAATATTGGGCTTCACCATCAAATAATAAACAATGTGACTAACCATTTGATTTTTTGAACACCCCATTACACCAGAAATCTTTTCCAATGCTTTAATCTACCCTTTTTTATGCATAGGTTCAGATGATCCTTTGAATGATGGCGGATGTTTCTTCATGAAATACTTTATTATTGATATCTTCCACTATTGTAGGGCTTGTTGATCTCATGCATGGACACCACCAACATTTATCGCCAGAGTCAACTGATCCATCACTACAAAAATACTATTTAGTTATGATTCCGGCAATCTAAGGATGTTTTTTTGGAAGGCTATTTCCCTTTGTATGCCTTCCTAGAACAACTACCCAATTTCCTCCCAGAAAACTGTTCAAAAAAAATATATCTTAGTTGATGAAACATGGTAATTCTCAAATGATATGTCATTTCAATTTGACCATAAATTAATTTTTTTATTGATATCCTATGAACAATATTATAACTCCTAATGTTATCTAAACTGACCTATGATACCAAATATAAGGCCTCGACATTAAACATTACCTAATCTTGAGATATGTCAACTTTTGACTTTAATTCACATTAAGGATATTTTATAGGTTTATATCTTTAGATTATTAGTCCATAACAGACATAGAAACATAAATAGTACATGTAGACACTTCTACTAAATTTCCATTTTTATATAAAAAACACTTTAAAAAGAAACATTGCTTGTTTCATGTTTAAACAAAATGATTATTCCTTGATCACATCCTTCACTCATTACTTATTTAAGACCTTTGAAATACATTTGAAAACACGGGATGAGCATAAATAGCTCAGTAAGGGATACAAAAAGAAGAAACACTATTAGTCTTTGGAAAAATTGTAAATCATGAAAACATTATCATAAAGTAATACTTACCACCTTTATAAAGTAGTAAATATACTTCAAATAATATAAGCTCACTACTCAACCTATTAAAACAAAATGATTTCCATTAATCCCATACAAATAATCATATAACATATAAAGTTAACTAGGGACATAAACATACTTAAACAGAATAACCATACGTTTGAGTACCACACATATCACTAAATGAAATATCCATATTGCGGAATTCCATACACAATGCATTGAAGGTTATAATGTGACCACCCATTCTTGGTTATCATTGAACCACCCATTATTGGTTTATCGTGCAACCACACATATTTGACTTATCATATTACCATCCATCAAATGTCCAAGAACCATTATATAATCCTAACCCATAATACAAACATAACATAAAAATAACACATCCACCTTGATATCACAAGATATTATTTCAAGATATTGACATAATAAATCCTTTATCAAAACCATTTTCAATACCGAAATAAAAAAAATTATTTTCATTTCTTTTTAAATACATTACGTCTTTTAGATGAAGCCAACTACCAAATAACGATCACATCGACAGAAATGTTATTGTCATCACATATAAAAAAAACATTCATTTTTGTCGTTTCGTAATAAAATTTATAGAAAAAATCTTCCCTTTGAATGAAATTAAAATTCATTATGGTTTATTATACATGATATAAAATAAGGTGTTGTATAACATCAAAATATTCCTCAATAAAAGCATATTTTGACAATGCCCCTTACCATTTTCCTTACTCATCACATACAATCATTATGTTCCTAAAAAAATTAGGATAATTTCAAATTACATGAGAAAATTTTCTTGTTTTTTATTTCTTTTATATCACTTGTTACAATGTTATTAAAATTACTATATTATTTATGTTTATATTGGTCGTTTTTTGGATATTCGGTACTTGAGTCAAAAATGAACTTCTTTGATGTAAATTTTCCATATGGTCAAAAGTCAATCATCTCCAAAATACCATACATAATTTAAATATCATATATATCCAGTATATATATATATATATTTAGAATATTCCATAACATTTGGAGATAAGAAATGAAATGTACAATTCATGGATTCAGTAGGTCATACGTACTCATGAACTCTACTTTCATTTATTTTACATTTTAATGGAATAAAAACTAAATGATAAAAATGTTTATTATAATTAAATTATAATATATATTTTTTAAATGTTACATAAGTTCATTAACAATATCCTTTATACATTTTATGTACGTCATGAACGAGTCATATCATATTGAGGGGGTAGTAGTCCACACACTCTCGAATGAAATTATGGTATCTACACATATTGAAATACATAAATGAATGTGGTAAGTAAACATTATAGAATCATAGATTCAATATAAATATAATATATTTCATATTCACTCATTCCATATATATATATATATATATAATTTTGGTTTAATTAAGATCATGTGGAATTAATCTCATCGCACTGTGGAGATGGTAATCTACACGTACGCATGAGCAACGATATCATTAACCGAATGGTTAAACTGTATAGAATTGGACAATATATTAGTTATAAAGAATATTTATCAGGTTATATTAATTAGTTCTAGCCATTACAATCAGAATTATTTCCATCCAAAATAATTATTTTCGTATAACAAATTACACCACGATGTGGAGGTGGTAAGTCTTACTTACGATTACATGTTGATATTGTTTTTCATACGTTGGATAAAAGGATATATAAGAGTGTACAATAATTATAATAACATCTTAGAATGTATAAGATATGGAATTTATAACATTATTATAAAAACTACATATGAAGAGGAAGTAGAAGAATAATAGTATTTTGAAAGAGGTGATAAAACAATTACCTATTTTTCGAGTAACTCCTTTTAATTTTCACAAAAAGATGTCCATAAGATAGATCATTTCACAAAGTGTGGCCTATAAGTGGAATGGAGGGATTTTTGGAGCATAGTTTAGAAGAATCATGATGATCCATGGGGATTGAGAGGTGTGAGTAAGTGGGTAGAGGTGGATGAATTTTTTAAGAGAAATGAGGGGCACTTTAAGAAATCATTGAAATGTTATTTTATTATAAAATGATATTCGAATTATAATAGTTCCAAAGTGATAAATTTATAATTTAAGATACGTATGTCTATAAATCCACTCAACCAATAGGTTCTAGTTATGTTCAGGTTACAAAATTAACCTTATCTTTTAGCTTTAACCCTTAGTTAAAAACATTAACTCTTACCGTGTCTTCGTGTATTTTCCAATATATGGTTACTATAGATACTATAAAATCCCAGTTGAACCAAAAGTGGGTAATTAATGACATTTTAAATATTATATAATTCATTTAACCAAATCATAGTGTTTTAGGACTATAATATAGATTAATATAATCATATATGTTTCAGAAACTCATTTATATCAAATTTGACACTATTTAGTAATTTATTTTTCAGTCATAACAACTTGATTACTTCAAACCAAAAGCATTAAAACAAAGATAATAAATTAAAATCATACAAAAGAATCATGGATGAAATATAAATGTTAAAATTAAATTTATTTTAATTTTTATAATATCATATATTTTAATCGTTCATTAATAAATTAATCCTTGCATTGTCATTGTGCCATAAATAAATTTATTTATTTAATATATAAAAAGTATAAATAAAATTCCATGATGTATGATATTTTTTGAGATTTCTAATTACTATTTATATCCATATATAATAATTATAAAACCAAATATTAAAATATTTTTATTAAAAGACACTTGCTTATGTTATATTTCCCTTTTCATTAGATTAAAATTTATAAAAGGTCATTATAACACCCATGTTCTCAAGGGTGTCCTAATGCCGACCAAATTACTCTCAAGGCCATACATGACTCATAAAATAATATTAGGACATAGTTTTGGGTAGCTTTATATATTTATAATATTTTTTACACTTATTTACCTAATTTACCCTTTAACCATGGTAAATAAAAATATTTACTAAAGTTACTATTCATAATGTCCAAAAATAAAAGGTACCTATTTACAAAATTTAACCATATGATTCCTAATATGGATTCCATTTTTTCAAATTCAAAACACTGAAATTATTGTAATTAATTTAAAATTAATTATCGTTTTCAAAACAAGAAACGAGTTTTAAAGAAGTAAAAAATATCAAATGGTTGACATTTGAATATGTCCAATTTAAATGTGAAATTACATAAAATAAAAAAAAACAATGTATTAAATGATAAAAACATTATCCAATTATAAATTAATAAAAATTTAATGTTAATTCTAACTATATTAAAAATTATATGAAAATGTATTTTTGACTTAAAATTCAGTTTTATTATTATTCATTAAAATGTGGATTTTATCAGAATATTACCAAAATGTCAACCAATGTGAAATTTGATGTCCTGATTATAAATAATAAGTTTATTTTATTAAATAAAACATATAAATGTGACAAAAATGTATTTAAAAATACTTCTCCATCAAAAGGTGTGAAAATTTACTTTTAAAAATATTTGAGTATTTCATGCTTAAAATTACATTCATTCTCATTTTATGCCACTAAAATATATTTGGATAAATAAATAAGCATTTAGAAAACATGTGTAATCATATTTTAGTTATTTTGGTTCTTTCTCCACAATATAAAATCTATAAGTTAAATAACATTATAAAAAATAATAGTATTATTGTATTATTTTTCCGAATTACTCCCTATTATGTGAAACATAAGATTTCTGAGAAACATGTTGTTGCGTGTCGAGTACACTATCTTACAAAGCATCCCATTTAATGTTAAAATAATTTCTCATTCAAAATTATTAATAGATAAGAAAAATTATTATTCTATAAATACATGGGATGTTTCAAAATTATTTTGAGTTTCATCAAATGGGTTATGAAATCTTTTTTTGTTTTTACAACGCACTACCACCTCGCAAACTAATGTCCTTCATTATTCAATTACCATATTTAATGGTTTTATATGATGATTGAAATAAATTTCGTATGTGATATTTATTACAAAATAATACCTTTGGATTTATTATATCATATATATCATTTTTATCTTCCATTCTCTATTAGATATGTTAATGTTTCTCATGTGTCCAGAAGACTATCACCCCCAAACGTGATGGGATTCGTCTTTCTCTAATGAATCACTTGGAAGGTGATAAGGATAAATATAATTTTTTTATGTGTTATAAAAAAATAAATATGATATTAATGAAACACTTATAATTCTTTAAAGACAATATATATTTTTTTATTTTTATCTTTTCACTCACATAATGATGATAAAATCATTCGTGTAGATGTGGACTACTGCATTCCAAGAGCTATGTTTCTCAATTTTCAACACCACACCACATGGATGATATATTTTAGTATATAATTAAATGTTTATGAAATTATTAGCATTCTAAAATGATTATATATCACTCACTTTATTTCCATAAAGATCATTGGATACTAATTTGTACGTACGACCTACCATCTTCATGATTGTAATGTATTTAATTTTCCATAATAATCTTTAGGGATTTAATTTAAAATTTGAGTTTATTTACAAATATGATATTAATTACAAGATTAATATTATTTATTTTATGACAATATTTACTATTCTCAATAACCATATCTTTTATGAAAAACAAACGATATGAAAATTATGAAATTGACACAAAAATAAGGATAATTATGAATGATTATTAATGAATGTTTGCCAAATGTTATGAATGGATTATATATGATATTTTAAACTCTAATATTGTTTTTTTATAAGTTAATAAAAAATTTAAAGCCAATATAATTGGGTTCAAGGAATGTTCCATCAAAAGGGAATGTGATGAAATGTATTTCGCCTTAATTTACATTCCATTAAGAGTTATTTTTTATTATACATAAATTCAAGTTTATGTGGTGGATATACTACCCATATGATATTTAATTTCATTATCCACAAAATATTCATGGTATTTTATGATTCACTCTGAATCATTTACCCCATGGGGTTTTTTGGGAAAATTACCAAATGGTAAAACTTAATGTACAATCTCACTTTATGTTGGGATTCTTAACATTATCTTCAATTAATAGATTTATTATTGTAATTCTTAATTTGAAAATTAAAATTTTCCTAAATATAATTATAATAGTATAATGGATATCACTATTTCAAAAACTAAACACCATTTTTAAATATGGGTTTTATTTTAATAATCGTTGACTAATTCTAGAAATATAGAAAAAAATTTATATTTTACTCAATTAAAATATTTGATTATAAAGAAAATTATTTATTTATTAAATATATTATTTTATATATTAGGATTTAATTATACACGAATATAAGGGTGTGGATCACTTATTAATAGATACTATATTCAACATTAGGTCCTTTTAGAAAAACTATATATGGTTTTGGATGAGACCTTACATATTTATAGAGATGTCTTATCATGAGGCCTCTGTTGTGTTATATGTCTTGAAATGAAGACATTACAACATTAGAATTCATGTCATGATTCCTCATCGATGTGGTTTTTATGTGAATCATTATATATTCCATCTGTATAAATAATTTTATTGATATTATAGGATATTATTCGATTATTTAGAATATATATGGTTATGTTTCATGCTCATTTGATTATTCATGGAAAACTATTTGATAATTATTTATTCCTGCCATATTATTCTCATATTATTAATTATATTTCATGTTTTTCATCTTTTTACATTGAAAATTTTTTATGCCTAATTTATTACTAGCTTCCGTTGTATGTGTACCATTAAATTTTTTAAATAACCCCTTTTTTATGTTTTATTTTCCTTAGGATATTATGATGTATATTATGATTGATATGCCCGTATATGATGAAGAGAAGAATGGAATTATGAAAAAAAATACTTTTTTATTATATGTGTTCAAATGTAAAAGGGATTAATGGTTGTGCTAATTTTACCAACCATTAAATTATTTGGTCATTCGAGATGTGATTCCTTATATATTATGAAAAAATAGTAAATAAGACAATATTTCCATGATTCTAGGATTGTGTTCACTACATTAGGTATCATGGATGTTTAATAGAGACATTGAATTCTATTTTTATGGAAACATGTGTTTGGGAACATAACACTATGATGTAATTTGTGGATAAGGGAATAAGAACATCATATTGTTTTGATAAGGAAAAAATTATGTGATATATTGTAACTTCCCAATTCTGGGTTCCTCCCAAAGGATCCCTATACCCCATTGGTTATATGGCCTCATGAACATTTCCCCAAACACTATAGGATACTGACTAGTAGTGAGGTCCATTGGTGTGATAGTATGGAAACTACGCCATCATTGGCTGAGTAACACAATGGGAACAATCAGATATCAGAAGCAGAAACATCAATATAACACAATAAGTAAACAACGGAAGACTAAAAGTAAATAAACAACCGGAGCACATATATATAAATGATGCTTGTCACATATGTCTAAGAATGAAATCAAACAAGTCACAATACAGGAAAAAAACACTAAACTGATGTACAAGAAATCAAATAATCTCCATCAGCATCGCAAGTCTCATCTTGATCCCATGCTCTACAGCTCCCTAGAAATCAAGTACCTAAAGTAGAAGGGATCCTTCTCTTATCTATACCGGAAACAATATAATCTGTTTGGGCCCAAAAGAATGATACTAATATGTTTGAAACTAATTCTAGTAAGAGACCACCCAATGATTTATGCCTAACTATCAGTGAATATATATATATATATATATAACATGAAGTATGAGAAATTATGTAATAAATAATGAATTACTCAAAGTAGAATCCTATATATTCAACTAAATTCATTAAAATTTTCTAATTTTTCTACAAAAAAAACTCAAGAAACCCTCTAAGAATTTGTCACAGTCTAACTCCTATGGCTTTTCTTAAACAAAAACTCTTTGAGAAGTACTCGCCATCCATTCCCCATGTTGTCTCATAAATGTAAACTACAGACTATCTGAGGAAGCTCTCGACGTCTAATTCCCCATGTTATTTTGAAACATAGACCTACAATCACTCTAAGGGTAAACTGAAATCCATCCCTCCTATGGTATCACAATGTGAAAAGTATAATAGACACTATAGGGAAGCCCTTAGCATCTATTCCCCCTATGGTCTCACTATACACCAGGTTCCGGCAACACTGTGCAATACAATTGTACATAAACAATATCAAACAGCCAAATTGAATCTCAAAATACTACTTGGCTAAACAAGTACAATGATATAACAATAATTTCAGGTAATAATTACTCCATCCTAACAAAACAAGGCATGGTAAGAAAGAAAGCATCCAAATAGGCAATTCTAGACCCAACGACCAATATCAATCAAACCTGGGAAAACACATCCATAGCAATGTAATAAAACATATTCATAATAAAACACCCATACTGAAGCATAAAAATCATAGAAGTAATTAATATGGTTAAATTACCAAAACACGCAACACCCAAACTCTGGGATTGGACACTTTTTCACATATAACTCAAAGACATATACAGAAAAGAACAAACCACCTAACTCAATGCTGTAAAATCGATATATTTGAATATCAGCCTTTGATTCGATATAGAACGTGATATATCTATAAAAACATAAAAAACTATCAACCACAGATATATCCAGACAGTGAAAAATTCATTAGGAGAGGCTTTAGAATAAGGAATAACTCACTTTGGTGATTCCAACATAATCAATGGTGTTCGATTCGGGAAACGGACTGTGGATCGGTGTCTAAAAGAAGAATCACCACTCTTAGTCGCTCCTTAATGAGGCAATATTAGAAGAAGACATTTATGGGAATGAGATGTTATCACGGTCAATTTAATGAAATAAAAGAAAATGTACCCGATGTGTACTATTAAAGAACACAAATGGTATTCGCCTAAACTAGCCCCCGACATTAGTAGTCTGCAAAATCACCCCACATGGCCATATATCAGTCGTTACACGCCCAAGGCGCAGTCGTAGACCGTTACATGGTATTTGTTTGGTACTCCTTAAAATTTGTAGAAACTCGCCTTTTTCCCAAAACCCCTAGAAATAATGATCCATACTTAAAATGAATATCCATGTTCTTACAAGCATCCCCCCTTAATGAAATTCATCCCCGAATTTCCCTAACAAGGTTGCGAGGAAGAAATAGATTCCTTGAATAGCTCTGGTCACTACAATCGCAAATCTGTCTCCCTCTCCCAAGTCTCATCATGTACTAGACCATGCTTCTATAGCACCCATACCAAAGTAATAGATTTTCCATGGAGAACCTTTACAATGCGATCAATGGTCCGGATAGGATACACTTCAAATGATGCATCCACCTCCAAATCAACCTCCTTGGTTTGAAAAACATGAGATATGACTACGATGTAACGTAATATCTAAGAAACATGGATAACATCGTGCATGCCCTGATACCGATGAGGTAACTAAAAATGATATGCAACCGGCTTGACCCTCTCCAAATACTCAAATTTCCGAACGTATCATGGTGAATTCTCTCTCTATTGCCTAATCCTCTAGTGTCCCAACCTTGGAATGACACGTAAGAAAACCAGATCTCTGGCCTCAAACTCTAGACGTCATTGCCATCAGTTAGCATAAGACATCTGTCTTGACTATGCAGTATCCGTCCTCTTCAGAATCAACTCCACTTACTACGTGATCACCTAGACAATATGAAGTCCCAACATAGTTGCCTCTCCTACCTCCAACCAACATAGAGGTGATCATCATGGCCTACAATGAAAAGCCTCATTAGGGGCCATCTAAATAATTTCCTGAAAACTGTTATTGTAGACAGACTCCACTAGAGGAATGTCCTTTTCACAAGAACCGCCAAAATCTACGATGCATGATTGAAACATGTCCTCCAACACCAGAATTGTACGCTCTAACAAGCCATCAGACTGGGGATAGTACGTTGTACTCAAATGTACATATGTACCCAAAGCCTTTTATAATCCCTACCAGACCCGATAAGTAAAACGGGAATCCCAGTCTGAAATGATGGAGTGTGGAACCCCATGTAAACATACTATCTCTTGGATGTAAAACTAGCACTGCTCATCACAATTGAAGGTTTCCTGGATTAGTAAGAAATTCCCAACCATCAGGAGCTAGTCGATGACAACCCAAACTACGTCATTCCCTCTAGGGGAAATTGGAAAACATATCACAAAGTCTGTCACGACATCATTCCACTTGCACTCTGGAATGGGTAACTACTGAAAAATCCATGCTGGTCACTGATTCTCTTCCATTACCATCTGAAAGGTGGACCACCTCATCACAAAAAAAAATACATCTCTCTTTATACCTTTCCATCATTACTAATAGTGCAGATATCGATGCATCTTTGTGACACCATGATGAACATCCAAAATTGAAGAATTAAAAACCCACAAAATCTCCTTGAATATGTCTACAAACACCCATACACATATTTTTAAGTGAATGATATCATCCTCACCTACGGTTCATACTTGAATTGGGTCCTCACCTGACACACTCTCCCATAGTGATAGGCCTTCAGAATTCGATAGCTACCTCATTTTTACTCGATCATGTAAAGTAGAGGTAACAACTAAAGATGAATGAAACATATTCCCTTGTCGTTCATGAACCTCTAAATTCATCTTAAAGAACATGGCCATATTCTTCCACTCACTACCGGCCTCCTGAACTACCTGTATCTAACTCCACCCGCTCAACACATCAGCCATTGCGTTTCCTTTCCCGAGAATGTTGGCAAGCTCAAAATCAAACGACTGAAGGAACTAAACCCACCTTTACTATTTAAAACACATATCATGCTATGTGAAGATATACATGATACTTTTTTGGTCGGTGAAAACCACACAATTCTCTCCCAACAGATAATGTCTCCAACATCGTAAGGCATGAACAAATGCAAGCAACTCGAGATCGTGCGTTGAGTAACTCCTCTCATGTGGCCTCAACTACTGATACATGTATGCAATGATTCCATCCCCCTATATAATCACTTATCCTGTCCCAATACATGATTAATCACTTTATATTGTTTAACTCTTCCCCAGTTCTAGAAAAAATAGAATCGGTGCTGAAGTCAACCTCCCCTTTAGCTCTTGAAAGGTTGAATCGAAGGAATCGGTCCATAGTTACTTGACAAACTTCTTAGTCGGGCCTGTCAATGGCGTTAAAATGTGTGAAACAACCTCTATAATCCACCTATAGTAAACATGAAACACTAGAAATCTCCATTCGTCAAAGAAGTTCTTCGGCTTCTGCTAGGAAATTAATAACCTCACTTTCACTAGTAATACTGATACTCTTGTCTCTAAGATGAACAGTCCAAAGAAGTATATTTGGTCTATCCAAAATTGGAATTTATTTATCTTAGCATCTAACCAATACTCTCTCAGTTCTCTCAAAATGTTATTAAAATGGGTAGTATTGTCATGTCGAGTGTGAGTGTACACCAAGATATCGTCCATGAAGACTACCGTAGAAGAATCCATGAATGGATTTAAAACTCATTTCATCAGTTCAAAAAATAACTGCAGGCATGTTCGTCAGGCCGAACGACATAGCGACATACTCTTAAAGACCATAATTTCCCCGAAATGCTGTAAGAGGTATATTTTATAGTCTAATGTACAAATGATTATAACTTGATCTCAATTCAATATTCGATAACACATTTGATCATAGAAACTGATCAAAGAGATAATTAATTGTCAGAAAGCGATATCAGTTCTTGACTGTCAACTGGTTCAGTTTATAATAATCCACACAATCCTTGAGGGTACCATCCTCCTTATTCGTAAAATGGATAATTTAACCCCAAGGAGAATTACTAGGTCGGATGAGACCCTTTTCCAGCAACTCCTCCTACTCCTTCTAGAGCTCCTATAACTCTGGTGCAGCCATCATATAAAGAGGTATGGGCACTGATGCCACTCCTGGCACAAGCTAGATAGAGAAATATACCTCTTTCTCTAGAGTCAACCCTGAAATGTCTTCTAGAAATACATCCCTGAAACGATCCACTATTGGTGGAAATTCCATCTGTGACGTCCCCTGGTAATCCAGATATAGACTAACAATATAGGTTATATCTTCTCCCATCCCATGATTCTTGGTTCCATCCCTGCTCTCCTGGACATCCCATTCAACCATAGGTAGAAACAGTCTTTCCCATGGGGACGTGAAACTTACCCTAGAATGGTAGAAATCTATAACAGCCTGGAATGGAACCAACCAGTTCATTTTGAGAATTTCATCATAGATGGTCATCTCTAATACATAAAGGTCCAATATTAAGTGACACCCACCAAACTCACGAGTGAACTTATTTCACTGATGTACACTAACCGTTCTAGTCCATAATGGAGTGTCCAACATGATGATATTAGTAGAAGTAAAGATACAGAGCCCAAGGCTATCCAAAACAACAACAAATATGAAACTATTGGATGCCCCGAAATTGAAAAGTGCTGAATCAAAAACCAAGGAAACTAGAATTGTACCAATAACTATAGAGGGTATGAGATCCTTCTCTTGATGGGTCTTCTCTATAGAAAAATCCTAGCCTACGCCAAAACCCTATGAAGCTATCTGTGATTCCTGAGCTGATCCACCCTATGATTTTCGAAAACCTATTGTCTGACCTCTATAGCCACGAACTCCACCACATTCTAAACAGCCGGACAAACTCCATTTCCCTGACAAATTTGGGACACATTTTCCTGCTCTATTAAGATGAGTCAAAACAGAACCCCTACCCCCAGCTACTAGTGATAAAATCTGATAGAAACACTATTGATGACCCAAATTTCTTCAAGATTGGCACTAAACTGGGTCTCTCGGGCAATGTGTCCTTGTATTCCCTCTTTTTTTTCATTGGTAGCATACCACCTTGCTACCTGAAGATGTATTCCACCTAATCAGATCTCTACGAATAGAATCCCTACCAGGCTTCCCACTGCCAGTTGGCGGGGTAAATTATCTGAATGATGATACACCCTTGCTTATAGCTCTATAATCCCTCATGTTGCACTTTGTGATCAGCACTTGGTTGACTATACAAGTGATGGAAGTCAACCTGATAATGTTCACCTAAGATCGGATGTTATGCTTGAGACCATCCTCAAAATTCCTTTCCCGAAATAACCCATCACCCAAAGGAATGGGTATGAAGTGCATAGATCAATTAATTTAGAATAATACTCCATGACTGGGTGAGTAACCTACTCTAGACTCAAGAACTCTCAAGCTCAATCAGTCCTCAAATTCTCTAGGTAGAAGAAATCATAGAAGGTATGATGGAACTCATCAAAAGCCATAACTTTCTGGCCTCATACCTATGATATCAATCCCATCATCTCTTGGAATAATATTGATGCATGTATGTGGAAAACATCACCCTCTTCTCTGGAGGTGTCTTCAGATGATAAAAAATAGAAATCATGGCTTCTAACCATGACTATGTAGAGTGATGTCATCTTTCTGCTTAGAAGGTGGGAGGATGATGCTGCTAAATGACTAGAATCCACTCATCCATATACGGGAAGAATAATGTGCTCTCTAGAATGTATCCATAATCATCATGAATCCTTTTCGGAATAGTGAATCATCACATGTATCCAGAATGAAGGCTGGTGAACAGACCGGCATGACTGGAGGATTTGAAGGTAGTCCGAGATTTTCTATGTCTGGTTTCTGATCGCTAACCACGATTTGGCATATAACTAGAGGACTACTCATTGGAATGACTCTATATGGTGAAGCACACACAATAATTTAATATTATCATGGAATGAAACAAAGAAGTGCACAAACGGAATAGAGGAATGAAGACAATCGGGATTTCTAAAACATGGATCCACATCATGTATAACAACATACAAAATATGTTCCCTTAAACGATTATATGTGTGTTTACTTCTTCCAAACCTTGACGTATAACACCCTTACACATGGTGTGTTATCGTTGAGATATGGAGTGTACTTGAATCATTTTACCCCAACCTGAGTTCCTCTACACAACTATACACACAGCTCCAACCTAGGTAACTATACATGGATTCTGCACCCTGGGCATGTTGTGTATCCCTTAAGTAATAATCTTTTGTTATTTAGTAACATGGTTGGAGACACAGTCGACTTTACACATCGTGTAATAATAGAACCCGTCGTGTACAACCTGAGTTTCATCCACCCGTTTCGTTGGTCACATAGCTGGACACATCACTCATTTAACACTGCATGTACTCCAAGTAAATAGTGTGTGACCAACCATTTCCAAACATCATGTCTTTGTCACACATCCTTTATCATGGTCTAGTAATACACGATGTTTACATATAGTACACAGAGTATACACAAGAATTTTTGATCCCTTCCGAACTGAACGATACATGGTGGGTATTCATCAACACACACCATGTATTCTGGGTTTTTAGACATTAATCCTTAGACACTATTTTGGATCCCAGAAAAACACTGAAACAAATATTAATGGGAAACATTTCGATCCTTGGGGGCCCATACTCTCCAAAAATCAAATATTGTCCTCATAAGCATGTATATCACAAGTATACTAGTTCAATCAAACACCTAATCCACCAAATTTCGATCCATGAGGGCCTATAACCCATGGCATGACAAGGATTCATGACATGTGATATCTAGAAAGTGCCTATATGATGCATGAGATGGAATAACCTCATCTCCTCGGGTTTAAATAGAAATAGAACCTCAATAACACCAATGATAATAGCACAAAACATGTGAATCTCCTAATGGTGAATGAAAATCAACTGAAAAAATGAAAAACCTGCTAAATTGCAAAATTCGAGGCATATTGGAAAATCCCTATACACACGTTATCTTCTCCCAAGATCAACTTATTACCAACTACCTATTAATTTGTATCCTTGTCTATAGTCTCCAAATAGTAAGTTAAGATGAAATGAACTCCTCTGATACTACATTGTAATGTCCCTGTTTCATATACCTCCCAAAGGTGCCCCATACCTGGTAAGTCACACGACCTCAAGACCATATCCCAGAATTCCAGAGGCTTCTTGGCTAGTAGTGAGGGCCTTGTGTGTGATAGTGGGGAAACTATTCCATCATTGGCAGAGTAACACAGTGGAAACAAACATATAGGTGTAGTAGAAACTGTAATACCATACAATAAGTAAAAAGATGAAGGATGAATGTAAATACAAAAATAGATAACATATAAATAAATTATTCATGTAACATATTTAATGGAAATAAAACAAATATGTCACCAAGATATAATATAGTACTATACCAAATTACAATGAATAAAAAACTCCACCTGCATCGCAAGTCTCATCGTGGTCTCATTCACTCCACCTCCTCATCAATAATTTACTTGGAGTATAAGGGATCTTTCCCTTATCTATACCTGCAACAATATAATCGTTTTGGGCCCAAAAGCATAACCCAAACAAGTGTAAAAGGAATCCTAGTAGGAGACCTCCCAATGATCTGTTCCCAACTCTCAGTTAATATATATACCAGGAATTATATAAAATGAAGTAATAAAAAAGGAACTAATCAAATTAAAATCCTTAATGTTCAACTAAATTCATTTACATTATCCAATTATTCAACAAAAAAATCAAAAGAAACCCTATGGGATGTTCTCATAGTCAAACCCCTATAGTTTAGCTTAAATGAAGACTCTATGTGGATGTAATCACATTAATTCCCAAAAAGGTCTCGTAAAGGTAAACTATATACTCTCTAAGGAAGCACTCAACATCCAATTACCCCTTGGTATCTCAAAGTGGAAATAAAAATACTCTCAGAGAGAACTCTCGTCCATCCCCCCTATGGTCTCGCAAGGTGAAAAGTATAACAGACACTCTAGGGAAGCCTTCAACATCCATTCCCCCTATGGATTAACTACACTAGGTTCCCACCGACCTATGGAATATAATTGTTCATTAATCATATCCAGTAGCCAAAGTGAATCTCAAAATTCTTCTTGGATAAAGAACTAAAATCCATGTAAAAAACATGTAATATTATAAATAATCTATCCTAACAACATTATGTATGGAAATAAAAAAATGCATAACATGTAATTTGAGACCCAACAGCCAATATCCACCAGATGTGGGCAGACACATCCATAACAAGGTAATAAACCCTATTCATAATCAATCACCCCTTCTCATGAAAAAAACAAATAGGATGAATTAATAGGTTTAAAATCTCTAAACACTGAATGAATCAAACTAAGGTATTGGACACTTTTTTCACATATATATCAAAGACATCTATGAAAATTCACAAACCAACAACCTCGATGTTTTTTGATCGATATCGTTGAATCCCTGCCATTGATTCGACCTCGACTGTGATAGATCTATAAAAATTACAAAAACAATCAACCATAGATATCTCCCAAAAGAGGAAGAAATAAAGAGGAGAGGCTCTATAAGGAGAAAGAACTCATCAAGTCAATAACAATGCAATCAACGGTGTTCAATTCAAAGAACAAACAATGGATTAGTTTCTCATTAAAGAATCATTGCTCCTAGTCTCTACTGGACAATATGAGGTTAGAAAAAGACAATTCTGGGAATGAGACCTGACCCCAGTCAGTTTAATGAAATAAAAGAAAAAGTACACAACATGTACTATTAATTAACATGTCGTGTATTTTCCTCAACCGGCCCCTGACATTAAAGGTCTACAATGTCACCCCACACGACCATGTCTTGTCCGTTACATGCCTAAGACTCAGTCACACAGTGTAACAGGATACACGACGTGTAATCCTAAATACACGACGTGTAGTTCATAAAATTTATTTAAACTTCTCGTAAAAAACAGAAATCAAGATCAATACCTGAAATGAAGATCTGGGTTCTTACTGTTTACCCTATAAATAAATAAATTCATAGATACGAAATGTTTATGTGGTTGTTGAATAAAGGAAAAAGGGGTAGTAACTCCAAAAAGGGAACATTAGGTTTTACTGGATCATTACCTAGTGCATGCCAATGGGCCTTACTATGCACCTATTTTGGTACTCTTCGGGGATATTTTTAAGGGAATTCACAATTTATTTTCAATCCATTACAAAAGATTTGATGATAAAGATATTCAAAAAAAATTATGATAATGAGATTATTTATGAACATGTGTTTTAAATTTTAGTTAATTTTTTCTCTTGTTTTGGGATTTCATATTATGTTTCATAATGTTAATAACTAATATAGTGTATCATGTTGTTTAAAAATGGAATGTAACATAATAAATGAGACTTGTATCAATGAACATACTCTAAATAGGGATTTATATTTGAAGAAAAATAATGAAAATTCAGTTGATCTATAGCTATAAATGATAAAATTAAAACCATATTGGGGTAGATGACTCATTTTGTGAGTAATATCCTTTTTTGTATGGAATAACAGGTTGATCCACTGTGAGGTGTAACGATTTTATACCACTTATTTAGTCATTATCTTCTCTAATTAATTTGGAGTAAAAATACATTTTTAGCTGCTCAACAGATACATTCCCTAAAATGATATTTATTTCTCTATGGAGTAGTTAAAGGAGGAAAATTTACATGGTAGTTTATCATCTCTCGTGAGATGGAGATAAAAGGTGGTCATTGTTTCAAAACACTAAGGATGAGAAGTAATAAGATATCATGCAGTGGAATGATTTCATTTAAATCTTTCTGTAAAAATATTTTCACTGTGAGAAAAGTGTTGATATGGAAAGACACTCCTTAAGTATAATACATAAAGAATATTAAAATATTTCTAAGTTTGAATCCAACAATAAAATATTAACAAGACATGAAAGAGACTATATACCTAATAAAATTTGTAATATTAACCATTTCATTTATGGTATTAAGATAATACATTAAAGGGTACTAATCTAAATAAATTCACATCATACAAGGACATTTTATCATATTCCATTAAGAAAGATAAATAATCCTCCACGTACTTACACTTAGATGGGAATAGAGTGATGAAGAGGAAGGTTAAGAAAATATAAGATAATGTTATGATGGGGATTAAGGATTTAACCACATGTGATACTTCTAGAAGGAAAAACCATGGAACATTATTAAAATGAAAAAAATAATATTTCCCCTTGTTTGGAGAAAAAAGGTACCATGTAAGACCCCAAGCTTCCACAGTACACTTCACATTGAATAATACAATAGATTACCTTGTACACAACATCAAGTTCTAGCACACCACGACCAATCAAACAAGCCGTTATGATTTTTAATACCCACTTTTTTAAATTTTTAAAATTTTATTTTCCAAAATAGACATCATTGTTGGATTCGGAATATCATAATTAGCTTAGGGTGAATTTTTATTAGTTTTATGAAAACTTTCTATTTTCAATGAATAAATAAAAACAATGTGTTATTGTTTAAAACAAAAATTTAATTCAAAAAATTAGTTATATTATTTAAATTTATATTTTCTAAAAATAGATATATAATACCTATATAATTTCAATGTAATTCATTGGTTTCATTTAAAAAAAATAAAAGATATATAATATTTTATTGAACATTTTATCGTTGTTTACCCACCATCTAGGAGCATTTTTAAATTTGGAAAAATATAATTTTACCACTTTATGATTGTTATTTAAATAATATGAGAGAAACAGTTGAGAGCAGTTAGTAAAATTTGGCTCAATAAGATCAAACTAATTTCTGGTGAATAATAACTTTTACTTTTATTTACCACGGTTCAAAGTATATAGGATAAGTAAATGTAAAAAATGATATTATAATTTCCTTAAGACATGTTCTAATTCATTTGGATAAGTGTATATTGAAAAATATAATTCTTTGGAATAAAATATGTTCCTTTCAGTCTACTTGGAATAGATTAGGAAATTTATTATTATTATATTTAAAGAAGAGTTAAAAGTGTTAAATTCAATGTTTAATAACTAAAAAAATTTAATATAGGGATATGCATAAGAAAAATTATTATATTAATAGTAATTAGAAATCTAAATATACTTCCATAATAATGGTATTTTATTTTTATTTTTTTGACATTAAATAATTAAATTAATTTATGAGACAATGATGATGTAGTAATTACCTTTTTAATGAAAGATTAAGATAATTATTGTTATAACATCCAAATAAATATAAATTGAGACTTTTGATGAATTCCACTAATTTTATAGTATAATATGACATGTTAGGGTTTATTAAATGAATTTTCTTCGATGTGATAAACAAGTTATGTGCTTCAGAAAAACAAAATACCAAATTGTGTCAAAATTGGCATAAATGAGCTTTTTAATAATTATTATATTATTAATTGATATAATATTCATAAAAATATAATGTTATAGGAAAGGACATATATAAGGTTAGATATATGAATAGTGAAACACTTTGGGTTCCCTTGTCTTTTTATAGTAGGGTTATTAAACATTTATTATAAAAATACAAGAATACTTGGTGAAAGTTAAACTATTTAACTAAGTGTTAAATATAAAAGAAGGGTTAATATCGGCACCTAAACAACTCTAAAACCTATTTGTTGAGAGGTTTTCGACCCATCCAAACCTTATCCTAGAAATAAATCACTCTTATCCATTATAAACTCCATATTATTGTATTAAAAAATAATATTTCAAACTTTAAATAAAGTGACCCTCACCTCTCTTATAAAAGGGGACTTCCCTTTCACTCAAAATCACACCTCCAAAGCCATTTGACTCAGCTGAACCCTACTCAAATATCCTTCCAAATACCTCAATTAATCTTAGAGACAATTATTTGAACATAATGGAACCCTAAGGATCCCTTTTGATCAACTAAAAAAGGAACACCCATTAAAGAGGTAATAATTTCACCACCTCTTTCGAAGTTCATTTCTTCTTCCACTTCCCCTTTCATTGTTGTTTCCCTAACAAAATAATGAATCCAGTACATTATAAATACTATGATATGATTATAAATATGTTACAACAATATTCATTATTCAATCCATCCTATGAAGGACAAGTCACCAAATGTGCATACGTACGACTTACCATCTCCAATTCATTGTGAGGTTTGTTATTCAAGCACTTCATTTTTTGGATGAGTATAATAATGAGTATAAATGATTTAATTAATAAATATAACATGTTAAGGATTATATATATATGCCATAACATCAAATTAAATATTATTTAATCATCAATATAATGATATTATTGCTTGTGCATACATATGGATTACGATCTCCTCGAACGTGATGAAATTCCATTCTCATCCTAACCATTCAAGAATAATTTTCATTTAATGATTAAAAATAATGTTTTAGAATATAATATAATTCTTCATATGACACAAATATATCTTCTCCATAACAATCATGGCTTACATAACCAACACTATAAATGAAAACGAAGTCGTTAACACTCGAAATGATAATACTACAAGAATGTTATAAACAATTTAATATTATAGGATCATATATGATATTACATTTATGTATGAGAATTTTTTATAATTTAGTAATAATAATTGAACTATTATACAGGTGGTTAATGTACCCTATATAAATTTAATGTCCACAATAAGGGTTAATTATACTATATCATTATTATCTATGGTTGTTTATTCGCGAGTATCTACTGGGACCTCATTATCATCCAAATATATGCTTCTTAAAAATGTATTTCAAAATTTTTTTACTATTTCATAGATGATGGTTTAAAGACATTTATACCCTTGTATGGCTTTTTATAATATGTTTATAAATGAGTCATTCTATCATTTTCCAAACAAGGTCCTTTCGAACAATTTCAACAAAATTATAGAATGAATGTTTTTTAAATTATATTGGGAGTGTGGCTGTTTTACTCAGTTAGAATACCTAAGAATCATCCCTTCAAAGAATACAACAATATTTTCAAATTAATTTCTTTCTTTTATAATTACACTACTTTTAAATGATTTCAAAAAATAAAGAGATATTTCCCTCAAACAGTTTTGATTTCATCTATGTCAACATCCTTTGAGGGATTTTACACTTGTTTGAAGTTGAGTTATTATGATATAATATATCATATTGTATTGAAGGTTTTGTGATATGTTTGACTTTGGATGTGTTATTTTTATAACATTTATGGTTTATGGTTAATGTATTAACATTTTGTTTGCTATTTTGAATATATATTTTTATGTTATGTTTCCTCCTTTTCATATGAGGAAGGAATTGGACATAGTAAGTGATCGGTGGAGCCCGCTATAGCCTCTCGATGCGTTAGTTGGTCTAATGATAGAAACTAGTGTCCTGGCACAAGGCCTTGACAAAATGCTATTTTTAGTCATGCCATGAGGCCTTGACTATGTGGTTATGATGTCTGAAATTATACATTACATCAATATAAAATTGGCTATTGATAAAACATGTGATTATTGGACTATTAAAATATCCATGTGAATATTTAAATTGAATTATTTGATTTATATTTTCCATAATCTGTTGATTTTCCTGTTTAAAAGGATTATGTTTTAGTACTATACATTTCCACAAATGATTATGCTTATTTATGAATATTTCTGCTATATTGTTATCCTTACTAAGCATCTAAGATCACCCCTTTCTATGTTTTGTTTTTCCAATTATGTGAAGATGTATATTATGACTGACCTGTAGGGATAGTCCAAGGGAGATGAATGTTTTTAAAGGAGACACAATGTTTTCGTTTTTCATTTCATAATGTAATGTAAAACTTATGTATGTATATAGTAATTCCAAGTATACTAAACCAGTCGGTCTTTTGGGATTTGATCCCTTGTGATCATGAAAATGTTATTTAATAATTCAATGACTCTGGGTAACTAGGGTCGGGTTGTTACAGTATGTATAAGAGGATGTTTAGTACAATCCATGGATGTTATATTTTGAAAAACTCGTATTAGATAACATTACCCTAATATAGACATTTAGGATTAGTATATAATAACTTCCCAAAATTTTGGAAATGTAATGATTATTTAATTTTTCAAAGAAATACATCCCTCTATTTATATAAGTAGGTAGAGGTGGCTCTGGAACAGATGTAACTAGTAGTGAAATATCTGAAAAGGAGTTTCGGGCTTGACCTAGGGTATCCTGGTACACAACAAGAGGCCTTGCTGAACTCTGGGATATGACACTCCTGGGGGATATGCTTAGGATAATTCACATTTTCTTTATAATCCATTATGAAGGATTTATAAGTAAATACCTCCTCAAATAAAACATTTTTATGATTATGGATTATATTCATAAACTGTTCATTTTATGTGAAGTGTTTTACAAGTTTGGAATTATTTATTGTGGTTCATATTCTATTCTACTGTATGTCATTATTTAGAAATAATGCCTAGTAAAAGGAATGGAAACTATATCAATGCATGTAATCCATGTAGGGATTTCCCTCATACTCAAAATAATTATAGTAGAGCCAGTGATGCAATAGGTGTCGAATAACTTATAACTATACTGGGACAACTCACTCAGGTTATGAATAATAAACGTACCCATATAGATCACCCTGTTCCACAATGGGGAGAATCAATGTTAGACCGATTCATGAGGCAACAACCACCAACATTCAATGGGTCTAAAAATTCCATTTGTAGCTGAGCAATGGATAAGTTCCATAGAGAATGTATTTCATGCTCTGGGGAGTAGCGAAGGGAAAATGTTTTCATGGATGTTTATTACCTCACAAGAGATGTAAATCAATGTTGGACAATAATTTCGAACACAAATGAAGATGAAGAAGTATCAAATATAGAATGGTGATATTTTAAAGCACTTTTCTTATAAAAATACATTCTTTGTGACCATCGTTTAGATATGGTAATACAATTTATCATTCTTATGAAAAATGAGGATGACAATGTCACAATGTATGGGGATTACTGTACAAGGTTTTCAAGGCACACAACAGATTATATATGTAACTCAAGTAGTAAGATTGATCGATTCATGGATGGGTTAAAATCATTTATCCATAAATCGTTATTCTGAAAATCCTTCTCATTGTATGAAAATATTGTCTCATTTGCTATAATGATAGAAAATTAATTCTCTAAGTCATATGCCATTTAAAGTATAGAAGGAGAAGAAGAGATCTGATGAACACTTTGGAACTGTAAATAAGGGGAAGAAGGGAAATGTTGAATTTCCATCCTATGGTAAATGTGGGAAGAAACACCCCGATACATTCCTGAAGGGAATGTGAGTCTATTACAAGTGTGGTGAAAAACACCACCAAGCTTGTGATTGCAATGGAATGAAACATGTTGACAATGATGAATTATAAAATTGTAGAGAAAAGGGGAATTATGAAATTGAATTTCCTAAGCGCCACAAAAAACATACCTTAAAAAGGAAAATGGAGAAAGGAAAACCCTACTGCTGAGGTTTATGCTCCAAAATATGAGGTGGTAGGTAATTTAATGGTTTCCTCGTTTTTATCCAATGCTTTATTTGATTGTGGATCATCAGATTGTTTCATATCATTCTAGTTTTCTAAGAACATTATACATTTCCTAATTGATTTAAAAATTTATTTGTCACTCAAAAATCTTAAGGGAAGTATCATTGCGAAAAAGTTATTTGAATTAGTCCCAATTAAGGCATATGAATGTTATTTATCCGCTGATCTCATCATCATACCCCTGATTGAATTTGATATAATCCTCAGAATGTATTGGGTTTTAATCCATGATGAAAAAATTTATTTTAAGAAGAAGAAAGTTATAATTTTATTTGATAATTAGGAGTACCTTATCTTTAGAGCAGAAACATCACCACCTGATTCTTATCTAGATCCACCCCTTTTAGCACTACTAAATTCAATTATTAGAGAGGAAGAGAATCAAATAACTACAGGTGATTAAAATAATGTTCAAATAGAGGACATACATGTTGTGCAAGAATATGTGGATGTGTTTCCAGAGGATTTACCTGGACATCCCCCAAAATGAGAATTTGAGTTTTCCATTGATTTAATTCCTAGTTTACAGCCCAAATCAAAGTCCCCTTATAGAATGGACACTGTGGAATTAGTGGTACTAGAGAAAGAACTAGAGTAATTGAATAATAAAGGATGTATTCGATCTATTATTTCCCTATGGGGAGCCCCTATACTTTTTTTAAGAATAAAGATAAATCTATGAGGTTGTGCATTGAATACATGGAGATCAATGTTATAAAAAAAAGAACAAGTATCACCTACCTTGAATTGATGATTTATTCCTTAAACTTATAGGAGATCAAAAAAATTCAATGACTGACCTCCAATCAAGATATCAACAGTTTTGTGTCAAGAAGGATGACATTTTGAAGACAATATTTCACACTAGGTATGGGAGTTACGATTTTATAGTAATGCCTTACGGACTGACTAATGCACACTCTTTTTTCATTGATCTAATGACTAGTGTTTTTAAGTAATTCCATAATGACATTTTAGTAGTATTTATTGATGATATCTTGGTATAATAAAAATTCTACAAAGATCATGAAAATCACTGATGCACTATTCTAAAAAACCTTAGAAGAAAAGAATTATATGGGAAGTTTAGAATGTATGAATTATGGCTTTAGGAAATTTCATTTCATGGTCATATTATAACTATTGATGGAATATATGTCGATCCATCAAAGACCAACTAAACATAGGAATGGACAGAACCAATTAGTATAACTGAGGTACATAGATTTATTCATTTAGCGGGATATTATTTGTGTTTCGTCCAAAATTTTTCGCAATAGGAAACCCCAATAACCAAACTCACACGTAAAGGGGTTAAATTTGTTTGGACAAAATTGTGTGAAGAATATTTTTGATGAAATTTAGAGAAGATTAGTTAATGATCAAATAATGACTCTACCATCATAGAAGGATGGGTCAGTTATTTATAGTGATGCTTCAATGAAAGGACATGGTTTTTTCCTTATGAAAAATGATTGGGTTATTGCATATGCATCACGACAAATAAAAATTCATGAAAAAAACTATCCCACTCTTGATCTTGAGTTAAAATTTGTAGTCATTTCATTGGAGATACGGAGAAAGTTTCTCTATGGTGAAATTTTTTAGATATATACTTGTTGGAACCTATATGATTTTTTAGTTTTCATAATCACAAAAAACATCGATATATAGATTATCATGCCATTTATTATCTCTAATTAAATCAATTATTTCATTCATAACAGTAAACATTAATAAGTCAATAACCTATTCATGAATAAATATTTTTACCAGTGTATTTTTTACATTTATTTTTGGATAAATCATACTCTTGTAATGATTCATGTATGTCCAATGTAAAACACACTGAAGTTCAATACATGAAATTTCAACACACCGAATTTGACAAAGCGAAGATTGATAGAAAAAAGTTTGAAAAACCAAATTTTGATACATCAAAGTCGACACAACAAAGTTGACTGACCTGTGATTGACAAACCGAATATTGATAGATCAAAGTCAACACACCGATGTTGACAAACAAAAGATTGAAAAATAGCAGTTTGACAATCCAAAGATTGACAGACCGAAGTTGACACACCGAAGTTGACAAATCGAAGATTGACAAACCGAAAATTGCAAGACTGATGTCGACACATTGAAGTTATCAGAAGATGTTACCAAACTGAAGACAATAGAAAAATGATGACTCACTGATTGTTTTAAAAAACTGCATTGATTTTATTAATTGAAATTGATTTCTAACACTCGTATTTAGAAAAATTAATGTGTATTACATTATTTAATGTTGTATGTATTTCTATCCTTAGACAGTACAAGGTACACGCATGTGCGGAGATCATCATAACTAGTGGATCTTGAATTATAAAAGGACATTAATACAAGCACAATAAAAAGATGCAAAAGTGAGAAAAATTCACAGAAATATACAGATACACATAGACCTTGAATAAGATGCTCAAAAATAGACATTGTGAATACGAAATGAGAGGAACAAAATGCCTGATATTACATAATGTTTTTAACAAGAAATATTTTCTAAAGTACACTGTATATTGAGACACTGGAGAGAGAAATATTTTTAAATTTTTAAGCTGGATAACAGAAATTGTGATACTCTGTTCTGATGTAAACTTCCAGAAGAGGACTCAAATATATTTTTCTCAAAATCTACTTAGTACATAGAATTACTGCATAACACACATTTAATTATTAATACTATTCTCTTTCATAACTCTATTATTTTTTTCATTATTAATTGAGAAATGTGTATATTTTTTACACACAATCTTTCTTGAACATAACTAGAGGATATTAAAATATCCTCAATCTCAATCCCTTCAAACACTTGAATCCCAAGTAGAACTATCGAAGAGATCCCATGTGATGTGTTTATTGTTTTTTCCAATGAATAACTGTGGTAGAGGTTAAGTGTGACCTGGACATCTGAGTGTGAAATTATGAACCCCGATACAAGTTGTGGATCAAAATATTATTAAAATAAACTGCTTGGTGGAAGGTGATCACTACGTGGAGAGGACTAAGTGACTACTTGAGATTGATCCTCTTGTTTTATCTCAAGTTCTATATGTCTTATATTTCATATGTGTTAAGTATTTATTGCATTTAGATAAACTGTACTTTGATATATAGTTTATCAAGTGTTTACATCTATTTTGAATCAGTTGGTTTGTATCGAAAGTTTTACTAATCTTAAAATTGGTACAACTGAGAACTAATCAGTCTTTTGAGAAACAAATTGATCCTTAAAGTCTTTTAGAAATTCAGTACAAACTGATATTTTTTTGTTTTTATAGGGGGATATTATTTGGTAGAGAGTCCTTTTTAACAGAAATGTTTATAGATACTCAATTCACCCCCCCCCCCTCTTGAGTCATCTACTCCAACCAACATTTGGTATTAGTGGAGTATGAACGTTACTGTTTGTTTTTAAATTATGTCAACTATGATTATAGTGATGTTTTAAAGATCATCAAAATTCTGTTATTTCTAAATATTTATGTCTTTGAAATTTCTTTTACAACCATTATCATGGAAATTAAAATTTATGGAGATGCTACCAACATACAACCTTTCTATAATGGAAAAAACTATGCTCTATGGAAGCTTAAAATGAAAATACATATAGAAATTATGGGATTTAAAATTTGGACAACTATTGAAAAAAAAAATTCAATACTATCACATGGGATGAACATGCCAAATATGCCTATAAAAATAATATTAAATCAATGAGTACTATGTATTGTGCACTAGGTGATGAAGAATTTAACTATATTTATTCTTGTAAAACTACACATCAAATTTGGGATACTCTCTCTATTTCACATGAAGGAACATATAAAGTTACTGTAATGTGATTGAATAATTATACTATCAAATATGATAAATTTAGAATGATGTATGATGAGTAAATTTCTAATATGTTTCATAGGTTCAATGAAATATTGAATACCATGATTTCTTTAAGAAGAGAAGTTACTACCAAAGAGCAGATCATGTGGATTCTGCGATGCATTCCAGAAGGATGGCGTAGAACATATTTGTCTATCAGAGATTTGTGTGAGATTGATAAAATGCCAGTGAAGTATTTAATTGGAAAATTAATGAAGTTTTGAGAATAATTAAATTTAAATAAAGAGGAGGATGAACCAAAACAAAAGTATGTAGCTTTCAAGACAACTACAACTAAAGGTAAGGACAAAGAGAAATTTCAAGCTACCATTGAAAGCTCAAGTAGTGATGAATTTGCTTTAGACAATGACGACGGAATGGCCCAGTTGGCTATATGACTCATGAAATTCTATAAGAAAATGGAAGTCTTCCAAAATCCTAGTTATAAAGGAATGTATGATAACAAGGGAAGATGGAAAAAGGAATTAAGAAATCATAAATCAGGGCATATAATCTGTTGTGAATTCAATAGGAAAGGACATGTATTGGCTGACTTCCCAAAGAAGAAATACAAGAATATGTGTTAAAATAAGGATATAAGTTATACGAATGAAACGAAGGCCACTTGGAGTGCCTCATAGGAGAGCTCAAGTGGATCTTACACTTTTGATAGTGATAAGAACAAACATGAAAACCTATGTTTCACGATTGAAACATCTGAGGTAACACCCAATTCTCTTATACATAATTCTTACTATTATGAGAATGAATATGAACCAAACAATGATGAAAATATGAGTAAGGAAGAACGATTTGAATACTGTGGAATTATTGAGGATATATTTAATGAACTCAAGGATAAATATAAATTATTGAAAAGGCAACATGTTCTTAATTCCATTAATAAGTTTTATCTAGATATTGAGGAATAAAAAATGTGCTCAATTGTTAAAAGAAAATACAGAACTCAAATCGTCAAATGATAAATTAAAGAAAGATATTGAGAAGTTTACTTTAGGTAGAGATACCTTGAAATAATAACTAGGAAAAAATATTTCTCCAAATTACACAACTGATCTAGGATATCAATCAGGACAAAGAAGGATTATTAAAACTAAATTTGTTCCAAAATCTATACAGTTCATAGCTAGTTCATGTTCTGGACCATTTCATGATAAAAAATTCTCTAAAAGACCAATCAAAGTGTTTATTTCTCAAAATATACTTTTTGATTATATGAAATATATGAGACAAGTATGGGCCCCCAATGTTTTACATGCTAACCTCTCTATACAATGAAAATCAGGGTACTAATGTTACCCTACACTTAATAGTTTTTTCAAGAAAATTATCTGAAGTTCTCACGTAAAACTCTTTGGTACTTGGACAATGGATGTTCAACACACATGACAATAGACTACTAATGTTTCAAAAGTCTAATTAATGTTGATGGTGGACATGTCACATTTGGTGATACTTTAAAAGGGAAGATCATCGGATTTGGCCAGATTGGTAACCCTAATACTGTATTAATTTTAAAAGTACTTTTTTTGATGGATTAGAGTACAATTTACTTAGTTAATCTCATTTCTGTGATGATATATTCAATGTTAAATTTGAAAATGAAATATGTAATGTTTTTAATTCATAAAATGATTTAATATTTACTGCTCTTAGAAATGATAATGTATATGCTATGGATTTAGAGTATTTATCTAAGAAATTATTTTCATGTTTAAATGGTTTTCATAAGGAAACATGGTTATGGAACAGAAAAATAGGACACTAAAACGTACACCCTCTTAGAATGTTCACTAGTAAAGGCTTAGCTTGAGGCTTACTAAAATTAGTGTTTCCAAAAAATAAATTATTTAATCCTTGTCAAAAAGAAAAGAATCATAAAATCTCTTTCAAACCAAAGACATAAGTAACTACTTCTCAACCACTTGAGTTGGTTCACATTGACATGTTTGGACAATCTAGAGTTTCATGTATCAATTGGAAGCACTATGTTTATGTTCTTGTACATGATGTCTCTAGGTATACCTGGACCATTTTCCTGGCTCATAAAAGTAAAGTGTGTTCATACTTTTCTATGTAAGCTAGGACTACAGAAAAATATTTGTGGACTTAAGATTAAATCCTTATGAAGTGATCATGGACGTGAGTTTGAAAATCATGATTTTGAAGCCACTTTCTCACAAAGTGGCTATAATCATAACTTTTATGCACCTAGTACACCCCAACGGAATGGTGTGTTAGAAATAAAAAATAGAACTTTAAAATAAATTGCTCGGAAAATGATTAATACATATGATTTACCCTTTTATTTTTGGGGTGATGCTGTTAATACAGATTTCTACATAATAAAATGAGTCATAATTATACTCATTCATTATAGAAATCCTTATGAGTTGTGGAATAATAGGAATCCTAGAGTAGGTTATTTTAATGTGATGGATGTAAAGTCAATATTCTGAACACTGAAGATAATTTAGATAAATTTGCCTCTAAATTTGATGAAGGGATATTTGTTGTATATTCTATGTCAAGTAAAGACTATTAAATAATTAACATTAAAACCAAGTGTGTGGAGGAGTTTGTACACATGAGGTTTGATGAAGCAGATCCAAATGTACCCATGAATTCACTAGAAAATACTGAAGAAGATATGTCCAATATGGACATTGATGATACATCCTAAAATCATCATGTGATGGAATCTGTGAAAACATCTAGTTATAGAAAGTCTCCACATCCTAATTGTAGTGAAACATATCTACCTGACCAACTTAAAATATCTAGTCCTACTTTCACTAGAACAACTATCACCCTTAAGAATCATCCCTTAGACGATGTTGATGGAGATTTAGATAGAGGAACAAAAAATAAATCTTCCTTGAGAAACAAGGTTTAAAATCAAGCCTTCTTGTCACAACATGAACCTAGAAATATCAATGATCCAATCAATGATGAATTTTGGGTAATGTCCATGCAAGAAAACCATAATCAGTTTGAAAGGAATAATTTTTGGAAACATGTAGATAGACATAAGGATACATTGACCAATGAAACCAAATAGGTGTTTAGAAATAAGGTGGATGAAGTTGGAAATATAGTTTGGAATAATGATAGACTATTTGCACAAGGATATATTCAAGAACAAGGAATTGATTATGAAGATACCTTTTCACCAGTAGCTAGGCATGAGAAAATTAGGATCTTACTTGCCTTTGCAGCACACTTGAATATTAAAAATTTTCAAATGGATGTTAAAAGTACATTCCTAAATGGTTATATAATAGAGGATGTTTTTTTTGAATAGTCCCCTGGTCTTACAAATCCACATTTTCAAAATCATGTGGTCAAATTATCAAAAGCATTATATGGTTTGAATCATCCTACAAGAGTTTGGTATAAAAGGTTATGTAATTTTCTTATTTCCAATTGTTATACAAAAGGACATGCATACCCTTCTTTTTTTATAAAATTAGTATTGAAACAGTTTTAATAACCCAAATATATGAAGATGAGATTATTTTTTGATCTTCTAAAAATTCTTTAGTTAATGATTTTTCAAGGATAATGCCAAATGATTTTGAAATGAGTCTGATGCGTAAACTTAAATATTTTCTTAGATTTCAAATATTTAAAAATTAATAAGGTGTTATTTTAAATCAATTAATGAACAAAAAAAATCTTTTGAAAAGATATGGATTTGATAGAATTAAGAGAAGTGAAACTCCTATGATTTTTTCAGGTAAGATAGATATTGATGTAAACAGAAAGTCAGTTGATCAAACTTCTTATACTATAATGATTGGTATTTTTTTATAAATAACTACTAGTAGGCTAGATATTATGTTTAGTGTGTGTATGGGTGATATATTTCAAGAAATCACAAAAGAGTCACACCTAAATGCATTTAAAATAATTTTCAAATACCTCAAGTATACAATTAACATAGGACTATTCTATCCAAATGGAAAACTGTCAAATTTGGTTAGCTATTCAGTTGTTGAATGTTGTGGATGTAAGTTAGATAGAAATATAACATCTGGAACATGTCACTTTTTGGGAACATCGCTAATATAATGGTGTAGTAAAAACAAGATTCAGTAGCATTATCAACTGTTGAAGCATAGTACATTGTTGTTGGTTGTTTCTATGCGCAAATTTTGTGAATGAAACACACATTATTAGACTATGGATTTCAATTTCTACATATCCTCATAATCTATGACAACAAAAATCCTATTAACATCTCCAAAAATCCAATTTCTCATTATAGACCAAATAATATTGATGTAAGACATCAATTTTTGAGACCTCATTTTAAAAAAGGTGATATAACTCTTGAGTATATTGCAATTGAACATCATATTGCTGATATGTTCACTATACCTTTAAATTATGAGAGAATTAATTACATCATACATGAACTAGGAATGATAAATCAGTAGTGTATTCATGTAACCAATCTTCTTGAAACTGATATCCTGAAACCAATCTTTATGAAAACGATCCCATGAAACCGATCTTCTTGAATCTGATCTCATGAGACCTATTTTCTTGAAACCAATCTCATGAATCCAATATTCTTGAAACCAATCTCTTGAAACCGATCTTCTAGAAATCAATCCCTGAAACCTATTTATTGCCATCAATGTTGTTATTTTTTTTATTTTTGACTTTTTAAACTAAAAGGACATTGGTTTACATTCTTTCTTTTTTCGTGTTTAAATTCTTATGTTTTATGATTTAAAATCCCTAAAAGATATATCTAGTTCAATCCATCTTGACTTTTCACCTTCACCCATGCCGTAAAGTCGTTGACATTTTGTCTCTCATCCTCTCGACTCCTGACCACTCATTTTTTATGGAATCCAAAGTGTTCTCAGGGAAAGGACTAAGTTCACAATGGAATAACGCAACAAATATCTTTCTTCTAAGCGACAGATAGGTGAGTCCAGTGTGACTGCAAAACCAATCTTGGAAAGATGAGTGGTTACAGTTGAAAGAGATGTGTATGTTGAGTGGCTTCTGTCGAACAAGTATTTTTTGTTGAAAGTACTGGATTATCAATGGTGGCTCAGTTGTTTTGCCAACTCTAAAAACCATATTATAACCAGGTAGTGCATGAGTTATATCTACATTTGAGGATATCTAGGGATGAATATGAGGCAATAAAGAAGAAGTCTGTAGTAAAGGAAAATGAGATAGATTTTTCATCTATGGAATGGGTTGAATGCTTGGAAATGCCTATTGAAGGTGTCTTTACTGACTATAGGGAAAACATTCCACCATCCTATAATTTGTTCTCTTATAAAGATGCTCTGAAGGATCTGAATAGAAATGGAGAATTGAGAAGGACTATTGAAAATTAATTTGAAGGAGAAGTAAGACTACATTTTATGTTCATACAACACCAAATATACACATGGAAGAGATATTTTTATACCGTGAAGTATTAGGATGTGATCTTGATCTTTTTGTTGAAACATGGGATAAAAGTAAATATATGTAGGTATCTAATGGTTGATATATCTGATTTGATTAATCCATCCAAGAAGGAAATCTTCTTATACTATCCGAGGATGATTTCTACTATGTTGAAAATATGAGGTTGTGTGGAAGATGTAGATGAAGTGCTAAGTGCCTATAGCGACATTTATCTTCAAAAAGTCATTTCTAAGAGGATGAAAATATTCTGGAACCTATGGATCAGATGTTTTGTAGGATATGAGGAATGGATATATTAGGATTTCAATCCGGTTGACCACCCTTCTAGACTAATGGAGAATTTTGATCTAGGTCTCAATCTAGGAGAGGTTCTAGTTTATTATGATGAGGAAGCTGATCCGGAAGTGCCAAGGGAGGAGGGATATCCTTTTGATGATATGAGTGATCTCGATATTGCAGAAAGTCCCAATGACATGACTTATGTATCTGCTAGTCCACCTTTTGATTTTACCTCAAGAGAATCTATTTTAGGTGTTGAGGATGAGGAAGACACTGAAGTAACTATATTTGAAGGATATGTTAGTAAATATGATGAGGAATCCGATGATGATGATGATTATGATGATGTTGATTGTAATAATAGAGGAAATGATGATCATGTGAGTGACACTATAAAAGTGGGAAAATATGTGGTTGACAAATATGGTGAGAAATTTGTACATCGGGCTGGTTATGGGGATGAGCATAAAGAACAATAGGATGTTCTTCATGGAGATGCTGAACATGAGGACATATCACCTCTTCCTAATTTTGAAAATCTAGAGATAATTAAATAATTTGAATGACCTAATGGCTTCTGTCCAAGAGGAAGAAGTAGAAGTTATAGTTCCTCTATTTGAAGAAGTGCCTAGTGATGTTGTAGTGGCTGGAGCACAAGCAGAACCTGATGTTCGATTGGTTCTTGTTCCCAGACAAGTTATTCTTGCCTGAAACTAAAATGTAGAAGATTATGTTGATGATGTTGTTTCTAGCCTTAGGGAAGGAGGATTAGAATTGATACTGTTGATCCTAGAGACGGGACCTCTACTAGATAATGGAATGATAATCCATGAGATATTCTTCTTTGTTTGTTGTATGACTCAGATGTGGAGTGGATACATCATCCTTCTACTTCACAAGTCCAGGATAAACTAGAACTTTGTGCACCTATTCCACCAATTGCACCTCCACCAGTATAACTTGTAGTTTAGTCTGTGCCCAATGATTATGTTACTAAAGATGATTTGGAGAAATTTAAAAATTATGTATGTGAGTCTATGATAGCTTCAGTTAGATCCATAAATGAAGCATCCACTTCATCATGTATCTCATATGCAGATACAACAAATATTTCAAGGACGGTGATCCAAGAGATTCAATTGAATCTCATTGATACATCCAAAACCATTATTAGGCATAACAACCTATTGAAAGAAGAAGTACGAAAGATGAGAAATTTGTTAAATTGTTTGACCTCAAACATGAAGAACTCTATTAGAGGTGTTTCAGATATTATTAGGAACATGGTATCTCATCTAATCAGTGTGGATCTAAAGAAGTTGAAAGAAGAACTTTGGAAAATGTTGACTAGCCCATCCAGTTACAGGAGTGGCTAAAGTGCTGTTGCTGATTTGGAATCTCTCAAAGTTGTGATGAGAGAGGAAATTCAAAAACATTAACCAATTTCAGAAAAACAAACACATTAAAATTTACATCGAAATACAGATCTTGTATACCAAATGGTTAGACAGTGCACAAATGAAGCCTCTATATCTTAGAAAGACATTCAAGAAAAGGTGGATATGTATTTCACTATGATTTATACCAAGCATGATCTCACAAATAGCTAAAATTTTCATGAATAAAATCTTATAATTCTTCTAGTAACATAAGAATTCAAGATTCAAGTCCTTCAATTAATGGATTTTACACCTTTCCCAAGTAAATTTATGGAAAATAATGATTTCTTGGAGAAGGAAATGCAATATGGTGGTGAAATCATTAATGAATTCATCAATCTCCTCAAGCCTTATCTTCATGTTTAGGCCAAGGATATTGTGGTCCCTCCAGCTGCTTTAATTGGTCCTACCTCTCATCCACCTTCTCCAATGACTGTCATTGAGGCCCTTAACAAGATTCGACTTATCATTATAGAGTAGACCCACAGTCGTGTGATGTAAGAAAGGTCCCCAACCCTTGCAGGTATTGTTCCTACAGGTGTTGCCCTGCTTACTGTTATCTTCAGACCACCTCTTACCTCTGCCACTTCCAAACCTTGTTCTTATCCCTCTGATCATTCAGAAAAAGTCAATGCTCTTCAACATCAAAACCCTTAGTTATGGATTGTTTCTTTTGATAGGGATTTGTATCTTTTTGTTTTCCTTGTGCGTTTATGCCTATTAATGAAAATCCTTATGCTGGCCATTATTCTCTATTATTTCCCATTAATCCTTTTCATTTTTTTTCTATTCCCAAAAGGTGGAGAAAGTTAAGGTATCCCTTATACCAAATCTTTACAATATTCATCTAAGGGGGAGTTTTTATAGTTGAGGACACATGGAATCTACTCATCGTAGTGCATTTAGTGAGGGGGAGCATTGTTAAAATTTCAAGAAAGAAAAAATTACGTTATCTTTGACAATTACACTCAGTGCAGCAAGCTATGTCAGGAAATATTTATTCTATATATTTTTCCATGTATACCATAATTCGGGATTAACAAAAAGGGGGATATTGTTGGACCCTCTATGATTTAATTGTTTTCATAATAAAAAATAACATCAATATGCATATTATCATGCAATTTAATATCTATATGTATATCAATTAGGTCATGCATAACATTATACTTAAATAAGTCAAAAACCTATTTAGGAATAAATATGTTTACCAGTGTCTTTTTTACATGTATTTTTAAATATCTCTAAATCTTTTAAAGATTTGTGTAAGACTGAAGTTGAACAATATTTAGTTCAACACAACCAAGTTCAACACACCAAAGATGAAAAACCGAGGATTGATAGAAAAATGTTCACAAATCGAAGTTTTATTGACCGATGTCGACACACCGAAGTTGACAGACTAAATATTGACAAACCGAATATTGAAAAACTGAAGTTTGACAGACCGAAGCCGATACACCGAAGTTGGAAAATCGATGATTGAAAAACTGAAGATTGGAAAATCAATGATTTAAAGGCTGAAGTCGACACACAGAAGTTGACAAACCTAATGTTGAAAAACCAATGATTGAAAAACCGAAGATTGACATACTGAAGTCGACACACCAAAGGTAACATACTGATGTTACCAAAACAAAGACAACAGACCAATGATGACTCACTGATTATCTTAAATAAATTCATTGATTTAATTAGTTCAAAATTATTTTTTATGGTCATATTGAGACAAATTAATCTATCTGACATTGTTTAATGTTGTATATTGGACTTTTCGTAGACAGTACGAGGTATATGCATGTGTAAAGAGCTTCATACCTAGTGGATACTGAGGTATAAAATGACTTCAATCCGAGCTCAATACAAATATGCATAAGTGAGAAAAATTCACAGAAATATATAGACACACATTGATCTTGAAGAACATTCTCAAAAATAGACTATGAGAATACGCAAAGAGAGGAACAAAACAGCTTATATTACATAATGTTTAGAACATGAAATATTTTTTGAAGCTCACTGTACATCGAGAAACTAGTGAGCTAACCATTTTACCTATGGAAGATGGATTACAGAAACTGCAATACATTGTTCTAAAGTCAACTTCCAGAAGAGGACTCAAATAACTTTTTCCCAACATCTACTGAGTCCAGAGAATTAATGAATAACACATATAAAATTCATCACTCTATTTTCTTTCATAACATTATTTGTTTTTATCTTTACATATTGAGAAGTGTGTATATTTGTTACACAAAATGTTTCCATATCCTAACTGGAGGATATTAAATTATCCTCACTCTTAATCCCTTTATATACTTGTATCCCACATAAAAACGTGGAAGAGATATTGTGTGATCTGTTTATTTATTTTTCCCATGAATAATTGTGGTAGAGGTCATATGTGACAAGGAAAACCAAGTGTGAAGTTGGGAACCCCGTTCTTGGGTATTGATCAAATTCTTATAAATATAAACCGATTGGTGGCCGATGGTCACCATGTGGAGTGGATAAAGTCACTCCTTAGGACTGAACAACTACTTTTATCTGTTGTATTGTTTATCTTATATTTATAATGTGTTACGTATTCTCTACATTAAGATAAAATGAACATTGATAGTTAGTTTAGCATGTGTTTACATCTGTTTTGAATCAGTAGGATTGTTTCGAATGTTAATCTAATCTTATGATTGTTACAACTTGGAACTAATCAATCTTCTGAGAACCAAATTAAACATTCAAGACATTTATAAATCCACTAAAAACTGAATTTGTGTTTAATTTTATAGGGGGATATTATTTTTAGAGAGTCATTTTTTAACTGAAATTTTTATAGATACTCAATTCACCCCCCTCTTGAGTCATCTACTCTAACCAACAATAATGATGACAATAGTCTGAAGAATATTTTCTTAATGATAGAACTTAACATGAGGATAATAAAATCACATAAACTACTTAGTGATTTTGATTTCACTATAAAATAGCACATGGGGAAGGAAAATAAGTGGGTATATTCTTCGTGTATAAAAGATCATGGAGTTTTGAACGAGAAGAGATTTGAAAGTGAACATATGTTCATGGATCTATTAAATATGGATATGGGAATAATCATGGAAGGTGAAACATAAATAATTTTTCAAATTGTTATTAAACAATATTTAATAGAAATTATAAAAATCTATCAGGCTAATGATGAAGAGTTTAAAAACAAAATGATGGTTTTGAATGATGGGAGATTGGTCAACTTCGTATATGAAGTTGGGATATTGAAATTTGGCAAGAGAATTTGTTTTCCTGACAGACATGATCTAAAAGGGAATTGTTAGACGATGCTCATAGCTCCAATTTCTCGATACACCCTGGTAACACAATGATATTTAGGGATTTGAATGAACAATTTTGGTCGGACAAATTGAAGAGGGAGATTGGTGATTATGTGTCAAGATGTATGGTTTCTCAATTGGTGAAGGCTGGAAGACAACATCCAAGAAGAGTCATGCAAACTCTTCCCACACCTGAGTGGAAATGGGATTATATTATGATAGATTTTATCATGGGACTACAAAAGACTCCTAGTAGGAATGATGCAATATGGGTCATTGTTGACCAACATACTAGGAAATCACATTTTATTTCAATAAGAGAAAATATACATTTGAACATTTAGAAATACCATATATTAATGATGTTGTAAGACTTCATGGAGTACCTATATCAATTTTCTCTAATTGTGGTCCCCAATTTAGATCATGAATCTAGAAAATTCTTTGAAGGCCTTGGTTTCTGAACTTTTTTCGAGCACTACCTACCACCCTCAAACTGATGGACAATCAGAACAGCCTATTCAAACCTTATAAGACATGTTTAGTATAACGACCCATACTTTACATACATTGTTAATACTTCAAAATTGAAGTAGACTTATTACAACATATGACAAAACCACAAAGGACCGTATAGGTATAGTGTCTTTAGAAACTGGGAAACATAAACAACTGGTTCATAAATCTTCTACAGTGTCTCCCATTTATTTCATCATATCTAGGGTCCCTTTTAGCATATTCTACTTAATATCCATCTTCCTGACCTGGGGAAAAGAAAACATAAAAGGGTGAGCTCAAATGCTCAGCAAGGGAAAATAAAGGAAATAAAAATCATATCATATCTTTTTGAAAATCAAAACCTGCAAAAGAGATCATAATATCTTAACATGGAATAAATCATAGAAGTGAAAATGAGATCCCCATAATCATAACATAAAACTTGAAACTTTGTGGCATGCACACATAATCATGGAAAATCATTTCTTGTTAGTCATGACTCATTGCCAAGACCATCTTAGTGGACAAAGTCCCTTTCTGAACCGAGTTCACTCCTCGTTTCAGTCCTGTATCACTGAACCGAAATAACCTTCCGTTCCAGCCATGTCTATCTCATGAGATATAAAATCTTTACCCAATGCATTGGAGGGAGATATAGGTCCCACCCATCTTATAATGAATCCTTTCTTATGTGTGCCACATAATCATAAATCAGACATCATCGCATAACACATGTAACAGAAATGGGATTCTTGAAACATCATGACATCATAAATCAATTCATATAAGATAAAGGAATTCATAAAAATAATTCCATCACAACATGATCAAATCAATGTAATAATAGGGATAAAAACAGAACCCTTTTATTATCTTAGATGGAAATAATTTTGATAAAATACTTGAACTTCATTCTTGAGGAAAATATCTTTTCTTCTTCAAAAACATTTTTTCCTTTCATAACATGTCATACAACTTTAAAATAAAAGAAGTTGATTAAAAATAAACTTGAAAACTTGTAAAGGAAGTTTCTTGGAAATAATGTTTTAAAAATCCATTCATGCCGTATAAGTTAAAAAAAAACATTCTTCGTACTTTTATCGGAAAAGTCAAAAAGTACCTCGTACGAAAAAAAACAAAAGATTCCTTTCATATTCTTTACTAAAAACTCACCTAAGGGTAAAATTGGATTTAAACTATTGTAAGTGGATGGAAACAATATTACATATTGAGGGAACATGGATGTGGAAGATAAAATACACCCTAGTAAATACTTACGAATAAACAATCTCGGATAAAAATGAGATTGTGGTATTTTCCCTTACCTTAGGTCCGATTTGCCTTGTTCGTGTCCGAAGCTCCTGTATAATGGTTTAAATAATGTTATTGACTTATTCCAGAATCATACATATTGATATGAGATCATATATGGTCATATTATTAGCTTCTTGTTAGTAATATTTCATTGTTACTTGTTACTCGGGTCTTTATAACTTTTTGTTCTTATGCGTGTTTTGTCGAATAAATTCTTATTATTATCTTTAGGTTATAGATAATTCATTTCCAGAATGGTATTAGTGTAGTATATACCATATTCATTCATTCAATTCATTTATATAATCATTATGAAATGAAGATCATGTAGAACGAGTCGCATCACATCGTGGAGACGGTATTCCGTACGTACGCACGAGTGATGATATTGTTCCTATGATCGTGGAATTGTATTGGAGTATATATATATTATTTCAGTATCAATATTACTTCATAATAATCATATATAGTTACTCATTACACCATTATACCCATCCTTGTAAGGTGATGGTGGAAAATAGATTACACCACGGCGTGGAGACGGTATTCCGTACGTACGCACGCGCGGTGATTTCATTTTTCCGTAGGATGGATAGAAGGTGAATTAGGGTTGTTTCATATTTATAATAACATATCAGTATGTAAGTAATACTGATGTTATTACTTTATCATGAAACAACTAAAGAAGAAGAAGTTGAAGAAGAAAGAAATTGAAAAGATCGGTAATGGATATTACCTCTTCTTTGGAACGCCTCTTTGAATCCTCCACTTATGGAACTAAGATTGGTCTTTGGAGAAGACCAGGACCTCTAGGATTATTCTAGGGAAGTGGAGAGGAGAAAATGGCAGGGGTTGGCCGAGCTTGAGTGCTCAAATTGGTGTGAGGAGGAGGGGGAGGAGGTGCCCTTTTATAAGGGAGGAGAGGGGCACCTTAGGAATATCTCAAAATATTATTTTATATTAAAGTCAAAATCGGTTTATAATGGTTCCAAAGGGTCTTATTTCGAAGCTAAGGTGGGGATGGGTCGAAATACTATCATCCAATAAGATTTAGACAAGTTTAGGGTATTATTTTAACCTTATCAATTAGATTTAACTCTAAGTTAATTAATTTAACTTTTACCCTGTCTTTTTGTTTTCTTTCACTATATGGTTAATACACTTACTATAACATGCCAAACGAACCCCAAATTGTTTAGTATTAATATATATATACTTATCTAAGTCATTTGGCCGAACCTTAGATTTTTTGGAATAAAATAACAATTAATAATATAATATTTGATTTAAAAACTATTTTGTGTCAATTTTGACACTGTTTGATATATGATTTTTGTGAAAGTCATATGAGAATTATATGTTCGAACCAAGTTGATTAAATCAACACTAATATATCATAGTAACCTAGAAAATTAGTGGAATTCATAAAAAGTCTTAAATTACATTTATTTTGGTATTTATATTATCAATTATGTCAATATTTCATTAATAAGATAATTACTGCATCATCTTTGTGTCATAAATAAATTAAATTATTTGATGTCTAAAAATTACAAATAAAATACCATAATGTAGGAAATCCTTTTAGCTTTCTAATGAATATTTACAATCGAATTTATCTTATGTATAACCCCATATTAAAAATGATTTACTTATTAAACTTTAAATTTAACTATTTTAACCCTTCTTTAAGTAAATTAATAATAAATGTCCTAATCTAATCCAAGTGGGCCTAAATGGTCATATTTTATTCCTAAGTTTATTTTTGGTCGAATTACACTTTTCCAATAGAATTAGGACATGTGTTAGGGTAATATTAATATCATATTTACCCTTAGTTACCCTATTTACTATTAACCGTGGTAAAAAAAGGTAAAAAGTTACTATTCACCAAAAAATTATTTTCATCTCATTGAACCACATTTTAGTCCTTGATATTAACCGTGTCTCTCGGATTTTCGAAATTTCATTCACAGAAGCGGTAAAATTAAGTTTTATGCAAAATTCAGTTTTTTAACCTACCACTTAGTGGTTTCACTATTCATCAAAAATTGAAAGTTTTCAGAAAAATACCAAAATTTCACCCTAGGCTAATTTCGATATTCTGAGTCCAAAAATGAAGTCCATTTTGAAAAATAAAATTTATAAAATTTCAAAAAGTGGTTATTACTATTCATAACGGCTAGTTTTAATAGCATATTGTTGTTTAGTGAAACTCGGTATTGCGTACGACGCAAGCTATCGAGGAAGGTCGCGATTGCGTGTAAAGAAAGCCAAGAAAGTGTTGTGTAGAAAAAGATTCCTTTGATGATTTATATAACATAAAAGTCTCGGGTGTTACATTCTACCCCCCTTAAAAAGAATTTCGCCCTCGAAATTCGTCACTTTGTTACAAACAGATGAGGATAATTCTCCCTCATCATATCCTCGAGCTCCCATGTAGCTTCTTCAAGTTGGTGGTTCCTCCATAAAACCTTCACTAAGCGAGTGGTCTTGTTTCGTAGGAATTTTTCGCTACGATCCAGAATCTCTATCGGTTGTTCTTCATAAGAATGATCTTGCTCCAGTGGTACGACTTCTGAGCTGAGTACATGTGAAGGATCTGGTATGTACTTTCTCAGGAGAGATACATGGAACACATCGTGAACTTGAGTGAGATTCGGTGGAAGCTCCAATCGGTAAGCTACCTTCCCAACACGATCCAGTATTTCGAAAGGAGCGATATATCTAGGGCTCAACTTCCCCTTCTTTCCAAATCTCATAACCCTCTTCCAGGGAGATATTCGTAAGAACACTTTATCGCCCACTTCAAACTCTAGGTCTTTTCTTCGGTTGTCGGCATAACTTTTCTGTCGACTCTGAGCTGCTCTTATGTGTTGTTGAATAGATCTGACCTTTTCTGCCATTTCATCAACGAGATCAGGTCCTAATAGCTTTCTTTCCCCAACTTCATCCCAGCAAGTTGGAGTCCTGCATTTCTTTCCATAGAGAGCTTCATAAGGAGCCATCTGAATACTGGAGTGAAAGCTATTATTATAAGAAAATTCCACCAAAGGTAGGTGTTGATCCCAACCTCCTTTGAAATCCATAGAGCAAGCTCTCAACATATCTTCTAGGGTTTGAATTGTTCTCTCAGACTGACCGTCTGTCTGGGGATGATAAGCAGTGCTGAAACTCAACTCTGTATCCAGAGTATGCTGAAGACTTCGCCAGAACTTCGAGGTAAATCTCAGATCTCGATCTGATATAATAGAAAGTGGTACTCCATGCAATCTTACCACTTCCTTTACATATATCCTGGCAAGCTGATCTAGAGAGAAATCCTCTCTAATAGCAATGAAGTGTGCAGACTTTGTAAGACGATCAACTATGACCCAGATAGCATTATTGCTTTTGGATGTTTTAGGAAGTCCTGTGACAAAGTGCATAGTGATGTTTTCCCATTTCCATTCGGGTATGGGTAATGGTTGTAACATCCCCTTAGACTTCTGTCTCTCAGCTTTAACTTGTTGACAAACCAAGCATCGAGAGACATATTCAGCAACATCTCTTTTCATGCCATCCCACCAGAAGTACTCTTTCAGGTCCCTATACATCTTCGTGCTTCCAGGATGAATAGAGAATGATGAACTATGAGCCTCATCCAGCAGCTCATTCTTTAATTCGGGGATGGGAGGAACGCAAACCCGATTCCTGAACTTTATTATCCCATCACAATCAAGGTTGAATTCAAGAACATTTCTCACCTTCTTTTGTAACTCGACATCTTCTTTCTGTGCCTCTTTAATCTTCACATGTATAGATGGTTGAACATTCATTTGAGAAAGATAAGATTTTTCCCCTTCCATTATAATTCCAAGATCCATCCTTTGTAAATCCATAAATATTGGATCTTTTGTGATCCTCATCATTGATAAACTAGCATGGTCTTGTCGACTTAATGCATCTGCCACCTTGTTTGCTTTCCCAGGGTGGTAATGGAATGAGCAGTCATAATCCTTAATCAGCTCCAACCATCTTCTTTGACGCATATTCATGTCCTTTTGTGTGAAAATATACTTTAAACTTTTATGATCAGTATAAATATCACACCTTTCACCATAAAGGTAATGCCTCCAAATCTTTAATGCAAAGATTACCGCAGCCAACTCCAAATCATGTGTTGGGTAATTTTGCTCATGGATTTTCAACTGTCGTGAGGCATAAGCTATCACCATATCATTTTGCATAAGAACACACCTCAATCCCTTCTTGGATGCATCACTGTAGATCACAAACCTTTCTCCACTACAAGGCAGTGTGAGCACAGGTGCACTGGATAACCTTCTTTTCAACTCCTTGAAATTCTCTTCACATGTCACGACCCGCCCTCGGGGTCCGAGCCGTGACTACCCCAAGCCCGCCTTCCATAGGCCAGGGGCTGGCGACTAGCACCAAGGCGTAAATCCCGGTAAAAAGGGAAGGCATTGCCTTTGAAAAGTAAACACACACCACAGAGTAAACAAGCGGAAGAAAACACTAAACAAGCAGAGTACAACTGAAAGTGCGGAAAAGTAAATGGGCCAGAATACAAACCCAAACTGAAAGTAAAGTACAACTCGAAAAGGGAAAAACAGCAACTGTAAAGTAAAGGCCGCTACTCCGAGCTGTCCACCGGAAATCCCACCTGAAGGGTGGGTACAGATAGCTCCTCTGCTCCACGGGTCCCACCGTCCGCTCCGAGCACGTCCCGCCCAGTGGTCCACCTCCGGGTACCGTCCTGCTGTGCAAGCCTCAGCTAAGGTCTACGCTGTCCGTCGTCTGCAACCAACACAACGTAGTGCGGGCAAAGCCCGTGCATGGGTGAGTATAAGCTACTCAGTAGGGACCCCGAGACCCCAGAAGGTCTCTCAAATCCACAAAGGATAAAAAACGAAGAAAAGTACAATCACGAAGTAACAACCGACACTGCTTAGGTATATGCCCATACATATACCTAAGTCATCAAAATACGCTCCATCCTCCGAGCCCAAGTACAACTCAGTCCACACAGGAAAGTATACGTATTCCACATAGGAAAGCAGAACATAATCCACACAGGATTGCACAACAAAATCCACACAGGAAAACAATAGGATTCAGCTCACACAGGTATACTTCTTCAAGGACGATAAAGATGATCACTGATCCATCTAAGTCGTCGGACCCACGAAGGATCGATAGGTAACTAACCCCCGCAGAAGACCCACACAGGATCGGGCTCACACAGAACCTGTAGGCGCTGGCTCACACAGAACCGCTGAGCGCAAGGACCCACACAGGATCGGGCTCACACAGAACTTGTAGCACTGATCCACGTAGGATCGCTGAGTGCTGTAGTCGTCGTCGTCAAATCCACACAGGATCTCTGTACTGTCGTCGTCAAATCCACACAGGATCTCTGGACTGTCGTCGTCAAATCCACACAGGATCTCTGCACTGTCGTCGTCAAATCCACACAGGATCTCTGTACTTTCGTCGTCAAAGTCACAGTAGCAGTCGTAGCAGTAGAACAGTCGCAGCCAGCACTAGGGTTCCCGCACACAGCAAGCTCGTACGGAGGGTCCGCTCCACGAGCCGAGAGGCTGATACATCAACTGTCACGAAGACCGAAGTTGATGTATCCAAAAGTTCCGTATCGCCAACAGGAACTCAACGCAACAGACGGCGCGTCGATCGGACGCCCGGTCTGAGAGTTATTGGCATTTTCGTCTCCGGGGCCCGGTTGGTTTTTAAGGCAAAACCAACCCGACCGTACTCCACCTGCGTCCAAACCTCGGGCGGAGTATGCCAAAAGATCTGTCTCACTAAGAGGAACACTACGCGACTGACGGCACGTCAATCGGACGTCCGTAGCTCAAGATATGAGCGTTTCCGCTCCGAAGACCCGGTTGGTTTCGTGAACGAACCAACCCGGCCGAACTCAAAGTAAACCGAAACCTTGAGTGCGATATACCGAAACGACCGTCTCGATCCAAGGATCGCGTTGCCGCAGACGGTTCGTCATTCGGAGGTCCGAGACTCAAGTTATGAGCCAAAAACCGAAACTGGTCGGTAACGGGGGGGTCCGGGTCCGGGCCGACCCGGCCCGACCCCCCCCCCCCCCCCCCCCCCCCCCGGGGCGGCGCGGCGGCCGGCGGCGGCGGTCGGCGGCGGCGGACGGCGGCGGACGGCGGCGGCGGGCGGCGGCGGCGGGCGGCGTGGCGGCGGCGGCGGGCGGCGGCGGCGGGCGGCGCGGCGGCGGCGGCGGCGGCGAGCCGCGCTGGCGGCGGCAGCGGGCCGCGCCGGCGGCGGGGTGCTGCACGTGGGTCACGCGGGGGGCAATCAAGCCCCCCCCCCTGTTTGTGAAGGCGGCACGGCTTTGAGCCGTGCCTTTGCCAAAATAACGGCCCCCGCAAATGGGGGCCGGCTGGACGAACCGGGGGGGCTTTGCCCCCCCCTCCTTTAATTGAACCGCCCCCCTCATTAAGAGGGGGGGTTTGAAGAACCGGCCGGGGGTTTAATCCCCTGGTTTTATGACATCCGGCCGGCCCGCTGGCCGGCCGGTTTTTACCAACGGGACCGGAATTTCCGGTCCCGCCCTCGACTTCCGATGCCGGCGGCCCGGCCGCCGGTCTTTCCTTCCGCCGCGGCCCGGAACCGGCCGCGGTCTTCTCGTCCCGCCGCGGCCCGGAACCGGCCGCGGTGTTCGTCGTCCGGCGCGGTGCGACGGCACCGCGCCCCATTCGCCATGCCATGAATCCTTCCAACGCGGCGCGACGGCGTCGCGTTCTTGAAGACTCTCCTCGGCGAAGCGCGACAGCGTTGCGTAAAATAAATGAACGATCCTCCGCGTGGTGCGACGGCACCACGCTACTTGTTTCCACCCGCATAAACAAACATGAACGATGGAGGGGGGATTCTGCCGTGTTCGTGCGGTCCGGCCCCCCTCACGTTAAAGAAATAAAAAACGAAACTTAAATAAATAAGCCACACGTTATACTTATCATTCATGATCAAGAAAAGGAGTAAGGAAACCAAAATGAAAACAAAAACCCCTACCTCGGGTTTAGGATTCAAAGGTTCGGCTACGCTCCGCGGAAGACGGCTTCGCGGAGGTCGGGTGTCGCGGTCGTCGTTCGTCAAATCCGTTGACGAAGTGCTATGCCCGAAGAGACACGACGTTGGCGGATCTTCGTTTGCCGACGAAGAAGGTCCGAGGAGGAAGAAGAGGTCCGAAGATACCGGTCGCCGAGTCGATGATCCTTGACGAAGTGTTATCGTTCTTCGTTGAGGATGAAGACGTTCTTCGTTCTTCGACAGAGCTTGAAGATGGGAAAGCTCTCCAAAGACAAACAAAGAACTCTAAATAAAATAAGACTACCTCTTATTTTATTAACACAACACAAAGAATTTCAATATTTGAAATTCAAAAAAGGGGTTTAACTCCCTTAATTAAATAAGGGTAACTTAAGCCATTAAAAGAGGGGTTAAGTACGTTGAGAGAAAAAGAAAAGACTTAGGGGTTCGTGTGGGCCCCGCCGCCGCCGTCCGCCGCTGTCCGCCGCTGCCGCCGCGCCGCCCGCCGCCGCCGCCCGCCGCCGCCGTCCGCCGCCGTCCGCCGCCGCCGACCGCCGCCGCCGGCCGCCGCGCCGCCCCGGGGGGGGGGGGGGGGGGGGGGTCGGGCCGGGTCGGCCCGGACCCGGACCCCCCCGTTACCGACCAGTTTCGGTTTTTGGCTCATAACTTGAGTCTCGGACCTCCGAATGACGAACCGTCTACGGCAACGCGATCCTTGGATCGAGACGGTCGTTTCGGTATATCGCACTCAAGGTTTCGGTTTACTTTGAGTTCGGCCGGGTTGGTTCGTTCACGAAACCAACCGGGTCTTCGGAGCGGAAACGCTCATATCTTGAGCTACGGACGTCCGATTGACGTGCCGTCAGTCGCGTAGTGTTCCTCTTAGTGAGACGGATCTTTTGGCATACTCCGCCCGAGGTTTGGACGCAGGTGGAGTACGGTCGGGTTGGTTTTGCCTTAAAAACCAACCGGGCCCCGGAGACGAAAATGCCAATAACTCTCAGACCGGGCGTCCGATCGACGCGCCGTCTGTTGCGTTGAGTTCCTGTTGGCGATACGGAACTTTTGGATACATCAACTTCGGTCTTCGTGACAGTTGATGTATCAGCCTCTCGGCTCGTGGAGCGGACCCTCCGTACGAGCTTGCTGTGTGCGGGAACCCTAGTGCTGGCTGCGACTGTTCTACTGCTACGACTGCTACTGTGACTTTGACGACGACAGTACAGAGATCCTGTGTGGATTTGACGACGACAGTGCAGAGATCCTGTGTGGATTTGACGACGACAGTACAGAGATCCTGTGTGGATTTGACGACGACAGTACAGAGATCCTGTGTGGATTTGACGACGACGACTACAGCACTCAGCGATCCTACGTGGATCAGTGCTACAGGTTCTGTGTGAGCCCGATCCTGTGTGGGTCCTTGCGCTCAGCGGTTCTGTGTGAGCCAGCGCCTACAGGTTCTGTGTGAGCCCGATCCTGTGTGGGTCTTCTGCGGGGGTTAGTTACCTATCGATCCTTCGTGGGTCCGACGACTTAGATGGATCAGTGATCATCTTTATCGTCCTTGAAGAAGTATACCTGTGTGAGCTGAATCCTGTTGTTTTCCTGTGTGGATTTTGTTGTGCAATCCTGTGTGGATTATGTTCTGCTTTCCTATGTGGAATACGTATACTTTCCTGTGTGGACTGAGTTGTACTTGGGCTCGGAGGATGGAGCGTATTTTGATGACTTAGGTATATGTATGGGCATATACCTAAGCAGTGTCGGTTGTTACTTCGTGATTGTACTTTTCTTCGTTGTTTATCCTTTGTGGATTTGAGAGACCTTCTGGGGTCTCGGGGTCCCTACTGAGTAGCTTATACTCACCCCTGCACGGGCTTTGCCCGCACTACGTTGTGTTGGTTGCAGACGACGGACAGCGTAGACCTTAGCTGAGGCTTGCACAGCAGGACGGTACCCGGAGGTGGACCACTGGGCGAGACGTGCTCGGAGCGGACGGTGGGACCCGTGGAGCAGAGGAGCTATCTGTACCCACCCTTCAGGTGGGATTTCCGGTGGACAGCTCGGAGTAGCGGCCTTTACTTTACAGTTGCTGTTTTTCCCTTTTCGAGTTGTACTTTACTTTCAGTTTGGGTTTGTATTCTGGCCCATTTACTTTTCCGCACTTTCAGTTGTACTCTGCTTGTTTAGTGTTTTCTTCCGCTTGTTTACTCTGTGGTGTGTGTTTACTTTTCAAAGGCAATGCCTTCCCTTTTTACCGGGATTTACGCCTTGGTGCTAGTCGCCAGCCCCTGGCCTATGGAAGGCGGGCTTGGGGTAGTCACGGCTCGGACCCCGAGGGCGGGTCGTGACATCACATTCCTCTGTCCAGACAAACTTAACTCCTTTCCGAGTCAACTTGGTGATTGGATTAGATAATCGTGAAAAATATTTTACAAAACGTCGATAATATCCAGCCAAACCAAGAAAACTTCGGATCTCAGTTACTGTTGTTGGTCTTGACCATCTTTCGATAACCTCTGTTTTTGCTGGATCCACAGATATCCCCTCTTTTGAGATTATGTGACCCAAAAATGCAACTTTTTGAAGCCAAAATTCACACTTGGTAAATTTGGCATAAAGCTTCTCCTTTCTCAGGGTCTTCAATATAATTCTCAAGTGATCTTCATGCTCTTACTTTCTCTTTGAATAGACAAGAATATCGTCTATAAAGACTACCACAAATTGATCAAGATAGTCTCTAAAGACTCTCTTCATTAGATCCATGAAGATAGCAGGGGCATTAGTAAGACCAAATGGCATCACTATAAATTCATAGTGTCCATACCTTGTACAGAAAGCCGTCTTTGGTATATCCTCCCTTTTGACCCTTAATTGATGATACCCTGAACGGAGATCAATCTTGGAAAAGTATTGAGCTCCGCGTAGTTTGTCAAATAAGTCATCAATGCGTGGGAGAGTATATTTGTTCTTGATAGTGATCTTGTTAAGTACTCGATAATCAATGCAGAGTCTCATTGATCCATCTTTCTTCTTTACAAATAGAACAGGTGCTCCCCAAGGTGACGCACTAGGGCGTATGAATACCTTATCAAGATTCTATTGGAGTTGCTTCTTCAATTCCTGCAACTCAATTGGGGCCATTCTATAAGGTGTCTTTGAAATAGGCAAAGCACCCGGTACGAGTTCTATTCAAAACTCAACTTCACGATTTGGTGGAAGACCCGGTAATTCCTCCGGAAAGACATCATCAAACTCCCGTACAATGGGAATATTCTTAATCGTGTGTTTCTCACCAACCATTTGAGATAAATAACCTTCATTTAGTGGAATCAAGACCCATAAGATGGAAGAAATTTCCACTGGAAGGTTATATTCATCCTTGCATCGATAGACGATCGTAGATTGATCTGGAATATGAAATGTGACTTCCCTTCTTTGGCAATCGATATGAGATCCATGTAGAGAAAGCCAATCCATGCCAAGAATCACATCAAATTCCACTAAAGGAAGGATCACAAGATTTTCAGGAAGCACTTTCCCACAAACTTCGATCGGAGAAGAATTATAAACTTTTGATGCGATTGATGTGCCATTAGGTGTTGTCACAGCTAACTCAACATCTAATTGTTGAGGTAATACGGTGATACCCATAGAAAAGTGTTCAGAAATAAAAGAGTGGGTGGATCCAGAATCAAATAAAACATTTGCTACTTTAGAGTGGATGGTAAGTGTACCTTTCACCACATCGTTATCGTACTCCACATCGCTGATAGAAATTGCATGTGACTTTCCTTTGTCTTTAGCCTTAAGAGTTTGTTGACGTCGACCATCATCATCAACCCTTGGATTTGGGCATTGATTGGCATAATGCCCCATCTCCTTGCACTTGAAACATTGAAGTGTAGTAGGTTCATTTTGTGTATCCCTTCCTTTGTTTGCGTCATTAGACATCTTCTTCCCATTATCACGGCATTCAAATGCCCGATGACCTTCTTTTCCACATTTAAAACATTTACTTGTCCCTTTAAGACAACTCCCTCCATGTTTCTTTCCACACTTTGAGCATAAGGAAAAGCTCATCTTCATTTCTGTGTGCTCTTTAGATTTTTCTTTGAATTCCATCTTCCTCTTCTTATCAAACCCATGTGACTGATGGGTTACTCCAATCTCCATCTCGACTTTGAGAGCACATCGAACGATTTCCTCGTAGCTATTGAAGTCCCTTATGGGTAACGCCCTTCAAAGACTTGGTTTTAAGCCACTAAAGAATCGATCGATCTTACTCTCAGGTTGGATAATAAAACCAGAAGCGTACCTTGCCAGTCTTGTAAAATTTGCTTCATAGGTACCAACAGATTCATCATCCCTTTGCTTCAGTTCAAGAAACTCTTTCTCCATCTTTGTTCGGAGAATACGAGGGAAGTACTTATTGAAAAATAAGTTCTTGAACTCGTCCCATTCCATAGACTCAATTTCATCCCTTTGCCTCGTATTCTTAACAAGATTCCACCATTGATCAGCATCTCCTTCCAAACGATACACTGCTAGGATGACTTTATCATGTTCAGAACATTGAAGAACTGAATATATCTTTTCAGTAGTACTAATCCATTGTTCAGCAACTAATGGATCAGTAGACCCGCTGAAAGAAGGTGGACGCTGCCTCATGAAGGATTCAACAGAATGTTGCTCCCTCCTTTGCTTGTTTGGAAATCCTGCATGATTCATAGCTTGAGAAAGTTGTGTGAGCATGGATACAAGATTTTGCATTCCAGCTCCCATATCGTTTGGTTTCTCAGGGGGACAATCATTGCATTTCCCATCGCATTCCGCATTAACACGGTTCCTTCAGGTTCCAGCCATTGACTAAAACCAAGAAGAATAGTGTGAGCAACACTAATTATAATAGGAAACCACATAATTCAAGAATAAAATTTTCATGCTTATGGTCTTATCCTAGGTTATTCAAGGCCATTTCTAAAACACTAAGATTGTGTACTATGCTTAGACTTATCCTTAGGGTTCTTACTAAGGCTTTCACATCCAAGTTTCCAAAGGTTGACTATACCTTTCCTCTGATACCAACTATAACGACCCATACTTTACATACATTGTTAATACTTCAAAATTGAAGTACACTTATTACAACATATGACAAAACCACAAAGGACAGTATAGGTATAGTGTCTTTAGAAACTGGGAAACATAAACAACTGGTTCATAAATCTTCTACAGTGTCTCCCATTTATTTCATCATATCTAGGGTCCCTTTTAGCATATTCTACTTAATATCCATCTTCCTGACCTGGGGAAAAGAAAACATAAAAGGGTGAGCTCAAATGCTTAGGAAGGGAAAATAAAGGAAATAAAAATCATATCATATCTTTTTGAAAATCAAAACCTGCAAAAGAGATCATAATATCTTAACATGGAATAAATCATAGAAGTGAAAATGAGATCCCCATAATCATAACATAAAACTTGAAACTTTGTGGCATGCACACATAATCATGGAAAATCATTTCTTGTTAGTCATGACTCATTGCCAAGACTATCTTAGTGGACAAAGTCACTTTCTGAACCGAGTTCACTCCTCGTTTCAGTCCTGTATCACTGAACCGAAATAACCTTCCGTTCCAGCCATGTCTATCTCATGAGATATAAAATCTTTACCCAATGCATTGGAGGGAGATATAGGTCCCACCCATCTTATAATGAATCCTTTCTTATGTGTGCCACATAATCATAAATCATACATCATCGCATAACACATGTAACAGAAATGGGATTCATGAAACATCATGACATCATAAATCAATTCATATAAGATAAAGGAATTCATAAAAATAATTCCATCACAACATGGTCAACTCAATGTAATAATAGGGATAAAAACAGAACCCTTTTATTATCTTAGATGGAAAATAATTTTGATAAAATACTTGAACTTCATTCTTGAGGAAAATATCCTTTCTTCTTCAAAAACATTTTTTCCTTTCATAACATGTCATACAACTTTAAAATAAAATAAGTTGATTAAAAATAAACTTGAAAACTTGTAAAGGAAGTTTCTTGGAAATAATGTTTTAAAAATCCATTCATGCCGTATAAGTTAAAAAAACATTCTTCGTACTTTTGTCAGAAAAGTCAAAAAGTACCTCGTACGAAAAAAAACAAAAGATTCCTTTCATATTCTTTACTAAAAACTCACCTAAGGGTAAAATTGGATTTAAACTATTTTAAGTGGATAGAAAAAATATTAAATATTGAGGGAACATGGATGTGGATGATAAAATACACCCTAGTAAATACTTACGAATAAACAATCTCGGATAAAAATGAGATTGTGGTATTTTCCCTTACCTTAGGTCCGATTTGCTTTGTTCGTGTCCGAAGCTCCTGTATAATGGTTTAAATAATGTTATTGACTTATTCCAGAATCATACATATTGATATGAGATCATATATGGTCATATTATTAGCTTCTTGTTAGTAATATTTCATTGTTACTTGTTACTCGGGTCTTTATAACTTTTTGTTCTTATGCGTGTTTTGTCGAATAAATTCTTATTCTTATCTTGAGGTTATAGATAATTCATTTCCAGAATGGTATTAGTGTAGTATATACCATATAAATTCATTCAATTCATTTATATAATCATTATGAAATGAAGATCATGTAGAACGAGTCGCATCACATCGTGGAGACGGTATTCCGTACGTACGCACGAGTGATGATATCGTTCCTATGATCGTGGAATTGTATTGGAGTATATATATATTATTTCAGTATCAATATTACTTCATAATAATCATATATAGTTACTCATTACACCATTATACCCATCCTTGTAAGGTGATGGTGGAAAATAGATTACACCGCGGCGTGGAGACGGTATTCCGTACGTACGCATGCGCGGTGATTTCATTTTTCCGTAGGATGGATAGAAGGTGAATTAGGGTTGTTTCATATTTATAATAACATATCAGTATGTAAGTAATACTGATGTTATTACTTTATCATGAAACAACTAAAGAAGAAGAAGTTGAAGAAGAAAGAAATTGAAAAGATCGGTGATGGATATTACCTCTTCTTTGGAACGCCTCTTTGAATCCTCCACTTAAGGAACTAAGATTGGTCTTTGGAGAAGACCAGGACCTCTAGGATTATTCTAGAGAAGTGGAGAGGAGAAAATGGCAGGGGTTGGCAGAGCTTGAGTGCTCAAATTGGTGTGAGGAGGAGGGGGAGGAGGTGCCCTTTTATAAGGGAGGAGAGGGGCACCTTAGGAATATCTCAAAATATTATTTTATATTAAAGTCAAAATCGGTTTATAATGGTTCCAAAGGGTCTTATTTCGAAGATAAGGTTGGGATGGGTCGAAATCCTATCAACCAATAAGATTTAGAAAAGTTTAGGGTATTATTTTAACCTTATCAATTAGATTTAACTCTAAGTTAATTAATTTAACTTTTACCGTGTCTTTTTGTTTTCTTTCACTATATGGTTAATACACTTACTATAACATGCCAAACGAACCCCAAATTGTTTATTATTAATATATATATCCTTATCTAAGTCATTTGGCCGAACCTTAGATTTTTAGGAATAAAATAACAATTAATAATATAATATTTGATTTAAAAACTATTTTGTGTCAATTTTGACACTATTTGATATATGATTTTTGTGAAAGTCATATCAGAATTATATGTTCGAACCAAGTTGATTAAAGCAACACTAATACATCATAGTAACCTAGAAAATTAGTGTAATTCATAAAAAGTCTTAAATTACATTTATTTTGGTATTTATATTATCAATTATGTCAATATTTCATTAATAAGATAATTACTGCATCATCTTTGTGTCATAAATAAATTAAATTATTTGATGTCTAAAAATTACAAATAAAATACCATCATGTAGGAAATCGTTTTAGCTTTCTAATGAATATTTACAATCGAATTTATCTTATGTATAACCCCATATTAAAAATGATTTACTTATTAAACTTTAAATTTAACTATTTTAACCCTTCTTTAAATAAATTAATAATAAAGGTCCTAATCTAATCCAAGTGGGCCTAAATGGTCATATTTTATTCCTAAGTTTGTTTTTGGTCGAATTACACTTGTCCAATAGAATTAGGACATGTGTTAGGGTAATATTAATATCATATTTACCCTTAGTTACCCTATTTACTATTAACCGCGGTAAAAAAAGGTAAAAAGTTACTATTCACCAAAAAATTATTTTCATCTCATTGAACCACATTTTAGTCCTTGATATTAACCGTGTCTCTCGGATTTTCGAAATTCCATTCACAGAAGCGGTAAAATTAAGTTTTATGCAAAATTCAGTTTTTTAACCTACCACTTAGTGGTTTCACTATTCATCAAAAATTGAAAGTTTTCAGAAAAATACCAAAATTTCACCCTAGGCTAATTTCGATATTCTGAGTCCAAAAATGAAGTCCATTTTGAAAAATAAAATTTATAAAATTTCAAAAAGTGGTTATTACTATTCATAACGGCTAGTTTTAATAGCATATTGTTGTTTAGTGAAACTCGGTATTGCGTACGACGCAAGCTATCGAGGAAGGTCGCGATTGCGTGTAAAGAAAGCCAAGCAAGTGTTGTGTAGAGAAAGATTCCTTTGATGATTTATATAACATAAAAGTCTCGGGTGTTACATTTAGAACATTCTCACATGACTTTCAAGGTATGTGGGATCAATATTTACCTCTGGTAGAATATTCCTATAACAATAGATTCCATTCATGTATTCAGATGGCACCATTGGAAGTGTTATTTGGAAAGAGAAGTCACACAACAGCTTGTTGGGATGATGTTGGTGAAAAAACTCATAGGACCAAAACATGTTGAGGAAATATTGAAAAAGTTGAATATTATCCAATACCACATCAAATAAGCTCAATGTAGGAAAAAGAGTTATGCCGATAACAAATGAATGATTTGGAATTTTATGTAGGTGATCATGTTTTCTTGAATGTATCTCCATGGAAGGGTTTTATACGATTCTGTAAGAATGGAAAATTATATCCTAGGTACATCATACCTTTCAAAATTTTATATCAAATGGGGGTTGTAACTTATCATTTGGAAATGCTTCCAAGTCCCTCCATAGTTCACGACATGTTCCACGTATCACTATCGAGAGAATACATGCCAGACCCATCGCATGTACTCACCTTTTAGGAAATTGAACTGGAACCTAATCAATATTATTGTGAAGATCATATCAAGATTTTAGATAATATATAATAAGTGTTGAGAAACCGGACGACGCATGTGGTACAAGTTCGATGGAGAAATCATAAGATGGAACAGGCAGCATGGGAACAAGAGGAACTTTTGATGAAGAACCACCTGAATCATTTTATGCAGTAATATTCTATTGATTTCGTCGACGAATTTATTTGAAGGAGGGACGAATTTAACACTCTAAGATTCCATGGTACACTTCTCTTTGAATAATACAACAGCTTGCGCTTTAACTAACTTCGAGTTCAAACACACAACGACCAATCAATCTAGCCATTATGAATAGTAATACCCAATTTTTAAAATTTTCTAAATTTAATTTTTCAAAATGGAATTCAATTATGGAATCGGTATATCAAAATTATATTAGGGTGAATTTTTGGTATTTTTTTTGAAAACATTCAATTTTCGATGAATAGTGAAAAACAATACTTTATTATTTAAAATTGACTTTTTATTTAAATAATTAGTTATTTTATTTAAATTTATATTAGGTAAATGTTGACACATAATACCTATAAATGATCAATTTAATTCATTGATGAATCTTTATAATAGTATTAGATATATAAAATTTTACATAACTTTTAACCGTCTTTTAACCACCATATTGGTGCATTTACAAATTTTCATAAAATGTAATTTTACCACTTCTATGAATTGAATATAAAAAAATAGAAGACATGGTTGAAATTAATATCTAAAATGAGGTTCAATAAGATGAAAATAATTTCTGGTGAATGGTAACTTTTGACTTCTATTTAACACGTTTAAAAATAAATAGGATAATTAACGGTAAAATTGATATTATAATTATTCTAACACATTTCCAAAGAATATTGAATAAGTTTAGTTTGACGAAAAAAACCACAGGAATAAAATATGGTCCTTCTAGTCCATTATGATTAGATTAGGTCATTTATTATTGTTTTATTTAAGGAATACTAAAAAGTCATAAATTCAATGTTTAATAACTAAACCATTTTTAATATTGGTTTGTGCATGTGATAAAGTCGAATATAAATATACATTAAAAATATTAAAATATTTCCTACGTAATGGTATTTTATTTGTAATTTTTAGACATTAAATTATAAAATTTATTAATGATAAAATGAAGATGTATTAATTACGATATTAATGAATAATTAAAATAAATGATATTTTAAATATCCAAATAAATGTAAATTGATACTTCTAATGAATTCAACAAATTTTATTGGTTAATATTAAATGTTATGGTTTATTAATTTTCTTATAAGTGATAAATTTGTTATGACTTTCACAAAAACAAAATACCAAATAGTGTTAAAATTGACATAAATGAGTTTTTAAATCAAACACAATATTATTAATTGATATAGTATTCCTAAAAATATAAGTTTAATCCTATGGATATATATAATGATAGATATATCAATAATGAACCACTTGGGGTTCTTGTGGATTTATATAGTGTGTTTATTAAACATTTGTTATAATTACACAAGAATACATGGTGAAAGATAAACTATTTAACTAAGAGTCAAATCTAAAATATAATGTTAATATGGTGACCTAAAACTATAAAATAACAATTAATTGAGAGGTTTCGACCAATATCCACCTTATCCTAGAAATAAATCATTTTGGATCCAATTTTAACTGAATATTATTGTATTATAAAATAATATTTCATGATTTTCCTAAAGTGATTCTCACCTCTCATATAAAAGGGAACTTCACCTTCACTAATAATTACACCTCTGAATACATTTGGCTCTGCCCACCCCAAATGTAATATCCCTTAAACTACCCTATGTTTGACGTAGAGGCCTTACATTGATTGTAAGGCCAACCTATGGAGCCCTTTTGATCAACTCAAAAGAAAACACCTGAAAATTGGAAAAAATTTCACCACCTCTTTGAAAGTTATTTTCTTCTTTCACATCCTCATTATTTTTTGTTTCCTTACAAAAATTATAACTAACGCACCTTATATATATTGTGATGTTATTATAAATATGGTATATCCATATTCATTATTCTATCCATCCTATGAATGTCAAAACACCATACGTGCGTATGTACGACATATTATCTCCACATCGTAGTGTAGTTTGTTATTCAAACAATTCATTATTTGGATGGATATAATAATGAGTATAACTTATATAAATAATAAATATAACATTATAAAGATTCTTTATATATTATATACCATCCAATTACATAATATTTCACCATCTATTCAATGATATTGTCGCTCATGCGTGCGTACGGATTACCTTCTCCACGAACGCGATAAAATTCATTCCCCATTATAACCTTTCAACAATAATCATGATTTTATTATTAAAATTATTATTTAAGAAGATAATATTATTCGGTATATGAGTCAACTGCATATTATACATAAAAATTTCTTATGTAACCAACCATATATAGTAAAATGATTCAGTTATCACCTGAAACTATCATGCTATTGAAATATTATTAACAATGAAATATTAGAGGATCATATATGATTTCATATTTCTGTATATGGTTCCTGTATAATTTAACCACAATGATTTAACTATTATACATATTTTTAACATACCCTTTATCATGTAAATGTACAAGATATGGGTTAATTCTAAAATATCATTATTATCCAAGGTTGATTAAACTAGAGTGTCTACTGGAACCTATTAATCATCCACATACTTATTTCTCAAAAATGTATTTCAAAACATTTTTCTATTTAATAGACTATAGTTTTAAGTAATTAATACCATTGTTTGGATTTTTATAATATTTGTAAAATGGAATCTTTTCGTCATTTTCCAAATAAGGTCCTTTACGACCATTTCATCAAAATAAAGGAAAGAATGTTTTTTAACTTATATGGTGAGTTAGGCTATTTTCTTTCTCTATAACCCCTTAAAAGCTTCCCCGACAAGATTATAATAATATTTTTAAAATCAATGATTTCTTTTATAATTACAAGATTTTAAATGATTCTAAAATATAAAGATAAATTTCACTCAAACAATTTTTATTTTATCTATGTCAACATCCTTGGATGGATTTTACACTTGTTTGATGTTGAGTTATTATGATACAATCTTCCATATTATAATGAAGGGGGTTTGATTTGTTTGACTTTGTATAAGTTATTTTAATACCATTCGTGGATTATGGTTAAATTATTAACATTTAATATGCTATTTCTAATATGAATGATTATGTTATCTTTCATACTTTTTATATTAGGAATTCATTGGACATAGTAAGTGACAGACAGAGCCCGCTATAGATCATCGATGCCTCGGTAGGTCTCACAAGACAAAATACTGTCTTAGCATAAGGCCTCAAAAAATTCTTATTTTTAGTCATGGAACGATGCCTTGACTATGTGGTTATGATGTCTAGAATAATGCATTCCATAAATATGAAATTGTATATTGATACTACATGTGATTATTCGACTAGTAAGATATCTATGTGAATAAGTTAGTGGCATTATTTGATTTATATTTTTCATATTTTGATGAATTTTTTGTTTAAAAGGATTCTGTTTTAGAATTATACATTTCCTTAAATTATTATAATTATTTATGAGTGTTTTCTCTATATTGTTATCCTTACTGAGCATCTGAGCTCACCCTTTTCTATGCTTTATTTTTCCCATGATGTGAAGAAGTATATTATGATAGACCAATATGGATAGTATAAGGGAGATTAATGTGTTCTAAATAGATACAATGTTGTTGTTTTTTATTACATAATATAATTTAAAACAAATTTCTGTATCAATAACTTCTAGGGATATTAAACTGACCAGTCTTTAGGAATTTGATCTATTGTGATCATGCAAATGTTATGTAATAATGCACCGACTCTGGGTAACTAGGGTCAGGTAATTACACACCATGTCTGTGATTTCATGGGAATGAATGAATTTTTGATTGTTCATTGATTTTATTATAAGTATATGGTGATGTACCCAAAGGAATTCCCCTAAAATGAATGGAATATTACTCTAAAGAATATAAGAGATTAGGGTTAATATTATCTTATTACCACATGTGAAGATGAATGATTATGGTGCATGGGTTTGGATTAAAGAATTATTTAATTTCATTATTTTTATCAGTTATTTATCTGTTATAAAGCTTGAATTTTTTTAAGGATTGAAATATAGTTTTTATGGATTCCATTGACTATGTTTAATGATAACGATGAAAAGGAAAAATGGTTCAGTGGAAATTTTAACATATTGGAATACACATGGTTGAGGGGAAAATAACCCTTAATATATTCCTAATGTTTATATAATAATGTTGTGATAAATATATGATTATTATGGATTAAGTAAATTTTATAGTACAAAATATATTACAACCAATTACTAATAAGTTCATTTGGTCAATTTAGTTACCTTGTTTCTAATTTTTTTATCTTTATAATTTGGAAGTTTAATAAGGTTAAAAATTAATGAATTGGTTTAATTTAAACATAGGATATTGTTTTGGAGAATAATTTATTACTTAACCATATGAAGATTTATTAATATTTTATTACATGTGATGAAAATATTAGTTTTGGAAAATAATTTGAGATTGACTGAAAGAATTTTCACTCTTTTACAAGGCATTAGATCTGTTAAAATATAATTTTAATGCTTTGGGCATAAAAATTTCATTTTTTATATTAATTTCATGTAGTAATAGATGAATTTTAAATTGATTCTTGAACACCAAAAAAGATGAAAATTTACATATAAAATAGAAATGTATAAAATAATGATATTTCTATAAATTATTAAAAAGTTGGAAAATGATCTTAAAGTATAAATTACACCCTATTGAATTCATATATGACGAATCAGATGGTATTTTAAATCATAAATGATTTATACATTTGTTTACCTTAAAATTCAATATATCATTACCTTTTATTATGATAAATTTACTCTTTAACTCAATATAATTATTTAGGCTTTAATTTCATGTCCATATATTCACATTCCACTTGTGTTATCCTACATAGAAACATGGTTTTCTGTTATTCCATCTGATCCTTGTACTCTCATTCCACTATAAACAAGATGATATTTTATTGAATCTATTTAAGATGTTGGTTTTCCTAAAATAAGTTTAAAATGTAAACCGTCAATTTCTTTGTAACATTTTAAATTGTGGGGGCCCATGTTATATATGTTCAGGGAATTTAAGACCATAAATATCTAATATAAGTTCATGGTATTTTACAATTTATGCGACACAAAACACCAAGAAAAAATGAAAAATATAAATTGCTTATAAATTATGATATATATTTATATCATTTCAAAATAAATTCAATATCTTAAATAGATTTTAATACACAAAAAATTGATTTTATCTTGGTTTACATCGAAAACTATGTATATATTGCATTACACGCAACATTGAGTTTAAACAAAACATGACATACTTTAAAAATATAATTTTTCATTATGATTGTTGTCACTTTTTCATTATAATAGAAATTATGAATATAATAAAATTAATTATGAAAAAATATACTTTACATCGGTTAATTTGTTATTTATTTATTATAAATAAAATTATATCATTTAAAATAAAAAAGAAATTTTTTTGTAGAAGTACATTTTTCTAAAAGATTGTTTAGTATCGCTTTGCAGACATAAATTAGAAAATTTTCTTATCAATTTTATAAACTTTATTTTACAAAATTAAATTCAATTTTAAAATAATCCAATCAAACTTATTTTAGGGTGAATTTTTCATAATTTTCTAAGCAGTTTTATTTTTTGTTGAATATTTGAAAATACTAAATATTAATTGAAAACTGACTATTCATTTAAAAAATTTATAATTGTAAATTTTATTTTTAATTTGTTTTAATGTAAAACTTGTTCATTAATATATAAATTAATTCAATTTAGTTAATTTTAATCATATTAATATTGAATTTGGTTATAAAAATGATGTAAACTTTTTGACATTTTTTCTCAAAAAGCCATTTTTCTAATCGCATCAACCAGATAAATTTAAAATTAATATTTCACACATCTATGAATTGAATTCAAAAAGGAATAAAAATTTGGAATAAAAATAATATACAATTTCTAATAAGGTAAAAAATATATTTACAAAATTATTATTGAAAACATTAAAAAATAATAACCACGATTAAAGTAAACATTGATTTACAGAGTGTAAAACTATGAAGATAAGGGTGAAAAATAACTTTCCAACTTGTAAAATAACCTTTTTCTAGAAATGTTTCAATTTTATATTTTCAAGGATTAGTAATACCCTATTTTGGAAGATTGTGATATTATAAATAAGTTGGTATGATTGAATCTTTACAAAAAATTACAAGTGTACCACTGACTTCACTCAAAAAAGGTATCACCACTTCCAATTTTCTTCACACTTTGATACCCATTTAGATTGGAAAATGCCCAAAAAAATATCATCCAAAATAAATAATCTAATTATATAGTCATTAGTTTCTGGAACAAATCCATCCTATGAAGGCTTTAGTTCAAACCTAAGTAGGATACCCGAAGAATGGGTAAAATACTTCAATGATGGAAATTATTTTATTTTTTCCGTACATCCTTCAATTTTTATTATTTCATATTGATATAATAAAATTTATATATTAAATATTATATGACATTTTATATGATGTTCATAACCTACAACAATCACCACATCCAACAAATGGGTTACAAAATCAATATTTTTGTGTACAGAGGACTACCACCTCTCGAATTGATGTCATTTGTTCTTCGATTGACACCATTCACGGTAGTGTTTCATGATGGAACTAATGTATATATATGATATTTTTTTACCCATATATTCTTATTGTTTCATTATATACAATATAATTTTTCCCTTTCATTCTGTAGAAGATACAGTAAGATCACTTGTGTGTGCGGCGGACTACCACCTCACGAAGCGATGTTATTTGTCTTCTTCTAACACATAAAATTAATGGTTTAAAGGATAGATAAAATAAATATTTATTAGATAAATTAAATTATTATGATATTGATGAAATATACATTTATTTAATGATAATATATAATTTTTTATATTACCTTTACAAAAAATAATGATGTTAACATCGTTCATGTACATGTAGACTACAAAATTTATGAAGTGATGTGAATCTCATTACATAACAACACCAAATATATGATATATATATATATATATATGTGTGTGTGTGTGTGTGTGTGTGTGTGTTTAATATTGTTTAATTTATATTATTATAATTCTTCAAATAAAATTTCTCACATACCTTCTTTCCGTAATGATCATTTGAAATTGGAAATCTTACTCATGCATTTGTATGGATTACAATATCATTGTTCTTAACATACATTGTTTTTCATGACCGTATATCATGAATTTTTTTAGAAATAAATTTTATGTATAAATATGATATTTGTTTCTTTATTATTATTATGTATTTTATGAAACTATACAATACTTACAAGAACCAAAATGTTCCGGACAATGATTAAATGAGAAATCTTGCCAATTAATACTTAGAACATTGAAAATATTGAAATATGAAAAGGTGACAACATGTTAAGAAATAATCTTATATGATATTATAAATATTAATATATTTATTTTATTAGTTAATAATGTATTTAAAACTAATATATAGGAGTTTACTGAGAATTTAATCAAAAAAGAAGTATATGGTAAGGGATATCGTCTCAATTTACATACCATTGACAATTACATGTTATTATAAACCAATTCACACTTATTATTTGTATATACTACCCCTTTTAAATAAAATATAATTACCCATTCATAATTAATTTTATTTTAAGTTTCACATTGAATCATTTACCCATTGTGATTTTAAATGTAAATTAACAACTGCGAAATGTTATTATACAATTTTTATTTCTTTTACATTGTTAAATTTTCCTTGAAACAATCACTTATTTGTTATGATTTTTCTTTGGTCATAAAATTTATTTTAAACATTTTTATTCATGTATAATGGATATGATTGTTTTCCAATCCTATACTAATTTTACATTCAATGTTTACTTTTGGGGTTATTTATATACTATGAATATTTTGAAAAATATGTATCCCTTATTCAAAAAATATATTTGATTATAATGAAAATTGATCATTAACTAAATTTATGATTAAATATAAGAGGATTTCATTTTATATGGAGACAATGTTATGGACCACTTATATACATCACCTTTATGCATTGGTTGGTCTCATGAGACAAACAGGATTTGGTTTTATTTGAGGCTATAACCATTTTTTTGATGTCTTTGAATGATGCCATAACGATATTAGATGTCTTGCTAGGAGGCCTAGAAATTATTATAAATCTTTTTATGAGTCTTAAATATTATGTTCTAGATGTTCATAATATTTTATTACATCATTAGGAATTAATTAATTAATATCCATGGGATTATTTTATTAATTATATTATTCATTGTTAATTTCATGATCATGTGATAATTTATATGGAATTATTTATTCACCATTTTACCTTCTCAATCATACTAATTCTATTGATTTAATTGAATGTGCTATAGTTTTTTACCTATGATATTAATTATTCCTTATTTATTCATATCTTTCGATGTATGCTTACTATTATTGATCATTTCAGTTCACCCTTTTATTATGTTTTATTTTTATCATGAAATATATTATAATAGATATGGAGGGATATTATTTGGGGAATAATGTAATTATAAATATAATATTTGTTTCATCCTATGTTTGCATGTTTATATATCATTTAATTAAGTATATAATTGATGAAGAAAACTAACATATTCGGTCCTTCAGGATGTGATTCCATGTATCTTATTCTGATGGAGTAAATATGATAGTATCTTTGAGATTTTATGGTCAGGGTGGCTATATAAAACCATAAATCACTAAAATTGTATCACTTTAAGTATATGTAAAATTATTTATTATATTATTTTATTATATAGATAAAAAATGCATCAGAGTTTCATAACAATTCGTGGTAATTATATAATTAATAAAAAATAATAATAAATTACTATCATGAAAATTACATCATTAATCCCAAAAATGAATCATATATTAGTATATAAATTTCTTTTCCCCTATATGGAGATAATTGATATCTAAAACTATGGAAGTGACATTTATAAATTTTTCCAATTAAATATTATATAGGTTAATATCATGGGAAACTATCCATTAAACACGTAAAATTTTATCCTATGTTGAAAAGGTTAAATTTACATTCATCCAATATCAGATATTATGAAATTATATGTCCTTATTAATTAGTTTAAACCATTATTAACATGATTTACCCATTATTAAGGCGATACATTTTACCATGGTTACTATGTTTATTAACCACAAATAAAATTTACCTGTTTAACAAAATTAAAAAACATTATTCTATAATTGGAATCCATTTAATAAAATTAGGTTTCAAGAAAAACTATATAATAATTTTAAAATAAGCGTCCAACATGAGACGAAAACTACTATTATGAAAAATATATTTTTTGGCATGAAAAATTGTTTATTATTTTCCCATTCCTAGTAAAATCTTAAATAAATGTAGAATGTTTTTATTTAATATATAATATAAACAATTAATTAAAAATATTGACAAACAGTTATTTATTTAATATATTAAGAAAAATATAAATTGTGCACAGTAGGATAGGTTTCCAAAAAAATATATCATTTACATTAAAATCATATTTATTATTATTTTTAATATATTAATACCCAAATAATTTAATTATATATATGTCCCCTTAGTTTTTTTAATAATTTAGTTAATCCTATTTATATCCTCGAATATAATGAATATTTGATAATTATATTTTTATTTTATAACTCAGTTCGTTTTAACATGGTGTTGCACAAAATTAAATCTATCAACGAATATACATTTATTTAGAAAAAACATAACCTAAAATATTTAGGTGTAAAATTAAAACCTACATAAAATAAAGATTTTACTTGATATTATTTACACTAATACAAAAATAATAAGTTTATTTTTTCATTACAATATTGGGTTCCCATGTATCTTTTTTAAATTTGTGATTTCTCAAGAATGAATTCACCAATTGAGTATTCTGGTCCTATAGTACATTATAACTACAATCCAATAATTGTACTATTTTATTATCATAAAAATTATCATGTCCAAGTGGTATTACCCCCTATTTCAATATACATGGTTGAGAGTGTTTTTACTTCCTTTAAAAATATACATAGAACACCCCATTAAATTAAGAGTTGTTAAGGGGATGCACCAAGATATTAGCTTTCATCCTTTTAGGATCACAAATATTAAAATGAATAATATAAATAGGATGAAATGTTACCTTTTTTATATTTCTAATAACCTAATTTCATGGAAAAATTATAATACAAATATTGTCACTGTCAGTAAATTCCAAGTCACATAGAAAACAACGAGCATGAATTTTATGTCAACTATGAGATGTCCGGATATACTACTGAATATTTCTGAATTTCATTATAATTATATTATATATATCTGGTTATAATTTATTTCACTCCTAACATAAACACAATATTTTTGAGTCCTGCAATTATTTTTATATTGGGATTCAAAAATATAAATCTAAATGGTTGAGTGAATGAAATTTTTTTAAGAAATTACAGCTAGAAGAAGGTATTGGTCCTAACATCCATTGAAATCCATTGAACATTATCTCATAAAATCCACTAGGGTTTTAATTTTTCTCTCATTATAGACATATAAATGAATAATATATTCCATATAAGAACTGAACTCTGTATCCATAGACTAATAAAAAATTTTCCATAAAATTACGGTAATCCTCAGATCATGATTTGATACATTTGAAATTTGTAATCCGTGAAACCTTTCCAATTCTGAAATATAAATTCTATAAGGATAAACCATATAGATATCTCTTATAATGGAAATTAAATGTGATTATTTTTTACTGTGGACTTCTATATCCCATATAGAATTATCCTCGGTCGATGTTTTTGGGGGTTCACTAAAAAAATACATGGTGATGGTTTCCCATTTCTATTCTGGTATTGGTATTGGTTGTAACAAATTGTTAGAATTTTTTCTCTCAGCCCTATCTTACTAGAATATAAATCACTCGGATGCATTCATATATATGTTTCTCTTCATACTGTCACACCAGAAATACTCTTTTAAAACAATATACATAATTATACATCAATGACTAACATAGAATTGTGAATAATGATCTTTATCCATTAATTCATTATTAAAATATGTAATGAACATATTACATTTAAGGTTACATTATCATATAATTGCATCGTAATATTTTCATGAATAAATAACTTTTCTCACATTTTTCTATAATTAAATATCATCTTAAAATTTATATTTAGTATTCATGTTGATAGATGGAAGAAAACATAGATTATAAATATCATATTTATCCACATCCTTCATTATTTCAAGATTCATCCTTTGAAGATTCATAAATATCTGATATTTTGTGATCCTCATCATAGACAAACAATAAGGATCCTTATAATCATCAAATAGAACACCTTGATTTCATTACATGACTCTTAATGTATTTAGAAGTTATAATCATTATAATATCTAACCTTCTTCTCTAGTGAAAATTAAATTCTTTATAGGTGAATATATAAATTAAAATTTATATCACATAATATATCACTCATTTAACAGTAAATATTATGAATTTGTATCATTAATGATAAAACTACTGTAGCTAACTCCAAATCCTGAGTTCTATAATTTTCACATGATCCTTTAATTGACACTAGTAATATGCTATTAGAAAATCATTCTATATGATAACTCATTCAAATATGATCTTTGATTCATAATTAGTTATTAAAAACCCTTATCCACAGTAAGTTAAATTAATCATATCTGTACTGACTAAACATGTCCCATGTTTCTTTATATTTTATTCAGATTATTCTAACCAAATTAATTTAATACCTTTCCTTGTTAAAATGATTAGTAAAACATAAAGGAATGATAATTTCTACATAATATAAAGATTATTTACATCTAAACCAATAAAAATGGTCCTTTGTCATTGTTGGTATTCTAGGAAAACATTGAATAACTTCTATCTTTGAAGGATCATCTTATATAATCTCACATGAAATTATACGACCTATGAACGTAATATTTTGGAGTAAGAATATTCCCTTGGTAAAACATTCAGAATGATTATCATTCCACTAGTTTATGGGTATAATTATGATAATATATTTTTGAGCTTTATTTCCCCTCTACTATATAAAAATACAATTTATAAATAATAAAAAAACTATTCAATTCAGTCCCTCATGAGTCTATTCATTAAATTCAAGATGATACAAGGGGAATTAGTAATACCAAAAGGATTACTATAAATTCATATTGTCCGTGCCTTATACAGAATATTGTCTCGGGAATATCTTCCTTATTAACCCTGAATTGATGATATCCATAAAACTTGTCATTCTTAAAAATGTATTGAGCTCCACATTATTGATGAAATAATTAATCATTGATCATATCCCAAGTATATACATAGATATATAAATTCAAAAAAAACATAAAAAACTAGTGTGCTCAATGGTGAAAAATGATGTTGAATACATCCCTCATCAAGATTATTTGAAGTTTCTTTTTTATTTTCAATAAATGAATGGGGGAAATTCTATAGGTGTTTTTTTTAAATAATGAAGTACAAGTTATGTGTTCAATAAATAATATAGCATCATTGTTTTTTTGATGACCACATAAATTATATAGAAAGAAATAAAAAAATCCTCACACAAGAAGGAAACTGTTTACATTGAGTTTCTCATCAACCGGGTAAGATAAAATCACTTTTATGATAGGAATAATGACCTATGAAACGTATGTATCATAAATTGGATGTTCATATTTATCATCTCACCAATAGAATATCACAATATGATTGAGAATATTAAATTTAACTTACCTGTCTTGTAAAATAGTTTTGGATGTATATAATGCAATCCAATACGTGCCTAATATAAAATAAAACACAAACACAATGAGAATAAAAATATTTTTAAGAATAGAACATACATAAAATTAATCAAAAAAAATAATATACTTTTGAAATGATTATTTTTACATTATGAGTTTTCACTAATAATTCAACATCTATTAATAATGTATAGGTATTAACATTAAAAATATTTTTTAGGATTTAAGGGAACATAAATTATTGTTATCCAATAAGATACATCAATATTTGAGAAAAACATGTCATCATCTAAACATCATTATTCCATATTCAACACAATTGTAGTACCAAAATCGACATCAGGATTACCGAGTATCATTGTTCCAAGCAATCAATCATTCATAGGATCTCTAAAACATGACACATTCTTCTAAATCTGGGACACCTTTTAATAAATTAGTTTATCCATGTTAAATTCCAAAACAATAGTATTTTATCATATTCATAAAATTATCCAGAGGGTTTTCACTAATATTTTATCATTATAGTTTCCAAATATTGACTAAACCATACTCTAACACCAAAAATATTGATCCAAAAGATTCATACATATATATAAATCGTAGTAGAATGCTTTTCTATATAAAACATAATTATCCCTGACAGAGTCATATATATCTAGTGCCTTTGGAGACATGAAAACAAAAAATATTGGTTCAAATAATATCTATATCCTCCCACAATATGTTCATCATAACAAGAAAAAATTTATACAAATCATACTCAACACCTTTATTCATAACCAAGGTAAATGAAAAATAAGAAAGTGTGAGATTAAATTTTTTGTATGGGAAATACATGGAGATATCAATGATCACATGATCATAACATGAACATAAGGGCTGGGGAACTATATGATAACATTATAAATTCATATATTTCATATTATTTATAATAATATTTTGTGATTTAATAACTCTTGGTAGTTCACACAATATAAATCATAAAGTAATCTGTGAACATAAAAAATGAAATTCTAATATTTCAAAAACAAATATAATTATAGAATAAACATAACTATAGAAATTCATCATACTAGTATTCAAGGCTCAGTTCCATGAATATATAAGTCGGTTGGTTTCACTTCCCAACCCATCATTGTATTAAATGTTCACTCCCAATACCATTATAGTGGATTTGGTTCACTCCTCATACCATATTAGTTTTCATGGTTCACATAAAATACTATTATAGTGGATTGGGTTCATTCTCCAAACCATTGTAATCATTGAGGATATTGTTTGATACTAAACTAGGTTCACTTCCCCATTATATACCATTTTATCTCATGTGATATAAATCATTACATATTTCATTGGAGTGAGATAAAGGTCTCATTTCTCCTTGGTTATAATGTGATTATGGTCCTTAGTTATAATATAATATTTTTCCCCAGTTATAAGATAAACAACATCAAATAATTAAAACCATAAAAATGTGTGAAATCTAATCATAAAACAATCACCACATCAAAACCCATTAATAAATTGAGTTTAATAAACATTTCATCATTATATAAAATATAGAATTGAAAATGGTTTCATAAAATTTCCGTCATTTCATTATAGTGTAATAAATGGATGAGGAACAAGTTCTATAAACTTATTTTCGTCACTAAAATAAACAATTTAGATAAATTATGAGGATTGTATCATTATATCATATCCTCAATAAATAATAATCATTTTAATTGGTTTTTTGATGTGGTGAATAAAAATATCATTAAAAATATTATTAACATTCATTATGAAAATAACATTCCATAAGGATATCACTTAATTAAATTATAAAAATATAAAAAATTATTAATGGAGTTCATTTTAAATGAAACACACCATGTAAACTACTAATGGGTGATTCAAATAATTTATTGGTCGTGATAGTAGAAAATTTTATTCAGGTCACATAAGCATAAATAAAATCCTTCATTTTACACTTTTGTAAAAGTAACTCATTCATAAAATGACATCAGTATTCTATTTAATTTTTTTTTTAAAATCACACATGAGAAAAATTACATTAAAAATTCATTATATAATATAAAAAATAATATTTAAAAAAACATTCGATAAAATTAGTATGGAAGGAAATATTTTTTCAGTCAAATAGATGAATAAAGTTGATTTTTCATCAAACATATTTTTCGTCACCAAAGTACTTACTATGAGAAGAATAAATGAAAAAAAATTCATTAAATAAATAGAGGATAAAAATTATTTGGGGTTTATTGACTGATTTATAACACGATTTATTTAGCATAACTTATCCATAAACAATCCAAATAAATAATTTTTTTTTTCATAGAACCCATACTACTATCTGTTACATTTGAATTAGAATTACTCTGAAGAAAGAAAATATAAGTAAACATAAATCCAAAATTATTTATTTTTACTAATGATAAATTAAATTCTTGTAAAATATAAACAAAATATATATTGAAATGTTTTGGAAATGGTATCTGGCTCATTGAAATAAAAGTGAGATGAAAATCGCTTACCATAGGTCAGAAATCCATTTTAACTATTAAAAAATATTTTATAATAAATATATTTTTATTATACATATTTTAATGAACCTAATGTTTCTATATAACTACTAAAAATTTGAAATAAATTTCTATAATCAAAATAATTTTAGAAAAATAAAAATAGACAATTATTTTCATTTATAAATATTATTTTTCATTTTGTGGAGAAATATAGGATATTTAAAACTAAGAGTGTGCCATTTCATAAATTTCAATGATTTAAATATTATATTGGTTATATTCAAGGAAATGTTTCCATTATGAAACTCAATTTATATAATAATGTCATAACAGTTTAATCAACTAATTTTAATAAAAATTATAATGATAAATTTAGTAATATTCACTTAGTATTAACCTAGAATATTTTAATTTATCCTTTAATTGTGTAAAAAGTTTATCCATAGTCACTATTCGTAGTAGAAAAAAAGGGTTATATTTACCAAAATTTGACATAATGATTATTAGTACGAAGTCAATTTTATGAATTACTGTTTCTATTACTAAAAGAAATTATTTTCAAAATAAGAACACATTACGCAGTGAATGATGTTTTTAAATAAATTAATTTTTAAGAATAAATCATTCTTTATTCCTATCTATATAATAGATAAAATATAAAAATAATGTTTAACCATTTGTTTTAATATAAAATATTAAATATTCACATAAGTCATGATCTAAAAGTTATTAATTATATTTTTATGGTGAAAATATATTGTATATATAAAAATAGTTTTCCAAAAAACATGATTACATTTAGTTGTCTTTTTATTTTTAATCAATTCATACCCAATGATTTCATTTATACTTATATACCCATAATCTTTTTGATAAATTTTCACTATTATAAAAAACATTAATTTCAATTTCTTGGTGATAACTATAATTTAATAGAATTTTGTTTGTTCGTTTCAAATTCGTTTTTCAAGTATGAAAATGATCAATGGATTAAATTTTATTTAATAAAAATTCATAAAATCATGTGATTTTATAATTAACTATCTTGGTTCAACCTAGGATACATTAAATTTTTACCTAGTACTTATTTACATATTTCCTTAATTTAATTATGAAATAAATCCTTTATAATGAATCATAATTAAAATGTGATTGAGCAAATTATATCCCATAGGCATTTTAAACATACTATGCAATTATGCATCATTGTCGTGCACCAGGTAGTGAATTAATATATATCCAATACTACATTTGTGTGGATATTACCCATAGGTATATATTTTAGTAATCCCCCATCAACGTTTAATAGGTAATTTTCTTTTCTAATGGAACAACAAATTCACAACTATTTCGAAAATATTGGATCTTATAATATACATGAAAAATCCATTAGACATATACCTAAGATTTTTGATACTTTTCACTTTTAGTAATCTATAAAACAATACCTCAATTTATTGAAAGGGTTATATATACATTTTTCATTATGTTCACCAATAACAAATAAACCTTTAATTTATGCTCGAAGAACATAGTAATCCACATAGTAATTTAAACCCTACTCTGATACCAAAATTTATTGATCGGAAAAAATCTTCTTATAAATATATATAATATAGGAAATAATTCATGATAACACATTTAGAATACATTTTATGACTATTGTTTCATAGATCATGGAAAAAACCTTTACCAAAAACACCTATATTTATTTTAACTAATATATAATTTTTCCAATAAGGAACCTAAAAAGGATACCCTATGAAATGATCCCCAAAATGATAATCCATATACTATAATAGAATGCAAAATCCACAAGGGATGTAGACTAGCACTTGAGAATTATAAAATAATATACGGAATGGTTTCCCCCCTTCCTGAATCAAATGACATGAAAATATATATACTCAATAGAATGAAATGGTGTATATAAAATGAAAATTAAAAATTTTATAACCAATGAAAATGGTAGAACAAATCAAAAATAGTTAATCCATATCCTTGAAAATTTATTATAAAAGATGCAAAAAAACCATATACGACAAATGATTGTTTAGAAACATCTTACAATCTCACGTGTAGCTACCCTTACCCAGATGTCCTAATCCTTTATACCTCACTATATATCCATACCAATTCTTTCATAATAAGACAATAATTTGTTTATACCTTAGTAAAGGTGTGTGCAGGGTGAGATTATTATAGTCTCAATGGAATCCTACCGAGAAGTTCCATATCAAGCCTTTGATCAATACTCCAATATTCTAAATTTATAAAGTATATATTCGTAAGAAGTAATGAATTTTTATATCAAATAAATTGTTTATGGGTCCTTTTTTACAGTTCTAAATAATAAATGTAAAATACTTTAATATCATATTTTTCACAATCATTTCATAATTTCCAAAAAGGTACATCATGTAATATTAGTACAAATCCAACATACAAAGGAACAATCTTTTAGTAATAACTCACGATCTGATTATCAACGAATCTTTAACATAATTTGGGACTTGTTTCCATTAAATGTACCACATACCCATGAATTAGGGAATAAGTAATAGAGGAATACACTAGAAAGTGACCCCTATTACAATTTTATGTCACCTCCTATAGCCAATTTCATATCGATCATGGAATAGAAGAACACACAAGAAAGTGAATATTTCTAATAACATCAAAAGATGTGTCCCAATACTAAAAATCCCACATAAGAACCTAAATATACCTTGTGCAGCATATCAAATCATTTAGAATAATATTACACATTAGACATTACATTTTTATAAATTTTTTATATCCATCATAACATGCTTTGAAACCCCATTTTGAAATCCATTTCACTATACCATCACAATCAATATTTAACCAAAATGAGTGGAAAACCATGTTTTCCTAAAATGAAAATTTTCAAAAACAAAATATAGAAAATAATTCCATTTTATTGGAAACCCATTTAACAGATCATAGCCTGTTACTAGTTCACATAACATATGATATAGTTGGAACCAACATCCATGAACTTGGGTTAAAACCCACTTGAAATGGGATTAGTCAATAATAAAAGAAATAAAAAACAAAAAACAAGGATTATATAATCAATTATAAAATATTATAATCATGTTAAATAAAAATATGATCTAGTAGGGAATATTTATCAAAACACCTCAAATAAACTCACACAACAAAACACAACCAACATGAAGGTTACTATAGTACCCTCGAATTGATTTATATAAACTTATTTTATGTATTTTTTTGTATGTAAATTGGTTGGGTAATTTTTAGGAAATATTTTATTGGTTTTATGATGGTTTTGAATTTTTTATAAGGGTTCACTTTTATAGCACAATTAGTGGAAACCATGAGACAAACCAAAATAATCGTTCTTGGTAAATAAAATGCAAAGGGGTGGGAACATGGTTATGGTACATGGTTTTCAAAATGTGTTGTCATCCCTAGTATACCTTGATACTTTATATAGTGGTACTTCTCAAGGTCAGTGCATAGTTTGTTTAACCGTGTAGGACAACCTTATGTGGATCTTTTTGGGATAGTAGTAGTTGTACATTTAGCATAGGGTTTGTCTAACCATGCAGGATAACCATGAATGACATTAAAAATGTTGTTTTTTATAAATATTATCACTCAGTATTTACCCTAAAAACCAATTTCTCCTCCCATGTGAACCTAAATCAGAATTCATTATTCTAAAGGGTTAGGGAGGCCCATCCACTTGATTTCGATGAAAATAAAATGGTTTTCTGGTTAAGGTAAAGCAGATTCTCCTCGTGTATGCTTGTTATCTTGGTTGATTCTTGATTTTCCCTATATCTATTTCCCCCTCTCTTTCATTTATCTATATATAAATCTGTCTCATATAGATATAGGGTGTTTTTTTTCAAAAATTATTAGAGTTGTGATTGACGATATTTAGAAATAAGATCTAATGTGATTTCATTGAAGTTTCACCTGAATTTGTGTTGTAGTTGTGCATCAGTCATTTTCCCAAAAACCCTATGGTTGGTGTCTTTACTATCTTCTCAATTCTTCTATAACTAATGTACTAATTTAAAATTGGTTGGTTTTTCTTGAAAATTGTTATGAATATAATGTGAGATGTTTCATTGAAACCCATGTTGTGATGTTTAATGATTTTGGGGAAATGGATTTTTGTTGAGAAATATGATTTGTTGTTGTATTTTTAAATAATAATTTTAAAATTGATTGCTTGGAAGAATATTAAAATGGTTTTTTAAAAATTTATTTTTTATAAAAAAAATATTGATGTATGGTTTGGCATGAAATATCGATTAAGGGTTCTATCAATAAAAAGGAGATTTATTTAGGTGGTTTGGTATATTATGTTTCCATTTTGTGGGGAATAATTAGTTAATTTGGTTTTGGTAACTATGTGTTGATATGATTTCGGTAGATTATGATATTTATGACTTTTTCCTTATGTAGTATAATCAGGTGTTGGATGGGATAGATAGTGGGTGTGAAGGACTACCATCAAAGGAATAGAATGTGAGTGTGAAGTACTACTGTAAAATGGTGAATGGGTTGGACCTAAAGTTCCTCCATTAATGGTAAGAATGAGAATGTTTGGAAAATTGGGTGCATGAGTGTGGTAGGAAAACAGACACGTGGTAGTAGTTGGTTATAATAAAATGGGATGAGTAATGAAATGTTTGGTTGTTTTCCTTGGAAATGTGTTTATATGGGAGAATTAATTTAGTTAAGGAAGTGTTTGTCTTATTGTTAGTTTTTGAACTATTTTAATGGATATTTTTAAATTGTTTTATATACTTTTCTAACTCGTTGTATCATAGTGGCATGTGTAGGGATGTAATTTGAGGAAAACCTACTTATTATTATTAATTTCCCCAAACATTGGTATTATAGTGATTTTGAAGATGTTGTATTCTAGGACATATGAAAAGGTATGTAATCTCATTACCTTAGTGGTGCTTCGTGGTTCTTGGGTGGTATTATGGTGCTTGGAGAATGGAACATAGTACAGAGCGGTTGAGTAGTATCACATCATCTTTGGGTTTTGTGATTTAGTTTTCTTATTGGTAATCTAATGTTAGATTATTTTGGTTTAGTTCTATATTCCAATTTTTTCTTGTTGTGTTCTAAAACATATTTTACATGCATCATGTATTTTTTTATAAGTGGCACGTTTAGTTGGGTGTCTTCTTTAAAAATTGGAAATTTTACGCCATTTTTCATGAATCCCTAAACATTTATTGCATGACATTAGCATACTAGGGATGTTTCTTAAGGACAAGTAGCATTCCATCTCCACCCCAATTTAATTTTAATGTGTGGGGTGTTATATGTGGTTTCAGTTTTTAGGTCCTTGACATCAATGTTTGGTCGGTTTCATATTGTTGATTGTTGGTCTCAGAGTAGATATTTTTTATGAATTACTTAAATGGGGATGGTAGCAAGGATTAGGATTATAGGAAAATGAAATTTATTGTGTAAAAGTATGTATCTACACATTTTATGCTAAACATCATGTTAATACGTTAATGGTTACATATGTGTTTTGGAGATAGTTATATGCATTGTAAATCTTATTGTTCTGGTTGTTGATAATGATATAAGAATAGAATTCAGGGTATAAATCGATTCCCAAAAGGATTTAATATTTCATTTGGAATAATGATTTCTATTTTTCTATATATATTTTTAAATCATTGAATTATTTTAAATGAGGTTTTTTGGAAATAGATTGGTAATGCTATTTTGAATATGGTTTGATTTTCAAAACATAGTATATTTTTTTCAAAATGGTTGAACATTAAAAAAATCATATAAAACATGGTTGTGATAGTTTTAGTGTTATATTATTTGAAAATTTAAGACATCATTTTGAATAGAGTGAGACTTATGGTAATTCCTAGGATGTTAAAAATTGATTCGGGGAGACGTCATAGAGATCGATCATAAGATGCTGTTAATTATGTGGTTATATATGTGCCCCAGGTAAATCAACATCTAGTGCAGTGAATAGTGCATAATTATTAAGTAGGGACTAGTTGGAAATAAAGAGACGAGTTGCGGATTATGGATCAATTGGTTATGTTTCATAATAAGAAAATCCCATTTTTTGGGGTTGTTCGAGATCAAGAATGGTGGAATGAATGTTAAATAGGATGAATTGAAACATTGATTTCCTAGAAACACTAGCCGAGTTAAAGAAAAGATATATATTTACATGTTGGAATATCATGAATTCTTGTGGTGGGAGTTGTTAGTCGGGGATTTAACAGACAAATGTATGACATTATAGGTTTTTGAAAAAAAAATTAACAATCAATTATACCCTCATATGTTCAAAATTCAGTGCACAATATATTTAATCAACATGAAGAAGGAAAATATGTCGCTAATGGAATATGCTGAACAAGTCATGAACATAAAACATTTTGTGCCTGAGGATGTGGCTAGTTTGTCATTGAAGGAACGAATCTTTGAATTAGTCTTGAGGTAAGAAATCTGTTCCAAAATTGTGGTTCCATGTATATGTCACTATACAACAATGGTGAATAGAGAATCAGTGGATTGAAGGGATATCATGGGGGTACCGGTGGGGGAAGCATGTTGTTACCCATATATTATAGTGGAATATCTAAAATGGGGATTAAGTAGAAGAGGTAAACATATTTCTGTGGTGGGGGTATGGCATAAAATCATACGAAAAAATCAGCGAATCTTCCACCTGAGTCTCAATGTAAGACATGTTTTTTATTGTGTGGTTCTATAGGCCACATAAAGAGAGATTGTATAGAACAACATCAAGATTGGTATAATTGTATATATATGCGGTATATTCAGTGTTACTATTGAAATTCTATGAGGTTGGGTTTTCATGACACTCATCAAGGTTCTTAGGCATCCTAACCCACGATGGGATGGGGTAAGCATCATAAACCTCCACTATTTAAAAAATGGATTATTGTAATGGGTTATTTGAAATAAGATCCCATCTCAAATAGCCTTTTGTGATGGGGTCTCATCACAAATGACCAGTTGCAGAAAAAGGAATTGAAAATATCACCTTTTTTGATGTCCCATCACAAAATCCAATTATTTTCAATGGGCAGTAGGCCCATCCCAAAAAATCATCACAATTGTTTTAAGAAACAATTTGCGACAGGTCAGCGACCCGTCGCAATAGCCTCACTATTTTTACAATTTTGTGAAGGACTATAACAATTTGTAATTTTGTCCATCCATCACAATTAGGCCTCAATATTCATTGTTTTTTATTCCCCATATGTACATTTATGAATTTGATAACCATTTACCACATATGAATTATAAAATATAACCATTTTGGATGGTGGGTTACTCAATATAGACAATAGATTATAAATTTTATCACCATATTTTGATACTGGAATATTTTTAAATCAATTAACACCATAAAAACTATTAAATTTAATTTTTATGTGAAATAAAATAAAAGTTATGTTACCAGTTGTTGATACTAGTAGGAATTTGTTTTACGACGTTCTTCAGAAGAATCTACAATTATTTTTGGAAACTATTTCTAGACATGATTATCGTATAACCTATAAAAAATCAGCTTAATGTACTCTTACAAAAATTATATAATAATTAATAGGAGTAATCATAGTATGAATATTTTCATTTCTTTATAGTTTAGAAAAATATAGTCATGAGCTCTGTTATGTTCATCAACTAAAAGTCATAATTCACGAACTCCACCGAAGCCAAGTTTGGGATAACGCAAAAATGATAACTGATTGCTCATGTCATAGTCAACATTTCCTTCATTATGGCTCATTCAGTTATGTTTTTAGGTTTATTAATATTAAATATAATGGGAGGGAAAAAAGAAATTTCCTCTTTCAAATTACCATATTTAATTGATCATTCAATCAATGCTTTTTACGTACATTTTTTTTTCAATTTTTGCATGCATCTCTAAAATATGTAAATCCATAAGAACTGTACCAGACCTCCATATTTTGTTTCTGGAAGAAAATGTAATATCAAATGTTTTATTGATTCAAAATGTCTTGGCGGGAAGATTTTTCTCAGTTTACATAAATTTAAAATGATAACTTCTTTATGTTTTCATACGGTATCATAGTCTATTATAAATGCAAAAATGTCTCCAAAAAATATGATATGTCTGTTAGCACATCCCATATAATTGGATTTAATAAACTTATTAATCTAATTGGTAGAAGGTTTTCCATTAAAACATGACAATCATGACTTTTCAATTCGATAATTTTGACATTTCGAACACATCTGCCCAAATTGGCAGCTCTTTTGTCCGACGACTCATCCCCTTGAATCTTACTATGACTGAAAATAACTCTGAAAAGTCTACTATGAATTATGAATATCCATTTTGATATGTATAAGTAGACAATTAATACTGATTTCATTCATAGAAAGTTACCAATGAATGAGTCGTTAGCGAAAAGAGCCTCCTCTGTCTAACGGCTAATCACATTGTTAATTTGTTCTACATAAATCCCTTTGAAAAATCTGCTCCTATGTATATCTGACAAAATTTTTTACATTGATTTATGTGGTATAAAGTTTCAAGTAGATGAGCTGTCAATCGAAAGGAATGCCGCTAATGCACTGGAAATTGAATGAGTTTATCAATGCAGTCGAATTTATCTGATTTTTTCCTAATTACTCTTAATTATTCATAATTATTGTAAATTATTTATAATTATTCGTAATTACTCCTAATTATTCTTTATTATTCCTAATTATTCCCAATTATTCAAATTTATTACTATTTATTCCTATTTATTCCAATTTATTCCAATTTATGTCTATTTATTAGTATTTATTCTTATTTATTAACATTTATTCCTATTTATTACAATTTTTTCCTATTTTTTCCAATTTATTCTTATTTAGTTCTATTTATTGCTATTTATTTCTATTTATTACTATTCATTCCTATTTATTCCAATTTATTATAATTTATAACTAATTATTACTAATTATTAGTAATTGTTAAAAATTATTAATAATTATTACTAATTATTAATAATTATTACTAATTATTTCTGGTTATTACTAATTATTACTAATTATTACAAATTATTACTAATTATTACTATTTATTACTAATTATTACTAATTATTACTATTAAATACAATTTATTACTATTTATTACTTTTTATTACATATTATTATTACTAATTATTACTAATTATTACATATTGTAACTAATTACTAATATTAATTAATATTTATTAACAATTATTACTATTTGTTACTTGTTATTACTATTTATTACTTTTTATTACTATTTATTTCTCTTTATTACTATTAATTACTATTGAATACTATTTTTATCTATTTATGAATATTTATTACTATTTATTACTAATAAATACTATTCATTACTAGTTATTAATAACTTTTATTAATTATTATTATTTATTACAATTTATTACTAATTATTAATAATTATGACTACTTATTACTAATTATTACTATATATTGTTATTTATTACTATTTTGTACTATTTTTTTCTATTTATTTTTATTTATTACTAATTATTCATGATTATTCCAAATTATTCATAATTATTCCTAATTATTCATAATTATTCCAAATTATTACTTTTTATTACTATTTATTACTATTTATTTCTATTTATTTCAATTTATTAATATTTATTACTATTTATTATATTTTATTACAATTTTTTAAAATTTATTACAATTTATTACAATTTATTATAATTTATTAGAATTTATTACAATTTATGACAATTTATTACAATTTATCAAAATTTATGAATAATTATTAAAAATTATTACAATTTATTTCTAATTATTATAATTTATGACTAATTATTACTAGTTATTAAAAATTAATCTTAATTATTACTAATTAATACAAATTATTTCTAATAATTACTAATAATTACTAATAATTACTAATAATTACTATTTTTTACATTTTGTTATTATTTTTTAATATTTATTAATATTTTTTATTATTTATTACTATTTATTTCTAATCAATACTAATTATTACTAATTATTTCTAATTATTTATATCTATTTCTATTTATTACTATTTGATATTATTTATTACTATTTATTATAATTTATTACTATATATTACAATTTATTAATAATTACTAAAATTTATTTCTAATTATTACAATTTATTTCTAATTAATACAATTTATTTTTAATTAGTACAAATTATTAATAGTTATTTCTAATTAATACTAGCTATTAATAATTAATACTAGTTTTTACTAATTATTACCTATTATTTATAATTTATTGCTAATTAACACATAGATATAACTACTCAATAAAAAATACTAAAAAACAAATATCTAAATCTAATTTAACTAATTTATATCTATTTATCATAAATTAAATTAAATTAAAATAAAATAAATTCAGTTAACAATATAAAAAATGATAAATATCTTGATACTAAAGTTTTCGGAGTATTAAAGTTGCAAATAAGGCTCTGTTGGGATGTTTAAACTATGAAAAATTTAGAAGAAAATTTTCCAGTATAGATAGAGAGAGAAGTTGATTAATTAGTGAAATGAGGGGGATAATAGATGGGGTATATATATAGGTTAGATTATTTGCGACGAGGGTATTTGTGACAGGTCGCCTGACGCAAATTCCTCTGCCCGCATTAATTGCAGCAGGGCATTAAAAAGTTTTTTGTGACGGGCCCCATCACAAATACCACCTAACGACATTTTATTATCGATGGGAAATGTATCCCATTGAAAATACTAAAAATCGACGTCGTCTATTTGTGACGGGAATAAGAGCCCGTTGGAAATAGCCTTACCCGCTGTTTGGTGCGTATTTCACACCAAACCTTTTGCGACTGACAAAATTATCATGTCGCCAATAATGGTTATATGTGATGGGTAATATGCCCATCACAAATAACCCATAAAAATATACATTTTTCATGTATTTCTCATCAACAATGTCGAGCTAGTCATAGTGATTATAGGAATACCACGACTCCTCAGAAAATAATGTTTCAGTTGGGTAATAATGAAAAGAGTGTGGAAGGCAAGTAGATTCTTGGAGCCACGCAGATTGTGGTATATGATCAATCGAGACCATCCAGGGTGTAAGGTATGATTCTCTTGAATTATACCTTTATAAAATTGTTTTTTTATTCAGTTTTCTATCATTCATTCATTGCTTGTCATTCTAGTATTTTACTCTCTTTATGTGTGAAAATGCTGAATTTAATTATTAAACATCAAACTCATTTGGGTCAATGAGAGTGTCATTCCATCCTGTGTTGATCATGGTTTATAGTTGTAGGTGAGGTTGAGTTGATTTGGGAATTATTAGTACTTGTGATGGATGAATGTTACTTAATCCTGGGTATGGATTGGTTGGTGATGTTTAAATCCCATATTGATTGTTTTACGTGAACATTTATCTTTACAATGGGTGAGATATTTGAACATATCTTTATAGGGGGGAACAATGAAAATGTTGGTTCAACATGTTTTTTGGCACCACAAGTTAGAATGATTCCATATCAGTTGGTGTCGTTGTCATTAGAATCAATCAAAGAAGTTGGTATAAGGACTTTTCCCGTATTTTTTTTATTATTCTCTAGATGTCTTTCTGGAATAATTCTCTGGGATTCCACCCATGAGAGAAGTGGATTTTACGACTAATCATCTTTCGGGGACAAGTCCAATCCCACTTCCTTCTTTTCGATTTTCACTAAAAGAATTGAGGAAATAAAAAGTGAAATTGGACTATCTGGAAAACAAAGGGTTAATCCGTCCTAGAACATCTCCATGGGAAGTGCCAGTTCTCCTTGTTAAAATGATGTATAGAGCTCTTCAGATGTGTGTTGATTATTGTAATCTTATCGAAGGGGAAATAATGATTTTATATCCACCCATATGAATTGATATCTTATTCGATTAGTTGAGTAGTGCTCAGTGGTTCTCCATGATTATATTTGCATCATGATATCATTAGTTGAGGGTGTGGAAGGAAGATATTCCCATGAAATTTTTTAGTAGTTGATATAGCCATAATGAGTACGTGTTTATTTCCTTAAGTCTCACGAATTCACAAGCGATGATCATAGAATTCATGAATTTTATATTTCCAAGATATTTGTATTCTATCATGGTGGTATTCAAGTATTATATACTGGTGTATTCACTGACAATGGTGGAGCATGAGAAACACTTGGTAGTGGTGCTTTAAATATTGAGAAATCATCGATTGTATGCCAAATTATCCAAATGTGGATTTTGGATATAAGATGCTCATTTTCATCCCCATGTTATTTTTGAGAAAGGCATTTCAATGGATCTGGAGAAGATAGAGGTGATGAACTCTTGGTAATAGCCATAGAATGTTTTGGTAATACAAAGCTTCCTTAGTCTAGCTAGGTATTATATATATTTTTTTCATGACTTCTTACAATTAGCTTTGAATATGATTGCTTTGAAAAGAAATAATTTTCCATTTCAATGGAAAGAGGAGCGCCAGAAATATTTTGAGGAGATTAAGGATCATCTTACATCTGTACAAATTTAGGTTTTTCCAAAACCATGGAAAGGGTAAATGGTGTATTGTGATGAATCAAGATTAGGGTTTGGTAGTTTTCTCATTCAAGGAGATCATGTTGTTTTATATGGCTCACTAATGTTAAGGTTTCATAAGAATAACATCCCACTACATGATTTGGAGTTGGAGATAGTGGTTCATGCTTTAGAAACATGGCACTACTATATCTTTGGTGATAAATTCATGTTGTATACATATCATAAGAGCTTGATGAATATTTTCTCACAAATAGTTTTTGAATTTTAGGATAAGGATATGTATGGAGGATCTCTAGATGTTTGACTTTGTCTTGATGTCCATATCAGGTAAGTGAAATTTGGTTGTGGATGCATTATATAGAAATTAATATTCTCATGTGGTGAAACATGCATCAGATCAGTGGTAGTTGTTTTTGGTTATAGCTGACAAGAGTTGGAAGGTAAAGACAATGGTGATACAACAATTTTCTTTCCAGTATCATTGGTACCAAACATGGTTGTTTTGGTTAAAGACGTTCCGATTTAAAATTAAGTGGGTGTGGATAAGAGGATTAAATTCTATGATGGGGAGAACATTGAGGGTTGGAAAATGGATGTGAATTCAGTGTTGTGATTTCTAAATTGGATGGTTGTATCTGTGGCTTATCAGGTGAATATTCTCAATTATTATCATCATTATATATATGAGTTCCATCATGGAATTTAGAAAATGCATAAGGTGTTAAAAGAAAGGTTTTTGTGGATGGGTATAAAAAAGAACTGTACTGAGACTGTATCGAGAGGATTTACTGATAAATAAGACAAGGAAGTGAATCAGTGGGTGGAAGGTATGTTGCAATCATTACATATCCCTATGTGTAATTGGGAGTATATAATGATGTATTTTGTTACAAGACTCCCAATAATGGTAAGGAAGTACGATTCGTTATGTGAGATTGTGAATCAGCTCACAAATTCATCCCATTTAATCCCTATTTGTGAATCACATATGATTGATGGTCTATCCAAAATATATATCCATGAGGTGCTAAAAAAGAATGGTTTACCAATTTTTATTTTATTACAGAGAGATCTGATGTTCCCGTCTCATTTTTGGATTCCCTTATAACATCCCCTTTGGACATTGTTAATGATGATCATGACATATCCTCCTATGACAGTTGAGAAATCCAAGATCATGATACAAGTGATAGACTATATGTTTCGTGCCTCTGTGTTGGATTTTGGTTGCTCATTAGAGGACCAATTTCTGTTGGTGGAGATCATGTATTACAACAGGTATCCGTCCTCTATATATATGGAACTTTTTGAAGCATTATATGGTTACCCATGTCGATCCCCACTATGTTGGGTGGAAATTGGTGAGACATAGATGGTTGGGACAAGCCTTATCCAAGAGACAATGGAGATGACTATGTTGATTAGGAAGAGGATGGAGATAGCGTAGAGTCATATGAAATCGTATTCGGACCATTGTTGACAGTTGTAGTCAGTTAATGTTGGTAATCATGGGTTCTTGAGAATCTCTCCAATGTTGGTACATGTTCAGTTTGTAATGAATGGAAGTCTATCTCTGATGTATATTGGGCCTTCTGAGATACATGATCATGTTGATGAGGTGGAAAATTAGTTGGATTTTCCGCCATCGTTTAATGTGGTTCATAATGTGTATCATGTGTTGCAGTTGAGAAAATATTATATGGATCATAAAAATGTGATTTTTTGGGAACAGGTTGAGCAAAATATAGATAATTCATTGGTGCATGTGCCATTGCAGATGGTGATAGGCAAGAAAATGTCATTCATGGTTAATGAATCATTTTAGATGCATTTTTTGGGAAATTGTTAGATTCAAGAGGATACATGGGAACAAGAGAATGAAATAGCAAAGTAATGTCCTGAGATCTTTTGGAAAATAGACAGTTCTTTAATTTCCTAGGACAGGACATCCAATGTAGGGGAAAATTTAGGACCAAAAGTTTGAGGTATATAACATTTTCATTTCTTTTAATTTATATAAAGTGGGTGAGTAATGTTTGGGAGACTTTGGACTGACATTAATAAGGAGTAAAATATTTTCTAATGGTTCATAGTTGAACACGGTTAGTGAAAACCATGAAACACACATGTAACTATGCACTACAAGGTAGAGGCAAAGGGGATGGTGCACGGTTAAGAAACGTAGTTTCGAAACTATGTATCCAACCATGTTAAAACCTACTACATGATATATTGTGAATTCAAATGGTTAGTGGTTAATTTTTCTAAATGCATAGGAAAACTGTCTCGGGCATTGTTTGGGATAAAAGAAGTCTCACTCATAGAGCACTGTTTGTCTAACAATGTGAGATAATTTTGAATAACATAATAATGGGGATTCCAAAAATGGGATCACTCTGTATTTAACCTAAAGTACCAATTTCTTTTTTTATATAATCACAAATTAGGATTCCATATTCTCAGGGATTAGGGAGGCTCTCCCACTTATTTTGGATGTGAATCTATAGGGTTTTTAGTGTAGTAAAGGTGATTCTCCATTGGTATCTACTCTCTTGTCTATTTCTTGTTTTTATCTAGATCTAGTTCTCCCCCTCTCATTGTTCTACATCTATATATTTCTCAAGTTGATCTAGGGTTTTTATTTATTGGAATTATGAGAGTCGGGATAGTTTATATATGGAATTTAGATCTAAGGGGATGTCTTGAAATTTTCACCCAGATTTATTGTGTGGTGGTGAATTTTTTATATTCACCAAAACTGTAAGATTGGATCCATTACTTTCATATACATTTTGATTGATATGGAAGGATTAATTTCAAAATAGACGGAATTTCTTGAATTTTATTTTGATTTTGATGTACGATGTTTGGTTGAAACCCATTTTTTGATGATTTTGAGATTTTGGAAAAAATGGGTTATTATTGTAAAATGTGATTTGTTTTTTGATTTTAAAAAGACGATTATAAAATCGATGTATTGGGTGATTATGAAAAATGGATTTTTTTTAATTTAGTATCAATAAAAATATTTTTTTACATATGATTTGACATGAAAAATGGATTAAGGGTGATTTCAATAAATGGGTAATTTATTATTGTGGTTATGTAAGTTATGTTGAAATGTTGTTGGGAATAATTGGTTAATTTGGTTTTGGAAATTGTGAGTTGATATTAATTTTGTAGATGTATATTGTTATGAATATTGTCTTATGTGGTATAACAATGGGTTGGATAGGATGGATATAGGGTGTGAAGTACCACCATCAAAGGAATGGAATATATGTGTGAAGTATCACTATAAAACAGGTATGGGGTTGGACGTGAAGTCCCACATTCAATGGTGACACCAAAATTGTGTGGAAAATTGTGTGCATGGGTTTGGTAGGTGTCCAGAAACAATGATTTAGATGGTTATGATATCATGGAATGAGTAATGACTTGTTTTCTTTTATTCCTTGTGTTGATGTGGGTGAATTTCATTATTTAAGGATGAGTTTTTTTGTTTATTAATTTTTGTAATATTTTAATGTCTTAATATAAATTATTTTATGTAAGTGTGAAAACATTTTGTATCATAGTGGTGTGTGTAGGGAATTAGTTTGGGGATAATTTACTAAGTATTATTACTCACCCCCTACAATGGAACTTTGGTGGTTTTGAAAAATGTTGAATTCAGTGACACATAAATATTTAAGGCATCTCATTCCTTTAGTGGTGCATATTGATTCTTGGAAAGTATTATGGTTCTTCGATCATGGAGGTTGGTGTAGAGATATAGAGTTGTGTCATAACTTCTTTGGGTTTTTTTTCATTATTCTTCATCTTGATAATATTATTGTGGTTTTTTTGGATTGGTTGTATTGGAATATTGTTCTTGTTAAATATTGGATCATTTTTTTCAATCATAATGTAGTTGATTTGGAATAGGATCCTTTGGTTAGTTTTTTTCATTAAAAGAATAAAATTATCCCCCATTGTTCATGAATTCCTCAAAATTTATTTCTAGCCTTTAGCATCATGGGGATGTCAGATAAGTCCAAGTAGAATTCTAATACCTCCCCAATACAATGGGAAGGGGTCTAGTATTATAGTAATCATCCATAGGAAGTTTGATCAACTGATTTTGATTAATTAGTAAATAATAGACATAATATCATATTATTCTGAACAAATATCGTAATTATATGCTAAAACAATTGACATTGAATAAGTAAATAGTAACACTTATTGAGAGAGACACAACACAGCATCCATATATATTGACCACCAATCAATGTATATTGGAAGGAGTGGAAACACACAATATATAATTTCCGAGAACTATGTTTAAGAGTCAATGTATATTTAGAGAATGATATAGAGTTTAAAAAAATTAAAATAGAAAAATATGGGTCATGAGGTGTTTACATCACAATCTAATGATTTATAGTATAAAGTCCATGTAAATGATACCCTAGAAATGTACATCACCTCTGGATAAATTTGTCTTGATTGATGATTTTATAGCATAAAACATTCTATTATTGTGTAAAATGGTTTTATATCATATGTACGAGATTTACATTGAAAAGAGTTTTACTCCAAGAACTGATATTATAGCTGGTTCCAAGTGAAGGACTTACACCACATATTGAAAATACAACATAAAATATTCTTTAATAAATTTTATAGCCCATGTTCTATAGAAACTACCCAAAAAATTCTTATACACCATACCTACAAAACTAACACTTATACAAGATAACGGAATTCAAAAAAAACGTGGATGTTTCAATCTCCCCAGAATAGGAATTTTCATCCCCCAGAAGTCACTTAGAAGAAGTTTGATCTATAAAGTGGTGATACCACTACTCTCATACTAATATTTCAATTTCCCATGCATATTGAGAACAATATCTACGTCAAGATAAAAATTTGAACAAATTAATAGTCTTAACTTTCCTGTATTTCACCTATGAATAAATGATATCCACTGGCTTCTCAAAAAATGAATCATATGACTCCAAATTTATCTTATCCAAACTACAAAAGTTTGTAGGATCATGATGATATTTCAGAACCATTAATATATAAAAAAAATCCAGGATGCCCCTAAACTATTATGATAATTACAACTAATGATCTTCCTTACCTAGTAGTTTTGTGACAAAAAATATTTAAACATATCTCAAAGATCTATTCCTCTATTTACGAAGTCAATGATGACCCATCATAGGAAATAATTTCATGAGAACCTCATCACTTATAGGAAAATAAAAAATATATATGGTAAATTACTTCATATGATTTTTTCAACTTTATACTAAATAGATATAGATATATATCATGAATTCTCTTAGATGTATCATGATTGAGACTTGATATCATATGATAGTCATTACACACCTATTCCATACAAATACGTGACTAGAAAAGATTATAATAACAAACCATGAAGGATTACATCCCAATAGATGATTGGTAACTACTATTATTTTTGAAATTAACATTTCTTATATGTCTATAACATGATCCTGAAAAATCCAAGTCATGCGCCAACTCATATCATTTATGATCTAGAATATATGTACTATTGATGGAATGTACTAATCAACTAGACCTAAGTCCCCATCACCTCTTAGATACTCTTCTAGAATCTGGAAGTAAACCTATTTCCGTTATCTAAATTAATGGAAATCCGAACTCCATGCAACCTCAAAATTTCCTACACAAAAAATTAACCTACATCTTCAAACATAGTGGTGTACATAGTTTTAATAATTTTTTTGATTTATTCAATCGATTAATATCCACCCATATTTCATTCATACTTTGAGGAGTCAATTGTAATCTAAATAATTTTCCACATACACATCATACCATTTCCAAACTAGTAGGGGAATATTTCAGATAAAAATAAAGTGTTTCATATTCTTTTTGTGTATCAATTATCATGTGTAATAGTAGACACTAAAATAGTAATATCATATTTTATACCGAGCTAACATAAATTTATTCTAAATTTTTAATACTTATTCATGTCACCAAGATGAATAGACAATAAATGCCTATGACACTCATTAAATTTATCTCCTTAAATAATCTAGGATTACAAACTAATCCAAAAAGTGGATAACACCATTATATGGAAGAGAATAATAATAAATAATTCCCCCACTATCAAGGGTTTACTTGATTCTTTTAAACTCTTCATTTCACTGATATTCTAGAAAATAGACTCTATGGGAGATGATGATAAAAGAACACTAGTAAGAAAGACACCAAAATCCTCCTCCTTTGTAACCAAATTCAATTGAGTGAGGATCTCTATATATTCCACTCTTCCTTCGATTCCAAGGCATCATATGAAGGCACATTCCTTATTGGATTGTCTACAACAACATTCCCTTACCTATGGTGGAGGTGATGTAAAAATTGAAATCATGAAGTCACTCAAATTACAGTCTATGTCAGAGAATCATTTCCTTATGAAAGAAGTATTAACTTAGAATCATTCAGTTAAAAAAAGGGTGAGAATATTTCTAAAAAATGGTAGTACTTCCAACACATATTCACATTTATAATCGTGGAATTATCTAAATCAGGTATGGGGTAAGTCATATCATGTTGTCTAAGTAGTTTAGGTTCATAGGACACAACATGATCATATTGTATAAGAAAAAGGAATAGACTAGCACTAGAAGGATCACTATAAAACATATTCCCCTTATTGGGATCCTATAAGATCAAAATAGGTTTTGATGTCATAAGTTTATTCAATTAATATTTGGAAGTATAGTAATTAGAATACCATATTAATTTCACCCCTCTCAAGGTAAAATCATAAATATTTTCTTCCATATTTGATACGTTCTTGGTGAGATGTTGATAGTATATATAAAGACATAACATATTAAAATTTTCAAATAATTTCCATGGATTTTCTCATGAAAAGTCAACATTCACCTTCTTACGATCGATTGACAACACATTCTTTGAATTGACGTGTCCCATAATCATTAGTTAATCAATTTAAAAATTCATATATATATTTTTCAATAACAACAACAGATTCTCAATATTTTCAAAACTATAATCATATGGTTCTCATTTTAATGCTATGAAATAAAATAAACAGTGATATCATCTTCAAAACAATAAAAATAAAATCAATAATCTTAATGAATATATTATCTATAAATTCCTTAAAAACTAATAGAGTGTTAGTTATACCAAAAGGAATCACAATATATTCACAGTGGTCACACCTAATCCTAAATTATTTTTTCATATCAGACTCCCAAACCCTATGTCAATGATAACCTAATTTAATAGTGATCTTTATAATCCACCACAACTATATTAAATGATCAAACATGTCATTTACATGTTGAAAAGGGTGTATATTGATAACTGTCACACTATTTAACATCATATAGTCCACACAAAAATGAATCCAATATTCTACCTTCATGAAAATGTTTATAGGGACTAGAGGTGAAAAAATTCTTAGATGAATTATAAAATTAAGTATTAGATCATCAAACTAAATCTGGATATTTTAAAACTCTACAGGTTCCCTACAACTAAAGGTTTTCAAGAAAAGATGATTAAATAGAAAAAAATAAATTTAAAACTATTCCTCCCTCTATAGAGGAATACCATAAAAATCCACTAGGAATACAATAGAAAAGTAAATAAACCACACTAGAAGATCTCAAAAATAGAAAATAAAATTAGCCATTGTAACAGTATAGAAAAGCAATTAACCTCTCTATAAGAAATTCATGCATGACCAGACCTCAGATCCCACTCTCCCTGAAATACCTATGATCTCCGATAGATAGATAATAATAAAATCCACTAATTATAACAATCAATCTCATCAAGATTGGATATAAATATATTTATCATGATGATAAAATAAAACCAATCTAGATTGACAATTTGGATATCCTAGACTAACTCAATGTTTGTTTTTTAAAAAGAACATGACTGAAAATGAAACCCTAATTCATTTATATTTTCAACAGAAGTCTCTATCAACATAAAAAGGATTTTATATAAATTATATGTTATAAAAAATAAAGAATATGGAAATATATAAATGAATGTGGGGAACAAGTATCAAATTATTCAGTAGATGTAGATGATTCGACAAAATAGGTACCTATCACTGTTGTTGGTTCTTTACCATTATCAGCTAGAAACAGTTCCAATGCGTAAAGGATCTTTTCTCATGACGCCTATGGATAGATCCCTCTTGGAATTTATGAATCTCAATAATCTATAGACACCTTTTTATTGGATGATCCATAACGATAATGAGGAATAAATATATATTGAAAGAACCTATGATGATAGACATGGTATCCAAAAGAACTAAAAATCATAGTGCATGGTGTAAAATTATATCATGTGTTCCATACCCTTCCATAATAATTAGAATTTAGAGGAAAACATCATTTCTGATGCTGATGGAGTGGATGAAGCTTGTAGCTATGAACTACGACCACCAACCCTAAGATGATCATTCCACTTCCTCATCTTTCTCTATATTCCATTAAAGCTACCTATTGATATAAGATAAATAGATTAATAACTAGTATTACTCATCATATTCCTACCCTCTATCATATAGTTATCTTTTCATACATCATAGGTGTAGTGCATCAATATATATACCTATGATATAATGTATTATAATGAATTCTATATATCATTTTTAGTGTCCATCCAGTCATTCGTCACTACCTATAGGAAAAAATGAACAAGCTCCAAAAATTGATTACTGAATTCTAAAACCAAAATACAGCCCTTCTATAACGTGAGTAACTCATTTATATTCTCTACAATATTTTATTCTAGGTGGAATCATTAAATGAATGTGGTCTAGAAACCCTTCCAATTGAAACCCACATGATGGTATTTGTGAAACATGGGATACCAGCACTACTTATTATGACTCTTGAGACTGAACATCATGATCTTCAAATGATAGCCTCATATGTATTAATGATGTCAATGACTTGTTCAATTTTTTACAACTAGTTATCTACCTCTTGAGGTTTATTCGTATCTTTAAATGATAGGGGATTATTGTGTAGGAAATATCCTAATCAATCTATATATATCTGAGATCTTGGATTCACCTCAAAAAGTATGTATAAATATCTAGGTACATTATATTCTACAACACAAGTTACTCACTTTATAACCTCTAAACGATTCAGATCCCATGGTGGATTCTATTGTGGTGCGTAGCTCACTATATTCTCCTAAGGAACCCATGGAAGACATCATATATGTGTATTTATAGTCATCAAAATTTTATTAAGAAATAAAAAATAAAAGAAACAAATCATTTTAAACCAGATAAAAATCAAAAAAATTGATATCAAGGTCAAGTACCAAAATAGGAGACGCACATCCAAATTACCCATAGAAACATGAGTCTCATCATAAAAAGTGTATTCAAGACACTCAATGCAACCTACCTCCCAAGTCTTGATAATACAGTTTTAGTCTAAAAAATTAACCAATATGAGCGTAAAAATAAACTTGATACAAATTTGTAATGAACTAACCTATGATACCAAAATAACTATTATGTGAACTGATACACCATATACTTGAAGGGTGTTCTAAATACATGAGTTTGATACTATCAACCATGAATTAAAAAATAACATGTTGAATAACATCACAAATCCTAATAAACTTCATGACATATATATACTAAATACGAAAGAAAGACTAGTTGTAAACTGAATGATATATTCGAGTAACCATAGAAAATTGAAGTACAACAGAAAAAAAGGTAATCTAAATATATATGACATTTCCAGTAATAAGGATAACTAAATCATAAACCTTTAACTCTATATGATAGGTGTGAATAATTCAACTATCTCACAACTAGTTAATGGTACCCAACTGAAATAAATCTTACCACCTCCCTAAAGCACCATGGCATTTTTAGTTTCTATAGACTATACTAGGTGTATAGAACAATACAGTGATGTGTAGTGTGTGAGATAAAGAGGCTTATTAGGATCCCAAACCGGTGATCCATATCATTTCCTTATTTAATAATCTCATATTTTTACTTTTTAAAACATGGATTTATATGTATTAAATAATCATTATATAAAAATAAAGGTAAAAATCTATCCGCTTCTATAGCATAAAAAACCATGTAATAATTTTAAAAGTAATATTTTCCACATTCATTAGAAAAATTGTAAATAGGCATGTCATGTAAATTTAGTACTATGTTAATACACAATGGATAAATTTTCCATATACAACTCTTAGTATTGTATGAAACACCACTCAAACATCTATTAGAGCTTATGTATACAACAAGTCCCATGTAGCAAATAATTATTCTCTAAAGAATTGGGGAACACCCCTTTAATGTTAAACCTTGTCAAATTTCATGTTATGTCCTAGATTCACAATCCTCTTGATCTTGGAATCGATGAACACCCCAGAAGTTAATACTTCCCCACAATATCAATCGATGATGCCCAATAATTCACCTCTCCTTTATGTACCCAAGTACACCATGTGTCTCGTATCAAATAAATTCAAATGGGAATAGTAATTTCATAATAAAATCTCAAAAAAACAATTAATTTCATCCAAACCAACATTTGAAAACCCATTTAAAAATCAATTTCACAATTAATTGAAAATAAAATTTAATTTATAAAAATATGGGAAATCCATATTTTTCTCAAATACCAAATTTCAAGCACACACAACATTAAATAATTCAATTTAATTTAGAAAATATTTTTAAAAATAATGATTAATCAATTGTTCAAGAATAATATAATAGAGACGGAACAACCAATCATATACTCGGGTTGAAAGAATCATGAAACAGGACCCACCAACACTGGATGGAATGTTGAACAACAAAAAAGGTCCTTAATGTAAATTAACACAGCTTAAAATTACATTCCATAAATAACATGAGAGAAAAGAGATTTTAGATCACCATACCATAATGAACATGACATGTCGCACAACAACCAACGTGAGGGGCTACCTCCAAAAGATGATCTGTCAACAGATCTAGAAGAAGTTAACATGAATCAACATTTGATTAATGAATCATGAAAACTCCACCATAACACCAAATAAAAATTCAGTGTATATGAAGAGAAGAATGACCACATATCGAGAAAAATATTGCAAAATAACTATACTGATCTAATATTGAACAATAAATCCTGAATAGATAATAAAAAAACCATAATCTCAATGGAGATAGAAAGGGTTGAGAGAGAGAAACATCATGAGAAAATGAAATATTATTTACTTGAATGGAAAATTAAATACTAAATTGAATGAGGGGTTAACATTATAATATATTTATTAATAGATTAAAATCCCCATGAATCCTATCATTCAAAAAACACAACCCATATAATTAAATTTATCATGAGTGGTTATTTAACCATGCTAATCATTTTTTGTGGTGTAAAATGGGTTTTAGTCATAATAATATGACTTAAGGTATAATGAGTTCTAAACCCAAAACAAGATTTTTGTACGGTTACCATCAAAGGACCTATTCCATATTCAAGAATATGTTACATAAAAGTGTCGTAAATGAAATTCCATTCCCCATGTTGTACAAAAAAAATAAAAAACATTTATTATGACTTTCAAACCTAAAAACACACTTAAACAAGAAAATATAATACCTAAAAATTGATTGATGTTATATTACCACAATATAAACAACCAATTGACCTATAAGAACTATTCAACATGTCACACAAATTATCCCCATAAGACACACTTCTATAAACATCAAACATATTACATTTCATCAATACTTCTTGAAATGAAATCATAATAAATGGGTGATATCAGATGTTTGATAATGGTAAACATGATATATAATAGTCAAAGATCGTATGTGAGAAGATGTTGATCATATGGGTTTAATCCATCTACATATTAAAATTAAAGATGGATAGATTTTCTCTAAAAATTTATAGAGTTTAATCATTTAATCACCCATGCTTACTGTGAGGTGAACAAGGTGGCATATTGTCTTGAAAAAAGGAGATAGCAACAAAATTGTGTGCATGGATGACCTCCCAGTAGATCTCATCTCGCTCCATGAAGAAGAATTGTAATAAATTTCATTGTTTCACACTCAAGTAGTATTTTTTTTATCTTTATAAATTTGTGACTTGGTCTTTTGGCCATAGAATAATTATTAATATATATATATATAAGAAAATCCTACGCAAATATTAATTGGTCATAAATCATTGTATAATTATTGACAAAAAATAAACCATGATCCATGAGATGATAACCTCAGAACAGAAAAATCCTAATAGCTTGTAATCTCATGGAAACTACTTGTAAATATGGTATAGCTATATGCATTGGAAAAAAATTACGAGAAAATTGATTTTGACAATGACTATGCGAACACACTCACCATGTACACTGCTAGAAATTTTGAAAAATCTATAATGAAAATCGTGACTATATCATAAGATATAAATATAAACCAATTATTTTGAGTAAAATATATAACAAATAAATCATTATATATAAATGGTTTTTCTAGTTTAAATCAACAATTATCATATTATAAGAAGGAAGTGTAAAAAATTGAGTTTCATAAACCATTCCAAAACAACACAAAACATGAACATATAATGTAAAAAGATATTTAAAATAACATTTTCCAAAATAAATCATATCACAATAACATATATTGGGAGGTCATAACATCAATTAATAAATAATAATCACTATAATGAAATTATTATTGTATAAATATTTTTTTTTCAAAAAATCATTAAATATTCTTATAATGGATGAGCTATAAACAATTACATAAAAATTAAAATTCTTGATGGGAAAATTCATATTTCAAAAACATTATTTTAGATATTATATTAAAATATCATTGATAGGGATTTTATTTATTTAAAAACAAGGGCTATATAGTAAGACAATTGATTTTTGAAAATATATAATACCCTTTATTATATTTTATACCGCATTTTCTTGAAAACCGACATGGTAAAAAATAGTACACAATTTTCATTTTGAAAATAAGTAAACATAATTATTATATTCAGGGATAAAAATAAATATTATATTTAATAGAAAGATAATATAATATGTCATTATAGAAAATATATACATTTAAAAATATATTCATCGGTTTGATGAAGAGATATACTTACCAATTGTATACATTAATTTTAGAAAAAAAATTAACAAAGAAGTTGTAATTTATTATAATATGTTATTTCACCATATAAAAAATTGAAATACAATATAAAATAGTGAAATGGAAGGATTAAATAAAACTCATAGATTGTATTCATGTAATTATGTTAATAAAAAATTAATTAGAGTATTGATTAGTTGTAACTCATATATAAGTTGTAACTTAATAATCAAAGGATAATGAATGGAGGATCACGAAATTGAAATTATAATATGATGAAATTGAAGATATATTCCTGTTATGATTATTTTACTCGATGAATATGAAGAATAAATTATTATATTTTGTATAATATCTAACATGTCCCTTGGAGTTGAAAATAATAAAAACAACTCCTTACATTGTTTCCCCTCTTAGTCAAATGTTATCAATATCCCTGTAAAAAACATTAATCAATTAAAAACTATTTTAAATCATTTAAAATATATATAACCTTTAATAAAACTCTGTTTTTACTATTGTATACATTTATATTAGTATGATTTTTCATATTCTTGATGTTGGGTGTGGGTATTATTTATCATTTTGAACTAGTTTTGTAACAATGATGTTAATATTTAGTAATCTACTAATGATCATCATTAAAAGTTAATTATAATTACTTAAATGGATTTATTTTTCTGAATTATTATGTTTATATTTCTTTTGTTTGATAAATTAGTCTATATCTTAGTATATTAAATAGAAATTGAGCAATTCATTTTATTTTTAACATTTTAAGTGTGTTTTGTAATTACTGAATAATTTATTTATTTTTATTTTATTGCAACAAAATAAATGAATTATTTACACATTTATTTTATATTATAAAACTAATTTTTTTCATAGTTATAAATCATATAATTTATCATGATTACATATTTTTGTTGTGAAACCAATAAAAACCATTACATACCCTGATTAATTTATGATTATGAGGTGATGAATTTACAATTTCATTATACCAATAGAATTATGTTTTAATTCAGTGTTTAACAAGGTTTTATTATTTAATTATTATACATTATGAGAATATTTCATGGATATGAACCAATATAATGATATGAATATATTATTCTACATTTAGTTTGTTTTTTATGACTGTAATTTTAAAAAAAAATTGTTTAACTATCATAAAATTAAAGGGATTATTAAATTTTTAATATCAAAATAATATTAATATGATTGAAATTATGTTTACCATTTTAAACCATTCTCAATACCATACATATATGGTGGTGATGAAATGAAAACAGTAAAATTAAAATCACTCATTATAGGTAAGTGGTTGTCCACATGTATGAAAGGATGGTAATTTCATTTTCTATATTACTAGAAAAAAGAGTTACATGGTTTCTAATTTCAGGATAAAAAATATATAATTAATATATAAATTTTTTTATTTATTTAGGGATTAGGTCTAACCATGTGAAATACTCATGGAAAACAAAACATGTTTCGCCGCAAATTAATTAGTCCATAAAACACATGGTTCGTGTTTACATTTTTTATAAAACACATAAATTCTAATAGAAAAACATTTTATTTGATAGTTTTGGTGTAAGGAACTGTAATTAAACATTACATATTCCATTGTTTTGTTCTATAATTCACATTAAAAGATATTTTATGTTTTTATTTTTAATGAAATTAGAAAAACTCTTAAAATATAACCCATACAATAAAAATATAGACTTATAAACTATATCCATTTTTTTCACCAAAGGACTCTCTTTAATAATGAAACATGATTTATTTTCAAGAAAAAATATTCAGTACATTAATCATGAAATCTTATTTTACATTACCAATATTAAGACCTATGAAAAAATTTTAAAACATGATATTAGCATAAAAAATCCATGATGGGTAACAATATAAAGGAATACCTTAGTTCAGAAATTATGAAAACTCGTATAACATGTATCATTATCATAATGTTTATTTGATTATATATAATTAAACATTTTCACTTGATTAAAACAATCAGTTTCTCAAATAAAATCATTAAAACCCATAGCATGCAATTAAAACTCCTTTTGGTGAAATAGAGCATCGTATAGATGAAGCCATTTCAAACACATTAAAGCGGAATAAAAAAAATCATATCATCCAATTAATATATTAAGAGATTATCAGACACTATCCGAGCCTCCCCATTATAAGATATAATGAGCTTACTCGGATCACATTGGGCCACACCGTGTTAAGATGTAATGTGATTTCCTAGTGCTATCTAGGCCTATCCTTTTTAATCTCTAACGGCATATCCTAGAGATATCTTGGACACTACATGTATAGGATGTACCGGGATCACCGTCTTCCTATAATTGTAGTGTACCATTTCATTAATAAAAACACTTTCATTTTTATAGATTATATCAACATTAAATTCCATAATAAAAGGATATTGAGAAGAAATCTCTTTACATCGGTCTGATTAATCACAAAAGTCCTTTAATATCTGAAATAATAAACTTATGTAAATTATTTAGTTTAATGATAAAAAAAATTAATTTTTATTATTCTTTTTTATCAGTTTTTATTATGTTATAACAAATACTTATTTAAGTTGACATTGGACGTTTTGATGATATTTTATACAAGAGTCAAAAATGACTTTGGAATTATGTAAATACTTAAATTAGTCTTAAGTCGACCATCTATAGAATAATATTAATGACAAAGTATTCCATTTTATATATCAGCTATAATTTTATATTAATTCACTAAATATAAATATGAAAAATTAAATGTGTTAAAATCGTGGAGATGGTAATTCATTCGCACGCATGAGTAATAGTTTCATTTTTCAACGATCATTTTGAAAATAAGGTAATTATTATTTATTAATTATTGTTATATTATAATATCATTAATATCATATTAGAAATTTTAATAGACTTACATATATTATCCATGTTATGTGGTGACTAAAAAATAATAACATAACTTTCTAGAGGTAATAGTTTACACATATGCACAAATGATGTAATCATTTATATGTTCATGGATAGTAAGAATGTAATTGAAATATTATTATTTTATAATGAAAAATATTTCATTAATATCCCATGTAAACATTAACTCCATCATTATAGACAGCCTTTAGTGATGGTGATGAAAAAATAATTATATCAATTTCTGGAGGTGATAGTTCACATGTATGCATGAACACTAAAAGAATATGGGGTTTTGGAGTCCCCTTACATGGGAGACCACTAATAGTGGTCATTATTGGTGCTCTATATAGACAGCCAATGGCGTTCACAAATACATCTCAAAAACAATTATATGCCCCCCGATAATGACCCTGAACCCTACCCCGAAGCTGTCATCCCCTCCCTTGCCACACCAGCACTGGCACCCCTGGATCGCCTCCCCTACCTCGCTACACCAACGGCATTTCACCGTCTCCACCTCTGGTTTTTTCCGATACAATCTCCCATCCCTTCCCTCACCACACCGCCCATCCCCTCCCTCGCTGTACTGACACCACCTCACCACCTCCTCCTTCGGCTCCCCAATGTCATCAGTGCCCATACCCTCCCTTGCCGCGTATCCTCCGACTTCGGCTCCCCTCTACTGCCCCTCCTCTCCCTCGCAGTAGCACCTCCAGCTCCCCATGGGTTTGAATTTGTTTCACTGTATGGAATGCCCTAATTTTTTTTTTCATATTTTAATTTTGGGTAATTTACAACATAAATTTGACAGGAATGAATATTATATGAATATTTTGTGTGAATAAAAAGTGTGGAAATGAAATTTCATTTGTATATGGGTTTTTGTGCATGAAGAATTTTGAAACAATGTGTGTTGACAATGTGTGAATGAAAAGACATCACACATTACATGTTGTTGAAATCTACATACAATGTAGATTCCATATATATATTGGTATGATTGATATTATAGGTTTCTTTGTTATTTGATTTATACTATTCTTGAGTTTATCACATGTCTCTGTATGTGTATCTATCCCATGTGAAAATGTTTGAGGTTAGACCACATGTGTGTGCTTGCATATCCAATGAGACAAATGTATGGGTTTAGTCATATGTGTTTTGATATTATAGGTTATTATAAATATTATATGATGTTCCTTTATATGATATTAAACCATGTTTCAATGTGACATAATGTGTATATTTTAGAGGTACAAATGAGAAGTAATTTAGTGTGATGTATCAATATTTTCTCACATTCTTGTCATTTCCCACACTATTATTAACCTAAAACTTTGGGTGTATTTTATTTTGTATTATATATATTGAGATACCTTCCATGTATTATTATTTTTCAATATTTATCGACTCTATTATGATATTTTTTGTCATTATCATTATTGATACCAAGGGTATATTTTCTCCAATGATGACATTCAAACCAATACTTCTAGTAACAAACATCTTGCATAAATTGATACATACTTGTGGCCATGAGGAAAACTGTATTGGACCCTCTGATCTAGCATAGGGAATCACATTCATTGTCCCACTTATTCTCTATTGATAAAATATGTGAAGACAGAATGGTATTTTTTGTTCTCAAATTGTATATATTTTATGTTTTCATTGATAATGATAAGTTAGTTTTCCATAAATTAGAGACTGATTTCTATATTTGATTGTTATTATTTACTACATATAATGGAATAAAGCAGTGTTAATCCAAGAGGCAGTGAGAAATTATTTGTAAAAAGATACAGTTTTTCTATGTTTGAGAAGACTATTCATCACTAATTGAATTTGGGCACATTCATCACAAATTATATTTGTTGATTTATTAGTAGGCATTAACTTAGTCACTATGGTTGATAGTTCTATAATGGTATTTGATAAATTTTTTCATGTGCCACATATGCATGCACATTATAATATTTATCTGTTGAAAAATGATTACTCTATGGAAATATAGGCTAAATTCATTTTTAAAATAGTTTCTTGAATATAGAATCATCATTAGATTTAACATACCAAAATAGTGGATATGACAAGGGATTTCACTTCATTTCCATTATGTATTCACCTATTTATTATTTAGAGATATAAATTTTTTATTTTATCAATTGTCCATATGCAATTGGAAACTATTTATTTTAAATATATTTTATATGAAAAATGCATATAATATGGATTCTTGTCTAAATTATTGTTATAGTGATAATATTATGGATAATAGTTGGACTGATCTTCCAAATCGAATGTCTAGAGAATATTTCAAGGGAATTATTCACATTATTGAGTTCACACGAGGATTTCAATGTGACATTATTAGTTGTCCATGTAGAAAATGGGATAATAGATATCAATTCACATGGGATATCGTGAGGGAGAACTATTGTTGAAACGATGTTTGAAAAATTATAAGAGTTGGACCCATCATGGGGAATAATTTACTTGTCATAAAAATACAGATGCAGTTTAGATGGATGTTGTTGTGAGGATTAATGATCTAATGCATGGAATGCTTACTGAAATGGTACATGGATTGGCTCCGGAAGGCATTGACATCTAGAATGTTGATACTAGTGAGATAAATCTATGTTCCGGTGCATATCGTGATTTGAGGAGGTTTTATGATTTACATCGTGATGAAAAAATTGAATTATATGGTGGATATAATGCTTACAATAAAATTTCATTTATTATGGCATTGTTGCATTCGAAGACATTGAATCAGTGGTCAAACACATCGTTTGACATACTATTGGTGTTATTGAAAATGGTTCTTCCAATTGACGATAATATTCCTGACTCATATTACCATTCTCGTAAGTTGACAGAGAACATATGTTTTATATCTGAGACCATAGATTCATGTGCAAAAAACTGTATGTTGTTTAGAAATGAAACTGTATATTTGGATATTTGTATGGTCTGTGGCACATCCAGGTGGAAAGAGAATTGGGGAAATCTGACTCATCAATTTCAGTATGTGAAATAGGGAAAAATTATTTCTGTAAATAAATGTGTTACTTTCCCATAAAGTCTAGGTTGAAAATATTTTTTATGTAATCTAAAGATTCTAATTTAATGAGATGGAATACATAAATAAATCAGGAAAGTGAGGTGTTATCCCACCCGGTAAACTCTCATGCATAGAAGGATTTCAATAAGAGACACCCTGATATTGCTAATGATGTTCACAATGTCTAATTGGGGTTAACATCATATGGTTTCAATCCATTCCAGTATATGGTTGGTGCAACTCATACCACATGGACCATGGTGTTGGTTCCACATAATCTTCCTCTTTGGCATTGTATGATGCATCAATTTATATTAATTTCCACTCTTATTGTTGGACCTAGAAGTCTAGGAGATACGATTGATGTTTACCTACAACCATTGATTGATGAGTTGAATTAATTTTAAGGCGATCGTGTGATGACTTATAATTGTGAAACAATTGAAATGTTAAAACTTCATGCTTATTTATTGCGGACATTCAAAAAAATCCTATCTTATGCAAATTTTTCAGGCTAGGGCATGAAAGGGGAATTTTCTTGACCTTTTTGCCAAAAAAGTAACAAATATGTAAGTTGTAAATATTCCAGAAAATAGGAATACATGGGTAACAGACGTTTATTACCCCCTTAGCACATGTTCATAAAGGACGGAGTGACATTTTACGGTTCTAGATAGTTTAGCCAAGTACCAAAGATCATAACAGGAGTCGAAATGTTATCGCAGATTGAGGTATAAAACATCTGCACGGTATATGAATTTCAGGATTTCGTGGCTCATCAATTAACTAATATTCATGGTGCGGGTAGACAGTGTAGTCAAAATTTGAAAAATAGTAGTATTTTTTATAAAATATCCTATTGTAAAACTATCTTTCAAATGCATAATTTTTGATTTCATGCACATTGAAAAAAATGTTTGTGATAATATATTTTATTCCATTTTATGTGTGATTGGAAAAAAATGTACCATGTTAATACACATCATGATTTGGAAGAAATGGGTTTAAGGAAGATGTTTCATTTACAGTTAGCTGAGGGAAACAAGGCATATATGTCAACTGCATAGTATATAATGACTAAAAAGGACAATTTTTTTTCCATTTTGAAGATACTCAAGGTGCCTAACGGTTACTCTTATAATATTTCAATATGTGTGAATATTACGAGCATGACATTGAAATGTTTGAAATGTCATGATAATCACATACTACACCAGTAGTTTATTCCAATCAAAACATATTATTTTTTATTCCCCAATGTTGTTCAACTATTGATTTAGAGGAGTAATTTATAGACAAATTTTATTAGGAAATCAACTAATGAGTTATTTAAAAGTTTCGTAGGACCGAATTGGACATAAACATTGTCACATTGGGAAACTCTTATACCCCTCATTTTTTGATGTTATGGTTCACCAGACAGTGCACCTAATCGATGATGTAATGGCTGCTAGTCTAGTCAAATTCAGGTGGATGTGTAGTATTGAGTTTTATTTGAATACATTGAAATGATTTGTACGCAACATAGCTTATTCAGATCCATAAATATCCAATGGTTATTTAACAGAAGAGTGTGATAATTTTCATGTTGAATATCTTATGGATGTTGAAATAAAATTATATAAGCCATCTTAGAGTCATGATGCTCCAGTTGGATAAGTAACCATATTTGAAATGGACAACATCAGGTGGATACATGCGCATCAATATATCTTGTTCAAAACTCTATCAGTTGCACCTTTATTCCAGTAAGTTCATTAGTACTTTTATTATTTATCTTTTACATGTTTTTTTTGCATTATTTGATCATTTAATCATCGCATTATCATTTACAAGAAACACATTAATGAGCTAAAAGAAAAGATGTCTCGTGCGACTTAGTATAATATTCAACATTCTCATTAGGATTCATTTCATGATTGGTTCAAGGATTTTGTACATATAATTTTATTTTAATTATGGGTACAATATTATACTAATTTCATTATGCAAAAATCATTATTGAATTCTATGAATTATGTAGGTTCATAATCTGAGGGAATTTGGTGACCCCATGCTAACTGAAGAATTTATCCAACTAGCTGAGGGTCTATCTATAATGGGTATTCGTTAAAAATATATATATACTAATGGTTTATGATTTCAAATTAAAGGTATTAATGATAAACTAGAAACACAAAATAGTGGAATTGGTTATACATTTTTCAATTCTGTTTATTACTATGTCCAACTGTCATACATTATTGAAGTTGTATACGTACAGGAGTTGAAGTATATATAGATAAATTGAAATTGGGTTGATCTAGTGTATGGAAGTAAAGTCATTCAATATTTTTTTACATTTCTGAATTTTAACAAAATATTATGTGGAAATAAATGAGTTGATAATGAATAGTTTATTTTGACATCACAAGTGGAACACATATTCATTATTACGTTGCCTTTGAATCCTATTTGGCATGTTGTGGTGAAAATGTCCCGGTGAGGAGTGTTTTTATTTGAAAAAGATGAACCTGAGACTATTCCCATTGTTGAGAAATAGCTTGATCAACATACTGTATTTCAACGAGAAAAAGATATCTATTGGGTTACAGCGGCTGTTGAAGGATAAATGGCCAATTTCCATGTTTAATGAATGGTATAATTATTTTCCTTATATTCAGTTAAAATGCTTTTTTTAAATTCATTAAAATAACCAAAAACTAATTTTGTACATAATAGTTTTTATTTATTATTATTCATAATTAACCTTATGTGTGTTCTTTTTTTATGGAATCCCTTGCGGACATGTTCGAAACAAGATTCTGGTATTTGGTTCCATTTCATTCATTTGTTGGATGAACAATATTTCATTGGATTTATAAATTTTTTTCAAGATCAAATTAAAAAGGTTGATTAATTTGAGTAAAAATATTTTATTTAAATAAGGTGACTTCACTCTAGTTATGGTTAAATGAAAAAGTTGGTATTTTAAATGTATTGAAATGTTTTTGATACCTTGTGGATTTGATTTTAAGGTTCCACTCTTTTTTTCAATATCCTTTCAGTCCTTGTTGTAATTTTTAATCAGATTGATAATTTTTTAAGGGATGGTTATTCTTATTTGACCTTGAAAGATCCATACATCACAAAATTATGTCATTATATAGATATAATATTCCCATATACATCCCCACCCCACTCCCCCCAGATAGCCCCACCCCCACCAGCACATCCCTGACACCTGGACTCCACCCCAGGACACCCCCCTGGACAACCCCCCTCCCGGACAACCCCCCTCGCAGACAACCCACCCCCAACCACCCGCTGGACGCCCCCACCCCACTCCCCCCAGACAACCCCCACCACCCCCCCCCCACGACCCGAAAGCCCTGCCTCCAGGATAACCCCCCTCCCAGACTGCCCACCCCCCTTTGGTCTGCCCCTCCCCCCACCCCACAAAACTCCACCCGGACAGCCCCCCCCCCCCCCACCCCACCCCAGGACAAACCACCCCCACTCCCCCAGAAAGCCCCCACCCCTTCCTGGACAGCCCCCACCCGGACAGCCCACAACCTTTTTGGACAGCCCCCTCCCCCATGCACTACACCAGCCCCTCCCCTACCCCTTCCATACACCGGCCAACCCCCCCGCCTAATCTCCCCAGACAGCCCCACCCCCCCTCACACAAAGACACACAGATACACCTGGAACCCCGCCCAGACAGCCCCCACCCAACCCCTCAATAGCCCCACCACACTCTCTCCCGAACAGCCACACCAAACCCCCATCCCCTACCAACTCCCAACCCCCGTCTTGGACAACCCACCCCCATAACTCCCCCTCATTAGCCCTTAGATAGCCCCACCACACTCCAAGCCCCTCACCACTCCCAACCCCCATCCCGGATATTCCACCCCCCAAAATCACTTCACATTAAAAGAACCCTCTAAATACATGACTTTTTTGTACATAATATTATTTCTATTCTGTTCAGTTTATGAATTTTCAAAATCCTATCCTTTTTTGTATTATTAACAACTTTAATGTTTTTATTTTTTAAAAAACAATCCAAATTATCTTTTTTACACTTTGGATGGTCCCCTTAGTATTGTTTTCTATGACTGTAGACATTTCAGGGGATCAAGCAGTATATCCACATCATCCATCTAAGCCATCTTTGTCTCAGAGTCAAGGTATGTTTGAATGTAACTATGATTACTATTTTATGTACCTGCAATATATATATATATATGAACATTTGTCAAATTATGTATAATTTGATTTTCAATAGGATCAGACTCGACCACTTCTGCCACTCACAAGAGATGCCCTGGTCATGGAATTTCATCAGGGAATTCCAACATGACCATTGATGTTTCATTTGACGAGATATTTCATGCAGTGGGACTGACTGCCCCTAAAATTTTCCATTATTTGGGTCATTTCATACATGACCCACATTGATTTCCATTAACCACACATTACTAGCCTTCGATTCCCCATAATACATTAGATTGGATTTGGATGGATGTTTAGGTAAAAAACATTTTAGTTACTTTCGTAGGTTTCAAAAATTTAACTTGTGATAATTGTTTCATAATTATAATTATCTAAAAGTGTGACCTGATTAGTTTTAGCCGGTGTGTATGGAAAAATTTAATATGATGTGGAAAGATTTAAAAATCTAAGTCAAGAGGGAGCACTACGTACAAAACGTGGGTGCCCCAGTCATTCTGGAAAAAGATACAAGAGGTGTTCTCCTAGGTCAGTGGCGTGACATAGATGCATATTGGTCTACTGAGGCCATTGAGGCTAGTAAATTTAATTTGGTATATATATTTTCATGAATGTGTGACATTGTATTTTTTTGAAATTTACATTAATTTAATGTTGGAGGTCTCAGCATGCCATTAAGAGAGTCATGCATTGTAGGGACCACATCACATGCTCAGGGCTCATCAAGTGTCTTAGATCCGACATGATGTATTTATTATTCATTTTTTAATTTTTAATTTTATATGGATTTGTGTTATATTTTTTTTTATTGGAATACAGTTACAAGATAACGGTGCACCGACTGATAAAATGTCGGTGTGGATGAGAAATCATTGTCGAAATGATCTAGATGTTGAAGCTATTATAGTAAGTTCTTATTCTTATTTCCAATACGTACATGCATCTATATATAAACATATATATGTATATATATTTAAATCATTAAAATGATCAATTTGAAGCAGAGTTAGAACTGCTGCCATAGGACCAACGATAGCTTCCCATATGAGGGGATGAGATATTCCACCACATTATTAGTAGTAAATGGAATTGATATAGGTTGACATATGGAATGGGTATTCCTCGTTCGGTAATATCACGTGCTTAGGTTGTTGGTCCTGCTGTTTCTCGGATGACACAACAACTATCATATTTCGAGGCATGGTTGTGCACTTCCGAGGAGGTAATTGCACAATTGATCTCTGAGGTTAGAAAAATGTGGGAATATGTGCATCCAGGTGATGGTGCATGGGATCATACAAAACATGTTTATAATGACATTATTTATTTTCTTTATATTATTTTCAATATTAAAATATTATTAATTTTTATTTGTTGTAGGGACATTGGAAGGATGTAGCAGGCATGACCACGCATGATGCATCATATTCAAGAGGTGTGTTTGTTTTATATTTATTATTGAATTGTTGTTATATATTTATTTAGACATTAAATAAAGAATTATTTTATATTAGAACAATATATGTTTTTAAAAACTCCAAAATTTTTCATTACTTCTATTTATAATAACTTATTTATTGCATGTTCTCCGTCCCCTTCACTTACTGCTTGTCATGGTAAACTAGACCCCATCTCAGTTTTGTATAATTATATATTTCGTAGTTTTATGATAGTTTTTGTGGATACATTCCTTATATATGGTGAAAATTAGCTGGTCCAGTTCCCTACTATGACTTATATTTGTTTAGTAGTGGAATGTGACGTGTTTTAGTGTCCTTCCTTTTATGGATTTTTACCTTGGTAGTGTTCATCTTCTGGGGGTGGGGTTGTCTAGGGTGAGGGGGGGGGGGGCTGTCTGGGTTGGTGTGTGGGGGGGGGGTGTCTGGGGAGAGTTTTTTTGTGGGGGGGGGGGGGGTGGGAATGTGGGTGGGGTTGTCCGGTGTGATTGGTGGGGGTGGGGGTGGATGATTAGGGGCGAGGCATTTCAGGGGCTGTCCGGTGGGGATGTTCAGGGTTGGGGCTATCAAGGGGAGTGGTGGTTGTCCGAGGGTGGGGGATATCCCAGGGGAGTTTGGGGGGAGAATGGTGGGGCACATGTGGGGCTGTCCGGGAGGAGTGGGGGATGTCCGTTGGGGGGGAGTGTCTGTCCCGGTGGAGTTTTGGTGGGGGGCCCTGTCCGAAGGTGGGGGATGGGGGCTGAGTAGGGGGGGGGGGTTGTTCAGGGTGGTGGTCTCTGGGTTGACAGAGGGATTTTCGGGGGTGAGGGATCTCTTGGGGGAGTTTGGGGGGTGGCTGACCAGGTAGGCATGTGAGGGGCTATTTGGGTGGGAGGATGTCCAGGGGTGGGGGCCTGTCTGGGGTGAGTGGGGGGGACTATCTGAGGGGTAGTGAGGGCTATCTTGTTGTGGGGGATGTTTCGAGGGAGTTCAGATGGGTGATATTCCGAGTGGGACATGTGAGGGGCTGGATGGGGTGAGTTTGTGTGTGTGTGGGGGGTGTCTCCAATTAGTTTTTTTGGGGGGTGGGGGATTGGGGGTGGGGCTGTCCGGGGAGAGTGGGGGGGGGGGCTATCCGAGGGGGAGTGTGGGGGCTACAGGGGGTTAGGAGTGGGATTTCAGGGGGGTATTGGGGGTCTATATAGTACGGAAATTAACACTATATAGTTCAATGTCGAGCGAACACAGCCGAATGGTTGTCCAAAGATCATTTCAAACAACCTCATCACATAAAAGAAACATAGTAGGTCCATACAAGAGTAGAGTACTAAGTCTAATGACCTAATCTTTAAATTTAGCTAATGTCAAAATTGACCTAATATCAAATTGTTTTAATGGATACATGGCCTATTGGTCAAATGGCTTAACACTTTAATGGCCTAATCCATCAACGCCCTAACGTCCAAATGACCGAATAAATAAATAGTCAAATGTACTACTGTCCTAATTACCTAATATCCTATTGCCCTAATGACATATTATTCTATTGGACTAATGAACAAATATCCAAATTCCATATTAGACTATTGGAACAATGTCCAATTCCATAAATTGAGACATGGCTAATTGGAAAAATTCACAAATGCCCGAATGACTACACACCCTCACGCCCTAACACCCTAATGCCCTAACTTCCTAACAGCCTAAATGATTAATGGCCAAATGGATCAACAACGTCCCAAAGACACAACAGATCAACCATAGACCAATGACCCAATGGCCGTACAATGAACCAATGGTTGAACAATGGACCAACAGCCTAACAACGTCTCAACGACCAAACAATATCCCAATGACGTAACAAAGGCCCAACGACCTAATGGACTAATCTCCTAATATTATAATGTCCTATTGGCCTAATGACCAATTAGGATATTGGAATAATGTCATATAAGCACATTAACCTAATGAACAATGGACATATTGGTGTATCAGCCTAATTTCCATTTGGATAAATGGTCAATTATCTAAATGGAGACATGACAATTCGCCAAATTCTCAAATTCCAAAATGGCCAAACTTCCATATATGAATATTATATATATATTTTTTCTAACTGAATTAATATTTCCAATTTTAATTTTCTTTGTTTAGTTTTTTATTTTGTATCTTATTGTAGTTTTATTGATGCATAATATTGGAAGAGATTTGAGCTATTTGGATCACTAGATATGAAAGAGCATGTGTGTTATTTTTTGGTTTTTACGATCATGGTATTTCAATTATTTCTAATTGATTTTTATTTTCTGACTTTCTAATTGTTTTTTCTGTTTTCTTTAGTTTGAGAAGCTGCTCTAAAATTTTAAAAAATTTCCCAGGTTAGCGACCACCATTGGCAGTCGCCAAAGTGTCCATTTTTTTCCCAGGACCCAGCGACCACCATTAGCGGCCACTATAGGCCTTTTTCACATTATGTATAGCAACCACCATTTGGTCGAGCCTTAGGTAACCTACAGCACCTACCAATGGTGGTCTTTTTTTCCTTAAAGTGAAGGGCCTAATGTATCCTCCATTGGCGGTGTCTATGTTATCTCTAAAGACCAATATGAATCGCCAATGGTGGTAACTATTGGTCTCATTTCTAGGAGTGGAATAATTATTTGTATTTCCATTTGATGGATTCGAATATGGATTAAGGTGATGATGTTTATATAATTACATCAGATTATATTTAGGATACTATATCTATTATTTCAACATGGTTGGATTATATTTTAAATAAGATAAATAATATATAAAATAGAACCACATAATTAAAAATGATACCACTTCTTCAGTTGACCTCATTCGATTAACATAATAACACATCTAAGGAGGTTGTTCCTCCTAATCAAAGGACACATCAATTTGTGGAGGGATTCTAAGAATGGATTTTGTTAGATATTTTATAAACCAAAATGTTTTTATTGTGTATATAAATCGGAAGAATGGGTTCCATTTTATAGGGTATGGCATGGGGAACTCTTGGAAAATCCAAAAACAATAAAATATAAAGTCTATTATCGAGCCTAATACTTAAAAATGTTCTATAAATGAAAATGGGACGAATTTTTCAACCATATTATATCCCATTATTTATTATTTAATATTTTTGGGTTTTTTAATAAAATTATTAATTTATTAATTCAACAAAATGTAATTAAGTTCAAATTTGATACTATTCATTTAAATTGACTCCTATATATCAAGACAAAGTTGGAATTAGAATATAATTCTATATAAAATCTCAAATATATCTTATAAATCTACAAAAAAATTTTATACGCATTAAATCATTAAAAATATATCAAAATGTATATTTTTAATATCAATTATTTTTTAGTTAAATATATACTATTTTATCTTTAAAGATACATTTAAGTTAAATATAATATATCTAAAAATTAAAAATAACAGTCTATAATATGAAAATTTCATTATGATCAAAACATAAAATTATATTCATTAGTATTTAGTTTTCTACCATATAGGGGCATATAAAAGATATTAAATACATAGAGAGTGACATTTTTTTAAATATTATTGAATTAACTAATACAAATGTTATTTTTATATAAAAGTGTGCAATGAAGAACTAAAATTAGGTATTAAGGTGGTAAGGGATGAATAATATTCATCACGTTATTTCTCCTACTGTTTTTATTATTTTATTATTCATTATCATTTTCTTTTAACCCTTATTTAACCCTTTTAACTTTTACTGTGTTATCAAGTAATTTAAAAATATAGGGTTGATATAATTACAATAACATGTAAAACTTAAAATAAATGACTCATGTGTGATTTTTTTTTATTATCCCAATTATATTTCTAAATCATTGATTTTTCAAAATTATACATCATTTTGTGAAAAATTATTTATCTTAAAATATCATTAATGTCAATTTGAAACCTATCATTTATTGACATTTTAAAAAAAATCCTAAAAACATGATATCTTCAAAAAATCAATTAAATAAGACCAAACATGTCTAAATTATCCATAAAAATTATGTATTACATAAATTATTTCAAATTATATTTATTTTAATATTTATAATATCATTTATTTTATGCGTTGATTAATTAAACAATATGTGAATCATCATTGGGTATACATTAAATTTAAATATTTCTTTCTAAAAAATTATAAATAATTTAATACATTGTAGATAAAAATTTAATCTTTCAAAATTATATTTATAGTTTAACATTTACCTCATATACCCTTATATAAAAAATATTTATCATTGTTAATAATAGAATAATGAAAAATTGACATTCCTTTGAATATAATATTATTAATATCTTAAATTCATCCATGTGGTTCTGAGATCTTGAAAAATTGTCCCAAGAATGATTATGGTCAAAAGTAAATCCTCTAATGGAATTATGATAAGAGTTAGCTTATTTTTACAATATTTTATAACATCTAATTTATAATTAATTACATGGTTTATACTTAACCATGGTAATAAAAATAATTACTAAAGTTACCATTCATATTTTCCAAAATTTAATGGGTCTAATTTAATGAATTGAGACCATATAATTACAAATATGGTATCCATTTTTCAAAAATAAAATTACATAAGTGGGTAACATTAATTTAATAAAAATAACATTTTCATATTGAGGAAATGAGTTAATAAAGTAAAAAATGGTCAAAAGTTCAAAATGTTTTTTTATCCAATTTAAATTTAAAATTTATCACAATAAATTACATTTTATTAAATGGTATAATATAATATAATTTTATTTTAAAATGAATAAAATAAACATTTTAGTAGTATAAATAAATTTGATAAAAAAGTAATTTCCAATTAAAATGCATTATTTTTTCTACACTTAATTAAAAATTAATCATATCATAAAAATCTAAATATTCAACCGAAGTAAATTTTGATAATATGATTACAAATAAGAAGTTTATTTTTTAAAAATAGAACATATAAAAGATGCAATAAGTAGATTTAAAACCTATGGGCCATCAAATGGAAGAAAAACTAATTTTAAGAAAATTTTTTATATTCAAAATTGTATTAGTTCTTCTATCATGTCTTCAAGTAACATAATATTAATTTTAAAAATTACATTTAATATACTATATAAATAATTCATTAATATAATCCCATAATAATGGATTTAATATTTATTGGTATAAAAACACTTTTACACATTTAACTATTCTTTCAGAAAAGCATTTCCATATAATTTAGAATGGTTATACATTCATTTATAAATAATTGGGTGCTAAATAATTAATTATATGTACATGTGTAAATGATGTTATCATTGTTAAATCAAATTAGTTCATACTCTCTATTGTAATATATGGGATATAACAGTTTCAATTAAGTAATATTTACTTGTTCTCCTAAGCTCGATGTGGCTTATCTTGTATTCTATTAAACATAATGATTCCTTTTAAAAACATGGGTAATTATATTCCCCATTAAAAAATTTCCCCCTTGCAATTTAAAGATGGGATCTAAAAATAGGTTTTTGAATTTTCAAAATACCTTTATTGAAATACCACATCAGAAATAATACTAATAAAATTTACACTTTAGAATAAATAAAGGTATGTAATAAGGTCACTTGAGATAACACATTGTATGTTTACATATAGGAAATAATGGACATGGAAGAGAAAAAAACCCATCAAATTGTAATGGATATTGATCGAGAAAGTGGTCTTTATATTGTTATCCATCACAAAATTCAAAATCCATGATGGGTAAAAAGAAGATTGATTTCATAGTAAGAATAGTAAACTGATAAAATATTTAATTTAAAATATTTTTCATATAGTTAGGAATTTATATTACTACATAGACTATGATGATAATGGAATATACTTACATCAAAATTATAGTTTCATCCTTTAATAAATTTCTACCACAAACTCATTTTTCTCTAAAGGATGGGTATTTAGTGTAAAATTTTCATTCTAAATGAATAACATTCAAGATCTAGAGAATTTGGTTATCATTAAATTATTAGAATCTATTTATCATTTCATGATAGGTTAACTAAATATAAAATTGTTTTGTTAAGGTAAACTATTTAACAAAACAATAATACATTTTTAATGATAAATTACTTTTATTCTAAAATATTTAATATTAATAAACAAAGATTAATAGAGAACATTCAAAAAATAAATATCCATAAAATTACTTATAAAAATATAAAATAAGATTGAAACAAAAAATTTAGATGTTTTTTATATCAATCTTACAAGGTAAATTTTATCATTTATTTCCGAATAAAATCAATCACTCTAAATGTATCAAACTAAAAATGTATTATCCTAAATCACATAGTCACAAAGATATGATAATTATTTAAATAAATAACCCAAAACACCATAACTAAAAAGACAAATAAAGGATTCCTCCAAAATATAATTCAACTATTACTTCTCATATAAAATCCAATAGTATTTAGTTTACCTGGATAATAATGGTTTCCTAAAATAGTGAATGTCTTATAAAATAAAATTAATCATTTAAACAAAAAAATCATTTTCCAAAACCATGATTAATTTTTTGATAATTGATATGTTCCCAAAATAAAAATATTATTCATATATCAAATCATTCAACTTCCAATAAGAATTCAAGCAAAGTTAGACATCATATATTTTAACGGTAGGTGATGCACCATTGTCTCCCTTTGGTTGTGTGATCAATTCCTATGTCCTTGTTGGTCTTGAGGGGTTGTAAACCATCCTATGGTTATCATTTTGTAAAAACATCATAATTCTTATATAATTTCCCAAGATATGATAAATACATCAAAAATATGAATAACAATTTTAAACTAAATTTTTATCAAAAAATTCCATTTTTTATTAAAAAAAATTAATAACCCCTAATTACCTTAAAAATATCTCCAAATATAACATTAATCTCCTTAAAATTTCATAACTAAATACCTAAAAATGTATTGTAGGACATTAAACATATGGTAAAACTTATAATTATAAATTTATCATGACAAACATAACTCTTATAATGATATCATAATCTCAAAATTTGTTTAAACTATCCTTTGATAACAACTGTATGGATTTGACCTTAATAATTATGTATTCTAGTGTTTTTGAAATAGAAATCACATTCAAGGATCATTTTAGTCTATAGGATTAGAGAATTAGAAAAAAATCTTACAAAGTAACCCATATATTAAAAAATGATACTTATACCTAGTAACCATTTTTCTACGAAACAAATCCCTATTAAAATAAAACATGGTTTTTTTCATGAAATATATTCAATACATTAATCCTGAAATTTTGTTTGTGTTTACCAATCATAATAAATTTTATTAACATTTTGAAACATAGGATTATCAAAAAATGATCAGTAAGAGATATTAAAAAAATGACACCATTAGATAAGTAAAAACATTAAAACTCTATAACATTTACCTTTATCCTAACATTTCTATGATTATAAATATAAAATATTTTCACCTGAAAAAAAACATATTGTTCTCATAGAAAATATTTAAAACATGTAGCATTCAATTAAACTCCTTTAGGTGACATTGAACATCGTATATATAAAACCTTTTCAAACCCTTTCAGTTCGAATAACCATAATGTTGACTTCAAATTAATCTATTATAGGAGAAACTACTGATATCTAGACATCCCCATGTTAGTCATTAATGGTATTACATGGAACTATCTGGGCCACCCCATTTTATGCTGTAACGGGCTATATCGACACTATCTTATCCACCTTATGTTATGTTATAAGAGATTTACCCTACAATATTTGGTCCACCTCATTTATAAGCTATATTGGTCACACACGTTTTATATAATACTCAAGTAACAAATAATTAATAAAATGATTTCTTCAAAAAACCATTTGAACAAATCATTTAATCCGATATGTAATGAAATTTAGATAAAATACCCTATTCTTTCAAGAAACTATTTTCAATACCGAAAGAACCATTTCATTGAAAACCAATTTCTAATACAAAATTAAAAAAACATATAGTGATGGTTTTTCATTTAAGGAAAAATTAAATCTAGGAAAGAAAAAAAATAATAAAATAGCAGTCATAGTGGATGAAAAATCATTCTCGTTGTGTGCATTAAAAATAAAACATTTACTTTTCGTTTTTTGAATCATTAAGAATAAAACATATAAAATTATTCGTTTTAAAAAAATTTAATTTAATTAAAACATGATATAAAATTTCCTTAAAAATATTTCCTAAAAATATAAATAAATTTTTAAAATAATATCAATAATATTTACATGGTGAAAATTATTTTCTAAATAAACCATTAAATAATCAAAGTGTCTCATACCACCATAACCATTTAAATCATAATATCCACAGAAGAATAAATTTACCAAAAAAATATATATAATAATTATACAAAAAAAGGGATATAAAATTCCATATTATCCGTAGATATACAATTTAGAATACTAAAGGACCATTCATCAAGAAATGGATTAATTAAAGGAGATCAAGACGAAATCACATACATTAAGTCTGATTCATCATATATATCCTTTAATTTCTAGAATAATAAAAATATGCCAATAATATATATTATTTATAACCAATTTCATGTTTATTATTCTTTTTTTATAACTGATTATAATGTTATAAAAATAACATAATTGTTTATGTTCACGCTAGAAGTTTTGACGATATTCAGTACAGGAGCCCAAAATGACTTTGGTATATTGTCAATAGTCAAAGTAGATATAAGTACATAAAAAATACAATAATATTAATGAAAATGTAATAAATTTATTATATAAATTATAATTTAAAATACATTTATTAATAATTCATATTAAAAAGAACTACATTACAATATTGGAGACGGTAAGTCGAACATATGCATGATTAAGGTTTCCATTTTTTTAACGATCATTATGGAATGAAGGTATGCATTATTTCATATGTAAATAATTTTAATTTTAATTTTAAAAACATATTAACAATTTAAATATTCATATACATGTTATCAATGTGATATTGTCAATAAAAATGGAACACATCACTTCATGGAGGTTATAGTTCCCACATACGGATGAACTACGTTATGATTTTTAAATGTATGGAACGTAAGAAAAAAATTGATATATTATTATATTATAATTATTAATATGTCTTCAATACGATATAAAAACTTAAATTAAATAATTATATATATTATTGATGGATTTTTATGAAAAATGAATTATATCGGTTTGTGGTGGTGATAGTTCAAATGTACAAATGAATGATTCATTCTTTTCCCATTTGATTGAATTGATGATGTATTTATGTAATGATATTTAGATAACAAAATATAATTATATTTAGTATATTGAAGTTATTATATCATAAGTTTTTTAGTATATTTTATGGAAGTGAATCAATAAATAAAGTAAAAATGCTTAATTAAAGATGATACATCTTCTTCAAATGATAGCCTTAGACTAAGACATTAACACATATAAGAAGGGTCTTCTTCCTAAACTAAGGCCAGTAGATTTCATTTGGGATTCTAGGAGTGGATTTAGTTATATATTGTTTAAAAAAATTTAATGTGTTTCTAAAAGAGACGAATGGGTGACCATTTATAGGAGAGGGGATTGGAACTCTTGGAAAATGTAAAAATGTTAAAATATAAAAAGGATATTATGGGTACAACGACTTAAAAATGTTATATGAATTAATATGGGATCAAATTTTGGCTCTATATTATTCAATTTATTATTATTTAACATATTTTATTTTTAAATAATATATTAATTTTAAAAAATATAATTATTGTAAAATTTTATAATATTCATTTTATTTGACTCGAAATAATTAACAAAAAAGTGGGAATTCAAATACAATTCCTTAAAAAATCTCTATTATAACATATCGATCTAGAAATTCATAATAATCATTATATCATCAAATTTATATCAAATTTAATATTATTAATATCAATTATTTTTTTGTTAATTAAATGTAAATTTTTTACCATTAAAGAAACATTTTAGGTAATTATATATTATTCAAAAATTCAAAATAAAATTTTATAATAATTTTTTCATTTTGATCAAAATATATATTTATATTTATTCATATCTTGATTTTTACCCAAATTAGACACATAAAAGATATCAAATACATAGAGAGTGTCATTTTGTAACTATAAATAACATAAATAATATACATGTTATTTTTAGGGATAACTGTCCATTAAACAACTCAAATTATATATTAAGGTTATGAAGGTATAATAATAATCATCCAATAATTTATTAGAAAATTTATTATTATTATTTTAATACTTATAATTTTGTTTTAACACTTATTTATCCCTTATAACTCTTACTTTGTTATCATGTAATATTCGGTGTGAGAGTTAATATAATTCCTATAACATTCCAAAAAAAATTAAATGAATTATTTATGAAATTTTGGGACATATACCTATTAGTGTTTTGAATATTATATTTTTTAAAATATTATATCATTTAAAAAATATATTAATTATTTTAAAATAGCATTAATGTCTTTTTCGACACTATTTGTTATTTGACATTTTAAAAATATCAAAAATACTTAAAATATTTGAAAAAAATATATTAAATAATCCCAAAAATATCCTAATTAATCCATAAAAATCATGTATGAAATCAATTATTCCAAATTATATTTATTTTATTATTATTAATATCCATTATTTGATTCTTCAATTTATTAAACAATCACTGTATCAACATTATATCACCGTTTAATTTAATTTTTCTTCTCTAAATATATTAAATAAATAAATATTATATAGAAAAAAAATTAATTTCAAATACAATTAATACTCAAAAAAATTCCATATACAACCCAATATTAAAATAATTTATCATGTTAAAAAAAATAATATAAATGTTGAAAATCATTTGATTATAATTTTAATATTTCTTAATGTCTTCAAAGTAGCCCCAATATCACACAAAGTCATCCCAATGATGATTTATTTAAAATTACCACAAAAAATGAAATTTTTAAAAGTTTTAGGGTAATTTTTTAATAGTTTATAATAACATTTTTACCCTTAATTAACTAATTTACCCTTAACCATTGTAATAAAAATAATTGTTAAACTTACTATTCATATTTTTCTAAAAATGAAAAATAATGGTTTAATAAATTTCTATCTTCTTATTCCAAATATGTCATTCATTTTTCAAAACAAAAAACACATATGTGGATAAAATGAATTTAATATTAATCACATTGATGGATTGAGAAAAAAAATTACATTTAAAACATTCAAAAGTTAAAAATGTTTTTATATCCAATTTTATTGATGAATATATTACAATTTTCTTGAATTTTTAAAATTTTAAAAAATATGACATAATTATAAATTCTAAACAATTAAAATATATAATTTATCACTATAAAAAAATTTGATGACAAATTAGTTTTAAATTAAAATGCAGTATTTTTTCCACTATTCATAAAAAAATGAATATTTCCATTAAATTATAAAAAATTTAATTAAATTAAATTTTTATACTCCTATTTAAAATAAAAAGTATATTTTTTCAAATATTACTCCTAAAAGTGTCAAAAATTCATTCAAAACAATTGCGCCATAAAAAGGCAGAAAAACTGATCTTTTTGAAAATTAGTTTTTTCATATATAAATTTATATTAGTTCTTATATAATGTCTTGAAAATAAATAAGATAAATTTAAAAAAGTAAGTTTAATATATATATATATATATATTCCATTAATGAAATAAAATAAAAGTTATTTTATTATTTATTGGAATAAGACACACTTTGCACATTTAAATAGTTTTTATGAAAAAAAAAATATTTATATTTTAAAAAGGGAATTACATTCAATTATAATTAATTGATCAAAATATAAATAATTATAGATACATGTGTAAACCATATATTTATAATTTATTTAATCTTATTCCAACTCTCCATTCTGAAGGCTCTGTTATAATCGTATCATTTAAATAATATTTTATTGTTCACATAAGCATGGTTTGGTGTATCATGTATGCTTTATAACATAGTATTTCCTTTAAAAAAACATTGAATATTACAATATGATACACTCAACAGTAAGGACAAACAACCCATTAAATAAATTTCCTTAAATTTAATCTATTTGATGGCTTGTAGAACACGTTGCCCTGATTTTAAATGAACTGTAATATAGTATACTATTATAACAATTCTTCTAAATTGTATTATGTGGATAGTAATAATTAAAAATTGAATATTATTGTTATCAATTTATTAAAAATTAAAAAAATAATCATTTTTTGATAAAGATATGATTTCTAAGAATAATATTTTTAATTAAAGATTGTAATGTCTTGTTTTGCAAACAAAATTTAAAATTAATTATTCCGAGAAATAGATTGTTTTTTCACATAATTTACTTCATTTTGGAAATCATAATAACAAATTATGCATTGGGTGATTTTTTTGGATATTTTGAAATGTTTCATTTTTCAATATAATAGTTCAAAATATTGATTTTTATTAAAAAATATCTTTTCGTTAATATAATCCAAAGGGTTATATTATGTTTTATATTTATAATACTCTCACACAAGTTCAATTATTTTATAATAAATAATTTTTAGGTAATTATATTAAATTTCATAAAGATTTTTGTTATTAAAACCTACCACCCTTATATGAATTTTCTTTTTGAAAACCCACATTTTTGTCGAGTATGTGTTATTTTTTAAAATTTAAATTTTCCACATCTTTGAATTGAATCTTTAATGATAGATTTTGTATAATAATCAGTATAATTTATATAATTTATAATGTTAAACATAAATTTTTTCCATAATAAATATCGAAAACTGAAAAAATTAATTATCATTGTTATAATAAAAATGGGGTTTTCAGGGCTTAAACAAAAAATTTAATGGATAAAATGACCTAAAACAAGTATAAAATATATTATATATACATAATTCAACAATATAGATATTAAGCCTATATAATACTACATTTATTCCTTTTTTTAATCAAAAAAATATGTGTCACCTTTTTTTTCAAAAACTACAAATACTCAACTCACCTTACTTATAAAACGAAACCCCCTCTTACCACTTCTTCACACTATAAAACACATTTTTCATACAATACCGACCGATATAACATCCCAAATTCCATTACATGATATTATAGACATTTCTTTATAAATCCATTCCGGAAATATATTAGGTGTTATACAAAAGAGTTTATCAGGGATGATATAAAATCCATAACTATGTGTTTTTCTTTTATTTATATTTCCACCTCAATGAAAAATTATTATTTTATGTTTATATAAAAAAACTATAATATAAAAAATATTTATGTTATATCATTATAGTATAATGACTAATATCTCTCACCACTTCCCTCAAATAAGAAATGATAACGTCTCACATTTGTATGGTGGACTATCGCATTGCAAACTGATTGGAAATATTTTCCATAAAAACCTCTCCTGGTTGGGTATGATGAGAGATCTAATGTTTATATATAATATGTATAATATAAATATATATCTGGAATAATTATATAATATTTAACTTTTTTTATTTTTATCCAACTAGGGATACAATAACTTCACTCGTGTATACAGTGGACTACCGCCTAATAAAGTTATTTAATTCGTTTTTACTATCACAATACATGGAATGTAATAAGGATAATTTTAAATATATATGTTATATAGATTATATAATTATGATATTTATTAAATATTTTTCATTTTAAAATAATTTTTTTCATTTAACTTATTCGTGAATCACTCACTAAAAGATGATTGTGTCAATCGTCTATGTGTGGAGTTTCGCCTTCAAGAAGAAATGTGACTGTCTTTTCATAACTAATATATATGGATGGAATATATAAGTTTATTTAATGAAATATATGTTTATCAAAATATAATTATCATTTTTTTAATGATGATATACTATTTACCACCTTTCCATAATAATCGTTAAAAATAGAAACGTTACCTATGATTACATCTGACCTAACATCCCCATGATCTTTACATACATCATTTATCAAAACCATATTCCATGATCGGTTATAAAATTATAAAATTTTAAAAATATTATTATTATATCACGATTATTAATATATATATATATATATTGAAAATTTTAACTCTTTCACTAATAGTCAACCCAACAATTTCATTTTTGACACATAAGTCAAATATTATTGAAACAACTGACATAAACATAATTGATTGACAATATATAACAAGGTAAAAAGTCAAACAAAAGATTATAATAAAATTGGAAATGTTTATTAATAATGTAAAAAATTATAAAAAGTATATAATTTTGAATTATTAAAAATTTACAAGATGAGTCAGATTCAAGGTAAGGGACTTCATCTCAGTTTCTCTTAATTATGGAATATTGTATTGTTTTGATAAATTTTATTTTATATGGTATATATAATGACACTATGTAATAAAATATTGTTATTCTATAATAATTCATATTATTATATGTTTTAATTTCAATTATTTCATCCTAGGGGATTTTACACGAATATTTCCTTATAGTAAAGAAGTCAGAACTCATTTACATTTCATTAGGTTATATTAATTCATTGTTTAACATTGATATTATATGATTATATGTATAATAACATATAAATATCTTATATGGTATTTACAATATTTATATTCATTTATACATTCGATAATCATATTTTATTGATCAATTAATTTGAACACCAATGTTATGATATTTGTAAGGGTGTATTTCATAATCTCATTTTAATGGGGACTTTTATGATTGAATTTCCATTGACAGAAATTATTTTATTATTGAATAATAAAAACCATTTCATTTTATTATCTATTGGTTATTCATGATATTTTAATGTAATATTATAATTTTTTGTTCATATTAATACTTAAAATAATGAAAAATCAAGCATCATTTCTCTATTCAGTCGGCAATCTGTTATCTTCCAATACAATTGATTTTTAAAAAAATTAAAATTAATTTTACCCTTTTATAGATAATATATCAATGAATTTTTTACAAAATTATTATTTTACAAATTTTTATTAGAGGAATCATATGGTTGTTTGAAAAAAAAATGATTTTTTTATTTACGATACGTTTTAAATGAATACTATTTTATACATACTCTACATGGTTGGATTTCTCAATATTCATCTTTCCTTTACATGAGTCATTGGATTTAGTGTAGGACACTAATGTCCTTTGAATTATCTCTTCCATTTACATGGGTTCTTCATAGTCAAAATTTTTTTGTAGAGGAGAAAACCAATTTGAAAGAGAAATATGGTATTATTGATAGGAGTTGACATATCATGGACTCTAGTATAAGGTTTCCATGTCCCTCCTCTACCTACAATCAATAACCTTATGACCAACTTTAGAACAATGAATACAATATTCACAGACATTATTTTTATAAAACAAGTGTGATATTAATTTTTTCTACTTTATTGAACTCCCATATATTATCCATTCAAATAGATTCTTGCCTCTTCTCAATAAGACATGATATGTCCCAGATGTTCACATAATTGACTCTTCATGAGAGGAAATTCCTTCTTAATTTTTTTATCCTCATCTATTTTTAAATGGGATAAAATTTTGACTACCTCTTATTACTAGAGGCTCTAAGATAGTCTCATGTTATTCTTCAGGATTGAATTGGGGGTTTCATGTTCAGCACTTCAGGTGAATTTTTCATATGACCCACTTTCAGCTTGTCTTTATTTTGGTCACCTTTTTTTACAACATTTAATTATTCTGCCTCAAAACTGATTCCAATATTTCCCATGTAAGAGGGTCTTTGATTATTCCAAATAATTTTAACCCCATTAGAACCCTATTTTTCTCTCTCCAACAACTCGTGATCTGAGAACCTTACAAACTATAATTTCATCCTAGATTCTTTTAAAATTGATTCACTCTAATGTTTAATCCATTGAGTAACAACTTCCTCTTAATGGACCTCAATATTCATGGACATTTCATTTAGTCTGGATTTGAGGTAATCGATGATGTTTTCATGCTATTCACTTCATAGCTTCATATACACTACATCATCATGCCTTTTGAGGATTTTAGACTGTACTTTCACAAATTCCTCCTGTCATTCAATTTTATCTTCATGTTGATCAACATATTCATATTATTCTTCTAATATTTCATTCCACCTTTTGAAACTCTTATATTTAATCTTAAGCTTACTAACAACATCCTTAAGTTTCAACTCAATATTGGAATTAGTTGTCAACTAATTATCACCACCATTTTCTTCTGATGGTTCTGATTATTCAATAGTATCCATCATGGAATCTTGGATTCCAGTTTCAAATTTTGGTTCTTCTTCTTCCCATAATTCATTATCATAATCATGTTATTCACAAAAAAAATTATTTAGCAATTTACTTATAGATTTGAATCCTCCCTCTTTGAAAATTATTTTTTTTAAGAATCATAACAACAGACTTGCATGTTATACCACAACATGCACTCAAGATATGTGAATTTTCATGAAATATGAATTAGAAAAACCCTTAATTTTTGTGCAGCCATTATCTTTCACACAACAACACCGAAGGGTTTAATTTGTATTTTCAGACTAAAGGAACACCTTTCATGCACGATTACAATTCTATAATTCTTTTGTGTGAAAATTTTCCCACAATAGAGCAAACAAATTTCCGTTGTAAAATTCTTAAGACATTCTTGGTTTAGCATCCTATTTGTAGGCCTTAATGACCCCACATGCATGTTTCTGATGCATCATTGTCATTGAATGCAAGATTCTTCATGAGCACGCAAAAGCCCTTTTGAAATCACATTGGTCATGTATGATTATTCCATGAAACCTCATTATTGGTGGACATTTAATTGCTACATGCGCTCTTTTCGTTTCCATATTTTGATGCACTGATCTATATTTAGGCCTTGCGCACAAGTCTCTAAACACCCTTCAATATTGAATGCAACTTACTTTTCCAAAAATAGTGCCACCTTCAATAATGTTTCTCATATAAACTATATGATCCATTTCCTAGAAAACATCCTGATCATTTAAGGAGGAATGAAAAAAACACACAAACCAAACTGCATTTCATGCATTGAACTGTTGTGGTTGCAATAATAAACACTATATTTTAATTCCGATAAAATTGATATCAATATTTTGATGTCATCTTTTCACTTTATAAGGATGTTTTATAATAATTTTGACCATATGTGGTATTGAAATTATATTTGATGATTAATTTTTGAGTCAATAATTTCTGAGGAAATATTTTCTTTCTTATGGTCAATGGATATTAAATTTCCCATAAATATCTATATTATTTATCATGGTTATATTTAAGGTTTATACCATATATAACTTCCTCATACGATGTTCTATATTTAATATTATTTCTTTATATGTGAGGATATTGATAAATCAATATATTTATCACAATATATATATATATATATATATTATGTTAAGGCACATTGTTCATGAAATAATACGATTGATATATATGTATAAGGAATTACATAGACAAGTAGTGACAGGTTGGGCCTGAAATTATTTATATACCTTCAATGCATCGATTATTTCATGAGGGGAATTAGTAATATACAATTATATTGGATTATAGTTGTGTTTATAAACCATACTGTGAAAGGTATTGAAGATACAAGTATCATGTTATTTTGAATTTCCATCATTAAGAACTCAGTTATTATTATACATGATTTTTTCGCAATGATATTATCTTTAGGTGAATTTCATTAAAAGTTGATTGATAAAATTTCATGAGTTTGTAGTTTTCATTCTATGTTGATTAATCCTCATCATATAATCCATGATATTTTTAGAATGATATTATCTCAGGATTCACTTCATTCAAATATTACTAATTAAATAGAATCTTTTTTCATATATTCAATTTCCATAATAAATATTCCTTATCATGTTATGATATTCATGATAATGATTTAAGAGAACTTTGTATTTGTTTTTTTCCATTCAATAATGAATATGATTGTATGTATATCTAAAATTGAATCTGTATTACTTAATTTACCATTACATGTTGAATATGATTATTAATTCATGATATCTTCCTCTATAGTTAGTCCGTACTAATAATTTGAGACCACCCTTATTTTTTTAATAACCCCATAATCCATGATGTGTAATATAATATATATGAATAGAAGTATTATAGAAAATAAATATATATTTGAAAGAAAAATAATGTTTTATTTTCTGTTTTCAAATATAATATAGGGATCATTTATGTAATAATTTAACCAAGAAAACCACACTCTTAGGTCCTTTAGGATGATATTATTTGTATCAAAGGCCCATGTAATTATGTAAGACACTATATTTGGGATACTAGGGTAAATGATGTCACATTTTGTAAAAGAGTAATTTTAGTTGAGAAATTGGGAACAACATTTGGGAAAACATAGAATAGATAACATAAACATATAATATACATTGAGGATAAGTATAATATAACATTATAATATTTTTTAACGAAGAGATAATATTATTTCCCTATAAATACATCCCAATATGGATACTAAAAGTCAATTTAATTCCATAAAGGAGGTACCTAGTGGTAATAACTCTAATAAAATGGAACATTGGGCCTGACCCAGTTGTCACATATTGTACGAAAACATTTCTTACATCACAACTACATAGACACTCTTAGTGTGATACAAATAAATTATTTCACCTTTTATTTAAAAAACATTGTGAAGATTTTAATAGATTATGAAACTGAATGAGATATATTAGTCAAAATGTTTCTTATTTTGAAAAAATACTTCATGTTTTAAATAAAAAAAATTATTATATGGGTTTTCCAATATGATTATTTTTTCTCACACTATGATTTTGGGTTTTAGAAAATGGATGGAGCCTGAAGTAATCATGATAACAATGAAGATGGAGGATGATACAATGATTTCAAGAAAACAAATGGGATTATGAAAAGAGTAAAATATATCATAAATATTCAAAATCATTTAACCTGAAGTATGATAGGATTATTATACCTGAGCAGCCACATGGAATCGCCAAATAACAATAAAAAAGAGTTATCTAACAGATGATGTGGTGGATACAATTAAGGGAATATTCTTTTATTTCCATCATGATATAAATTTTGATAGAGTCACCCAAGAATGTGTCTCAATGGAATGGGAAAATTTTTTACTTATGGAAAAAAATGGATTAATGAAGTGAAATGATGTTAAAAAATGAATACTATGATGTTAGGAAATAAATTTCAACATAGGAATCCTTTATTAGTTTTTTTCCTTAAATGAGGGAAACCTATGAATTATCTTTGTTAATGGACTATTCTAAAGGTTAACCACTAGATCGTTGATGGACCTATGTTGAAATAATATAGCTGAAGTTTTAATGTATTGGGAATCATGAATTAAATTGTAGATGTATTTTTTATAACGACATGTTGGTTAAGAAAAACATTATACATCTATGGATTGTGTTAATTTTTATGATCATATATGTCTCCATTATATTAATATTTTTATATACCATAATGGTTTTGTGGGTTTAAGGTTGATCATTAGTACAACATCTTTAACACCCTTTTTTTTGTTTTTTCAAATTGGAGTTTGAAAATATTATGGATATTAATTAAAATACATTTTTGGGAATACAACCTTTTGGATTAGTATATGAAAGAGTTATTTGAGTTATAATGGCATTTCTTTTTACATAAGACAAAAATATATTGGTTTAATTTATGGTTTATATTATCTTTGACATTTTAGTAATTATGTTTCATCTAATTATGGGAATGATATCTGAATTATATATATATACATTGCAAAAAAGGGAAACACAATACATTTAGAAATTGATATGGTGAATGAACCCAAAACCAAAGGATGATAAATTTTTAGTGAATATCACTGGACTATATGATGTATTGGTTAATTTATCATTTTTTTACCAAAACAATTTATGGAATAATTAATATTGATGAACTAATGGTGATATTATTTAGGTTTAGTGATTATTATATTATATTGGATATATTATGCTAACCATTATTGTTTTAGATAAAATATAGTGACAAACTAAAAGGAATGTTACTATTTTTGGTACCTTATGATTCGTTAAAAGTTAATTTTAGTTCTATATGAATAAAAAATTCATTTTCCGATATTAATTTCATGGAGTTAAAAATAATTTTGAAATTTATCCAAGCACAAAAAAGGATAATATTGTTCATATGAAATAGTAGTGTATCAAGTACATTTCCATATATTCATATATTGTAAATTAATTCCAAAACACTATGAATAAGATATTGAAAAAAAATTATAACCATTATATTTGATGAATCAAACCATTTTTTAAATCATTAAGACAATATAACTTTTAATAAATTAACATTCAATTAATCATTTACTTTCTTTTGATAAAAAAACACTATATTTATTTATTATTATTTAGGATTTTTCTCCATGTCCATATCATATCACACAAAAATGATATCATATTAAGAAACCTAGTTATGGATTATCATATAATCCCTTTTTTATTTCCATTTCGTTCTTATAAAGGATATATTTATTAATCTTATTATTATTTGGATTTTACTATAATAAAATTTATAATTATCAAACCCTTAGTTTTTTAGCACAAACAAAAGAATGAAATATAATTCATCAAATTTATTATCTATGATAGCTTTCAGAACATGCAACCCCAAGTCTAAATGAATAGTAATTTAGAATACCATTATAACCAAGATTTAAAATTGGAGGGTGTGAATATAATTAAAAAAAAATTAATAAAATTATGGCCACATAATGATTATAAATAATACAATAATCATTTAAAAATAAAAAGTAATGTTTTAACCAATTGTATTCATTCTCAATGATGATTGAGTCACGCATTGCACACATAATAATATAATTATTTTTTTTTCTACAAAGATAAAATTTATTTGATAAAATATTTTTTTTAAAAAAATTATACCAAAATTAACTTCGGTGTATTTTTTGTGAGATTTATTAAAATATTCATTTTTTTAATCGAGAAAAAAAGTTTTTATTAAAAACATAATTTTTTATAAATAATTTAAAAATGTAAATTATATTTAAAATTATATTTAATGTAAAATTATTTCAAATATATTATAATAAAAACAATTTAGTTCTTTGGAATCAATTTCATAATTAATCTTTATATTAAAATATTCCATACTTATGAGAATTTTCTTCTTGAGACCTCATTTTCCCATTGCATCAATAAGTTTCTCATTAAATTTAATAATAAATCATAGGTGAATGGAATTTAGAGAAATGTATTCTATATTTAAAATCAGAATAATTTAAATACTATAAAAATTTAAATTAAATGTCAAACATAATAAATATTGAAAATAATAATAATTAATTACCAAGGTCAATGTATCAATGGGATTAATAGTGGTTGAACTAAAACTTTAATGTTTAAAATGTCCAAAAAACCTTATAAAATAAATTTTATGGACATAATTATAATTTTTACTGTTAATGTCTTAATATTAATCCATTTCGACCCTTTTTTCAAAAAAAAATTGGGAAAAAATTTTCTTCTAAAAATCTACATGGGTGCTCCTCACATCACTTATAAATGTTCATCCACTATCCTATATTATTAAAACATTGAAACCATATAATTTAGGCCAATAACTACCAAAATTACTTCCCAATATCCATTAACTCATTCTAAAATCCTTTTTTAGAAATCCACTTATGAATACATATGGTATATTTGTAAAAAAGTGGTTCTAGATGGTGTAAAATTCCTAACTATGTGTTTTTTTATATATCCCTACACCTTATTCAAATAATATTTAATTTTTAATATATTAAAAAAACTAGTATCTAGTAGACATATATATATGTTATAATGTTAAATTGATAACCTATATCTATATTCTCTTCCATCAAATGGTAGAAGACCACATCTCTTATGTGTACGACAAATTACCTCCATTCGAACCAATATGACACGTGTTCAATACAAACCTCCAACATTTGGGTATGATAATGGTTATAATGTATATATAAGATAATAATAAAATAATTTTTCGTAATGAGTATTTGTATAATAATTTCATTCTTATATTCCATTATGTAGGGGATAGATAATGTCACTCATGTATATAGAAGATTAACGCCTCCCGAAGCGATGTTATTCCTTTTTCACTAATGATTTATATGGAATGTTGTGTGGATACAATTATTTAATATATGTTATATATATGTCACTATAATGATATCAGTTAAATAGTTATCTTTATTAAAATATTATATGAAATTTTATTCCTTCCCTTTTTCACACATTGAAAGACGATAACATCATTTCTGTACATGTGGACTACCGTCTTCACGAATTTATGGGACTCTCTTTCATATATATTTATATGGATATCAATATTTTTATTTGTTAAGATATTATTTATTAAATAGTCTAAACATTCCTAAGGGGTACTATGGTGAATGGAATGGACTTATTTAGGTGATGGGTGTGGGATATCATTACATATCATCTTGAACATCAATAGGTTTCATAATACAGAACATGTTTTGGTATTTGGTGTATAGAGACCCAATTTACCAAAATTTTTTACAATAGTCTAAATGAAATGTAAATTTATTTGTACATAACCTTGACCACATGTTCATTGTGTCTGAAAATATCAATTCAATCTATATGAGTTTGATATCATTCTTATAATATTTATTCATTTTTTTATAAAGAATAATATGTGCATCTGGTTTCTTGTTCATCAAGTGATTTTGTTTCTTATCTATTCACATATTAATATTAATTCCATTTTATTTCATGTGAATAATCACCATCATGGTAGGGAAAAAATGTATGAGGAAAACAAGGTAGTCGTTGATTATTATCCCATATAGAAGATGTTATGGATAAATGAATTATTGTTTGGTTCACCATTTTTGATTCATGGTTAGGTGGGTTTTTATGAATTATCAACAATTGATAATGGTGTAAGTTGAATGTGTAGCATAATTCATCACATCAGGTTCTCAATTTTTTATCTTTCATAAATACTCCCAATGCCTCCCACATCCATAAATGTTTATTGACCTGATTTCCAAATGTGGAAGGTCAATTGGGGTTTCATAAACAATGTATCCTAGGATAATATTGGCCGAGAGGACGGGAGGTCATGTTCATCCCATTCCATTGGGGGGAATTTTCTCCTTCTCCTAGAATACCTTATATATTTTGGATATGTTCATGGATATCTTTATAATCATGACATGAGTCTAGATACCCTAAAAACTGATCAAATTTTAAACCATCCATCTATAAAGGGGATTCATTAATGATTCCATTTATGTTTAGTATAGGTTATTCATTAGTTTACCATTAATGCATTGCTACAGATATTTTGATTCTGTATCAGCAGATACACTATAGTTAACATCAATCTAGGGGGGTTATTTAAATATTGAGGATGTAATTTAACCTCTACAAGGTGTCATAAATATTCTATTTATAGTTGGAATCAAAATAGAAATGTTTGATGAACACATATAGTGAAAAATAATGTAGAAAGGACATACATGAGGTATCTTAGGAACAAATTATTTAACACTGGTCTAAAAGAGGATTTTGACATTTCATGATTATGGGAAGAATCAAAGTAATCATAATTTAATCAATCTTCTAGGAAATAAACTAAGGTAGACACCTTTTATAGGAATATTTATATTATTCCACTAAATGTGGATAAAACACTGGGGTTTTATGGATGGAGACATTCAAAATGAAAATGATATGATTAATGAAAACACATAATCCCATGTGATCGATATACAGCGAGGGAAATAAGGGATAAAAAAAGCAAACTATATCACTATATATGAATTTGGGAATTTTTTGACGGGGAAGCCAATAGGGTGTTTGATATGTAATTTTTTATTTGGGAATGAATCCTATTTATAATGACTTTATAAGGAAACAGATTCATCATAGTTTAGCTGCATTCTCAATCCATTGGATAACAATGAAAATTGTTAATACCATGGGAGTTATGGTTCCTGATGTTTGGACTGTATTAGAAATGTTAAGATATAAATTTTTTTAAATGACCATTTGGTCTATGGACTTAGGATGTTATCCAACATACATCATATAATGAAGGGACAGGGGGTTCCAAAAGTTCATTTTCATTCTTAATCCATCAGTGGGTGATTAAGAATTATAAGACTATGGGAGTGATTGAATCTTGATGGATTGAATGATGGAGAAATGGAAAATTCTATATTGACGTAGATTCAAATTTTAGCATGGGACATTGTAAGGAATTCTATAGATCATTTGTATTGATGGAATTAAAGTTCTCATAGTTCAATTTGGGGTATTTCCAAAAATATGCATTGGACATGGTTTTCATGTCTAGAGAAATCATCCTGGAATGCCCAGATTTTTTCGAAATACGTACTAATTATCTTCCTAATGTTTTTGAGGACTGGATATAACATATATGAGAATTTCCGAACATGTCCTCTTTTCATAGAGGAATTTTCCTAATACAACTATATAATCTAGTCATATCTTTCGAATGAAATCACATAGTTGTAATAGAGTGTCTAAAAGGAATTTAATGATCATTAATGAAACATATTAAGGGGATTATATGATCCATGATTACTTGTTTGGATGACATCACAATATATTGTTGGCACATTAGTTGAGTGTCACATTATTATGGTTGACTTGTCTATATGAAATCACATGTCATGTCTAGAATGTTGTGAGTGTTTCACATGATCCAGAATGACTAATGTAAATTACATCACAAGATATTGATGGAATTCCTTGAGTTATTTTCATGATCCAGGGTGTCTTTTCTGGAGGACATTGTGAGGCATGACCAACTAGTCTTGGTGACATCGCAAGGCCTAGCTGGAAGGTCATAGTGTCACGACATAGCTTAGGGGATTTGTCTAGTGGAAGTCTCAAGACATGGCTGGTATTCCTAGGGGACTTATAAGGATATGGGTGGCATTATTGGAGGTTATCATGTAAATTTCATGACATTTCTATCGGATGTAACATGATTTAAATTTCATTCCAAGGATGTGTCACATGACATGGTATAAATTCCCTCAGATTATACTATGTTATAGAAAGTTATTATGAAGAACATAATTGACAAAGTATCTATCTTGGAATATTTATCAAATATTTTACAGCTTTTATTCAACAATTTATTTCATATGCATCTTAGGTTTTATCCAATGTTAGCTTATTTTATGTTTCCAATTACCTAGTTTTAATTTATAACATCATTATTAAATTCCTACTAACAAACAAGAATTCCTTCATGCCATGTATTGAGTGATAACCCAATGTGAATACTCATGTCAGGTTATCCTCATTTTCATTCCCTATATTTTACCTATAAGAGGACATTATGAAATGGTGACTAGTCTCTCTGAGAAGTCTTGTGTTATAATCCAATATAGGAGTCATCTATGATGTTCATTCATCATGTGTGTGCATGGGTGTGTTTTTCTTGATGGGGGGTATTTATATGCCCCCCCCCAAAATATATTCCACTTTTTATAGAGTGTTTCAAGTAGATATAAACATTAGTCGGTGGAGGGATTTTGGTATCACACACCCCACATGATTCATCTACATTTCATCCATCGTATCATCTTTTCATCGCACGATAAATAGATACTAAAAGACCATCCCATAATCAATATATCTATTAAACCATTACTGATCAATGTTATTTCTCCTATACATGGTAACATATAGAAAATATTATACAATGACATGGAGACATGTCTAGGAGTCTCCATGAGGTCAAAATGCCGATGGAAATAAATTTATGTGATCATAGAAGACTTGTCTAGGGTCATTCACAGGACTAATTATGCTGGTATAGGGTGAATCTGTAATATAAAATAGGCGTGTTGAGGGGGGAATCATGTGATCATTGGTAATCTTCTTGTTTGTATGAACACATTCACATGAACGTTTTCATACCTTCCACTCATAATAAGATTTCTTCTTTTACCATTTGGTTTCCTAATTTATTTTTAAATTGTTGGGGATCTAATTATGTTATGTAATTGTTGTAAATGAAAATCACTCCCCTTCTCTATCATTTGTCATGTGAACAATAATGAATATCTCAATGGTGTGTGAGAATTTAAATAGACAATTATTCTACATTTATATAGATCATCACACGATCACTAATGGATCTCATAAGGGTTTGCAAACATTTTTAGTTGCATTCAACCAAAATTCATTTGATGTGTTGTGTTATCCCATATGAATATTTCGACAACATGTGGTCATTGTTATATATATACATGTTTCATTCTGTTGATGTTTGACATACTCAATGATGAATCTCATGACCACATGTAGACATTTTTAGGGAATGTATTTTTCTTTCCTTTGACGTGTCACATGTTCAATGACAGATCTCATGATGGAATGCAGAAATTATCTAGGAAAATTGATTTACATTCTTTTGATGTGTCTCGAGTTAAATTATGGATCTCACAATGTTGTGAGTACCATTTCAAGGACAGTCACTCTTCTTGTCTTTGATGAATGACGTTTTAAATTATGGTTCTCATGGCAACATGTAGAAATTTTCTAGGAATTTCACTATGAATGCCTTTGATTAATTTAGTGTTAATGGATGTATGATTCAATATCATGAATGAGGGAGTTTTCTTGTCATGGAAACTTCCCAAATGTTTCGTGGATAGTGTTTCATGTTGTCACATGAATGTTGCATAACACAATCCCATAAACCATGTACATGGAATATTTATCCTCCTATCATGATGATATCAAGAGAGACGAGGAGATTCTCTTGCACTCATGAATATATCATGTGTGTTGTGTGGACTTCCATTACATCAATACGATTCAATGGTCCTTAAATTTTTTCAAGGTCATATTTCATTGTGTATCAAATATATTCGTAATGGATTTACCCGAATTCATAACATTTTTTGTTCACAATTCTTCACATAAAAAGGTATAAATTAATTTAATCATTTTCTAGGAAGAATAAGCACCAGGATATGCACTCAGTTACTTGATTTCATGACATTGTATACATATAATTGATATCATTGTTTGAACATTTTGAGAGTATGAACCCATCATGGTGTGACATCCTATATTCAAGATCTGTTACATTGTGCCTCACCAATTGAAACTACAAGATATGTGACACCTCCACCATTTGAATGTTTTGTTTTTGATTCCATGGATTCTTCATGTGAAATAATGAATGAAGTCTCATATGCTATTCATATTATAAAAATTTATGTGTCATATGATATATGTGGGAATATGTTGTTTGTTTTTCATAGAAAATTAGTGAACTTTCCTCCCACCTAGAAATGACCCTCTTTAATTTTTTATCATTCAATATTTATAGATAAAGTAGTGCACTAAATCTACTCATATAAAAAATTTAGTGTGTCTTGTAATCATTATATACCATCCATCACACCGACATACAGGGAAACCAATCCAAAAATAATTCCTCATCAAGTGATACTTTTAATGCGTTGAAAAGTTCATTCCTCCTCTTGAAACCAAAATATTTAATTTCATAATCACATAACCTCATGGAGGATTTTTATTATTATGTAATCCACTTTAGAAGTTCTGTGCACACACTGGTGAGTTTCATTACACAAAATATATTCCTGAAACTCATTTTAATATTGTATTCTTTTCCATAAATATATCAGTTCCTGGTAATAACCTGAGAAAATATATTAACAACATGCTCTTTTTTTCTGGGCTAACTACACTTGTTAGATATTCATTACCCTTGTTCATATAATCATGATGTTCATCCTTTCACATGGCCAAGTAAATGTCACACTAATTTTCTTCATGTGTTTCATACAAATTTAAGAGTATACGATCCAAGATGATGGTCACAAATTATGAATAAAACTATAATCTCATCAATATAACTTATTTGTGGCCCATGTGACTACATTGAGTCCTTTTATTATCCCATGACCAATATATTGTTACTCTATCTAGATCAGCATCAATGGATAATTTCATATACTAACAGTGTTTTCTAGATGACTTACAATTCTATACAAAAACTAGGTGTTGTGGGGCGGGTAACCTCAAGCACGGATCCAAGAGAAAAAAAGTATTATATTTATATAATAATATACCAAATGTAATCATCCCTATTGATGTTATCAAGCATAGGATACTCATATGATGGTGTCCCATATTAAATATTCTACATAGGGATTTATGGTGTGAGAAATATCATGTGCTAAAGGTTCTGTTGGCGGATAATAAAAATACCATGTGAAATAAGAGGGATAAAACACTGGTACTATGGGGTCAAATATAATGGCATACAATTTCATTTATCCATCTCAAATTATTCAATTATTTTAACTAAGTGAATAATTATATTTTACTTATTTCATTTTTTTAATATGAATAAATTTTTTACACATAATAATAAGAATAATAAAAATAATAATAATAACACACTTGAAGTTGTGAAAAAATTTATCACACCTCAAGAAACATTGTCACATTTTTATTAATTAGGATTATCTAATAAATATCCACATGTGTAAATCCATAGAAAAGTGTGTGGTAACCATTTAGTGGTGTCAAAAAACTACCCCATTAGAATTGGATTCATTCAAAATGAAATGAATCAGATTCTATGTTAAATATATAAAAAATTTCAATAAATAATCATGATGACAAATTCAACAATGGTGTGGCTTGTAGATAGAGTGTTCTTATATTTTTTCCTAGACCAGTGGGCATAGAAAGAAAAGATTTTTTTAATCTTGGGATGAATGATCACCCCAACATGTTTTATATATATTTTTGTATTATCCTAATTTTTTCCAAATACTCATATATTTAAATACATAGTGAGAATGGAATTCGAATTTTCATAGACCTCCCTATTATCATTTGTCAGCGTGACTTGTTTTGTGCCTATTCCATTTGGTTGTTTTTAGGAATTGTCAACTTGAGAATTTTTGGATTTAGTTTAGGTTGTTATGGCTCAGACCATCTATTGTTTTTTTGTCGAGACTTTATCTGGTACATTTTATTGTTGGTAATATATCTCTCACGAAGAAATATTATTATATTATTTTTGTGTAATACAGAAAAGATATATTTTTTGTTGTTTAGAAAAATTTGGAATAGACATATTTCATTTATTTTAATATTATTTTTAATGAAATATGTCATGTTGTATAACATCATGGGATAAGGATGTAAATATGCTATGTAGTTTAAATTATTTCATCCAATCCATGATCTAAGAACATTGAATATGGGGTTGGCATGCTAGGGATGTCCCAAAATACCCTAAGGTAATGGGTTCCTCCTTGTTATTTCAAGGGATCATTGAGATTGGTGTTCCATTATTGTAGGGAGGATATAACTCTGGTTTTTAGTTCAATTCCCATTTTCATCGCTAGCATTGTCAAACAGAGGTGCCCCAATATTTTCTAGAGGTTATGAAAGATTTTTTTAAATTATATGATTATGGAAAAAATATAGGGAATCTAGGAAAAAATGGATAGTTGTAATATGAATCATGTAATTTATGACCCAAGAACATGAGTCAATGAATATGTAATGGTGAAAACGTTTTGAGGATGACCCACAACACCTTGAGGTGTTAGGTTTTTTCATAGTATTACAAGAGATCACAATGATCTTGTTCCATTCCCTTAAAGAGGAGATGCCTCTTATTGGTAGGCCAAAGACCATATGCATTAATTTAAAGGTCAAACCAAAGTCTACCCATATGAGGTCCATTAAATATTTTTTAAGACTCATAAATACAGATGATGAAGTGTTAAATGTAGAAAAAGTGATATTGGAAGGGTTCTAGAACCCTAGGCTTGTTTAGATAATTGTTGGGATTCTTGGAAACTATGCCTTGTGGTTTTGATTCAGTGTGTGTGGGACATCAAAAGTCATGGAAGTTCAGTGTCACCTTCCTTTTCAGAGAAATGGTACAAAACATTGTTATGTAACATTAGTGGTTTAAAATTTCAAGACCCCCTCCATCTAAAGAGTAAAAACAGATGGAATATATATAATGACTCCTAAGTCCCACCTTGAGTAGATCCCAGGTTGGTGACTACTTCCAAGGGTATCATAATATCATGAAATGGGTGGCATTTCGCACTATAAAAAATAGTTTTGGGAGAAGTGATGAATCATCCCCAAGAAACACCATAAAATAATATATAAAAAGAAACCAAAATCATCTCACAATTTATGTATAAATAGAACTGGTACATATAAAATTCTAATAAAATATATAATAATAAGAAAATCTAAATCAGTGACACAACATCTATCTAGGGCCCATGATAGTAATGTTTAGAATGGTCAACAAAATCCTCTAGGAAACCTAAACACTATTTATATACTTAGGATGTGCATGAAAGTATACTTAGTAGGAAAATTAAATACATTAATGGAAATGTGAAATAAGTATACAAATGTACCTGTGAACAAATATAAGAAACAAAAAGCACCTATAAAGGTATAACAACCAAACCCCACAGAACCATGTCATCCTCAACAAATATCATAGCTGTGTAATATAATATAAAAAGATGAATATAGATATTGGTTACCATTCACTACTTTCCCCCTTTTATGACACGATCACAACCCAAAATCATACCTCATGGAACTCCCATTACATTTTTATAACACACCACCCCACATAATTATGGTCACTTCACAATACAATAACAAACACATGGGCTCGCATCCCCACAAGAACGACCACATCACCTCTCACCTAAAAACACTTACTCCATCACATCAGAACCTATTCCATAACCCTAGTTTCGAGGTATCATGAACATTTCGAACATCAACCTCATTCCCTCAAAATATTCATGGACCCCAACATATACATCCCCATAAGAACAATAACATATCCCCCAAAAACACATGGGCAACCACATCTCATAAAAAAACACCTATACCCTCAAAACTAACATCTAATACATAATTTCACCTATGTCCATCACCTACTATGCAATACGTAACCCATCTGGAAGAGAGAGTGGGAAAGGGTGCGCACCCATCCATCAATTATCCTCACCAAATATCAGGAAAAACACCCCATGTGTTAATACATGGGTTTCAATACATAGTTCTCTATGTGGGTGTGATGCATATAGAAATCATGAAGAATATACCAAAATATATGTATATATATCCACACACAAAATCCCAAATTATGGGATCATATCCAAATAATAATCCTATCACATCATCGACACATTCCCTCGTAGTTTTAAATGTATAACATCACAGAAGAGACATGCCCCTTATAACATTTCCAACCGATTCCCATTATCCGTCCAATTCATTTCATTATTTAGAATCCTCCACATTTAAGAATAGAATGCATAATTTATTTTTTCAATCTAAATTTAATTCCCATTAACCAAACCAACCCCCAACCATTATATTTTATCATTGTTAAACAAATTATTCATCCCGTCACTACCCAGGTAAATAGCCCCGAGAAACCACATATCACAAGTATCTCATCACCCTCATCACACAATCACATTCCAACCCAAATATCACTTATAAAAAATATAATCTCCTCTCCAAAATCATGGGAAAAAACCAAATCATATCTCTAAAAGTATTGCAAAAAACCACCATGTCAACGAAAAATCATGGCTAGAAACCAACAACACATCCCTAACAGCATGGATGGAAAACCACCTCACAAACCCAAAAACATGGCCATCAAACCACATAATTCCCTAAAATAACGACAATCAAACCATTATCCCCAAATTATTGAACCACACATCATCATACCACAAGCATGAAAACACATCACAATATTTCAAGGTAATTTATACATATTTAAAAATTGGAATTTTTCAAATGCCAATTCGTTATAGGTGTATTATTAAAGAATACAAAATACTTGGAATTTTTTTTACAAAAATTATGTGGCTAGAAAATTTCCATTTTTGGGTGATATTAATGAAATCCCATCAAAATAAACAGTCACATCACAAATATCCGGCACATACAAATCCCACAATGACAAAAAATGATGAGCTTAGAGTCAACTCTGTACAACTCGTAATATCATAGAAACAATAAAGATATAAAAACACATGAATCAAACCCCTTTACCCTTAATTTTAGATTTAACCAGTCCTTTATGCTTTATTAATACAACCCAACCATCTACCATAGATTAACAACAGTAAAACCCTCATACATGATACACAATAAAGGGAAATCAAGGACTCCATACCTCAATTAAGTTTTCCAACTCGTTGTGTAATGTGGGAAAATGAATAAATTCCAGCCTTCCATAAAATCACATTGAGGAACTAAGGATCAACCTATACTAAACCAAAGGATCATTAAAACATAGCCTAATCAAAAAACAAAAACCAAATCACATCAATATATTGATACATTGAAGAAGGATATGAATAAATGAATTAGAATGAGAGGATAAATTAACGCAGATTGAAGAAGATTTAATGGGAATCAATCCCCATGGAAATGAATTTGAAACTATTGAAGACGGTTCCACTGGATCACCTACAATGAGATCAGAGAGGACTATATGTAGGGTTTGAGAAATAAAACTAAGCACTGCATTCATTAAAGATGCACTTCATTGAAAAATTACATAGTGTGCAGTCCCAATATGGCATGTAAATTTTTTTGCTTCACGTTCTACCAAAAAACATGTTTCCGTGAAGCATTTTACACCAGAAATAATTGAACATTTTGAACCCCACATTAATAAATTTTACCCTTTTCAATGGGATACCCCATTTCTGCATTCAATCCATGATCCACCTATCCATAGAAGCCATGAACCACCATTATGCATCTTGTAATACATTTACACAGTGTATATTTACTACAATTACTCAAATACACCTCCAATATCTAAAAAAACTATGGGAACCTTCCATGATCACTTTTAATGCCCAAAAATCAGAAATATAATGAATATGAAATAACATTAAACTACATCATATACCTCTCAAATTCTTCTCTCCCTCAAGAATCCAAAACCAAGTATAGATTAAAAGGGAACTAAACATCCACCTTGCCAGATAAATCTCAAGGATCTCATAAAACCTCAATGTATCCCACCAGCCCAACACTCCAATACAAACATCCAAAAACATCTCATATAACTTCACCACAACACAACCACATCCCAACTAATATTTAACCTCACAACAACAAAACAAAAATCTCAACCACCATGAATCCCAACAAAAAACCTCTAAAACAAATAAAATAGAATCCTATAGAGCAAAAAATCCTGGAATTTCATCATCCATGTCATGATAAAACTGGACCTAGGAAGAACATAATATTCTTCTTGGGATTAATAATATCATAAATAATGCATCCAGATTAGGAATCAATTCCACCCCTTTTCATGTGTCAGGAAATTATTAAATATCATACACACAATGTCGGGATAATATCTCTTGATATAATAAATAAGGGACCAATCATCACATCAAACGAAAAAAATGATAAAGGAAAAATAATATGGGGACGGGTGAAGAATTTATGTCTCCTTCTCCCACATAATATCCTCCATGCCACAATACCTCCATAAAATCAAAAAATGGATTAGTCCCTCAAAACAACACATTCTCATAGAAATCCTAGATATATATTATGTGCTCCATGAATGTCTCGTTATCCCTGATATCCAACTCTCCCAAACCAAAGTCACATGAGTCATCGTGAAGATACTGATGAAGATGAGATATAAGGAATACATTGAGTATTCTATCCATCCTGGGTGGAAACACTAACCATGATGCTACCTCAACAACTCAAACTAGCACCACATTGGGTCTAAGAAACTGGGAGAAATTAAAATCCCTCAAAAAACCCTCTAATTCAAACATTAAATGGAAACTATTAAGAACATATGGTATCCAACCATGAACTCCAAATAGTTACTTATATTATTAGAATAAGACATATGTTGGTCTTGTGTTGATTTAATCCTCTCATGAAAATGATGAACCTTTTCTATCATTCCCCACACCATATTGGAACAAAGAATTGCTACATCCATGACCTCTATACAACACAATGGAAAATGGAAGGGTCTCCTACAAAATCCCTTAAATAGAGCGATGAAAATGAAAGATAGATAGATTTTATTTCAATAAAATTAAACCAAGGGTAGTTTTTATACCCAACATCCACCAAATTATAAAAAATATAACCACAACATATCCTCTTGCATATGAATAGTCCACTATGTCCTCCCATCCATCTGAGGGTGTATAGTGTTGATGAGGTGTAATAGATTTCCGGAATAATTATGCAATCCATTATAGACTCATGTGGTAAAACATGTGTCCTAATATGAGACAATAGACCTTGTAACTCCATGAAACCACACAACCTCAACCACATACCTCATAGCCGAATCATATACTACACTGAATTCCTTGATCACTTTGTAGTGGTCAAATATTTTAGACCAATACATGATAACCCAAATAAAATCAATACCTCCTTCAGCTCAGGGTAACCTTGTGATAAAATCCCATGATATTTCAACCCATTTACACTCAGGAATATCCAATAAATACAAAATCTAGTATGAAATAAATGCATAGAATTTAACTACTAGAAAGCCAAAAACTTCACCAAAAACTCCACCACCACCTGTTTCATCCTATGCCATCGAGACTCCACCAATAATCCATTATACAGATTGGAAAATCTAGTGTGTACTACCAGCGGTGAGCTATAAAAAACTCAATGCAACTATCCATCCATAACATTCAAAAAAAACTTCCCATGAAACAACTGCTCATTCCGACCGTCTTTTGACCATCCATCTTGACAATCACAATGGATAACACAACCATACATCACCTATACCACTATTTCAGGCGAATATGACACACCACCTAATGATTTAGAGAATAATTCAACTTCATCTGAAACATAATTTCTCATCCACCATCTATAATGATATCAATGTGAAAGGCTTCCAAATATTTCATTGCTCTATATTAATCCCCTAAATCCTAACGAACATGTTTTCCTGACATACTGCTCAAAGCGTCGACTACAACAATTCCACTTCCCAAGGGGTAAAAAATATTAAAATAATAATCCCGAGGAATGAATATCCACCTCAATTGTCAGATGTTTTGATCATGCAGAGAAATGATATACCTAATGCTCCTGTGATCCGTGAATACCCCAATGTACTCCCAAATGAGGTATTGCCGCCACAGCATCCGCAAAAAATCATCACAGAAAACTCTAAATCATGGGTGGCATAGATACTATCATGGGTATGTAACATCATATAACCATAATATATCACATACTTTTTCTGAATTAATGCATCCCAAACCCATATGGTAAGTATCACAAAACACCTCAAATATCACACCCTACTCAAGAAACTAAATCACTAGAATAGTAAAAAAACATCTACTTTATGTAAAATAACACTCTACAGCACATATCATTCTACAAAAAATCCATGCACTTCATAGTAAACCATTTAAATGGGATGAAACATGAGTGAAAATAGATACAAAATTTTGATAATATCCTATAAGACTATGAAAACTATGATCCTATGCCATGTTCTTGGGTGCTTCCCAAGAAACAACTACCTAGACCTTTAATAGTTACACTACCACACCATTCTAAGGGACTAAATTACTTTTTATGTGTACCTATATTGTTTAAAAAATACACTTAAAAAATTTCCATAATGCAGGTGGTTTGGAAGGACCTTAAAATGGATCTAAGATGCTCGACATGATCCTCCTCTAACCTTGACTAAAACCAGATTTCCTTGAAAAATATAGTTAATAACTTATCCAAAAACTCATAAAACATAGTGTTCATAATCCCCAAGAACACATATGATGTGTTTGTAACACCAAATGACATGACTACCAACTCAGTGTTCTCATACGTAGAGATAAAGGTAGTCTTCATGATATATCCCTCTTTCACCCCCAATTAATCATATCATGTTTGTAGGTCGGTCATTGAAAACCCAATCACACCTCTAAATTGGTTGAAAAAAATTTATGTACGTGATAGAGGGTAATATTTCTTCAACATTACCTAATTCAACATCCGATAGTCTTTTCACAGCCTCATACTATAATCAGTCTTCTTAGATAACAACACTGATGCACCCCAATTCATCACAATTGGATATATAAAACCTTTCTTCATTAGGTCATCAATCTAAATCCTAAACTCCTAATACTATGATGGTTCCATTTGATTATTATCAATTGAAAATGGATAATCCTCAATAATCATGTATATGTAGGACTCAACATCATATCAAATAGGTTTCATTACAACCTCCTTGAAAAAAATGTCCAGAAAATCCATAATGATCCTAGAGACCTCCATTGTCCCAAAATCCACTAATTCTACTGAAAAAATAGATAATAATGGAATGATTCTCCATATGATGAATAAACACATGAAAAAAAACCCTCACTAATGAAATACACATCCGAGAACATGACTCTCCTCTGGAAGCAGTCTATAACAGCACATGTATAACTCCACCATTCAGTGCTGAGGATAACATTGAACTATTGTAAATGTTGAAATAAAATATCCCCATTGGACTAATATTGCCCCACCATTAATCTACACACATGATAAACATGAAATAAAATGGGTTTTCCTCTTATTAAAAAGACAACATCTATAGAATAGGAATCCTCTCTATGATTATTCCTAGAGCATGGGATAAATCATGTGAAAAAATATTGTGAAGCTCTTGACTCAAACAAGTGAAAAACAAGGGTACTAAAAAATTGATCATACCTATAATGATTTGGGCCCCCTTGGAAAAAATAATCCACTAAGGGGAACTGATCATGTACAACTCATCAATCTCTCTAGTGATGAACAACTCTATTTCCATTCTCTAGTTGAGGTCCCAAAATTCAAGGTACATTATTAGGTCTGCCTTTACCTACCTCATGTCACCTTAAAAAAATAATCCTACATCCCTAATACCTAAAATAAATTCACAAGAAAATACTACTATGTATGGTGATGAACATATCCACCTACACAAAAAACAATGTTGGGAACCACTAAGAGGATGTTTCAACAATTTCCATCAACCACACAACCAAACACAATGGTGTAAATCCCCTAATAAATGCATGAAACTATTTTCCCCAAAGTAATGAAAGGAATATTATAAGGCCAGCTCTATTCATGTTAAATATTAAATGGTAATAGTTCCTAAGGCCTTCCACTAATAACTCTTCTACTATAGGAACCCTTCTGGATCCCCTCTCATAGAAATCATACTCACGTGTTCATCCAATCAATCAATTCATCCTTATTCTTGACTTCTAGAAACATTAAAAATGTAAATTGAGTAATAGTATTCTAGATAAAATGGTTTAGTGGACCCTCAAGACATCTTAAACAAGACTCATATGTTATAAAATGATCTTAGAGAAAACATAGAAATTCCTTGAACGTGATTCCTAGTTCCCTCATAGACATAATCCCCTGCTAAGGATAAATAATCTCATTCTTCTTCAATACATTATTGTTTAACGAATGTAACTGTTCAGTAATTTTTTTCTAAAATTAGACCCATGGAACATATACCTTTTTTTCTCTCTTAGATACATTTTCCACCATTTATTCACAACTCCACACATCATACTAACCACTAAATTGAACCGGTATCCCAACAATTCATGAAAAAAACAATATCAACATCCTACATCTAGATCTCTATATCCACATATAAAAAACCATCTCCGTACATCCCCAAATTTTTCTACTAGATAGAACACAACAGAGTCATCTAATCCTCCTCATCCTTTATTAGATCAACCCTACTCTAATCAAATGTATTAGCCTATTAAACCCAAAATGTGTGAACCACACAGAGAAGATGAATATAATCCATAGATGAAAATAAAACAAGAACATCTTAAAGTATGAATTTTTTAATTTTATTAAGATTAATTTTAATTTAATATATTGAATTTAATATCCCAAAAATAACCCAATTAAAATAAGAAAATAATTCATCATGTTCATGTACCTATCCTTTGTCTCTAGCCTATAGTTGGTCCACCTCATGTAGTAATTCAATAACCTCAAGTTCCATGCACTAGATCAAGAGGAGACCTAAAATCCCATGTCATAGACAATATCCCGAGCCTATGACATTCAATAATGTCAATTAGCACTATTAAATTTCCAAAACATTTAATACTCACTATTCCTAACAGCAAACATCATCCAATCTCACAACCATCAACATTAATACCACTCAGTCATAACACACTCCCTTTGAAGATACCACAATGATGGGAGATTAATTATGATCTCAGAGTCCCTCCTCTAGTTCTCCCTAGGTTAGATAATAATGAAAATGGTATAAAACATTAATGAAATGGGAGGAATTACACTCTATAACAATATAAGATCAGGAGATATGATAAAACTTCTAAAAGAAACACCATGACATAATATATTAAATGGAACAAAAACAATCAAAAAATTAATATATAAATAGAACTAAAATAGATAAAAATCTCCAAATGTAGATACCCAAAATCAAATCTAAAGCTGTGAAATTGTAATCATCCATGGTATAAGCATGTAATGTCAAACATCTTCCACGTACTCCTCTTGGAAACATGAAAATAGTTTATATAAGTAATGTGAGTATTAATGTATAATTAGAAGGAATACTAAAGTCTCTCTTGTACATGTTAAATAAGAATACTAAATCACCAATGACAATACAGAAGAACTAAACATCGCCTCTATAGGTATACTATTCAAGTCGCACCTCATGAAGAAACGTTCACTAAATAACATATCCATGTAATGTAACTGAAAAAGAATACTATCGATAGATGGTACCCCACACCACATCCCTACCACTACGAATCACTCACACACTATGTATGTACATATTATAACTCCCATATCTTATGTAAACCACACCTTCCCATAGCCACAACTACATCACATCATTCATGCAGACACATGGGCTCACCAACCCAAAAGCATGAACACCTCATATCATTCATGAAAACATATTGGACATCACATCAAAACCACTTACATATCAAAATTAGTAAAGAATCGTGAACATAATGGGAATCAACCTCCTACCCTCCTCCTATTATGAATGACCCCCACCACATGTTTCCCCACAAGTAAGATCACATATCATTTGAATCATATCGACCATCAAATCTCTCCATAAAAAACATGGAGTATCACAACAACCATATAATTAACTAAAAAAACTACATCCATCAAAAAAAAAATTCAATAACATCCTCTCATGTTAGAGAGATCATGAATGATATGGTTCCCGTCCATCCATCCGACTCACCAGATTTCAGGAAAAACACCCCCTGCTTGTCTACGATGTTGTTTCAATATTGTGATAGATGTGGGTGGGTTGTGTATTGAAATAACAATGAATATAAAAGTATATGAATATATATACACACACACAGTACCAACCTATGAGTTCACAACCTAAAACAAACATACTCACTACATCAAAAATTTTGTTTCCAACTCTAAATTAATAATAGAACATAAGCTACAACAACATTACACATTTCCAAACAATTCCCATTATCCATAAAATTTATTTAATTATTTAAAATCAACCAAATTTATACATACAAACCATCATTTATTCAGTCGTTAACCATTATCATCCAAATAAACATACCATACCCCCTCCAATTCATTATCAAATTATGAAACAATTTACTCACTCTTTCACTACCCATGAATCTAGAAAAACGCAACCACATATAACAAGTATATAATCCTCCACATAAAACCATCACATCACCATCCAAAAATCATTAAAAAAACCACCTCATCACCCAAAAATCACATATAAAAACAAAATCACCTTCCTAAAAGAACATCCAAAAAACCACCCCACCACCCTAAAATCACAACCATCAAACAACCTCACCACCCCCAAATCATGGAATATAGACCACGTTGCCACCCCAAAATGGAAACAATCAAACCATTTCACTACACTAAGATAATGAAAATCAAGAAATAATCTCGACATTCCCCAACCACATATAGCCATCCCAAAATCATGGAAATACATCCCAATACATCAATATCATTTTTTATATTTACAAATGGGATTCTTTCACACTCCACCATATTCTATTGGTGTTATCACAAAGGCCAATATCCAAGGGAAACCATTTAACTATGCAAATAAAAGTGGTTATCTAATTTCTATTTTAGGGTGATCTTACAACAAAATCAGCAATAACAACACATATATCCATTGTAAATATGTCTTATAACTGCCACAATTTTTAGGGGGTAATCAATCCCATTCAATCTAAAATATCAAGATAATAAAAAATATATAAAAACATGTGAATCATACTCCATTAAACTTATATATAAAATTTATCTAATTCTATATAATTTATTTAGAAAAACAATAATATTCTATATATAATCATGAGAAATACCCCCTAGATGACACACAATAAATAGAAACATTATATTACATACAATAAAATAATATTTTCAACTCATTGTGCACCACAAGGAAAAGATAAAACTCCCTCCAACCAAAACTGCACCCTAAGATACCACAAATAAATATATACCACATCAAAGGATAAACAAAACAAAGGAGAAACTGACATCCTAACAAAAAATTCACAAGTGTAGTGAAACACAGAATATGAATTGGATTAAATTGACTAGATAATGAGGAGAACTGGCTATATATTTAATATAGGAAGCTTAGAATCAATATCTATCGAATGGAATCCCAAACTATTGAATAAGGCACAAATGGATAAACAGGAATGAGATAAGAGGGTTCCATCTATAGGGTTTTAGAATTAATAATAATCAATTAATTAATTAAAGATGAATATTAAAGAACATTTATATGCCATGTAATCCAAACACATCATGTAAATTCCATGCTTTATGATCCACCAAAAAACACATCTCCTCAAAAGATTTAATACCAAGATTTATTACACACTATGAATCCCACTAACATGATGTGTTCCCTTTTCGTGGGATACTACTTAGCCACCTATAATCTACAAACCATCTAAAAACTATATATTTGAAACACCATTAGATTTCATACAATACATTTATATAGAATTTATTTCTTGTAGCAACTCGGCTACTCCCCCATCCTCCATGAAAAATTCTCAGAACCACCATTGTACAAGACCAAAACCCAAAACTAGCAATGTAATAGATTGAAAAGAACATAACCATTACATAAAATTTTCATGAAAATTTAATTACAATGACATTAAATAATATTCAAATGTTCTCGGGTCAAGAAGATGAGAGAGGAAAATCGTTTCAATGATGAACCAAAACAGCCTAAGGTGGTGTGTACCACTATGGTGATTTCATTGATCATAAGGATATGAAATTCTTCATTTCATGTTTATGAAGCATTTGGTTGATTCTTGAAATCTTATATGAATATGGAATATTAATATATACATTGTCTAAAAAAGGGTCTATTATTGTTATGTATCTTCTTATAAGGTCCATGGATGGTTTTTAGTGATCTAAGGTGCTAAAATAATGATGTTTTATTTGTGGAAAATTTTATTTTTATTTAGTGATGAAGAACCATAAAATTTGGTCACCACATAATGAATAAATTATCATGGTGAGTAAATATGAAAAATCATTACTCTAAAATTATCTTAGTCATGGGGGTCTAGCGAGCCTAACACATCTTTTATTGTGGCCATAATGTTTTCTCAATGACCATTATTCATTGTTCAATTACACAATAATTATTTATCCTAAAATATTGAGATATTGAGCATAGAGAGACAAGACCTGAATTTTTAATAGTCCAAAAAATGATAGTTATCACCATGAAATGTTTTATGTATCATTCAAATTAAGTATAAGGTATTTCAATTTGACCATAAAATGTTTAATTTTATAGTCATATATATTTATCAAATGTGTACACATATTATGGAACTGATGCACATGGACCTTGTATGAGGTGAATGTTTCACAAAAACCTAACTTGGATATCTATATTTTAGAGAACTATGAAATATTTTATGATCAAACATGAATATTTTATAAATCATGTTTTACGGTTCTTAGGAAAACAGTAATGATTTGGTAAAATCATACCAGAGTGGGACTAGAATACCCTATGGTGCTAATTTCTGTCATGATAATAGTAGGGATCACTAAGATTGGAATGTCCATTTGTAATGTAATGATTAATTTAATTGATTCGTAGATGCTTATATAAAGGATAAAAATCATATATATATATAGAAAAAATAGTGTCCCAGAAAGACTTCTATCCTTCTCAAAGGGCCATGAAAGGTGTGCAGAAAACCTAGGTGTTCAATTCATGAATTATGATTTATGTACTCATGGGTTTAAATGTTTTTGGAAGCACTTCATATCCTAGTTTATTAAGGGTTATGATCTTATTGTCCATTGATAAGGAATGACAATGGGTGAGGGGTTATAAATTTTATCGTCACGTAGTTGTGAAATATCTGTGATGTCGTTTAATGGTATGTGAAAATGTCATTTTTCTTACCTTTAAATTTAACATCATGAAAAACGTACATTAATTAGATAGTTATACCCCATATAAATATAGGGTCGCATTTTTGACAATTTATATACTATGGTTGATCCTATAATTAGAGGTCTTGGTGTGGCTACGTATCCTATGATGCCATGAATCATATCATATGTAGTTCTTCCTTGAATGTCACCTTTGTTGGTTTGACTAGTATGTGGGGATGTGGGGTTGTTTTTTTGAATATCATCGATATCTAAATATATCCCTCAAATAAGAAAAATCTCTACACTGGTATAAACCATACTCAAATGATGAAATTATTCACATTGATTTTTGTGGATGTACTACAGAGACATAGGCTTAACATACAAGGATATTACATCATTTTAGATGAATATTCAGTACATTATAGAAATACATGATTAAGGACAATAATATTTTAGTGTAATTGGAATCTTGGAAACAAAATATTCTTTCATTTAAAAAGAACTTCAACATCATCCATAAATATCTCCTCCTTTAGTACTTATACATAAAACCTTTCTTCATAACCTTGGTAAGTGGAACCTTATAAAGGGATGAGCTTAGATGATCAGTAAGGATAAAAAAATAAATATTTGTAATAATAACATGAAGAAAGGGTATGTAATTTGAGCATCATATTTGAAGATCATACCCTAAATCGTAGATATCAAAATAATGATCGGTCATTCATAAGACATCGATCATAAAAAATTAAGGGCATGAGACATGATATCATAACATATGAATAATACATGGGATTTTTGGCAGACACATTGGTTTATAACATTGTAAAGATGTATAAGGAGAAACATGATCATTCATTATTTTATGGACCTGAAAATGTGTCCCTGCAACAACATATGGACATGAAACTTATGCTATTCATAACATTATGAGCATCTAATTAGGTTTATGGACATGAAACCAGGTCCATGCATCACATTATGAAAATGTAATCAGGTTTATGGATAAAATTGTGAGGATGTAATCAGGTTCATAAATAAATTTATGGACATTCGACTAGGTCCATGCATAACATTATAAAAACGTAACATGGTTCAATCATAACACTGGGAATTGGAAATCAGGTGTATGTATAAGCTTATGGACATGAAACTAGGTCCATTCATAACGTTTTGAACCTGTAATCAAGTTCACCCATAACATTTATAATTATGAGTCATTCATAATTACATAATTAATTTTAGGGAGATATAGGTGCCACCCATCACATAATAAGATCATTAATAAATATTCCATAACATAATAAAATATTTATAATAACATAATCCTTAAAAAGTGATAAGTTTTATAAAAATAAAACTATAACCCATTAAATTAAATAGGTATCATTAAAATTTAATCACAACATAACCTATGAAAAGATATGGGCTTCATAATTACCTCATCAATGTATAACCCATGAAAATAAGTGACTTTCAGTGGTATAAAACTCATGGAAATGAAATAAGTGTCAAAAGAATCATTTTATCAAATCATAACCCTTTAAATAAATAATTTGAATTATATTTTGAATAAAAATATTGAGGAAGATTTAATTTTTTTGAAGAAAATTTTTAATGAATGAAACAATTTTTAGATCCATATTAATTTAAAATAATTTTAAGACATAAATAGGATGCATGAAGTCATTTTGTAAACATTTTTCCTTGAAATCATATAAAAAATATTCAAATCATTTTGAAAACATTTTATTTTAAAATCAATTTGAAATATTATAATGAAATAATGAAAATATTTTAAAATGTTCTTCTTTGAAAATATATTTAAAAAACAATCGAAAAATTAACCTTTTAATAATGAAATGGATGCTTCAAATAAATTACGGCTGGCAAATCCGTACGTGCCATACAAAGTAAAAGGAAATTCTTTTTATATGGTAGAACGTTAGAAAAATTCTATATTTATAAATTAACAATAATATTCTTATAATGATATTAGTAAAATAAAAAAGTGGTTAATAATTTCATATAATAATTATAGGATAATGGTACAATATTCTTAGAATATTTTTTAGAAAACATATATTCCAGACCAAAGAGAGGGTAAAATATGGATTTCTTAAAAACATTTTATTAAATATATTATGTAGTAAAGAGTATAAATATTGTAAAAATAATTGAATATATAATGAATAACCCTCAGTGAATAAATATAATGAATTTTTTGAGATATGGGTTATAATATTTAATCAAACGAAGCATAAATATAAACAATCTTGAAAATCCATGACATCGATTCAATAAATTCATATCACTTGGTAACATGGTATCATTCTCCCTATAAATGAAAAGGAAATTAAATTAATATTATAATACAATTAGAATATTTTTATTTATGATATATCATGTAAAATGGAAGTATACATTCCTCATAATGAATTTAATAACATAACGAAAGATGATTTTTAAAGAAAGAAAATTGTGACAAAACTATTTTACCGATATGGTATCTTTTGATATATAAAGCCGCTGAAATAAATTTCATAGAATTGATATGTAAATAAAAATAAAAATAAATCTAATAAGAATTTATGACATCCATGTACAGTAGACACACCACCTAAAAAGAATGGGTGGTGAGTAAATCATGTATCTCACGGAAATAAAAAGTGAGATGAACTCATTTTACCTTGTATATTTAATGTCGTCATACTCCTAAAAAACACATGTATAATAAATTTAAATTTCTTATAAATCATTTATATAACCATATTATTATATATAATACAATATTTTGTTTTATTATTCCAATATATTACCCTCTTGTTAACCATCCTATGTTACGGTTTCAATTCAGATAAGAATTTTTTTGTTATTTTCCTGTGTCTTAATATGAATTATCATTGGTCCTTATAGATATATCATGATTCCAGAATTTCATACATGATATAAATAGAATGAATATAAAGTATATGTTTATTACAATAATATATATAATATATATGTATGAATATGAAACACCATTCATGGTGACAGTAAACCGTACATACGCATGAACGTTGATTCCATTTTAGTGGTCGCATTGATGGAAATAATGAAAATAATATTTCTATATATATGTATATAATATTATTAAATAATAATTATAATTATATATATATAATTTATTTTCACTTAACGAATCCTTAATACATTCAATGATGTGTGTGAATGAATTACATCACATTGAGGGGGCGGTAGTCCACACTTCGTCAAACAAAATTATAGTTTTTTCCCTAAATGGAAGGTAAAAAAATATTTTTTTTATAAAAGGAATACATAATATTAAATTAGTAATAAATATAATATAATATATATATATATATATATAGTGTTCATCATTATTTCCACAGTGAGAGACAATATGTAAAATTGAACAATCATCGTTTGGTGAGGCGAAGGTTGACCATACACATAAACAATATTTTTGTTACCCATTTGATGGAGGTTTGTATCAGTGTAGGTTAAACCCTTAGAATAAGAAATACTATTATATTTATAACAATATTTATTTTAAAAAATCATCGAATAAAGATATTTTATTGTGTGGATAAGTAAAGTCAATGAAAGGAGTTTGAGAAAAGCATTTCCTCTTAATCTTGAAACTCCTTTTGTATTGTTCCAAAAGGATCCATTAGAAGACTTTATTCCCTAATAAATGATTAAAAAAAGAATACAGGAATTTTTGGGATTTTATTCGAAAGATATTGGCTGATCCTAAGTTGTTTGAGAGGTGTGAAGAAGAGGAAGAGGTGGTGGCCTTTTATAGGGAATGAGGAGTGACAATGTAGTAAATATTTGAAGATAGGCTTCCACTCACGATTTTCATGTTTCAAGTGGATCCATTAGTAATAAATAGCTGATAAAAGCAGTATAGTATAAAAACATCGTATAAAAATGATTTGTAATATGTTTATAGGTCTTTGAAGGCATTAAGGTTATATTTTAGTCAATTATTAAGATTAATTAAATAATAATCATTATAATTAATTTTAATAAAAATCAAATATATTCTTAATAAAAAACTAATATTAAAATATTATAAATTATAAATTATAATAATTAAGAAATATGAAATCCATTTTTTCAAAATCTAATGACGTAATGGGCATATATTAATTCAAAATTAATCTCGCTGACCGGACGACACTGCATGTGTTTAAAGTATCAAATAATCAAAATATTTCTATGTTTTTACATCCACTTTCTATGTGAAATTGGTTCAAATAACATAAATTGGATTAATTTATAATATTACTATCTAATTAATATCATAAAATAGCATAAAATATATTTCATCCATATAAATAAATGAGATGAAAATGTAGATTTGAATTAAAATACAATATTTTAAAATTTTCATTACAAAAATAATTCACTAAAGAAAAATACATAAACATTTTCCTAAACTAATTTTTTGGTTTATATTCCAAATATAAATTATTTTTTATTTATTAAATATTTAAGAGGGTTAAATATGGAATTGAATTGGGTTTTCCAATGAATGATGATAAATTTTCCTTTATAATATTTTTGGTTTTTATGTAATAAATAGTGTTTGTTTATTTCATATACCTACCAAAACTAATGGATGAATATAAAAAATTGGATTGAATACATAACATATAAATTTCACTAAATTTACTCACTAATTCTGATTAATTTAGTTTATCAAGAAAAAACACATCTATAAGTATTATAATAATAATTATTATTATTTTTATAATCATTTAGTTCTTAGTTTTATTTATAATTAATTGGTAACCAATGAATCTTTTTATATTTTGATTAACCATAAATTTTCATAATTTAGTTTTTAATATTCTTAAATAATTATTCCATGGCTAGTTTATATCTTACTATATTAAATAATGATGTTTGAATAATATATCAGTGTCTTCTAATATTAAGTCATGCGTATACTGTATGCTATGGAATAATGTCACAATTGCATGTAAATCATGAAAAATGGGTGTAATTTTCTTTAAAATCTATATAATATATTATATTTATTTAAGGTAGTATGTATATTGCAATGTATTTTGTTATTATATTCCATTTTATCCATGACATTGCGTTTAACAGACCCAAAGTTGGTGTCATGTAGTGTGTGCCTAGTTTGTATCATGTGAAAGGAATGGTAGACTTATTCCAATACAATGACTCAATAAAATTAATTTATTTGAAAAAAACTAGTTCTAAAAAACTATAGGAGTTTCATTCTACCCCCGCCCCCTAATAATGAATTTCTCCCTTGAAATTAATGTGGGTTAAAAAAGGTTTAATATTTTAAATTCCTTTCACAGAATCCCACCTCATAAAAAATACTAAAACCAACATTTAAAAAAAGTAATGTTGTAAACATAAGGGTTACCAAATTAAATTTATAAATTGGATTCCACATTGGAGAACAGAGGTGGGAAGTAAAAATATATATACAGAAGAGAAATCTTACTATCATATTCTGATAGAGAGTTATAGAGAATATGGTCAGTAGAATGTTTACAATTAGAAAGACATAAATCTGTGGTGAATTAAGGGACCATCTAATTCATCAGAAATAGAGGTAGTAGGATAAAATTTCTGTTTTGAAGATCCCTTTATCCTATAGTTATATAATTGTAATGAAAATATATAATTTCTCTATTTTAGGAAAACATCACCCGTTTTTGTTCCTTGGCGAACTTCACCTCTTTCTACAAAAATGATGGTGAATTATTCATTCTTGAATTAGTAATATATCATTATATCATTGATATGTCATCCTATCTTCCATCAATTATTATCAACACCACATTTTTTAATTTTTTACCCAATATTCATTAAACCTCATGTGTTATGAATAAAAATCACTCTAAAAAACATCGTCAAAATTTTAATATAATTATTCCATAATTTTTTAACCTCATAACCCATCTAAAAATATAAAATTAAATGATTTATAAATAATTTAATGAAATCATCTTAACATTAATCCCACATATATCAAAAAGTACTACATGGTTTTCACATTCCAAACATGTGAATAACCTCATCGTATATTCCCTTGAAACATGTTAATAACGTTAATTACAATAAATACTTTTATAAAACATTCATTCTTACTTATTCCAATGATAGTTCGATATAATATTTATATCCCAGATTTCATAAACTTAATATATGATGTCATTGACCCTTTGTTCAATAATCAGTTTCAGGTTAATCTGTATAGTCCAATCTATATATTCATATCCAAAATATAAATATCCTAATATCATTACATCAATTTAAAAAATTAATGAAGGGTATCCTTCCCTTAATCAAAATATCACATTTCCATGAAATCACTTTTCAATGTTTTCTTCATCATTAAACATGACCTTTTCAATTTTTAATGAAAAATAATATTGAAAATAATTATACATTTCCTCATTTATATAATATAATCTTTGAATTCCATTACTTAAATAAATCATTAATGATACTGTATTCTTAAACCACTACTCATACTTTATAAAATTATAAATTAATACATTTTTTCTGCAATATGAAATATGAATCATATATTAAGGTTCATAATCCTCAATATAATCTTTCTTATTATGGTTAATGTAAAAAATACTATAAGAACATCACATACCATTCATATGTTGATTACAGTCTCATTATCATCAGAGGTATAACCAATACTCGTACTATCTTCATGATTATCTTTATGAGACCACCACATGGTAAATTGATTCACATAATTCCCATTCTTTCTACATATGAAACATTAAAATGTTAAAATTGATCCTTATAGTTATTTCTATTGAATAAAACCATACTATAGAGTGTCAGAAACATTAATCAAATTGGGAAACCATATAATAATGAAAAATAACTTATAGGTTGCCTAAATCATGGATAATACTTCATTAATCCCTAAATCCTTAGATTTATTCCTGATTATTAATAGTCATAACCTATTTAAATCATTCATGATGGTTTAGAATGAGTTTTATGAATTTAAAATGTATATCCCCTGAGAGTGACAAACCAGGTGTGTAGAAAGGGCCATAGCCATGTACCAGATTACCATGAGATATGACATGGAAATCTTTTCAGTGATGGTACCACAAGGTACATCTATTTTAGATCCACACCCATATTAAGTATCTAGATAGGTATATAATTCTAGTATACCACTCACTCAATCCATTACCAAAATTCCATGTCATTTTCTTAAACATTGACACATCTTTGTACTTATCTTTAGAGACATTGATATACATATACATTGAAATATACTTAGGGATCTCACAAATGTTTTAACATCCTAGATTCTAATTTTTTACTCATCGTTTACTTAGATACCATCTTTAGAGACAGATGTTGTTCATATATGGATATTACATCATTGTAGATGAATATTCGGACCATTAAAGAAACATGCCTAAGTACTATAATAGATTAGTGTCCTTGGAAAAATTGAAATAAAATCTTCTGTCCTATAAAAAGTTGTTCAACATCTATGATAGTGATCTCCAGTATTATTATGTCTCCCTAAAACCTTTCATCATAACCTGGGTAAAGGTAACATAAGAATGGGGTGATCTTAGATTCTTAGTATGTGTAAATAATGTAATTTTTAATCATAACATGAATAAAGGGTATAGAACATGATCATAACATTTGAATATCATACCTTGTATATTATAGATATTAATAAAGATTGGCACCACATAACATATAGATAATAAGATAATTAATATCATAATTCATGAAAGCATAACATAGTAATATGATATGGGATTTTTGGCATTCACATTTTATTTTAATGTTTTAAAAATTTCTATGTTTAAAAAAGATCAATAATTAAGTCATGTATTTTAAACAATTTCCATAAATAAACATATAGACATGAAACGTGGTCCATGAAAAATATTTTCAATGTATAATCATGTTCAGACATACACCTATGTACATGAAACATGTTCCATGCATGACAATTTGAACATGTTATCAGGTTCATGCATTACATTGTAAACATGTAATCATGTTCCCACATAAACAAATAGACATGAAACCAGTTCAATGCATAACATTGTGAAAACATTACAAGGATCACTCATAACATTGTAAATATGTAATCAGGTTCAGATGTAAAATTATGGATGTGAAACTAGGTCTAGGTATACCACTGTAAACTTGTAATTAGTTTCACACATAACATTTATACTAATTAGTCAAACATCATTACACAATTCATTGGTGGGAGATATAGGTCCCACTCATATAATAATAAAACTATTCATAAATGTTCCACAAGATAATAAAACCTTCATCACACTATCTCCCAAAAAAGTGATAGGTTTTATAAACATCAAATCATAACCCATGAAATTAAATGGGTATCTTTATAATTTCATCACATAATAATCAATAAAAATATATCTTTCATAATCCCATCATGAAAGCATAACCCATGAAAATAAAGATTTTTCAAAATCATAAAACTCATGTATGTGAAATGGGTTTTATAAGAATCATTATATCAAAACATAAACAACTCAATATATAAAATTAATGGATCCTTTATGTAATTTCCTATAATGGATTTATTTACATAATCAGATGTCATTTGATATAGAAGATAACATGAATGATATTTTAATAATATTTCATAATGAAAATATCTTTTATTATTTTATGATGTATTTTTAATTAATAAAACCATTTTTAAATTCATTTTCATTGAAAAAACTTTGAATATATAGAAATGAGACTTGAAATCATTTTCCTAACCCTTTCTTTGAATGCTTTAAAATAATATTAAAAAAAATTAAAACCTTTTTAGTTGAAAAATCATTGAAATCAAAAAAAATCATGAAAATGTATTAAAAATATTTTATTTGAAAATAATTAAAAAATATTTTTTTTAAATAATTAACCCATAAAAATGAAAGGGAATCATTAAATAAATGATGGAAGTAAATTCATACATGTTTTAAGAGGTAGAAGAATTTGTTGTTTGCACATTAGAAAGGTTATAAAAATGACTTGTTCTGAAAGATTAAGTAATATTCACTTAAAAATATTACTAAAAGTTAAAAAATGGTTATTTTTTTAATATTATATTAGAATAGTACAATATTCTTGGAACTATTTTTAGAAAACATAGACTTATATTCGAAGAAATTTGGAAGTATTGGTTACATGAAAACGGCTTCTTAACTAATGTACCAATGAGTTGAAATTGGGTAGAAATTCATGAATATATAATTAATAACCATACGGGAATAAATTTCATGGATTTCAGGAGATATGGGTTTTAATATTTCATCAAAGTAAGTATACACATAAATAGTCATGAAAATATATGAGATTATTTCAATAAAATCTTATCACTTTGTAGCTAGGGATCATGATCTTCTTGTACTAAAAGGAAATTATTTGTAGATTATAATATAATTAAAAGATTTATGTTTAATATATATCATGTAAAATAGAGGTATACACACATCAAAAATAATTCAGGGTAATAAAAAACATGAGTCTCAAAGAATGAAAATTGAGACAAAACTGTTTTACCGATTTGGTAACATTTCAAACATAATCCCCATGAAATAAAGGTTATAGAATAGATATTTTAATACCAATAAATTTAACAATAATAATAAATTATTAAATCCATGGTATGTATACATGCCACATAAAAGGACTTGGTGGTAAATAAATCAGGTATATTTTGGGAATAAGAAGTGAGATTAAATCACTCACCTTGTGTCTTGACTCTCGTCATACTCATTAAAACAACTACTATAATAAAAAAAATTATTAACTATTTTAGGGAAAATTATTCTTATATATAATATCATATATGGTTTTATTAGGACCAAATATTTCTATCTTGTAAACAATTCTATTTTAAGGTTTCACTTCATATAATATTTTCATTGTTCTTCATATGTGTCTTAAAATTTTATATCATTAGTCATTATATTTATATCATTGTCCCAGAATATAAACAATGATATATATATTATGTATTTATATTATATGAATAATATAATAATATATATAATAAATAAATATGAAATGGATTACAATATTCATGGAGATGGAAAGTTGTACGTACACAAGAACGTTGCATATGTTTTTATTTTCGTATTGAAAGAGGGAATGAATATGAAATATATATATATATATTAATATAATATCATTAAATTATAATTATAATGCTATATATATATTATTTCACTAAAACCATATTTAATACATTACATATAGTTTGTTAAAGAATCTTATCACATTGAGTTGGTGGTACTCCACACTTCCAAAACGAAAGTATAATATTTACACTAAATGTAAAGTACAATGATATGTGTTGTAAAAGGAATAAATAATAATAAAGGAATAATATATATAATATATAATATGTATAAATATATCTTCCATCATAATGTACACCATGATAGGTGGTATGGAAAATTTAACAATCATCGTTTTGTGGGGCTGAAGTTCACTGTACACATAAAAAGTATTTTTCTTACACATTAGATGGAGGTTTGTGAGGGTCTAAATTAAAAATATATAATAAAAAACACTAGTACATTTTTTTATTTTTCTTTTATAAAATTATGTAATAAATATATTTCAGGTATGGAGATGGAAAATCAAAGAAAGGAGCTTCAGAGAAGGTGTTACCTCTTAATCGGGTGACTCCTTTTGGTTCTTGAAAAAAGGATCCCTTGGAAGACATTGTTCACAAAGATAGGATTCATGGATGAAGTTAGGATGTTATTAAGTGTATTTTTTAGATCTTATATGAATATAATTGGTTTTATATGTGTGAATAAGAGGTATAGATGAGTAATTTTATATGGAAGGAGGAGTGGCACTCTAGTAAATATATTAAGAGATAATTCCACCCTGGTTTTTCAAGTTGTATGTGGATCCAATAAAAATCCAAATCAAATAGAATTTAGTATAAGGTATAAATATGTCCTGGAAATGGATTTTGGACATGATTATTGGTCATTTAGGGACATAAGGTTATGGTTTAGTCCCTTATTAAAATAAATTTACCCTTAATTGATGTCATTAATTTTATTCACATTCACTAATATTTTTCATAAAAAATTATTTGACCTTATTAGGAATTATAAATTATGTTTTCATAAAATATGGAAGTCATTTTTTCATAATCAAATTATATAAGTGGCAGAAATTAATTTAAAATTAATCCTACTGATGTGATGAGACTTCAGGTTTTTAACTAAAAATGACCTAATTTTTTCAATGATTTTAAATCCTATTTCAATGTTAAATTGGTTCCAATGACCAAAATATTATTAATTTATAAAATATACATCTAATTAATATTTTAAAACAACTAAAATTATAATTTTTCCATATAAATAAATTAGATGAAAAAGAAGATTTGAATTAAAATCCCATTATTTTATACTATTCATTAAAAAAGAAACCTTATAGAAAAATTAAAAAAATTCCTACAAAAGTTCTCATAAATTCATTCATAATATGATGTTTATTTTTACATATAAAATCTATAAAATGGAAATATTTCTTATTTAAAATGGGTTCTTCATCAAAAGGATGTAAATTTTTCTATATAAGAATTTTTTTTAAGTATTAAATTGTGTTTATTATTATATTATGCATATCAACCCTAATTGATGAAAATAAAAAATATTTGAGCAAATATGTGACATATATATTTCATTAAAATCACTCACTATGTGTGATTAATTTATTTTATATATACAAAACTCCTTTGTATGTATGAGAATAATAATAATAATTCATTTCATATTTATTTGGTACTTAGTTTCAAATATAATTAATTAGTAACCAATGTATTCATTTTATATTTATATAAACCATATATTTTAATAATTTATTTAATAAAATTAATAGCTACTTATTTAATATCTATTTTATATCCTACTATAATAAATAATAATAATTTCCTAATTTATTAGTGTCTTGTAGTCTTCATTCTTGTGTGTAGTGTAATCTATAGAAGATAGTCACTCTTGAGTGTAGTGTATGCTATCGAATATAGTCTCTCTTTCATGTAATTCAATCTAACAAGGTTTTTTTAATTAATATAAATATAATATTTTATATTTATTAAAGATAGTATATATATATTGTAACGTATTGGGTTACATGATTCCCTTCAACAAATGGTATTGTGTGTAATAGACATTATGTCAATGTTGTGGGTAATTCTAGCCATGTTGGTGTCATGTATCACATGACATGTTAGTGTTTTGTGAAATGAATGTTTGACTTAGTGAAATAAAATTCCTCAATTAAAATTATTTAATTTGAAAATAATAGTTCACAAATAATCGAGGGTGTTTCATGGACCAATGATTAGTGATTGATGTTTCACTACATATCTCAGGATGACATAAATCAATACACACATAGTTTTTAAAGGGGTAACTATCTACACAGTTCCAGACCATATGTTGTGGGGGAATTTTTCATGTTTATTTTTTTATATGGTCCCATTATTAGAGATCTGGGAGTGACTACATATCCTGGGATGACATGAATCATAATACATGTAGTTCTTAATATTAAATTCAATTTAACATCATGACGTATAGGTGTAGGATATCGAATGTGAATTGGTAATATTATGACTATCCCTAAGGATGGATATATATGGGTTTAACATTATATTTTTTTATGATAGGAACCATGGAACATGTATTTCATGAATGTATGAGTTGTTAGAGACCAACACCGAAGACAGTGGTCCTCTATGGAGGGGACCATGGTAATTCAATGTGGTATATCCTTCTAGGGAAATATCCCACACAGTTTGACATCATGAGAGAATGAATTAAGTGTAAATTTTAAGGCATTTTTTGGAGTACAATTATATACCAATCATGAACTAATATTTATCGATCATGTGGGTAGCCTTTACCAAAAAATCTAACACCACATGAGCAATACTAAGTGTTAGAAATAATGATTTGAAAATGTTTCACTCCTGAATAATATGAAAATATAGGATAAAACAAGATAATATTGTATCATGCAGTGGTTGGTCTTATATATAGGATCTAAGTATACATAAATATATCACTTGGGTAATAATCAAGCTACAAAATTTCTATAATATAGTGTACTTTAGTGTAATGTGGAATGGTCATCAGTGGTTCAGTTTAACATCATGAGGTAAGGAAGAAGGAAAGTTGATATGATGGAAGAAGAATATCACTTCTGGGCCAAATAATGGAGTTCTTGGTGTAACTATGTATCCTATTATGGAATGAATTAATCCATAACTATGTATCCTATTATGGAATTCATGAAGTTGAATATATTCATCATTCGTTATTCCATGAGGTGTATCACCACAAACTATTTTTAAAATACGATCGTAGTTGTAGGGATTTACAAATTTTCTTAGCCATGGATATGGGATATGTCCCCACAACATCGTTTCCCCAAATGAAAAATTCTTCTGAAAATTTATCTATATATAATAATTTCATGGGTTTACGGATGAAGTTATCCTAGATATGGAATACATTAAATTTCCATGTGAATTATATGTCTTCATATATCATAGTTTCCTGGTAAGAACCCAACATCTACATTTATTAGGAGAGACTAGTTGGAACTAATGATAATTGCATGAGACTCCATGGACTATATCAATTATGGTGGTAATATCTCTTTATATTATGCATATGAAAAGGATTCTTTAAAATCCTCTCCATTTGAAGGCATTTTCATTACATGGACTATCCTAAAGGGTAAATATCACTTCTTGGTTCCAAATTTTTTTCTTTTTGGCATAGTTTATTTGGAGGATCCTATTTTGGAGGTAATATAGTATGACATACATCCATGTAATGGTGGATATCAAGGAATCACTTTTAGGGGTGGTGTTGATATATATGATCTCACCCCTGACATATATGAATACCTATGAGACCATCCATTGGGACATGATGCCAAAGTTTACATCCCCCTAGTCAAGGTCAACTGGAACATTGGATGTGCTATATAGTTTATTAGTATGAGGAATTTACAATCTAGTACACAATTCAACATTTATTCAGATGATAAATTTTCCATAATACGTCTAAAGTAGCAAGTGAGTGGGGGAAATTATTCCTATTTAATGTAACATTCTCCATTTATCTACATTACATATATCCTTGAATCCCCTTGGATGTGCATGTACAATATCTTTAGTTTTTTGGATATTTCTAATAATGTGATTAGGTCTTGGTATTTAACATGACTAAATACATCATTGAATTCGAGGGGATCATATGAGTTACTAATTTATAATCCCAAACTACACTTACTATAAGGGCAATGTAAACTGAGAGCAAGGGTTCAACCCCATGAAGACTAATGGATCTTCCGTAGACAATCAAACAAAAAAAATTAAGGATTCATCAATTTCACTTTTGAGGATTGGTTTTAACAAAAAAAATTCAGGTTGGTTTTTATTCAGATTAATAAAGAAGGGGTCTGATAAAATTTCATGTCTCTTGAAAGAAATGTGATCCTTGATTAAACAAAAAATATATATATGTCGTAGGGTTTGATATGGTCCAAAATATTCCAATTGGTTTTGGTCAAACCTATTGGATCTACCAATACTATAACAATAACATATTAAGGTTATATCTGAGAACCTAAGTGAATTATTATTGGAAACATTAATAAAAGAATCCTAGGCTAATTTCCATAGTTATTCTAAACTCTAATTAGGTTAGTCTCATGAAATCACACTTCCCATGGTCATGGTTGTTATATGAAATGTGGTAAACAATTATTATTAACTGAATTACTATCAATAGGATTAACAAGGTTCAATCTAAAGATTCATTTGTTTTAGAAACACCCATAATTTCATCCCCTAACCCTATGAGGACTTATTACACATGTTTCTGGTGATCAAAAGTATGTAAATATTATGAGTTGTGTTTATAATCATAAAACAGTTTCAAAATAGGAAATACTAGATTAAATAACAATGAATCAATGTCAAATAGCTTAATGAAATGAAAATCTACCAAAAAATTCACTTTTCATGATAAAACTATTAAGTAAGAGAAATATGGAATCCAATAAATAAATAAATAATGAAAATAAATTAAAATGAAGAAATGATGATGGATAATGAATGATGTGATGAAGAATGGGAATAAAACATTGAAATAGATGTCAATGTTGAAAATAGAATTCAAACTATTTAATAATAGGTGAGAAATGTTTATCAAGTCACAAATATTTAAAAAAAATGAATGTGATGAATGAAATATTTTTTTGAATAAAAATTTATGAAAAAATTGGATGGAAAATAGTATAAACTAAAAGTGAATGTTGCTCTGTTGTGAGGAAGAGTTCTGTAAATATAAATAGGCTCAGGAATTCCATGAGGTGAAATTCCAAAAATAAATATACTAGAATAAGGTAAATCAGTCTTGAAATCTATATTTCAATTAATGTAGTTTTATATTTTTTATTTTATATACAATTTTCCCAATGATGAATTTTCTCATATCTTTGACTGGGTGAGCCTTCGAAATGTGAACGTCATGAAATATATCCATGTTGTGTTTGAAATTCAATTTTGGTGGGATTTTGTGTTTTGAAAGATACATATCATGTAATAGATTCAAACACTGTTTAATTTCATCACATCAATAAAGTTCATCACAACCTGGTCTATGAATCTGCATGCATGCTCTAAATGTATTCTAAATGTCATGTATGTGATACTTGTCATATAAAGCATATTTTTTTCTTCACATTTTCATCATTTAATCATTTTTGTCCCGAATTACTACATCCCATTAAAATAAACCAAAACTCATTATGTTATCGAATACTACATGAATAAACATTAAATAAATGTATCTAATATAAATATATATATAATTTCAAAAAATCACATTCCCCAAGCCATGACCAATTTCTTGTACTCAATAAAAAATATTATCAATAAAGATTTCAATAGAAAATGATTTTAAATATAGAAACATGCATTATAACAAGGAAAATAAAACTCATTGTAAGAAGATATATTAATTATCTATAGTCAATCCTACAGTGAAAATCTGTCATACCTTATAGATCAGTTCTTTACCCATATTATTTATTTTCTTAATTATTATTTCATAAATGTTTCTTTAATTCAATAAATTTCTTGAAATATACCTCACAATATTGTATTTTTTTCATGAATCATGTAAAAATGTAACATGATTTATGATAATACCATGAATACATATTCTTGACCATAGTATTTCATTTTTTTCTATGATATACACTTCATAAATAAAAATATAAGATTAATCTTGAGGGATTCAGTAGAAAGACATAAAATGAATTTGAATCTTAGTGAAGATTGTTAGAAAGTCAAAATAATGATCAAAATATGTTATGATCTAAATTATAACGTATAATAAAGGTAAATAGTGTAATTAAGTGACACCTCTAAGATAAAAAAATGTTTCAATGCTCTAGGTGTCTCAAAGTTTATCCATGAATATATCGCGTAACTATCAATAATGAACCATGATCTAGACTATTTTTATTTTTCATTTATTTATTTTTCTAATTTCTAATTCATGACAGATCCCACATCCACCCCTTAACACATATGATCTAGCATAATATTCATCATTATAAAAATAGTTATTTTACACATTCCTATTACACAACACTCTATTTTTTTATTTCCTTTTCTTTCTATATATTTTTATGAAATATGGTTGTCATAGAAAATTAAAAAGTAATCTTGGAAAACATCATATCAGTCTAGAAAAAGTTCCATACTATATATCCATAAATAATAACATCTTGTGTCCAGTAGATAAAAATACCCCCACACTTTTTAGTAGATAATCACGCATAATATTATGGGTAGGGTAGGAAGGGATATATGAATTGAAACATCTACATAATAATAAGTTTATCATTGTTACTTTGGGATAACGAAGGAAAAATGTAATATGTTTCATAGGAAGATGTGGATCAATAAATATTTCGATAATAATATCTAAATTCTGTTTTTAGTCATTTCAGGAATAATAATTCAATGAATGTTCTTATAGGTATACACGACCTAGGTGTCTCTCAATAAATATGCTCTGAATTGAAAATGATATCTTAAATCATGAATCTTATTTGGATTCAATGTATATTTATATTAATCGGAAATCAATCATGGTATAAAATCAATCCATAATTCCATAAAAGGAAGTTTCAAAACAAATTAAATTGAATTAAATAATCAAAATCCTCATTTATTATAAAATTAAAAACATGAGTAAAACATGGTTTTGAAAAGTTTTCATCTTATATTTTTAATATATATAAATGGTATTTTATTTTTCATATTTATATCATTCTTTCAGTGAAAATTGACACCTAGATAGATGAAAACAAGAAATAATACAAGTGTATCGATAATAAAGCTGATGAAAAACTCCCCCAAACATAAAATGAGATAGTTTCCTCACTATCATGGCATGTATTGTTAGATATATATCACATATATAGCATTGAAAATTTGATATTGGAAATTTGAAAATGAATTTAGGGAATCACGTTCTCCTTGTGATAAATTTCATACCCTGGGTAATCTTGGTCTATAATGATTTCAAATTGGTCTACATGTATAAATATTTTGAAAAGAAAAAACCTTCACCTAAAAAAGCATTATTCCATAAGGTTTAAAAAATATTAAATAATTGAAATGGGTAGGTGAACATAGTGGATAGTAATAAAAAAATAACTCATATATGTGCCTATATAAGGGTATAGGGATGTTCAAAGTGACCTATGAATAGAAATGATACTAAATTGAAAAACCCCTATTTAAAAGAATAAAAATAATAAAAACAAACCAAATATTTATTTCCTCCCATGAAGCTCTAATAATGACATTGTCATCTTGATAGATGGACAAAGGGATTAAGTCTTTCCATCCATCTTCTTATAAATGTGATATCACATATAGGAACTTGTTGATGTGTCACAAATATCTCATGGACACATGGAATAGTTATCCTATATAAGATCCTGCTATATATAATAATCTCATGTACTAAATATTGGATTTTTGATTGTTATGCTGGGGGCCTATGGGTAATACGGAACTCCTTTTGGATCTCTTAAAGCTAATGTCAGACAACATCCAAATGAAAATTCATAAAAAGTTGGAGGTCAGATGGTTGTGGGAATTGAAAATAGATGATCATATATGAGGCCAAATATATAGAAATTGATTAATTAATACAGTAATGGAATGAAAAAGATGATAACATAAATGAATCTAAAATTAGTTTCCATGTATATAAAAGAAAATAAAACATTAGTGAGTAATATAATAGAATAAATAAAAAAATTATCACCCAATAGAGGGGGGAAATAAGGGATCGTGCATGGGAAACTAAGTAGTAAAATAAAAAATAATTATGGCCTGCATGAATAGTTCACTCAAAAGTAGTGGGTGCATGTAGCTCACCATCCCTATGAATATCATTTATAGAAGAAGGGGTTTGGTGATAAACTACCATAGTGGGTTTCGTGGTTCTAATATCAATCTCAATTAAGAGTATAGGAGAGGTTTGGATCTTGGTGGTGGACAAATTTCTAGAATCAAGGATAATGAACAACACCTTAGTACAACATGGAAGTGCTGGGAAATTTTTTGTCATGCAGTATCTTCCAAAAAATCATTCTTAATTATAGGTTCTGTCATCTTCGAAATAAAACAAGTCTTTGTGGGGGCTTGTGTGGGAGTATTGCTGGATGAAGGGCCAAATGGTCATGGTTTTGAGATTTTACAGGGGCTGGTGGTGAGGTAGGGATGGAACAAAATGGTGGTGTAATAAAGGGGAGTCCCGAGAGGAATAAAATCATACACATGTTCACCAAAATATAATGGTGGGAGATCTAGTTATCGCATAGGAAAGATGGGGTGGGTGATTGAATGAGAAGCTAGTGATGGGTTGAGTAGGAATATGGGCGGTGTTAGTAGTAGGCATGGGAGTGGTAATGAGGCAAGGAATAGAGGTGGGTGGGAGGTAGTGGTTGTGGATATGGTAGAAAGGCATGTAGTAGTAGTAAGAGAATTAGTTGGTGAGGCTGGGCTAGTTGGATCAGTAGCATGTTTAGTGGGGGCCTCATCAACTTCCTCCATATAAGATATCCTCATTCGATAGATGTCACCATCCTTTCTGTGCATATCTATCTTTCGGATCATTAAAAGAGACATTCCCTCTATTGGGTCGATGGATGTGTGGGGCCTGGCCACCTTAATTTCATTAAGATGCATGATCAAATGTGTAATTAATGATCCACCCATAAATCTTCCATGAGAACTCTTTGCCATTTTGTTGTAGAAATTTCCAAAATACCTATCCATGATGATGGAAGGGCCTCCCATGGATGATGCAATAATGGGGGAATCGATTTGGCAGACCCTTCTATTGGAATCAATATGTTACAAACATCCAAAATTGAGGGTCTTATCCATGATCCATATCACAACACCTTAGAACACTTTTCTCCTCATGGTAAGGGTAGTTAAACAATCTGGGAGTCTCTAGTGATCTTATACCAAAGTCATGTCTCCTTGGACTTGTTGTTCATCATCTGTAAATTTGGAAATACATGGGAGGTTAAAAACTCTAGTGAGCATATGTCTATTCCTACTATATAATATCCCAATTCATGATTCCATGGTTGTCGTCTTTTTCTAAAGTAGAGGAATTAATTTTTCATCTCAAATTTATAATAGAACATTTGGATGTCCTCTCTATATGTCTCCCCCACACATGTGTGATTGGGGTGTGGTGTAGGTTGTTTGTGAATTGAGGAACTCATGGTGAATGTTTATGAAAACCAGAATAGAGAGATCCATCATTTTATTTGTCTGTATGAGTTTATAATTGAATTAGTGCAACAAGAACATGTGAATAGTTTAAAACAAATATAAGGAGGGATGATGATGAATATGAAAATAGCTCTATGATATACTAGAGGAGGACTAAGAGTCCCCCGATGTCAAATTAGATGCAGTGTAGGTTCCAAAAGATAAGGAGGATGTATCTACAAGTGGTGTAGGATATGAAGACCTCTACCTCACCGGTAAAGGAAGAGTGTCATTGTTCTTGGACATGCGGTCAGTGGTAGGGGTGTGAGATGTTTTTATTCAATCCATCTATGATGGAGGGGGAGTTACAAGGACTATAAAAAGGGATTCATAGGTTTGAGATCACTGGTAGGGAGGTCAGGAGAGAGGAGGTGTATTACACAAAATATGGAGGGATGAGAGGGGATGATTTAGCAAAAATCCTAAATTAATGGTATTTAAAAACTAAATTCAAAAATTACACAACATATATTAAATATAGGGCGTGAAAATCATGAAATTAATTTTTATTTTTCTTCTCAACTATTACATGTCATATATTACTTACATAGATTATATTCATTCATTTTACACCAATTTTATATCAGGTCCTCTAATCATAAATAGATCAGCACTCTAAGAAATCATGAAGACCATGCTACCCATCCCTAGCTTATTTATCCTACACTAGGATTTCTCCCAGTCTACATATTATTTATTTTCTAGAATTATATATTTTATAATGTAGATGAAATTAATTTTGAGTTGGTACATGTTGTAGAAATGTTTTTTAAGTATGAGTGGATGATTTTGGGTATTTCCTCCCTTGTTAGATGCACTTCACAATTTGCATTCTTATTGGAATTGGATCCCTTATCAATAAGAGGTGGTATCTTATTATCATTTTTACTTGCTTCAGGATCATATTTCATATCATTAATATTTATGGTTAGAAAATTTAAAAACGTTTTTATTTAATTAGCACACTTCTCTCCATTGAACACAACCTTTTATTCACTAACTCAAAAAAATAATCTCCCCATGTTAACATCAATAATTTCATTTTGAGTGATGGGAAATGGTCTTCAAATATTAAGGGTGATATCACATTAATAATCTATATTAGATCAAGAAAATCACAATGGAAAATTAATTTTTCTACTCTTAATAAGACAACATCAAGAAGTCCCTAAGGGTTTTTTAATAAGTAGTCAATAATTGGAAGTGTCTCCTTATTTGGCTTCAATTCTCTAAGCCTCGTCTTATTATAAAAAATCATGTAAATTATATTGATACTTTTTCTTACATACTATAATTAATTTCAAAAGTACCTGTCCAAATAGGGCATGGAATTGAAAAACAAACAAGGTCTCGAATATTCGGAGGTAGTTTCCATTGAACAACTATTGATAAATACTATTTTATATAAATGATTCTTAAGTGATAAATTTTCATTTCACTCAAGGTATATTCCATAAATAATCGGTCATTAGAAGGTAATTCATCAATTTCCTATCTAATGGGATATTCACATACAATTGCTAAAACAAATATAAGAATTTTTTATATTTATCATGCACTTTCCCTTATTTCATCCATCCTATAAGGGTTGAGTTGGATTTTATGTCTGCTGTTCTATATAAAATTTATTCATTATTGTTTATCTTTTGTACGTTCTCCCTCAGTTGGTTCTATTTCTTGTGATCTATCCTAAAAAATATCATCTAATTATGTTAACTACTCTCTATAATATTTATATGGTTACAAAACATCATGCAAATTTTTACCATTAATAATTATCTCATTATACTATTTCATTAAAAGATCCTCAGTATTAAATGGAAATGTATCTTTTAATCAATCAGGTATGGTTGTTGAAATTTCACCCTTTTGATGCACCATTTTTTGTACTGAAACACTCTCGGTTTCCATATCCACATATTGGGTTATCATCCATTGGTATTATATCTATGAAATTTAAAAAAAAAATGCTTATTTGGATTGGCTTGGAGACGTTATTATTGATATTTGAGTCATTATTGGGATCATTTAAAAAAATTGGTGCGGGAGGATACTATTGGGATCTACGAAATGAGTATTGGATGTTTTGTTTTTGTCGAGGAGATGGAACATATAATGGGTAATTATATGTAATATGATTTATTTATAGAAACTATCTAAAACTCTACTAATAATATCCTTGATTTTTTTCTTCATATGAGATGGAATCTACAATTTTTTTTGATACTATTGGGGATTCTTGTACTATTATCCTACATTATTTAAATAGATATATTTAAAAAACTCTCCTTGGGGTTATTTTATCTTTTCCCTATAATCATGGTATGAATATGGAACTCTTCACATCTCTATGATGGAATTTTCATTACTAGAGCTGGAGGGGGTAGTGATACATCAGGTATTTAGAATGATTCTAACATTTTGGTTAGAGTCTCTACCTGAGAAATGAGGTTGGTTGTCTAATCCCTATAATGAATGCCACACAGGGGTGGTCCTTAAACAGAATTCCACACATTGGCATTGAGAGAAAATTCATCATGAATTTTTTCTCTGACAGCCAATATATGATGTGTGAGTCCTCAAATAGTAGCATTTTCTATTACAGTTTGGGAAGTATATATGATTCCTTAATAAAATATTTTATGTTTAATCCACACATATAGTCCATTATTTAAGAATTTTTGGGTCAGCTCCTTGAATGTGTCCCTTTATTCCCATTCTAATTCCCCATCTATTTGGGAGAAGTTATGAATTTCATTCAAGGGATTCCATGTTTATAATGGTGGGTAGTATTTTTTAACAATTTATTTTCTAATTTACCCAATGTCATTATCGACTTAGGATCTTCATTGGCTCCAGCATGCATAGATAAAGTGAGTACTCTTAATATTATTTAATCTAAAGTATCCCATTGGATGAAAAAAGGTAACTAAAACATAAAAATATTTTAAAAAGTTCTCATGGGGGTATTTTATTTGAATCCCACTTGACTTACCCGTATTCTAGATCATATGAATGAGCCCATGATTAATTTTAAAAGAATTCACCAAAGTTAGTTTGTGCACAATAATGTGGGCATCACCAGTAATGAGTGGTAACAAATAATTCATAATGGAATTTTCTTGGATTGATGGTCTCTCACTTTTAATGTATGACAGAAAACATTTGGGGTATTTAATATTCGACAAGTAATGATAGTTATGATCTACCATGGTGAAGCTGCAGTGTGAAATGATTGTTCTATGGATCTTCAAATTAATGAGATGTTTTTCTTGCTCTTTAATGATTCTTGAGTGATTCATTGGTCTCTAGCAGAAACAACAGCTAATAATAAAAGAAAAAAAATAGAGGAAGAGATAAAATTCAAGAGTTAATTATGGATAAAAAATGTAAAAAGTAAAAGGGGGAGGAAAAAATATAAAGGAGGAGGGTGTGAGGTAATATGATGTTCTATGCGAAGGTCATTTCTCCTAAGAAACAATAGTTCCAAGAAATTGTGCCATGATTTGACATTCCCACATGCATAATTTAGTTTGTATGGTCTAAGATCATATTATAATTTTTATTCCCAAAAAACACTTAGTACATGGCAGTTAGAAATGTGGAATTTGGGGGTCAAACCCATGAGGATTACTGGCAAGCCAGTAGCTAATCGAACTAAACCTATTGGAAGGATTCCTCCATTTCACTATTCATATTTGGTTTAAAAAAGTCTGTGTAGTTTATTTCTAGCTTATATTAATTAAATAAGGGATCATGGTCTATTTCAATCCAATTTAAAAAATATAATCCATGATTTAACTCAAAATATTCCAATGAATTAAGCAGAAAAGCAGTGAAAAAGTCCCCAATTTTTTTTGGTCAACCCAATTAGATAATCCTATGATGGTACAATCCCATGATTAGGATATGGATTATGACCAAAGTTCCATACCCGTGGACTATATTAAAACTTTATCATCGACTAATTTTCATAGTCTGACTTAACACTATTATTCTACTTTTTGTTCAACAAAACTACCCATGGTCATAGATGTGAAAAAGAATTTGATGTACAATTATAAGTCAAAAAATTTATAAAAATAGGGTTTACAAGCTTCAATCTAATGATTAATTAGGTTTTGAAACACCCCTAATCATTACACATAAACCAAGGTGGATTCTCCTAATATGGAGTTGATGATCAAAAGTAGGGAAATATTAAGTATTTTGTGCATAATAATAAAATAGTTTTAGAATTGACAATATAGGATTAAGTAAGAAATATTAAACTTCAGAAAATCGAAAGAAACACACAAATACCCAAAAAATTAAATTTCATGATGAATAAGTAAATAATTAGAAATACAAAATCCGTAAAAATGAAAAACATAGAGTGAAAGATGCAACAATGATGAATGTTATATATATGATGAAGAATGGGAAAACATGGTTAAAATAGTTGTCCATATTGGAACTGTATTCAAATTATTAAATAATGGGAGAGGAATGATTAATAACATACAAATATGAAACAAAAAAATCATAATAATTCATGAAATTTTCAATAGAACTAAAATAGATGGAGATGGAAAAAATAAAAAGGCGGGAAAATAAAAACATCTGAATCTATTGTGCATAGTGGAGAACTGGAAATATTAAGAGGTTCTAGAAGTACATGGACTGAAAGTCCTACAAATCATGTATTGGAATAAGTATCTATAATCACTACATATCTACATCATGTAATGTTACGTCATGTTGTGTATCAGCAATACACTTTTTTATGTAAGGAATCAGCTTGTATCTTTGATCTTGTGAGCCTTTAAAACATTCAAGTCATGTAGTATCTACACGTCATGTATGAAATTCACATTTGGTGGGATTATAATTTTTGATATTTTCAAATTGTGTAATGTATTAACCCAAACATTTTAATCTCTTCATAGTAAAAAAAGTTATTCATGGGATATTCTTTATCTCTAGAGGCATGCATTGAATGAATTATACATGTCAAGTTGGTGATACATGTCATATAAATCCTATTTTGGCATTTTTTCTAGAATTTATTCCTTTGTGTTCCCAATTCCTAATTCAATTGAAAACACACCAAAATCCATTGATTTATAAAATATTTAATGAATAATAATTAAATAAATGTGTCAAATACGTATATATAATTTCATATATTCAATATTAGTCCTCTTTATTCATGCAACCTTTTGATAGTGAGAAAGAGAATGGAAATATTTCATTTCCTATAGAACAATATTCATTCCATGAACCAACCATATTAGTCTTCTAGTTTCCTATTACCTTGTTGATAGGACATGTCAAGGAAAAATAAAAATATCTATCCCATGTTTGGGGAGTTTTATGGGCATATAAATAAATTTCATCTGGATGTTATATGTCAAATGGTGTAATTTTCAGATTGGTATATTCCATGAGGAAATTAGCCACGATCTACCATTTTATTTATGTATGTGACAGAAAATGTATGACTTATTACTTCATAATAATCACCTAGTGGGAAAAATTAGATGTCAATATAGGGTGTCCAATTATATACATGAGCGGATAAAAATGAGAGACGAGGTGGACATTATAGTTCTATAAGAAATTACTGATCATTTTCGTTGATTAAACAAATTTTGGTTGTTCTTCTAAACATCGTAATATTGGGTCTATGTTATTATTATCATTTGGTTGTGTTATTTGAAACTATTATCATTCCATGATTTTTGAGGAAGAATAATTCCATGTTATCATTAAATTTATTCCACATGTAATATGATTGATTTTACCTCCATCGATTGAATCAAAAATCGTTGTGTAGCAAGAACTTCTTGAGACTCTCAAGGTCTTAGTGGATGTCCACATACCATTGGTAGGTGGATACGTTATTCATTATCATGGTGAAGTTGAGATAATTTATGTCCATAATGGTTTAAAATTTTGAATCTACATGATATTCCCTTGGATCCCCCATGGTTCTTCAAGATTCTTAGGTAGTGACATTGTTAGAATTTCACTAGTCTTTTGTTGTCCAACCATGATGTCATCGTGGAAATCTAAAATGTCATGGAATTTCTCTTAACCTTAACCCTGGAGATATTTTCATCAGATTCATCTTAATACTCTGATTCCTCAATTTTATGAAAACAATGTATATGCCTGTGAAGTAATCACATCGAAGTTGGGATTTGAAAACCAGATCATCAAAATATCATTCCACTGTTCATCCCCAGAAGGGATTAATGATATGATGCATGGGACAATAATAATTAACACCATAATTGATTAACCTAAATGTATTAACATTATCCGAATGAATCTCCTAAATATATCTAGAAGAATTGAATTACTCATCTTTAGATTCCATATTTATTTTATTTTACCCAAATTATCCATACTTGAAGGAAAGGTATTGGAAGGAATCATTTATATTTATCAAGAGTTTTATGATCGAAATTGGTAAGTAATACATCATTCAATGTTTATTAAAGTCTATAAAAATAATTCATACCTTTATCCAACAATTATTTTTCATTACAGGGATATTGTTGGCAATCCATCATTGTTATTTCACCTCCCTAAAAAAATGTTATTTATCATATTTTCAAATTCTGACAACAAATTAGCACTTTGAGATGTGTGAATTCTCTTAAAAAGTGACCTGAAAACATTATGCCAATTGGGTAATCCAAGATGGTGTCTTGACACATTGGGGTCAATCCAGTGGATTTTTGTATAATTATAACAAAACAAAAATCAATATTGCTTTTGAAATGAAAAGTACATCTCTTTCTCCTCAAGAGAAATGGAAGAAGTAATCAATGTAGTTCATATGATTTATTTAGTTCCAAATTTACCTCTCTAAGCTCATATATGGTGGTGATTATAACTTCGTCAATTATAGAATGGGTGTTCTAAAGGATATCATATTCTTCTACCACCTGTGAGTCTTTGTATTCTTTTTTAGAAGGGGTAGTCAACTAGAGGGAATATCTATCACTATTAGTTTGAGAGAGTTTATGGGAAGAGACATTATAATACCCTACTACCAGAGTCATTGTGGAGATAATATGGAGTTGATTTTTTTATAACAATGACACTAGGGATGGGAGAAGCCTGGATATTTGGTATTATGTCTAATACTTCAATCTGATCCATGGATATCACATAAACATTGTAGAACATACTCCTAGGATTTTCAAAGGAGGTCCCCAAGAAAATTTTGGATGAAACCTAGAAATTTTCATAAACTAATTTTATTTTCCATCCATTTTTTATAAAGATACCTCATCATATGTGGATTCCTAAGAAATGAAGGTAGAGATATCACCATGCTCTATTCTGACCATCCCAATTATGTGGTATTTCATGACTTGATGAATTTTTTAATGCACCACCACATGTATGTGATTGCAAGGACTTATGAGAAGGAAATAATTTTATATGTATTGTTATATAACCATTAACTAATCATTAAATGTGAGATATACACATTAATTTTAGAGTTGGATCATCTCAAGAGTTTTTTTCTCACGCTATGCATTTCCGTGAATGGTATGCTTTGTGAGGGATAATTACCCAACTCTATAACCCAATTTTAGGAGGTTTAGAATTGGGACATGGTTGACCAAAGAAACATTGTAATTCAGATACTATTATATTTAAACATTATCAATGTCGGATAAACCTTATAGGGGACGGATGTGACCCTCAATGTTTTTTTGATCCTGTTCTGTGAATGAGATGGTGACATGACATTTTCATGGAATTTTTTAGAATATAAAATCCTCAATAGAAAAAAAAACTATCTCCATCTCTTGTGGGATATAGAGGGCCTCAATTACTATCTCCCATATATGATTCTAAATATGAATTGGATTCTGGATTGAGATCTTAGTCGGGGAAATCTCTGGATGTTTCATAATTTTTTACTTTTTTTCCATAGGTTGGGCATCCAAAGGCGGGTTTTCTATTTATTATGTATATAATAAGATATGTTATTTAATTTGGATGGTTGTGGTTCTTGTGCAGATGTTTAGTCATACTAATCTTCTTGTGGTGTGTATTTTGTCCAACTTCACTATTTTCTAGGTAGATCAAACAAGATCTCCCCTTCCTATTGGTCAAGTTGGACGACATGGCATACATGTATAGTAGAGGGTTTTGGGAGTTCTAAATTCTTTTTTTGGGCTTGTGGGAGTGCATTCCCATATTATTTATTTGCATATATATCCTCTAGGTGGGACATGATTGAGATATTGTCTCTAAAAACACCAGTGATGTACCATGTATCCTAATCTCTTTTCCCAATGGAATATGGATCCACATTTTGTTATGGGGAATTTACTATTCCATGCATATTACTCATCATAGAAACAGTTTGTCAAGTGTATTAAATTAACATAACAAAAGATAATATAATTTTTAGTTGATGGTTCTATTGTATTAGTTGGTTTCCATGCTATGACCATTATAGGAATGACATTGGTATGAGTTGGATCATGTGTTGGAGAGAAATATAACTCTTCCTCTTCAATCTCCTCATGTTTCTGGTGATTATGTCAACCTCTAGGATGTGTATTTGATGTCGTCTCCCTAGGTAGTGAAAAAATTATGGGTTTGATGTGATGTGATATCAGGGAGGTATGTGATGATTTGACTTTTTTTATTCAAATAGTTGTCTATCTAATGTCCATGAAAGGTAGAATATTTTTACCAATCACATTATTCTTTTATTTTTGTGATGGTTACATATTTTACCTATACTAGGAAGTAATCAAAAATTACCTATTTAAATTTGACCATTATTTAGAGGATGTTTTAATGATGAAGAAATAATGGATTTTGTTAACGATCCTTCTATTGAAATGGAAGTAGTCAGGATGATCTGTGATATTGACATCATTAGGCTTCCTAAGACAATCTAGCTTGAGGTTTTCATTATCCATGGATTCAATGACCTAACCTAGGGAATTATAATTTGGGAAGGTGTGTTGATTATTTATATATTCCTCATATCCTAGGATACCTTGATATATTTTTTCTTCTGTCCAAAGGTAATTTTTCTATTACTACAGCTTGATTAGACAGGACATGTGTTTCAGGCCCAACCTAGGTATGGGAATGGTCACTGATATTAGTTTTATGGTAATAAAAATTTTTTCCACTTAAACAATACTTATCCCTTATGTTCAGGTATTGGGATGAGATTTATATTGGGCCCACTAAATGGAATCTTCTATGAATTGGAAATTTTCTCCAAATACATGGAATCTTAATGGATACTTCTTCATGATTAGGGGTGTTTACATATCAACTCAAATATTTTCACCACATTGTTCTAAAAATTAATCATATGATAGGGGGATGTTGAATGAGTATATTAGTCTTTTCCATCTAGGTATGATGTCAAACACCCTCTCAATTTAATTTTTATTAGATTTTTCAATGTTAAAAATTATCATTTTACATATTTTGGAATAAAACTAATAATGTAATTGATGCTGAAGTTCTTTCCATCCATCAAAATATCCTTTTGAAATTATACTATAATAATGTGGGATAGTCCTATCAGTGTCTACAAAAACCGACTCAGCTATGTCACCTCATACTGATATTGATGTCCCATTATTAGTTTGCATCAAGACATGAAGTGGTTGTGATTCAGAAATGGGCCTACCATGTCGTCAAAGGTAGAGTATGTAGTATTTATAAAATAAGGCAGAGGAAAATTTTCATCTAGAAATTCATTATATGTCTTCTTCTTGGGTTTAATAGGTATGTGTCACTAATATCTAGTTTCCCGTAGAGCTTCCAAGGACTCAATGGCTTTGATTAGTTCTGGACGTACTTCTGTTAAATCCACCTTCCATTTACAATGAGTGGTTAGGGAATGATGAGGTGGACTACTTTCATTTACCACAAATTCTTAAATTTTGATAAGACTAAATTATTATCTGGGATGGGGAGAGGTTGTCATTGTAATGGACGTATGTAGATACCATCCGTTACTTCCTCATTTATGTAGATGGGATGCATGGATCTAGTTTTGGACTAATAATCAGATTCCTCTCTTACAGGATGATCTTCTACTTTTTTTGTATGTGAGGATGAATATTTATGTCAGATTAAAGATGATAACCAAAGGAAATGCTGACCTTGATTAAATCCTCATAGTGTTTTCTGGGATTTTGTATCTCATTATCATATTGATCAGGTTCCTCCTCAAGGAAAATAATTTCATGTCTACTAGGTGAGTGGTATATTTACACTTATTCCATTTATCATTTAGAGTGATATTCCATTGAGGTGGGAACTCAATATTTAGAGGTGATAGGTTTTTGATTATTCTCAAGTTCAATATTCGTGCAACCTAAGTTGGTGCAACTGGATCACCCTCCTCTTAGGATATGCTCTTTGTAATGAATCAACAACATTTGAATTTTTATCCACATTATCTTTTTTGTTGATTGTGATTACATTTAAAAAATAATATTGGGAAATGTTGGCCAACCCAAGACTCTTAATATTACAAGATGATTCTGCACTACATGTATCATGGTTCTTCTTTGAAACCAAGTCAATATTAGACATTTTAGACTTACTTCCCATGAGGGTTCATATTTCATTCAATGTGTGTTCTTATATTCATAGTCTAGTAGTACTGACCTTGAGAATGTTCTCTTCATGATTACCAAACTGGACCCAAATATAATAGGTTCATCTTATAGGGGGAGGAACGGGTAGTATGCTTACTATCAATACTAAACTCACACCCCATAGAATCGGTACCCTCTTTGGTGATGTTGAATATGAAAATTCCCCCATCTAAATGGGATGGGACTAATTTGGGGACTACATTTGTATTTATTGATCCTTCTATTGATGAACTATGATATGAATTCCCCCATCCCAATAAGATGTGTTTGATATTTAACCATAGTTGATTTCTCATGGACACACTCAGGTTGTGGTGATCCTAGTAATTGTGATTGAGATAAAAATCCCTTATCCTAGTGGGATGGGTTAGATTTTAAGTTACTGTTGACATATCCTATATCTTCTCAAGGATTGATGATCCATGAGGTGGAGGTGGTGGTAAATATTCCCCAGGATCAATGTTTCATCTTCATTATTAGACGACTATTATGGAAGCTACTATTGTGACCTTTTTTATTTGGAGTAGCTATTATTATGTATGATTTGGGTGCAATAGAATCCCATGATGATATATATTATATAAGGGAAGTTATGAATTTTTTTTCAACTTTATCATCCGTATTTGAAATGAATCCCTACTATTTTAGGGGACCATTTTAATGATTTTTTGTGTCTTTATACCTCCATTCATGATTTCTAGGCATTCTTAATGATAGAGACTTCTATTATAGAGATCAAATATCTAATGCTTTACATGATCCCATATTTTCTAGGGAGGCTAAGGCATCACGTCATTCAGTTTCTAATGGACACTTCTATTTGGGGTATTTTTGAAGTGCATCGCTCCATAAATTCCCCATCCTTGATTACAAATACATGATGATGCTTCAGTAACCATTTTTAAATATTTTTGATATAATAGTCGATAGAATGTTATAGATTGGAATAGTGATTTTTTTGATTTTGGGTCTCCGTATTTTGAGATAGCAGATAGGTATTATGCACAATAGATTATACTAATGGGTTGAAGGTGACCATAATATCCTATATAAGGGAGGTTTCTATCCTTTAACTAATGATTGGTTTCCCATATATTTTGTCATATATAAGGCATTTCCTCCTCCTCCATCTTGTCTGATATCTCAATGTCAAAAGTTATGAGGGTCCAAATCATGGATGGGAGGTTGTTTCAAGATATATATATCCATATATAAATATTATCTTCCACTTAATTTGATAAAAGTGGATCTATAGGGTCAAAAAATATAGATTATTCATAGTGTTGCCTACTGACCATGGTGAAGTGTTACTAGATGTTATTTTGAAACTTAATTATTTTTTCCCTATTGTTTTGAGCACCACATGAAATTAAGTATTTTGAGTTTTGATCACCACTCTATACATATGTGTCTATGAAATGTGGTGACTTACATGAATGAAAGGGATATCAACATGTGGAGGTTAACCATAGAAGATTCCAGGAGTGGATTCCGTATGATGAATCTCTACACTACCATGATGAGAACTATTGTGGAAATGATTACATTATACATTAGTTTAAGAGTCAACGAACACATGGTTTGTTGAAAATGTGTCTCAAACAACCAAGAGGAAACTATATTTGAGAATGTTAGGGATATGAGACTCATTTTACATTATGGATGGAAAATGGGGACCTAAAATTTGGGATTGATTAGATATATGAATCTATTATATAGCCGTTTATGGAATATATTCATAACCATCTAGTGATTAGGGAGTATGATCCTACTATTGTTCAGTTTTTTGGATTATTTGAATGAGATTATTATGTTTTTTCAAATTGAATATGAGCCTTTCTATGGGGGGTTTCCATAATTTATCAACCATACCTGGATGAATCTAGAATATGATCTTAGATAATATATGATTTTTTTCATTGAATATATCGACATACCTCTATAATGGGAGAAGGGATATGATCATTAACTTGTATATCCTATAAACGATGTTGGTGTATTCATTCATTAGTATAAGTAAGGTTATGATCCTAGATTCCATGATTTAGACTAATATTTCATGGTATCATCAATTATATAAATATTAGCCTTCCATGAGTCACATAACACTCTCATCTGTGCCCCTCAGTGGGAGAAAAATATGTGACCGCAACTATGACTTTGTAGTATAATGTTGGTATTTTACAATAGGAATATGAGCATATCCTAAGGAATATGTCACTCTCATTTGGTGATCCCCTATTGGAATGGGAATGTGGTCCCGATATAGTTCAATGGAATTGTTTTTTTAGTATTTTCAGTAGGAATTTCTTCCATTACCAATCCATGTGCAGATCTAACATGGTACGCCCCAATTGGTACATGAATATGAGCCTAGTTTCGTGGATTGGGAGATTTCCACTTGTCTTTTTTGATAGCAATGTTCTTCTATCCCATGTAATGTTCTATTATCACATAAAGAGCCCTTATAAGAATGATAATATGATATTGGTATGGTGCGTTGTCCTTTACCAGAATATGCTGATAACATACATTCATAGGATAAAGAAGGCATCGTCTCATTGGAGAAACCACCTCTTCATACTGATGAGAGTTTTATGCTTACATGGATATTGGGATAGAAGTGTGTTCCTATTCCTATAATTATACTAGTGTTAGAATATGATGTAATATTTTGAGAGATATTTCTAATACATAATTAGATTTTAGAAAAGTGTTTACAGGACCGTCAAAAAAACATTTTCTATCTCCAATATGTACTTGGATATATGTTTTATTGGAAAAATAATATGATCCCAATTATATCATCATCATTCCATTGGAATGTCCCAATGTGATTCATTCCAGGGTGTAGGGATATGAGCCTCCGCAATTCATGATATAGGAATATTTCCAAAGACATTCTCATAGTAAGAACAGAGATGATACTACTCATTGGAAAATGATGAGATGTGATACTTCTCATTAGAAAATGATGAGATATGATAGCGGGCTACATTAGTGGACATGAGGCTGGGAGACCACATTCAATTGTGCAAATATTTATATTCTCATTATGTCTTCCTTGCTTCTCATTCTGATCATTAGAGGTTGGATTGTGTCAAGTGGTTCCCTCATCTGGAAACTGAAAGGAACCTGCGGGATGGTGTTGGTGATGATGGTTGAGAGGATCCCTCCTTGGTGGAACAAGAATTGGAATGAATACATAACTGAATTATTTATCCAAAATCATTAAATTTTAGTGGTGGTTATTTTTAGGCTCTATTGAAAGGCTTCTAATGTGATCGGTAGAGAAAATTAGCACCACAATATTCACTGTATCTTTCTTTGGACAATGAAAACTCATCAGTTTTAGTGTTTAAGGACCCTTGTGTGATGCCTCGAGGGTTATAATTTTACCATGATTGTGGTATTAATGGAACATTACATTGTATAATAGACATTGTGGATGTATTTTATGTGATTATTTTGTGACTCGCATGGGTTGTAGTTGAATTTGATTTGTCAGAATGGTCAATATATGAATAGATGATTTAAAGTTAGGTGTTTCTTGTTAGGATCTTATCATCAGTCCTGAATAAAATAAGGAAAAGTTCATTTATCTATTCATTATAATAGGAATGATAAATTCTCAATCAGATATTCCCATGAAGTTTTTTCATTTCTTATTCCTGGTCCATCCATTTAGCTCGTGTGGACTTTTCAAAGAAGGGTTGGAATTATTTGATGATAACTGTAGTTACATTTAATCAACCAATAGTTTTATTTTTTGAGATATTCACATCAGGTTCACCATTTTTTTGCATAGTGGAGGCCAAAAATGTCCCACCACATGGTCAACCTATAATTTTTTTATTCTAAGGATTCACATTGGGTTCACTATTTTTCTTTCAATAGATGTTGCAAAAAATGATTACCCAATGCATGGTCAACTGATCCAATTTTTTACCAAAGAGATTCAGGTCATGTTCACCATTTTTTCAGGTGAAAGACCAATCACATGGTAGGAACAATATGTTCTGATGAGAACTAGGTAGTATATCATTTTTATCCTATAAAGAAGATTCCATATTTAAATGATTTCATGATGGTTTCAACACTTTTTTATTAGAAGGTAAGTTTTTTTTGGAATGACTGATAATTGGTTTTGAGGGGGATTAAATGTTCTATAAATATCTTCATGTTGTATTCTTCATTATATATTATTTATAAAAACTCTCTATGACCATCATATTCATAACTGATTACAGATCTCCTTTCCATATATAGGAGGTCAATTGGGGTCTCATAACGAACAATTCTTTGAAACACACATTGGTTTAGTGGATGACTGTTTAGGGTCATTAAACCCTCTGAGAGGGATTTTGGAAAACAATGGGACTCTCTAATAGATTTGTGAAACGTTTTTGAATCTCTCCCCAATCCTGATATACGAACAATTACCCCAAAAAATGGTCAAGTGTCAAACCCTTCCATTTGTAAAAGGGGTTTTATTAATGAGTTAAAATTTATGTATCTAAGGTTCATTATCTATTTATCCTAAATGGGTTGATTCTGATATTTTGAAGGAATATCACCAGGTAATATAGAGATTACTACTAACTAAGGATGAGATTAATTTCTCAAGGATGTGATTTATCCTTTATGAGTTCTCCTACGTATCATATCATTAGTAGAGTTAAAAACATTCATAGTTTTTTGAACTAATAACTTTTTTATTAATGGAGGAAATGATATATATTTTGTTAGGTATTGATCCTGATCCTCATGGTGTCATCCTACATATCCTAGTTATGGTAGAGTCATCAATGTTCAATTTCTCCTTCGAGATATACCTAGAAGTGGATTCTCTTGTTTGGGGACAATCATATCATCCTAAAAATGGATCTTACACACTAAGGTTTTTGTATCTAGAGATATTCATATTTAAAATGATATGATATTTAAAAATCGCTAATAAAACAATATCCATTCTCGGTGTGGGAAACAATGGATAAAAAGTAATCAGTCTCACTATAAATGGATGTATGGCTTATTCACTAGGGTGACACTTATGATGTTTTATATATATATTGGGCCTTGGTAAGGATTCGTACATATTTTTACGTATAATAACAATTAGATTCATCATAAATTTGTTCCATTCCCAATCTTCTATTGGATAATAAATAATGATAAGCTCATGGGAGAGATTGGGTTCTCATCATTGTAATGTAGAAGACACAGAGGGTCTTATATCAAATTAGATTCCCATTTATGCTAGGGATATATGGGGGTCTTCTATATATCATAGGTATGATAGGAAGAAGAGTTATCATAGATTAATTTATTTATCTATATATTGGTGTAGGATGAATAACGATACATCCATGCGGTAGATTGGGTCCCAATGGTTGGAATTTTAGAGACGTGGCAGTAATTATGTCTTTGTAGATTCCCAATTGATCTGTGGCCTTAGGAAGGTATCTTACATATAATAGGTATGTATGGAAAAAAATTCTCAATTTTTAGTTGGGTTATTCACAAATATATCGAGTAGACACTATTATCTTTTCTTGAGATGACTTCCTGGAATACTCTGATTGTTTGATTTACGTGTCCTCATTATCTTCCTGATATATCTGGGGTATCTGTTTGAAACATCTGAGGATGTTTGGACATGTATTGGTGGCTTATATTCCATTTACAAATACAATCATGTGGTATAGTTGTCATTTTAGAAAGGTTTAATTTAATATAAATGAAATTTATGGATGTTAACAAATGAACAAGGCTGCCACATCTAAAAGATGTCTCGTAATCTAGGATGAATTTTCCAGAGGGTATCATGAGACATGGATGGCATGTCTGGAGGGTAACTCATGATCCATGTTGGTTTGTCTTGAAGTCATTACAAGACCGGGTTGGCATGTCTAGATGGTGTCTTATAGTCCATAATGACTTGTCCAGAGGATATCACAATACCAATTTTTTCATTTCTATTTGTCATCACATGATCAAATCAGTCTTTCCTGGGGGAAATCCCATGTCATTAATGGAATGTCTTGGTGACATTTTGAGATTATCTAATAGTCCACATTGTCACCTCATAGCTTTGAAACCATGTTTGGGGGATTTATAGGACCAATAGGGAAATCACAAAGGACTTCACAAGACTTGGGTGGCTTGTCTGGAGGGAATCACGAAACATTCTGAGTATGTCTATAGGACATTATATGATCTAAATGGCTTGTCGAATGAGTGAAGTGTGACCTTTGTAACTTGTACTAGTGTTCTATCATGATCTGGATAGGTCTTTTAGAGATGATAAGGACTATTGTATCCATATTTTCGTAAGTCCCAAATATATTTTTGTCATTATTCTTGAATTTTCATGCATATGTGCCTCAGTTTTTGTCTAGTGTTATCAAATTTTTCGTTTCACATTACTCAATTGACATGTGGGTCATCCTTTACATAATAAAACTAAAACACAAAAAGTCATTCATGTGATATATAGGGTGATCACCTGAAATGAATACTCATGTCGTTCCATTCTTAGGTGGTTACATATATTTTACATATTGGAAGACCATGAAATCACGGGGCTAGATTCTATGAAATGTCCGCTCATACACTATCATATAATTTCCACCTATGGTGTTCATCTATTATCTATGTGTGTTTTATTTTGAAGGGTGTGGGGTGTTTAAGCACACTCTACACTAGTTACATTATTCCTTTTATAGTTCATATCCTATTTATTAGTGATGTAGTCGATGGATTGATATTGGTTTCAAACACATCACATGATCTAGTCGTGAATCATCTATAATGTCATCTTTTTATTATATGATAAATAATGATCGAAACTAAGTCATATCATTTATATGTTTATTGGGTCCCATATGATTAAATGGATTTCTCCAAAACATGTTGACATTTCAAATAGATTTCATAAGGTTGCACTGACATGTCTTTGGGTCTTCACGAGATCAAGACACTAGTGGAATACATTTCTTGTAATCATAGATGTCATGCCTGTGGTTATTTCAAGACAATTAAATCCTATCAAGGGGGCCTCAAAAAGATCACATTTTATTGTAGATGGGACCTAGCCTAATCAATGGTGATCCGCTGAGGTATATAAACCCTTTCGTATGATGGTAAATATACCATCCCCTTATAAGAATCTTATTACATTAAACTTTTTAATTCCTTATTTATTGTCGAATGGAAGGGGATCTTGTAACGCCGTGAAATATTTTCAATGAAAATAACTTTCCCAATATAAATATCATCATGTGATTAATAATGAATATCAAATTGGTTCATGGTAATTTCCATGTAAAACACTTTTTCTTGTTCGTAGTGCATTTCCTGAGTAATGAAGGATTTGAAGATTGTTTGAAGATATTGTCTAGGACTTTCACTCTACTTTCTTTTGATGCATCACATGTTAAATGATACATCTTGTTAAGAATGTGAAAAGTTTTAGGGAAATTCACCCTTGTTTCATTCTCTGTGTTGCGTGTTAAATGATTGTTCTCACTATTAAATAAAATAATTTTTACAGATAGTCTATCTTCTTTACATTGATGTGTCATGTGTTCAATAATGGATCTCGCAATAAAATTCATACTTTTTCAGGGATGATCAGTTTTTATTCATTCTAGTCATTTCATGTTAAATGATGAATCTCATGATGACATGCATACATTATTAGTGACAATCTATCTACTTATCTTTAATGTGTCACATTATCAATTATGGATCCCACCATGAAATTAAGTAATTTCTAGGGATATTCACTTTTTATACCGTTGAGTCATTATGTGTTCCTAGCCATATGAATCCATATTGTGACCAAGGGTTTTTAAATGTCAATGATGCATTCCATAGATTGCATGGATAGTGTTTCAATACATTTCATGAATGTCCCATAACCAAATTTATTGACATGAATACATTAAATATTTATCAACTTCACTTAATGATATTATGTATGGATTAGGGGTTCTCATGAAAAACATTAATATTTCATGTGTGTTGTGTGGAATTTATTAGATTTAAATGATGCAGTGTAACTTAAATGTTTTTCACAGCCTTATTTCTTAGTGCACCAACTATATTTATTAGGGACTGATCATATGTCATCGAGTTTTTGTTCACAATTCCTCACATAACTTTGAATGTGTTAATTTAATCACCTTCTTGGAGGAGGTATGAATTTGACATGTGCTCGGTTATGTGTCCTCAGGATGGTGTATATATATAGATGAGAACATTGTTTTATATAATCAAGAGTGTGAAACCCTAAGAATATAAAAAAACCATCAAATGATATGTTACAGGGTTCCTTAGAACTTCACATTACCATTTATGGGACACATAATCCGTTCACATGACTAGTTATGCGACACCAAGGATTCTTCACATGAAATAAATAATGTATACTCATGTGAGAATCTTGAGATATTTTTTTAATAACCATTTTGTGGCCATTTAGTGAACTATGTTTCATAAAAAATGAGATCATTTTTATCCCGACTGGTATTGGACCTCTCAAAATTATGATGTCCATGTAATTATAGATGATATATTGGGTTTCTACTTATCCACTTAAATGATTTCATATCCTTTAAAAACACTCTTTATCTATCACATGAAATTACCCAACCTCTGATGTGAAAAAAGTTCTTTTTATGAGATACCCATAAAACACCAAATAGTTTATTATTATTCATATTAAATCCATTTCTATTATTGTTGGTAAATAACCTCATAAAGTATTTACATAATCATGTAGTCCACTTTGGTATTTCCAAGCATTCACTAAAATGTATCATCACACATAGGATATTCATGAAACACATTTACATGGTTTATTTTATTCATGTAATATATACATTCTTGGTGATAACCTCAATTATATACTCCTTACCACAATCATTTTTATTTAATAATTGAACTAATTGGATCATGCTTTCCCATATATATTATCCTAATAATAAAGCATGAGACCGCCAAGTGGATGTTTAACTCATCAGCTTCACTTGATACATACATGTGTGTGCCTTGAAAATCCATGTTAATGGTCAATGATTGTGTATTTCACATTGATCCATTATATATACCATCTTAGTGGCATATCATGTCGAGATGGAGGCCTTGTAAATTCCCAGGACTTATAAATTTTCAGGCTCTCCTAATCTACATCACTAACACCATCCTTGTGCTTGAAATTTATCCCAAAACAACAGCTATTCTCCAAACAAACCAGGATTTATTGCGTATTAAAACTCATATGATGATCCATGTGTATAGTTCTTTTACTCATCATGTAATAATATATCGGGATTCTTCTTCTCTTCATATCACATATGGTGTGGGATTTTCATATGATGGTGTTTTATATAACATTCCAATCATTGGAAGTTGTGGTGTGAGAAATATAATGTGATTGTGGTATTTCTATGCATGATATCAATATCATGTGCAACAAGAGATCTAAAACTCATGTACAACGTGGTTTGATAAGATGATGTATAATGTCATTTATCCATTTGCAAAAATTCACTTAGTTCAGCCAAATGAAATGATCTAGTTTATTTTTTTTCTATATTATCTTTTTTTAAACATAGTAGTAATAATAATAATAATAATAATATAATTATTATTATTAATAAAACTCCTTAAATATTGTAAACAATTTTCACACAGTAATAATAATTATCACATTTTTATGCATTATGATCATCTAATAACTCAACACAGGTGTACATTTGGAAAAAAGTGTGTGAAAAAAAAGTTAGTGGAGTCAAAAAATGTATATAGAATTATTGAAATAGTTTTATTTTTTCCCATACCTTTTATTTTAATATTCTCCTTCACGTCTTTCCATTTTCCAATGTTATAAAGAAAATATGTTCACATGAAATTGTATAAAAGTTACAACATGTGGAAGAATTTATGGGAGAGATTGAGGACTCATTTTTTATTATCTAGATTAATAAAGTGAAACTAAAAGTCTACATGATACAAATAACATTATATTTATTTATTTTTAATATGTCCAAATTCTCTAAATCACCAATCATAAAATATTTATTTATCTGTAATAGAAAAAATAATTTTTAATGAATTTGAATTGGTGGTTGGTTATATATAGCCTTCTAAATCCATTGTCAATATGACTATTTAAAGTTCATATTTAGCACACCGTATCTGGGAGAACAGATATGGTGAATCAAAATAAAAATAGTATCTTGGATATATAAAAAAATATGGACCCAATAAAATAAGACATAACAATAAAATTTTCTTGATGATGAATAAAAATATATGATTGAAAATAAATTTCTACATCCTGAAAAAATTAATAAAAAATTAATATGTAATTTTAAAATAGATATTATGTTAAATAGAAATTATATAAGATAATATATAAAAACATATGTTAAATTTTCACCAATTCAATGAATATAGATAATTTATTTATTTTTATCATTCGTTATGAAAAAAACAAATCATAGTTTTCTCATTAATATGAAATATAAATTGATAAATTTATCAATTAAATAAGTGTTTAATATTAAGAAAAAATATTTTTTTTTATTATTCACAATATAAATCCATAGGATTGTATTAAAAAATTATTTTTTGTGAGATAAAATAAGCACTAATAGATTGGTTTTACCAAAATTTTCAGTATATATAAAATATTAGGTTTTAGTGAGGGGTATTTCCTCATAATAGAAATATCTAAAAGGAGAATAAAAAATGGATTATGGTTCTTATTTATGATTTTGAAATAATTTTATTAGTATTTACTGAATAAAAATGAAATATTTTTACAAAATTCTTATATTTTTATGTTTGAAATATCATTTTTTGTGAATTAATATTTTTCATTACATTGTTGTTGTTGATTGATGAAATTCACATGTCAGTTTTTTGTTAAAAATATATATTATATTGATGTGCTAATATGATTTAAAATTATTTATTCCAAGGACCTATCATTAGCACAAGCAAATCAGAATAAATACATAATAGGTTATGAGGTTAAAGTGATCAATAACATATAGTCTAGGTAAATATTTTTACTACAAATATACATAAAATCTCTATGATCAAATTTTATATTTTCTATATTCCAATTTGAAAGGTAATACTATTGTTCCACAAAATCACACATGATTGAAGATAAAATAAACATCATTTTATAAAATTAATTGTTATATTTTGGTAATTTTATTATACATTACAATGAAAGAGGTAAAGGAATGCGTGAATAAAAAATGTAAAGGTTCACCAGATTATATAGTGTCTATATATGATGGATAATTTTACCCTGGAAACATGATTTTTTTCTATGAATGCAATATTATGCCTTTCATTTATATATGTGGATTCTAAATACATAACAGTAATACAATTCTAGGAATGAATTCAATGGATGAAGATTTATATTGAGGACATTGGATTTGAGGTGAATTTTCCAATTTCAATCAACTGTAGAAACTCAAATTCTAATGATCATAGAAAATTTTATTTCCAACATTCATGGAATAAAACCTTGAGAATGTATATTTTATCATAAGGGATAATATTTAAATTTTTTTATGTAAGAGTATTTTTCAAAACAACATAATTTTTAGGTCACCACGAGGAAGGAATCACCCAAAGAAGTGATTGAAATACATGGGTGGGTTATTGGAGTGTTACAGTTCCCATGAATATAGGTATCTTATGAAACATAAACCCTCAAATTGAGTCATTTATTATTTTTTACGTTTATTATTTTTCCTAATATTTTTTTTTGCCTTTAAATATTTCATCATAGTTTCATTTCATAGAGGGAGATAAGGATTTATATATCTCAACGTGTAGTTGTGTTTTATAGGTTTTTATCCTTGGATGATAATTGTGGAGATGTTGTTCAATGTATGTGGTGAATATGAAATTTATTAATCTTCTAGAGAAGATTGAAAATTATTTTTTCACACTCAAACAATGAAATTGGTATCAAGAGGAAATTTTTAATTTAGTTAATTATATACCAATGGTATAATAGGAAATTCATCAAGGATAATGATTTTTAGGATGAACATTTCATTTAACTCTTATTGATAATTTTGAGACGAACTCAATTGATATTTTAGTGTATTATTTAGTGAAGAATGTATAAAATATTTTTTGAAGTGTAATTTTTTTTTGTATTCTCTAATTGTGAGAAGGTTGTTCTAGTTACAAGGGAATTAGATTACTGAAAACCATCATATGGGTTATATTGTTATAAAACAATTTTGATGTAATATTTGGTCATGATTATTGGTAAAAAGTGCTAAAAGAATAACATAGTCTATTTTTATTTTATCCGAATGAATACATATTATTTATTTTCATATAATATGAACTAAATTTTAGTAAATAAAATTAACGTGAAACTTATAATATTGATGATATAAAATTTTCGATGTCTTTGTTGACTCACTAAGATATATAATATCTATATTTTCCAGAATATAAGCCACATGTTACATAAGTTATTGTTAATGATACATTACATTATCTAATTGTTAAATTGGGTCTTCCAATACATACATACAAACCCACATGGAATAGATGGAAATGTGTTGGAGGATACTAGGTTACATAATATCTATTAGGAAATATATAAGATAGTATCTATCATGGGTATGATATTATGACATGTCAAGGGAATATAAACGGTTTAATATATCTTATGTAAAATTGAACTATTAGAAAAATAGTATTTTATGCGTTTAAATTATGTTCATACTCAAAATACACATTAAAATGATTAAAAATCGTGATTTTGCATGATTATTTTTATTAAAGATGTCGTTAAATGGTTATGGTGTTTCCACCATGAATTTATTATTTATAAGAGGTTATGCTTTAGTATTTCATAGAAGACAATGTGCATGAAACAATATTGGAGAAATTAAATACTTCATTTATTGAAAAACTTTATTTAGTTTAAATTGGGTATAATAGGGTGAGATATCAGTAAGTATTGACTCATATTAAGGAAATATATATCTAATGTTAGTGTATGGATTGACTAAAAACTAACTAGGCAGGAGAATTATATTATCTTATAAATACCTTCTTACACACTATAGGTTTTGGACTACCAATTAGTGACTATGGTGATAGAATGGTGAGACTATACACTCATATAAATTTAATATATATATAAAAATATCATATAATTCATAATCATAACATAAAAATGAATTAATAAAAATCACATCACAAACCAAGATATATATATAATTAAAACTATTTTTGTAAAAAAATGATCTCTTTTTATTAAAAAAATTTTTAGGAAAGATCAACAACATATCATATGGAATTAAAATATATAAATCATAATAAAATAAATTAAAATAAACATGAAATTTACTACATGGTCATAGACTATTCCAATCACCACAATACATTCAATATATCATGTTAAACAATCCTATACTAGGAATCTTCTATTCTGGTACCTATGATCAATAGATCATCCAAGATTCCAACGTACATGGGCTACTAGGGAAGTGTGTGAGTAAAACATATAATGACACCATGGATTTTTTTCCTATCAGATCTAGTATATTTACTATATATACAATGTGATATTTTGAAAATTTTAAAATAATCCACCAAAATATATTACAATCTTGGTTTAACCCATGTTTATATAGTGACACTGGCGATGTACCATAATTATGTTGACTAGTGATATTTTTGTATGAAAATTATATTTAATCATTAAGGATAAATGAAACCCATACCTTTAATCACATCACACTATCAACATTAGTATGAATGGATACCCACTATGGAATCATATCATCAAATTCATGTTAGGTAGTAATAGTGCCCCACCCTATAAATTTATCACATATAACATCTAGGGTAAATTGTTGTCATCCCTAGATTTATATGTGAGAATCATAATTAACTGGGATGAATAGGTCACCACTCTAGAAAATTTATCTACATCATCATCAGGTAGAATTATACCAAAACATGGAAATCCTTTATTACATAAAAGGGGAATGAAACACACAATAGAAACATATATTTCTATAATCATTAGGCAGAATGGGTCCTCCCTCAAGATGCATATATTCATTTCTATGTCAAGATAGAAATAGAACACCAGATTTGATCCACATGATCTTATATTCAATAGAGGAGTGGGACCACACATTATAATAATATATCATTAACATACACCCAATATTGTAATCTATACATTTGAAATTATTTATTATACAACACAATAAAACCGGGTCTTCTTATTTCTAAAAACCCGTAACAATTTTTGGATATCCTATCGTGTTCCCAACATAATCTATATAAAAAATCCATACTATGATGCAAAAATAATAAACTCTATTTACTAATAAACTCATTGAAAAATTCAAAACTAATGAACCCATATGTCCCCTAGGACACATCATAGTGGGTAAACCCTATAGAGTTACCTTTAAATTACTCGCAAACTCTATGTTTAATGCTTATCACTCCTAGTAAATCACTTCCTTCAATAGATCCTTGATTGTACCATGAAATAATTTGTCACATTAGAAAGACTATATAAATCATGAGAAGGATATGATATATTTTTAATTTCTCATCTAAGAGGAACATGGATTAAAATATTTCGAAACCTACAAAAAATTCATTTCATTATATCCCGACTTTGATACACCTACATATATGTGGAGGAGGAAAAATCACCTCAATAAGGGTTATGTACACAATAGTCAATATGAAAATATATGTGCCATCCTAGACTACCGCTTAGCGAAACATTTTATTTCAATCACTCTCACCTTTAAAAACTAGATGAAGGGAATGTATCCTAGGGTCTACACTATTCATATATCTCATTTATTTTCCTATAGAGTCTCGAAATCATTTCTCACAATCATGAGGCTAGGTACATGATTATTGGGGAATGGGGAACTATAATAGTATTATAGTGTCAATCATGACCCATGATATTTCCATTCTACTTAGGTGGATTGAAATAAATATTTTACATATAATTGATGGTCAATTAAACACAAGAGAAGGGACTCAATATCACACGATACATTACATAGAGTGTATCATTTATGGATTCATATAGGTACCACCGACATCAAATATATTTATTCCCAATAAATAATATCAAAAATTTCTAGCTAATATGTCATGACATGTACCCTAGGGTCTGTGTCGTGACTACACCAAGCCCACCGTCCATAGGCCATGGGTTGACAACTAGCACTAGAAAGGCATATTCCTAAAATGGGAAGGTGTTGCCTCAAAACCTATACCCAGATAGACAGGGAACATAGTGCACAATTACAAAACAATTGACGAATAAAGGTTAAACCAGAACAAAAATCCTCAACTGAGTGTAAAATTAAGTACTAAAAGTAAAAGGTTCTAGAATACAAGTGCAACTAGAATGGAAGTATAGGAAAAAGGAAAAATAGTTCCTATGGATGCCTGCCCAGGATCCTACCTAAATGGTAGGTATAGCCCGTCACTATGGCTCTCCACATCAACTGGTCACCTCCATACACAATCGTGTCTTGGATCCTAGAGTCTCAGTTAAAGCTGGCCATCGGCTGCACAAGACACAACAAGGTGTGAGCGAAGCCCGCGTAGGGGTGAGTATAAAAATACTCTATAGGGACCCCGAGACCCCAGAAGGACTCTCAGAATTCCACAAAGTAATAACCAAAAATCATGATCTCAATCTCAAACCATAGAGAAAAATAAATCACACACAAACTATAACATTTTTATATAGGTATATATGATTAGTCGTTAAGCTAGATCATCTTATTCTATCGAGAGACTCTTCTGCTGACCCACACAAGATCAATAGATACTTCCCCACAAAGGATCTCTAGGCGCTGACCCACATGGGATTGATAGAAGATAACCCAGACAAGATATCTATGTGTTCACCCACACATTAAATATAGATGATGAAGCACAACATATTTCTAAGCACTGACCCACACAGGATGGATAGGTGCTGACCCACAGAGGATCACTAGGTGAAATATCACACAAGATCGATATTACTTATTCATGTCACAACAAGACATTGAATTCTGCTACTAAGCATGATTTATTATGGGAGGATCATCTCCACAAGGCATTGGTTGTACATAAACTGCCAAAAAGTCACATAAGAAGTATCATGATGAACCACCATGTCAGAAGGGTACCAATGCAACTGACGACACATCAATTGGATGCTCGGTCTGTAAGTTATAGGCATTTTATTGCTGAGGGACCAGATGGATTAGAGATCGATCCAACACTGCTATAATCCAATATTATTCAAAAATCATTTACAGTATCTCAAAAGGATATTCCTATCCTAAGGGTTCTAGCGCCGCAAATGTTTCATCAAACAGATGTCTATTTTAGATGATAAACACTATTAATAGAAACTGGGTCATAAGTTGGAATGAGTCCGGTCTGACCCAGTCAGACTAGCCCGAACAGGTTGGGCTCGGCCTGGTTTGTCTAGGGCTGGTCTAGCCCACTAGACGAAGGCATGGCCCGCTAGGCTGCATGTCCGACCTGGCCCACCCGACCGGTCCCTAGAAATACCATGCCCGCTGGCAGGCACGAGGGTCTGCTCCCCTCCCAAACGTCTCGGTTATTCAGGTCATCAAAGCAATGGCAGCAGTTGGAAATGCTTCAACGGGATGGTCTTCTCAGACCAGTCACTCACAGTACCCATGGGGCATGGGTTTGCCCTCAACCACAGCTCGAATCTACGTCCTTCCTTCGTGGTGCACTGTCATGGTATACCCCCTGTCATCAACGCGACCATAGATTGCTGCCCGCCCCCTTTGTTTTTCATGGCTTGAAGCCATGACCCTCCTTCGTGGTGCACTACCATCATCAATGTGGCTGGCGATGGATGTCCACAACCTTCTCATGGCTGGCGAGAGCCTTCCACTGCAACCAGTTTCCACCGTGTTTTTCGGTCTCCCATGAAGAATGCAATCCATGTAACATTAGCGGAGGGTCCAAGCCTTGTTCGGTTCATCCTGTGCCCTCTGCGTTAGTGTTATAACCATGAAAGGGTTTGACATCATCAATAGTATATGAAACAAATAGAAATCAAGACAAACCCCTCGCTTGAATTATTTTGAAGGAACTGCATATAAAGAAGAAGGGTGTGTGTCTATTGTTGATCGTCGACATTCACCACTTCCCTTAGATTCCTCCAACTACCATTACATGATCATCATTCTTCATTGGAGCAGAATGTCATTGGGATTTCATCATATCCTCCTTTCTTAGCTCTCCGAAAACATATGAAAATGATTTGATTAAATAGAGAGAAAGGATATATTAACATGTCGCACAATCAATGTGGTACATTAATGAGTTTAATAAATGATCCCATTAATCTCCCAGTGGTGCAGTTACACAAGGAAGTGTAACATGCCATAAAATGGTCTAAAAACACACTGGACACTCCACTATCTGTCATTGGTTACAAAGAATGAAATAAAATAACTCATCGTGTTATTTAATTATTTTTTTGTAAAGTCCAAAAATTATAATTTTCATCCGAATTTTTCCGACCAAAGTTAAGCTTCCCTTAAGCTAAAGATGTGTTTCGAATTCAATGGTTCCCTTGGATTTTTAATCCATGCATTGATTCATAAGTTAGAAATCACCGCATACATGCTTATTGAACGTACCTTACAAGGGATCAAAAATTTGTTTTCGGTTCTCCAAGAATCAAAATCACTTGCCATCAATTTTCATAGACTCGAAATATTTTCATTTATTTAAAACAATATACATGGAATTTCTATGTCTTTACATAATATCATACCTATTAACTATTCATTTCCCAAAAAATTTAATCCCAAAATCCATCAATAATAATTTGAAAAATGAACAAATAATTTATTTTTATATTTAAAATTTAATCAATTTTTTCATATGTAATAAATAAATAATAACTCACATAGTGATATCAAATGGCCAATCCAAATTAATATGGTTGAAAACTACCACCTTTATCCAATTAGACATATAATATAAGAATTCCCCAATATTCATTTTAAAACATTTATTAATTTCATCCAAATTAATATAAATATATAATTAAATTCAATGTAGTAAAATAAGACGATGAATGTTAAAAATATATATTGCATACATACAATTACTATATCTTATGGAAAATACATTAAAAAATCACCTTTGTATATGTTTTCTTTGAAAATTATTCTAAGGACCATAATCTTTCTATATACTAATGTATCAAAATCAGAAACTAAAAATAGAAGATAGTAAACCAGAAATAAGATAAATCCATACCATAAATGGTTAAATAATACATATTAAATTTCTATATATAAGATTATGATGGTAAAAATATGATGGGAAGAGGTTCATAGACTCCCCCGCAACTCGCCTTCCCTGAGAAATCCTACTCACAAAACTAATTTATAATTTAAAGGAAAATATGACCCTTTACCCCATCTTTTGAAATCATGAAAAATAACACTCTCACTAAAATTATGGATATGTATACATACATCCATATCAATTAAAAACCATTTTGATTCCATATTTAATATTTTATTTCATAAAAAGGTTTTTTCACTCAAAAAGTACTTATATAAAACATTTTATCTTCATACATATGTTAAATATTACATATGTAAATAATATTAATATAATCATAATGATTTTACCTTATGAAAATCCATATGTGTAATCTTTTAGCAACACATAAGGATTTTCCCTTAGAGGAAGTTAAAATACATATGTTCTTATTAATGGGAAAGATATATGTCATTTGTAAAATATCGATAATATATATATATATATGTGTGTGTGTGTGTGTATAAATTTATAAGATATAATCTTTAGAAAAATTCTAACATCCCAACCAATGAGCTATTTAATTGATTCCCTAAGATAATTCTATACGTTTCCTCAATCGCTTCTCCTTTTATACAAGATTCTTCCAACTATTAGCTATGATATATGGGATGTGTAGTGGGATGACTATTCCCTCTTAATATAAAATAAATATATCAGAAGAAAAAATAAATATTCACATTGGAGTATAATAAATGAAAAACTGATCATGCATGAACAATATACAATGTACAAAAACATAGATATCCCAGGTAATACAATAACATGCATAATGATATGAAAAAATTACCCAATGTCTATCTACATGATAATCCTTGGCATCAGCACATTCTTGTTCTCCATAGATCCCATATACATGAGCAACATCACATATCTTAATCCATGATCCTAAACCTACAACCATAATGTCTGTTCGGGTACCAATGGTGACCAAAACCAGGTGTGAGATATTTTTAGCATGCCATAACGAATGGAATCTAATTAAATAATAATATTTATTATTAAATAATAATTAAATAGCTATAATAAAAGTAACAAAGTGGATTAATGTAACTTCAATCACATCATCATAGGTTTATCATGGAAACATTCCCAACCAAAACTACATCATCCTAAGATGGAATGTATCTAATCATTCCATCATGTATATATTATTAAAAAACATAATATATATGAAGGGATATCTCTGCATTGGTGTGGACCCAAGGCTTAATGACCAAGCATCCACATAATGATAATAATATAAGTTATACATTTAAATTATTCTAATCTCTAACCGATGATCATTTATAACAAATGGACTATATGCTAATGTATCATGAATATTAAGAGACTCTAAGCACAAGTATCATAAATAAATATAGGACTTCATTCCCACTTATCATAAATATGAAAGATGTATCATCCGATTGTATCATAATTTTGAAAGGCACATCACACCTCTATATCCTAAATAAAAATGGGACATGATACCCATGTATCATAAATATTATAACACCCTACAAAGATAAAGGGTTAAAAAACTAAATGATATGACACATGTCAACAAGTTTCACCTTCCTTTTCAAGAGCCTATGTGATTAAAACTCCAAATTTTAGTTTTCTTGGCCTGGAGTTGTGATCAGGATTGGTGACCTTCTGTGAAGTGTCTCAGGGTTTGTGTGATTGAGAACAATGTACATTGGAAAATACATGTCTTCGCCTATGGGAATTATCATTTGTTATATGACTCGTTCAGGCACGTGGGTTGACCCAAGGAAGGGGAACACATGAATGTGGGGAACTAGTGGTACATGGTGGTTATGGACCCGATGGCCACAGTTAAGGCTGAGTTTGTGTGATTTCACTGTGACCGAATTTTCACAATTGGTAGCATAGGAGGAACCCACCCTTAAGTGTAGTTCATTGCCTAGGATGAGAAGTAGCTTCCATAATGGGAACATTTTTCTCTAACGGGGGGGGGGGGGGTAAATATAACACACGATAATGATAGAGGGTCAAATGAAAAAATGATATGACTCACGTCAATAAGGTGCATCTTCCATTAGAGGAGCCTACATAATTAGAACTCCACAGTTATGCTTGTTTGGAATAGATTTGTGATCATGATAGGTGACCTTCTGGAATGTTTCTCAGGGCGTGTTAGTGAAACAAAGCACATTGGAAGGGACATGTGTTTTCCTATGGGGACATTCATTAGTCAGATGACCCATTCGATCTCATGGGTGGGCCCTATGAAGGGGACCATTTGTCTGCAGGGCAACTGGTGGTACCTGGTTGGAAAAGACCCCAAGACCATGTTAATGTGGGGTGATTGTACTATAATTGGGAATGATTTGACACATTTAAATTGTTTTATAAATTTGAAATCGGTTTAGTAAATAATATATATGTTAAGAATAATACATAACACTCTAGAAGTTGAATGCCCTGAAACAAGTTCCCACAGTCGGTGAATTATTACCTAATTTTGGTATGATCAAAAGAGATAAAGTCCTGAAATACCAATCAGGTTAGTATCCATAGATGTACTAGATATATAGACATGTTTTACATTAAATTGTGAAAATAAAAAAAAACAACAACATTGTGTCTCCTTTGAACACACTCATATAAATTTAAATATCCCTATAGTTCAATCATAAAATACAAATTTTCATCCTGAGAAAAATAGAACATAATAAAGGGGTGAGAACAGATTCTCAATAAGGATAAAAATATAGTGGAATCTATCATAAATAAGAATAAACATTTAAGGAAATGTATATGAAAAAAACAGGCATTTTAAACATAACCGTCAGCATAATATGGCAAAGATAAATCAAGTAATTCCATTTTCTTATTCACATGGATATTATACTAGTAAAATAATCACATGTAATATTAACTACTAATTTCATATTTATGGAATGCATAATTTTGGACATCATAACCACATAGTCCAGGACATATGACAATAATAGAAATAATGGTTTTTTCAAGGCCGTGTTCAAAGACATTAGTTTCTCTAATGAGGATTACTGATGCATCGAGGGCCTGTTGTGGGCCCCTCCCACAACGTATAATGTCCAACATATTCCTCTTAAGAAAATGGTGATACATAATCCAAACATTTGTATTAAAACTTTCATATGAAATGTCAATATTTTAACCACAAACCATGAATGGTATAAAAATAACAAATCCATGGTCAAACATAACTTATTAAATACAAAATGGATGATTGTATTATAAAAAATCAACCTCGATCAAGAATAACGAATGATATTTACATAGATGAAAATAATCTGTAAAACTATTTGTGAGAAATATCCTCTCTTTTCTTGAAATCATTTAAAAGTATCACTATTTATCGAGATACCATTTAAAATAGTTTTTTGAACCAAAGTGACCCATAAAACTTTGAAAATTTTTAAAAGGAATTTTAATTTTGAAACTCTCATGTTCATATAAATAAATCCTTAAAACAATTTTAAAACATGGAAATTAATGAGAATTATTTAGAAGAATAAATATTTATAACATTTGAAATGATATTATAGTTAGAGTTCCTAAAAATTGAGAGATATTAGAATGCTAATAATTGAGGTAATAAAAACGTTATAATATCATGATAATAAAGGGATTCATGATATATTATATCAATGTATAGTATATACACCATATAAATGTGAATTGGCACATAACGACAAAGAATTGTCAGTGGAATGTAAATTGAGATGGAATCCCTTATAATGATTGTATCCTTAGGTTAAAGATAAATCAATGAAATAACAATGTTTGAAAAATATTAATACACTTAATATTATTGGATATTCAGTGTAAATAAATAAGAGTACATTCATATATATTCGTGAAAAAACAACACCAATGAATTCGATGTTTGACTCAATGAATGGAAATTGAGTTATGATTACTCTTATCAAGTTCATATTGTTGACCTGAGAATTTATCAATGGAGTGATGATGTGTATCATAATTATATCCACACATAGGGGAGTGTAAATTACTACATAAATAAATATATAGTTATTCTACACATAATTTTAGAGTAACATAGTCTATGATGCTTGCATAAATTTAATGAGTGGAAATTGAAATTATAAATTCCCTTCCAGATTTGGTAACATACGAAACATACACCCCATAAAATAAGGATCACACAATGAATATGTAAATACACATATATAATTGTATATTAGAAAAATAATAATATCGTGGGTAATACATACACCACACAAAAGGAAATAGTGAAAAATATATCATGAATCTCACTAGAATAAGAAGTGAGATGAAACCCCCTTCTCTTGTACTTTTCCTTAGTTAGGTTTATGTCAAAATCTTGTATAATAGATAAATAATAATTATTAAATTATAAAATAACCACATTTATAAATATGACATCATATACGATCTTCTAAAATTGTTTTGTTAATAATATTTCAGTAGTATTATTATTTTGGGGGTTAACTGATTCGTTTTACTTTATATGTTTTGTTATTTAATTCATGTTTTTATGTATATTTTGTATTTAATTCATATCCAGAATTATATTAAGTTCTTAAAAATTATTTTTAATCGTCAAATTAATAATATTCTTGAATGGTTACGATGGACATGAAATCTCATCTCGTCGTCGAGATGGTCAGTCATACATACGGACACACGACAACATCATTCTCTTGATAGAGGAATATTATATAATTGTATTATGTATATAGAATAATTAACATGTTATATATATTTTTTACATAAATTATACTCATTATTACACCCATCCAAATAATGAAGTGTTGAATAACAAACTATATCATGACGTGGAGATGGTAAGTCGTACGTTCACACGTACGGTGACATTGTCATTCATAGGAAAGATAGAATAATGAATATGGTCGTACCATATTAATAATAACATATCAGTATCAAGAGGGTACAATATATATTATTTTTGTATTGAAAAAACAAAGAATGAGGAAGTTGAAGAAGAAAATAACTTTGAAATAGGAGATGAAATAATTACCTTTTTTCTAGTGTTTCCTTTTGGTTTGAACAAAATGGATTCATAGGATGGATTTCTGATCAATGTAAGGATATTATATTAATGTGATAGTTTTTGGGAGGATATTTGAGTAAGTTTTGGCAGTGCCAAATGGATTTGGATGTTTGAATTTAGAGAAGGGTAAGTACCCTTTTATAAGATATGTGAGGGGATCTTCAGCAAAAGCTTGAAATATTATTTTATTAAAAAATCATTTTCATTTTATAATGGCTAAAATGGATTTATTTAAATGATATGGTGGGTATGGGACAAAAAACACTCAACTAATAGGTTTTAGGCATTTTATGGTCACCACAGTATCCTTCTCCTTTAGAATTAACTCTTACTTAAATATTTTAACTTTTACCATGTCTTCTTATATTTTTAAATTACATTGTTAATAAACATATGATAAAAAGAAAAGTGAACATAAAGTGGTTCAGTATTGAATTATCTATAAGTATATATGACATTTGTATTAATATTAAATTTTTTGGAATATTTTATCATTTCATAAAATATTATTTGTGTTAAAAGATCATTTATGTCAATTTTGACACTATTTAGTATTTGGTTTTTGTGAAAGTCATTACAATCTGATTTCACCGATAAAAACATTTAATTAACCTTAACATGTAATATATACCTTTTAATATCGTGAATGGAATAAAAAGTTTCAATTTACATTTATTTTAATTTTTATAATATCAATTATTTAAATCTTTCATTAACAATGTAATTACTGTATAAATATGCATAAACAATTAAGGTAATGTATGAGACAAAAACATAAGAATTTTAAACCTAAACATCATCATAATATGAAAAAGATAAATCAAATAATTCCATTTACATATTCAAATGGAAATTATACTAGTCGAATAATAACATTTAATATCAGTAGATAATTTCATAATGATGGAATGCATAATGTAAGACATCATATCCACTTAGTGAAAGCCTCATGCCAAGACAACAAATAAATATTTTGTAAAGGTGTTATGCCACGACAATAGTTTTTCTCATGTGACCTACCGATGCATCAAGGGGCTATAGAGGGCTCCACCTATCACATAGTATGTCCAATGCATTCCTAATATGAACATGGTAAAACATAATATAAACATCAATTATCAATACTATTGTTGGCTTCTTCCTACCCTACGTGTCACTCCCTCCTTCCTCCACATAACTCTCAAATTTTATTCTCCCCGACTGTTCCAATTATCTTTGCACGACATCATTTGCTACCCCACACACGCTCTCCTCCGGCTCCCCCTCGAATAGTGTTTCGCGGCTACCACCATTCTCGAATCGGGTTTTGCGACCATTCCAACTTCCTTCTTGCGACATCGTCGGTTACCACCAATCATCGACACTCCGGCCCATGAAGAGTATTCCTCTTTTCATTTACACCACTGTCAACGGCATCTGCTCTAACTGGTAGCACAGTTTCCCCTATTGCAAATCGATTTAGGGTTTTGAGCTACCAGGTTGCTTCGGTATATATCTACGACACAGTATTCCAATTCTAGACGCAACTCCCTCGATGACATTCAGTGTCCAGTGAAAACTGTACCGGTACCTCCAAATAAGGGTGTCTTCCTTCTGGGTGGCTTCAACGTAGGTCTAACATTACTAATCAACTTCCTTTGGCCATCAGTATTACACTGCCCAGGTTTTGATTCTCTCAACTCGAGTTCTCTGTAATGAATATATTCAAATATTTCTCCATTCTACCATTTGATGTTTGAATGAAAAATTCCAGTAGTTTATTTCGACTCTATTCGGTGTAATTCCGCACATTAGTATGAAACTGCAGTTCATGTATGCATAAAAAACATACACTTCTTATCTATGGTACCTTCTACTGCTTGACTATAGAGATTCCTCAATTATTCCAAATTTGAGTCCACCTCTTGAATCATTCTATTTTAGATATGTTAGACAGATGTTTCTATTTATTTGATGTTTCTATAACTTTGGTATAAGAGTCGATTAGAGCAATAACTATGCATTTCATATCTATGAGTACCTTTTCTTGATTTATCTGACATTCAACATGAATATTTGAATATTTGAATTTATTTTTTCTCTGTAATCTTTATATGTTTCATTGAGGTTGGTATAAGTGTGGTTCATTTAAATAACAGTATAACCGTGGATTGCTATAATTCAAACATGCATTCCATGTCAATTGTATTATCAATATATTATAAATTGAATCTACGTACACAAAAACATCTTTTGGTTGCATTCTAAAACATGACAATTCAACATAAAGACAACAAAACAAAGATGCAGACACCGTCAGCATCGAGAGATGAAAGGTTGCAAAGGATACTTCGTATGGGAGAATGAAAAATTGGTACAACATTATTATATTTCCTTGAAACCATTCCATAAACGTACTTACTGATTTACAGGTTCCTAACTTCATAGGAAAATCACCCATGGAGGGCCATCAACTATGTTCTGCTGCAACATCTGATTCGTTGCAGCTGAATTCCAATTTGATCAGAGGAGCACGCATACTACTTTTTCCTATACCTACCAATGGTAAGTATATTTTAATTTTACCAAAATTTTAAGATACAGTCAATATATTAATTGTAAATAATGTAATGTAATTTACTCATGCTTCATTTCCATTGACATTGGTTGTAGATTCGGGATCATCTGTGCCAATTAGTGTTAGAAGAAGCATTAGAAAAGGTTGTAGTAACAGTATTAACTGTAAGTATCTTACTGTTTCAATATTAATTTATATATAATCATTACAACTATGTTCATGAATTATCTACTCACCAAAGGAGGATCATGCATATGAATTTCATCTTTATCTTCAAATGGCGAGTCATATTACACAGTCAAAGAACACTGACTATATTTATTTATTTTACTTTGTGGTAACATTGTATTGGTTATCAACTGTTAAATTTCATTGACAGTTCATCATGGTTGTGGATCTTCATCAACATGATCTGTACCCGGTAGAAAGAAAAAATGTATATCACCAATTAATCAGGAAAATTATGACCCCTCTGGTAACTACTCCATCATCGTATAGTTCCGAAAAACATTCACATATTCTCTCATGTGTATTTAACATTTAAAATAAATTTGTATTGCTTTTTCTAGGTGTAATGACTGAGGGAAATATACCCACTTACCCTTCACATGACTTATTAACAGAGTATGCACCAATCACGCCTTCAAATGATTTTGAATTGTCATAGGGTGTAATTTTTTAATTACTATTTAAAAACAGATACTGTTTTACTTCTTCAACTACTGGTAATAGTGCTTATATTCCCGATATAGGTGTGATCTATATTCTAATCATTATGTATTCTCCTTTTTTATCCATATATATAAATATCCATTCTTTCGGTATTTCAATGAAATTCGATTCCATAATTAACACTAGAAAATATGTGTCAGCTTTATTGAGTCATGTCATTTCAGAAATAGATGTATCAACTAGTGAAATCAACGCTGGAATTACTCATCGAAGAGACTATTCAGGTTTGACCTACTATATAATCATTGTTTACTTTACAGGTATTTCGTATGAAAATACTTACAAACTAAATGAAAATACTACTGCAGAAATAATGAAACTACTTCACATTGCGGAAAATTTAGGTCAATGTATTCTTTTTACCTTCTGGTAGAATGTTGTTCAAGTCATCACAATTTTATGTAATTTATAATGCCAAGTTTATTAACACCATTCAGTTAACCATTACTCACCAACAGAATATTTGAATAGTGGATATCCCTCTAATGTATGCCAATACTATGGTTCTATCTTTTGGTTTGATGAGACAAATATAAAATGAATCCCAAAAGAAAACCCATGATTTGGTATATGTTGCATGCTTGGTAAAGTATCTTTGCAATTACTACCTTTTTGTCCTCTGTACCTTCAAACGTTAGTCTTCAATCAAAACTCTATGGAGGAAAGAGCATTCCAGGAATATATGCATATTTAAAATTATATGTTTGAATTCAGGTCAATGCATTGTAAGGTTGATAGATCATTCAATAATGGAAGAGCTCCAACTATATTCAAATTGAATGGACAGAACTACCATCACATAGCTAGTATGTGTCCTCCTGAGGGACAACCACCTTTGTTTGCCCAGCTATATGTTTATGATACTGCAAAGGAGCCTCAAAACCTGATTCTGAACGTTAGGTAATATTTAACATGTAGTTTTACACATTTATGGGACAGTCATATTTTCACTTCACTCTTAATTTAATTTTCTTTGCAGTTATGATGGATAAAATTCAAACATGGTGATCGATTATAATATTGTTGTCAACTTACAAAATATGCTTTATGAAAAAAATGATTTAGGTCGTTATTTCAGAAGTGAAATGGATGTTTTTGATCGTCAAGACCATGCAAACATAAATTTGAGCCTTCTTAAGGGAAGACAAAGAGAATCAATGACATAAATCATTCTTACCACTTCTGATATTGCAATGCTTATTGTCGGTGACATTGAAGATCTCAACTGTGAAAGAGATATTAACATGCAAAGCAAAAGGGGTGATTTGCAATGGATTGATGATAATCATCCCTTGTGCCTTCCATTACAATATCCACTTATTTTCCCAAATGGTCAAGATGGATATGTTGACCACATTTTGCATCGATATACATCTATAATTATATATAGAAAGGTTCGGAATGTAACATTGCGTGAATACTTCCCCTATCACTTGTAGTGTCGTTCGAGTGATATGTCAATCTTACAACATTCAAGAATACTTTTTCAACTATTTATTATTGATGCTTACACAATAATAGAGTCTCATAGAATATCCTTCATTCGCTTCAATCAAAAATGCTTAAAAGTTGAGTTGTACAGTGGGCTGCAAGATTATTTTCTTCGAGGTGACCATGATGGTCATGTATGTCGGAAGTGAATCATTTTAACATCTACATTTACTGGTGGTCCTAGGTATATGATTCAAAATTTCCATGATGCAATGTCAATCTGAAATTGGGCAGGATATCCGGATCTATATTAACGTTTACATGCAATCCCCTTGGGCCTGAAATCACTAGATATGTATCACATAACAATCTTCTCCCTTCCGATTGTTCTCACATTGTATCCAGAATTTTCAATATTAAGGTTTAGCAGTTAATGAAGGGTTTTTGAAACTGATGTTTCTTTGGAAAGTCACGTACAGGTACCTACTGTAATACAAATTATTTTATGAGACATAATTTATCTTATTTAATGAATCTTATATTGAATTGTGTCATCTATATCATTATATTTTGTGTAGTCGTTCGTATAGTGTAATTTCAGTAACGTGGACTGCCTCAAATACACATTTTATTATTTTTATGTAGAGAGAGAAAAGTAGGTAGTCCAGCTTGCATTGAAAAATGTGTTTCTGCTGAAATCAAAAATAATGGTGATATCCCAAAACATCATGAGGTTGTTAATATGTTTATGATACATGGACCTTGTGGTGATGCAAATCGTAGATCACCTTGTACGAAAAATGGAAAATGTACTAAATTTTTCCCAAAAAAAATTGTTGAATGTACAATAGTTGATGATGATGGATATGTTCTATACCGACAAAGGGATGATGGAAAAACATTCATGAAAACTGGTGTCCCAATGGATAATCAGTTTGTTGTACCATATAATCCTTTCTTGCTAATGAAGTATCGAGCTCATTTGAATATTGATGTCTGCAATAAATTTGGTTCCATCAAATATTTGTTCAAGTACATTAGCCAGGGTAATGACCGTGTAACATCGGCTTTGTATGAAACCAACACTAATGCACTTTCAGACAATAATGCCGATGAGAATAAAATGTATTATGATTGACGATACATCTCTGCTTGTGAGGCCTCTTGGAGGATATTTTCCTATGATATCCACTATAGATATCCTCTGATTGAAAGATTGCATTTTCATTTACCAGGACAATATAGTGTTACATACACTGACACTGATCATATCGAGGATGTGTTACATAAGGGTAACAATTTTCAATCAATTCTTACGGAATGGTTTTAGGATAATGTTGCTTACCAGGAAGGTATATGTCTCACATTTGCAGAATTCCCAACAAGATTTTTATTCCACCAACGTGAAAAAATATGTTGTCCAAGAAAGTAGGGGTTCAGTATCAGTAGACTTTATTATGTGTCACCGACAACTAGAGAGCAATAATACCTTCAATTAGTTCTCACAATGATCAGAAGTGAAACTTCTTTTGACAGTACTAAAACTATGAATTACATTTTTATGGAAATTTTCATGAAGCAAGTTCTACATTGTGACTTCTTACTGATGACAGAGAATTTATTGAAGCAATCAAGGAGTTTTCAACTTGGGCTAGAGGCTAGTCTTTGCGCATAATTTTTTCCATCATTCTGTTCTCAAACAATATGTCTCGCCCAGACACTGTGTGGAATGAAACATGGTAGCTCCTCAGTGAATACATTCTCTATGTGGAAAAAATAGGCTACAAATGACTGGTATATGATTTCTAATTGATGAAAACATACTATGTGACCTATGTAGTTTCTATTTCAGATTGTTTTTAATCGTTAATTAATTATAAGTACTAATTAATTAACAATATTTAATTATTCCATTTATATATGTCACTCACAGATAACCAAAAACAGATGAATGCTTTGCTTGAAATAGAGAAGCTACTATAGAGTAATTGTAGATCTCTTCATTCTTTTCCACCAATGTCGGTACCTGATTCTGAAATTGTCTCTCAAAGAAATAAATTGGTTTCTGATGAACTTAATCATGACAGATAGGCTCTACGGAATGAGTATCTGACGTTGCAAGGTAAACTAATTGATGAACATAATGAGGTGATGACTACCATTATGTCTTTGTTAACTGCATCTGCTGGAGGATTCTTTTTCTGGCATGGTCATAGATCCACAAGTAAAACTTATATTTGGAACGTATTGACATCTTTACTATGGTCATAAGATGATATTGTTATGGCTATTTCATCCCGTGGAATTGCTTCATTACTGCTACCTGGTGGGAGAACAGCGCATTCAAAATTTCGAATCCCAATTTCTATTTATGAAAACTCTATTTGGAGTATTCAACAAGGCAGTGATGTCACAAATATTATACTATTAAAAAATATTATTATTTGGGATGAGGCACCAATGATTTATAAGAATTGTTTTGAATCTCTTGGTCGTACTTTAAATGATATCATGTTGGTAAAAAATGATAATGCTGCAAACATTCCATTCGCTGGAATAACTATTGTGTTATGTGGGGATTTCAGGAAAATTATACCTGTCGTACTAGGTGGCAATAGAAATTAAATTGTTGCTTCAATTATAGATTCTTCATACTTGTGGAAACATTGTCGTGCTTTAACACTGACAAGGAACATGAGACTTCTTTCCAATTGTTCTACAATTTCAGATGAGGTTGTTGAATTTTCCAAATGGACTTTAGAAATTGGCGAAGGTAGCATTGCACAACCAAATGATGGTGAAACCCCAATTCCAATTCCAGCCAGATATCTTCTTGCTTTGACTAAAGATCCTATTTCTTAAATTTTTTAAGATACTTATGCCAACATCGTTAGTAACCATTCTAATGTTAATTATCTTAAAGACTGTGCCATCTGAGCTCTAACTCGAGATATTGGTGAAGAAGTAAATGCATACATGATGTCCATCAATTATTATAAATACAATGATTATTTGAGCTCAGATTAAGTTTGTGATGCAAGTTTTGATATAGATAGGCTGGAAAACATTTAATCATCTGAAATGTTAAATGGGATTAATGTATCAGGGATGGCTACCCATAAAATTACACTCAAAATTGGGGTTCCTGGCATGTTTCATTGAAATGTAGATCATTCTATTGGATTATGTAATTGGACTCTCATGATTATTATCCACTTTGGTGACCATGTCATCAGACTAATAATTCTATGTGGCTGTAATTCAGGATATATTTATTTCATTCCATGATTATATATGACACACTCAGACTTTTGGTGGCCTTTCAATCTACAAAGAAGACAATATCCTTTGACTGTTTCTTATGTTATGACAATTAAAAAAATTCAAGGACAATCACTGTCTTCTGTTGGGTTGTATCTTCAAAAACCTGTTTTTTGTCATGGTCAATTATATGATGCTCTATCTAGAGTCACATCACTATTAGGATTTAAAATAGTAGATGGTGATAATAATCCCACATCTCGTGAATCAACACAAAATATTTACAACAAAGAAATATTTCATTGATTGTGATAGGTATATGTAAAATTATGTGTTAAATTTTGAATGTTTGGTTCTGCTTAGCATATTTATGTCTGATTTTATAAAACACAATGTTTCTGATTATTATCTGTTCATAGAGAAAATAAAACAGCAGACTTTTGCAAATATGTTGCGATCAATTTCCCCTTTGAATTATATTAAACCTGAGTCCAATGAGACATTGAAAATATAAGTGCATATTTTGAATTTGTGGTGCAACAGATCATCCTGGTACTCCAATCATGTTTTCGCGATTGATATCATTTTTGGAGATTTACTGGTGAATTCAGAGTTAAATTATACTACATATTATCTATATTCTAATTTATTTCTCCATTCATTGAAATTACACCAAATAATTTTCACCTTCAATAAATGTGTTTCATAATTTGAGATTCTTTTATATTGATTTCTGCAGAAAGCAAAGATACACTGTACTGTTACAGGATGTCAAATTCTGTCTAAGTTCAAAAATATATTGTGTGAAGGGATGTGCTATTTCATATAGAACTTGTAGATAGCTTCTAATCAATGTACCTACATAGGAACTAGACATGCATGTCAATTACTTTTCACATCAACAGTGCATGTCCGGCCATGTGATGCACCGCTACCACATTTCTGTTTCGATTTTACTTCCTTTGAAGACCTAATTCTGACAAATATTCTAGAACAACATTTAATAGGTAAAGGTTTATTGAAATTTCATTAACAGTTTATGAATGTTTCTACAGTATCAATGCTATTCAATATATAATTGTATGGATTAGTTTCAACTTTTTTTACCTTACAATTCACAAAAATTTGTTCTTTTTAATATGTTTTAAAAATTATTGGATATTTACGTTGCTCACATCCTCTTGAAGCATTGGGTTATTCCAATTTCAAGATGCAGAATGTCTTACATGCTGATAGGTTAGGCATTACAGCCTTTCGTTATCTTTCAAACACTGTTTATATTTAACACAATGCAGTGCATATTTTTCTGCAGAGGGTTACAACTTAAATGCAGTTTACGGGGTGACTATGCTAATCAGATGTCATCTTACTTGGAAGAAAATTTCGGTTCTTCAAATGTTTTTACAATGAAAGTTGTCAGGGTTAAGAAATTGAATAGTAAGCTCTCTAATAACCCAATGACATATTTCATTTTCATTTATTCAGTTCTCTTAAAAGTATTAATCCACTACTCGAACTGAATTCCTTTTAAAATTACTTTAAGACTCTCTTATACTTACAACTTCCATAAATGCGACGAAAATACTTTTCAATCCTGATATTGAAGATGTTGAATCATTCTGAAAAATGTTCTTTGGATACATGATTTAATTGTGATATTCATATATGATGTCCAATGTTTACTATATGTTAGATATACATATTATGTTTGGCATTTGACTGGGATGTTTCAATATTCAGATGTACGTTTATAATGGCATCAGAGTATCGAAGTCCAGCACCAACAAACCCATCTTCTTCCTTTACACCATTTCTGTATTGGTAAAATAAGAAAACCATTTCTGAAGTCAAGAATTTCGATCAGGTATGTAGTATACGACAAATTTACCATTTAATTTATGCACCTTAAAAATCTGGCTATACCAGTATAGTAATGTACTATGTCATCATCTACACTAATATCATTGTTGGACAGCCTACAATTTTCTTGATTTCCGTGACCATAAAAAAATTCAAACAACTCACAATTGGTTCTATGAATCAAGCAATTCTTGCATGAAAAAAGTGCTTAATGTTGACGGAAAAAATTGGTGCAACAACTGTAAGATATCTGTAACTTGGACTGTTCCTAGGTACTTATTTATTCATCTACTTAATAATTTATTAGTTATTATATATATCAATATTAGTTAGTTTTATTTATCTTAAATCTATTTGTAATCATATTTATAATTCAATATATTTAGAGTGCAGCTTCTTGTGAGTGATTCCATGGACTAATTATCAGTTGTACTATTTGATAAACAAGTAATGCAATTTTTGAGCAAAAAATCTTCAGAGTTGCGAGATTATTTGATTTAGGTACTACTAAATAACAAACTATCATGATTACAAAATATTTTGGCTTCAATTAAAATAACATTTTATATTTCTTCTTAAATAAGGCTGATTATGAGTACAGTTTTCCTACTGAATTGACTGTTTTCAAATCAAAAGAGTTTCTCCTGTCAATTGAAGTGTCAAATTATAATATTAAAAATCATCACCGTTCAGCAGAACAAAACTCATACAAGGTAATATTCATTACCGGCAACGAAAACTACATCACCAAGTTCAATGATAGCATCACAGAATTTCAGGTAGATTATACTATATATTCCTATTTTCATTAAAATGGTTAGATTGAAAATAGTTATTTTTGTTATTGATTATATACAGCATCGTCAATTCAGTGTCTATACAAATGTAAGTAGTGTGCATGAACATAATCAGGTACAATATAATCCATTATCATCATTTTTACTTCCATGCGTGTAAATAACATGCAACTAGATTAATTCTTTATTATTATATGATAGGAACATCAAAATTTTAAATAATTTTGACTCGGTGAAAAGACTGATTCTATATTTCAAACACCATCTGCAGTATCATCCTCTATTCAGGTATGTATATATTTTCCACCCGTTTAAATTTTGCTTTGAAAGCCTTTATTTTAATCCTACATTGTAATTGCTCCTACATCTGAGGCTACTTTTAACTATGTTATATATGCATAAAAACCTACTGAATTTTTTTAATGAATATGTTATTGATCAATCTCAAAATATCTCACCTGTAAGTGTTGGTGGTCAAAGTCAGGCAAAAAATATGGCAATCCGAATGAAGGATAAATTAAAAGATAAGACAGAAAAGAATGACTGATATGTTCTTCAGATATAAAAGGTAATACAAATTCATGTGATTGTATCTTCTAATTTCTTTTCTGTAATTTGAGTTAGTTTATTCTTCCAATATTACAAATCAGCTTTCAATTTTAGTATTTTAGTGTTGTTGGGAGAATGGGCAAGGCAGGGAGGGGTAGAGTGGGGGATGGTCGGGGCTGGTGGGAATGGGGCTGTCCAGGGATGAGGGGCCTGGTTTGGTTGGTGCTGGGTAGGGGGGGTTAGTTGGAAGGGGAAGGTGCTGCAATGTAGTGGCAGCAGATACTGTTATGGGGGAGGGGAGGCATGGAGTAGGGCAGGGGGGTGGAGGGGAGGGGCTGGGCATGGGTGGGTGGAGGGGAAGGGTAGGGAGGGGGCCTAGTGGGGGCTGGTGGGTAAGGGGGTCCTGGAAGGGGCTACTGGGAAAGGGGCTAGGTAGGGATGAAATGGTTGGTTCAGTTGGTGCTGGGTAGGAGGGGGTTGAGTTGGAAGGGGGAGTTGATGGGATGTAGTGGTAGTAGAGGCTGCTAAGGGGGGAAGGGAGGAAAGGGGATAGGCAGTGGGGGTGGACGGGAGGGCCTGGGCATGGGTGGGTGTGGTGATGGGCAAGAGGGATGCGGAGTTGGAGGGGAGACGGTCTGGGTGGGGGGTTGAGCTGGGCAGGGGGACGGGCCTGTGTAATGTATTTTAATTAAGTTTCTGCTTAATATATACTGGTTTTTTGATCATTGATAGTGAAATATGTTCACTTATTAATTATTTTTAGGATTCTCTATTTTTAACTTTTGTGTGAAGGTTCGATAGCAACTTGGGGTGGGGTGTTATTCAAGGAACTCCATATACATATTAAAGGTGTGTGCTTATGTAATGTTATGAATTACATTTTTATTTGCTCATTGAAGGGTCTATATGAATTACATTACACAAGACATGAATTTTGGTTATCGAACAACTTGATTGTTTGACTACAAAAACCAATCCTGTGAGGTTATTCCTGATTTTCTCTTATGCATATTTGATATATGAAATAAGTTATTGTAGTGTGTTAATTATATTAAAAGTTAAAAACTGTAAAGACTTGAAAAATTCAAGGAATTTTTTTTCATAAATTTTTTAGATTCTTACAAGAACACAGTCTCTAACGACACCTGATTCTAAGGCCCGGAGTGTCCGGAATCATTCTCCGAAGTTTGGATCGGGTACGTTCAGTGAACGAATGAGCGGGTTTTTCTAACTTTTGAACCAGTGCTCGGAATCAAATTCTGAGGGCACCGATGGAATCGCAGTGACGGTATTTTCTTAGAAACTCCTCTTCTGGAGTTGTGTTTTCTCGGGTGTGGTTTTTAATTTTTGGGATTATGGTTAAGAAATAAAATAATTAGTACGGAAAACTTTATTTTATTTCACTTAAAGCCACTTGAAAGCCACTTAAATCTGCTTAAGATGAGTTGATGCGGATAGGGTGCTATCCAAAAATATCCTACCCTCTTGGTAGGATATTTGTGAGGTGGGGCCCGCACGAGCCCCACCGTTTATTTTCCGCTAAGTAATGCCCCCTCGAAAACCCGTCATTATGAAAGTCAACTGACGTGTTTTCTTAAATTCTTAACGCACCAATTAATTGGGTGGTTTTATTCATTGAAATAATTCTATGAATTAATTTAATCATTTCTTAACCTGTTTACAATCCGTTGGCGTAATGATAAAATAAGAACAACGCACGACTTCTTGAGGATTGCTCGTTGAGAGGTTTTGACAAATTTTGTGCCTTCATCCTCCTTCGCAAAGAATGCGAAGAATGCGAAGAATGAGAATAACGCCATCACCCTCGGAGGTTGACGATGCTTCTTCTAAGACGTTCTTCCCCGCAATGATCTTCGATCACCAACTGCTTGAGATAGGAGATTTCAGGTTTCTTCTATTAAATCTCTTTGTGGGTTATAACAACATCATGGATTTAATTAATATAATTATATCTACATGTTCTTGAACCTCAGAGTTCGTCGACGCGACACCGTATTCCGCGACGATGCGGCGCCCTTCCGCGACGATGCGACACTCTTCCGCGATGACGCGACACCCTTCCGCGACGCGACGATCACCACCTTCTGGGACGATCAATTCCGTGAAGAACGCGGGCTCGACGACTACGGCAAGGTAGGGATTTTTTATTTGAGAACAATCATTAATTCATGTGATGGATTCTTTTATAACAAAGAACCGAAATCAAGTTCAATTTTAATTCTATTAAAATTGTGCCTTGCTTGTTATTCATGTGTTGAATATTTTATTCCCGATTGTTATCACCTAACGCGGAGGGTGCGGTCCAAACAAACACGGCACGACAACCCTCTGAAATTCTTCATTGATGTGAAGATTGGAGGGCGACAACCAATCATGACGCAGAGGTGATTCGTTGTTTCCGCAGTGAAGTACGGGATCCGGGATGAGCTACTGCGCAGACGGAAACGAAATCGGACCACCGGAGCAACTTCGGTGGCCCGCGGAACCCACTGGCGGCCGGAGGCGGTGGCACCCCGGCGCACCGCCAGACAGGGCAGTCGCGGCTGAAGCCGCGGTGGCAGCGGCCAGCGGACCCACGGCCGCGCGGGTCCGGCATACATGGGACGCGGCTTTACCGTGTCCGCTGATCCAGCGCGGCCCCACGCAGGGTCGCGGCACCTTCATCCCGCGGGGGCAGCGCCCCGTGGCTCCTTTGCTCGGCCGCTCGGCCGAGCCGAGCCGGGCCGACCCGACCGGTTGGGTTGCGCCCTGGCCGGGCCGGGCCGACCCAGGGGTGTCGGGTTGGGTCGGTCCGGGCCCAGACCCCCAGTCTTCGGACCGTTTTCGGTCTTTTCCCATAAGTTGAGCTACATGCCTCTGAACGACGCACCGTCAGCGGCGATGCGATTCTTGGATCGAGACTGTCGTTTCAGTATATCGCACTTAAGGTTTCGGAATACTTTGGGTTCGGCCGGGTTGGTTCGTACACGAAACCAACTGGGCCCTCGGAGCGGAAACACTCATATCTTGAGCTTCAGACGTCTGATTGACGTGCCGTCGACTTTGTTGAGTTTCTCTAAGTGAGACAGATCTTTTGGAATACTCCACCCGATGTTTGGACGTAGGTGGAGTATGGTCGGGTTTGTTTTTCCTTAAAAACCAACCTGGCCAAAGGGACGAAGAAGCCAATAACTCTTAGACCGGGCGCCCGATTGACGCGTCGTCTGTGACGTTGAGTTCTTGTTGACGATATGGAACTTTTGGATACATCAACTCTGGACTATGTGTCAGTTGATGTATCACCCTCTCGCCTCGTGGAGCAGAGCCTCCTAAGCGAGCATGCTGTGTGCGGGGACCCTAGAGCTGGCTGAGACTGCTACTATGACGACGACGACTGTACAGAGATCCTTAGTGGATTTGACTGCGATGATGATGAAAACAGTGCGGGAATCCTCCGTGTTTTTGGCAGTGACCTCTACGGTACATCTTGGGATACATCAACTCCGGACTACATGTCAGTTGATGCATCGACCTCTTGGCTCATGGAGTGGACCCTCCCGGAACGAGCATGCTGTGTGCGGAAACCCTAGAGCCAGTTGAGACTTGACGACTACTGATCGAACGACTCAGTGTGTTATGGATAGCCCAGTGGGAAGCGCTTGGTTGTAGCAGCAGACCCACGACGGAGGACTGCTTGGTTGTAGCGGTAGACCTGCGGTACTCAACAGAAGGAGTACCTCTAGAGGCTATGAGGGGGAGCTCTTGGATGTAGTGTAAGACCCACGATGGAGGAGAGCTTGGTTGTAGCAGCATGGGGGAGCGCTTGGTTGTAGCGGCAGACCCACGACGGAGGAGTGCTTGGTTGTAGCGGCTAACCCGTGGTACTCAACAGAAGGAGTACCTCTAGAGGCTATGAGGGGGAGCGCTTGGTTGTAGCAGCAGACCCATGGTGGGAAGCGCTTGGTTGTAGCAGCAGGACTACAGTACTCGATAGGTGGAGTAATACAGCAGTCCAAGGTTAGAGGAAGCGCTTGGTTGTAGCAACATAACCACTGTACTTGATGGAGAAGGAGTTTCCCAATAGCTTTGGGGTCAACTTCATGATCGATCCTATTTTGGTCATTGCGGGGTTTAGTACCTACCGATCCTTTGTGGGTCCTACGACATAGATGAATCAGTGGCTACATTTGATCATCTCTATCGTCTTACGAAGAACTATATCCTGTGTGAGCTGAATCATGTTTTGCTTTCCTATGTAGATTGTGTTGTGCTATCCTGTGTGGATTTACGTTTTTCGTTCCTGTGTGGACTGGGTTGTACTTGAACTCGGATTTTGGAGCCGAGCGAGAATTGATGACTTCGGTGTATGTATGGCCATATACCTAAGCCATGTCGGATGTTACTTCGTGATTGTATCCTTCCATTGTGATTTATCCTTTGTGGATTCTGGGAGACCTTCGGGGGTCTCGAGGTCTCTACTGAGTAGCTTATACTCAGCCATGCACGGGCTATGCCCACACTACATTGTGTTGGTTGCAGACGACGGACAGCGCTGATCGTGATTGAGGCTTGCGGAGCAGGATGGTACCTAGAGGTGGACCACTCGGCGGGACGTACTCGGAGCGGTCGGCTGGACCCGATGAGCAGTGGAGGCTATCTGTACCCACCCTTCAGGTGGGACTTCTAGTGGACGGATCGACGTTGCGGCCTTACCTTTCAGTTTCTGTTTTTCCCCTTTCAGATGTACTTTACAGTTGGGCTTATATTTCCGCCCCCTTTACTTTTCCGCACTTACTGTTGTACCATCTTTTACTTAGTGTTTACTTTGCCTGCTTTCTTACTCTGTTGTGCTTGTTTACTTTACAAAGGCAATGCCTTCCCTTTTTACCGGGATTTACGCCTTGGTGCTAGTCGCCAGCCCCTGGCCTATGGAAGGCGGGCTTGGGGTAGTCACGGCATGGACCCCGAGGACGGGTCGTGACAAATTAGTATCAGAGGTGGTCGGTTCTACCGCAGACTCTGATCTTTCTTCTATGTGAAGAAATAATGTTTAGCGTATTGGGTATGTTTATCAGTCCAGGGAGTCCAGTGTTGGTGCGGCGGCCGACGTATCCGTACACCAGGACCCTGACTTCTATTTTCCGACTTAATGTACGAAAACATTGATTGCATTTGTGTTTCAAGATTTCTTTGTGATTACTTATATCAGCTCACCAGGTATATTGTTCTGACCGTGGTGCACTTGTTTCTTTTCAGGATTGCCCCACGATGACAGCCAGCTAGGGTTATGAGAGTTGTGCGTGACAACAGCCCGCTGAGTGACGAGGCCTCGGTATAGGGCCCTTTGACAGCACAGGCACCAACGATACCTCTACCCGCCGAGCCACCGATGCTTCTAGCCCCAGCCGCTAACGATGCACGTCGCCTTAGTGCACTGCATGTGTTCCAGCGCCAGCGACCGCCCAGGTTCCTCGGGGAGACGGACCACCAGGCAGCCGAGGACTGGCTGGAGGTGATTGGAAGAGTTTTCCGGTTAGTGAGGACACCGGCAGACCTTATGGTGGTCCTTGTAGTGATCCTCCTGCATGCGGCAGCAGGCAGATGGTGGAGCGTGATTCTCTAGGTGCACGACGAGGCATCACTCCTTTGGACGGACATTGAGAGCCTTTTCGCTCAGAGTTCATCCCAGCCACCCTCCGATCGGTGCGCATCCAGGAGCTACTACAGCTGCAGTAGGGCAGCATGACAGTAGCCCAAAATGCGGCGAGGTTTACCGATCTCTCACGGTATTCCATGGGCATGGTACGAGACCCTTTATGCAGGGCCCAAACCTTCGATCAGGGGCTCAGGCAAGAGATCAGAGCTTCATTTGTTTCTCACAGCATTCCGACACAGACAGGAGTGTTGGAGAGAGCCCTCTTAGTGGAGAGTTTCCTTGCTGAGCAGTCTCCAGCAGAAGGACCCACCACTAGCCGGCATGCAGCAGAATCTTCTGCAATGGGCTGTAGAAAGATGACGCAGGGGTCCAAGAGGACTAGACCTACCGGTGGTCGACTATGTGACAGAGGATCGATTGTGTGAGGAACCCGGGGTGGACAATGACTTACCATGAGCAGACAGTGTTACTCCTGCGGCGGGGTTGGTCACATGGCTCGTGACTGTCTGACCCGCTATATGGATGACCAGAAGATGAACGATGGACCTCCCAGGCAGAGGCAGAGGTTCGATCGAGGCGGATCACATGGAGCAGGAGACCGTGGTAGGGGATCTGGCCATGCAGCAGGAGGTGGACGACGCTTCGAGGTGTTCCCACCACCGCCACCAGGAGGTCCACCATGACCACATGGAGGCGGTGGACATGAGAGAGCTCAGCTTCAAGCAGCTGAGGCCTTCGATCATGGAGCTCTGGGAGCAGATGGACAGGAGCGTAACTAGTGGATACGGCTTTTGTACTTCTAGTTCCTTGTTGCTGTTGTGTAGTGTCTTTGTATTATGAGTTGCAATAAAAAAAGACGCATACCTTTGTGATGTTTGCATTCCTATCCTCTTTTGTGTTGTTACTAAGAAGTTCCATTTTAGATAGTTGACTTGACCCTCACCTGTGAGACATCTACTGGAGGAGACCCAGTTACCACACATTGATGCCGACGGTGTGACTCAACCTTTGGGGAGAGAGTAACGGTTGGATCTCTTGGTCATAGTGTCGAGGCGTTACGACGTCATCCTTGGTATGGATTAGTATCATCCATGTCGGGATTGACTGTATTAGGTGAAAAAAATGGTTCATCCAGGGGATGAGACTGGATTTCTCTTATCGGCAAAGAAGAAATCTCAGCAGCTCTTGTAGGACCAGAAAGGTCCAAGTCATCCATGATCGGATGAGGACAGCTCAGAGCTGGCAAAAGTCTTGTGCTGACAGAAGGCGGAGGCCACTAGAGTTCGAGGATAGCGACCACGTCTTCTGGCATGTCTCACCTCGACGTGGATTACAGAGATTTGGCGAGGTGGCTTATCGCCTGGATCTACCACCTCAGTTACACCGGGTTCACGACGTCTTCCATGTATCTCAGCTGAGGAGATACGTGCACGACCCGACACACATCATTGACCATGGGGAGCGGGACATTGATGATGGGGCGACTTTTGCGGAGGTCCCAGTGGTGATCGAGGATCGACAGGAGTGGGTCCTACATGGACGATCGATTCCTCTCTTGTGCATCAGATGGCAGCACGTGAACCTCCAGGATAGCACTTCAGAGCGGGAGGCTCAGATGCGTGCTCAGTACCCACTTTTGTTTCCCTAGTTTATGATGTATCTTTACGGGGACGTAAAGCCCTGAGGTTCGAGTGATGTAAAGACCCGAAAAATTCAAGGAATTTTTTTTCTTAATTTTCTTTGGATTCTTACAAGAATGAAGTCTCTGACGGAACCTGATTCCGAGGCCCAGTGTGCCCGGAATCATTTTCCGAAATTTGGCTCGGGTATGTTCAGTGAACGAACGAGCGGGTTTTTCTAACTTTGAACTGGTGCTCGGAATCAAATTCTGAGGGCACCGATGGAATCGCATCACCAGTATATGCATAGAAACGCCTCTTCCGGAGTTGTGTTTGCTCATGTGTGGGTTTTAATTTTTGGGCTTAAGGTTAAGTAATAAAATAATAGGTACAACAAACTTTATTTTATTTCACTTAAATCCACTTGAAAGCCACTTAATGTTGCTTAAGCTGAGTTGAAGTGGATAGGGTGCTATCCTAAAATATTCTACCCTCATGGTAGGATATTTGTGAGGTGGGGCCCGCACGAGCCCCACCATTTCTTTTCCGTTAAGTAACACCCCCGCGAAATCCCGTAATTATGAAATTCAACCGACGTGTTTTCTTAAATTCTTAACGCACCAATTAATTGGGCGGTTTTATTCATTGAATTAATTCTATGAATTAATTTAATTGTTTCTCAACCTGTTTACAATATGTTGGCATAATAATAAAATAAGACCAACGCACAAATTCTTGAGGATTGCTCGTTGAGAGGTTTTGACAAATTTTGTGCTTTCATCCTCCTTTGCGAAGAATGCGAAGAATGCGAAGAACGCCGTCACCCTTGGAGATTGACGACGCTTCTTCCGAGACGTTCTTCCTCGAAACGTTCTATGATCACCAACTGCTTGAGGTAGGAGATTTCGGGTTTCTTCATTTAAATATCTTTGTGGGTTCTAACAACATCATGGATTTAATTAATATAATTAAATCTACATGTTCTTGAACCTCAGAGTTCTTCGACGCGACACCGTATTCTGCGACGACGCGACGCCCTTCCGTGATGACGTGGCACTCTTCCACGACGACGCGACGCTCTTCCGTGATGCGACGATCACCACCTTCCACGACGATCAATTCCGCGAAGAACGCACGCTCGACGACAATGACAAGGTAGGTATTTTTTATTTGAGAACAATATTTAATTCCCGTGATGGTTTCTTTTAAAACAAAGAATCGTAATCAAGTTCAATTTTATTTCTATTAAAAATGTTCCTTGCTTGTTATTCATGTGCTGAATATTTTATTCCCGATTGTTATCACCTAACACGGAGGGTGCAGGCCAAACAAAAACGGCCTGACACCCCACTGCAGTTCTTCGTTGATGTGCGGATTGGCAGGCGGCGAAAAAACATTCCGCAGAGGTGATTCGTTGTTTCTGCAGTGAAGTACGGGACCCGGGAGGAGCTACGGCGCAGACGGAAACGAAATCGGACAACCAGAGCAACTCTGGTGGCCCACGGAACCCACCGGCGGCGCGGGTCGCCGGGGCGGCGGCGCCCCGGCGCGCCTCCATACAGGGTCGCCGCGGCTGAAGCCGCGGCGGTGGCGGCCAGCAAACCCGCGGTCGCATGGGTCCGACACACACGGGACGCGGCTTTGCCGCGTCCGCTTATCCAGTGCGGCCCCAGGTGGGGTCGCAGCACCTTCATCCCGAGGGGGCAGCGCCCCGCAGCTCCCTTGCTCGGCTGCTCGGCCGGGCCGAGCCGGGCCGACACGACTGGTCGGGTCGCGCCCTGGCCGGGCCGGGTCACCCCGAACCGGGTCGGACCCGGACCCGGGTCCGGTCGACCCGGTTCTGGCTGAGCCAGGGGGTTGGGCCGGGTCGGTCCGGGGCCAGACCCCCCGTCTTCGGACCGTTTTCGGTATTTTTCCCGTAAAATGAGCTACGGGCCTCTGAATGATGCGTCGTCCACAGTGATGCGATCCTTGGATTGATACGGTCGTTTTGGTATATCACACTCAAGGGTTCGGAATACTTTGGGTTGTGCCGGGTTGGTTCGGACACGAAACCAACTGGGCCCTCGGACCGGAAACGCTAATATCTTGAGCTTCGGGCGTCCGATTGACGTGCCGTCGACTTTGTTGAGTTCCTCTAAGTGAGATGGATCTTTTTCCATACTTCGCCCGAGGTTAGGACGCAGGTGCAGTACGGCCGGGTTGGTTTTTCCTTAAAAACCAACCGGGCCCCTGGGATGAAAAAACCAATAACTCTTAGACCGAGCGCCCGATTGACGCGCCGTCTACGACGTTGAGTTCCTGTTCACGATACGGAACTTTTGGATACATCAACTCTGGACTATGTGTGAGTTGATGTATCAGCCTCTCGCCTCGTGGAGCAGACCCTCCCAAACGAGCTTGCTGTGTGCGTGGACCCAAGAGCTGGCTGCGACAGCTACTATGACGACGACGACTGTAAAGAGATCCTCAGTGGATTCGACTGCGACGATGATGAAAACAGTATGGGAATCCTCCGTGTTTTCGGCAGTGACCTCTACAGTACATCTTGGGATACATCAACCCCGGACTACATGTCAGTTGATGCATCGACCTCTAGGCTCGTGGAGTGGAACCTCATGGAACGAGCATGCTGTGTGCGGAAACCCTAGAGCCGATTGAGACTTGACGACTGCTGATCGAACGACTCGGTGTGTTACGGATAGCCCAGTGGGAAGTGCTTGGTTGTTGCAGCAGACCCACGGTGGAGGAGTGCTTGGGTGTAGTGGCAGACCCGCTGTACTCAACAGAAGGAGTACCTCTAGAGGCTATGAGGGGGAGCGCTTGGTTTTAGCGGCAGACCCACGACGGAGGAGCGCTTGGTTGTAGCAGCATGGGAGAGCGCTTGGTTGTAGCGGCAGAACCACGACAGAGGAGCGCTTGGTTGTAGCGACTAACCCGTGGTACTCAACAGAAGGAGTACCTCTAGAGGCTATGAGGGGGAGCGCTTGGTTGTAGTTGCAGACCCATAGTGGGAAGCGCTTGGTTGTAGCAGCAGGCCCACAGTACTCGATAGGTGGAGTACTACAGCAGTCCAAGGTTAGAGGAAGCACTTGGTTGTAGTAGCATAACCACTGTACTTGATGGAGAAGGAGTTTCCCAATTGCTTTGGGTTCAACATTATGATCGATCCTATGTGGGTCATTGCGGGGGTTAGTACCTACCGATCCTTTGTGGGTCCGACAACTTAGATGAATCAGTGGCTACATCTGATCATCTCTATCGCCTTACGAATAAGTATATCCTGTGTGAGTTGAATCCTGTTTTTCGTTCCTATGTGGATTGTGTTGTGCTATCCTGTGTGGATTTATGTTTTTCTTTCCTGTGTGGACTGGGTTGTACTTGAGCTCGGATGTTGGAGCTGAGCGAGAATTGATGACTTAGGTATATGAATGGGCATATTCCTAAGCCATGTCGGATGTTACTTCGTGATTGTTTCCATCCATTGTGGTTTATCTTTTGTGGATTCTGGGAGACCGTCGGGGGTCTCGGGGTCCCTACTGAGTATCTTAAACTCACCCCTGCACGGGCTATGCCCGCACTATGTTGTGTTGGTTGCAGACGACAGACAACGCTGATCGTGGTTGAGGCTTGCGGAGCAGGACGGTACCTGGAGGTGGACCACTGGGCGGGACGTACTCGGAGCGGTCGGCCGGACCCGAGGAGTAGTGGAGGCTATCTGTACCCACCCTTTAGGAGGGACTTCCAGTGGACAGCTCGACATTTTGGCCTTACCTTTCAGTTGCTGTTTTTCCCCTTTCAGTTGTACTTTACAGTTGGTCTTGTATTTCCATCCCCCTTTACTTTTCCGCACTTACTGTTGTACCAGCTTTTACTTAGTGTTTACTTTGTCCACTTGTTTACTCTGTAGTGCTTGTTTAATTTACAAAGGCAATGCCTTCCCTTTTTACCAAGATTTATGTCTTGGTGCTAGTCGCCATCCCATGGCCTATGGAAGGCGGGCTTGGGGTGGTGATGGGCAAGAGGGATGAGGAGTTGGAGGGGGGGACGATCCTGGTGGGGGGTTCAGTTGGGCAGGGGGACGGGCCTGTGTAATGTATTTTAATTATGTTTCTGCTTAATATATACAGTTTTTTTGATCATTGATAGTGAAATATGTTCACTTATTAATTACTTTTAGGATTCTCTAATTTTAACTTTTGTCTGCAGGTTCTATAGAAACTTGGGGTGGGGTGTTATTCATGGAACTCCATACGCATATTCAAGGTTCATGATTGTGTAATGTTATGAATTACATTTTTATTTGCTCATTGAATGGTCTATATGAATTACATTACACAAGACATGAATTGTGGTTATCGAACAACTTGATTGTTTGACTACAAAAACCAATCCTTTGAGGTTATTGCTAATTTTCTCTTCTGCATATTTCATATATGAAATAAAGTATTGTAGTGTGTTAATGTTATTAAAAGGTAAAAAATTATAAACTATTCAGTACTCTGTGCTACAATATTTGGATTCCATTTTGTTTTAAAAATACATAATAATGGTTAGGGAAGGTTGGAGAAGAGGGGAGGGGAGGGGAGGGGAGGGGAAAATGAGGGCAGGGGGGAGGGTCCTGGTGTGGGATGTGGTTGGACAGGGGGGTAGTGGTGGAGGAAGGGGATGAGCAGGGGGGAGGGGTGGAGCTGGGTATGGGGTTTGGATGAGGTACTGGGAATTTGGGGTAGGTGACAACCTTGGCAGGGTGGCGGGGGTGATAGGAGCGGCTGCAAAAGGAAGGTATGAGGAGGGGGGAGGAGGAGGGAGGAATGGCTCGGGGAACATTATGGTTAGTGGGAAGTGGAATGGAGGGGATGGGATGGGCATGATATAGGGGAGGGGAGGGGAGAGGATGAGAAGGCAGTGGGGAGGGGGCTGTTGGGGGAATACTATGGCCAAGGGAGGTGGTTGGTGAAGTGGTTGGATAGGGGAATGGAGGGGAGGGACTGGCCGGGTAATAGGGGAGGGGAGGGTAGGATGAGGGAAGGCTGGAGGGGGCTTGTGGGGGAAGGCTTTAGCTAGGGTGGGTGGTGGGGGAAGCGGCTGGGGAGAGACTTGGCATATAGGAGGGGGCTGCCCAAAATACAGTTTGGAAAAGGGGGAGGGGGCTGTGCAAACGTAACAGTTTGCCGGAGGGAATTGGCTGGGTAGGGGGGAGGCAGAGGTGGGAGGGGGCTGATGGGGGAAGGAATTGTCTAGGGATGGTGGTGAGGGAAGTGTCTGGGGAAGGTATCAGAGGAGAGGGACTAGGCATTTAGGAGGGGGCTGCCCAGGGAACTGTTTGGGCAGGGGGAGGGGGCTGCATACGTAATAGTTTGGAAAAGGGGGGGGGGGAATTGGTTGGGCAGGGGGGAGGCAGTGGTGGGAGGGGTTATAGGAGCTTCTGAAAAATTGGGGGGGGGGGTGACATGCTACAATATTATCCACCGCTATTTTTCAATATGTACTGATTTTTCTATTAATTCAAATAGTACTGATTTTTCCTTTTCAAATTATTAATTTTTTGGTCTCACCTCACTACATTGCCCAATTTTTTCATATTTATATGTCTCATTTACTCACCTTAATGTCTAATTATATATTGCGGGGATCAATATAACTATCAAAAAACAAGAAAAACTGCTACTCTACATCAACGATACATTGTTGTACTTGGTGGATGTTGACTGCACATTCTGATGACATGAATTGTAATATGATATGCACACCCATAGTTGTTGAATATAATTGTTCCAATATTTGTTGTAAAAAATGTATCTGCTAATTATAATGTATTTTTGTTCTATTATAATGGTTAAATAACATTCCTTAGTTATTTTTCAATGGTGACATGAATGTGACAACTGATGTTTTTTTCGAATACAATCTTCTTTTACCATGTTATTGTTTCAATGTTTTCATATTTCAAGTATCTAGATATAATATTTTCATAATTTGTTTCTATGAATAGATTTATAATTTCAATACAATATTTATTATTCTCTATTGTTCAGTTCTTATTTTTCTAATGTATTTTGCAGTTCATACTTCATTTATGATTTCGTGCATATGCATGGGCGATGTACTAGTTTTTATTAAAACTAGAATATGAAATTCCAATATTTTAACCACAAAACATAATTGTTTTTAAAATAGCACATCCATATTCAAGAATTACCCATTCATTACAATATGAAAGATTATATTTTTTTAAATCAACCTCAATAGGTAATAATGTTGGATATTGACATAGATGATAATAATTGGTAAAACTATTTGAGAGAAATATCCCATTTTTTTAAAACATTTAAATGTAACACTATTTATCAAGAAGTCATTTAAATGATATTTTTTAATCAATGTATCCCATAAGACATTGTATATTTTAAAAAGGAATTATATTTTTAAAACATCAATGACTATATAAATAAATCTTTAAAACAATTTCTAAAACATGGATATTAATGAGAATAATTTAAAAGAATAAATCTTTAAAACATTAAAATGATATTTTAGTTAGAGTTACTTACCAAATGAGAGATTCTATAATAAGAATAATTGAGGTATTAAAAAAATTATAATATCATAAGAATAAATGTATTTGTGATATACTATGCAAAAGTAATGTATACACACCATATAAAAGTGAATTGGCGAATAAGAACAATGAAGTCCCAATGGAATGTAATTTGAGAAGAAATCCTTTATAAAGACTGTATCCTTAGGTTAAGGATAAATCAGTGACATAATTATGTTTGAGAAATATAAATATAGTTATTCATGATTGGATATTAATTGTAAATCAATCAGAGTATATTCATATATATTATTGTAAAAAACACCAATAATACGGATGTTTAATTCAGTGAATGGAAATTGAGTTAATATTTCTATTATCAAGTTCATATCGATGTCTTGAGAAGTTATCAATGGATTGATTATGTGTATCATAAGTATATCAACATAAAGGGTCGTTTATATTCCTACATAAAAAAATAAATCATAATTTCTCACATAATCATGGAGTTAAATTATCAATAATGTTTACATAAAACCCATGATTATAAATTGAAATTAGAAATTCCCTTACCGATTTGGTAACATACAAAACATACACCCCAGGAAAGAAAGATCATAAAATGAAGATGTAAATACCCATAAAATAATGTCTATTACATAATGAATACAATTGTGGGTAGTACATACACCACACAAAAGTAAATAGTTGAAAATATAGCATGAATCTCACAGGAATAAAAAGTGAGATAAAAAACCCATACCTTTTACTTTTCATTAGTCAGGGGTATGTTAACCTCTTGTATAAAGTAAAATAATTATTATTAAATTATACAAGAACAACATACATAAATATTATATCACATATTATATTTTATATTACTTTGTTTATAATATTTATGTAGTATCGTTGTTTCTTGTGTTAACTGATTTGATTTCCATTATATGTTTTTTTACTTAAGTCATGTTTTTTATGGATATGATTTATTTTAGTAATATCTAGAATGATATTATGTTCTTAGAAATTATTTTTAATTTTCAAATGAAAATTATTCTTGAATGGTTAAAATGGGAAATGAAATCTCATTGCGTCGTGGAGATGGTAAGTCGTACATATGCACAATCGACAATTTCATTATATTGATGGTGGAATCATAATTAATTAGATGGAGTATAAAAAATCATTATAATTTTATATTTTTTATTTACATCAATTATACTCATTATTATACACATCCAAATAATAAATTCTAAAATAAAAAACTACACCATGGCGTGGAGACGGTAACCTGTACGTACGAATTTATGGTGAGTTTGTCATTCATATGAAGGATAGAATAATGAATATGGTTGTAACATATTTATAATAACATCGCAGTATCTAGAAGGTCTGAGAGATATTATTTTTTTATGGAAATAACATGGAAATATGATGTGGAAGTTGAAATGTAATTTGAAATAGGATATGAAATAATTAACACTTCTTTAGGTGTTTCCTTTCAGTTTGGTCAAAAGGGTTCTTTAAGTTGCCTTTATGATCAATGTAAGGCCTCTAAGTTTATGTGAGGATGTTTGGATGATATTTAGTCTGGGTTTAAACAAGACAAATAGCTTTGGAGGATTTAAATTATGTTATGTTGAAGTACCCTTTTATATGAGAGGTGACAAAACTTCAGGAAAATCTGGAAATACTATCTTATTATAAAATCATTTTTGATTTCTAAAGGCTCAAAATGATTTTAGTTCGAATATATGGTAGGTATGGGTCAAAAAACTCTCAAAAATTGTTTTTATACAAGTTTAGATCACTATATTAACCTTATCATTTAGATTTAGAACTAATTTAAATAGATTAACTTTTCTCATATCTTACTATATTTTTATATTACATGGTTAGTAAAATTACTAAAAAATTCAAAGAGAACCTAAAGTGTTTAAGTAATGACATATAAATCATTATATAGGTCCTTTGGATTTATCTTATTTTTTTTTGGAATATTTAATTATTTACTAAAATAGTATTTATTTTAAAAACTCATTTATGTCAATTTTGACACAATTTAGTACATGGTTTTTGTAAAAGTCATAACAATCTGATTTCATTGAAAAAAATACATTCAATCAATATTAAAATTTAATATTGAACTATGAAATTCTTGTATGGCACAAAAAGTTTCAATTTACATTTCTTTTAATATTTATAATATCAATAATTTAAACTTTCATTAATTAGGTAATTACAGAATCATCATTGGTTCAAATATAAATTTAATTTTTTAATGTCTAAAAATTATAAATAAAATTCCAGGATGTATGAAATATTTTTATCCTCCTAATTAATATTTATATTCTAAATTATATTATGTATAACCTTACATTAAATATAGTTTAGTTAATAAAATTTGAATTTAACACTTTTAACTTTTCTTAAAATAACTAATAATCAGATTCCTAATCAAATAAAAGTTGTAAAAAAGGATAATATCTTATTAAAAGGTTTATTTTGGTCAAAATAAACAAATACAATAGAATTAGGATATGTGTTTGGATAATTATATAATCAATTTAACTTTTAATTACCCTATTTACTTTTAACCGTGTTAAATAAAATACAAAAGTAACTATTCACCAAAAAATATTTTCATACTATTGAACGAAATTTAACTAATGATGTTTTTTATGTAGATATTTTTATTAACACTCAATTCATTGAAGTGTTAAAATTAATTTTTATGGAAATTTGCAAATGGGCCTAGAATGTAACACCCCGAGATTTTATGAAAAATATTATTTTAATTTCATTAATGTCTTATGTTGTAATCTACACCAAGATTACCCTGTGCTATACGCAACACCGTATTAGCTTGCAGTATACGCAACACTATTCTTGAACCGTGTTACACGTAAATTTGATAATAGTTATTCTACGCAACATTGAGTATATATATATATATATTATGTGTATAAATAAAATATGTTTGGATTCTGTTATACGAAACAATGAAGGATTCTTTCACAACACGCAACCCTGACTTGGCTTGCATTACACGCAATCGTGACCTTCCACGATAGCGTGTGTTGTACGCAACACCATGTTTTGCTAAACAACGATATGCTATTAAGATGCTATTAAAACTAGCCGTTATAAATAGTAATAACCACTTTTTGAAATTTTGTAAATTTTATTTTTCAAAATGGACTTCATTTATGGATTCGGAGTATCGAATTTAGCCTAAGGTGAAATTTTGGTACTTTTCGGATAACATTCATATTCTGATGAATAGTGAAAATTACTAAATTTTAATTAAAAACAACTTTTTTAATCGAAATAATTAATAGTGATAAATTATTAATTTGAGTGGTTTTAAAGTATATTTAGAATATATTTTTACAATTCAATATAATGTTGGTCATTAGATGTAATTTCACATTTAAACCAGACATAAACAAGTGTCAATCTTTTGATAGATATTGTTTCTTAAAAACACGCTATTTGTTGTGACAGCGGAAATTAATTATAAAATTAATTAATGCAACTTATATGTTGGGAATTTTTTAAAATAGAAATCATTTTTTAATTCGGAATATCAATTATAGCTTAGGGTGAAATTTTGGCATTTTTCTGAAAAACTTCAATTTTTGATGAATAGTGAAACTACTAAGTGGTAGTTAAAAAAATTAATTTTTTCATAAATCTTAATTTTACCGCTTCTGTGAATGGAATTTTTCAAAAATCCGAGAGACACAGTTGATTTCAGTAAGTAAAATGTGGTTCAATGAGATGAAAATAATTTTTGGTGAATAGTATCTTTTTACTTTTATTTACCACGGTTAAAAGTAAATAGGGTAATTAAGGGTAAAAATGATATTAATATTACCCTAACACATGTCCTAATACTATTGGACAAGTGTATCTCGACTAAAAAAACCTTAAGTGTAAAATATTATCATTTAGGCCCACTTGGATTAGATTAGGACATTTATTATTAATTTATTTAAAGAAGGGTTAAAATAGTTAAAATCAAAGTTTAATAAGTAAATCATTTTTAATATGGGGTTATACAAAAGATAAATTCGACTATAAATATTCATTATAAAGATAAAAGGATTTCCTACATAATGGTATTTTATTTATAATTTTTAGACATTAAATAATTTAATTTATTTATGACAAAATGATGATGCAGTAATTATCTTATTAATGAAATATTGATAGAATTGATGTTATAAACACCAAATTAAATGTAATTTGAGACTTTTTATGAATTCCACTAATTTTCTAGGTTACTATGATATATTAGTGTTGATTTAATCAACTTGGTTCGAACATATAATTCTTTTATGACTTTCAAAAAAATCATATATCAAATAGTGTCAAAATTGGCAGAAAATAGTTTTTAAATCAAATATTATATTATTAATTGTTATTTTATTCCAAAAAATCTAAGGATCGGCCAAATTACTTAGATAAGGATATATATATTAATAATAAACAATGTGGGGTTCGTTTGTCATGTTATAGTAAGTGTATTAACCATATAGTGTAAGAAAACAAAAAGACACGGTAAAAGTTAAATTATTTAACTTAGAGTTAAATCTAATTGATAAGGTTAAAATAATTACCTAAACTTGTCTAAATCCTATTGGTTGATAGGATTTCGACCCATCCCAACTTTAGCTTCGAAATAAGACCCTTTGGAACCATTATAAACCGATTTTTACTTTAATATAAAATAATATTTTGAGATATTCCTAAGATGCCCCTCTCCTCCCTTATAAAAGGACACCTCCTCCCCCTCCTCCTCACACCAATTTGAGCATTAAAGCTCGGACAACACCTGCCAAAATCTCTTCTCCACTTCCCTATCAGCATCCTAGAGGTTCTGGTCTTCCTCAAAGACCAATTTTAGTGCCCTAGGAGGAGGTCTCAAAGAGGCGCTTCAAAGAAAAGGTAATTCCCGTTACCAATTCTTTCACCTTTATTTCTTCTTCCACTTCTTCTTCTTAGGTTGTTTCATTATGAAGTAATAACAACAGTACCACTCATATACTGATATGTTATTATACGTATGAAACAATCCTAATTCACCATCTATCCATCCTACGAAAAACGAAATCACCGCGCGTGCGTACGTACGGAATACCGTCTCCACGCCGTGGTGTAATCTATTTTCCGTCACCACCTTAATTGGAAGGGTATAATGATGTAATGAGTAACTATACATGATTATTATAAAGTTATATTGATACTGAAATAGTATACATACACTTCAACACAATTCCACGACCATGGGAACGATATAATCGCTCATGCGTACGTACGGACTACCGTCTCCACGATGCGATGAGATTCATTCTCCATGTTAACCATTTAAGAATGATTATAAAGTATATATAAGAAATAATAATGAAATATATGACATTATAAAGCTACTGGATTTATTTATATATATATATGTATGTCATCTACTTACTTCCATTCAAGACAATAAGGAAAGGAAAACAGCGTTCATGCGTACGTACGGACTACCGTCTCCATGAACGGTGTTTTTTTCATTTCATTTATCTTTCTATTATATATATATATATATAATGAATATATATGATATATAAATCATATTTTATATTCTGGAAGTATGTAAATCATGATATAAGTAATAATAATGTCAAGAACAACAAGTCAAAACACCTACGATAAATGAAACGATTTTACCCAAAACGCTTCTTTAACATGGAATTTACAAAAGAACGGGTAATATAAAGTCATAAGTGAACCATATATGATATAATAACAATGAATATGATTCTGGAATAAGTCAATAACATGATTTAAATCATTATACAGGAGGTTCGGACACTTACAAAGCAAGTCGGACCTAAGGTAAGGGAAATATCACAATCTCATTTTTATCCGAGATTGTTTATACTTTGGTATTTACTGGGGTGTATTTTATCATCCACATCCATGTTTCCTCAATATGTAATATTATTTCCATCCAACTACAATTGTTTAAATCCAATTTTACCCTTCGGTGAGTTTTTAGTAAAGAATATTAAAAGGAATCTTTTGTCGTTTTTTCGTACGAGGTACTTTTTGACTTTTCCGACAAAAGTACGAAGAATGTTTTTTTAACTTATACGGCATGAATGGATTTTTTAAAACATTATTTCCAAGAAGCTTCCATTACATGTTTTCATTTTTATTTTTAATCAACTTCTTTTAGTTTAGAATTTTATGGCATTTTAAGAAAGGAAAAGTGTTTTTGATGTAGAAAGAATATTTTCCTCAAGAATGGAGTTCAAATGTTTTATCAAAATTATTTTCCATCTAAGATAATATAGGGTTCTGTTTTTATCCCTATTATTACATTTATTTGATTATCTTTTGAGGGAATTATTTTTATGAAATCATTTACCTTGTATGATTGGTTTTATGATGTCATGATGTTTCAAGAATCCCATTTTTGTTACATGTGTTATGCGATTATGTATGATTTATGATTATGTGGCACACATAAGAAAGGATTCATTATAAGATGGGTGGGACCTATATCTCCCTCCAATGCATTGGGTAAATATTTTATATCTCATGAGATAGACATGGCTGGAACTGTAGGTTATACCGGTTCAGTGAAACAGGACTGGAATGAGGGTTACTCGATTCAGAAAGGGACTTTTTCCACTAAGATAGTCTTGGAAATGAGTCTTGACTAACAAGAAATGATTATCTATGATTGTGTGTGTATGCCACAAAGTTTCATGTTTTATGTTATGATTATTGTGATTACATTTCACTGCCATGATTTATCCCATGTTATGAAATTTTGATCTCTTTTACAGGTTAAGATTTCCAAAAGTTATGTGCTTATGTATATGATGCGATTGATATTTTTTTTACCCTTACTGAGCATTTGAGCTCACCATTTTATGTTTTCTTTTCCCCAGGATATAAAGAATGTTTTCAGGTATTAAAAAAAGGAATATCTTTATGGGAGATGTTGAAGATCTTTCACTAGAATTAGAAGATTACGTTCTGAGTTTCCAAAGACACTAAAATATTATTATCCTTGTTTGTGTGTTTTTGTTATGTACTAAGTATTCCGCAAAAGTAATGTAATGTCAATGTACGTCAGGCTTCGGGTCTCTACATAGAAGGTGGGTAAAAGACATTAAAAGGTTCAATAAGATTTTATATGTCTAATCTTATTATGAAATTACTCCAATTACATAAATTGGACTAATATAAGTATTATGTATATAATATTACATTTAAATAAATTTAGATTAAGAATAATTAACTAAATGAAAATGCCATTTTTCATCTACAATGGAGTGTTTTTGTCTATTCATCAAAAAATAAATGTTTAAAAAAATACCAAAATTTAACCCTAACATAATTTTGAAATTTAATATTATAAAAGGTTGTTTATTTTACCAAATTCTATACATATAAGTTTCATTTTTTAATTTAATATTAATTTTTGTTAAAAAAATCTCGAATGCGGTTTTTTAAGAAGTAAAATTTATCAAAAGATTGACATGTGTTTATATCAAATTTAAATGTGAAATTTATTCCAAGGAAGAAAATTATATTAAATGATAAAAATATAATCTATATATCATAAAAACCATTTCAAATGAGTATCTAACAATATAAATAAATTGGATGAAAATGCAGTTTTGAATTAAAACACAGTATTTTTCACTATTCATTTAATGTGAAACTTCTCATAAAATTTCCAAAAATTCACTCTGATATAATATTGATATTATTAATTAAAAAATAATATCAATTTCACCAAATTAAATTTATAATAGTTACTAAAATTAATATTATTACTGTTCACAAAAGGACATAAAAAGTAGTTCCATTATCAAAATAGTACTTATATTCTAAGGAAACTTATAAATTTCATTATAAATATGATACATGTATTTGATAGAATTATAAATGAAATTTAATATTTATATTTTAATATTCACATTACTATATTTAATTTTTTTTTATAAAAATATCATTTGAACAATTATAATACTAAAATGTTGTTTTGTAGAAACTCAATCTTTCATTTAATGTAAGCCAAGTAAGTGTGGAATTCAATATAAGATATTGAAGTACTTTAATGATATAATTTACTATGAAATATTGGGGTGTTACATTTTACTCTCTTTCAAATAATTTCTACCTTGAAATTTAATCTCAGAAAATAACCAGGGGTAAGATAATTCATAACATCTTGGTTGACATACCACATCGGAAAAATAGTCAATAAAACTATGAATTTAAAATAAAGAATGCGAAGTAAAAATGTCAACCAATATAACCCATAATAGGGTTCCATGTAAGAAAACATGTATATGGAAGATAAAAACCATCATGTTTTGATGGAGAGTTACAGAAAACATGATCAGGAGAAATTTAATTACAATAAAACCTTAAACTTGTTTTTGGGATAAACAGTCTTTGATTATCCAGTTGGAAGGGAAAAATAGACAATGTTTTTTATTTTATGTTCCTTTTATTAAATTTGAGTTATTGTTTGAAGGATATATAATTACTTATCATGTATAGTTTTATCCATCAATAAATTTCTACCACAAACTCATCTTTTCCCCAAACGATGTGTATTCAAGATGACTTGGTCACAACAGATGGGTAGAATAAACATATATACAATCACATAATAAAAAAACATGAACTATATATTTCCCTTATCTTTAGACAATATCCAAAACCAAAATGTTTATTATAAGATCAGATTATCCCAAATAAGGATAGGTTTTTTACAGAGAGAAATACTTCTCTTAATATCTATAATTAAACAAAGAATTTTTGAAGTTCAAAAATGAACATTCAAAAAACAATTTTCAGTAAAAATTCCTTAAAATTATCTAAGCTAAGTTTGAAAACCATAATTCCAAAGTATTTGATCACACAGAATTCTATGATAAATCTTACCATTAATCTCCAAATAACATTTAATACTCATAAAGTAACAAACATAAAAGTAATTAACCTAATAACATATTCTCTATGATAGGTTAGTCATTTCAATAAATAACCTAAATCACTCTATTTTATAAAATGAATACATGCATTCCTACAAATTATAATTCCACCATTACTCCTCAAATTAAATCCCATAGTAGTATATTTCCTTTGGCATATATTGTTACCAAAAGAGTGAACATCATCCAAAATAACATCTATCAATTAATCACCAAATCATATTCATATATTAAGGATATCCATTTGATAAATACTATGTTTCCAAAATCAATATATTCATGATCCATAAAATCATTTAACTAAAATGAATTATCCACACTAACCAGGGACATCATGTAGTCCAATGGTAGGCAATAAATCCCAGTCGCACCTTGTTTATGGGTTTGATTCCCGCAGCTTTTTCTGATGCAACAGGTTGTCACACGGTCTTCATGTTTTCCATTTACAAACACAATATATTTTTATAAAATTTCAAAAATGAGATGATTTTTTTAAAAAATAACCATAACATATTTTAACAACAATGTTTATCTAATACCTCACATTTTAATCAAAAAATTAATAACCTACAATTGAATTAATTTCTAGGATCATATAAACCCAAATTGTACTTTATAACTATATCCACAAAAGAAAAGATAATTATTCCTCAAATAAAATTCTCACATAACAAACATCAGGGTTACACTTACAATAGAAAATTATTCCAATGTAATCCCATCAACACGGATAATTAATTCTTGTAAACATTTTTCAATCTATTTAATTCCACATAGGTTTTTCCACGACATAGAGTGTATCCAATTGGATAGGGAATTGACTCACGTAATGCCCAATTCCCAAACATATATATAAAATGACTTTAAAAGGACTATTAGGATCATTTTTATTTTATTCCATAGAACTCTTAATTTTTCCTCTATAATTCATTACATTATGTCCTTCATTCCCACACATAAATCATTTCTTTATTCCGTTGAGACACTTTCATGGGTGTCTCCCTCCATATATCCTACATGATGAAAATTAAGCTTTCCTTTCTCCATAGTCTCCAATTCTAGAGCTCTTATAATTCTCAACCATTCACTTCTTTTTCGAGTTTAAGAGTTCGTTAACATATATGTTGTTGATCATATTTTTAGAAAAATGATCCGACATGAACACTATATATTTTACACCTACTGATATTCCATTTTTTTTCTAGTTTCCACCACCATTCATACCTTGTACATCATGTTCAATGTTACTATTATTTCCTTGGAATCCATCCATTGGCTAAAAATTGAAAGCATATTGTGAGTAACAATAGTCATAAAATCATTTAGAGAATATCCCGACACCTTATTCTCAATCTAAAATAACATAGGATTTACCAAGGTTATTAATTATCATCTTATATTAAAACCCTTCAAATCAGATAGTAATTAATATTTGAATTAACCAAATAATATCCCCTAGAAGTGTCAAGAAATGTGTGAGGAAAGGCCCATTAGCATGTACCAGGATACACCATGTCAAGATCGAAACTATTTGTCATATTTTTCACTCCTAGGTATATCCGTTCCAAAACCACATCCACATGTAGTATTCAGACATGGATTTTTTTCATGGATAACCCATATAATATATAGATTACCAATTTTTTTATGTTCTCTTATACTAATCCTAAATTTATATCTTTGGGTAATATTCTCAAATCATAGTTTTTTTAAATCTAGTTTCCATGGTTTGTAATAAAAATCCTCTGATACCAACTATAATGCCCCTGACCATAGTTTCCAGAGTCTTTTCATTATTACATAACATTGTCATGATCACAAGATATAATATTTGGAAATTCAAATTAGTTTAGTAGCCTTGGAAGTTATAGATACATACACATGTTTTACATAACATTGTGAAAAGGAAAACAAAACAATATTGTGTCTCATTAGAACACACTCATATCCCTTGGAATATCAATTCATGTTAATCATAATATACTTCTTCTCATCTTGGGAAATATGAAACATAAGAAATGGTAGAGCAAAGATGCCCAAGAAGGATAACAATATATAGTAATCTATCATAAATAAACATAAAAATTTAAGATAATGTATAAGAATAAACCATAAGCCTTTTAAACATAAACATCGTCATAATATGGAAAAGCTAAATCAAATAATGACATTTACTTATTCACATGTATATTCTATTAGTCAAATAATCACATGTAATTTCAATATCTAATTTCATTATGATGGAATGCATAATGGCGAACATCATAACAACTCTGTCAAGGCCAGGTGCCAAGATTAAAAATAAAGATTTTGTCAGGGCCTTGTTCTAAGACACTAGTTTGTCTCATGAGGCTTACTGTGTCACGACCCATCCCTACCCGGGCTCGAGCCGCAACTACCCCAAGCCCGCCTCCATAGGCCAGGGGCTGGCGACCAGCACCGAAGGCACACTAACTCAGGGAGTCCTTTGCCTAAGAACCTGTACACACACACACATAGCAAACTCAATGCAACAATGCAGAGTAAAAGTAAAGACAAGAAGAGAAAAGGAAAGGGAAACTGATATATATATACCACAAAGTGAATCGACCTATACAAGTACAGATAAAGTAGAAAGTACACTGAAAAGAAAAGGGGGAAAACACGCGCCCAACCAACAAGTGCCACAACTAGGCAACAGGTAAAAAAAGAAACAGCTGATGGGTCTCCCACCTGGAACCTGACCACGACCATCGCACGCGGTCCAAGCTCCCAAGATCCTATGCTCCACTGAATTCACTCTCACCTGTCTGTCGCCAGCAAGGGAACATCAAGTGCGGGAAAATCCCAAGCAGGGGTGAGTCTAGAAATACTCAGTAGGATACCCCGAAGGCTCGAGAGAGCAACAAAAGGAGGTACCGAAGGGTGAGCAGTAGAGCGAACAGGAAATTAAATGGGTATAACAGAGAGTACTGTAAAGATTCCAGCTCAACCCAACAAGAGGAAAGAAGGTGGACTCGTCCAGGAGCAAGAAGCTGGAAATGGTGAGAAGATGAACTTCCCGCCGAGACTTCGCTACCTATAGCAAGAGAGTAGACTCGTCCAACCATGATAAGCTAGACACGTAAGGCATGTGGCATACCCCGCGCGTCTTCGCCTCTTCTGGAAGGAGAGTAACCAATCCCAAGAAGTGGGTACCAGAAAAAAGGAATATACATATATGTATGATCAACAAGAAACCCGAACAACGTCGTAAGGGGATATATGTCCCGTAGCTCCGCCAAAGAAAAGAGTCACCAACAGTCCTAAAAGAAAACTCCATCATTGATGCCCAACATCCCGCACGTCTTCCCTGAACCGCAAGCCAAGGGACTCAGTCACCGCACCTTGATACTATCCGCTTTGGGCGACACTGACTCGCTCGCATGGTTTTAGATCGCGTCGTAAGAACGCGTCTCTGTGGGGAAAGCACCCCTCATACTTGAGAGTTCTAGGAAAGTAAAACTACACCTCATCACTGCCCTGCAATCGATCGGTCTCTTCAATGTCAAGCCGTTCCATCACCGACCCATACAACCAAGGGTACCGCTCCAGTAATCCCGGAGGTAAGCCACAGACTATCCTAATCGAGAGGACTGAGTCTGGAATGCTAACAGGTGTCCCACTGCCCAGCCCCGTTGGAGGGTAATTCATAACCAAATATCAAGTGACCCACTGCCCAGCCCTGCTGGAGGGTAAACCCTAATACATCAACCGACGACCCACTGCCCAGCCCCGCTGGAGGGTAAACCATAATAAGATATTGGGTGACCCAATGCCCAGCCCTGCTGGAGGGTAAACCATAACACATCATCTGGCGACCCACTGCCCAGCACCGCTGGAGGGTAAACCATAACACATCATCCGGAGACCCACTGCCTAGCCCCACTGGAGGGTAAACCTGAAATAAGTCGACATGCGACCCACTGCCCGGCCTTGCTGGAGGGTAGACCTGGAACTAGACGACGAGTGACCCACTGCCTAGCCCTGCGGGAGGGTAGACCCTAAGAGGTCGTCGGGTGACCCACTGCCCAGTCTCTGCTGGAGGGTAGACCCTAATAGCGTCAGGTGACCCACTGCCCAGCCTCTGCTGGAGGGTAGACCCTAATAGCGTCGGGTGACCCACTATCTAGTCTCTGCTGGAGGGTAACCCCTAGAAGTCAGTGAGTAACCCACTGCCCAGCCCTGCTGGAGGGTAAGCCCGAGGAAGTCGATGAGTAACCCACTGCCCAGCCCCGCTGGATGGTAAAACATAGAACCGCTCTGCCATATCTACAGGAGGGTACAACACTGGCCGACCGAACACGGAGTGGGTGTCGCACAACCACCCAACTCCAGAACAGCTGTCCCAAAAGAGGTGCAGCGTCTGCCCCAGCACTGGGTGTCACTAGCACCGCTACCGGTCAATCCATCGAGAACGAAACTAGGGGGAGACCACTCAACCCTGCTGGTCAACAAACGAGCACAGAGCCAGGGGAAGATCTCCACCCTGCTGGTCAAACAGACACACAGAGGGACCCTCTACGCTGCGAGAGGTCCATGTACGCGAAGCAGAACACAGCACGCACTTGGGGCCCACACGATGTGTGGCCCCATGTTAAACCCCAACCAAGCGCACAAACATTCTCAGGTACGAACCACACGTACCCCCAAGCGCTCTCGTATACTCCCTGAGTATACCTCGTTCTAGCCCAAAGGTTATCGTACCCATGGCACCTAGCGTCAACGCGAAGGCGTGACGTAACAACTCCACCTCAAAGGCCTAGGCACGGCCAACCACATCTTGTGAATCATTTATATCACTCTCCCAAGAGTGCGTGATCACACGCCAAGGGTCCGCTACAAACAAGGTAGGACGGACCAATACTGGAGAACCTTCCATGCTTCCACATTTAATAAGATCGCGCAAGAGGCTCTGCATAACCAAACAGATCGCACTGTTATAATCCTCATGGAAAAAACACGGGATATCGACTACTTACTCACCTCCAACGGATATCTGACGGAAAAGTCACCAACACCGCCTCACGCATGAAGGGCATCCCGGGATCCCGAGCCTCGGCCCTGAAAACAGTTAGGCGCATCGCACCAATTTGATCCCCTCGGGAAAACACGTCAAAATCACTACTCACATGAGTGAAACAGATATCCAGATAAAAGATGCATCCCAGCACACCGCACACGAGCGGTGCAATGTGGGACCCATATCCCGGTCCCGAAACACAACGAACGGATCGCACCGTTGCGATCCTCTCGAAAAAGTACACGAAATGGACTACTCACTTGTCCAAAACGGTCGCCCGGTGATAAGGATGGAAATCACCGTCAACTCCCGAAACAACCCTCGTGGGGCCCGCACCATCGTGCGGAATTACAGCGGGTAGGCTATGCCAACGCGATGCCCTCGGAAAAAAACCCAACATCGACTGCCCGCACGCCCCGAACGGACGTCTGATGAAAAAACCGCTAAAAGCTGCACGCAGCTCAAAAGATGGGACGTGGGGCCCATGCCTCAAATTCAGTCCCAACGCCCGAAACCGCCCTGGAATCTTTCGCCTCAGTGCCAGGGTAACAATGCTGCTAACATCGCTCAAAATGGACATCGGATGCGTCCGCGCCGCTCAAAACAAGATTCCCGGAAAAATTACATTCCACTTTAAGACGCGTCGCGCCTCCGAGGCCCATCGTTTCGGTAATTAAAAATTCCCAAAACCATCTCAAAATTTCGTCTCTGTTTAAGAAACGCACCGTCGCTGACGGAGAGCAAATCCGACACCCGGACTGCATTTTATGGGTGTTTTAAAATTTTGAAAATGATGGCAGGTGGGCCGAGCCGGTCCGGCCGGCCCACCTTGCTTGAACCGGCCCGCAGGCGCGCGGGCCGACCTGACTAGCCCGGACCAGCTCGGCCGGTCCGGTCTCCCAAGTGGTCACGCATGGAGCAGGTCCTGTCTGCCAGCCGGGGTCACAAGACCCCGGCCCTTCCACGTCGTCGCCCCCTGGCGACGACTCCGTCGCGCGGTCCTCCTCCCCACTCGCCTGCCGACGTCGCAGCCTCGCCCAGCCGCCTCCACGCTCGCCCGCTGAGGCTCATCGTACATCCGCCACGCTCGCCCGACGCCCCCTGCTCACCCGGCCGATGCCACCTCACACTGTCGGAGGAACCCGCCGCCACCGCCTGCAGGTGTTGCACCGCCGCCTAAGCCCGCCGGACCGCCGGAACCTGCCGGGAAACACCACGGAATACCAAATTTCCGCAACGTTCGACGAACATTTCTGATCGACTCCGAATTCAGATTTTAAATCCGAAAGATGCGATGGAAAGCTCATGAATTATACTACAAGATTGTGGGATTTGATTTAAAAATCGACGGCAATTCAACATTGTAAATGAATCAATAAAAAGGATCGGAAATTAAAACGCAACAAATACCTCCTACCTCACGGGGCTTCGCCCAAAGCTTCGCGACGATCCGCCGGCCACCACGCCTCACCGGGGCTGCTTCGCCGGAGATGGAGAAGGAGGGGGAGAGCTCCTCCTTGCTGCTGTCCAAATGAGGAAGAGGAAGAGGAAGGGGTGTGTTAATCGTTTAAATAGAAAACGCTTAACCACCCGCCCGTCGGCCCAAACCTGAACCCTCAGCAGGGTCGAGGTTAGGCCTCCCTTGGGGTAAACATGACCTACCGAGCACAAAGGAGGTTTCAGAATTTTAATCCGAGACCCCGTTCAAAAGTTATAAAATTTAACGTCCGAAGTCGCTAAATTACGAAAACGCCCCTGGGGCCATTTTCCACATACGGGCCGCGCCCGCAAAACTTATACTCCTCCTAGGGTAAACGGCACACTCCAAACTCAGCGGTGACCTCGGTTTTCAAATCCGAACCACCGTTTAAGATATACTAGCATTTCGCCGTTAAACGAATAAATTAATTTATTAATTTATCCGTTTAACCTTCCAGAAGCGAGCGAGGGGTCCAAACATCCCGCGCCGACATGTTTTATGTCGTTCCTAGGGTAAACACCCCATTCCGGACCCATCCATACACTCGGATATCTGATCCAGAACTCCATTGAGGAGTTATCCCATTTATTTTATGTTTCCAGAGTGAACGCACTGAAAATTTAATTCCGGCCACTCCGGGGCTCGGAATCGCAGACCGTCTGAAGGCACTGCTCTAGAATATTATCAAGAATATTCAAAAGTCTTTCTCAGCAAAAAAATGGTTATTACATCATTCCCTCCTTCATGTTTTTAATCCTCGAAAAGCCAAACTAGGGGGAAACACAGGGTACTAAGCCCACTCCTAGCTTCCTCATACCCAGAAGAACCCACTCACAGCTCTGTGCCTCCACACACAGACCAAAGGATTGATCTGTTCACGCGAGGTCGTCCCTTGCCGATGTCGTTCACCCACTCCAGACTTCGGGGCTAGGACAAGGCGGTAGGGTGCCTCCCATCCCTTTTCACGGTCTCAAGCGGCCCGAAGGCCCTTGGGGGTAGCACACCTCCCCGGATGAACCTCTACGTCGCACGCCGCGACTGGAATCACCGCCCGCACCTGAAACAATTACCGGTGATTCCCTCCTTCAGAATATCCATATGGTGGAACACCAAAGGATATCTGATCATGCAAGACTCTACATTCGAGGCTCTCTTACACACTCGATGAGCGATAGATTCGACACCATCGACTAAAGGAAAAGGTCTCACACCTTTTTCCTTACCAACACAGGGTTACACCCAACGCCCTGCGTCACCCTGGTAACACCTCAAACAAGGAGCAGGGAGAAAAGCCTTTCACATGCAGAGCCTAACATTTCTACTGCAAGAAGTAGAAGAGTCGCAAGGGGTACCTCCCACCATCCCATGCTCTGCAGGATCGTAGACATCCCAAGCTCGCGACTGTCCTCAGTCCCAACTGTCAACTCCCGGAGCCTATCGTGGAACTCCTAGTGGTGATGGGGAGATCTCGTAATGTCATCCCACACTACCAGCTCCTCCCGCTCCTCTGCTAGCACCACCTCCCTGGGTACTACTCCGATCATGGCGCTACCTCTGCCGTGGTGGTGCACCTACTGCCTGCCCGAAGCACCCAACAACTCGGGTCGGGCAGTCTCATGCCAAGTGACCTCATCCATCACAAGCAGAGCACCAACTCTCTCTGGGCTGCACTGGTGCCCTCCGGCGCCACTGTGGTGTACGAACACGGCCCGGGATCCACTCACGGAAGGGAATCCTCGGCTGAGGCCCTGCTCCTTTTCTCCATAGTGGTATACGGCCACGTCTCAAATACCGGTAGTGGGAAGGCCACCTGCATCGAGGTCCTCTCCTTCGGCGCTTGTTAGCTACGACAGACATCCCGGCTCCGTCGCCCCCACTACCACTACCAACCATATAACATGACAGGAAGCCCTCTGTCACCAGCGCCTGCTCTAGCACCCTGGAATATGTGGAAATGCCCAAGGGTTCTATGACAACATGAATCTCTCGGCGGAGACCCTGCTAAAACTTCTGCGCTCAGAAGTTGTCGTCATGGACCAAGTCCAGGTAAAAGCATGCACGGTCTGCAAAACTAGCCGCGTACTCAGCCACCGTCATCCCTCCCAGCTGAAACTGCAGGAGCTCCTGAATCCGAACAGAGTGCAAGCAAGAGGGGAAAATCTCCTCATGGAGCAACAACTGAAAGTCGCCCCACGAAAGCGACGACTCGACAAGAAGCTGAGTCACCAGACACCACGAACACCAAGTCAATCCAAGGAAAAAGGCTGGCTGCCAAAGCCACTCTCTGATCTGTCGGCGTCTGCACAATCCTGAAAAGGCGAACCGCTGTCTCGAGCCAAACCTCTGCTACCTGAGGGTCTGGCTCACCACTGAACCTCAGCAGTCTCTGCCGCTGGAACTCGCGGAGCGTGCTCAACCTGCGCTCAAGCTCAGCCTGCTCTGCTGAAACTGCCTGCTGCTCAACAGGTGGGGGTGCTGCTACCGGCCCACCTGGAGAAAAGGGCTCGCACGATGGGTCCTGGACTGTGGCCTCATAGCTCACATGGTCGGCGTCACGCACCCATGCTGGTATCCAGGTTGGCTGTCCTCGTGGAGACATCCTGAATATTATCAAGGAGTGTCGCAGTCAGATGAGCATATATGTATATACCAACCACAACAACGATGGGGAGATGACTCAAGAAGGACAGTCAAAGACTTGATCCTATGTGATGCACAAACCAATTTTCCCTGCAACAGGTGTCTCAACATGTCGAGTCGACAAGCGGGTTATCAAGGTCCTGGTGAATGGATACATCGACCGCCACACCATCAATGCACTCCCTGGCCAGAGAGCCGCTCTCGAGACACATTAACACGGTTGCCTTATATCCCAACCAGTTCCTCTTTTAGGGACGTCCTCACAACGTCCCATGGAATGAACCTCCCTCTGATACCACTTTGTCACGACCTGTCCCTACACGGGCTCGAGCCGCAACTACCCCAAGCCCGCCTCAATAGGCCAGGGGCTGGCGACCAGCGCCGAAGGCACAATAACTCGGGGAGGCCTTTGCCTAAGCACCTGTACACACACATGCAGAAAACTAAATGCAACGGTGCAGAGTAAAAGTAAAGACAAGCAGATAAAAGGATAGGGAAACTACTATATATATACCACAAAGTGAATCGACCTCTACAAGTACAAAGAAAGCTTAAAGTACAATGGAAAGAAAAGGGTCAAAACACGCGCCCAACCAACAAGTGCCACAACCCGACAACAGGTAAACAAAAAGAAACAACTGACGGGTCTCCCACCTGGAACCCGACCATGACCAACGCACGCAGTCCAAGCTCCCATGCTCCTACGCTCCACTGATGTCACGCTCACCTGTCCATCGTCAGCAAGGGCACACCCAGTGCGGGCAAAGCCCAAGCAGGGGTGAGTATAAAAATACTCAGTAGGATACCCCAAAGGCTCGAGGGAGCAACAAAAGGAGGTACCGAAGGGTGATCAGTAGAGAGAATAGGAAAGTAAAGGGGTATAACAGAGAGTACAGTAAAGATTCAAGCTCAACCCAACAAGTGGAAAGAATGTGGACTCGTCCAGGCACAAGGAGCTGGAAACAGTGAGATGATGAACTTACCGTCGAGTCTTTGCTACCTATAGCAGGTGAGTAGACTCATCCAACCACGAGAAGCTATACACGGAAAGCATGTGGCATACCCTGTGCATCTTCGCCTCTCCTGGAAGGAGGGTAACCAAACCCCATGAAGTGTGTACCAGAAACCAGGCATATACATATCTGTATGCTCAACAAGAAACCCGAACAACGTCGTAAGGGGATCTCCATCCCGTAGCTCAGCCCAAGAAAAGAGTCACCAAAAGTCCCAAAAGAAAACTCCATCATTGATGCCCAGCATCCCGCACGTCTACCCTGAACCGCAAGCCAAGGGGCTCAGTCACCGCACCTTGATACTATCCACTTTGGGCGGCACTGACTCGCCCGCACGGTTTTAGATTGTGTCGCAAGAACGCGTATCGGTGGGGAAAGCGCCCCTCATACTTGAGAGTTCTAGGAAAGTCAAACCACACCTCATCACTACCCTGTAGTCGAGAGGTCTCCTCAAAGTCAAGCCGTTCCATCACCGACCCGTACAACCAAGGGTCCCGCTCCGGTAATCATGGATGTAAGCCACAGACTAGCCTAGTTGAGAGGACTGAGTCTGGAATTCTAACAGGTGTCCCACTGCCCAGCCCCCTGAAGGGTAATTCATAACAAAATATCAGGTGACCCACTACCCAGCCCTACTGGAGGGTAAACTCTAATACATCAACCGGCGACCCACTACCCAGCCCCACTGGAGGGTAATCCGTAATAAGATAATGGGTAACCCACTGCCCAGCCCTTATGGAGGGCAAACCATATCACATCAACCGGAGACCCACTGCCCTGCCCCGCTGGAGGGTAAACCATAACACATCATCCGGCGACCCACTGCCCAGCCCCGCTGGAGGGTAAATCTTGAATAAGTCGATAGGCGACACACTGCCCAGCCTTGCTGGACGGTAGACCTGGAACTAGACGACGGGTGACCCACTGCCCAGCCCTGATGGAGGGTAGACCCTAAGAGGTCGTCGGGTGACCCACTGCCTAGTATCTGCTGGAGGGTAGACCCTAATAGCGTCGAGTGACCCACTGCCCAGTCTTTGCTGGAGGGTAGACCCTAATAGCGTCGGGTGACCCACTGCCCAGTCTCTGCTGGAGGGTAAACCCTAGAATTCAGTGAGCAACCCACTGCCGAGCCCTACTGGAGGGTAAGCCCGAGGAAGTCGATGACTAACCCACTGCCCGGCCCCGCTGGAGGGTAAAACTCAGAACCGCTATGCCATATCTACAGGAGGGTACAACACTGGCCGACAAAACATGGAGTGGGTGTCGCACAACCACCAAACTCTAGAACAGCTCTCCCAAACGAGGTGCATCATCTGCCCCAGCACTGCATGTCACTAGCACCGATACTGGTCAATCCATCGAGAACGAAACCAGGGGGAGACCACTCAACCCTGCTGGTCAACAAATGAGCACAGAGCTAAGGGAAGAGCTCCACCCTGTTGGTCAAACAAACACACAGAGGGACCCTCTATGCCGCGAGAGGTCCAAGTACGTGAAGCAGAACATAGAACGCACTTGGGAACCACATGACGTGTGGCCCCAAGTCAAACCCCAACCAAGCGCATAAACAGTCTCAGGTACGAACCAAATGTACCCCCAAGCGCTCTCATATACTCCCTGAGTATACCTCGTTCTAGCCCAAAGGTTATCGTGCCCATGGCACCCGGCGTCAACGTGAAGGCGTGACGTAACAACTCCACCTTAAAGGCCTAGGCACGACCAACCACATCTTGTGATTCATTTATATCACTCTCCCAAGAGTGCGCGATCACACGCCAAGGGTCCGCTACAAACAAGGTAGGACGAACCACCACTAGAGCACCTTCCATGCTTCCACATTTAATAAGATCACACAAGAGGCTCCACACAACCAAAAGGATCGCACCGTTGTAATCCTCACGGAAAAACACGCGAGATCTACTACTTACTCGCCTCCAACGAATATCCGACGGAAAAGTCACCAACACCGCCTCACGCCCGAACGGCGTCCCGTGATCCCGAGCCTCGGCCCCGAAAACAGTCGAGCGCATCACACCAATGCGATCCCCTCTGGAAAACACGTTAAAAGCACTACTCACATGAGTGCAAAGGATATCCGGAGAAAAGATGAATCCTGGCGCACTGCACACGAGCGGTGCCATGTGGGACCCGTATCTCGGTCCTGAAACTCAACGAACGGATTGCACCATTGCGATCCTCTCGAAAAAGTACACGAAATGGACTACTCACTTGTCCAAAACGGTCGTCCGGTGATAAGGCCGGAAATCACCGTCAACTCCCGAAATGGCCCTCGTGGGGCCTGCACCATCGTGCGGAATTATAGCGGACAGGCTACGCCAATGCGATGCCCTCGGAAAAACACACAACATCGACTGCTCGCACGCCCCGAACGGACGTCCGATGAAAAAGCCGCTAAAATCTGCACGCAGCTCAAAAGACGGGCCGTGGGGCCCATGCATCAAATCCAGTCCCAATGCCCGAAACCACCCTGGAAACTTTCGTCTCAGTGCCAGGGTCACAACGCCACTGACGGTGCTCAAAACGGAAGTCAGATGCGTCCTCACCGCACAAAACAAGATTCCCCGAAAAACGACATTCCACTTTAAGACGCGTCGGGCCTCCGAGGCCCATCGTTTAGGTAATTAAAAATTCCTGAAACCATCTCAAATGTTCGTCCCTATTTAACAAATGCACCGCCGCTGGAGGCGAGCAAATCCGACACCCGGACTGCATTTTATGGGTGTTTTAAAATTTTGATGAACGATGGCAGGTGGGCCGAGCCGGTTCGGCCGGCCCACCATGCTTGAACCGGCACGCAGGGGCGCGGGCCGGCCTGACTCGCCCGGACCGGCTCAGCCGGTCCGGTCTCCCAAGTGGACCCGCATGGAGCGGGTCTTGTCTGCCAGCTGGGGTCACAAGACCCCGGCCCTTCCGCGTCGTCGCCCCCTGGCGACGACTCCGCCGCGCGGTCCTCCTCCCCACTCGCCCGCCGACCTCGCAGCCTCACCCGGCCGCCTCCACGCTCGCCCGCCGAAGCCCGCCGCTACGTCCGCCGCGCTCTCCCGACGCCCCATGCTCTCCCGGCCAGTGCCGCCTCACGTTGTCGGAGGAACCCGCCGCCGCCGCCTGCAGGTGTTGCGCCGCCGCCTAAGCCCACCGGACCGCCGGAACCTGCCGGGAAACACCCAGGAATCTCGAATTTCCCGCAACGTTCGGAGAACATTTGCGATCGACTCCGAATTCGGATATTAAACCTGAAAAATGAGATGTAAAGCTCATGAATTATACTATGAGATTATTGGATTTGATTTCAAAATCGACGGCAATTCGACGTTGTAAATGAATCAAAAATAAAGGTTCAGAAATTAAAACGCAACAAAAACCTCCTACCTCGTGGGGCTTCGCCCGAAGGTTCGCGACGATCCGCCAGCCACCACGCCTCACCGGGGCTGCTTTGACGGAGATGGAGAAAGAGGGGGAGAGCTACTCCTTGATGGTATGAAAATGAGGAAGAGGAAGAGGAAGGGTGTGTTAAGCGTTTAAATAGAAAACGCTTAACCACCCGCCCGTCGGCCCGAACCCGAACCCTCAGCAGGGTGGAGGTTAAGCCTCCCCTGGGATAAACAAGACCTCCCGAGCACAACAGAGGTCTTGTAATTTTAATCCGAGACCCCGTTCATAATTTATAAAATTTAACGTCCGAAGTTGCTAAATTACGAAAATGCCCCTGGGGCCATTTTTCACAGACGGGCCGCGCCCGCAAAACTTGTACCTCTCTTAGGGTAAACGGCGCACTCCAAACTCAACGGTGCCCTCAGTTTTCCAATCCAAGCAACCATTTAAGATATACTAGCATTTTTCCATTAAACGAATAAATTAATTTATTAATTTATCCGTTTAACCTTCCAGAAGCGAGCGAGGGGTCCAAACATCCCGCGCTGACATGTTTTATGTCGTTCATAGGGTAAACACCCCATTCCGGACCCATCCGTACACTCGGATATCTGATTCGGAACTCTGTTTAGGAGTTATCCCATTTATTTGACATTTCCAGTGTGAACACACTGGAAATTTAATTTCGGCCACTCCGGGTCTCGGAATCGCACGCCGCCTGAAGGTACTGCTTTGTAATATTATCAAGAATATCCCAAAGTCTTTCTCAGCAAAAACCGTGTTCTTACATACCGAGTCACTAAGGGGCTATATCAGGCCCCACCATTCACTTACAAAGTTAAATGCATTCCTCATATGAAAAGGGGGAACATAATCAAAACATTTATATTAAAACTATTATAAAAAATGTCAATATTTTAACCACAAACCATGAATGGTTTAAAAATAGAACATATACAGTAAAAAAAACTCATTCAATACAATATGGAATATTATATTATATTAAATCGAACTCAATCCTGAAAAATTAAGGATATTCACATAGATGAAAATAAGCAGTAAAAGTATTTGACAGAAATATTCCCTTTTTCTTTAAAACATTTAAATGTATTAGTCTTAATGAAGATGTTTTTAAAATGATATTTTTGAATCAAAATGTCCCATATAACATTGAAACTTTTTAAAAATTATTTTCATTTTAAAAAATTTGGGCCCATATAAATTATTCTTTGAAAATATTTTTAAAACATGGACATTCATGATTATGATTTAGAAGAATAACTCGTTAAAACATTTAAAAATATATTCTAGTTATAGTTCCTTTACAAATGAGATATGCTTAAATACAAATAATTGAGGTAATAAAAAAGAAATAATATCATGAGTATAAAGGGATTCATGATATACTATGTCAAAGTATATTATATACTCTATATAAAGGGAAATGGGTGCATAACAAGAAATAAGTCTCAATTGAATGTAAATTGAGATGAAATCCCTTATAAAGGCCACATCCTTAGGTTCAGGATAAATCAATGACATAATTATGTGTGGGAAATATAAATTCACTCAAATGATTTGATATTCAGTGTAAATAAATGAAAAGAAAATTCATATATATTCTTTTAAAAACAACACCAATGGCATGGATTTCTAACTCAATGAGTGGAAATTGAGTAATGATTACTCTTATCAAGTTCATATTGATGACATGAGAATTTATGAATGGAGTGATTGTGTGTATAAAAATTACATCCACTCAAAGGGTATTGTAAATTACTATATATATAAATAAATAGTGATTTCACACATAATCATGGAATAAAATAATCAATGAAGTTTACGTAAAACCAATTAGTGGAAAATGTAATTAGAAATTACCTTACCGATTTGGTAACCTATAAAACATACAAATCAGGAAAGAATTATAAAAAATGAAGTTGTAAATTCCAATAAATTAAATTATATTAGACAATGAATATATTCATGTGCAGTATATACCCCACACAAAAGAAAAAAGTTGAAAATATAGCATGAATCTTGTGGGAATAAAAAGTGAGATGAAAGCTCATTACCTTTTACTTTTACTTAGTCGAGGGAACATTAACCTCCTATATAATAGTTAAATAATTGTTGTTAAATTATAAAAGAACCAAATTCATAAATTTCATATCATATATGATCTCTTAATATTTCTTTGTTAATAATATTATAGTTGTTTCATTGTTGCTGGTGTTAACTGATTCATTTTCTGTTATTTGTTATGTATCATAAGTCATGATTGTTATGGATATGATGTATTTGATTAATATCCAGAATGATATTAAGTAATTAATTTTTTGTTAATATTAAAATGAAATTTATTTTTTCATGGTTAGAATGGGAAATGAAATCTTTTCGCATCATGGAGACGGTAAGCCGTATGTACGCATGAGTGACAATATCATTGTACTGATGGTGGAATCATATGTAATTCGATGTTTTATATAGAATCAGTATCATGTTATATTTATTATTTAAATAAATTATACTCATTATTATACCCATATAAATGATGAAGTGTTGGATAAAAAACAACACCATGATGTGGAGATGGTATGTTGTACATACGCACACATGGTGACATTGTCATTCTTAGGATGGATATAATAATGAATATGGTTGTACCATATTTTTAATAAAATCTCAATATAATGAAGGTACTTAAGATTTTATTTGATTATGGAAACCCCAAATAAATAGGATGTGTTAGAAGAAAAGAACAATGAATGATGAGATGTAATAATTACCTCTTCTTTGGGTGTTTTCTTTTGGTTTGAACAAAAGGGCTCCTTAGGTTTGATTTCTGATCAAATGTAAGGCCTATAAGTTTAGGTGTGGGTAGTTTGATGGATATTTTTGCAGGGTTTTTCCAATACAAATGGATTCAGATTATTGGATATAAGATAAGGGAGATACCCTTTTATATGACAGTTGAGGGGCACTTTAGGAAAATTTTAAAATATTAATTTATTTTAATTTTATTTTTGGTTTGTAATGTCTCAAAATGGATTTCATTCGAGTATATGTTGGGGTTAATAAAAAACTCCCAATCAAAAGGTTTTACACAAGTTTATTTCACTATATTAACCATATCATTTAGATTTAACTCTTAGATAAATAGTTTAGCTTTTACCGTGTCTTATTGTATTTTTATATTACATGGTTTAATAACATACTATAAAAAGACAATAGAACCTGAACAGGTTTAGTAATGACGTATCTATAATTATGTAAGTCCTTTTTCCAAATCATATATTTTTACGAATATTATATCATTTAAAAAATTCTATTTGTTTTCAAAACTCATTTATGTCAATTTTAATACTCTTTAGTATTTGGTTATTTTTGAAAGACATAACATTATGATTTATTTTAAAACAATACACTGAATCAATAATATCAAGTCATATTCACCTTGAAAATTAGTGGATGGCATAAAAAAGTTCCAATTTACATTTAGTTTAATATTTATGATATCAATTATTCTAATATTTCACTGGTAAGGTTTTTACTGCATCACCATTGGGTCCTAAGTAAATTTTATTGTTTAATTTCTAAAAATTATAAATAAAATACAATGATGTAGGAAATATTTTTTTCTTTCTAATTTATATTTATAGTCTAAAATATCTTACGTATAACACTATATTAAAAATGTTTTCACTTTGAAAATATGAATTTAACACTTTTAACTCTTCTTTAAATAATATAATAATAAATGTCTAAATCTAATCCAAGTGGATCAAAAAGAATAATATTTTATTCATAAGGTCAATTTTGGCCTAAATTATATTATCCAATAGAATTAGTACATGTGTTGGGGTAATTGTAATACCATTTTTATCTTTAATTACCCAATTTAATTTTAACAATGGAAAATAAAATTTAAAAGTTACCATTCACCAAAAATTATTTTCATCATACTGAACAACATTGTACTTAATAATGTCAAATTTTCCCCTTAGTGTTTTCAGATTCAATTCACAGAAGTGGTAAAATTATGTTTTATGCAAATATTCAAATGTGCCAAGAAGGTGGGTAAAAGACTTTAAAAAGTTCAGTAAAATTTTATATATCTAATCTCATTAGAAAATGACACCAATGACTTAAATTGAAATAATATATGTGTTATTTATATATTTTTACATTAAAATAAATTTAAATTAAAAGTAATTATTTAAATGAAAAGGTCAGTATTTATCTATAATGTTGTGTTTTTCACTATTCATTGAAAAATGAATGTTTTATGAAAAATACCAAAATTAACACTATGATAATTCTGATATTTATGATTTTAAAATGGTTTTTATTTTACCAAATTCAAGAAATTTAAGTTTTATTAGTTAATTTAATATTAATTCCCTTTTTAAAAACCAGAAAGTGGGTTTTTAAGGAAAAACCATCCAAAAATGGCATGTGTTTATATCAAATTTAAATGTGAAATTACTTTCAATGACGAATATTATATTAAATGATAAAAATGTTATATATTTATATATTCTATAAATCCAATTAAATGGATAGTCTAACAATATAAATAAATTGGGTGAGAAGGTAGTTTTGAATTAAGACGTTGTATTTATCACTATTCATTTAAAATGAAATTTTCACAAAATTACCAATTGTTCACCCTAATATAATATTGATAATCTAAATTAAAAAATAATGTGAATTTAACTAAATTAAATTTAAAATAGTTTCTAAAATTCATTATATTAGTATTCACAAAAGGACAAAAGAAGTAGTTCCACTATCAAAAAAGTACTTATATTTTAATGATACATATTGATATCCATATAAATTTATTTTAAGTATGTTATTGAATTATAAATTACTTTTAAAATTTATTTGTCATTATTCATATTACAATATTTTATTTTTATGCAATAAATATATCATTTGAACTATTATAAGACTAACATGTTATTTTTTCAGAAACTCATTCTTGCATATAATGTAAGACAAGTCAGTGTTGTGTGAAATATAAGTTATTGAATTACATTAATGGTAAAAATTCCTAGGAAAAATAGTGTTGTTACATTCTAACCTATATCATATAATTTTATACATTAAATTTATACTCAGAAAGAAAAACTAGAGTTTTTACAATTCATAACATCATTTTTGAAATCCCACATCAAAAAAAGAGTCAATAAAAAAATCACTTTAAATAAAATAAATGGATGTAAAAAAGGTCAACTAAGATTTTTCACACTATGGTTACAAGTTGGAAAAAATGAATTTGGAAGTGATAAAAACCAATATGTTCTGATATAGAGTGATAGAAAACATGTTTAGGAGAAAGAAAACTACTAGAAAACCATAATCCTATGATGGGGGAAACGGTCTCTGATTACCCAGTAGGATGGTAAAAATACAGGAAAAAACATTTAAAGTTCATTTTCAAAATTTTGAGGAATTTATTTAAGATATTAAATAATAAAATAAAGAAATATACTTACTTTTCATGTATATTATTATCTTTTAAAAAATTTCTCCCACAAACTCATCTTTTCTCCAAATGATGAGTATTCAGGATTACTTTGTCAAACCTGAAGAACTAGAATAAATTTATATGGGATCAAAAAATTCACAACAGATAAACAATATATTTACCTTTTCTTTAGATATTATCCCAAACCAAAATGTCTTGTACAAGATCAGATGATCCCTAAAAAGGATAATCCTTCCCAGAAAGAACTACTACTCTTAATCCCCAAAATTAATCACACAATAGCCAAAGTTCAAAAAATACCATTTAATAAAAAAATGTCCTTAATATTCATCAAAATAATAAAAATTAATATTGAAACCCAAAATATAGAATTATTTGATAACATAGTCTTCTACGATATATCATAAAAATTATCTCCAAATAAGATCGACTACTCTTAATGTCACATACATAAAAGTAATTAAACAAATAAAATATTATTTATTATAGGTTAATCATTTCCGTAAATAAATTAAATTTATATACGTCCAAAATAAAAACATAGATTATTCCAAAATATAATTCCACCATTAATTCTAAAATTAAATCCCATATTATTCTATTTTCCATTATCATATAGTATTCCCAATAGTGCTAAAATCATTCAAAATAACAATTATCATTTAATCACCAAATTATATTCATATAATAGGGATATCCATTAGATAAATCATAATTTTCCAAAATCACCATATTCTTGATCCATAAGATCATTTAACTAAAAATAATTAGACACACTAACCATGTAATTTATGTAATATAGTGGTAAGCGATAAATCCCAATCACACTTTGGTAGTTGGTTCGATTCCCCTAGCTTTTTCTGACCCGACTGGTTGTCACACGGTCCGCCTGTTGTCCTTTTTCAAACACTATATAATTTTATTAAATTTAAAAAATGGGATAAGTTACTCAAAATAAACATAACATAATTTAACCACAATTTTAACTAATACAACACATTTTTATCCAAAAAATTCTATCATTTAATTTCCCCTTATTCTAGGATCATATAAACCCAAATGGTTCAGTATAACTATATCCACAAAAGAAAAGATAATTAATCCTCAAATAAAATTTTCACGTTATATTATTTAGGGATCCCCATACAAGAGAAAATTCTTCCAAATAAATCCCATCAACAAAGATCATTAATACATTTAAGCATTTCAACATCCATTTATTTCCACATATGTTCTTCCCTGACATAAAGGTTATCCTATAGATTAGGTAATTGAATTAGGTTATTAGAAAGTCCCTCACATTTACAAGAAATTGACTATAAATGGATTCTTATGATCATTTTTATTTTCTTCTATAGTACTCTTCATTTTCCTCTAGAATTTTTTACTTTTTTTCATTCATTACCACACAAAAAGAATTTATTTTTTCCATTGAGTCACTTCTCTCTCCACAATTCCTGCATGATGGCCTGAATGACATGAAAGCCTTTATTTTTATTAATTTTTTATAACCCCCCTTTCATGGGATGAGGGGGAACCCTTATAAGTCACGTAGGCTCAGATATTATATGGACCGTAGGCTTCGGAGATTACGTGACCTGAAGGTCTCAGTGAATTCAACCAGACTTATCCACAATGAACTGCCCCTCCCCAGCATCTGCATCCTGATAGTAGATCTCCACATTTTCATAACCATCTGGCTAGGATTATCATTCAAGAAAATGCTGGTACTCATGTCATATCCATACCCTCTCATTCTGACAATCCATTTCACTCTACTCTAGTTAGTGTACTAGCTCTGAATCCTCTTCTGGGGCTGCTCCATTTTTATAGTGTGTCTCGGGCCTGCATTCAATGGGCCTGAAGGCCTTGTGGTGGCCCTAAAGCCTTAAGGTGCCCCAAATGCGTTGACAATCAACTGGCCCGAACGCCTTATGAGGCCCAAAAGCCTTGCAAGAACCATGGACAAAACTGGTGGGTTGAAGGCCCAGATGGATGAATAGTTTCGGCTGTTATAGTGCTGAACATTACCTGCTAAAGTACTGATACAGAAACCAGGAAATATTCCTCCACCCGGATTTGATCTCAGGTCTCTTGGATGCACCTAGTGAGTCCTCACCAACTGGACTATGGCTCTTGTTCCTGCATGAAGGAAATTGAGCTTTATTTTTTCCGTGGTCACCACTACTTGAGCTTTTTTCATTCCTTTCAATTCTCTTATTTGACGAGTTCGGTAGTTGGTTAATGTATATGTTTTTTATCATATTTTTAGAAAACCAATTTTTGCATGAACACAATATATTTTATGTCTATATGCATTCCATTTCTTTTCTCATTTCCACCATTATGCCAATCTTGTACATCATAATCAATGTTACTATGACTTCCTTGAATCCAACGGTTGAAAAAAACAAGAAAGAATAATGTGAGTATCAATAATCATAAAATCATTTAGAGAATATCATGACACATTATTTTCAAAATAAAATACCTTAGTATTTACCAAGTATATTAATTATCATCTTATATTAAAATCCTTCATATTATTTTAAAAAGAAAATGTGAATAATCCAAGCATATCCCCCAGGTGTGTCAAACCAGGTGTGTAGTATGGCCCGTTGTCATGTACTGGGATACCATGATTAAAGCCCGAAACTCCTTGTTTGAGTTTTCACTCCAATGTTCATCTATGGCAAAACCCCGTCCACTTGTTGTATCCAAAACATGATTTCTTTTCTTAGAATACCTACATATTATGTAAATTACCAATATTTTTGGATGGTCTCCTATACTAATCATCAATGTATATCTTTTGGTAATGTTCTCTATTCTTAGTTTTTCTAAATATAGTTTTTATGTATTTGTACGAATTTGTTTTACCAATTGTAACTTCCAGACCTCAGTTCCCACATATGGTTCATTATTAAATAATATTGGCATGGTCACAAAAAATAAAGTCCAGAAATATGGATCATTTTATTAGCCTTGTAAGTACAAGATAAATTCACATGTATTAAATTACATTGTGAAAAGAAAAAAACAACCACATTTTGTCTCTTTAGAACACAATCATATCCATTCTCATATCCCTACATGGAAATCATAATATTCTTATTTGTAACCTATGATAATATAAAACAAAAGAAAGTGGTGATCTTTGATGATCAGTAAGGAAAACTATATGGAAGAATCTATCATAAATAACAAGAAATATTTAATGAAATGGATAAGACTAATACAAAATCATTTTAAACATAAACTTCTGAATATTATGGAAAAGATAAAGCAAATAATTACATTTACATATTCACATGGATATTAAATTAGTTTAATAATAACATGTAATATCAATAGCTAATTTCATAATGATTGAATGTATAATGAGGGACATCATAACCACATAGTGAAGGCTTCATGCGAAGAATACAAATATTGATTTTGTCAAGGCCTTGTCCCAAGACACACGTTTGTCTCATGAGACCTACTGATGCATCAAGGGGCTATAGCAGGCCCCACCCATTACTTACTATGTACTATTCATTCCAAATATGAAAATGTTGAAACCGAATCTAAATATTTTTATTAAAATTGGCATAGGAAGTATCAATATTTTAACTACAAACCGTGAATGATACAAAGATAACACATCCACAGTAAATCATAACTCATTCAATACAATATGGAAGATTGAATTATAATAAATCATCCTCAATCTAGAATAATTATGGATATTGAAATAGATAAACGTAATTAGTAAAACAAATTGATAGAAACGCCCCCTTTTTTGAAAACATTTAAAAGTATCACTTTTTATCAAGAAGCCATTTAAAATAGATTTTTGATTTAATGTATCCCATTCCACTTTGACACTTTTTAAAAGTAATTTTAATTTTAAAACATTCTTTTCCATATAAATAAATCCTTAAAACCATTTTTAAAACATCGACATTAATAAGAAATATTTAGAAGAATAAATCATTAAAACATTTAAAATGATATTTTTGTTAGAGTTCCTAACCAAATGAGAGATGCTTGAAAAAAAATAATTAAAGTAATAAAATCCTTATAATATCATGAGAATAAAGGGATTAATGATATAGTCTATCAATGTATAGTATAAAAACCATATAAATTTTAATTGGTGCATAACAACAATAATTTCTCAATAGATTGTAAATTGAGAGGAAATCCCTTATAAATACCATATCCATATGTTACGGATAAATCAATGAAAAAATTATGTGTGATAAATATAAATACACTAAATATTATTTTATATTCATTGTAAATAAATCATAAATCATAGGACATTCAAACATATTCTTGTAAAAATAAAACCAATGGCTTGGATGTTTAACTCAATAAAATAAATTGAGTTAAGATTACTCTTATCAAATTCATATCGACGACTTGGGAATTTATCAATGGAGTAATTATGTGTATCAAAAGTATATCCACACATAGTGAAGTTGAAATTACTAAATAAATAAAAAAATTTGATTTTAGACTAAATATTGGAGTAAAATAATTAATGAAGATTGCGTAAAACCAATGATTGGAAATATAAATTAGAAATTCCCTTTCTGATTTGGTAACAAAAGAAAAATACTCCCCATTAAAGAAGGATTATAAAATAAATATTTAAAACCCCATGAATTATATATATTCCAAAAATAATACAATAATGTGTTGTACATAAACCAAAGAAAAGGAAATATTGGAAAATATAGCATGAATCTCACAGGAATAAAACGTGGGATGAAAACAATATACAATGTAATTATCCTTAAAAGAGGGTATGTTATCCTCCTGTATAAATATAAATAATTGTTATTTAATTATAAAAGAAACTCATACCTAAATATGATATCATATATGATATAATAATATTTCATTGTTAATAATATTTCAGTAGTATAATTGTTTCTGGTGAAAAGTGATTCGATTTCCTTTATATGTTTCCTTATGTAAATCAAGTTTATTATGGATATGATTTATTTGATTCATATCCAAAAATATATTAAGTTGTTAAATATTATTTTAAATAATTATATAAAAATTATTGATTAATGGTTACAATGGGAAATAAAATCTAATCGCATCATGGAGACGGTAAGACATACATACGCACAAGTGACAATATCATTATATTAATTGTGGATTTGTATGTAATTGGGTGGTATATACAGAATCATTAACATTTTATATTTTTTAATTACATAAATTTTAATCATTATTATACCCATAAAATTAATGAAGTGTTTAATAACAAACTACACCATGACGTTGAGACGGTATGTCATACGTACGCACATATAGTTACTTTGTAATTCATAGGATGAATAGAATAATGAATATGGTTTTACCATATTCTTAATAACATATATATATATATAAGGTACTAGAGCTGCTATTTTTTTATGAAATCAACAATGAAATAGTATGTTGAATAAGAAAAGAACATTGAAAGATGAGATGAAATAATTACCTCTTCTTCTGGTGTTTCCTTTTGGTTTGACAAAAGGGATCCTTAGTTTGGATTTCTAATATAAGTAATGCCTATAAGTTGAAGTGAGGGTATTTGAGAGGATATTTGAGTAGGTGTTGTATAAGTCAAATCCTTTTGTAGGTTTGAATTTATGAGAAGGGGAAGTACCATTTTATAAGAGAGGTGGGGGGAAATTTAGGAAAATCATGAAATATTATTTTGTTATAAACAAATTTTTCATTTATAATGGCTCTAAATAGATTTATTTCAAGGATACGGTGGGTATGGGTCTAAAAACACTCACTCAATAGGTTTCATAATAGTTTATGTCACAATATTAACCTTATATTTACATTTAACTCTTTGTTAAATAGTTTAACTTTTACCACATCTTATTGTATTTTTATATTACATGGTTAATAAACTTACTATAAAATTCCAAGAGAACCTCAAGTGGTTCAGTAATGACATATCTATAATTATATATGTCCTTTTGATGAATCTTATATTTTTAGGAATATTATATCATTAAATTAAATATTATTTGATTTAAATACTAATGTATGTCAATTTTGACACTATTTAGTATTTTGTTTTTGAGGATGTTATAACAATTAGATTTCTTCAAAATAAATATAGCTACCCAGTAAATACATGTCATATTAAACTAGAGAATTTATGGATGGCATATAAAGTTCCATATTACATTTATTTTAATATTTATAATATCAATTATGTTAATCTTTAATTAAACAAGTAATTAGTGCATCATCATTGGTTAATAAAAAAATTAAATTATATAATGTCAAAAAAAATATATTAAATACCATGATGTCAGAAATCCTTTTATATTTCTAATTAAAATATATATTGTAAATTATATTTTTTATAACCCAATATTAAAAATGTTTTAGTTATTCAATTTTGAATTTAACACTTTTTACTCTTCATTAAATAAAATAATAATAAATGTCCTAATCTAATCCAAGTGGTTAAAAAAGGATCTTATTTTCTTCCTAAGGTTGATTTTGGTCTAAATACACTTATCTAATAGAATTAGGATGTGTTTTGGAGTATTTATAATATCATTTTTACCTTTAATTACCCTGTTTACGTTTAACCGTGGTAAATAAAATTTAAAATCTAATATTTACCAAAAATTATGTTCATCTAATTAAACCACACATTATTTAATGATATCCACTGTGTCTCTCGGATTTTGGAAATTAATTTTACAGAAGTGGTAAATTTAGGTTTAATGCAAAATAAAAAATGTGACTAGAAGGTTGGTAAAAAACATTAAAAAGTTAAATGAACATTTATATATCTAATCAAATTATAAAATGACTCCAATAAAATAAATTGGACTAATATAAGTATTATGTATATATTTTTAATTTAAAATAAATTCAAATAAAAATTAAATATTTAAATGAAAATTGTCAGTTTTTATCTAGAATGCAGAGTTTTTCTCTATTCATCATAAATTAAATGTTTTCCGAAGAAAACCAAAAAATTACCCTAATATAATTTTGATATTTCAGATTTAAAAATGATGTATAATTTCCCAAATTAAATAGATATAATTTTCATTAGTTAATTTAATATTTATTCATGTTGTGAAAACCAGAAGGGTGTTTTTATGAAGTAAAAACTATCAAAAGAATGACATGAGTTTATATCCAATTTAAATGTACAATTACTTCCAATGATCATATTTATATTAAATGATAAAAATATAATCAATATATACTCTAAAACCAGTTAAAAGAATAATATAACAATATAAGTAAATTGTGTGAAATGGAAAGTTTGAATTAAAAGGTAGTATTGTTCGTTATTCATTAAAAATGGTACTTCTCATAAAATTACCGAACATTCAACCTAATCTAATATTGATATTATGAATTATAAAATTAAGTCAATTTCATTAAATTAAATTTATAATAGTGCCTAAAAATAATTTCATTATTATTCATAATTGGACATAATAAGTAGTTCCTATATCAAAATAGTACTTATATTTTAATGAAACTTATACATTACCTTATACATGTGGTTAATACATGTGATATAATTATAAATGAAATATAAAATTTATTTTCAGTTATTTGTATTACTATATTTAATTTTTATGTAATAAATATAACATTTGAATAATTATAATACTAAAGTGTTATTTCGCATAAACTCAATCTTTCATATAATGTATGCCAAGTTCATGTTGCATGAAATATAAGCTGTTGAATTACATTAATGATATAACATAATATGAAATATTTGGTTGTTACAAAAATGATAAAGCGTTAAATAAAAAAATGATATGACTCATGTCAACAAGGTACACCTTCCTTTTCAAGAGCCTACCTGATGAGAACTCCTTAGTTAAGCGTGTTTGGCCTAAAGTAGTGATTAGTATGGGTGACCATATGAGAAGTTTCTCATGATGTGTGTGACTGAGAACAAAGCACATTGAAAAGAAATGTATTGGCATGTGGGGATAGTCATTAGTCAGATGACCCATTTAGGCTTCTGGGTGGGCCTTAGGAAGGGGACCACATGTTTGTGGGGTACCTGTTTGTACTTGGTGGTCAAAGACCCAACAACCATATTATGATGGGGTGTTTGTCCTATCACTAGGACTGAGTTGTTACATTAAAATTGTTTTTTTAATTTTAATATGTTTTTGTAAATAATGTGGATGGTTTGAATTATTTTTTGAAAACATGTGGAGGATGTATTTTCACTATTTATTCATTTGGAATATATTAAATCAATGTTTCTGTGATATTAGTTATTTTGGAAGTTTTAGTAGTGTGTTGGTGAGGTAAATTATAGGACACCATAATCATCATGTCATGGGTACCTGTACATGAGTGTGAGGTGTGTCACGTTTTTCTCATCGATCTGTGAGGCATGGTAGGTTCCCCACTACACTTACGCTAAAATTCAGATTATATTAATTACTTTTTAGTTCATATACTTTTGATAAATGGGAGATAGTATTAAATTACTATTTTGAAAATAATTTTTTTCTTTAAATGATGATTTTTATTTATATGCATTGCTTTAAAATTATTTTTGTTGATGAATCATCGTACAATTGTGGTAATATGACTCTTGTTTTTTTAAACACAATTCCATAATTTTGAAGTGTTGTTCTGGTTTAATGACAAATTTTTTCTTCTAACACGTGATCAATAGTATTGGTTTCTTATGAAAAATTTTGTATTTTAAAAATTTACATAAAAATCATTTGGATCTTTAGTAAAGTGAATTGTTTTGAAAACCCTCAAATGACTGGTCCTTGGGGTTGATTCATTGTGTGAGTTTTTTGTGGGATGCATGTGCTTCATATTGCATTCATGAATAATATTTGTTGTCACTATAAGGACCCAACAATAAAACATTAAATAATCATGAATTAAATGAATAATTTACATTGAGGATCATTTTTGGTTTAGTGTTTCAGAGAGTTAGGCAGTAACTATTACATTACATCTCAAAATTTTTGATGTAGACAATTCGACTCAGTTTCAATTTTTTTCACAAAAATAAAAACTCTTGAAAAAAAGTGTCATGTCTAGTTCCATGTTTTAGGTAGAATTAATTTTCCTTTATCACAGACATGACCTTATTAATTTTCAGGTCATGCGAAAAAAATTTCAAAACAAGGGATGAGTATAAAATGCTCAGTAAGGGTTATAAAACCAAGAAAGAAAATAGTAGTTAATCATTAAATACATAACATTAGCTCTTTAACAATCCTAATGAAATCATAAGATTTATAAATAACACATTTAAAGAATGAAACCTAAAGGTAATTTGTGGCATCCTTATCATGCTTACATTGTAGATATCACTACTATATAGGGAGTTACGTTGGAATACCTATCACAATGTATTCCCAAAATCTCATTGGAGAAACATTCACATTTACCTCTGTCACATTACCCAATGAATTAGGGAGTTATCTCAAGCTCAACTGCCCTATTTTTATCATGGAACAACCGATATATGTAATCAAATCCCACGAACAGTATCATATTCATAACACATAAAACAATCATAAAGGAAAGATAACATTTCCACATTTCAATCACAATATATCTCTTAAATATATTGACATAAAAAATCAATAATAAAAACAAATTTCAATAACAAAATATGTTAAATAATATATGGTATTTATTTTCCATTTTTAAAAGATTATGTATTCTTATGGAATCCATAGACTAGATAGTACTCGCAGTGGCAAAAAGGACATTTGCACTGCTGACGGTAAAAACAATGATTCTATTTTTTTCATTTAGTAAAAAGCTCCATAGAAAAAGATTCCCTTTGAATGAAATAAAATTTAAAATGTTTTTATACAATGTATAAAAATAAATTTTTTTATTTAAAAAATATGCCTCAATGAAAGGAGATAGATACGAGGTCCCTTACCTAGTGTACCACTTGACTCATTCGTTCTTTAATCTCCTTTAAATTGGGTAACTCCATTTGGTTTGAACCTAAAGGGATTTTAGAAATGCCTTATGCCTATGTTATGGAATGTAATAGGAGGATAGAGACGTAGGGAGACTAATTTGGTAGATGATGGTTGAGCCAATGGGATTGAGAGGTGTGGGGAATGGTTTATAGGTGAGATATTTTTATAAGGGGAGGAGGGGCACTTTAAGAATGTGTGAAAATATTATTTTATTACAGAGTGGATTTTGGTTTCTAAATGAAGAAAACATATTTAAGTCGAATATAAGATGTCTCCTGGTATAAATAAAATCATCCAATTAGAATTGGACAGGTTTTGGATATTATTTTAATCCTTATAATGATATTTATTGAAATATTTTATTAATGGGGTACACACTGCATCATTATTGTGTCAAAAATAAATAAATTTATTTAAAGACTAAAAATTATAAAACAAATACCATGATGTAGGAAGTCACTTTAGCTTTCCAAATAATATTTATAGTATAAAATATAACTTATATAACTATATGTGAAAAATAATTTACTAAAAGATATTTTTTATGTCAATTTTGTCTTATCTTTAAGTTAATTAAAATAATATGTCATTATCACTCATAAATGGCCCCACGAGGTCCAAAAACCTACCCAAGGGTTCCCATGGTCGGACGTGTATCACAAAATAGGATAAAGACACTCGTTAGGTTAATTTTATATTATTATAATAATCTTGTTTTACCATTATTTACCAGATTTACACTTTAACCAAGGTAAATAAAATATTTACTGAACTAAATATTCATAATGTCTATAAATAAATGATATCTATTTACAAAATTTGTACCTCTAGATTCCAAATATTGAATAAATTTTTAAAAATTCAGAACATAGTATTGGGAGAAATTAATTTAATATTAATTCCTACCATCAAAACAAAAGGCATGTTTTTAAGAAATAATAACTTTCAAAACATTGACACTTGTTTATCAAATTTCAAAGTGAAATTAATTACAATAATTAAAATTGGATTAAATCGTAAAAATATAATCTAATTAATCTTTAAAACCAATTAAAATGATAATCTAACTATATAAATATATTATATTAAAAGGTAGTTTGGATTTAAAATACAGTATTTTTGACAATTCATAAAAAAATCAATTTTATCTGAAAAATACCATGATTATTCCTAAAGTGATTTTTGATGTCCCTATTATAAAAAAGTATTTTATATTGTCAAATAGAAAATATTAATGCGATCAAAACAATATTTAAAGACGGTTTTCCATTAATAGGTGATAAGTCATCCTATTAATAAATATTAGAGTATTAATCCTTAAAATTAAATTAATTCACATTTTAAGCTGCTAATTTTTATTGTATAAATGTAAAAACATTTAAAAAAACATTTATAATCATATTTTTGTTAGTTTTGTTAATTCATTCCTATAAAATGGCTTGGCATTAACAACCATATGAAATAATAATATTATATTATTATTGTGCAAAGTAAGATTTCCAAGAAACCTGTTTTTGCATATCGGGTACGCAATAGAACATAACAACCCGTTTAAGGTAAAATTAATATTTAATTCACAAAATATTAATTAAAAATAAAATGTATAATTTCTTATTTACCTGGGATGTTACATCCTTCCACCAATTTGGAATTTGTGATTCACAATTTTATTCACTTATAGAATAAATGGGGGTATTTATCTCTCATATAATTTTAATATTCTCACTTTTCCTCTTCAACCATATAGTTTTTCCACAACACCTTTACTTGGTGAATTACCTTATTCAGCAAAACATGCTGTCTTCGATCATGAATCTGGACTGGTTGTTCCTCATAAGAGAGATTCTTTTCCAATTAAACTACCTCTCGACTTAAAACATGATATGGATCTGACATATACATTCTCAACATTAAATCTCGAATACAATAATGTAATTGGAACAAAATTGGAGGTAAATCCACTCTTTATGAAAATGATCCAATTTTATCCATGATTTTATAAGGTCCAACGAACCTCAGACTGAACATTCCATTTTTACCAAAATGTACAACATTTTCCCTATAGAAACTTTGAGAAAGACGTGATCACCTACCTCAATAGAAAGATCATTCCTCTGATTATCCTTACAAATTTCCACCTACTCTAATCTATTTTCATGTGCATCTGAATCAACTGAACTTTTTCTGCCATTTCATCAACCAATTCAGGTCCCATCGGCTTCCTATCACCTTCTTCATTACAAAAAGCTAGAGTTCGACACTGTTTCCCATATAATTCTTCAAATTGAGCCATATGTATAATGGAATGAAAAAAATTATTATAATAAATTTTGAATATAGAATGATGTTGGTCCCAAATTCCCTGGTAATCAGGTGAACAAGAACATTGCATATCCTCAATGGTTTGAATTGTTCGTTCTGAATTCCAATCTCATTGAAGATGAAAATCTATACTAAAATTTAATTCAGTACCCAAAGACTTCTGTAGGCCTTTACAAAAGAAAGAAGTAAAACTGGGATCATGATTAGATAAAATAAAGAGGGGAACTCCTTATAACTGGACTATCTCTTTATCATACAACCGAGAAAGATGATATAAAGACAAAGTATCTCGAATAGGAAGGAAATGAGCAGATTTATTCAATCGATCAACAATAACCCATATTTCATTATTACCTCATGATGTTTTTGGTAATCCCACAACGAAGTCCATGGATACATTATCCCATTTCCACTCTGGCACCAGTAAAGACTGAATCATCCCATTTGGTAACTAGCACTCTGCTCTAACCAGATTACATGTCAAATACATCATAGTAAAATCAACAATATCTCTTTTCATTCCATCCCACCAGTAATACTCTTGACGAACTATGTACATCTTAGTACTCTCCAGATGAACTGAAAACAGGGAACTATGGGCTTCACAAAACAAAAAATTCTTTAACTGTAAATCACAAGGCAAGAATAATCTTTTCTGAATCCTCAAAACACATGCATTATCAATGTTAAATTTAAAAAAATTACCCATCTGAACAAACTCTACATTTTCTACAACATACTATCTTCTTCTTGTGCTTGCATTATTTTTTTCTGAGAGAGATGATTTCACTAACACCTGAAACAAAATAGAATAATTTCTTTCACCAACAACATCTATGCCAAATATCATCAAATCTAAAACTAAAGGATCATGTTCCAAAAGTAGAATGGTTAATGAAAAATTAATTTTTCGACTCAATGTATCAGTAAATTTATTTTCTTTTGCCAGTTGGTAAAGGATCATACAATCGTAATCCTTGATTAATTCCAACTATCTCTTCTGTCTCATGTTAAATTCTTTACTAGTGAATATATACATCAAACATTTGTGGTCAGTATATATTCGCCATTTAACTCCATAAAAATTATTCCTCTATATTTTTATTTCAAAAACAATAGCAGCTAATTCCAAATAATGTGTAGGGTAATTTAACTCATGAGGTTTCAGCTGACATGATGCATAAGTAATTACATGAACATTATACATACGGAAACAACCAATTCCATTTAATGTATCTTCACTGTAAATAATAAACAAACCATTTCTGGAAGGTAGTTCAAAAATCTGAGCATTCACCAATATTCTTTTCAATTCTATAAAACAATCATCGCAATCTTTTTTCCAAATGAACATAACACTTTTCCAGTTAACTTAGTCATTGGACTAGATGACCATGATTTTTTTTAACAAATATCTTGTAATTACTTTCCAAACCAAGAAAACTATAGATCTCGTTTATATTTGTGTGTCTTGGAAATTCTTCAACAGATTTTTTTTATAAGGACCAATAGTTATTTGATTTTTTTTGAAATAATGTGACCATGGAATGATATTTATTGTTACCAAAACCCACACTTTCTGAATTTTCCAAAAAGTTTTTTTCTTTTAAGGTTTTCAAGACTACACATAAATGACATCCATGCTCCTCTTTATTTTTATAATGAAACAAAATATCATCAATGAACACAACCACAATCTTGTCCATGAAATCAGGGAAAATTATATTCATAAGATTCATGAATACAACAGGTGCATTGGTTAAACCAAAAGGCATTAATAAAAATTCATAATGGCCATATCCAGTACGAAATGAAGTCTATGGAATGTCTACTTCCATTACGTTCAACAGATGGTACCTCGACCTCAATTCAATCTTTGAAAAATACAGATCTCCATGGAGCTGATAAAAAATTCATTGATACGAGGAAAAGGATACTTGTTTTTAACAGTTATGTTGTTCAATTCTCTATAATAAATTCAAAGTCGTATTGAACCATCTTTCTTTTTAAGGAATAAGATAAGAGCACCCCTTGGTGATGGGCTAGGTAAAATGAAACCATTATATAATAACTCCTGTAATTTCTTCTTTAACTCTAAAATTTCAATTTGAGCCATTCCATAAGGGGGGTTTGAAATTAGATAAGAATCAGGAAAAAAGGCAACATTAAATTCAACTTCCTGATCATGTATAATACTAGGAAACTCATCCGAAAAAACATAAAGGTACTCATATACCACTAGAACATCATTAACCTGAACAGTTCCTTTTTTCCCACAATATGTGCAAGGTAACATTCATTTCAATATTCTACCATTTTCTCAGCTTCTTGATATGATATCAAAAGTAAGGTTTCATTCCTGTATAGCAACTAAAAATCATTCTGAATAGAAAACCACTTTATCCTTTCTGTCAATATAATCATTATAAATAGAAATCAAATCCATACCCAAAATAACATCATACTCTATTAGGGGAAAAACAATTATTTTGGTAAGTAGATTATTTCCTCACACAAGGACAAGAAAGTTCTTATAATTTTTTTGTCTCATCATTCCTTCAAGGTGTATTTACCATATGTTCAGGGTTCATATCTTGAGAGAGAATTCCCAATTTACTAGAAAACATCACATAAATGAACGAATGTGTAGACCCCGAATCAAACAACACATTTCCATAATCAGAACAAACAAATAGTGTACCTGATACTATATCACTTGAAGGCCCAACATCTACTGAAGTAGTTGAAAATGACATCACTTCCCCTTTCTAATTTTAGCCTGGTTTCTTCACACAGTTGAGTTCTTCGTTGGACACTAATTTTCATAATAACCAATATCCTTACAAGAAAAATTTACTTATTGTGAATCATATTTTATCTTACCATTACCCTGATCCTTTTCTGTGTAATTACTAGCTTTTTGTCCCATTTTACCACAACAGAAGAACTTACAATAATTCAAAATAGAATCCCCAGTATTCTTTTTTCCACAATTTCTACAAACTATACACTTATGTTTCTTACCATCAGACATTTTTTAAATGTTTTTCCCTTTCTCCTACCACCTTGACCTCTTATTTTTTTTTTGTAGAACAAATGATCATCATCAAACTCCATTCCACCATCTCCACACATTGAAAAAAATTTCATACCTTTTGAAATCTTGATAAACTAAATCAATTCCATACTTTGGCTTTATTCATGAGTAAAAATGGTTGATTTTACTATCAAGATATTGTATGAAATTTTGAGCATACCATGCCAGTCAAGTGAATTTTGCTTCATAAGAAGCCAATGAGTCATACTCCTTCCTCAATTTGAGGAATTGAATTTCCCTCCTATGAAGAACCACCTTAGGAAAATATTTCTGGTGAAGCATACCATTTATTTTATCCTAATCAAGAGCATCAATCTCAACACTCTCCCATATTATTTATCACCATCGACCACCATTGATCTACTTCACTGTCAAAATGGTAAAATCGAGACTAACCTTTTCATGTTCTGAACACCCCATAACATAAAAAATCAACTCCAATGCTTTAATCCACCCTTCTAATAGCACAGGGTCAGATGATCCAATGAGTGATGGGGGATGTTGCCTCATCAAATGATCCAATACTGAAATGTTCCTCTATGGTTGATCTGGATAATCTCATTTAAGGATACTCCCACAATTTATAGGCTACGTCAAATGTTCCATCATTGCGACAAACTGTTCAGTTCCAATTCTTACCATCTCAGGTTATTGATTTGGATGGTTGTCTTCCTCCTGATGTCATCCCAACATAGTTGCCCGATTTCCTCTATGTAAAACCATTATAAACACAAAAATATATTTGGAGAAGCAACATGGTAATCTCTAAATGCTGTGTCACTTCAATATTAGTATAAATTAATTCCTAGACATTAATTTAGAAATATTTTAACTTCTAATGTTATCTAAACTGACCTATGATACCAACTATAAATACCCAACTATAAAACATTACATAATCTGGAATTAAATGAATAATTTACATTAAGTTTCTTTTTAGGTTTAGAGTTTTAATGATTTAGGAAATAACTATTACATTACATCTTAAAAGTTACAAGGTACACACTTCTACTAAGTTTCCATTTTTTAACAAAACAAAATATTCTGAAAAAAGGAGTCATGTCCAGTTCTATGTTGCAAACAGCATGACTTTTCCATGATCCCATCCGTGACCCTATTCATCTTTATGTCCAGTGAAAAACATTTCAAAACATTGGATGAGCATAAAATGATCAGTATGTTATATAAAATAATGAATGAAAACATTAGTTCATCATTGCATACATAACATAAGATCTATAACATACCTCATGAAATCATAAGATTTATGAATAACATATTGAAATCATAAATCATAAAGGTAACTTGTGGCATCTATATCAAACATACATTGTATCTTTCACAGCTACATTTGGAGTTAAATTGGAATACCAATCACAGAATATTACCTAAATCTATTTGGAGAAACCATCATGTTTATCTCTATCACGTTACCCAATGCATTGGAGATCTATCTTGGGCACACCCACTTTAGGATTATCATGAAACCACTCATATACATAACCAATTCCCAAGACTTGTATCATATTCAAAACACATAAAAAAAATATATTGGAAAGATAACATTTCAACATTTCAATCACAATATATCATTTAAATATATAGACGTAACAAATAAATTTTCAAAACCAATTTCAATACCAAAATAAATAAAAGATTATATGGTATTTATTTTCATTTTTAAAAATAACTACGTCTTGTTATGGAATCCAAAGCTAATGTAATACTCGTGGCGGCAGAATGGTCGTTGTAACCGATTACTTTAAAAAGAAACATTCTTTTTTGTCATTTATTAAAACACTTCATATAAAATGATTCCTTTGGACTGAAATGAAAATTAAAATGTGTTTATATAGCGTATAAAAATTCATTCGTGTATTAAAAAAATGTTCCTCGATGAAATAATATTAAGACTATGTTTGTTACCTCGTGTCTGACTTGACTCGTCCATTCCTTAATCTCAATTAAATCAGGTAACACCCATTGGTTTGATCCAAAAGGGTTTGTTGAAGTGCCTTCAGCCTATGTTAAGACATCTAGCCGGAGGAGTGGGATGTAGGGAGCATAATTGGGCAGTGTTTAGTCAAGAAAAGGGTCTTAAGAGGTGTGAATAATGGGTTATATGTAAGGGATTTTTATAAGGGGGATGAGGGTCTCTTTAGGAATATGTAAAAATATTAAGTTATTACATAATGATTTTCAGTTTTCAAATTTCCAAAACTTATTAAAGTCAATGATACGTTGACTCATGGTCGAAATAAAATCATCCAATTAAAAATGGATAGGTTTTTGATATTTTTTTAATCATAATAATTTTATTTATTTAAAACTTTTATTATTGGGGAAAAGACTGCATCATTATAATGTCACAAATATTTAAATTTATTTTATGTCTATAAATTATAAAAAAATACCATGATATAAGAAATTTTTTTATACTTCCACATTATATTTATAGTCTAAAAGATAACTTATATAACCCTATGTAAAAACTCACTTAATAAAAGATCTTTGTTTATATCATTTATGTAATTACTTTATGCTAATTAATATAAGGTCACATTATCACTCCCATGTGCCCCATGAGGTCCCATAATCGACCCAAGGATGCCCATGGTCGGAAGTGTGTCAACCAATAGTATTAAGACACCTATTAGGGTAATTTTATATTATTATAGTAGTATTTTTTTACCCTTATTTACCAGATTTACCTATTAACCATAATAAAATAAGTTATTTACTAAAGTAAATATTAATAATATATAAAATTAAAAGTTATCTATTTACACAATTTGGACCTCTGGATTCCAAATATGGAATCCATTTTTCCAAATTCAAATCACAGATGTGGCAGAAATTAATTTAAAATTAATTCAAATCATCATCCAATTCTGTTGGACCTCACTATCAACGAACCTAAGCACCCTCTCCCTTTTCGTTTCAATAAAGCATGCGTCACTGATCAGGATTCCAAGACTACCATTCAACACACATGGGATTCTGTAAATTGCCGGAATGATGCTTTTTATTGCATTACCAAGCTCAAAATACACAAAAGGAATCTAAAATTTTGGAGCAAGGCTCAATTCAGCTCTCTTGATTCAGATATCTCTTCTCTTGAGGCATCTCTTTAGAACATCAAAGAGATCGGTTTGAGTAATGATTTCTGCTATGGGTGCTCGGATGAATCTGAGATAATATTAAAGCTCAACAATATCCTCAAACATAATTAATCCTTGCAAAAGGATTCCTTCAATCCTAAATTGTTAAAGGATAGCGATAGGAACTCCAAATTTTTTAATGCTCTTCAAAAAATTCAAAAGGTCTCTAAACGTCTATCATTAATCCAAAATAGGGGCAACCTAATTCGTAATAGAAATGATCTATTGGAGCACAAAGTCCATTACTTCATGGCGATTTTCAATGGATCACATTCCACTATTAATCCTTCGGAGGGGGTGATTCTACGGCCTATGAACCAAGAGGATATTTCCAATATCATTTCAATTACTCTTAAGCCAGAAATCAAGGAGGATGTGTTCAGCCTCAACTCTGAGTGTTCTACTAGTCCAAATGGATTTAGTAATTTATTTTTTCATTATTTCTAGTATAGAATTCATGATGATGATTGCAGGATGGTTATTCACTTGTTCAAAGGTGGGATCCTTCCCAGTGGTTTGAATGCCCAGTTTCTTGTCCTTATTCCAAAAGTGGGAAATGCAAATGAAATTCATTCATTTAGGTATGTTTCCTTGGTCAACAATGTTCAATAAATGATTTGAAAAATTAATGCTAGTAGGATATCACACATTTCTTGCAAGATTGATTCTGCCAATCATTTTGGCTTTATCAAGGGGAGATCGATCCAGGATTGCCTTATAACTGCCTCTGAATGTGTGAATCTCCCCAAAACTCACATCATAGGTGTAAAAATGCCCTCAAATTAGACATCTAGAAGGCTTTTGATACAATGGAATGGTGCTTAATTTGCCAGATTCTTTCCATGTATGGCTTTGATGATGTTTTTATTAATTGGATCAAGTCTATTTTGAGCTCATCTCAGATTTTAGTTCTTATCAATGGATCTCCTAAAGGCTACATTGAGTGTTCAGGAGGAGTTAGGAAGGGTGACCCTTTATCAGCAATCATTTTCTCTATTGCTGAGGACTACCTCAGAAAGTTCCTATCTATCATGGCTGGAAATGGAATGTTGAAAACCATTCATGCTGGAAGAGGGTTGGTTCCTCCATAGTATCTTCATTATGCTGATGACATCATCCTCTTCACTAGATGGGACAAAGGAAATATCAAGAACATAAAGAAAGCTCTTTTTCATTATGATATGGTTTCTGGATATGTGGTTAGTTGGATAAAATCCTTTGTTTACTTTTGAAGGAACATCTCATCCAATATAAAGAATGACATCATCAAAGAGCTAGATATTCGAGAAAGAGTCATGCCCATCAATTTCTTGGTAGTGCCTTTGTTTTGGGGGAGACCGATGGCTTTATATTTTTCCAGCATTGTTGGATTGATTCAAAGAAAACATTCTTCCTGGAAGGGTAAATGTTTATCCATGGCTGGTAGATTATGTTTTTTGAAGTTTATCATCATCTCTAAATTCATCGATTTGTTCATGGATAGAAATATTTGATTGCCTCAATCAAGAGAATCAATGTCTCTATCTACAACTTCATTTGGAGTGGAAGTGTCACTGAAAAGAGGCTTGCAACGGTCCCTTGGAATTTTGTGTGCAAACGTTATGATGATGGTGGTTTGGGAATCAAAAATCTGGGTTGTTTTAATGATAATCTACAGGCACACTTTATTTGGAGACTTTTCAACATGAAATCTGAAGCTCTCCCTTTTCATAGAGAAAGATATATTCACTGCCTCAAATCAGGCAATCTGAATTACATTATTTTCTTTGTTTTTCCTTCTTTCCAGAACATCTTTTTTAGAATTGATGCAGATTCTAGTTGGTTGGTTTCAAAGAAACCATTCCTTCCTTTTTTTAAATGTAATTGGACTAGTATGGGCCTAGAGTACATGGTTCTTGGTGATAATCCGACTTTGTATTTTGATCATTCAATTAAATCTCAACTTGGTTTCATGGAAGGTGTTCCGAATCATGGTACCTCTATTATTAGGATGTACTTCTTCTCTTCCAGGGGAGTCTTCTGGGCAAGGGAGCTAGCTTCCAACGTGATTGCTTCCTCTAAAGGTTTTCATTATCATTCTATGAGAAATGATTCTTGTTCTCAATGAATAGGTATCTTGAACAAGGGTTTCGTAAAACTGTCTCAGGCTACCCTTTCTTGGAGTGTAGCGCACAATAGGCTTACAACAGAGGATCATATTCAAACATTAGGATCACCCTCTACTCTAGGTGTGTCTTGTGTCAGAAACACATGGAAGACATTGAACAACTTTTTCTTAGTTGTGATTTTGTATCAGCTATGTGGGTGGTGGCCTCCAGTATTTTTCAAGTGTAGCTGCCGCAGATGAACTCGATGGATACTTTTATGAAGATTTTCCCTGATATTAATTTCTCAGTGCATCTTTTATCTCTTTTTCTCATTTATACAGAGGAATTGATCTATATTATTTGGTATTCTTGGAAAAAAATCATCCATGAGTAGCATGTTTTTTCTACAGGTGCGGTTATCTCTGGAATCCTCACTACAATTCGTGAGGCATCCATTCCGAAAGGCATCTTATTTTAGAATTCCTTTCACGATTTATTTTTTTTAATAGGGTGAGTGTCAAGGGAAATTTTACATTACCTCTTGTAAGAATTGATTTTTTTTGGTAGGAATCCTTTCATGGTATTATCATGGTAAATTCAGATGGTTCTTCAGGTGGTAATCAGGGTGGTTCAGGCTTTGGTGTGGTCTTTAGAGATCATTAGTGATGTGTTATTGGATGCCTTTATGGCACGTTTGGTTTTGCATCTTCTCTCAAACAAGAGATGTGTGGGGTTATTGAGGTGATTGAATACGTTGATAGAATATGGTGGAATAAATTATTTGTAGAATGTGATTCCATGTACTTAGTGTTGGCTCACAAGACATGTTCTCTTCATCTCTCTTGGAAGCTGACTAATAGATGGACTAAATGTTTGGATATGATTTATTCAAAGGAACACATTATTACTCATGTTTATAGAGAATAAAATACATTGGACGATGGTCATTCCAGAAAAGGTGTTAGTCGCTCTGATTTTCATTGGGGTGATCAAGTTCCTACTAATGTTCTTCCCATTATAAGAAGTGATAAATGTACATTTTCAACATTTAGACCAGTGTAGGTTTATTATTTTTTTTACTAATAAAGGGATCTTGTTTTATGGGAAAGGCCTCAATCTATAAATAAAAATCTAATTAAGAATTAAAACTAATTAAAAAATAATCTAACCATATAAATATATTATATTAAAAGTTAGTTTTGAATTAATAAACAGTATTTTTCACTATTCATAAAATTGAATTTTATCAGAAAAATTCAAAAATTTTACCAAATGTGAATTTTGATGTCCTGATTCTAATGAATAATTTTATTTGTTAAAATAGAACATATAAAAGTAAAAAAACAATATTTAATGATGGTTCTCCATTAAAAGGTGGTAAATTGACTTTTTAATGAATAATGGAGTATTTTGATTAAAATTAGTTTAATTCACATTTTAAGCCTATAACTTTTATTTGAAAAATGTAAAAACATTTAACAAACATGTATTATCATAATGTAGTTAGTTATGTTCATTCCTGCCAATAGAACGACTAGGAGTTAACTACCATTTAAATAATAATATTATTTTATTATTGTGCAACATAATATTTCAAAGAAACATGTTGTTGCGTATCAGGTACGCCATCGAACATAGCAACCACATTAAGGTAAAATTAATATTAAATTCATTAAATATTAATTAAAATGAAAATTTGTAATTTCTTAATTTACCTAGGATGTTACAGTCACGCCACTTAGTTCTTGTTATGGGTACATAGCATAGAAACTAGATTTTCAGTGAATGATTTCGGCACTTATTTAGACCATGCACTGGCTAATGGCCCATAAATAGGGATGATCTATTATTATTTATATGGGATTGGTCCCCTTGACTAAGTGAGGTAGGGCGCCAGTCAAGAATTAGGTCATTATAATGGCATTGGGATGGGCATGCCTTCATGAAGAGTCGCCTGTATAGTATGTTATGGATATTTCAAGAGCTCCTAGTTTCGACCCAGGTTTCCTTTGACACTCATTAGTCTATGGCGGATGGTTGAAGATCCTAGATTGGTTTTTTTTCTGTTTGTGCTATTTTCCAATTTCCCTTATTTTGTGTTGTTCGTCCTGTGTGGTTTTTCTCTAGGATAACAAATAAATTTGGATATTAATTAGATGTGAAAATGTTTTAAATTTTTTTTCTCTTATTCCATCAGACAATAATTTTAAAAAAAAAATTAAATTGGTTAATGTACAATTACATTTTTTAGAAATGAAATATTTGTGTGAATCCGATATTTTATATAATGTAGTTAAAAATTGAAATTAGTAAAATTTTAATGTAATGGTTGTGTTTTGGGTTTAGTATTTTGGGATTTCCTGCTGAGTTTTAATACCCACGCTTATGTCTTGTTTCTTTCATATATCATTAGTGATGGATTCATCTTTGCTCAGATCGCCTTGGGTTACATTCTCTTATGTTATCAGAGAGTGACCCACAGGGAAACATGGAGCTTACGTCAGGGTCATGTTAGTTATAATGTTGTCTGCCCTTTCTTTTTCCTGTAAGTTATTCATTTTGAATTGTTCTTTTTATTTCTACTACTTATTTTATTTCCATATAGTTAAATTGTTCCCATTTGAACCATATTGATTCCCTAGTGCTTTTTACCATTTTGGTAGGATCGGGGACGCCTCTCGGGCCTTACTACCGATTAGTTTTGGTGACCGATTCAGGGCGAACCCAAGTTGGTTCATGAAAAATATGATAGGGATGATATTAAAAACATTCACAATCAAAGGGGTGTGAAATATTATGTCCAAAATCCCATGTTACATTAATCACCATCTCAATCATTGATTAGCAAGGTGGTTGGAAGCACCATTCCAAAAACCCTAGAAGAATTAAAACTATAATTATCTAGTGTAATGTAATATCACATTCCCTATGATCCCTTCATCTTTTCATTCCATAAACAAGAACTCAACATCTCACAAGAAGTAATATATCTATATAAATAGGATGCAATTAATATTTAAATTGGTCCATGAGATAATAAATTCCATTAGTGGATTAAAAAAATAAATAACGAAAGATGTCATAACCATTTTGTTTACCTCTCAATTATATATTAACCATTTCATTAATAAAAACATGCAACTCACCCGAAAATTTGTTCTACTTTCATAGTTTATGATAAGTAAGCATTGGTCAATACAACATCATTTCACATAAAACTAACAATGAAGTGCTGAAGGACGATTTGAAAATCTAAAAACTACATTATGTTTTCTATACAATTTCACTAGTAAATTAATACTCAACCCACTAATAATTGTGGATAGTGATGTTTTTTTAATAATGGCCACTAAATAATTTTTAACGAACAAATCTTATTTGGTGGTTCGGGTTTAGGTATTCAACCTCCATCCATTTTAAGGGGTATGTGGAACAAAATATGTGTTTTATAAATATTTATGTTATCTAATTTCATAATTTAGGAGCAGCACAAAATATGGAATGATGCACGACACAACAAAAATATTTTAGAGTGATTCATATAATGAAATGAAATATAGATCCTACATCATAGTTTTGGAGCATCAAAAAACTAATTCCAATATTTGATTTAATATAGAATGAGATAAATTATAAGAATAGTAAAATTCCTTGAAAATAGTTAAAATGACCATACATATATATCTCATCAATGTAAGAAGATAGATTGATAGAAAAGGATTATTGAGCCATAGAATTAATAAGGTGCAACTTATATGATGATCAGTGCAAGATTATGAGGTCATATTAATGATAACCCACTATTGTTCATGGAGGAGGAAATGTTTTTGAACGGGAGGCTTCTTATGATAGTGGTGGAGGAATATAATGTAAAATCACATAAAGAAGGTGGGGTATAAAATTTCATGTTTCCCACTATTATGAGACACATGGTTTAGCCATATTCTTTGTCTAACTATGAACAAACTATGTGGTTCTACATCTAGATGTCTCACCCCCCTCACAAATCTAGGTGCATTGTTTGTTAAATTTTTTGAAGCCCATGCACCCTCATATACATACTTGTGTAGAACACAAACTTGGTCATGTTCCCTTGGGTTCTCTATTAAAAAAATAGTGAGAACCCATCATTTTGACCTAATATTTTCATGTTGTCCTCTGTGCAGATTCTAACAAGCCTTAGGCCCCTACCTATATTTCTAAAAATGTTTTTTTGGATCCTAATGCTCCCAAAAATATTTAAATCCATAGAAACCTCGTGGGGAATAAAATACATCAAATGAAAAATCTTTTAACTGGTATAATACATAAAATTAAAATCTAGGGATTAATTTAAATCCTATCCTCCACCAAGATAAAATTTCAAACTACAATGGAATTTTTAATTGGTTCAATACATGAAATGTTTAAATTTAACAACCTTAGAGAATCTCGGCCATTTGAATCCTTGTGGAACAATGAAAAATCAAATGAACTACTCAGGTTTTGAAGTTCCATTTAGTGGTCATACCACATCTTCAAACTCCACAAACACTTCCATGTATTATTTTAATAGAAGGCCCTTATATGTTAAAGTTTTAGTTTATAAGTAAAAAGTTCCACACAAAATTAATATCAAGTTTTCCGGAAATGATGAATCATGATAAATGATCTCATCATCATCTCCATCATTATATGGCCTTTGGTTATCCCCACTACAGTCTTTATCAATTAAAAAAATCTAAGACACAACATTTTGACCTAAAGAAATACATATTGAATGAAATTTATAAAATCCAAACATAAAATCAAGAATTATTATAAACTCATGACACCTGATGACACATGAGAACTGTGATCTCAGTCCTTGATTTGATAAAATTGTTTAATTATAATTGACCACACTTTAACTATTCATGATATATTATCTATGAAATTCCATGACTGACATGTAAAACTTCACTAGTCTCACCACAATATTGTACTAATCATGGTTCCTTACTAACTACATCCAAATAATGATGTAATGAAATTTTAACTACCCTTGTTGGACTATTTTTCCTATCGATCCATATCAATAGCTGATGAATCACCCAAATATTATTATGAAGACTTATCCCTAGGAATACTGAGATTGTTTCCAAAATGGTCACCTAATGATTTCCCAACATCTAGTAACATTTAATGGCCATACTATCTCCCCAAAAAATAATTATAGTTTTATAGCTCAATCACTGGTACAATCTAGATCTCTCATCCATAGATCATTATATGGTACTCTAAACATAACACATACATCAGGATTTCAACTATTGTTTTTTGAGGAAGTATCTATAATTTATTGAGAAATCCATTCATACATTGAATCCTTTTATTTGACGACATATATGATACAAAAATACCATCACCCCAATGGTTCCAAGTTTCCATAAAACCACTATATTTTTTATTTTTATCCACAGTCTGAAATTGTACTCCTCACCATTGAATCATATTTTTCATCAAAACAATGAAAATATAAACTTATTACCAATGATAATTTCCAATCCATCATAGAACATTGATAGTAATTTATTTGAATGTTCTCATAACTGAGAGATAATGAAGAACCACCCATGTACCATTCCCCTTTCAGCGAACATTTCACCCATTGTTCTTTAAAAATAAATTATAATAAGGGCAATAATAGTTAAACATGCACTTTATTACTATGGACTGTGTGGATTTCTATTAAACCTCTCCTCCAAAACAACTCTAAATGTGACTCCTTTTCATATGATAAGATTTTTTAGATAGTTGTCTCAACATATATCCAACACACTCTTAGTGTAATCATGGGGTCATCAAGATTGGAGTCATAATGGACTCTATCATAGATTATATCTATATTACTTCAACAAGCATGTATAACACTCCTAGTCCATGGTCACATCAACTAGGCCAGCATTTCCTTAACCAATTCAAGAAACTATATTTCCCAAAAATGGCTTTTAAGACTCAACATGGTTCAAAATTTTAAATCCTTCAATCTATTATCAAATTATCCCTCACAATTGGGAAAATTTATTAACTTACCCAATTATCCGGGCCACTCAACCTGTAGGAATCATTTTTCAAACCATAAATCCTGGAACCTTAATCATCCACTCACCAATATTTATTTATAAATAGTTATCATACTTAACAGTCACAAGATAAAAAATACATTTGTAGAATGTTTACGTCCCATACAACTTAATTCAAGACCCTAATCACACACCTATGAGTCATCTTGAACTAAGGACAAGATCACCATGCTACACGACATGTCAGGTTTTTAATATGCCAAGAACACCTTATGAAATCCTCATAAAAATCGAATGAATCACATATTCCAGGTTCTATCAAATGTCCACTAATATTATGCATCATTTCACAAAGTGAATAATCAACCATGCATATACTGGTTAATTGTGATATACACATGAATAGTCCTTTCTATCTGAGATAATCTCTAAAAATAAAACTCATTTTGATTTTCAAAATTAAAATTCATCACAATTCATAATTTATAATTATAAATCATATTTCATGAATAAATATAGAAATGAGGGTAATATAATCCCATTTCCTTAAGGAAGTCATAAAATATCAAGCCAACCCTCCTCACATGTTCACATTAATTAAATTAAATGTAGCTGGCCCACTTATTTTCTAGTCATTGTTAAGGGATTAAATATATCCTACCTATACCTATGATTTATTTCAAAAAATAATCACCCCTTAATGAAATCAATTACACGATGGAAAATATTCATGTAAACTCTCTTTTAAGAGGTAAAACTAAATAACGATGTAAATTCTTTAACCGAAAATGGTCATAATGTCAACATATAGAGATATAAAGTAGAAACTTATAAGCTATCCGTATATGGTAATACCACCACCCCATTGTGGTCCAACATACCAGATAACCACCCACACACCCAAGGGTGTCATATTTCAAAAAAGTGTCCTACTCTGGATGATCAGTACACAAACATCACCTCAAATATGAAAATTAAAATTTATAATTTTTAAATGTTAATTTATCGTATAGGTCGCTATGTCAACTAGGCTAACCACTCTTTAAAGAATTTATTGTCAATCAAAAAACAGAGGGTCTCTCTTCAGAATTCAATGGTCCTTATCACATTACCATTATGTTTAAGCGACAACCATAAAGAAATCAACAAAAATATATACATAAATACCATGTTCCCATCCCAAGGAAACAATTAAGGATGACCCTTACCTGAAATATCACACAAAACACACTTATAAAAGTTTTCATCTTATGTAATTTAGAGGATTCTAATTAATTATGAAATTAAAAGTATATCATACACAAGGGATATCATGTTCTTATTTACAATGAAAACTCTAATATTCAAATAATTTAGTTGGAACCATGTTGCAGTAGAGTATAATTAACACAATTTTACATTTAAAACCATTTACTTACACATAATTTTCTCACATATATGTTTGGTTAAAGGAAATTCCAATTGCAATCTATAAATGAAAATGATATTTTGGTTGTAACTACATTTTAAATTAACTGATAACTCATTAAAATTAATATAGAATTACAAAAAGGGACATTATCCAATTAAAAGGGGCAGGTCACATAGGATTCAACCATATGTGAATATGTTACCCCATATAAGAAGATACAATCACATTATATGACCATCACATTGGAATAAACATACCCCCATAGGGTTATGTATCAAGGAATAAAAAGGAATAAGGTAACCTATGAGTACCCATCTAATTCATTCAAGATTTTAAAAACCATTACTGGGTTTAGTATATAAACATCATGAACCAACTAACCATCAAGGTTCTAGTTTTTCATTTATGGAATTAGTCACAAGGGTCGACATGCCTAAAAAATATTTGTTCTAGCCATAATAAAGGCTCCCATTTTCTGTGAGAATACCAATTTAGTATATATAAAATTATGCCTCATGGTTAAATTTGATGAATAACCATTACCAATTAATTAAAATACCATCATTTTCATGTTAGAATATGAATTCATGTATCAAAAAGTAGGATCTTATCACTGGTCTCAGAATATACAAAGTATATATATGAAAGATCGATTATATAGTTCACCGTTATCCAATTTATAAAGGCTTGTTCACTTCAAAAATTTAAAAATTAACTTCCCTTTAATATCACTCGGTAATGTTTCATCCCATGATACCAATGGTCCATGTCTCAATCATATCTAAGATGGTTAATTAGGTTACCACCATCACGATTTAATGAAAAAAACTATTTAGGCTAATTTAGAAATGTTAATAATCAAATGTTTTATCATTATATAAAAATAAATTCCATCATGTATGTAATAATAGTAAAATTGTATTAGTCATGGTGTGCTACTAAATAATATGTAGCACTATCAAAAATATAAAAAAAACATGGAATATAGATTATCATGAGACATAATTATACAGTCATGCAATGAAATCCACATTTTAGGGAATATCTATGAAATGTTCATCTCTATGTCACTAAAATGATAAATATAAAAGAATATTACCATATTAGTCCAAGGGGAAAATCTCAGGTACCTATAAATAGTGGATGTACAATAATCTATAATGGTGAATTAATAATAAGCTATATTAATAAATAGGAGATAACAACATTCTGTCCTAGACTACTTGATTATTCTGTCATTCATGGGATGATATGAATTTAAAATTTGATATTTAACAAGTACAATTACATTACATGAATATTTCATACCATCACATTTTAGTATGACAAAATAAAATCATCTGATACCACTTTTTAGTGGCTTGACTTGGAATCCACTTAAACGGTGCCTCATTCCAGTTTACGAAGTTGCCTCAAGAAAATCTCCACATATTCTTTAGGAGTCTAAATATTAGTCATGATATTAGGATTTTAAGTTGGTAGAATATTCAATATTGATAGTATATTAATGAATAATTTTAATAAATAACTAAACAAAGTGGAATATAATAACAAAACAAATAAGTGAATAAATGATCAGGATGTACATGATACAATGTAGTGAATCAATCATACTATATGTAATACAAAAATATACATAATATAAAGTAAAAAAATTCCCAAATGATATCTTTGGGAGATTATTGAGAATCAGAAACTTCATATGCTCCAAGGACCCCATGTACATGAGTAATATTATATATCATAATACATAATCTTGATCATACGATCGTGCCATCTATTTATGTAAAAAAATGTAGCCTGAAGAGGCTATGTGATATACTCAGCAAGTCGACACCAAAATAATATAATATAGTCTAGTGCATTAGTATTAAATAAGAAATGTATATATATAATAAAATTAACCAACTTAAAGAATGGAAATTTTTCAAGTAGGATCATGTTCTTCATGTACATCAGGCCAACCATACCACCTTCATCAAAATCTAGAATGACACTGATCATTCCATCATGTATATATACATATAAAAGTAATATATATGTTGACATATACATGAGTTGCTGAGGAAATATAACTTAGTTCCTATGAATCTACCTACGGATAGTAATGTAATCATCACATTTAATCAATGGGACCCACGTTCGAGCATCTGGTATACGAAGGGGAAGCCAAGACTATGTATCATGAATAGTAAGGTATTATAGACCCATGTATTATATAAAATAAAAGGACTCCATTCCCTTGTATTATAAATATTAAATTGAAGTAATTACAATTTATCATAAATGTTAAATTTTTGTCCTCTCCATGTATCATAAATAAGAATTGAAGTCCAAAACTGCGTATCATAAATAAGAATGCGATTTCATGTCTAACTATCTTATTTGAGGGGAATGCCTTGTCAAGTCAGACATCCCATGTGATTTAAATTTCCTTTACTAATATCATCAAATAAGGGGGTGTGAGGCTCCTTGTCCAACAACCAAAACCATGGTCTGAGTGTAATAATCTAGTATATCGAAATATCACTTTTTCTCTGATCCCTTAGCCTATACATTTCATAAAGAGTAACTGATCTTCATTATGGTCATAGTTTATATTCATTCATAAGTCTCATTAAATAGTTAGTTCATGTTGAATGATTATCCATTATATAAGTTCATTTAATAAATTAATTGAGAAAAGTGATACGACCATGCCATTCTCCACTAATTTATCGATTATACATTTCATTCATAAAAGAATGAAAGACACCTTAAAAGTTAGTTTATTTTCATAGTGTATGATTTGGTGTCCTACTGGTATACCAATTCATTTCACTTATAAAAAAAGAATTTCATCGAATGAGATCTAACCATCCCAATATTTATATAATTAATTGAGTGTACTGCACTAGTAAAAACATATTCAATACACCCGCACGAGTGGCTTTGGAATTTGTGTAATAATGGTCAGTAAATAATTTAAATAGAAACAAACTTTTTTGTGTTATAGATTGTGGTTTTAGATATAAAAAAATGTTAAGGGGTTTAAATAACCTCATCAATGTAGTTTAAGAGTTTAATTTAGGGAGATTCATAATTTTGGAGCAATTCCCGGGGTGTTCTAGGGTGTGGAACAACTAGAATATTTTATTTATAGTTGATACCATTAGGGAAATCCAACAGACCAACTACCTTATAATTACGGAGCATCACATATCAAATATTGGACTTTAATTCGACCCAAAATTAATGAAAATAGTAATATCATTAAAAACCCTAAAAATAATGAATAAGATCTCAAACCATGATCACATAGAAACATAGAAGAGAAACTGATAAATGAGGTTTGATGAGTCATAGAAATATTTAGATATAACTAATCAAATTTTTTGCAACTGATTCCATGATCAAATAAAGTAGAAATCACCATGGGAAGAGGATATGTGAGTTTTATGTATGGGGGTCCTCCTTGTAAAATGGGGGTGTAAATTATGATAAAAACACATAGTAGAGGTAGGTTAAAATAAATATTTATTAAAATACTATGAGATGAAAGTTACTAATACCCATAGACCAACTGTGTGGAACCATTGTCCAAAGGGCCACCCCCTCCCATGGCGAGGCACATGGATGCAAAAATCTAAAAAAATATATGATCCTTATTATAAAACAATCTATAAAAAACACAAATGTTCAAGCATTCATGGGGGAAATATTTTATAAATAATGAGACGCCACCTTTTGGGATTCATAGTCTCCTCTAGAGGACTCTGTGGTTTCTAAAAATGATTTCACCCATACTAGAATCTTTCACAAGTGAGTTTTCAATCTTGATGCTACCAAAACACAACTTAACACCCTAGAGACATATAATTCCTTAAATATTTCAAATAAAAACTTTTCTGTGATCCAAACCATAGAAATAAAATCCAATGATAAATTTGAAATTTTCTTAGTATAGTTAATGAAATGTTCAGAATCCCTATAATTCTAATTCTGTTCCAAACAAAAGACATTATGTAAACGTATATAATATAAAAACGTTCCAATATATTTTTAAATTAATGATTGATTCCTTTATAAAATATCAATGAATATTATATATGATGATATATATGATTATTTAATTATCCAAAAATATATATGTTATATTTTAATTATGAATAATATATTTATTTTCATACATAGTGTTTTACCTTAGGTTAAAAACCACACATATTATACTCTACTCATATATTACAATAATTTTTCATATGTATTATTTTTATTTATATCCATGGAAAATATTGTACTTTCCAAATATTATGTGTTATTTTAGATATTTATTGATAATTAAAACTAGACTATAACTTAAATAATGTCCAAAATTATCAAACAATTTTTTATATGATTTGACCACCTATAGACTTTTTGAAAACCCTCAATGTCTAAAAATAATATCAAAATTCAACCAATCAAATTCTGATAACATTTTCCCCAACTAATTACAATTCCAATAAATCCTCTACATTGATCAAATTGTCATTATTGGATAAATTAATTACAGAAGCCCTCATTTTTTAGTTCATAAAATATATAATATCCAAAACACAATTTATATATGGATTTTAAAAAAATTTAAATGAGTTTTGGATTTTAGAAATAATAAAAAACAATCACCTCCACTAGTATGTGCTTTTATAACCTCCCAACCATAATTAATATCTTGCATATAATTTCTTTATGCGTCCCTTATGACCCATTTTGATATGGATTGTCTAATTAATTTCCCAAATCTAAAGTCTGCCACATGATATGGCTATTATTATAGTACACCTAAACCTATTCCATGACATAAAAAACTCCTCACCCCAATATTATAATGCTAATGATTCCTACAAATTAGTTGATGACACCAAACATCTGGTGGTATTCATGAATTCCATATCAACCAACATCAATCCTAATTGTATGAAAATATTTTTCTACCCCAAATATTCAATCAGTATTTCTCAACAATTGGAATACCCATATATTCTCCTATGATTCATCAATATCACTCTTGAAGGTATATTAATAAAAAAATTCCCCACCTAGTTTTTCATGTTGGTTTTCTATCCCTACACAACAATATTCCACATATCTAGTTACATCACTGAGCTTTTTAGGAAAGACACTCAATAACATATTACCCTTCCATCATATTCTCTCTCTTAACAATTATTTACAAAATTCACTTTTTTTATTATCATCATTCAATAAGCCAATATACATGTTCACCATTGACCTCACACAACCCAGACATGTATATCTGATAACCATCCAAAATCTATAATGACTTATTGTTTCTTATAATGAAATTTCAGCCTAGATAATTATAAGGTCATTTATTTTAACAAGTGTTGAATTATTGTATCATTGATTTAATTATCTCCCCCTTAGGTCTATTCTTATTAATGATCCATAGATATGATCATTTATCATATCTCCAATCAACCGATTATTTATCTATATGATCCTCATTCACATTCCTTATAAATACCCACCTCCATAAACCTAGTATCATATCTAATAACATCACAACACCCCCAAAAATTTCATTGAAAATACCACTATTAATCCACCAAACATACACTAAGTATAGACACATCTCACTCATGTTCTAGGACCCTACATATTATCCCAAATTTATCATGTTCCATCATAATATATGCTCTAATCATTCTCACTATCAACAAAAATATTTTTTAGTTCCTAACTCATTATATTAAAAAAAATATCTTGATTCCATATCCAACAAGTTGATCCATTTTAATCATATTCATTTCATAAGATCTAGTGGTACCTAAATTATAGTTTACTTTAATTAACACATCACAATGCATTTTTCATAAGAGATTACAATATTAACAAATTTATAATATAGAAGTCCACTGATGTAAATAATCATTATTCCATTAGTTCAATACTACACCCCTAGTTAAATCTTGATGTACTAGTTCAATTAGTAAAATAGATACATTAACATATCAAGAGAATCACTTTATCTTACCCCAGTATACTAATAAATGATGGATTAATATCCCCCCCATTTTACTGTATTTTATCATTACCTATACTACGTCACAAAAAATATATGTTTGTATACACTAACAAAACTCCATAATTTATCGTAAATATGATTTCCTCGTCTCACTCACTATATTCACACACCTCTCACTATTTCAAACTATATAAGGGTCTGAAGGGACTGAAGAGATACATCATATAATATCCTATACACTCCCTATGAATACATAAAATGAAAATACAATGTGTTTTAAACAATTATCATGAATGCAACAAGGTAGTCACATAATATAGACAAATAAATTATTTTGAACATAATGTTATCTAAAAAATACACCAATCGATATAACTCATATGTCTTAATGGAAAATAGATCCTAATCATCACCATGATTACATAAATATATCATTGTATAGGATGAAAAAATTTACATACCATGTTGGATAAATATGGGGACACCCTCTATACTCATTCAATGAAAGTATGAATCAATTATATTAATATAAAATTAATATTAATATTTTCCATAAAGGGAACATGAGAATAACCCAATAGTTAACTACATGTTACACATACATTTATCTCATTAATTAAATCCAAATTCACTTAATTAACATGATCATCATGCCACCAATCCATATCAGACCATTGAAAACAAAACAACATCCAACGATTTCATATTCACAATACCTAAAGAATATTTGGTCATAAATTACATATTTTAGGGTTCCTCATATGCTTCAAAATAAATTATATTTCATCACCCCTCACATTTAATTTTAATTCAATTACATTATTAAACTAATTGTTATATTAAATTACACTAAAATATCATTGCTCATCTATAAAAAAACCATATCATATCCCATTATATACTCATAACACCATTCTCATCCCTTTTTACAGTCAAATACCAACATAAAATGTCCATCCCACCTAGATCATGGGTGAAAAATCATAGATCATTATTTTTGATCCCATATCAGTATTTACTCAGAAAAGAACATGCCAAAACACCCACTCTAGGTTTATTATATATGAATATACTAATAATATCCCACTCATCTAAACCGCCCACCCTATGAGACTATTCCTTAGTGGGTATAAATATATTAAACCACCCCTAGAGGATCCAAAATAAAATAAACATTCACATATATGATATTATTCTATGATGGTTCATATCAACTAATTCAAAACTATATTTTTTATCTTAAGTGGAATACCACCAACTATTTCTTTTAGAATACACAAAATAGGTTATTATTGAAATATTATATAAAAAACAAATTTTAATTTATATAAAAAGGCATACCTATTTAGTTTAGATAAATATAATTCCACTAAAATGTTATATGGGAAAAAATTTTGGTTATAGTTGATACAAAATGTAGCTGCACCTATTTAATTTTCCACTTTTCTAGGAATAATAATATAATCCCACAAAAATGTTCACATGTTGTGTAATAAAACATTCTAGATATAATACATGAACTCACATCTCAATCCACACAAATATATTATATAATTAGTAAATTATTAAATCCTAATGACATTTTAGACTGAAAACATCCCAAATATCACATCAAAATGATAAAACATCATTCCAAAAAACCAAGATACTCTTATATATAATCATGAAGGTGTTCTATAGGAAAATCAAATAAATATATGCCAATAGATCATAATATTCCAATCCCCTACCATCCAAATCATGAATATTAATTTTAAAAAAATATTATTTGATACATCTTTGGTTCTCTTCTATCACATTTAAATATAAATTAACGATACCAGAGTATTACATATCCTCATAAATTCCTCCTTATAATCCAGATATAGCCAACAAGCAGTGAAGGTCCCAAATGGAATATGTGGAAATTAAAACATCATATAATAGTATAAAAGTAGTAGAAATATAATCCAATCATTCATAATAATATTTATATGGATATATAAATACTAGAATGGAAGGATTTTAAAAAAATGATTCCAATGTGGTAATTGAATGAGTTATCATGAACATTTAAATAGTTTTTTTAGGCATCTACCTGATCACCAATTTTGATATTTAAATCATAACATATTAATGATTATCAACAAGGTTACTTCACTACATATATTTCTAGCTATCAAGGAGAAGCACCCAACACAAGGCCTTTACCCATTAATTACATGTGATCATGCAGTATTTTAGGGTATTAATTAGAATCATTATACCTAAAATACTGCGAGTAAAACTAAGTATGTCACAATAATTATTTCCCAAATATATTTTTTAATTTTTATAAAGATTAAATGATTCATTTTAATATAATTAAATAATCGCATCTATTCCCCATATACAAAAAATATATTTAGGATTGACCATAACGTCTTCGGTTACTACTAGATATCTTGGAACATGTCGTATAACCCAAATAAGAAATAGAACACATCTGTAGAATCACTAAATCCCATCAAAATCATGGGGGGGGGGGGGGTAGAACCCTATCTTGGAATCCTCATATCACATCTATGACAGGGGGAATTGTTCCCCACCTTTCGACCATACCATATATTTCTTCAATAGTGTATGATATTGTAAAACCATAAAAATATATGTGAGAATAATCATTAGCCGTTAATGGTTCCCCACCTTTCAACCATCTTAGATGTTTCTTCATTACTACCAGATATTGACACACCATAAAAATATATATGATAATAGTCATTAGGGGGGAATACTTCCTCCCCATGGAAAACTTATCTTACATTAGGGGGAGTGGAACTCAACCATAGAAACATGTATTGGTTTCATGAATAGGGTCAATTTCTCCAAAATCATGAAATATATATATATATATATATATCAACATGAAAGGGAATGGGTCCACACCTGAGATTTAGATATAATCATTATCATTAGGGATAATGGCCTCCACCCAATGATCATATTAACTCAATAGACACATAGGGGAATAATTCCACCCTAGAAAATTACATATCATATATCACAATCATTTAGTTTTTATATTTCCTAAACCCTGAAACATTTCTTATATGGCCTACCCAATTGGAAACCTATTCTGTATACCATATTCTCAATATGTTATCATCATGAAAACCTCTATATAAAAATCCCATCGTGGTTTAACACATGATAATGGATCCCCCTATGGCCCCATGTTCACATGAAAACCTAGACTCCCGACATTTGTTCATTTGCCTCATTCCAAAAAATAGGACCAAATATCTTCACTCACATCGAAAAAAAATCCTTCGACCTAACAATGTGAAATATAATGACTAGATCTTTTATGAATAAAATTACCTTTATTTTGAAAATATTAAATTTATTATTGAATATAAAACACATGTACTTATTTTATTATATAATATTGAATTTTAAATGACTATTAATTCTCATTAACAATGATAATAAATTCATTGAATAATGATCACAATTCTATTATAAATTTAGGGTTTTTATAAATATTTTTTAAATAGAAAAATGAAGGTATGACCTAAAAAAGTATGATTGTACCTTATGAAGCCAATTTGTCGAGTCATTTGGGAAGATTTAATTTATGGGATTTACCCTAGACCAAACCAAGTTGATATTTACAATCATAAGAATAAGTGAAACCTTTTATGATATATGTTCAAGATCATCCAAATCACTGCCCAAACCGTGTTCACCGAACTACCCCATAGCAGTCAGGACCTCACGAACATTACTCTTAGGGAATATTCTGGTGTAATAATTGTATATGCAGCACGACCCTAGAAATGATATTATGTACATAATTTTTTATAGAATAATTAATATATTTCAAAACCTATTATTGTTACTTTTTAAATTAGTTTAGACCGCAATTAGTTTTTTTGGTTAATATTGAAATTAAATTAATATATATATTTTGATTAATTAATGTATTTTTAAAATAAATAATATTTTAATAAAATATTATTATATATAAAAAATTAAATATAAATTCTCATATAATTTTTATGAAGTCAAAAGAAATTTTTATCAAGATATAAAAACCAGTTTATCAAAACCTATCAATTTTAAATAAAAGTAGTTTTTTAAGTGCAAATTCACGTATTTATAAAATTTTTTACATAAAATAAAATATATTTTACGATTCCAAAAATAAAAATTTTCCAGTAGTGAATTTTTCATATTTCCCTATGATAGTCGAATTTTTGGGTAAAAATTAAAAACTGTACAAATATACAGTGCATTTTATGATGTCATAATGGAAAAATAGTGATGTAATAAATTCTATTTAAGGTATCCTAATACTAATAAAGGGTTACCTTTTAAAATAATGTAATTTTCAGTTATTTTTTTAAAGCCTTAGTGAATCCTCCAAGACATGTAATATATTTTATGATTTTAAATTCATTTCCTGAGTGTGGCTCACCTCCACCTAATAAATATAATTATTTTAATATATTAGTACATTGAACATATAAAATAAAGTAATATAATTAACTTTTATAGAAACTATTGAAAAAAAATGGCATGGATTAAGGTTTTGAATATTTTTTTATGAAGTATCCAAAACCAAAATAATAATGAAATCCCACTCCTTTTATATATAAATACAACCATTATCCTGTATCACTTCACTCAAACTAATTTAAGATCATACAAACTCTGATATCTACTCTCTAAATTCATCCTAAGGCACCTACATTGTCCCAAGAAGCCTCTCCCAAGCCTTTGGATTCACATATCCATGTAAGAGATTTCTATCCTCACCTTTTAATTCAAGAACCTTCTTTGAGATAAGTTATTTTTATTTCAATTAATATTTTTTAAATTCAATTTAAATTATTTAATTAATATCTAATTGATTTTATTTTTATTACTGATCTTTTATTCACCCTCATTTGGACCCATATCTAATTCGTTACTACACAAAAATTCCGTAAGGGATTTATCTCTTCACACTTCCATTTATGCACATCTTATATATTATTCAGCATAAATTACAATTTCATATGATCAGATATGATGTTACATTATCCCCATGTTTCCATTTAATGTTTAAATTATTTTTTCTTAATTTCATTTCCATTAATCCGCCCTATTATTTTTTAAGCCCAGTTGTTAATATGCTAAAATTCCGTAAGGGATCATCCACATGTCTCCTTTATCATAAATCCCTTTTATGTTATGTCTTATAATATTATTTTTCATATATTGGGATATGTTATTAAATATTCCTCTTACTTTCCATTCCATTTCTATGTTATTGGAGACCCATTTCTCTCTCATCAACCCATTTTATGAATTTCTATATGATGTCGTTATGCTGCAGAAATTACACAATGATTTTCCGTGACATGATATTAGTGTAGTGAATAACATAACCATTTCCCTATCAAGGGAATTAACCATGATTCACATGCTCGTATTGATTCAGGAATTACATGTATGTATTCCACATTTCTTGATCATGGAATAAAATTATTTTATTGAATGAATCCATGTTATATGATCTATGTGGAACACATAAGCATGAAATTGAAATGTTAATGAAGAGGGTGTCCTTATAGTGCTCCAATGCATTGGGTAATGTTTAGAATCATGATACATCATGTCTGGAAAAGGGTCACATGATTCCTTTATGGGAATTTCTTTCACCATTATGTCTTTTTTATTAGGTTTGACTTCTGTTTGTGATGCAGTGTTTTATGTTTTTTTTTCACATTTATCATGTTATTATTATCATGATTAATCATTCCTTATTATTCATGTTCCATTTTTTGTTTTTATAAGTATTTTTTTAAATGTATTGTCATCCACAAGTTCTTCCATTATTATTCCCTTATTGGGATTATATCTCACACCTTTCATATGTAGTCCCCAGGTTATCCCATGCATTTTTAATTATGAAGGAATGTTGTGGTCATGTCAAATTTGTTTCCAGTAATGAAGTTATTGTATTTCATGTTTTTTATTTTCATGTAATGTTCCAAAACACAAAATAAACTATACCTCTCCCTCCTTATAGTTTTATTATGTGTAATTTTATATAATAAATCATATTGAAATATGAAACAGAGAGAAGGGTTGTTATTGTTTGTATTAAAAGAGAGGATTAGTTATTTTTTATATTAGTGTTATAAAACCCTAGTGAATACCCATATGTATAATATTATGTGTAAGATAAAATTCATAAATTTTGGTGAGTATATAGAATATTGTTAATAAATAAAATACATCCCTATCTAGATACTACATGTGGATGTTGTTTTGAAACAGATGTACCTAGGAGTAACAACTCTGAAAAGGTGTTCCAAGCTTGACTATGTGTAACCGTGTACACAAAAATGGGTCTCACAGAACACCTAGTTTGACGACACATAGGGATATGATTTCATAAATTCATACTCTCAATATAATCCATTATTAATGGAAAAAAGAAAAAAACACCATAGGAATATATTTTAGGAAGTTGATCATGGATAACATAGACTGATGTATAGAAACTCATAAGTAAAGTAGATCAATATAATGAATATGTTATCCCTTAAATGTCATTGGATTCACAATTATTTGTTTAAATTATAAATATAATAATCACTAGTTTTCCTTTTATTCTATACAATGTCCGGTAATTGGAGGAATTGTGCTAACAACATATGCGAGGGAAGTGTGAGGATTTCCCCAATGAGATAACCAGCCCAATAAGAGTATGAATTCAAAAAAATTTCATGATACTCTCTCAGTTAACTCATGTTAGGAATAAAAACATGGGCCAATATGAGTTCTCATCCCACATTAATAGAGACTGTCCTATAGTCGGGATCTTAATGCAACATATGACTCCAAATTTTAAAGGATTATTTAATCCCTTAATCATAGAGAAATGGATCAATTCTATCAGAAATATCTTATATATCCTTCATTTTTCTAAACAAGAGATGGTCTGTCTACATATTTAGTGCATGGAGGGTTAATCTAATCACTGGTGGACATTGATCAAAAATAAGAAGCCTAAGGTTGAGATCTATGAAATGAAGTGGAAGAAATTTTGGAAAAAGTTTTTTGATAAATATTTACCACATACCCTTCTTCTTATGATTGAAAGAGATTTAATTCAACAAAATAAAATAGACGATGATTATTTTTGGTTGAATTAGGATAACATCACAAGAATTTCATGATATTACTCTGGTTTTTTTCCTTACCCCATAATGCAAGGTTCGCCATTTCATTTGTGGGAAAAACCTATTGCATAGAAATCATTGGTATTCTGTGACTTTGATATCTATGGACGAATTTTCTGATGTTCCCTTAAAGTTGTGATGAAGATCATTGAATATTTGGGGTATCATGGGTATTAAAGGTTGAATGTGGAATTTAACTATGGTTGTCGGGTGAATAAATATAGCGATTGTAACATCCCAACCCAACTTACAATTCAACCCGATAGCCGGACCAGTCGCCACATGGACTCAAGCACATCTTACCAAACTCTAGAGGTTGTCGACTAGTAGCAAGGGCCTAGGTGAGTCCCTGGGTGGACTATGCCCTCATTACCAAAGTATCACTATGGAATTACAACATACAAGAGCGGATGAAGGTAACCAGTATACAACACATAGGCATCAGAAATAGATAACAAATAGAAAGATCTGATATATATATTGGATGGTGAAAGTCAATAAAATAATGTACAAGTATACAAAATACCAAAAAGAAACCAAAATTCATCCCTTTTCGCATCGCAAGCCTCGTCTTGGTCCCTTGCATGCCTACTCTGAGCAGCAAGTCAAGTACCTGTACAAGGGCTTTTTCCCTTCTCATTACCTGAAATCATATAATCTACTTAGGTCCAAAAACATGACCTAAACAGGGTGTGAGACTAAATCTCAGTTGGAAACCACCAAAGATTCGTGCTAATATGTGAGTGAATATATAAAACATGAATTGTAATATGGAAAGCAGTAAACAAGAAAACTAGCATGAGTGACCCAAGCTTGTGCTTTGTATTGGAGTCGCTTCAAGTATCCATTTCAATTTATTAATCACTTCATTCAAGTGTTCAAACCATTCCTTGAGCCTGTTCTTGGAATACTCATTTCGCAAACCAGTCATCGCTTAGGGAGAGAATCCACCAACACCCAACATGCCCGTTCCGGTGAACCTCCTAGGTAACCAGCCTCACTCTAGGTGTGGTATAGTCCGTCATCTGAGCCCGTCCCTGGGATCCTATAAATAAGATCCGGGTATCTCTGATGGCATATCATGCCCAGTTGATTCTGTCCATGTCATCTTTCACTGGACCCCTGATTCAATCGGCATTTCAATAACAAGTCTCTTATGATTCCATCCGTGGAAACTCACATTGGTTCCATGGTTCACCCATAACTTTGTTTCACATTTTATGCAGTTCAAACACATTTAACTCATGTGGGATAGAAATTCAAGAATTATCATACAAGGGTCAAAGGGAAAAACCTCCACCCCATACCTGAAACCATTTCAATTACAATGTCATCTTATAGTAATTCCATTCATATTCAATTTCTATCTTTAAAAACCCAAAAGGGAAAGGAAAGGCATGCCTCATAGGCATCCTGGGTCAAAAATCCATAAAAAGATCCATTCAAGGCAACACACCCAAGGGGTGGTTCCTGTCCAATGTGTGAAACCTAACTCATTCACATACCATCCTATTTAGATTACCTACAACATTCTTGGTAATAATATGGTTAAATTCCAGGTTCACGCCACACCCCAAAAGTAGGCGTGCGGCACTTCGGCATATATAAACAGCTTGAAATTCAGGAAAATGTACGAGACCACCTACCATAGTATCGTTATATATAGATCAAGCAGTATCAGGCTTTGATTCATCCAGGTTTTGAAGAAATATTAAGAACAAATGATGAATGAGAATTAGGGAAAATGAGCCTTAATCCAATCTGCATTCGTTACAACCAGAAGAAATGTGAAAGACTAAAAAGGAATTGAGGACATACCGTTGTGGATCTAACAAGAAAAATGGATTTTGAAATAGAGATTGGATGATGGAACAGGATCTAAATCCTCTGTAGCCTCCTTGAGATCATTCCCAAGAGCCTCCCCTTGCTGTCTAGTTGAAGAAGATGGTTATATTAGGTTCATATAAAATTTAATTATTTTAATTAATAATTAATTAAATTCAAAAAAAACTATAGGTCGCACGGTTTTCCCGCACAGCCTGTACAAACTGTGTGGAGGATGTGCGGAACTCACTGGAAGGAAAGGTGAAACCTTATGGGCACCCCGCACGATTTCCCCAAACCGTGCGTAGGTCTTGCTCCCGCCACTGACTAACCTGCACCAAGGTGCACAGTTTAACCAGGTCATGCGCAGGTCGTGTGCTAACCATGTGCCATGCCATTTCAAATCTAAAACATGGTTTCAGGCTCCGAACAAGCCCCGGACACCCCCTTAACTCCATCGGACAAGTTAGGCATCCACATTAGGCCTCAACAGAACCGTTAAACCAAAAAGAAACGGATTTGTACCTCATATGAAAACCTGGGTTTTACAATCTTCCCCCCTTACAGCAATTGGTCCCCGACTTCCTTTCTGAAGGGTTGTCAGGATTCGTCTGCAAACAGCTCTGACCACTGAGCACGTACGTTGGCCTCCCGTTCCCAAGTCTCATCCTATAAATAGTCGTGCTTCCATAGCAACCGTACTAGAGGAACTAACTGGCCTCAGAGAACCTTCGTGATCCTATTAACGACACGAATCAGATGCTCCTCAAAGGATGAATCTACCTGAAGCTCTACCTCCTCAGGCTGGATGGTATGAGACGGGTCTGAATAATATCGCCATATCTGAGAAACATGGAACACAACATTCATGGATCGGTACCTCTTAGGTAACTACAACCGATAGGCTACCGGCCCCAAACACTCTAGAATCTCAAAAGGCCCAACATATATCAGCGATAACTTACCCTGTCTTCTGATCTGCATGTGTCCTAACCTCAGCGAAATACGCAAGAAAACATGATCCCCGACCTCAAAATATTGGGGTCGACTACGGTGATCAGCATATAACTTTTGATGAGACTGTGGGGTAGCCATCCGCATTTGTATCAACTGGACCTGCTCAGAAGTCTGCTGAACAAGACGCGGTCACAGTAATGCTACCTCACCTACCTCTAACCAGCATAGAGGTGGTTGGCATGTCCTTCCATATAAATCCTCGTCTTGTTCCATTAGTATAGTCTCCTGATAATTGTTTTTATACGCAAACTCAACTAGGGGAATATTCCTCTCCCGTGATCATCCAAAATCTAGGATGCATGTTCACAACAAGTCCTAAAGCACTTGTATCGTACACTCCGAATGGCCATCAGTCTGAGAGTGGTATGCTCTGCTTAGAAGCACCTGTGTACCCAACACCCTCTGAAAACGCTGCCACAAATGTGACGTAAAACAAACATCCCTGTCTAAAAAAATGGTGCGCTGGACCCCGTGGAGTCATACTATCATTCAGATATACAACCTTCCAGCTCAACCAAACCGAATGTCTCCCTGATCGGCAAGAAATGAGAAACCTAAATGAGCCTATCAACCACAAACCACACATCATCGTTACCTCGAGGTGACCTCGGCACACCAGTCATGATTCCCATTGCAACATCATCCCATTTGCACTCTAGGATATGTAACTGCTGTAAAAGCCCAGCTGGACACTGATTTTCTGCCTTCAACTGCTGACAGGTGGAACATATCGTGATAAAACTAGCCACTTCCCTCTTCATACCTGGCCACCAGTATTGTCGGCACAAGTCATGAAACTTCATAGTGACTCCAGTATGAACATCCTAAACCTAAGCATGAAACTCCTGCATCAGCACCTCTCTAATATCCACTAGAACCCATAAACGTCCATAGATATGAAGAACTTCATCCTCATCTATCGTCCAATCAAGAGGAGGGTCCTCAACTAACACACCTTACCGTAGAAATAGGCATTCTGAATCTGATAGTTGTCTAATCCTTTCCCTATCAAGGAGGGTAGAAGTCATAGCTAAAGACGATAAAAAAGTATTCCCTTGGGTATTATTCACATCAAGATGAATCCCAGAGAACAAGAAAATATTCATTCATTTGTTGCTAGCCTATTACACTGCCTATATTTGAGTTCTCCTGCTCAATGCATTGGCCACTGAATTCTCCTTACCAGGCATATAAGCAAGCTCAAAATCATAGGACTGTAGGTACTCCACCCACTGTCGCATCCTAAGATTCAGATCACGCTGAGTGAAGATATATTTGAGGCTCTTCTGGTCTATGTACACCACAAAACACTCTCCGGAAAATTAATGTATCCAACAACGCAACACATGAACAACTGCTGCTAGCTCAAGATCGTGTGTCGGATAATTCCTCTCATGTGGCCTCAACTGCCAGGATCCATATGCCATGACTCTATCTCTCTTCATCAATACTGCACCCACCCCAATACTTGATGTGTCACAATATACAATGTAACTCCTGCTCTGTTTAGGAAGTATCAAGACTGGTGCTGATGTAAACCTTATTTTCAGCTCCTGAAAGGCTGCTTCACAAGCATCTGTCCATATAAATTTCATGCCCTTCTTAGTCAGGCATTTTAATGGAACTTCTAAGCGTGATAAATCGTATATGAAATGACTATAATAACCTGCAAGCCCCAATAAACTCTATATATCAATGAAATTCATGGTATATTCCTATGAAACCACAGCTCTGACCTTTTCTGGGTCTATAGAGACTCCTGTGTCATAGATAATATGGCCCAATAAGTGAATTAGATCCATCCTAAAGTGGCACTGAGAAAGCATTGGATATAGCTGATGATCACTTACTGTATTCAGGATAATCTCAAGATGTTTGGCATGGTCGTTTCGATTTCGAGAATACACCAATATATCATCCATGAAAATCATGGAGTACGAGTCTAATTAAGGACAGATCACATGATTCATCAAATACATGAATACTTTTGGCATGTTCGTGAGATGGAATGACATAACCAGATACTCATATAAACCATACCTGATACGAAATGTTGTACGAGGTATGTCTACAGGTCGAACACGCACCTGGTGATACCCTCGCCTAAAATCAATTTTCAAGAACACTCTAGATCCTTGAAGCTCATCAAAAAGGTCATCTATTTGCTGCAATGGATATCATTTTTAACCATTAGTTGGATTAGCTTCTGATAGTCCACACACAGCCTAAGAGTCATATCCGCATTTTTCTCAAAAAGGACTGGCGAAACTCATGGGGAATTACTAGGTCGAAAAAACCCCTTTGCCTCCAAATCATCGAGCTATTTCTTGAGCTCTTGCAACTCATTCGTAGACATCCTGTAAGGAGAATGGATACTGGTGTAGCTCCTGGAACTAGCTTAATGGAGAACTCCACCTCTATCTTAGGAGGTAAACGTGAAAAGTTGTCATGAAAAACATCCCTGAAGTGCTCAAAAACTGGAGGAAGGTCTGTCTGACTCACACCATGATCATCCAGAAACAAACTAGCGATCTGGGCTGTCATCCTCTCCATCCCATGATGCTCTGTTCTAGCTCGGCTTGCCCGGAGATCCCAATCACCATTGAGAGTATACACTGAACCCTCTAGTTATGTGAAAATAACCCTCCCGTGGTAACAATAAATGTAGGCTTGGTACGCCACTAGCCTGTCCATAACGAGAATGACATCAAAACCTGTTATTTCAAGAACATAAAGATCCCAGACGAAGTGACACACTTAAACCTAAAGGGGGAACCATCTGCACTAGAATACAACCTATACCCTAACTCTTAGTTGTGTGTCTAGCATCAAGATGCCATCAGAATACAACCAACTATACCAAGGATTTTCACTATAGGCACAGATATAGGACTGTGTGATGCACATGTATCAATGAGGGCATAAGAAATAACAGATGCTACTAAGATCGTACCACTCACTGTAGATGGTACCGCTCCCTAATCCTCAGATGTAGGTTTCACTGAAAACATCCGGCCTGAACCACGACCCTGTGATACAACCTCACTACCCAGAGCTGGCCCACAGTGACATCTCGGTGTACCCTGTGCCTATCTACCTCTGTCACGACCACTACCTTGGCTTGATCATCCAGTCACAACCCAACTACCAATCTAATGATAAGCTGCAGACCTTTCTCCTGCATATGGAGTCAGTGTGGACCCTCAATCGATGGCTTCTAGTGGAAATGTTCTCCAGAAACGTTGAAGATGACCCATCATGCCACATGATTGGAACTCTACTGGGTCCCTCGGACACTATGGATTCATGTGTCCTAGCCTACCGCACCGGTAGCACCTCATATTGCTAACCGAATATAGGTTCTTACTGCTAGAATCACCGTGTGGAAGCTCCAGACAACGATTCCTACAAAATGTCATTGAAGTACCTGATCTCGATGTCGAACTGCACTAGCTCGCACCTCCAGCCTCTCTTATGTAACGTTCTGTGATTAGTGCCTGGTTCACAATTCTAGAAACGGTAGTCAACCTGAAGATATTTACCTAAGATCGGATTTCATATCTCAGACCATCCTCAAAATGCATGGCCCTCGACAGCTCATCAGAAATCCAAATATGTGCGATGTGCTGAAGCTCAATAAAATGGGCTGAGTATTCCATCACTGATAACGTGCCCTATTCCATATGGAAGAACTCCCAGGCTCGATCGGCCCTCAAAGTCTTGGGATAAAATAAATTGTAGAAGGCCATATGAAACTCTAACCAAGCCATCTCCCGATGATGATCTGACTGGGTGATCATGTCCCACCTCCTCTTGGTGGAATCACGCAACATGTACGTAGCGAGCTTGACCCTCCTCTCTTGAGGCATCTCCAAATGCTCAAGGATAGCTAGTATCAACTCTAACCAGGACTCTATAGCCTTTGGTCCGACATCCCTTGAAAACGTAGGCAGATGCTACTTCTTAAACTCACGCGTCAACTCTTCCATAGTCCGGGTGGGTCGTGGTGCTCTCTGAAAGGTCTGCATAAAATGCAACAAGATCTCATGGAACTGTCCTTCAGAACCTATGTCCGGTATAACTGCTGGTGCCATAGCTGGCACAACCGGAGTTTCCTCTAGTAGCCCATGGTCTACCATCTCCAGAACGTGGTCTTCACCGCTCTCCTGACATACGACTGGAGGTATCCATGGTGGAATGACTCTGCAATGCCAAACACACGCCTCAGTTCATGATTTTTAATGAGATTCAAAACTCATTAGGACAAGAACCAGGATTGGACAGGTCATGACCTCCCTAAAAACCACATCAACCCACAGCCTGCTTCTAATGCCAGGACTGCATAAGGAACAGTCACCATAAACCCCTATAGTCACTACCTCTTGCCCACTCAGAAGCCGGGTCTAGGTCAGGCTCTATTTTCAACATTGATTCTTTTAACATAACTTTTTTCAAATGATTTATCCAATGTTCCACCATGTTCTGATCCCTTTTGGCCCATTACCCCTCTTGAATCAAAATTTGATGCCCATATAACTATGCAATTCAATTTCATTTAGCATTTACATCCCATTGGTGCATCATTTACCAATCCGTAAGGGCTCATACACCTTATGAATTGAAAGATGATGTCACTCTTCGTTCATTGCACCCACTCTTACACAACAGTAGGCACACCTATCAATCAACTACCAAAACAGTATGCAATAGCTTTCACAACACTTATCACAAAGACATGCAATATATAATGCATCCTATATAGCTTGGAATAATTCATTACATGTGATTCCTAACAAGGTGCCTATATGATGCATGAGATTGCAAACCCTGATCTCATAGGGCTACAACGAAATATATCCCACAATAATATCAATTGTATCTACAAAACCCATGTGCATCACCCAACGGTGATGTCAGAACAACTGAAATAGTCAAAACCAGAACACAAATCCATATTAGGAAACATGGCTTTTCCCTGTATGCAGGTTTTCAACTCCCGGGCACAGTTTATTACCAAATTCCCTTCCTTTCTAATCCTCTATATAGTCGCAAAATAGTATGTTAAATCAGAAAAAATGAAATCCCTATGATACCACTTTTTAACTTCCTGACCCGACTTAGCATTCAACCTGGTAGCCGGAACGGTCGCCAAATGGCCTCAAGCGCGTCTCCCCAAATGCCAGAGGCTTCCGACTAGCAGCGAGGGCCTAGGTGAGTCAGTTGGGTGACTATTCCGTCATAACCAAAGTATCACAGCATAATTACAACATACAATAGCTGAAGAAGGTAACCAGTAGACAAAAAATATAAAGCAGAAATAGATAACAAATAGAAGGATGTAATATATATATATATAATGTTTCACATCAATAAAATATAATAAAGGTATACAAAATACCAAAAAGAAACCAAAATTCATCCACTGTCTCATCGCAAGCCTCGGCTTGGTCCCGTGCACTCCTACTCCGAGCAGAAAGCCATGTACCTGTACTAGGGCTTTTTCCCTTCTCATTACCTGAAATCATATAATCTGCTTGGGTCCAAGAAACATGACCCAAACAGGGTGTGAGATTAAATCCCAGTAGGCAACCACTAAGGATTCATGTTAATCTTTTAGTGAATATATAAAAAAGGAAGTGTAATATGGAATGCAGTAAACAAGAAAACTAGAAAGACCGACCCAATCTTGTGGTTTGGCTTGGCGTCATTTCAAGTATCCATGTCCATTCATTATTCTCTTCATTCAAGTGTTCAATCCATCCCTTGAGCCCATTCCTAGAATACTCAATTCCGAAACCAGGCATCGCTCAGGGAGAAAATCAACCAGCACCCTACAAGCTCGTTCCGACGAACCTACTAAGTACCCAGCCTCTCTCTAGGTGTTGTATAGTCCATCATCTGAGCCTGTCCTCAGGATCCAATAAATATGTTCTGGGTATCCCCCATGAAATATCATGCCTTTTTGAGTCCATCAATGGCATCTCACAATGGACCCAAGATTCACATATCATTTCAGTATCAAGTCTCGTATGAGTCCATCCATGGAAACTCACATTGGTTCCATGGTTCATTCATGACATTGTTTCACATTTTAAGCAGTTCAAACACATTTAATTCACGTGGGCTAGCAATTCAAGAATTATCCTACAAGGGTCAAGGGGAAAAACTCCATCCCATACCTGAAACCATTTCAATTAAAATTTCATCTTATTACAATTCCATTCTTATTAAATTTCTATTTTTAACAACCCACAAGGGAAAGGAATGGTAGGACTCATAGGCATCCTTTGTCAAAAATCCATAAAAGAGACATTCATGGAAACACACCCAAGGGGTGGTTCATGTCCATGGTGTACAACCTAAATCATGAACATATCATCCTTTTTATATTACCTACAACATGCTGGGTAATAAAAGGGTAAAATTATAGGTTAATGCGACACCCCAAAAGTGGGTGTGCGAAACTCCGGTATATATAAACACCTTTACATTTAGTGAAAAGCTCGTGACCACCCACCTTAGGATCGTACTAGATAGATTGTCTAGTATCATGCTCTGATTCATCCAGGTTTGGAAGAAATCTAAATAACAGATGAAGAACGAGAAATTAGGGCATATGAGCCTTAATCCAATCTACATTCGTTACAACTAGAAGAAACGAGAAAGACTAAAAAGGAATTGGGGACATACCATTGTGGATTTAACAAGACGAATGGAATTTGAAACGGTGATCGGACGAAGGAACATGCTAGAAATCCTCTGTAGACTCCTTCAGAGATTTCCCAGGTGCCTCCCCCTTGCTCTGCAGTTGAGGAAGAGGGTTAGATTAGATGTTTATAAAATTTAATTAATTTAATAAAAAAATAATTAAATAAAAAAACAGCTAGTCGCACAGTTTTCCTGCACGGCCTGGACAAACAGTGTGGAGGCCATGCAGACCTCACTGGAAGGCAAGGGGCAACCGCATAGCCACCCTGCATGGTTTCCGCAAACTGTGCGCATGCCATGCTCCCGTCTCTACCAAGACTGCACCAAGGCGTACGGTTTAACCAGGCCATGCGTAGTCTATGTGCAAACTATGTCCCATGCCATTTCCAGCCTAAAAAATGGTTCTGGGCTCCGAACAATCCCCGAACACCCCCCGTAACTCCATCAGACAAGTTAAGCATCCACATTAGGCTTCAACATAACTGTTAAACCGAAAATAAAAGGATCCATACCTCTTAAGAAAATCCAGGTTCTTACAACGATTCTAAGAAATTCTAGCACCCCACTTCCCAAAGGTGCAGAATAGAACATCCTGAATATTTTTTAAGGAGGAAAAGGAAATTCACTTGTTATAGAAGGAAGGTAAATTGGCCAATGTCTTATGATAGAAGAAACCAACCATTTTGATAGAGTAAAGGAATGACCTGGTTGACCCTCAATTCATTTTTCATTGCTACATTTATAAGGAACCAGGGAACATTGCAAACCAGTTCCCTATGCCAATGGTTTTCGAAGGAAACCAACAACATCTAAGGAATCAAAGTTGAGATTTTTTACCACTACCACTAATGTGGATATTTAAAATTAAGTGGTGATAGGTATGATAAATATTAATTCAAGAATAGAGAACATACTTTTTGAATCTGGTTTAATAAAATACTTTATATAACAGATGTTTTGTAGAACTATTCAAACACCAATGCAATGAATATATGTATATATGTTGGTGAAGATGAAAAATGGGGAAATTATTTAATCCTATAAATATAACTCCTCCCAAGTTATAATTTGTTGATTGAGCATCCTGGAAATTCTTTTCTTAAATTCCATAAGGGAATTTGATGAAGTTATGGGAATGGATTGGACATCCTAATTTAGAGACTAAATAAATATTTTAAAGAGGGAAATCACTCTCTATAATGAGAATTGACCCCAGATTCTATACAAGTTCAAAGATGAGGATGAATCTTCTTTATCACCATTATCTCAAGTATAGATATTATTTCCCTTTTAGAAAGCTTATCTATCTCTGATGATTGATTCTATGGAACATACCATTCTCAAAGACATATCTATTTGGAGGGAATTCACTAATGTGTATCCTGGATAATTTCCTACTCATCCTCATAGCTAAGAGTTTAAATTTTTCATCTAGCTTATACCTAGGGAATTTACAATATCCAATACTCCTTATAGGATGGTGGTTGTTGACTAGAGGAACTAAAGAAACAACTATAGGAGAATATAGAAAAAGAGTTTGTATAACCAAGTACTTCACCATGATGGTTCTCGAGTCCTCTTCATCAAGAAGAATGATGGGTCAATGTGGTTTTTCATTAATTATTGTGAGCTCAAACAATTCATGATAAAGAACAAGAATCCTTTTCCCCAAGTTGAACACTTGTTTAATGAGATGCATGGAGAAAAATTCCTCACCAAAGTGGATATTCCATCTTGATATTACCATCTACCTGTGAAGAAGGACGATATCCCCAATACTGCATTTTATAGACGGTACATGCACTATGTGCTCATAGTGAATCCATTAGGACTCACTAATGATCTAGAAATATTGATGGACTTAATGAATATAGTCTTCCAATATAACATTAAAATTATTTTCTAGTCTTTATAGGTTATATTATTATATACTCGAAAAACCTAGGAGGAGAATGAGGGTCATCTGAGTACTATGCTAGAGACCTTGTGAAAGGAGGAGCTCTATTAAAAGTACAACAATTTTAAATTCTAGATGATGGAAGAATCATTATTGGGGAATATCATCAAAATAGATGGGATATATTTGGAACCTTACATGTTAAAAGAAATTGATGGATGGCTGAGGAAAATATTTGTGGATGATATCTATATCTTCAATGGTGTAGCGCGATATTATCACCGATTATTTCAAAACTTTTCATGACTGTCAAACCCTTTTACAATGATAAATAATAATAGAATCATATTTTCTTTGAATGATTAATATAATGAATGATTCATGGCGTTGAAAAGGAGGATTTTCACTACCCATGTGCTCACTCTAACAAATAGTGGGGAACTCTATGTAATATTTTGAAATGATTCAATGAATAGATGGGGATTTTTGTTGATAAAAAATGAAATAGTCATTCCCTATTACTCAAGGTAGTTGATAATTAATTAGAGAAAATATTCCATGCATAATCTAGAGTTATAAACAATGATCATTGCATTAAAAATCTGGAGGCATTATCTCTTTTTGGATAATTTCGAAATATATACAGATCATAAAAGTCTAAAATATATATTCGCACAGAATGATATAAATATGTGTGAAGAATGATGGTTAGAGCTCATCAAAGATTATGTCTTCTCAATCCACTATTATACTAGGAATTTTAACAACATAGAGGATGCTCAAAGTAGAAAGGACCCATCAATTAAATCATCGATGAGAATCTAGAAGTATCCTATTTCCATAGACATGAAGAATACGAATATGGGAATCATTAATAAATGAAAATTACCAATAATTTTGAAAATTAATTCTCAACTGTTTCATTTGGAAAGGTAAATTGATGCTAAAAAGATGATGTAGGAATTCTATATAAATTGGAAACTATCAGACAAGGGAATTCTCTAGATTTCAATGTTAATGAAGAATTAATTGTGATATTTGTTTCATGACTATGTGTTCCACCAAATCTTGAGTTAAAGAAATAACTTTTGAATGATAAATAATATTAGAATTTTTGCATTGACCTAGGAAAAAAAAATTGTATCAAGATCTCTGAGGGAACTATTTGTGGGATAACATGAAGGGAGATCACTGAATATATATCAAATTACCTGGTATGTCAGTAAATGAAGGCAGAATGGAAGAAGTCTAAGGGTATGATTCAAGCATTACCCATACCAACATAGAAATGTGAAAACATCACCATGGAATTTGTCATCAGACTTCAAAATAAATATAATGGGTACAATTAGGTTGTCGTGGATTATCTTACAACGATTGTTCAATTCATCATGATTCAATACAATTACTAATTGGATCAACTAGAAAATATATAAAATAGAGAATTGGTAAGGATTTATAAAGTACCACTATCGATTGTATCCGATCGAGATCCAAGGTTCATCTCTATGTTTTGAAAAAGTCTCCATCATTCTCTAAACACTGAGAAAAATTTCAATATATATTATCACCCTCAAACTGATGGACAATCTACGTTAAATATCAAAACACTTGAAGTCATGTTGAGAGCTTTCTCAATGGACTTCAAATGCGGATGGGACAAACATCCTTTTTTGGTGGAGTTCCATTACTACAATATTTTCCACTCAAACATCCAAAAGTATACTTATAAAGCCCTTTATGGGAAGTGGTTAAAAACACATGCATGTAAGGATGACATTGGGGAATAAAAACATCTAAGTCCTAAAATGGTCTAAGAAATGGTGGATAATGTAAAAAACACCTAGTAACACATCAAAGTTGCTCAGAGTCAAAAGAAGAGTTATGTTCACAATATTCAATGAGAATTATATTTTTATGATGGATACATGGTTTTCCTCCACATATCTCTATGGAAATGAGTAATGAGATTTGAGAATAAGGGAAATAATAGTCCAAGGTAGATCGACCCCTTTGGTATCATTGATCGCATTGAACCAGTAGCCTATCGAATTTCACTCCCACCAAAAATATCTCAACTACGTGATGTATTCGATGCATCCCTATTAAGGAATTACATACCATTCCCCTTTCATTTTCTCAACCCAAAGATTATATTATTGTATATTGGCCATTCTTATGGGGAGTATCTAGTGAAGATCATATATTTTAGAGAAAAATATATATGAAATAAGAAAATGCCTCTAGTATAAGTGTTGCGGTGAAACTAATTTTTTAAAACATAAAAATGGGAACAAGGGGAGTTGATGCTGCATAGTTAACCTTATCAGTTTTAGTGTGAAAAAAATAGCTTTTGAGGGTGAAATTTCTTATGTGGGGAAGGATGTAACGACACAATCTTTTATGAAAAATTTCCTTTTATTTTGACATAATTAAATGTAATATAGTTATATAAAATGATTGCATGTCTTTTGTTATATCCAAGTTGATTTTAAATTACTATTAAGTATCTTTATCATAGATAATATAGTCTTTGAACAATGATCAAACGACTAGTTTAAATACACATTGTTAACAAATCCTTTTGACGTGAACAAAGGAAGTGATTGCCTCAACCAGTAGGATCGTACCCTTTGGAAAATATTAATCATAAATTCTAAGGGAGAACAAATTTTTGTGATTTTTTAATACCAATACCAAGTCGTGATCCAACAACTAAATACAGTGAGAAACCCTTTATGGGATAATTTCAAATTCATCGAGAACTCCTCCCAAAGCATGTTCACCAAATGGCCCCTTGCAAGCCCCACTATCACGCATCATACTCTAAGGGAATATTTTGGTGTGATAAATGGATATATATCATGACCATAGAAATAAGATTATGTACATTATTTTCTATATAATAATGAATATATTTCTTTTCCTGTTATTCTTACTTGGTAAATGATTTAAAAAGAATAAGTAGTAATTTTGGTTAATATTCAAATTCGATTAAGAAATATATTTTGATTAATTGATATATTTTTGAAATATATAATATTTTAATAAAATATTATTATTAACTATATATAAATAAATATAAATTATCATATAATTTTTAAAAATTTAAAAAGTAATTTTTATTAAGATTTGAAAACTGTTTTATCCAAACTGGTTATTTCTCAATAAATGTAAATTTTTATTTTAAAATGGAAGATTAAAATATATAGAAATTTAATTAGATAAAATTAATATTTTTTTGGAATCATTAAATTTAAATTATCCAACAGTGATGTTATCATAATTTTCTGTGATAGTTGAATTTTGGGGTAAAAATTAAATACTGTATAGATATACAAAGTATTTTAGGACATAATAATGGCCCAATTGTGATGTGATAAATACTATTAAAAGTATCCTCGGAAAAATATGTGTTATTTTCATTAAAATAATTTTATTTTAAATTTACTTTATTTATTTTATAAATCTCTAATGAATCCTCTAAGAATTATAATATATTTTATGACTTTAAAATTATTTCCTTGACAGTGTGACACACCACCACATAAGAAAGGGAATTATTTTAATATTTTTGTCCCTATTCCTTATAAAATTATTTAACTCACTCCCCTTTCATAGAAACTATGGGAAAAACCATTAGATGTTTTCTGGATGTGAATATTTTATTATAAAGTGGCTTAAAACAAAATAATAATGAAATCCCCATCATTTCTTATATAAACCCATCCAATATCCCATTTATCATCACTAAATCTCCTTGGATTTCATCCAAACAATTCTCTCTAATCTCTATAGTACTCCCAGGGATCCTCTATAATCCCAAGAATCCTCTCCCAAGCCTTTGTAATCACACATTCGAGTAAGGAATTTCTCTCCTCACCCTGGAATTCAAGAACCTTCTTTGAGATTAGTTCTTTTAATATCAATTTCATGTGTTGAAAATCATTTGAAATCATTAAATTAATATATTGTTTATATTACTTTTATTATGGATCATTTATTCCTCCACATTTATGCCCTTATCTATACTTTTACTATCCTGATATTCCGTAAGGTATTTCTCTCATCCCACATCTATTCAAGAACTTATTTTATATTATGATTATTAAAATTCATTTTCATATGTTAGGATATGATGTTCCATGATCTCCTAAGTATAAATTTGATTTATAAATGATTTTATATTCATTTAACTCCCATTAATCCTCCCTATGATATTTTAATCCCCCTCGTTACTATGTTGAAATTTTGTTAGTGATCATCCACCCATATACATTATCAAGAGACCCTTTTATGTTATGCATTATAATTTCCTTTTTAATAGGTTGGAGTATGTTCAAAAATATTCCTAACACTTTAAATTTCATTTATCTGTGATGGGAGTCAAATTTTACTCTCATCAATCCATTTTATGAACTTCTATATGGCATTGGTATGTTGCTGAAATTATACTACAATATTTCATGCCAAGATAATGTTGCAGTGAATACCATACCCATTTCTCTCTCAAGGGTATTAACCATTATAAACATACTAATATTGATTTTATAAATACATATATGTATTCTAAATTTGTAGTAGGTGGAATAAAATTATGGTGTTGAATGAATCTATGTTATACGATCTATATGGAACACTTAAGCATGATGTTAAAATGTTTATGAAGGGTGTTCCATGATAACGATTCAATGACTTATTTAATGTTTAGTATCATGATATTTTATGTTGGTATACTAGTTTACCTATTTACTTTATGGTAATTCTTTCAACCATGACTTCTTTGTAGTTTATCTTTGACATATGTTTATGATTCAGTGTTTTATGTTGTTGCCGCATTTCCCATGTAATGTTTATGATACTAAATCATGCCTTATTATTCATGTTACTATCTTCATTGTTGATATGCTTTTTCTAAAATGTATTGTTATCCTAATTTTACTCCATTTTTATTCCCATAGTGTTCTTTATAGCTCATACCATTCCTATGTATAACCTCAGGTTATCCCATGTAGTGTTATGTAAGAAGTAATGTTCTGGTCCTTTAAAAGAAGTTTTCAATAAATATGTCGTTTAATTTCATGTATTATGTAATTATGTAATTATCCTAAACCCCAAATACATTAGATATATCAATCATAAGGGTTTTATTAAGTTCAATTATATTTATTAAATCATGTTTAGATATGAAATAAAGATCATGGTTGTTATATTAACACCATGGGGGGCCTGGTCACAAGAAAAATACAATATGAAACACACATAATATGATATCATAAGTCTCATATCACATTTGTTCCAATATATTTTATTCCTCTAACTAATAGTATAAAAAATTTCCATTTTATATCAATATAGATACATATGAATTCTTGTAGAGGTGGATAAATCAACTGATATATAATATTATAGAAATTATCATTTATGATACTCCACCAATACATCAACTAGGATAACTATTTAAAATATGACACTATCACATATATAGTGAAGCCAATGATAAAATATCCAAATGTATACTATTTTTATTTATTTCAATGAAAACCATATAGGGTGAACATATAAAATTGTTAATATATTTGACCATATATATTACCATCATTGGACATGGAACAAAACATAATTTAATTGGTCCACAATGGCCTATGGTAGAAAAATTTTAAACTTGGTGATTTAATAGAAACAATTAATTTATTATTATTTATCAATCATAAATTATTTTTAATGAATTCATTTCACATTCAACATAATGAAAAACATAAACACTATAGGGATGTTTGTAGTTAATAGAACTCACTCATAGATACTATATTTAAGAATGATTAGTCATCTTCACCTATGATCCTCCAAGTCCAGCAGGCAATTACCCATTAATCATAATAAATAACTCTGTTAATAGACATTTAATAAATAATTGATCAACTTATAATCACACACACAAATTATTTAATTATGAATTAATTAATATATTTCTATTCTATTAACCATGATTCCCTTTCCTGAAAATATCCTATCACCATTAGACAACCAAAAGGGTGAACACCCCCAGTTTCATCCAGGGAATTTAAAACACAAAATCCCCAATTTTATATTTCATTAAATCCATTATTTTTACCCATTTAAGTTAAATCCATAATTAAAATAATTATAGTGAAATTAATCCTATAACCCATCAAATATCTTCTTTGTTAATCTTATTCAGATCTCCAATATCTGTGATAATAAAACACAATCATATATGCTCAATTCTACCATGATCTTATAGAATATACATAAAACCATGTTCTAGTGATATTAAATTCAATGATAAAAATGATAGGATAACAACGTAGCCTATTGTTTAAAATCATACATGAAAATGTAAAACCGTTACCCATTAATCACCATATATTACATATTTTAAGTGAAAATGGTGATAGAAATTTTTTGGTAATCCCCTATTAATTTCATGGATTGAAAATACTTAGTGCCTATGGGATTTTAAATATAAAATCACAAAATGTAAATTTTAAATTTATTTTGAAATACCCATAAATTTTCTATTTTAATTAAATTTATCTAATCTCTAACAGATTACGTATCACCATGAAAAAAATATGCACAACATATATATAATTATCCATTACATGTGATATTTTCCCCTTTTGAGAAACACATATATATATATAATTTTCATTATATATATAATATAAATAATTTATATAGACTTTGTATTTATATATATATATTGTTATACATATGGTTTATCAGTAATGAAAAATAATATAAACAAAATATTTTTAATTCAAATTTTGATTACTTTACAAAAAAATACATATAAAAATTTTAATTTATATAATATTTCGCATTTTCCAAATTATAATAGATAATATAAAGATATATATATATATATATATACATCATAACACGTATGATATTTTCTACAGTGACATATCAAATATGTAAAATATATTAGAACATACTTATGAAATTTTTTTTCCTTAGTGAAAAATCAATTCACAATATAATTCATTATCAGTCATATTATCTTCATTCCAAAAACTCAGGTATTTTATTTCACATATTTATAACTTAAAATTCCTCATAAATAGTATTATTTCTATTTTAATAACCTTTCATATTGTAATATAAATATACATAATATATAATTCTAGTTCATAACATTTTTATTATCATATATTGTATATATTTTCATCATAAAATATGACATATAGTTTTGGTCCAATTAATATATTAAAAACCCTACTGAAACAAACAAATATTCATTCTAATATCTATTATATAATATTTTATTAAATTTATCCATCATATAAACCAATAAAAATAAAAAAATAGTAAAATCAAACCTTGACCACCTCTAATTTTTTAAACATTAATTTCTATCGGTTTTATCTCCCTCTACAAACCAACGAGGTTCACCACACAAGGTAAACCATGAACATGAAAAAACACACAATTTCTGATTTTATAAGTACATATAATAACTAAATAAAAAAATATTGATTCCAAGGAAAAAAATAAATAGATTTAGTTTTGTCTTAAATTTCATTAATTTTATAACATTATAATTCCATAGTTTAAAAAAAACATTTATATGATTTTCTTTCAAATTGAAAATGTGGGGGTGTAAATTTTATCAAATCCATTTAATGGAAAACATTTATAGTGTTGTGTAATATATTAATTGCATAGTTTTTAATGGGTCACCTCATAGTAATGTGAACATAGTGATAATTTTAATATATTCATAAAAATGTAAATATTATGAGTAATCACTAAAGGTATTAAATAGAATAATATGAATGGAGGAAGAGATAATGGGGGAGCTTGTAGAGTTTATAGAGAAGTCCAAATTCATTGTTGGAATTAAAAAATGAGTGATAAAGGAGGTCTGTGATTGTATTTCATTGGATGAATGTTTATTTTCATTACATGGATGAAACAAAATATTCTTTTTAAGAAACCAAATTCTTCATAAATATTAATTTTCCATGGAATGATAAAATATTTAAAATTTTATCAGTGACTTCGTCATTGTATTAAGATGTGTTACATCCCAATTTTCATGGTGATTAATATAACCCAAGATGCATTTTATGTATAATAAAAACTATAAGTGGCAAATTTTACATAGGTATTTTTTATATTTTGTATTCATTGTTTTATTTTCAATGGTTTTTCTATATTTGTATGTATTATAATAAAATACACGTATCTATTGACTAATTTATCATATAAATATTTCCATTGGATGGGGAATAAAATTCCACCATATAGTTGTAAATGATCATTGATAGTGGTCTAACGAAAATCATTATACCATTATTCATGACCGTATTTGTGTATAAAAAATGTATATAAAAAATATATTTCTGAAACACGATGTTCCAAAACATGTTTTTCTTTAAAAAAATTGATAACTTCATAAAATTAACCAAACATATTTCATGTGGATAACCTAAAAAGTCATAAAAAATAGTTTCATCCAAATGAAAATCTCAATTAAATGTTCTAAACCAGAATAATTATCCATGGATATATACCTATCCCACTACTCAAAAACAAACATATCTGTGCTGAAGAACCCATGGTACCTCCATAAAAAGAGGTGACATCCAAAAACAAAAAATAATTGATCACACCAAACTAATTAATCTCTGTTACTATAGGAAAATATATCCAAGAATCACATGGAATATGTTTCATCATCTAATTAACCTAGAAAAATATAGAAAAAATTACTCATCCATCTAACTAGAAAATCAGGATCATCCAACAGACAACAACCAACCATGTGCAATAACAATAATAGGCATAAATTCATGATCTATCTTGGTAATATGTTAGCCACTACCCCATAATTAGTATTAATATAACATCATATCTTGTACATAATACTAAAAATTTCAACCCATATAAGGTTTTATCAGAGAATGAAATGTCTGTATAGTTAAAAACACATACATAAGAACTCACCCCAAACACAATATTATGAAATGCATTCCCAGACCTACAAAATATATAAATATCATAATTAATTAGAATAATATAAGTAATATAACAATTAAAATCATAAAAATAATCATATTTTCATAACTATTCAAGGATCCACTAATATGTAGTATTCTATTATACAAAATATATTATTATTTATGCTTTAATTAATTGGTTTATCTTAAATGATTTTCTGAAAAATTAATTTCTTCTAAACCATTTCTAAAGTAGCCTAAATTTTTATTTATTCAATTTTTCATCAACTAATACTCTATAAAATATGTATTAAATAAATTTTATATTTATGATGCAGTTACTATTTTTTTCATTTCACCTATAAACATAAGTGGGTGGAATAAAAAAATCCATATAAGAAAATAATTCCATAATAATCTCCAAAATAATAACAACTAAAAATATTTACATATAATATCATGACCATGTAGTATGTAAATTCGTTATAATAATGATATTTATGCCCAAAATCAATGTCCACATAAAGATCAAATAATATCCTACGACTATTTATATATAACAAAAAATAAATATACCAAAAAAATTCTATAAAACTATTTTTTAAATGATTTTTTATAAGAAACCCTTATGGTATCATAAGGGTTGTAAATAATGACAACCAATATAACAAATGATAAAAACTAGTGGTGAGATTCTACATAAAAATGTAGAGTTTAAAACAATTTTCAGTCATCCTAATGAATACTATATAAAAAATATAATGATCACATAAAGAAAATGAGGAATCAAAATGTGTTATTGATAATTAGAAAACATCAATAATAAAAAATAATGAAATTTTTTTCAAATAATTTCCCCAATGATCAAAAAATAGAAAAACATCATGGGTATGATACCAAAATTACACGTACAAATTGGAAGGAAAAAATATAGCTGAGATTTGACTATAAAATACATTCCCCCATAAGACTTGTATATAAATTCACATTAGACTAATGTAACCCATTAATATAATGGACCTACTATAAATTGTTGGAACATATGTTCATTTGATTATTTTTTGTTATAGTTTTTTATTTCATTATATAACGTACATAGGATTCCCTAAGTTCCCCAAATATATACCATCCTTTATAGAGTATTTATGTATGTTAAAATATATCAGGAATAAATATACTTCATAGATTTATTCATCTTATCTCATTATGTACTAAACATGAAAACTTGAAATGATAACTTACTGTATATAGAAAATTCTGATTGCTTTCGTCTTATAGAAGAACTAATCCCCATGCTCCATACCATTACATAATGCCCTATTATTGTGTCTTGAACAATACTCAATACTAAAGGTAGTCTCTTATACAATTTTGTAATATCATATTCAATAAAAAATCACCATTACACTCAGAGTATGCTCTAAAACCACAACCCAATCCACACTTCATACTAACACACTATCACTAAGGGTGACGACTCATACCACATTAAAAACAACTTCTTATAAAAAACATTCCATTAAGTATGAGCAATCATTCCAAACAACGGACCACATCTAATAACAACACTCTATCATTTAGTGTGATATCACTCACTAATCTCATAAATATTCCCTATCTCTTAGGGTTGTGTCTCATATAAATGTCACAACCTACCCTCTCACCTAGGATGAGATCATATATGCATATTATACCTGCAAAAATTAACTCTATATGGGTTCTCACATTATCACTATCATTGTTTTAATGAACATGTGAAGGTTTTGATAATAATAATGGAAATAAATACCATACAAAAACCCTCATATTATGATAGAAATATCATCACCTATCTCACTCAAAAGTATTTTTAGACAAAAAAATTAATATCTGACTATAATTCACCTAATTATTCACAACCCTCAACATAATTCTTAGTCACAAACAATGATATATCTTTCAATGAGATTAATGATTATAAAAATCATTATATCAATAAATATATTCCATACCTAGTGACATTGAAAATCCATTACATTCACTTTTTTGAAGAATTATCCCATAGGTCCTCTTGAAAATGGAAAATACAACATCCACTCCATCCATATAATATGTATTATACCTAAAACCAATGTTGCCTAATAATATGACTAGTCTGTTTATATCATTTTAAATAAGATAGGACCATATATATCAAAATAATTCCCCCTTATATTCATATTATTATAACAAAAAACATAATGAGATTTATGCATGCATTCCAACTATTTTTCCAAATCCATCTCATATTCTTCTTCTACCCACTCTAGAGGCCCACTACAAAGAGTGGTCAATCATACAACATTAAAACTAGTATTTTACACTACGATTAACCATAGTGAAGGAATATTATATCATATTATCCATAAATTTGTGTATCCAAATGATTACTGATTAACATGTCCCTCTAGACACATTACTACATAATGTTTCTTTCTCTTAAGAAGTACAATGGTCTAAGGGAAATCCATAATTTTTTCAATATAATCCCCCTGAATGACATTAATTGGTATATTAAATATGATATTATTGAAGAAAATTTATTTATAAATAAATATATGGCTTAACTTATAAATAAACCATTTTTATCATGATCTAAAAAATGAAAAGGGACTATTAATAAAAAATGTATTAATGGCCGATGATGGAATAGTCACCATGTTACATTAAAATACTTTCTTGATTTGTGTGTTATAATATTAACAATTAAATGATGATCCATTGTTTTTCCTTAATTTTTATCCTCCTAGATCCCATTGGAATATTTTCCAACCCCAATCCTATTGTACATGACTATTAAAGTTGTTAATAAAATAATATTGCAATTTAGTAATGAGAGAGCATATAATTTTTTTATCATCCTAATTTGATTAGCATCTCCACCAATTCTTATACCAAGTCCTACCCAATTATCCGGGCCCAAAATACTAAAATAATTCCTAAAAAATTAATTATTTTTAATTAAAATTTATTAAAAAATTATTTAAATGAGTTAAATTCTATGAATTCTCACAAAGTACACTCCCATGGTAAAAATATACATAAAAACTACACCACCAGTTCATGAAATTATTCCATAAGACCTATGACCAAAATACCTATCATAACATAATCAATATATCACTAATTACATAAAAAACAATAGAAATATTAGGAATGTATACCATGTAATTTTCAATAAATAAAATGGTGTGTTTTTTACAGATCACCCGTCCTTTAGAGATCCTCAACCATAACACCATGAAGCTCTACTATATCAAGACGATTACACTATTACCCTTTAGAAAATTTTAAAAATATGAGAAAAATGGATTCCATATTTGGCGAGTAACCATAATGGGAAAAAGAAAATAGGTAGGATTAAATATGAGTATATCCATTGAGGTCAAACATCACTCAATATACCTTATTTAAATGAAGCAATCATGGTGTATTAAAATTTATAAGAACGAGTGGTACAGGATAACCAATGGTTTATCTTAATCATATTTCTGAGTGAAGATTACGGTGGGATGACTTAAAAATAAATGTGCTACCAAAAATTAAAAAATAGAACACATAACACAATTAGGTATCAACTAAAGCTATATTGGGAACTTAAAACCCATCTCCAAAACTAGTGTATTATAAGCAACCACCATAAGGTACTCAAAGGGGTAATTCCCCTCATTATGTACCACTTGGTTCCTGATGAATCTCTATTGGGTATATAACGGTATATTCAGCTATTGATGTAGTTCAACACATAATTTGAAATTCACCCTAACACTCACAATTCCTCTTAAATCTCTTATCACATCAAAAATAAACTCTACTATATTTTTCAAATCATTAAAATTTTATCTGAGAAAAACCTAGTGATACACATTATAGACTAGTGGTAAAAATTTAAATTTCCATCAATGTTACCATAATTTAATTACAGATGTAGTCATATTCTCACAAAAATAGTGATTCTCATCATTTATAATCAGTCATTAATATAGACCAACAATTGATATGATCAGAAAATCATAATAATATTATTAATTCATCAATTCTATTTCACATGAGTCAATGATACGTTATTTTTTTACATCTAATTTAGATTAAAAAAAATGATATTTGATGCCCCAAATGAATCATTAATTTCCCAAATTATGGACCAAATTGAGATACATCCTTCATCATATATAATTGAATGTATGAGTGGACACCATCCCCCTTAGTCCCCAATAACCTAAAAAACATTGGCACATAATATTACAAACACATGATCAATAACATGATGTATAACAATTTGATTACTTTGGATGTCAGATATCTACCATTCATATTTAGTGAAAACCATCCCCGATTAGTTATTGAATATAATTATTGTAACTACCACTATATATATAAATACAAATACGGATCTATCCAATAACAATTTATATTTTAAAACAAATCTATCCCATTAATTACTGTTTTCAATAGCCAACCATCCATAAATTCATTTTTATAGATGGACATCTGCATCATCCAAGATGTGTTTTGGGTCACCCACTAATGAATAATGGTATTCTAAACCAAATAATATTCCTTATAATATTATCCAACTTATTTATAATTAAAAATCACTAAAATATCACAAATATTTTCCTGACACAAATCATACATTCTAATGTTTGAAAACCAGAATCCATAAACACTCCCTCATTTTACTATATCATTAAACATCATAAAATATAACTTACTTGACCTGAGAGAATATCCATTGATATTTATAATCTGCAACACTAACCATCATTTATGGTAATGTAAAATGGCTATATTTGTCTAATATAAAGTCATACGTATATTATTATGGTATTATATCATGGATCTATAAAAAACCAATATAATACATCATAAACCAACTAAAGAATCCCTAAAATTATTATACAAGGTCATTACTCATCTTAGTTTAAAATTCATCATAATCCATCATCAACCTCTTTTACTCTGTCATATTGAAGACTCGTATCCATTTTTTACCATCAGTAATGTTGGTTGAGGTCATTTCTATGATTATTTATCATTCATTGAGATTGTAGTTATAGTAACCCTATCCTTTTACAAAATTTTTACATGATTTTACACATAATTAAGAAACAAATACAAGACATGGATTATAATGTTTTTTTGTAAGTTTAGATATATAATTTGAAATCTTGAAAATAAAATAAAATCAATATTTATTTACTTTTCATAAAGAGATCCTAACATCATTTAATATCATTTATCTGTACTGGATATCCTATGAAATTTAATAACAAACGAATTTTCTAAAAATCCAACTAAGGGAAATAAAAATTGAAATAAACTATATCACATGGTTTATAAGTCATAACATGATGACATAAAATGGAATGGACCAATAATATAAATAAGGAAGCATAAAAAGTAAAACATTGGATCATGAAATCATATGGATTTTAAAGAAATTCCAAACATGAAATAAGTATGATTCAAGGCTAACTTAAAAGGCCTTTTCACATTGTAGATCATGAGTAAAGGCTAACATCCAAGATCATTAAAGATGGATAATCAATTCCCATTATGGAATATCATTTATTCAATGCCCCAACATGATTTCTCATGATTATAAAAAGCTCCCAAAATTAGTTGAGAACAACCTAGGAACACCCATAATAAAAATTTCATTAATAGTTTTCCATATAAGAAATCGTACAAAATTAATAATCATAATGGTTACCCATGGAATGAAATGTGTATCACAGTCATGTAATAAGGCATAAAAATTGGTGTATCATAATGGTGTCCATGAATAATGGATTTAAATAATAAATTAAAATTAATACGATAAACTATTAATACATAATGATAAATGACGTCGAACTGTGTTGGAATCATGTAGCAATAGTGTTTAGAAAACATAAAAAATGAGCCACTTTACTACGGTTTACGGGATTTTTTTATGGATTCTTTAAAATTAAAATTGGATAATTATTCATATAAAACTAAAAATGAATCAATATAGTTTTTCATAAAAAATTTAGTTTTTTAGAAAAATTATGGTTGGTTAAGAAGATTATGGAGTGCACCTAAAAAAGTTAAATAATAAGGATGTTCCCATTAATCGGGGTTTCCTATCAGGAAGAATTGATAAGGGAACCTTATAAATGATACATTTCCCCAAAAAATATACAGATATTGAGCTATTTGAATATGTTGGGAAAACAAATACATATTATGGTATTTTTAAATAATAATAATTAATAATTTAATTAGGCTAAATATAAATAATGTGTATCCCAAAAGAAAAAAATGGGGGTTCATATAGAATCCATTACCTTATGTTTGAAAGTGTTATTCACTTGAAATTAATGTCCTATATAATCAAATTAAATCCATTAATTAATTAACTCATAATCATTTATGCATTTATTTTATATTTTATTATTTTATTATTTTCATTTATGGTCTTCTTTATGTGTTATAAGACAAGATTTCACCGTTCAAGAGTGTTTGCTTCCTTGGTTTTCTTGATCAGATCATTTTTGTATCATTATGGCAGTTCATGTTAATTTAGATTAGTATTATAGAATTGAATTATATGTAATTAGTTAAAATAATTAATATTAAATTCTCTTATATTTCATTTAATTTTTATATTAGAGGATAGTTCATTAGATAAAATGTTAAAGATAACCATTAAATTTATTTTTCCATTTTTTCGATCATCGCAAACTAGGTTTGTATTATTAATTAATATTATGTAGATATATTGTTTATAGAACATTAAATAATATGTAATAAATATATTATAATATTTTTTTATCTATAATTTGTTTATCACCATTCTTCAATGCGGTAATGGAAATTTAAAACTCGTTGTTCTTTAATTTGATAAATCAACACATCACAGAGGATGTTTTAATTTTTTAGAAAAAACTGAGAGGGGAATAGAATTTATTATGTGTTGTTAAATTAAAAAAATTCAATTATATATAATATATTGGAGTTATCATGTCACATTGTTATATAGAGGTGAGGAGTGGAAAATATAAGAAAATAGAAACATTATAAATGAAAAAGGATAAGTATTATATGTTATAAATTCCTTCCCCTTGAGAACCTCCTTAGGTGACATGAGTTTGGTATATTATTGATTCCAAAGGAGACTTGGAATGAGGTAGACACATTGAATGATTATTGAAAATAATTTTTACAATCTTCAATTCTTTTGTGGTGTGAGTAGAAGAGGTGGGGAGGGGTGTTACTTATAATGGATGGGAGGGGTGTTTTTCATTTTTTATTAATTTTATTATTATTAAGTACGTTGGTTCATAAATATTGTGTGTTATTATGATGAATTATTGTAAATAGTTCTTTCTATTTTTAACTAATGGTACTTACATCATCCTAAACTCAATAATTCATGTATTTAGATTATACCATAAATTAAAATATATCACTATTCAACAAATAAAATTTACTATTTTTTTAAAATAAAAAAAGAATCTATAACCATTTTTCAATATATAGAATTTAAATATATACTCCATTTTATGAAAATAGTTTTCTAAATATGTGATATTTAATTTTTTATTAAAATTAGCATTTAATCAAAATGAAAATTTTTTAAATTATAACTAATTTTATAACACATTGAAAAATTAATTAAGGTATCATAAAACTATGTTATAATCATCAGACAAAATAATATTAATTTATGAATCTATTTTATGAAAATAAAGTTTCTTTATTATTTTATATTAATTCTAAAATTGTAAAAACATGTTTTCGTAAAAATTATATCAAAAATTAATTTATCATTTGTAAAACATTTATTTATTTCTTCCATGATATAAATATATCATATTTTTATTTATAATATGAATAATTTTTACTTATAATTTCATAAGTGATGCTATAATTTTATTTGTTGGGTTACTTTTTTTAATTTTCAGATGACTTTTGAAAAGGTCATGTTAATATTTCATTGGTTTATCTTCTTTATATCTTATATAAACTTATCATTTCATTAATTCATCACTTATAATGTTTTTATCAGGTTAGATATGTGATTTTAATTATTTATACTATATAAAATATTTATAAGTAGGGATATTTCATTAATATATTTATGGGTCATTACTTTCTTCTCCCCTTTTGAAAATTTTCCCTTTAAATTTTTTCTTACAAACTAATGTGAAAATATGTAAGGGTACTTCTCCTTCATTATTTCATATGATTACCTTGTTTCTTCCTTGTGAATATTGTTTTATACAGTAATTTTACAAGGTGAGTAGTCTTGGTTAATATAAATTTATCTCTATGGTCTAATATGTTCATGGGTTCCACCTCATAAGAGAGGTCATATTCCAACTGTACCACCTCTAAATTCATTACATGCAAGGTATCAGATATGTACATCTTCAAAAGTGATATGTGGAATACATCATTTACTTAATACATGGTAAGTGGATGTTCTATATAATAGGCTACAACTCCAACACGATCCATAATCTCGAAGTGGCTGATGTACCTAGGACATAACATTAGTTTCTTCGCAAATCTCATCTTCCCCTTCCTTAGAGATATGTGAGGAATTACATGTCTCCAACCATAAACTATAGGTCCTCTTGATGATTGTCTTCATTGATTTTCAATCAACGTTGGGCTTCTCGGATATACTATTAGATGTTTGTCACATTTTCTACCAAAATATTTGACCATTTTAGGTCCTATTAGATTACATTAAACAACTAAATCCAAACATTCCAGTTTTCTTCATTTTTCCCAATAAGGGATTCATGTGGAGCTATTTGGATGATCGAGTAGAAATTATTGTTGTAGGAGAACTCAACCAGAAGTAACTGATGGTCCCATCCTCCCAGGAATTCGATAGAACAATATCATAACATGTATTACAGTTTCTAAATTGTCCATTCAATTTTCCATCAGTTTAAAGATGATAACCCATACTGAAGATCAAATCCATATTTAGATAATTTTGGTTAGTTTTACAAAATGTGGAATTAGTTTTCATATCTCTATTGGTAACAATTTATAATGTTACACCATGAACATTATTTGTAAGAAGGAATATAATGGAACATATAGAATTGAGGTAAAGTTATCATTATTTGTAAGATGGTATGTAATGGAACATATAGCATAATTTCCCCTAGATTTCATTATAATTCCATGGAAAAATCCCATGGTGATTTTTTCCCACATCCATGTCCATATGGGTAATGGTAGTCACATATCCTTAGACATTTTAAATTAAACCTTCACATTGTGACATATCATGCACATTGAGGTATAATATACAATCTCTTTATTTATATTGTCCCACAAATGTTTGTCTCATAGATAAAAATACATCATTTTTCTATATGGGTGAATATATAAGGCTATGATATGTGTATAATTAAAAATATAAATAATTATCTTTTTATTGGATGGTACACATTTTCATGAACAAAATCTCATTACTCCTTCCTCTTCAATTTTTAACATGGAGTATTTCCCATTTCTGATATATATAACATTTTTTAAAATTTCCACAGCATTTTCTGAGAATACATTATTTTCTACATAAATAATTTTTCAGAAATTATATTAGGAAGGATAGATTATTTAATATTCTTAAATATTACCATGTCTATCCTTTTCAAATCTAAAAATATTTGATCCTTCTCAATTTTTAACATTTTCAAGGACATAATATCCTTTCTATTTAGATCCCCTACCACTTTTTTGATTTACTGGGATGATTGTGTATTTAGGAGTAATAATATTTTTTTATATATAACCATATATACCGTTACATATTAAATTACTTTTGTGTGAATATATATTTAAAATTATTTTGATCCGTGTAAATCTAAAAATTCGTTCCATAGAGTTAATTCCACCATATTTAAAAAAAAGATCATAGTTTCCAATTCTAGATCCTGATTAGGATACTTTTTCTCTTGAAAATTCACCTTCCTTGAGGCATATGTATCAATTTGTCATTTTTAGTTAATAAAAAAACAAATCCCCTCTTTCAAGTAGTATTGGAAACCATAAATAGTTCAACACTTATCGGTTGTGTGAGAACTAGTCCCTTGATAAGACTCTTTTTCAACTCCATGAAGTAGTCCACACATTCACCGGTCCATAAAAACATATATCCTTTCTAAGTCATCATGTTTATTGGGTTTGATAATCATAATATGTTCTTCACAAGTCGTCAGTAATACCATCATAGACCAAGTAAACTACAGATCTTTTTTACAGATGTGGCCATGGGGCACTCTTCAGTTTCCTTTATCTAGGGAGGATCCATAGATATTGATTTCTTATTAATAACATTCACCAAGAATGATCCTTCCACCATCCAGAACTAAAATTTACTATACTTTAATATATTTTGTCACTTTACAATGTTTAGAAATGTATTCAAATTCAACTCTTATTCCTCCTTTCTATTAGAGTATATTAAAATATCATCAATAATGAATATCAGAATTTTTGTGAGGAAATATCTTAAGAATATATTTATTATGTTGATAAAAATTTCTCAAGAATTATTGATTCAAAATGGAATCACTATGAACTCATAATATTCATATCTTATTCGATAGGTAGTCTTGAGAATCTCTTCATTCTTCTCCTTTTATTGTTGTTATCTCGACTGAAGGTCCTCCTACTAGAAATAATTCATGCCACATAGTTGATTGAACAATTCATCTATATGTTGTATGAGATAATTTTTCTTTATTTTGTTTTTATTGAGCACATGATAATCTATTTATAGGCACATTGATCCATCCTTATTTTTGAAGAAGTGGACTAGTGAAACCCATGGTGAACCACTCGGGGGTATAAAACTATTTTCAAGATTATACTATAACTTCTTCTTTAGTTTTTCCAACTCAATGAGGTATATTCAAAAAGGTGTTTTTGATATAGTATGGTATCTAAGAATAAGTTCAATTCAAAACATAACTTCTCAGTTTGGAGGAAGAACTAGAAATTATTTATGTAATAATTCTATGTATTCCCTCACAATGTGATGTATTTAACAATTCTTATCTCTATTAACTCAATAAATTGATCTTGATATAATTATTCATAGTCAAATACTATCCATAATAGAGATTAAGATTCAAAATGATATTCATCCTCCTCCTAACACCTTTATAAAATTTTATGATTCCTTGGGATGTGAAGAGGGACATCTATTTCTTGTATGTTTATGTTGGATTTTTATATATATAGTCAATCCATACCCATTATAGCATCAAAATCTACCAAAGGAAGTAAGATTAGATATTCTAGGATGTTCATTCCACAAACATTAATAGGGGAGGAGTTATATACTTTGGATTCAATAACTTCTTCCTTTTTTATCACATATAACTCATGCTCCAAATTTTTAGATGGCGTCTAAATATTTAATCTAATATTTCAATATATTAGACAAATTTTAGAAATATAATCAAAATGTACATTCACTATTTATAAATACATAACCATTGTACCTATCACCAGATTATTCTTAGGTCCCACCTCAACATTAGTGATAGAATACACCCTTCCTTGATGCCTTGGAGGTTATTTTTTATTGACATTTAAAACCCTTGGTATAGGGAAATGACTTTCATAATTCCCTTGTTTCTTTCTATTTAAAAATTACCCTAAATTCTGAGTGTTTCTCTAAACTTTCCTTTATTCATCCATGTAATAACCCAGAGATTCATTAATGAAAATCACTCTTGATCAAATTAAATGTCTCTTTATGTAAAATGTTTATATAAAATGTCAACTTATTTGGTTTTATGTTATGAATTGTGACCGTTTCTTTTATAGCCGTTGAATAATGATAACTTGATTAGTATAAATATAAGGCTTTAACAAACCCAATTTACTCAGACAAAGGAAGTGATGGCATCATCTAGTAGAATTCCTCTATATGAACCCCATTTTTAAGAGTTCGGAAAAGAGGAGGGGTCTTTGGGCTTTGCTCTTGACCAAGCCCAAGCTGAGCTCCATCATGTCATGCTCAAATGTGACTGTCTACAGGAAAAGTGGAAGTTGAAAGAAATTACCACTCGAGCGACGTTATCCAAGCCACCCCAAGAGTCTGTCACGATCGAAACCTTACCTTTATGTCTTATGCGGCTGTTTTAAGGGGTTATGTAACAAATTTCTAGTACTATGTTCATGTACATTATTTTTGTATATAATAATGAATATACTTTCTTGTCATTATTGATACATTGTAAATATTTTTTAAAGATCAAATAGTATTTTTAGTTATTATTTAATTAAGAATTATATATTATTAAATAAAGGGATTTTTGAATAAAATAATATTTTAATAAAATATTATTATAATTATTAAATTAATTTTTTATTAAATATAAATGATCTTATAATTTTATGAATTCAATTAAAAAATTTTTTTATGTTTAAAAGCCATTTCTGTCATAACCCGTGAATTTTCAATAAATGTCAGTTTTTATTTTAAATTTGAAAATTAACATATTAATAAAATTATTTAAATAAAATAAATGATATTTATGGAATCAGGACGTCGAAATTATCCAATGGTGAATTTTTCATAATTTTCTGAGACTTAAATTTTAAGGAAAAAATTAAATACCGTTTAAATATACAATCTGTTTTATGACATCATAATGACTGAATAGTGATGTAATAAAATACTATAAGCTTTATGGTCGTCCAATATATGTTTTAACATTAAAATAATGTGATTTAGGGTTTTTTTAATTACTTTTCAATGCATTAATGGACCCCTCAAGACTTATTAAACATCTTGTCTTTTTAAATTATTTTCCATGGTAGTGTGACTCACCTCTACATAAGATACCCCATTATTTTCAAATGTTCGCACTTTGGACTTATAAAATAATTTTTTCCCTTCCCTTTTCCAAAAACCATGGGTAAAAACCATGAGCTAATTTGTGGTTTGGATTAGTTTAATTTAAGGGGTCCCAAACCTAAATAATAATGAATTCACTCCCCTTTCCAATATAAACCCAAGAAAGCTCCCACTTCCTCCTCACTCAAAGCCTTTGGAGTTCGTCCAAACTCGGCCCTACTCTCTATATAACCCTCCCAAGGTACCCCAATCTCCCAAGAAGCCTCTCTCAAGCCTCTCTCAATCCTTGGAAGCACACTTACATGTAAGGGTTTTTCTTCCTTTCACTTTTTTGTCCAATTTTCATAATACTATTATTCCCTAAAAATTTCAATTATAAATACTGGTGTATGTTTTCAAACCTCACCCATACTTCCCTATTATTTTTTGAATGATGGGATACTCATTTCTCTCTCATTAAATGCCTCCAATGTACACCCGTTACAATGCTGAAATTCCGAAAGGAACTTCTCTCTCTTCATTTACATTCAAGCAAATAATTTTGTATCATGAATCTAAATTACATTACAATTGTTTGTACATGTATCTATATGGCCCCCTTAATATGTATTTCATGTAAATATTTTGAGACACACCTTTCTCTCTCATCAAATTTTTTTATGAATTCTTAAGTCACGCTGTTACACTGCCGAAACTGCACTGATTTTCTAAGCCAATTCCAATGTGCAGTGAATACCATGCACATTTCTCCTTCAATGTTATTCACCATTATGCACTTTTACATATTGATTATAAAGTTTAATGTATGAATTCAACATTCTTTTATCGTGGAATAAATGATTATGTTTTATGAATCCATGTTTTATGATCCATGTGGCACATTTATGCATGAAATGAAATGTTTAAGAAGGGTGATCCCTTATAGCGCTCCAATGCATTGGGTAAAGTATAGTATCATGATAAGAAATGTGAAATAAGTGTTGACTCATGATAATTCAATTTCAATGAGGGTTTACTCATGCTTCATGTTCAATGAGTATTTACTCATCCTCTATGTGCAATGAGCCTTGGCTCATACTAATTCCATGTTAAGTGTTGTTTCAACATTTCCATGTTATTATTATCAGGCTTTATCATGAAATTATCTTCATGTTTCTCTTGTGAACTATTTATATGCCTAATGTCTAACATGTGTTGTACTCCTCATGTCATTCCATGTGTATTGCCTTAATAGGCTTTATATATCACCCTTTTCTTATGCATGTCCTCAGGTTATCCCATGTAATGCTAAGTACGATGGAATGTAGTGGTCATATAAAGGCAGATTTCAATAAAGATGTTCTACTTAATGTTTTAAGTTGTTATTTAATGATCTTATGTCCCAAAGACACTATAGATCTCCATAATCCATGTTGTATCAAGTGAATGGTTTATGTAATAAATCATTATTAAGTTTGTAATAAAAGGAGGGTTGTCATAGTTGGTATCAGAGGATAGGTTTAGTTATTTTTGGGATAATGATTAGAAAACCCTAGTAAATCCTTAGATACAAGACTAAGTATAATAAAAACATCCCTATGTTTTGATAAGAACTGAGTAAGTGGTTTATCAAACAAATACATCCCTGTCTGGATGTGAGTAGGTAGAGGCAGCTCTGGCACATATGTATTCTAGGGATAAAACCCGAAAACACCGCTTTGAGCTAGACTCGAACGGGAACTGGTGCATGACAACGGGCCTTGCTGCACTCTTGATTATGACACTTCCAGAGGATATGTTTTGATAAATTCACAAGCTTAGTATGAACCCTTATAAAGGGAATTAAAAACAATGCCCTTAAGATTATATGTTAGAAAGTAGTTCATAAAAAGCCCAGGTTGAAGCCTATAGACTCATGAGTTAAGGAAATAAAAGTTTATTTTTAATTCATCAACTTTTGTCTTTGGATTACCATTTATGTGTTACCTCCATAACATTCCTTTTATTATATCCAATGCCCGGTAAAAGGTGGACTCGGGTTAAAAACCGATGTGAAGATCAGTGTGATGAATGTAGTAATGAAATGTCCAATCCAATGGTAGTGGGAATCATGAAATTTATCACACTTCTCTTCCAGCTAACTCAAGCTTTGAATAGAAACATGAGTCAAGAGGAACGCCCAAACCCCCATAAGAAGAACAAGTCGCTATCGAGAGCTTCATGAGACAAAGTCCTCCTATGTTTAGTGGATCATCTGATACAATGATCGCTGAACAATGGATCAAATCCATTGAAAAGATCTTCTACATCCTTCAATGTTCTGAACAAGAGAAGGTTCTCCTAGAGGCTTATCGTATAGAGGGTGATGTTGATCAATGGTGGACGTTGATAAAAAATATGAATCTTGAGGAGGAGATCAATGCGTTGGAATGGAAGGATTTCCAGAAGATGTTTTTCGATAAATATTTTCCACGTGCCATCTGGATTAAGATGGAAAGGGACTTCCTTTCCATTAAGTAAAAGGAAGAAGAATCTGTTGGATCGTATGAGGAAAACTTCACAAGGCTTGCACGATATGCCTTCGGCTTTGTCGTTACCCCTGAATTCAAGGTTGACCGCATCTTTGGTGGGATGAAGCCTAGCCTACGAAAAGAATTACTGATCCTTGACTTCGAAAGTTATGAGGAAATTTTCCAATGTGCCCTCAAGGTAAAAATGGAGATCGGGGAATCACAGGGGTATCATGGGGAAAAGAATCATAAGATGGACTTTAATGCTGGCGGTCCTATGGATAAATCCAACAGTGCTATGAAGATCCAGCACCCCACTTTCCAAAAGTGCGGAAATAATCTCCCTGGAAATTTCCTCAAGGGGACGAGGAAATGCTTTAGGTGTGGAATAGAAGGGAACCTAGCTATTAAATATAAGAAAGAAAGACACACAGATATGATAGAGGAGAAGAACGCACTGTTCGAACCTCAACGCATTGGTCATTGTTACAACTGCAATGAACCGGGGCATTTTTCAAATAAGTTCCCTAATCCAAGGGTTTTCGGAGGCAACCAACAAACTCTAAGGCAGCAAGGAAGAGCATTTGCCATCACTTCAGCCAAAGTGAACCCTAACAATGATGTGGTGATAGGTACAGTAGTTATTCATTCATGAATAAATAATGTACTTTTCCATTTAGGTTCTACACAATATTTTATATCTCGAATGTTTAGTAGAACAATCCCAGCACCACCACAATCCATGGATGTGAAGTTGTCGGTGAGTACGATAAATGGGGAAATCATTGCATCCCAAGAATATAAGTCCTCCCCTGTCATAATATGTGGATTCAATTTCCCGGAGAACCTCCTCATACTCCCTCTAGTGGAATTTGGTACAACTCATAGCATTGATTGGATGTCCTTATATAGAGCCAACATAAATTGTTGGGTTAGGTAAATCACACTGCATATGGAGAATTGACCACTGATTATTTACAAGTGTTAGGAGGAAGATGAATCTATTTTAGCTCCATAATCTCAAGCATGGATATTCATTCCCTATAAGAATGATTATATGGATCAGATGATTGAGTCCAAGGAAGAAACCATCATTGAAGAAATGTCTATTGTGAGGGAATTCACTGAAGTGTTTCTCGAGGAACTGCCTAGTCTTCCTCCTAGAAGAGATGTTGAATTCTCAATTGAACTTATACCTGCTGTGCTACCAATATCCAAGAATCAATATAGAATGGCTGGCATGGATCTTGAAGAGTTGAAAAAACAACTACAGGATAATCTGGATAAAGGGTTTATATGCCCAAGTGCTTTACATGGGGTGCACCAGTCCTCTTCATCAAGAAGAAGGATGCGTCAATGCTACTTTGCATCGATTATCATGAGCTCAACAAAATCATGATAAAGAAAAAGTATCCTTTTCCACGAATCTATGACTTTTTGGATCAGCTACATGGGGCATAATACTTCTCTAAGGTAGATTTGCGGTCAGGATACTATTAAGTAAGGGTGAAGAAGGAAGATGTCCCCAAGATTGATTTTCGTACAAGATACATGCACTATGAATTCATGGTAATGAATTTCGGACTCACCAATGCTATATAAATATTCAAGGACTTAATGAATAGAGTCTTTAGAAATTACCTAGACAAATTTGTGGTAGTCTTTACAGTTGATATTATAATATACTCCAAAACCAAGGAGGATCATGAGGAGAATTTAAGAACTATACTAGAGACTTTGCGCAAGGAGAATCTCTATGAAAAGTACAGCAAGTGTGAGTACTAGTTGAAGGAAGTCCCATTCTTGGGCCATATCATCACAAGAAATGGGATATCTGTGGATCCCTCCAAAACAGATGCAATTGAGGGATGTCCGAGATCAACATCAGTAATGGATACTCGTAGCTTCTTGGGGTTAGCTGGATATTATCGACGATTTGTGAGAAATTTCTCACAATTGTCCAACCCTATTACCAAGATAACTCGAAAGGGAGTAATGTTTTCTTTGGAGTGATGAATGCGAAGAAAGCTTCAAGGATCTAAAAAGGAGGCTTATCACTACGCTCGTGCTCACATTACCCACAAGTGGGGAAATTATTTTGGTATTCAGTGATGATTAGAAGAAGGTATTAGGTTGTGTGCTAATACAGAATGATAAAGTGATATTATATACCTCAAGGCAGTTGAAAATCCATGAGAGAAACTATCCAACGCCTGATCTGGAGTTGGTGGCGGTGATCTTTGCCTTGAAAATCTGGCAGCATTATCTCTATGGGGAGAAATGTGAGATATATACTGACCACAAGAGTCTTAAATATATATTCACATCGAAGATCTTAATATTCTCCAGAGAATATGGATTGAGCTCATCAAGGATTATGACTATTCAATACATTACCACCCTGGGAAATGGAAGAAGTTGGAAGATGCCCTATGTAGAATGCACCCGGAGATTCTATCAATGATGATAATTGAGAAGGATCCAATATTCTTAGCCATGATGAAGATGGACATGGGAATCATAAAGAAGGGAACATCATCAATCATTTCTCAAATTATTGCTCAACCGTCTATTTTGGAAAGGTTAAAGGATGCTCAAAAGGATGATGTGAGAATTCAAAAAAAAGTTGAAGCTATCAAAATAGTGATATCCTTGGAGTTTAATGTTAATGAAGAATGAATTGTGCAATTTGGGAAAAGGATATGTGTTTTATCACGTCTGGGGCTGAAGAGGGAACTTTTGGATGATGCACATAGTTCAAATTTATCTATTCACCCAGGGAGCACAAAGATGTACCCAGATCTCCGAGAAAACTTTTGGTGGGATAATATGAAAAGGGAGATCGCTGAATATACATCAAAGTGACTGGTGTGCCAGAAAGTGAAGGTAGATAGGCAGAAGTATAAGGGGATGATGCAACCATTTCCCATACCAGAATGGAAATGGGAGAACATCACCATAGACTTCGTCACCGGACTTCCGAATACATCCAAAGGCAACAATGCAATCTAGGTTATTGTGGATCGTCTTACATAGATTGTACACATTATAGCTATTTGGGAGGATTTCTCATTGGATCAACTAGAAAGGATATATATCAGGGAAGTGGTAAGGATTCATGGAGTACAAATATCGATTGGGTCTGACCAAGATCCATGATTCACCTCTATGTTTTGGAAGAGTCTTCAACAAGCTCTGAATACTGAACTGAACGTCAGTACGACCTATCATCCTCAAACTGATGGCCAGTCCGAGCGGACTATCCTAACACTTGAGGACATGTTGAGAGCGTGCTCAAAGGACTTTAAAGGAGGATGGGATCAAAATATTACTTTGGTTGAGTTCTCATGTAATAAATGTTTCCACTCGAGCTTCCAAATGGATCCATATAAAGCCCTTTATGGGAAAAGGTGCAGAACAATGGCATGTTGGGATGAGGTTGTTGAACGTAAGCTACATGGACTGGAAATGGTCGAAGAAATGGTGGAGAAGGTGAAAATCATTCAGCCTCATATCAAGGCATACTATAGTCGACAGAGGAGTTATACAGATAATCATCGATGAGACCTTGAGTTTAAAGTTGGAGACATGGTTTTTCTACGCAGATCTCCATGGAACAAGGTCATGAGGATTGGAAATATAGTGAAGTTAAGTCCAAGGTACATCGGCCCCGTCAAGATTCTTGATTGTGTTGGGGTTGTGGCCTATAGACTAGCACTTCCACCTACTATGGACAAAGTACATGAAGTTTTTCCTTTATCCATCTTAAGGATGTACATACCAGACCCATCACATATACTCTCTTCTGTGGAGGTACAGTTGGACGATGATATTTCTATTGAGGAGAAACCAGTGAAGATCTTAGATCATAGAGAAAAAGTTCAACGAAATAAGATAATGCCCCTCATCAAGGTGTTGTGGAGAAGCCACAAGTTTGAAGAACCGACTTGGGAATTGAAGAAAATGATGAAGCTGATTTACCCATATCTGTTTTAGTGTGGGAAAATGAAATTTCTAGGGTGAAATTTCTTAATGGGGGAATAATTTAACGACCCAATGTTTCATTAATGGAAATCCCTCTTGAACTAATTAAATGTCTCTTTATGTAAAATGTTTATATAAAATTTCAACTTATTCGGTTTTATGTTATGAATTGTGACCGTTGATTTTATAGCCGTATAACAGTGATCACATGATTAGTATAAATATAGGGGTTTTACAAACCCAATTTACTCAGACAAAGGAAGCGATGGCCTCATCCAGTAGAATTGCTCCATATGAACCCCACTTGTTGGAGGTCGGAAAAGAGGTGGTGTCTTTGGGCTTTGCTCTTGACCAAGCCCAAGATGAGCTCCATCACGTCATGTTTGAATGTGACCGTCTATAGGAAAAGTGGAAGTTGATAGAAATTACCACACGAGCGATGTTATCTGAGCCACCCCAAGATTCTGTCAGCATCTCACACCTTACCCTTAGTTCATATGCGGGGTTTTAAGGGGTTATGAAACAAATCTCTAGTACTATGTTCATGTTCTTTATTTTTGTATATAATAATGAATATACATTCTTTTCATTATTGATATATTGTAAATATTTTTTAATGTACAAATAGTGTTTTTAGTTATTATTTAATCAAGAATTATATTTTATTAAATTAACGGATTTTTGAATTAAAAAATATTTTAATAAAATATTATTATTATTATTAAATTAATTTTTTATTAAATATATATGATCTTATACTTTTATTAATGGAATTATAATTTTTATTAAGGTCTGAAAACCATTTCTGTCAAAACCCTTGAATTTTCGATAAATGTCGGTTTTTATTTTAAATGTGAAAATTTACATATTTAGAAAATTATCTAAATATAATAAATGATATTTTAGGAATCAGGACATCGACATTATCCAATGGTGAATTTTTCATAATTTTCTGAGACCGTCAAATTTTAGCGTAAACATTAAGTACCGTTTATATATATAATATGTTTTATGACAATATAATGACACAATAGTTATGTAATAAAAAACTATAAGCGTTATGTTCGGCCAATATATGTTTACCATTAAAATAATGTGATTTTGGGTGTGTTTTACTTACTTTTAAAAGCATTAATAGACCCCTCAAGACTTATTAAACATCTAGTCTTTTTAAATTATTTTCCATGGGAGTGTGACTCACCTCCACATAAGCAACCCCATTATTTTAAGAATATCGGACTTTGGCCTTATAAAATATTGTATTCCTCTTCCCTTTTCCAAAAACCATGGTCAATAATCATGAGCTTATTTGTGGTTTGGATTAGTTTAATGTAAGGGGTCCCAAACCTATATAATAAAGAATTCACTCAACTTTCCTATATAAACCCAACCAAGCTCCCAATTCCTCCACACTCAAGGCCTTTTGATTTCGTCCAACCTCTGCACTACTCTCACTAGAATCCTCCCAAGGTGCCCCAAGCTCCCAAGAAGCCTCTCTCAACCCTCTCTCAATCCTTGGAAGCACACTTCCATGTAAGGGTTTTTCTTCCATTCACTTTTTTGTCCAATTTTATTAATATTATTATGCCCTTTTAATTTCAATTATAAATACTGGGGTATGGTTTCTCACCTCTCCCATACATCCCTCTTATTGTTTGAATGATGGGAGACCACTTTCTCTCTCAATAAATGCCTCCCATGTACACCTGTTACTATGACAAAATTCTGAAAGGAACTTCTCTCTCTTCATTTACATTCAAGCAATTATTTTGTATCATGAATCTAAATTCCATTACAATTGTTTGGAAATGTATCTATATGAACCCCTTACTGTCCATTTCATTAAATATGGTGAGACACCCCTTTCTCTCTCATCAACCATTTTTATGAATTCTTATGTCACGCCGTTACGCTACCGAAATTGAACAGATTTTCTAAGCCAATGACTTTGTGTACTGAATACCATGCCCATTTCTCCATCAAGGGTATTCACCTTTATGCACATTTACGTATTGATTATAAAGTTTCATATATGAATTCCACATTTCTTTATAGTGGAATAAATGATTATGTTTTATGAATCCATGTTTTATGATCCATGTGGCACACTTATGCATGAAATGAAATGTTTAAGAAGGGTGTGCCCTTATAGCGCTCCAATGCATTGGGTAAAGTATAGTATCGTGATACGTCATGTAAACTGAGTGTCGACTCATGCTAATTAAATTTCAATGAGGGTTTACTCATGCTTCATGTGCAATGTGGATTTACTCATGCACTATGTGCAATGAGACTTGGCTCATGCTAATTCCATGTTAGGTGTTGTTGCCACATTTCCTTGTTATCATTATCATGCTTTATCATGCCTTTATGTTCATGTTTCTCTTGTGATCTATTGATATTCCTAATGTCTGATATTTATTATACTCCTCATGTTATTACATGTGTATTCCCTTACTAGGCTTTATAGATCAACCTTTTCATATGAATGTCCTCAGGTTATCCCATGCAATGCTATGTACGAGTGAATGTAGTGGTCATGTAAAGGAAGTTTTCAATAATGATGTTGTACTTCATGTTTTAAGTTGTTATGTAATGATCCTAAGCCCCAAAGACACTGGACCTCTCGATCATCCATGTTGTATCAAGTGAATGGTTTATGTAATAAATCATGATTAAGTTTGTAATAAAATCAAGGTTGTCATAATCCATATTATTTGGATTCATCATATCTGTTTGGTAGGTAATATCTAGATTCCCCACTCTTCCCCATTTCAATCATCTCTTGGTTCCATTTAGAATGTTCCTACAATGTTCCTTCCCATATCATTAACACGTGAATTGTTGGGATTTTATTGAATGATGGGATTTATCTTTTGGTCTTCACATATTAAACTATATTTTTTGTTATTTATATCTAGGACCACCAGACCACATAGATTATCTGATATCAATTTCAACAATAAATGGACAATAGATAATCTCTTAATAGGTATAAATGTCTCGAATCTCCAACAGTGGTTTTAAAATTGACTTCAGTCTAATAAAATGTGACCAAATTGGTTTTGATGTTCATGAAAATACCAGAGGCTTTTCACAAAAGTGTTTGGATTTTTTCCATATAAATATCAATAGACTCATTTTATTTTTTCTTCAAAGTGAGGAACTTCCTCTAAATAATTTGATAGAGATTTCATGGTAAAATTTTATTGAAAAATATTTTCATGAAATCATCCCTTTCCATGGAATCAATTTCATCTTTGGACATCATGATTTTGATCGATGTCCACCACTGACCATATTTTTCATAAGTACTATAGACCTCCAAACGAGTTTATATTCTTCTAAGAACTAGAAAATGAAGAATATTTTTCCAATAAATTTAATTCATGATTCTGTGATGTGGAGATAAAGATATTTATTGAAAATAATATTCCCTTGATACATATAATATTTGACCACAACTTGACCTTTTATATATTAAATAGCGTAATCTACATGATTCAGATTAATATTCATAACATGAGACTGTTGAGAAAGAACATTCATGTAGTTTTGATGACCTATTACCATCATATTTGGCATTTCATCATATTAGTTGTCACATTGCATATCACATTGATATTTGGCACAAGTTCTCATATTAATATCCATTAACTAAAAAATCAAAAATTATGAGGGTCTGAATACTTATCTAAAAACCTAAAGATAAAAGGATAAATTTTGAAATGAAATTTATGTCCTAAATTTTTATTCACTATAATTCAATCAAGGTTATACATGTTGATAGAATTATCCCTAGGGTTTTTACTGAAGTTCTTTAGTCCAAATAAAAAAAACTAGATTTTTATATGATACCAAATATAACAATCTAGTCCTTTTACTCATTTTACTATATGATTTTAAGTATATTAACAAATATATAAAATACACAGATCATAAATTCTAGCTTCCTTGGTTGATTAGACACATTATCATAATGTACGAAACTAATATAAAAATATCTATTATTTAATCTCCGAAAAGTTCTCTTAGAATCCTTATAACACTTGCATATGCATATACATGGGGAGTAAAAGAAAAAATATATGATCTCTGAATCCTAGTAAGGGAAATGATAATAGAAATTAATCATATAAAATGGGTTATAATTCATAACATGATAACATAAAAAAGGTATGAATCGTGATTAAACAAAAGAAATAATAACATGTAAAACATAGGATCATGTTATAATGGAATCAATGGAATTTTGAAACCACATAAACTATGAAATAAAAATTATTTAGGTCTAAATTACAAGACCATTTCATATGGTGGATCATTATTCAAGGGTAACTTCCATGACTATTTCACATGGCAGACCAAGTCCCATAAATGAATCATGTTTAATCCATGTCCCAACATGAAAACTCATGAGATTAAACAATAAAAAATGAATTAGAGGACTATAGGGGTTAACCATTCATAAAATTCTCATCTATATGTGTTCCACATGAATAATCATACATAAGGTATAAGAATAAGGTTATCCCATCGAATGAAAAGGGTATCTTAATCAAGTAACAAAAAATAATGAATTGGTGTATCAGAAATGGTTCCATGATAAAATGGATTTAATATTATATGAATATTAATATATGAAAATATTGAAGGAAAATGATATTTTATTTCCAACAAAATTGAAATCATGTAAAAATTTTGTTTAAAAAACTTTATAAATGATCAATTTTAGTGATGTTTAAGAGAAAGTTTCAAATATTATTTACAAGTGAAAAAGAATAATTGTTTGTATACAATAAAAATTCAACCTAGAGAGTTTTTAAAAATAAAATTATTTATTTTAGAAAAATAATGGTGGATAAAAACAAATAATATCGTGCACTTGAAAATTGATATGAAATTGGGAATTCCTTTTTATTGGTATTTGTTATCGGGAAGAATTGATAAGGGATCCTTATAAAACATATTTTTACACATATAATAAATATTAATTCAGTTAGGTAAATATCATTGGAATATAAATATATAATTTAGGATGATTACCTAAGAATAATTAATAATTAATAATGGGTAAAGAGAATTAATGTCTATCGCGAAGAAAAAAATGGTGGTCAGTCGAGAATCTCTTACATTTTGTATGAAACTGTTCTGCACTTCAACTATATTTTTTGAATAATAAAATTAAATCCATTAATTAATTAATTGGGAAATTTTTATAAATATATTTGGAATAGATTAATTTTATTATTTTATTTTATGTTATTTTTATGAGTAATAAGATATAATTTATTATTTGGGGGTGTTCATTTCCTTGTTTTTCATGATCAGTTCATGTTTATACGTGTATTGAAGATCTTGTAAAATGAGAAAAGTGTTTTAAAATAGAAATTATCTGTTATTAATTGAAATAGATAATATAAAATGTTTTTGTATATAATTATTTTCAAATAGTATTATTATTTAATATATATAACTTTAATGATAATAGTTTATATTATTTTGGGGTTTTTTCTATCCGCACAAACTAGTTTATTAATAATAAATATTTCTATAGTGGAAGATAGAGGTAACAAGGACCTCCTTGGTGCCTCATATGTTGATGTGGTGTGCTCAAGGAGTGGTAACATTGATAGTGGTCTAATATGGGCTCATAAGGAACCATGAGAAGTTATGTCTTTAGGATGTAGTGATAGTCCTGGTAAGGAGGTGGATGTTATTGCGTTGGGAAACTATTTTGATGTTGTAGATATATGAGGACCTCATTATAGATGATATGGAGTCCTCTGGTTTCTCCATATATGTGCATAAGGAACTAGAGTCCAGTGATGACTGTTCTAACTAGTTTTCAGATGAAGTTGAGGGTGAGTTTCAGGTTTAGGGGGAAGGACTCTCAAGTCCGAGGAGAGGTAGTAACCAGAAGGGAAGCTGAAAACCAAGAAAGGAATACTCATACTTTCCACTCTATTGGGAGACACGGTCAGTGATGAAATCGAAAGAAAATATGATGCTCAGTGGTACTCTCCCTTCTTCCAAGATAGATAGTCAGCAGAGTAAGCCAGATATCTCTCCTATTCAGTCCATTGAATTAATAATGAACTCGGTGGTATATGTGGTTGAGCATGTTCTAACACTTAATGATACTAAAAAAAGTATCCAAAATGAGGGGATATACATTAAATATAAACCAAAATGATGAGTAGTAACTCTATATTGACAAAAAAGATCTGATTATAGTTGGTCCGGGTTCAATAAAGGGATGGTCAGTCTTGAGGAATATATTCATGTTTGGGAAAAGCTGACATTCGATTTTGATGACCATATAATGGAAGAACCAAACTTCTAGGTAAACAAAATTTCATGGAAATTATTTTTTGAAACTAATTATAATTGGCCTATATTATTCTTCAACAATTATTTCTTTTACTTTTGTGTTTGAACTCATGGTTTCTCACTTTTTCCTTAAACGAGTTTGAATAATAAAAATCTAAATTTCAGTCTGTTATTAATAAATATTATGTATATATAATAGTTATAGAACATTAATTAATTTTTAATAAATATATAATAATATTATTTAACAGTAAAAATGGTTTTATGACTTGACATTATCATGGTAATAGAAATTGGGAACTCGTCATCCTTGAATGTGAGAAATCAACACATAACGAGCGATATTTTCTTATTTTATAACAAAATGATAGAGGAGAGAATTGATGATGGGTTCTTCCATTATCATAAATAAATTCCATTATTTAAAATAAGTTTTTCTTATAATTTCAGTTGGATAAGGGGACGTTATTAGAGGATTATTAATGAAAATTAAATGAGAAAAAATGAAAAAAGTGGATTTTACATATTGAATTCTTTCCCCGTGAGAACCACCTTTAGACACTATATATTGGTCTTTTATGGAGAACCAAGAATATGGAACTTGGGGGAGATACTCTAGATGAATATTGGGCTGAATTTGGACAATATACAAGGATTTTAGGTGTGGGGAGAATGTGCGGTGAGGTGTGGTATTTATGGTGCTTGGGTGGGTGTTTTTTTGATTATTTGAATCATTTGTTTGTTATTTTGGCTCAAGACTATCAATAGTTTAGATTATTGTGACTAATAATAGTAAATATATCACGTGACTTCTATATAATGGTGCTTACATCATTCATACATCATCCTTGACTAAATAATTCAAGTATTTATCATATACTACAATTTACTGTATTTCACTATTCACCAAAAAATCAATTATTTCATAAAAATAAAAAAAATAACCCTTTCCATTTTTTGATGTGTATAACTAAAAAATAGACTTCATATTATTATTAATTTTAAAAAATATGACATATTTATTTATTTATTAAATAAATATATTATTTCAAAAAAACCAATATAAAATTTACATGTTAATTTTTAACACATTGAAAAAATAATTAATGCGCATAAAATTATCATATAATAATTATAATACAAAATATTAATTTTTGAATATATTTTATGAAATTAAAATTTATTTTAAATCATTATATTAATTAAAAATTAAAAAAATACATTTATGTTCCACAAACATAAAAATACTTAATTGATAATTTTAAATATAATTATATACTTATTACATGATATAAAGATATCATATTTTTATTGATAATATGCCTAAATTTTATTTATACATTCATAGGCGACATTATTATTCTATTGGTCAGGTAACTATTCATAATGGTGACATTAATATACTAATTGTAAAGATATTTTTCCATTAGTTTATGTTCCTAAATTTCTATAAATTCTTCTTATTTAATTCATTTATCGTTTATAATGTTCTATTTTGCTCTCTTACTGATTTATGTGAATAATAATATATGAAATAATGATGATAAGGGAAATTTTATGGATAGAATTATGGGTCCTTCAGCAGTCAAGGTGTCTTGCGAATTAGGTTGGATTACACTAAATTCCCAAACCATTTTTTTTTTGTTTTGAGATATATTAAGGCATCGAGGGTAGATATAATTTTCTGAACGACACATCTCATTAATAAGTCCAACATATTTACCATAAGATTCACAATAAACATTAGTAAAATTCCTTGACAAACCACTAAATTAATTGAAAATGATATGTATATAATGAATATTACAAAATATCAATACATGACCAACATGGGATAATATTTGATATTCATAATGAATTTCCACACTTTTCCCCATGAAAATAAAATGGATAAAATGATGATAAACCATGTTGATAAAGAATTTGGATGGCCAAATAAAATATATAAAACATTCAAAAAATCATTCATATTATGTTCAAAATATACAAAATTTCAATAATTATCCCCATTTCAATATATTGATATTATTTTCAGGTGAACATCATAAAATCATAATTAGATAATATATTATGTTCACACTATATAGAGTTATATTTATATGTAGAAGTCAATAAATAAATAAGATAATAAATATATATCAATTGGAAGTAGGTGGATGGTTTCAAAATAAAATACCCAGAGTGTAATAATAGAATTATTAAAGTATGTTGTCATAGATGAAAAATTTTATGAAAAACATTTCTTGAATGATTCCACCCATGAAGGGATAATGAATTTTATTGATTTTTATCCTTTGTTATTTACCCCAAATGAAAACATATATATATTATAGAATTAATAAAATAACATAAATCCTATAATAGATAATACAATTGAGAATTGAAAGGGAAATGGATGTGATAACTCAAAATATATTTAAAAAAATATTTAAACATTTATTTCAAAGGGGATGTTACAATTCACATCCAAAATTCATTTTTATAAGGTGAAGTGAAATATAACTAAAAAAATTTACTTTTAAATTAATATTAAATAATAGATCATCAAAAATTAAATAATGAATTATTTAGTAATTGTGGATAAACAAATTTAATAGTAAAGGGAAATTTTTAATAATTGAAATATCCTTTTTTGGAAAATAAATATTTTAATGATTTAATAAAATTTTACTTGTATTAAAACATCATTTTTAATATGAGGATTATAAAATAACATAATATATTAGGGTGGGTTGACAAATATAGGGAATAAAATCATTCTAGATAAAACAATACCACTCAAAGATGCAGATATAAGTTACAAAAAATCCATAATATACAGGAAACAATAGTATCAATAGCGAGATAAATATATTAATTTTTTTTATAGTGAATATGATGAAATAAAAATATTATTGATATAAATACTTCCAAGGGTATTGAATATCGCATAAAATGTAATCATTGTGCTTAACATGTAACATGTCATAAAGAATAAGACTTAAGACTAGGAAAAATATTTCAACTTTAGTAGCACATTTACAACCCCCTAAAAAACCACCATTAGTTAAACATCAAGATCCATTATTAAAATATTATTCATGTAATGATATAGAATCTATATAGTATATAAAATCCATATAAATTATATTATTTTAAACAAAAAAATTCTCAATATATGCAATTACAGAAGAATAAACATACCACATTGGAATCTTTTAGATCAGAAACAACCAAGTGTTAAAATATTAAATATATATTTATATAGCCTAAAATTTTTGGGATTAATTAGAAAATATTTCACATTTTCAGTGTACCCACCTCAAAAATGAAAATATATTCATTTATATAATACTTGTCACAATGAGGGGAAATATTGATGAAAACCCTTACATTGTTATCGATTCATTATATGAACAAGCCTATCATATTGAATAATAATGATGTGTTTATTATAAACACAATTAAGAGACATATTATATATTATTTAATTTAATTTGGACCATTTATTATCATATTCAATTTGTTATTATACATTTTTATTTCCTACATCAATTACTTTATTTATTTTGTCAATTTTAACATATATACTTATATATGGTAACAATGGTAGAAAACATTTTAATATATTTTTATAATTTAAAAAATTGTAATAGTGTTTTAGAAAAAAATTTCATATATTAAACATATTTTTAAGTTCATCTAGGATGGTTGGGGATGTAAAATGTTTCTATCTATAAATAGATGTTATAGTTCACATATAATATTCGAGAACCCACACTCTCAAATCTGGTGATAAAATCATAAACATTACTTTTCTAGGATTGATAAGAAATAAGGTGACCAATATTTCTTCCTTAAAAAACAAAAAATATAATTGGAAAACATTGTTTTTTCCTATATTATCAATGAACATTGTGGTTTATATTTTTATATAATTATGATAAACTATTACATAAAAAACCTGTGTCTTCAAAAGAATAATTCTCCCACATAACCTAGATTTTCTTATTTCCCAACAAATAATCATCATATCTTATATAAAATAATTCTAAATTTAATTCATTCAGTATATTTAATGTTAACCTTGCAAAAATGAAATGTAAGAATTATGATCTAAAATTCTTAGTATGGTCAAACATATCTTTAACAATTACATGTCATTAATGAATAAATAAGTTATTAAGGATAAGACAACATAATCAGAGTGAATTAGGGACCCAAAAATTCACTCATACCCATCAATTCCTAAATAATCAATTATGATAAATGTAATAAGGCTTTACATAATGAAATATTCATAAGAATCAGTTATCATGAGATATAAGATATAAATCATGGGACATAATTTCCATAGAAGAGTAAAAATACCCATACAAAACCATTAAAAATTAAATATCCATATATTTAACATCCAATATAATTATTTTAACAAAATAATCAGTACCAAAAGAATTGGATAGCGATTTGGGTTCTCCAACAATATAAGACATATTGGGCATACAAGGCACAATCTAGGTTTACCCATCATCCATACTGTCAATGAAAAAAATTATTATTAATGTACATAGATATTTTATTTCATTATAAAACACTTAAAAACAATCATTATTTATTTTATAATTGGTTTAACCCATGGAAAACAAATGGGTTTCATTAAAATCTATAAGATCTTCTTTTCTTTTTTATCTGTTATGTTCTAAACCATGTTGTGGTTTTCATTTTTCGTTTTCGAGGAAGTGTTGAGAATGTATTTGTAGGATACTTGTAATGGTGCAGTTAGAGATTTGTTGGATTCCCATCTTCAACTAATCATTTCAGTAAATAGATGAAGAATTTAACATCGTGTAATATGTTTACACACCATATAAATTATACATATAAATTAAATCTATTATATGCTAGAGTCGACATGGTTTTTGGTGATTACAGAATTTTTCAATTTCACGATGTGTAATGGGTTTATACGTCGTGCAATACTCGATCATTTTTTAAACAGGAAGTCCACCGGAAATTTATTATGAAATTCTTTATAAATATTGTGTTATTGACCCTATAGGATTTCCAAGGAACCCTTGGAGCCCACAACCCCTTCCTTGTAGTTTGGTTCAGTGTTTGATTGTTTTTTGATCACTCTGTGCCTCTCTGGTTAAGAGTTCTCCCTGAATTTCCTTTCTATTCAATATTCCTTCTTTTGGGTTTGATATATCATCATGAAATTGATGGATCTAAAATTTTTTGTAATTAGATCTTGTTTCATTTTTGTCATCCTAGATCTTTTACACATATATTCTGGTTGGCGGGTTCCGTTGTGAGCCTTCTATTTCTATGAGAAAAGAAATTTGGTTCCATTTGTGGGTTACAATATAATAAATGATTAATTTCAAGATTTTAATTCTTTTTTAATTGAAAATAAATTAAATAAATTGATAAAAATGTGTTCAATCATTTATTTGAAACAAAATTCGACTGAATTTTTGTTTTGGTATTCTTGGACATGAAATTGGGAAAAAACCCCAATTCCAGTAAATTGGTCTGTATCTTTGGAATGGATGAAATTTATTTGAAAATTTTTATTGTTGAAAATAATTTTCGAATGTTTATTTGATGGAGAATTATTAAAACCGCATATTCCAATGAATTAAGTGTTTTTTATGAAATAAATTGAATTTATAAGAAAAATATGTTTTTTAATGAAATATTAAAATTGGATTTTAAAATTGAATTAATTTGATTAATATTGGTATTTTTTATAAAAGGATAAAAATGGTGTTTATGGAATCCTAGGGGTTTTACCATGAAAAGACATGTTTTTTATTCAAAACTGGTTATGGTTTAAAAATTGAAAACATTCATATTTGAAAATAGGGAATGTGATTTATTTTTATTTTAATATGTTAGTAAATAAATTTCCCATCATTGTTTTTACATGATCATTTGCAATCCTGAGGAATTTAGTATGTTAAGTGGACAAAACATTACGATTTATATTGATCTAACAAATTATATCAGCACACCCCATTCCTTAGGTGATGGTGATAAGTCCCCAATGACTTAGTCCCAAAGTTCAATATGTACATACTTTTAGTTTCATAGTGTTGGGTCCCCATATCATGAAACTAGCATACCGATTTGTCATATTACCATACTTTTCACTTTTTTTTATATCAAATATATATTCTTTTGTTATAGAATATTTTACATGCCTTGTGAATTTGAATAAACAGAATTAAATAAATGAATTTATTTAATATTTTTTTAATGTTATATTTCTGTGAAGGACCCTTTGATTAATGGTAAATTGCATCTTTTAAAACTTTTTTCAATATTTTTATAATGTAAAACACTAATTTCTAATTAATTTCTAATTTTAAAATTATAAAGAATGATTTTTTGAAATATTATTTTGTAAATTACAATATTTTTTATTTGAAAATTTAAATCACATTCATGGATAATTTGATATTGGAATCTTATTATGGAATAATTGTGTAAAATCCTACTGGGATTTGGCTCACACCCTACCTTGGCCTTCAGGTTTTTTTATATTATCTCCATCTAGGTTTGATCAAGGGAAATAGATCTCTTAGAGGATGATCTAGTTATTTAACCTTGGAGATGGTGATTTGTGTCCTTTTTGACTTCATATGTTTTAATTATTTTGGTACTTTGGTTATAGTATGTTTGTCTTTATTTCTTTTTGGACTTCTACTACATTACTCCCATTGGAGTTTTTTTTAATATTGATATTTTATTATTTCTTTTACTTCAACAATTATAGTGAAAAACTCATTCCCAGTTTTAGTTTGTATAATGCTAGGTGCTAGCCGTTAACCGATGGAGATCAAGAATGAACTTTGAACTATGTTAGAGATTACATGATTATTAGGATGCTAGTTTATCAAGGGTAGTTCATGAAAACATTGTATCAAAGGGAGTTTAGCTTCTTGTCTTGATGTTAGTATGCATTGTGAAATCTTGTCAGTACTTAGGAGTTAGTTGCAATTCGGTACCTAGCCAGATCTGAATCTAGTGAACCTAAAGAATTCAAGGGTCTGTTAGGAATGAATTCATGTGGATTAATACATTTTCTTTTACCATTTTGTATTTCAATAGAGTGAAATCCAAATCTTCTGATTATATATATTAGGATGGGTTTCCCTTGTTTCTCAATTAGAGAATTAATCTGATGTCTTCCTTTTTGGATGTTGATGTTGAGTATCATCACACATCTAAGAATATATGAAAATGAGATCTAGGAGGAAGTTGATGATGAACCTCGGGGAGAGAATCCTATTCTTAATCCAAATCTAATTTAGGTGATTGTTTTCATTGTCCAATCCCTGAGAAAGGGACCACGTCCTATTTCTATCCATGCTCTAGATATGTAACCTCAGATGGAAATAATAAAAGTTAGTTCTCAATAGTTCTTTTACTATAATCCATCAGTGTTTAAAGGCTCAAATGACCCTTAAGTGGCTGATGAATGGTTGACTAGTTTGTAATTATTATTCAGGTTTGTGGAAATTCCTGATGAGATCAAATTGAAGTGTGCCACCATAATGCAAGAAATACTGAGCAGAAGATAAATGGAAACTATGTAGATGGTAAAGGAGCTTGAGGTATTAGAGAATATTGACATCATAGTAATTTCCACAAAACATTTCAATCCATAGTCATTGTTATTATCCAAGTATTATAAGTTCTTCAAACTCATGAAGGATGACTTGATCATGAATGTGTATGGAAACCATTTTACTGATCTCATACACTTATCACCTAATATATTATCGAATTAGAGGATAATGTCTTAAAGGTTCATGTTCTGAATTTTACCAAATATTAATTCTTAGGTATACTTTCTAATGCTACCATATTATGATGATTTAAAAGATAGTGTTGATAGTCTATATGATCCTAGCTTGTAGGTCAGGGATATTGGGATCTTGATTCTCTCCTAGTGGTAGTGTGAGTTCCATCAAGATAATGTATAGGCATGATGATTATTATGGTGGTTCTCAACTTCCAGGTTTTTCTAAACCTCCTCATGTGAGTAGAAGATGTCCTTTTGTTTTTGACCAGTGTGGAAATCAAGGGAATTAAAAGAGTGTTTGAATTGAGGTTCCCAAGAAATGTCATTCCAAAAGACATTCAGGGATCATGTAATGATTCTTCCATAATTATTACACTATAAATAGTGGTATGGGATCATAAGTTCCACTTAAAACATCATGGAAATTAGGCGATTCATGTGAAAAATGGTTCCATCCAATGCATCGGGATCAATGCGACTTCATGTAGAATAAGAGTCTCTGGAGAAAGTGGATACTGGTCCAGCAATTGTGGGAGGAACTATTACTATAACTTCATCATTAGTGACAACACTATTTTATATTGGTGCATCTCAATTTTTTTATTTCTACATGTTTTGTTAATATTTTTATTCATCATATGGATCGTTTATATTGTAAAATGGAGATTACTACACCCATTTTTACAAAGAGAGATCAGGGAATCTGTAGTCCTACTTCAATTTTCTCTCTATATAATGTTGATATTTCATGGAGTTTTATGGTACTCAACATGAAATATCTTAACATCTTTTTCTATATAGATTGGGTCACTGCTAAAAATATAATTTTTATTTTTATCTTTGAAGGGTCTCCATTAATACACCCAATTGTGTGAGTAGTGTCTTATAGGGAGAATGACAACTTAGGTCAAGTAAAGTTAGAACAACTTATCATATGTTAGGGAAATTATTATTGGTTTTTTCATTTGATCTATATTGGTAATCTTTGAGCGGTTATCTCCATCCATTGGTTGTTGAGTTTCCTAACATGTTTCATTCTGAATTATCTAGTTTTCTACCAGTAATAGTGGTTGAGTTTTCTATTGACATGATGAGTTGTACTCAATTAGTTTCTATTCCCTCATTCTGTGTGGCTGTAGCAGAAATGATTGGGATAAATTCCTAGTTGGATGATATTTTTTTGGAAGGGTTTATATTTCCATGTTTTTCACCATGGGTGGTGCCATATCTATTTCCTAAAAAATCTAGAAGTTGACTCCTCCTATGTGTTCATCACTGAACGTTAAATCGAGTGAGAGTAAAGAATAAGTATGTATTGTTAGGGATTAATGATATTTTTGATCATTTAAAAGGGAATAAGTTGTTCTCGATGATTGATCACTTCTTCGGTTACCATTAGTCTAGGATAATAGAATATGAAATATAGAAAACAACATTTCATAGTAGGTATGACCATTATGAGTTCCTTTTTATACCCATTGGTCTAACCTATTCCCCTGCAGTTTTCATGGAATTGATGAAAAATATTCTCCATGATTATCTAGATATTATAATTGTAGTATTTATAGATGAAATATTCATTTAATCTATCTCTGTAGAGGATCGCGTGAATCATCTATGAATAGATCAATGTTTTCTGAGAACTCACTAACTCTATACTACACTTTTTGTAGTGAGATTTCTGGATTAGGGAAGTGACAATCTTGGGACATGTGGTTTTGAAACGATATATTTAATTTGACCCTTATAACTAGAAATATTTTATATCATGAGAAAAACCACTGAATGTTTCCATGATTTCGAGCTTCTTGGGCTTAGTTGGATATTATCACAGGTTTGTTATGTGATTCTCAAAGTTTGATTCTTTGATGAATTCTATCACATGGAAGAGATAAATGTATTATTTTGATAGAAAATGTCTTGATTATTTTTTTGAAATGAAATATATTTTGACTACTTTCATTGTGTTGACTCTTCCAGAGGCTGGGAAGGGCTATGTTGTGTTTTTTGATGAATCGGGTTTAGGCTGGAGCTACGTTATTATGTAGAGTAATCATGTAGTTTGTTATGTCTCTCATCATATTAGACCACATGAGAAGAACTGTTTCACCCATTCCATTGAACTACAAGCTACAATTCAAGTTCTTAAAGTCTATAGGTGTTACCTTTACAAGGAATGTTTTACCATGTATTCTAACCAAAATCTATTTAGTTATATCTTCTCTCAAAAATATTTTAATCTCTATTAGAGGTATTGGGGGGAATAATTTTACTCTTTTTATTTCGACATTGACTATACTCCAGGGAGAGGGAATGTCAAAGGAGATTTGTTGAGTAGGAAACCTCTGAGAATGGTAAGGAATGTATATTTGGAAAAGTGAAATTTGGTGTCTCTCTTTTCATTGTTGCATATTGGAGTTCTAGTGAGATGGGAAGAGGTTTTGTTACAACTTTTTAGTTGAAATTTTCTCTTCTTGACATAATTTTCTTAGAATGAAATCATAATGAATAGTTGTTTAGTATTAGAAACTCTCATTTTTTATGGGATACATTTTTCCACTTTTAATTCTCCACTGGGTACTACACCAATGAACCACAAAGATGTCATATGAAATTTGGTGTTAGTTCTACTTTCCATATATGGGATAGGAAATTAATGATTTTTTCTATCATTGTAATACATTCCAGAAGCTAAATGTCGAGCACTAGAAAACATCAAGTTTACTTAAGGATCTTCGAGTCCCAACATGGAAGTGTTATGAGATCTATGTGGACTTTTTGGTTAGGTTTCCAATCATTGAGAAAATAAATAATGTGATATGGGTTGTGATCGCTAGGCTGACAAAATCATATCACTTTATAACCATTCCTGATATAGACAATGTTATGGAATTAAGAAATATATATGTGAAAGAGAACATAATTTTAATGGAGCTCCATCTACTGTAGTCTCTCAAAGAGTTCACAGGTTCACTTCTAATTTTTTGAGTGGCCATCAAGAGGCATTGGCATCTCAAGCCCATTTGAGTGTTGTGTACCATAAGCAATCAGAGGGTTATCCAGAAATAAATATAAATATTATTGATGATATGGTTCCTACTTGTGTTATAGGCTTTTGTGGAGTATCTGATGATCATTTAGGACTAGTTTAGTTCTCTTATAAAATTTTTTTACCAGTATGAAATCAAAATGGATCCTTTTGAGGCCCTATTTGGATGGCATTTTAAATCTCTATTAAGTTGGTCAGATATTTTTGGAAGTTCCTTGGTTGTAAAAAGTTTTTTGTAAGATATGACATCAAATGATCAGTTTATTCATCTGAGGATGATGAAGGCATATATCCAATAAAAATATTATTTTGATCATATTTATAGATGACTGGTGTTTTCAGTTGGTGAATATGTATTTTTTATTGTTGCACCCTGGTTGGTTCATCAATAGAATGGGAAGAAATGGAAGCTTGGTCCTCTTTTTTGGACCTCTTGAGGTTTTTGATTAGTTTGGTAATGTTGCATATCATTTTGAACTTCCATGATATATGACATTGAAACATAACATTTTTGTGTGTCTTAGATACATTAGTATCTTTATGATGAGTCTCATGTTTTGAGATGGTGTGATATTGAGATTAACAGGATTTTTCTATGATTAAAAACCCAGATAAGATATTTGAATATGAATCTAAGGTTTTTAATGGAAGAAAAATACATTTGTTTTGTGTACTATGTAATCATGGTTTTGATTCTCATGATAGGTGGGAGAGGGAGGCATTGATAAAAGACTGTTTCCCTCATCTTATTGGCATGGATGTTTCATCGTTGGCTAGTTGGTGACAAAAAAAATTTATGATGGGGAGGTCGTAACATCTCATTACATTATATAATGTATATTCTAAACCTTCTTGTGGTATTTTTTTCATTATCTCTGAATGGTTGAGAAGTTATTTGGAGGATACCTATAATTTTGAAGTCACAAATTGTTCCAATTTTCATCTTCCACTGGTCATTCCTATATATATCTGAACACTGTCACACTATGTAATATGGTTACATGTCATGTAAATTCTAAATAAAAAATAAATTTGTTATATGAAATAGCATATATATTTTTCAATGATTTTATATATTTTGAACTTCAAAAATTTTAATGAGGTTACGTGTCGGTTAATACCATGATCCTTGTTTTGAAATAGGAAACCCATATGAAATTTTATGTGGCATTGTTCCAAAGCATTTTCATTCAACCCTAGATGGTTTACTAGTGGAATTTTGATACCTCAAACCCTTCCAGGTGGCTCATTTCTATATTTGAATCATTGTGCCATCAATGTGTGTCTCTCAGGGTAATCATTCTCTATGCCTCCTTGTCTCTTTCTCTATACGTTACATGGGTTTAATATATCATATTGATATTAATGGATATAAACATTGTCTTTTTTTTATCTCATTTCTTGGTTGAGTTCATGGATCATCTGTAACTTCATTCTTGTTGGTGGGTTCCATTGCAAGCATTGTGCTTCCGTGAGGAAGGTTGTTTAGTATTTGGTTTCAAATTTAATTAACATTTAATTTCTTTATATAAATTATTTTTTATTTGAAATTAAAATTTATAAATTTAATAATGTTAATTCAATAATTTTATTAAATACCCAGCTCTAGTGAATTTCGTTCTGGTTTTCTTTTCCATGAAATTGGGAAAACCCCAAATTCTAGTGAATTAGGGTGTGTTTGTGGAATGGATGGAATCTTTTTGAAAAATTAAATTGTTTAATTATATTGTAAAATTAGATTTTAAAATTACATGAATTAGATTCAATTCATTATTTTTGAATAATGGATTAATCTTGTTTTGATGGAAATCCAGTTTATTCATTATGAAAGGGTATGCTTTTTATTTAAAACCCATTATGGGTTTTAAAGTGAAAATTAGATTCATTGAAATGGGGGAGTGGTATTTAATGGTAATATAACTAGTCAAAAAATAAATTTCCAATCATTGTTTTTACTTGAGACTATAAAATCCTTAAGTATTTAGTGTGTTATATTGGAAAACACTTTATGATTTATAATGTTCCAAATCATCATATTAGAACATTCAATTCCTTATGGGATGGTGATAATTGCCATATTCCTTAGGCCTAAAGGGGTGTATGTATATACTTGATGTTTCATATTGTTGGGGTCATATAGGCTTTAACAATCATACCTATTTAGAACATGACAATTATGTTAACCTATTTGTATTTAAAATGTATATATCATTATTATAAACTATTTTACATGCCTTGGTATTGTGTATAAACTATTAAATATAAATTTATCTATTTTATTCATTTTTTTATTTTCTATTTTTGTAAATCACCCATTGATTATAGATAAATTCCATCTATTGAGATGTATTTTAAAATTTTGAAATTTGAAAAATTAATTGATTATGTATTTCTATCTTTAAAAATTTAATGAAAACGTTGTTTAAAAATTATTTTGTAAATGTCAAATCAATTTATTTGAAAATTAAAAGAAAATTCATGGTTAATTTTATATAGAATCTTATTATGAAATCATTTGGTGAAATACTACATGGAATTGGATTACACTGTTGGTGTGCCTTCGATATTTTGAAGATTATCTCCATGTGGGTTTGAGTAAGAGAAAGGAATCGTTTGGAGGTAGACCTAGATTTTTAACATTATAATTGGTGAGTTGTTTCCTTTGGGACTTGGGCTGTTTTACCTATTTTGGTACATTGGATGTAGTAATTTGGGCTTTGTTTCCTTGTTCTATTCTCTTACATTACTCCCACATGGGATTATTTTAATATTAATACTTTATTGTTTCTTTTAATTCTCTGTTGTTAGTAGAAAAATAATTCCCACATTCATTTTGTATGATTCCAAATTCTAGTAATTGACCTGTAGGGATTAGGAATGGCCTCTAGGCTATGTTAGAATTGGCTCAGTAATCCGATTACCAGTTTACCAGGAATGGCTTGTGACACAATCTCATATAAACAAGACTAACCAATGGAAAAGAAAAAGGTTGCATGGACAACTATTTAAAACATGGTTAACCCATGAAAAAAAACAGGTTACATAATGATATCATAAAAACAATATTAACGCATTTAATAGAAACAGTTTCTATAACAATCACATTGAAAAAATATAAATCCATCCTGAGAATGAATGAGGATAGTTTAATTACGAATTATACCCATTGGAGAATAATTAATAACGTGGGTTATATATTTTTCAGAATGAAACTACCATTAAATGATACTTAAAAACATTTTGAAAAAAATTAACATTTAATTATGAAATAAATATCAAAAACTCAAAATTCAAGAATTGTTTTCAAAATCCTTTTAAATTAAAACAGCCTTATATATATATAAAGAATCATTACAAATAATTTAATAAATTTCATGGGGAAATAATCATTTCCACTTTGGAGAAGAAAATTTTGAATATTAAAAAATTGAAAATATATTTCTTTCAAAACAATCATGATTAAATACAATATATTATTCTATTTTAATTATTATGATAAATTCAATTCATTATGTACACATTAAAATAGTGATTCCTTTCAATGTTTTTATAAAAGTCAAAGGATAATTGACTTAAAATGATAAGAATGTTTATTTAATTATTTTTAAACCAGGAAACCATGAATAAATAATTTAAAAAATCTTAAAAACATATTTTAATTTTTTTAAAGACATTATTTTGGTCTAAAAAGGGTTTTCATACGACGAGAAAGATAATGGTGATTTTTGATAAAAATACTCACCATAATTTTAACTACCAAATAGTGGGAAAATGGTTATACAAAATGAAATTATCATGAAAAAATACTGGAGAAGAAAATTATTAATTATTTTTTAGATTAATATGATATTATTTGAAAATTGGAGATATAATTATGAACAATATTAATAAACTATGATATTGTTACTTAAAACATATACCAATTCGGTAACATTAAATCTTTTTCCTAATAAAATAAATCAAATAAATGAAATTTAAAATATAATTTGAATAAATAAATTGATGATATTATATGAAAATTGGTTTGTATATACAGCTCATAAAATATTATTGATATATAACATGACATAAGACTTAATGAATTCTAATTAAGACAAAAATCACAAACCATATGAATAATAATATAAATAATAACCAAAAAAATCATAACACAAAATAAAAATTTAAATACTATGAATAAAATATTATTCGTGATATTTCATATAAAATGGATTGTATATAAACCAAAAAAATGAGTGGAAACATTTAAAATGTATCTTATAAATAAAAGGGATACTTGACAACCATTACTATGAAAATATATTTGATGTGGGTAATAATCAATGATATGATATTTTTCATAAAGTATAAATCCATAGAAAAATTTTTAATACCAAGTAAAATAATCATCAATTAGTATAAAAATAATCCTATAATGGAATAATCAATGTAGTTGAATTTTAACCCAATAAGTATAAATTGAGTTAAGAAATAACATACCTCTCGAATCCTTTAGGTTTAACATGAAATAACCTTATGTATAGTTTTTTTAAAACGTTTTTAACATATTATAGATTAATAATATGATTTATAATTTTATATATGATCCTTTTATAACATCTTATCACCCATTCTGTGATTATAATTAATTATATCAATTTTTTCGGGTGTTAATTTCCTTATTTTCTCATTCGTGATTTATAATGAATGTTCCGGTTCATGTTCATATAATATAATTATATCAACTCTATAATAATATTAATAACATTATAATTCTATTTTTAAATTAATTATCCTCCTAAATAACAAAAATGACATATGGTTTTGAAAAATTAAGTACATTACTATCAAGGAGTCTGTAGTTCATACGTATGAATGTGTGCCATTCAAATTTTTCTATGACCTTATAAAATGGATATTACTACCATTTTATATTTAATTAAGGACAATAATATCATAAATAAAATATTATATATATATATATATAAACCATGTGGTTAGGTGAAAAAAGAGTAAGTCACGCTGCATAGTGAAGGAGTTATTCTACACATACACGTATGATGTTATCGTATCCCATGTGGAATGGAATAAAAAATGTAATATATATTTTATGACCCTAAAGGTATTATTATTATATAAATATCATATATATACTTTAAATCCATCATCATACCAAACCATGAGATGTGTTAATGAAAAAATGGATGACTTCGGTTCAAGATGTTCTAGTTCGCCACACACCTGAATGATGATTTCGTAACAAATTTGATAGAAGTGGTGATATTCTTAGGTTATTAATTTAATATAAAAACATATATGTATGTGTAATAAACTTAGTTTATTATATAATAATGGTTTAGAGTTAATTTAAGTATTTTTTAGAAGAAATAAAATTAAAACTATCATTAAAGAACACTACGAGTTTTTAAGGAGTTATCTATAGATTTTATCCAAAGCCTTCATAGTAAAGATTTATGCTGAATATAAGGCATCAAAGATGAATGGAAGGAATTTATGAAGTTATTTGGGAATTTATTCCTTAAAAATTGGGTTTGAATGTGTAAATAGGAGAGTATAGGGGTGGCCTTCTATAGGTGAGGGGAGTGGTATAATTATAATTTTTGAATCCATTGAATTAACACCATTATTTTTTCATGTCACATGGCTCTAATAAGTAAAAATTATAGACAATATAATTGAGGTGGTCAATTTATTACAATTCAATTGAATTTTTACATGTTTTTAGTAAATTTTAACCATTATATTTTTAGTTTAACCACTCGATAACCCCATTTTTTACCTTAAAAATGTAATTAATGTTTACTCATGTAACAATTAATTTTGGTCAAAAATTAAAGACATTTTTATATAATATAACTATTATGATTCCAAAATATGGATACTATTTTTCTTTATTCGATTCATATAAGTGGAAAATTCTATTTTAAAAACTGAACGTGTCGACTTAATGTTAATGAAGTTTTCAAATGGAAAATGATCAAATATTTACAATGGTTTTTATCTAATTTCAATATAAAATTGACTATAGTGACATAAATTTGATTTAAATGATGTATTTTTACTTAATTTACTTCATAACCATTTTAAAATATAGTTTAAATTTATAAATAATTGAACTTAAAATTTAATTTTCAATAAAAAATTAATATTTTTTGATATTCGTAAAAAAAATATTTGTTTTGAAAAATATCAAAAAATAACCATAATATAATTTAGAAATTTTAATTTAAAAAATTGATTATTATTTTTTCAAATATTTTTTCTTATACTGGGAAAAATAAAATTTAAAACATAACTCATAGACGTGACAAAAAATAAAGTCACTGAGAAGAATATTTTTTGAAGCTCATGATAATTTTATATTATCGCAATGAATAAAAAATGTTTGAATTTAAATTAGTAATAAATGATATATATATATACATTTAATTTAAAAAATTCCTCATTAGTAATTATTTTAATTGATTAAATTGTAGAAACATTATATACCTTAAAATTGTTTCCATAAAAAACCACTTTTTACACCCAAATAATAACATATACTAAAATTCACTATAATGATGATTAAAAATTAATTTAAAAGATTAAATATAACAAAAAAATAATTATGTTACCTCGAATCAAAATTCAATGATAATTTAATTTTTAAATTAATCAATTTATTTAAAATAAATGATATTTTTACAAAAAATGGTAATTTATTACTATTCACTAAAAATCAATATTTTCTATAAAATCCAAAAATTTCACCGAAATTAAATTCTAATATCCTCAATTAAAAATTGTGTAACTTTTACCAAATAAATCGTATAAATGTTCCAAAAATTATTTCTAGTTTTTTAGTTTATGAAAAAAATACAAATAATTTTGGATAAAAATACCTTTTCAATAAATATAATTAATTTACTTATAATTGATTGATTATTTAGTATGAATTTATCATAAATTTATATTTATTATTAAATATATAAATATTTCATAATAAATTTAAGGGTATTTATACCCAAAAATTTAATATTTATACTATAATGTTTATATATATCATGGGGTGTTTGAGCAGAGTGTTCATATTGAATACGCTATCGAACATAAAAATATTAGGGTTCCGTATACCACATTCTAAAAAATAGATCAAAATTATTTAAAAATATATATATCATAAAATCATAGGGAGTTAAATTCCCATATAATTTCGGTTTTGTGTGTCGTTTATGCTATAAAACATTATATTCTAATTTTATATTTTCAGGGTGTTACATCCTCCCCCCTAATAAATTTCCTCCTCTCAATTTGAACATTTTCATGGTAATCGATAATTATACATTTGAAGATTATTTTTTAAACCCACACCATAAAAATGTTTAAAAAACATTTTCTTGATAAAAGGGAATGGGAAGTGAGCTTGTTATCTAGAATAAGACATAATAGTTTTCCAAATAAGTTAACAAAGGTTGGATGTAATGATTTGGGCCTCGAAGAAAAGTGTGAATAATTATAGATAGTGATTGAGATTAGTGATCGTAACAAAGTGAATAATCAATTTAAGGTTAAGAACTTTGAATCCATAAATTTATGATGACATAAAATACTATATGATTCATCACATTTGAATCAAATAGTATAATATTTTTGTTTCAAGATATATCTCCAAAAAATTTGTAATTATTTCACCACCTAAACTAAAAACCTATAGAAATTTAATTTCATGAAATGTATAATTTTATACTTTAGAATATTTACACTATAATCACATATTTCTCTCCAAATTATGTGTATTCAAGATAAATATTTTATATAAGATGAATTAAAAATAATATTTTAGAGGATCATATAAAAATAAAGGGGATAATAATTTATTCCACCTATCATTCGACATTAACCTAGACAATAATTGTTAGAAGTTAGTAAGAAAAATCCCAAAATTTCTAATTCAACGGATGATGAAATAATACATTAATATTAAATATTTCAATATTAATATCCAATGTTAAAACTAAACCATTTCTATGAAACCTCATCATTAAAGAGTATTTTAACCAAAAATGTTATCTCATAATGTTAGGAATTCATGTCCAAAAGATAGAGAACTTTTTTTAAATAACATTATTCAGTTAGTCAGAAAGTCACTTTTCAATAATATGGGAATCTATATTATTAAACTTATGTTTTCATAATTACCTTAATTACAAAGATCATATATTCTCTAAAGGTTATCAATATCTTTATTATTATTTCTAAAGAATTAATATTCATAATTATCTTAAAATCAAATCATTACATATACTTAAACAAAATAAAATTTATCATAGTTTTTCATTTAATACATTAATATATCATCAAGTTAAACATTTGAAGGGGTTTTTAATACATTGAAATTATGATCATCCGTAATCTTATCAACCTAGTATGGTATCCATATTACCTCACATGATAACATCCTAATCTCTGGAGTTATATAAATCTTTTCTATGAAACCAACTATAGCATCCTAGACCTCTCACTCAGGGATTTGGTGATAAATAAAAAAACGTGACATTTACAAATTTGATACTAATGAAGGTGAACCAAATTTTGACCATCCATGACATAAAACATAAAAGGTAAAAAAATTTGACTCACTTATATTCTCAAAGTCCTTTTAGGTTTAGAGTCGAAGAAAATTAGAAAAACACTTACATAAAAAATACGATTTTATTTAAGTGATAACTTCTCCCACATAACCCATATTTTCTTATTTCACTTTATGTTCTCATCATCATTCATCTGAAAAATATCTTTAATTTTTTTTAAACATCATTCTTCAAAAATCGGGGAAAATGAATCAAAATAAGGGAGAATAAGAATGCAATGTAAGGTTAAACATAATCATTAAAATTTAATTCCGTAAATGAAAATAAAATGTGCCTAAGTGTAGGAAGAAATAATAAGAGTGCATGAGAGAATAAAAATATAGATAATACATATCAATAACTTAATAATAAATCAAGAGACATGGAAAAAGGCATTAAAAAAAGAGTTATATGAACCAATAATCATGATCCATGTGATATAAGTATTTATCAAACGAAGCATTATAAACTCATTAAATGAAAAATATATCTTGTTGGTATCTTGATACATCATTTTCATAGAATACATATAGAACACATTTAAATGAAACCATCCTACATTTGACAGATTGTATAATTCATTAGACAAAATAATAAATACCCAGTTAATTGGAGGGATATTTGATCCCACACATATTATAAGATATATAAGGCTCATCTAGTGAAATATAGGCACACCCATTTTAAATAATTTCTAAATCCATAACCTGAAAAAAGTAAATAGAGATTTCATTTCATAATAAAATTAATAGAAATAATAATTAAACCTTTTTTAACTTGATTATACATTTCAATACAAATGGGTTTCATGTCAATCTACTTGAAACATGATTAACCAGTGGAAAATAAATCGGTTACCAAACAATCTCTTTAAAACATGATTAACCCATTGAAAATAAAGGGGTTCCATTAAAATCTCTATAAAATGTGGTTAAATCATGTCTGTTTGAGAGGGTATGGCTCCACCATTGGTACCAGACCCATGCATGACTACCCATATTTGGAAGTTTGAGAGGGTATGGCTCCACCATTTGTACCAGGCCCTTGTATAATGTTTAGAAGAAGCCTTCCAAAATGAAAATTCAGATCCATTATTTCATATCCAAGGAAACAACATTAAAATTCCTCAGAACAATACCTCAATCAACATATCAATCACACTTTCACACTAATACAAATCCCATTATCGAACATCCTCAAACCAAACTGAAATTACTAACCACCTTCCATCCAAAATCAGACGAGAGCCCACACAAAAATCTAGTAGAAACCAAAAAATAAGAATGTTGCCAACTGAGAATCAAATTGAGATTACATCATCAAATTTGTGGCATTGTTTGTAGAAGGAATTCGAGTGCAATAGGTTTGCGGAAGCTGAATAACTAAAACATAAACACCAAATCAAGGACTCGACAAAAAGATAATCATAAATTGTTGCGCAAACATAGTAACATGAACCAGTGCATCCCAAACCAAAAAAAACTGTAAAAAACGAAAATACGAGAAATCAACAGTATTGTAGAAAGAGACCCACCACCTATATCCCATCACTGCTGTCCATAATGCACTCGAAGACCATAACGAAGCACTAACCTCACACACCAGAGAAAAGGATGAGAGCTCAGGCCACTAGATCTGGATGAATAGTCACAGACTAGCATCGAAGCACCATGGGAGTCCTAATCCAGCGATGAAGGAATTGGGTGAGGAGAGGCAAACAACGATGAAAAGGTTGAGACAAACTAATTCCATGATGTTCCACCAGAACCAAGTATTTAGTGCCAAATATTTCCATGTTTCAGAACAGTAATTGTTTCAACCTGAGTCGAATTAGGTGGCGATGAGAGAAATGCACTATTTCAGCGTGCCCCTTACATGATTATCCCCCTTCTTTTTTTCTACTATGGTTTGGAAAAACTGTTTACATATTCTGAAACCAAAAATCAGAAAATTATAATTGAAAATATATAAAATAAAATATATGAATTATTAGGTAAATAAGTAGGTATATATCCATTAAAATACCTTTCATGTAATGTTATGAGATACAACCTCATATAAAAAACTATGAGATATTATCCATGATAAAAATAATCATGAAATAAATATCTGTTGATGAAAAACCTGAAAAAGAACCTTGTATTCTGCTTAATAAAATTATAAAATGAATTCAAGGCACTCAAAATCCTAAATAGGCATATCTTTAGATCCAATTGACATCAGATATTTTATGTCTATGTCATAAAATGTAACCCCTAACTAGTTTAACACATATTATGGTATCCTTAGTCTTTCCCAAGGTCCCAAGCATCCCAATTTTCATTTTTCAAAATTCCTTTCCAAACCACGATTAATATTTTATAAACAATTTTAAAATCCATTTCAATATGTGTAAATGTTTTGAAACCCTTATACAATTCATGAAAATAATTTTTCAATGAAATATCACTTTTGGGTAAAAATTATAATTTCCAATAATTCATTTGAAAATATTTATCACATTAAATCAATAAAACCCCATATGAATTTATAAAAAAATGGCATTCAATTCATAAAATTAATCCACTTTATAGAAACACCAACATCAACACAGTATAAACTAGGCCCCTTTTGATAATGACGATCATACCTTAAGAGAACGTCCTTCGAATGACAATACATGCTTTTAAAATAGAACAAATCAATAGAAAACACTATCAAATCACAGATCTGAACATAATCCTATCCAAAACCACATTCATTACTAAAAAAATAGAATTACAATAAGAATCAAATAAATGGGAGAAGAACACGATCCAAAATGGTGATCAATAAATGAATGACACGATAATGATAGTATAGAGTCAACGAATATCATCCCTAACAACCATTAATTTGAGAAGGAGAAGAGATTCTATTTTTTGAAATGAAAATTCATCAATGTGGAACTCAAAAAACTCAACACTTCGGAAATTACATGGCATGTAATTCCCTTACTTGTTATGTAATCCTAAAATCTCATATATTCTAAGAAGAACCAACTATTTTATTAAAATTTTATATTTTTTTATTGAACTATGTGTAACCTCTTGAGAACATTAAAATTATCACACTATGTATCCAATACAAGAGTTAAATTAAAAGGCCTTCACATGCCCTTCAATCCCATTACACATCATGTAATTTCCAATTAACAATCCAAAAATACATGTTTTATGATGAAAACTGTAATAAATTCATAACTACACTATTACATGTTTCCTCAAAATTCCATATCGTCATTACTCAACCAATGAAAAAAGGAAAAAAGGTTAAAACATAACTAACAGAAAGGTTACAGGGGGTTATAATCTCCCCACAATAAATTATTTTTGATCCCAAAAATCTCTTATTATTATAGATTTATAAAGAGATAAGGACACTTCTTCCTCATAAATGACTCATGATCCCATGTACCATGGATATCCTTTTTGAAATTATATAATACCAAGATATAGTGTATCGTTTTACTAGTTAATACCTTATCATGGAAATCCATGATCTGAAATTTCCACTATAGAGAAGTGGTATTGGGATCCAGATCCATATCATACCATCTAATCACATGGGAATTATAGATTATACACTTGATCAACATATAAACATGAAATTATAAGGGATATATTTTAAGCTAAATAGTATCTAAAACAATCATGACACCATACCTTTTCATAAAATGATCTCAAATTGGCCTAAAAAATTGGGGTTCATATTTCCCATCAAACCTAACCAACAATGTACCCTGAAAGGTGACACCATGAGAATGACCAAATAAAAACCGCAAACTCCAGTGTCTATCCCATATAGATCACATAATATTTTAGATGTCTTCGTTCCATGATTAATCTACTCCTGATCAACTTCATCATCTCCATTGTCTCCTCAAAAACAATGTGCCCACCCAAGGAATGCTATCGTAACTAATCCTAAAAGAATGGATATCTAAATGTATTCCCATACAAATACTCTAAGAGAATTATCTATATTTATTTTCGATATCTATTGTTATAATAGATCTTTATAAAGGATAATTTTTATCCTAATATACTCTGAAATCAAGCACACATTCTAGGTTCAAATAATATAGAACATATATATACCACTCTATTTGATCTTCTATATTTTGATAAAAGGACTTGATTTATTAAATATGAGAACCCATCACCTATTTAAATGTTTTTGGAAAAAAAATATGTGATCCTAGGATCCCTTTCCACAACAAAAATATTGGGGACCTCCTAAAATCTCATAATCATCCAGACAAACTAGACCCAATACCATTCCACATTTATCATCTCCCTGATAGGTAGGAAATGCACTAATTTAATGAGTTTATCAATGATCACCAAAGTATTATCATTTATATTTGGAGTCCATGGTAACCAATGATGAAATACAAGGAAATCACATCCAAATTCCATACTATAATGGGTAATGCTTTCAACAACAGTGTAGGCCTCTAGTGATCTCCCATAAATCTCTGACACGTAAGGCACTGTGAAACAAAATCCACAATAATTCACCTCATACCATTCGACCATTATAAATTCCTAATATTTGGATATATCATGGTATCCCATGGGTGAATTGAACAATAAGACCAATTCATACAACAAAAAAAACTCAATCCCTATGGAAAACGGAAAAATATTCCTATTGTGGAAGAAGTGGTATCTACTAGGATATCGAGACTACTAACTTGAGGTATCCCCACCATAAATGATTTCTTTAAAGCATTTTCAATCAATTTCTGGAACCATCTCAATCCAAATATTCTCATTAAAATATCAGTCATCATTCATCAATTCTAAAAACAAAATTCCACCTTGAAATTCCACTTCCAAGCTTATCCCCACAAAAAAAATCATGAGAGACCACTCGTCAACTGATTCTTTCATGTTTTCTATCGAAACAAATATGCTGAATGCTACAATAATAACATTAAATTTCCTAGGGGTATAATATATATCTATATTTGAAGATTGAAAAAATTCCACCTAGATTCTCAATAAAAAATTTATATCCCTCCATGTAAAAATATATTTCAGGATCATATGATCTTAATATACCATAAAACACTCCTCAAATAGATAGTTACATTGTGTTTTGAGTGCATGCATAACTACTTACAATTCAAGATAATGTGTATGGTTGAACTTATCATGAGGATGTAACTATCATTATCCATATTCCATTACATGTTCCCCAATCATCTTGACAAATCCCAAACCCAAGCAGATGCATTGTAGAAGACATCATAACCTGATCCCAATTCCAGAAGAAAAAAAATATTGCTGAAGTCAACCTCATATTTATCTACTCGAACGATATTTGGCACTTTTATTTCCTTTAAAACATTAAAAAATTATGGGTTAATGTAGAAATCAATGGATTGATCATTGATAAATCCTAAATAGACCATCTATAGTAACTAGCCAGACCTAAGAATCACCAGATCTAAAACACATTCCTTTCTTCGCCTGGTAAAAAACTACCTATAACTTTTCAATATCTTCAAATACACCCTCTTAGATATAATATTTCCTAGAAACATATCCACTCGTATCAAAAAATCACACTTAGAATGCTTACCATACATATGATGATATTTAAATGTTAGTAGAATTATATATAAATGGTCCATGTGATCCCCTTAATACATGGAGTACACCAAAAAATCATTGAAAAACACAAAAAAAATATTACATTAGTTGATGAAATAATTGCTATATAAAATCCATAAAAACCACAAGATCATTATTCTGACCAAATGGAATAACAATAAAATTGAAATTCCCATATAAAATCTAAAAAGGAGTCATAATTATTTATTATTAGAATACTCTCATATAGTGATACCCAAACCACAAACAATATTTGAAAACTAAATAGACCCTCCAAATTAATCAAAAAGTTCATCAATCCTTGGAAAAGGTTATTTATTTTTTATAGTGGCCCGATTAATCTTTTTAAAATCTATACATAGCTTGAGGCTTCCATATTCCATTAGCTACTCATTAGTGACATATATGGTGCTATATATACTAACTCAACAAAGAAGGAAAAATTATCTGTAATTGTATGCTCCACCTACTTTAAGGTTTGAAACACCATTGTCTACGTTGCACTCAATGTCTCAATACAGAACTGTTGGTGAAATATTCTCTTTTATAAATCCCATGTAATATCCTCATGAAACAAATATTTCAAAAAATGGTCCCACCATTTACTTCACAGTCAGAGGACCATATCTATTGAAAAAACCCACCTTATATTCTCCAGGATAATTCAACAAATTGATTATTCTTTTTATATGCTCAATCCACTCATCAGATTCAAGTGGTCTATTGCCACCATGAAATATGGGTGGACGACACATTGTAAATTTTGATCCATGATCAACTAGGCATCAAGTGTTCCCTAAAACCCCTTGATATAGAGTCTTAAATTTGTATATAATAGAATCTACCAATGTCCAGTAAACTGGGGGGTTCACTTGCCGAACTGATATCAGGGATTCCTCTCATAGATTTGGAAGATCTATTCACATTGGTATTGTCTAAAAAATAAAAATAAAAATCAATCATGATGAAATTATAAAATCATTGGACCCAATTCCTGTTTTAATAAAAAAAATCATTAAAAATTATACAATTTAGTTAAACCAAAAATCTACCAAAAAATCATTTTGTAAAAATTACCAGATCAATTTGAATTGACATCCTATATATTTTATTCAAATTAACTCAAAATCCATGTCCTAAACATGGTAAAAGGCCAAGACCACTAGTGGTATCTTGATAATAATCATGTATTTGAGATGGTAAGTCATATTTTCCACACATATTAATTAAATTATGATAGTCCTAACACTAGTATACCCATAAAATAGAACAAAATTTTGGATGTGCTAAAAAACATCAGGCTAAGAAACCATTTGAGATCAAATTTTAAAGATCAATATTGGTTCAAGTAAGAATGTAACCTGAACTAGCCCACCACATAATATAGGTAAACCAAAAAAATTTAAATAGTGTTTAGTATCCCATAAAATAACTATAGTATGAAGAAGAACAATTAAATCAACAACAAAATAAAAAAAATCAATATCAATATAAGCTAAACCAAAAAATTATTCATGTGCTCACCAGACCAAAAATCACCTCTAGACCAACCCAAACAAAAATCAACAGCAATAAGAGAAGCTAGAATAGTGCTATATAGTCTTCCCTTTCCATGAATCCTAATATAAATCATCTATAAATTTAAAAAGTAATAATTAGGATGTGAGTAAAATCCTGATAGGATACCATGAAAATTTTTATACTAGGTTTAATATCAATAATAAAATAATTCAATATTTTAATAAAAAATAGTTTTACAATGAATTTTTTTAAATCCTAACTATTTAATAATCATTTTCCCTATTTTTATCTTTTTTTATAAAATCCTTTCATATTCACGAACATGAAATATTACACGTTAAGGTGATAAAATAAGAAATAATATTCATATTTCAAGATATAAATAAGTGAAAAAGTAGAAATGAAATAACCAAGCATGTGATCTTGGTGATAAAACCATATTTAATAAATTGGGAAACAATACATGATAAAAAAATCATGCGATAAATAACCAAAAAAGGTGAAAATGAAAAATAAACATATATTTTGTTCTATACTATGGGAAAATTCATACTAGAAACTCACTAGAATAAATAGTAATAACATCCCATATAATAGATGTTGATTCCTATAAGTTGATATTGAAAAATATACCATCAAGTGGTGCCACACACACTAAGGATACTCGTGTCTCTTTCTAGATAAACCCAAGGTTCCCTATTTGAATTTATCCAAATATATTTAAAAACCATACTCAAAATATTATAAACCATTTAAAATTCATTCCAATCAACTTTAATTTTTGGAGCCCCATTTATAAATCAATGAACCGATTTATGAAAACCTTTTTGACAACATTTTACTTAATAATAATCCATTTAAAAACATTTATCACTCTAAACCAATGAAAAATAATAATAAATTTATAAATATTTCCATGAAATTCATAAAATAGACACATTTTATAGAAACTATTTACTCAACATGGTATAATCCTAGATTATTTCAACAATTCTGACCAAAAACCATGAGAATGTACTTTGATGTAAATGCACCCCAATAAATGGGAAATGATCAATATAAAACACTATAATATCACAAATCCAAACTAAACTATATCCAAAACCATAGACAAAACTAAAACACAATACGAAATAAATGGGTTACATACCCAAGAGAAGAAACCCAAAGAGAAGTTTGATCAATCTATGTTCAAATAGATTCGGATGGGTGGTAGTCACTCAAAATCATCCTTGAGAGCCTTTAGGTCGAGAGGGGTGAAAGAAATAAGAAGATGTAATCAAAATTAAGTAGATTGGCACTCTAAAAATACAACCCTCATGAAATTACATGTCATTTAATTCTATTAAACATCGTGTAATCCTTGAAGAACATATATTTCAAAAAAACATGTCACTTTTTATTAAAAAATTCGACAATTTTTTTATTACACAATGTGAATCCATTACATAACATGTAAAATAAAAATGTTTTTTATCCAATTCATGGGTTCTGTCCTATGTAAATTACACATTATGTAATCCCATTACACATCATGTAATTTTTTATTGACAATAAAAACTATATGTTTAATGCTTTAAATTCAGAAAAAATCCCTAACTTCACCATTACAGGTATCCTCCCAATTCATATACCCTAATACACAACCAGTGAAAAATGAAAAACAAATTTCATAGATAAAATAATCCTGAAATATATTTGATGGGGTGTGATAGATAAGTTCAAAATATTTCTTAAAAAAATCATACAACTATTTTGGTCATTATAACCCATATCTTTAAAACACCTGATAAACTCGTTTTTACCTTAACCACACAAATTATGTTTTATAGTATTCATTATTAATTTAGAAAAAAACATAACTCCTTAGATAATAAAATTTATTCTGGTGGAAAATATTAATTCCATTTTTTCAAATTTAATTCTATAAATTAAGAAAATTTAATTTGAAAATTATTACCATACATGTGATGAGAAAGAGGGCTTTCAAAAATAAAATGTTCCAATGGTTATAATGTTTTTATATCCATTTTCAATATTAAATTTAGTGCAGTGATATAAATTGGATTAATATAAATTTAATTGATTTAATTTTAAATTAAAATCAAATTCAAATATTATTATACCTTATAAATTTTTTAAAATGAATGATAGGTTTCAATTACAATTCCTTATTTTTCATTATTCATCAAAAAAGTAAACATTTTAGATATTTACATAAAATATCAAACAAATAAAATATTATATTCTTAGTTAAAAAATTATATTTATTTTTAAAATAATTTTCTTGAAATTAAAAAACATAAATTTATAACAAAAGCCACAGATGGAACCGAAAAGCGTCATTTTGAGAAGTGTATTTTTTCAAGCGCTAGATTGTTATATATTAGTTTTATCTCTAAAAACGATAATTTTTTAAATTAAAACAAAAATTTAATGATAATATGTAGATATATCATCTAAAATATTACACATTATAGATTATATTATTTAATTAAAATTGAAAAATATTATAAAATTTAAAATAGATTTATGAAAAAACCAATTTTTAAACCCAAAAAAAAAACTTTTACCAAAATTCATTGTAATTTTCATTAAAATAGAAATATGTGGATAAAATATTTCTAAATAATAATTAATTTACATGAAATAATATTCAAATCATAATTTTACTGTTAAATAACTTTATTTTTTATAATAAAATGAAATTTTGAAAAAAATGAATTATTTACACCATGCATTGAAAATAAATATTTTTAAAAAAATAACAACTTTTCAACAAAAATAAATATTGATTTAGATATTTTAAAAATAAACTTAATTTTATCAAATAAATTTTCTAAATTTTTAAAATATCAATTATATTATTTTTTTCTTATGAAAATCAACATAAATCATTTTTGAAGAAATCGTTTTTTCAAAATTAAATTTATGTTACCCAAACATTACATATTGTTTGTAAATAATTATTTAATAATTTATATATTTTAACATATATATATCATGAATATGTTAATACAATACATACCTTCACTTTGAATTTTCTTTGTGATATTTCATTATATATATCATGGGTTGTTTATGCTCGGTAATATGTGTAAGATATTCTATAAAACATAAAAACTATCATTTTTTCATGTACCAAAAGCATTCAATAATATGAGATTTGTTAAAAAATAAATATATCAAAATGTATCAATGATTTACATTCCCATATAATATCAATTTTCATTTCATTTATGAAATTGAACAAAAATTTCTTCTTATAATATCTCAGGGTGTTACATCACACATACACATGATTAATCATTCCTTTATCAATGAATTAGAAGTAATGCAAGGAAATGATAAATTGTAATTTAAGAATCAAATTTAGATAATAAATTCCATATTTACTCATGAATTATACCCCTTTGTTAAACCATTAATTTTTTTGATGAAAAATGGATGACGTCTCTTTGTAGACGCGGTAACCCATGCATTGTACTGATGATTCTTTTTTTTGCTATTAATGGATGGGGAGGAATAAATAATGCTTATTTTATTAAAATAATAACATATATTTATAATAATTATACTAATTTTGTTATATTATTATTCATATAAAATTTTATTATGGTTATGATTAAATAGAAAATGTTGTGTGGGAGAAAATGTATACTTAAAATACTAAATCCCACCATGGAAACAATACTGGAATTGAATCAAATAAGATAAATTTTTATAAATCCATACTTTTTATAGATATATATTACACCTTAATAGATTAAAATTAAATTTATTTTAAAAATACATGCATACAGTAGTGGAATAAATGTTTTACAGTTCAACAATTTTCACATCAGTTCTATATAATCGACGGGAATGCTGTAAAAATCGATTTATCACGTCGGTTATTGTATAATTGACATGATAAATTGATTAGAATCAATTGTTTACATCAGTTATTATATAACCAACATAAAAATACTAATATTAGCTTTATCATGTCTATTGTTTTATAACTAACTTGAAATATCAAATCTGTGTGCATTATCATGTTTGTTATAAAATAACCGACAAGATAAAGAAAATCTCGGAAATTATCCACATCGGATATCAAAAGAACTGATGTGATAAAGTTCCATTTATAACATCATTTATAAAATAACCAACGTGATAAACTATTTTCTACCTCGGTTATTAAATAAATGATGTTATACACATAAAAATAGTTTATCACATCAGTTATTAAATAATCGATGTGATAAAGTTTTTAAATAGAAATATTGCACCCTGTATTCCGTCATTCTATTTTAATTGATCAGGTGACCTACGACTCATCCTTATCATTCAGAAAACCTAGAAATGATTCTTTGAAGTCGTTCCCTCTAGCGTCTTTTTTCCAACATCATTCATCATCATTATTATCACCAGATCTATCAGGCCGACTCGCAATACTCAATTAAGCCTCACACGGCCTAGTTTCCATTTTTATTTTTCATAATGCCCTAATCTATTTTTTTGAGATGTTATTATTCAATCATTTTTATTGCTATCATGGTATTTTTCATAGTGTTCATTTATACCATGGTAAACATTTTTCTAGTAAAATAATCTATGGATGTGATATCATGAATGTTTAGGATTTTTTGTGTTCTATCATGTGTGTGTGCATGTACAGGGGGTGTCTAAGGGGGTGGGGGATGTCAAAGTGGGTGTGGGGTGTCTAGGGGTGGGGGATGTCTAGTGTGATGGGTGTTTCTAGGCGGTGTCCGAAGGGGTGGGGTGGTGTCAAGGGGTGGAGGGGTTGTCCAAGGGCGTTGGGTGTGTCCAAGGGGGTGGGGGTGGTGTCTAGGGGGTGAGGGGGCATTATAAGGGGGTATGGGTGTCTAGGGGGATTCATGGGGGTGAGTGGGTTGTCCAAGGGGGTAGGGAGTGTCTTTGGGTGGGGGTGTCTTGGGATGGGGGCTGTCTAGAGGGGTGGGGGGTTGTCCAAGGGGGAGGTGGTGTCCAGCAGGTGTCCAAGGGGGTGGGGATGGTGTCTAGGGGGTGAGGAGGCCTTCCAAGGGGGTAATGGTGTCCATGGGGTGGGGGTGTTGTCCAAGATGGGTGAGTGGGTTGTCCATGTGGGTGGGGGTATCTAGGGGCTGCCCGAGGGGTAGGTGTGTGGTGGTGTCAAAGGGGGTAGGGGTGTCCATGGGGTGGGGGTGGTTTCCAAGCGGGTGAGTGGGCTATCCAAGGGGGAAGGGGGAATCCAGGGGATTAGGGGGTGGGGGTTTCAAGAGTGGTGGGGTGCTATTTAGGGGTTTTGGGGGATGTTTAGGGGCAGAGGTGTCCAGGCGGTGGGGTGGTGATGTCCAGTGGGTGAGTGGGTCATTCATGGGGGTTGGGTTGTCCATGGGGATGGGGGTGTATATGGGTGGTGGGGGGGGGGGGGGGGCTATCGATGGCGTGGGGTCGTCCAGAGGGATGGGGGATATCTAGGGGTGAGGGGATATCTAATGGGGTGGTGGTGTTTAGTTTTTTTCCATGCGGTGGGGTGGAATCTAGGGGTGAGGGGGCTTTCTAGGGGTTGGCGTGTCTTGGGGGTGTCCAAGGGTGTTGGTGGAGAGGGGTGGTGTCCATGTGGTGGGGTGTCTAGGGGTTGGAGGTGGTATCCAACAGGGTGAATGGGATATCCAAGGGGGAGGAGGTATCTAAGGGGTGGGGGTGACTTTAGCGGTGGGAGCTGTTTAGTGGGTGGGGTGTTTGGGGCATGGGGTGGTGGTGCCCAGTGAGGTGAGTGGGCTATCCTAGGGGTTCAGGGGTGTCCACGGGGATGGAGGGTATCCAGGGGTTGGGGTTTATCCCGAGGGGGGGGGGGGGGCTGTCTGGGGGTTTTGTTCAGATGGGTGGGGGGCTATTCTGGGGGTGTGGGTTATTCAAGGGGTGGTGGTGTCCTGGGGGGTTTCCAAGAGGTGGGGGTGGTTTCTAGGGGTGATCAGGCATTCCAAGGGGTAGGGGTGTCTAGGGGTGGGGGTGGGGTCCAGGCAGGGTGAGGGGGCTATCAAGGGGGTGGGTTGTCTAGTGGTGTGTCCAAGGGGGTGGGGTGGGTGGTGGTGTCCTGGTGGTGGGGGTGGTGTCTAGGGGGGTGAGTGGGCTATCCAAGGGGGTAGGGGGTGTCCAGGGGGTGTGGGATATCCATTAGGGTAGTGGTGTGTATGGGGTGTCCAGGGGGTGTGGGGGGGGGGGGGGTAGGGGGTGGTGTCCAATGGTTTGGGGGTTGGATAGCCCTCTCACCCCCTTGACAACACTTCCCCGCCCCCATTAGACACCCCCACCCCTTAGACAGCCCCACCACCCCCTGCACAACCACACCCCCTTGGACAGCCCCTGCACCCATGGACATCCCCCCCCACCCCCTGGACAACCCCCTACCGCATTGTACACCCCATTTATTTAAATATATCCCAATTGTTTTATTAAAACCATTATCATATTTTAACATCAGGTAGTCTGTACTGGAGGATCCTGTAGAATTGTTGGTATATGGCAATTACAATGACCATCATGCCAATAGTGTGTGAAACCATTGGGCTATTCTATCACAACTACTTCAAGGGATATCCCTATAGTTTCGAATAGTTGGGATAGGTTTGTTTTTCAGTAATGAGTGTATACATATTTTAATATTTATACTTCATATTTCTTTTTTATGGAAAGGTTAATTTGGTATCCTGTTGCTCCAGGATGTATTTTTTGTGTACCTTAAGAAAATATGATCCAAGATGAATTTAAAAATATTATATCTAACTATACTTTCTCTTTAAAATCATTTTCATGCATATATTTTTCAAAAACACATAGTTTTGTTTTATATTTAAAAAACAATAAATTCAAATTATGATATTTTTCTTATAAATATATAATTGGATTATCATGAAAAGTTTTATAATATTGAGATTTTTTATAGGTAATAATGACTCGAATATTGATTATGACACATCGAATGAGTAATGAATATGATGAAGTTGTTGATTCCTTTTTGGAAGTTTCTAATCGAAATTTTCCAAGTAGTGACATGTTTTCCTATCCATGTTTGAAAAGTTTGAATATGAAGAAGATTAAATGTAGGGACATTAAAGATCTTCTGATTTGTCATGGTTTTAATCCATGTTACTGCCCTTGAATTTGGAATGGTGAAACTGGACACAATTTCAGATCTAATGATGATGATGATTTTCAAGATGGTAACTTTGATGTAATTGATAAAATGATTTGTGATATTGTAGCAGAAAAAATTTAGATAGAAATGAAAATTGCACATATATATGGTTATTCTTAAAAACAATTATATCCTGGTTGTATGGATTTTAGGGTTGTGTCAGTGATGTTAAGATTTACTAACCTGAAGGTGAATCATGGATGGAGTGACAAAAGATTAACTGAGCTACTTCAATTGTTGAAAGAAATTATTCCAAAAGAAAACGAAATTCCAGATTCACATTATAAGGACAAGAAAATATTATGCCCAGTTGGATTAGGATACATTAAATTACATATCTTTCCGAATAAAGGCATAGTATATAGGAAGGAATATGAATTTCAGTTTGACTGTCCTAAATGAGGGACATGACGTTATAATTTGAAAGAAATATCACAGGAAGATGTAGAGATTAAAAATATCACTTCCAAGGTATTTTGTTATCATCCTATAAATCTACATTTTAATTGTTTATTTTCGAAGTCACATGTTGTAAATAAGGTAATGATGGCATGATGATGATTGGATATGTAATGGAAAAATACAACATCTAACTGATTTTCCACAATGGAAGAAAATTTTAGAGTAGTATCCTACATTTGGAAATGAAATTTGAAATATCATACATGGGTTGTGCACATATGGAATGAATCCATACTAAATCCTCAGTAGCACACATAGTTCCTGGACGATTTTATTGGTAATTTTCAACCTCTCTCTTGATGTTTGTATGACGTACAAATATGTCATGTTGAGTATAATGATATCCAATCCGAAGCAACACAAAAATGTTATTAATGTTTTCTTGTCACCATTGATGGATGATTTGATACATTTATTATAAGATGGTATTAGGGTGTTAGATTCTTATAAAATGGAATATTTTTAACTGTATGAAGTGCTTATGTTCACTAAAAATAACTTCCAAGTTTATGGAATTTTTTTTGGATACGGTGATAAGTGGCATGAATCATGTCCAATTTGTGAACAACCTACTTCATATTTTCAATTTCATAATTGGAGTAAAATAATATATATGGGTCATTGAAAGTATTTTCCTATGGATAAATATTATAGAAGACAAAAACGACATTCAATGGAAGCCAATTATTTTATATGGATCCAATACCTTTATCCCATGATGTATATTTTGAGAGGTTCAAAATCCATGATGTGTCATTGGGAAAGACACATAAATTTGGAAAATATAGACATATTTGGAAGAAAAAGTAAATATTTTTTAAGCTACCATATTGGAGATATCATGAAGTGAAACATAATATTGATGTCATGCACATGGAGACGAATATCTAAGGTATTTTTTGGGATTTTGTTAGATATTAATGGAAAATCTAAGGATGGGTTAAATTCCAGATTAGACTTACAGTCAATGGGAATATGTTTGGAGTTATATCCCACTTCTAATGGAAGGCAAACATTTCTTCCCATGGCTTGTCATACATTATCCAAGAGGGAGATAATTTTCTTTTGTTACTGTCTTCTTGATATCATAGTGCCTCAAGGTTATTCTTAAAATGTAAAATTTTTTGTCTCTTTGAAGGATTTAAAGTTGATGGGTATAAAATCTCATGATTGTCACATCATGATGAAATAAATTCTACCAGCTGCATTGCGTGGAATATTACCCATCCGAGTTAGAAAGACTATAATGATGTTATGTTATTTTTTCAATTCAATTTGTAATAAGGTGATTGATGTGAATGATTTAATTTTTTTTGAAAATGATACAACTTCTATACATGGTTGTTGACGCTCCTTTTCATCATAGAGTCTAATGAATGGAAAAGGGAAATTCCTTAAGCACAAAGAGAGTCATCCTTTAAAGAACATCAAAAATGGACAATGGCATGAACAAGGAACCTTTTATGCCTGGGTCGCACAAGTTTCTTTATGGTCTCTCAAGTCCCTTGCGCGACACATATGGGTCGTGCAAGTATAGATGCACATGTTATTATTTTTTTTGCCCAAGGTGCTTAGTGGCCTATAAATACACCATGTGGGCCCCCCATTTAAAAGGACAGATTTTCCAAAACTCAGAATTAAGATCTGGTCACCCTAGTCTCTACATGATGTCTTACGAACACATCTAAGGTAATTTTTTACATATAATGGAAGATAAATAGAGTAAGAATAAGTCCTAAGTGTTAAAACTCATCAAAACTTGCACGCCTAAGTGTACAACCCTTAAGGGTAATAGAAACACTTGCATGCCACCTTTCCCTCTCAAGGGAACTTGCTTTCCTCCTTTCTAGAAGAATCTTGGGATAATACTAAAGGGCTTGAGCCAAGTCTCGCCCAAGTATTACCCTATAGGTTCTCTGTTACCCAAGTGAACTCATGTATCGCAAGAATACTTGCATGACTAAGTCTTGTGTGCCCGACGAGGACTTGCACGCCTACCTCTTTTTGGGTTCCCCTCCTATCAATTCATTTCCTTTCCTCAAATTCATCTCTCATATTCAAGATATAGCCTTTTAAACCCTCATTAAAGCCACTTATGGCATGGTCTCTTTGTTGGCTTCCTAATCTGAAAGGATTTCTATGGAATATCTCCCAAAACATTGTGATCTATATAACTTTATATAATGATGGTTAGAGGTTACCTTCATTCAACATCATCCTTTAAGATGATAATATCATTAATCGGGGCATCCAACTTAAAGTAATCCCCATGGTCCCTAATATGGGCCTCCTTATCAATAGTAATCCCCAGTCGTAATCCAATTGATTTGGGTCTCCTTCTCAAGAGTATGTCCCAATCATAAGTCCTTTTTAATTTGGGCTTCCGTTTCAGAAATATGTCCCGAGTTAAAATTCAAAATATCCTTAAATCACAAATACCTTTATGGACCTTGCTCCTGGTCATCTTTCCCAAACTAAGTCCTGGTCTTCATATACATGGGCAATCAAAAATACATAAGCCCAATATCATTCCTTATGACTGCATCTTTTGTGGAACAAATCGTTAGGTTTTCTGATACCTCTTCTTTCTCACACCGAGCATGAATCACGTGAGATTTGAGTGTAAAAGTAACCACGACACATCACTTTGGGACGTTAATCATACGTAAGCCCCACACTTCTTAATAGAACTATGTGGAATTTTATCTCTGCCTTAAAAGTAGAGTACGTAGGAAGCCTTTCTAAGGTTCAAGCCCATCAACCATTAATTTGTATCTGTCCCATATTATGTTAAACTATATCTTAATTCCCGAACTATGTGGGTTCTTTTTCCTCTTTGACAAAGATATGTAGGTAGCCCATCTGCGGGTACGATCCCAACTTAGAAATAATCCATGTCCTTTTGAATGAAAATAAACATCAAGTGCCCCATAGAGTGGTTATAAAACCAGAATGGTCATCATAATGACTAAGATATTTCCATATAATGTATTAAAGGATATCATTGACTAAGAATCTCCAATACATAAAGATAATTATCCATATATGAAGAACCTCAAATATATATAAATGATTCTCTAAATCTCATACATATCAATCATTGATGCCAAATATAAAGGAAAAATCTTTTTCATACATTGTTAATTAATAAGGATTCTTGAACATAACATAAATCTATGAGAGAGTCCAAAACTAGGCATTAATTCCCCCTAAAAAGGAGTGATGAGCCAGACCTCCAATCCTCTCGTCTAATGCAAATTATTAAGCCTCACCAGTCAAAATCTAATGAGAACCTACCTTTTGAAAGTAGGTCCAAATTGATATTGAATCATTGGAAGTTTTCGGTTCTATGAATAAACCCATTAAAAGCTAATTGGAATGTTTGAACCTTAAACAAGAAAGGTCATTCCAATTTCCTGAAGAAAAAAAATGGTGAAGCCGTCGTGAATACTTAACAATGTTAAAAAGATGTTTTACTTATATTTAGGCCCCTATTTAACTTAATGTGAGGGCCATGAAAGAAATCAATAACTTATATGCTCATCCGAAAGATTTATTCTAGCTAGAAATATCCTAATTACGTCTACTATATTACAGGAACTATTTTCCATGATATTTCTACAATAAAATATTTCTTCTTTAAATTTAACACCTGTCAATGCTTTGGCCGCTAATACTGCTGGATCCTCGTCCGCTTTGAGGATGAAATCACATAATCAGCATCTACAATGATGGGTGTCAAATGCATTGGTTAGGGAATACCATCAACAAGGTACCATCACGACTATGGAGGTTGGTCGAAAAGCCCTCCAAGTTAACAACTCACCCTGGTTGTCCGGAAAACGATGACCAATGATCAAGAAGTAGGCGGTGCCAACCACTATTTCCAATCGGTTCGAGTCATTATCCCTAGAACGTAATCACCAGTACCTCTGATATTATGGGTAGGTGAATGAAGAGGTCACTCAAGGCCTTGGTTCAAGAACGAAGGAGTCCTTCTTGAGAACTCCCATCAACAATCGCCGCCAGACTCATGCGGTAGTGCACCCTCAATATGATGAGGATATCAACTCTAGGGGTTTGTCTCAGGTCCCTCATACCCGAGAACACAAGAAGAACGATCAAAGGAGAAATCTGGCCATCAAGGATTAGGTTCTTAACTCTTCCCCCTCCGGAGAAGTCCATCAACCTAACTTGATAGCAAGCAACGAGCGGGCGGACACACCAATCCATTCAAATCCTGCTGTCCAGCAGACTCGTCTTTCACCAACCCACCATTCCCGTCAGGCTGTTCTGATGGAGTACTATAGGATGGCACATGAACATGTTTATAATTCATCAGCCATTTAGCAGCCTCGTCTGACTACATCCAAAGGAGGTCGCCTTCCAAATGTGGTGACTACTTGTAAACAGAATATACACTTGTTTACAATCCTTAATTCTGTTAGAAGTATCGTCTGATAATATTGAAGTAAATTCATCAACCATAATTGATGAATAATACATAAATGGAACATACACCTGCCAATTTTCATCAAACATGCCAACATTATCGTTTGGTAGCACCCAGAGAAGTTAGTCGGAATGCTCCGACGACAAATTCGGAGCAGACTCAACTCTCTGACACTCTGAATAAGTATTGTCAATATCTATTGATAGGAAAATCAGGACAGGAGAAGGCACATACACCTACTCCAGACATGAAATGGATGTATATTCTCGTTCCAGCAGCTAAAGTCACCAAGAACATTCTTACAACGGTGAAAGAGCATAAGAAAATCCCTTCCCATATTCTAGATGCCTGTCATAACATTATAACAACTTCAGCAGCATCACAGGGAAGGAATCATAATTCTATACCTATCAGTGAAGTTACTCATCAACATGTCACTCTGGAGAAGATACACACCTCTGTTCCAGTCCAAGAGGGTCATGGGGAATACTCCCCCATGTCATACAGAAAATCAAGTCAGGCACAAACACCCGATTTAAATGGAGATAATCATCCTAACCTGACCATTTCTCCTTAGCAGACACATACACCTGCCCATAATAACCACATTCATCAACAATTGGTTTCGAAAGTGAGTAAGAAAGAATCTATGAAAAATACTCATCCATCACAATTGAAAAATCAGAAGCCAATCAGCAATAAGGCCTTCTCAATGTTGGAGTTTATGATGCACTCAGACAATTTCTATGTTACAGCTCAAGACTCTACTCTCCCATTTTCACATTCCGGAAATAACAATAATAATTCTGAAGGTCTTCATCAGAAACATCCTCATGAAATCTTGCTTCATGAAAATTCTTTCAATCTGGAAGTATCATCTTCAGATGACAGTCATGATAACCCTCTATGTGGCGAGAAGACCAATGAGAAAGAGGTTTTTTCTTTTTCTATAACCCACCATGGTGGTCCTCCCCTTGATGATGAATTTAGCTGGGAATGTTCTCTCCGCAGTAGTAATTCGCATTACCTGGAAAACTATTCAAAGGAAAATACATTAATGAGAAACCCCTCTTATCTTGAGGCACTTGAAAATGTGAAGCCAGTCATGTCTGATGCTTTACCACTAGCAGGTGAAATACTTTCTCAATCTGAAGATAGCCCAGGGTGTGGGTCATTCTCTGAACCACCCATGGGTCATTCATCTTCTAATTTGATAAATTAATTCTCTACAAATCTTGTTGAATCTGATGAAGCAATAAAGAAACACCAGCTTTGTTCTCATCAGGTAGACAAATCAACATCGACTGATAACGAGGAAGTGCTGAATATGTGAAAAAAACTGGCGAAATGTGAAATACCAGCCATGTTTTGGCCTTTGGCTGTCTCTAAGTATGATATTCCAAAAATTTTGACTGAAGATTGTATTCACGATATTTGTCTCAACATGTGGAAAACTCCTTGTCACTTGAAAAAGAAAATATTATCATATGAAGAATATGAAAATCATGTTAAGATAATAGAAGGGTTACAATTCCAAATTGATAAGTCATCTCTCTTAGTTTCCTGACATCCAAATATTTAAAATAAGTAGAGAGCCGTTCGACATTCATGCCTTGGTGCGTTAAAAGGGTTGTGCCAGTTAATTACCAATTCCCCATATGGTATTCATTTATGGGGATGGGGTGTTCATGGAGAACTGCATATCACTGTACTCTCTAGTAAAAAATGCCCATTTAATGTGGTCTCATGCAATTTTATTGCCCATGGCTGGCCACATCGAATTTGTTTTGTGTGTAATTAAAGGCTTGCACAGGAACAGTCCTCAACTAGTTCATCCCAAATTCATGAATACAAAGAACAAGTTGTTGCATTAATCTTCCATCAAGTAAATGAGAATATCGATTTGGATTCTCGTTTAGAGCATGCACATCATTAGGTGATTGAAGTGTCTGAAATAATCCAACAGTAATCTGAGCCAGGTTATTTGAGTGGATGTTGGTTAATGCATCCGGCCAATTTCTGGATTAAAGTCCACAAAATCCTCAGATATTTTAAGAAATTCTCAGATGTAGCAGCTCAAGAGACATCTCCACTTGCCAGACTGGGGACTCTTTTAACTCAACCCTCAGGATCAATAGACATGATTCGAGGAGTTGAGTAGGACCAGCAAGAACCACCCCAATTCACCAGACTGGGGTCTTTTTGAAATCCTCAATCTCTTCCTGAGAGAATGTTAGTCTTCTCTCGATTATGAAAGAAACCACAAGAGGAAGGGTGGGACAAATTATTATGATATTCCCTAAAAATTATGGTTCATCATGATGTTCCTGAGGGATCAAGTTAACCAAGGGAAATGTCTCATAAAAGACATGGAAGAAGACAATATTGCCTAAGTGACGACAAAAGGACTGGAATGTGTTATGCGTCAATAAATGTCATCATTTCCATTGTCACTGATCACCCGTAACCTGAGGTTCACTCAGAAGGATCATATGAAGATTTTCATGTTCAAGAGACTATACGCACTGAAACAAATGAGGAATGTGTGCATACCTGGAATCAAAGGATTACCCTGAATTTAGGTATTTCTTCAAATAACAAACTCCCAATCTCTGAAAGGCGTTCAACAAGGGGAAAGTAAAAACGTCACGTTATATTCAACCCTGCCTATGGTGAAGGGTCATCACTCTCATTAGAGGAAAGGTTCTCACATCAAGAAGACAAAATGAAGGAATTAAGGAAGTTAATTGCAGAACTACATCAAGGTAGTCTTCCTCCTATGCGTGTTGGAGTTAGTTAGTCATGGGAATTTATTGCACCTACTGGGATTGATCTAGAATATCCTCATTTACCTATACACCCTCACAGGTCCAATCCTATGGGTTATATGCATCAAAAACCAGAAATACTACCATCAGTGGAAGTCCCGGTCGCTACAGCCGTCCAAACTCCAGTTATTGCACCTGATCATGTCCAAGATCAACCAGACGTTTCTCAAAAATTAATGAATACCATTGAGTCATTAACAGATAAATTGGAAGATATGGACGGAAATTGTGTGCCATTTCAACCAGAAAATAGAGCATACCCAAAATGGGTGGATGCAATTCCTCCCCAATCAAATTTTTCAAGTACCACATTACAGATTTTTAATGGTTAGGGAGGTCAAGAACAACACATAACACATTTTGTTTCTCGTTGTGATCCCATGATGGGAACTCAGCAACAAGAGGTCGTTAAGCTCAGGTGTTTTGTACAGTCATTACAAGGGCCTACTTTTGTCTGGTATACAAGCTTGAAATCCCGGTCAATTACTGGGTGGGATGATCTCTGTAAAAAATTCATTCATCAATTCAACTCAATGCTGCCAAAGATGACAGTTTTTTATCATTCAAATTGTTAAAAAAAGGAAAATGAAAGAGTTTCAGATTTCATTGCTCGATGGAAGGGATTAAAATATTCCTTAAGTATCGAAATCTCTCAAAATGAATTGTTTCCAATATGTGTGGAAAATTTGTGTGATGAATTACACACACTGTTGATACCTATGAAATACATAGGAGGGTTTCGAGACGTTTCTTCAATATCTCAGTAGATCGAGGTGTCTCTTACAATGAAGAAGGCTAAAACTAGTGTAATTCTATCAGTTCCAGGAAGGAGAATATGAAAAGAAGAGACTGCTACAGTTATGCTTAAAAATTAACCCGTACCTGATTCCACTTCAAAACCTTCATCATGTCGAAGGGATCCACCTCCTGAGTTTCAAAACCAACGACCACCTTGTCAAGATGATAAAAGATATCAAAGATGAAAATAGTTCGATGATTTGAATAATAATGTTTATTCATTCAGGAATGAACAAGTTCCGGGTCACTTTATCTCGGCTCTAGAAAACAACATGGTACAGTTTCCAAGGCCCAAAATGCTGAACACGTAAGGAGATGAAGACCTCCCCAACAATTGCATATTTCATCAGATGTTGGGGCATCCCATTTAGGATTTTTTTGTCGTCAATTCCTCCTGCAAGAGATGGTGGACACTGGATAGTTAAAACTGAAAGGTTCATCAGCCCATGTAGCATGTGTTACTACTACGGATCTAGAGGAAGAATGTGAGTTGCATGTAGTCAAAACTAAAAATGCACAGAAATATGATGATTGTATGGCCAGGAAAATGATAAACTGTACTAATTCCATTTTACAGACAAAATTGAATCAACCAATTGTGTCTTATTCTGTGAATACAACTGCAAAACCCCCTTCATTAGAATGAAAATCTTCAAAGAGGTGGCATAATTCAATGAAAGAAGAACAGTCTGATGAAACAGAGTTCATGTTAAAGATGAAATTATCATTGACTCTTGTAGTTTTTATGCCATCTAAATCAATATCACAGGTACCACCCCACCAAACGGCACAGCCTGAATTGGCTAATCGGGCAGAATCTTCATCAGATAAAGATTTGATCGTTGGTTCAGTTATCATGATTAATTTAACAGATCCTTATGCCAATAACAGTTTCAATCATGATGAGCATGAGTTCCATGTATCAAACATAAGAATTAGAGGAATAGATATAGGTATAAGATCTAGTGGAAGACGTGGATATTCAAGAATCCACAATTTCAATCTTACCCCTTCTAGAACTATATGTGTAGAAGAAACTCGAGGAAAATCCCTTCAGAGGGCTCAACAAGAACAAGAAAGTTCCTCCACACATGGAAGATTCAGTCCTAGAATAGTTATTTTAGAAGATCGGTTAGAGGTTACACCTTCTTACTCTCAGCAAATAAATAGACCTATTCGGTCTAATCTTCCAAAGCCAGGAGTATTTCTAACTGCTACCTAGATACAAGATGCATCTACATCCAAAGCATCAACTTCTAAGGCACCTGCGAAACCACATGTTCCTATTGGGAAATGAAAACCTTTGGACCAAAAGTATGATCTCATGAAATATTTGGCCCATGTACCAGCCAAGTTATCAATTAGGGATGCCTTGAATCTATCAAAAGATATTCGGGGGGATCTCATTGAGGATTTTTCAAGTCCTCAAGAATTCGAAACAGAAATTGTTGTGGCTGATGTCTACCAAATAGAGAATGATCCTAAAGAATTTCATGTAGTGATATCATTTAAAATTGAAGATGAAGATGATGTTGTTCATGGAATTATTAGACCTTTGTATTTATCTGGAAAGGTCAATGATGTAGAAATCTGATGAGATATCATTGATAATGGTTCTGGAGTAAACCTCATTCATGTTCGTACACTTTGTCGATTGGGCCTGACCGAATCTGATTTAACTCCTTCTACTTTGATGTTTCATGGATATGATAAAAATGAACAAGAACAACTGGGCAAGATTAAACTCGGAAATCAGTTTGTAAACCTTTTATCCAATTTAGATTGTATGGTTATTATTCATGAAACAAGCTTCAACATTTTTCTTGGAAGACCTTGGCTACATCAACATGTGGTTATACCTTCATCATACCATCAATGTCTCAAATATAGTTTCAATAATCAAATTGGGACATTTTATGGTGCTAAAGCCCCATTTAAAACATGAGAATCTCAATAAATTTTGGAAGAATTCTAACACATGGAGGGAAAGGAGATATCCACAACAAAGGAGGTTACCAAAATTAATGCTCCATATGGTATGGAAAAGATTTCAGCAAACCCATTCATAAAAGTGAGTACAGATTATGTGTTTCCTATCAGTAAAATTGAAATGATAGACCCAAATCCATATACTCTTATGAAAACTTCCATAATGTCAATTACGACAACCAAGATAGACATCATGGTAGAAATTGTTGATTACCCAAGCATTAATGAAAGCTCAAATGAAGATGTATTCATTTCATCTGCTGAAATCCAGAAATTCTATACTTCACCAACCTGGTCAGAAGAAGTTTTAGCAATGTAAGAGGTGAATGATGATGTCGATTCTCAATCCATCATCTCCTATTTATTACCCAATGAAGACCCTTCATCATCAATAGGTTCAGAAATGGTAGCCTCTTCTTTAAGATGATCAGATTTGAACTTCTTTCCTGATCATGGATGTGGTGCTTTATTATATACTACTCAAGTAGAAACAAAATAAGTGACACATATTGAAGAAGGATAGTAAGATATTAGGGATTCTCCTCCAGCATTTGAAGTGGGTATCTCTACCACTATGGATGAACTCATAGAAATAAACCTGGTTACAAAAAAATATCCACACCCCACATTAATTAGTGTGGCCATGACTCTTGAAGAGTGAGAAATATATATTTAATTTTTAAATAAAAATCGAGATGTACTTACATGGATTTATATAGAAATTATAGGTCATGATCCCGATGTTTCCACTCATCAATTGGGTTTCCATAAGAACATTGAGGATTCAAGCAAGCCGCCAGAATAACACACCCAACTTATGCCTCCAAAATTTAAGTAGAAGTAGAAAATATTATCAAAGGTAACATCATCAGATAAGTTCAATATCCAAAATGGTTGGATAATATTGTACCTGTGAAAAAAATTGGTCAAATTTGAGTTTGTATTGACTTCAGAGATCTTAATCGGCATTGTCACAAGGATGACTTTACAGTTCTGATCAAAGAACACTTAATTGATGCAAGAGCTGGTTATGAAGCTCTTTCCTTCATGGATAGTTATTCTGGGTATATTCAAAACAGAATTTCCCTAGAGGATGATGATTCTATAGCATTCAAAGCTCTTCAAGGTGTGTTTTGCTATCGGGTAATGCCCTTTTCCCAAAAAATGCAGGTGCAACATATCAAAGTTCTATGAACCATATCTTCAAACACTTTTTAGGGAAATTTTTTGAATGTTATGTTGATGATTTGGTGGTTAAATTTAGATAACGTTCTAACCACTTGGATGATTTGGAAATCATATTCCACAAACATTGATAACACAATTTGAAGATGAAGCCCTGGAAATGTGCTTTTGGGGTAACCTTAGGAAAATTTCTTGGCCTTGTTGTATGCCATCATGGTATCGAAGATGATCATGAGAAGAAAAAATCAATCCTTGGTATATCTCCTCCTCAAAATTTGACTGAATTAAGAGGACTTCAAGGACACTTGGCATATATTCGGCATTTCATTTGCAATTTGGCAGGAAAATTTTTACCCTTCACCAAATTAATGAAGAAGGATGTCAGCTACCAATGGACAGATGATTTCCAAGAGGCATTTGATATCCTCAATAAATATCTCATGATTCTACCGGTATTAATGCCACCTCTTGATGGAAGACCACTTATCCTCTATGTGAATGCTTTAGAGCAATCATTGGTTTCCTTCCTTGCCCAAAAAATGATGCCAAGAATGAAAAAAACATTTACAATCTCATTAGAACTAGGCTTGAGGCAGAAACTCGATATTCAAGTATTGAAAAAAGTGTTTCCTAGTGTTAATCATGCAGTTCAGAAACTGAGACACTACCTGCAACATCATGAGGTCCAATTGGTATATCGCAATAAGCCACACGAATATATCCTTAGTCGTCCAATTCTTACCGAACGTCTTGCATGGTGGGAGGTTATTATGCAGTAGTTTGATATCAAATATGGGTCTCAAAAGGAAATAAAGGGCCATGATCTAGATGATTTCCTTGCAGAACACCCTTTAGTAGAAGATACATCTTTAGATATTGAACTTCTTGGTGAGGAAGTCTCTTATATTCAAGATAATTTTCATACGTGGGAAATGTACATTGATCGTGCTTCCAGAAGTCCAACATGGAAGAGAATGGAAAATCCTAAACTTAAAAAATTTGGATTAGGAATAATCCTTATTTCCCAAGAAAAGGTAGTGTTTCCTTATACATTTTTATTATTGGAAGGCGGTACAAACAATGAAGTAGAATATTAGGCTCTCATCTCAGGATTGGAGATGGTGCTTCAGGCACTGGTGAATCACATAAAGGTTAAAGGTGATTCAGACTTGGTAATAAAACAAGTCAATGGGGACTATGCCATCATAACAGAAGAGTTAATCCTTTTTTATGATTACATTAGAGAATTAATAGCATAATTTCCTTCAGAACCAATATTTTCTTATGTCTCGTGATCACAAAATGCCCATGCTGATGCACTGGCTAATGTAGCCACAACCCTGGAAGATCCACATCAGGACAAAACAATCATCCGTATTTCCCAACATCATGTATTTTCACCTTTTTTTCAAATCAAAACAGAAGAAATCATTGAAATTAGTCCCATTTTTGAAACATATGGTCATACTACAGGATGGATGAATCCTATCAGGGAATACTTTCAAAATGGAACACTCCAACCTGATAGAGTCAGAAAAGAACAAGTCTTGCAACATGTTTTCAATTTTACTCTTAATGATAGCCCAGATCACCTATGAAATTATCTAAAAGATATGTTTTTATGGAATTCTATTCATATGTATTGATGGTGAGAGACAATGGATTTCATCAACGAAGTATATGAAGGATTATGTGGTGCCCACCAGTCTGGACATAGATTGTCTGACCAAATTTGAATACTTGGATACTTCTGGCCTTTAATGATACAAGATTGTGACGATTTTACTAAGAGTTTTCATTCTTTCCATGTATGGGACAACTTCATTCATCAACCCCCATAGATTCTCCATACATCTAAATACTCATGGCCATTTTCCACATGGGGAATGGATGTAGTAGGACATTACCCTTCGGCTTCATCCAAGCAGGTTAAGATTATTCATACTGCTACTGACTTATTTTCAAAATGGGTTGAGGAAATACCTCTCAAAGAAATTAGTTCTAAAAGCATTGTTAGCTTTATCAAGACTAATATCATTGCCAGATTTGGTGTCCCTCATACCATATTGACAGAAAATGGCACCAAATTCTGTTCAACCAAGTAAAGGAAGTTGTATCTGTAGAGACCCGAAGCTTAACATACATGAACATTACATTACTTTTGTGGAATACTTAGTACATAACAAAAAAATACACACACAAGGATCATAATAGTTTAGTGTCTTTGGAAACTCGGAACGTAATCTTCTAATAGTGGTGAAAGATCTCCAATATCTCCCATAAAGATCTTCCCTTTTTTACCTAAAACCTTTCTTTATATCCTGGGGAAAAGAAAACATAAATGGGTGAGCTCAAATGCTCAGTAAGGGTAAACAAAAGAAATATAAATCTCATCGTATACACAAGCACATAACTTTTGGAAATCTTAACCTGCAAAAGAGATCATAATTTCATAACATGGGATAAATCATGGCAGTGAAATGTAATCACAATAATCATAAATTAAAATATGAAACTTTGTGGCATACACACATAATCATAGAGAATCATTTCTTGTTAGTCAAGACTCATTGCCAAGACTATCTTAGTGGACAAAGTCCCTTTCTAAATCGAGTAGCCCTCGTTTTAGTCCTGTTTCACTGAACCGGTATAACCTACCATTCCAGCCATGTCTATCTCATGAGATATAAAATCTTTACCCAATGCATTGGAGGGATATATAGGTCCCACCCATCTCATAATGATACCATTCTTATGTGTGCCACAAAATCATAAATCATACATCATTGCATAACCCATGTATAAAAAATGGGAATCTTAAACATCATGACATCATAAAACAATTCATATAAGATAAAGGAATTCATAAAAATAATTCCATCACAACATAATCAAGTCAATGTAATAATAGGGATAAAAACAGAACCCTTTGTTATCTTAGATGGAAAATAATTTTGATAAAACACTTGAACTCCATTCTTGAGGAAAATATCCTTTCTACTTCAAAAATATTTTCCTTTCCTAACATGCCATACATTTTTAAACTAAAAGAAGTTGATTAAAAAAACTTGAAAACTTTAATGGAAGATTCTTGGAAATAATGTTTTAAAAATCCATTCATGCCGTATAAGTTAAAAAAACATTCTTCTCGTACTTTTGTCGGAAAAGTCAAAAAGTACCTCGTATGAAAAACGACAAAAGATTCCTTTCATATATTTTACTAAAAACTCATCGAAGGGTAAAATAGGATTTAAACAATTGTAGGTGAATTGAAATAATATTACATATTGAGGAAACATGTATGTGGATGATAAAATACACCCCAGTAAATACCAAAGTATAAACAATCTCGGATAAAATGAGATTGTGATATATTCCCTTACCTTAAGTCTGATTTTCTTCGTATGTATCCGAACCTCATGTATAATGATTTAAATAATGACATTAACTTATTAAAGAATCATATTCATTGTTATGATATCATATATAATTCACTTATGACTTTATATTACCCGTTCTTTTGTAAATTCCATGTTAATGAAGCGTTTTGGGTAAAATCGTTTCATTTGTCGTTCGTGTTTTTAACTTGTAATTATTAATATGATTACTTGGATCATGATTACTTATATCCAGAATGTAAAACATGATTTATATATAATATATATTCATAATATATATATATATATAATATATCGATAAATGGAATGAAATACACCGTTCAAGGAGACGGTAGTCCGTACGTACGCATGAACGCTATTTTCGTTTCCTTATTGAAGTGAATGCAATTAAGTAGATGACATACATATAAATTTACATAAATTAAGTATCATTATTATGTCATATATTTCATTAGTACTTATTATATATACTTTATAATCATTCATGAATGGTTAATCATTGAGAATGAATCTCATCGCGTCGTGGAGACGGTAGTCCGTACTTACGCACGAGCGTTGATATCGTTCCCATGGTCGTGGAAGTGTGTTGAAGTGTATGTAGACTATTTCAGTATCAATATAAATTTATAATAATCATATATAGTTACTCATTACACAATTATACCCATCCTATTAAGGTGGTGGTGGAAAATAGATTACACCACGGCGTGGAGACGGTATTCCGTACGTACGCACGCGCGATGATTTAATTTTTCTGTAGGATGGATAGAAGGTGAATTAGGGTTGTTTAATATTTATAATAACATATCAGTATGTAATTAATACTGATGTTATTACTTTGTCATGAAAAAACTAAAGAAGAAAAAGTTGAAGAAGAAAGAAATTGAAAAGATCGGTAATGGATATTACCTCTTCTTTGAAACGCCTCTTTGAATCGTCCACTTAGGGAACTAAGACTGGTCTTTGAAGAATACCAGGACCTCTAGGATTATTCTAGGGAAGTGGAGAAGGGATTTTGGCAGGGGTTGGCCGAGTTTGAGTGATCAAATTGGTGTGAGGAGGAGGGGGAGGAGGTGTCCGTTTATAAGGGATGAGAGGGGCACCTTAGGAATTTCTCAAAATATTATTTTATATTAAAGTCAAAATAGGTTTATAATGGTTACAAAGGGTCTTATTTCGAAGGTAAAGTGGGTATGGGTATAAATACTATCAACCAATAGGATTTAGACAAGTTTAGGTTATTATTTTAACCTTATCAATTAGATTTAACTCTAAGTTAAATAATTTAACTTTTACCGTGTCTTTTGGTTTTCTTACACTATATGGTTAATAAACTTACTATAACATGCCAAACGAACCCCAAATTGTTTAGTATTAATATATATATCCTTATCTAAGTCATTTGGCCGAACCATAGATTTTTAGGAATAAAATAACAATTAATAATATAATATTTTATTTAAAAACTATTTTGTGTCAATTTTGACACTATTTGATATATGATTTTTGTGAAAGTCATAACAGAATTATATGTTCGAAAAAAGTTGATTAAATAAACAATAATATATCATAGTAACCTATAAAATTAATGTAATTCATAAAAAGTCTCAAATTACATTTATTTTTGTGTTTATAACATCAATTATGCCAATATTTCATTAATAAGATAATTTCTGCATCATCATTGTGTCATTGATAAATTAACTTATTTAATATCAAAAAATTACAAATAAAATACCATTATGTAGGAAATCTTTTTAGATTTCTAATGAATTTTTATAGTCGAATTTATCTTATGTATAACCCCATATTAAAAATGTTTTAGTAAATAAACTTGGATTTTAACTCTTTTAACCCTTCTTTAAATAAATTAATAATAAATGTCCTAATCTAATCCAAGTGGGCCTAAATGGTCATATTTTATTCATATGTTTGTTTTTGGTCGAATTACACTTGTCCAATATAATTAGGACATGTTTTAAGGTAATAATAATATCATTTCTACCCTTAATTACCCTATTTACTTATAACCGTGGTAAAAAAAAGCAAAAAGTTACTATTCACCAAAAAATTATTTTCAACTCATTGAACCACATTTTACTTACTGACCGTGTCTGTCGGATTTTTTAAATTCCACTCACAGAAAAGGTAAAAATTAAGTTTTATGAACAATTCAGTTTTTCTAACTACCACTTAGTGGTTTCACTATTCATCAAAAATTGAATGTTTTCGGAAAAATACCAAAAATTAGGCCTAAGCTATATTTGATATTATGAACTCAAAAATGATTTCTATTGTACCAAATTCGAAACATATCAGTTGCATTAACTAATTTAAAAATTAATTCTGATCGTCAAAACAAATAGCGTGTTTTTAAGAGATAATAACTATCAAAAGATTGAAACTTGTTTATAACTGGTTTAAATGTTAAATTACATACAAGGACCATCATTGTATTAAATTGTAAAAATATATTCTAAATATACTTTAAAAACACTAAAATTAATAATTTATCACTATTAATTATTTTGATTGAAAAAGTTGTTTTTAATTAAAATTTAGTAATTTCCATTATTCATCAAAATATGAGAGTTATCCGAAAATTACCAAAATTTCACCCTAAGCTAGTTTCGATATTCCGAATCCAAAAATGAATTCCATTTTAAAAAATAAAATTTAGAAACTTTCAAAAAGTGGTTATTACTATTCATAACGGCTAGTTTTAATAATATTTTAATAGCATATCGTTGTTTACTGAAACTCAGTATTGCGTACTACACACGCTATCAAGGAAGGTCGCGATTGTGTGTAATGAAAGGAAAGTCAAGGATGCGTGTTGTGCAAGCTCCTTTTGGTGTAGCATAAAACACAAGACATTAATGAAATTAAAAAGAATATTTTTCATAAAATCTCAGGGTGTTACATTCTACCCCCCTTAAAATGTATTTCGCACTCGAAATTCGTCGGGGTTATAAATGGTTTACTATTCTAAAGTTTCTTTAATAAAAAACCACATTGTAAAAAGGAATACCAAAACCAATCCTTAAAAACAAAAGTATGAAACTTAACGGTTACCCAAATAAACTAATCACTGGGATTCCACATATGTGAAAATATGGATATGGAAAAGAAATCTAACCATCATGTTCTGATGGAGAGTGGTAGAGAACATGGATATGGAAAACCTAGAAATCACAAATCCATAAATTAGTGACGATCTAAGGTACCATCTGATTAATCAGATATAAGAGCACTGGGACAACATTTTTAGTTTTGAAGATCGTTTCCCTAAAGTCGAAGAATTTGAATTAGAATAAATACTTACTTTATTTTGGTACAATCTCACTTTTATTCGTGCCTTGAAAAATTTCCACTTCATCTCATAAATAAATGAAGTTGAATTTGTTATTAGTGAAGTGTTAGTATGACAGGTCATTCCATCTGTCTTAAACAAAAGGTTGGCAAAAGTTATTAAATATACATAAGTCATTCTTTAGTGAGATTAATCATATATGGTTCCTAAAATGGACTTATACTTCATATATCATACCGCTTAATAAAATAAAACTAGTTTCTACTAGACAGGGACTTCCTGTAGGCCAGTGGTAGGCGATAAAGGCCAGTCGCACCTCGGTTGTGGGTTCGATTCCCACTGCCTTGTCCGACGCGATGGGCTGTCACCCGTCCTGCAGGTTGTCCATTTTCTAAAACTATATTACTATAACATCCCATCAATAATATCGAAAAAACTTCTATCCTTAAACAATACTAACTTATGTCCAACATAATCCATTCCAATCTTTAGGTATATCCATAATACTGTAGTCCACTCTCATAATATAGTGAAAACAATTACCAGAGATTTAATACCATCGTGGATCCCCATATATCATAAGATATGTCTTGTTGGTCACATTCCAATCATGTGAATACCTTAATCATGTATTCTCTTGAAAAATGAATACCAATTAAACCTTAGTGAAAACATGAATGCTGTCAAAAGTTAACTCTTTCCACATACCAAAATCCAAAAATTCTATATACTCAAACCATGATAACACTTAGTCCTTATATCAATCATGAGCTCATGAATACTATCAAACATTTCATTTTCTCTTTATCACTTCATTATGAGCATATCATCCACTTTCCAAAAAATATCTGAATAACCTTTCATTGTTACTCATACCATTCATCATAAACTTTCAAAACATAAGGAAAGACAACAGTGTAACAATCCTTAGATGTCTTTTTATTCTATAGTACAACATTACACTTGATAAACATGTAATCATTCCACTACATTCATAAACCATTGACCGAGCTTCAACAATTCTTTCATCTCACATATCATTTGTAGTCTCATCATCATCATCATCAAAAATACTACCCATACGACCATACCGATTCTCTTCATTAGACATTCCCTTAGGGAATTGGTTTGCATAATGCCCGTACATTCCACATTTAAAACATTTAACCATTGTTGATGTCGTAGCAATACCATTAACCTCATCCATGGTGTTAACTGAAACTTTTCCATTGCACTTACTGGCTTTGTGTCCTTCTTTTCCACACCCAAAGCATCTTCCAGTTCCTTTGAAACATTCTCCTTGATGCCTCTTCCCACATGATTTACATAGTGGAAATTGAACTTTCGTTCCTCTATGATCATCATGAAACTCCATCTTTCTCTTATTAGCCGAGTCAGGAAACTTACCAAATTTTACTTTATTGATCATATTATGAGATTGATGATTCAGTAGAATAATGATGTTTGGACTTCCAAATCCCATTTCATTTGATTCCTTATGAATAATATCATTCCATTTTCCATCATATCCTCCATTATCGTGAATCATCTTGTTTCCATCCATTTTCTAAAACCCAAAAAGAATAGTGTGAGATGAAAAAATCATAATAAAGGGGGAGTAACTTCAATAACTAACATCTTAGGTTAAATTCTAAGATCGTTACCGTAGTGCTAGGACTATATCCTATATGTATACCTATCCTTAGGGACATCCCTAGACATACCTTAGAAATATCTCTAGGGATCTCACTAATGTTTTCACGTCCTAGTTTCCAAAGGTTGACTAAACCTTTCCTCTGATACCAACTGTAGAGACCCGAAGCTTAACGTACATGAACATTACATTACTTTTCCTGAATACTTAGTACATAACAAAAAAATACAGACACAAGGATCGTAATAGTTTAGTGTCTTTGGAAACTCGGAACGTAATCTTCTAATCGTGGTGAAAGATCTCCAATATCTCCCATAAAGATCTTCCCTTTTTTTTACCTAAAACCTTTCTTTATATCCTGGGGAAAAGAAAACATAAAAGGGTGAGCTCAAATTCTCAGTAAGGGTAAACAAAATAAATATAAATCTCATCGTATACACAAGCACATAACTTTTCGAAATCTTAACCTGCAAAAGAGATCATAATTTCATAACATGGGATAAATCATGGCAGTGAAATGTAATCACAATAATCATAACATAAAATATGAAACTTTGTGTCATACACACATAATCATAGAGAATCATTTCTTGTTAGTCAAGACTCATTGCCAAGACTATCTTAGTGGACAAATTCCCTTTCTGAATCGAGTAACCCTCGTTTCAGTCCTGTTTCACTGACCGGTATAACCTACCATTCCAGCCATGTCTATCTCATGAGATATAAAATCTTTACCCAATGCATTGGAGGGAGATATAGGTCCCACCCATCTCATAATGATACCATTCTTATGTGTGCCACAAAATCATAAATCGTACATCATTGCATAACCCATGTAATAAAAATGGGAATAATAAACATCATGACGTCATAAAACAATTCATATAAGATAAAGGAATTCATAAAAATATTTCCATCACAAAATAATCAAATCAATGTAATAATAGGGATAAAAACAGAAACCTTTGTTATCTTAGATGGAAAATAATTTTGATAAAACACTTGAACTCCATTCTTGAGGAAAATATCCTTTCTACTTCAAAAACATGTTCCTTTCTTAACATTCCATACAATTTTAAACTAAAAGAAGTTGATTAAAAATAAACTTGAAAACTTATAATGGAATCTTCTTGGAAATAATGTTTTAAAAATCCATTCATGCCGTATAAGTTAAAAAAAACATTCTTCTCGTACTTTTTTCGGAAAAGTCAAAAAGTACCTCGTATGAAAAACGACAAAAGATTCCTTTCTTATATTTTACTAAAAACTCACCGAAGGGTAAAATAGGATTTAAACAATTGTAGGTGAATGGAAATAATATTACATATTGAGGAAACATGGATGTGGATGATAAAATACACCCCAGTAAATATCAAAGTATAAACAATCTCGGATAAAAAGAGATTTTGATATATTCCCTTACCTTAAGTCTGATTTGCTTCGTAAGGGTACGAACCTCCTATATAATGATTTAAATAATGTCATTAACTTATTACATAATCATATTCATTGTTATGATATCATATATGGTTCGCTTATGACTTTATATTACCCGTTCATTTGTAAATTCCATGTTAAATAAGCGTTTTGGGTAAAATCGTTTCATTTGTCGTTCGTGTTTTTAACTTGTAATTATTAATATGATTACTTGGATCATGATTACTTATATCCAGAATTTAAAACATGATTTATATATAATATATATTCAGAATATATATATATATATCGATAAATGGAATGAAATACACCGTTCATGGAGACGATAGTCCGTACGTACGCATGAACGCTATTTTCGTTTCCTTATTGAAGTGAATGGAATTAAGTAGCTGACATAAATATAAATTTACATAAATACAGTATCATTATTATGTCATATATTTCATTAGTACTTATTATATATACTTTATAATCATTCATGAATGGTTAATCATTGAGAATGAATATCATCGCGTCGTGGAGACGGTAGTCCGTATGTACGCACGAGTGATGATATCGTTCACATGGTCATGGAATTGTGTTGAAGTGTATGTAGACTATTTCAGTATCAATATCACTTTATAATAATCATATATAGTTACTCATTACACCATTATACCCATCCTATTAAGGTGGTGGTGGAGAATAGATTACACCACGGCGTGGAGACGGTATTCCGTACGTACGCACGCGCGGTTATTTCATTTTTCTGTAGGATGGCTAGAAGGTGAATTAGGGTTGTTTCATATTTATAATAACATATAAGTATGTAAGTAATACTGATGTTATTACTTTGTCATGAAACAACTAAATAAGAAGAATTTGAAGAAGAATGAAATTGAAAAGATCGGTAATGGATATTACCTCTTCTTTGAAACGCCTCTTTGAATCTTCCACTTAGGGAACTAAGATTGATCTTTGAAGAATACCAAGACCTCTAGGATTATTATAGGGAAGTGGAGTAGGGATTTTGGCAGGGGTTGGACGAGCTTGAGTGCTCAAATTGGTGTGAGGAGGAGGGGGAGGAGGTGTCCTTTTATAAGGGAGGAGAGGGGCACCTTAGGAATATCTCAAAATATTATATTATATTAAAGTCAAAATCGGTTTATAATGGTTCCAAAGGGTCTTATTTCTAAGGTAAAGTGGGGATGGGTCTAAATCCTATCAACCAATTGGATTTATACAAGTTTAGGTTATTATTTTAACCTTATCAATTAGATTTAACTCTAAGTTAAATAATTTAACTTTTACCGCGTCTTTTTGTTTTCTTACACTATATGGTTAATAAACTTACTATAACATGCCAAACGAACCCCAAATTGTTTATAATTAATATATATATCCTTATCTAAGTCATTTGGCCTAACCGTAGATTTTTAGGAATAAAATAACAATTAATAATATAATATTTGATATAAAAACTATTTTGTGTCGATTTTGACACTATTTGATATATGATTTTTGTGAAAGTCATAACAGAATTATATGTTCGAAACAAGTTGATTAAATCAACAATAATATATCATAGTAACCTAGAAAATTAGTGTAATTCATAAAAAGGCTCAAATTACATTTATTTTTGTGTTTATAACATCAATTATGTCAATATTTCATTAATAAGATAATTACTGCATCATCATTGTGTCATAAATAAATTAAATTATTTAATGTATAAAAATTAAAAATAAAATACCATTATTTAGGAAATCTTTTTAGATTTCTAATGAATTTTTATAGTTGAATTTATCTAATTTTTAACCCCATATTAAAATTTTTTTAGTAAATAAACTTTGATTTTAACTCTTTTAACCCTTCTTTAAATAAATTAATAATAAATGTCCTAATCTAATCCAAGTGGGCCTAAATGGTCATATGTTATTACTAAGTTTGTTTTTGGTCCAATTACACTTGTCCAATATAATTATTACATGTGTTAGGGTAATAATAATATCATTTCTACCCTTAATTACCCTATTTACTTTTAACTGTGGTTAAAAAAAGTAAAAAATTACTATTCACCAAAAAATTATTTTCATCTCATTGAACCACATTTTACTTACTGACATCAACCGTGTCTCTCTGATTTTTGAAATTCCACTCACAGAAGCGGTAAAAATAAGTTTTATGAACAATTCAGTTTTTTTAACTCCCACTTAGTGGTTTCATTATTCATCAATAATTTAATGTTTTCAGAAAAATACCAAAAATTAGACCTAAGATATATTTGATATTATGAACTCAAAAATGATTTCTATTTTACCAAATCCAAAACATATCAATTGCATTAACTAATTTAAAAATTAATTCTCATCATCAAAACAAATAGCGTGTTTTTAAGAGATAATAACTATCAAAAGATTGAAACTTGTTTATAACTGGTTTAAATGTGAAATTACATCCAAGGACCATCATTGTATTAAATTGTAAAAATATATTCTAAATATAATTAAAAACCACTAAAATTAATAATTTATCACTATTAATTATTTCGATTGAAAAAGTTGTTTTTAATTAAAATTTAGTAATTTCCATTATTCATCAAAATATGAAAGTTATCCGAAAATTACCAAAATTTTACCCTAAGCTAATTTTGATATTCCGAATCCAAAAATGAAGTCCATTTTAAAAAATAAAATTTACAAAATTTCAAAAAGTGGTTATTACTATTCATAACGGCTAGTTTTAATAATAATTTAATAGTATATCGTTGTCTAGTGAAACTCGGTATTGCGTACTACACACGCTATCAAGGAAGGTCGCCATTGCTTGTAATGAAAGGTAAGTCAAGGATGTGTGTTGTGAAAGCTCTTTTTGGTGTAGAGTACAACACAAGACATTAATGAAATTAAAAAGAATATTTTTCATAAAATCTCGGGGTGTTACAGTATCAAGAATACAACATCAAATACAACCATTCAACTTAGTATCATGTAGTGGACAATTCCCAAATAGAAGCCTTCAATAATACTCTTTCAAACATACTGCAAACGATGGTGGATAAAGATAAGAAATCCTGGGATGATAAACTTTTTCATGCTTTATGGGCTTATCGGACCCCCCCCCCCCCCAACACGACTACGTGGTCAACTCCATATTAATTGGTATAGGGAACAGAAGCAATCTTGTCCATTGAGTTTCAATTACCTTCTCTCATAGTATCCATTTGTGATCAGTCATCTACAGATGAACTATCTCAAAAGTGATTGGATGAATTGGAACGATTAGATGAAATAATATTGTGCACCCTGCACCACTTGGAAGACTATTGGAATCAAATAACATGAGATTTCAACAAAAAATATCGTCTTCATTCATTCATTCAACGAGAATTGGTATTGGTCCTCAGAACTACAATGATACCAGGAAATAAGCCTCCAATTCTAGAGCCAAAATGGGAATGATCTTACTCAATACAAAAGGTCTACTACAAAGGAGATTATTCTTTAATCTCAGCGGACGGAGAACTCATCATAATGCCAACCAATACACGATTTGTGAATAATTATTTTGTGTAACACAAATACTCTATCTTCCAACATGACGTTAAACCATTTTTTCAATCAACATGATGTTAAAATGTGTTTTCATCCAACATGACATGAAACTTTTTTATCGTCCAACATGACGTTAAATTGTGTTGTCATCCAACACGACGTTAAACTGTGTTGTCCTAGCTACATGACACTAAATTGTGCAGTACTGGTCCATGCATATGACCTTAAAATATTTTAGTCCTCACTGCAATACTTTAAAATTCATGGTCCCCCTATCATCCAACATGACGTTAAACTGTGTCACTTTTTTCCTACATGACATTAAATTGTGAATCGTTACAGTTGTTGTTACCGCTTGATTCTCACACCGAGCATGACTCACGTGAGCTTAGAGTAAACTTCAACCATAACACCTTCTCTGGGCCTCTAACCATGCGTAAGTCCCAACCCCATCACCAGGTTTATCCTCAAGTACAACTCGATCATCAATTCATTATTCAATTGATCTATGTGGATTTTGATCCTTGCCTTCTAGTTCGGGTACGTAGGGAACCTCCTATGGTTCATGCCCAAAACCAACATCTTCACATCGGTTCACCTCCATCTCATATGATGTTGATCCGAGAAGCCTCCCTGAAACAAATATATTCACATTGGTTCATCATCGTCCATGCTATATGAAGTTAAACTATACATTCCCCCATTTTCCTCACTACAAGACATTAAACTGCATAGCCACACGTCATAGCTACATAATTCTAAACTGTGCAGCATTGTTCCATGCATATGACCTTAAACTATTTGCCCTTTTTCCTGTATGATAATAAATTACAACATTCTATGACAACCTCACCTGAAAGGGAATCATTATTGACATTGATTTCCAATCATGTTATATTCCAAAGACTACGTGCATACATGGAAATGTCGGAACCTTTAATCTTGGTTCAAACCATCATTGAACTAAAGTCCCCTTTCACCACTCACATGTACGAACCAAATCTATTCAGTGGATATTTCATGAACTCTGTATGGCTTGATTCCCATCCTTATGGGATACGTAGAAACATTCGAGTGTACCTCAAATCCAGCTCCAAGTCATTGGGCCTAACTCCAAATTCCACTTTCAATCCCTTTGCTAAAAAGCCCCATGTATATACATGAATGTGGTATAAAAACCCAGGTCTTCATTCAAATTAGGTTTATAAAACACACGATGTGTATTCCACATTATTGTCTAAGCTCTATGACCCTAAACTAAGATCTCCTACTCTCTCATCCCACATGACATTAAACTATATTTCAAGAACTATGTATGGATTTATTCTCATCCTTATGGGATACGTAGCGAAGTCCATCACCTCAATTTAGGACACATCCCCAACATGATTATGGTTATCATTGGTAAGTGTATCTCCTTCATGCATTGGACAATACCAATTTTGATGTGTCATACTCCTATCCTTAAATACTTCCAGATCTCCATAACCCTTTTCTTTAATACTAGTCACAATATTTATGATACCTGAGAATTCATTTGTCTTATTATGTGGCGCATTCCCTTAGGCGGACTTGCATAAGTATTCTACATAATGGACCTGTCAGCCAAAAGATGCTATTATTTGACTATGCAGCCAAGGCCCTTAAGTGGCCCAACATAACTCAACCCCCTAATGGGTTTGTTAAATAGAGGTAATTTCATTCTAGGGAGGAAAATATCTTTTGTCCTTATTGTTCTTAAAAATGATATTTAGGGATCCAGAAAAAAAAAATCATCCTTAATATATTTTTCCCATACTGTTTTTCATGATCTGAAAGTATTCATGTCTATGGTTTATATTTCCCTTCCCTACGTTTGGGTCAGACCTTCATAGGAGTGATATTCATCCAATTCATTGACAATCTTGATTGGGAATATCCTCCCTATATTCATGTACCCCTCGCCATACAACATACTCTAAGCTTTGGAAAATATGAATCTCCATAAACATCAACTGGATTTTTAGCAATAGAAAAGTAAAATTTCTGAGAGTTCATTAGTCTGACTATGCATCATTTGCCCCTTGGTGGCCTTGCATATGTATTATACATAATGGACCCGTCAGCCAAAATATGCTATTATTTAACTATGCATCCAATGCACTTAAATGGCCCTGAATAATTGAACCCCCTAACGGGTTTGTCAAATAGTGGTAACTTCACTCTTAGGAAATACATCCTCTAATTCTTTTTTTCCATTTTTTCATATCATCCTTCAGATTCAAAATTTATTAGTTTATAGTTTACATATTTTCCCCCATACTTGAATGTGGTAAAATGTTTTCAAAAAAATTATCAAGGAATTGATTGAATTTTTATCCAATCAGGAAAAGCTATTCAACCTTAAACATTAGCCTTTTAATTTCTGACATGCATGAAATTAAACTACCAACAAGAGAAAGGGTAATAATTAAATTGGGAAACTATAAAAGGAAATTTAAACAAAATTCGAGTCCCAACTCGCTAAACATACATTTTGTATGATTAAGTCAATATTGAGAAACAAAAGATGCAATGTCTGTGGGGTTGTTATTATCACCCTAGAAAAAATCAAACTATGATTACTAAGACCATTGACTCAGTTAATATTAATTTAAAAATTGTAGCAAGATAATGTAGGAACAAATGATTAAAGTTGATTTTTTTTCATTGATGCACACGAATTATAAGGATGTCAACAGATTGGGGTCTCTTATCTTTTTCAAGAGTTACAAGAGGCATTCAACATAACCCTTCATTTGATTTACAACATCCTAAGCTTCATAGACAGCCACTTGAAGTTCCTTAACTTGACCAGATTCACTCTTTTCATATTGATGGAGTTCTTTCTTGGCATCTTCAATGGATTTCATACCATTCGTTTGAATTCCATCTAGTGAATTGTTATGTTGGTCAAGTTCCCCAGTAAGAGCATCTAACTGTTGCTGAAGGTGAATCTGCTGGACAACTTTCTCCTTGATCTTATGCTTCATCTCCTTCAACATTGCATCATGATCGGCCTCATCTAGGGACACCATAGCCTCAAATTCACTCATATTGGTCAATAGCCTTGTTCTGGTCAGATCTTGACGTTACATTTTATCCTTCTCTCTCATTAAGATGACTTGTATCACTGCGGAACTCTTGATATCCAAAACCGCCACATCCAAACATGAAAAACAAGGATGAATGTTGCAGAATATTCAATGAAATCACTTTAAGAGGCACATCAGACATGATCTTCCATTTATTCTTCTGTGCCTTGCGACGTGAGAATTGGAGTTCCTTCTACACCTATGGGTCTGACTCAGCATCACTATCATAAGGCAGAATATAGTCAAGGATTAATGCACTTAAAGAAGTGACATGTTCTTCTCCTTCCCCCCATGACCCTTTATAAGGCCCTGACCTTAAACATTACATAATATTGAGTTATTTCAGGAATGGACATTGAGGATCTTTTCAGGATTAGAGTTTTAGAAAATTAGAACATAAATAATGCATTACATTCCATATTTAAAAAAGACAGTTACAGAAAATAAAATATTCACTCTTCTCATTAAGAGAAACATATTTAAAATAAAACATGGATTCATTCTTGACACTTCCTCAACACTATCATCACATCATGTACTTTTCCCTTGACCTCTGAAAAACATTTCAAAAACATGGGATGAGCATAAAAAGCTCAGTAAGGGATAAAAAATTATGGAAAGAAAACCTTAGTCCATATATACATAAGAATCATTGAAAACATACTTCACTCATAAAACATAAATTCTTTAACATACCTCATGAAATCATGTGATTTATAAATAACTCATAGAAATCATAAGACATAAAGGTAACTTGAGTCATTCAAAACATTCTTACATAGGGAGTAACCGTCATGGTTGCATTTGGAATACCCATCACAGTATATTCCGTAAATCACTTCAGTGAAACCTTAGCGTTTAACCCCTTCACGTTACACAATGCATTGGAGAGATATATCGGGCTCACCCGCCCTTAGTTTATCACAGAACCACTGGTCTTCATAACAATGTCCAAGAACCATAACATTATCATATCGCATAAAACATGCATAAAGGAAACATAAAATTACAACATTTCAATCACAATATATCAATACAACACATTTACATAATAAAAACATTATGAAAACCATTTTCAATACCAAAATAAAAGAAAATTAAATCATGGTATTTATTTTTCTATTTTAAAAAATTTATGTCTTGTAGAGGAAGCCAAAACTCAAATAAAGGTCACGGCGACGAAGAAGTCGTTGTTGCAGCATACGTAAGACAAAAACATTCATTTTGTCATTTAGTAAAAAACGTTGTATTAAATGATTCCTTTTGAATAAATGTAAAAGTGAAAAGGGGTTTATACACCATATAAACGAATGTTGTGTGTAAAACAAAATATGCCTCAATGAATGGAGATTGAGACGAAGTCCCTTACTTCGTGTCCGACTTGACTCGATCATTATTTAATCTCCTGAATATTAATATTGAGTTAATTTATACTTTCTTAAGAACCTTTTTCATGTACATTACTTCTTTTATATCACTTATTACCATGTTATGAACACTTTGTAATTATTTAGGTTAATAACGGTCGTTTTGTCGATCATTGGTACTTGAGTCAAAAATAAACTCCTTAATATTACATGTTGTTCATGTGGAAAAATATCCATTATATCCAGAATTATATTCATGATGTAGATATAATATATATCATATAGATCCAGTATATACATTCATTTATAATATTACAAACATTTAGATGTAAGAAATGAAATGCACCGTTCATGGAGACGGTAAGCCGTACGTACGCATGAAAGCTACTTTCATTTCAATTTTGTATTTAATGGAATGGAATCATAATTATATAAAGGTAAATTATAATTCCAGTATAATATCATATATAATATTATTAACTCCATCCTTTAAAAATCCCACATATGGCATTAACGAATCAAATCACATTGAGGGGGTCGTAGTCCGCACTTCCTAAAATGATGATATTGTGTTTACCCATAACGGAAATCATAAAGGTATGCCATAAATGAAAAATATAAAAGCAAAAGGAAAACATAAACATAATAAATATCATATATAAACATAGTAACATCTTAATGGCCACCTTTAAAGGTTTTAAAAGAATATTGAACAATCATCGTTTCACGAGGCAGAAATTCACCATCCATGGAAACAGTATGATCGTTAGCCATTAGACATAGATGTACGTAAGTGTAGATCAAATCCTTCTTATAACAACATCCTAGGATATTTAAGATACTGGTGTTGCAACAAAATAATGGAATATAAAGAGTTTATGGGGGTTGGAGAAGCAAAGTAAACAAAAGAAAATTAGAGAAGACTTTACCTTTAAATCAGGTAACTCCTCTTGCTTTGAACCAAAAGTGTTTCTTGAAGAGCTTTTTGCCTAAGGTAAAGGTTCTAGGATGAATAGAGGGATATTGCTAGAGTATTTGAGTAGAGTTTGGACGAGACAAAGGGCTTGAGAAGTTTGAGATATGGGTAGGTAGTAGGGTCTTTTTATAAGGGATAGGAGGGGCTATTTCGGAAATCTTGAAACTATTACTTTATTATAAAATGAATTTCGGTTTCTAAAGATCGAAAAATCATTGAAGTAGAAGATAGGGTGCTCCATGTTAGAAATAAAATCATCCAATAAGAATTGGACATTTTTTTCATATTATTTTAAACATTATCTTCTTATTTATTTAAATCATTCATTAATGACGTAAACACTGCATCATCATTGTGTCATAAATAATTTTTTTTGATGTCTAAAAAATATTAAAAAATTACAATGTTGTAGGAAATATTTTTATCTTTATAATGAGTATTTATAGATATAAATATAACATATATAACCCCATTTAAAATTTTTTTTAGTTAAATAATACATGTTTGTGATATTTTTATTTTTACTTTGAATAAAAGGTATTAATGTCATTATCTCACTCAAGTGGATCCATGGGGTCCCACAAATTGACCCATGGATTTTCTTGGTCGGAAATGACCTATCCAATAAGGTTAGGACAAGTGTCAGTATATTTTTATATTTTCATAATATCATTTTTATCTTAAATTATACTAATTACCTCTAATCGCGGTTAAAAAAACTCATAAGTTACTATTCACCAAAAAATATTTTAATCCCATTGAACCACATTTTACTAACTAATGACAATAAAGTATGTCGGATTTTTGAAATTCAAAACACATAAGCGGTAAACTTTCATTTAAATGAAAAATCAGTTTGTTTAACTACCACTTAGTGGTTTCACTATTCATCAAAAATTGCAGTTTTTCAGAAAAATACCAAAAATTCACCCCAATATATATTTGATATTCTGAATTCATAAATGATGTCTATTTTTGAAAAATTCATAACATATAAGTTTCATTAATTAATTTTATATTTAATTCCAGTTGTCAAATCAAATAGCATGATTTTAAGAAACAATATCTATCACAAGACTGACACTTGTTTATGTCCAATTTCAAAGTGAATTTAATTCCAATGACCATCATTGGATTGAATGGTAATAATATATTCTAATTTCACGTTAAAACAAATTAAAACAATAATCTATCCTTATAAATAAATTAGATTATAATGTGTTTTTGAATTAAAATACAACATATTTCACTATTCATTAAAAACGATCATTATCAGAAAAAATACTAAAAATTTACACACAGTAAATTTTGATGTCCCGATTCCAAAGAAGAATTTTATCTGGTCCAATAGAATGTATAAGAGTGACAAAAACTATATTTAAAGAGGGTTCTCCATCAAACATAGCAACCAAATTAATGTAAAATAAATACTTAATTCAAAAAATATTAATAAATATGAAAATGTCTTATTCTTTATTTACCTGGGATGTTACATCCTTCCCCCATTTTGAGAATTGCATCCTCACAATTTATTCAATTAAATAAATGGGGGTATTTATCCCTCATATCATTTTCAGATTCCCATGTGGCCTCTTCAATCATGTGGTTTTTCCACAATACCTTTACTTGAAGAATAACATTATTCCGCAATACTTGGTCACTGTGATCAAGAATCTGGATCGGTTGTTCCTCATAAGATAGATTCTATTCTAGCTGAAAAAACTCTGGACTCAAAACATGAGATGGATCTGGCATGTACTTCCTTAACATTTAGACATGAGAAACATTGTGTACCTGAGATAAACTCGGAGGTAAATCCACTCGGAATGCAACTGATCCAACTCTCTCTAGAATATAGTATGGTCCAATGAGCCTTGAACCCAACTTTCCTTTCTTACCAAATCGCAGCACACTTTTCCATGTTGAAAATTTGAGGAAGACATGATCACCTACCTTAAAAGAGAGATCCTTCCTCCTGTTGTCCGCAAAACTTTTCTGCCTGCTCTGAGCTGTTCTCTTGTGTTTCTGTATCAGCTGAACTTTTTCTACCAACTCTTCTACCAATTCTAGTCCCATAAACATTCTTTCACCCACTTCATCCCAAAAAACTGGAGTTCGACACCGCTTCCCATATAATGCCTCAAATGGTGCGATTTGTATACTGGAATGAAAACTGTTATTATAAGAAAACTCAACCAAAGAAAGATGTTGGTCCCAACTTCCCTGATAATCCATAGAACAAGCATGTAACATATCCTACAATGTCTAAATCGTTCTTTCTGATTCCCCATCTGATTGAGGATGAAAAGTTGTTCTGAAATTAAATTCAGTACCCAACGACTTCTGAAGGCCTTTCCAAAATTTATAAGTAAACCTCAGATCATGATCTGATGCAATGGAGAGGGGAACTCCATGTAACTTGACTATCTCATTAAGATACAAACGAGAATGTTGATCTAGGGAAAAAGTATCTCATATAGAATGGAAAAGAGCATATTTAGTCAAGTGATCAACAATAACCCAGATTTCATTATTATCTCGAGGTGTCTTCGGCAATCCAACAACGAAGTCCACAGATATATTCTCCCATTTCCACTCTGGTACTGGTAAAGGTTGAAGTATCCCTTTTGGTAAATGTCGCTTTTCTTTAACCCATTGACAAGTCAATCACTTCATTGTAAAATCAGAAATATCTCTTTTCATTCCATCCCACCAGTAATACTCTCGATGATCTCTATACATATTAGTACATCTTGGATGAACTGAAAACAGAGAACTATGAGCTTCACATAACAACTCTCTCTTCAAATTTGAATCACATGGAACACACAATCTCTACCCAATCTCAAAACACAATCATTATCAATGTTGAATTCATGCAACTTACCTTTCTGAACCAGCTCTACCTTTTTCTGCAACTCACTGTCTTTATTCTGTGCTTTCTTAATTCTATCTGATAGAGAAGATTTCACTGATACCAGAAACAAAACGGAAGAACATCCTACACCAACAACTTCCATGCCAATGTTCATCAAATCCTTAACCAAAGGATCACGTTACAAAAGTAACATGGTTAATGAAGCATTTCATTTTTGACTCAAAGCATCTTCCACTTTATTTGTTTTTTCCAGATAGTAATGAATTGTAAAATCATAATCCTTGATTAATTCTAGAAATATCCTCTGTCTCATGGTCAATTATTTATGAGTGAATATATACATTAAACTTTTGTGATCGGTATATATTTCGCACTTTACTCCATACAAATGATGCATCCAAATTTTAAAAGTGAAAACAACAGTAGGTAAATCCAAATCATGTGTAGGGTAATTTACCTCATTAGTTTTCCACTGACGTGAAGCATAAGAAATTACCTGATCATTCGGCATTAGGATTCAACCAAGTTCTTTTAATAAAGCATCACTGTAGATAAAAAACTCACCATTCCTGGATGGTAGTGTCAAAACTGGAGCATTCACCAATCTTCTTTTCAATTACTGAAAACAATCATCACATTCTTTTCTCCAGATAAAATTAACACCCTTCCGAGTTAGCTTAGTCATTGGACTAGATAACCATGAAAAATTTCTAACAAACCTTCGGTAATAGCCTTCCAAACAAAGAAAACTAAGAATCTTGGATACATTTGTGGGTCTTGGCCATTCTTCAACAACCTTTTTTTTGCAGGATAAAGAGTTATTACATCTTTAGAAAAAATGTGACCATGGAATGAAATTTATTTCAACAAAAACTCAATCATTCTAAATTTCCCATACAATTTTTTTTCTTTTATGGTTTGAAAAATAACCCTTAAATGACTTTCATGCTCCTCTTTACATTTTGAAAACACCAAAATATCATCAATGAAAACAACCACAAACTTATCCAAGAACTCATGGAAAATTCTATTCATAAGGTCCATGAATAGAGCAGGTGAATTGGTTTTCCCAAAAGCCATAACTACAAATTCATAATGTCCATATATTGTACGAAACACAGTCTTCGTAACATCTTCTTCCTTTACCTTCAACTGATGGTATCCCGATCTCAAGTCAATCTTTGAAAAAATATTGAGCCCCCTGGAGCTGATCAAACAAATAATCGATATGAGGCAAAGGGTATTTGTTCATAACAGTGATGTTATTCAAGGAGATTTAATCAATGAAAAGTCTCATTGAACCATATTTCTTTTTAACAAATAAGACAGGAGCACGCCATGGTGATGTGCTAGGTCGAATGAAACCTTTCCATAATAAATCATGCAATTTATCCTTCAACTCTAAAAGTTCAATTTGAGCCATTCGATAAGGGGGTTTTGAAATTGGCTTAGCATCAGGAACTAAGTCAACAGAAAATTCAACTTCCCGATATGGTATTATTTCAGGAAAATCATCAAGACAAACATCAGGATACTCATTTACCAATGGCACATCATTAATCTGAACGGTTCCTTTGTTTTCAACAATATGTGCAAGGTAACATTCATTTCCTTCTTTTATAGGTTTCTCAGCCTCTTAATATGTTATCAACAGTAAGGGTTCATTCTTGTATACAAAATAAAAGTCTTTCTGAAATGAAACATCATTAGCTCTAAAATAAATCTTAGCATGGTAAACAGAGATCCAATCCATACCTAGGATAACATAAAACTCTACTAGAGGTAAAACAATATGGTTTGCAAGTAGGTTATTTCCACGGATAAGGATAGGAAGATTCTTATAAATTGTTTTTGGCTCAACATTTCCCCCAGGTGTTTTTACCAAAAGTTCAAGAGTCATTTCTTGAGATGGTATTACCAATTTTCTAGAAAATTTTTCAGATATGAAAGAACGTGTAGACCCTGAATCAAAAAACACACAGGCATAATCTGAAAAAACAAATAAAGTACCTGATACCACTTCATTTGATGGCCCAACATCTGATGAAGTAGTTCCAAAGGATTTCACAACACCTTTCTGCTTGTAGTCTGATTGCTTCCCACCACTCGAGCTCTTTTTCGGACACTCGTTTGCATAATGACCTATCACATTGCACTTGAAACATTTCACTAACTGTAAATCGAATTTGGCCTTACCATCACCCTGATCTTTTCCAGTGAAATCACGAGCCTTATGTCCTATCTTACCACATCGGTAGCACGTTCTATTATTCAAAAGACACTCCCCAACATGCATTTTACCACATGTATCACAAACTAAAAACATAGTTTTCTTACCATCATACCTTTTTGAAGGATTATTCCTTTTCTACTTCCACCTCGGTCTCTTCTTCTATTGGTTGTTATAAAACACTTGATCATCGACAAACTCCATTTACACCTTCTCAGCACATCGAACAAGCTTTTCATAACATTTTAACTCATGAGAATCTAATTCCCTTTGATATTTCGGCTTTAATCCTGAGTGAAAATGATTGATTTTACTATCAAGGTCTCAGATACAATTTGGAGCCTTCATTGCCAATCAGGTGAAATTTTATTCATATGCAGCCATTGAGTCGTCCTCTTTCCTCAATTCCTAAAATTGTCTTTACATCCAAAGTCGAACATCATTAGGAAAATATTTCTCAAGATACATACCTTTGAATTCATCCTAGTCAAGAGCATCAATCTCATTAGCGCCCTTGATATTTTTAACCATCGACCACCACTGATCTGCTTCACCCTCAAAATGGTAAATAGAAATACTATCCTTTTGATTGTCGAAACACCCCGTGACTTCGAAAATCTTATCTAGTGATTTAATCCACCCTTCAGCTAGCACAGGTTCATATGATCATCTGAATGATGGGGGATGTTGCCTCATGAAATGTTCCACCACTAACATGTTCCTCTGCGGTTGATCTGGATGATCTTGTGCATGGATACCACCACCATTTATCGCTTGAGTCAACTGCGCAATTACTACAACAAACTGTTCAGTTACAATTCCGACCATCTCAGGATGCTGATTCGGAAGGTCATTTCCTTCGGTATGCCTTCCAAGAACTCCTTCCCTGTTTCCTCTGCGAAAACCCATTCTGAAAAAACATGTCTTAGATGATGCAACTTGGTAATCATAAAATTCTATACCATTTCAATTTCACCATAATATATATATATATATATATATATATATATATTAATTTAATAGAATTATAACTCCTAAATTTATCTAAACGAACCATTGATACCAACTATAAGGCACCACCCTTAAACATTACTTTATCATGAGTTATTTCAAGAATGCACATTGAGGATCTTTTCAGGTTTAGAGTTTTGGAGAATTAGATCATAATCATACATTACATTACATATTTAAACAAGGCGGTTACATAAAAGACATTATTCCCTCTTCCCATTAAAGGAATCATATTTAAAATAAAACATGGATTCTTTCTTGACACTTCCTCGACACTATCATCACATTATGTACTTTTCCCTTGTCCTGTGAAAAACATTTCAAAAACTTGGGATGAGCATAAAAATCTCAGTAAGGGATATAAAAATACAGAAAGAAAACCATAGTCCATGTATACATAACAATCAATAAAAACATACTTCACTCATAAAACATAAATGCCATAACATACCTCATGAAATCAAAATATTTATAAATAACTCATAGAAATCATAAGACATTAAGGTAACTTGAGGCATTCAAAACATTCTTATGTAGGGAGTAACCCTCGTGGTTACGTTTGGAATAACCATCATATTATATTCCCTAAATATATTTAGAGAAACCTTAGAGTTTTACCCCTTCATGTTACCAAATTCATTGGAGAGCTATATCGGGCTCACCTGCCATTATTTTATCACGGAACCACCCGTCTTCATAACAATTCCCAAGAACCATAACATAATCGTATCACATAAAACATGCATAAAGGAAACATAAAATTTCCACATTTCAATCATAATATATAAATACAACACAGTTAAATAATAAAGACATCATGAAAACCATTTTCAATACCAAAATAAAGGAAATGTAAATCATGGTATTTATTTTTCATTTTAAAAAAAAGTTATGGCTTGTAGAGGAAGCTGAAACTCAAATAAAGGTCACATCGGCGGAGAAGTCGTTGTTGCAGCATACGTAAGAAAAAAACCTTCCTTTTTTTATTTAGAAAAACAATTTGTATAAAAATATTCCTTTGAATAAAAGTTAATGTTAAAAGGGTTTTATACACCATATAAAATAAAGTTGCGTATAAAACAAAATATGCCTCAATGAATGGAGATTGAGATGAAGTCCGTTACCTCGTGTCCCAGTTGACTCTATCATTCTTTAATCTCCTGAATAATAAACTTGAGTTAATTTATACTTTCTTAAGAACATATTTCAAGTTCATTATTCCTTTTATATCACTTATTACCATGTCATGAACACTTATTAATTTTTTAGGTTAATAATGGTTGTTTTGTCGATCATTGGTACTTGAGTCAAAAATAAACTCCTTAAAATTACAATTTGTTCATGTGGTAAAATATAAATTATATCCAGAATTATATTCATGATATATATATAATATATATCATATATATCCAGGATAATATACATGAATTTATAATATTACATACATTTAGAGGTAAGAAATGAAATGTTCCGTTCATGCAGACGGTAAGCCGTACGTACGAATGAACGCTACATTCATTTCTATTTCGTATTTAATGGAATGGAATCATAATGTTATAAAGGTAAATTATAATTCCATTATAATATCATATATAATATTATTAACTCCATCCTTTACACATTCCACATATGTCATTAACGAATCAAATCACTTTGAGGGGGCGGTAGTCCGCACTTCCTAAAATGAAGATATCGTGTTTACCCATAATGGAAATAATAAAGGTATGCCATAAATGAAAAGTATAGAAGAATAAAGGAAAAATAAACATAATAAATAACATATATAATCATAGTGTCATATTAATGGACACCTTTAAAGGTCTTAAAATTATATTGAACAATCATCGTTCTGTGAGGCAGAAATTCTCCATCCACGGAAACAGTAGGTTCTTTAGCCATTAGACGTAGGTGTGTGTAAGTGTAGATCGAATCCTTCTTATAAAAAATTCCTAGTATATTGAAGATACTGGTGTTGCTAAAAATAATGGAATAAAAAGAGGTTAGTAGGGTTGGAGAAGCAAAATAAAACGAAAGAACATTAGAGAAGCCTTTACCTTTAAATAGGGTAACTCCTCTTGCTTTGAACCAAAAGGGTTTTCGAATATATTTTTTCATAAGGTAAGGCTTCTAGGATGAATAGAGGGATATTTTGAGATTATGTGAGTAGAGTTTGGCCAAAGGGCTTGAGAATTGTGAGAGATGGGTAGGAAGTGGGGTCTTTTTATAATTGAGGGGAGGGGCTCTTTTGGAAAATTTGAAACTATTATTTTATTATAAAATGAAATTCAATTTCTAAAGCTCCAAAAATCATTAAACTCAAATATAAGGTTGTCCATGTTCGAAATAAAATCATCCAATAAGAATTGGACTTGTTTTGGATATTATTTTAAACATTATCTTATTATTTATTTAAATCATTCATTAATGACGTAAACACTGCATCATCATTGTGTCATAATTATGTATTTTGATGTCTAAAAATTATAAAAAAATTACCATGTTGTAGGAAATATTTTAATCTTTATAATGAGTATTTATAGACAAAAATATAACATATATAACCCCATGTAAAAATTGGTTTTGTAAAACAATACATGTTTGTGATATTTTTATTTTTACTTTAAATAAAAGGTATTAATGTCATTATCTCACTCAAGTGGCTCCATGGGGTCCCACAAATTGACCCATGGATTTATGGGTCTTCCATGACCTATCCAATAAGGTTAGGACATGTTTCAATATATTTTTATATTTTTATAATATCATTTTTATCTTAAATTACACTAATTATCTCTAATCGCGGTTAAACAAAACTCAAAAGTTACTATTCACCAAAAAATATTTTAATCCCATTGAACCACATTTTACTAACTAATGACAACCATGTATGTTGGATTTTTGAAATTCAAAACACAGAAGCGGTAAACTTTCATTTAAATGAAAAATCAGTTTGTTTAACTACCACTTAGTGGTTTCACTATTCATCAAAAATTGAAGTTCTTCAGAAAAATACAAAAAATTCACCCCAAGCTATATTTGATATTCTGAATTCAAAAATGATGTCTATTTTGAAAAATTAAAAACCTATTAGTTGCATTAATTAATTTTATAATTAATTCCTATTGTCAAAACAAATAGAGTGTTTTTATGAAAGAATATCTATCAAAAGACTGACACTTGTTTATGTCCAATTTCAAAGTGAAATTAATTTCAATGACCACCATTGGATTTAATGAAAAAAATATATTCTAATTGCACTTTAAAACCAATTAAAAATATAATCTATCCTTATAAATAGATTATATTAAAATGTGGGTTTGAATTAAAATACAACATTTTTCACAACTCATTACAAAATTAACATTATCAGAAAAAATACTAAAAATTTACACAAAGTAAATTTTGATGTCCCGATTCTAAAGAATAATTTTATTTGGTCTAATAGAATGTATAAGAGTGACAAAAACTATATATAAAGAGGGATCTTCATCGAACATAGAAACCCCATTAAAGTAAAATTAATACTTATTCAAAAAATATTAATAAATATGAAAATGTCTTATTCATTATTTACCTGGGATGTTGCACCCTTGTTACATCACAATATATTCCCATTGGGGCGGAGGCTGAGACATCTCCTCCAGATATAGCAACTGAAATTGAAGGACCTACATAGTCAATTGAATGTTTTTGTTAGTTTCAAAGGATAACAAAAGTTGATTAGGATGTCTTGCAAATTAAGTACTTCCAAGAATATTATTATCTCTTACCCAATGGTAGATCATCAGCATGAGATGTTTCCTACCCATCTTTATTAGCTTCAACAGGATTTTCAGGAGAGATTTCAGGAAGCACTACTGGTTTAAGCTCAACTTGAGCTAGCATCTCTTCAATCATAGGGTTGTCTCTACCACTTCAGGCATCGACAGTTCAGTATCTTGCTCAGAGGGAACTGCACATTTTAAAAAAATCATGGTCAGAGATGTAATATGATGTTTTTAACCGGACGAAGAATGACACTCACATCCAAAATCTTCTAAATTACAAGGTAATTTATCCTGATCTAAATTTTCTTCAAAAGACGCGCCATGTTTCATCATTTCATCTAGTGATATCTCAGATTCCTGGTTAGTCACGCTAGTGGGAGCATTTGATATGTCTTCATGGAAACCCTCATACTATGGCCTATAACACCAGACAGATTCTTCAGAGAATATTGCGGAGTCAGTTGTTGTGGCCACCAAATGTTTTGTTGCAGGTGTTGAACCTAAAGTATCATAGAATGGAAGTCACTTGACATTTTCATTCAATGTTCTCTGAATTATTGATAATTTACCAGAAGCATGCTCTTCTCTCCTTACAGTAGCAACAGTAATAGTAATGGGAACAGAAGCAAGCTCTTCTTCTCTCCTTGTTTCATCAGAAGTAGACAGGTCAACAAGAATTTGAGACTATTCGCCAGCAGCCTCTGTCATCCTCAGAGGAGGTTCAATCCTATCCCTCAAAGGTGAAATTGAATAATCCCCTAAAATCCCAATAAATATGAGCAAGAATTTCATGATTTAGGATTCATGACAATCCAAAGGACATACCACAATTGATGAAGCATTTCATGCTGACTTCTTCATTTTATGTATTTGCTTTATTGGATTTTTGTATGTGTTGACATTATAACCTCCAAATATAGGAATTGTTGAATGAAAAGCCATGTCTAACTCCTCATCCATGGCTTGCTTGGCTGAAGATACCTTGCCAAGCTTGCGAGGAGGTTCAGTTGCTCCGATGGCAGTGCCACCAGGGCTATACTATGAAGAAGGAACCTCAGCAGTTCCTTTCATTACAAGCTACTGGAAAAAGAAAATAATTTCCATGAGTAACAAATCATTAACTGAAATCATGTTGCAATGCAAATAAGGAAAGATACTTACATATTCATGAGCCACATAACTGTGCCACTACTCATCTATGGAAGCACCAGTCCCCTCAGTGGTTCTATGATCCATCATTTCCTTCACCCGCTTAGTGATAGGAATGGATTCATTAGTGTAATATATGAGAATATCTAGCTCTCTTATGCAAACCCATAGTTCATCGGCGTTATCCTCGAAAAAATATCAGTAGAATCATGAAGATTCCCAACTCCAAGGATATTTAGCCCTTCGCAAAAGTCCACCCAGGCGGTTTCAGCATCACAATATGAAACATTCCATGTTTGGACAGCCTCTGGTCTTAAATATTCAGCATGTGTACCAGAAGACCACGTTGAGGGTCCTACAGTCTTAGACTTCAACATTTTTCCACCTCCTGCAATCACAGATAATGGATAAGAAAATGAATCATTTTTTCTCTATAAAATATTGGCAATTAAATTTCCTCAATGATATAAGTCCCTAGGAGTTGATGGAGTAGGTCTCTTGTCTCTGGCAAGAGGATTATATATGGAACGAGGCCGCTTTGAAGCATGTTGTGCCTCATTATCCCTATCTTGTGAATCCAGCGAATCAGCCCTGGGTGAGGAACCTGGTGAATCAGCTCTAGGTGAGGAAGAGTCACCTTCCAGACGAAGGGTTTCTTTCCCGATAGTTCTCTTTTTTCCCCACCCAAGGAACCAGATGATTCAGTACCCCTTCAAGGAATTATGCTACCCAGTTCTCGTCATACCATGTCATTAATTGACTAGCCACTCAAGCAACTAGTAGATCAAACATTGCCCTGGTCTTCTCCACAGCTGTTAGCAACCAAATTTTTCAGGCAACAATTGGATGTTGCTCTGACCTAACATGCACTAGAGGGGATACGGTAATTTTTTGTAGACATTTGAATTGACAGGAAAATCTGTATGGAGCATAGGCCTTGCATACAATCTCTCCATCAATCCACGTGGCCAATAAACCATCTCTTTAAGCTAGCATGTAAGACCTCAATTCCAGGCTAGCTGTTCCATCATAAAAAAATCGTCTAGTTGGCGGGTTTCCATAAGGAATGAAATGGAATTCCTCGAACATGCGTATCCTCACATTCCTATCATAGGGGTTTAGGGAAAATGGAGAAATTACAGAATATGCCTACACTGATGGCCTGAATGAACTTTTAGGAACCTATACTCCGCTCTATAGAGTATATGTCCTAATGTGAGTGGAGAACCATCCCCACAAAACTTGGAATGGTCCCACTATTCTCAAAGGAGAGTTGCCCATATAGCCGAGGAGTAAGCTCCAATAAATCTTTACCAAAATTAGGGTGGCCAACCCAACCATTTTCCTCTCATCCAACTTGGCTGCAACAATGAAGGTCCCTGGCCTGACACCTCCCTTAGAATACCTAACTTGTAGAGGATAAACGCTGAGCCACAAGGCTAAGAATCCCACCAGATGGGTATTTTCTGGGATTCTTTGATCCACTTTATATCCCCACTTTTCAAATTCTCTCACTTCCAGGATTGGCCAGAATGTACTCGGAGCACCCCACTTCTATGTTCTAGGGCAGCTAGTAGGATGAGTATAGGTGGGCCCCTTCTCCGTCTTCTTGATAAGAAGCAAATCCATCCACTCCTCTAGATGAATATCCTTCTATAATGAGTTTTGGTGGTCTTCGAATTCTTGAGCTTGGGGAAAATTTTCAAAAAATCTCGAGCCAATGTTGGGGTCTTCTCTGAATCATTCCAAGTCGTCGTGGGGGGATTAATTCATCATACATATCGCCCAAAATTGGAGCCCTCAAGGTCTTGTAGACATCACACCAACTGTTACCTAATTCAACACGACTCATAAGGAAATAATTGGATTCTTGTCTCTAGCGGCTGATTAGCTCCGGCACAAAATTATCATTCTTGTAGACATATGTCTGTCCAGCCTAGACGGCTTAAATATTGTAGCTCCCTTCAAATCATTAACAAACTCTACATGGGTTTGTCACACCAATTATGCCCACATCCATGTCGGCTTCACACCTCCCCCAGGTCAGAAGTCCCAACTCTTCATCCAGCCTTTGGATTGATCCATCTGATAATATTGGATAATTGAGAGATAACCATGCGGCTGCAGCTCAGGCTTGTGAGGTTTTAGATCTGGGGCACAAGGGATATGATGCATTATGTAGGCCTTCTCCACTGTTATAGAATTAACAAATGATCCTACAACTGAAACATTTACTGAGCAAAAATTTGGTGTAAGTTTGAAACAATGAATTCCAGAGATAGTTCTTTGGCTATGGAACATTTACTCCTTGCTGATGACTATGGCCATATAAAGGCATGTAAATGCACTGTGGGAAATTGATACGATATTTCATCAAGTACTTGGCCAAATCTAGGAGAGTGCTATCATAGATATCAATGTAATCATGACCAATGATGTTCATCATGTCATCAATCGGCTTGATAGACAATTCATAAGTCGATCCAATTATTTGGGGAGCCATTGAATCTGCACAAAGATCGAATAATTAACTTTTAAGTAAGTTGGTTTTTCATAAAATTTGTGAACAAATAAAAAACAATGGCTATGAAATTTAAGTGCGCATGTATTATTTTGGCATGCAAATCCAAGCATGTCACGTAAGTTTTACCGCACTAGTATTGGCATTCAATTCAAAAATAGACTGAGGAAGCGTGACACATCAAAAAGAAGCACGACCGAGTGAAAATCGAAGACACCTGCATGACGAGAGCATGAAGTGTTCAAATGCTAGATGCTTTGCGCGAAGTGAGGCTTATATTTGTAGGTGAGGCCGTACCCCTACGCGCTGTAAACATGTGTTCTAGAACAATACATGTGCGCCTACTACATGTGTGCCGCGTCACATTGTTTCTCATTTTCCTCAGAGTCAAATCCTCTTTCATTTTTTCAGATCCGACTCTAAGGGGGGACTTTTTTTGACGCTGCTTTCTGTCACAGAGTCTAACGAATGGAAAAGGTAAATTTCTTATGCACATAGAGAATAATCCTTTGAATAACATCAAAAATGGACAAAGGAAACAACAAAGAACCTTTTAAGCATGGGTCGCAGAATTTTAGTTATGGTCGTGCAAGTCACTTGCATGACACATATGGTTCGAGCAAGTATACTTGCACGACTTATTGTTTATTTCTCCCAAGGTGCCCAGTGGCCTATAAATACCCCATGTTGGCCCCCCATTTAAAAGGATGGATTTTCCAAAACTCAGAATTAAGCTCTAGTCACCCTAGTCTCTTCTTGAAGCCTTTTCAACACTTCTAAGGCAATTTCATACTTAGAATGGATGATCAAAAGTGGAAGAGTATGTCCTATGTGTTAGAACTCATCAACACTTGTGTGCCTATGTGTCCAACCCTTATGGGAAATGTAAACACTTACGCGCCGCCTTGCCCTCTCAAGGGAACTTGCGCGCCGCCATTCTAGAAGCATCTAGGAATAATACTAAAGGGTATGATCCAAGTCTCTCCCAAGTATTACCCAATAGGTTCTCCTTCACCCAAGGGATCTCATGTCACGCAAGTATACTTGCGTGACCAGGACTGACGTGCCCAACCAGGACTTGCACGCCCGACCAGGACTTGCGCGCCTACCTGTTTTTGGGGGGCCCTCCGTTAAATTCACCTCTTTTCCTCAAATTCATCTCTCCTCTTCAAGATATAGCCTTCAAAACCCTCATCAGATCCACATATAGAATTTTTTCATTATTATATTCCTTATCTGAGAAGAGTTCTATGGAATATCTCTCTAAAACATATGATTTATATAATATTATATCCCTATTGTTAGAGGATCCATTCATTCAACATCACCCTTTAAGATGATAAGATCTTTAATTTGGGAATCCTCTATAGAAGTAAGCCCTATGTTCCCAAATCTGGGCCTCCTTCTCAGGTGTATGCCCCAGTCATAACCCTTTTGATTTGTGTCTCCATCTCAGGATTAAGTCCCAATCATAAATTGCTCTTAATTTGGGATTCCTTTTCAGGTTTATGTCCCGAGTAAAAATTTCAAATCTCTATAATGAACAAATACCATTATATACCTTTCTCCTGGGCTTCTTTCTTGAACAAAGTCTTGATATTAATTTACTTGGGCAGTCACATATACATATGAAACATATCATTCCTTTTGACCAAATATTTTATGGCACAAATCTGGAGGTTTACTGATACATCTTGTTTCTCAAACCGAGAATGACACACATGAGCTTAGTGTCTAAAAGTAATCACGAAACATCTATTTGGGCCGTTAATCATTCATATTCCCCACAATTCTTAATCAAACTACATGGACATTGATATTTTCCTTAAAAGTAGAGTACGTAGGAAGCCTTTTTAAGTTTCATCCCCGTAAACAATTTATTCTCATCTGTCCCATATGACATTAAACTATATCTTAATTCCCGAACTACATGTGTTCTGATTCCACTTTGACAAGGATACGTAGGTATCCCATTTGTAGGTACGATCCGATCTCTAAAATAATACTTGTACTTATGAAAGACAATAAAATTCAAATTCCCCACTGAGTGGCTTTAAAACTAGTATAGTCTTCATAATGAACAATATATTTCTATATAATGTATTAAAGGATACCATTGACTAAGAATCTCCAATACATATGAATGATTATCCATCGATGAAGAACCTCAAATATATATAAAATATTCTATAAATCTCATATATATCAATCATTTATTGCCATATCTAAAGGAAACCTCATTTTCATACTTGGTGATTTAATAAATATTTGTGAACATAACTTAAATATTTGAGAGAGTCCTGGAGTAGGCAATAATCCCCCCAAAATGGTGTGATGAGCCTGACCACCCATCCTCTCGACCAATGAAAATTCATAAGCCCCATCAGTCCACAACTAATGAGAACCTTACATTGTAATGTGGGTCTAAATGGATATAGAATCATTGGATGTTTCAGGTTCTACGAATAAACCTATTAGAAACCAATTTGAATGTTTTAACCTTAAACAAGCAAGGTCATCCCCATTTCCAGAAGAAACAATGGTCAATTCGAAATTTATTTTCCTCCTTCTTTTTTTGATATAATGGTGCATTTAATGGTTCATATGGTTAGATATATAATGCTTTGTGGACCATTTTATCATCGTTGGATGTATCTTTTTAAAGGTATATGAAAATATTGAAGGGGTATGTTAAGAATCCATATCGATCTGAAGGCTCCATTGTTGAAAATAAAATTTCTAAGGTGGTTACCTATTTTTTTATGAGCTACTTGGCTACGGCGGAGGACATAGGTTTTCCTCTATCTCACTATGAATGAGTTAATAATGATGGTAGGGGATTCTTTGCTTGAAATTCAAATCACTTTCATTTGAACAAATGAAGATGGTAGAATTATACATGTTTAACAACATAGATTATGCTCAACTGTATATCACATTGCATATTAATGAGTTGAGATTGTGTCATCTAAAGAAGAAATAAATATGGATTTTCAATGATCACAATAATACATTTTTTCCATTGTTTAAAAATACTATTCTCGCTAGATCATATGTATCAGATGCATTAAGATGTTTAGTGGTTGGTCTTGGTTTTAATGTGTTAACATGGTCTGGGTATGACATTAATGGTTATACATTTCATAATAATGATCAGTAAAATAGAAGTGCAGTTCAGAATAGTGGTTTCTTGGTAGTTGCAGAAGCAATTCATTTTTTGAGTTCTAAAGGCAGACACCCAATTTCTGCATCAAGGTCATATTATGGACTCATTGATGAAACATGTGAGGTTGATTACATTAAAATTAATGTTATTTTTTTAACTGTAAATGATTTATCATTAACAATATTGTCAACCCTGATGAATTTGTAATGACAGTTGTTTATCTGAATAGACTAGAAGATACATCAGATTCTTTTATAATGGCTTCACTAGAAAAATAGTCATTCTACATAGATGATCAATTAGATATGCAGTGGTCTATTATTTTACATAAGAAAATATTATATGTTGGGGGGAGTCAAGTTGATGAAGATATTGATTTATGAAAGATCCCTACTTCCATGGAATGATTAGCAGAAAATAACGATGAGCATGTTGAATAGATGGATTGTGCCGTAAAAAATATCATGACGACGGAATTTGGGAAAAAAATCCATTTGAATATTCCAAATTTTATATGTAACATATTTCTATTTCTTATTTACACATACTATTTTCAAAAAATGTTAGATATTGTATGTTGTCCTATTTTAAAACACGTATTAAAACAAGTATGTTGATTTTTATTATTTTGTTTTTTTAGATTATCTTTGTTACCATTACGTAACTTATATACCTGTTGATTTCATTGAATATAAATTACATTACCATGTTTACCCGGATTACCATGTTTACCATAGTTTATGATTTTTTTCCTTTATTTATCTTATATATTTATTGATTTTATTGAATTACAATTAAACTATAATGTTTACCATGTTTACCGTGTTTACCATCATTATTATTTTATTACAAGATTACCAAATTTACAGTGTTTACAATTATGTAACATAGTTCATTTTTCAATTTTTTTAAATTAATATTGTAATATTTGAATTTGTATATTTGTGTACTAATTTTTTGTTTTTTTATTTGAAGGATAATGATAGATCCATTAGTTGATCGACCACATGATTCTAGAGATGAGCATCATGATCATACCTCTATAGAGGAACATCCTCATGGCCCTTATGATTTTCCCTATTCTTCATCAAGTGCTTCTCAGAATGAAAATGAAGAGTTTTAGAGTTGGTAAATGTGGCTTCACACGTTTACCAAAATTATCACTTTCTCGTAGCCAGAACTAGAGGATACTAGTTGAGTTTGATGATAATGATATTACAAGAGGTCCAAATGCAAATGATTTTAAGAGGTTGTTATCATCACATGGTAAAAGAAATGTATGAATTTGGTATGATGATTGGGAAGTGTGGACAATGAAATAATATCTCAGTTGTGGGAGAAGATTTTTGTAAGTTATTATTGTGAGTTGTATGTTGATGATACTCACTATTATATAGTTTCATATGGGCTGGTATATTGTATAAGAGATATAATTCATCTTCAAAATATTGTGGTAGTGCATCATAGGGTTATTGTACATGATATTATAGATAGATCATCTCAACTACCATTACCTACAGATGAGGTGACTACAGTTGGACATAGTATCAGGCACATTTTTGTTTGGCCATCCAGACTTATGTGACTCATTGCCATAGAGGTTTGTATGTTATATCATTTATATTATTTTTTTATTAAAATTTTAAGATTTGAAAACAAATATATTTTTATATTAATTTTTATATGAATACTTCAATTGTAATGAAACATTTTATATTCAACAACAATGTCAAATGGCTATGAAATCATATAAAAATTCTAGTATTCCTGACTGATTGTCAAAGTATTCAAATTTATTGGCGGATCATTATGAGTTTTCAATGGAAGCTCATATTTATGGACGTGAAATAAATGTGGGGATTCCGAAAAATTATATAATGGAGCATGTTACTAGAGATAAGTAGCGAATCAACATGGTGAAGATTTTTTCTATGCATGTCTTAACAAATTTCTCTATGTTATATTTATTAAAAATGTATACCGTTTTTTGTTTTGTATTAGGTATATTTATAACATGTGTGAGATGAATGATCAGATAGATTTATATGGATTCATGGACACACAATTTATTTCCTCTGAAGGACATTCCTTGGATGGGGAACAAAGAACAATTTATATTATTGAAATATTTGAACATAAAATAATCATCCAGATTTGGATTATGCCTTTTTGTAAGAGGTATGAAAAATATATCAGGAAAATTTTTCATTATCTATTATCATAAAAAAAACTAAAATTAAATTTTAATTTATATATGTGATCATTGGATGCAAGTTGTTTTTTGTCCAAGGGATAAAACTCATTATTGGATATGGTCTATCCATGGATATGTGTGAGAATGTTTTCAGAATATGTTGGAAAATTAAGTCTCACATTCATAATATTTGTTTATATTATAATGAAGTTTAAATTAATCCCATTCGTATTTTTTTCTAACAGGGAATGGGTATACTTTCGGAAAAAAAAACAAAGAAAAAGAGTGCCAAGATCAAATATGTAAAAGTGAAGGTAAATAATTATTTCTAATTTGTACTTTTCAAAGTATTATGGAAAATGTTTATTTTTAGTTGACACTCATTTTAACAAAATTTTCATGAAAAACAAGGCTTCATAGAATGAGGATATTATATTTAATGATTTATATATGAAATAATTACAACTTGAACACGTGTGAAGTTGGACCTGGTAAGATTTCCTTATAAAATTTCCCATAAAATTTCATTTGATTAATTCATTATACATGTTAACTATTTTACTTTTAATTTTTATATATTTGATGACCCTAAACCCTATAGTTCTCAAGTTTTGAAACACATACAAGTGTAATGGTCCTATTATTAAACAGTTTTCACAGGATTTTACTATGATTTGATATTGAAATGGAATATAGAATATTGTAAAAATAATTGTGTACTTGGTAGTTTATTTGGTTGGATTTAGGGTTTTCTGTTGAAATTTAATGTTTTGAATGTTATATATGTGAATGTTTAATGTTTCATCGGTTCTTCTTTATTTGGTCCAGTTCGGGTGTTTTATGGTTTGGATTATGTTCTGCAAATGGTCTTCTTTTGGTCTGGTTTCTGATTGATTCATACATTAGCAGAGCATAGTAATGGTTTCATGGGGGAGGGGGTGCCTCGGGGGAGGCCATCCAAGGGGTAGGGGGTGTCCAGGGTGGTGGGGTGTCCGTGGGGGTAGGGGTTGTCCATGGGGGGTGGGATGGTCTAGCGAGGTGGGGGGGGGATTTCCAGGGGTAGGGTATCAAGGGGGTGGGGACTGTCCATGGGGGTTGGGGTGTCTAGGGTGTTGGGGGATATCCAGTGGGTGGGGGTCTAAGGGGTGTGAGGGGGGGGTGTACAGGGGTGGGGGTGTCCAAGGAGTGGGAGAGGTGGTCCAGGGGGGCTGTCTAAGTTGGAAGGGGTGTCCTAGTGGGTTGGGGGATGACCTGGTGGGGGGGGGGGGCTGTCCAGTGGGGTGGGGTGATGTAAAATTGGTGGGAGGGTCTCTAGGGTTGGGGGTTTCTAGGGTTGGGGGTGCCCAGTGGTCGGATGGGCTGTCCAGAGGGTGGGGGTTCCCAATGTGGGTGAGCGGTTGTCTAAGGGCGTCAGAGTTTCCAGGGGGGCTATCCCTGGGGGGGCTGTCTAGTGGGGTGGGGTTGTGTCTACAGGGTGTGAGGGTGTCTAGGGGGTGGGGGTTTCTAGGGGTGGGGTGTCTAGGGGTGGGAGGGCCTGTCTAGGGGGTGGGGGCTATCTAGGGGGTTTGAGTGCTGTCCAAGGGGTCGGGGTGTCCAGAGGGTGGGGGGTGTTTGGGGATGGGGGCATCCAGTGGGGGTTTCCAATGGGTGGGAGGGTGTACAAGGGGTTGGGGGTCTATGGGTGGGGGTGTCGAGTGGGTGTTAGGGGATGTCCAAGGGGTGGGGTTGCCCATGGGGGTCAGGGGTGTCCAGGGGGGGTTGTTTGGGGGGGGGGGCTGTCTAGTGTGGTGGGGTGGTGTATGGTGGGTGGGAGGGTGTATAGTGTAAAGGAGGGTGTCCAGTGGGGTGGGGGTGTGAGTCCAAGGCGTGGGATGGGCTGTCCAGGGGGTGGGGATGTCCTGGGGGAGTTTCCATGGGGGACAGGGTGTCCAGGGTGTGGCGGGGGGATGTCTAGTGGGGAGGGGATGTGTCCAGTGGGGGGGGGGGGGGGGTATTTCAAGCGGGTGGTGTTGTTTCCTGTTGGTGGGATGGTGTCAAGGTATAAAGGGAAGGGGGGTGTCCAAGGGTTAGGGGTGTCTAGGGGTGGGGGTTGTCCATTGGGTGGGAGGGTGTCCTTGGGAGTGGGGAGGTTTCCAGGGGTGGGGTGTCTAAGGGGTGGGAGGGGCTCTTTAGGGGTGTGGAGGTGACCAGGGGGAGGGGGTTTCAACGGGGGTGGGAGTGTCCAGGGGTGTTAGGGAAGGATGTCCAAGGGGGTAGGGGCATCCAGGGGTGGGGGCTGTCTAGGGGGTGGGTGTGTCCATGGGGTGGGGGCCTGTCTAGTGGTTTGGTTCCGTCTTTGGTCTATTTACTGCTTGTTTGAGGTCATCTTTTGCAGAAAATTATAATGGTTGAACTATATTTAAAAAAATTATATCTATTATTTATTAAACACAATAATAAAATCATTGGGATGATTTTTTATGTCAGTTTTAAAATAACCGATATTGTATTTTTTTCATGTCATTTAATTTTTATCTGACATGAAAAACTGATTCGCATACTAGTTTATCACATCATTTAGGAAAATAACCGTCATGATAAACTTTTATTTTTCATGTTTATTATTAAAAAAAAGTGATAAATGCTTTTTATGGGTTTTTTATTATGTCGATTATTTAATAACCAAAGTAATAAAAAATATATTACGACAATTATTTAAAAATCAATGTAATAAATCCTGAATATGAACTGTTTTCTAAATCAGGTTTTTAGGAGCTGACGTGAAAACGGCTTCGGATTTTGGTTTTTTACATCTTGTATTAAATAACCAACATATTAAAAAAATTATAACATCCCCTGAAATAATGTCGTCCAAAAACAGACGTAAAATATAAAACATAAATGATGTAAAATATGTTTTTTTCTCTAGTGATATGGACTGTAAAGGTTTTGTCGGTTTTGAGAATAGGTATATAATCATCTTCTTTTAATAAGGACCTTTAAATTCATCCAAAACGAACATCCCTTATAGTACTATTCTTAGAAATACCCAACATAGAAATTTTCAACAAAAAATAGGTAAAATACGGTTATTAAAGGATGATATAACATGCTCAATAAGGTTAAAAAAGAAATATAATAATGATCAATTAGTTATAACACGAGAATAAGAATATAAGAAAATGATATTTATCTTTTAAAATCCATAAAAACAATATAATTCATGATAATATTAAATCAACTCATAATTCAAGAGAGTTCAAAAGATATTAATCATAGAAGATCCATGAAATGTGAGCAATAATGAGGTAATTTTTGAAGAAGGCATAATTTTGTGGAATATAAATAATCATATAAAATCAATTATTTTTTCAATGATCACTACTAGGAATATAATTTTGAATTGGGTTAACTCCTTCTAATATTGTACAATTAGATAAGTTAAACAACTAAGAATTTCTTAGTGTATATATTCCCTTACTTAATGAGGTTCACATCCCATTCTACTGATCAATATATTATGTAATATATATCTTTACCAAAATAATTAGAGGGATATAGAAATATGGGATTTACAATAAAATACTCACTAACCCTTTATATGTGAGCTGCACGAACATAAATCATTCAATATATATCTTAACTCATGGAAAAGAAATAGTTTTCCTAATAATTTCATCACCTCTCTATAATATTACCTATGGTTAATAAATCTGTTTTATAAACATCTCAGAATTATTATTATAAATAATCTAGATATAAAATAGTGATGTAATCAAGGGATCATATACATAGTAGTGAATCAGAAACATTTATTTATGTTATGAAAAATGATAAATGAGTTCAAAAGATTACTTTTCATATTTTTTAGGGAAAATAATCTTTTTCATTTAAAAAATTATTATTTAAAAATGGAAAATTTAAAAAAAAAATAGTTAAAAAACATTAATAATGATCATAAAAACATATAAATAATATTTAATCCATTTATATGTAATGATATAGGTATATTATCTTCTTTACATCTATGAGAAAATAATGAATATTTTCATATTATTTAAAAAAGTAAAAAGTTATTCATTTGGAAAAAAATTGAAATATTCATGTTAAATATTCCATAAAAATTCAATAATGGGTGATAATAACTTTAAAAAATGAAAATAAAATATTAATATCATTCTATAAAATATATTTATGAAAAATAATACCTAGAAGAAACAAATTATGAGGAAAAAATGAAATATAGTAGATTTTTTAAAATATTTTTCTCAATAACTTTTTGTACTAAATTATGGGAAATAGTTTAATTACCTAAAAACATAAAGAATGAAAATTTATGATGTTAATTAATTGGATTTTTATAAAATTTTCATATAAATATCTATAATTTAAATTCTAGAAAAAATAATCTAGATTAAAAAGACATTGAAACATAAATATTTTACCACTTTGGAAATAATTGAATCATAACATGATTTAAGATAGAACCATAAATGTATATATAAATAAATATAAATTTAATGGAAAAAATTATAATATACATTAATTTTAAATATATACTTCACATAAATGGACAAGAGTATTGTATTTCATGTGTCTCACATGCACTAATGTTGGGTTACAATCCCTCCACATTGGTTTAACTTTCTTCAATATCCCCCAATCCCCCTCTTTTTTAGGAAACTATTTATACAATATGCCTAATAAGATGGTATTTTGTAAAAAAATCTCTAGGATGTGTGGATGAAATCATGGAAGGTATTATGGTAGTTCTTTTCAATGATAGGAGTCATGTGATGCTTTATGAATATAGGAGAAGTGATCTCCTTTTATAGGGATGGAAAAGGACATAGTTGGAATTTCATAAAAGGTTAACTAATAAATATGTATCATAATAATGATAAATATGATCCACTGTTAGTTAAAATGGAATATATAATCTAATATTGTCAAAATATATTCATCTAATCATATATGTACAAGTGTTCGAAATTTTTTAGCCATATCATCTAGTCAAACAACATTAAAATCATTTTTACCATAAATTTGAAAAATTATTTTTGAACATGATATAATAATTATATGAACAAAATTAATAGGTTCCGTCTAAATAAAATAATATGATAATACCATATATGGATTCAATTTTATTATTTAAAATTATATATGTTTTAACAATTTTATTTAATATCAGAACATAAAATTCCAAAAAACAATTTTTAGGAAAATATTTGATTTCATTTTAATAAAAAATTCACTATGAAATGTAGTAACAAATGGGTTACCATGAAATATTTTGGTTAAAGAAGGTATGTTTATATACTTCATAGTAATTCCAAAAAAAATGGAATCTATTAACGATTCCGTTAAATGGAAAAACGGAAAATAGTTTCTAATTTGAATAAAATATATCTTATATTAACAAAAAACAAGAATGGGTTTCCAATTTCATAATTATTATTTAATATAGAAATTTTTTCCCTTATGAATAACCTTATTCAATTAAAACTTCTCAAATAGTGTAACGGAATGTGTTAGAAATGTATTAATTTTTTATCCCATTCTTTATCAGAATATTACCTTTCATCCCATGTGACTACTTTTTACTTTTAAAACCATTCATAATAGGTAAAAATTAATAAATAACTATTAAATTATATTATTTATTATAAATACAAATACAGTTTCCTTTTTTCAAATTTAAGTCACATAAGTAGTCAAATTTAATTTTTTAATTAAATAATAAAAATGAGATATATAGAAATTTTCTAGAAAAAAATGATTTGTTATGTATAAAAATTGATATACCAAATTTAAAAATAAAACTAATTATAATGAACATAATTAGAAGATTAATATTATAAATGAAGTAATTTTAATTTTAATTTATTTTTATATAAAATGAAACATTATAACTACATGAAAAAATATAGATTTATTAAAAATTCAATATTTGTACTATTCATTTTAAGACAATCATCTCAAAAAAAATCACATCATTTTCATTCTATGATAAATTTTTTATGATTATTTAGGAAATGATTTCATTTCTTTGAAAAAATATAATAGTTTTATAAATTAATTATTACATTTTCTTTTAGAAATCAATAATATCCAATTTTGAAGAAACTCTATTTTTTAACATTTAAATTATTCTCCTAAAAATTGGCTGCCTATTTAAAAATTAAATTAAATTATTAAAAAATAATAATCAAATTTTTAATAGTGTTCATATTGCATTTCACAATACCCCTTTTAACAACATTATTGTAAAGGACATGATTAAATAATACTATTTAAATCATGGTTTATTTGAAGTCAGGTTTTCATAAATCACAATTTTTATAAAATCATAATATCAAGACAAAAAGTGAAAAAAAAATATATTAAGGTGTTACATAACACACCATTTAAAATTAGTTTCCCTATAATAAATTTTTCATATCTACATAAAAATAAGGATTTATTTGTTTCATCATATCCCCAAGTTCCTTTGTAGTTTGTTCTATATTATAATTCCTCAAGTGAACATTAACCAGGTGAGTAGTGTTGTTCCCTTCCAGTTTATCTCTATGATAAAAGATTTATATAAGTAGTTATTTATTATAATTATCATTAGGCTATGTAACATATTCTAAGTTTAGTACATGTGAAGTATTTTTTATAAACATCCTGGTGATAAATAAATGAACCACAACATAAACATTAGAGGGATTCTGTGGAAGTGACAACCGATAAGCTACCATCCAAATCAATCATGAATATGAAAGGGAACACCATATATGGGGATCAAATATCCATTTTAACTCAATCTCATAACCATTATCCAAGGAGAAATTTATAGGAATACATTTTCACAAAAATTAGAATTGAAAACATCACTTGTGATTTTTAAAATAATTTCTCCAACAACACTTAGATTTCTTGATGTTGTACTAAATATATATAACTTTATATACCATTTCATGATGTTTATAATGTCCTAATATATTTATTTATCTACATCATCCAAGAAAAAAATATTTATAATTTTTTCCAGGTATTGGTCCGTAAGGATCAATCTGAATCATTGAGTGAAAGCTATTGAAATATTAAAACATTACTAATGTAAATTGTTAATATCAAACACTATTTAAATCTATATGACAATAAATTAAAATAAACTTCACTATTTTATTTGTTATATTAGGATAACCACCAATTTGAGGATGATAAGCAGTTTTGAAACACAACATTGAATGCATATCTTTTAAAGACTTCTCCATAACTCATTGTTAAACATTTGATCCTAACCAGATAAAATATATTATCATACCCCTTGAATCATAACAAATTCCCTTATATATATTTTTTACAGTTTATAAAGTGTGAAATGGAATCATCATGGGAAAAAAAGTTTCACTCTACAATTTTTAAATGTTTTACTTTTGGTTTGGAGGGAATATGATTTTTTTGAGTTTTTCATGGGGTTCTATGTTTAGTAATCCATTTTAAAGGATTTTATGCCATAAATAATTGGAATATGATGTAAATTTGTTTCTATGAACAATATGTGTAAAAATTTTAGACTTTTTAATCTTAAAAGTATAAAAATATAATTTTATGATGAAAATATATTTTACCAATTAGTATCCCATTTCTACAATGTTAAATCATCATTTAGGGTATATTTATTCTGAGGTGACATTTTTTCTATTATAAAATGTATATATGTTATTGAGACTATAAAACATGGTTTTATGGTGTAAACACCTAATGAAAATTTGGTTTTATCTAATAAATGGATAACTTTATCTACCAATCATTGTGTAAATGTTCCACCTTGACCATAGACCTCATCGAAATGATTTTATGTGTCTCATATCCTTTCATGTTCCTCCATTCCAAATTCAATCTATTTGTTTGTAGTGTTGTGGATCTCTTAGAAAGTGACGCTTTTGCATCTACATTTTCCTTAGTAGTTGAAGTGTAATTTGGATTCATTTACTCTATCCCTTAATCACATGTTGATTATTTCTTTATCCCTATATATCTTTTGTGTGATATTCTCCATGATGCCAACCAATGCTTTGGTTGTGGTACATCATGTGTGGTTCACAAGGTCTGTGTGAATTAACCTCTCTTACAACCCATTTTTAATAAGGAATATGATTCTAAATTGTGATCATCATTGATATTCCATCTATTTATCATTATTAATTCCTTCAAGTTGTTATGAAACCCTTCTAATTATGTGAAAAACTTGGGTTTCAAGTAGGTGTTTAAATATATACCCTATTATTCATTAACATTGAATTCTTTATTTTTTATAAATTGTTTTATAAATGAATTGGAATGATTTTTTTATTGTGTAAAGTTAATTTTCAAAAAAATTGGTTTTACATAGTTTTCTTAAATAAGTTTTATCTCCAAATAATTGTGAAATAAATTTTTGAAATTGTTTTAAAGATAGATTTTGATAAAAAGATTTGGAAAATGGGCATATAGGATGCCTTGGGTACTTATAATAAAAGTGTAGTGATATGCCTCATCCATTGTTATTGACTGAGGGTTCACTTTTTAGGTATTCCTCTTTTCAATATTCAATTTGTCCTAGAAATATTTCAGGTATATTTGGAGAGTTTCACATTATTTGATATTCATCCACACCATAGATTTGATGTGTATGTCTAGGGACTTGATTTTCCTGGTTATCTTTTTTTGTGTATAGGTGTTCTATCTATCCTGAAATGTTATGATCCTTCATTTAATTTACATATAATGGGATTTTATTAATTTTATATTATTAATTCTTTTGATATATGTGATATAATTTAAATCAAATTATCTTTATTGTTTAGGACTTTAGAAAAAATTGAATTGTTTACCTTGATTTTGATATAAAATATTTTTTACTGACTATCTTGCACTATTTTGTTTGTTGATGATCATGTTTGTAATATTATACAGATAATCTTATAGATAATCTATATAGGATCCAACAATGATATTTTTTTCACACCATACACAACACATCATTTGTGTGTTGAACTGGTTATAACTTTTGATGTTTGGTACAGAAAGGTTCCACTGTGTGGTGGTTAGTTTTATCACATATTCTATTTCATTAAAATAATGGAATATATATTTCTAGTTTTTCTTACCCTATTTATTCCCACACTATATATATATACCATGTTTTATAATTCAGTTTGGGTGAAATCATTCCAATTTGTTTCTAGTGACCCTCGTGTTATAATCTCTAGACCGAGGTGATAGGAATGTCCCTTTGGGTATATAGAGGTTCGTGTCTAGTGTTAGTTTGTGAGTGTATCTTGGGTACATTAATTACAAATTGGTATTAGATCAAGGATGTGCTTTTTATTGGGATGTTTATTATACTAGCGATAAGATTTTCAGGATTTGAGAGGTAGGATATAGTGACTGTCTAGATGGAACAATTTCTGATGAAAATATATTTACCATTGGAATTTTGGATTTTTGTCTCTTTTATTGAACATTGTTCCTATTATCAGTTTCTATAAATGGTTTTCCTTCTTTAATAATGATTATATAGTCATTTGATCATTCATTCATTTTCTATGTGCAATAGTATTCCTCCATGAGGTCTCCTATGGGTTCCACTAGAAGATATAATTGATTCCCCTCAAGGTACTACTCATTTGGATCAGAATTTAATAGTGGATATAATGTGAGATGTTCAATGATATGGTTTTTTTCCCATCATTGGTAGTTTAGAATGAAAAACTAAATGTACATAAGTACCTACATGTTTTTGTTAACATATATCATATTACATCTATTCTTGGATACTTCTTCTACCTATATAAAACTAGATGATAGTTCTATAATTGAAAAAATTGATAGTACATGAATTATTGGCCATTTTACTACATCAATTATTATTATTTGTAGCTTCAATTGTAACGACCCAAAATTTCATTAATGGAAAATCCCTCTTGATCCAGTTAAATGTTTCTTTATGAAAAATATTTTTATAAGATATCAACTTTTTTAGTTTTACTTTAAGATTTGTGACCGTTACTTTTATAGCCGTTGAACAGTGATCATCTGGGTAGTTTAAATATAAGGCTTTAACGAACCAATTTTCTATTCAGACAAAGGAAGCGATGGCCTCATCCAGTAGAATTGCCCCTTACGAAGCCCATTTTTCGGAGCTCGGAAAAGAGGTGGCGTCTTTGGGCTTTGCCCTTGACCAAGCCCAAGCTGAGCTTCATCAAGTCAAGCTCGAACGTGATCGTCTACGGGAAAAATGGAAGTTGATAGAGATTACCACCCGAGCGATGTTATTCGAGAAACCCCAAGAGTCTGTCACCATCGCACACCTTACCCTTAGGACTTATGCGGCTATTTTAAGGGGTTATGTAACAAATAAGTAGCACCATGTTCATGTACATTATTTTTTTTGTATATAATAATGAATATAATTTCTAGTCATTTTTGATACATTGTAATTAGTTTTTGAAGTACAAATAGTGTTTTTAGTTATTATTTAATTAAGAATTATATTTTATTGAATTAAAGGATTTTTGAATTAAATAATATTTTAATAAAATATTATTATTAATATTAAATTAATTTGTATTAAATATAAATGATCTTATAATTTTATGAATGCAATTAAAATTTTTATTAAGGTTTGAAAGCCATTTCTGTCAAAACCCGGGAATTTTTTTTATAAATGTCGGTTTTTATTTTAAAAGTGAAAATTCACATATTTAGAAAATTATTTAGATAAAATAAATATTATTTTTGGAATCAGGACGTCGAAATTATCCAACGTTGATTTTTTCATAATTTTCTGAGACAGTCAAATTTTTGGGTAAAAATTAAATACCATTTAAATATATAATGTGTTTTATGACATCATAATGACCCAATGGTGATGTAATAAAATACCATAATCCTTATGTTCGGCCAATATGTGTTTTATCATTAAAATAATGAGGTTTTGGGTTTGTTTTACTTACTTTTCAAAGCATTAATGGAGCCCTCAAGACTTATTCAACACTTTGCCTTTTTAAATTAATTTCCATGGGAGTGTGACTCACCTCCACATAAGCAACCCTAATTTTTTAATACTTTCGGACCTTGGACTTGTAAAATATTGTTTTCCAATTTCCTTTTCCAGAAACCATGGGAAAATACCATGGGATGGTTTGTGGTTTGGATTATTTTAATATAAGGGGTCCCAAACCTAAATAATAAAGAATTCTCTCACCTTTCCTATATAAACCCACCCAAGCTCCCACTTCCTCCTCACTCAAATCCCTTGAAGTCCATACAACCTCTTCCCTACTCTCTCTATAATCCTCTCAAGGTGCCCCAAGCTCCCAAGAAGCCTCTCACAAGCCTCTCTCTAGCCTTTGGAAGCACACTTCCAAGTAAGGGGTTTTCTTCCTTTCTCATTTTTTCCAATTTTCTTTAAGTTGTATTGCCATTTTAATTTCAATTATGAATGTTGGGTGTAACACCCGAGACGTTTATGTTATATAAATCATCAAAGGAATCTTTTTCTACACAACATTTTCTTGGCTTTCTTTACACGCAATCGCGACCTTCCTCGATAGCTTGCGTCGTACGCAATACCGAGTTTCACTAAACAACAATATGCTATTAAAACTAACCGTTATGAATAGTAATAACCACTTTTTGAAATTTTATAAATTTTATTTTTCAAAATGGACTTCATTTTTGGACTCAGAATATCGAAATTAGCCTAGGGTGAAATTTTGGTATTTTTCTGAAAACTTTCAATTTTTGATGAATAGTGAAACCACTAAGTGGTAGGTTAAAAAACTGAATTTTGCATAAAACTTAATTTTACCGCTTCTGTGAATGGAATTTCGAAAATCCGAGAGACACGGTTAATATCAAGGACTAAAATGTGGTTCAATGAGATGAAAATAATTTTTTGGTGAATAGTAACTTTTTACTTTTTTTACCGCGGTTAATTGTAAATAGGGTAACTAAGGGTAAATATGATATTAATATTACCCTAACACATGTCCTAATTCTATTGGACAAGTGTAATTCGACCAAAAACAAACTTAGGAATAATATATGACCATTTAGGCCCACTTGGATTAGATTAGGACATTTATTATTAATTTATTTAAAGAAGGGTTAAAATAGTTAAATTTAAAGTTTAATAAGTAAATCATTTTTAATATGGGGTTATACATAAGATAAATTCGATTGTAAATATTCATTAGAAATCTAAAAAGATTTCCTACATGATGGTATTTTATTTGTAATTTTTAGACATCAAATAATGTAATTTATTTATGACACAAAGATGATGCAGTAATTATCTTATTAATGAAATATTGACATAATTGATAATATAAATACCAAAATAAATGTAATTTAAGACTTTTTATGAATTCCACTAATTTTATAGGTTACTATGATATATTAGTGTTGATTTAATCAACTTTGTTCGAACATATAATTATGATATGACTTTCACAAAAATCATATATCAAATAGTGTCAAAATTGACACAAAATAGTTTTTAAATCAAATATTATATTATTAATTGTTATTTTATTCCTAAAAATCTAAGGTTCGGCCAAATGACTTAGATAAGGATATATATATTAATAATAAACAATTTGGGGTTCGTTTGGCATGCTATAGTAAGTTTATTAACCATATAGTGAAAGAAAACAAAAAGACACGGTAAAAGTTAAATTAATTAACTTAGAGTTAAATCTAATTGATAAGGTTAAAATAATACCCCAAACTTGTCTAAATCCTATTGGTTGATAGGATTTCGACCCATCACCACTTCAGCTTCGAAATAAGACCCTTTGGAACCACTATAAACCGATTTTGACTTTAATATAAAATAATATTTTGAGATATTCCTAAGGTGCCCCTCTCCTCCCTTATAAAAGGGCACCTCCTCCCCCTCCTCCTCACACCAATTTGAGCACTCAAGCTCGGCCAACCCCTGCCATTTTCTCCTCTCCACTTCCCTAGAATAATCCTAGAGGTCCTGGTCTTCTCCAAAGACCAATCTTAGTTCCTTAAGTGGAGGTTTCAAAGAGGCGTTCCAAAGAAGAGGTAATATCCATTACCGATCTTTTCAATTTCATTCTTCTTCAACTTCTTCTTCTTTAGTTGTTTCATGATAAAGTAATAAAATCAGTATTACTTACATAATGATATGTTATTATAAATATGAAACAACCCTAATTCACCTTCTATCCATCCTATGGAAAAATGAAATCACCGCGCGTGCGTACGTACGGAATACCGTCTCCACGCCGTGGTGTAATCTATTTTCCACCATCACCTTACAAGGATGGGTATAATGGTGTAATGAGTAACTATATATGATTATTATGAAGAAATATTGATACTGAAATAATATATATATACTCCAATACAATTCCACGATCATAATAACGATATCATCACTCGTGCGTATGTACGGAATACCATCTCCACGATGTGATGCGACTCGTTCTACATGATCTTCATTTCATAATGATTATATAAATGAATTGAATGAATTAATATGGTATATACTACACTAATACCATTCTGGAAATGAATTATCTATAACCTAAAGATAAGAATAAGAATTTATTCGACAAAACACGCATAAGAACAAAAAGTTATAAAGACCCGAGTAACAAGTAACAATGAAATATTACAAACAAGAAGCTAATAATATGACCATATATGATCTCATATCAATATGTATGATTCTGGAATAAGTCAATAACATTATTTAAACCATTATACAGGAGCTTCGGACACGAACAAAGAAAATCGGACCTAAGGTAAGGGAAATATCACAATCTCATTTTTATCCGAGATTGTTTATTCGTAAGTATTTACTGGGGTGTATTTTATCATCCACATCCATGTTACCTCAATATGTAATATTGTTTCCATCCACTTACAATAGTTTAAATCCAATTTTACCCTTAGGTGAGTTTTTAGTAAAGAATATGAAAGCAATCTTTTGTCGTTTTTCCGTACGAGGTACTTTTTGACTTTTCCGACAAAAGTACGAAGAATGTTTTTTTAACTTATACGACATGAATGGATTTTTAAAACATTACTTCAAAGAAGCTTCCTTTACAAGATTTCAAGTTTATTTTTAATCAACTTCTTTTATTTTAAAGTTGTATGACATGTTATGAAAGGAAAAATGTTGTTGAAGAAGAAAGGATATTTTCCTCAAAAATGGAGTTCAAGTGTTTTATCAAAATTATTTTCCATCTAAGATAATAAAGGGTTATATTTTTATCCCTATTATTTCATTGATTTGATCATGTTGTGATGGAATTATTTTTATGAATTCCTTTATCTTATATGAATTGATTTATGATGTCATGATGTTTCAAGAATCCCATTTTTGTTTCTTGTGTTATGCGATGATGTATGTTTTATGATTATGTGGCACACATAAGAAAGGATTCATTATAAGATGGGTGGGACCTATATCTCCCTCCAATGCATTGGGTAAAGACTTTATATCTCATGAGATAGACATGGCTGGAACGGAAGGTTATTTCGGTTCAGTGATACAGGACTGAAACGAGGAGTGAACTCGGTTCAGAAAGGGACTTTGTCCACTAAGATAGTCTTGGAAATGAGTCATGACAAAAAGAAATGATTTTCCATGATTATGTGTGCATGCCACAAAGTTTCAAGTTTTATGTTATGATTATGGGGATCTCATTTTCACTTCTATGATTTATTCCATGTTAAGATATTATGATCTCTTTTGCAGGTTTTGATTTTCAAAAAGATATGATATGATTTTTATTTCCTTTATTTGCCCTTGCTGAGCATTTGAGCTCACCCTTTTATGTTTTCTTTTCCCCAGGTCAGGAAGATGGATATTAAGTAGAATATGCTAAAAGGGACCCTAGATATGATGAAATAAATGGGAGACACTGTAGAAGATTTATGAACCAGTTGTTTATGTTTCCCAGTTTCTAAAGACACTATACCTATACGGTCCTTTGTGGTTTTGTCATATGTTGTAATAAGTGTACTTCAATTTTGAAGTATTAACAATGTATGTAAAGTATGGGTCGTTATAGTTGGTATCAGAGGAAAGGTATAGTCAACCTTTGGAAACTAGGATGTGAAAGCCTTAGTAAGAACCCTAAGGATAAGTCTAAGCATAGTACACAATATTAGTGTTTTAGAAATGGCCTTGAATAACCTAGGATAAGACCATAAGCATGAAAATTTTATTCTTGAATTATGTGGTTTCCTATTATAATTAGTGTTGCTCACACTATTCTTCATGGTTTTAGTCAATGGCTGGAACCCGAAGGAACCGTGTTAATGCGGAATGCAATGGGCAATGCAATGATTGTCCCCCTGAGCAACCAAACGATATGGGAGCTGGAATGAAAAATCTTGTAGCCATGCTCACACAACTTTCTCAAGCTATGAATCATGCAGGATTTCCAAACGAGCAAAGGAGGGAGCAACATTCTGTTGAATCCTTCATGAGGCAGCGTCCACCTTCTTTCAGCGGGTCTACTGATCCATTAGTTGCTGAACAATGGATTAGTACTACTGAAAAGATATTTTCAGTTCTTCAATGTTCTGAACATGATAAAGTCATCCTAGTAGTGTATCGTTTGGAAGGAGATGCTGATCAATGGTGGAATCTTGTTAAGAATATGAGGCAAAGGGATGAAATTGAGTCTATGGAATGGGACGAGTTCAAGAACATATTTTTCAATAAGTACTTCCCTCGTATTCTCCGAACAAAGATGGAGAAAGATTTTCTTGAACTGAAGCAAAGGGATGATGAATCTGTTGGTACCTATGAAGAAAATTTTACAAGACTGGCAAGGTACGCTTCTCGTATTATTATCCAACTTGAGAGTAAGATCGATCGATTCTTTAGTGGCTTAAAACCAAGTCTTCGAAGGGCGTTAGCCATAAGGGACTTCAATAGCTACGAGGAAATCGTTCGATGTGCTCTCAAAGTCGAGATGGAGATTGGAGTAACCCATCAGTCACATGGGTTTGATAAGAAGAGGAAGATGGAATTCAAAGAAAAATCTTAAGAGCACACAGAAAAGAAGATGAGCTTTTCCTTATGCTCAAAGTGTGGAAAGAAACATGGAGGGAGTTGTCTTAAAGGGACAAGTAAATGTTTTAAATGTGGAAAAGAAGGTCATCGGGCATTTGAATGCCGTGATAGTGGGACGAAGATGTCTAATGACGCAAACAAAGGAAGGGATACACAGAATGAACCAACTACACTTCAATGTTTCAAGTGCAAGGAGATGGGGCATTATGCCAATCAATGCCCAAATCCAAGGGTTGATGATGATGGTCGACGTCAACAAACTCTTAAGGCTAAAGACAAAGGAAAGTCACATGCAATTTCTATCAGCGATGTGGAGTACGATAACGATGTGGTGAAAGGTACACTTACCATCCACTCTAAAGTAGCAAATGTTTTATTTGATTCTGGATCCACCCACTCATAAATTTCTGAAGACTTTTCTAAGGGTATCACCGTATTACCTCAACAATTAGATGTTGAGTTAGATGTGACAACACCTAATGGCACATCAATCGCATCAAAAGTTTATAATTCTTCTCCGATCGAAGATTGTGGGAAAGTGCTTCCTGCAAATCTTGTGATCCTTCCTTTAGTGGAATTTGATGTGATTCTTGGCATGGATTGGCTTTCTCTACATGGAGCTCATATCCATTGCCAAAGAAGGGAAGTCACATTTCATATTCCAGATCAATCTACGATCGTCTATCGATGCAAGGATGAATATAACCTTCCAGTGGAAATTTCTTCCATCTTATGGGTCTTGATTCCACTAAATGAAGGTTATTTATCTCAAATGGTTGGTGAGAAACTCACGATTGAGAATATGCCCATTGTACGGGTGTTTGATGATGTCTTTCCGGAGGAATTACCGGGTCTTCTACCAAATCGTGAAGTTGAGTTTTCAATAGAACTCGTACCGGGTGCTTTGCCTATTTCAAAGACACCTTATAGAATGGCCCCAATTGAGTTGCAGGAATTGAAGAAGCAACTCCAAGAGAATCTTGATAAGGGATTCATAGGCCCTAGTGCGTCACCTTGGGAGCACCTGTTCTATTTGTAAAGAAGAAAGATGGATCAATGAGACTCTGCATTGATTATCGAGAACTTAACAAGATCACTATCAAGAACAAATAGCCTCTCCCACGCATTGATGAGTTATTTGACCAACTACGCGGAGCTCAATACTTTTCCAAGATTGATCTCCGTTCAGGGTATCATCAATTAAGGGTCAAAAGGGAGGATATACCAAAGACATCTTTCCGTACAAGGTATGGACACTATGAATTTATAGTGATGCCATTTGGTCTTACTAATGCCCCTACTATCTTCATGGATCTAATGAATAGTGTCTTTAGAGACTATCTTGATCAATTTGTGGTAGTCTTTATAGACGATATTCTCGTCTATTCAAAGAGCAAGGAAGAGCATGAAGATCACTTGAGAATTATATTTAAGAACCTGAGAAAGGAGAAGCTTTATGCCAAATTTACCAAGTGTGAATTTTGGCTTCAAAAAGTTGCATTTTTGGGTCACATAATCTCAAAAGAGGGGATATCTGTGGATCCAGCAAAAACAGAGGTTATCGAAAGATGGTCAAGACCAACAACAGTAACTGAGATCCGAAGTTTTCTTGGTTTGGCTGGATATTATCGACGTTTTGTAAAAGATTTTTCACGATTATCTAATCCAATCACCAAGTTGACTCAGAAAGGAGTTAAGTTTGTCTGGACAGAGGAATGTGAAGAGAATTTCAAGGAGTTGAAAAGAAGGTTATCCAGTGCACCTGTGCTCACACTGCCTTGTAGTGGAGAAAGGTTTGTGATCTACAGTGATGCATCCTAGAAGGGATTGGGGTGTGTTCTTATGCAAAATGATATGGTGATAGCTTATGCCTCACGACAGTTGAAAATCCATGAGAAAAATTACCCAACACATGATTTGGAGTTGGCTGCGGTAATCTTTGCATTAAAGATTTGGAGGCATTACCTTTATGGTGAAAGGTGTGATATTTATACTGATCATAAAAGTTTAAAGTATATTTTCACACAAATGGAGCTGAATATGCGTCAAAGAAGATGGTTGGAGCTGATTAAGGATTATGACTGCTCAATCCATTACCACCCTGGGAAAGCAAACAAGGTGGCAGATGCATTAAGTCGACAAGACCATGCTAGTTTATCCATGATGAGGATCACAAAAGATCCAATATTTATGGATTTACAAAGGATGGATCTTGGAATTATAATGGAAGGGGAAAAATCTTATCTTTCTCAAATGAATGCTCAACCATCTATACATGTGAAGATTAAAGAGGCACAGAAAGAAGATGTCGAGTTACAAAAGAAGGTGAGAAATGTTCCTGAATTCAACCTTGATTGTGATGGGATAATAATGTTCAGGAATCGGGTTTGCGTTCCTCCCATCCCCGAATTAAAGAATGAGCTGCTGGATGAGGCTCATAGTTCATCATTCTCTATTCATCCTGGAAGCACGAAGATGTAAAGGGACCTGAAAGAGTACTTCTGGTGGGATGGCATGAAAAGAGATGTTGTTGAATATGTCTCTCGATGCTTGGTTTGTCAACAAGTTAAAGCTGAGAGACAGAAGTCTAAGGGGATGTTACAACCATTACCCATACCCGAATGGAAATGGGAAAACATCACTATGGACTTTGTCACAGGACTTCCTAAAACATCCAAAGGCAATAATGCTATCTGGGTCATAGTTGATCGTCTTACAAAGTCTGCACACTTCATTGCTATTAGAGAGGATTTCTCTCTAGATCAGCTTGCCAGGATATATGTAAAGGAAGTGGTAAGATTGCATGGAGTACCACTTTCTATTATATCTGATCGAGATCCGAGATTTACCTCGAAGTTCTGGCGAAGTCTTCAGCATACTCTGGATACAGAGTTGAGTTTCAGCACTGCTTATCATCCCCAGACAGACGGTCAGTCTGAGAGAACAATTCAAACCCTAGAAGATATGTTGAGAGCTTGCTCTATGGATTTCAAAGGAGGTTGGGATCAACACCTACCTTTGGTGGAATTTTCTTATAATAATAGCTTTCACTCCAGTATTCAGATGGCTCCTTATGAAGCTCTCTATGGAAAGAAATGCAGGACTCCAACTTGCTGGGATGAAGTTGGGGAAAGAAAGCTATTAGGACCTGATCTCATTGATGAAATGGCAGAAAAGGTCAGATCTATTCAACAACACATAAGAGCAGCTCAGAGTCGACAGAAAAGTTATGCCGACAACCGAAGAAAAGACCTAGAGTTTGAAGTGGGCGATAAAGTGTTCTTACGAATATCTCCCTGGAAGAGGGTTATGAGATTTGGAAAGAAGGGGAAGTTGAGCCCTAGATATATCGGTCCTTTCGAAATACTGGATCGTGTTGGGAAGGTAGCTTACCGATTGGCGCTTCCACCAAATCTCTCTCAAGTTCACGATGTGTTCCATGTATCTCTCCTGAGAAAGTACATACCAGATCCTTCACATGTACTCAGCTCAGAAGTTGTACCGCTGGAGCAAGATCTTTCTTATGAAGAACAACCGATAGAGATTCTGGATTGTAGCGAAAAAGTCCTACGAAACAAGACCACTCGCTTAGTGAAGGTTTTATGGAGGAACCACCAACTTGAAGAAGCTACATTGGGAGCTCGAGGATATGATGAGGGAGAAGTATCCTCATCTGTTTGTAACAAAGTGACGAATTTCGAGGGCGAAATTCTTTTTAAGGGGGGTAGAATGTAACACCCGAGACTTTTATGTTATATAAATCATCAAAGGAATCTTTTTCTACACAACAATTGCTTGGCTTTCTTTACACGCAATCGCGACCTTCCTCGATAGCTTGCGTCGTACGCAATACCGAGTTTCACTAAACAACAATATGCTATTAAAACTAGCCGTTATGAATACTAATAACCACTTTTTGAAATTTTATAAATTTTATTTTTCAAAATGGACTTCATTTTTGGACTCAGAATATCAAAATTAGCCTAGGGTGAAATTTTCGTATTTTTCTGAAAACTTTCAATTTTTGATGAATAGTGAAACCACTAAGTGGTAGGTTAAAAAACTGAATTTTGCATAAAACTTAATTTTACCGCTTCTGTGAATGGAATTTCGAAAATCCGAGAGACACAGTTAATATCAAGGACTAAAATGTGGTTCAATGAGATGAAAATAATTTTTTGGTGAATAGTAACTTTTTACTTTTTTTACCGCGGTTAATAGTAAATAGGGTAACTAAGGGTAAATATGATATTAATATTACCCTAACACATGTCCTAATTCTATTGGACAAGTGTAATTCGACCAAAAACAAACTTAGGAATAAAATATGACCATTTAGGCCGACGTGGATTATATTAGGACATTTATTATTAATTTATTTAAAGAAGGGTTAAAATAGTTAAATTTAAAGTTTAATAAGTAAATAATTTTTAATATGGGGTTATACATAAGATAAATTCGATTGTAAATATTCATTAGAAAGATAAAAAGATTTACTACATGATGGTATTTTATTTGTAATTTTTAGACATTAAATAATTTAATTTATTTATGACACAAAGATGATGCAGTAATTATCTTATTAATGAAATATTGACATAATTGATAATATAAATACCAAAATAAATGTAATTTAAGACTTTTTATGAATTAGACTAATTTTATAGGTTACTATGATATATTAGTGTTTATTTAATCAACTTGGTTCGAACATATAATTCTGATATGACTTTCACAAAAATCATATATCAAATAGTGTCAAAATTGACACAAAATAGTTTTTAAATCAAATATTATATTATTAATTGTTATTTTATTCCTAAAAATCTAAGGTTCTGCCAAATGACTTAGATAAAGATATATATATTAATAATAAACAATTTGGAGTTCGTTTGGCATGCTATAGTAAGTGTATTAACCATATAGTGAAAGAAAACAAAAAGACACGGTAAAAGTTAAATTAATTAACTTAGAGTTAAATCTAATTGATAAGGTTAAAATAATACCCCAAACTTGTCTAAATCCTATTGGTTGATAGGATTTCGACCCATCACCACTTAAGCTTCGAAATAAGACCCTTTGGAACCATTATAAACCGATTTTGACTTTAATATAAAATAATATTTTGAGATATTCCTAAGGTGCCCCTCTCCTCCCTTATAAAAGGGAACCTCCTCCCCCTCCTCCTCACACCAATTTGAGCACTCAAGCTCGGCCAACCCCTGCCATTTTCTCCTCTCCACTTCCCTAGAATAATCCTAGAGGTCCTGGTCTTCTCCAAAGACCAATCTTAGTTCCTTAAGTGGAGGATTCAAAGAGGCGTTCCAAAGAAGAGGTAATATCCATTACCGATCTTTTCAATTTCTTTCTTCTTCAACTTCTTATTCTTTAGTTGTTTCATGATAAGGTAATAACATCCGTATTACTTACATACTGATATGTTATTATAAATATGAAACAACCCTAATTCACCTTCTATCCATCCTACGGAAAAATGACATCACCGCGCGTGCGTACGTACGGAATACCGTCTCCACGCCGTGGTGTAATCTATTTTCCACCATCACCTTTCAAGGATGGGTATAATGGTGTAATGAGTAACTATATATGATTATTATGAAGTAATATTGATACTGAAATAATATATATATACTCCAATACAATTCCACGATCATAGGAACGATATCATCACTCGTGCGTACATACGGAATACGGTCTCCACGATGTGATGCGACTCGTTCTACATGATCTTCATTTCATAATGATTATATAAATGAATTGAATGAATGAATATGGTATATAATACACTAATACCATTCTGGAAATGAATTATCTATAACCTAAAGATAAGAATAAGAATTTATTCGACAAAACACGCATAAGAACAAAAAGTTATAAAGACCCGAGTAACAAGTAACAATGAAATATTACTAACAAGAAGCTAATAATATGACCATATATGATCTCATATCAATATGTATGATTCTGGAATAAGTCAATAACTTTATTTAAACCATTATACAGGAGATTCAGACACGAACAAAGCAAATCGGACCTAAGGTAAGGGAAATATCACAATCTCATTTTTATCCGAGATTGTTTATTCGTAAGTATTTACTGGGGTGTATTTTATCATCCACATCCATGTTCCCTCAATATGTAATATTGTTTCCATCCACTTACAATAGTTTAAATCCAATTTTACCCTTAGGTGAGTTTTTAGTAAAGAATATGAAAGGAATCATTTGTCGTTTTTCCGTACGAGGTACTTTTTGACATTTCCGACAAAAGTACGAAGAATGTTTTTTTTAACTTATACGGCATGAATGGATTTTTAAAACATTACCTCAAAGAAGCTTCCTTTACAAGATTTCAAGTTTATGTTTAATCAACTTCTTTTATTTTAAAGTTGTATGACATGTTATGAAAGGAAAAATGTTTTTGAAGAAGAAAGGATATTTTCCTCAAGAATGGAGTTCAAGTGTTTTATCAAAATTATTTTCCATCTAAGATAATAAAGGGTTATATTTTTATCCCTATTATTACATTGATTTGATCATGTTGTGATGGAATTAATTTTATGAATTCCTTTATCTTATATGAATTGATTTATGATGTCATGATGTTTCAAGAATCCCATTTTTGTTACTTGTGTTATGCGATGATGTATGTTTTATGATTATGTGGCACACATAAGAAAGGATTTATTATAAGATGGGTGGGACCTATATCTCCCTCCAATGCATTGGGCAAAGACTTTATATCTCATGAGATAGACATGGCTGGAACGGAAGGTTATTTCAGTTCAGTGATACAGGACTGAAACGAGGAGTGAACTCGGTTCAGAAAGGGACTTTGTCCACTAAGATAGTCTTGGCAATGAGTCATGACTAACAAGAAATGATTTTCCATGATTATGTGTGCATGCCACAACGTTTCAAGTTTTATGTTATGATTATGGGGATCTCATTTTCACTTCTATGATTTATTCCATTTTAGATATTATGATCTCTTTTGCAGGTTTTTATTTTCAAAAAGATATGATATGATTTTTATTTCCTTTATTTTCCCTTGCTGAGCATTTGAACTCACCCTTTTTTGTTTTCTTTTCCCCAGGTCAGGAAGATGGATATTAAGTAGAATATGCTAAAAGGGACCCTAGATATGATGAAATAAATGGGAGACACTGTAGAAGATTTATGAACCAGTTGTTTATGTTTCCCAGTTTCTAAAGACACTATACCTATACGGTCCTTTGTGGTTTTGTCATATGTTGTAATAAGTGTACTTCAATTTTGAAGTATTAGCAAGGTATGTAAAGTATGGGTCGTTATATTGGGGTATGGTTTCGCACCTCTCCCATACTTCCCTCTTATTGTTTGAATGATGGGAGACCCTTTTCTCTCTCATTAAAAGCCTCCCATGTACACCCATTACTATGCCGAAATTCCGAAAGGATCCTTTTTCTCCTCTTTTATATTTCAAGCAATACTTTTGTATCATGAATCTAAATTCCTTTTCAATTGTTGGGACATGTATCTATATGACCTTCTTACTGTCCATTACATGTAAATATGATGAGGAACCCCTTTCTCTCTCATTAAAAGCCTCACATGTACACTCGTTACTATGCCGAAATTCCGAAAGGAACCTTTTTCTCCTCTTTTATATTTCAAGCAATACTTTTGTATCATGAATCTAAATTCCTTTTCAATTGTTGGGACATGTATCTATATGACCTTCTTACTGTCCATTACATGTAAATATGATGAGAAACACCTTTCTCTCTCATCAACCTTTTTTATGAATTCTTATGTCACGCCGTTACGCTCCCGAAATCACACCGATTTTCTAAGCAAATATCATTGTGTAGTGAATACCATGCCCTTTCTCCATCAAGGGTATTCAACTTTATGAACATTTACTTATTGATTATAATGTTTCATGTATGAATTCCACATTCCTTTATCGTGGAATAAATGATTATGTTTTATGAATCAATGATTTATGATCCATGTGGCACACTTATGCATGAAATGAAATGTTTTAGAAGGGTGCGCCCTTTATAGCGCTCCAATGCATTGGGTAAAGTATAGTATCATGATACGTCATGTGCAATGAGTGTTGACTCATGCTAATTCAAGTGCAACGAGGGTTTACACGTGCATCAAGTGCAATGAGGGTTTACTCATGCTCCATGTGCAATGAGCCTTGGCTCATGCTAATTCAATGTTAAGTGTTGTTGCCACATTTCCATGTTATGATTATCATGATTTATCATGCCTTTATGTTTATGTTTCTATTATGATCTATTGATATTCCTATTGCCTAACATGTATTTCACTCCTCATGTTATTCATTGTTTACTCCCTTACTGGGCTTTATAGCTCACCCTTTTCTTATGCATGTCCTCAGGTTATCCCATGCAATGCTAAGTACGAAGGTATGTAGTGGTCATGTAAAGGATGTTTTCAATAAAGATGTTGTATTTCAAGTTTAAAGTTTTTATGTAATGATCCTAATCCCCAAAGACACTAAACCTCTCGATCTTATTTGTTGTATCAAGTGAAGTTTTATGTAATAAAGCATGCTTAAGTTGTAATAAAAAGCAGGGTTGTCATAGTTGGTATCAGAGGATAGGTTTAGTTATTTTTCGGATTAGGAAACCCTAGTAAAGCCTTAGATACAAGACTAGGAATAATAAAAACATCCCTATGTTTTGGTAAATACAATGTAAGTGGTTTATCAAACAAATACATCCCTGTCTGGATACGAGCAGGTAGAGGCGGCTCTGGCACAGATGTATCCTAGGGGTAAAACCCGAAAACACCGCTGTGAGCTAGACTCGAACGGGAACTGGTGAACGACAATGGGACTTGCTGCACTCTTGGTTATGACACTCCCGGGGGATATGTTTTGATGAATTCACAATCTTAGTATGAACCCTTAATAAAGGAAAAATGCCCCTAAGAATATATTTTAGAAGGGAGATCATGAAAAGCCAGGATTGAATCCTATAGACTCATGAGTTAAAGAGATTAAAGTTTATTTATAAGTCATCAAATTTTGTCTTTGGATTAACCTTTATGTGTTACCCCTAACTTTCTTTTATTCCAGCAAATGGCCTCTAATAAGAGAACTCGGACTAACAACCATTGTGAAGATCAGTGTGATGATTGTACTTATGAGATGCCCAATCCAATGGGAGCGGGAATCGCGAACTTTGTCACGCTTCTCTCTCAGCTAACTCAAGTTTTGAATAGAAACACTGGTCAAGAGGAACGTTCAACCCCCCCTAAGAAAGAAAAAGTCGCTATTGAAAGCATCATTAGACAAAGGCCTCCTACTTTTAGTGGATCATCTGATCCCACGATCGCTGAATAATGGATCAACTCCATTGAGAAGATATTCTCCATCCTCCAATGCTCTGAAAAAGAGAAGGTTCTTCTGGCGGCTTATCGTATGGAGGGTGAAGCTGATCAATGGTGGACGTTGATCAAAAATATGAAGCCTGAGGAGGAGATCGAGGCTTTGGAATGGAAGGTATTCCGGAAGATGTTTTTCGATAAATATTTTCCACGCACCCTCCGTCTTAAGATGGAAAGGGACATCCTTTCCCTCAAGCAGAAAGATGAGGAATCTGTGGGAGAGTACAAGGAAAACATCACAAGGCTTGCACGATACGCTTCTGGCTTTGTCGTTACCCCCGAATGCAAGGTTGACCGCTTCTTTGGTGGGCTGAAGCCTAGCTTGTGGAAAGCATTAGCGATCCGTGACTTCGACAGCTATGAGGAAATTGTCCGATGTGCCCTCAAGGTTGAAATGGAGATCAGAGAATCACAGGGGTATCATGGGTACAAGAAGCGGAAGGTGGACTTCAATGCTGGTGGTCCGATGGATAAATCCAACAGCGCTAAGAAATTACAGCACCCCACTTGACAAAAGTGTGGAAAGAAGCACCCTGGAAATTGCCTTAGGGGGACAAGAAAATGCTTCAAGTGTGGAAGAGAAGGGAACCTAGCTGTTAACTGTCAGTAAGAAGGACCCACGGCTGCGACAGAGGAGAGGAACGCTCTGTTCGAACCTCAACGCATTGTTCAATGCTTCAAATGCAAAGAACCGGGTCATTTTGCGAATTAGTGCCCTAATCCAAGGGTTATCGGAGGCAATCAACAACCTCCAAGACAGCAAGGAAGATCTTTTGCCATCACTTCTGCCGAAGTGAACCCCGACAACGAAGTGGTGACAGGTATGCTAGTTATTCATTCAAGAATAGCGAACGTACTTTTTGATTCAGGTTCTACGCATTCTTTTATATCTCAAAAGTTTAGTAGAATAATCCCTGCACCACCACAAATCATGGAAGTAAAGATGTCGGTGAGTACGGCAAATGGGGAAATCATTGCATCCCATGAGTATAAGTCCTCCCCTATTATAATCTGTGGATTGAATTTCCCAGAGAACCTCATCATACTCCCTTTGGTGGAATTTGATGCAATTCTTGGCTTGGATTGGCTTTCCTTATATAGAGCCAACATAAATTGTCGGGAGAGGGAAATCACACTCCATATGGAGAATCGACCCCCAATTCTTTACAAGTGTCAGGAGGAAGATGAATCTCCTTTAGCTCCATCATCTCAAGCATGGATATTACTGCATTATGAGCATGCATATCTGGCTCAGATGATTAAGTCCAAGGAAGAAACCACCCTTGAAGAAATGCCTATTGTGAGGGAATCCGCTGAAGTATTTCCCGAGGAACTTCCTGGCCTTCCTCCAAGAAGAGATGTTGAGTTCTCAATTGAACTTATACCTGGGGCGCTACCAATATCCAGGACTCCATATAGAATGGCTATGGTTGAGCTTGAAGAACTGTAGAAACAACTACAGGAGAATCTGGATAAAGGGTTTATATGCCCAAGTGCATCACCATGGGGTGCACCAGTCCTCTTCGTCAAGAAGAAGGATGGGTCAATGCGGCTTTGCATCGATTATCGTGAACTTAACAAAATCACGATAAAGAACAAGTATCCTCTCCCAAGAATCGATGACTTATTTGATCAGCTGCGTGGAGCACAATACTTCTCCAAGGTCAACTTACGGTCGGGATATTATCAAGTAAGGGTGAAGAAGGAAGATATCTCCAAGACTGCTTTTCGTACAAGGTACATGCACTATGAATTCATAGTAATGCCTTTCGGACTCACCAATGCTCCAGCAATATTCATGGACTTGATGAATAGAGTCTTTAGAGATTACCTAGACAAAATTTTGGTAGTCTTTATAGATGATATTATAATATACCTCAAAACCAAGGAGGACCATGAGGAGCATTTAAAAACTGTACTAGAGACTTTGCAAAAGGAGAAGCTCTATGAAAAGTATAGCAAGTGTGTGTTTTGGTTGAAGTAAGTCTCATTCTTGGGTCATATCATCACAAGCAATGGGATATCTGTGGACCCCTCCAAAACAGATTCAATTGAGGGATGACCGAGGCCAACATCGGTAACTGATATCCATAGCTTCTTGGGGTTAGCTGGATATTATCGACGATTTTTGAGAAATTTCTCACGATTGTCCAACCCTCTTACCCAGCTAACTCGAAAGGGAGTAAAGTTTGCATGGAGTAATGAATGCAAAGAAAGCTTCAAGGAGTTGAAAAGGAGGCTTATCACTGCACCCGTGCTCACTTTACCCACAAGTGGGGAGCTTTTTGTGGTATTCAGTGATGCTTCGAAGAAGGGATTAGGATGTGTGCTGATGCAGAATGATAAAGTGATATCCTATGCCTCAAGGCAGTTGAAAATCCCTGATCGAAACTATCCAACACATGATCTGGAGTTGGCGGCGGTGATCTTTGCCTTGATAATCTGGCGGCATTATCTCTATGGAGAGAAATGTGAGATATATACTGACCACAAGAGTCTTAAATATATATTCACACAGAAATAGCATAATATGCACCAGAGAAGATTGATAGAGCTCATCAAGGATTATGACTTTTCAATACATTACCACCCTGGGAAGGCGAACAAGGTGGCGGATGCCCTAAGTAGAAAGGATCCAGCAATTCTATCAATGATGAGAATTGAGAAGGATCCAATCTTCTTAGACTTGATGAAGATGGACATGGGAATCATAAAGAAGGGAACATCATCAGTCCTTTCACAAATGATTGCTCAACCATCTCTTTTGGAAAGGTTAAAGGATGCTCAAAAGGATGATGCAGGAATCCAAGAAAAAGTGGAAGCTATCAAAAAGGGAAAATACTCAGAGTTTAATGTTAATGAAGAAGGAATTGTGCGTTTTGGGAAAAGACTATGTGTTCCATCATGTTCGGAGCTGAAGAAGGAACTTTTGGATGATCCACATAGTTCAAATTTCTCTATTCACCCAGGGAGCACAATGATGTATCGAGATCTCCGAGAAAACATTTGGTGGGATAATATGAAGAAGGAAATCGCTGAATATACATCAAAGTTCCTGGTGTGTCAGCAAGTGAAGGCAGAGAGGCAGAAGTCTAAGGGGATGATGCAACCATTGCCCATACCAGAATGGAAATGGGAGAACGTCACCATGGACTTCGTCACTGGACTTCCAAGGACATCCAAAGGCAACAATGCAATCTGGGTTGTTGTGGATCGTCTTACAAAGACTGCACACTTCATTGCTATTCGAGAGGATTTCTCTTTGGATCAACTGGCACGGATATATATCAGGGAAGTGGTACAGTTGCATGGAGTACCACTATCTATTGTGTCTGACCGAGATCCAAGATTTACCTCTATGTTTTGGAAGAGTCTTCAACATGCTCTGAATACTGAACTGAACTTCAGTACGGCCTATCATCCTCAAACTGATGGCCAATCCGAGCGGACTATCCAAACACTTGAGGATATGTTGAGAGCATGCTCAATGGACTTTAAAGGAGGATGGGATAAACATCTTCCTCTAGTTGAGTTCTCTTATAATAATAGTTTCCACTCGAGCATCCAAATGGCACCATATGAATCCCTGTATGGGAAAAGTTGTAGAACACCGACATGTTGGGATGAGGTCGGTGAACGTAAGCTGCTTGGACCAGAAATGGTCGAAGAAATGGTGGAGAAGGTGAAAAACATTCAGCAGCATATCAAGGCAGCCCAGAGTCGACAGAAGAGTTATGCAGATAATCGTCGACGAGACCATGAGTTTAAAGTCGGAGACATGGTGTTTTTACGCATATCTCCGTGGAAGAAGGTCATGAGGTTTGGAAAGAAAGGGAAGTTAAGTCCAAGGTACATCGGCCCCTTAGAGATTCTTGATCGTGTTGGGGCTGTGGACTATCTACTAGCACTTCCACCTACTATGGCCACGGTGCATGATGTCTTCCATGTATCCCTCTTAAGGAAGTACATACCAGACCCTTCACATGTACTCTCTTCCGAGGTGGAACAATTAGAAGACGATCTTTCTTATGAGGAGCAACCAGTGAAGATCTTAGATCATAGAGAAAAAGTTCTACGAAATAAGACAACGCCCCTCGTCAAGGTGTTGTGGAGAAACCACAAGTTTGAAGAAGCAACTTGGGATTCGGAGGATATGATGAAGCTAAGTTACCCACATTTGTTTTAGTGTGGGAAAAGGAAAATTTCGAGGGCGAAATTTCTTAAGGGGGGAATGTTGTAACGACCCAAAATTTCATTAATGGAAAATCCCTCTTGATCCAGTTAAATGTTTCTTTATGAAAAATATTTTTATAAGATATCAAATTTTTTAGTTTTACTTTAAGATTTGTGACCGTTACTTTTATAGCCGTTGAACAGTGATCATCTGGGTAGTTTAAATATAAGGCTTTAACGAACCAATTTTCTACTCAGACAAAGGAAGCGATGGCCTCATCCAGTAGAATTGCCCCTTACAAAGCCCATTTGTTGGAGCTCGGAAAAGAGGTGGCGTCTTTGGGCTTTTCCCTTGACCAAGCCTAAGCTGAGCTTCATCAGGTCAAGCTCGAACATGATCGTCTACGGGAAAAATGTAAGTTGATAGAGATTACCACTCGAGCGATGTTATCCGAGCAACCCCAAGAGTCTGTCACCATCGCACACCTTACCCTTAGGTCTTATGCAGCTATTTTAAGGGGTTATGTAACAAATAAGTAGCACCATGTTCTTGTACATTATTTTTTTTGTATATAATAATGAATATAATTTCTAGTCATTTTTGATACATTGTAATATGTTTTTAACGTACAAATGGTGTTTTTAGTAATTATTTAATTAAGAATTATATTTTATTGAATTAAAGGATTTTTGAATTAAATAATATTTTAGTAAAATATTATTATTAATATTAAATTAATTTTTATTAAATATAAATGATCTTATAATTTTATGAATGCAATTAAAATTTTTATTAAGGTTTGAAAGCCATTTCTGTCAAAACCCGTGAATTTTTTTTATAAATGTCGGTTTTTATTTTAAAAGTGAAAATTCACATATTTAGAAAATTATTTAGATAAAATAAATATTATTTTTGGAATCAGGACGTCGAAATTATCCAACGGTGAATTTTTCATAATTTTCTGAGACAGTCAAATTTTTGGGTAAAAATTAAATACCATTTAAATATATAATCTGTTTTATGACATCATAATGACCCAATGGTGATGTAATAAAATACCATAATACTTATGTTCGGTCAATATGTGTTTTATCAATAAAATAATGAGGTTTTGGTTTTGTTTGACTTACTTTTCAAAGCATTAATGGAGCCCTCAAGACTTATTCAACACTTTTCCTTTTTAAATTAATTTCCATGGGAGTGTGACTCACCTCCACATAAGCCACCCTAATTTCATAATATTTTCGGACCTTGGACTTGTAAAATATTGTTGTTTCTCTTTACTTTTCCAGAAACCATGGGCAAATACCATGGGATGGTCTGTGGTTTGGATTATTTTAATATAAGTGGTCCCAATCCTAAATAATAAAGAATTCTCTCACCTTTCCTATATAAACCCACCCAAGCTCCCACTTCCTCCTCACTAAAAGCCCTTGAAGTTCGTCCAACTTCTTCCCTACTCTCTCTAGAATCCTCTCAAGGTTCCCCAAGCTCCCAAGAAGCCTCTCACAAGCCTCTCTCTAGCCTTTGGAAGCACACTTCCAAGTAAGGGGTTTTCTTCCTTTCTCATTTTTGCCAATTTTCTTTAAGTTGTATTGCCATTTTAATTTCAATTATGAATGTTGGGGTATGGTTTCGCACCTCTCCCATACTGCCCTCTTATTGTTTGAATGATGGGAGACCCATTTCTCCCTCATTAAAAGCCTCCCATGTACACCCGTTACTATGCTGAAATTCCGAAAGGAACCTTTTTCTCCTCTTTTATATTTCAAGCAATACTTTTGTATCATGAATCTAAATTCCTTTTCAATTTTTGGTACATGTATCTATATGACCTTCTTACTGTCCATTACATGTAAATATGATGAGTAACCCCTTTATCTCTCATTAAAAGCCTCCCATGTACACCCGTTACTATGCCAAAATTCCGAAAGGAACCTTTTTCTCCTCTTTTATATTTCAAGCAATACTTTTGTATCATGAATCTAAATTCCTTTTAAATTGTTGGGACATGTATCTATATGACCTTCTTACTTTCCATTACATGTAAATATGATGAGGAACCCCTTTCTCTCTCATCAAACTTTTTTATGAATTCTTATGTCACGCTGTTACGCTGCCGAAATCACACCGATTTTCTAAGCCAATATCATTGTGTAGTGAATACCATGCCCATTTCTCCATCAAGGGTATTCACCTTTATGAACATTTACTTATTGATTATAAAGTCTCATGTATGAATTCCACATTCCTTTATCATGGAATAAATGATTATGTTTTATGAATCCATGTTTTATGATCCATGTGGCACACTTATGCATGAAATGAAATGTTTAAGAAGGGTGCGCCCTTTATAGCGCTCCAATGCATTGGGTAAAGTATAGTATCATGATACGTCATGTGCGATGAGTGTTGACTCATGCTAATTCAATTGCAATGAGGGTTTACTCGTGCTTCAAGTTCAATGAGGTTTTACTCATGCTCCATGTGCAATGAGCCTTGGCTCATGCTAATTCAATGTTAAGTGTTGTTGCCACATTTTCATGTTATGATTATCATGATTTATCATGCCTTTATGTTCATGTTTCTATTATGCTCTATTGATATGCCTATTTCCTAACATGTATTTCACTCCTCATGTTATTCATTGTTTACTCCCTTACTGGGCTTTATAGCTCACCCTTTTCTTATGCATGTCCTCAGGTTATCCCATTCAATGCTAAGTACGAAGGAATGTAGTGGTCATGTAAAGGAAGTATTCAATAAAGATGTTGTATTTCAAGTTTAATGTTTTTATGTAATGATCCTAAGCCCCAAAGACACTAAACCTCTCGATCTTCTTTGTTGTATCAAGTGAAGTTCTATGTAATAAAGCATGCTTAAGTTGTAATAAAAAGTAGGTTTGTCATATCAATAGTTTAAAAGGAATGAAGAAGAAGGGGAATGAGAATCACCTTAGTGATGAACTTTGATATGAGTAGTGATCCTCCTCTCATTACCATAATTTATTGTTTTTAGTCTGTGTATAACATTAAATTTGTGTGGAATGTTGAGTAAAACACAATATTATTGTTCTACACCTGCGTTGATGTTTAATGGTTATGTCCAACATATAATTTTATAGTGATTATTTCATTCTATGATAATGATTTATTATACTTAATGGTTAGTGGCTCAAAATTACACTATGGAATTGTAGGATTATCTAATTTTTATAAGGCTCTAGAAATTTTTCTCAATATTGAAATAAATTCTTGTTGTGGATGAGTTTCCAGAAGAGGGTGATGTGTGTTTACCAACAGTGAGAGGTACTGTCATTGTTATGTCCTATTTCATGACCGATGTATTTGAGACAGGTTCTTGAATCCCATTTTATCATCAATTTTTTATGATTTGTTGAAACATCCAATAGATATCATGTAGACTTTTTATATATTTAGAGAAACTATGATGGAATATAAATGATATAGGTATTTAGTGTTCCACTTATTCCTTATTGATATCTAACATTGGGTTTGTTTAAAATTCATCATTCTTGATCTAGAACAATTTTACCTAATATTTTCAATGGAATTGATTTTCACTCATATGGGTGAGGTTGATCGTTATCATTGGTATGTCTCACACTATATTGTCAAAGGGAGATCTTTTTTGTTTTTAAGAAACTAGCGTACGATTTCTGGTAATGTGGGACCACTCTGTCGGGATCTCAAGATTTTTCTAATTTTTATTTTAGGTGATCCTATTGATGTTTCTTATGTTATTAATCTCACAAGGTTTACATGTTTTTTCCTATTATATTTCAAGATGAATTATTTTACTTTCTTTCATAATGGGAGTTGGATTTTAAAACTGATTTGGTATTAGATATACTACCAATCTCGATTCCCTCTTTTCATATTTCACCTTCATTGATGGTAGAGCTTATGAATTAGTTGGACGATATGATAGATAGAGTTATTATTCACCCACATATATGCTCATGGGCTTCCAAAAATCTCTTTTCCAAGAAGGCATATGATTCACTTTAATTTTTCATGGAATATCATAATATGAACTTGCTTGTGGTTAAGAATAATTATCATTTTCCCATATGGATGATATTTTTGATAAGCTAATAGAGGAATGTGGTTTTCGAATATAATTATTTAGTTGGTTTATCATCACCTCATGGTTTAAAAGTCTTATTAACCAGATATAGATTTTAGAAATAAGTATAAAAAATAAGAATTTCTTATGCTGTTGATTGATGTCACTAATTCTCCAGGAGTTTTTTCAGATTAGATGAAATAAATATTTTATAAAAATATTAAAAATTTTGTGGCAGCGTTCATGAATGAAATTTTTATTTATTAATTATTTGATCATGTCAATGGGATCCATTTTAGGCTGGCATTGGAAATACTAAGGAGTAACTATCAAGAGGAATGAATACAAAATGTATTTTTTGGATATATAAAGTGACGTTCTCATTGCATGTGATTCATAAATGTTGATTATTAATTTATCATATGAATTAGAAGGATATATTTTCACAAAGGATCCATGAAACAAAATTAGAATTTGAGTATTTAGTGGTCTTTCTAGAAACTATCGATTGTTCATTAATAATATCCCGATTTTGGCATCACCATTGACAAATATTTCGAGGAAAGTGGTAAATTCCAATGGGATTTGAAATATTATCTTCTTTGAGTGAACTGAAATAGCATCTAACATGAGCTCTTATTCTTATCTTACCTGATCCATGTAAACAGTATCTGATATATTAATATGTTACTATTATAATTTTAGGTTTTATGCATATATATGATAACCATGTTATTATATATGGCTCTCATCAACTTCAACCAAATTTTTATATATACCTCTCTCATGATTTGGATCTTCCTACAGTTATGAAGGAACATAAATATTGGAAGCACTATATCATTTGGGAGAGGAGGAATTATTTTATAACCATAATAGTATGAGATATATATTTTCATTGAAATAAATGAAAATCACGAAATGGTGGTGGGAAAAATACCATCAGACTGATGGTTCTGGGTGTAGTAAAATAACTAAAAGGTCAGAGAAGTAATAATTTTTTGTAATGTTTGTTTCACAAAACCAAGACCATGGATCAAGAATGAAAATTTTATAATTAATTAATTTTATATTTTCCGAAATAAATACATGGGCTCAAAAACATTCATCATTGTTGAATATTGATTGTCTAAAAAGAACCTTTCAAATTACCTTAATTTCACTATGAGGATCCAAGGATAGAATCCCTCTAGTTGTGATCCACATGTGATTCTATGATGTCAATGAAACACCACTTGATCTCCATGTGCTATTGCAGGGATTCAAATGTCTTTTTTTGTTCATTATTGGTTGCTCAATTTTCGTTCTTGAAGAAATATCTTATTCACATGTTGTTACTGTGAGGGAGAGATAAGGAGGATTCGAGAGAGGATTGGTTATGCGCAATAATTCTCAATTATAAATTTTTGGATGATCTACACAATGGATATAACCTCATATTTATTGAGATGATATTGAAGTTGAAATATTATATAATTTTATACCACCCCTTGAATCACATTTATTACCTTTAATAAATCCTTTTTAACATAATATTAATTATATAATTATAATTTTGTTGTGAGTGCCAACTTGAAGAATTAAAGATATTATCTAACAGTTTTGTTATTTAATATTTTTCACTGAAATCTATCTTGCCACATTCTAAATCATCTTGTTTTTTAGCAACTGAATAACTAATTTATTTATAAATAAAGATTTTATTCAAAATATAGAGAATAAATTTTTATTAAAATATTAGATAAATATAATAAATATTTTATTCGCAAGTTGTAAAATAAATATTTATTTATTTTATATGATCAGTATAACATGGATAGAATTATTCCTTAGACTTTAGAATAATATTTATTCCTTTAATTAAACTCAAATATAATTTAATTAATATCAATATGAAAACATAGTGTATGAAACTCCCGGATTCATTTTCATTGTAAATAGGTTGGCTTGCCTAAAGTCAGAAATTACAGTCTGGAAATGGGATTTGGAACCTAAGAGAAAGAACATAATATTGCAACCTCCATGAAAACGTAATAAAGCTCATTGTGAAATATAATCCCTTTGATAAAATTTCACATCAAACAGGTTCCACATCTGTGTCACTAACCTATATGATTAACATATATTTCAATGACTATCTGATATAAACATGTCATTACACCGTGGACATGAAATTTAATGAGATGGTTCTATTATAATAAAATGGATGAGATATCATATTATATATAGAGGAAATGGAAAAATCTGTCCTTGAATTATATATTAATGATATGTCACTCATGATACACACAATGTATCCAAATTCACTATGAATTATTATTGTCACGGTTTTAAAAACACATCCATGAACACAAGTTGTAACATGAATTAATAATAATCAAATAGTATACAGAAAATCACAAATGACTTTAGATAGAATATCCAGTGACACAATAAAATGATGAATTCCTACTAAAGGGTTTATAATCATAATATCTCATCATGGAGATTACTAAGTGTAAACATCATGAGAAGAATCCTCATCTTCTTAAGCATACTCGCACCTAAAATTCTCTCTATTTTATCTTCCATCATAGTGTTTAATCCAACTGTGGAACATTATTTGAAAATATCATCATTTCAAATCAAAGTTCTCATCATAGCAGGGAACATATATGAAATATTCAATCCAACATATTCTATAGAATGTTATTACATTAAAGTCATGTAGAACAACAAACCATATTTAATTATATATTTAATTAATATCTAGTACATTGAATATATATGTAACTGATATAAAAATTGTTTTTTCCAAGACATCATCTCTAAGAAAAACATATACGAGACCCAACTACCTATGACCTTAAGACTTCTAGAGATATCATGGTATTCGTGTTCCAATTAAGTACATGCATGAGTCACGGGTTCTACAATATTGTTTTCCATGGAAATAATTATTAACACATCATCAAAAACCAGAGAAAAACCCCTCAAGAGATGATATATCTGATTTATGTTATCCTTACATTGATGTGAGCTTGGATATTTATCAAGAGCCATTGTCATAGTATTATCATAATTGAGTGTGATAGGATATTTATGACTAGATACTACATCAAGCACATAGATGAAGTTGGGAATCTAAACTACATATTTAGCTACCTCATAAGCCAAAATATACTCAGGCACTATTGTAGAATCTATAACAACACCCTTATTTTAACTTTTCTATATCAAAACACCTCCATTCAATGCGAAGATGTATCTCATTTATGGCTTCATGTCATCTTAATAAAATTTTGAAATAGAATTTTCATATACACTAATGAATAGTTTCTAATCTCTTATAAAATTAATAACAACTAATTTGTATTCTTTAGAGACTTGAGGATAGTCTTGAATTCACTCTAATGGAGGATACCTAGATCAGATTCATATCTTCTTTAAAAAATTAATGCACAGGGGAAATATATCCCAGTAAATAGAATAATATAACTAACTGACCAAATCACTGATGTGTATGGAATCCTTGATGTTTTGCTTCTTTCCACATGTGTCTGAGGGCACATTTTTTTAGAAATATTAATTCCATGTGATATTGGGGACAATCCCCTCTTGGATTGTTCCATTCTAATTCTCTTCAGTATCTTCTCAAAATATATACATTGAATTATGCTAAGAAACCTCTTGGATCTATCAGGGTGTATCTTGATATCAATAGTATATGATACATCATCCACGTCCGTCATAGGGAATTAATTATTCATCCATATATTAAAATATTGTAATATAATTATTTTATTTCCAATGACTAATATTTCAAAAACATATGATATTAGGAAAATTAATTCACTCCCTCTAAAACATTTATTGGTACATGGATCACATTCGTTCATTATGAAATGAAATTCGTTGTGGCCTCATCAAAATGAATGTTCCATGACCTGGATGCTTTCTTTAAACCATAAATAGATATTTGAAAATATCTTACATTATTGGAATCCTTTAGAGTTATAAACCCCTCGATCTATGATATATAGAAATATTCCTAAATGATCCCATTAAGAATCATTGTTTTTACATCCACTTTTAAAATCTTATAATCATGGAAACCTTTAAAGGAATGTAGAATTATGATGGATTTTATCATTGAAACTGGTGGAGCGGTTTCATCATAGTCAATGCCATGATGTTAAGCCTTTTGAATCTATTCATTATTTATAGGTAATATCTATTGTATCATTATACAAGATGTATACTGATTAGAATTTATGGAATATATTCTAGATGGACTAATATAAGAGGGGGAGAAATATAGGTTTAAAAATGTTAAATTTTAACCCTAAAATGATATTTTTTAACAAGGTTAGTTAAAGCGCATTCACAATAAATATTAATTATTTAAAGGGTAATTGGACTTGTCCCTTGGGTCCGATTATGAAGATATCAAAATCAAGTGGATTTTGATATGTAGGTTCAAAATTCAAAATAAAAAAATTATTCTATTTTAACAACATATAGAATCATAATCATAGTTCAATCAAATTGATTGTAAAAATTATTTAATTATAGTATACAAAATAATATCACAATCATGAAGGTTATGATATATTATCATAACATGGAAAGTATCGTAATCATGATTTATTATCATAACATAATTCAGAATATAAAATCACATATAAAATGTATCACTTTCCGATTACAAAAATCAAAAAAAAATGTAAACATGATGAAAATAATAAATAATAAAGATTACACTTCCTTAAACCCAAAGAGAAGCGTATCTTATAACCAAGGATAGAGGTCCCCAATTTTATACCTACAAGAAATTCCTCCTTTCCCTTACTTGGTAAGGGCCTAGATATGATGATCGGTATATCTAGTTATAACCTCATGACCTAGATATGATGATCAAATTCTATGAAAATATACCCATATAGCCTCAATATGATGATCAGATCTATATTTCGTTCCCCATAGGGCCTCTATCAATTCGGTGATTGATGTCAATGTCTTCCTGACCTTGGATTCCCTAGACCATATCAACACAATCAAAACACCCATTGAAATTAAATTTTTTTTGGAGACAACCTTACAAGGTTTCCATATAAAGGACTATCTCAAAAGTTGTACAAATGACTAAGAAGAAGTTGATAAAACTTTTTAGACAGTAGAAAATTTATGAGTGATGTGAAATCATTAACTTAAAACTCTTAAAATGACTCGGTATTTATAGGCAACTCTTCCAACAGTCATATTTTATCCAATATTCATATTTTATTTGATTTTGTTTCAAAGAATTTGAAAATTATCACTTCAATGACAATATCACAATCAAATGATTGAAGTCGTTTATTAATATACCATTACCGTGTAAAATAAAATTTTACATTATAATAAAATAGTTTTCCATATGAAATTTAAACCTATGTCAATCTGATTTATTTTTATATAAATATAATTATGATTAACTTTCTCGATATGAATACAATTTTTTATGATTTTGAATAACAATATGTTTAAATGTATTATGTTAGGAAATACAAGATAATATTTTTCATAATAGAACTGATAATATTAGTCCGATTATTTTTCATTTCATACTCATTGAAATAATCATAATAAAGAGTGTTAGATTGAGTCATCAAATAAATTATAGCTATTTCTATGTATGGTAGAAGTATATTTTTTCTACAAATAAATTATAAAAATAAATTATATATAAAAGAATTAGATATCAATGATTGAAAGAAATAATTTATTATTTCTAAAACAAAAGAAATAGAAAATTCATAATGAAAAAGTTGACTTAACAATATCCCCCTTTTTGGAATGAACAATACCCCAAGATTCAAATAACAATTAACATTCAAATTCATTAGTACATTGTCTTTTAGTAACATCATATTATGAATTGTTAAATAAAAACTAATCTTCACCTGAGTTTTAAAAATATTCTCAAAAATTAATACGAATACCCCCCCCCCTTAGTATAAGAACTCCTCATAATGATCTTAGTATATTTGTTTAAATATTTTCTCTCTACCTTACATAAAAATATCCTTTATTATATACAATGTTCCAACTTTTTTATTTTCAATAAAATAATGGTAAAATGTCTTGAAATGCATTAAAAGGATTATAGAAAGAATTATATGAAAAAAATGAAACATCTATTAATTCACAAAAATAATTAAAGAATAATAAAACATTTGGAATTGCGAAAAAAATCAAAAAAACTTATTTTAATTAGAATAATAGTTAATTCATTCTATTAGGGAAAAAAATTTCAAAAATAAAATATAGTTATAGTTAAGAGTGAAAACTATTCTATTCTTTCTTGTGCATGGATCTCAAAATTGTCATTTACTTCTTGTCGTCCGTCTTATCTTCTTATAGTTTACCAGTTATCTATTCATGAGACTGGTTTTTCTCTTCCATACCTGGGAACCATTCCTCATCAATTAAAATAATTTCATATTGAATATTAATATTTTTTTCTTGCATATGATGCCTATGAGAAAACTAATTATTCTGGCTATTGACATAATCATTTTGATTTTTGAGTATTCTGATAAGATCATAAAAATAAATCAACTTCATATTCAAATCGTTTATAGTTTTGTATGAATGTGATTTTAATTCTAATATTTCTATACAATGATTACTATATCTTCAATATTATTTCATAAGATATTGAAGGCATATACAAATTCCTCTATGTGCTTCATTAATTACTTAATAGATTGATCTTACACAATGATATCAACATCAACAATGTTGGTCTATTTGAAAACTTTTTTTTTATTTTTTATGGTCATGAAAACTTTCCAAAAGTATTTTTATTTCATCCTTATTAAATATAACTCTATCTGTTAAAATTTTAACTGATTTTTATTTGTGAAATATATTATTGTGGAATAAATCAATCTTTTCTTCTAGTCTTGAAATGTAAGGAATTTTTTCTTCATGTATCTATAAATCATGATAAATATAATTATATCCTTCATATATGATTGTATACAATAAATCCGATTTTTCATTTGTGGTAAAATTTGGATGATTTTTTGACTTCCACTAGTTTTCTTTTTCTAATGTCAACATTCTTTAACACTGATTTCTCAATTATTTTTTCATCCTCATTTCAATCAGAAATCTCATTGCTATAAAAATTGTAATCAAAACCTTTTCCAACATTTGTATTTTTGTAATGATCATGTTTATCCTTTTTGGATGAGTATTGAGCTTCTTGAATAGATAGGTACTATTTTTTCTCTGATCTTTTTGATTTTTTAATATACTAAATAAGGAAATTATGTAGAAAATTTTTATAATTTATTAAATAAATATTACTATATAAGAGATCTTATTTATCTACATTTGGTTTTTCTTCTACTTACCTTCTTCCTTTTCTTATTCTTTTTATTCATACTCTCCTATTTAAATTTACATAATATCTTCTTCCAAAGCATCACATTATTTTTCATTATATCAATTCCTATAGAACATTCTTGTAATTATTTGATATATTAATCAATGCGTTATTCTGTTGATCTTAAATCACTTTTCTCAAAAAGAACTGATTCATTATCTACATCAATAGCTTCTTCCAATTTATATAATAGAGGGAACATCAACATTGATTTGATTATTTTCTAGAAAAGGAAATCCAACATATATATTTGTAAAAATATATTTACATAATAAACCTATACTCATTTTACCATGAAATTATCTAAAGTTACACTTTAAAGTTTCTTCGTTTGCTTCTTTTCCCTAGTCACTTTTATTTTGTTTTGATGACATGAATTTTTATAGATAATTATTCAACAGTGTAATTTCTGAACTAAGTATCATTACTTCATTTATTCTCTTTTCTTTTATCATTATGTAGAAAAATAATATAAGAAATTAATATTATTATTAATATTTTTTGTGTGAATAGAAATATCGTTCCTATTATTATCAATATTAGGGGATTTCTTTAAAATAGAAGATGGTTGTTCTTCTGATGTAGACATTAGGGTATTCATTAAAAATATTCCAATTTAGAATAAAAGTAACACTACATATGTTTCATTATTTCATCACATATGATCAAAAATTTTCCTCTAACATACATGGATTTTTTTGCAATGTTTATCTATTTCATACTTTCTTCAATCATCTTTCTTATCAACGATGAAAAAAATATAATCTAATACTTGATTGAATGGGATTTTATATTAATGATTTTCAGAAGAACAATACCAGCTGAATTGATTTTCTTCATGTTAACTAGGGAATCCAAAATAATGAAATCAAATACTTTAAGAGTATCTCTACATCCATTTCATGGAATTATGAACCCTTAAATCCAAATGGATAGAAATCTATGATCTATAATATGATGTGTATCTTTTCATGGTTCATCATTTGAGGTATTTTTAAATAATTACTTTTCTGATAATTTTATTTTTAAATGTACCTTTGGAATCAGGTAGTTTATGACATATGAGAAAAGAATCTCATTCCCCTGAAATTCCTAAAAATCATGCAGCTACACTATATGAAATCTTGTAGCTTTTATTATAGATTCATAATGTGAATATATCATTTTAATTTTTCTCAATTTAATATATTGTGGCATAAAAATATATAACCAGATCTAAGTGAATAAAATTGTAATATATATTTGATTGTTCAAGATATAATGAATTCCATCCATGGAAATCATGTAACCTCCTATGATATAAATCATTGATTTCATAAAAATTATTCACTAATATCCATTCTTGAAAAATGTATCATTTGTTGTAATCCATATCATGTGTCATTGTATTGGTACATGATAAGAGAGATTTTTTAATTTATGAAAATTCTACACTAAAATAATTATACACACCATCAGTTCTTGGAAAAACGTTTTAGATAGATGATGTGGCACGCGAGAGATGGGGGCCACCTTAAATTAGAATTTTAGTTGATTATTTTTCTTCCTAAAATATCGGATGACGGAGATTCAATTTGATTGATCCAATGGCTAGTATGTTAATGGAAAATATATTTTTGTGGAATTTAAAATCTTGAGGTTTTATAATTTTTTTCGTAATTGTTTAATAGGATGGAAAAGTAAAAAAATTATGAAAGATTTTTCTAATAACAATAAGGATAAACAAGTCATAATAGAATTTTTTTAATATATAAAATAAATAATAATATATTTCATTGATGAATCATTGGTATTATAATTTTTTCATCTTGGATTTATAATATAACAGATTACAATAGTTTTAGAATTAAAAACAAAAAGATTAAAATTAATGTGATTTTGAAAAAAACATAAAAGAAAACCTAATTACGAATAATTTACAATTTTTTTTGAAGAAAAATCAAGTGCAAAAAAATTGATTTCTATGTCTAGAAAAATAATTTAATTTTTGTTTATTGAATTCCTTTTTGAGAGAAAAAATTGGGTCTGGAAAACTCATCATGATAAAGGATTAAAAAACTAATGTTTAAAAAAAATATTTTTAAAAATGATAAACATATATACTAACCTATGAAAATGATTAATGTAATGTAAAAATATAATTAATAGAAGAATTAAATATGAATAAATAATTTACGTCGATAATTTCTATCATAGGTTGAGTGTATTCAAATGAATCTGATGTTAATGGTTTTGTAACAATATTATTAAGTAGTTCTTGTGTTCCGAGGAATTATAAAATCTATTGTCCCTAAAATGTGTGATACCTAAAAAATTTATGCATAATATATAACATGTGATGGATGCATTGGATTTTTACATCAGGAAATGGAAAAAGTGATATCATATAGTATTTTAGTTTTAGTAAAAATCATACCATAACTAGTGAGTGTTTTTTGTATCTAAAAAATTTGATCACTTGAACATCTAGCTACCACATATTAATAATCGTTAGTGGAAAGTGATACTGAGTGTTTTTTCATACAATAAAATGAAAATAATGAGTCTCATATCAACTAAAAATTTCATGAGGTAATTTTTCTACCCCTTATAAAACCATAGAAGTAAGAATTTGATAAATAATTGAGTTCAAAAAACTTGTAGAATAATAGGAATTTCCTAGACCCATAGTTCACATAAGATAAGGAAATATTCATTTTAATAATATAATATAGTATTCCTTTGGATATTCTTGATATCAATTAAATTAGAATACAATATCTATTAGGTCTGGTTGACTTTCGGTCAAGTATAGTGAACATCCCATCATACCTCTAGAATTTATTTGATCAACTGGTTTTCCATCTTCATCATGATAAAGTGTATTTGAGGTATCGATAGGAACTATAATACTTTTTCTGTTATTATATATTTTATTTTTAAGAAGATATTTTTTATAATTATTTTGGCATATAAAAGTTCCTTATGGTTTTTGAGAAAGTATGAAACCTAAAATATATGTTAACTCGAACAACATATTCATCTCAAACACAAATTTCATAAGATCCAAAAATGAATCTATTAAATATTGTTGAGTTGATCCAAATATAAGGCTGTAAATTTATATTTTTATAATAATAATTTTTTGTCAACTTTATTTACAAAATTATTCAGATATTATGTTCCATAAACATTATTGTTCTGTAACATAAATCATGTTAATCTATCATACTACACTCTAATTATTTTTTATGTCTGTATAAATCTATGGTATTTTTATAAATGTATTTAAGAATTTTTATATCTTCAAAACGTGGATTTTTTTCAATAAAAACATACTCTTGTACATAATAATTAAGGAAATCATAGTTCATATACATTTGAAAAAAAATATTAAAATTTTAGAATGTTATAAAAAATACTAGAATTTTTATATATTTACATCTAGATACCAGAGAATAGGATTCTTAATAATCTATTCCATGTTTTTCATTCTAACCATTAGAAATAAGTCTTTATTTATTTATAATAATTATTCCATTATCATCACATTTATTCTGAAGATCCCATTTTACTGAACTTATTGAAGTTTCTTTAGGTAATTCATCCATGTTCTAGACATTTATCCTCTCAAATTAATTTAGATAACCTTGAATAGACTTTATCCAATATTCATAACCTTAAAACCCATAATGTAATTTATTTCAAATTGTGAATGAAAATTATAGTGTTATACTTCCTTTTTAATGAAATTATAGTCCTACCAGGTTCATCAACATCTCATATGATACCTTCATTAGGATGATTCCAAAGAAACAACTGATTTCATGAGTTATTTTAAACATGTTAAAAAATAAGGATGAAATTATTCTTTATTAAATTTTTTAGAATTTTTTTTATGATTTTTCATAATAGAATAATTTTCTGATAATTGTTGGGAAGGAGTTTTTGAAAACAAATATGACATTGTCGAGTGGTTTTTTTTAAAGGAATCAGTTTCATAAAAATTAACATCTTCTATTTCCTCACCATTACAATAAATTTTATTAAAAACTACATATTTTTTAGAAGTAGTGGAATAACAAAAAAATATTCCTTTATTGGATTATGGTGAATAATGTTTTGAAATTATATTTTGTATTCATAATGGAATAATTCCATCCCAATATTATGAAATATGAATCATATGGTTTTCAATTTATCAACAATTTATAAGGGTTTTTTTAATAAATAGTCTTATTAAAAATCATTTTATACTATAATATGAAGTACTAACTGCATCACCCCAAAAAAATATTAGAAATTGAGTATTAATTCAATATGGTTCTTGTTCTTTAATAAGTAATACGATTTTATCTTTCAGAAACACCAGTTTTATGAGGAGTTCTAGGATCGTAAATTTTTTTTCTATTCTATTAATTCTAAAAAATGTTTCAAAATTAGAATTAACAAATTCTCCACCATGATCACTATGAATAGTTACCATGTAAAGTATTTTCTCATTTATGAAATTTTATAAAAAGGTTTTAAACTAAATGATTTCTTCATATTTCTTTATTCGAAAATAGACCCATATATATATAATGTAATAATAAACCAAACAAATATAGTATAACCACAAACAATTCCAATTTAAATATTACAAAAAAAGATGCATGTTCACTAAATATAAAGCATTATATGTTGAAACTTTACTTATAGATTTAAAACATGACATATGTTTCTTTCCATATTGATAGAGGTCAAAAAAATTTGAAGAATCAAACATTAGATCTGGTAGATCTATAAAATTTCTGTCATTAGTTAATTTACAAAAGTGTCTATAGATACAGTGTCCTAACCTTCTATTCAATGATAAATATTGATCTTCCATTAAACTAAGAAAATGTATGTCTTTCCTTTAATGGTATTCTATGTTATATATGTAAACATTCTCATGCCGATTTATATAAAGAACATATTAATCCTTGGAATCATGTACTATAAATTTATCATTTCTAAAATTTGCAAGGTAACCATCATCACATAATTAAATTATTAATATATGGTTTTTAAGACCTTCAACAAAAAAGCATTAGAAATAAAAGATTTACCAATTATAACAGTATAACCATTACCGATAATCACTCCTTGATAAATATGTCTAAAGGTCAATTTCCACCATTAATCATGATAATATTTTGAAAGAAATTATTTTTATCAGTTATATGATAGGAATAAACACTATTCAGGCACCAAATATTATTATTTTTGGAAATTCCTTTGTTTTCCTAAAAGAACAAAACAATTAGAATTTCAAAACCTAATCCTTCTTGGGTCCAAAAAAGTTAAAAAAAAATTAAAATTTAATAATCCACATTTGTTTTGGAAAATGGTATTCATGAAACCATAAGGATTCAACTTTCTTTAAAGAATCATTTTACCCTAGTGACCTCCACATTGACATTTGTTACACAATGTTTCAATTTTAGGCACAATGAAACTCTTAAAAAAACATGTTTTCTAAGAGTATATACCATTCCTAAACTTGTATGATGTGGATATATTTGTTTATAAATTTTATCAAAACCTCATTTAACTACATTAATTTTTTATAAAAAGAAATTAGTGGAGGGATTTAGTAATTTAGTTTTAAAACTAAATTCTTATCCACTTCTATATTAGTTTCTGAATTGAGGTTCTCAAAAATAGTTTTCAAAATATCCTTTTATGTAATTACTTTTTATAAATCCTTAGAAAATAATATATTTTATAAATTATATTTTTTCAATATATTTTGATAAATCAAATATTTTATTTGGAAAAATATTAATTCATGAATCAACTTTTTCATATTTTTCATTAGCCTTATCATGTTTTATACAAACATTATAATTTTTATTTTCTAAAACCATTACAAAAAGATAATATTCTTCATATGATGGTGAATTATTATAATAAATTCCTAAGGAGGACTTTTTATCCAAAAATATAGAACTATTCACTTCAAGACTATTTCCATTTAAGGAAATATTAGTTAAGATTCAGTTGTGTGTACATTTTATATGAAGCATTGATTTTAAATAGGTAATATAGCTAGTAGAACTATATTATGTGGATCTAGACATTCAATATCTAAGGAATTTTTGGAAGAATCACCTCCACTGGTACTATAAGTGTCAGTATCTTTGAGATCATTCATGATTCTTGAATTATAAAACTGTTTCTTGTTCCTATCAGAAAGTATATCCTTCTTTTATTTCATTTCAACATGGGAATGTCAGGATGATTATGTCTAGCCCCTTTTAACTCATAAAAAGTAACATAGGAATATTTTATTTCATTCCTGTCATTTTTAAATTTGTTATAATGATATTGGAATTGTTTTAACAACTATCTTATTCATTCTTCATGTAATATTACCAATTTCGAAATAAAAATATTTAGAATTACTCAAATCAGTTTGAACAATTAATGTTTTTGTTTTTGGAATAATTATACAGTTTTTTAAGAGTATAATGATTTATTAGATTTTGTGTAATTATAAAATGAACTCCACATTTTTTATTCCTTTTATTCTCATTGTCTCTTTTTCCCTTCCCCTCATACAGTATAATGGTTCCAAATAAATAATCAAGATTTCAATTTTTATCTTCTCTGATTCATCAACAAGAGTTCTCATAGATTCCCATATATTGGCCATGATATCAATTATCTTTTCAACAATGATTTCATCATCTATTCATTTCTATCTAATATATTTTAGACTATTGAATACTGTCATTAAAAAAATTTTACCTTTAAAATAGGTTCACCAAAAAGAAAATTCAAATGTTTGATAGTTGTCTCTAGGAATTGATATTTCAAGTTCAAAAAACATTTGATGTTCCAAAATGAGTAATCTCTAGATTCTTCAGCATAATGTTTGTTTCATCACAAGAAGAAATGAGACTGTAAATTATTATTTTCAGAGAACATAGTAATGTATTTGCAACTCTAAAGATTAATTGATACTCTTGCTTTTTTAGATTTGTAAAATAAGTAATATCCTGGCTATAGATCACATAATTTATAGTCATCATTAAAAAACATTCAACTGCATTATTTATAAAAAATTTATTGATTTTATATCCAAAATACCCAAAATTATTATAATAAAAAATTGTCCATCTATTCAGATTGATATATTCAACAGACCTGACAGTTAATCCTTTCATCATTCAAAAATAGTTTTTTTCACAATACATGTTTCTATAGAAAATATTTCTAAACCCAAAGTTAATAACCAAATTAAAATAATCATAATATTGTAAATAATATAATATATCATGATGTATTTGAGTAGTGTAATCCTGCTCTGATATCAATTGTTATATCTATATATATGAAGATTAATTATTAGGATCAAAATAATGTATTCTATATGGGATAATACAAGAGGGGGTGAATTGTAGCTATAAAAACATTCATTTTTAACCTTAAATGGAACATAGTTAAAAAGGTTAAAAAATCATATCCACAAAAACTCTTTGGTATCTAAATGGTAATCAGACAAGGTATCTTGTTCTGATAATAAAAATATCATCATCAAGTAGATTTCAATATGTATTTTCATAGGTCGTAATGAAAAAATATGACTCTATCTTAATATCTTATAGAATCATAATCCATGTTTAATCATATTCACAATAGAAAATGATTTTATTAGAGTATACACAATAACAACTTAAGGATGAAGGATATGATTTATCAGAGTAGTATGAAAAGTATCATAATGAAGATTCATTATGATCACAGAATTCAAAAAAGAAACGTGAATACAAAATGTATCACTTTTCAATTACATGCAGAAAAAGTATAAAAACATATAGAAAACAAGAAATAAAAAAATATTACAGATATTTTAATGGAAATATAATGGTATACTATAACATATAATAGAGGACCATTATTTTATACTTACAAGATTGTTTCTCTTTACCTTTCCATGGATGGCCTTCGATATGATGATCAGTCTTTCTTGTTATCCCCACAATCCACAGATATTATAATCATATTTTTTCAAACTATACATATGTTCCCTGAATACTAAGATCAGTTATTTCTTTTTATCCTTACAAGCCACTGATCAATATAGTTATCGGTATATCTATATTCATAACCACAGAATCCCTCGATTGTATTCATACATAAGAATGAACAACGAAATTACAAAAATAAAATTTTTGGAGACAAGTTGACATGGTTTCCTTAATATGTACATTCCCTAAAGTAATAAAATATATTAATTACAAAATGGCCACACTTTTTTAGAATTTATAAATTTGAAAAGATAAATGGAATAAATCACTTTAAACACTTCAAATGTCCATGTATTTATAGGAAACCTTACAATAATCAAATTCTCTCCAAAGATCATATTTTCATTGTTTTTTTGAATCATCTTGGACAAACTTGTTCTTCAATATCTATGTCATAACAGAATGTTTAACATTATTTATTAATCAATAATTAAAGTGTAAAATAAAATGTTCTAGTACAATAAAATAGTTTTCTATATTAATGGATTAATCATAAGTCAATACCATTTATATCTCTATATATATCATTACGATGGTCTTTCTAGATATGAATATGATGTTTTATCTATTCCAATATATATCTACATAATATAATAGAAGTATTAAATTCAAAGCATAATCTTTTATAATAGAATTTATAAGATAAATCAGATATTTTTTATTTCAAACTCATTATGATAATCATAATTAAGAGGGATAGTTTCAGTATTAGAATACGTTAGATCTATTTATAAGTATGGTAAATTTATTTTGTTTTTACAAAATATTCCAAAAAAACATTAGAAATAAAATAACTAGTAATAAAATATTTAAAGATTGAGTTTTCTATTTTCTAATACAAAATAATGGAAAATTAATAAAGAAAAATTGACTTAACATTGACTTTTCCTTCCATGTCTAGTTTCTTTTTTAATATCTATTTTCAACCAACAAGCATTACATATACCCGAGCTTATACCAAAATAGATACATGACTTTGGTACATGGAATAAATTTAAAAAATTATGGCTTCATGTCACATGGAAACATATGTTCCACATACTGCTTCCATATGGGTTAAAGGATCATTATAATCAACTAATAATAATTCACCATCCTCAATGAATAAAAAACTATATCATTCATTATCTCTAACATCTCTTGTTCTCTTATGAAATAATTGTGTCTTTGTAACATCTTCTTTTTTTACTTAGGGTTTTATGGAATTGTTTAATGTTCCAACTCATGTATGTCTTCATCTTTGACATAACCTATGTCTATCTTGCTCCCACTGTCTATATTATAGATTATATCATACTTAATAAATTTGGAACATCATTCAACCCAAAAAAAATTTTTGAATGAATTTATAAGTAGTATCCCTTTGTTACTTTTGGATATCATAAAAACGTAAACATTTTGTCCCAATGTACATGATTATTTTCTTAAGAGGATATACAAAATGCTTCGCAACCCCACAGATCTATGTTATACAACACTAGATTTTATCCATTATATAATTATTATGGTATACTATCAATTACCTTAATTGGAACTTAGTTTAGTATGTATTCTATTGTTTTTAATGAATCTCCCCAAATGGATAATGGAATAATCATATGATTCAAAATTGATCTCAAAATTTACAAAAAGGTGTGGATCATCCTTTAGTGTACACAATTCCATTGAGTCATATAATAATGAGTATTTTGGGTTAAAATCCCAAAATACAATAAATAAAAAATGAAGTCTGAATTAAATTATTCTCTTCTACTGTCTGAGCAAAGATTCATAATCTTTTTACCAATATCGTTGTCAACTTCATTCTTATATTCCTTTAATTTATCAAAATAGTTTTAAATATAACTCATTATGTAGACATATACATATCTAATAAAATCATCATTAAATATTATAAATTATGATTACCCACCAATTTCTTCATTACAAAGTGGTCTACGCACATTGGTATGAACCAATTGAAGAAGCTATGTAGTCCTTTAATATTTCCCACAAAATGGTGGATTAACCATTTTTTATTATTAACTTGTGTGACATTAACCAAGTGGTTTAATTCAAATTAATATAAATATCCATCTATATGTTATTGAGTAACATGATTTTCATTTACATAACATATCCAATTATTCCATTATTAGGTGTGGTGTGAGTCATGTGAAGGGACTTCGATGTCATTTTCCAATATTTGGTTCTTGTTATCCAAAACATAAACACTTTTATTTAAAATATATTTACCATTAAAAATGATATCATTATAGAATAATCCACATTTATTCCCAAATTTGAATATAAATCCTTCTATATCATTTCATGATTTATAAATAATGTTTTTGGTAACATAAGGAAAATAATAAAAAAATTAAAATTAACATCATTCTAGTCAAAAACGTGATGTGGTAGACCTTGATATCTAAAGATGATATTTTAACATTGTCTGTTACACAATTATCTACTTATCCTTGGCCAATATTTTTTTTAATCTACATGGTTTATGTAGTTGATAACGTATGTTATCATCACCAGCTATATCTAATTCCAAATGATTAGAAACAAATAAATTGGAATCGATAAAAACACACCAAATTATTCCACATTATTCTTTGTCTAGGGAATTTTTTCCCCATGTGTCCCCTCTTGCCACATGTGAAACAGATAATATCATTTTCCCTTTTTGGCCCCTTGACCTTTCTCTTCATTGAAGGAAATGAATAATATGTGTGGTTAATGATATTTTCTTCTCCTTTATGATTTTTAGCATAAGGATTGATGATTTATCATTTGTTATATCATTATCTAATTTCCCATGAAGATTATGAATATTTTGTAGAGTCTTCTCGATGATGATAATATTAAATTGCACAATAAATCTGGAGATTCTCTAAGGGATTAATGCAATAATGAGGTTGGTTCCCAATTCATCAGGAAATTTAAACCATAGAACATATAAGAATATAATGTATCTAATTATTTTTACTATGTGAGGAATAGATTGGGATCCCTAACAATGATTTCTCATAACGAGTCCCTTGGATATCTCATATTATTCTTGTCTAGCACACTCAATCGAAAGACCATGTTGTAGATCATTCATACTATTTAGATCCATTGATTATTTATAATTTTTTATTTAACTGGACTTTTATGAAAGTGTTAATCATTGAACAAAAACAATGTATATGAATTTGTTTTCATATATAATGAATTTTTCACCACTCAACTCTTTAGCAGGTGGATATGGAATTGTGGATTCTAGCATCAAGGATTTCGGTTCATGGTGTAGCACATCCTGAAGGATTATAATCTACATCTAGAAGTCACTGTCAGTTAGGAGATTATATTTCTCCAATATTGATCTTAGGTACAGAGTATATGATAAATTTTAAATTTAATCTAAAATTACTAATGGAATATTTTTTGTACATTTCATGATTAAAAAATAAATAAGATATAAAAAATTTAATGTTTATTTATTCATTTATTAATTATCCCACTATATTTTCATGTATCAATAACCATCGCCATTGGAATCATAATGTATACGTACATTTACATTCTAGTGTAAATAATCACCATTAATTTTCTTAATGATCTAGACATTAGCTCTAAAAACAATAATAATGTAATTAGTTAGGAATTCTTGCAAAATAAATACATGGAGATCCTTTATCCATTGAAAGGATTCCCCAATCCAAAAATCCTAACTTGTATTTACTCAAAACATGCATCCAAATATTAATTCAAGATAATTATGAATCTCATCACAATATTGTTTTTATAAAAACAAAATTATCTTGATAACTCCTCAATAAAAGAAATTGTCCATACATGGGCCATTTACTAAACATAGTTCTATGGTTTCATTACCAATAAAGTAATGGAAGCCTCAATCTGTCATAAAATTTAATCTAGTTATCTTAATTTAATATGAATGAATTTTTTATTGTTTTATCATTTACACATCTCGTTAATATTATGTGAATGATACTTAATTAATTAGAAATGTTGGATAAAAAATTTATTCATAATTCATTTATATAATTATTTAATTTTTACATTAATTCATTTATTTATGTGATCATGACCTTGAAACCAAAAAATAAATAATTTCATACATATAATTAATTTATTAAATAAATTACTCATTCATGATCTTTATGCAATGGTTGATTTAATTTTAGGGCATTAAATCAACCTTTGACCATGGGGAAATGACTCTTATTTCTAGTCTGGTCATGAGTTACATCTTTTTAGATATCTACCCATGTATCACCTGGGATGGCATCATTATAGTTACATAATTAACCACCTCCACACACCATGGTATGATCCATTAAATTCAAATATTTCTCACTCACAATCAGGTGAGGGGAACTAAATTATTGGTTAAAGGAGATTACATAAATATATTTGGACATGTTGGTCTAACATAATAATAGACAGAGGGATTTCCTGTAGGAAATCATTTAATTTCATATATAGTAATTGAAAACATATAAATTAAATTAAATTAAAACATTCAACACATAAAAATGTCTTGGTCAAGCTCATGATTATTCATAAATGCAACAAATACACAAATTAAATTGAAAACAAATTTTTTTTAATATATTATTTTTTTATTTCAGATAAAATCACTTATATTAATTAATTAATTAATTTCCATTCATCTTTAATGATCATACAATAATATTTTGAGATACAAATAATTAATGGAATTAACTGTAAATAAAAATTATAGCTAATAATTAAAAATTAATTATAATAAATTAATTAATCATTTAAAAATCATGTAAACAACTATTAAATTTTAAATAACACAATGGAATTCCATTCAATAAAATAAGGTTTTAATTATACAATTTTAAAATTTAATGTAATTGTAAAATTTTCCATTAATGGGATACAACATGGGTTTTATAGATAGCTACATTCCATGTACCTCATTTGTCGTATATCTAAGTCATATATATGTTGCTTTAGCATGTTTAATCAGACAGACCACATTGTGTGTACATGCTACCTACACTCTCTGTATCAGCTTTTCATGTGACAGGTTATCCGGATCAACATGTGATTTGTATGAAAATCTCAAAAATTAAATTATTATTTTATGGATATAGATAAAAAGTTCATGGGAATATGGTGTGTTATTCAGATTTATGTCTAGTAAATTAGTTTTTCTAGCCATATATTTGGCACATCATGATGGAATATTCTATCATTTTTTATTTTTTTTCTTAAACCATTAACAAAATGAAACACTAAATGACCATGATTTATATTCCAAAAACATGTAAATTCAAATCGAATTAATGAGTGAATTATTTAAATGAAAATCTTACCAAAAATTCACATTGTTCAATAATAAAATAAATAATTATCATTTTATACTTGATTTCTTTGATAACACTTGATGGTTCTCGGAAAAGAAGAAGTCTACAGAGGTGGGAGATATATTAAAATTTCTCTTAATAATTATTTCCAAAAACCAAGAGTGGCAATAATACATATCAAATTTATGATTATTTATTATATATTTGAATAAATACATATTAGTAACATTCTTTGTTAGTGAATGTTGATCATCTAAAAATACCATTTTATATTACATTCATTTTTCTCTCTGGTTTCAAGGATACAATCCCCCTAGTGGTGATCCAGACATGCTCCTCTAATATTTGAGAAAAACTAATCAATCATTCGTTGCTAGCATGGTTTGTAGAATGTCATGTATTTTTCATTCTTGATAACTCAATATTTGGTCTTGAAGAAAAATCACCTTCACTTCTTGTTCATGAGAGGGAGTGTGAATGTGGAGTTGAGAGAGAATTCATTATGCACAACAATTCTGTATTCTCAGTTTTGGATGCTCTACACAATAGAAATTTCCACCTATTTATGGAGAGGGATGTATGTTAAAATATTAATTAATTTGATACAAGAACATAAATAAAAAATATTAATTTTAATCAATCCCATTAAGAATAATAATAATTATTTAATTATTATTTTTTAGTGTATGCCAACATTCACAATAACAAATTTTATATAACTCTCTTGTTAATTATTAATTATCACCAGACATGATCTTGGTTCATTGAAACTTCTATATCATTTATTGAACAAATAGATAAATATTTTATCCATAAAGACATATTTTATTCACAATCAATCTAATAAAAATTTATAATGATATTCACTAAATAAAATAAATTTTTTATTCACAAGTGGAAAAATAAATATTTATTTAAATTATTCCATCAACATAACATGAATAAATTTATTCATCGTACTTGTGAATAATATTTATTCAATTCATTAAACAAAAATATAAATTAATTGAGGTCATGATAAACACTTTCTGTGTGACCCACTTGGATTATTTCTCATTTGCAATTGGTGGGAAATACATAAGTACGAGATTATTACCTAGCAACTGTTAAATTCTCCCATGAGAATGAACATCATGTTTCAAGGTTGATAACCTCATCTGAAATCTCAATGTGTAATATAATTTCATTCTCACAATATCAAATCAAGAAGGCTTCACATCAGTGTCACCATGTTATATGCTTGATATGTCTTTCATTGACTATATAAACTAAACACATTTTAACACCCTGGACATGGAATTTAATATGATGGTTCATATTTTGATATAGGGTCTGAGATATCAACTTCCATAAAGATGTAATGGAAAAAATCCTCCCATGACTTATTAATTATTGAAATGTCACTCAAGACACACCCAACATATCCACTTTTTTCATAAATAGTTATCATTATGGATTGTGAAATACATATATGAAAATGAGATGTTACATACAATAAAAATATTCATTATGTATAAGGACCATCACACATTTCTCATAGATTGGAATATCTTATGACACCTGCACATGGGGAATTCCTACTACTGGTTCTAATATCATAATCACTCATCTAAGAGATTACCAATTGTAAACATCATTAGAAGTTGTTTCAACTGTTATGAGTAGTGACACCTGGAACTCTATGTAATATGTATCCCATTATAGAGTGTTATCCAACCAAGAAACATTATTTGATAATATGCACATAGTACATCTAGGTTCCCATCATATTAGGGAACTTTTATCACATTATCAATGTGATATATTCTCTATGATATTATTACATTAGATTCATGTATAATAGAGAACAATGTGTAATAATATGTCTTATTAATATTTAATACATTGAATTTACATGTAATCAAAATACATAGATTTCGTACTAGGACACCATCAAATTTGAAATCACATATACCACAAGGATTAGAAATGAAGTTTAATACAATATTGTTTGGAATTATCCTTTTAAATATGTTTTCGAATCAATGAAAGAGTGGGACTATATTGGTTTCTTCACTCAGTTCCATCAAAACACTCTAGAGGTCATTTTATGTATGGATTTAACAAGTGATCATTTATCATCATCTCTAAATAAGTCCACATAGATAGGAAAATAATCGGATGATTAAATTATTGTCATTCAAGAACCCATTTATTGTGGGATTCTTTTTTATCTATCCCATTAGAGGGAATTATTTACTTTGGGGGTCATATTTTTGGTCCATTATCTATGAGGTGTCATTTTTGTTTGAAGATCATAGTTATTTATTTTATGATAAACTAGGACCTGTGAATATGTATTATTATGTTAAATTAATTTTCTAGTGCATGGGTATAAAGGGAGACATTGTTGATTTTTTATCTCACAATTAGAAATTTGATCATATAATATTTGATAATATTACACCTTATGGTTTTCTAAAACCTCCTCTAGTTCTTGTTTGTAAATGGAATAAGGTGTTCATGGAATTGTTTTCTGATTAGAATGGACCCCCTTAAAGAATAATTCTATTTGGGTTGTGATTAATTAGTTTAAAAAAATTAGTAATTTAATTTTGATCAACGAAATCCCTAATATTGAGGATATTGGTACGTTTTATGTGTAGGATAACATAAGGTTTCATGGGATTACTCCATATAACATATCATGTAGGTATCCCCGGTTTACGCATTGGTTCTAGAAATGTTTCCAAGAGGCTATGGGGACACATGTCAACAATAGAGCCACATACCATCCATAAAATGATGATCATAAATAGAATCCAATTTAGATCTTGGAGGATATTATTTTCACCTAGGTTTATGATTTTAAAGGATCACAGGATATCCATCTTTGAATTATTTTTTTTCAATAACAACATTAATAAATAATTGATATGAATTTTCCCCTGGAATCTTGGTACGGTCACCCAATAAGACCACCTCTATGTTAGGTAGAGGTGGGTGAGGACTCTCCTATGGGATCGATTCCCATTCATGAGATGGTGGAAAGGTTTCTGGATATACATCGACATCATGTTATATCGCATATTAATCATAAGATATATTATCATCATCGATGTTGTCATTTACAGTTTTCTATGTTTGCCCATGTTCTCTTTATGGTTTTCCTAATTTTGGTCATTGTCAGCTTGGGATACAGTTAATTTTATAATTGAGATATGTTAGTCCATTTTAAGCCACTAAGAGGCTTGTGATGGATGCATATTTTATTCACTAACAACTTATTTAATAAGTATTGTTTATGTTTTCCGTTGATTCTCTACTGATAGTATTTCATGGGATGTTATTACCATTGTTTAAATTCTAATGGAATTGTAGATCATATTTGCAAAAGTGATGGGAGCATAAATCATTGGTGGGGGATCAATGAACTCACCACTTTTGGAGAAATCATCTTCCAAAAAAATTCCTAGGGAACAAATGTCTTATGATGGGGAGATTATAACATCTTTGAAAAAAATGCATGCTGTCTATAATGTTTAAGAGTTTGTTTTTAGGTTTAGAGGTCATAATTATTTTTTATAGTTTTCAATTGATTAATGTGTTCGTTACAACCTTTTTGTATCATTTACACTATAAATTATTTTCTATTTACATAAATGTTTCAAAGGATAACATATGTGAAATTGTTTATCAAAAAAAACCATATAATAAGTATCGTAACTTTTTATGAAATAAATTTATTTTAAACATTATGGAAATCGATCAAGGAAAATCTAATTTGTTGTAATTTATTTTTCATCATAAATGGGTTATAAAAGATTTATTCTATAAACATGTTTTTATTATATAAATTCGTATTTCCCAATAGATTTTATCATATGATCACATAACTCCTAAGGAGATTTTTTTACAGCAATTCTCCCTCTATCTTAGATCTTTTCTAGAAAATATCGGGTGTTTTCACTCTTTCCATATTACTATTTTCAACTTTATATCTCGGTGCTTGTTATACTTAATCAATCTAAGTGAGATACCTTTCTGATTTTTTATTTACATTGGTAGAGGTAGTAGCATTGGGATGTGTCTATAGGATCTATTGATCGGGTGTTGATTTTTCATGATCCTTCTAGATCAATTGTGGAATCTTATTAAATAGGTTAACCCATTGTTTTATTGTGGTTTGGAATGAGTGGTTCTGTTGGTATTTATATCAACATTTTCTTCGAACCATTGTTTTTATGGGATATTATAATAAATTTTTACAATCAGTGATAAGAAATAATTTTATCATTATTCATTACTTTTGGTGGTTATGGATCTCATCTCATTATCCTCATGTCAAATGTATTAGGTTAGTAGTTTCATTCTTAGATTATTTTTCTTAAACACTGAGTGATCTTGTTTTTTCAATTGTTTTATAAATTAACCAGCCTAGTTAACTTATTTTTATATATGTATATGGGTTTCTGAGAAATTGTGGGTTTCCGCTATTTTGGAGAGAAAAAAAATAGTTTCAAAACATTATTAAATGGATTAAAGAAATGTTTCTCAAAGAGTGATTTTGGTGAAATTATTTGGAAAATCAGAACATGTTAAGATTTTGGTAATTAGGTGGTTGGTGTTGTAATATGAATTTTATTTATTACTACTAGGGGTAACATAAGGGAGTTCCTCTACTCTCTAAGAAAATTTCCTTTGATAATTTTTAGATAAAGTTCATAGGTTCAATATTTAGGTGGTTAAAATGTACCCTAGATCAAGTGCATATTTCTTGGGGATTGATGGAGGAGAATTTCTATATTGGTTTGTCTGTGTTTCATCTAGATTAACCTATAGTGATTCATGGTGTGGTGTATCTATGCATTGGATTTTAATTTTTGGAACATATTACCTATTTTTATTTACATCATAAGGTTTGGAAATGATTAACCAATATTATTTATAATTGTTGAAAAAGATGAATGTTTTACCACGATTCTGATATAAAATCTATTTAATAGATTATCATGATTTTTATTCATTATATATGATCCTTTTCAGATTTTAATATAGATACATGTTATGAAACACTTAGATATTATTATAATAAGCATATTTAGATCACATCCAGATCACACCGTCATGATTGTGTAGACTAGGTTATATATTTTCATAAAGGGAAAGTCAAGGGGAAGATAAGAATTGGCATGGTTTTTGTTAGCTAGTGTTGGGTTCCTAGTGGTGAGATAGAGGGATTTAGTCTTCTTATCACATTGATAAGATTTTTCCCATTTTGGTAATATATTTTTTAATACATAAAAAAATGTTTTTTACTTTATTTTGAGTTATATCTCTTGTTCTATTTTCTTACAGTTGTAGAATATATTAGTAAATTTTTTATTCCGTTTTTTAATTTCATTGTGTATAAATATTCCATGTAATATACTTTAGCTTGAATGAAATCATTATATCTTATTTTTATTGATGACTGGGTGTTAGTCAGTAGCCCATAGTGATCAGACATACCCACATGTTATGTGGTGGATCCGTTTGGGTAGCATTTTGTGAGGATATATTCGGTCATTTCATTACAAAAGACTTATCTGATTGAAATAAGGTTGTTTATTTTTTTAATTGATTAATTAGTAACCAATGATAATTGTGTTTGTTACATGTTTCTTGGAGTCTGAACACAAAAAACATGACAATTATTTCCCATTTACATTATGTTAGGTTTACTGGTTTCAACATACCCTTAAACTCAGCCTTAACATGATAATATACCAAGCCCTGACGTATGTTCCCTATAATATCACTCATCGTGTTTTCAAATCATAAATAAACTTTCAGATATTTATACATCTTCCTACATATACTATTAATAGATAATGATTCATTGTAAACGTTATACAGTATATCCTTCATGAAATATTTTATTGAGGGGTTACAAACATGGTTCCTAAACTATATCATTCCATATTGATAAAGGATGAACTCAAGAACATTTCATACTATTTAAGGTAACTAAACATCTTCCTTCTACAAAAATTTAATATCTAAAAGGATCATTTATTTAAAATTTTTCTATGCATGATATCATTTATCCAATTAATTCATGATTTTTAGATACATCATTAAATTTACACAATATCAGATGTTTTCTCACCATCAACATTGATAAACTAGAATGATGATTTCAACTCAAATCATTGACAAACAAGTTCTCTTTCATATGGTGGTAATTTATTGAGTATTTAATAAGATATACACAACTCCAATCACCTTAAATAGGTCATATTATACATTTCCTATGTGAATATATATTTTGTAATTTTATTATTATTATATATTTGACACCATTATCTATAATGAAAATGCATACATACCTTTATTGAAATATTTAAGTAAGATATCTCTAAGTAATGTCCTAGGTAATTTATCTGACGAAATATGAATGACCATGTTTCATGACCTATCACCATATCATTATTCTTCAACAATCATAATTCTCCCCTATTTTTTGTGTCATTAAATAACATGACCAAATTTCCACTACATGGTACTTTATATATTGGCTCCATGGTTATCCTTCTCTTTAAGTCCATAAAATTTTTAATACATTTTTCTATATAGTGGATCCTACCTCCCTTTCTTGTTAACATGGTATTTTTTTGGGTATCCATGATAAATTATATATAATTCATTAATAATATACAACTAATATAAGAAAAATATTTATAATAGTCAAAGTGGTTTCACATGGCCTTCATTAAATTAAATCCATCATTGATGGTTTCATCAATATACAGAAAATCGAGATTATATAACCCAAAAATTAATGATTATATAACCAAAATTAATATATAGTAAATATTCAATATAATATATCCTTCTTTATGGTATTTAATAAAATCCTCATGTTATCTTTATTACCTTATATTCACATTTGATATCATGAAATCATGTATAAAGGCTTCAAAAAACTGACTGATATAACCTATAAATAATATTTTAATTTAATCAATAAAGATAGAGGGTGATATAATTAGATTAAATGAATTCATTAAAAATTCAAATTTTCCATACCTCAAACGGAAGGCTAACATCAGTACATCTTCACTTTTGACCATCAAATAATAGTATACATATAGGAATTAAAATTGGAAAAATATTGAGCTCCTCAAATTTCATCAAACAAGTTATCAATATGTTTAAGAGGATTCATATTCATGATTGTGATCCTCAAGAGTTCCTAATTATGAATATATATTTCTGTTGATCCATATTAATTAGCATAATAAATTAGTGCATCCAATGGTGAATGACATGGATGAATGGATCCCTTATAAATATCCTCCACGAGTTTCTTCATTAAATATTTCGACTCAATCAGGACCACTATATATGAAGTCTTTAAAATTGGTTTCTCTTGAAGTATGATTTATATTGAAAACTCAACATCAATATTTGGAGTGAGACTATTAATGTCTTCTAGAAAGAAAAAAATTTCCAATATTATTGGAATATATTCATTACTTAATTTCACCCCAACAAATTTGTATAAACAACAATTTTGAATTGGAATCAAGAAGCATACCATGGATGTTACTTCCAATTGATGTTCATATTTATTTTTTTACTGATAAATGATAAAATTTTGTTTCTGAATATAAAACATGACATCCCTTCATTAGTGAATGAATTATTATTTAAATTAGGAAATCCAATTTATCCAAAAAAATGTCATCAAATTATACTAGAGGTGGAATGCAAAAAAAAATTGAATTATATTCATAAAAAATTTAATCAGTGAAGAATCATAGTCTTGAGATGTGATCATTATACCGTTAAGTGATTTCACTACTAATTCAACATGTATAAATTATTTTATTATTATGATACCCATGTAAATTTCAACAAATATAAATAAGTGGGTAAATACATAATCAAACATGACATTATTAGTTCTATAAGGGATGGGAAGTGTTTCTTTCACTACATCATTATCAGAACCCATATTGAAAATATTGATCATGTGAGATTGACAATTATCATTGGGCATACTAGAATTATGACATCAATGATCATAGTTTACCTCCTTATTTTATAATTTGTTACTGTAATATCCATACTACTTTCATTTTAGAAACTAGAGTGTGAGTGGTTAATATTGTATGGAATTATATCTCTCATTGGATGAATTATTATTTCCATTACTTCTATATTTTATTTCCATATTACCATAATTTCCACACACAAAAATTTCAACAACCCACTTAAGAAAATTTCTTCCTCACTTCCATCTACACTTCAAGTATAAAGAATTATCAACTTCTACTCTTCCTGGATTTAATTTTTATAATTTATTTTAAATTTTGTCATTGTTTTTTATCAAAACCATGATATTTGTGGGTAACACAAGTATATTTTTCACATTGATATAAGGTTAAACCAATTCTTCATATATATTGATTTCCCTTGTAGCTAATACCCTTCAATGATATGGTTTTGATCCACCATAGAACCGATAAATTCAATAATTGGGTTAAATGACAACACCAATAGAATTCCCCATAAGTATTTCATATTTTTCCTCATAGGTACTAGTGGATTCTTTATCCTTATAGTTTACCTCAATGAATTGTTTATCATTTTTTATATAATGAATAAGATGAAAGTACTTATGTAAAAATGAATTCTTAAACTATTCCCACTCCATAGAGTAAATGTGTTGTAGTTCTCAAATGATATTTATAAAATTAATCCATTTATCCTCTTCTCCATCGAAATGGGAAAAAATTAAAATAACATTTTCAGGTTCTAAAGACTAAAAAATGAAAAAATATCATTTTTATGGTATTGGTCCATTTGACATCGACTAGTAGATTAGTGGAAAATCTATTAAAAGGTTGATTTTCGCTCCTAAAGGAATCAACATAATGTTGTTCACTCCATTTATCAATTGAAATCACAAAATGACTCATAGATTGGTAAATTATAATGATAATATCAATAAAATTTCTCATTGAAACATCAATAAAATTTATTTTCATATGAAGACAACTATTTCATTTCCAATAAAATTCAAAAATAACATGCTTCCTTTAGTATACAATTTTTTAATGAGACAAAAAAACATAGTAAAAAAAATTAAGTTATTGGGAACCTACAAATTCAAGAAATATCATTGAAAAGATATATTAATCATGAATCCAAAAATTCAATATTTAAAACCTTAGTTTTAACCTTGTAAATTTATGGTCATTATCAATTCAAATCCTTCACAGTGTTTCATAAGGAAAATGTGATTTTATCCAATAATTTCCCCAGGTGTAAAACCTCATGCACAGTAGGGTCACTTTCATTATTCACCATAATTATGGTCGGCATATAATTAATTAACATTTATTTTCTTTCATTTCACAAAGAAGTATTTTTCCCAAAACCATGTACACATATAGTATCCAGATGGAATATATTGTTTGGAAAACAATAATATATCTATCATAGAAAAACATTTGGATGTTATCCTATAATTATACATATCACTTGGGACATTAATAATGATATCTAATACTAATGTTTAATTATTTATTAAACAAATCTCTGATATAAAATTTATTATCACGCACATCTCCAATATAGATATTATATCATAGTATTTATATATTCAATATATTTTACAAATTCAATCAAGATGACTATAAAATTATATTTTCTTTAGAGACAAGATACATAAAATTATTATTTAATGAATGATATTCAGAATATACAACAAATATATTCTCATTTTGTAATCTTATTAAACAAAAACTACTTAGAACCATTATTTATAACCCAGTTAAAGGGAATATCACAATGGGTGAGATAAATTTATTAATAAAGGTACACAAGGGATATATCAATGATCACATAATCATAACATTAGCATATGGATATGATAATATTATCTTTACATTTTTATATCCCATTACAAAATAACATATAAAAGTTCCTTGAATCGTGACATAAATTATCCTAGTTTTTAAGACATAAATCATAAAATAGTCAAAAATAAATTCAATAAAAAGCATAAGATTAGAATAATATATAAGTTTGTGGAAAAAATATATTAATATAAAATCATTTAAATTGTAAGTTATAACTAAAAATAATATAAAAGTGGACCATGTACTATCACCACTATATTATATCCCTTTTAAATTTTCACTCTGAAGACTATTATAGTTGACAGAGTACCATATTGAATTTGTTTCACTTCTCATTCAAGTAATTATTATCTCATGTAATATCCATATTTACCAAATGAATTAGAGGGATATATAATTATAGGCCCACCCATCACATAATCTATATCCATTCATATATTTTCCACATGAACATAATCCATTATTTTTTATATCATTACTCATGGAAAATAAATGTGTTTTGTAAACATTTTAACAAATAGTCATAACATAAATAATGATAAATTAATAGGATTGATTAATATACCATCATCATAATCCTAAAAACTCTACATAATGAATAAATTTGGTATAAATATAACAAACCCCTAATAAATATTATGTATCGAGATGTGTTTTATCTTAAATTATAACTTCCATTAAAAGATAATTTGAATTTTTTCTGGAAAATATCTATTCATTTTGAAATAAACATTAAAAAATATATAAAAAATTCCAAAATCTTGAGGAAAATATATTTTTTGAGAAAATCCATTAAATCATATAAAGGATCCATAAATGTATTGAACAATAATGAAGGTGTGAAATTATTCTCATGTTATGAATGTTAAAATTATGTTTCACTTAATATTTTTTGTAAATGTAAAAATTGGCTTGTTTGAAAAATGAAAATAATATAACTATTAAAAAATTCTGCCAAAACACCTAGAATTTGATAAAATATATTTAAATAGTCATTGGCTAATATGAAAATCACATTGAAAGTATTCTTAAAAATTTATGGACTTTGAAGAAAATGATTCTCGACCAAATAGAAAATAAACCCTATTTATCTTAATAAACATTTTTAATCATATTATATAACAAATAAAGTCCAATGAAATTACTAATGGAAAATTTAATTTCTAAAATGGGAATAGAAATATTAAATGATTTTATAAGTATAATATCAAATAATCTTATTCTATGGAAACTCTAGTATTAAAAATAATGATTAAATGATATTTAAACATAAATCAGTTACAACATTAGTAACATTGAAATAAAACCCTCATGAAAGAGTGAAACATAGATGGATATATAAATACCCATAATTTTCAGAAAAATTACTATTACATAAATTCCTAATATTTATATACACCGCATCAAAAATAAATGTTTTTACTATTGAATTTTTCTCATAGAAATAATGTGAGTCCAAAATCTCAAAATCATTTTTGAATTTCATCGAATGAGAAACAACCTCCTCTTTTGTGATAATCCACTTTTATATTACACCATAAGTGAAAAGATGGTATTTATTAAGTACCATAATCTAAATTATGTTATCAAGGAAGATAATAAGATATTATAAAAGGTCTTGGATAGGCTAGTTGTCTCTTGAAATGTAGATAAGTGAGGATAAGTGGTATCGTTTTACTAGTTATGGAATGGAAAAACATTGAATTGCATAAAATGTTAAATAATATATATATATATCATAATCATCTCATGTGGCACCGATGAAAACAAATTTTATTGATATGATGTTAAAGAGAGAGAATAAACTCAACTAATCACATTTTTTCATGATTGGGATACATTTTAATTCATATATACTAATTAAGAATCATTAAAACAATTTTAAACTAACTTTTGATAGACAATAGTTTTAAAATGATAAAATAATTATATAAAAAACTAGAATTATAAAAAAATATGGAAATTATGATTTAAAATTTAAAATCAATTTTATCATAACTATATTATATAGGTTGTATAAATATAATTTCATATAAGAACACAAATTGTATAAAAGAGTATTTTAGGAAGATATCGAAATTAATATTGAAAAAAAATTATCTATGATATAATGTAAAAATTTTGTTTCCATGAACTCGTTTTAAAAAATAATATCAAAATAATTTTATTTTTTATTTTGTGCAATTAAATAATTGAATGAAACCATCCAACCATGACCTTAAATTTGAAGAGCAGAAATATAAGGACCCGACCGTAAAACATTACATAATCTTGTATAAAATTAATAATTTAGATTGAGTATATTTTCTGTTTTAGAGTTTTAGAGAGTTAGGCCATAACAATTACATTACATCTCATAAATTTCAATGTAGACACTTCTACTCAGTTTCCATTTTTTCATAAAATAAAAACACTTGAAAAAATGATTCAGGTTCAGTTCCATGTTTTAGACCACATGAAATTACCTTAATCCCATCCTTGACATTATTTATCTTTAAGTCCTTTTAAAAACATTTAGAAACATATGATGAGCATAAAAATCTCACCAAGGGTTATAAAACATAGAAAGAAAACATTAGTTCATCTATACTTACTTAACATAAGCCCTTTAACATACCTCAAGAAATCATAAGATTTATGAATAACACATTGAAATCATAAATCATAAATGTAACTTGTGGAATCCATATCATACATACATTGTAGCCATCACATCTATGTAGGGAGTTAAATTTGGAATACCCATCATTGTATATTCCCTAAATCTCTTTGGAGAAACATTCATGTTTACCTCTGTCACGTTACCAAATACATTGGAGATATATCTCGGGATCACACAACCTTGGATTATCAATGAACCACTTATATACATAAATAATGACAAAGAAACATAACATATTCATAGCAAAAAAAAAGAATCAGAAATGGAAGTTAACATTTCCCCATTGTTATCACAATATATCATTTAAATATATTAAAATATCAAACCCATTATCAATACAATTTTCTGTAACAAAATATGTAAAAAATTAAATGGTATTTATTTTCGTTTTAAAAACATTACGACTTGTTAATGAATCCATATGTCAAATAATACTCATGGCGGAAAAAAGGACATAGTCCCTGCTTACGATAAAAATAAGAATTCTCTTTTTTTGGGTTAAGTAAAACGCTTCGTAGAAAAAGATTCCATTTGAATGAAATGAAATGTCAAATGTGTTTATATGGCTTATAAAATAAATTCATGTATTAAAACAAAATATGCCTCAATGAATTGAGATTGAGATGAAGTCCCTTACCACGTTTCTGATTTGACCCGTTCATTCTTTTATCTCCTTTAAATTGGGTAACTCCCTTTAGTTTGAACCAAAAGTGTTTTTTGAAGTGCCATCTTCCTATTTTAAGGAATTTAAGTGGATCATAGGTATGTAGGGAGCTTAATTGGGAAGTGTTTGGATGAGCCAATGGGCTTGAGAGGTGTAAGGGATCGGTTAGTGGTTAGGGATTCTAATAAGGGGGAGGAGGGGATCCTTAGGATTATGTGAAAAGAATATTTTATTTCATAATTTCTATCAGTTTCTAAATTTTCGAAACATATTAAAGTCAAATATAGGAGGAATCAAAGTCGAAATAAAATCATTCAATAATAATTGGACAGGTTTTGTATATTATTTTAATCTTTATAATATTATTTATATATATCATTTATTAAAGAGCTAAACACATCATCATTATTGTGTCATAAGTAATTTAATTTATTTAATGACTAAAATTTATAAAAAAATACCATAATGTAGGAAATCACTTTATCTTCCCAAATAATATATATAGTCAAAATAATAACTTATATAACCCAATGTAAATATTAATTTATTAAAAGATATTTGTTTATGTCATTTTTTTCTTTACTTTAAGTTAATGAAATTAAAGTGTCATTATCTCTCCCAAGTGAGCCAATGAGGTCCCTAAAACGACCCAAGGATGCAAGTGGTTGGATGTGTATCAACCAATAGGAATAGGACACACATTAGGGTAATTTTATATTATTATTGAAATATTTGTTTACCCTTATTTAACAGATTTATCTTTTAACCATGTTAAATAAAATATTTTCTGAAGTAAATATTCATAATGACTATAAATAAAAGTTACATATTTACAAAACATGGACCTCTTGATTCCAAATATGGAATCTGTTTTTCCAAATTCAAAACATAGAAGTGACAGAAATTAATTTAAAATTAATTCCCGCTGTCAAAAAAAAAGGCGTGTTTTTATGAACTAATAAATATCAAAACATTGACACTTGTTTATGTCCAATTTCAAAGTGAAAATAATTAGAATAAACAACATTGGATAAAATTTTAAAAATATAATCTAATTAAAATTTAAAATCAATTAACAAGATAATCAAAATATATAAATAAATTATATTAAATGGCTGTTTTGAATTAAAATACAACATTTTTTACTTTTCCTAAAAAATTGAATTTTATCAAAAAAATAAAAAAAATTATCCCAAAGTAAATTTTGATGTCACAATTAAAATAAAGAATTATATTTTGTCAAATAAAACATATAAAATTTACCAAAATCAGATTTTAAGAGGGGTTTCCATCAAAAGGCTGTTAAATCAACCTTGTAAAGTAAATTATGCTTAAAATTTGATTCATTGACATTTAAAGCCTCTATATATTATTTGGTAAATGTAAACCCAATTTACAAACATGTATAATCATGTTATTGTTAATTCTGTTCAATCCCACCAATACAATGACTAGTCATTAACTACCATTTAAAATAATAATATTATATTAATATTGTGCTACATAATATTCCAAAGAAACCTGTTGTTGCATATCTGGTACGCCATAGAACATAGAAACCCCTTTAATGTACAAATAATGTCTAATTTCCAAAATATTAATTTAAATGAAAATGTATTATTCCTTTATATACTTGGGATGTTACATCCTCCCCCCCTTTTAGAAATTTTGTCCTTATAATTTTATTCGCATATCAAATAAATGGGGGTATTTATCCCTCATAACATTGTCAAATTCCCACATTATCTCTTAAACGACATGGTTTTTCCACAAAATCTTTACCTGTTGAATTACCTTATTTGGAAACACATGCCCTCTTCAGTCAAGAATATGGACTAGTTGTTCCTCATAAGAGAGAATCTCCCCCAATTGAACTGCCTTTGGACACAAAACATGAGATGGATTTGGAATATACATTCTCAATGTTGAAACAAGAAAAACATTGTTTCATTACGATAAACATGATAGTAAATCAAATCTATATGAAACTGATCCAACTATCTCCAATATTTCATAAGGTCCAGTGAACCTTGGACTTAACTTTCCCTTTTACCAAAATGCATCACACATTTCCGTTGAGAAATATTACAAAATACATGATCACCTAACACAAAAGAAAGATGCATAAATTTTCTACCTACTCTGAGCAATTATCATGTACTTCTGAATCAGTTAAACCTTTTATTCCATCTCATTTTCCAATTCTGGTCCCATGAACATCCTTTCACTTAATTCATCTCCAAAATCTAGAGTTCGATACCGCTTGCGATATAATTCCCCAAATAGAGCCATATGTATACTGGAGTGATTGATATTATTATATGAATATTAAAAAAATGAAATATGTTGGTCCCAACTTCCCTGTTAATCTAGTGAAAAAGAATGTATCGTATTTTCTAAGTTATGTATTATTCGTTCTGACTACCCATCGGATTGCGAATGAAAACTTCTACTAAAATTTAATTCAGTACCCAATGACTTCTGAAGGCCTTTAAAAAAGATATAAGTAAACATGGTATCACAATTAGATACAACAAAGAGGTGAACATCATGAGAATTTAATATCTCCTTAATATACAACTGAAAAAGTTGATTTAGAGACAATGTAACTCGAATAGGATGTAAATAAGAAGATTTAGTCAATCGATCAAAAATAACCCAAAATTGAATTATTACCTCGAGATATCATTGGTAATCCCACAATGTAGTCCATTGATATATTTTCCCATTTTCACGTTGGTACCATAAAAGCCTAAAGCATCCCTTTCGATACCTGCTTCTATACTTTAACCAGTTGACAAGTCAAACGCTTCACAATAAAGTTGGCAATAGCACTTTTCATTCAATCCCACCAGTAATACTCCTGATGATCACAATACATCATAGTACAGCTAGGATGAACTGATAACGGGGAACTATGAGCATCACATAACAACTCTTTCTTTAACTGTGAATAACAATGAACACATAATCTCTTCCCAAATCTCAAAACACAATCATTATCAATGTTAAAATCTGGCAACAAACCCTTCTGAACCAACTCTACCTTTTTCTACAACTCACTATCTTCCTTCTGCACTTGGTGAATTCTACCTGATAGAGATGATTTGATTGACACCTAAAGCAAAGCAGAATTATTTTCGACACAAAAAACTTCTATTCAAAAGTTTATCAAATAAAAAACCAATAGATTTAATTCCAAACATAACATGGTTATTGAAGCATTACTTATTATACATAAGGCATCAACCACTTCATTTTCATTTCTCAGATGATAATGAATCATGAAATCATAATCGATGATTAATTACAGCCATCTCCTTTGTCTCGTAGACAATTGTTTTGACTGAATATATATTTTAAGCATTATTGGTCAGTATATATTTCACATTTTATTCAATACAAATTTTCCCTCTAATTTGTTTTAGTAAAAAAACAAACATCTAATTCCAAATCATGTGTAGGGTAATTTAACTCATGAGCTTCCAACTGACGTGATGCATAAGCAATTACCTGATAATTCTACATAAGGAAACGACCATGTCCTTTCAACGAAGCATCACTGTAAATAACAAACTCAACATTTCTAGAAGGTTGTGCCAAAATAGAATCATTCACCAATATTATTTTCAATAAATAAAAAAAATCATCTCATTCTTTTATCCAAATGATCTGATCAAATTTTCATGTTAACATATTCATTAGACTTGATATCTGTGAAAAATTTTCAATAATCCTCTAGTAATAACTAGACAAACCAAGAAAACTATGGATCATGGTTATATTTGTGGGTCTTGGCCACTATTCAACAAATTATGTTTTTGAAAGATCAAATGTTATGTCATTTTTTGAAATAATGTCACCAAATAAAGAAATTTACTATAACCAAAAGTCACACTTGCTGAATTTACAAAATTATTTCTTTTGTTTTAACGTTTCCAAGATGACCCTTAAATGACTTTCATGCTCCCCTATAATTATATTATAACAAAATATAGCAACAACGACCACCACCACATACTTATCCAAGAACTCACGGAAAATTATATTCATAAGATCCATGAATATAGCAGGTAAATGGGTTAACCCAGAAGGCATAACAAAAAACTCATATTGTCTATATCTAGTATGAAACCAATCCTTTAGAATACCTGATTCTTTTACTTTCAACTGATGATACCCTGACCTCAAGTCAATTTTCAAAAAATACTGAGCTCCCTAGAGCTGATCAAAAATATCATTGATATGAGGAAAATGATGCTTTTTCATAACAATGATGTTATTCAAATCTCTATAATAAATGAGAAGTATCATTGAACCATCTTTCTTTTTAAAAAACAATAAAAGAGCACCCCATGGTGATGTGCTTGGTTGAATGGAACCTTTATCAAAAAACTCCTACAATTTCATTTTTAACTCTCAATGATCAATTTGAGCCCTTTGATATGGGGGTTTTGAAATAGGCTTAGCATAAGGAACTATTTAAATAGTAAATTCAACTTCCCGATCAAGTATTATAACCAAGAAACTCATCAGGAAAAATTTCAAGGTACTCATTTATAACTGGAACCTCATTTATCTAAACCGTTTTTTCAACAAAATGTCCAAGGCAACTTTCATTTCTATCTTTTACTAGTTTTAAGCTTCCTGATATGTTATCAGAAGTAATGGTTCATTCTTGTACACAAACAAAAAATCTTTCTGAAAAGAAATTTCTTTAAATCTGTGGTCGGTATTAGTATGATAAAAAGAATGCTAATCCATATCCAAACTAGCATCAAACTCTATTAGAGGAAAAAAAATAAGGTTTGAATTTAAATAATTTCTACACACAAGGACAATAAGGTTTTTATAATTTCTTTTTGTATCATAATTTTCACCATGTGTTTTTACCCTAAGTTTTGGAATCATATCTTTATATGGAATTTCCAATTTACTAGAAAACTTTTCAGAATTAAATGAATGTGTAGAGCCCGAATAAAACAACACATTGGCATAATCATAACAAACAATCAATGTACCTGACACTACTTCATTTGATGTCTCAACATCTACCGATGCAGTTGCAAATGACTTCGCCACCCATTTCTATTTGTAGTCTAGCTGCTTTCCATCAGTTGAGTTCTTCATTGGATACTCATTTATATAATGACCCTTTTCATTGCACATAAAACATTTTACTAATTGTAAATTAGATTTTGTATTACAATTACCCTGATGTTTTTCAGTGAAACTATGAGCCTGATGTCCCATTTTACCACATCGGTAGCACTTACCGATATTCAAAAGATATTCCACAACATTATTTTTTCCACAATTCTGACCAAATGTAAACTTATGTTTCTTACCATCAGACATTTTTCAAGAGTTTTTTCCTTTTTCCTGCAACCTTGACCTCTTATTCTACTGTTTGTAAATGAACACATGGTCATTAGAAAACACCATTTCCACCTTCCCCACACATATAACATGTTTTTAATAACTTTTGATCTCATGAGAATTAAAATCCCTTCGACAAATCGGCATGAATCCTTAGTAAAAACGGTTGATTTTACTATGAAGATCTCATATGAAATTTAGAGCATACCATGCATGTCATGTGAATTTTTCTTCATAAGAAGTGATTGAGTCATCGTCCTAGCTCAATTCATAGAATCTCTTTTCTATCCTAAGATGAACCGCACTTGAAAAATATTTCTCAAGAAACATACCTTTGAAATCTTTCCAATGAAGAGAAAAAAACTCATCACTATCCCTGATATTTTTCATCATCGACCACCATTGATCTGCTTCACCATCAAAATGGTAAACAACCTGACAAACCTTTTGATGTTCTGAACACCCCATAACATCAAAAATCTTCCCAATTGCTTTAATACACCCTTATGCTAGCACAAGGTTTGATGATTTTATGAATGATGGGAGATGTTGCTTCATGAAATACACCACTACTGACATATTCCTCTATGGTTTAGCTAGATGATCTCATGCATGGATACCAGAAACATTTATAGCCTGAGTAAATTATTCCATCAATGCAACAAACTATTCAGTTCTGACTCTGACAATCTCAGGTTGCTAATTTGGAAGGTTGTCATCCTCCTGATGTTGTCCCAAAAAAGTTACCCTATTTCCTCTGCCGAAAACCATTCTGAACAGTAAAACATATTAGGTGATGATACATAGTAATTCTTAAATGATATATCACTTCAATCTAAGCATTAATTAATTTATTGAAATAAATTTAACAATATCCTAACTTCTAATTTTATCTAAACCGACATCTGATACCAACAATAATGACCCGGACATAAAACATTATATAATCATGAATTAAATTAATAATTCACATTGAATATCTTTTCCGTTTTATAGTTTAATAGAGTTAGACCATAATTATTACATTACATCTAAAAAATTTCAATGTAGAGACTTCTACACAATTTCTATTTTCTCCATTAAATAAAAACTCTTGAAAAAAAGAGTCATGTCCAATTCCATGTTTTAGACAGCATGACTTTCCCATGATCCCATACATTAACCAATTCATCTTTAAGTCCTTTGAAAAACATTTCGAAACATCGGTTGAGACTAAAAATCTCATTATGGGTTACAAAACAAATAAAGGAAACATCAGTTCACCAATACATACATACATAAGCTCATTAACATACCCCATGAAATCATAAGATTTATGAAAAACACATTGAAATCATAAATCATAAATGTAACTTGTGGAATACATATCATACATACATTGTAGTTATCACATCTATTTAGGGTATTACATTTGTATTCCCTATCATAGTATATTCCCTAAATCTCTTTGGAGAATGATTCACGTTTACCTCTGTCATGTTACCCAATACATTAAAGATCTATCCTGGGCACAACCGCCCTAGGTTTATCACAGAACCTCCCGTATATGTAAACAATGCCCATGAACCATAACATATTTATAGAACATAAAAAACATAAAGGAAATATAAAATTTCTACATTCCACTCACAATATATCATTTAAATATATTGATATAACAAAACCATGATCAAAAACATTTTCAAAACTAAAATATGTAAAATAGTATATGGTATTTGTTTTCTTTTCAAAATAATTATGGCTTGTTAATGAATCCATAGATCTAATAACACTCGTGGGGGTGGAAAAGGTCATTGTCACCGCATACGTTAAAAATAAAAATTTGTTTATTATCGTTTATTAAAACACTTCAAAGAAAAATATTCCCTTTGAATGTAATAAAAATTCAAAGGTCTATATAAAACATATTAAATAATGTATTTTATTGAAAAAAAATATGCCTCAATTAATGGATATTGAGATGAAGTCCCTTACCTCGTGTTCGATTTGACCTGTTCGTTCTTTAGTCTCCTTTAAATCAGTTAACTCCATTTGGTTTGAACCAAAACGTTTTGTTCAGGTGGCATCTGCGTATGTCAAGGTTTATAGTAGGAGGAGAGATATGTATGGAGTTTAATTGGGTAGAGTATGGGATATCCAAGGGGCTTGAGATTTGTGAGGAATGGGTTAGAGGTGATGGTTTTTATAAGGGGAAGGAGGGGCTCTTTAAGATTGTGTGAAAATAATATTTTATTACATAATGATTTACTGTATCCAAATGTCCAAAACATTTTAAAGTTGATGATAAGATGAATAATGGTAGAAATAAAATCATCCAATAAAAATTGGATAGGTTTTGGATATTATTTTAACCATTATTATCTTTTTAATTTAAATCATTTATTCATTAGGTAAACACTACATCATTATTATGTCATAAATAATTTTATTTATTTAATGTCTAATAATAATAAACAAAATACCATGATGTATGAAATATTTTATTCATTACAAATATAATATTAGTAAAAAGGATAACTTATAAAACCATATGTAAAAATTAATTTACTAAAAGTTATTTGTTTATGTCATTTTTTCCATTACATTATGATAATTAAAATAAAGTGTCATTATCACTACCATGTGGCCCCATGAGTTCCCAAAATCTACACAAGGATGCCCATGGCCGGAACTATATCATAAAATAGGATTAAGACACATGTTTGGGTAATTTTATATTATTATATTAGTATTGTTTACCCTTATTTTCCAGATTTACCCTTCAACCATGGTAAATAAAATATTTACTGAAGTGAGTATTCATAATGTCAAAAAATAAAAGTTTCCTATTTACAAAATCTATTCCATATGATTCCAAATATGGAATCCATTTTTCAAAATTCAGAAAACCAGAAGTGGAAGAAATTAATTTAAAATTAATTCCCGCTGTCAAAACAAAAGGTGTCTTTTTATGAAATAATAAATATCAAAATATTGTCACTTGTTTATATGCAATTTCAAAGTAAAATTAATTTGGATAATAAAAAATGGATTAAATGGTAAAAATATAATATAATTAAACTTTACAACCAATTAAAATATAATCTAACCATATAAATAAATTAGATTAAAAGGCTGTTTTTAATTAAAATACAACATTTTTCACTTTTCGTTAAAAATTTAATTTTTTGAGAAAAATACAAATATTTACCCAATGTAAATTTTGATGTCCCGATTCAAAATAAAATTTTATTTGGTACAATAAAACATATTAAAGTGACCAATAATATATTTACCGAGGGTTCATCATCAAAAGGTAGTAAATCAACCTTTTAATGTAAATTATGCTTAAATATAGATTCATTCACATTTTAAGCCTATATATTTTAATGGATAAATGTAAAAACATTTAACAAACATGTATAAAAATATTATAGTTTGTTCTGTTAATTCATTCCAATACAATAGCTAGGTGTTAACTTTCATTTAAAATAATATTATTATATTATTATTGTGTAACATAATATTTCAAAGAAACCTATTGTTGCGTATCGGGTACACCCTCGAACCTTGAAACCCCATTAAGTTAAAGTTAATATTTAATTAAAAAAATATTAATTAAAAAGAAAATGGATTATTTCTTTATTTACCTGGGATGTTACACGACAATTGTTTTTATTTTTAATAAAATACCAATTAGTTTCACAACAGAAAACAATAGGTGACCAATTAAATAATGATTATTTAAAATAAATAATACGATGCCACATGAATCCATTGGTGAAAAAACAATCATTGTATAGGATAAATTCATGTGTTAGAGAGATTTTATGATTTTTATCCAGTATTACATCTTCAACTATGGTGAATAATATTTATTATATGTACAATTCATAATGACCAAAAATTAAGTTATCCAAATAAAATTATCTTAATTATTATGCTTCAAAATATAGAATTTATATTATTAAATCCAATTAACTTGTTTATAATAATTATATTTAAAATTAAATAAAAAAACAAAATATTTTTTTTTTCTAAAGATAATGTTTTTATATGAATAAAATATATTATAACAAAATTGAACAGAAAACTAATTTTAATGAACATAATTAGGATTTTAATAATATAAATGAACTATTATTTTTTAAGCTATTTTAAAAAAATAAATATTTTTAATTTCATGAAATGAAAATACTTTTTTCCATAAAAATCATTATTTTCACTTTTCACTATAACTTAAATATCTTCATAAATACACTAAAATTTATTTATATGAAACTATTTATTTGATTATTTCAAAAATGATACCAGTTTATTTTTCAAATATAATTTCATATAGTGGTAGAAATTAATTATAATATTTTTTCAACCAATGTAACAAAAACATTTTTGAAGGAAATTAATTTTTGAATGCTCAAATTTTTTTACTGAAAGATCAATAATTATTTATCAATGAATTTAAATTTTATAAAAAAAATTGTATTTTTTTCCCTAATGAGGTTATTCAATCATATTCAGCCAAATTTAATGACTGTGTTCTAATAGTCCCATTTAAATAATATTATTTATAACACTATTTATTTAAATTAAGAATGTGTGTATCATAAGTCATAACAATATTATTTGAAGAGAAATTTATCAATAAATATCATGGTTCCACGAACATATTTTGTTGAGTGGATTAGAACCATGTGGAAGATGTATAGGATTTTATATTTCAGTAGAGTTTTAGGGTATTTCTGAATAGATGTTTTATGTTTGAATGGGTTTAAGTGACTCCTTTTATATGTTAGTAAAATGGATCTATTAGAGGACTATTTATATTTTAATAATTTCATGTCACTCTTTCATGGTAAATGTTAAAACCACAACTCCAATAGCATAGAGTTCATTGTTACTTTATTACATTTCTATTAGATACAATGAATCACATTCCAAAGGACTGAATATTTTAGTAATATTGAATAACTAGTAATCTATATGGTTATCTTATTACATTGGTCATTAAAAATAGTTCACAAAAAAAGATATTAACATCCATTATTGAAGTTATTTAATGATTCATTCATCATATCCTTGGGAAAATAAATAAAAAAAGGGGGAGCTTAGATTCATAGAAAAGATATGCATACATCGAAAGAAATCAAAAATTAATAATAAATAAAACATAATGAATCTGAAAATTTAAATGACTAATCCCACATGAAATTAAAATAAAATAATTTATAGCCTGTGAGGATAAGGAATAACTATTACGAAAATTCAAATATTTGGAAAAACAATTAATACATAACTTGTGCACAATTAGAATCCATAAATGATATCATCATGTAAATTTTATTTTTTAATGACGGAGACAATTAATATAAAACACAAATTTCTATTAAATCATTGTATAGATACCTTTAATACCTTTCAAAAAGGCATTTTAATCATTATGGGTAAAACCCCATTAAATTTGGCCAAAACATTTTCTTCCGTAGTCATAAAAATGCATTAAGGAACTATATAATTTTGGGCCCCACCCATCACTACATGTCCAACCCATTACACATATATAAAATTGATATATTTAATTAATTAATCAAAATTACATATAAAAAATATCCATATTTATTAATATATATATATATATAACATTATTTCCTTAGTAGTTGAAATTACATTAAATGTAATCATATTATATAAAACAATGTATTCAATTTTGGGAATAATTCTTTCCATGGTACAAGGAATATTCATGTATAAGGGAAATTAAAATTTTCATTAATTTTCATTATAAATAAATCAATGGGGTATTATATATACCACATAGAAGAAATTGAGTAGTGAATATTACATGTGTATCAGAGAAGTAAAAGTTAGATGAGAATCTCTTACCTCACACATACCTTTTTTTCTCATAATTTAACATTATATTTAATGGTTTTAAATATTTTATAAGGTTTTATTTATGACTATTCATATTTATAATATATAATATTATCCTTTTATAAAACTTCACCACCTCTTCATTAATGATATTTCATTATTTTCATTCTTTCGAGTGTTAAATGTCTTGTTTCGTTTTGCATGATTTGTCATGAATGTACAAGTTATTTTTTATAATATATATATTCATAATCTACAAAAATATAATAATGCTATAAATATAATATTTATTCATTAAATAAATTTTATTAAATTTTTTAAATTATGAAAATGTAAAATGAATCACATTGCGTTGGGTAGATCGTAGGCTATACTAACATATGAGGGACGGTATCATTCCAAATAAGTGTGAAATGGTAATAAATTGGATGATATATTACATTTCACAAACAATATCATGTAAAAAGTATCTTATAAATCCGATATTTACATCATCATAACCATCCAAGTAAATTGGTGATGAAAAACAAACTACACCCCTACGGCGAAATGATAAGTCATAAATAAGCATGTGTGGTGATTTTGTTTTTCATAGGATGAATAAAATTGAAATATTTTTTTACCATAAAAATAATAACATATTATTATATTTATAATATTGTATTTATTAATTTAGTATCTAAAAATCACATGGAGAAGATTTAGAAGGATAATTTTTTAGAAATAGTCGGTAAAAATAATTACATAATTCTATGAATGAACATTTTTATAATTTCTCTTAAGGGAGCTAGGTATGACTTATAGAAGGATATAAACCTCAAGAACATAATAGCAGATATATTTAAGATATATCATCCGAATTTACTGACATATGTTTCTCAAATTAATATAATTATGTGAAGGTAGAATTTCAAAAAAATTTATACTGTAATAAGGCTATTCTACGGAAAAATTATTCATAATAAACTCTAAATGCATATGGGATTACATTATAGAACATATATTTTCATCATTTTTGTGTTTTAACATTTTATGATTTTTAATAATTTTAGAAAATTTTATTCCAATAAAATAATATTATTTTCAATTTTTTAAATATTTAATAACTTGACAATATAAACATAAAAAAATAATTAAAATTCTAAAAAAAAATTTAATATAACAAAATCATGTTATTTTCACCTATATAATTCTTTTATCACCTTAAATTCCACCAAATTATTTTTCTTTTTATATTTTTAATATTACTTTTTTATTATTCGAGAAATGAAATAAATACTAAATCTATGTTATGTAAAAATTAAATTAATTATTGATTCATATAAATTTAATGATAAATTACCAAAATGAATACAAATATTTTATATTTTGAAATACTTTTTATAGTCAGATGTATCCAATGGATAAAACTATAATAAAAATATTACACTTATTAAAAAAAGTGTTACATGGTTATGTTTTCTTTTAATAAAATACTATAATGGTCATAATCATTTCCATGTAGGCCCAAAAGTTAATAAATTATATCCATATATTATTATAAACGAGATATAATCATACAATATTACATAGGATTCTTTTTTTGGGTATTTTGTGGTTCTCATTATTTTATTTTTAACCTAAATTACCTGATTTAAACATTAAAATTGAAATAAATCTAAAAACAATAATAATTTCGTTGACCAAAATTAAAATTTTAATATTTAATAAATTTTTATCCACTGATTTCAAATATGATAACAATATTTAAAAATTCTAAACACATAATTTTCAGAATGTAATTTAAAATTAATACCGAAAAATGCAACGAAAAAGAGATTTCTTGAAAGGTGTGTTTCTAAGACCAAAAATGTACATATAAAAAAATAATGTGTATAGATTATTTCATATTTATTTAGTTTTATTATATCTTAATTATGGTTATATAAGTTAACATTATATAATCTTCAATTTTTAATGGTTCATTTATAAATATAAAGAATATGATAATATTACTAAAATTGTTATTTTCCACTTTTCACGGGAAATCAATAATTTCAGAAAAATCCCAAAAAAATAAACATGAATATAATTTTAAAATGATTATTTAAAAAAATTAGATTAATAATGTAAAATTTTTAGTGGTTCTACAAATTTTTTATTATATTTACACATAAAAACCATGAAATCCATTTTTGAGGAAAACATTTTGATGAAGAATAATATGAATTTACTAAAAATAATTATCTTATTAAATAATAATTTATTAAAAAATTAACAGCGAATATAATAATTATATATTTCATAATGTTGTTAATATTATTCATACCTTATGATTTAATGGATTTGTTGTAATAATAATATTTTGGGGTTCTTTTATGCTAGGTGTTACATGAATCATAAGCTATTGAAGAGATAAAATTTATTTAAAATCTAATAGAATGTAAAATATAAAGGTAGATAGTGAGAGATGGAAATCGGTGGGCAGGGGATTTAAAAAAATTTAATAAAGGACTAAACTTTTCTTCTCTAGTGATCTGAGCCCTGGTAAAAGTTTATGGATCTTGCATGAATTTAGTTATCACAAAAATGAAATAGAATAGTTACCTCTTTAGAATCAATATGTGATCATGTATAGCTCATCATTAGTGATCATTTATAAATGGACCCAAATATGAATTACTCTATATCATTCAGACAATCTCAATTAATCCACACACTCACCATTTTTTGAATTTTCGGTGATAACGTAGATGTGTTATGAATCCTTCAGTGTCACAATGATCACTTCAATCCACTGTCTTCGACCAGTCGATGGAGTTCATGGATCTATTTCATAAAGAGAAATATTATCTATAGAGGATTTTGAGGTAATATATGATCTCATATTTAATGAATAAAAGGTTTATGTAATGAACCTCACATACTGCTTATATAGTGGGATGTTATAATACTCTAAAAGGATTCCCAATTCTCGGGATATAAAACTCCCACAAAAAAAGCAGTAAATCAAACATGATGATGGACCAACCTCATCATGTTGTCAATTATAATTTGTTCACATAATTTTAATATAATAAATAAATTGTGTGAAAAAACTTAAGTCACTAACTCGACTCTACATTACCATTAATATTATATGAAACATAATTATTAAAATATTATTATTTCCAAATATATTTTTTATATATTTAATTAAATTATTGTAAATAAATTTAATAAATAAAATTATCCCAATTATTCAAAACTTTTATAATAGAAACTTTTTTTATTCCTCAATGATAGATCACTTTGAGAAATCCCGAACTGCAAGGTGGGGTCCACCTTATCATATATATATTCATCAGAATAGGGGAGATTCGTGAATATTATATTATTTGGTACTGATTATGCCATTATATCGATATCATATAATATAATTATAAATCTAATAGTGGAGTCTAGAATCCCCACAAGACCCAAAAAGAGATATGGAGTAGTCTTGTTAATAACAACCATTCCACGAAAATACACAATCTATTATAATATCTTGGTGTTTATATATATCATAAAGAATGATGGAAACTTGGGTCATCATCCATTATTGATTTATAATTTTTTTTCTAACTGGATGGACTTAACTTCAACTATAGTCTCTTGGGATACATTAAGTTACTATAATCCTGATAAACTATTCCCTAGATGTTACATCCTCAACTCAAAATTAAAATTTTTTATCTTTAACATTCAACCAATTCCAAACCACTAATGAAACACCAAACACAAGCTATATAACAATGATTTCATTTTCTGGTGTTTTCTCTTATATCAAAGTACACTTTCAAATGGTATACCTTTATAGTTATCTCTAGTTAGGATGAAAATACACATGTATATAGATAGGAACAACCAATTAAACCCAAAACAAGTGTTGTTCCTATTGTTTGGTATGTCATCATAATATCACCAGTTATAGACCCCCATGTGAAACCTTCATGATTAGATCTCTCAATTATTATGACCCCCGACACCTGATAGTTATAAATAAAATATTTCTAGTCATTATAATGTATCTCGACCATAATACATTTTTAATATTAAATTCATAGTATCAAGAGGTTCCCATTAAAGCATGGTATTTTCTATATCCTTTTGATATGAAAAATAATCTATAGAATTTACAATTTATATAGTGTATGTTGAAATATATACACTATAATGAAAGTGGAAATCATACATCACTCCCTGTACAAATGGTATTATAACAAAAAATTAATTTTTAATTGGGATATGGGTACCCAATATTATAAAAACTCCCCCATTTAATTGAGAAAACATGTTATACCTCAATGTTATCTCACACATGATTAATATCATGTTTCTTCTAAGTCGGGTTTTTAGTTATTGGGATTTATACATATCTATTTTAAGTTTTTTATTCTTTGTGTGACCTCACCTCCTTGGCTATGGCTCCTAGAGAGATGTAATACATACGTTTATTCCTTTTTTCCTCTATCAAAACATGACATCATGGATTGTAGTTGTTGTAGTAGAATTAACATAATTTATATTATGATGAATATTTACATACTTGATTCCAAATAAATAACTAGAAAAATTCATTTCATATTGAACACTTCTTCTTTAGAAATCATAGAAGCTACAACGTACTTGATATTTGTAGATATGGATAATGGATACCACAAGATGAATGATATTTTATTTCTCATAAGCTTATCAAAAATGTGATATTTGGTCATATTGATCTTTGTAATACTAATTTGTTTCCCCTTATAAATATAATCCATTCATCTCTACATAACAAGTACATATACTTTTAACTCTTTCATGTGCACTTAGATATTTCACACTTCTCTTTGAAAATTTCTCTAGGATACAACTGATATTTTCCTACAATGAAATAAATGTTAAAAATAACCTTTCTGGAAAATTTTTTGGAATATATAATTAATATATCATATATGTTTATGGAATTCAAATAAAAAAATTTATATATTTTTATGAACCATTCATTTCATCTTGGAGTGATATATTCCATGTGACTATAGCAACAATTCTATCTTGAATTGTTCTATATTTTATTTCTCAGTACATTTTCTATATATGTACTATTGAATAGGTTGTGGAAACCATTAGATATACCACAGTATTTCAAGTTATCTTGAAATTAGAATAATACGTTAATCAATCTATGGAGTTCCTATTTTATCCAAGTGTTATGTGATCATAAGAAGAATAGTTTTTCCTTATTTTAATAAACATATTTTACTTGGAAAATAGTGGTTCTCCCACTAACCTACTGTAGACATATGGAAAAAAATTCCAAATAAATTTCCTATAATCATGTTTGTTACCTTAATACAAAAAATTATTTCAGTAACATTCAACCCATATTGGAATTATAGGATGTCACCATTTCTTTTGGGTTGTGTTGTATATAGAAACCTACCCTTTTGGAAATGTTGACATCTAATGCGAATAAAATGATCATAGAAATTAGATATGATTAGTAACATTATAATTTATTTTGAAATAATGACATTGTGTTACCAGTAAATTCTTATTGGTACCAAGATTGTACCATCCGTATGAATTATCACCTAAATATCCACTCCGATATTAACAGTAATAACCCCCTTATTCTTTGATACATGGAAATCAATATTGAATTTAAATTGTTCTTGTGATTTTTTTTTCAATAAAATATTTTCATTTAGAAATTATTATACTCGATGAATAATTTATCACTGAAAATGGTGAATATAAAACCATATATGTGGTTTTAACATTCATACATAGAATGTTTCTCGAGAAAATACATGTTACACAACACTGTTGGAACATTTTCCTATGTAAACTATTTGTGAATCTCTATCATAAAATAAGACCATGTAATTATTTCTCCCACTATTTCAAGTAGATATGGAAACACTTTTATAAAAATAGTGTCTATCACAAGACTAAAAATTTTCTAACATTGGGATTTCTAAAATATAAAAATAAACTGTCAGGATAATTATATTAGATTCACAATTTTTTCATGATGTTCATTTCTTTATACCGTTAACAAATAATATTCTTTGAAACAAATGTTATTATTTAATATTTTATTTCCATAATAAATTAAATCATACGATATTTATTTTTCATTATAGTAGTAATACATTTATATGATATTATAATTCTTTGTGAATCATGTTTTTTAAAATTACAAATGTTTGTGGAATGGATATATGTTGCAATAATGATACTCCTTTTACACGAATCATGAAACTGATCTGTATAAAACATGTGCATTTATGAATTTCTCCATCCAAAATGTTTTTTTCAAGGTTAAATTTAAAGACAAATCATCAATCCTACTTATTAGAATTATAGATTTCATGTAGATAATGTAATGTGAATTTGAATATTACTCCACATTACATTACATTTATCGATTAATTCCTAGTCATGATATTCTTTAGCACACTGAAATGAAGAAAATTATATAATATGACCTTTCATATAACATAATTAACAATATCAGCCCTTATTAAATACTTATACACTCATATGAAGTATAATATCCCCTATATTTTCCCGAGGAAAAATGAATTCTCTCTTTCTAAACTAATTCCAAATGCTTTGTAGCATACCATTATTTATAATGTATTTTTTTCTCTATACTAAATAACTATATACAAAGATAATAACAAGATGATTTAGATCCACTAAGTCTAAATACCATAATGGTTATTTCATCTATGTCTAATTTTAGTTTTACTTGACATTGAATTATCTTTTCACAACATGGAATATAAATCACATGTTTTATGTAACACTCCAAGATTTCAAAGTATGTTATTTTCATTAAAGTAATTCAGTAGCTTGCGTTACACATAACTCTGAGTTCGAGCGCACCATGACTTACCAAACTAGGAGTTCAAAAAGCGGATATGAATATAATTAACTAAATTTTGAATTTAATATTCTCCATATAAATTTATAATCCATATTATGTGTTTCTTAGACAAAATATAAGAACAAATTCATTTTTTCAGATAAATGATGTATTTTTAAAAAAATGTGATTTTACGTCCTTTTAATGGTAAACCTTTATTAAAACCGATATTTGACTCTTTTATATATTCAATTTTATTAAATTAAATTCTTCTATAGAACATGGACCTAAAAAAATTGGATAAACTTTTGGTACTTTTCTCATAACTTTAATATTTTGATGAATACTGAAAAATACTAAATTTTAATTGAAAACTACTTTTTTAATCAAAATAATTTATATTATTAAATTATGAATTTTAATGGTTTTTAAGTATAATTAGATTATATTTTATATCATTTAATACAATGTAGGTCATTATATATAACTTCACATTTAAATTTGACAAAAACACTTGTTAATCTTTTGATTGTTTTTACATTTTTAAAAACCTACTTTTTGATTTTAACAACAATAATTAATTTTAAATTAATTAATATAATTTGTATATTTTTAATTTTGTAAAATAGAATAAATTTTGGAATTCGGAATATGAAAATTAGCTTACATTTAATTTATGGTATTTTTCTGAAATCGTTATATTTTTGATGAATAGTGAAAAACATTGTATTATTGTTTAAAACCTACTTTTTATTTAAATAATTATTTATTTTATTTATTTTAAGTCATAATAGGAACATAATACCTATATATGTTTTATTTAATTCATTGAAATCATTTTATAATAAGTTTAGATATATAAAATTTTATTGAAAATTTTACCGAATTTTATCCACCTTCTAGGAGCATTTGAAAAGTTTCATAAAACATAATTTTACGACTTCTTTGAGTTTATTTTCAAAACCCGATGGGCATGGGTAACACTAGTAAGAAAAATGGGGTTCAATAAGATGAAAATATTTTTTGTTTAATAGTATCTTTTGACTTTTATTTACCGCGGTTAAAAGTAAGTAGGGCAATTAAGTGTAAAAATGATATTATAATTACACTAACACATGTCCTAATTATATTGGATAAGTTTAATTAGACCAAAAAAAACCTTACGAAAAACATATTATCATCTTTGGTCTACTTGGATTAGATTAGGAAATTTATTAATATTTTATTTAAAGAAAAGTTAAAAGTGTTAAATTCAAAGTTTTATAACTAAACCATTTTTAATATAGTGTTAAACCTAAGATTAATTGAGCTATAAATATTCATTAGAAAACTAATAATATTTAATACATAATAGTATTTTTTTTTAATTTTTAGACATTATATAATTTAATTTAAATATGAAACAATGATGATGCATTTATTACCTTATTAATGAAATATTAAAATAATTGATATTATAAATATCCAAATAATTGTATGTTGAGACTTATGATGAATTCCACTAATTTTATTATTTAATTTGACATGTTAGGTCTGATTAAATAAATTTCATTCGATTTTATAATGATTTTATGGTTATCAAAAAAATCAAATACTAAATACTATAAAAATTGATATAATTTAGTTTTTTAAACAAAAAATATATTATTAGTTGATATAATATTAATAAGAATCTAATGTTAATCCAAAGGAAATATATAGGATTAAATTTATTAATAATTAACCACTTTGGGTTCTTTTGTCTTGTTATAGTAATTTTATTAACCATATAATATAAATATACAAAGAGACATGGTAAGTGTCAAACTATTTAACTAAGAGTTAAATAAAAAAGATATGGTTAATATGGTGACATAACCTATCTAAAAACAAATGGTTTAGAGTTTTTTAACCAACCCCACCATATAATTGAAATAAATCATTTTGGATCCATTAGAAACTGAAAATGATTTTATTAGAAAATAATATTTCAAGTTTTTTCTAAAGTGCCTCTCACCACTCTTATACAAGGGAATATCCCCTTCTCTCAAAATATCATCTCCAAAGTCATTTTTATTAGTCAAACCCTGCCCAAATAGCCTCCCAAAATACCTCTCATCATCTTATAATCCTTACATTAATCATAAATACTATCTATGTATCAATTTTTATGAACTCAAAAGGAAACACCCAAAGAAGAGATAATAATTTCACCACCCTCTTTCCTGTTTTTTCATCATCCACTTCAACTTTCTTTTTTTCCTTTCCATACCAAAATAAAAAATCCAGTACCTTCTACATACTGTGATGTTATTATAAACATAGTACAACCATATTTGTTATTTTATCAATCCTATAAATGTTAATGTCACCATATGTGCGTATGTACGGCTTACCGTCTCCACATCATGGTGTAGTTTGTTATTCAAACACTTCATTATTTGGATGGGTATAATAATGAGAATAACTGATTTAAAAAATAAATATAACGTGTCAATTATTCTGTATATATTATATACCATCCAATTTCATACAATTTTACCATCAATATAATGATATTGTCACCCGTGCGTACATACGTCTTGCCGTCTCCACGAACGTGATGAGATTTGTTCACCGTCATAATAATTAAAGAATAAATATCATATTATAATTAAAAATAATGTTTAATAACTTAATATAATTTTGGATATGAATCAAATACACCATATACATGAAAAACACGACTTACATAAAAAAACATATAAAGAAAAAAGAATCAGTTAACAGACAAAACAACGATACTACTAAATTATCATTAACCATGAGAGTTCTGGGGGAACATGAAACCAAACCATGTCACTGCCCTGCAGTCGAGAGGTCTTCTCATGTTCGACAGGCGATGCCCGCCCAGCCCCGCTGGAGGGTCCCTGGAAGATGACGGGTTCCCACTAAAAGGAGACCCGGCAAGAGTCTACGGGTGCCACATTGCCCAGTCCCGTAATAAGGTAATCCACTAGAGGGAGACCCGACTAAAGTCAGTGATGAGACCACTACCCAGCCCAGATAGTGGTAACCCAGCATCGGGGACCACTGCCTAGCCCAGCTGGAGGTATGCCAGACATCGGGGACCACTGCCCAGCCTTGCTGGAGGTAAGCCCGACATCGATGACCACTGCCCAGCCCACCTGGAGGTAAACCCGGAACTGCTCTGGCCATCCCTACTGGATGGTACTACTCGGTGAACACCATTGTACTGGCCATCCCTATAGGATGGTACAACTGGAGAGCCCTCCTCAAAACAACATCAGCCCAGCTGAAACAACCTCATCCCTACCAGAAACATCCTCAGTCGTGCTGGAAACAAACTCAGCCATACTGGAAACAACCTCTTAGGTAGAGGATTGGTGCCCGTGTAATGTTTTGGCCACAACGAATCCACAAGAACTCTACCAGGGAACACAATGAAAGGGGAGAAACTCCCCAGGCCTCTCAATCTGATCACGTCCCAATCCGCTGATTCACTATCGAGGCGGACCGAGTCAACTCATCCTAGAAATTGGGGAAAACACCCACACTGTACGAACACCTGTAGTCGTAAATGGTGATGCAGTCTGGTGAAAGGGCATGGTACTGAAACCCTTCACAGCTAATGAAACAGAGGATATGAACCATCTCTGTCGGCCAAACAAGAACAGAACTAGGGGAAAACTCAACCCTGCTGGTCAAAACCATCGAGAAGAGGACCAGGGGAAAACTCAACCATGCTGGTCAACAAACAAGAACAGAGGAACCCTCTATGTCGCGAGAGGTCAAAAATATGCAAATAAGAACATTGGATGCACAAGGGACCCACACGACTTGTGGCCCCAAGTCAACCCTAACCGAGCGCACAAACATCCTCATGTACAAAAACCACATGTACCTCCAAGCTTTCTCGTATACTCCCCAAGTATAACACATTCCAGCCCAAAGGCTATCATGCACATGACACCCAACGTCAACACGATGGCGTAACGTAATAACTCCAACCAGCCACCTCAATGGCTAAGGCAAAACCAACCACATCTCATCAAGCATTTACATCACTCACACGGGACTGAACGCGATCACATGCCAAGGGTCCCCTAAAAACACGGTAGATTAACCGCCACCCGAGAACCTTTCATATTACAAATTTTAATAAGATAGCATAAGAGGCTCCACACGCCTGGACCGATTACACCGTTGTAATCCTCGTGGAAAAAACATGCGATATCGACTAATTACTCGCCTCCAACGGATATTTTACAAAAAGGTCGCCAACTCTACTTTACGCCCGAACGACGTCTCGTGGTCCCTAGCCTCAGCCTCGAAAACAGTCGGGTGCATCGCACCATTGCGATCCCCTCAGGAAAACACATCAAAAAGACTGCTCACTTGAGCACAACAGATATCCAGAGAAAAATATGCATTCCGGTGCACCGCACAGGAGCGGTGCTCCGTGGGACCCACATCCCAGTCCCGAAACTCAACGAACAGATCGCACCATCGTGATCCTCTCGAAAAAGTACATGAAATGAACTATTCAATTTTCTAAAACGGTCGTCCGGTGGTAGAGATGGAAAATCACCCTCAATGACCAAACGACCCTCGTGGGGCCTGCACCATCGTACCGAATTAGTGAGGGCAGATTTCACTATTGCAATCCCCTTGGAAGAACATCCAGAATCGACTGCTCGTACACCCCGAACGGACGCCCGATGAGAAAGTCGCTAAATGCTGCTCGCAGCTCAAGAGATGGCCCATGGGGCCCACACCTCACCTCCGTCTACAACACCTGAAACCACCCTGTAATGCTTAGCCTCAGCGCCAGGGTGCCAACGCCATTGATGGCGTTCAAAAAGGACGTTAGACGCGTCCGTGCCGTCCAAAACAAGAATCCACGGCATAACATTAATCCCCATGACGTACGTGTCGCGCCACCAAATCCCCCGTCTCTAGAATTAAAATTTCACAGGACCATCTCAAAAATACCACCTTACTGTTAGGTCCGTTCTGCCACAGACGGCTCTCAAAACGGATGCCCGTAGCTCGAAATACGGTCGTCCAAATATTTTAAAGGGGGGTGGGGGAACCCCATGAGCCTGACCGGCCTAGTCTGGACTATCCGCCCTGCTCGGGCCGGCCCGCCTCATCCGGCCCACTGGGACAGCAGCCCAGCGGGTCCCGCGGGCTGCCACACAGCGGCCCGCCGTCTCCCGTGAGACCCGCGCGCAGCGCGGGTCGTTCAACCTACCGGTCAGCTGGCTGGTCGAGTCCACGCGGAGTCCCGCCAACGGCGGGTTTCCGTCTCTCCAGCCGGGGTCGCGCCATGGGACCCTTGTCTCCCGTTCTGCTCGCCCCTTTCCAGCGAGCCCGAGCTGCGCCACCCGCCTAAAGTACCCGGACCGCCGCCGGGATACCGGGCCGCCGTCGCGCCCAACCGAGCCGCCGCGCCACCTGGGAAGCCGCCGCCGCTGTCCCAGACCACCGGAATCCGCCACCGCCGTCCCGGACCGCCGTAAAACCAGGGAATCGGCCGAGACATCCCTGGGATGTCCCGGACACCCCAGGACTCGATGTTTCGATCCGAGAAGTGCGTTGGAAATCTTAGAACATGTGCTGTGTGATTTTGGGCTTTGTTCAATGATCGGGCAACAAATTGATAGGGGAAATCGAGCTCAAACTATGCAGGAAGTAAAATTCGAAACAAAACCTCATTCCTCGATGGGCTTCGCCTAGAGCTTCGCGTTTTTCTGCTGGCATTACCGCACGTCACCATATTTGCCTCGCTGGACCGCATCACCGGAGCGGCCTCACTAGAGATGGAGGAGAGGGGAAGATTGGGGGTAGAAGGAGAAGAAGAAGAGGGGAGGGTATGAGTTTAACTAGAAAATACTTAAATGCCCGCCCAAAAACCCTGAATCCGAAATTTCAGTGGGGTCAGGATTAAGTCTCCCCTATGCTAAAAATCACGCTCTGAGTGCAACGGCGGTCTCAGAATTTTAATCTGAGGCCCTGTTCAAAAGTTGCAACAACCGCGCCCGAGGCTGCCAAAATAAGAAAACGCCCCTGGGGGAATTTATCATAGATGGGCCGTGCCCGCAAAACTTACACCCCTCCTAGGGTAATCGGAACGTTCCGAACACAACAGTGCCCTCGGTTTCCCAATCTGATCCACCGTTTAAGATATTATTTAGTTTAACCATTAAACGAATATTTTAATTAAATAATTTATCTGTTTACCGTTCCGAAAGCGAGCGAGGGGTCCAACCATCCAGCTCCAACATGTTTTATGTCATTCCTAGGGTAAAAACCTCATTCTCGACCCATCCGTACACTCGTATCTCTGATCCGGATCACCATTTAGGATTTATCCCAATTATTTGGTGTTCCCAGTGTGAACACACTGAAAATTTAATTCCAGCCACACCGGGGCTCAGAATCGCACGCCCTCTGAAGGGGCTGCTCTGGAATAACATAAAAAATATTCCAAAGTATTTTGTAGCCAAAAATGGGTTCTTACATCATTCCCTCCTTCAATATTTTCATCCCTGAAAAGAAAAACCAGGGAACAACTTAGGGTAATAAGCCCACACCTGGCTCTCCTATACCTAGAAGAACTTTTGTGCAGTTCTGCGCCACCGCACACAGACCTAACGATTGATCCGTTCACATGAGGTCGGCCTTTTCCGATGTAGTTCATAATAGAACACACACTTCTCTTTAGTTAAACCACGTGGAAGACATAGTTCACCCACTCCAGACTTTGGGGTTAGGGAAAGGAGGTAGAGAACCTCACCATCCCTTTGCACAGTCTCAATCGACCCGAATTACCTCAGGGTAGCTCACGTTCCCGACCAAACCTCTACGTCGCATAACGGGACTGGAATCACCACCCGCACCTGGATCAAGGCCTGGTGATTCCCTCCTTCAGAATATACATATGGTGAAACACCCAAGGATATCTGGCCACACAAGGTTTCATAGTTGATGTCCCACAACCAAGGCTCTCTTACATGCTCGAAAGGCGAAGGAGTCGACACCATCGACTAAAGAAAAAGGTCCCATGACTTTTAAATTTCCAACACATGGTTAAACAGACACCCCGCGCCACCCTGGTAACAAATCAAACAAGGAGTTGGGAGATAAGCATTCCACACACAGAGTCTAACAATTCTACTGCAGAAAGTAGAAGAGTTGTAGAGCGTACTTCTTATCACCTCATGCTCTGCCGGATCGTAGACATTCAAAGCTCACGGCTGTCCATGGTCCCAACTATCAGATCCCGGAGCCTGACGTGGACCTCCTAGTGGTGATTGGAAGACCTTGTAAAGCCTTCCCACACTACCAGCTCCTCCTGCTCCTCTACCAGCACCACATATTTGAGTGTTATTCCGATCACGGCGCTGCCTCCGCCGCGTTGGTGCACCTACTGCCTTCCCTATGCTCTCTGCATGCCTGGTCAGGCAGTCTCGTGCCAGGTGACCTCTCTCATCACAAGCATAGCACCGAATATCTTCAGGCTGCACTCGTTCCCTCCGACGCCACTGTGGTCTACAACCACGCCCCTGAGTGCAGTTGTTAGAAAGCTACATGCGTTGAGGTTCTTCTTGCCGACGCCCACTAGCTGCGGCTGACATATCAACTCCATCATGCCTCTTTCAACCACTAACACTAGAACATGACCAGATGCTCTCTGTCACCAGTGCCTGCTCTAGCACCCCGACATATGTAGAAATGCCCCAAGGTACTATGAAAGAAAGAATCTCTCGGTGGAGACCCTGCTCAAACATCCGTGCTCTGATGTTGTCGTCATGGAACAAGTCTGGGAAAAAGCGTGCACGGTCTGCCAATCTAGCCGTATACTCGCATACCAACATCCCTCCCTGCTGAAACTACAGGAGCTCCTAAATCCGAATAGAATGCAAGAAGGAGGGGAAAAACTTCTCACGAAACAACAACCGAATGTTTCCCCACGAAAGCGACAAGTCATCAGGAAATCGAGTCAACAGACTCTATCGACAACAAGCTGCTCCATGAAAAAGGGGGTGGCCAAGGCCACTCTCTAATCTGTCGGTGGCTGCACAAGCCAGAAAAGTTGAACCACTGTCTCTAGACAATCTTATGCTTCCTGAGCATCTGGATCACCAATGAACCTCATCGGCCTCTGCCGCTGGAACTCACAATGCATGCTCAACCTATGCTCAAGCTCATCCTGCTCTACTAATGTTGTCTGCTGCTCAACAGGTGGCGGTGCTGCTCCCGTCCCACCCGGAGAAAGGGGCTCGCATGATGGGTCCTGGACTGTGGCCCCATAGCTCACATGGTCATTGTTACAAACCAAAGTTGGTATCCGGGATGGCTGTCTTCGCGAAGACATCCTGAATATTATCATGTAGTGTCGTGGTCAGATGAGCATATATGTATATACCAATAACATCAATGGGGAGATGACTCAATAAGGACAGTCAAATACTCAATCCTATGTGATGCACAGACCAACATTCCCTCCAACAAGTGTCTATGCATGCCAAGTCAACATGCAGGTTATCAGGGGCCTGATGAATGGATATGTCGGCCGATGCACCATCCGTGAACTCCCATGCCTGAGAGCCACTCTTGAGACGTGTTAACACTATTGCCCTAAATCCCAACCAATTATTTTTTAGGGACGTCCGAACAACGTCCCAAGGAACGAACCATCTCTGATACCACTTTTTCACGACCTGACCCTACCCGGGCTTGAGCTTCAACTACCCCAAGCCCACCTCCATAGGCCCGGGGCTGGCGACCAGCGCTGAAGGCACAATAACTCGGTGAGGCTTTTGCCTATGTACCTGTACACACACACTTATCACACTCAATGTAAAAGTGCAGAGTAAATGAAATGACAAGAAGAGTAAAGTGAAACTGCTATAAATAAGCCACCAAAAGTGCATCGACCTCTAAACTCTACAAAGTCAGCTGAAGGTAAACATAAAAGGAAAAAGGAAAAAACACGCGCCCAACCAGAAAAATTCCACAACCCGGCAACAGGTGAACAAAATAAAAACAGCTGGAAGGGTCCCCCACATGGAACCCTACTCCGACCACCGTACGCGGTCCACACTCTTAATCTCCTAAGATTCACTGAAGTCATGACCAACATGTTCGTCATCTGCAAGCGCACACCAGGTGTAGGAAAGTCCCATGAAGGGGTGAGTATAAAAATACTCAGTAGGATACCCCGAAGACTCGAGGGAGCAACAAAGGAGGTACCTAAGGGAGAGCAGTAGACAGAACATGAAAAGTAAAGGAGTGAAATCGAGAGTGCAGTGAAGAGTATAGTAATGAGTCCAGCTTAACCCAATAAGATAGAGAAGATAGACTCGTCCAGACATAAGGAGCTGGAAATGGTGAGAAGATGAACTTCTCGTCGAGTCTTCGCTGCCTATAGTAGGGGAGTATACTCGTCCGACCACGAGAATCTAGAAACAGAAATAATGTGGAATACCCCGCACGTCTTCACCTCTCCTGTAAGGAGAGTAACCAAAACCCCAAAAAACAGGTGCTGGAAACAAGGTATATACAAATACATATGCTCAATAAGAAGCACAAACAAGGTTGTAAGGGGATCTTCATCCCGTAGATCATCCCAAGAATGTGAGTCACCAACAGTCCCAGAAGTAAACACCATCGATGCCCAGCATCCCGCACGTCTGCCCCGAACTACAAGTCAAGGGGCTCAAACCATCGCACTTCGAGACTATCCGCTTTGGGCGGCACTGACTCGCCCGCACAGTTTTAGGTCACGTCACAAGGATGCGTCTCGGTGGGGGAAAAGCACGCCTCGTACTTGAGAGTTCTGGGGTAGTTTCAAACCACACCATGTCACTGCCCCGCGGTCGGGAGGTCTGCTCAAGGTCAACAGGCGACCCCCTGCCCAGTGCCGCTGGAGGATCCCGGGAAGTTGACGGGTTCCCACTATAGGGAGACCTGGAAAGAGTTGACGGGTGCCACACTGCCCAGTACCATAACAGGGTAATCCATTAGAGGGAGACCCGTCTAAAGTCGGCGACGAGACCACTGCCCAGCCCAGCTGGAGGTAACCCGGCATCGGGGACCACTACCCAGCCCAACTAGAGGTAACCCGACATCAGGGACCACTGCCCAGCCCAGATGGAGGTATGCCCCGCATCGGGGACCACTGCCCAGCCCTACTGGAGGCAAGCCCGACATCGGGGACCACTGCCCAGCCTAGTAGAAGGTAAACCCGGAACTTCTCTGGCTATCCCTGCTGGATGGTAATACTCGGTGAACACCGTTGTACTAGCCATCCCTGTTGGATGGTACAACTGGAAAGCACTACTCGAAACAACCTCAGCCCTGCTGGAAACAGCTTTAGCCCTGCCGGAAGCAACCTGATCCCTGTTGGAAAATACCTCAGCCCTGCTGGAAACAACCTCTTGGGTACAAGATCGGTGCCTGCGTAAAGTGTTGGTCACACCAAATCCACAAGAACTCTACCAGGGAACACAAAGAAATAGGAGAAACTCCCTAGGATTCTCAATGAAATGGTGCTCCAATCTGCTGACTCACTGTCGAAGTAGACCTAGTAAACTCATCCCAGAAAGTGGGGAAAACACCCACACTGTACGAACACCCGTAGTCGTAAACGGTTCCCCATTCCAGTGAAATGGCATGGTACTGAAACCCCTCACTACTAATGAAAAAGAGGAAATGAACAATCTCTACCGGCCAAACGAGAACCGAACCAGGGGAAAACACAACCCTGCTGGTCAAAACCATCGAGAAGAGGACCAGGGGAACACTAAACCCTACTGGTCAACAAAGAAGAATAGAGGAACCCTCTACGTCACGAGAGGTCAAAAGTACGCAATGAAGAACATGGAACGCACATGGGACCCACATTACATGTGTCCCCAAGTCAACCCCAACCGAGCGCACAAACATCTTCAAGTACAAAAACCACATGTACCTCCAAGCATTCTCGTATACTTCCTGATTATACCACGTTCCCGCCCAAAGGCAATCGTGCACACTACACCCAACATTAACATGAAGGAGTAATGTAACAACTCCAACCATCCACCTCCATGGCTGAGGCACAGCCAACCACATCTCCTCAAGCATTTACATCACTCAGGTGGGAGAGCATGCGATCACATGCCAAGGGTCCGCTACAAACACGGTAGAAGAACTGACACCAGAGCACCTTTCATATTCCACATTTAATAAGATCACGCAAGAGGCACCACACTCCTGAACTGATTACACCGTTGTATTCATCGTGAAAAAACACGCTTGATCGACTACTTACTCGCCTCCAACGGATATCAGACAAAAAAGTCACCAACTCTGCTTTACGCCCGAATTTCATCCCGTGGTCTGGAGCCTCGGCCTCGAAAATAGTTGGGTGCATCGTACCATTACGATCCCCTCGATAAAACATGTCAGAAAGACTTCTCACTTGAGCACAACAGATATCCAGGGAAAAGGATGCATTTTGGTGCACCGCACACTACCGGTGGTCCATGGGACCCGCATTCTAGTCCCGAAACTCAACAAACGGATTGCACCGTTGCGATCCTCTCGAAAAAGTGCACGAAATAGACTATTCACTTGTCCAAAACGGTCGCCCGGTGATAGAGATGGAAAATCACCGTCAACACCCAAACGACCCTCCTAGGGCCCGCACCATCGTGCCGAATTAGAGCGGGCGGATTTCACTATTGAAATCCCCTCGGAAGAACATCTAGAATTGAATTCTCACATGCCCCGAATCGACACGTGATGAGAAATTTGCTAAACGCTGCTCGCAGCTCAAAAGACGGCATGTGGGGCCCACACCTCAACTCCGGGTGCAACGCCCGAAACCACCATGGAAAGATTTGCCCTGGCGCCAGGGTCCCAACGCTACTGACGGTGCTCAAAATGGACATCAGACGCATCTGCGCCGTCCAAAAAAAATCACCGGGATAACGTCCATCCCCTCGACGTACGTGTTGCGCCACCGAAGCCCCCGTCTTGGGAATTATAATTTCCTGGAACCATCTCAAAAAGACCTCCTTGCTATTAGGTCCGCGCTGCCATAGACGAAGCTCAAAACGGACGCATGTAGCTTGAAATACGTGCATCCAAATATTTTAAAGGGGGGGCCCTTGGGCCGGCCCGTTGGGACCACGACCCGGCCGCCTGGGCCCGGCCCCACCGGACCTCGCAAGCCGGTCGCGTCCACGCGGAGACTTTCAAATGGCGGGTCTCGGTCTCCCTATCCTGGGTCGCACCATGCGACCTCAGTCTCCTGTTCGTCTTGCCCCTCGCCGGCGAGCCCGAGCCGTGCCTCCCACCTAAAGAACTCGTACCGCCGCAAGGATGTCGCGCCGCCGTCGCACCCAGTCGAGCCATCGCACTTTCTGGGAAGCCTCCGCCATGGTACAGGACCGTCAGAATCCTCCGTCTCCATCACGGACCACCAGAATCCGTCACCGCCATCCCGGACCGCCGGAATCCGCCGCCGCCATCCCGGACCACTGGAAAAACTAGGGAATCGACCGGGAATTCCCGGGGCTGTCTCAGACACCCCGAGACTCGGATTTTCGATCTGAGAAGTGCGTTGGAAAGCATTGAACACGTGCTATGAAATTTTGGGCTTTGTTCAACGATCCGAAAAAAAATTGACAGGGGAAATTGGGCTCAAAGTATGCGGGAAGTAAAATGCAAAACAAAACCTCCTACCTCGCTAGGCTTCGCCCAGAGCTTCGCGTCGATCCGCCGTCATTACCGCACCTCACCAGAGTTTCCTTTCCGGACCGCCTTGTCGGAGGAGCCTCACCGGAGATGGATGAGAGGGGGAGCATGTGGGAGGAGGAGAAGAAGAGGAGGGGAGGGGAAGCGTTTAATTTCAAAATACCTAAATGCCCACCTCATAGCCCCGAACCCGAAATTTCGGCGGGGTCTGGATTAAGGCTCCCCTATGCTAAAAACCACGCTCCGAGCGCAACATCGGTCTCTAAATTTTAATACGAGGCCCCATTCGAAAGTTGCAACAACCGCGCCCAAGGCCGCCAAAATACGAAAACGCCCCTGGGGCCATTTTTCCCAAACGGGCTACGCTCGCAAAACATACACCCCTCCTAGGGTAATCCGCACGTTCTAAACTCGACGGAGGCCTCAGTTTCCCAATCTGAGACATCGTTTTAGAGATTCTTGAGGATAACCATTAAAAAAATATTTTAATTAATTATTTTATCCTTTTAACGTTCCGAAAGTGAGAGAGGGGTCCAAATATCCCGCACCAACATGTTTTATGTCATTTATAGGGTAAACACACCATTCCAAACCAATCTGTACCCTCGGATCACTGATCCGAATCACTGTTTAGTAGTTATCCCATTTCTTTGGCATTCCCAGTGTGAACGCTCTGAAAATTTAATTCCGGCCACACTGAGGCTTGGAATTGCACGCCATCTGAAGGCGCTGCTCTGGAATAACATAAAGAATATTCCAAAGTCTTTTATAGCCAAAATCGAGTTCTTACAGGGCCTTGCTACAATCATGGTTACGATACTCCCAGGGGATATTCTTAGGATAATTCACTTTTTCATTACAAACCGATTTGATGTATTTTAATATATGATGATAATAAATAACCATAGTTAATACTAAGGTGTTTTATATTGAAAATAACATGTTATGATATTCAATAAAAAACTTTTATGACTCACACTATACTTTCATGTCTTAGTCAATGGCTAGTTTCAATATTTTTCATAGTAACATTTTACATGATGTACAAGGTGGGCATGGTGGTGTAAATGAGAAAAGAAATGGAATGTTGATAGGTGTAAAAGATATCATGTTCATGCCTAATCAGTTTTCAAAAATACGATCAACAACATATATATTAACCATCATTCGGACTCAACAAAAGAAGTGAAAAGCAGTGAATGATAAGAGCTCATGTAGTGGAGACCATGGAGAAAATGAAGCTCAATTTCTATCATGCATGAAATGTGGAAGGATACACCAAGGTATGTGTCTCAATCGAACACATAAATGCTTTATTTGTGGGAAATTAGGACCTAAAATAAATAATTTACTAGGAAAAATGAAGAGTACTATGGAATAAAATAAAAGTGATCCCAAGAATACATTTACAATAATTTTACGTAAATTTAGGTGAACTAGGCATTGACCTGGTGAATGCCCTATTCTATAAGATAAACTCTTGGACAAAAAATATCCTATGTGGAAATAAATGGATGGTGAAATTTTTTAAAGTATTAGTTCTCTTTCTTCGATAGGATTATGTTGGATGAATTTTCTCTTGTTTGTGTGACCATATTGTTTATTATGTGAAAATGAAATTTAAGGAAGAGTTATATTTTCTATTTTTTATGTAGTTATAAATAAAAATTTGTGTATATATGATTCTTGAATTTGAGGAAATTAAATGTTTGTAAATTTTGGGATCAAAATATGAGGTATGAGACATTATTTATTGTGAAATTATGTTATTGTTGTTTTGAAGAATTTATCTCATTTTGGGAATGTTATAAAATATAGTTATTGGAAAAGGACAACATGCAGACCAGGTGACAACCCTTCGTGGAAGAAAAAGCAACATGAATCGAACACAAAACCAGAGTGTGATTGAGATTTATCTCCTACCACTGGACTACGTAAAGTCCATAGTTAGTGTGACAAATTATTTTCAGTTAAATGATTTTATTTATCAATAATATGTTGATTTGGGATAATATTTCTTTTCAAATGGATATCCTTAGTATATGAAAATGATTTTGTGATAATGTGATAAATATTATTTCAGAAGATGTTCACTCTATTGGGAACACTATATGCCTATAGAAAATAGAATACAATGGGAATTGATTTGAGGAAGAATTGTGGATTTTTATCTATTTTTTACTGTGGATTTATAGTGATTTGAGTTATTTATGGAAATTATTAACCAATCATAGAGAATATTTTATTAGGATAATTACTTTTATTTTTGTGACTTTAAGAGTAGTCGATGTTAGTTGGAGATATAATTTAATGTGGAAGACATCGAAATAAAATTATTCTATGTTTTGGGTTTCAATATTAGTCTGGATTATATTGAAGGATATTAAAGGCAATTATTTTTAGAATGGTATTTAATGATCTTCAGGAATTATTGGATTAATTTTAGAAATTATGAGTAATATTTTGTTATCTAAAGTATTATCATTTTTGGGGATCGTCTAATATTGTACTAACCATTTTGGTTATGGTTAATCTCTAAAGAAATGGTAAATATATATATATATATATATCCTTTGTGGAATATGTGATTATATAAAAGTTATTTCTAGTGCTTCTAGTGAGATCAAGTTATCTTGAATACCCATCATTTCAAAAAAACGATAATTTTGTTGTAGAAACTTATTAACGGAAGAAACTATACCTAAAAAGTATATATATATCTTTATGATCTTAGTAAATCTCATAAATAAATTCCTCAACTTTAGTAAATGGAACATAAAATAAAAATCATTGTCTATTTACTTTAACTACTGGGAATCTAATGTTTGTGTAATGGCCCAGACCAACCTCATCCATTACATTGCCCAAACACGGATCCACTATGATGATGGCACCGTGAGGGTGGCGCCATGATGGTGGCACCATTCCCTCACCGAGTTGTCTTTGTTCTTTCCCAGTCCCCAACTTTTCTTCTCCTGCAACATATCATTTGACATTAAGATTATATAATGCCACTATTCAAAGACATTTAAAGAACATAAATAATATCTAAAATCCACCATGATTCAAGAAACCCATTACTTACCGAATCATGTGGTTTTTCCTCAGTGTCACACCCTTCCACATACCTTCCAGATCAACCCCTGTTACATGTTTCCTTATAGTTAAAGAAAATTGTTTAATGCATAACCGTTATGACCACCTCTCTGAGGAGAATTGTTAAATGACAATAAATTACATCGTGCATAACCACCCAACTGCATGGTGAAACCATGATCCCATATTAATGCGATTCAAAATTCCATATCTCATAACTATGGGATATCATCTTTATATCACGATATAATTTCATCCTTCTCCTTATTAGCTGGATTTCTTCCTCCTCCCTGGGTGCTCTTGGAGTCCCTCCTTCCCGAGGCTTGTGGTGCCCTTGTGCTGGTGTTTTTCTGCTCATCCTTGGAGTCCTCAGAGATCCTCCCCTGCAAGCCATGCATCCTCAGATCATGGTGCATGGAGAAATACATCATCATTGTTCACCCAGGTAGGGTTTTCATTGGCCTCTCCTTACTGTGTATCATGTGGGGAGGGTATGCTATTGTTTTTGTGGGGTGGATGAAATGAAACATTAATTAAGATAACAAGTATAATTTTACAGAATGAAGGGGGTGTGATCAATGTTTCTTCTATATTTCCTTACTCTTGATTATTTATGTTGTGAATTGTTCGGGCCTATGCCCACTAAATGTCATGGCTGTTGGTGGTCTTCCTCTGTGCAATAATGAAGCAACATCTTCTATGATGATTGAATGTCTCCAACATGGGAATTTTGATAATAACGTAAACTCGGCCGATTAAATAAATTTCTAGTGAAAATTATCCCTTGTTTGGTCACCCCGGTTAACCAACAAAAAGAAGAACCTAATGAATGATGTGCTTGAACCTGGGATTTTCCATACTCTTTTTTGGTGGTAGGTTTGTTTTTATGATTGATGTTTATGGGGTGATGTGGATGGGGATGGGATCCTCTATTGTGGCATGTTAGTTGGTTGAGAATCTGAAGCTTTGTGGGGTTGTATCTCGAGGCTTTGTTTGGTTCCAGTACTTTGAGGGATCTCACAGATCCCTTTGTTGCTATAACATTACAAGAGAACTGGGTGTGAATTCTTGAATTGCTCTTTGGGTGTTTCTCTTTCTCTAGCTTGTGGTTATGCCTGTTAGTTGCCCAGTAGTTCAGAATTTACTTAAATGGGATCACATGAACATGAAAACATGAATGGGCTCAATGGGGAATTGTTTCCCAGGATGAGTGGTGACATGGTCATGGGTACGATGTTTCTCTTGAATGAATAGTAATGAGTGTGTTTGTTCTTATGTTGGTTTTGGAACTCTTAGGTTGGTATATGTTATTGTTATATATATTATATAATTGTAGTACTTATTTTGATTATTCTCTCCCCACCAAAGTTGAGCACCTAGTGCCGAACACCCCCATTTCATGGGGGCGGTTTTTTTTCAAACACACCTATGTGTTGCTAGTTATAAGCTCTTTTTCTTCTCCCTTTCCTAAATATCCAACGACTCATCAGGCATGCTGTGAAGGCCTGAGGTCCATTATAGCTGAATATTCTTCTAGTAGGGTATTTGTGGTGGTTTCCAAGGTGTGTGTGGGCCGGTTTTTTCCCATGTGTCTTCGGGATGAGGCCCAGGTGTCTTTGGGAGTGGCAGTAGTTGCTGTGGCTGAGGTGTTTGTGGGTGTGGTTACGCGTGGTTGTTGTGGACTTGCTGTTTGTGGGCGGGATGTGTCGTTGTGGCCCAGGTGTGTGAGGGTGGGGTGTGGTAGTGGGATTATGGTGAGAATGGCGGGAGAGGTTCTATGTGCAGGATGTCTTCAATAACCAGTGTGGAAGTGGCGTGGGGTACCCAAACCTCGATGTGTTTTTGCTATTATATTTTTGACATTAATTATTTGGATAGCTTTCCTTGGTGAGGCTTGGGTGGGAATTTTTCCTTTCTAGGTGTTTTAGTTTTCTCTTTTCTCATGAGGAATTAGAATACCACCCCACTTGTGCATGAGAGATTTTGGTTTTCCCTACTAAGTATACTTGTATGGGCACCCTACGTATATAAAATACTTTTTAGGTTTCTAGAAGGACGTCAAGGATCGTGCATGGTCGTACTTTTTTAGACAATGGGACAGTTTCTTTTACTGTTTTTCTTTCTTTTCATACTTCTGTTTTGGGGTTATCTTTTACTTTTGAATCATTTACTTTCAGAACATTCATATGATAATGTTTTTTTTCTTTACCTATACTTCCACATTTGGTGTTGTTGGGATTTACTATCTAATCTCCCGATCCTATTAAATAAAAAAGTAATTCCTTCCATCTTGTGTTTGATTATATACCCTTGGTGATATTCGCCACTCTGATGCCTATTGTAGGTGGGTCTCGGGGGGTCATTATCTCTTCTTTAACTTGGAGAAGGAAGGGTCTGGCAACCTGTTTTCCCTTCTCTCATCTTGGTGAAGGCGGGTCGTGATAGTCTCATTATCCCATCAAATATTTGTGGTTTTCTTGTTGTTAAATTTCTCCTGATCATGTTTTCTATCACTCTCTATCAGTACATGACACATATTTTATCTACAATTTTATTTTTTTTCCTACATGGAATCCTAGTATGGGTCATCTCGGGTGACCTTTTTTACATATCTTTCTTTCTTTTCAAGAGATAGTTTTATTTAGTCTATTTCTGATGTGGGACATCATATAAAGTTCCCAAGCCCAATTTTAAAATTGCAAAAACCCAATTTTCAAAAGGGGGAAGAATTTAACACACCATGATTTCATAGTAAGTTATTTTCTTTAAAGTAATTCAATATCTTGTGTTACACGCAACATGGAGTTCTAGTAAACCACGACTTTTCAAACTAGTCGTTCAAAAAGAAGTTATGAAAATTATTAACTTAATTTTTCATATTATATACTCAATATAATTTTTTAATCCATATTATGTGTTTCTTAGACATAATATAAGAACAAATTCATTTTTCATATAAAATAAGTATTTTTAAAAAATGCAAATTTACCACCTTTTAATGGAAATCCCATTCCCAAACCAATATTTGACAAATTAATATATTAAATTTAATGAAATTAAATTTTTCTTTATAATCGGAACATAAAAATTTATTTTGCATAAAATTTTGGTAATTTTATGATAACTTTTATATTTTGATGAATACTGAAAAATAAAAAATATTAATTTTAATCAAATTTTTTAATTCAAATAATTTATAACGTTAAATTATAAATTTGAATGGTTTGATGTATACTAAGATTATATTTTTATCATTTAATAGAATTTAGGTTAATATAAGTAATTTCATGTTTAAATTTGACATAAACACATGTCAATCGTTTGATAGTTTTTACTTTTTAAAAACCAACTTTTTGGTTTTGACAACCGGAATTAATTTTAAATTAATTAATGACTCTTAAATGTTTTTAATATAGTAAAATAGAATTAATTTTTTAATTTATAATATCAAAATTATCTTAGTGTGAATTTTTTGTATTTTTCTGAAACATTCAATTTTTGATGAATAGTGAAAAACATTGCGTTATTGTTTAAAACAGACTTTTTATTTAAATAATTATATATATGTTTTATTATATTTCAAAATAGATTAATAATACCTATATATGTTAAATGTAATTCATTGAAGTCATTTTATAATAAGTTTAGATATATAATATTTTATTGAACATTTTACTTTTTTACCCACCTTATAGGATTATTTAGAAATTTGCATAAAACAATATTTTTTGGCTTCTATGAGTTGAATTTTGATAATATAAAAGAAACAGTTAACACTAGTATGTACAATGTGGTTCAATAATGTGAAAATAATTTTTGGTGAATAGTAATAATTGATTTTTATTTACCACGGCTAAAAGTAAATGTGGTAATTAAGGGAAAATGATATTATAATTACCCTAAAACATGTATTATTTCCATTGGATAAGTATAATTCAAAATAGAGAATCCTTAGAAATATATTATTATCCTCTTTGGTCAACATGTATTAGATTAGGACATTTATTATTATTTTATTTAAATAAGAATTAGAGGTGTTAAATTCAGTGTTTAATAACTAAGACCTTTTTTATATAGGGTTACAAATAAAATAAAGTATACTATATATATTCATTATAAATATAAAAATATTTAATACATAATGTTATTTTATTTATATTTTTTGTAAATTAAATAATTTAATTTATATATGACACAATGATGATGCATAAATTACCTTATTAATGAAATATTAAAATAATTGATCTTAAAAATATCAAAATGAATGTAAATTGAGACTTCTGATGTATTCGAGATATTTTATTGGTTAACGAGAAATTTTAGTGTTGATTAAATAAATTTAATTAGAATTGATAATGTTTTTATGGCTTTAATAAAATCAAATACTAAATAGTGTCAAAATTTACATAATAGAGTTTTTTAAAAAAATACTATATTATTAGTTAATATAATATTCCAAAAAATATGAGGTTCCGAAAAAGGACATAGATAATGTTATATATACTAATAATAAACCACTTGGGGTTCTCTTGGCTTCTTATAGTATGTTTATTAACAATATAGTATAAAAATACAAAGAGACAAGTAAAATGTCAAACTATTTAACTACGAATTAAATATATAACATAAGGATAACATCATGACCTAAACCTCTCTAAAACCTATTTGTTGAGTGGTTTTCGACCTATCACTACCTTATCCTTGAAATAAATTATTTTGGTGCCATTATAAACCGAAAATGATTTTATTACAAAAAATATTTTTCAAGCTTTTCCTAAAGTGCCCATCACCCCTCTTATAAAAGAGAACTTCCCATTCTCTCAAAATCACACTACAAAATCCATTTGGCTTGGCCAAACCCTACCCAAATATCCTCTCATAATCCATTAAATAAAACTAGAGTCCTTAAGTATATTTTAAATCCAACCTAAGGATCTCTTTTGATCAACTCAAAAGGAAACACCCAAAGAAGAGGTAATAATTTTACCACCCACTTTCATGTTCTTTTCTTCATCCACTTCCCCGTTCTTTTTCTGTTTCCATTCCAAAATAATAAATCCAATTACTTATAAATAATTTTATGTAATTATAAATATGGTTCAACCATATTTGTTATTCTATCCATCGTATAAATATCAAATTCACCATACGTGCGTACGTACAACTTACCATCTCCACGTCATGGTGTAGTTTGTTATTCAAACACTTCATTATTTGGATGGATATAATAAGGACTATAAATGATGTGAATAATACATATAACATGTTAATTATTCTTAATAAATGATATCCCATCCAATTATATCTGATTTCAACATCAATATAATGATATTGTCACTCTTGCATACGTACGACTTACCGTCTCCACGAATGCGATGATATTCGTTCCCCATCATAATCATTCAAGAATAAAATTAATTTAATGATTAAAAATAATTTTTATTAACTGAATATAACTATATAAATGAATAATATACAGATTATACATAATAAACGTGTCTTACATAACAAAACATATAAAGGAAAATGAATCAGTTAACAACTAAAACAATGATACTACTGAAATATCATTGACAATGAAATATTAGAAGATCATATATGATTTCATATTTATGTATATTTTTCTTTTATATTTTAATATTAATTATTTCACCATTATACCTGAGTATAACATATATTATACTATTTAAAAGTACAAGGTAAGGGGTTTTCATCTCACTTTTATTTCACTGAGATTCTGGTTATATTTGAAACTATTTCCCTTTTTGTGGTTTATATAAAGCCCATGATTGTCTTTTTTTTGTAATATACTTTAATTTATGGGTATTTTAATTATCCTTGTATTATACATCTTCCATGGGGTTTATGTTTCCTATGATACCAAATTGGTAAGGGAATTTCAAATTTTAATTTCCACTTATTTGGTTTTACGCAAACATAATTGATTACTATACTTCAAGATTATGTGCCACAACCCAAAATTTTCTTGAGTAAATTTTGTTCCATAATTATGTTTGGGTTATTATATTTTTCATTTAATAAAATGACTATAATTAAAATGAGACAGTTGGGTATCAACTTTTATATGACTGTTGGTCAATATGATCATTGGAAACTAAATGTTACAATTATTTTCTATAAATACAAGTGATCTTGATTAATTAATATAGAGAGAAGAATAGATGGCCCCTTCAAGTAGTCTCGAGCTGATTGAAGCCCATCTGACGGAATTCGGGAAGGAGGTAGCACCTTTGGGCTTTGCTCTGGACCAAATCCAAGGTGAACTTCATTGTGTGAAGCTGGAATGGAATCACCTTTGTGAGAAGTTCTAGCTGATAGAAATCACTACTCGAGCAATGTTGGCCGAGCCTCCCCAAGATTCTATCACCCCTGCACACCTTACTCTTAGGTCTTATTCTGGTGTTATAAGGGGCTATGTAACGAGACCATAAATTCCTTGTGTACTCCTTTGATTTAAATAAAAATTGTGATTTCTTCTTATGATGAAGTTTGTGAATCTCAAGTGTTCAGATAAATATATGATGTATATTATTGATGAATTTTGGAAAGAGGATATTTTATAATATTTATTTGAACCTTATATAAATAAAAAAAGTGTAATGAATTTCAAAAAATGGACTTCTACAGTTTTGTTCCGTATGAAATTTTGAGTCTAATAAGATCAATATAATTTTTGATGAGTAGTAAATTATGAATAGCGATTTTATTCTTAGGATTGGTAATGTGACCAAATGGATTTGTAATCTCACTTAAATAATATATTAATATAATTTAGGGACCTTGATTATGTAATGTGATTCAAAAAAATAGGTAAATAATTGTTTCAGAAATTATTAGTCAAGTATTAGTTTTTTTTGGGTGAATAGTGTTTTTTAATTAAAAATTAAATTATAACTATTTAGAAAATTATTTTCATAAAATGGAGTACATTTTTGAAATCAGAGCATTGATATTTGGTTAAGGTGATTTTTTTTGATTTTTCTGAAACGGTTGAATTTTCAGTGAATAGTGTTTTATTTAAAAATTAAATTAAAAAAATTTCATTTTTTTTTTCATAAAATGGAGTTCCTTTTTGAAATCTAAGCATCGATATTTGGCTAAGGTAAATTTTAGGGATTTTTCAGAGAAAGTTGAATTTTCAGTGAATAATGAATTTCCAGTTTAGAGTTTCGTGTGTTTAATGACATCATTAAGGATGTAATTATGAAAACACTATTTTTATTACAAACATAAACATAATTTATAACATAATCTATTCACATGATACAACACGGATGATCGAGAGGTCTAGTGTCTTTTGGTCTTAGGATCATTACATAACAACTTAAAACATGAAATACAACATCTTTATTGAAAACATCCCTTACATGACCACTACATTCCCTCGTACTTATAATTTCATGGGATAACCTAAGAAAATGCATAAGAAAAGGGTGACCTATAAATCCCATTAATGTAATAAACATGGTATACATGAGAAGTACAATACATGTTAGAAAATAGGCATATTAATAGAGCACAAGAGAAACATGAACATAAAGGCATGATAAATCATGATAATCATAACATGGAAATGTGGCAAAAACACTTATCATGGAATTAGCATGAGCCAAGGCTCATTGAACCCGGGGCATGATTAAATACTCATTGCACATGAAGCACGAGTAAACCCTAGTTCCACTTGAATTAGCATGAGTCAACACTCATTGCACATGACGTATCATGATACTATACTTTACCCAATGCATTGGAGCGCTACAAGGGGGCACCTTTCTTAAACATTTCATTTCATGCATAAGTGTGCCACATGGATCATAAAACATTGATTCATTAAACATAATCATTTATTCCATGAAAAAATAATTTTTAATTCATACATGAAACATTATAATCAACAAGTAAATGTGCATAAAGGGGAATACCCTTGATGGAGAAATGGGTATGGTATTCACTACAGAAAGTCATTTGTAACGCCCCGACCCCAGCTACCCGGAGCCGGTGCATTACTTCGTAACATTGGCATGATCACAAAAGATTAAGTCTCGAAAGACTGATTAGTTTAGTAGCCTTGGAAACACTAGATACATTCATAAATGTTACATTACATCATAAAGTGAAAATCTAATAACAAAGTCTTCATAGTCTACACTCATATCCTCTTCTGACAATCCCTGCAGGTCATTCATAATATAATTCTTCACATCCTGGAATATATTAAAACATTGAAAGGGGTGAGCTCAGATGCTCAGTAAGGATAACAATATTGCAGAAGCTTTCATAAATAAACATAAAAATTTAAGGCATTGTATAACTAAAACAAAAGCCTTTTAAACTTAAACATCAACATAATATGGCAAAAGTAAAATGAGATAATGCCATTCACTTCTTCACATTGATATTCTACTGGTCAAATAATCACATGCAATATCAATAACCACTTTCATAATGATGGAATGCATAATGCCAGACTATTATAACCACGTAGTCAAGGCCTCGTGCCAAGACTACAAATAAGATTTTGTCAAGGCCTCGTGCCAAGACACTAGTTTGTCTCATGAGACCTGCCGATGCATCGAGGAGCTATAGCGGGCTCCACCCGTCACTTATTAAGTCCAATGCATTCCTCATATGAATAGGTTTAAACATATCATAAACCATAACATAATCGTATCACATAAAACATGCAAAAAGGAAACATAACATTTCCACATTTTAATCACAAGATATCAATACAACACATTGATATAATAAAAACTCTTTCAAAACCATTTTCAAAACCAAAATAAAAGGAAGTTAAAACTTTGTATTTATTTTTCATTAAAAAAAAGTGATGGCTTGTAGAGGAAGCCCAAACTCAAATAATGGTCACGGCGGCGGAGAAGTCGTTTTCGCCGCATATGTACGGAAATACAAACATTCCCTTTTTGTCGTTTATTAAAACGCTTCGTATAAAAAATATTCCTTTTGAATAAACATAAAAGTCAAAGGGGTTTATACACCGTATACAAGAAAGTTGTGTATAAAGCCAAATATGCCTCAATGAAAGGAGATTGAGACGAAGTCCTTAAAAAGATCATTTTTAAAATAAAATAGATCTATTATGTGTATTCACTATAGGTACACATACAGAATACAAAATAAGAAATAATAATATCATGACATAATTTGAAAGTAGGAGATTAACCCAAAGAATAGAAATTGGGTTAAGAAATTCCCTTACAAAGATCATTTTTAAAATAAAATATATATATTATGTGTATTCACTATAGGTACACATAAATAATACAAAATAAGACATAATAATATCATGACATAATTTGAAAGTAGGAGATTAACCCAAAGAATGGAAGTTGGGTTAAGAAATTCCTTTACCTCGTGTCTGACTTGACTCAACCATTCTTTAACCTCCTGAATAATAAACTAGAGTTAATATATACCTTATTAAGAACCATTTTCAATTTCATTATCCTTTATATATCACTTATTACAATGTTATGAACATTATGTAATTATTTAAGTTAATAACGGTCGTTTTGTCGATCTTTGGTACTTGAGTCAACAATAAACTTCTTATAATTACAAGTTGTTTATGTGGTAGAATATCCATTATCTCCAGAATTATATTCATGATTTAGATGTCATATATATCTTATATATCCAGTATATACATTCATTTATAATATTACGTAACATTTAGAGGTAAGAAATGAAATGCACCGTTCATGCCGACGGTAAGCCGTACGTATGCATGAACGCTACTTTCATTTCAATTTCATATTTAATGGAACGAAATCATAATGATATAAATGTATAATATAATTCCAGTATAATATAGTGTATAATACCATTTACTCCATCCTTTATACATCCCACATATGGCATTAACGATTCAAATCACTTTGAGGGGGCGGTAGTCCGCACTTCCTAAAATTAAATTATCGTGTTTTACCCATAATAGAAATCATAAAGTATGCCATAAATGAGAAATACAGAAGCACAAGTAAAACATAAACATATTATATATCATATATAAAAATAGTGACATCTTAATGGCCACCTTTTAAGGTGTTATATGAGTGTTGAACAATCATCGTTTCGTGAGGCAGAAATTCGCCATCCACAGAAACCGTATGTTCTTTAACCATTAGATGTAGGTGTGTGTAAGTGTAGCTAGAATACTTCTTATAACAACATCCTAGTATATTGAGGATACTGGTGTTGTTACAAAAGAAATGAATAAAAAGAGTTTATGGGGTTGGAGAAAAAAATAAAACAAAACAACATTAGAAAAGACATTACCTCAAAATCGGGTAACTCTTTTTGATTTGAGCCAAAGGCTTCGTTGAGAAGAGTTCTGCCCAAAGTGAGGCTTCTAGGAGTAAGAGAGGGAAGTTGGGAGAGTATTTGGGCAGAGGTTGGCCGAGCCAAATGGCTTGAAAGTGTAAATTAGGTGGGAGAGGTGGGGGGCCTTTTATAAGAGGAGAGGAGGGGCTCTTTTGGAAAGATTGAAATGTTACATTATTACACAATGCTTTTCGGATTCTAAAGGTCCAAAACTTATATAATTCGAGGCTAAGGTGATAAGGGTTAGAAATCTCCTCATAAAATTGGATTTGGACAAGTTTATGCCTTGGATTTTGCATTATCTTCCCATTTTATTTAAATCATTAAATAATGAGGTCATCGCTGCATCATCGTGATGTAAGAAATAATTTAATTTATTTAATGTCTAAAAATTATTAAAAAAATACTATGATTTAGGAAATCTTTTTAGCTTTCTAATGAATATTTATAATCAAAATTTGGACTTGTTTAACCCCACTTAAAAACTGTTTTAGTAAACTAACTCATGTTTGTGTCAATTTAATTTTAACATTAAATAAATATATATTAATGTCATTTTCCAACTAAAGTGGCTCCATGGGGTCCCCAAGTTGACCCATGGGTTGTCTTGGTCGTCCATGACTCATCCAATAGGAGTAGGACAAGTTTCATGCTCATCTCAAATTATTATATCATTATTTGTACCTTAAACTACACTAATTACCTCTAATCGCGATTAAGAACTTAAAAGTTACTATTCACCAAAAAATTATTTTGATCTCATTGAACCACATTTTACTTCTTAATGACAACCATGTATGTCTGATTATTGAAAATCAAATCACAGAAGTGGTAATATTTCATTTAAATGAAAAATCAGTTATTTAACTACCACTTAGTGGTTTCACTATTCATCAAAAATTGAAGTTTTTCAGAACAAGGACAAAATTTCACCCTAAGCTATAATTGATATTACGAATTCAAAAATGATGTCTATTTTACAAAATTACAAACATATAAGTTGCATTAATTAATTTTATAATTAATTCCCGCTGTTACGACAAATAGCGTGTTTTTAAGAAACAATTTATATCAAAAGATTGGCAATTGTTTATGTCCAATTTCAATGTTAAATTAATTCTAAAGACCACCATTGGATAAAATGGTAAAAATATATTCTAATTATACCTTAAAACCACTAAATAGTATAACTTATCACTATAAATTATTTTGAATAAAAAAGCTGTTTTAAGTATTTTTCACTATTCATAAAATTTTGGAAGTTCTCGGAAAATTACAAAAAATTCAACATAGGCTAATTTCGATATTACGAATACAAAAATGAAGTCCATTTTGAAATATAAAATTTCTATAATTTTAAAAAGTGGTTATTACTATTCATAACGGCTACTTTGATTAGTCGCGATGTTTTAGAGCTTGAAGTTGCGTACAATGGAAGCTATTGCATTATTGAAAGAGAGGCGTATCGTGGAAGCTCGGGGTGTTACATTCTCCCCTCCTTCAATAAATTGCGTCCTCGCAATTTGATATTTTTCTTTGAAAATAAGAGGTTGAAAATAGAAAATACCTTTGTGGAAAACCCACATCGGAAATAAGGTTAATAAAATTTAGCCTTAATAAGAGCGAAAGGGAAATGAAAAAGTCACCACCCAATTATGATATCGATCAGGAGAACATTGGTGGCAATTAGAGACATATAATTGGAGAAAAAACGTAAATATTCGTAGGGAGTGATTGAGGTCATCAATCACAATCAACTGTCAAATTGAGGGCCTCAAAGCCTTCAATCTATGTTTATTTAAAATATCATCAGTTCAACAAGACATAAGGTATTAGGATAACGCATTTTTTGTTTTAATATCCCTTTACTAAAGTTTAAGTATTAATTTATTCATTCAATAACAGATAGGTATATATATATATTTATGCCTGACAATTAGAGTTTCAACCTTCAACTCACCTTTCACTCAAAAAGATAATAGAACCCAAAAATATTATACTTTTCCTAATTGTATAAGGTTCCAAATGTTAACACATACAATTTAGATTAGTAAAATTATTTTGTAATAACCAGGGACTTCCTGTAGGCTAGTGGTAGGAAATAAAGGCCTGTCGCACTATGGTTGTGGGTTCAATTTCTGCAGCTTTGTCTGACGCGACGGGTTATGCCCCACCCTGCAGGTTTTCCTTTTCCTAAAAATATAGTACCATACTATTCCAAAAATAATCTTCATAAATGTTTTAACCTTAAACAATACTATCCAAAGATCAACTTAATCCATTCCAACCTTTATAGTTATCCAAAATACCTCCGTCCAGACTTTCTCTAAAGGGTCGTTAAATTCCAAAATCAATTGTAACCTCAGATTCCCCAAACAAAGTAATGTTTCTCTTATTTTCACATACTAAAAATATGATTACCTTCATCATATTAAATCCTTAATGAAAACAACATGTACTGCAGTACAATCCTTATATATATCACATTATTATTATAACCATAATCTAGTTCTTGAGTCCAAAAACACAAATACAATAATTATTCCGCTTCAACTGTAGTCACAGCATATGATTGGCCTTGATCCCTTGGCCTTTTCTGAGGTAAGTTTCCTTGACGCTTAGGAAATTCATTTGCATAATGACCCATTTCTCTACAATTGTAGCATTCAACATTGATAGCCTCTTTCTTTCCCTTGCAATCACGAGCCTGGTGACCCTTTTCTCCACATTTATAACAAACTCCCATTCCTTTTAGGCAAGTACCAGGGTGATTCTTCCCACAATTATCACATACTGGAAAATCCTTCTTTCCCCTTTTCCCTTTATCTGTCTCTTGTTCCACCGTTCTATTCTTCTCTTGCTTTACTTTGTTGTCATAAGACTTAGAGAATTCCTTTTCTGTCTTGATAGCACACGAGACAATATCTTCGTATGATGAGAAGGATTGTGATACCAAAGCTCGACGGAGAAATGGTTTTAACCCATAAAAGAAATGATCAATCTTACTCCTTGGGTTACGTATATAATCGGTAGCATGCCTCGCTAACCTTGTAAAGTTAGCCTCATACTTTGCGACATTCTCATCCTCCTTCTGCCTCAGACTCAGAAATTGCCTTTCCATATATGCTCGATGGTCACGAGGAAAGTATTTTTCTAAAAAAAGCTCTTTGAACTCCCTCCATTCCATATTCGATACGTCATCATCTTCCTTTGTGTTTTGAATCAGCGACCACCACTGATCGGCATCTCCAGTGAGGCGGTAAATTGCCATGACAACCTTCTCCCTTTCACTACTCCCCAAGCCATGGAATATTTTCTCTAAGGAATTTATCCATTGCTCAGCTACTATAGGATTTGTAATCCCATTGAAGGTTGGTGGTTGTTGCCTCATGAAGCGGTCTAATATTGATCCTCCACATTGCGGATCAGGGTGCTCCATACGAGTAAGGTTATTATTCATAACCTGAGTGAGTTGTCCCAGTATGGTAATAAGTTGATCAGCACCAGTTGTATCTCCAGATCCACAATAATTATCTTGAGCAAGAGGGAAATCCCTACATGGAGTTCGTGCATTGATACAGTTTCCATTCCTTCCACTAGGCACCATTTCTAAACAACGGCATAAACTATATTAGTTTATGAATCAAAATACATAATTCCATACTTGTTAAACACTTTACATAAATTGAACTATTTATGGATATAATACATAATCATAAAATGAAATGTTTTCTTTGAGGAAGTATGTACTCATAACCCTTCATAGTGGTTTGTAAATAAAATGAGAATTATCCTAAGCATATCCCCCGGGAGTGTCGTAACCAAGAGTGCAGCAAGGCCCGTTGTCGTGCACCAGTTCCCGTTCGAGTCTAGCTTAAAGTGGTATTTTCGGGTTTTACCCCTAGGTACATCTGTGCCAGAGACGCCTCTACCTGCTCATATCCAGACAGGGATGTATTGCTCGGAAAACTCATAACATCTCTATAATACCAAAATAATAGGAAGTTCTTCTATACTAATCCTTAAAGTCTATCTTCGGGCTATGTTCTCTAATCAGGGTTTATCTAAATCTAGCTTCCAAGGTTAGTACTAAACTGCCTCTGATACCAACTGTAACGCCCCGACCCCAGCTACCCGGAGCCGGTGCATTACTTCGTAACATTGGCATGATCACAAAAGATCAAGTCTCGAAAGACCGATTAGTTTAGTAGCCTTGGAAACACTAGATACATTCATAAATGTTACATTACATCATAAAGTGAAAAACTAATAACAAAGTCTTCATAGTCTACACTCATATCCTCTTCTGACAATCCCTGCAGGTCATTCATAATATAATTCTTCACATCCTGGAAAATATTAAAACATTGAAAGGGGTGAGCTCAGATGCTCAGTAAGGATAATAATATTGCGGAAGCTTTCATAAATAAACATAAAAATTAAAGGCATTTTATAACTAAAACAAAATCCTTTTAAACTTGAACATCAACATAATATGGCAAAAGTAAAATGAGATAATGACATTCACTTCTTCACATGGATATTCTACTGGTCAAATAATCACATGCAATATCAATAACCACTTTCATAATGATGGAATGCATAATGCCAGACTATCATAACCACGTAGTCAAGGCCTCGTGCAAATACTACAAATAAGATTTTGTTAAAGCCTCGTGCCAAGACACTAGTTTGTCTCATGAGACCTGCCGATGCATCGAGGAGCTATAGCGGGCTCCACCCGTCACTTATTAAGTCCAATGCATTCCTCATATGAATAGGTTTAAACATATCATAAACCATAACATAATCGTATCACATAAAACATGCATAAAAGAAACATAACATTTCCACATTTCAATCACAAGATATCAATACAACACATTGATATAATAAAAACTCTTTCAAAACCATTTTCAAAACCAAAATAAAAGGAAGTTAAAACTTTGTATTTATTTTTCATTAAAAAAAAGTGATGGCTTGTTGAGGAAGCCGAAACTCAAATAATGGTCATGGCGGCGGAGAAGTCGTTGTCGCCGCATATGTACGGAAATACAAACATTCCCTTTTTGTCGTTTAGTAAAACGCTTCGTATAAAAAAGATTTCTTTTGAATAAACATAAAAGTCAAAGAGGTTTATACACCGTATACAAGAAAGTTGTGTATAAAGACAAATATGCCTCAATGAAAGGAGATTGAGACAAAGTCCTTAAAAATATCATTTTAAAATAAAATAGATCTATTATGTGTATTCACTATAGGTACACATAAATAATACAAAATAAGAAATAATAATATCATGACATAATTTGAAAGTAGAAGATTAACCCAAAGAATAGAAATTGGGTTAAGAAATTACCTTACAAAGATAATTTTTAAAATAAAATAGATATATTATGTGTATTCACTATAGGTACACATAAAGAATACAAAATAAGACATAATAATATAATGACATAATTTGAAAGTAGGAGATTAACCCAAAGAATGGAAGTTGGGTTAAGAAATTCCCTTACCTCGTGTCTGACTTGACTCAACCATTCTTTAACCTCCTGAATAATAAACTAGAGCTAATATATACCTTATTGAGAACCATTTTCAATTTCATTATCCTTTATATATCACTTATTACAATGTTATGAACATTATGTAATTATTTAAGTTAATAACGGTCGTTTTGTCGATCTTTGGTACTTGAGTCAACAATAAACTTCTTATAATTACAAGTTGTTTATGTGGTAGAATATCCATTATCTCCAGAATTATATTCATGATTTAGATGTCATATACATCTTATATATCCAGTATATACATTCCTTTATAATATTACGTAACATTTAGAGGTAAGAAATGAAATGCACCGTTCATGGAGACGGTAAGCCGTACGTACGCATGAACGCTACTTTCATTTCAATTTCATATTTAATGGAACGAAATCATAATGATATAAATTTATAATATAATTCCAGTATAATATAGTGTATAATACCATTTACTCCATCCTTTATACATCCCACATATGGCATTAACGATTCAAATCACTTTGAGGGGGCGGTAGTCCGCACTTCCTAAAATGAAATTATCGCGTTTTACCCATAATGGAAATCATAAATTATGCCATAAATGAGAAATGCAGAAGCATAAGTAAAACATAAACATATTATATATCACATATAAAAATAGTGACATCTTAATGGCCACCTTTGAAGGTGTTATATGAGTGTTGAACAATCATCATTTCGTGAGGCAGAAATTCGCCATCCCCAGAAACCGTATGTTCTTTAACAATTAGATGTAGGTGTGTGTATGTGTAGCTCGAATACTTCTTATAACAACATCCTAGTATATTGAGGATACTGGTGTTGTTACAAATGAAATGAATAAATATAGTTTATGGGGTTGGAGAAAAAAAAATAAAACAAAACAACATTAGAAAAGACATTACCTCAAAATCGGGTAACTCTTTTTGATTTGAGCCAAAGGATTCCTTGAGAAGAGTTCATCCCAAATTGAGGCTTCTAGGAGTAATAGAGGGAAGTTGGGAGAGTATTTGGGCAGAGGTTGGCCTAGCCAAATGTCTTGAAAGTGTAAATGAGGTGGGAGAGGTGGGGGCCTTTTATAAGAGGAGAGGAGGGGCTCTTTTGGAAAGATTGAAATGTTACATTATTACACAATGCTTTTCGGATTATAAAGGTCCCAAACTTATATAATTAGAGGATAAGGTGATAAGGGTTCGCAATATCCTCATCAAATTGGCTTTGGTCAAGTGTAAGCCTTGGATTTTGCATTATCTTCCCATTTTATTTAAATCGTTAAATAATGAGGTCATCACTGCATCATCATGATGTCATAAATAATTTAATTTATTTAATGTCTAAAAATTATAAAAAAATACTATGATTTAGTAAATATTTTTAGATTTCTAATGAATATTTATAATCAAAATTTGGACTTGTTTAACCCCACTTAAAAACTATTTTAGTAAAATAACTCATGTTTGTGTCAATTTAATTATAACATTAAATAAATATATATTAATGTCATTTTCCAACTAAAGTGGCTCCATGGGGTCCCCAAGTTGACCCATGGGTTGTCTTGGTCGGCCATGACTCATCCAATAGGAGTATGACAAGTGTCATGCTCATCTCATATTATTATAACATTATTTGTACCTTAAACTACACTAATTACCTCTAATCGCGATTAAGAACTTAAAAGTTACTATTCACCAAAAAATTATTTTGATCTCATTGAACAACATTTTACTTCTTAATGAAAACCATGTATGTCGGATTTTTGAAAATCAAATCACAGAAGTGGTAATATTTCATTTAAATGAAAAATCAGTTATTTTACTACCACTTAGTGGTTTCACTATTCATCAAAAATTGACGTTTTTCAGAACAAGGCCAAAATTTCACCCTAAGCTATAATTGATATTCCGAATTCAAAAATGATGTCTATTTTACAAAATTCCGAACATATAAGTTTCATTAATTAATTTTATAATTAATTCCCGATGTTACGACAAATAGCGTGTTTTTAAGAAACAATTTATATCAAAAGATTGGCAATTGTTTATGTCCAATTTCAATGTTAAATTAATTCTAATGACCACCATTGGATAAAATGGTAAAAATATATTCTAATTATACCATAAAACCACTAAATAGTATAACTTATCACTATAAATTATTTTGATTAAAAAAGTTGTTTTAAGTATTTTTCACTATTCATAAAAATTTGGAAGTTCTCGGAAAATTACAAAAAAATCAACATAGGCTAATTTCGATATTACGAATACAAAAATGAAGTCCATTTTGAAATATAAAATTTCTATAATTATAAAAAGTGGTTATTACTATTCATAACGGCTACTTTGATTAGTTGCGGTGTTTTAGAGCTCGAAGTTGCGTACAATTCAAGCTATTGCATTATTGAAAGAGAGGCGTATCGTGGAAGCTCGGGGTGTTACATCATTGGCATAGAAAATCGGTGCAATTTCAGCAGTGTAACGCTGTGACATAAGAATTCATAAAAATGGATGATGAGAGAGAAAGGGGTGTCTCATCATATTTACCTGAAATTTACAGTAATGGGGTCATATAGATACATGTCCAAACAATTGTAATGGAATTTATATTCTTGATACCAATGTATTGCATGAATGTAAATGAAGAGAGAGAAGTTCCTTTCGGAATTTCGGCATAGTAACAGGTGTACATGGGAGGCATTTAATGAGAGAGAAATGGGTATCCCATAATTCAAACAATAAAAGGGAAGTATGGGGGATGTGTGATACCATACCCTGGCATTTATAATTGAAATTAAAACGGAATAACAATATTAAAAAAAATTGGACAAAAAAAGTGAAAGGAAAAAAACCCCTTACCTGGAAGTGTGCTTCCAAAGTCTTGAGAGAGGCTTGAGAGAGGCCTCTTTGGAGCTTGGGGCACCTTGGGAGTATTCTAGAGAGAGGATGGAAGATGCTAGATGAACTCCAAATTCTTTGAGTGAGGTGGAAGTGGGTTCTTGAGTGGGTTTATATAGGAAAGGTGAGTGAATTATTTGTTATTTATGTTTGGGACCCCTTACACTAAACTAATCCAAACCACAAATCAGATCATGGGTTTTCCCAAGGTTATTGGAAAAGTGAATAGGAAAACAATATTTTATAAGGAAAATGTCCAAACATCAAAAAACAATGGGGTTGCTTATGTGGAGGTGAGTCACACTCCCATGGAAAATAATTTAAAAAGACAATATGTTTAATAAGTCTTGAGGGGTCAATTAATTCTTTGAAAAGTAAGTCAAACAAACCCCAAATCACATTATTTTAATGGTAAAACATATATTGTCCGAACACAAAGCTTATATTATTTTATTACATCACTATTGGGTCATTATGATGTCATAAAACACATTATATATTTAAATGGTATTTAATTTTTACCCAAAAATCTGACTGTCTCAGAAAATTATGAAAAATTCACCATTGGATAATTTCAACTTCTTGATTCAAGAGATATCATTTATCTTATTTAAATAATTTTCTAAATATGTTAATTTTCACATTAAAAATAAAAACCTACATTTATAAAAAATTCACGGGTTTTGATAGAAATGGCTTTCAAACCATAATAACAATTATAATTGAATTCATAATATTATATAATCATTTATATATAAAAAAATTAGTTTAATAATAATAATAATATTTTATTAAAATATTATTTAATTCAAAAATCCCTATATTTAATAATATAGATTTCTTAATTAAATAATAACTAAAAACCCTACTTGTACATTAAAAACTATTTACAATGTATCAATAATGATAAGAAAGTATATTAATTATTATATACAAAAATAATGTACATGAACATAGTATTAGCGATTTGTTACATAAACCCTTAAAAAACCACATAAGTCCTAAGGATAAGGTGTGTGATAGTGACAGACTCTTGGGGTGGCTTAGATAACATCGCTCGAGTGGTAATCTCTACCAACTTTCACTTTTCCAGTAGACGGTCCCGTTCGAGCTTGACATGATGAATATCATATTGGGAATGGTCAAATGAGAATCCCAAAGACACCACCTCTTTTCTCAGCTCCGAAAAATGGGCTTCGTATGGAGCAATTCTACTAGATGAGGCCACTGCTTCTTTTGTCTGAGTAAATTGGGTTTGTTAAAGCCATATATTTATATTAATCATGTGGTCACTGTTCAACAACTATAAAATCAACAGTCATAATTATTGAAATAAAACCAAGGAAGTTGACATTTTATATAAACATTTTACATAAAGAGACATTTTACTAGATGAAGAGGGATTTCCATTAATGAATGTTTGGGTCGTTACAATATTCGCCCCTTAAGAAATTTTTCCCTCGAAATTTCCTTTTCCGAAACTAAAACAGATGTTGGTAACATAGCTTTATCATTTCCTTCGATTCCCAAGTCGCTTATTCAAACATGTGGTTTCTCCACAACAGCTTTACGAGGGGCATTGTCTTATTTCGTTAAACTTTTTCTCTACGATCTTAGATCTTCACTGGTTTCTCCTCATTAGAAATATCATCCTCCAACTATACCACCTCTGAAGATATTACATGTGAAGGGTCCGGTATGTAATTCCATAAGAGGGATACATGAAAGACATCATGTACTTTGGACATGGTAGGTGGAAGTGATAGTCGATAGGCCACAACCCCGACACGATCAAGAATCTCGAAGGGGATGATGTACCTTGGACTTAACATCCCTTTCTTTCCAATCCTCATGATGTTCTTCCATGGAGATATGCATAGAAAAAACATGTCTCCAACATTAAACTCAAGGTCTCGTCGACAATTATCTGCATAACTCTTATGTTGACTTTGGGTTGCCTTGTTATACTGCTGAATGGTTTTCACCTTCTTCATCATTTCTTCGACCATTTCTGGTCCAAGCAGCTTACGTTCCCGAACCTCATCCCAACATGTCGGTGTTCTACTCCTTTTCCCATATAGTGATTCATATGGTGCCATTTGGATGCTCGAGTGGAAACTGTTATTATAATAGAACACAACGAGTGGAAGATTTTGATACCATCCTCCTTTAAAGTCCATTGATCATGCTCTCAACATTTCCTCAAGTGTTTGGATAGTCCTCTCGGATTGGACATCAGTTTGAGGATAATAGGCCATACTGAAGTTCCGTTCAGTATTCATATCATGTTTAAGACTCATCCAAAACATAGAGGTGAATCTTGGTTCTCAGTCAGACACAATAAATAATGGTACTCCATGTAGCCTTACCATTTCCCTGATATATATCTCTGCCAGTTGATCCAATGTGAAATCCTCCCAAAAAGAAATAAAGTGTGAAGTCTTTGTAAGAAGATCCAGAACACCCTAGAATGCATTGTTGCCTTTGGATATCCTCGGAAGTCTGGTGACAAAGTCCATGGTGATGTACTCCCATTTCCATTCTGGTATGCGCAATGGTTGCATCATCCCTTTATACTTCTGCCTCTCTACCTTCAATTGCTGGAACACCATGCACTTTTATGTATATTCAGTGATCTCCTTCTTCATATTAGCCCACCAAAAGTCTTCTCATAGATCTTGATACATATTTGTGCTCCCTGGGTGAATAGAGAAATTTGATCTATGTGCATCATCCAAAAGTTTCTTCTTCAGCTCCGGACATGATGGAACACATAGTCTTTTCCCAAGTCTCACAATTCCTTCTTCATTAAAATTAGTCTCCAAGGATTTACCTTTTTCGATAGCTTCCACTTTTTCTCGAATTCCCACATCATTCTATTGAGAATCCTTTAACCTTTGCAAAAGAGACAGTTGAGAAATCATTTGTGAAAGGATTTATGATGTTCCCTTCTTTATGATTCCCTTTTATATCTTCATCAAGTCTAAGAAGACTGGATCCTTCTCAATTATCATCATGGATAGAATAACTGGGTCCTTTCTACTTAGGGCATCTGCCACCTTGTTCGACTTCCCAGGGTGGTCATGTATTGAACAGTCATAATCCTTTATGAGATCTATCCATATTCTTTGGTTCATATTATGCTCTTTCTATTTGAATATATATTTAATACTCTTTTGGTCATTATATATCTCACATTTCTCCCTATAGAGATAATGCCACCAGATTTTCAAGGCAAAGACCACCGCTACCAACTCCATATCATGCGTTTGATTGTTTCGCTCATGGATTTTCAACTGCCTTGAGGCATCGGATATCACTTTATCATTCTTCATCAGCACACATCCTAAGCCATTCTTTAAAGCATCACTGAATACCACAAAAAATTCCCCACTTGTCGGTAAAGTGATCACGGGTGTAGTAATAATCATCCTTTTAAACTCCTTGATGATTTCTTTGCATTCATCACTCCATGAAAAATTTAATCCCTTTCTAGTTATCTTGGTAAGAGGGTTAGACAATCGTGCGAAATTTCTCACAAATCATCGATAATATCCAGCTAACCCCAAGAAGCTATAGATATCGGTTACCAATGTTGGACTCGACCATCCCTCAATTGCATCTATTTTGGAGGGATCCAAATATATACCATTTCATGGGATGATATTGCCCAAGAATGAGACCTCCTTCAACCCGAACTCAGACTTTCTGTACTTTTCATAGAGCTTCTCCTTGCGCAAAGTCTCTAGTACATTTCTTAAATTCACCTCATGAAACTCCTTGGTTTTGGAGTATATTATAATTTAATCTAAAAATAATACCACAAATTTGTCTAGGTAATATATAAATACTCTATTCATCATGTCCAGGAAGATTTCTGGACCATTGGTGAGTCCTAAGGAAATTCTATGAATTCAATGTGCCCGTATCTTTCTAGAAAAGCAGTCTTTGGGACATCTTCCTTCTTCACCCTTACTTCATAATATCCCGACCACAAACCTACCTTGGAGAAGTATTGTGCTCCATGCAGCTGATCGAACAACTCATCTATCCGTAGAAGAGGATACTTGTTCATTATCGTGATTTTGTTATGCACATTAAAATCGATGCAAAGCAGCATTGACCCATCCTTCTTCATGATGAAGAGGACTAGTGCACCCCATGGTGAAGCACTTGGGCGTATGAACCCTTTATCCAGATTCTCCTGTATTTGTTTCTTCAGCTCTTAAAGCTCAACGACAACCATTCTATATGGAGACTTAGATATTGGTATTTCCCCTGGTATAACTTCAATTGAGAATTCAAAATCTCTTTTAGGAGGAAGACCAGACAGTTCCTCAGGAAATACTTTAGCAACTTCCCTCACAATAGGCATTTCTTCAAGGATGGTTTCTTCCTTGGACTCAATCATCTAAGCCAGATATGTGTGCTCATATGGAAGTAATATTCATGCATGAGATGATGGAGCTAAAAGAGATTTATCTTCCTCCTTACACTTGTAAATAATCGGGGGTCGATTCCCCATATAGAGTGTGATTTCCCTTTCCCGACAATTTATGTTGGCTCTTTATAAGGAAATCAAATCCATTCCAGGAATGGAAGAAAATTCTAGTAGAGGGAGTATGACGTGGTTCCCCGGGAAATTCAATCCATATATTATGATAGGGGAGGAGTTATATTCATGGGATGCAATGATTACCCCATTTATCATACTCACTGACATATTCACTTCCATGATTTGTGGTGGTGCTAGGATTTTTCTACTAAACCTTCAAGATATAAAAGAATGCATAGAACATGAATCAAAAAGTACGTTAGCTATTCTTGAATGAATAACTAGTGTACCTATCACCACTTCGTTTTTGGGGTTCACTTTGGCAGAAGTGATCGAAAAAGATCATCCTTGATGCCTTGGAGGTTGTTGGTTGCCTCAAAATACCCTTGGATTAGGGAACTAATTTACAAAATGCCCCAGTTCTTGTAGTTGTAGCAGTGACCAACATGTTGAGGTTCAAACAGAGTGTTCCTCTCCTCTATCGTAGACGCGGGTCATTATTGCCGATAGTTAACAGGTAGGTGCCCTTCTCTTCCATGCCTAAAGCATTTCCTCTTCCCCTTGAAGCAATTTCCAGGGTGCTGGATCTTCTTAACACTGTTGGATTTATCCATCAGACCACCAGCATTGAAGTCCACCTTACGCTTCATGTCCCCATGATACACCTGTGATTTCCCGATCTCCATTTCGACCTTGAGAGCACATTGTTAAATATCCATATAGCTGTCGAAGTCATAGATCGCTAATTCTTTCCATTGTCTGGGCTTCATCCCACCAATGAAGCGGTCAACCTTGTATTCGGGGGTAACGACAAAGAAGGAAGCATATCGTGCAAGCCTTGTGATGTTTTCCTCGTACGCTCAAACAGATTCTTCATCTTTTTTCTTGAGGGAAATGAAGTATCTTTCGATCAAAAGCCTAAGGGAGCGTGAGAAATATTTATCCAATAACATCTTCCAGAAATCCTTCTATTCCAACTCCTCGATCTCCTCCTTAGGGTTTCTATTTTTGATCAATGTTCACCATTGATCAGCTTCACCCTCCATACGATAAGCCGCAATGTGAACCTTCTCTTGTTCAGAAAATTGATCGATGGAGAAGATCATTTCAATGGAGTTGATCAAGTTTTCAGCGATCATGGTATTGGATGATCCACTAAAAGTAGGAGTCATTTGTCACATGAATCTCTAAATAGTAACTTGTTCCCTCCTAGGGGGTTTTGTACATTCCTCTTGACCCGTGTTTCTATTCAAATCTTGTGTTAGCTGAGATATAAGCATGATAAAGTTTGGGATTCCCACTCCCATTGGATTGGGCATCCCATTAGTACAGTCATCACATTAATCTTCACTTAGGTTGTTATCCCTAGTCCTCCTATTACTGGGCATTTTCTGGAATAAAAGGATAGTTAGGGGTAACACATAAAGGGTAATCCAAAGACAAAAGTTGAGGACATATAAATAAACTTTTATTTCTTTAACTTATGAGTCTATAGGATTCAATCAAGGTTTTTCATGATCTACTTTCTATCATATATTCTTAGGGGAATTTTTTTAATTCCCTTAATAAGGGTTCATACTATGATTGAGAATTTACCAAAACATATCCCCTGTGAATCTTGTAACCAAGAGTGCAGTAAGTCCCATTGTCGTGCACCAGTTCCCATTCGAGTCTAGCTCAAAGTGGTGTTTTCGGGTTTTACCCCTAGGATACATCTGTGCCAGAGTCGCCTCTACCTACTCGTATCTAGACAAGGATGCATTTTCTTCATAAACCACTCACTCAGTACTTACCAAAATATAGGGTTGTTTTTATTATACTTAGTCTTGTCTCTAGGTCTTTACTATGGTTTTCTAATCCTAATCCCAAAAATAACTAAACCTATCATTTGATACCAACTATGAAAACCATGCTTTTATTACAAACTTAATCATAATTTATTACATAAACTATTAAACTGATACAACATGGAAGATAGAGAGGTCTAGTGTCTTTTAGGCTGAGGATCATTACATAACAACTTAAAACATGTAGTACAACATCTTTATTGAAAACATCTTTTACATGACCACTACATTCCCTCGTACTTAGCATTGCATTGGATAACCTGAGAAAATGCATAATAAAAGGGAGAAATATAATGCCCGGTAAGGGAATAAACATGGAATACATGAGGATTAAAATACATTTTAGACAATAGGCATATCAATAGAGAAAAATAGAAACATGAACATAAAGGCATGATAATGCATGATAATCATAACATGGAAATGTGGAAACAACACTTATCTTGGAATTAGCATGAGCCAAGGCACATTGCACATGGAGCATGAGTAAATTCTCATTGCACATGAAGCACGAGTAAACCCTAATTGCACTTGAATTATCATGATTCAACAGTCATTGCACATGATGTATCATGATACTATACTTTACCAAATGCATTGGAGTGCTATAAGGGTGCACCCTTCTTAAACATTTCATTTCATGCATAAGTGTGCCATATGGATCATAAAACATTGATTCATTAAACATAATCATTTATTCCACAACAATGGAATGTGGAATTAATAGATAATAATTTATAATCAATAAGTAAATTTGCATAAATTTGAATACCCTTGATGGAGAAATGGGCATGGTATTCACTACACAAAGGCATTGGCTTAGAAAATCGGTGCAATTTCGGCAGCGTAATGGTGTGACATAAGAATTAATAAAAATGGTTGTTGAGAGAAAAAGGGGTGTCTCATCATATTTACATGAAATGGAAAGTAAAGAGGTCATATAGAAACATGTCCAAACAATTGTAATGGAATTTATATTCATGATACAAAAGTATTGCTTGAATGTAATTAAAGAGAGAGAAGTTCCTTTCGGAATTTTGGCATAGTAATGGGTGTACATGGGAGGCATTTAATGAGAGAGAAAGGGGTATCCCATCATTAAATCAATAATAAGGAAGTATGGTGGAGGTGTGAAACCATACACCAGAATTTATAATTGAAATTAAAAGGGAATAACAATATTAAGAATGTTGGACAAAAAAAGTTAAAGGAAGAAAAACCCTTACATTGAAGTGTGCTTCCAAAGGCTTGAGAGAGGCTAGAGAGAGGCTTATTTGGTTCATGGGGAACCTTATAAGGATTATAGAGAGAGTAGGTCAGAGGGTGGACGAACACCAAAGGCATTGAGTGAGGAGGTAGTGGGATCTTGGGTCGGTTTATGTAGGAATGGTGAGTGAATTCTTTATTTTTTTGGTTTGGGGTCGCTTACACTTAGCTAATCCAAACCACAAATCAGCTCATTGTTTTTTCCCATGGTTTTTGGAAAAGGGATGAGGAAAAAAATATTTTATAATTCCAAAGTCTGATCATCTTGAAATAATGGGGTTGCTTATGTGGAGGTGAGTCACACTTCCATGGAAAATAATTTAAAAATACAAGATGTATAATAAGTCTTGAGGGGTCCATTAATGCTTTGAAAATTTAGTAAAACAAACACAAAATCACATTATATTAATTGTAAAACATATATTTCCGGATCAAAAATCTTACAGTATTTTATTAGATCACTATTTGGTCATTATGATGTCATAAAACACATTATATATTTGAACGATATTTAATTTTTACCCAAAAATTTGACTGTCTCAGAAAATTATGAAAAATTTCCCATTGGATAATTTGGACTTCATGATTCATGAAATATCTTTTATTTTATTTAAATAATTTTCTAAGTATTTTAATTTTCAATTTTAAAATAAAAATCAACATTTATCGAAAATTCATGGGTTTTGATAGAAATGGCTTTTTAACATTAAAAAAAATTATAATTGAATTTATAAAATTATATGATCACTTATATATAATAAAATTAATTTAATAATAATAATAATTTATTAAAATATTATTTATTTCAAAAATCCCTTACTTTAATAAAATATATTTCTTAATTAAATAATAACTAAATACAGTACTTGTACTTCAAAAACTATTTACAATGTATCAATAATCACAATAAAGTATATTCATTATTATATACAAAAATAATGTACATGAACATTGTACTAGAGATTTGTTACATAACCCCTTAAAATAGCCACATAAGACGTAATGGTAAGGTGTGCGATGGTGACAGACTATTGGGGTGGCTCAGATAACATCGCTTGATTTGTAATCCCTATCAACTTCCACTTTTCCCGTAGATGGTCCCATTTGAGCTTGACATGATGAAGCTCAGCTTGGGCTTGGTCAAGAGCAAAGACCAAAGATTCCACCTCTATTCCAATCTCCACCAAATGGGCTTCGTATGTAGAAATTCTACTAGATGAGGCCATCACTTCCTTTGTCTGAGTAAATTGGGTTTGTTGAAGCCCTATATTTATACTAATCATGTTATCACTGTTAAACGGCTATAAAAGAAATGGTCATAATTCTAAACACAAAACCAAAGTTGTTGACATTTTATATAAAAATTTTACATAAAGATACATTTAATTAGATCAAGAGGTATTTCCATTAATGATACTTTGGGTCGTTACAATATCCCCCCTTAAGAAATTTCTCCTTTGAAATTTTCTTTTCCCACACTAAAACATATGTGGGTAACTCAACTTCATCATTTCCTCAGATTACCAAGTTGCGTCTTCAAACTTGTGGTTTCACCACAACACCTTGATGAGGGGAATTGTCTTATTTTGTAGAACTTTTTCTCTACGATCTACGATCTTAAATGGTTGCTCCTTATTAGAAATATCATCCTCCAACTATACCACCTCATAAGAGAGTACATGTGAAGGATCCGATATGTACTTCCATAATAGGGATACATGAAAGACATCATGTACTTTGGCCATGGTATGTGGAAGTGATAGTCGATAGGCCACAACACCGACACGTTCAAGAATCTCGAAGGGTCTGATGTACCATAGACATAACTTCCCTTTCTTTCCAAACCTCATGATCTTCTTACATGGAGATATGCATAGAAAAACCATGTCTCTGACTTTAAATTCATGGTCTCATTGAAAATTATCTGTATAACTCTTCTTTCGACTCTGGGATACCTTGATATGCTACTGAATGGTTTTAACCTCCTCCACTATTTCTTCGACCATTTCAGGTCCAAGCAGCTTACATTCACCGACCTCATCCAAACATGTCGGTGTTCTGCACCTTTTCCCATACAGGGCTTCGTATGGTTCCATTTGAATGCTCGATAGGAAATTGTTATTATAAGAGAACTCAACCAGAGAAAGATGTTGATCATATCCTCCTTTAAAGTCCATTGAGCACGCTCTCAACATGTCCTCAAGGTTTTGGATAGTCCGCTCGGATGGGCCATCAATTTGAGGATGATAGGTCGTACTGAAGTTTAGTTCAGTATTCATAGCATGTTGAAGACACTTCCAAAACATAGGGGTGAATCTTGGATCTTGTTCAGACATAGTATTTAATGGTACTCTATTCATCCTTACAGCTTCCTTGATATATATCTGTGCTAGTTGATCCGATGAGAAATCCTCCTGAATAGCAATGAAGTGTGTAGTCTTTGTACGACGATCCACAAAAACCCATATTTCATTGTTTCATTTGGATGTCTTCAGATGTCCTGTGACAAATTCCATGGTGATGTTCCCCCATTTCCATTCTGCTATGGGCAATAGTTGCATCATCCCCTTAGACTTCTGCATCTCTGCCTTCATTTGCTGGCACACCATGCATTTGATGTATATTCAGTGATCTCCTTCTTCATGTTATCCAAGCAAAGGTTTTCTCAGAGATCTCGATACATCTTTGTGCACCCTGGGTGAATAGAGAAATTTGAACTATGTGTGTCATCCAAAAGTTATTTCTTCAGCTCTGAAATTGATGGAACATATAGTATTTTCCCAAATCTCACAATTCTTTCTTCATTAACATTAAACTCCAAGGATTTCACTTTTTTTATTGCATACAGATTTTCTCAAATTCCCACATCATCCTTTTGAGCATCCATTAAACTTTCCAAAAGAAATGATTGAGCAATCATTTGTGAAAGGATTTATGATGTTCCCTTCTTTATTATTCTCATGCCCATCTTCATCAAGTCTAAGAAGATTGGATCCTTCTCAATTCTCATCATTATTATGTCATAAAACACATTATATATTGGCCAAATAAAAATCTTATAGTATTTTATTACATCACTATTGGTTCATTAGGATATCATAAAACACATTAAATATTTACACAATATTTAATTTTTACCCAAAAATTTGACTGTCTTCGAAAATTATGAAAAATTCACCGGTGGACAATTTCAACTTCATGATTCCAGAAATATCATTAATTTTATTTAAATAATTTTCTAAATATGTCAATTTTTACTTTTAAAATAAAAACCTTCATTTATCGAAGATTCACGGGTTTTGACAGAAATGGCTTTCAAAACAAAATAAAAATTATAATTGCATTCATCAAATTTTATGATCATTTATATATAATAAAATTAATTTTATAGTAATAATAATATTTTACTAAAATATAATTTAATTAAAAAATCATTAATTTAATAAAATATATTTCTTAATTAAATAATAACTAAAAGCATTACTTGTACTTTAAAAAATATTTACAATGTATCAATAATGAAAAGAAAATATATTCATTATTATATACAAAACTAATTTACATTAATATTGTACTATCGATTTGTTACATAACCCTTTAAAACAACCGCATAAGACCTTAGGGTAAGGTGTGAGACGGTGACCGACTCTTGGGGTGGCTCAGATAACATCGCTCGAGTGATAATCTCTATCAACTTCCACTTTTCCCATAGACAGTCCCGTTCAAGCTTGACATGATGAAGCTCCACTTGGTCTTGGTTAAAAGAAAAGACCAAAGACACCACCTCTTTTCCGAGTTCCGACAAATGGGCTTCGTATGGAGCAATTCTACTCGATGAGGCCATCACTTCCTTTGTCTGATTAAATTGGGTTTGTTAAAGCCTTATATTTATACTAATCATGTGATCACTGTTCAACGTCTATAAAAGCAACGGTCACAATTCATAACAAAAAATCAAAGAAGTTTACATTTTATATAAACATTTAACATAAATAGACATTTAATTAGATCAAGAGGGATTTCCATTAATGAAACATTGGGTCATTACAGTAATAATTATGTAATAATTCAGGTCGACTTATGAATAGTATGATAAGGTATGAGCTATCCCAAGTGTCCTATACCATGGGCATATACCATGGGCAAGCCCATGGTTTTTCCAATACCACCCATGATGTGTCCCTTGGCCATTAATACCATGTCTCCTCACTTCCCCTATAAATACCAAGACATTATCTCATCCTTTCCATTCCAAAATCCTCCTCAACGATGTTATGGTCTCCTTACTGCCCAAGGAGTCCTTTCAATGTTCCCTCAAGCCTCCCAAAGTCCCAAACATCATGATTTAAAATTTACTATTCAAGGTAATGGATCGTACCTCTCTCTTTATTTTCATGTATTCCCATTTATGTCATTTATTTTAAGCTCCATGTTATTATGTTGGGGATGTTCTTTTATATTCATCATACTGTCCTTTTCATGTTCATATTATGAGATACCCCCTTTTCACACATCAATTCATTTTAAAAAAATTTAAGTGGCACTGTTAGGCTGCCAAATTTTTGTAAGGGATTCATTCACCCTTCTCATTTTCACATTCTATTTTCATGTCAAGTATTTCACGTTCCTTTTTATTATTTTTGGGTATGATCTATATATCTATCATACTGTTCTTTTATGTTCATATAATGAGAGACCCTATTTGATCTCATCAATTCATTTTTTGATGTTTTAAGCGATGTCGTTAGGCTGCCGAATTTTTTTATGAGAAATCATATTTTTATCATCCTTCAATGTTATTCATTTCATATGGTATGTCTTTAAAATTTCAGTACATTGTTCTTCTATCCTTTATATTATATCCCTCTACAATTTTATGGATCATTTATGAGTGGGTGATTCATGTCCCCTCTCTTACCAATATTTTCTAAAACACTTTAACATAGTCGTTATGCTGCAGAATCTTGGTCTCAAAAAGCCTCTCTATTTTTCTCAAATTATTTTATTTTATTAGGTGAATATTCAAAGATCATTCTTCTATAAGGGTATTCACATATATATCAATATTTTCAATTTTAATTATGGTATAATCATTCATGAAACCCTCTTTCCTTTTCTATGGGATTAAAGTAACATAAAGATCATGTCTTTAAAGAATATTTTAAAACGTTATGATTATGAAATGAAACCCATTTATTTTATTCTATATGGGTTATTTATGAAATGTTTGATGATTATATATGTGGATATCATGATAATAAAGTCAAATTAAGGGTGTTTCCTGAAAGTGCTCTAACGCATTGTGTAAAGACATAATCTCTAGAGATGACCATTTTAAAGATACTTTGGTGAATAACCTTGGTAATTTTTTAATGACACCTTGGGGATGGACCTTGGTGATACAGAATTGATTTTCTATGTTAAATTTTGTAGCCACATCTTCAATGTATGAAGCTAGTTATTTTTATTATAATATGCCACATGATCTTTTTCTCATGCCTTAATGTAATTTATCATGACTTTATTGATGTTTCTCAAGTTCACATGTAAAATGTTCTCTGGTTTCCCTTATTGTGCCTTCTGCTCACCCTTTTCTTTGATGTATGCTCCCAGGTTATGAGATGATGTAATGAACATAGGATGAACAAATGAATAATCCATTCAAGTGATTAAAACGAATGTTTTATGTCGTCATGTTTTATGTCCCTGGTTTCCAAGACACTAAACCTTAAAGATACTCCCTTTTGTATAATGTAAAGATAGTTTATGTGATAAAAAGGCGGGATGTTATAGTTGGTATCAAAGGATGGTTTAGTTATTTATGGAAATTGGGATATGAAAATTTTAGGAAGAACTCTATAGAAATGTTTAAATATAAGAAATCTTCCGGGTATTTTGGTGAGTATTGAGTATGTGGTTTATCAAGAAAATACATCCATGTCTAGATACGAGTAGGTAGAGGTGGCTCTAGAACAGATGTATATAGGGATAATATCCTAAAACACCGCTTTGAGATAGACTCGAATGGGAAGTAGTACATGACCAAAGGCATTTCTACACTATTGGTTACTACACTCTGGGGGGATATGTTTGGTTAATCACAATATTTTTATAAATCATTATAAAGGAATTATAGAAATATATAATTGTCTAAGAATGAAGTTTTAATACATAAAATAATTTTTAGTTAAATGATTAGTAAATAATATAAGGTTACCAGGAAGGATTATTTCTTTTAGAAAATGTCCCCATAATCTAGGAATACGTTAACGTATTTCTTGAGGAGTTATCCAGACCTCCCCCATAAAGAGAGGTAGTGTTATCTATTGAACTCATACCTGGATCTCATCTGATGTCAAAGACCACCTATAGGATGGAAAATGTGGATCTAGAGTAATTAAAGAAACAACTCCAAGATCTTTTGGATAATGGGTTTATCCGACCAAGTGTGTCTCCTTGGGGAGCACTAGTTCTCTTTGTGAAGAAAAATGATGGATCGATGCTGCGATGAATTCATTATAGTGAACTGAATGGGATCAAATTGAAGAAAAAATACTCTCTTCCAATAGTTGATGACTTATTTGACCGACTTTGTGGGACATAATTATTCTCTTAGATTGATCTTCATTCTAGTAATCATCAATTGAGGGTGAAGAATGATGATATTCCAAAAACGGACTTCCAATCAAGATATTGGCATTATGAGTGTGTTTTTATGCTCCACAGACTGACTAATGCACCTTCTATTTTTATGGATCAAGAATAAGTAGATTTTGGAAGCTTATGTTTTATCAAATGGACATCCATTGTACATGAAAATGATTAGGTGATTAAATTATAATGGTTATTTTGGATGATGTTTTCTCTTTTGGAGTACTATATGCCTATGGGAAATAAAATACTATAGGATTTAAATTCCGGAATGGTTGATTTTTTTATATTTATTGTGGACATATTTTGATTTGGGTTATTTCTGGAAAATGATAAACCTTGCATAGAAAATACATGAATAGGTTAATTACACATTAGTATGATACTTTAGTAGTAGTCGATGTTATTTGGAGAGAAATGTTAAGATTTATTGGGGAAGACTTTGATTAAATCCTTCTAATTTTTGGGTTCCAATTTTATTTTGGATTATTTTGATGAATTTTAAAGATGATTGTGTATTGAATGGTCTTTCTGGAACTTTGGGTGCTTTTGTTGAATTATGGAGATTAATAGCCTTGTTTTCTTTTTAAAAAGGATTATCCTTTTTGGGGATTATATGATCTCGTACAAACCTTTTTAGTTTTATTTGATGACTGTAGAAAAGGAAAAAATATAGTTATTATTTGGTGGATTATGTGATTCTCTAGAAGATGATTCTTTTTTTTGATGAGAACAAGTCTTTTTGAATGCTCTTTATTTTGATAAAATATTAGTCTTGGTAGAAACTTATTAATGGATGAAACATTACATGAAGGTAAGTATATTTCCTTGTGTTTTTATTCTATGAAGTAAATGAATTCCTCAAAATTATGAAAAGGAACGTAAAACAAAAACTTCGTGGGGTTACGTTTCCAAATGGGTAATAAATGACCATTTAACACATCATAAGTTTGTGATCTTCTTGTGGTTAATTTTCTCCTAATTAGGTTTTCTATCTCTCTCCATCAGAACATGACCCTTTTTTTCTCTTCTATATCCATGTTTTCCTACATGGAATCTTAGTATCGGTTATCTCTTGTGACCTTTTTACTTCCCTTGATTTCTTTTGAAGTAATAGTTTTACTGACTCTTTTTCTCATGTGGGACATTCCAAGAAATTTCCAAGCCGAATTTTAAAATTGTGGGGATGCAATTTCGTAAGGGGGAAGATTGTAACGACCTGAAATTTTCATGATTAAATTTTTTTCCCTAATTTTGTGTGGGTTATTTAATTTTTCATTTAATAAAATCAGTAAATTTAAAATGAGACAGTTTGGTTTCAACTGTTATATGACTATTGGTCAATACGACCGTTGGAAACTAATGGTTAGAATTATTTTCTATAAATACTAGTTATCTTGATTAATTAATATAGAAAGATGATTTGATGCCCGCATCCAGTAGTCTTGGGTAGATCGATTCCCATCTGATGGAACTCGGGAAGGAAGTAGAACTATTGGTCTTTTCTCTGGACCAAACCAAAGTAGAACTTCATCGTGTGAAGCTGGAACAGAATCTCCTTCATGAGATGTTCTAACTGATAGAAATCACTAATCGAGCAATGTTGGCTGAGCCTCCCCAAGATTCTATCACCCTAGCACACCTTACTCTTAGGTTTAATGCTGGTGTTATAAGGGGCTATGTAATGAGACAGTAACTTCCTTTTGTAATCCTTTGATTTAAAAAAAATTGTGATTTCTTCTTATGATGATGTTTGAGAATATCAAGTGTCCGGATAAATTATGATGTATATTATTGATGAATTTTGGATAAAAAACATTTTAACATTTTTATGTAAACCTTAAATAATTAAAATTTGTAATGATTTTCTAAAAATGGCCTTCTATAGTTGTGTTCAGTATGAAATTTAGATTCTAATAAGATCAACATAATTTTTGATGAATAGTAAATTATGAATAGTGATTTCACTCTTAAGATTATTAATGTGAGAAAATGGATTAGTAATCTCACTTAAAGAAAGTATTAATATAATTCAGACACCTTGATTATGTAATGTGATTCAATTAAATAGGTAAATAATTGTTTCAGAAATTATTAGTGAAGTATTGGGTTTTTTGGATGAAATATTTTTTTAAATAAAAATTAATTTAAAAATATTTATTAAATTATTTTCATAAAATGGAGTTCATTTTTTATATCAGATCATTGATATTTGGTTAAAGTGAATATTTGGGATTTTTCGGAAATAGTTGAATTTTCAATGAATATTATTTTTATTTAAAAATTAAATTAAAAATATTTAGAAAATTATTTTCATAAAATGGTGTTCATTTTTGAAATCAAAGCCTTGATATTTGGTTAAGGTGAATTTTTGGGACTTTTCTGAGAAAGATGAATTTTTGGTGAATAATGAATTATAAGTTTAGTGTTTCCTGTGTTTAATGACATCATTAAGGATGTAATAATTGTGTAATATTTCTAGTAGACTTATTAATAGTACGATAAGGAATCAGGTGTCCCAAGTGGCCAATACCATGGGAAAACACCATGGGAAAGCCCATGTTTTTTCCAATACCACCCATGAGGTGTCCCGTGGCAATTAATGCCTTGTCCCCTCAGTTCCCCTATATATACAAAGTCATTATCTCATCCTTTCCATTCCAAAATCCTCCTCAATGAATTTATGGTCTCCTTTACTCCCAAGGAGTCCTCTCAAGGTGCCCTCAATCCTCCCAAGGTCTCAAACATCATTATTTTGAAGTTACTCATCAAGGTAAGGGATCCTACCTCTCTATTTCTTTTAATGTATTCCAATTTATGTAATTTATTATAAGCTCCATGTTCTTATGTTGGGGATGTTATTTTATATTCATCATACTGTCCCTTTTATTTTCATATGATGAGATACCCCCGCTTGATCTCAAAATTCATTTTAAGAATGTTTAAGTGGAGCCGTTAGGCTGCCGAATTTTTGTAAGGGATTCTTTCACCTTTCTCATTTTCGTGTTCTATTTTCTTGTCAAGTCTTTCAAGTTCATTTTTATTATGTTGGGGTATGATCACTATATCCATAATAGTTTTATTTTATTTTAATATGATGACAGACCCTATTTGATCTCATCAATTCATATTTTGATGTTTTAAGTGATGTCGTTATGTTACCGATTTTTTATAAGAGAAATCTTATTTTTGTCTTCCTTCAATGTTTTTTAATTCATATGGTATGTCTTTGAAATTTCATTACCATGTTCTTATATCCTCTATATTGTGTACCTCTACTGCTTTAGGGATCATTTATGATTGGGTGACCCATGTCCCCTCTCCTTTCAATATTTTCTAAAACCCTGTAACATAGATGTTATGCTGCAGAATCTTCGTCTCAAAATGTATCTTTATTTTTCTCAAATTATTTAATTTTGTTAGCTAAATACTCAAAGATCTTTATTATATTGTGGTAGTAACAAATATATCAAAAGATTCTATTTTAATTCTGGGATTTACATCCATGAAACCTGATTTCCTTTTCTGTGGGTTTAATGTGACATAAAGACCATGTCTTTCACACCGTTTTTAAAACGTTATGATTATGGAATGAAACCAATTTATTTTATGATATATGTGTTATTTAAGAAATCTTTGATGATGATACATGTGGATTACATGATAATAAAGGCAAATTAAGGGTGATCCCTAATAGCACTCTAATGCATTGGGTAAAGACATAATCTCTAGAGATGATAATTTTAACGATACCTTGGTGAATAACCTTGGTAATATTTTAATGACACCTTGGGGATGGACCTTGTTGATATGGTAATTATTGTCTATGTTAAATTTTGGAGCCACATCTTAAATTTATTAAACACTTTATTTTTATTTTGATATGCCTCATGATCTCTTTATCATGCTTTAAAGATATTTATCATGACTTTATTGATGTATCTCAAGTTCACATGTAAAATGTTCTGTTGTTTCCCTTACTAGGCCTTCTGCTCACCCTTTCCTTTGATATATGCTCCCATGTTATAATATGCTGTAATGATATTAGGATGAAAAAAATGAAGAATCCATTCAATTGTTCAACCAGAATGTTTTATATCGTCATGTTTTATGTTCAGGGTTTCCAAGACACTAAACCTTAAGGATCCTCAGTTTTGTTTAATGTAAAGAATGTTTAGGTGATAAAAAGGCGGGATGTTATATTATGTGTAAAATAACTTTTTATTTACACATGTATTAATTTACACTCCCCTTTGCGCGGATATAATTTAAATATACATAATCACTCCATTTATAAATTCTCAATTCCTCGATATAAACTTGATAAGAGTAATTTTATCTCAATTTCTATTCATTGAGTTAAACATCCATGTCATTGGTGTTGTTTTTACTAGAATATGTGTGAATGTAAACTAATTTATTTACACTGAATATCAAATCATATTTAGTGTATTTATATTTTTCACACATAATTATGTCATTTATTTATCCTTAACCTAAGTATACGCTCTTTATAAAGTAATTCCTCTCAACTTTCATTCCATTGAGACTTCTTTTTTGTAATGCTCCAAATCACTTTTATTTGGTGTATATACTGTACTTTGACATAGTATATCATGATTCACTTTATTCCCATGATATTATAATGTTTTTATTTCCTCAATTATTTGAATTCAAGCATCTATCATTAGGTTAAGAACTCTAACTAAAATATCATTTTAAATGTTTTATAAATTTATTATTATAATCCTTTCTCATTAATGTCCATGTTTTCAAAATGGTTTTAAGGATTTATTTATACAGACATGAATGTTTTAAAATATTAACTAAATTGAAAATTTTCAATGTGGTATTGGACACATTGATTCAAAACTATTTTTTAAATGACATACTTTATAAATTATGTGACTTTTAAATGATTTCACTAAAAACCGATACTTCTCTCAATGATTTTTACTGTTCATTTTCAACAATGTCAACATCCCTTAGGGTATATAATTCGTCATCAAATATGATTCATTATGATACAAATCATCCATATTTTATTGAAGGTTTTGTGATATGTTCGACTATGGATGTGTTATTTTTATACCATTCATGGGTTATAGATAATGTATTGACATTTCTTATGCTAGTTTTAATACGAATATTTCTATTATGATTAAATATTTTCTTTTGAGGAATGAATTGGACTTAGTATGTGACTGGTGGAGCCTACTATAGATCTTCTATGCATCAGTTGGTCTGATGAGACAAACTAGTGTCCTGGAATAAGGTCTTGATAAAAACTTATTTGTAATCATGGCACATGGCCTTGACAATGTGGTTATAAAGTCTGGCATAATGCATTCCATCATTATGAAATATTATATTGATATTTCATGTGATTATTCGACTAGTATAATATCAATGTGAATAAGTAAGCAGCATTATTTTGATTTATATTTTCTATATTATGATGATATTTAAGTTTAACTGGATTTTATTTTAGTCTTATACATTTTTTTAAATGTTTATTCTTATTTATGAATGTTTATGCTATATTGTTATCCTTACTAAGGATATGAGCTCACCACTTCCAGATGTTTTATTTTTCCCAGGATTTTAAGAAGTATATTAAGATTAACCTACAGGAATAGGTTAAGGAATATAACTTTTTATGTATCTAGTACTTCCAAGACTACTAAAATGATCAGTCTTTTAGGTCATGATTCATTGTATCATGCCAATGTTATGTAACAATGCATCGATTCTGGGTAACTGGGGTTGGGTCAGTATAGTTGGTATCAGAGAAAGATTATTAAAAACTCTAGAATCAAGATTTATAACAATATCTGATTAGGAAACACTACCCTATGATAGACACTAGGGGATTAGTATAGAAGAACATCCAAAAATTTTGGTAATATAAATATTATGTGGGTTTTCCAAAAAATACATCAATATATATATACAAGAAAGTAGACGTAGCTCTGGAACAGATGTACCTAGGAGTGAAAACATTGACAAAGAGTTACATGCTTTACCTAGGGTATCCTTGTACACGACAACAGGCCATGATGCACTCTTGGTTATGACACTCCTGGGGGATACACTTAAAATAATTCACATTTTATTTTCAAACTGATTTAAATGATTTTATTATAAGATAAGATTAAATTACCTTGGTTAATCCTAAGGTGTTTTAGATTGAATATAAGGTGTTATGATATTCTCTAAATAATTTTTTGACTCACACTATACTTTCATGTGTTAGTTTATGGCTGGATTATAAGGAAGTCATAGTAACATTGAACATGATGTAAAAGGGGGGTAGATTAGTGGAATTGAGAAACAAAATGGATTGTTGATAGGTGAAAAATATTTCTGGTTCATGATGAATCACTTTTCCAAAAATATGATCAAAAACATATATATTAACCATCTTTCAGACTCAAAAAAGAATAGAAAGTTAGTGAATGATAAGATCTCAAGCAGTGGAGACCATGGAAAAAGAAAGCTCAATTTCCATCATTTAGGAAATCCAGAAGGAGACGCCTAGGTAAGTGTCTCAACGGAACAAGTAAATTCATTATGTGTGGGAAAGAATGACTTAAAGTAATGAATTACCGATGAAAAATGTATAGTATTTTAGAAGAAAATATAAATTATACCAAAAATCTATTTACAGTGAATTGCCATTAATGTAGGGGACCTGGCCGTTACCCGCGTGAATTCCCTATTCTATAGGTTAAAATCTTAGTCAATGAAGAACGAATGTGGAAATAAATGGATGGTTAAATTTTTAAAAGTATTATTACTCTTTGTTGATCTGATTACATTGGAAGTCTTTTCTCTTGTATGTGTAACCCTATTGTTTGTCATGTGAAAATGCTATTTTAGGAAGAATTATATTTTCTTTTTTTGATATAGTTTTATAAAACCATTTGGGTTTAAATTATCCTTGAATTTGAGACAATTACAAGTTATTAAATTTTGGGATGAAAATATGAGGTATGATATAACATTTATGGTTAAATTATGTTATTGTTATTTGGAATAATTTATCTTGTTTTGGGAATGTTATAAAATATTGTTTTTGAAAAATGAAAACATGCAAACAATGTGACAACCCATCTCATCGAACAAAGCTACGTGAATCGAACCCAAAACCAGAGTGCGGTTGGGATTTATCACCTACCACTAGATTACATGATGTCCCTGGTTTGTGTGACTAATTCTTTTTAGTTAAATGATTCTATTGATCAATAATAATTTGATTTGGGATCTTATGTATTATCAAATGGATATCCATAGTACAAGAGAATGATTTGGTGATTAAGTGGTCATTGTTATTTTTGAAGATGTTAGCTCTGTTGGGAACACTATATGCCTAAGAAAAATATAATACTATGGTATTTCATTTTAAGAGTAAAGATGGATTTTAATATATGTTTTTACTGTGTATTTAGAGCTATTTGGTAATTTTTTGAAATTATTATCCTATCATTAAAAATATGTGATTATTTTAATTAATTTTATGTATGTGACATTTAGAGTACTCTATGTTAATTGGAGATACAATTTAACATGGAATAAAGTGTCATAAAATTATTATATGTTTTGGGTTTCAATATTAGTTTGGATTATATTGAGGGATTTTAAGGAAAATTGTTTGTTGAATGGTATTTATTGAACATTGGGTATTGTTGGTTTAATTTTAGAAATTAAGATTAGCATTTCATTCTATAAGTATTATCCTTTTTGGAGAGTATCTGATCATGTACTAATAATTTTGGTTTTGGTTAATCATTAAATACAAGGTAAATATATAGTTTATCCTTTGTGGATTATGTGATACTCTAGATGTTTATTCTAGGGCTTCAGGTGTTGCCAAGTCAAATTGAACACTCATCGTTTGAAGCAAAATGATGGATTTTTTATAAATTTATTAACGTAAGAAACACTACATAAAAAGTAATTATAACCCTTTATGATCTCAGTCAATCTCATAAATAATTTCTTCAAATTTTTGAAATGGAAGTTAAAACAAAAAATTGTGTCTATTTTCTTTTCATACTGGGAAACTAATGCCCATTTATCCCATCACAAGTTTGTGGTTTTCTTGTTGTTATCATTATCTTGATCATGTTTTCTATCACTCTCCATTAGAACATGACAATTAGTTTATCTTCCATATCCTTGTTTTCCTAAATGGAATCATAGTATGGGGAATCTCGGGTGACCTTTGTACTTATCTTTATTACTTTTACAGTGATAGTTATATTGACTCGTTTTCTAATTTGGGACATTCAATGAAGTTCCCATGCCGAATTTTAATATTTCGAGGATGAAATTTCCAAAAGTGGGGAGAAATGCAACACCACAAGATTTCATTTTAAGATATTTTCTTTAAAGTAATTCAATAGCTTGCGCTACATGAAACCCCGAGTTTGAGCACACCACGACTTCCCAAACTGGCCATTTAATAAGCGGTTATGAATAGTATCAACTGAATTTTTATTTTTATATACTCAATATTATTTTAGAATCTATATTTTTTGTACTTAGAACTAATATTAGAAGAAATTTATTTTTTCAGATAAAAGAGTTATTTTTAAAAAAAATGCAATTTTACCACCTTTTAAAGGAAACCCCTTTTTAAAACCAATATTTGAAACTTTTATATAGTAAATTTAATGAAATTAAATACTATTTTATAATCCGGACATAAAAATTTATTTTGGATAAATTTTATGTACTTTTCTGATAACTTTCATATTTTGATGAATACTGAAAAGTACTAAATATTAATCGAATACACCTTTTTAATAGAAAAACAATATAGTGCTAAATTATTCATTTGAATGGTTTGGAAGTGTAATTAGTTAATATTTTTATCATTTAATAAAATTTTTGTCATTATAAGTACTTTCACTTTTACATTTGACTGTAACACATGTCAATCTTTTGATAGCCTTTACTTTTTAAAGAACCCGATTTTTGGTTATGAAAAAGGGAATTAATTTCAAATTAATTAATGAAACATCTATTATTTCAATTTTTTTAAATATAATTAAATTTATAATTTGGAATATCAAATTTATAATGGGGTGAATTTTTGGTATTTTTCTAAAAACATTCAATTTTTGATGAATAGTGAAAAACAATACGTTATTGATAAAAATTGACTTTTCCTTTAAATAATTATTTATTTTTTTATTTTAAGTAAAACAAGATACATAATATCTATATATGTTTAATGTAATTCATTTAAGTCATTTTATAATAAGTTTAGATATATTAAATTTTATTGAACTTTTTTACTGTCTTTTACCCACCTTCTAGGAGCAATTGAAAATTTGCATAAAACAAAATTTTACTGCTTCTGTGAGTTGAAATTTAAAATTATGAGAGTCAATATTAACATCAATAAGTAAAATCTGGTTCAATAAGTTGAAAATATTTTTTGGTGAATTGTAACATTTTACTTTTATTTTCCAAGATTAAATGAAAATATGGTAATTAAGGGTAAAAATGATATTATAATTACACTAACACATTTCCTAATTTTATTGGATAAGTGTAATTACACAAAAACCTACCTTAGGAATAAAATATAATCCACTTTTCTCCACTTGGAATAGATTAAGACATTTATTAATATTCTATTTATTGATGAGTTAAAAATGTTAAATTCAATGTTTAATAAATAATCCATTTTTAATATAGGGTTACACAAAATATAAATTCAACTATTAATATTAATTATAAATCTAATAATATTTTCTCACATAATGGTATATTATTTATAATTTTTAAGAATTAAATAATTTAATTTATATATGACACAATGATCATGCAGTAATTAACTTATTAATAAATTTTTAAATTAATTGATATTATAAATATCCACATAAATGTAAAATGAGACTTCTGATAAATTACACTAATTTTTATGGTTAATATGAGATTTTAGAGTTGATTAAATAAATTTTAGTCGATGTGATAATGATTTTATGGCTTAAAAATCAAATACTAAATAGTGTGAAAATTGACATAAATGAGTTTTTAAAACAAATACTATATTATTAATAGATATAATTTTCCTAAAAACCAATGTCCTGGCCAAAGTACATAGATAATGTTATACATATTAATAATGAACCACTTGTGATGCTTTTTTCTTGTTATAGTATGTTTATTAACAATATAATATAAAACAAAAAAGAAACATGGTAAACGTCATACGATTTAACTATGAGTTAAATCTAAAATATATGGTTAACATGGGGACATAAACCTCTGTAAAACCTACTGGATGATCTTTTTTCTACCAATCACCACCTTATCCTTGAAATAAATTATTTTTTAGCCATTAAGACACTAAAAATATTTTATTATAAAATAATATTTCAAACATTTCCTAAAGTGCCCCTCACCCCTCTTATAAAAGGGAACTTGCCCTTCTCTCAATATCACACCTCCAAATCCATTTTTCTCGGCCAACCCCTACCCAAATATCCTCCCAACATCCATCACATAATCCAAGAGTCCTTAATTTGATAATAAAACAAACCTATGGATCCCATTTGATCAACTCAAAAGAAAACATCCAAAGAAGATGTAATAATTTCACCACCCTCTTTCAAATTCTTTTCCTATTCCACTTACAATTTATTTTTTTCCTTCCATACCAAAATAATTAATCCAGTACCTTCTACAAAAAAATTATGTTATTATAAATATGGTAAACCATATTTTTTATTCAATCAATACTATAAATGAAAAAGTCACCATATGTGTGTACGTACGGATTACCGTCTCTACGTCATGGTGTAGTTTGTTATACAAACACTTAATTACTTCGATGGGTATAATAATGTGTATAAATGATGTAAATAATAAATATAACATGTCAATTATTCTGTATAAATAATATACCATCCAATTACATACGATTTCACCATCAATATAATGATATTGTCGCTCGTGCATACATACGGCTTACCGTCTCCACGAACGCATTGAGGTTCATTTCCCATCGTAATAATTCAATAATAATTTTAAATTAATGTTTAAAAATAATTTTTGAGAACTTAATATCATTATATATATGAATCAAATAAATCCTATACAAAACAAACATGACTTATGTAAAAAATCATATAACGGAGAACAAATCAGTTAACTACCAAAACAATAATACTATTAAAATATCATTAACAATGCAATATTAAAAGATCATATATGATATCATATTTATGTATTTGGTTCTTTAATAATTTATTAAAAATTATTTAACCATTATAAAGGAGGTTAACCTACCCTATACTAATGAAAATCATAAGGTAAGGGGTTTTCTTCTAAGTTTTATTCTTGTGAGGATCATGCTATATTTTCTACTATTACCTTTTGTTTGGTGTATGTACTACCCATGATAGTACTTTTTTCATAATATAAAATAATTTATTTCAATTTAAATCATCATTGGTTGATCCTTATTCCATGGGATGTATGTTTTGTTAGTTACCAAATCGGTATGAAAATTTCAATTTTCAATTTTCAGTCATTCGGTTTTATGAAATCTTCATTGATTACTATACTCCAAAATTATGTTTTAAATAACTATTTATTTTATTATGTAGTAATTTACACTAACCTTTGTGTGGATATACGTTTGATACACATAATCACTCCACTGTTTAATTCTCATTTCATCGATATAAACATGATAAGAGTTATTTTAACCTAATTTATATTTATTGAGTCAAACATCCATGTCATTAGTGTTGTTTTTGCAAGAATATGAGTGAATTTACTATGATTTATTTACACTTAATACCCAATTATGTTGAGTGTATTTATATTTTTCACACATAATTATGTCATTTATTTATCAATAACCTAAGAATATGTTCTTTATAAAGGAATTCATCTCAACTTAAATTCCATTGAGACATCATTGTTGATATGCACCAATTCCCTTTATTTGGTTTATATACTGTACTTTGACATAGGATATCATGAATTATTTTATTCTCTTGATATTTATTTTTTTTGATTTCCTCAATTATTTTTATTCAAGCATCCCTAATTTGTTTAAGAACTCTAACTAAAATATAATATTTAATGTTTTAATGAGTTATTCTTCTAAAACATTCTTGTTAATGTTCATGTTTTCAAAATTGTTTTAAGGATTCATTTGTATGGAAATGAATGTTTTAAAATGTTAATTCCTCTCAAAAGCTTCAATGTGTTATGAGACACTTTGATTTAAAACTATATTTTGAATGAATTCCTTTGTAAATTATGTTACTTTTAAATTATTTCACAAATAAGGGATATTTCTCTCGAAGAATTTTACTAAACATTTTCAAATATGTCACCATCATTTATAGAATATTATTATTGGTCAATGATGATTTATTATGATAAATATTTTCCACATTTTATTGATTGTTTTGTGATAATTTATACTGTAGATGTTTTATTTTATACCATCCATGGTTTATGGATAAAGTACTGACATTTTTTATTCAAGTTTTAAGAAAAATGTTTATGTTATATTTAAACCTTTTCATATGACCAATACATTGGAATTAATAAGTGATGGGTGGATCCCTCTATAGCTCCTCAATTTTTCGGTAGGTCCCATAAGACAAAATACTGTTTTGGCACAAGGCCTTGTCAAAATCTTATTTGAAATCTTTGCCCAAGGCCTTGACTATGTGGTTATGAAGTCTGGCATTATGCGTTCCATCACTATGAAATTGGATATTGATATTTCCTATGATTATTCGACTAGTAGAATATACTTTTGAATAATTAAATGCAATCATTTTGATTTATATTTTCCTATTATGATGATGATTATGTTTAAAAGGCTTTTTTCATCATATACATTGCCTTAAATGTTTATGCTTTTTTATAAAAGTTTCTGCTATATTTTTATCCTTATTGAGCATATGAGCTCACCCCTTTCCTGTGTTTTAATTTTTCTTGGAAGCAAAGAAGAATATTATGATTAACCTGTAGGAATAGGCTACATAATATAATAGTGTTCAAAGGGGACACACTGTTGTTTTTGTATTTCATCATGTAATGTAAAACATTTGTATGTATCTAGTACTTCCATGGATACTATACTGATCAGTATTTCGGGATATGATTCCTTGTATCATGCTAAGTTATTTAATAATGCACCGATTCTGTGTAATTGGGATCGTGGCGTTACATTTTATATTCACCAATTCATTCAAATGATTAAATTATTATCTGAAATATTCATTGAGTATTAAACACCACAAACAAAATACACTCAATAACTGGTATAATCTTTCCTTAATTCTAAATTAACATGTGAAATAAATGTATTGGTTATACTAAATAAATGTTTTTGTAGAATAATTTTTTAGTAAAAGAGAATCTGTGTGATTCTCAATGCTGATTTTATAACCACACATTCTCAAAATAATTGAATACATCCCTTTGTTCTTATAATGCTTATATACATAATTTCATATATATTTCAAATACACATATTTTATACGAATATTGTATATATTAGTCATGTAGTATGATATATAATTCAAATATAATTATTAATATACCAAAAGAATAAGTGACTACTTACTTCTTCTATTCTGTTTGTTCCATTTATAACTCCATGGACATTATTTTATGATATAAGTGGAAAATAACCTTGTGTTTGATAACCAAACACTATTAATTTAAGGGTGTTGTGATTGTGTGCTTGGAATTACTATTTATATTTTCCTTTTCATTTTATCTTTCAACTTTTTCACTATAATAATTAATTATTAAAATTTCCATATTTTTATAATTCCTTGGAGAAGCATACATTAAAGGTAACAAAGGGTTTTTAATTTTACTATTCATTTTATAATCATAAACAATACTATAGTAAATGGGGTACTATTACAGGATAAAGGGATCCATTGAATATTAGTGAACCTTCTTTCAATTTACTCAAATCTATTGTATTTATAACATATTAATAACTAGGATTCGCTTTCTCCTAATAAGATGATCAGATATGAGAATCCATGTAATGTCATTAATATCTTGATGTAATTTTCATAAATTAAATTGGTTGCTGATGATAGCATTATGAAATATCTATCATATGTTTCATATATGTGTACCATGTAAAATATGTACAACCATGATTCTTAAGGTGGATTAACAGGTATAGGGATATTGGCCCCTAGATATTAGGATGTCATATTACATTTCAAAATTACATAATAAATACTATGATAGCTCATGCTGGTGAAGAAATTAAAATAATATAATATTTATTGTAGCGTACCTATGCTGTTCATTCCATTTTCTACAAAAATAAAAACTATTATATTAGTAATTTTATATTGATAACTAATTTATTTATTACCAATTATTTAAACCTTTAAATTTCATGCACTATTTTATCAAACTCTAGAAAACATTCATGTAAGAAAAATAATAGTCTATATCATGAGTATTCTAGTTGAAATGATCCTTGAAAACTCCCCTCATAGTCTATATGTTTTGGTCGTGCCACTACTTGGAGAGTTAAAGGAATTTTTTTACTAGAAAGATGAATTAACATGTACCTCCAAGTTATTTTGGTTGAATTCCCTACTTTTAAAATAAAAAATCCCATTTACTCAACACATACCTCAACAATTGAAACAAACTAGAGTTCAATACTTATTTTATGCCAATGGTAGTTAAGTCAACTCATCGCTCTTATATAAACTCGATGGTAGTTGGAGGTACCTTCAACATTTTATAACAACCATCTCGTACACCTAGTTTTGTTCAAATTCATATAATATAATGTTTTTTAGATGTAATATTTCTTCTGGTGGTTTTAATAGTTTATCATTTAATGTAATCCATTTCAACTAGTCAGTTCTTTCTATGTCAATGGGATGAAAACTAATCATTAATAGAATAACATTCATCCTATATTAATGCTTTTTACGATTTATTTTTTTATGCGTTTCCTGTTGTCAGAAAATGAATCAAGTAATAAAAAAATCAATACTACAGGTACTAATTTTAAAACTTATAGAAACATCATTTAATAGTGCACTAAAATCATTATGAATCACAATGATGTTAAATGGGGCCCTTTATTAATGCTAAAATTCAAAAATAATGGGGGTTCTTTATCTTCATTAAAGAAAGCACTGATAATGGCCCCCTATTTATCAGTTCTCGAAATAGCATTGTAGGCTTCGATGCATGTCATGTGATGTTTATATAACAGCACACCGACCATCACATACACATCGCACAGACACCACCTGCAGAATAAACCACCTGCACGGCACACAGAAGAACAAATCCACACTACAAGAAAAATACCCTATACCAACGGTTTGGAGAACCATTTATAATTAATTCATGGGGAAAGGTCTATACCAACGGTTTTAGGAAAACCGTTGGTATATGTAATATTAAAATCTATACCTATGGTTCCATAAACCTATGATATATGTATTTATAAAAATATTACCCGGTTGGTTTTGATCCTAGGACATCCAGTTTGTGATTGAATGATCTAACCACTAACCTAATATACTTTTGTGAACATTATGTCATAAATATATATGTGTTTTATCATAATTACTTTAGATTTTTATTTATTTAATGTCTGTTGTAAGAAGATTCCATGAAAAATACATGTACCTATACCAACGGTTTTCAAAACTGTAGGTATAGACCTATACATACGGTTTTGTGAACCGTTGGTATAGGTTCTTTTATTTTTGGACCTAAAAAAATGTTTTTTGACAAACCGTTGGTATAGAGGGGACTTATACAAACGGATTGGACAAACTATTGGTATAGGGTCTCTATAATGTACCTATACCCACGGTTTTGGCCAAACTGTTGGTATAGGTCCAAATTAGTGAACTATACCAATGGTTTCACCAAAAATGTTGGTATAGATCATATTTTCAATAGTGAAACACACATAAGAAAAAATTACCACAGAAAAAAATGCACACAAGAACGAAGAAGCACACATAAGGGGTTGGAAAAATATTATATATACATTTCAAATAATTTTTTATATAATTGTATTTAAAATTATCCATCAAACTGTTAAAATCATTAATGTTTCAACCTTTTACATTTTTCATCCCCTCTTATAAATGTCTTCCCATGGTATATGTTTCTAAATAAATCATCAAAAATAAAAATAATTTCTTCCCCTATATATGAAAACAAATTGTTTATTAGTAATACAATAATGAAATAAATTATATATTAATAAGAATTAATCTATTAATAAAATGACAACATTTAAAAAAAAGACACATTTGGAGTTATACAGGTCACACCATGCATTTTATTGAGGTGTGGTTGATTCTTATATTTAACAAATGAGTTATGGATCGTTTTTAAAAAATATCAAAACAATATGAATGAATTTCCTTGTATTTGAGTATATCCAATATTCTTTTACCAAAATCAATATGAAATTTCAATGACACATTTTGATTTATATCGTTCACATTATTCATCAAATTGAGATGTGGTTGATTCCTACACATCAAAATTGACTCGTGGATCATTGTTTTAATATATCACTAAAATCTGAATTCTTTTTCTCAATTTTCTAAATATCATTTTTGTTTTTTTACGAAAATATCATTTCAAACTAGAAACACACATTTTGAGTTATACCAGTCACATCGTATGTCATTTTGTTGTGATACTGATTCATAAATGTTACAAAGGAATTACAAATTCCTCTTCTAAATTATGAAGATAATCGGATAGAATTTTCTTGGTTTTCAAGGAGTTAATTCTTTTGAGATAAAATGTCAATTTTAAACTAATAACAGATACCTGTAGTCATACTGGAAATGTTGTGTGACAGATCGTGGTGTATATGATTCATAAACATCACAAATAACTTATGGATCATTGTATTAATGTATCAAAACAAGTCAAATGCATTTTATCAATTTACAGTATGTCACATGTTCTTTTTACATAATTTAATGTCAATTTTAAATAAAATCAAATTTGTATTTAGATTGTTCACATTTTTCATCAGATTATGGTGTGGTTGATTTATACCTATCACAAATGAATCATGGATCATTGTTCTAGCATATTAAAACAATAAAAATATGTTTTCTCTATTTTCAGAATGTCAGTTGTGTTTTTTTACTAAAATATCATTTCAAACTGGAAACATTCTTTTTAAGTCACGACAGTCACATCACACATCTGTTTAATGTGAGAATACTTCATACACATCAATAAGGACATATAAATCACTTTCCTAAATTATGATGACAATTATAATGCATTTTCATAGTTTTTAGGTTGTGACACATTTTGAGAAAAAATGTAAATTTTAAACTAATAACAGTCACTTCTAGTCATACTGGTCACTCCATGTGTCATATTGAGGTTTGGATGATTTATACACATCCCAAATGACTCAAGGATAATTTTCCTAAAGTATTAAAAAATCTGAATTCATTTTCTCAGTTTTTAGTATGTCTCTTGTTATTTTTTACATAAATTAATGCCAATTTTAAGTAAAAAGACAAATTTTGATTTATATCGGTGACATAGGGGGTTTTATTGAGGTGGGGTTGATTCCTACATGTCACAAATGAATCATGGATGGTTTTACAACATTATGAAAACAATATCATTGTGTTTTCTTGGTTTTTGGAATGGCAGTTATGTTTTTTTACTAAAATCAATGTCAATTTTAAATAAAAAGTGATGCATTGAGTCATACCGATCGCACTAGCTCCCACTATATGACTTGATAAATAACACCTTGTAGGAATTCTCACTTCACCCCTATGTGGTTCTGGAAATACTTCCCTGAATCATGAACCTAGAGGAGTGTAAAAAAGACCTATGATGGTGCTGAAAATTGGAATGATATTAGAAGATATATGCTAATATGACAATAATGTGGTCTAAGGAAAGACTTGATAATGAAAGGTAAGAAGTTCAATGAAGAATGAAAAATAAATTGAAGATGAGTGGTTGTTTAGTGAGTAAGAACCACTAAAATATCAACCACTACTACCCTTTCAAGGGAGTGAATGGGCATGATAATAGAATGTAAAATGAGATGAATTTTTTGAGTTAAATAAGAAATAATAAATTAACATAGAATTTGTTGAGGCTAGGGTGAACATGTCAACCTATACAAAATTTATAAATAAAAATGTTTATTAAAAGATAAATCCAGTAGAATATGGTTCCATAACAATGACGGGGTACTGGTCTATTGTTGTATGAAGAATCAAATTGAAGAAGTAATGTGATCTCGTTAACTTTTCCATTCTGATTAATATTAGGTATTAAGACTTTTCTACGGATTTGAGTGGATTATATGTTATCATGAATGTAATTTGTTATATAATATTTAAAATCTAGTGATTGAGAGTGAGTAATCCAACTCATGATATTATATAAATTGTTAATACTACATTCTGGCATCGATAGTGTTTTCTTATGGATTTTTTTTAAGGTGGATAAGTTGAAATTGCCAGTGGACATTATTTTGATGGATATGAAAAAGAGAAGGTTCTTAAAATCATGTGGGGACCATACCAATAAATGGGAGTTAATTTATATATATTCAATCTGTGGAGTTATTCTTTACAGTTAGTAGAGTAGAGGTGACGTTCAATATCCATCGAATAATGAAAAATCTAACTAAGAAAGTAGATGTGTATGGAGAATATAGATTACAAGTACCTGAGGTTACTACTGTCCTTGGAAAATTATTTCATGTAGAAAAATTAGTTAATTAATAAGTTGGAGAAAATGTTGTATGGAGACAAAAATTATTGTTCCATATACTTCAAAAAACATAACCTTCTTTTTTAGTGAAATCACACTTAGAAAAGAAAATGTCATGTTAATCGTGCATGCCTAGAATGATTCATGAGAATCAGCATCTTATCAATAATCCATGATCTAAAACCCTTAAATCATAATATTCAAACTCAATTATATCACCCATGGAGAAATCATACAACAGTAATAATGGAAATAAAGAGTAAGGACAACCAACATGAAATTTATTTAGTTCACAAACAAGGACCACCAACAGCCATGATTTTCTATTGGTATTTTAAAATATACAATTCAATACATCACCATTACTATCAAACTATAATAACATGAGAAACATATGAGAAAGAGGAGAAAAATCATCTTGGACGTGCAGTTCAGCACGCGTTAGAGGTGAGTTTGTGGAAGAGTATAGGTGGACAGTAGAGGAGTCATCCAACAGAGGAGAGGCATGCGTCTGAGGAGTCCTCCAGTAGAGGATAGACACACGGGGAAGCTGGGTTCATGGTGGAGGAAATCAGAGAGGAAGAGGATAGGCACGTGGCGAATGAGTCCTCTAGTGTTGGAGTGGAGTTTAGTATAGGAGTGTCACGCAGTGGAGGAGAGTCATGCAGAGGATGAGAGGTGCACGGAAGAGGAGAGGCATACATGGATTGTTGGTTCGTAGTGGTGTAGTCGATGGGACCGGAGGAGGAGGAGGAGGATGCGATAGTAGTGGTGACGATTAGCTTCCACGAGATCATGAGGGATTTCAGGAAGGAGGGGAAAGTTATGGGTACTTTATAAAAACCGATGAAGCTTTTATTAGCACTAGATTAAAATCACTAATAAAGGTATGATTTATCAACTCTAAAATAGAATGTGCTGATAAAACATACCTTTATCATCTATTTTTTAGCACTAATAAAATGTATCTTCATATGAGCAATATTTTTAACACTAATAAAGACACCTTTTATAAGCACTTTTTTATAATTGATAAAGGCCTACCTTTATCTGGGTAGAAAAAGCGCTTATAAAGGTATAACATTAAAAATTTTATTATATTATTATATCTATTTATAAAATTATATATATGTGATATATAAATATATATATAATCTTAACTATAATTAAAAATATTTATTTATATTTATAAAATTATAAGAAGTATACGTATTATATTTATAATCTTAGAAACATATATAATAAATATATTAAATATATATATTAATAATATTATATATATATATAATATATTTCTTCTAATTTTATAATTATTTGAATGAATATTTAATTATTTATAATTAAAATTATATATGAATATTTTTTTATTTATTTAAATAGTTATAAAATTATCAAAAATTTATGTTTCTAATATTTATAATTTTATTAATATATTTAGAATAATTTTATAATTATTTAACTATATCAATTTTTTGTTTATAACTGTAAACATTAATATTTTTATTTATTTATCAATATTTCGATATATTTAAAAGTATATTTATTAACTTGTATACAAAATTATATATGAAAATAATATACTTATTTTTTAAAATTAATAATTACTAAATGAATATATATTTATTTATATTAAAAAATAATAAATATTTATTTATTTATAGTTCTAATTATTAATAAATATATATTTAAATAATAATAAAATTTTAAAAAATATGTTTATAATTTGGTAAATAGATATAATTAATAAATTTTAAACAAATTTTAATTTATTTTAATATATCGTCGTTTATTTTGAATTATAATATATATAATAAGAATAGCTCAGTCATGGGTTCAAAAACACAAACCCATGGCTCCCAAATTTTATTGAAATTGAGTAGATATAAAACAAGGTTTGGTGGAAATGCTTACTTGTGACACACCACATCATGACAACATGAAAAACAACATGCACATCTGATAACCATATATTACCTCTTCCTAGACCAGCCCCAACCCCAAGATCTTTCCCGGTTAGCTGAATGAAACCTTCTTCTATATTGCATCAATTTTGGAGAATTTGATTCCTCATCCATCACCAGATCCTCCATAGTGGGAAGGAAATTTCTTCTTTAGTTATATCTTCCTATGTAAATTTGAATTCATGCATAGCCTCATTAAATGGTATGATATCATTTTGGTCAGCATCTACATGAGAAGCTTCTTTATGTGCATCACCATGAGGATCTTATTGTGCATCTTTGGAGCCAAGTAAAACCACACTAGAGGGTGATAAAGAATCCTGTACTGGTTGTTCCCACTCCATTGAATGCCCCAATCCATCAACATAAGCAGGTGTCAAGGAAGATCTCTATCTGTTACTATATCCTACATTCTTATGTCCTTTAAGATAAGCAGATCAAACTCAGGAGTATTAATAGACTCTAACAAGGAATAAAATTAACAGATGGCTTCCCATGTCCTAGAAACTCCACATTGCTAGAAGCATCCCATGAAATAGAAACATCCGGATGAGACCCCCCTGATCCTCAACAATTGTACGAGACTGTGTTATCTCCTTGATAAGAACGGGACTAACCACATCTATACAGTTACTATCTTCCAGAAAATTAATAAGGGGAGATCACTCTATAGTAGGGAAATCACCCTGTTGATCTATTGTATCAGATATGAACATAAAAACATACACTTTATCCCTTGATTATCACCAACATTCTCAAGAGTAGTAGATCCAGCAACCTCTAAACCATTAAGAACCCCTTGTTGGACATCAATAGCTCTGACTGCAACATTTTCCACCATTGGAGATTCTATTTCCAAATGATCATCTACCTTTCTGATGTGCTCCTCCTCATTATGAGTAGAAGATATAGAAGGAAATACACTCATCTTATTAGGAATCACCAATTGAAATCTATCACAATCAAACACCTTCACCATACCCTTCTTACAAGTAGAATCTTGTGAATCATGATCTAACACATTATTAACTTCATCTGGGATAACAACCTCATACTCAGATTAATTCGCATTCTCCTCATCAGCCACATCAGCCATGTATCTCTTATCCAAACCCTGAGAGACTCCTATGGGAACCTTCCCTATTGATCCACCTTTAAAAAAGTAGAGTAATAGCCTTAACAGGATACCGATACATGTCTTGTTATGGAACTTTTACCAATCATGTATGCTTTGACATGCCCAGTTTGACATCTTCAACAAAAGAGGAAGTACCAAAAGTGGGATGATCCTTCCTCTACAAAACATTATTTATACCATTAATATCAACACTCTATCATTTCATCATGCACTGATCAGGGGCATGTCCCACGGAATTAGAAAGACAACATTTCATATTCCTACGACATTGCTCAAGAGAAAGTCCAATGCACAAATAGGACTTACAGAAGCCAGGTAACCAGTCATATTCTATAGATAGTTAAAACATAATATCACTCTCAATAAGCAAAACTATGTCAGTTAGAACATGAGAAAAGTCAACCTCTACTAATACACGATCAATGTGATCATTCCTTGGCATCCCCTTTTTTTAATCAACCTGAATCAGAGAGCTGACAATAGAAGGAAACTCCCACAAAATCGACAGACGCCATAAAATAAAATTAAGACCCTTAATTTGTATCCATGTTTTCATGGAAGAATTATTAATTTCAAAAGGATTTCCTATCAGATCCCACTGTTGAACTATGATATTAGCAGGTTTCAACAAAATCTGTCCAATACTCCAGCCATCATTTTGAAGAACCTTTGAAGGAATAGCAGTGTGAAAATTTTCTCTCCCAATTGAGATCACGTGTAAATCCCTAAAACCCCAGATCTAGGATAATCTAGTATGAACCTCATCTACCATAAATGAGGTATCACTCTGAATACGCGAGTTCCTGGCACAGAGGTAGAACTGACATTCTTTGAGACATGATTTTAAATTTTGCAGACTCTCTTCCACGAATAAACATTCTTTGTAATCTGTTTTTGTAAGGAAGCAGATTTAGGATGAGATTCAGGGAAGAACCTCTATCGAGAAGCAAAACCCCCAGAATTCCTCTTACGGTTTCATGCATCTACATTCACCACATCAACAGGATCTGAAGAGATCCCACCACCCGTAATCGGCACCTTCGAAGGAGGAATGAAGACGTCCATAGGATTGAAGAAACAATTAAATTGATTTTCCATGGATCATTAGCCAGATTATTGCAAGAGAGTCGCCGAATGAGAAGTCTCCTGCATTATGATACTCACTCTCCTGCATTTATGTAGAATTATTTTTTAAACAATTTTTTTATTTGTAAATATTTGTATAAAAATATCTATAATTAATATATTTAGTATAAATTTTTAATTATTTAAATACATATAAATTTATCAGGAATTATAATTATAATTATATCTATTTATTTATAAATATTGGTATATATTTATTTAATTATATATTTATAAATATATAAGTAGAATAATAAATATATTTATTATAATTTTATAATTATTTACAAATATATATATATATATATAGTTATAATTATAATAATAAATAAATATTTTTATAAATATTTTTATATAATTATATATATATGTAATTATAATATATGTATTATTGTAATTTTAGAATTATATATATATATATATATGTAATTGTAATAAAAAATAAATATACTTAAAAAAAATATGTAATTCGAATGTAATAATTTTAAATATAATAAATAAATTTATTATTTAAATATATATAATGTAATTTTATATGTTTTTGAGAACATAATAGTATATATGGGTAATATGGATTAATCATATGCCTAGTTTAATATACATACTAAAAAACGAGCAATTAATGGACAACATTCATAATAAGAATGGTGTAATTTATAAATAATCATTAATGATGATAGATAACATATATGCATGCATGATAAAAATATTTAGTGATTGAATTCATTGGAAGCAAGTCTATATTTAATATATATATATATATATATTAGGTGTTTGGGGTATAATTACATTAAACAGACACAACCCACACACACAAGCATGAAAGGGAGGTCATAACACCCCAAATGGATGACCCAACCAACCCCCACATTATTACATCATATATATTGGACCCGAATGCCCAGTGGGCTTTAACCCATTATATAGCTCTTAGACCCAAATTATTTTCCTCAAAGCCCCTTCAGTGAATTGTACTGCTACATTACCCCTACCTGATATAGTGTCATTGCTGCTACAATGTATGTTGTCGTTATAGTGTTTTTTTTGCTACTATACTGCTATAACACTACTATAGTAACTTTCATCCCCTCTGTTTTGAACCCCCATTTTTCATGTAGGATTATGCGGTGTTTAGCACTAATCTAAACCCCAACCACACTTATATATTTAATAATTATAATATACATATATATTTTTTAAATCTATTTATATTTATTTTAAAAGTATTTATATATATTAATTATAAATAAAATAAATATAGTTAATATATTTAGTATAAAAAATATAAAGAATATAATGAATAAAATAAATTTAATAAATATAATAAATCTATAATAAATCTAATAAATCTAATTAATATATTAATTATTTAATATCATTTATTATAATCTTATAACTATATATATATAATTATAATCCTACAAATATTATAAAAAACATTATTTATTTATATATTTGAATTATTAAAAAATATATAAATTATAAACATTAGTTTTTTTAATGTATATGAATAAACATTATTTTTTAATATACATATTATTATTTTATATAAATTCTTATTAAAAACATTTATCAGCATTAAAAATAGCACTGAAAAATACCCCTCCTCAGATATTTCTGCTTAGTGTAGATAAAATGTTGCACTTCCTTTACCCCGTTTTGTGGTAGTTAATGACAAAAGTAAATAAATTAATTGATCAGTATTGAGCATCTAATATTGGTTGATCTATTTAAATTTAATGGATCAACTGTGACTTAGGGGAATTATACATGATTATTTTCTCGACTGATGATGCAACTCATCCCCATCTAGTGTGTCGAATTCTCATCTAGATTTTTCCTCAACATGGTGTGACCCACAATTTATAGAATTCATATCGAAGTAAAACAATACTCATTGTGATGCTAAGGGGTGTCTAGAGTGAAAAATACAAACTCACTTTCATCTGGGTGTGCAGAGACTTATATATACGAAATGAAAAAAATGACCATGAAAAGACCATATTATTTAATAAATTACATTAATCAAATGTAATTAATAAATTAATTAATTAAATAAAATTAATACATATATAGTCGAAATTTAGGACTTATTGTCGAGTAAATGTAATGTGTGATAAAAATTAAAAGTAATAAATTTAATATGAGATAATTTATTATGTTAAATTAATTATTTAAATTAAAATAATTTAATTCAATTTGATCTTGAAATTAATTTAATTTTATTTAAAAAAATTTAATTATTCTTTTCATATTATAAAAAAATAAAAATTTTGAAACAACAATTAATTAATTAATAATTTAATTTGTAAAGTAAAATTAAATAAACGAATTATATTAATTGTTGAATATAAAAAAAATTGGGACTTGAAACCGCGTGCAAGACCAATGAAGGTTAACCAGTACATTCTAGGACCACTAAACCCTGTGCAGGTGTGTTTTGGGTTTTTTTTATATATCCGTTTTTTTATTTTTTTTATTTTTTAAAAAGTGGTTGGGTAACCAATATTATAAAAAATGGGTCCAGATATGCGTGAACCCTATTCACACATCCGTGATCCCAGGAATATGCGAAAATGGGGTTCAGGAAACATAGGCACGGGGAAAGATGCGTGAACCTCGTTCAGGCATCCTTTATAATATTCATGAAGGATGTCTGAACGAGGTTAACGCATATTACAATAGCTTTTAATTCGTTAATTTTTTTTTTGTAATTTTAAAATTTTTATTTTTGTTTTTTTTATAAAAATATATATATGTAACATAATTTTTCACTATAGTTTATTTTATATTTAATATTCAGCAGTACTACCATTACAACAGTCTAGATTCTGACTGAAACTCTCACCCATGGGATAGCATTTATAAGAGGGCTTACCCTAATAATCACTATTCATTTTCGATGTGGGATTAAGGTTCTCCATTTCCTACACAGAACATTCTGCATTTCATATGTGAGATTATGTTTCAAGTGCATGATTTTTAAAGACTATAAAATACATATTATAAGACCAATATATATGAAACATAAAACATGGATTCAAAATATATGAAATAGTCAAAAATAGAAAGAAATTTGATAAAAATGTTGATGAAAAATAATTTAAATTCATTCATGACAACCAACTTGAAACATAAAAATGTTTCAAGTATGTGTATTTGATGGACTATAAAATACAAACTATAAGACGAATATGAATGAAATATAAATCATCTATTAAAAATAAAAAAATAATCGAAATGAAAAATAATTCTATAAAAAATGTTGATGAATAGTACTTTATAAACTTCCAAAACCACCAACTTGATACATAAATTTTTTTCAAATACATGTCTTTGAATAACTAAAATACAAACTATAAGACCTATATAAATGAAACCGAAAACATGGACAAAATATATATGGAATAAATAATAATTAATTAGTTAATTAGTAATATAATTATTAATTAGTTAATTACTCATGTAATTATTAATTATATAATAATGAAATAGCTAATTATTAATATAATTATTAATTATATAATAATTAATTATTTAATTAGTAATATAATTATTAATTATATAATAATTCATTAGTTAATTAGTAAATTATAAATATAATATATTATTATAATTTTTCACTATAATTATTAGTTATTACTTACTAATAATTAATTATATAATAATTAATTAGTTAATTAGTAATATAATTTTTAATTATATAATTTTTAATATAATTATTAATTATAAAATAATTAACTAGTTAATTAGTAATATAATTTTAAATTGTAATTATAATTATTAATTATGTAATTAATAATTATATTACTAGCTAACTAATTAATTATTATATAATTATTAGTTAATATTTATAACTAATAAATATATTAACAATTTTAATTAATAATTATATTGCTAATTAACTATTTAATTAGTATATAATTAATAATACCTAATTATAATTAGTAATTAAATTATTAATTAAATAATTATTTTGTAGATAATTAATAATTAATAATTAATAATTATTATTAATAAATATATTGATAATTAATCATTATATAATTAATACTTACATTACTAATTAACTAATTAATTATTATATAATTATATTACTAATTAACTAATTATTTAATATATGTTAGTAATTAATAATTATAATTAATAATTATACTACTAATTAACTAATTAATTAATATATAATTAATAATTACTAATTATAATTAACAATCATATTACTAATTATAATTAAAAATGATATTACTAATTAATTATTTAATCGTTATATAATTACTAATTATATTACTGATTAATTAAATAATTATTATATAATTAATAATTATTAATTATAATTAGTAATTATATTTGTAATTATATTAATAGTTAATTATTTATTTCTTTTATAATTAATAATTATATTACAAATTAACTAATTAATTTTTGTATAATTAATAATTAATAATTATAATTCATATATATATTCTTAATTAAATAATTAATTATTATATAATAATTAAGTAATAATTCTATTACAAATTAACTATCTATTTTTTATATAATTTATAATTACTAATTACTAATTAATCATTAATAATTACAATGAAGAATTATAATTGTAATTATATAAATAATTAAATAAATTAGCTATCAATGGATAATTATATTACTTATTAACTAATTAATTATTATATAATTATATTACTAAATAACTAAATAATTATTGTATATTAGTAAATAATAATTAACGATTAATGATTAATAATTATATTAATTATGATCTAATTAATAATTATATTACTAATAAATTAATTAATTAGTACCTTTTTATTATATTTTTAATCCGTGTTTTATGTTTCATTTATATTGGTCTCATAGTTTTTATTTTATAGTCTTTCAAAACCACGTACATGAAACATATTTATGTTTTATGTTGGTGGTTTTGAATGCTAAAAAATAATTATTCATCAACATTCTTTACGTAATTATTTATCGTTTAAATTATATTTGATATGTTTAATCATTGTTTTAAATTTCATTCATATTGGTCATATAATTTGTATTGTATTTTCTTTCATAGACATGTACTTGAAACATTTTTAAGTATCAAGATGGGGGTTTTGAAAGCTTATTAATTATTAATTATCAAAAAAAAATACGAAATTATTTTTATTTTCAACTATTTCTTGTATTTCTAATCCATGTTTTATGTTTCATTTATATTTGTCATATAGTTTTTATTTTATAGTCTTTCAAAGCTACGTACTTGAAACATTTTTATGTTTCATGTTGGTGGTTTTGAAAGCATATAAATTATTATTCGTAAACATTTTTATGACATTATTTTTATTTTCAACTATTTCATATAAGTTTAATTCATGTTTTATGTTTCATTTATATCAGTCTTATAGTTTTTATTTTATATTCTTTCAAAATCAGGTAATTGAAACAGAATCACATATCGGAAATGGACCATGTTCTGTGTAGGAAAAAAAGAACATGAATCCTACATCAGATATGAAGAATGATTTTCCAGGGCAAGCCCTCTTATAAAATAGTGCATTTGGTGAGGGTTTCTATCCAAATCCAGGATGATGTTATGATAGTACTGCTAGATATTAAATAATAGATAAATTCTACTGAATTTATATATATATATAATCAATAGAAATAAGAAATAAAATTAAAAAATTTAAAAAAGGAAAAAAAATAAAAAATTTATATCTTTCTATAGGATGCATGAAAGGGGTTCACACATCCTTCATAAAGTTTACAAATGATGCATGAGCCTCATTCACACTTCCCCGAAAATGTTGACGTGTTAATGGGGTTCACACATATTTTATGACATCTACCAAGGATGCGTGAACCCCATTCACACATCTCTCGAAATCGAAGATTCGTGAACGGGGTTCACTCATCCTCGATCACATATTTAAAAATATTTTTATCCCTATCATTTTTCTGTAATTTAAAAAAAACACATTTAAATTAAAAAAACTCGGTGTTTTGGTTTAGGTGAACTATGTTTGGATGATCCCTTTCACCCACATGCTGAGAAGATCATGTCAGATATTACCTAGGATATTGTGTCAGGAATCTGTTCTGCGTGGATCCCTTCTGGGAAGGGTGGGTTACAGGGTTACCACACATTTGGGATTTCCTATTTTGTGTAAGGGAGGATGAATGTGGGAATTTCCATCAACAAGAGAACCCTAGGTGGACGACTGTAGACGGGAGGTCTGACTGTTGGTTCGTGGCGTGGCTCGGCACCCGATGAAGGCAATAAGGGTAGCGGGAGAGGTGGATGATGTTGGCACCGATGGTGAAATGGTGGAAAGCATTAGTGAGGAGCATGTGGTCATTACTGGGAGGTGTCTGCACAGATGCAAGATGATTGATCTACAGTGCGATCATGGACTGGAATGGCTAGTGTATAAGAGATATGTGGTGGGGAAGTCCCAATCATCTAAAGACTGTGGCGAGAGAGGGATGCAATGAAATCAAAGAGTGGAAAACAACGGATGTGTAATGGGAGTGGCATGAAGTAGGGTGGCTCAACCACACTAGGCTGTGGTGTCCGACGGATGAGGAGGAGGTTGGCCTTGGGGAAGGGGAAGCTGTGGTGTCGGAAGGTTTGTCTACATGACAGGGGATCTAACCCTTTCTTCTTATTTTGATTTTTTTTATTAAAATGGTTCTAGTACCGAACTAACTCAGCCCTAAAAATTATTCTGGAAATTAATAGAGTAGATATTATAATGAGTATGGTGTAAAAATCACCACCAAACGAGAACATCCTTCCGAAAAAACATAATGAGCAAAAAAAAAGGGTAGAAGTAAACACGACCAATTGTGTCATTTTTTGTAGGTAAATATAAATATTTGCACATGGTTTTGTGGAATTTCCATAGTTTCCGACCCATTATGTTTTTCATCAAAAAATGTTAAATGAAAAATTTTATTTACTAATTATTATTTTTAAATAAATATATAACCAAGAGGATTTGCAGAATAGACTGGAAACACTATTCCAGCCACAATTATGCCATCGTAAAAGGTGATAAAAGGAATTTTCTTATGCAGACTACTTCGTGTTTAACAACACATAACACAATTTTTTCGAGTTTTAATACCTGAAACCCAAATTATTTTGTTCCATAATTTTTTAGAAAATCCATTACATGACCATCCAAAAATGGATCAATACAATGACTATTCTATTAGGACCAAATTTAATCCTTTACTTAGTTTAATTTAAAGAAATTTTTTATTTTCTCAAAAAAATAATGCATTCACTATGATATGAATTAATGGCACACTGTTGCAAAGTGGAATCTAGTGGGTTGAGGATTTAAAATGTTACACCCAAAAAACGATGAAAAAATCATCTTCAATTATATATGCCCCCAGTATTGGTTTAAGTATCTTACTTGATTTTAATGACCACAAAAATGAAACTGAACAATCAAATAATTTGAATCGATGAACACTTTTCTGCATCTCACCACCAATGAACATTACATAAATAATCAAAAGAAAAACCCCTATAGATCATGAACACACACTATATGCATCCTCATTCTTGACATTTATTGAATTCCAGGTTCTACCACAAAGCTCTGATGCATCCTTTGAAATATTGACAGCTGCCTCGATTTTTTTTCTTCGATTCATTGAATGTTTTATTTGATCGGCCAATTAGATATCGTCTTTATCCCTCTAGAATATGGGAGGAGGGAGATTATCTCATTCTGAATAAATGAATAGTAAATCGAATGAGCCACTATTTATATATATATAGTGTGAGGTTATGATACCAGAAAAGGGTTCCATAGACCCCAAAAATAAAACACCAAATAAATAAGTTGTAAATGACATGTGATGAAAAAATAACTATGTTATATTTTTATTTATATATTTATCAAATAATTGTAATATAATAAATATATTACATGATAAAACATGAGTTATTAACTCTGCTCGAAATACCAACAAATATTAAATGATCCTTGAATGTTTAAATTATACTCATTTGTATAATATTTTTCTTGAATTTACATAAATACATTTGAATAAATTTAATGAATACATCCAAACTAATTATTCTATACTGAAATAGTGAATTTATTTATTCATCAATAATTGATTACTTGGATAATTTTTTAATACCATGGCGGTGTACCATTTCTTATATATGTATTTATTAGAATATGGACTATTCATGAATATGTTTTTGTGTGTGACCCTCTAGGACCATATCTTAATACTATTTAGTAGTATTGAAACAAAAAAATAGGATTCTTGCCTCCCATCATGGCCCATATAGAGATAATGAATTATAATTGATGCAAAAACCATCCTACGAAGACAAATATTGTAATATAATATCATTTTTCTTTAGGTATCTCAAAAAACACACACTTATGTCAATGTCCATTCTTGATTAATTATTTTTTGATATAACTAGATGGAAATACATTCAGCTACCTTGAATAATGATATATGATGGTACTGAAAACCTAATCATCCATGCCTGAGTTATTACTCCCTCATTTAAGAATTGATTTTTTTTCTTGATCATTCAACAAATTTTATACCACCAATGACGCAGCCAATAGAATCAGCAATACCAAAATGTCAATGTCATGGTTTTCTATATGCCTAAATGTACCCAATAAAATGTTACAAATTGATAATGATCTAATGTTAAGAGATTAATAAACATGTTCAAGGATATGAACAACCAATGACCGAAACATGTGATGTTCCTATTAGAGGGTATGTCCTCACGAATCTCACCTTTTAGAGATCAAAATGTGAAAACTTTATAAAAATAAATCCATTTTTTTCTCCCCAATACCTAATATTCAATCATTTATTGCTCCATGTCAGTATGATGTATCTTGAAGATATTACATTTTTAAGATTAATTTCATTGTAACTAGTGGTTCTTATTATAGCATGATATGTACAAAAACTTTTTTATATGATATATAATCTATGTAAATTACCATTTATATTTAGGATAGAAAAATTTATACTCTATAATTGAAATTGAACATTATTCATAACTCATAATACACATGGTATGGTAATAAAAATGTATTATTCAATTGGGTCTAGATAACCCAATATTACAAAAAAAATGTTGGGTGTTACATTCTCTACACCAATAAAAATTTCTTCCTCAAAATCTTCATTAACACTACCATTATAACAGATGATGGTTGTTCATCAACATAAAATCCATATGTACCCACTCTTTTTTTTACATTTTATGGTTTCTATAAAGATCCTTTACTATTCATGACAAAAAATTCATTAGAACATGGTATATAGTTTCAAGAGTCTCTATTGTCCTTTCATAGTATTATATATTATTTTCTATATCTATTTGTTCATTTTTGAGTACATGAGTTGGTTATAGTCTGTAATTATTTATCAATGATATATATAACTCTTCATGACCTTTTGAGAATCTTCGATGGATTTATAGATTATAATCTACAACTCATATCCTATCTAATTATTTTAATTTTCCAATGTACATTTGGCAAAGTTTACCATTCATACCAAACATTATGACAACTTCCATGAGATAATTTGTGAAATTCATTATCCCTCACTTGAAATCCAAAATATGTTCTTTGGATTTCTGTGTAACTCTTTTGCCTACATTTAGTTTTCTTTAATATGAGAATTAATGGTACTTAACATTATCATTGTCTCTCCAAAAAGTCTTGGGCCTATAAATTTCCTTTCACTAACTTCATCCCAACATCATATAGTGTGAAATATTTTTCAATAGAATGCTTCAAATTGTTCCATTCAAATACATAAATTGAAAATGTTATTATAAGAAAACACAACCATTGGTATATAATAATCCTAAATACCTTTAAATTTATATGATAACGATATAAAAATGTCTTATTATTTTTTAATAGTCCTATCAGACTATCTATATTTATAGGATGGATTTCTGTGCTCAAATGAAGATCAGTATATAGAGTATTCTAAAGAGTCTTCCATAAATTTTGATATAAAATGTGGATCTCGATCTGACACTGTTGATAGAGGTGCACCATTAAACCTAAAAACAAAATTAATAGTGATACTTTTATGTAATCAAGAAGTAAATATTCTATTTTAACAAAAAAATGCATAGATTTGGTAAGGATATCAATAATAACCAATATCTCATCATTCTTTCTAGTAGTCCTAGGTATTCATGTGAAAAACACCATCATAATATCATCCCATTTAAACAAATTAATGGGAAGTGGTTGCATAAATTCTATAGGATGCAGTCTCTTGGCAATTAATTATTGAAAATATAGGAATCTTGACACAATGTTAGAAACTTCACATTTTATATTATCCCACCAAAAATGATCCTTTATATCTCTATACATTTGAGTACTACCACAGTTTGTAGTGAGATTTTATCTATGAAAATCATACATTAGCTACATTTTTATATTAGGTTTTGAGGGAAAATATAAACTCAATATAAATAACTAAATTACATCTTCATAAACAAATCCTTCCAATTTCCCATCATTCACATCGTTAATTTTTTTCTGAAAATTACCATCATAAAATTTAGTGATCTATATATTATCGAACAAACATGGTTCAGAATCATTTGAAAAATGAGTCGTATATTGCCTTACATAATAATTCCCATAAGTATATTTCCTAAATAGAGTAACATAAGATCTACCTTAATCCCCATTTCTTCCAAAACATCATGAACATTTATGGATAATGGATATGTATCATTATATTATTTTCTTGGGTGGAAGTGTATTGAGAAGTCAACACCCTTGATTAAATAATTTCATCATATTTTCATCATGTTGATTTTTTCTATGATAATATGAATTTAAAACTATTGTGATTTGTATATAATTCACATATTTCACCATAGAGTTTGTCACTCCATATTTTCAATGAAAATGTTATGGATTCCGAATCAAGATCATGAATATTATATTTTTGTTCATGAGTATTCAACTTCTATAACGCATATGAAATAGGATTATAAATTTCTATATTGGAACAACCATGTCCTTGATTTTATGCATCAATGTATATCACAAAGCCATCATTTCCTGATGGTAATGTTAGAATTTGAGCATCAACCAATCTACTGTTAAATTCGTGAATAAAATTGTTACATTATTTTTTCTTTATGAACTGAAACCTTATTTGTGTATTCTTATTTAACAAGTTTTCCAATGTGGAAAAATTCTGAAAATATCATCGATAGTATCCTTCTAAACCAATAAAACTACAGACCTCAGTTACGTTCAATTTTTAGGCCATTAACGGGCTGCCTTTGTCTTTATATGTTCAACTGAGATTCCATCCTGAGAGAAAATGTGGAAAAGTAAATTAATTTTTTAAATCTATAATTAAAACTTTCTAATTTTACCATATAAAAAAATCCTTATAAGTGTATCAATAATGATCCAAAAATTATTCTCATAGTCCTTATAGCTATTATAATACCAAAAGATATCATTAATAAATAAAATAAAAAATTTGTGTATATATTCATTCAATAATATTTCCATTGGATTCAAGGATATAAAGGGTTAGATAGTGATCCCAAATGACATTGCAATAAACTCTTAATGTTCGTACACCAATCAAAATGATTTATTAGTAACATCGTTATTTTTTAGTCATAATTTATGATACCCATAATGAAATTCAATCTGTTAAAAATATTCGTCTCCATAAAGTCGATCGAAAAAATATTTAATTGAAAAAATTTGTTAGATGTTTTTTATTATAATATAATTTATTTACTACAATAAAGACATAACCTCTTAGATCCATATTTCATATAAATGACGAGAATAAGGGTGACCTATGGTGATAAACAAGGTAGAATAATTCCCTCACCTCTCAAATCCTCAATTTGATTATTCAAATACACTAATTCCATTATGGCCATTCTATAGGGACATATTTATATAGATAATGCATCAAGGTTAAAATTAATGTATAATTGATCCTAATGATATTGTGGGTCTCTACATATCTCTTTAATAATTAAATCAATGTATTTCAGTAAAATAGGTACATATCCAATTAGGATATTACATTATCCATCTATGTTATCTTCTACACAAAGAATCTAATGCATAAAAGCTATCGGAGAGGATTGTGACATGTAATAGGTGATGAAGTTTCTTCTCTTTGGAAATGGAGTTCCACACCTTCATAAAGATTCATGATTTCTATTCCTTTTCCAAAAATGTTTTCAAAATACATTGAATTATAATCCATAAAAATGAATATATAAAATTCAATGATTGGAATGATAATAAGGTCAGAAAATAAAGAATGTTTATGTGTCATAATGGGAACTTCCAAACACATCCGTGTTGTAGTGAGACTTCCAATAGTAATTTTGAATGAAAAATTCAATCATAATGTCAAAGGGAAATATTAAATTTTCATAAAAAGCATGATATATATTAAAGAAAATGTGAATCCATAATCAATTAATGTGTTAGAAAAAGTTGAGGCTGTGATTAATGTACCTACCTCAACATCTTCTAGAACTTCTACTTTAGCTTTTGTGATTGCCTAATCTTTTAATTTTCTCTTCAACCTCTTATGTGTTAGATTCCATTGGAAGTTTAGAATTTTGTTGAATAATTCATCATTTATTTTTTATTGAATCATTTTATATCATTATATTGATTATTCCCATTATATTCATGATAAAAATAACATGTCACTGCACTTTTAACACACTCATTTACCCTCCATACATTTCCATAGAAAAAAATCCAATGATTTTCACATGATTAAAATTTCATTATTCCATAGTTGTTTTGAGTGCTTTACCATTCTCATGGTCCTCATTCCACTTATTCTGCTCTTGATTTCCTTTGAATAGAATGGACATAGAAAATTTGTTCTCTATTTAGATGGAACATAGTAATATTTATCAATTTTTGAACATGATAGGGAAACTAGTTCCCTTAGTGGTTTGGATAAAGGCCTTAAATGAAATCCTTATTATCACACTCTTGATTATGTATATAATCTGTAGAATAGCATTATAGTCTTTTAAATGTATCATCATACTCCACCACACTATCTTTATCATTTTTTATTATGTCGAGGACCATCTCATCATTATAGCTTGCTGTTCATGATAGAAAAATTTATCGATGTATATTACATTAAAATATCTTCTCTAAATAGGCTCAGTTTATACTTATTCAATTTTTTATAGATAAACAACAACCATTTATCAACATATCCACTATGAATATACATATCCATCATAATGTTTTACCAGTGATTGCATCCCAAGGCATGATATATTTTTTTGAAGAACATAACACGTTTCATTAAACCATAGGATTTGTATTTCCACTAAATGATGGTGGATTATATCACATGAAGTGATCATAAATATATTAATCATAATGTGGATTTTTTATTCTTTATAACATGATTAAGATTCTCTAACATGTCAATTATAAATGGAGTTCATATACTGGTAACATTTTCTTACTTAGTGGGGGAATCCATACTTTGACCATGGTGGTTGATTTTATTTCTTCCATTTGGATCCCTTACGAAATAATGGAATGCAATTAGTTAGTTAGGAATTTTCATGATTAATGAGCCATAATATAAAATCCCACTAATGGTAAAAATTCTTAAATACTATAAGTTATTATCGTTTATCTGATGTTAGTTATAGTTATTTAATAATCAAGTTGCAAATGTTTCTACTAATCTTCCTCTAGTACCAATAATTATAACCCATAACGTCTTTATTATTGATTTGGGGTTCAATTTTTTAAATTGGTATTAGATAAAATGAATCACATATCAAAGGACTAAAGTGTATACTAATATTGAAGAACTAGATGCATGTATGGTACACTTATTACAATGGTAATTAAAAATATATAACAACAAAATAATGTAATCTTCATTCATGATGTTATTAAAATATTCATTATTCATATCATTGAAAAATGAAACAAAATATGGTTTTCCTCAAATGATTACACTAACAAAATACTGGGTTTTCTGAGTGCCTCCTTTTAACAACGCTAATCAAGGTGATGATAAAGGGGGTACATTTTTCAATGCTAAAATAGTGCTAACAAATTATACATTTAATAACACAAAAAAGTGATATTAAAATTACCCATTTATTAACGCTTTTTTTAGTTCCAATAAAGGTACCCTCTTGATTTGTGCTTTTTTAGCACTGTTAAAGAGACCCCCTTTAACAACAATTTTTTTTAGCGTTGATACAGGGGTGCTTTATTAGTGTTTTTTACTAACATTGTTAAATGATATATTTAAAAAAAAATCATTTCAAATAATATATTAATAAAAAATATATAAATATATAAATATGTTTATATTGATATAAATATTACCTATATTTTTTAAATATGATTAAGATATGTATAAATAGAAATTTACATTTAATATATAATAATTTTAGTGAAAATAGATTAAACATATTTAAAAAAATATTAATTAATAAATTTCTTATTATCATCGACTAATAATCATTTAATAACAATTTGAAGACACAAAAAATTAAAAAACTAATAAATGATCTAAAGTAAGTTGAAAACATAACTCAAACATCAAACGAACATAACTTAAGATCTAGGGGTCCATTGGATCTCTACATGATATCAAATCAAAGCATGCAACGATCTCTATTCACTAGCGACACAAGGTAACCTTATGTCACATTTATCGAGGTGCAAATTGGCCCATAAGGCCTCCAAAATATAGTTTTTAGTCGGGATTCCCATATTTTTTAACATTTGATGGAATTGCGGCCTCATTTCAGGGGAAATTTTTCCCTTTATAAATGGGGACTAAATTACTCTAATGTGTTACATTCTTATTGATATTATGGATTTGATATTTTATCATTTTTCACAATGTAATGTTATTTATAATAAAATATATAACAATATATACATATTTTTTATATATTCACGCATAAAAATTTAATTTTATAAATGATATTTACACATATTTACATATAAATAATATTTCTCAATATATAACCCTTATAATATAATATATATTTAAAATAAATAACATATGTATATTTATATACCTTTTTAGTGTGTGTACGTGTTTATTAGTGATGGTATGTATTAACAAACATATATATATTCTCTATATATTATATCAAATGAATATACATATGAATACACATATCAATATATATATGAATATATAATATATGTATAATTATTCTTACAGATACACTCATTTATATAAAATATATACAAGTGTATGTAAGTTTTGTGTATGGTGTATATACGAATATATTTATTTACTTATAAAAAAAGAAAAAATTATAAATGTATTTGAAACTAATATTATATATAAATTTTAATATATGACTAAATATACATATAAAAATATATAACTATATATATATATAAGTAGATAAAAATATATATAAAAATATGATTATATATATATTAATATAAATTTATATTAATATACGAATAAACATAAGTAAATATATTATTAAATAAATAGTTATATCATTAAATGGAGAAAAAAACAGGGGGGGTGGTAAAGGGTCTAGGCGCACATGGGAGAGGTCTCATGTTCGATTCCTGAGGGAGGTAGTGGAACATGACTAGGTACGAGGGGGAGACTGTAACACCCTGAGATTTTATGAGAAATATATTTTATGTATGTCTTATGTTATATGAAAAAACAAAGGAATCTTTCACTAAACACAACATTGGCATGGCTTGCGTTAAACGCAAGAGAAACCTTCCTCGATAGCGTGCGTTGTACGCAATACTGAGTATCACTAAAAAATGATATATTGTAATAATATTATTATGAACTAGCCATTATTAATAGTATTAACCTAAATTTGAATTTTATAACATAATCACTAATCTTAAAATTTATCTCGAACATGTTATGAGAACAAAATAAATTTTTCAGGTAAAATAAGTATTTTTAAAAAAATGCAGTTTTTCCACCTTTCGATGGTGCACCAAATTTAAATCTATTTTTTGACACATTTATGAGTTCAATTTTATAATATTAACTTACTCATTGCAATAATTATATAAAAATTAACATTGGATAATTTTCGAATATTTTTCGTATAACTTTAATATTTTGATGAATAGAAAAAATACGCTAAATTTTAATTAAAAACTTATTTTTTCATCAAGATAATTTATATGGATAATTTAGAATATTTAATGGGTTTAAAGTATAAATATAATATATTTTTACAATTTAATATAATTAAATTAATTATCTTTAATTTTACATTGAATTAATATGTAAAAACATTTCAATCTTTTGCAATGTTTTAACTATTAAAACTCGTATTCACAATAGCGGGGTTGATATCAAATTAAATACATCCACATATATGTTTTAATTTTGGAAAAATGGATTCAATATTTTGAATAGGTAGGTATAAATTATGTTAATAGGATACTTTTTATTTTTATATATTATGAATAGTTACTATGGTAAATTTTATTTACTATAGTTAATGGTAAATTGGGTAACTGAGGGTAAAAATAAGATTATAAAATTAACCTAACACCTTTCAAAATTCTATTGGATGAATATAAGTCAACCCATATCACCTAAGGGTAAGAATATATTCATTCCTTTGATTTTTGACCAAGAAAAGAATGTAATTATTATTAAAACCATTGAAAGTGACAACATGTCACTCTCTTATATCTAATAAGTGTATAATTTTAATTTACCGAAAATCTTCATAAAACCTGGAACATAAATAGTCACCAAAAATCTAATAAAATTATCTACATCATGTCAACTTATTTATAGTTTGTAAGGATTAAATAATGATCATTAATGCTATCACAATAGTGATGTAAAAATTAATTTTATTGATTGAAATATCAAATAAAAGGTCTTAAAAATATTAAAATAAATAATATATGATATTATTAATGTTCTCCATAAATTTTATAGATTAATATGACATGTTATGAATCTATTAAATATTTTTGTTTGAATATATCCTATGTGTGTATTTTATTTAAAATCAAATAATTGAAAAGTGTCAGAATTGACACTGTTGTTATTTTATAAAAATAACATATTATAAAATTTTTTAAAAATCAAAAAAAATATTTAAAAATTCTAAATTGAAATTTTTATCGTCTAAAATTTTATAATATATCCAATTATGGAAAATTCACAACACATAAGTAATTATTTATAACAATTTAATATTTAGAATATTATTACCACAAATAAAATTAAATAGATTAAATATGGATAAATCAAGTTGATAAGGTTTACAATAAATTACCAACATGACTAAAATTTATTAGATGATGAAATTAAAACCATATTGCATTTAATATTTGTATTTTAGTCATTTTTGGATGTTTATATGTGTGGTTTGAGTTTATTATAAATTAATGTTTTAGAGGATTCCAAAAGTGCACCTCTCCGCTCTTATAAAAGGGCACCTCCCCCCTCTCATCATCAAATTATTTAGAGCCGTCATGCTCAGAAAAACCTTTTCCATTTATCTTATCCACTTCCCTAGAAACAATCTATATGTCCTAGTCTTCTTCAAATACCAACTTTAGTGCCCTAAGAGGAGGTTTTGAAGAGGCGCAATGAAGAAGAGGTAATATCCTTTACTGATTCTTTCCAATTTATTTCTTCTTATAATACCTCTTATTTATTTGTTTCAATATAAAAAAATGACATAAGTGTAACTCATATACTGATATGTTATTATGAATATAAAACAACACGATTTCACCTTCTATCCATCATTTGTAAAATGAAATCACCCCGCGTGCGTACGTACGGAATACCGTCTCCATGCCGCAGTGTAATCTGTTTTCCACCACCACCTTACATGGATGGGAATAGTGGTGTCAATAATAACAATACATGATTATTATAACATTATACTAATTCTGAGATATTCTATCAACAACTCCAATACATTCAATAATTATGGGAACGATTCTATCGCTGTTGCGTACGTACGGCTTACCGTCTCCACGGTGCGATGTGATTCGTTATAAATGATCTTAATTAAACAATGATTATATAAATGAATTGAATAAATAAATATGATATATATTATACTCATAGAATTTTGTAAATGTTGTATCTATAACCTAAAAAGAGTAATAAGAGTCTATTAGTCAAAACACATATAGGATCATAAAACAATAAACACCCGAATAACAATTAAAAATGATCTTTTACTAATAAGATGATATTAATATGACAATATATGATATCATAACAGTTTATATGATTCTGGAATAAGACAATGACATTATTTAAATAATTATACAATAGTTGCGGATACGTAGAGAGCATATCAGACCTAAGGTAAGGGAAAATCTCAAAATCTCATTTTTATCCGAGATTGTTTATACTTCAGAGTTTACTTTGGAATATTTATCATCCACATACATGTTTCTCAATATGTAATATCATTTATATTATCCTATAATTTTTTAAATCCAATTTTACCTATTGGTGAATTTTTAGTAAAATATATGAAATAAATCTTTTGTCGTTTTCAATATGTGATACTTTTTTACTTTTCTGGCCAATGTATGAGAATAATGTTTTTTCAACTTATATGGAATGAATGTTTTATTATGATTTCATATAACATTTTTACATGAAGATTACATTACAAGGTTTCATTTTTATGTTCAATTTACATATTTCAGTTTAAAATTTTAGGACATTTTGAGAGAGTAAGAATAGTGTTGAAGTAGAAAAGATATTTTCTTTAGGAATGGAGTTCAAGTGTTTTATCATAATTATTTTCCATGTAATATAATATAGGTTTCTGTTTCTATCCCTATTATTAAATTTATTTGATTATGTAATGATGGAATTATTTTTATGCATTACTTTTATCTAATATGGATTATGTTATAATGGCATGATGTTTAAGAATCCCATTTTTATTACATGTGTTATTCTATGATGTATGATTTCAGATTATGTGGCATAAAAAATAATGGTTTCATTATGAGATGAGTGGGACCTATATCTCCCTCCAATTTATTGGGTAACCATTTATATCTCATGATATAGACATGGCTGGAACAATAATACAAAACTGGAACGAGGAGTGAACTCGATTCAGTAATGGCGTTTTTTCTACTATGATGGTCTTGGAAATGAGTCTTGAATAAAATGAAATGATTTTTGATTATTATGTGTGTACGCCACAATGTTTCATGTATTATGTTATGAATATTGGGATTACATTTCACTACTATGATTTATCCCATATCAGGATATTTTGATCTCTTTTAAAGGATAATATTTTCAAATTGTTATGTTCTTATGAATATGATATGATTGAGTTTTTCTTTTTTTCCCATTACTGAGCATTGGAGCACACCCTATGTGTGTTTTCTTTTCCCCAGGTCAAGAGGAAGGGTATTAAGTAGGAAATTCCAAAAGGGACTCTAGATATGATGAAATATACAGGAGACAATGTATATGGCTTATGAACCAGTTGTTTATGATTCCTAGTTTCTAAAGACACTATACCTATAAGGTCCTATCATGGTTTTGTTATATGTTTTAATAAGTATGCTTCAATTCTGATGTAATAACAATGTATGTAAATTATGGGTCTCTACAGTTGGTATCAGAGGAAAGGTGTAGTCAACCTTTGAAAACTAGGATGTGAAAGCCATAGTAAGAACCCTAAGGACATTTCTAAGCAAAGAACAAAATATTAGTGTTTTAGAAATGTCCTTGAATAACCTATGATAACACCTAATGTGTTAAATTTTATTTCTGATTATGTGTTTTTCATGTGGTAATTATTGATTCTCACACTATGCTTCTTGGTTTTAGTAAATAGCTGGAACCAGAAGGAATCGTGTTCATGCTGAATGTGAAGTGCAATGCAATGATTATCCCCCTGAGCAAAAAAATGATATAGGAGCTGGAATGCAAAATCTTGTATCAATGCTGACACAACTTTTTCAAGATATGAATCATGCAGGAATTCTAAACGAGCAAAGGAGAATGAAACATTCTATTGAATCCTTCATGAGGTAGCGTCCACCTTCCTTCAGCGGTTCTTCAGACCCATTAGTGAGTGAACAATGGATCAATACCACTGGAAAGTTATATCCAGTACTTCAATGTTCTAAACATGATAAAGTCATCTAAGCAGTATATTGTTTTGAAGGTGATGCTGATCAAGGGTTGAATTTTGTCAAGAATACAAGGCATAAAGATGCAATTGAGTCCACGGAATGGGATGAGTTCAAGAACATATTTCTCAATAAGTACTTCCCATGTATTCTTCAAACATAAATGGAGAAGGAGTTTCTGGAACTGAAGCAAAAGGATGATTAATCTGTTTGTACCATGGAAGCAAATTTTACAAGTCTTGCAAGGTACACTTCTAGGATTATTATCCAACATGAGAGTAATATCGACCAATTCTTTAGTGGCTTGAAATGAAGTCCTCCAAGGGAATTAGTTATAAGCAACATCAATAGCTATGAGGAAATTGTTCGATGTTCACTCAAGGATGATATGGTGATTGGAGTAACCCATTAGTCCTATGGGTTTGATATGAAGAGGAAAACGTAATTCAAATGAAAATCTAAATACCACACTAAAAATAAGATAAGTTTTCTCTTATGCTTAAAGTGTGGATAGATACATTAAGGGAATTGTCTTAAAGGGACAAGTAAATGTTTTAATAGTGGAAAATATGGTCATCGGTCAATTGAATGCCACAGTTATGGGAAAAAGATGTCTAGTGATGCGAAAAAAGGAAAGGATACACAGAACAAACCTACTATGCTTCAATGTTACAAGTGAATGGAAATGGGGCATTATGAAAATCAATGCCCTATTCGAAGGATTGTTCATGATGATCGACATCAACAAACTGTTAAGGCCAATGTCAAAGGAAAGTCACATGCAATTTCTATTTGCTATGTAGATTATGATAACGAAGTAGTGAAAGTTACACTTACCATCAACTCTAAAGTAGAAATTTTTTTATTTGATTCTAGATCCACACACTATTTTATTTCTAAACAGTTTTCTAAGGGTATCACCGTACTACCCTAACAATTAGCTATTGAGTTAGCTGTGACAACTTTTAATGGCACAATAGTCACATAAAAAGTTTACAATTCTTCTTCGATTGAATTTTGTGGGATAATGCTTCCTACCAATCTTCTGATCCTTCCTATAGTGGAATTTTATGTGATTCATCACATGGATTGGTTTTCTTTATATGGATCTCTTATCAATTGCCAATGAAGGGATGTCATATTTCATATTCTTAATCAATCTATGATCATCTATCGATGTGAGGATGTATATAACCATCCAGTGGAAATTTATTCCATCTTATGGGTCTTGAATCCAATAAATGATGGGTTTTTATCTCATATGGTTAGAGAGAAACTCACGATTAAGAATATTCCCATTGTATGAGAGTCTGATGATGTCTTTCCTGAGGAATTGTTAGGTCTTCAACCAAATCGTGACATTGAGTTTTTAATAGAACAAATACTTGGTGTTGTGCCCATTTCAAAGACACCGTATAGAATGACCCTAATTGATTTGATGGAATTGAAGAAGCAACTCCAAGAGATTCATAATAAAGGATTCTTACGCCCTTGTGGATCACCTTGGGGAGCACATGTTCTGTTTCTTAAGAAGAATTATGGATCAATGAGACTCTGTGTTGATTATCAAGAACTTCACTAGATCACCATCAAGAAAAAAATATCCTCTCCCATGCATTGATGACATATTTTACCAACTACGTTAAGCTTAATACTTTTACAATATTGATCTTCATTCAGGATATCATCAATTAATGGTCAAAAAGGAGGATATAACAATGAAGGATTTCCGTTCAAGTTATGGAAACTATAAATTTATAGTGATTCCATTTGGTCTTAATAATGCCCCTTCTATCATCATGGTTCTAACTAATAGTGCCTTTAGAGAATATCTTGATCAGTTTGTGGTAGTATTTATAGATGATATTCTTGTCTATTCAAAGATCAAGGAAGAACATAAAGATCACTTAAGAATTTTGATGAAGACCCTAAGAAAGGATAATATTTATGCCAAATTTTAAAAGTGTGAATTATGGCTTCAAATAGATTCATTTTTGGGTCACATAATCTCAAAAGAGGGGATATCTGTGTATCCAAAAAAATTGGAGGTTATTTGAAATATGTTCATGACCAACAACAGTAACTGAAATTTGATGTTTTCTTGGTTTAGCTGGGTATTATCGATGTTTAGTGATTTATTTTTTAATGATTATCTAACCCACTCATTAAATTGACTCGGAAATGAGTTATGTTTGTTTGGAGGGATGAATGTGAAGAGAATTTCAAAGAGATAAAAAGAATCTTAGCCAGTGAACCTGTGCTCACAAATCCTTGTAGTGGAGAAAGGTTTGTGATTTATAGTGATTCATCGATGAAGGGGCTGGGGTGTTTTCTCATGAAAAATGATATGGTGATAGATTATTCCTCACAACAGTTGAAAATCCAAGAGAAAAATTACCCAACTCATGATATGGAGTTAGCTTCAGTAATCATTGCATTAAAGATTTGGAGGCATTATCTTTGTGATGAAAGGTTTGATATTTAAACTGGTCATAAAATTTAAAGTATATTTTCACAAAAAAGGAACTGAATATGCGTAAAAGAAGAGGGTTGGAGCTGTTTAAGGATTGCGACTGATCAATTCATTCCCACCCTATGAAAGTAAACAAGGTGGCAGACGTAATATGTCGACAAGACCATGCTAGATTATCCATGATGAGGATCACAAAGGATCCAATATTATTGGATTTAAAAAGCATGGATCTTGGAATTTTAATGAATGGGGATATATCTTATCTTTCTCAAATGAATGTTCAACCATCTATACAAGTGATGATTAAAGAGGTGTAGAAGGCAGATGATGTGATTCAAAATAAGGTGAGAAATGTTCTTGAATTCAACCTTGATTGTGATGGGATAATAAGGTTCAGGAATAGTGTCTATATTCCTACCATACAAGAATTAAAAATGGAGCTACTGGATGTGGCTCATAGTTCTTCATTCTCTATTCATCCTGGAAGTAAAAAGATGTACAAGGACCTGAAAGAGTACTTTTTTGGTGGGATGGCATGAAATGATTTTTTACCGAATATGTCTCTCAATGCTTGGTTTGTCAGCAAGTTAAATATGAGAGATAGAAGTCTAAATGGATGTTACCACCATTACCCATACCAGAATGGAAATGTGAAAACATCACTATGGAATTTTTCATCGGACATTCTAAAACATCCAAAGGCAATAATGCTATCTGGGTTATAGTTGCTCGTCCTATGAAGTCAGCACACTTCATTGTTATTATATAAAATTTATCTCTTCATCAGCTTGCCATGATATATGTAAAATAAGTGGTTTGATTTTATGGAGTACCACTTTCTATTATATTTGATCGAGATCCGAGGTTTACCTCAATGTTTTGGTGAAGTCGTCAGCATGCTCTAGAAACAGAGTTATGTTTCAGCACTGCCTATCATCCTACGACAGATGGTTAGTCTGAGAGGGAAATTCAAACATTGTAAGACATGTTGAGATCTTGATCTATAGATTTCAAAGGGTTTAAGAATCAACACCTAGATTTGGTGGAATTGTTTTTATAATAATAGATTTCACTCCTGTATTCAGATGGATCCTTATGAAGCTCTCTATGGAAATAAATGCAGAACTCAATCTTGATGGGATGAAGTTGGGGAAATAAAGCTATTAGGACCTGATCTTGTTTATGAGATGGCAGAAAAAGTCATATCTATTCAACAACACATAAGAGCATCTCAGAGTCTACAAAAAAGTTATGCCAATAACTGATGAGAAGACCTAGAGTTTGAAGTGATTGATAAAGTGTTCTGATGAATATCTCCAAGGAAGAGAGAAAATATATTTGGAAAGAAGGGCATGTTAAGCCCTTGGTATATCGGTCTACTCGAAATAATGGATCGTTTTGGGAAGGTAGCTTACTGATTTTCACTTCCACCAAGTATCTCTCATGTTCATGATGTGTTATATGTATCTCCCATGAGAAAGTACATACCTGATCATTCACATGTACTAAGCTCAGAATTTGTACCGCTGGAGCAAGATCTTTCTTAAGAAGAACACCTGATAGATATTATGGATCGTTGCGAAAAAGTTCTATGAAACAAGACCACTATCTTGGTTAATTTTTTATAGAGGAACCACCAATTAGAAGAAGCTACATGGGATCTTGAGGATATGATGAGGGAGATGTATCCTCCTGTGTTTTTTACTAAGTGACGAATTTCGTGGGAGAAATTCAATTTATGGGTGGTAGAATGTAACACCCAAAGATTTTATGAGATTTTATTTATGTATTATGTTATATGAAACACCAATGGAATACTTCACTACACACAACATTGGCTAGTCTTGTGTTACACTCCAGAGCATCCTTCCTCGATAGCTTAGGTTCTACGCAATACCGAGATTTACTAAACAATAATATATTGCAATATTATTATTATGAACTAGCCATTATGAATATTATTAACCAAATTTTTAATTTTATAACATTTTCGTTCATTATACACATTATCTAGAACATGGTATGAGAACTAAATAAATTTTTCGGGTAAAATAAATATTTTAAAAAAATGCAGTTTTGCAAACTTTTGATGACTCACCCACATTAAATCCAGTTTTTGACATGTTTATGAGTTCAATTTGACAAAATAAACTTATTGATTTCAATAATTATATAAAAATTTAATTTGGATAACTTTCTATTATTTTTCTGTTAACTTTCATATTTTAATTAATAGTAAAAATACGCAATATTTTAATTAAAAACAACTTTTTTTCATCAATATAATTTATATGGTAAAATTATAATATTTAATGGGTTTAAAGTATAAATAAGAAATAATTTTACCATTTAATATAATTCAAGTCACTATCATTAATTTAACGTTGAATGTATAGGTAAAAATATTTCAATATTTTGCAATGTTTTATCTCTTTAAACCCGTTTTCTCAACCGCGAGATTAATTTCAAATTAAATACTACAACTTCTATGTTTTGAATTTAGAAAAATGGATTCCATATTTTGAATTAGTAGGTCCATATTATTTAAATAGGCTACTTTTATTTGACATTATTAATAGTAACTACGGTAAATTTTATTTACTACAGTTAAAGGTAAATCAGGTAATTAAAGGTAAAAATAAGAATATCAAATTACCCTGACACCTAAAAAAAATTTATTGGATGAATAAAAGTATACCCATATAACCTAAGGGTCTGAATGGATTCATTTCATGGAATTTTGACCCTGAAAATTATGTAATTATTATTAAAACCAATGAAAGTGACAACATGACACTCTCTTATATCTTATAAGTGTAATAATATTAATATAGTGAAAAAATTCATAAAACAATGAACATAAATAAAAAACAGAAATCTAATAAATTTATATACATCATGTGAATTTATTTAGAATATTTAGGGATTAAATAAATGTCACAAATGGTGACACAATAGCGATGTAGAAATTATTTTATTGAATGAAATATCAAATAATTTTTTTAATTTTTTTTAAAAAAATATTAAATGAAATAAGTAATTTTCTACAAAAATTTTCTAGATTAATATGTTATGTTAGAAATATATTAAATATTTTGGATCGATTATATCCTCAGTGTGGATTTTATTTTAATCCATATAAATTAATAGTGTTAAAATTGACACTATTGTTATGTTATAAAAATAACATACTATAAAATTGATTAAAAAACACAAAAATAAATAAAAATTATAAATTGAAATTTATATGGTATATAATGTCATAAAGTATCCAAATATGGGAAATTAAAAACACATAAGTATTTATTTATAACAATTTAAAATTTATAATATTATTACCACAAATAAAATTAAATAGATTAGATAAGGATAAGTCAAATTGATATGGTTTAAAATAAACTCCCAAAATGTTTAGATTTAATTGGATGAAGCAATTAAAACCCTTTCACATCTAATATTCTGATTTTAGTCATTTTTTGAGGTTTTTATGCTGAGTTTGAGTTTATTATAAATTAATATTTTAGAGGTGTCCAAAAGTGCCCCTCTTCTCTCTTGTAAAAGGGATCCTCCTCCCTCCCATCCTCACACAATTTTGAACCTTCACGCTTGGCCAAAACCAGTCCATTTCTCTTCTCCAATTCCCTATAATCATACTAGAGGTCCTGGTATTTTTCAAATGCCATCTATAGTTCGTTAAGAGGAGGTTTAGAAGAGGAGCATCGAAGAAGAGGTAATATTAATGACTGATTCATTAAAATTTATATCTTCTTCTACTTCCACTTTTTTATTTGTTTCACTATAAAGTAATAACATTAGTATCAATAATATAATAATATGTTATTATAAATATGAAAAACCCCTATTTCACCTTCAATCCATCCTATGGAAAACGAAATCACCATACTTGGGTACGTATGGAATACCGTCTCCACGCCATGGTGTAATCTGTATTCCACCACCACCTTACATGGATATGTATAATGGTGTAATTAATAAAAATATATGATTATTATAACATGATAAAAATTCTGAGATATTATATCATCCACTCTAATACCATTCAATAATTATGGGAACGATATCATCACCCGTGCGTACGTACGACTTACCATCTCCACGGTGCGATTTGATTCGTTCTACATGATCTTCATTAAACCATGTTTATATAAATTAATTTAATGAATAAATATGATATATATTATACTAATAACATTTTTTATATGATTTATCTATAACCTATAAAGAGTAATAAGAATTTATTCAACAAAACACGCATAAGAACCTAAAGCAATGAACACCCGAATAACAAGTAGCAATGAAATATTAAAAATAAGAAGATATTAATATGACCTTATATGTTATCATAACAATTTATATGACTATTTAATAATTCAATGATATTATTTAAAACATTATATAGGAGGTTCAGATATGTACAGATCATATCAGACATAAGGTAAGAGAAAAACTCGCAAACTCATTTTTTTTCTGAGATTGTTTATACATTAGAATTTACTAGGGCATATTTATCATCCACATATATATTTATTCATTATGTAATATAATTTAAATCCTCTTAGAATTAATAAAATCTAACATTAACTATTGGTGACTTTTTATTAAATTATATGAAAGGAATCTTGTGTCGTTTTCAGTACGAGATACTTTTTGACTTTTCCAGCCAAAATACAAGAATAATGTTTATTAACTTATATGGCATGAATGGTTTTTTCAATGATTTCCTATAAAATTATTTCCATGAAAATTCCTTTACATGTTTTCAAGTTTATTTTAAATTAACTTATTTTAGTTTAAAATTGTATGACATGTTGAGAAAGGAAAAAAATTTGAAGTAGAAAGGCTATTTTCCTCAAGAATGGAGTTCAAGTGTTTTTTCTAAATAATTTTCCATATATTATAATATAGGGTTATATTTCTATCCATATTATTACATAGATTTTATTATATTGTGATGTAATAATTTTTATGAATCCCTTTTATCTTATATAGATTATGTTATGATGGCATGATGTTTAAGAATCCCATTATTATTACATGGGTTATGATTTGATGTATGATTTATGGTTTTGTGGCTCACCTAAGAATGGTTTCATTATGAGATGGGTGGGACCTATATATCCCTCCAATGCATTGGATAAAGATTTAAATATCATGAGATATACAAGGATGGAATGGCTTGTTAATCTGGTTTAGTGATATAGGACTGGAATAAGGAGTGAACTCGATTCAGTAATGGACTTTTTTCCCCTATGATGGTCTTGGAAATGAGTCTTGACTAATATTAAATGATTTTCTATGATTATGTGTGTATTCCAAAAAGTTCCGTGTCTTATGTTATGAATATTGGGATTAAATTTCACTACTATGATTTATCCCATGTTATGATATTATAATCTCTTTTGCAGGATAATATTTTCAAAATGATATGTTCTTATGAATATTATATGATTTATATTTCTTTTGTTTTCCCTTATTGAGCATTTGAGCTCACCCTTTGTAAGTTTTATTTTCCCCGGGTCAAAAAACAGGGTATTTAGAAGGATATGCCCAAAGGGACTCTCGATATGATGAAATAAATGGGAGACAATGTATGTGATTTATGAACTTTTTGTTTGTGTTTCCCAGTTTCTAAAGTCACTATACCAATATGGTCCATTAATGGTTTTTATATATGATGTAATAAGTAAGCTTCAATTCTAAATTAATAAAAATTTATGTAATGTACGGGTCTCTACAGGGCTAGTGCTGTTAAATGTGGGTGGTGGGGGCGCTAGTGGGTGTAGGTGGTGGCTATCACTGTTAAGGGGGAGGGGGTGAAGCACTTTTAAAATGTAGCACTGATTCAATTATTTTTCGCTTTTATTCATGCCGAAAAGCGCTAATAAATGACCCTTTTATCAGTGTAGATAAAAGACCCCATTTATTAATTATTTTCTTAGAATTAATAAAAGGGGTCTTTAGCAGCGATTTTTTGAGTGCTGATATATGGGACCCCATTTATCTTCGCTGAGATTAACAATGCTTTTTAGTGCTATAAATGTTATTTTCTGGTGCTTTTAAATGCAATATTTGTAGTAGTGTTTGTAAAGATATGTGTATAATAGAATAAATAATGAATCAATAATAAACATAATAAATATTTAAAGCTAAATAACTAAAGACTAATAAAATTAAATGAATAATTTTTTTATCCTGTGATGATAATTCATAATCATTATGGAAATGTAAATAAACAAAAAATACCATTTATTCAATAGCTTGCGCACCATCGGAATCCATTGATAATATCAATATGAAAATACACATTCATAATTAGGGAAATGCATAATATTTAATTAAACAATATTTTAAATAATTATATATATATATTCATTAACATTCAAAATGTAGTTAATGATTATTGATAAAAATCTATTAATGTTGGCTACCTTATTTTCATTATGAGACCTACTGATGCATAAATGTGCTATATAATTCTAATACCCACCATTAATTTCAAGTCCAAAATTTTTTTATACATCAAAATGATCAATATAATTCATAAATCAATTTTCTATATCAATAAATATGCATACTATGTAAAAAAATACATATTAAACATTTTTTCCTCATTTATTCGAATAACAGTCAAAGCAATCACCATATATAAAAACTATTATACCATTTTTGAAATAATCATATCAACGATATGATGAATATGGATATTTTACGTGAATGAAATTTTAAATGAATGATGATCATAAATAAATAAATGGGGAAATATATAAAGCACATAAAAGAAATTAGGTGGTAAATATGAAATATGTCTTACCAAAGTAAAATTTATACCAGAAACTCTTACGTTATGCTTCAATTTAGTTTATCATGATTTAACCTATTGAATAATTGCTTTAAATGTGTTATTAATTTCATCATGTGCAATATTCATATTTATAAGGTATTTTATTATCCTTTTATGTTATTTTACCACCTATTAATTAATAATATTTTATTATTTACGTTCTTTTGGGAGTTTATTGTCTTCTTTTTTCATGCACATTTTGTAAGGACCTAAACCCAGTTTCTCGGAGCCAGTGACTTATTTTATTACAGTGTAATATAGACAAGGTATGTGTATCTAAAAGGAAAAATTATTTTACTAGCTTTTCGAAACAAGATAAATATATAATTTGAATATAACATTATGAAATGAAAATACATCACTAATTATTCCATTAGAAACATCCATGCCTTATATATTAGGCATGAAAGAAACTCATAACTTACTTCTTTGTATCCTCAGAGAATGAATCATAAGAATGGGGTGAGCACAAACTCTTAGTAAGAGAATGCAGTACTGTAGAAGATGACATAAACACTAGACAAAGTGAATAAATGAAAACACATGTCTTTACAGAAAATATACACGAACACATTATGGCTGGATTAAGAGATGTGTAAGTAATGCAATAATAAACATAATCATGGGAATTATAATAGTAAAATAACCACATGAACAATAAACAATATTTTTATATTTACGGAATGTATAATGCATGACATCATCATTATAAAATCAAGGTCTCACGCTAAGACCATAAATTATCATTTTGTCAAGGTTTTAGGCCCAGACCATATTTTTCTCTTGAGACTTACCGAGGCATTGAGGGGCTATAGAGGGCCCCAAAGGGCTCTTACAATGTCCAATGAATTCATCAGATGAATGGGGTGAACATAAAAATGAAAAAACATTCATATTGAAACTAACATATGAAATGTAAATAACATTCCCCAGTCATTAAGAAATAACACAACCCTTTCAATGTAAATTATTGAATGGTTTTATGATGTCAGATCCGCACTAAAAAAATCATAATAAATTAATTTAAATATGGTAGATGATATATTAATAGATGAAACTCAATGAATTACAATATTCATCAATGGAATTTGACATATATGAAGATACTTTTAAATGAGACCATTGAAAAATCCTTTAATAAATAACCCATTAACATTCCAGAGTGTCACATACCACATTGAAACATTAAAATCACAATCCCATAAATTATTATGAGAATAAGATGACTAATTATATTATGTACCAAAGATAAGTACATACAAAACATGTAATAAGTAAGTGGTGAACAAAGAATACATCTCATAAAAGATAAAGTGAGATGAGAAAAATCGTGGAAAGAAGAGTTATTTCTGAAAATCCATTGCATTTTCCATGAAATCAATTGTTAAAAATAATGTCCTAGAAAATAAAATATTAATACATTGTTATTATATTTTATTCATAAATTATGTCCCAATAATTTGAAATCATGTAAAAAGAGTTCATAAGATTCTTTAGAACTAAATCATTTTAGAGCATTTTAAGGTATGTATTAAAGAAAATTTTAATGTGGAAAGAAATATTTGTTATATTAAATACATAAATGATACAAGATAATTATTCATTATATAATTAGTGTTTTTATAAAAAATAATGTAAGCTTAAAATATATTCTGGTGTACACTAGATATCGGAAAATAATTTGTAAAAATTTCATGAATCGAGTTTGTATTTCAGAAATAATTTTTTAAACATACTTTTAAAACTTATACCTCCCAATAAAATAAGTAATTATTCTGGTTGGAATATATATATATAACACCCACAAAAAATTATGAGGATTATATAATAATACATAAGAATTTCATGGGGTTAATTATTCAATGAATGTAACCTAAATAAAAATGGATGTTCTGGTTGAAAAACCTTACAACATTGTAGTCAAACGATTCATATGCCCTAAAATTAATAATATTAAAATGATAAATTATATACCCTGAAAAAAAATATTCATTATTTGTTACATCAATGTGGAATATACATAAATCATGCACAAATATTAGTAGTGAATATGGAAAATCTCACAAAAATGGATGTGAGATGAAGAAACCCTTACCACTTTGCCCGAATGTGTTCCATTATTGAACTTATGATAATGGAATATGAAATTAGTCTGATTAGTATCTCATTTAGGAACATATTATAAATGTATTTAGTTCATTATAATTATGTTTAGTTCAATTATTTCTATATTGATAAGTTATTATATTGAATTATGTCCTTCCAGAGTGTTGTTTTCCTGTTTTTCATAAAATGTTCACTTGTTTTATGTAATGGAGTTCATGTGGAGTAGTTTTAAATCACCATAATTTAAATTATATATTATTTATGAAAATAAATACTTTTTTCATTATCATTTATATCATTTGGTTACATGTAATAAATATGAATCATTAGATGACAACCACTTCGATTATTTGGAGGTATTTTGATTATTATGAAATAGTTTTGTCATATAAATTACTAATATGTACAAATACCAGTTTTTGAATATTATTTAGGTTATAATAAATATATACTACTCTGGTTCAACCATATAAATGGTTTCATGACTAATAATGAAGGATAAATTGATGAATGAAACTTCGTTGTCCACGAATGCTATAAATTGGAACCTCATGGACGTTGATTTCTTTTATAATAATAAAAGGGAGAGAGAATGAATATTTATGAAGGTTATTCCATTAAAATGATATAATTATATTATATAGGTGATACTATACATATAGTGGTCATTCTGAGAGAGGTGGTGAGGAGAGAAAAAGAATAGGGATTAACTTTAAAAAAATGAAATGTTGAGAGATCCCTTATGAATATTCGGACGACTAACGATGTCACCTAAAATTTCATAAAATAAATTGATGAGATAAAATGGGTATCTCATCATATATAATTCCAAATAAATATAATTGGAATACATAATATCAATCCCCAAAATAGGAGAATGGAAATTCAATGAGATAACATAACAGAAGTGTTGACTAAAAGAGGATGGTGAAATGTTCTCTTACCTTGTGGAGTAACTACTAGAAAATGATGGATGTGACAATGGGGTCTTATGTAATCCTTGTGAGGACTCCAATAGAGGTAAAACCAATAGATATACAAGTTAAATGGAATTGTAATGAATGAAAACAAAAGGATGAGTGGGTTTTTATAAAAAAGTGAGGGAGTTTTTTAATAATTTCATAGGGATACATCACTAGTGGTTTTTGAAAAACAATGGGCATTACCATGGTATTTGCCTTTGGTTTTATTCACCTGGGGAAAAATATGTCATATGTTACTGTACACAATTCTATCAGCCTTTTTTAAAAAATAATAAGTCAGTTTGATTTCATTAAACTACGAAAATTCATAACTATATTTTTATTATTCACAAAAAATTCAAATATTTTTGAAAAATTACAAAAATTCAGCCTAACCTCTTTTATATGTGTTGAATTCAAAAATATACTCCATTTTTGGAAAATAATTTTCTAAATATTTTAAATTTAATATTAAAATAAAATCATAATTTATTCTAAAAAAACACTTAAAAACTAATAACGTTTTACATGAACTTGAAATAGTAGTCAAGGTCCTGTAAAATTATCCTACACTAATATGAAAATAAATAAACAATTTGTGATTACATTTTATGATAATACATTTCCATTTTAAATTATTAATTTTTTCAAAAAAAATGTAATTTAAATATTTTTCATACAAAAATTCAAATACTTATACTATGATTGTTTTTTCACTTTTAAGATGTCTAAATTGTATATATACATTAATGGGGGAAGTTTTTTTTATGATTTAATATTCATTACTATTCATTACTATTCATAAGTGTATTTCACTATTCATAAGGGTATGTCATTATTCACCAAAAATTAGGTTTTCCTTATTAGACACTATATATCTTACTAAATGCAATTATGTATGTCAGTTTTTCAAAATTCAAATCACTGAGGTGAAAAAATTATGTTTACATGACCACATTATAAAAAAGTGGAGTTTTTTAGAGACTCTGTGTTTCATGAATTCTATAATAAATATATCGTTAAATTCTAGGGGGTGTTACATTATTCCCTCCTTGCAAATATTTCATCTTCAAAATTTAAAATTGAACATCAAAAGTTAATGGTTGACACATGAAATTTCCCCTGTGGGAAAACCATATCAATAATATAGTTAATAAATTCTATTAAATAGAGTAAAGGATAAAGCATCAGTTACGACAAAACAACACATTCTAATTAGAAACCATGGTCAAGGAAGAATAACCGAGCCATCATGTTGTGACATTAAACACTAAAACCAATACATGGATCAATATAAACCATTTCATATATGGTTAAAAAATCAAATATATATTTATTCACCACATTATAATGAAGGCCTTTAAATTTCCAAGATGAACATATCATTAACTGTTAATCAACAAGAATTATCTATAATATACAGATTGAAAACATGTGAATAACATCATCATGTAACCTCTTGAAAAAAGGTAATAACATGAATTACCATAAAACCTTATAGGAAACATGCATTCCTCTATAAACCTTCAGTAAGATACATGTTATTGGATATATTCTTTAAATCTAAATGTATTGTAAACTCCATAGATTATAGAATAAACCACTTCTTGAAGAATCATTAATCAGTTCCAAGGAAGTTAGTACATATCTGAATCAATCATTTCTTCATCATTATCTCAACATGAGATATATATATTAAGGGTGGTATTTCCCTAAATCATATGTTTTCTAAAATGTTTAACTTTCTACTGAATCACTTTTACATTGTACCATTCACCATATGACATCAATTGCTTAATGAATAATTTCTACAATAGAGTCCTTATAACTCTAATAATTCATAAAACCAATACAATACTGAAAAAATAATCACAAAACATGATTCATGAGTAGGAATACTTGTCATTATACTTCATCTATTCCAGCTTCGTAACATGGTCACTAACCCATGTCATTATATGGGGTATATTCCCTTGACTCTTGGGACATTGATTCGCATTGTGTGCAATCTCCTTATAGTTGAATCATTGAATATAGCAAAATTCATTCTTTGTCTTGGAATTATGAGCATGGTGTCCTTTTTCTCCACATTTGATGAAAACTCCCTTTTCTCTCAAGCGTATACCAAAATATTTCCTTCCATAGTTATCACATGTTGGGAAGTACAACATTCTCTTCTTCCCTTTATTCATGTTTTTCCCCGCCATCCTATTCTTCTTTTGCTTCCCTTCAAAGCCACAGGACAAAGAGAAACCTTTACATACGAAGTCAGCACATGATACTATTTCCTCATATTATTAGGATACATGGGAAATATGAACCTTTGAAATGATGTCTTAAGACCATTAGGGATATGATCCTTATTACTCTATGCATCTCGTGCAATGGTGAAGTTCTCATTTCTCCTACAAGGAACAATTTATAATCAATTCTGTATTATATATTTTCTCGTAATATTATGAAATGTCTATGATTCTAATCTCGGTATAGCATATATCATAAATTTATGCATCGTAAATACAAGAACAATTTACATTGGTTATATTGGGGGAATATGTCCTCCATAATGGTGGGTAAATAAAATTTTAATTATCCTTCGAATATACCCTGAGAGTGTCAGCACCCAGAGTGTAGCAAGGCTCATTGTTGTGTACTAGGATACCCCATGTCAATCCCAAAACAATATATTTGATCTTTCACTGCTAGGTACATCTGTTCCAGAGCCACCTCTACATGTTTGTATCCAGACAAGGATGTATTTTCTAGAAATGCCAATATAATCATTCCTTACCATGATTCTAGGATGTTCTTGTATGTTTATCCTCAAATAAAACTATAGGGATTTGTTCCCTATTATATATTTTCTAATCTAGTTTCCATGTTTTCTACTAAACTTCTTTTGATACCAACTGTAAAGACCCGAAACTAGTTTCCTAGAGGCAGTGCCTTATATTTTTAAATTGGCATATAAACAAGGAATATGCATCCCGAAGGACCAATTAGTTTAGTCTATTTTGTAGTCAAGATACATATATAATTTCAATAATACATTATGAATGGAAAATACTACACTAATTATTTTATTTGAAACATTAATTCTTACTAGATTAATCCGGAAAGTCACTCATAACATACTTCATCGTATCTAGGGATAATGAAACATAAGAAAGGGGTGAGCTCAAACTTTCTATAAGAGTTTTAAATATAGTGGAGTATATCATAAACATTAGACATGGTGAATATATTAAAACAAATTCCTTTAAAAATAAAAAAGAAGAACACATTATGGAAGGAATATGAGATGAGTATGTAATTCCATAATAAAACATAATCATTGGTATTATACTGTTGAGTACCATAATGAACCCTCAATTATATTTTCATAATGAGGGAATGCATAATGCAGAATATCATCACTGCACCATCAAGGCCTCGTTCCAAGACAATAAATAATCATTTTTCAAGGCTCTGTTCCTAGACCGTAGTTTGTCTCTTGAGACCTACCGTTCCACTGAGGGGATATAGCAGGACGCACCTGACAATTACTATGTCTCATTCATTCCTCATATAAATTTGGTGAACATAAAAACAAACACATTCATATTGAAACTAAAATATGTAATGTAAATAATATTCCCAAGTCGTTAACCATAAACACAAACCATTCTGAGTAAATTGTTGAATGGTTTTAAGATACCACATATATAGTAAAACTAATCATATACCATTAAATTAATATGGTATGTGATATAACAAGATATAAACCACAATGAGGTACAAGATAAATTAAAGGAAATTTACCTAGATGAATATACTTTTAATTGAGACAATTAATAAACCCTTGAGGAAATAATCCTTAATCATTCCAAAGTATCTCATACCACCATGAAACATTGATGTCATAATTTCTTAGAATAATATGAGAATAAATAGACTCTAGATATGATATACTTATGGGAAGTATATAAACCACATGTATGACGTAATTGGTGAACAAGTAATATATCTCACAACAGATAAAGTGAGATGAGAAAAACCTTTTTTACATTAAAAAGAAGATTTCTTTTGGAAAATCCATTGTATTTTCCATGAAATTAGTTGTAAAAATTATTATCCTGGAAAATAAAATACAATGGCATTGAAATTATATTTTAAGCATAAATTATGTCAAACTTAATTGAAATCATGTACAAAGAGTTCTTAAGATTCTTTAGAACTAAATCATTTTAGAGCATTTTAAGGAATGTGTAGAAGAGAATATTAAAGTGGAATGAAATGTTTATTATATTAAATCTAGAAATGATCCAATATCATTTTCATGATAAGTTATGGTTTTATAAAAAATAATTTTGGCTTAAAATATATTTTTGTGTACACATGAAAATGTGTAATTCGAAAAGATCCCTTGAATCGATTTGGTATTTCAAATATATGTTTGAAATATCCTTTTAAAACATGTAAATCCCCATAAAATAAGGCATTATTCAGGTTGGAAAACAAATATAAACACTAAAATATAATTTATGTGTTGTAAATAATAATAAATAAGATTTTCATAGTGGTAATTAGACAATGATGGTCACCTGAATGAAAACGAATGTTCGGGTGGAAAACACATACAACATGGTTATCAAACGATTTGAATGCACCAAAATTAATAATATTAAAATGATAAATTATATAACATATAAATAAATATATTCATGATATGTTACATAAATGTCATGTATAAAAACACCATCCACATGTATTAGTAGTGAATATAGAAAATCTCACAAAAATGGAAGTGAGATGAGGATACCCTTACCACTTTGTGCAAATTTGTTCTACTCTTGAACAATATATCATGGAATATGAAATTATACTTATTATTAACATATTTCAGAACCTATTAGACATGTATTTGGTTCATCATAATTCTGTTTAGTTCAATTATGCATTTTTTAATAAGTTATTATTTTGAATTATGACATTTCAGAGTGTTTGTTTTCTTGATTTTCATAAATGGGTCACTGGTATTTAAGTAATGAAGTTCATTTAGAATAGTTTTATATCCCATGAATTGAAATTAAATATTATTTATGAAAATACATATTTTTTTAATGTTCATTTATATCATTTGGGTACATGGAATGATGATGAATCATTAGATGACAACCACATCGATTATTTGGCGGAATTTGGATTATTATGAATTAGTTTTGTCATATAAATTAATAATTTGAACATATAATGGTTCTTAAATAATAATTAGGTTGTAATAAATATATAATAGTCAGATTATAGCTTCTAAATGGTTTTATGACCAGTAATGAATGGGAAATTTATGAAGGTAACTCTCTCGTCCACGATGGTTATAAATTGGAACTTAATGGACATTGATTTCATTTATAAAAATAAAAAGGAGGGTGTATGAATATTGATGAAGGTTATTCCATTGACATGATATAATTATAGTATATTGAGGGTAATTTAGTTATAATGGTCATTTTTATAGAGATTTATTGGAGAGAAAAATAAAAGAGAAGGACATAAAATTAAATGAAAAGTTGTGATATCCATTATGAAAATTCGACAGCCTAACATCGTCGCTTAAAATTTGATAAAATAAATTGATGAGATGAAAATGGTAATCTCATAATATGGACATACAATGTAATTTATAAGGAATACATAATATCAAACCTCAACATATGAGAATGGAAATTCCTAGTGATACAATAATAGATGTGTTGACTAAAAGAAGAGTGTGAAATGTTCCCTTACATTGTAGAGTAACTCCTAGAACATTATGGTTGGGACATTGGGGGAATAAAGAATACATGGGAGGACTTATATGGAGGTAAAAACCCCAGAAATTGGAGGATAAGGGATTTGGAATGAAAGAAAATGAAGGGATGAGTGGGTATTTATAGAAAAAGAGAGGGCGTTTTTTAATAATTTCATAGGGACACCTCATTATTGGTTTTTGCAATACTATGGGATTTCCCATGGTATATTCCTATGGTTTTATCCACCTAGGACACCTAATGTCATATTTTACTGTACAAAAGTCTACCAAACTTTTATTATAATTATTATATCATTATGATTTCATTAAACTACCGAAAACTCAAAACTATATTTTCACTATTCACAAAAATTCAAGTATTTTAGAAAAATACCAAAAACACACCCTAAGAAATTTATTACATGTTGACATCAAAAATTTAATCCATTTTTGGAAAATAATTTTCTATATATTTTAACAATAATTTTAAAATAAAATCATAATTTATTCCAAAAAAACACTTAAAAACTAAAACTAATTTTATAAGTCCTTGAGATATTAATCAAGGTCCTGTAAAATAATATTACAATCATAATACAATATAGAAACAATTTTTTATTACATTTTATGAAAATTCATTTCCATTTTAAATTATTTAATTAATCAAAAAAAATTAATTTAAATATTTATGCCATATAAAAATACCAATACTTGTACTATGGACATTTTTCACTTATAAGTTGTCTAAATTGTATTTATACATTCATGGGTGAAGTTTTTATTTTGTTTATATGATTTAATATTCATTAATATTCATATGGGTATGCCACTATTCATACGGGTATGTTATTATTCACCGAAAATTATTTTTTCCTTATTAGACAATTAATATCTTAGTGAACGCAACCGTGTATGTCAGTTTTTCAAAATTAAAATCGTAGAGATAAAAAAATTATGTTTACATGACCATGTTATAACAAATTGGTTTTTTTTGGAGAGACTCAGTGTTTCCGGCATTCTATAATAAATATATTTGTAAATTTTTGGGAGTGCTACATTATTTCCTCCTTACAAAAATTTCATCCTCAAAATTTGAAACTGAAATACAAATGTTAATGGCTGATACATGAAATTTCCCTTCTGTGAAGACCATATCAAGAATATAGTTCAAATATTCTTTTAATAATAGGAATGGGGAAAGCATCAATTACTAAAGAACAATGCATTATAATTTGAAATTGTGGTCATGGAAGAATAAACAAACCATCATGTAGAGACATTAAACTCTAAAACCCATACAAGGATCCACATAAACCATTTCAAAAATTGTTAAAAATTAAAATATATATTTATTCACCACATTATAATGAAGGCTTCTAAACTTCAAAGATGAACTTATCATTAACATTTAATCAACAACAAGCATCTCTAAAATTCACATTACAATCATGTGAATAACATTATCATGTATCCTCTTGAAATAAGGTAATAACATGACTTACCATAAAACCCATATCAGAAAAATGAATTCGTCTATATTCCTTAAGTAAGATACATTTTATTGTATATATTCTTTAAATCCAAAGGTTTTTTAAACTCCATCGATGATAGAATAGACCACTTATCGATGAATCAATAATCAGTTCCATGGATGTTAGTATATATATGAATCAATCATTCCTACATCATTATATCAACATGAGATATATATATTAAGGGTGATATGTCCGTAAATCATGTGTTTTCTAAAATGTTTATCTTTATACTGACACACTTTTCCATTGTACCATTCACTATATGACATCAAGTCCTTAATGAAACAGTACTATAATACAATCCTTATAACTCTCATAATTCATACAACCAATACAATAATGTCAAAATTCCAAAAATACATGATTCTTGACTAGTGATAGTATTCATTCTACTTCATCTATTATAGTTTCATAACTTGGTATCTATCCCAAGTCATAATTTGTGTTATATTCCCTTGACGCTTGGGACATTGATTCGCATAGTTTCCAATCTCCATGTAGTTGAATCATTAAATATAGGGAAATTTGTTCCAGGTCATGGAATTATTAGCATGGTGTCCTTTTTCTCCACATTTGAAGAAAACTCATTTTTTCTCTCAAGTGTATACCAAGGTGTTTCCTTCCACAATTATCACATGTGAAAAAATACATCTTTCTCTTCTTCCATTTATCCATGTTTTTCCCTACCATCATCTTCTTCTTTTTTCTTCCCTTAAAAAAACATGACATAGGGAAACCATTACATAAACCGTCAACACATGATACTATTTACACATATGATAAGGATAATTTTGAGAATATCATCGTTTGAAATGATGGCTTAAGACCATCAGGGATATGATCCTTCTTACTCTTTGCATCTCGTGCGATGGTGAAGTTTCCATTTCTTCTTCTAGGAACCATTTCTAATGAATTCCTTGATATATATTAGCTGGTAAATTTATGAACTCTCTATGTTTCGAATCTCGGTATGGCATATATCATAAATTTATTCATCATAAATACTAGAAAAATATACTTTGGTTACATTGGAGGAATAAATCCTTCATAATGGTGGGTAAATTTTTTGTAATTATCTTAGGCATATCGCCGGAGAGTTTCAACACCAAGAGTGTTGTAAGGATAATTGTTGTGTACCAAGATACCCCGTGTCCAGCCCAAAACTCCATATTGGATCATTCACTGCTATGTACATCTAATCCAGAGCCACATCTACATGTTTCTATCCCGAAAAGGATGTATTTTCTAGAAAGATATAATTCATCATTCCTTAGCATGATTCTGGGACATTCTTATATGTTTATCCTCAAATACAAACTTAAGGATTTGTTCCCTAATATAAATTTTTTAATATTTTTTCCATGTTTTCTACTAAACTTTCACTAATACCAACTGTATGGACCCGAACCCGGTTTCCCAGAGCCGGAGCCTTATTTTATTACGTTGGGATATAAATAAGGAATATGAATCCCCAAGAGACAATTAGTTTAGTATCTTTTAGAAACAAGATACATATATAATTTATACATTCCATTATGAAAGGAAATTTCAACACTAATTATTCCATTAGAATCATCCATGCCTTCTAGATTAATCATGAAAGTCACTCATAAAATACTTCATCATATCCAGGGAAAATTAATCCTAAGGAAGGGGTGAGCTCAAACTTTCTATAAGAGTAATAAATAGAGTGGATGATAACATATACATTAGACATGGTGAATAAATTAAAACACATTCCTTTAAAAATAATAAAAATAAACACATGATGGAAGGAATAATATATGAGTAAGTAATTTCATAATAAAAAATAATAATTAGTATTATAATATTTGTGTATCCTAATGAATCATCAATACTATTTTCATAATGAGGTAATCCATAATGCATAACATCATCACTACACCATCAGTGCCTCGTGCAAAGACCATAAATAATCATTTTTGGCAAGGTTTTGTGCCAAGACCGTAGTTTGTCTCTTGAGACCAACCGCCGCTCTGAGGGGCTAGAGTGGGACCCACCCGAAAATTACTAAGTCCAATTCATTCCACATATAAATTTATTGAACATAAAATACATACACATTCATATTGAAACTAACATATGTAATGTAAAGAACATTCCCCAGTCATTATCCATAAACACAAACCATTCAGAGTAAATTGGTGAATTGTATTAAGATACCACATCTATAGTAAAACTAATCATAAACCATTAAATTAATTATGTTAGATGATATAATAAGATATAAACCTCAATAAAGTACAAGATTCAATAATGGTAGTTGACATATATGAAGATACTTTTAAATGAGAAAATTGAAAAATCCTTGAGGAAACAATGGTTAATCATTCCAAAGTATCCCCTACCACCATGAATCATTGATGTTATAATTCCTTAAAATATTATGAGAATAAGGAGACACTTGATATGATACACCTTTGTGATTTTCATAAACCACATGTAATAATTAATTGGTGAACAAGGAATATATCTTATAACAAATAAAATGAGATGAGAGAAATCCTTTTTTACAATTAAAAAAAGTGTTCTTTTGGAAAACCTATTGTGTTTTCCATGAAATAAGTTGTAAAAATTATTGTCCTAGAAAATAAAATACTAGTCAATTGAAATTATATTTTAGGCATTAATGATTTCCTACTGAAGTGAAATCATGTAAAAAGAGTTCTTAAGAATCTTTACAACTAAATCATTTTAGAGAATTTTAAGGAATGTATTAAAGATAATTTTAAAGTGTAATGAAATGTTTATTATATTAAATATATAAAGGATAAATGATAATTTTCATGATAAAAGGAATGTTTTTATGAAAAAAAATTTGATTAAAATTTTTTCTATTGTACACTTGAAAACGGGATACAATTTGAAAAGATCCCTTGAATCGAGTTTGTATTTTAGAAATAATTTTGAAAGTTCCTTTTAAAACATGTAACCCCTCATAATATAAGGGAGTATTTTTGTTGGAAAACATATATATATCACTCAAAAATAATTTATGAGTTGTATATAATAATACATAAGAATTTCATAGAGGTAAATTAACAATAAAAGTTACCCGAATAAAAATGGATATTCTGGTGGAAAACACTTACAACTTAGTAATCAAACGATTGGTATGACCGAAAATTAATAAAATTAATATGACACATTATATAAAATAAAAACAAATATATTCATGATATGTTAAATAAATTTGATGTATACAAACACCGTACACATGTATTAGTTGTGAATATAGAAAATTTCACAAAAATGGAGGTAAGATGAGGAAACCCTTTCCACTTTGTCTGAATTTGTTTAGATCTTGAACATAAGATCATGGAATATGAAATTAGACTTATTATTAACTTATATAATAACATATTAGAAATTTATTTATTCCATAATAATTCTATTTATTACACTTATGTCTTTTTTAATAAGTTATTATATTGAAATATGTCCTTTCAGAGTGTTTGTTTTCTTGATTTTCATAAATGGTTCACTTATTTTTAATTAATGGAGTTCATGTTGAATGGTTGTAAATCCTAGGAATTTAAATTATATATTATTTATGAATATATATATTTTTAATGGAAATTTCAATCATTTGGGTACATGGAATGATGATGAATCATTATATGAAAACCACGTCGATTATTTGGCAGTATTTGGATTATTATGAACTAGTTTTATCATATAAATCAATTATATACACATATAGAGGTTCCTAAATATAAAATTTGTTGTAATAAATATATAATAGATTTTTTCAACCATATAAATGGTTTAATTACCAGTAATGAATGGGAACTTGAAGAAAAAAACTATGTTATCCACGATAGTTATAAATTGGAACTTCATGGACGTTGATTTCATTTATAAAAATATAATGGAGGGAGTATAAATTTTTATGAAGCTTATTCCATTAAAATTATATAATTAAAGTATATTGATGGTAATTTTGTTATCATGATAATTTGGATAGATGATTTTAGGAGTGAAAAATAAAATTGATGAATATACAAATAAAATAAATGTTGAGAGATCCCTTATGAAAATTCGGAAGCCTAACAGCGTTGCTTAAAATTTCATAAAATAAATTGATTAGATAAAATGGGTAACTCATAATATGTACATCCAAAGTAATTTAAATGGAATTCATAATGTCAAACCACAACATATGAGAATATAAAATAAAAGTGATAAGATAAAAGAAGTGCTAACTAAAAGAGGAGGGTGAAAGGTTCCCTTACCATGTAGAGTAACTCCTAGAACATGATGGTTGGGACCCTGGGAGATTAATGAAACCCTATGAGGACTCATAGGGAGTTAAAAACACTATATATTTTAGTTTTAAGGAATTGGAATGAATGAAAATGAACGGATGCATGAGTATTTATAGAAAAAGAGATAGTGGTTTTTAATAATTTCAAAGGGACGCCGCATTTGTGGTTTTTGCAAAACCAGGGGCTTGCCCATTGTATTTTCCCGTGGTTTTAGACACTTCAAAAATCACATGTCATGTTATACTATAAAAAAGTCGAGAAACCATTTATTTTAATTATCATGTCATTATGATTTTAGTAAACTACAGAACACTCAAAACATTATTTTTACTGTTCATGAAAAAATCAATTTTTTGTAAACAAATACCAAAAATTAACCATAAATTTATTTTACGTGTAGAATTAAAAAATAAAATACAGTTTTGGATAATAATTTTCTAATTATTTTTAATTTAATTTTAAATTAAAATCATATTTTATTTCAAAAAAAACATCTTAAAAACTATATCTCATTTTATAAGACATTGAAATATTAATCAAGGTAATTTAAAATTATCATAAAATCATAAAACAGTAAGGAAACAATTTTTTATTAAATTTTATGAAAATTAATTACTTTTTCAAATTATTAAATTAATTCAAAAAATTTATTTTAAATATTTATGTCATACAACATTACCAACATAGATAATATAATTGTTTTTTCACTTTTAAGATGTATAAATTGTATTAATACATTCATGGGTGAAATTTTAATTTTTTATATGATTTAATATTAATTACAATTTATATGGGTATGTAATTATTCATAAGGGTATGTTATTATTCACCAAAAATTATGTTTGTCTTATCAGACTCTAATTATCTTACTAAACACAATCGTGTATGTCAGTTTTTCAAATTTCAAATCACAGAGGTGGAAATATTATGCTTACCTCACTAGGTTATAACAATGTGGTGTTTTGTATTGACTTAGTGTTTCATGTATTCTATAATAAATATATTAGTAAATTCATGGGGTGTGACATGTTTCATAATGAATGTCCATGTTTTTTCATAAGATATTGATAAATCATCTATGGAATAATTTAAATTTTAAAAATATCATATTTACTCATTAAATAAAATTTCAAAAACATTTGTGAATGTTGAACATGGATAATGAATCACATCACTTTGTGGATAAAATAGGCCATAAGTACGCTTGAGCAAGGATATCATTCCATTAATCGAACAAATGAAAAATAATTGAATGATATATTAATTTTCAACATTAAATATCTTTTAAAAATAATATTAAATATCCATTATTTCCATAATTATCACTATCCAAGTAATGCTATTTTGAAAATAAAATTGCACCACTAAGTGGGGATGATAAGTCGTACGCATGCACGTGCAGTGCTTTTGTTCATTATTCAATGGGTAAAATGTGGAATATGGTTTTATAATAAAAATAATTATATAAAAGTATGTACATGATACTAGTGTAATTATTTTTTTATGAATATAACACATGAAGGTGAAGTATAAGAAGATAATTTTTAGTACTAGATGTTAAAGATGATTACCTCTTATACAAAGAAGATCTGATATTAATTTTCTTATGTGATCTAAGGTGAGTCGTTTAGAAGTACCAAATCCCCATGAAAATAACTAAATATATTGATAAAATAAATTTTTATAGGTTTATTGAGCTAGTTGGATCTATGTGGTGTAATGATGTGACAAAATCAGGTTCCCTTTTATAATTTAAGTGAATGATCATTTGGAATATCCAAAAGATAAAACTATAATTTGAATTTTCTAGAGAAAAATGATTCCATGTGGCCTATAAATTCATATGGGATGAAACATTAGACCATATACTTTCCCATTTATTCTTATTTTATAATTTTATTATTTTTAATAAAATTAATAAAATATGAATTTAATAAAATTTTATTATCATCAACTAGCATACTATTCAATATCATGGAATTTAAATCATAAACATATAAGTAATGATAGAAAATACGTATTTCATTATATCCTAAAACTATCATTTAAATCTAGATATTTCATGGATAATATTATTTATCTGTTATTATATTACATTAAATTTTTTAACATCATTTATTTGATTATTCCATTAATGAAATAATTTCTCCATCATGATTTTGTAACAAATTATGCTTATTATTTATTAAAAAATTATAAATTAAATATTATTATTTAAAAAGACATTTTATATTTTAGAATAATTATTATAGTTAAAAATATCCCCTACAAAACAAAAAATAAAAAATATTACACTTATTAAAAACAAGAGTATGAGATTTCATTAAATATAATAATATAAAGGACATAATCATACCCATATGTTCCAAAATGATCATAAATTAAACCCATGTATTATTATGGTCTTGATATACTCATAAAATATTATTATTTAAGAGTTTGGGTCATTTTCTAGTTTTTATCATTTAATTTTATCCTAAATTACAAGATTTTCCATTTATCATGGTAATAAAATTAAAATGTTTAGTATTCCTATTGACCCAATATAAAATATTTCTACTGAAATCTCTATTTTTAATAAGTAATTTCATATGTTTTTAATTTTTTTTAAATATTAAATTATTGATTATGAGATTAATTTATGATATAATTTTTTTATGTATTCACATGTCATGATCGACATTTGAAAGAATGTGAATGAAAAAAAAAGAACTTCGTAACATGATATGAATGACATGCTCTGAAAAAGGAAATATAAAGAATCAATGGATAATAATTAAAGAAAAATGATTGGTATATTTCATGAATCCCATTTACATGTTTTTAATGTTTTTCATGATGTGTATTCTTGGATCAAATCATCCCTTCAAAACAAAGTACAAACCTTGAAAAATTACATTACATAAACCCATTACACAACCTACAAAAATTAATCATCATGAGATATTATAAATATGAAATATTTCTAAAAATAAATTTTTTGAGATCATTATACACCATAATAAATATGAAATATTTTCCAATACAAGGTATATTCAACAAATATTAAGAGAAACAATATACCTGAAGAATTTTTTGGACCAAAAGTATAGGATGCGATACTAATTTAAAAATATTTTAAGCATCATGGAGGAAGTGACTTAAATATATCTCACACTATGAATTATTTAAAGGTATTGGGTTGATGAAATATTTATTAATGATGTCACCCCAAATAGGATTGAGAGCCAGGTCTCTTGTAAACACATTTATTTTAATTCTCATATTCATTCCCATTTTATTTTCAGTTTGTTTCTATAGATTTATATATTTATCATTTTAACCATTATATTTTTATCATATTCAATTATAGGACTAGATCAATGTTCATTTTTTTCCTATGGTTTAATAAAAAATCATTTTTAATTTAACATTATCCATTTTCGTGTTAATTTTTTCATTATTCAGTTTATAATTTAAATGATTTTTCATTGTTTCAAATATGGATTTCTTTAATTTTAGTAGCTTATTTATTATGTCTAGAATGTTTTAAATTTCCCCAATTTCAATTAAAATATTTATGTGTAGCTAATACTTTTATGGTTAGGGGTTGGGAGTATGTGTGTATTGGAACATAATGAATATCTAAAATTGGTACATGAAAACACTATGGATATTAATTAGGTTAATAAATTTTTTAATCTCATTCTAATTCATGTAACCTTTCCGTAAGATATGTAATATAATGACCCATACATTTTTTTGAGAAATATATGAAAAATAGCTTGTGATAATTTTTTCCTAGATTCAAATAATCCCTCACTTATGTTGTCAACTATCTCCAGACCAAGGAGTTGTTTCCAGCTTTTGTATATCCATTTGGTTGGATAATGAAAAAATGGTGACCTTTGAATAAATTTTCATAAAAATATGTAGTTCTATTCCATGATATATTTAAAATTATCCTTTTTCGTAACCCTTAAAATTTAGAATTATCCAATCTCATTCCAAAATTTAAACTAAATCTATGTAGTTTAAATAAAAATAAAATGAAATGAGGACAACCCAACCTTTGGTTAAGAGATTCCATTATTGCATTCCCCACATTTATTGGAATCAGCATCGTCCATCCACCATATTATTACATTTTAGTTAGTGATATTTGGGGATTATATAAATTTATCATTTGACCATTCCTATAATATCTAATGATGTCTTACGGATTCATCCAATTTTGGGATCGTTTCCAGGGAGTAGTGGAGCACAATTTTCAACTTGAGACAGATTGATTTTGATAAATACTTCACTTATCCAATTTCATTTGACTAATTTTAGTTTTGTTATTTTTTTGAATTCATCATCATCATCATTATTATTGTTATTATTATTATTATTAATATTGTGGTATTTTTGGGTGGTGTTTAGTATAATATTTTTGATGAACCAATATTCTTCCTTTCCACCACCATATAATTAATTTCTGGTTATCCAACCACATGGGATTCAAAAATATTAGTAAGGTGGTCATGTCATGTATTGAGATGGGAAGATTCATATTATTTTGAAAATTATCAATTTAAGTATCATCAGAAGAGATATAATAACTATACATACATTGGAGGATTCCATCAATTTTCAAGACTACCAATACAGATCCTAGGCTGAGTGGTACAAAAATAAAGAAAAGTACTTCCAACATCCTCCAAATAATCATTCAATTATGAGATTGACCAAGATTCTATGGAAATAAACAAATATGATAGAAAAAAATATAGTTTTTATTGAGAAAGATCTCATGATAGGTTGGTTCAAAGAAGAAAACAATTGGGAAGTGGAGTTAGTCGATGTTTCTGACATAATTGAACCTCAAGTGTATTATATTCAAGAATAACCTGACATCAATCAATATCACATGAAAAACATATAATAAATACTTATCAAAATGATCAGAATATAAAATCCATTGTTGGAGAAGTATATTGAAAATAAATAGGATAAACTAAATGAATATATAGAATTTACTACTCAACTACCTTATGTTATTTCAAATTTAAATTCCCTTATGAGTAATCTACCCATAATTTTTAATTTTAGGATGGAATGGATTAATGATAATGTAGACCAATAAGTGTATGAGGGAGAAAATTAACAAATGGTTTATGAATATATAAAGGAAGATAAGAATGAGGTTGATTTGGTACAATCCCCATAATTAGTGGAAGAAGAACTAGTAAACAATTATGATGGTGATCTAGCATGCATTGAACTCACATATATTTTATAGGCCATTGTAGAATGGGTTTCCCTAATAATATTTCAAGAAGTAGAATATAAAAATAAAGTTCCAACTTAAGAATTAATTTGGGTATTTGAACCTAATGATGAAAAGGGAGATGTTGTGATATAGAGAGGAAACTATGAACACTGTATGATTTTTATTTCTCTATAATTTCATTAAATTTTTCCTTAATATACATCCCAACCCAACTACCAATAAAGATGTACCAACAAAGTAAGAAGTGAAGACTACCGCGTATGCAGAACATATCAAGATGTGGATAATTTCAAGAAAATTGAATTATATTGTTTTCCAATTAGATTAGAATGGTAATGTTGAAGCTAAATTACCATAAAAAGAGATGGTGTCAGGAGGAAACACGAATTTAAAAATTATTTCTATGAAATATATTAATTTTATTATATTAGATTAATAGCTACCCCTTTGGCCGATCCCTTATTCTACTTGAGCCAAATAAAATAAATTTTAAATGGGAGTGTAAATTCACTACATGATTTTTTTTAATCCCATAAAAAAATAATTCGGATCAAAATGAAGATCTATATAAAAGATCATTTTACTTCATAAGATAAGAGTTCATAATGTGAACTTGGCCCAGACAAAAACAGATAAAATCATTCAAAAGAATACATAGAAGGTGAATAATTGTTATTTAATTATAGTTTTCACCCCATGTTTTTTCTAAAATGTGAGTTTGAAAAAAAGATAGAAAAAAATGAATTAAATTGTTTCATAATCATAATTCAATTAGATTCACCCACAAAAAATGAATGAATTATTTTTCTTGTAATCACTTATCCAGGAGATTTCATTTCTTAGGATATGTAAGATGAGATGTTTTAAAATTTTATATTTAATTCCTATAAATGTAAAACATATAAATGTAAATATTAACATTTTATTTTTACAATAATATTGTATTTTCGGAAAATAATTGCGGTTATTTTTTCATTTATACATTCTGATTCCATGAACTTGCACTATGTAAAATGATAATTTATTTTCATGCCATTACATGATTGAATTATTTTGTGTTCCTATTCATGAATGGATTATTGACACAATTTTTTTAATTTGTGTTATAATATTTATTGATTTAAACTTTTGGCAAGAAAAACTATTAAACCATTCATTATTTTCTCTTCAAATCTATGATTGAACAAATTCAAATTTTATAAGATTAAAGAATTTTATTGATGTTCATATCTATCGCAAGACGGTCATACACATTTTGCTTCTTATATTTTTTAGTCCATGGACTAAATTTTTAGGAATTAGTTGAATCACATGCTATTTTTTCCCATTCCAACCCATATCGTTATAATTTTCATGATATTAAATTGTATGAGTGTGTGGGAGGATATTTTTCATGGTGGAGGTAGGATATTGTATCCATAAATCAGAAAATAGGGTGATTTGATGGGGTTTATGGAGATGGTTCATATTTAAATTCATTATATTTAATTATTTTTCAATTTAGTTATAAAAAATGAAAAATGGTTGTGACTTGGGATAATCAAATATCACTATTTCCAGACTGATTATTTTAATCATATGTGGTTATGTGGTGGATGTGATATTTATTCGACTCATAATATTCAAAAAAAGAAAAAAATGGGTTTTTTCATGGGTATGTTAAAAATTACCACTTCTAGAATGATGGTCAGAAAAATTAAATGTTCCTAGGTTGGGGATGTGAAACATGGTTGGGGTACATATTTTAAAGAAAATAATAATATAAGAGAGGAATTGAATAATTCTAATTACATTGAACTTGATCATTAATGATCACATTGGAGTGTGAAAGATAACATCAAATATTGTTGAGAAGAATTTAATTGAGCTTGTTTTTTGAATATCATGTACTATACATTATTTTTCAGCTACCTCCTTGAGCCTGACCTGATTTTTAGCAATTATATCCATGTACATTCATCTTCACAGACATTTGATCATAATTAGAAATCCATCATGATTAATTATTTAATTTTCCATTATGATTTTGAGATAATATTTTAAATTTTGTCCTATTGTAAGGGTAATGTACTTGAGTTATGAGAAAAAATCCATTAAATTGTTACCTTCAATGATGATATGAAAAATTCATGGTGTGGTAAATCATAAATGGAATGGGTTATAATGAAAGAATAAAATTTTTTGTTGAAAAGGGGTTTCTATAATGAGAATTACAAATGAAGCACAATTTGTGAACCCATTATTGTGTATGTACTATGATTTCATAGAAATCATTTATAACATGTTTTCATGTGAATAATAATTCCAAAATTCCCCTGTTGTTGTCTAGAAATTTTTTGATTCAATATTTGTATTTATATCATGGATGAGCAGAGATTTGAGTATTGGGTTTTTTTGATATCTCTATTTTCTATCAATATTTTTATATGTTTTTATAATAATTTTTAAATAATAATGATTGATTTAATATGATATTTATGTTTGATATTAATGTTTTATATATTTTTAAGTAATTATTGAAATTTTGAACAATATAATGGAAAAGGTGGCATTGTTCCACGAAATGATGTGGCACAACATGATAAAAGAAATAAGAAGATGCGATGACTAATGATTGAAGAAAAAAAAAATTTGTACATGAAATGAATCCCATTTTCATGTAGTCATATGGGTGGAAAATATGTATTCCTCTATCAATGAATCAATGCAAACTCGAGTACAAACTGTGAAACTGGTACATGACGTGAATCCCTTAAATGGTGTAAAACATTAACACATATTGTGATATTATATATAAAAAATCCCTCTAAAATATTAATTCATAAGATCATTACATGTCATGATATGTTTGAAATATTTCCCCACCAAATATTCATGATGTCAATACCACATGATTAGAGGTATCTGAGGAATTTTTGTAATCAAAAGTACACAATGTGAATCCCATTTACATGTTCTTCATGTTTCTATAAAGATTTCACTTATAGCAGTCTCACAAAGTAAATTAGTTACAATCCATGATATTTGAGGCTCTTTAAATATGAATACCCTCCAAGAATGACTAAGAGTGAGGTCACCAAAAAACCCTTTTCTTTTTCTTCTAGATTTTCCTCCCTATTTTGTTTAAAATTTTCTTCTATTTATTTATATTATTTTTTTAAGAATTCCAATGTTAAAAATTTCAATTCCATGGCTTGTTCATTGGGCATTGTTGTTAAACCACATGAATCGAATTCCATTTTCTGTTCAACTTCAACCATTACTGCATTATTCATTTATTAGTAATTGTAATTTTTTTAAATTCATTTTTTCACTGTTTTAATTATTGATTCATGAATTTTGATTGATTTATTTATTATATCAATCATGTTGCATGTTTCCGTACTTTTAATTAATACATTCATTTGTAGTTAATCATTATAGGATTAGGTGTCGAGAGTAAGGGAGGATTTTAACCTATTAAATATTTAAAATAGAAACATGGAAGCCCTATGGTTAGTAATTAGTTTATGAAAATTGTTAATATCATTCATTTAGATCTTCCATAACCCTTAGAAGTTAAATCAAATGACCTTTCCCTAGTTTGAGTCGAGAAAGCATATACCAATAACTTGAGAAACCTTATTCCTAGAATCCATGATTCATGCACATAGGTTGTAAAACATATCTGGATAAATTAGTAGTATATAGTTTAGGTACATGGAATTGGTTGGACCATATCTAATTGGTTACCTTTTAACCCCTTCGTTGCCTAATTCATAGTCTATTAGAAGCAATATCTAATATTACCATTTTAACAAAACTATGAAATTGACCATAGTACCTTATATTTCCAAAATTAAAATGAAATATTCTTATTTGAAATAAAATATAATAAAATTTAGACATAAAAAAACTTTGGTCAAGATTTTACATCGTTGTGTTCTGTACTCTAAGTGGGATTTACTCAATGCTTATACTATATTATTCCCTTATAGTTTGTGTGGTTAGTATTGCATTTAAAATTTTAATTTGATCACACTCAGAACATTTCACAACATATTCTAGGTGCATCATCTATATATTATATTTTTAACCACTATTTCCAATTATGGAATCCCTTTTTCAATATTCACAACACAGATGTTAAAAAATTTAATTTAAAATTATACTAGAAAAAATTCAACGAAAACCCACTTTCATGGGAAATATGTTTTTATGAAAAAAAATTACATACACCAAAATAATGTATAAGTTTGATTTAGTGTGCCATTATTCAAATTATATTAAACACAACAAATATATAATTAATCTTTATCTCAATTTAAAATCATAATAAGACAATTAAATATAATGAAAATAACTTTCTTATTAAAATCAGTTTTTAGATCAAGCAATTATATATCTAATTTTATAATATAAATATGAAGAATTTACTTATGTAAAAATAAAATACTAAAAAAATCCCACTTTACAGTGTCAATATATTCTAGTTTACACATTTTCTTTATAAAATTCATCCATTGATCATCATTTCCTTCCAAAAGGGAAATAATCAAAATAAGATTATCATGTTCAGAACTCTGTAATATGGAAAAAATAATTTTTGTGTTGATGATCCATTTCTCAGCAACAAATAGATCAGTTGACCCGATAAAAAGGTGGATTTGTACCCGTATATACTCAATAAAATGTTTTTCACATCATTTATCATTTAAATGTTTTGTGTGACTGATACATTGAAAAATATTAATAATCATATCAATAGGATTTTTCGTTATAGCTCCCATAGAATTCCCTTTATTAGGATGAAAATTACTTCATAACCTATTACATTCAGTATTAACATAAATCATTTTGGTTATATAAATTGAATAAATCTAAAAAACATTGTATAAGAAAAAATAAACATAATTGGAAAGCACAAAATCATAAAATATTATTCATCGGATGCCTAAATCTCGAACCCTTCACTTCCATCATTGAACCCTTATATTAATCCATCAACATTAATAGCCATAAGGTATTCTAATCCTACATAATGGTTCATAATGATTATTTTATTTTATCCAACAATTTCAAGTAGAAGTATCAATCCAAGTGACCAATAAGGTCAGATACATTGTTCAACAACATAATGGTCAATATAAACTTGACTAAATCTTTTTAGTGTTATTACACATAGATGTATTTATACCAAGACCATGTCAACTTATAGAATCCAGAAATGGATTTTCTGTTTGGAAAACAAAAAATTGTCTATAATGTAGATTTCATTGGAATTATCATATACATTAAAATATCATAGGGGATTTTGTTAATGTTCTATAATCCTATTATATTATGGTTTATTAAACCAATCAATGATACAGACTATAGAAACCAATAACTTTCCTATATATATATTATTCTCTATTGATGAATATGCTATATATTTTACAAATTCATCCCAAAGTCATATTAATTTTTCATCTCTTTAGAGGCCAGATACATAATTTTATTATTTTATAATGATCTTTATCATCTCTACAAGTATCATCAAACATTTAACTCTTCCTGAAAAAAACCTATTTAGAACCACTCTGCATAACCTTGGTATAGGAAATATAAGAATTGGTGACATCTGTTTCTTTGTAAGGGTACAAAAAAGTGTTATCAATGATAATAAAATAATAACTGCATCACAAGGATATGAGAAAATTATCTTAACATTCGAATATCTATATATAACATATCATAAAATGGAATATTTAATGATGACAGAAATAATGATTGTTTATATGAAATATGTCAAAAAAGAATCAAAGAATATTTTTCATTAGAGAATAAAATTTGAATAATATGTATGTTTGTGGGTTACATATAATCACAAAAATGCATTTACATATTTAAGGATAATGACAAATACTAACATAGAAGATCATTTATTCCACACTTTCTGCATATCCTTTTTCATGGTCTGATAAGATGAATATCATAGTGGATAGAGTACCTAATTGAATTTGGTTAACTTCCTATTCTATTAATCGTTATCTCACAAGATATAAATATTTACCTAATTCACTAGATGGAAATATAATTCTAGTCCCACCCTTCATATAATCCATATCAATTCATATGTGATGTATAAGATCATAAATCATACTTCATATATAATTACATGTTGAAAGGGAAATGGTTTCATAAAAATTTAAATATTTCATCATAAAATAATGAATATAAAATAAATAGGTTTTGTAATTCCCTAATCTTTTTATGAATTATTTGTCTTTAAATAATTCTATTTCTTCGATCTCTTATGTTGTACACAATACTATATTTAAATGAACTGTGTCATACTATTAATATATATTATTCTAACATAACCATTATAACCTAGACGTTAAATTAGACATTATGAATAAGAATAACCATATTATGAAATATATGTGAATTATATATCTAATAAAAATTTATAAATTAATTCATTTAAAATATATATTAAATTTTTTGAAACGAAATTTATTTCTATAAAAATATGTTTTCTTGAAAAAAATTATTTTTTTTGATTTCTATAATTTAATAAATATAATTAATTATTTAACATTAAGAAAAAATATCTTAAAAATAAACATCATTTTTGAATTCATCTTGTCGAAGTTATCTTAGTATGATGATTTAGAATTTTACAAAAAGAATGATTTTTAATGAATAGTCATAACTAATAATTTACTTCGAAAAAATTATTTTGTTTTTTGTCATTTATAATGTAAAATTATATTTTGGGTTATATTTAAAATTTAAATACTTAATTTATTTTAATTTTTTTCTTTTAAATGAATTTTATACATTGATTAAGTATAATATCATTTTATATATACACATTCAATTTTTTCAGAAAAAAATTCTTTTTTGTTTCATTTTTATCATTTAATATTAAATGAAATTATTTAATTTATTTGTGTTGAATTTTTAAAAATGGATTCCATATTGGGAATTAGGAGGCCCAAATTTAGATAATATACCTTTTTTTAGGACAATGTGAATTATAACCATGGAAATATTTATTACCATAGTTAATCGTAAATCAAATAGTCAATGGTAAAAATAATATGTTATGGATTATAAAATTACCATAAATTATTCCCCAATTCACATTTATGAGTAACATTTGACTATATTCATCAATGGGTTAAATTTATGAACTTTTTGAGCTATATGGTAGACATTATGATCTTATAGTATTTTATTTAATGAATATTCAGAAATTTCTCATTATTGTTAAAATATCTATAACATTTATACTATGCAGGTATTCAAATGTATGTTCTACAATAAATATTATATTTAAATGTAAATATTTGTCATCATTATAGTAATTCATTTTTAATTTTAGGGAATAATAATTACCTTAAATTCTTTTACAATAATGATGTAGTAATTATTAAATAAATGTCAATATCAAATAAATAATATTAATATAATTATAATTTCTGATATATATGGTGATAAAAGAATGATTCAGATTAAATGGAATTTATAAGATATAGTTTAATAGTTTCTATAATTTGACATAATTTCTTGATATTTTTAATGTAATATTACTGAATAGAATCAAAATTGATAATAATGATATTTTATGGGGAAAATATTTTATTATATTATTTAAAAATAAAAAATTATATTGAAAGACGGGATTTGGTATTTTATAAAATATCATACCTTATTCATTTATAATATATTTATAAGTAACTGGGTCTAAAATGGTCTTATCATATTTTAATATTTTGAGAAATTATTAATGTACACCATAACTCCATTATAACGTGATGTCTCCTCACCCCACTTCAAATAACAACACTGATCCTTCTATTTTAACCATAATATACTTAATTATATTATACACTTCCCTAGAAATATTCTAGAGGTTCTATATTTCTCCAAATACAATCCCTATATACCATTAAAGAAGATATAATGCAGTCGTTATAAAGAATAGGTAATCGGTCTAACTAATTACTTTTTTTCTATTATAATTTAACTCATATAAAACAATTATAATTATAAAAACTAATAAATTTTGTATCCTAAATATTGTTAAATTTTATTATAACTATTAAAAAACCATTATACACTGTTTTCTCCATCAAATAAGAAGTGATCATATCACTGATACATCCATACGTCGTACCGTCTACAACCTCAGTGTAATTAATTTTCTATCTGTTTTTTTATGACTGATAATATATATGTTTATAACTAATATAAATAATATCAATACCATAATTATTATTAAATAAATGAGCATACCAAGATCAAAGTGAAAGTACCAAGTCTACCAAACCGAATCATACTAGGAAAAAGAAGAACGTATCACCAAGAAATTTTGTTTTAATAAATAAATAATTATAAATGGGAGATTAGATTCTATAAATAAAATATTCATGGTATGAAATATATATATATATATATATATTGTTGTTGAATTTTTTTATAATAAAATAATATTTAGTATACCTAAGGATCGATCGTGAATGTGGAAAGGTGAGACATGAGGCAAGTGTTTATTTCACAATCGCATCATTATTTAGGATTTTTTATATTAAAGTATCCACTGGGGAATTTTTATTTTCCATTTATATTTCTTATAAAAAAATTCCTAATTTGTATTTAGTTTTCTCAATTTATTATAAGGAATAGTTTTTACTCGAATTTTACTATTTTAAGGAAATATTGTTTTCTTTTATTGACAATGATATATTTTATTTTTTTGAGAAAAATATAGATATAATGATTATATGTTAACATATACAGAATGACCAAATCATTCATCCATCATGACACTATTATCCATTCAATCATCCCTTACAAACATAAAATTTTATTTTTAATGAAACTAGAGTCCTTTACAATTGTTTGGATTTTAAAAGAATTATTTCAAAATGGAAATCATATTTTAATAATGAATTTTTTCATCTGATCATTGAAATTAATTTTCCATATAATATAACAATATTTTATTTTATATATGCATTACAGGGTATATGATCAAAGGATAAAATCCTTACTCTCTATCTAAATTTTTTATATTTCTGATTTAGTGATATTTATGAAGAATGTTCATTTTATATGGGTTATGTTATGATGAAATGATTATGAAACTAATTTCTATACAAGTGTTTTGATATGATTAATTATTTGGGACACATATATACAGATATAGTTATGTGATTATTTGGATCTATATCTCCCTCTAATTCATTCGGTAATGATTTATATCCCATGTGATAGATAAACTGGAAATGGGGGTGAAACTAGTTCAGGGATGAACTTTTTCCACTATGATAGACTTGGGAGTGGAATTTGAAAACTATGTTTATTTGGTGATTAAATCGATTCCCTTATTATAGTGTTTGAAAAGTGCATTATATAAAAAGTAAATGATTTACTGTGCATTTTTGTATTCCATAATTCTATATCTTCTATTGTTATACATTTGCTCATGTTCATTTATTATTCTTATATTATGAGCTATATTGATTTATTCCTTAACTTGTGATTTTGATCTTCGATATATAGGGTATGTCTTTAAAATCATATAATCATGTTTATATATATATTCATGATAATGAAATTTTCGATATCTCCCTTGTTTACCCTCACTGAACTTCTATGATCACTATTTTTTACCCTTAACAAGAAAAATTATTAAGTATGATATGTAAAAATGGGTTCTAGTTATGAATGATTAAGCAAGAGAAAATGTATATGTTTTATAAACTAGTAGTTTATGTTTCCATGTTTATAAAGAAACTATACCTATACATCATTGGAATTTATTTGGTATTCCATATAAAAATATGTAACATCTATGTATGAAAATAATGGTTTGTTATATTTTGTATTAGTGAAAGGTTTTGTTCTCCTTTGTGAAACAGGATATTAAATCATCAATAATAACCTTATAGGTATATCTATATATATATTTTATGTTCATAAAATATTATCAATAATCATTAATAATCATAATGAAACCTATGTTTTCATTTATTAAAAGATAATTAATAATTTCCACTAATTATGTTGTTTTCCCACTATGATTACATCTTCTCACACTGTGATTTTGGTTTTAGTCAATGGTTGGAAACTAAAGGAACTATGTAAATACTAAATGTGATAGTAAATTCAATCATATTTCTCTTGAGTAACCAAATGTTATGTGAAATATATTGAGAAAAATAATTACTATTATCACGCTACATTATAAAAATTTAAATCTTGATAAACATCCAAATGATAAAAGATGGAAAAACATTCTTTTGAGACCTTCATAAGGAAACATCCACCTTATTTTAGTTGATCATTTGATCCACTAGTGGAAAAGAAATGGAACAATTCCACTGAAAATATATTTTATGTTTTCCAATGTTCAGAACATGAAAAATTCATTATGGAATTCAATTGTTTGGAAGGTGAAGTGGATTAATTGTTTAATATTATGGATAATACCAGGAAAAATAATGAAATTGAATCCAAGGATTGGTATTACTTTAAGAGATTTTTTTTCAATAAGTACATTCCTCGTATTCATCATAAAAAATGGGGAATTAATTAACTAGGTTAAATTAAAAAGATAAATAATCTATTAGATATTATAAACCAAACATTACAAGAATTAATTGGCTTGCCTCTGAAAATAACATTCATCTAGAAAGTAAGGTTGATCAATTCTTTAGTGGAATAAAATCAAGTATATGAATTGTGTTAGATATAAGATTTTTTTTGGATATATATAAATATTTCTTTTTTATCTCATGTTTGAATGTTTAATGGAGTTACCCTTCGATATTATGGATATTATAAGAAAACAAATGTAATTAAAAGTAAATTAAAAAATATATATAGAATGGAAGATGATATTTTATTTTTTCTAGAATTATGGTAGGAAAGATGTGGTAACCTTTCATAATGGGATAGGTAAATTTTTTATATATGTAAAGGAAAGTAATTAGGAAAGAGAATTCCAAATTTATGGGTATATGCTAGCTAGTGAGGAATATAGATAAAAATCTTTATATTAACACACCCCCAAGATACATTTATATAAATTCAAGGAGTGTGTGAATTATAACTACTAGTTCAAGAATCTGATGGTTTTTTGTGATATAAATTAGATACCTCTTATTCCAATAGACAATGGAAATATCATTGGATCACATCTTCTAAAATGTGTTATGAGAACAATACAGTGAAAGGTACACTTGTCATCTACTATAGAATATCTAATGTATTATTTGATTTTGGATCCACCCAATCTATTATTTCTAATTAAATTTATATGGGTAACACTATATCACATCAACAATTAGATATTTATTATGCTACGAAAACTTAAAAAAGGAACAACGATCACATATTCACTTTATTGTTATTCTCTAATTTATTTTTCTGGGAAAATAATTTCTGTAAATATTATTATTCTCCATCCATATGAATTATATTTGATTCATGGAATGGATTAGAATTTTCTATATTGAATCATATTATTTTTTTACAATGTTAAGTCAATTTTCATATTCAAAATGGACCTATAATGATTTATTATATCAATGAGGAATTTGAACTTATAATAGAAATTGTATCTGTCTTGTTGGTAGTAATTTCTATTAATGAAGGATATTTATCTCATATGGTTGGGTTTAAAATTAAAATTATTGATAGAACTATTGGTCAGGAGTTTATTTATTTATTTAGTGAATAATTACTTGGTGTTCCATTTAATTTTGAAGCTTAGTTTTTGATAAGACATATAATTCAATCAATGACTATTTGAATGTCTACAAGTATTTGTCCCTAATTGAGTTTAAGGATTTAAAGAAGAAACTCCAAGACAATATCAATAATGAATTAATAATCCCAATTGAATTACCTTGGGGTTCAACTATTCAATTTCTAATGAAAATGATGGATTAATGTGACTCTTACATGATTATTGAGATCTTATAAAAATAAATTTCATGAAGAAGTATTATCTACCCTATTTTGATGATTTATTTTATCAACTACGTGGATGTAAATACATATCCATGATTTAACTTCATTTTGTATATCCATAATTGAGGTTCAAGAATAATTATATACCATAAATGACATTCCAAAAAATGTGCGGAAACTATTAATTTATAGTGATTCCTTTTTGTCTTATTAATTCCCCCACTATCTTCTTAAATTTTATTAATATTTTATCTAATGAATATCGTGATTAGTTTTTGGGAGTCTTTATATATGATATTAATTTATATTTAATGATAAATTACTAACACAAAGATTACTTGATAATTTTTCTAAATACCCTAAGGAAGGAGAATATTTAGGAAAAACTTATGATGTTTTCATTTTTTCTCCAGAAAGTTTTAATTTTTATTTCATATAATATTATGAGAGGGTATATTGGTAAAAACCTAAATGGTATAATCTACTAATAAATGGCATAGATTAACCACGTAATGGTAATCTATAGCTTTCTTGTGATGGATGGATATTATCTACGTTTTGTGAAGGTTTTTTTAATATTAGCTAATCTACTCACAACATTGACTCAGAATGGAGTCAAATTCATATGGTAATATGAATGTGAATAGAATTTAAAGGAATTGAAAATATGTTTGGTCAGATAACCTATGAAAACATTATTCTATAGAAGAAAATATTTTTTGATATATAATTATGCATTAAAAGGGTACCAGGATGTGTTCTCATAAAAATTTATATAGTGAAATCTTAAACATCATGCCAATTGATGTTCCCTGAGAAACATTATCCAAATCATTATTTGAATTTTGTTGCAGTAATTCATTCAAAATAGATATGTAGGTATTATATCGATGTATAATGGTGTTACATATATCTTTAACATAGTAGATTAAAGAATATTTTCAATCAAAAAGAGATAAACATGAGCTAAAGAAGATGGTTGGATCAGATAAAAGATTATAAAATCTTTATAAATTACTATCATATGAAATAAATTAATGTTTACGATACTTTGATCTGAAAGGATCAAGATTGTTTATCAATTAAAATGATTAAAAAGGATCTTATTTTTATGTATATATAGAAAATGGACCTAGAAATCATCATGTGAGGGGAGAAAATTTATATGGATCAAATTAATGTTAAAATATCGATATAAGTGAACATTAAGGCAGCATAAAAGAATTGTGTAGAGATATAATAGACGGTGATAAATTTTCCATAGTTCGACATTTACTATAATTGAATAATATGTATGATAAACCTTGTATGGGTTCTCCCAAATCATATTGAAGAGGGATCTATTTTATGAGGCGTATAGTTCTTCATTTTCTATTTATATGGGATGTACAAAGATATATAGAGACGTGAAAGATTATTCCAAGTGGGATGGACTAAAAATATATATAAAAGAGTATGTTTCTTGATTCTTGGTTTTCTAGAATGTTAAGGCTAAAAGACAGATGTATAATTGGTGGTTACAATAATTAACCATACCATAATAGAAGTTGGAGAACATCACCCTGGATATTTTCATCGGACTCCCAAAAATATCTAATGGTTATAATATTGTATGAGTTATATTTTATCAGTATATGATTTCATAACAATTAATTACTATTATAAATAATTTTCCCTTGATTTGAATTCCAGAATACATATAAAATAATTCGTATATTTTCATGCAGTACCAATATCCATTCTATCTGATCAGAATCATAGGTTTTCCAAGATGTTCCATAGAAGTCATAAGTATGATCAGGAAAAATAGATATATTTCATTACTACTAACCGTCCTCAAGGAGATTGTAAGTCCAAGAGGACCATTCAGACATAAAACGACGTATTAAGATATTTATCTACGGACTTCAAAGGTGTTTCAGATCAACAAACATAAATTGGTGGAATTTATTTACAGTAACAAATTTCATTATATAATTATTATAGATCTGTATCAATACCTCTATGATAAGAATTTTGGAAGAAAAATATGATTGAATGATGTTGGGGAAATAATGATAGAAGGAATTTCTATAACCATGGAGATTGTTGAGATGGTAAGATTCATTCAGCCGAAATTAATATTAGCTCATATTCGACAAAAAATATATGCTGAAAATCATCAGAATGATATAGAGTGTTATGTGGGTGTAAAGTTGTGTTTATGAATGTCTACCTATAAGAGAGTGATGATAATAGGAAACAATCATAATATAATCTGTAGGTATATCAGTCCTTTTGAAATTCTTGATCATATCCGGATAGTTTGTTATCGATTGGGGATTCTACCGAATCTCTCTCCTGTTCCTGATCTGTTCCTTTTATCTATCATGAAGAAGTACATACTTGATCATTCAAATATAATAAACTCAGAGGTTGTATAACTGAAAAAATATCATTCATATTATAAACAACAAATAGAGATTATGGACCATTTATATAATTTTCTATGAAACAAGAACAATCACTTGGTTATTGGTTTGTGTCAGAACCATCAATTTGAGGATGCTATGGGGGAAATTGTAGAATTTATGTGGTAGAGTGACGCACGCCTGTCGTAGGGCATGGAAAAATAATTATTTCCTAAGTTAAAATTTAGTAATTTGGTTGACCTAGCATGTGTCTCGAAGAGGAGTGCACACAAAATGGGTTGTCACATTAAAACGGGTGTAAAAATGTTGTTATTTTGAAATGAAATTTGAAATTAAAATGATTCAAAAACTATGAAATTAAAAGGGTGATTAGGTCATGGTCGGTTTTCTGATTATAATCCTATCCTTGTTCAATTTAATTCCAAACTCTTCTTCTTAGTTTATTAATGTGAGTTTCCACAGTCGTTTCCTCTCACTTACTAGGTGAAATTATTATTGTGAAAGAAAACCTTACCAAGATCATGGTTTGGTCAACTCTCCTTCCATGTGTAAAATAGTTGTATTGAATATCCTTAATTGAAATGGGTAGTACCAGATCAGGTTTTGTTTATCCCAAACAATCAATAACATTCACTACACCTTTTACACGTACTGACGATCGTCGAGTACTTCACCACTAATTCCTGATTTATTCCATCGCATATAAACCAGAAATTAGTGGAGGGAGATTATGATTTATTTAACAAGGTAAAAATAAATAACAGAATTAATCTTCAGGAAATATCGCACTTGATTATAAAATTTTCTATAAGAAATTGAAAACAAATTTGAAGAAGAAAGAAATTTATTCAATTGCATCCAAGAACTCAAGCATTACAATGTAGAAAACCAACTCTTCCCCAATCACTCCAAATGTTTACCCCACCACGGTAAGGGTAATCAAGTTGAATGGGGAATAATAAGGCATTACAAAACTATGATAAAGAAAGAAATAAAAGAGGAAGATGAAAAGTTTTGCTTCTTGGTGTCCCGAAAGGAATGGGGGGGAGAATGGGATGATTTGAGAGGGTGGAGCTCTCCTCCTATTATAGGCATAATTTTTCCTCCGAATGTTGACGCATTGTATCCATATTAAATGACACATTAGCGTGTGGATCCCTTCTTCAATGTTGTTCATAAATACCTTGTCCATCTCCCCTAAAAATCCTAGTGGATTTGGACATAGATTCCGGGTGTTATGGTCATTTTACTCTGAGACTTAATTCTGTCCAGTCAGACTCTCCAAAACGAAATCTTCCGGATTAGGGTGATTTAATGACCCCATAAATGGCCAATTCACGCATTCTTTCCTTCTTTAATGATGCTAAAAAACCCATTGATCATCCACCCACCAAATATCACAACTTTTGGGCCCATAATGAATGAGTTATGGATCCCACACCAAAACTAGGAAGAACTGAAAACAGTTTTCTTTCTCCCACTTGTGAGCTTCTTTTGAGCTTCCATATGGCCGTTTCAGCTTTTATTCTAAAAAATAGTAAATGAAGCCCTGGCTGTTCAGAATCTGGAAAAGAAATAATTTCGCAATTTGGATCATTTTAGATAATGTTACAGCCAAAATACAGAAATAATTTAAAAATGATAAAAATCCAAAATGGCCAATTTTTACTATTCAGATCAAAATAACACCATTATCATAAAAATGAAACAATTTATCTTAGAGGAACACTTCTATGGGTTTAAAACAATGATATTCAATATAAATTAATTGAAAATATCTTATCTATCATTTCCCCCACACTTAGCACTTGGAATCATGGACAAGTAAAAATCAAATCAAATCAAATCCAAAACACATATCAATGAGATCAAATCAATTCCAAGAAACAAAAAGATAGCATGCCTCATCAAAAACAGTTATTTGAAGTTCTCCATTTAACATTTTAATATATTTCCACTCCCTTTTGTATCCCATGCACACAAAACACCTACTTTGCATGAATTTTCTCTCATCTCATTAATGTTAATGATGAACACGTGTTTTTCTCATCCAAACTCACACAAGAGTCACCATAGGCTTGATAAATTCCTACTTCTCCACCCGATGTGAGTCAAGGACATGTTTTTCTCATGAGGAATTTTCAGGGTTGTTATTTGGCTTTCTGTTGGTAGGATTTAGATGTTAAACATTCTGAGGCCGAAAAAGGAGGGATTAGCTCTTTTTGAAGAAAAATTGGAAGATTCTAATTTTTACTCAAGTATGGTCTCCTTCACATCCCCTTTGTAGAAAATAGGCTCCATCAACATTCAATCAGCTCAGCAGCAATAATTTCAATCCATTCAAACATTATTTTTCTTGATATCTCCAGATAGGCACAACTTTCTTTTTTTACATTGGAAGCTCCAGAAAGGCACATGTTATCTTATCATAAAAGCTCCAGAAAAGGCACAACTTTCAATAGAATAATTTGTCACCATCACACACATCTCTTAACCAATTTATTTTCCACCCAAAGTATCATCAAATGAGTTAGTACACCACATGACATCTTTCCCCACACTTATGTTGAACTAGATCATGCAATTTTACTTCAAGAGTAGGTAGGATAAGGAAAATTGGCTTATAATGTGGATAACCTAACAGGCTATTCATGGCTACTAGGGGATACAATGAAGGATAAATGTAAAGGTGGCCCATAATGAAACGGATTATTTTGAAAAGGGGGATTCAAACCAAATAAATTCCTCAATCATTTAAAACACACGTACCCCAAACCCTCAAGTTTAGAAAGGAATAAATCAAATTATGGTCAAATCAAACATGGTCTTGTTCTCTCAAGAAATGAAGTGAATGAAAAGAATATGACAGAAATGGTTTAAAATCCACACAGGAGACTAATTTCAATGATATAGACAGTGAAATATGTCATGATATTCAAAAATCAGTGTACTTTTCATGAAATTCCATAAGATTTGAACTTGAAAAAAAATTCATTTTCAGCATTCATTTATGCTCAGTTTCATGAAATAGATTGTTTCACTCATTGAAATGGGTTTCAAAAATGGAAATGATAATCATTTCATCTCAAAAGTTTCAGAAACACACCCAAAATTGAAAAACAAACAAATAAAAATTTGAAAACACAAATTTTTTTTATTTTTTTATTTTTTTTTGAAAATCAAACACAAAATGAAAATCCTAAAATACCAAGGTTCCCTCTCCCACACTTTAATGATGAAGATTCCTCAGTGAATTCAAAGGTATTTAACAAGTAGCAAGATTTTTTATTGATTCACAACAAACAAGTAAGAATAAATGATAGGTACAACCTGGCTTATTTGCAGTGCAACATTGAGTTAAGCTCCAAGGTGTTGTACTCTGAAGCCCTACAAAAGAAAACATAAGATATTTATTGAAAGAAATGAAAATAGAAATAGGATGAGAATAGAAGGATAAAACATGGTTTAATCACCCATGAGGGCCCGGGGTTTTGACTGCCTCCAGAGGGGCAGTTGTAATTGGTTATCCCCAATCTGATGGTGGGTGATGTTTCCTTATCATGAACCAACAAAAACTTTTCTTTCTATGATGAACTTCTTCCTTTTTCTTCAGGGTTCCATTGATTAAATGCACCAAGTCCACCCTCTTTGTAATGAGATACAACATTCATGGTGGGGTTAGGACAATGAATGAGTCCTCCACTTTCATGGGTTTCACATGAACAACATATTCTTTATTTTCCAGTGGATGCTGAAGGTATGATACATCTGTGGAAAAATCAAAGGCAATGTCAGAGTTTAATTCTTTTTGAAAAAAAATAAATCATGAAGAATGATATCAAATTCCTCCCTTTCAAATTAAGTAGCTTGTATCTCATTTTCCTCCAGATATTCCATATATTCCCATGTACTTCCCCCATTGAATGTTCAATTGGTTTGGGGAGCTCTAGCTGTTCCTCCATGGATGAATATTCTTTTTCATCGTCTTCTCCAAGGAAATACATGTGTTGGATAAATCTAAAGAATTAAAATAAGGGGAGTTAATACTCAATTTTGTTTCAACAAAATCAAAAGATAATTAGTTTTTTAAATGATTAACTCTTTTAGCTTCTTTGGACTCAATTTCTTCTTAAATGGGAGGTTCCTCTTGGAGTTGAAAATCCCTAGATAGAGGTAGGTAGTCAGACTCCTCTATCTTCTCTTCAAATTCCACAGCTTGGTTGGTATCTTCCTTCAATTTTTATGAATCATCTACATTATTATGAATATTTGGATCAAAAAGTTCCTCACACTCATTCCAGAAGATATCCAGATCTTTTTTATCTCCCATATGCATTTAAATTGCTAAATATTCTTCATCAATCTCCTCCAACATTGATTGAGCTAGGCTCAATGGATCTTATTTTAATTTCATCAAGGCTTCCATGGGTTCTTCAACTTGATGGATTTGTGGGGGTACTTCTTACATCAATTTTTCTGGTTCTGGTTCTTGTTCAGTCTCCATTTATTGATCCTGCGATGCATGTTCATGTTCTGTAATCCACTGTATTGAGGTCTCTAGGTTTTGAACGGTTTATCTAATTCTTTCAAATTGGGATAAAATATCCTTGTGAACTTCCTCTTCATGGTGTTGTACATTGATTATTTCTTCATAAAATTCAGCAAAATACTCCTAAGGCTAAATTAATTCTCTTTCCAAACCCTCCAACACTGGGTATTCGAGGTTCTCTTTAAGGTTTTCAATAAGATCCTTGAATTCATCCTCTGCGATGATTTGGATTCGAGCTCCTCGAATTTGTTTAGACAATAAAGAAACGTTATTCTCTATAGACTAAGGTGATTCAATAATTGGTTCTCGCAATGGAGTGTAATTTTTCCATGAATTAAAGAAATAATCATTTGCAAACAACATGGCAAAAGATTTTTTTTAATTTTTTTTAAAATTGAAAGAGTCAAATATTTACAATTAGTTTGTGGAACTACCTCCATAGTAATGACGAAAAGTTTGACGCACGCCTGTCATAGGGTGTGGCAAACCAATTATTTCCTATGTTAAAATATAGTAATTTGGTTGACCTAGGATGTCTCCCGAAGAGGAGTGCACACAAAATGTGTTGTCACATTAAAATGGGGGTAAAAATATTGTTCTTTTGAAATGAAATTTGAAATTAAAATGATTAAAAAACTATGAAATTAAAAGGGTGATTAGGTCAGGGTTGGATTCCTAATTATAATGATATAATTTTTCAATTTAATTCAAACCTCTTCTTCTTAGTTGATTAAAGTGAGTTTCCACAATCGTTTCCTCTCACTTCCTTGGTGAAATTATTATTGTGAAAAAAACCATACCAAGATCTTGGATTAGTCAACTCTCCTTCCATATGTAAAATAGTTGTATTGAATATCCTTAATTGAAATGGGAAATACCCGATCACGTTTTTTTATCCCAAACAATCAAGAACAGTCACTACACCTTTTACACGTACTGACGATCGTCGAGTACTTCACCACTAATTCATTGATTATTCCATCATATATAAACCAGAAATTAGTGGAGGGAGATTATGATTATTTTACCAAGAAAAAAATAAATAACGGAATTAATATTCAAGAATGATAGCACTTGATTATAAAATCTGCTATAAGAAATTGAAAACAACTTTTAGGAAGAAAAAAAAATTTATTCAATTGTGTCCAAGAACTCAAGCATTACAATGTAGAAAACCAACTCTTCCCCAATCACTCCAAATGTTTACCCCACCATTGTAAGAGTAATCTAGTGGGATGGGAAAGAAGAAGGAATTACAAAACTATTAAAAAGAAAATAAATAAAATTGAAAGCTGAAAAGTTCTCCTTCTCGGTGTCCCAGATGAAATGGGGTGGAGAATGGGATGATTTGAGAGGGTGGAGCTCTCCTCATTTTATAGGCCGAATTTTTTCCCGAATTTTGACACGTTATATCCCCATTAACTAACAGATTCACGCGTTTATCCCTTATTCAATGTTGTTTATAATTACCTTTTCTGTGTCCCCTCAAAATCTCATTGTATTTGGACATGTATTCCGAGTGTTATGGTCATTTTACTCTGAGCATTTATTTTTTCCAGTCAAACTCTCCAAAACGCAATCCTCTGGACTAGAGTGATTTAATGACCTCATAAACGGCAAATTCATGTGACCCTTCCTTCATGAATGATGCTTAAAACACCTTGAGCGTCCATCCACCGAATATCATAACATTTGGTTCCACCATGGATGAGTTATGGATCCCACACCAAAACTAGGAAGAACTGAAAATAGTTTTCTTTCTTCCACTTGTGAGCTTTTTTTGATCTTCCATATGGCCGATTCATGTTTTAGTCCAAAAATAGTAAATGAGTCCCTAGATATTCATAATAATTAAAAGAACGAATTTCTCAATTTGGATAATTTTAGATAATGTTATGGCCGAAATACCGAAATAATTTAAAACTGTTAAAAATCCAAAATGGTCAATTTTTACTATTCAGCTCAAAATAACACCATTATCATAAAAATGAAAAAATTCAACATAGAAAAACACTTTTGTGGGTTTAAAACAATGATATTCAATATAAATTAATTGAAAATATTTTCTCTATCAATTCTCCCACACTTAGCATTTGGACTCCTGGACAAGTAAAAATCAAATCAAATCAAATCCAAAACACATATCAATGAGATCAAATCAATTCCAAGAAACAAAAATATATAATGCCTCATCAAAAACTATTATTTCTAGTTCTTCATTTTATATTTTAATATATTTCCACTTCATTTCTTATCCCATACACACAAAAAACCTACCTCACATAAATTTTCTCTCATCTCACAAATGTAAATGTTGAACACAGGTTTTCTCATCCAAACTCACACAAGAGTCACCATAGGATTGATAAATTCCTACATCTCCACCTGATGTGATTCAATGATATGTGCTTCTCATGAGGGCATTTCAGGGTTGTTCTATGACTTTCGGTTGGTAGGATTTAGATGTTAAACATTCCGAGGCCAAAAAAGGAGGGCTTGGCTCTTTTTGAAGCAAAATTGCAAGATTCTAATTTTTACTCAAGTATGGCATCCTTCACTTCCCCTTTGTAGAAAAAAGGAACCATCAACATTCAATCAGCTCAGAAGAAAAAATTTCAATCCATTCAAACATGATTTTTCTTGAAAGCTCCAGATAGGCACAACTATTTTTTTACATTGGAAGCTCCAGAAATGCACAACATCTCTTATCATAAAATCTCCAGAAAAGGCACAGCTTTCAACAGAATAATTTTTCAGCATCACACACATGTCATCCACAATTTTTTTCCACCCAACGTATCACAAAATGATGTAGTACACCACATGACATCTTCCCCCACACTTCAGTTCAACTAGATCATGCAATTTTACTTCAAGAGTAGGTAGGATAGGGAAAATTGGCATATAATGTGGCTAACCTAACAGGAAATTCATGGCTATTAGGGGCTAAAATGAAGGATAAATGTAAAGGTCGGTCATAATGAAAACGATTATTTTGAAAATTGGGATTCAAAACAAATAAATGCCTCAATCATTAAAAACACACGTACCCCAAACCCTCATGTTGTTAAAGGAATAAATCAAATTCTAGTTAAAGCAAGCATGGCCTGGTTCTCTCAAGAAATGAGGTGAATGAAAATAATATGACAAAAATAGTTTAGAAGCCTCACAAGAAAGTGATTTCAATGATATAGACAGTGAAATATGGAATGAGATTCAAAAATCAGTGTAGTTTTCATTAAATTCCAAAAGATTTGAACTTGAAACAATGTCATTTTCAGCATTCATTTAAGCACAGTTTCATGAAATAGATTGGTTCACTCATTGACATGGGTTTCAAAAATGGAAATGATAATCATTTCATGTCAAAATTTTCAGAGACACATCCAAAATCGAAAAATAAACGCACAAAAATTTGAAAACAGGAAATATTTTTATTTTTATTATTTTTTTTTTAAAATCTAACACAAAATGAAAATCCTAAACTACCAAGGTCCCTTCCCCACACATAAATGATGCAGTGTCCTCAGTGAATTCAAATGTATTTAACATGTAAGAAGATTTTTGATTGATTCTCAACAAACAAGTGAGATTAAGGAGAGGTACAACCGGGCTTATTTACAGTGCAACATTGAGTTAAGCTCCAAAGTGTTGTACTCTGAAGCCCTACAAAAAAACATAAGATATTTATTGAAGGAAATGAAAATAGGAATAGGATGAGAATAGAAGGATAAAACATGGTTTAATCCCCCAAGTGGGCCCTGGGTTTTGACTACCTCTAGAGGGGCAGTTGTAATTGGTTATCCCCAATCTAATGGTGGGTGAAGTTACTTGCTCATGAACCATCAAAAACTTTACTTTCCAGGATGAAAATATTCCTTTTTCATGAGGTTTACATCGATTAAATGCACCAATTACACCCTCTTTGTAATGAGATACAACATGCATGGTGGGGTTAGGACAATGAATGAGTCCTCCTCTTTCAAGGGTTCGTCATGAACAACATCGTTTTATTTTCTAGTGGTTTCTGAAGGTATGATACATCTGTGGAAAAATCAAAGGCAATGTCAGAGTTTAATTCTATTTGAAAAAAATTAAATCATGAAGAATCCATATCAAATTCATCCCTTTCAAAGTAAGTAGCTTGTATCTCATTTTCCTCCAGAAATTCCACATTGATATCTTCATGTGCTTCCCCCATTGAATGTTCAACAGGTTTGGGGAGCTCTAGATGTTCCTCCATGGCGGAATATTATTTTTCATCATCTTCCTCCAAGGAAATACATGTGTAGGCTTAATCTAAAGAATTAAAATAAGGGGAGTAAATACTCAATTTACTTTCAAAAAAATCAAAACAAAACGAGTTTTTGAAAAGATTAACTCCCTGAGCTTGTTTGGACTCAATTTCTTCTTCAATGGGAGGTGCCTCTTGGAGTTGAAAATCCCTAGATAGAGGTATGTAGTCAAAATCATCTATCTTCTCTTCAAATTCCACTGCTTGGTTGGTATCTTCCTTCAATTTTTCTGAATCATCTACATTATTATGAATATGTGTATCAAGAAGTTCCACTCACTCATTCCAGAATTTATCCAGATCTTTTTTATCTCCCTTATGCATTTCGATTTCTAAATCTTCTTCATCAATCTCCTCCAACATTGATTGAACTGGGCTCAATGGATCTTCATTAAATTTCATCAAGGATTCCATGGGTTCTTCAATTTGTAGGATTTGTGGGGCTACTTCTTCTAACAATTTTTCTTGTTCTAGTTCTTGTTCGGTCTCCATTTGTTGATCCTGGGATGCATGTACTTGTTCTGCAGTCCAATGTATTGAGGTATCTAGGTTTTGAACGGTTTGACTAATTCATTCAAATTAGGATTAAATATCATTGTGAACTTCTTCTTCTTGCTGTTGTACTTTGATTATTTCTTGATAAAATTCCACAAAATACTCCCGATGTTCAATTAATTCTCTTTCCAAACCCTCCACCACTGGGTATTTGAGGTTCCCTTTAATGTTTTCAATAAGATCCTTGAATTCATCCTCTGTGATGATTTGGATTCGAGTTTCTTGAATTTGTTTAGCCAAGAAATAAACCTTATACTCTATAGACCAAGGTGGTTCAATAATTGGTTCTTGCAATGGTGGGTAATTGTTCCATGAATTAAAGAAATAATAATTTGAAAACAACATTGCAAAAGATTTTTTTTAAATTGAAAAAGTCAAATATTTACAATTAGTTTGTTGCAATACCTCTCCAGAAACGGCGCCAAGTTTGACGCACGCCTGTTGTAGGGCATGGAAAAACAATTATTTCCTAAGTTAAAATTTAATAATTTGGTTGACCTAGGATGTCTCCCGATGATGAGTGCACACAAAACGGGTTATCACTTTAAAACAGGGGTAAAAATGTTTAGCTTTTGAAATGAAATTTTAAATTAAAATGATTGAAAAACTATGAAATTAAAATGGTGATTAGGTCAGGTTCGGATTCCTAATTATAATGCTATCCTTGTTAAATTTAATTCAAACCGCTTCTTCTTAGTTGATTAAAGTGAGTTTCCAAAATTGTTTCCTCTCACTTCATTGGTGAAATTATTATTGTTAAAGAAAACCTTACCAAGATCTTGGTTTGGTTAACTCTCCTTCCTTGTGTAAAATAGTTGTATTGAATATCCTTAAATTAAATGGGAAATACCCGATTGATTTTTGTTTATCCAAAACAATCATGAACATTCACTACACCTTTTACAAGTACTGACGATCGTCGAGTACTTCACCACTAATTCCTGGTTTATTCCATCGTATATAAACCCGAAATTAGTGGAGGGAGATTATGATTATCTTACAAAGGCAAAAATAAATAACGGAATTAATATTCAAGAACGATCGCAATTTATTATAAAATCGTCTATAAGAAATTGAAAACAACTTTGAAGAAGAAAGAAATTTATTCAATTGCGTCCAAGACCTCAAGCATTACAATGTAGAAAAACCAACTCTTCCCCAATCACTCCAAAAGATTACCCCACCATGGTAAGAGTAATCGAGTTGAATGGGGAAGAAGAAGGAATTAAACAACTATGAAACAGAAAATAAATAAATGAGAAAGCTGAAAACTTCTCTTTCTTGGGGTCCCGGAAGGAATGTGGTGGAGAATGGGATGATTTGAGAGGGTGGAGCTCTCCTGCTTTTATATGAAGAATTTGTCCCCCAAATGTTCATGTGTTGTAGAACCATTAAATGATATCTTCACGCGTTGATCTGTTATTCAATGTTGTTCATAAGTACCTTTTCTGTGTCCTCTCAAAATATCATTGGATTTGGACATGTATTCCGAGAGTTATGGTCATTTTACTCTGAGCATTTATTCTGTCCAGTCAGACTCTCCAAAACGCAATCCACTTGATTAGGGTGACTTAATGACCTCATAAACGGCCAATTCACATGGCCCTTCCTTCATGAATGATGCTCCAAAACTTCTTGAGCGTCCACCCACCGAATATCACAACATTTGGGCCCTCCATGGATGATTTATGGATCCCACACCAAAACTATGAAGAACATCAAACAATTTTCTTTCTCCAACTTGTGAGCTTCTTTGGAGCATCGGTATTGCCGATTCAGATTTTAGTCCAAAAATAGTAAATTATGCCCTGGATGTTCAGAATCAGGAAAAAAATAATTTAGCAATTTGGATCAGTGTAGATAATGTTACGGACAAAATAAATAAATAATTTAAAACTGTTAAAAATCCAAAATGGCCAATTTTTACTATTCAGCGCGAAATAACACCATTATCATAAAAATGAAACAATTCATCTTAGAGGAACACTTTTGTGGGTTTAAAACAATGATATTAAATATATATTAATTGAAAATATTTTCTCTATCAATTCCCCCACACTTAGCACTTGGACACCAGGACAAGTAAAAATCAAATCAAATCAAATCCAAAACACATATCAATGAGATCAAATCAATTCCATGAAAGGAAAAGATATCATGCCTCATCAAAAACCGTTACTTCAAGTTCAACATTTACGATTTTAATATATTTCCACTTAATTTCTTATCCCATTCACACAAAACACCTACCTGACATGAATTTTATGTCATCTCACAAATGTAAATGCTGAACACGACATTTCTCATCCAAACTCACCCAATAGTCACCATAGGGTTGATAAATTTCTACTTCTCCACCCGATGTGAGTCAAGGACATGTGTTTCTCATGATGACTTTTCAAGGTTGTTCTATGGCTTTCAGTTGGTAGGATTTAGATGTTAAACATTCCGAGGCCGAAAAATAAGGGCTTGGCTCTTTTGGAAGAAAAATTACAAGATTCTAATTTTTACTCAAGTATCGTCTCCTTCACTTCCCCTTTGTAGAAAATAGGCTCCATCAACATTCAATCATCTTAGCAGAAAAAATTTCAATCCTTTCTAACATGATTTTTCTTGAAATCTCCAGATAGGCACAACTTTCTTTTTTTTTTACGTTGGATGCTCAAAAAGGCACAACTTCTCTTTTCATAAAACCTCCAGAAAAGGCACAACATTTAACAGAATAATTTTTCAGCACCACACACATCTTTTCCAAAATTTATATTCCACCCAATGTATCACCAAATGATGTAGTACACCACATGACATCTTCCCCACACTTAAGTTCATCTAGATCATGCAATTTTACCTCAAGAGTAGGTAGGATAGTGAAAAATGTCTTGTAATGTGGCTAACCTAATAAGAAATTCATGGCTACATGGGGCTACAATGAAGGATAAATGTAAAGTTGGGCCATAATGAAAAGTATTATTTTGAAAAGGGGGCTTCCAACCAAATAAATGCCTCAATCATTTAAAACACATGTACCCCAAAGCCTCAAGTTTTGAAAGAAATAAATCAAATGCTGGTTAAAGAAAGCATGGTCTTGTTCTCTCATGAAATGAGGTGAATGAAAAGAATATGAAAAAAATGGGTTAGAATCCTCATAGGAAATTGATTTCAATGATATAGATAGTAAAATATTCCATGAGATTTAAAAATTATTGTACGTTTCATGAAATTCCAAAAGATGTGAACTTGAAAAAAAGTCATTTTCATTATTCATTTAAGCTCGGTTTCATGAAATAGATTGGTTCACTCAGTGAAATGGGATTAAAAAATTGAAATGATAATCATTTCATCTCAAAAGTTTCAGAAACACACCCAAAATTGAAAAATAAACACACACAATTTTGAAAACACACTATTATTTTATTTTATTTTTTTTTTGAAAATGAAACCCAAAATGAAATTCCTAAACTACCAAGGTTCCCTCCACCAAAGTTAAATGATGCTGTGTCCTCAGTGAATTCAAATGTATTTAACATGTAAGAATATTTTTGATTGTTTCAAAACAGAAAATTATGAATAAAGGAGAGGTACAACCTGGCTTATTTGCAGTGCAACATTGAGTTAAGCTCCAAATTTTTGTACTCTGAAGCCCTACAAAAGAAAACATAAGATATTTATTGAATGAAATGAAAATAGAAATAGTATGAGAATAGAAGGATAAAATATGGTTTAATTACCCATGTGGGCTCAAGGTTTTGACTGCCTCCAGAGGGGCAGTTGTAATTGGTTATCCCCAATCTGATGGTGGGTGAATTTTCTTGCTTATGAACCAACAAAAACATTTCTTTCCAGGATGAAATTCTTCCTTTTTCTTGAGGGTTCCATCGATAAAATGCACCAAGTCCACCCTCTTTTTAATGAGATACAACATGCATGGTGGGGTTAAGACAATGAATGAGTCCTCCACTTTCAAGGGTTACGCATGAACATCATCTTCTTTATTTTCAAGTGGTTGCTGAAGGTATGATACATCTATGGAAAAATCAAAGGCAATGTTAGAGTTTAATTCTATTTGAAAAAAAATAAAGCATGAAGAATCGATATCATATTCATCCCTTTCAATGTAAGTATCTTGTATCTCATTTTCCTCCAGAAATTCCACATTGATATTATCATGTACTTCCCCCATTGAATGTTCAACAGGTTTGGGGAGTTCTAGATGTTCCTCCATGGATGAATATTCTTTTTCATCGTATTCCTCCAAGGAAATACATGTGTCGGATGAATCTGAAGAATTAAGATAAGGGGAGGAAGTTCTTAATTTAGTTTCAAAAAAATCAAAAGATAATGAGTTTTTGAAAAGATTAACTCCCTGAGCATGTTTGGACACAATTTCTTTTTCAATGGGAGGTGCCTCTTGGAGTTGAATTTCCCTAGATAGAGGTAGGTAGTCAGACTCATCTATCTTCTCTTCAAATTCCACTGCTTGGTTGATATCTTCCTTCAGTTTTTCTGAATCATCTACATTATAAGGAATATTTGGATCAAGATGTTCCTCACACTCATTCCAGAAGTTATCCAGATCGTTTTTATCTCCCATATGAATTTCAATTGATAAATCTTCTTCATAAATCTCCTCCAACATTGATTGAGCTGGGATCAATAGATCTTCTTTTTATTACATCAAGGCTTCCATGGGTTCTTCAACATAAAGGATTTTTGGGGATACTTCTTCCATCAATTTTTCTGGTTCTGGTTCTTGTTGGGGCTCCATTTTTTGATCCTGGGATTCATGTAATTGTTCCGCAATCCACTGTATCAATGTCTCTAGGTTTTGGATGGTTTGAATAATTCATTCAAATTGGGATTAAATATCCTTGTGATCTTCTTCTTATTGGTGTTTTACATTGATTATTTCTTGATAAAATTCCGCAAAATACTCCAGGTGTTCAATTAATTCTCTTGCCAAACCCTCCAACACTGGGTATTCGAGGTTCTCTTTACGGTTTTCTATAAGATCATTGAATTCATCCTCTGTGATGATTTCGATTCGAGCTCCTCAAATTTGTTTAGCCAAGAAAAGAACTTTATACTCTATAGACCAAGGAAATTCAATAATTGGTTCTCGCAATGGTGGGTAATTTATCAATGAATTAATAAATAACCATTTAAAAAAAACATTGAAAAAGTTTTTTTAATTTTTTTTAAATTGAAAAAGTTAAATATTTACAATTAGTTTGTGGCAGTACCTCCCCGGAAACGACACCACCTTTGACGCAATCTTGTCATAGGGCATGTGAAAACAATTATGTCCTAAGTTAAAATGTAGTAATGTGTTTTACCTAGGATTTCCCCCGAAGAGAGTGCACACAAAAAGGGTTGTCACTTTAAAACGGGGATAAAAATGTTTTTCTTTTGAAATGAAATTTGAAATTAATATGATTGAAAAACTATGAAATTAAAAATGTGATTAGGTCGGGGTCGGTTTCCTAATTATAATTCTATCCTTGTTCAATTAAATTCAATCCTCTTCTTCTTAGTTGAATAAAGTTGAGTTTCCCCAACCGTATCCACTACTGGAAATGCAGGATTTCCCAACAGTTTAGAACTGTTGGGAAAGGCTACAGAACTGTTGGTATATGTTATACCAATGGTTCTGCAAATTATAGGGAAGTAAGTCATTGGGAAAAGTTTTTCCCAATGTTTTACAGTGAACCATTGGGATAGGGTGCTGAAAATTACCCTATCCCAACGGTTCTGGAAAACAGTTGGGATACAGTGCACAAAATTATCATGTTTCTCCCAACGGTTTGGAAAACCATTGGGAAAAACCCAATATATCCTTCTTCCCAACGGTTTAGAACCGTTGGGAAAAGTGTTTTACCAATGGTTCTATGAATCATTGGTAAAACAAGACCTACAAGTTCTATGCCAACGGGTTTGAACCGTTGGCATAGCCTTTGCTGGGCAAATTGCATAAAAACTCTTCAATTTACCCAGAAGCTCTCCAATTTGACCACCCACTCTCCAATTTTCCCACCAGGTCTCATTTTGTGGTTTCCCTCTCATTTTCAATCCAATTATTCTACCTGCAATAATCTAACACATTAATATACAATTATTGTACCTGCAATAACCAACTAACATTTACATATAGAGAACAAATTCATACACATTTAACATATAATGGTGGAACTATACACATCCATAATTAAATTAGAATTCATAACGTAATTATAAACATACATAATTCATTTAGATTTCAATTTAAAATTCAGATGACAATTATATGTGGAATTCGGAAGTCAATTTATAATTTGATCGGTTTTTTGTATACCATATATTTTTACTTGAAATAATGTCCATTATAAACATAATACATACACCTAGAGAGCTACCGGCCACACCGTGCCTCGGATTGAGGTGGGGATGACTCGTACACATCACATATGACCCATGGATCGTTTTTCTATTGTATCGACACAATCCGAATGTGTTTCGTCGGTTTTCCGTATGCCAGTTGTTGTTTTTCAATTAAAATGATGTACTTTTGAAACAATAGGCAGACACATTGAGTGGTTCTGGCCACACCGTGCCTTGGATTGAGGCAGCGTTGACTCGTACACGTCACATATGACCCATGGATCATTCTCCTAATGTTTCAATGGAAACCGAATGTGCTTGGTCGGTTTTCCGTATGTACTTAAATTGTTGTCCATTTTAAGAAAAAGAGAGCCACTTAGAGTGATTTAGGCCACACCATGCCTCAGATTAAGGCGGGGTTCACTCGAACATGTCACATTTGACCCATGGATCTTTATGCTAAAGTATCGAGACAATCTGAATGCGTTTGGTCGGTTTTCTGTATGCCAGTTGATGTTTTTCACTTCAAATGACGACCTTTTGAAACAAAAGACAAACTCTTTGAGTAGTGGTGGCCACACCGTGCCTCGGATTGAGACGGGATTGACTCGTACACGTCACATATGACCAATGGATCGTTGTGCTAATGTATCGACACAAGCTGAATGCGTTTGGTCGTTTTTCCGTATGCCAGTTGATGGTTTTCAATTAAAATGACGTACTTTTGAAACAAAAGGTAGGAACTTTGAGTGTCGTCGGCCACACCGTGCCTTTAATTGAGGTGGAGTTGACTCGTACACGTCACATATGACTCATGGATCGTTCTCCTAAAGTTTCAATGGAAACCGAATCTGTTTGGTCGGTTTTCCATATGTACTTAAATTGTTGTCCATTTTAAGCAAAAGACAGACACTTTGAGTAGTGGCGGCCACACCGTGCCTCATATTCAGGCAGGGTTGACTCGTACATGTCACATATGTCCCATGGATCGTTGTGCTAATGTATCGACACAATCGGAATGCTTTTGGTCGGTTTTCCGTATGACAGTTGATGTATTTCACTTCAAATTATGTCCTTTTGAAACAGAAGACAGTCACTTTGAGTGGTGGCGGCCACACCGCACCTCGGATTGAGGAGGGGTTGACTCTTACACGTCACATATGAACCATGGATCGTTTTTCTAACGTATCGACACAATCCGAATGCGTTTGGTCGGTTTTCCGTATGCCAGCTGATGTTTTTCAATTAAAATGGCTTACTTTTGAAACAAAAGGCAGACACTTTGAGTGGTTCCGGCCACACCATGCCTCGTATTGAGGCGGCGTTGACTCATACACGTCACATATGACCCATGGATCGTTCTCATAAAGTTTAAATGGAAACCGAATGTGTTTGGTCGGTTTTCCGTATGTACATAAATTGTTTTCCATTTTATGCAAAAGAAAGCCACTTATTGTGATTCCGGCCACACCGTGCCTCAGATTATGGTGTGGTTGACTCGTATATGTCACATATGACCCATGGACCGTTGTTCTAAAGTATCGACATAATCCGAATGCGTTTGGTCAGTTTTCCGTATACCAGTTGATGTTTTTCATTTCAAATGACAACCTTTTGAAACAAAAGACAGACACTTTGAGTGGTGGCGGCCACACCACGCCTTGGATTGAGGCGAGGTTGACTCATACACGTCACATATGACACATGGATCGTTGTGCTAATTTATCTACACAATCCAAATGCGTTTGGTCAGTTTTCCGTATGCGAGTTGATGTTTTTCAATTAAAATGACGTACTTTTAAAACAAAAGGTAGACACTTTGAGTGGTGCCGGCCACACCGCACCTCGGATTGAGGCGGAGTTGACTCGTACACGTCACATATGACCCATGGATCGTTCTCCTAATGGTTCAATGGAGACCAAATTCTTTTGGTCATTTTTCCGAATGTACTGAAAGTTTTGTCCATTTTAAGCAAAAGACAGACACTTTGAGTGGTGGTTGCCACGCCACTCCTCGGATTGAGTCGAGGTTGACTCTTACACATCACATATGACCCAGGGATTTCTGTTCTAAAGTATCAACACAATGCGAATGCGTTTGGTCGGTTTTCCGTATTCCAGTTGATGTATTTCACTTCAAATTATGTCCTTTTGAAACAGAAGACAGACACTTTGAGGGGTGGAAGCCACACCGCGCCTCGGATTGAGGCGGGGTTGACTCGTACATGTCACATATGACCCATGGATCGTTGTTCTAATGTATCGACACAATCTGAATGTGTTTGGTCAGTTTTCCGTATGCTAGTTGATGTTTTTCAATTAAAATTACATACGTTTGAAACAAAAGGCAGACACTTAGACTGGTTCTGGCCACGCTGCGCCTCGTATTGAGGCGGTGTTGACTCTTACAGGTCACATATGACCCATGGATCATTATCCTAAAGTTTCAATGGAAACCGAATGCGTTTGGATAGTTTTCCATATGTACTAAAATTGTTCTCCATTTTAAGCAAAAGAGACCCACATAGAGTGATTCCGGCCACACTGTGCCTCAGAATTATGCGGGGTTAACTCGTACACGTCACATAGGACCCTTGGATCGTTGTTCTAATGTATCAAAACAATCCGAATGCGTTTGGTCGGTTTTCGGTATGGCAGTTGATGTTTTTCACATCAAATGACGTTCTTTTGAAACAAAAGACAGACACTTTGAGTGGTGGCGGCCACACCGCGCCTCGGATTGAGGGGGGTTGACTTTTACACGTCACATATAACCCATGGATCATTGTGCTAATGTTTCGACACAATCCGAATGCGTTTAGTCTGTTTTCCATATTCCAGTTTATGTTTTTTAATTAAAATGACGTTTTTTTGAAACAAAAGGCAGACATGTTGAGTGGTGCCGGCCACACCGCACCTCGGATTGAGGCTACGTTGACTCATACACGTCACATATGACACATGGATCGTTCTCCTAAAGTTTCAATGGAAAACGAATTCGTTTGGTCAGTTTTCCGTATGTATTTAAATTGTTGTCCATTTTAAGCAAAAGAGAGCCACTTAAAGTGATTCCGGCCACCCGGTGCCTCAGATTAAGGTGAGGTTGACTCATACATGTCACATATGACCCATAGATCTTTATTCTAAAGTATCGACACAATCCGAATGCATTTGTTCGGTATTTCGTATTCCAGTTGATGTTTTTCCCTTCAAATGAAGAACTTTTGAAACAAAAGAAAGACACTTTGAGTGGTGGCAGCCACACCGCCCCTCCGATTGAGGAGGGGTTGACTCGTACACGTCGCATATGACCCATGGATCGTTGTGATAATGTATCGACACAATCTGAATGCGTTTGGTCGGTTTTCTGTATGCCAGTTTATGTTTTTCAATTAAAATAAAGTACTTTTGAAATAAAAGGCAGACACTTTGAGTGGTGCCGGCCACACCGCACCTCTGATTGAGGCGGCTTTGAATCGTACACATCTCATATGACCCATGGATCGTTCTCCTAATGTTTCAATGGAAACCGAATGCGTTTGGTTGTTTTTCCGTATGTACTTAAATTGTTGTACATTTTAAGAAAATGACAGACACTTTGAGTGGTGGTGGCCACACCGTGCCTCGGGTAGAGGCGAGGTTGACTCGTACACGTCACATATGACCCATGGAATGTTGTGCTAAAGTAGAGACATAATCTGAATGCGTTTGTTCAGTTTTCTATATGTTAGTTGATGTTTTTCACATCAAATGAAGTCCTTTTGAAACAAAAGACAATCACTTTGAGTGGTGGCGGCCACACCGCGCCTCAGATTGAGGGGGGGGGGGTTGACTTGTACACATCACATATGATCCATGGATCGTTGTGCTAATGTATCGACACAATCCAAATGCGTTTGGTCAGTTTTCCGTATGCGAGTTGTTGTTTTTCAATTAAAATGACGTACTTTTGAAACAAAAGGCAGACACTTTGAGTGGTGCCGGCCACACCGCACCTCGGATTGAGGCGGCGTTGACTCGTACACGTCCCATAGGACCCATGAATCGTTCTCCTAAAGTTTCAATGGAAACCGAATGTGTTTGTTTGGTTTTCCGTATGTACTTAAATTGTTGTCCATTTTTAGCAAAAGATAGACACTTTGAGTGGTGGCGGCCACACCGCGCCTCTTATTGTGTCAGGGTTGACTCGTACACGTCACATATGACCCATGGATCGTTGTGCTAATGTATCGACACAATCTGAATGCGTTTGGTCAGTTTTTTGTATGCCAGTTGATGTATTTCACTTCAAATTATGTCCTTTTGAAACAGAAGACAGACACTTTGAGTGGTGGCGGCCACACCGCGGCTCTGATTGAGGCGTAGTTGACTCTTACACATCATATATGACCCAAGGATCATTGTGCTAATGTATCGACACAATCCTATTGCTTTTGGTCGGTTTTCCATATGCCAGTTGATATTTTTCAATTAAAATGACGTACTTTTGAAACAAAAGGCAGACACTTTGAGTGGTGTCGGCCACACTGCACCACGGATTGAGGCAACATTGACTCGTACACGTCACATATGAACCATGGATCGTTCTCCTAATGTTTCAATGGAAACCAAATGCATTTGTTCGGTTTTACGTATGTACATAAATTGTTGTCCATTTTAAGGAAAAGAGAGCCACTTAGAATGATTCCGGCCACATCGTGCCTCAGATTAAGGCGAGGTTAACTCGTACATGTCACATATGATCCATGGATCGTTGTGCTAATGACTCGACACAATCCGAATAAGTTTGGTTGGTTTTCCATATTCCCGTTGATGTTTTACTTCAAATGAAGACCTTTTGAAACAAAAGACAGACACTTTGAGTGGTGGTGGCCACACCGTGCCTTGAATTGAAATGGGGTTGAATCGTACACATCACATATGACCCATGGATCATTGTGATAATGTATAGACACAATCCGAATGTGTTTGATCAGTTTTCCGTATGCCAGTTGATGTTTTTCAATTAAAATGACGTACTTTTGAAACAAAAGGCAGACACTTTGAGTGGTGCCGGCCACACCGTGCCTCGGATTGAGGCGACATTGACTCGTAACCATCACATATGACCCATATATTGTTCTCCTGATGTTTAAATGGAAACCGAATGCGTTTTGTCGGTTTTCCATATATACTTAAATTGTTGTCCATTTTAAGAAAAAGACAGACACATTGAGTGGCGTCGGCCACACCGCACCTCAGATGAGGCGGGGTTGACTCGTACACATCACTTATGCCCCATGGAACGTTGTGCTAAATTATCGACACAATCCGAATGCGTTTGGTCAGTTTTCTGAATTCCAGTTGATGTATTTCACTTCAAATTATGTCCTTTTGAAACAGAAGACAGACACTTTGAGTGGTGGTGGCTACACCGCGCCTCGGATTGAGGCAGGGTTAACTCGTACACGTCAGATATGACCCATGGATCATTGTTCTAATGTATCGGCACTATCCGAATGCGTTTTGTCGGTTTTCCGTATGCCAGTTGATGTTTTTCAATTAAAATGACGTACTTTTGAAAGAAAAGGTACACACATTGAGTGGTGTCGGCCACACCACACCTCGGATTGAGGAGAAGTTGACTCGTACACATCACATATTACCCATGGATTGTTCTCCTAAAGTTTCAATTGAAACCGAATGTGTTTGGTCGGTTTTCCGTATGTACTTAAATTGTTGTCCATTTTAAGCAAAATAGAGCCACTTAGAGTGATTCCGGCCACACCGTGCCTCATATTCAAGTGGGGTTGACTTGTACACATCACATATGACCCATGGATCGTTTTTCTAAAGTATCGACATAATCCGAATGCATTTGGTCGGTTTTCTGTATGCCAGTTGATGTTTTTCACTTCAAATGACGTCTTTTTGAAACAAAAGACAGACACTTTGAGTGGTGGCAGCCAAACCACACCTCAGATTGAGGCGGGGTTGACTCGTACATGTCACATATGACCAATGGATTGTTGTGATAATGTATATGCACTATCCAAATGCGTTTGGTCGGTTTTCCGTATGCCAGTTTATGTTTTTCAATTAAAATGACGTACTGTTGAAACAAAAGGCAGACACTTTGAGTGGTATCAGCCACACCATGCCTCAGATTGAGGCGGCGTTGACTCGTACACGTCAAATATGACCCATGGATCTTTCTCCTAAAGTTTCAATGGAAACTGAAAGTGTTTGGTTGGTTTTCTGTATGTACTTAAATTTTTGTCCATTTTAAGCAAAAGAAAGCCACTTAGAGTTATTTCGGCCACACCGTGCCTCAGATTAAGGAAGGGTTGACTCGTACACGTCACATATGACCCATGGATTGTTATGATAAAGTATCTACACAATCTGAATGGGTTTGGTTGGTTTTCCATACGCCAGTTGTTGTTTTTCACTTTAAATGAAGACCTTTTGAAACAAAAGATAGACACTTTGAGTGGTGGCGGCCACACCATGCCTTGGATTGAGGCGGGGTTGACTCGTACACGTCACATATGACCCATGGATCGTTGTTCTAATGTATCGACACAATCCGAATACGTTTGATCGGTTTTCTGTATTCCAGTTGATGTTTTTCAATTAAAATGACGTACTTTTGAAACAAAAGGTAGACACATTGAGTGGTGCTGGCCACACTGTGCCTTGGATTGAGGTGGCGTTGACTCGAACACATCACATATGACCCATGGATCGTTCTCCTAAAGTTTCAAAGGAAACTAAATGCGTTTGGTCAGTTTTCCATATATACTTAAATTGTTGTCCATTTTAAGCAAAAGACAGACACTTTGAGTGGTGGTGGCCACACTGCACCTCAGATAGAAGCGGGGTTGACTTGTACACGTCCCAAATGACCCATGGATCGTTGTGATAACGTATCGACACAATCCGAATGCGTTTGGTCAGTTTTCCGTATGCCAGTTTATGTATTTCACTTCAAATTATGTCCTTTTGAAACAAAAGACAGACACTTTGAGTGGTGGTGGCCACACCGTGCCTCGGACTGAGGCGGGGATGAATCTTACACGTCACATATGACCCATGGATCATTTTGCTAATGTATCGACACAATACGAATGCGTTTGGTCGGTTTTCCGTATGCCAGTTGATGTTTTTCAATTAAAATGACGTACTTTTGAAACAAAAGGCAGCCACTTTGAGTGGTGCCAGCCACACCGCACCTCAAATTGAGGCAGAGTTGACTCGTACATGTCACATATTACCCATGGATCGTTCTCCTACTGTTTCAATGGAATCCGAATGCATTTGGTCAGTTTTCCGTATGTACTTCATTTGTTGTCCATTTTAAGCAAAAGAGAGCCACTTAGAGTGATTCCAGCCACACCGTGCCTCGGATTAAGGCGGGGTTGACTCGTACATGTCACATATGGCCCATGGATCGTTGTTCTAATGTGTAGACATAATCCGAATTTGTTTGGCCGGTTTTCCGTATGCCAGTTGACGTTCTTCACTTCAAATGACGACCTTTTGAAACAAAAGGCAGACACCTTGGGTGGTGGCGGCCACACTGTGCCTCAGATTGAGGCGGGGTTTAGTCTTACACGTCACATATGACCCATGTATCGTTGTGATAATGTATCCACACAATCCGAAAGCGTTTGGTTGGTTTTCTGTATGCCATTTGATGTTTTTCAACTAAAATGACATACATTTGAAATAAAAGGTAGACAATTTGAGTGGTTCCGGCCACACCGAGCCTCAGATTGAGGCGGCATTGACTTGTACACGTCACATATGACCCATGGATTGTTCTCCTAAAGTTTCAATGGAAACTGAATGCGTTGGTCAGTTTTCCGTATGTACTTAAATTGTTTTCCATTTTAAGAAAAAGACAGACACTTTGAGTGGTGGCGGCCACACCGCGCCTCGGATTGAGGCGGGGTTGACTCTTACATGTCACATATGACCCATGGATCGTTGTTCTAAAGTATCGACACAATACGAATGCATTTGGTCAGTTTTCCATATGCCAGTTGATGTATTTCACTTCAAATTATGTCCTTTTGAAATAGAAGACAGTCACTTTGAGTGGTGGCGGCCAAACCGCGCCTCAGATTGAGGTGGGGTTGACTCGTACACATCATATATGACCCATGTATCATTGTGCTAATGTATTGACACAATCTGAATGCGTTTGGTCGGTTTTCTGTATACCATTTTCTGTTTTTCAATTAAAATGACGTACTTTTGAAACAAAAGGAAGACACTTTGAGTGGTGCTGGCCACACAATGCCTCAGATTGTGGCAGCGTTGACTCGTACACGTCACATATGACCCATGGATCGTTCTCCTAAAGTTTCAATGGAAACCGAATGTGTTTGCTCAGTTTTCCGAATGTACTTAAATTGTTGTCCATTTTAAGCAAAAGAGAGCCACTTAGAGTGATTCCGGCAACACCGTGCCTCAGATTCAGGCAGGGTTGACTCGTGCACATCACATATGACCCATGTATCGTTGTGATAAAGTATCGACACAATCTGAATGCATTGTTTGGTTTTTGGTATGCCAGTTGATGTTTTTCACTTCAAATGACGTCCTTTTGAAACAAAAGACAGACACTTTGAGTGGTGGCGGCCACACCATGCCTCAGATTGAGGCGAGGTTGACTTTTACACATCACATATGACCCACGGATCATTGTGCTAATGTATCGACACAATCTGAATGTGTTTGGTTGGTTTTCCGTACGCCAGTTGATGTTTTTCAATTAAAATGACGTAATTTTGAAACAAAATGCAGACACTTTGAGTGGTGCCGGCCACACCACGCCTTAGATTGAGGCGGCGTTGACTCAAACATGTCACATATGACCCATGGATCATTCTCCTAATGTTTCAATGGAACCCAAATGCGTTTGGTCGGTTTTCCGTATGTACTTAAATTGTTGTCCATTTAAGAAAAAGACAGACACTTTGAGTGGTGACGCCACACCGCACCTCGGATTAAGGCGGGGTTGACTCATACACATCACATATGACCCATGGATCGTTGTTCTAGTGTATCGACACAATCCGAATGAGTTTGGTTGGTTTTCCGTATGCTAGTTGATGTATTTCACTTCAAATTATGTCCTTTTGAAACAGAAGACAGACACTTTGAGTGGTGGAGGCCACACTGCCACTTGGATTTGTGCGGTGTTTACTCTTACACGTCATATATGACCCATGGATCGTTTTTCTAATGTATCGACACAATCCGAATGCGTTTTGTCAGTCTTCCGTATGCCAGTTGATGTTTTTCAATTAAAATGATGTACTTTTGAAGTAGAAGGCAAACACATTGAGTGGTGTCGGCCACACCGCGCATTGGATTGAGGCAGCGTTGACTCGTACACTTCACATATGACCCATGGATCATTCTTATAAAGTTTAAATGGAAACTGAATGTGTTTGGTCGGTTCTCCGTATGTACTTAAATTGTTGTCCATTTTAAGAAAAAGTGAGCCACGTAGAGTGGTTCTGGCCACACTGTGCCTCCGATTCAGGCGGGGTTGACTCATACACGTCACATATGACCCATGGATCGTTGTGCTAATGTACCAACACAATACGAATGCGTTTGGTCGGTTTTCCGTATGCCAATTGATGTTTTTCACTTCAAATGACATCCTTTTGAAACTAAAGACAGACACTTTGAGTGGTGGTGGCCACACTGTGCCTCGAATTGAGGCGGGGATTACTCGTACACGTCACATATGACCCATGGATCGTTGTGATATTGTATCAACACAATACAAATGTGTTTGGTCGGTTTTTCGTATGCCAGTTGATGTTTTTCAATTTAAATGACGTACTTTTGAAATAAAAGGCAGACACTTTGAGTGGTGTCGGCCACACCGCACCTCTAATTGAGGCGGTGTTGACTCGTAAACGTCACATATGACCCATGGATTATTCTCCAAATGTTTCAATGGAAACAGAATGCGTTTTGTTGGTTTTCCGTATGTACTTCAATTGTTGTCCATTTTAAGCAAAAGACAGAAACTTTGAGTGGTGACGGCCACACCGCGCCTCGGATTGAAGCGGGGTTGACCCGTACACGTCACATATGACCCATGGATCGCTGTTCTAATGTATCGACACAATACGAATGCGTTTGGTCATTTTTCCGTATGCCAGTTGATGTATTTCACTTCAAAATATGTCCTTTTGAAAAAGAAGACAGACACTTTGAGTGGTGGCGGCCACACCACGCCTCGGATTGAGGCAGCGTTGACTCTTACACCTCACATATGACCCATGTATCGTTATCCTAATTTTTTAATGGATACCAAATGTGTTTTGTCTGTTCTCCTTATGTACTTAAATTGTTGTCCATTTTAAGAAAAATATAGCCACTTAGAGTGATTTCGGCCACACTGTGTCTCATATTCAGGCGACGTTGACTCGTACACGTTACATATGACCAATGGATCGTTGTGATAAAGTATCAACACAATATGAATGCGTTTGGTCGGTTTTCCGTATGCCAGTTGATGTTTTTCACTTCAAATGATATCCTTTTGAAAGAAAATAATGACACTTTGAGTGGTGGCGGCCACACCACGCCTCAGATTGATGCGGGGTTGACTCGTACACGTCACATATGACCCATGGATCGTTGTGCTAATGTATCGACACAATCCGAATGCGTTTGGTCGGTTTTCCATATTCTAGTTTATGTTTTTCAATTAAAATGACGTTCTTTTGAAACAAAAGGCAGACACTTTGAGTGGTTGCGGCCACACCGTGTCTCGGATTGAGGCGGGGTTGACTCGTACACGTCACATATGACCCATGGATCGTTGTGATAATGTATCGACACAATCCGAATGTGTTTGGTTGGTTTTCCGTATTTACTTAAAATGTTGTCCATCTTATGGGAATCCTCTATGCGGGGGGGGGGGTTTTGAGGTCCAAGGAAGAGGGTGGGGGGCTGTCCCGGGGGCTGTCTGGGGGGATGTATGGGGTGATGTCCGTGGGGATGTCTGGGGTCTAGGGAAGAGGGTGGGGGGCTGTCCGGGGGGTGTTCGGGGGTGGGGGGGTTGTCTAGGGTCCAAAGAGGAGGGTGGGGGGGGCTGTTTGGGGGGCTGTCCGGGGGCTGTCCGGGGGGCTGTTCGGGGGGCTGTCTGGGGTCCAGGGAGGAGGTTGGGGGGATGTCTGGGGGAAGGTCCGGGGGCTGTCCTGGGCTGTTCAGGGGGTTGTCCGAGGTCCAAGGAAGAGGGTGGGGGGGGGGGGGATATCCGGGGTACAGGGAGGAGGTTGGGGGGGCTGTCCGGGGGGCTGTCCGGCGGGGTTGTCCGGGGTCTAGGGAGGAGGGTGGGGGTTGTTCAGGGTCCAGGAAAGAGGGGGTTTCCCAAACACACAACCACTAAAAGACAACAACATCCATAAACCCTTTCCACTTTGTCTGAATTTGTTCAGATCTTGAACATAAGATCATGGAATATGAAATTAGACTTATTATTAACTTATAACATTACATATTAGAAATTTATTTATTTCATAATAATTCTGTTTAGTACACTTATGTCTTTATTAATAAGTTATTATATTGAATTTTGTCCTTTCAAAGTGTTTGTTTTCTTGATTTTCATAAATGGTTCACTTGTTTTTAATTAATGGAGTTCATGTTGCATGGTTGTAAATCCTAGGAATTGAAATTATATATTATTTATGAATATATAGATTTTTAATGGTAGTTTCGATCATTTGGGTATATGGAATGATGATGAATCATTATATGAAAACCACGTCGATTATTTGGCGGTATTTGGATTATTATGAACTAGTTTTATCATATAAATCAATTATATGAACATATATAGGTTCCTAAATATAAATTTTGTTGTAATAAATATATAATAGATTTTTTAAACCATATAAATGGTTTAATGACCAGTAATGAATGGGAACTTGAAGAAAAAAACTCTGTTATCCACGATGGTTATAAATTGAAACTTCTTGGACGTTGATTTCATTTATAAAAATATAATGGAGGGAGTATAATTTTTTATGAAGCTTCTTCCATTAAAATGATATAATTCAAGTATTTTGATGGTAATTTTGTTATCATGATCATTTGGATAGATGATTTTAGGAGTGAAAAATAAAATTGTTGAACATACAAATAAAAGAAAAGTTGAGAGATCCCTTTTGAAAATTCGAAAGCCTAACAGTGTCACTTACAATTTCATAAAATAAATTGATTAGATAAAATGGGTAACTCATAATATGGACATCCAAAGTAATTTTAATGGAATGCATAATATCGAACCCCAACATATGATAATATAAATTAAAAGTGATACGATAAAAGAAGTGTTAACTAAAAGAGGAGGGTGAAAGGTTCCCTTACCATGTAGAGTAACTCCTAGAACATGATGGTTGGGACCCTAGGAGATTAATGATACCCTAGGAGGACTCATAGGGAGTTAAAAACACTATATAATTTAGTTTTAAGGAATTGGAATGAATGAAAATGAAGGGATGCATGAGTATTTATAGAAAAATAGAGGGAGTTTTTTAATAATTTCAAAGGGACACCGCAATTGTGGTTTTTGCAAAACCATGGGCTTGCCCATGGTATTTTCCCGTGGTTTTAAATACTTCAAAAATCTCATGTCATGTTGTACTATAAAAAAGTCTAGAAACCATTTATTTTAATTATCATGTCATTTTGATTTTATTAAACTACAGAAAACTCAGAATATTATTTTTACTGTTCACGAAAAAATCAATTTTTTTAAAACAAATCACAAAAATTAACCATAAAATTTTTTTACGTGTAGAATTAAAAAATAAAATCCATTTTTGGATAATAATTTTCTTATTATTTTTAATTTAATTTTAAATAAAAATCATAATTTATTCCAAAAAACATCTTAAAAACTATATCTTGTTTTATAATGCATTGAAATATTAATCAAGGTAATTTAAAATTATCATACAATCATAAGATAGTAAGGAAACAATTTTTTATTACATTTTATGGAAATGAATTACTTTTTAAAATTATTAAATTAATTCAAAAATTGTATTTTAAATATTTATGTCATACAACATTACCAACATAGATAATATAATTGATTTTTCACTTTTAAGATGTCTAAATTGTATTAATACATTCACTGGTGAAATATTAATTTTTTATATGATTTAATATTCATTACAATTTATAAGGGTATGTCATTATTCATAAGGGTATGTTATTATTCACCAGAAATTATGTTTGTCTTATCATACTCTAAATATCTAACTGAACACAACTGTGTATATCAGTTTTTCAAAATTCAAATAACAGAGGTGGAAATATTATTCTTACTTGACTAGGTTATAACAATGTGGTGTTTTTTATTGACTTAGTGTTTCATGTATTCTATAACAAATCTATTAGTAAATTCTTGGGGTCTGACAGGTTTCATCATGAATGCCCATGTTTTTTCATATGATTTTGATAAATCATCTATGGAATAATTTAAATTTTATAAATATCATATTTACTCATGAAATATAATTTCAGAAACATTTTTGAATGTTGAACATGGATAATGAATCACATCACTTTGTGGATAAAATAGGCCATAAGTACGCATGAGCAAGGATATCATTCCATTAATCGGACAAATGGAAAATAATTGAATGATATATTAATTTTCAACAGTAAATATCTTTTAAAAATAACATTTAATATCCATTATTTCCATAATTATCACCATCCAAGTAATGATATTTTGAAAATAAAATTGCACCACTAAGTGGGGATGATAAGTCGTACGCATGCACGCGCAGTGCTTTTTTTCATTATTCAATGGGTAACATGTAGAATAAGGTTTTATAATAAAAATAATTATATAAAAGTATGTACATGATACTAGTGTAATTAATTTTTTATGAATATTACACATGAAGGTAAAGTATCAGAAGAAAATTTTTAGTACTAGATGTTAAAGATGATTACCTCTTATACAAAGAATATCTGATATTAATTTTCTTATGTGATCTAAGGTGAGTCTTTTAGAAGTACCAAAACCCCATGAACATAACTAAATATATTGATAAAATAAATTTTTATAGGTTTATTGAGCTAGTTGGATCTATGTGGTGTAATGATGTGAAAAAATTTGGTTCCCTTTTATAATTTAAGCGAATGATCATTTGGAATATCCAAAAGATAAAACTATAATTTGAATTGTCTAGAGAAAAATGATTCCATGTGGCCTATAAATTCATATGGGATGAAACATTAGACCATATACATTCCCATTTAATCTTATTTTACAATTTTATTATTTTTAATAAAATTAATAAAAAATTAATTTAATAAAATTTTATTATCATCAATTAAAATACTATTCAATATCATGGAATTTAAATCATAAAAAATAAGTAATGATAGAAAATACCTATTTCATTATATCCTAAAACTATCATTTAAATCTATATATTTCATGGATAATCTTATTTATCTTTAATTGTATTACTTTAATATTTTTAACATCATTTATTTGATTATTTTATTAATGAAATAATTTCTCCATCAAGATTATGTAACAAATTAAGTTTATTATTTATTAAAAAATTAAAATTAAAATATCATTAATTAAAAAGACATTTTATATTTCAGAATAATTATTATAGTTAAAAATATCCCCTATAAAACAACAAATTAAAAATATTACACTTATTAAAAACAAGAGTATGGGTTTTCATTAAATATTATAATATAAAGGACATAATCATACCCATATGTTCCAAAATGATCATAAATTAAACCCATGTATTATTATGGTCTTGATATACTCATAAAATATTATTATTTAAGAGTTTGGGTCATTTTCTAGTTTTTATCATTAATTCTTAACCTAAATTACAAGATTTTCCATTTATCATAGTAATAAAATTAGAATGTTTAGTATTCCTATTGACCCAAAATATAATATTTCTACTGATATATCTATTTTTAATAAGTAATTTCATATGTTATTAATTTTTTTGTTAAATATTAAATTATTAATTATGAGATTAATTTATGATATAATTTTTTTATGTATTCACATGGCATGGTCGACATTTGAAAGAATGTGAATAAAAAAAAGAACTTTGTAACATGATATGAATGTCACGCTCTGAAAAAGGAAATATAAAGAATCAATGGATGATAATTGAAGAAAAATGATTGTTATATGTCATGAATCCCATTTACATGTTTTGAATGTTTTTCATGATGTGTATTCTTTGATTAAATCATCCCTTCAAACCAAAGTAAAAACCTTGAAAAATTACATTACATAAACCCATTACACAACCTACAAAAATTAATCATCATGAGATATTATAAATATGAAATAATTCTAAAAATTAATTTTTTGATATCATTATACACCATAATAAATATGAAATATTTTCCAATACAATATATATTCAATGAATATTAAGATAAACAATATACCCGATGAATTTTTGGACCAAAAGTATAGGATGTGATACCAATTTAAAAATCTTTTAAGCATCGTGGAGTAAGTGACTTAAATATATCTCACACTATGAATTATTTAAAGGTATTGGGTTGATGAAATATTTATTAATGATGTCACCCCAAATAGGATTGAGAGCCAGGTCTCTTGTAAATAAATTTATTTTATTTCTCATATTCATTCCCATTTTATTTTCAGTTTGTTTCTATAGATTTATATATTTTATCATTTTAACCATTATATTTTTATCATATTCAATTATAGGACTAGATAAATGTTCATTTTTTCCTATGGTTTAATAAAAAATCATTTTTAATTTAACATTATCCATTTCCGTGTTATTTTTTTCATTATTCAGTTTATAATTTAAATGATATTTCATTGTTTCAAATATGGATTGCTTTAATTTTAGTAGCTTATTTATTATGTCTATAATGTTTTACATTTCCCCAATTTCAATTAAAATATTTATATGTAGCTAATACTTTTATGGTTATGGGTTTGGAGTAAGGGTGTATTGGAATTAATGAATATCTAAAATTGGTACATGTAAACACTATGGATATTACTTAGGTTAATAAATTTTTTAATCTCATTCTAATTCATGTAACCTTTCCGTAAGATAGGTAATATAATGACCCTTACATTTTTTTTGATAAATCTATGAAAAATAGCTTGTGATAATTTTTTCCTAGATTCAAAGAATCCCTCACTTATGTTGTCAACTATCTCCAGACCAAAGAGTTGTTTCCAGCTTTTGTATATCCATTTGGTTGGATAATGAAAAAATGGTGACCATTGAATCAATTTTCAAAAAAATATGTAGTTCTATTCCAATATATATTTAAAATTATCCATTTTCTTAACCATTAAAATTTAGCAATTTCCAATCTCATTCCAAAATTTAAACTAAATCTATGTAGTTTAAATAAAAATAAAATGAAATGAGGACAACCCAACCGTTGGTTAAGAGATTTTATTATTTCATTCCCCACATTCCTTGGAATCAGCATCGTGCATCCCCCTTATTATTACATTTTAGTTAGTGATATTTGGGGATTATATAAATTTATCATTTGACCATTCTTATAGTATTTAATGATGACTTACGGATTCATCCAATTTTGGCATCGTTTCCAGGGATTAGTGGAGCACAATTTTCAACATGAGACCCATTGATTGTGTTAAAGACTTATCTTATCCAATTTCATTTGACTAATTTCAGTTTTGTTATTTTTGTAAATTCATCATCATCATTTTTATTATTGTTATTATTATTATTATTAATATTGTGGTATTTTATGGTGGTGTTTAGTATAATATTTTTGATGAACCAATATTATTCCTTTCCACCACCATATAATTAATTTCAGGTTATCCAACCACATGGGATTCAAAAATATTAGTAAGGTGGTCATGCCATATATTGAGATGGGAAGATTCATATTATTTTGAAAACTATCTATTTAAGTATCATCAAATGAGATATAATAACTATACATACACTGGAGGATTCCATCAATTTTCAAGACTACCAATACAGTTCCTAGGATGAGTGGTACAAAAATAAAGAAGAGTACTTCCAACATCCTCCAAATAATCATTCTATTATGAGATTGACCAGGATTCTATGGAAATAAACAGATGTGATAGAAAAAGGTATGGTTTTTATTGAGAAAGATCTCATGATAGGTTGGTTAAAAAAAGAAAACAATTGGGAAGTGGAGTTAGTCGATATTTCTTACAAAATTGAACCTCAAGTGTATTACATTCAAGAATAACCTTACATCATTCAATATCACGTGAAAAAAATATAATAAATACTTATCAAAATGATCAGAATATAAAATCCATTGTTGGAGTAGTAGATTGAAAATCAATAGGATAAACTAAATGAATATATAGAATTTACTACTCAACTACCTCATGTTATTTCAAATTTTTATTCCCTTATGAGTAATCTACCCATAATTTTTAATGTTGGGATGGAATGGATTAATGATAATGCAGACCAATAAGTGTATGAGGGAGACAATTAACAAATGGTATATGAATATATCAAGGAATATAATAATTAGGTTGATTTGGTACAATCCCCATAATTATTGGAAGAAGAACTAGTAAACAATAATGATGGCGATCTAGCATGCATTGAACTCACATATATTTTATAGGCCATTATAGAATGGGTCTCCCTACAAATATTTCAAGAAGTAGAATATAAAAATAAGGGTCCAACTTAAGAATTAATTTGGGAATTTGAACCTAATGATGAAAAGGGAGATGTTGTGATATAGGGAGGAAACTATGAACACTGTACGATTTTTATTTCTCTATAATTTCATTAAATTTTTCCTTAATTTACATCCCAACCCAACTACGAATAAAGATGTACCAAAAAAGTAAGAAGTGAAGACTACCCTGTTTTCACAACATATAAAGATTTGGATAATTTCAAGAAAATTGAATTATATTGTTTCCCAATTAGATTAGAATGGTAATGTTCAAGCTAAATTACCATAAAAAGAGATGTTGTCAGGAGGAAACAAGAATTTTAGAAATTATTTCTATGAAATATATTCATTTTATTAAATTAGATTAATAGTTATCCCTTTGTTCAATCGCTTATTCTACTTGATCCAAATAAAATAACTTTTAAATGGGACTGTACATTCACTACATGATTTTTTTAATCCCATAAAAAAAATAATTAGGATCAAAATGACGATCTATATAATAGATCATTTTACTTCATAAGATAAGAGTTCACAATGTGAACTTGTCCCAGACAAAAACAGAGAAAATCATTCAAAAGAATACATAGAAGGTGAATAATTGTTATTTAATTATAGTTTTCACCCCCAGTTATTTCTAAAATATGAGTTTGAAAAAAAGATAGAAAAAAATGAATTAAATTGTTTTATAATCATAATTCAATTAGATTCACCCACAAAAAATGAATGAATTATTTTTCTTGTAATCACTTATCCAGGATATTTCATTACTTAGGATATGTAAGATGAGATGTCGTAAAATTTCATATTTAATTCCTATAAACGTAAAACATATAAATGTAAATATTAAAATTTTATTTTTACAATAATAAAGTATTTTAGGAAAATAATTGCACATAATTTTTCATTTATACATTATGATTACATGAAGCTTGCACTATGTAAAATGATAATTTATTTTCATGCCATTACATGATTTAATTATTTTGTGTTCCTATTCTTGAATGGATTATTGTCACAATTTTTTAAATTTTTATTATAATATTTATTGATTTAAACTTGTGGCATGAAAACCTATTAAAAAATTCATTATTTTCGCTTCAAATATATGATTGAACAAATTCAAATTTTATAAGATTAATGAATTTTATTGATGTTCACATATATCCCAAGACCCTCATACACATTTTTCTTCTTATATTTATTAGTCCATGGAATAAATTATTAGGAATTAGATGAATCAGATGCTATTTTTTCCCATTCCAACCCAGATCTTTATAATTTTCATGATATTAAATTGTATGAGTATGTGGGAGGATATTTGTCATGGTGGAGGTAGGATTTTGTATCCAGAAATCAGACAACATGGTGATTTCATGGGGTTTATGGAGATGGTTCATATTTAAATTCATTATATTTAATTATTTTTCATTTTAGTTATAAAAAACGAAAAAAGGTTGTGACTTGGGATAATCAAATATCACCATTTCCAGACTGATTATTTTAATCATACGTGGTTATGTGTGGATGTGATATTTATTCTACTTCTAATATTCAAAAAAAAAAGAAAAAATGGGTTTTTTCTTGGGTATGTAAAAAATTACCACTTCTAGAATGATGATCAGAAAAATTAAATGTTCCTAGGTCGGGGATGTGATACTTGGATGGGGTACATATTTTAAAGAAAATAATAATATAAGAGAGGAATTGAATAATTCTAATTACATTGAACTTGAAAATTAATGATCACATTGGAGTGTGCACGATAACATCAAATATTGTTGAGAAGAATTTAATTGAGCTTGTTTTTTTTAATATCTTGTACTATACATTATTGTTTAGCCACCTCCTTGGGAATTACCTGATTTTTAGCAGTTATATCTATGTACATTCATCTTCACAAATATTTGATCATAATTAGAAATCCATCATGATTAATTATTTAATTTTCCATTATGATTTTGAGATAATATATTAAACGTTATCCTATTGTAAGGGGAATGTACTTGAGTTTTGAGAAAAAATCCATTAAATTGTTACCTTTAATGATGAGATGAAAAATTCATGGTGTGCTAAATCATAAATGGAATGGGTTATAATGAAAGAATAAAATTTGTTATTGAAAGGGGTTTTTTTAATGAGAAATACAAATGAAGAACAATTTGTGAACCCATTATTGTTTATTTACTATGATTTCATAGAAATCATTTATAACATGTTTTTATGTGAATAATAATTTCAAAATTCCCTTGTTGTTGTGTGGAAATTTTGTGTTTCATTATTTGTATTTATATCATGGATGAGCAGAGATTTTGAGTGTTGGGTTTTTTGATATCTCTATTTTCTATCAATATTTTTATATGTTTTTATAATAATTTTTAAATAATAATGATTGATTTAATATGATATTTATGTTTGATATTAATGTTTAATATATTTTTAAGTAATGATTTAAATTTGGAACAATATAATGGAAAAAGTGGCATTGTTCCACGAAATGATGAGGCACAACATGATAAAAAAATAAGAAGATGACACGACTAATGATTGAAGACAAACAAAATTTTTAATTGAAATTAATCCCATTTTCATGTAATCATATGGGTTGAAAATATGTATTCCTCCATCAATGAATCAATGAAAACTCGAGTACAAACTGTGAAACTCGTACATGACATGAATCCCTTAAATGGTGTAAAAAAGTAACACATCTTGTGATATTATATATAAAAAATCCGTCTAAAATAATAATTCATAAGCTCATTACATGTCATGATATGTTTGAAATATTTTCCCACCAAATATTCATGACGTCAATACCACATGATTAGAGATATCTGAGGAATTTTTTAATGAAATGTACACAATGTGAATCCCATTTACATGTTCTTCATGTTTCTATGAAGATTTCACTTATATCAGTCTCACAATGTAAATTAGTAACAAGCCATGATATTCGAGGCTCTTTAAATATGAAGACACCCCCAAGAATGACTAAGAGTGAGGTCACCAAAAAACCCTTTTCTTTTTCTTCTCCATTTTCCTCCCTATTTTGTTTCAAATTTGCTTCTATTTATTTATTTTATTTTTTTTAAGAATTCCATTGTTAAAAATTTCAATTCCATGGCTTGTTCATTAGGCATTGTTGTTAAACCACATGAATCGAATTCCATTTTCTGTTCATCTTCAACCATTACTGCATTATTCATTTATTAGTAATTATAATTTTTTTAAATTCATTTTTCCAATGTTTTAATTATTTATTCATGAATTTTGATTTATTTATTTATTATATCAATCATGTTGCATGTTTCCGTACTTTTAATTAATACATTCATGTGTAGTTAATCTGTATAGGATTAGGGGTCGAGAGTAAGGGAGGATTTTAACCTATTAATTATTTAAAATAGAAACATAGAAGCCCTATGGTTAGTAATTAGTTTATGAAAATTTTTAATATCATTCATTTAGATCTTCCATAACCATCAGAAGTTAAATCAAATGACCCTGCCCTAGTTTGAGTCGAGAAAGCATATACCAATAGCTTGAGAAACCTTATTCCTAGATTCCATGATTCATGCACATAGGTTGTAAAAAATGTCTGTATAAATTAGTAGTATATAGTTTAGGTACATGGAATTGGTTAGAATATATCTAATTGGTTACCTTTTAACCCCTTCGTAGCCTAATTCATAGTCTACCAAAATCTATATCTAAGATTACCATTTTAACAAAATAATGAAATTGACCATAATACCTTATATTTCCAAAATTAAAATGAAATATTATTATTTGAAATAAAATATAATAAAATTTAGAAATAACAAAACATTGGTCAAGATTTGAAATCGTTGTGTTCTGTACTCTAAGTGGGATTTACTCAACGCTTATACTATATTATTCCCTTATAGTTTGTGTGGTTTGGATTGCATTTAAAATTTTAATTTGATCACACTCAGAAAATTTCACAACATATTCTAGGTGCATCACTTATATATTATATTTTTAACCACTATTTCCAATTATGGATTCCCTTTTTCAAAATTCATAACACAGATGTTAAAAAATTTAATTTAAAATTATACAAGAAAAAATGCAACGAAAATCCACTTTCACAGGAAATGTGTTTTTATGAAAAAAGAAATTACATACACCAAAATAATGAATAAGTTTGATTTAGTGTGTCTTTATTCAAATTATATTAAACAAAAAATATATATAATTAATCTTTATCTCAATTTAAAATCATAATAAGACAATTAAATATAATAAAAATAACATTCTTATTAAAATCAATTTTTAGATCAAGCAATTATATATCTAATTTTATAATATAAATATGAAGAATTTACTTATGTAAAAATAAAATACTAAAAAAATCCCACTATACAGAGTCAATATATTCTAGTTTATACATTTTCTTTATAAAATTCCACCATTGATCATCATTTCCTTCCAAAAGGGAAATAATCAAAATAAGATTATCATGTTCAGAACTCTGTAATATGAAAAAAATAATTTTTGTGTTGATGATCCATTTCTCAGCAACAAATAGATCAGTTGACCTGAGAAAAAGGTGAATTTGTCCCCTAATGTACTCCACAAAATGTTTTTCACATCATTTATCATTTAAATGTTTTGTGTGACTCATACATTGAAAAATATGAATAAGCATATCAATAGGATTTTTCATTACAGCTCCCATAGCATTCCATTTATTAGGATGAAAATTACTTCATAACCTATTACATTCAGTATTAACATAGATCAATTTGGTTATATAAATCGAATAAAACTAAAAAACATGGTATATGAAAAAATAAACATAATTGGAAAGCACAAAATCATAAAATATTATTCATAGGATGCCTAAATCCCGAACCCTTAATTTACATCATTAAATCCTTATATTAATCCATCAACATTAATAGCCATAAGGTATTCTAATCCTATATAATGGTTCATAATGATTATTTTATTTTATCCAACAATTTCAAGTAGAATTATCAATCAAAGTAACCAATAACGTCAGATACATTGTTCAATAACATAATGGTCAATATATACTTGACTAAATCTTTTTAGTGTTATTACACATAGATGTATTTTTTCCAAGACCATGTCAACTTATAGAATCCAGAAATGGATTTTCCGTTTGGAAAACAAAAAAATTGTCTATAATGTAGATTTCATTGGAATTATCATATACATTAAAATATCATAGGGGATTTCATTAATGTTCTATCATCCTACTATATTAGGATTTATTAAACCAATCAATGATACAGACTATAGAAACCCATAAATTTCCTATATATATATTATACTCTATCGATGAATATGCTATATATTTTATAAATTCATCCCAAAGTAATATTAATTTTTCATCTCTTTAGAGACCAGATACATAATTTTATTATTTTATAACGATCTTCATCATCTCTACAAGTATCATCAAACATTTAACTCTTCTTGAAAAAACCCTTATTTAGAACCACTTTACATAACATTAGTATAGGAAATATAAGAATGGGTGACATCTGTTTCTTTGTAAGGGTACACAAAAGTGTTATCAATGATAATAAAATAATAACATCATCACAAGGATATGAGAAAATTATCTTAACATTTGTATATCTATATATAACATATCATAAAATGTAATATTTAATGATTACATAATTAATGATTGTTTATATGAAATATATCATAAAAGAATCAAAGGATATTTTTCATTAGAGAATAAAATTTGAATAAGATGTATGTTTTTGAGTTACATATAATCACATAAATGCATTTACATATTTAAGGATAATGACAATACTAACATAGAAGATCATTTATTCCACACCTTCTGCATATCCTTTTCATGGTCTGATAAGATGAATATCATAGTGGATAGAGTACCTAATTGAATTAGGTTAACTCCCTATTCTATTAATCGTTATCTCACAAGATATAAATATTTGCCTAAATCATTAGATGGAAATATAGTTTTAGTCCCACCATTCAGATAATCCTTATCAATTCATATGTTCTATATACGATCATAAATCATACTTCATATATAATTACATGTTGAAAGAGAAATGGTTTCCTAAAAATTTAAATATTTCATCATAAAATAATGAATATAAAATAAATAGGTGTTGTAATTTCCTAATATTTTTATGAATTATTTGTCTTTAAATAATTCTTTTTCTTCGATCTCTTGTGTTGTACACAACATTATATTTAAAGGAATTGTGACATACTATTAATATATATTATTCTAACCTAACCATTATAACCTAGACGTTAAATTAGACCTTATGAATAAGAATAACCATATTATGAAATATATGTTAATTATATATCTAATACAACTTTATAAATTAATTCATATGAAATATACATTAAATTTTTTTATGTAAATTTATTTCTATAAAAATATGTTTTCTTGAAAAAAATTATTATTTTTTGATTTCTATAATTTAATAAATATAAATAATTATTTAACATTAAGAAAAACTATCTTAAAAATAAATATAATTTTTGAATTAATCTTGTCGAAGTTATCTTAGTATGATGATTTAGAATTATACAAAAAGAATGATTTTTTAATGAATAGTCATAACTTATAATTTACATCGAAAAAATTATTTTCTTTTTTATCATTTATAATGTAAAATTATATTCTGGGTTATATTTAAAATTTAAATACTTATTTTATTTTAATTTGATTCTTTTAAATGAATTTTATACATTGATTAAGTATAATATCATTTTATATATACACATTCAATTTTTTCAAAAACAAAATTCTTTTTTGTTTCATTTTTATCATTTAATATTAAATGAAATTCTTTAATTTCTTTGTGTTGAATTTTGAAAAAAGGATTCCATATTGGGAATTAGGAGGCCCAAATTTAGATAATAGACCCCTTTTGAGGACAATGTGAATTATAACCATGGAAATATTATTTACCACAGTTAATCATAAATCAAATAGTTAATGGTAAAAATAATATTTTATGGATTATAAAATAACCATAAATTATTCCCCAATTCACATTTATGAGTAATGTTTGACTATATTAATCAAGGGGTTAAATTTATGAACTTTTTGAGCCATATGGTAGACATTATGATTTTATAGTATTTTATTTAATGAAAATTCAGAAATTTCTCACTATTGTTATAAATATCTATAACATTTTTACTATGCAGGTATCCAAATTTATGTTCTACAATTAATATTATATTTAAATCTAAATATTTGTATTCATTATAGTAATTCATTAATAATTTTAAGGAATAAATAATTACCTTAAATTCTTTTACAATAATGATGTAGTAATTATTAAATAAATGTCAGTATCAAATAAATAATATTAATATAAATATAATTTCTGATATATATGGTGATAAAATAATTATTTAGATTACATGGAATTTATAGGATATAGTTTAATAGTTTCTATAATTTGACATAATTTCTTGATATTTTTAATGTAATATTAATGAATAGAATCAAAATTGATAATAATGATATTTTATGGGGATAATATTTTATTAAATTATTTAAAAATAAAAAATTATAATGAAAGACGGAATTTGGTATTTTTTGAAATATCATACTTTATTCATTTATAATATATTTATAAGTAATTGGGTCTAAAATGGTCTTATCATGTTTTAATATTTTGAGAAATTCTTAATGTACCCCATAACACCATTATAACATGATGTCTCCTCACCCCACTTCAACTAACAACACAGATCCTTCTATTTTAACCATAATATACTTAATTATCTTATACACTTCCCTAGAAATATTCTAGAGGTTCTAGATTTCTCCAAATACAATCCCTATATACCATTAAAGAAGATATAATGCAGTCATTATAAATAAGAGGTAATCGGTCTAACTAATTACTTTTTTTCTATTATACTTTAACTCATATAAAACTATTATAATTATAAAATCTATTAAATTTTGTATCCTAATTTTTATTAAATTTTATTATAACTATTAAAAAACAATTATACACTCTTTTCTCCATCAAATAAGAAGTGATCATATAACTGATACATACATACATCATACCGTCTACAACCTCAGTGTAATTAATTTTCTATCTGTTTTTATTATGACTGATAATATATATGTTTATAACTAATATAAATAATATCAATACCATAATTATTATTAAATAAATGAGTGTACCATGATCAATGTAGAAGTACTAAGTCTACCAAACCGAATCATACTTGGAAAAAGAAGCACTTATCAACAAGAAATTTTGTTTTAATAAATAAATAATAATAAATGGGAGATTAGATTCTATAAATAAAATATTCATGGTATGAAATATATATATATATATATATTGTTGTTGAATTTTTTTATACTAAAATAATATTTAGTATACCTAAGCATCGATCGTGAATGTGGAAAGGCGAGACATGAGGCAAGTGTTTATTTCGCAATCTCATCATTATTTATGATTGTTTATATTAAAGTATCCACTGTGGAATTTTTATTTTCCATTTATATTTCTTATAAAAAAATTCCTAATATGTTTTTAGTTTTCTCAAACTATTATAAGGAATAATTTTTACCCGAATTTTACTATTTTAAGGAAATATTTTTTTTTATTTTATTAAAAATGATATATTTTATTTTTTCGAGAAAAATATAAATGAAATGATTATATGTTAACATATACAGAATGCCCGAATCTTCCATCCATCGTGACACTATTATTTATTCAATCAGCCCTTACAAACATAAAATATTATTTTTAATGAAACTGGACTCATTTATAATTGTTTGGATTTTAAAAGAATTATTTCAAAATGGAAAGCATATTTTAATAAATAATTTTTTGATGTGATCATTGAAATTAATTTTCCATATAATATAATAATATTGTTTTTTAAATATGCATTAAAGGTTATATGATCAAAGGATATAATCCTTACTCTCTATCTAAATGGTTTATATTTATGATTTAGTGATATTTATGAAGAATGTTCATTTTCTATGGGTTATGTTATGATAAAATCATTATGAAACTAATTTCTATACAAGTTTTTTGATATGATTAATTACTTGGGACACATATATACAGATATCATTATGTGATTATTTGGAGCTATATCTACCTCCAATTCATTCGGTAATGATTTATATCCCATGTGATAGACAAACTAGAAATGGGGGTGAAACTAGTTCAGGGATGAACTTTTTCCACTATGATAGACTTGGGAGTGGAATTTGAAAACAATATCTATTTTTGATTAAATTGATTCCCTTATTATAGTGTTTGAAAAGTGCATTATATAAAAAGTAAATGATTTACTGTGCATTTTCGAATTCCATAATTCTATATCTTCTATTGTTATACCTTTGCTCATGTTCATTTATTATTCTTATATTATGAGCTATAATGATTTATTCCATGACTTGTGATTTTGATCTTCGATATATAGGGTATGACTTTAAAATCATATAATCATGTTTATATATATTCATGATAATGAAATTTTAGAAATCTTCCTTGTTTACCCTCAATGAACTTCTACGGTCACTATTTTTTCCACTTAATAAGAAAAATTATTAAGTATGATATGTAAAAATGGGTTCTAGTTATGAATGATTAAGAAAGAGAAAATGTATATGTTATATAAACTAGTTTTTTATGATTCCATATTTCTAAAGAAACTATACCTATACATCATTGGCATTTATTTGGTATTCCATATAAAAATATGTAACATCTATGTATGAAAATAATGGGTTGTTATATTTTGTATTAGTGAAATGTTTTGTTGTCCTTTGGGAAATAGGATATTAAATCCTCAATAATAACCTTATAGGTATATCTATATATATTTTATGTTCATAAAATATTGGTAACAATCATGAATAATCATAACGAAACCTATGTTTTCATTGATTAAAATATAATAAATAATTTCCACTAATTATGTTGTTTTCCCACTATGATTACATCTTCTCACACTATGATTTTTGGTTTTAGTCAATGGTTGGAAACTAAAGGAACTCTGTATATACTGAATGTGATAGTAAATGAAATCATATTCCTCTTGATTAACCAAATGTTATGTGAAATATATTGAGAAAAATATTTACTATTATCACGCTATATTATAAAAATTTAAATCATGATAAACATCCAAACGATAAAAGAGGGAAAAACATTCTTTTGAGGCCTTCAGAAAAAGACATCCACCTTATTTTAGTTGGTCATTTGATCCACTAGTGGCTAAGAAATGGAATAAATCCACTGAAAATATATTTTATGTTTTCCAATGTTATGAACATGAAAAATTCATTATGGAATTCAATTGATTGGAAGGTGAAGTGAATTAATTGTTAAATATTATGGATAATACCAGGAAAAATAATGAAATTGAATCGAGGTATTGGTATTACATCAAGATATTTTTTTTCAATAAGTAGATTCCTTGTATTCATCATAAAAAATAGGGAATTAATTAACTAGGTTAAATTAAAAAGATAAATAATCTATTAGATATTATAAACCAAACATTACAAGAATTAATTGGCTGGCCTCTGAAAATAACATTCATCTAGAAAGTAAGGTTGATCGATTCTTCAGTGGAATAAAATCAAGTCTATGAATGGTGTCAGATATAAGGAATTTTAGTGGATATATATAAATATTTCTTTTTCATCTCATGTTTGAATGGTTAATGGAGTTAGCCATCGATATTATGGATATTATAAGAAAACAAATGTAATTAAAAGTAAATTCAAAAAAACTATATAGAATGGAAGATGATATTTTATTTTTTCTAGAATTATGGTAGGAAACATGTGGGAAAATTTCATAATGGGACATGTAAATTTTTTATATATGTAAAGGAATGTAATTTGGAAAGAGAATTCCAAATTTATGGGTATATGTTAGCTAGTGAGGCATATAGATAAAAATCTCTATATGAACACACCCCCAAGATACATTTATATAAATTCAAGGAGTTTGTGAATTATAACTACTAGATCAAGAATCTGATGTTTTTTTGTGATATAAATTAGATACCTCTTATTCCAATATACAAAGGAAAAATCATTGGTTCAGATCTTCTAAAATGTGTTATGATAACGATGCAGTGAAAGGTACACTTTTCATCTACTCTAGAATATCTAATGTATTATTGGATTTTGGATCCAACCAATATATTATTTATAATTAAATTTATATGGGTAACACTATATCACACCAACAATTAGATATATATTATGCTATGAAAACTCAAAAAAGGAACAACGATCACATATTCACTTTATTGTTATTCTCCAATTTATTTTTCTGGGAAAATAATATTTGTAAATTTTATGATTCTCCATCAAGATGAATTTGATTTGATTCATGGAATGGATTAGATTTTTTTATATGGGAATCATATGATTTTTTACAATGTTAAGTCACTTTTCATATTCAAAATGGACCTATAATCATTTGTTATATCAATGATGAATTTGAAATTATAGTAGAAATTGTATCTATCTTGTTGGTATTAATTTCTATTAATGAAGGTTATTTATCTCATATGGTTGGGTTAAAAATTAACATTATTGATAGAACTATTTCTCAGGAGTTTATTTATTTATTTAGTGAATAATTACTAGGCATTCCATTGAATTTTGAAGCTTTGTTTTTGATTAGTCATATAATTCAATCGATGACTATTTGAATGTCTACAAGTATTTATCCCTAATTGAGATCATGTATTTAAATAAGAAACTCCAAGACAATCTCAATAATGAATTAGTAATCCCAATTTAATTACCTTGGGGTTAGACTATTAAATTTCTTAAGAAAATGATGGATTAATGTGACTCTTCCATGATTATTGAGATCTTATAAAAATAAATTTCCTGAAGAAGTATTATCTACCCTATTTTGATGATTTATTTTATCAACTACGTGGATGTAAATACATATCCAAGATTTAACTTCATTCTTTATATCCCTAATCGAGGTTCAAGAATAATTATATACCATAAATGACATTCCACAAAATGTGTGGAAACTATTAATTTATAGTGATTCCTTTTTGTCTTATTAATTCCCCCACTATATTCCTAAATTTGATTAATATTTTATCTAATGAATATCGTGATTAATTTTTGGGAGTCTTTATAGATGATATTAATTTATATTTAATCACAAATTATGAACAAAAATATTACTTGATAATTTTTCTAAAGACCCTAATGAAGGAGAATATTTAGGAAAATCTTATGATGTTTTAATTTTTTCTCCAGAAAGTTTTATTTTTTATTTCATATAATCTTAAGAGAGGGTATATCAGTAAAAACCTAAATGGTATAATCTAGTAATAAATGTCATAGATTAACCACGTAATGGTAATCTATAGCTTTCTTGTGATGGATGGATATTATCTACGTTTTGTGAAGGTTTTTTTAATATTACCTAATCTACTTACAACATTGACACAGAATGGAGTCAAATTCATATGGTAATATGAATGTGAATATAATTTAAAGGAATTGAAAATAAGGTTGGTCAGATAACCTATAAAAACATTATTCTATAATAGAAAATATTTTTTGATATATAATGATGCATTAAAAGGGTACCAGTATGTGTTCTCATAAAAATTTATATAGTGAAATCTTAAACATCATGCCAATTGATGTTCCCTGAGAAACATTATCCAACTCATTTTGGAAGTTTTTTGCAGTAATTGATTCAAAATAGATATTTAGGTATTATATCAATGTATAAAGGTGTTACATATATCTTTATCATAGTAGTTTAAAGAATATTTTCACTCAAAAAGAGATAAACATGAGCTAAAGAAGATAGTTGGATCAGATAAAATACTATAAAATCTTTATAAATTACTATCATGTGAAATAAATTAATGTTTACAATTCTTTGATCTGAATGGATCAAGATTTTTTATCAATTAAAATGATTAAAAAGGATCCCATTTTTATGTATATATAGAAAATGGACCTAGAAATCATCATGTTAGGCGAGAAAAATTATATGGATCAAATTAATGTTAAAATATCCATATAAGTGAATATTAAAGAAGCATAAAAAATTGTGTAGAGATATAATAGACGGTAATAACTTTTCCATAGTTCGACATTTACTATGATTGAATAATATGGTTGATAAACCTTGTATGGGTTCTCCCAAATCATATTGAAGAGGGATCTATTTTATGAGGCACATAGTTCTTCATTTTATATTTATATGGGATGTAAAATGATATATAGAGATGTGAAAGATTATTCCGAGTGGGATGCACTAAAAAGAAATATAAAAGAGTATGTTTGTTGATTCTTGGTTTTCTAGAATGTTAAGGCTAAAAGACAGATGTCTAATTAGTGGTTACAATAATTAACCATACCATAATAGAAGTTGGAGAACATCACCCTTGATGTTTTCATCGGACTCCCAAAAATATCTAATGGTTATAATATTGTATGAGTTATTGTTTATCAGTATATGATTCCATAACAATTAATTAATATTATAAATAATTTTCCCTTGATTTGAACGCCAGAATATATATAAAATAATTCGTATATTTTCATACAGTACCAATATCCATTTTATCTGATCAGGATCATAGGTTTACCAAGATGTTCTAGAGAAATCATAAGTATGATCAGGACAAATAGTTATATTTCATTACTACTAACCATCCTCAAGGAGATTGTAAGTCCAAGGGGACCATTCAAACACAAAACGAAGTATTAAGATATTTATCTATGGACTTCAAAGGTGTTTCAGATCAACAAACATAAATTGGTGGAATTTATTTACAGTAACAAATTTCATTAAATAATTATTATAGATCTGTATCAATACCTCTATGATAAGAATTTTGGATGAAACATATGATTGAATGATGTTGGGGAAATAATGATAGAATGAATTTCTATAACTGGGGAGATTGATGAGATGGTAAGATTCATTCAGCCGAAATTAATATTAGATCATATTGGACAAAAAATATATGCTGAAAATCATCAGAATGATATAGAGTGTAATATGGGTGTAAAGTTATGTTTATGAATGTCTCCCTATAAGAGAGTGATGAGATTTAGAGACAATCATAATATAATCAGTAGGTATATCAGTCCTTTGGAAATTCTTGATCATATCTGGATAGTATGATATCGATTGGGGATTCTACCGAATCTCTCTCCTGTTCATGATCTATTCCTTGTATCTATCATGAAGAAGTAAATACCTGATCATTCAAATATTATAAACTCATAGGTTGTATAACTGAAAAAATATCATTCATATTATAAACAACAAATAGAGATTATGGACCATTTATATAATTTTCTATGAAACAAGAACAATCACTTGGTTATTGTTTTGTGTCAGAACCATCAATTTGAGGATGCTATGTGGGAAATTGTGGAATTTATGTGGTAGAGTAAAGCACGCCTGTCGTAGGGCATGGAAAAATAATTATTTCCTAAGTTAAAATGTAGTAATGTGGTTGACCTAGGATGCCTTCCGAAGAGGAGTGCACACAAAATGGGTTGTCACATTAAAACGGGGGTAAAAATGTTGTGCTTTTGAAATGAAATTTGAAATTAAAATGATTGAAAAACTATGAAATTTAAAGGGTGATTAGGTCATGTTCGGTTTCCTAATTATAATGCTATCCTTTTTCAATTTAATTCAAACCTCTTCTTCTTAGTTGATTAATATGAGTTTCCACAATCGATTCCTCTCACTTACTTGGTGAAATTATTATTGTGAAAGAAAACCTTACCAAGATCATGATTTTGTCAACTCTCCTTCCATGTGTAAAATAGATGTATTGAATGTCCTTAATTGAAATGGGAAATACCAGATCAGGTTTGTTTATCCCAAACAACCAAGAACACTCAATACACCATTTACATGTACTGACGATCGTCGAGTACTTCACCACTAATTCATGTTTTATTCCATCCTATGTAAACCAAAAATTAGTGGAGGGAGATTATGATTTATTTAACAAGGTAAAAATAAATAACGGAATTAATCTTCAAGAAATATCGCACTTGATTATAAAATTTTCTATAATAAATTGAAAACAACATTGAAGAAGAAAGAAATTTATTCAATTACGTCCAAGAACTCAAGCATTACAATGTAGAAAACCAACTCTTCCCCAATCACTCCAAATGTTTACCCCACCAATGTTAGGGTAATCAAGTTGAATGGGGAAGAATAAGGCATTACAAAACTATAAAAATTAAATGAAATAAAAGAGAATGATGAAAACTTCTGCTTCTTGGTGTCCTGAAAGGAATGGGGTGGAGAATGGGATGATCTGAGAGGGTGGAGCTCTCCTCCTATTATAGGCATAATTTTTCCTCCGAATAATGACGAATTGTATCCCCATTAAATGACACATTCACGTGTGGATCCCTTCTTCAATGTTGTTCATAATTACCCTGTCCGTCTCCCCTGAAAATCCCAGCGGATTTGGACATAGATTCTGAGAGTTATGGTCGTTTTACTCTGAGAATTAATTCTGTCCAGTCAGACTCTCCAAAACGAAATCTTCCTGATTAGGGTGATTTAATGACACCAGAAACGGCCATTTCACGCGTCCCATCCTTATTTAATTATGATAAAAAACCCATTGAGCATCCAGCCACCAAATATCACAACATTTGGGCCCATAATGGATGAGTTATGGATCCCACACCAAAACTAGGAAGAACTGAAAACAATTTTCTTTCTCCCACTTGTGAGCTTCTTTTGAGCTTCCATATGGCCGTTTCAGCTTTTATTCCAAAAAATATTAAATTAAGCCCTGGCTGTTCAAAATCTGGAAAAGAAATAATTTCGCAATTTGGATCATTTTAGATAATGTTACGGCCAAAATACAGAAATAATTTAAAACTGTTAAAAATCCAAAATGGCCAATTTTTACTATTCAGCTCAAAATAACACCATTATCATAAAAATGAAACAATTCATCTTAGAGGAACACTTTTATGGGTTTAAAATAATGATATTCAATATTAATTAATTGAAAATATTTTCTCTATCATTTCCCCCACACTTTTCACTTTGAATCCTAGACAAGTAAAAATCAAATCAAATCAAATCCAAAACACATATCAATGAGATCAAATCAATTCCAAGAAACAAAAATATATCATGCCTCATCAAAAACAGTTATTTCAAGTTCTCCATTTAACATTTTAATATATTTCCACTCCATTTCTTATCCAATGCACACAAAACACCTACCTCACATGAATTTTCTCTCATCTCATAAATGTTAATGTTGAACACGGGTTTTTCTCATCCAAACTCACACAAGAGTCACCATAGGCATGATAAATTCATTCTTCTCCACCCGATGTGAGCTAAGAACATGTGTTTCTAATGAAGAATTTTCTGGGTTGTTCTGTGGCTTTCTGTTAGTAGGATTTAGATGTTAAACATTCTGAGGCCGAAAAGGGAGGGATTGGCTCTTTTTGAAGAAAAATTGCAAGATTCTAATTTATTACTCAAGTATGGTCTCCTTGACATCCCCATTGTAGAAAATAGGCTCCATCAACATTCAATCAGCTCAGCAGCAATAATTTCAATCATTTCAAACATGATTTTTTGTGAAATCTCCAGATAGGCACAACATTCTTTTTTTACATTGGAAGCTCCAGAATGGAACAGGTTCTCTTATCATAAAAGCTCCAGAAAAGGAACAACTTTCAATATAATAATTTTTCACCATCACACACATCTCATACACAATTTATTTTCCACCCAATGTATCACCAAATTAGTTAGTACACCACATGACATCTTTCCCCACACTTATGTTGAACAAGATCATGCAATTTTACTTCAAGATCAGGTAGGATAAGGAAAATTGGCTTTTAATGTGGATAACCTAATAGGATATTCATGGCTACTAGGGGATAAAATGAAGGTTAAATGTAAAGGTGGCCCTTAATGAAAAGGATTATTTTGAAATGGGGGATTCAAACTAAACAAATGCCTCAATCATTTAAAACACACGTACCCCAAACCCTCAAGTTTAGAAAGGAATAAATCAAATTCTGGTTAAATAAAACATGGTCTAGTTCCCTCAAGAAATGAGGTGAATGAAAAGAATATGACAAAAATGGTTTAAATTCCACAAATGAAACTGATTTCAATGATATAGACAATGAAATATGGCATGATATTCCAAAATCAGGTTACTTTTCATGAAATTCCATAAGATTAGAACTTGAAAAAAATTCATTTTCAGCATTCATTTATGCTCGGTTTCATGAAATAGATTGGATCACTCATTGAAATGGGTTTCAAAAATGGAAATTATAATCATTTCATCTCAAAACTTTTAGAAACACACCCAAAATTGAAAAATAAACACACAAAAATTTGAAAACACACAATTTTTTTAATTTTTTTATTTTTTTTAAAATAAAACACAAATTGAAACTCCTAAACTACCAAGGTTCCTTCCCCCACACTTAAATGATGAATTTTCCTCAGTGAATTCAAATTTATTTAACAAGTAGAAATATTTTTGGTTGATTCACAACAAACAAGTAAGAATAAATGAGAGGTACAACCTGGCTTATTTGCAGTGCAACATTGAGTTAAGCTTCAATGTGTTGTACTCCGAATCCCTACAAAAGAAAACATAAGATATTTATTGAAAGAAATGAAAATAGAAATAGGATGAGAATAGAAGGATAAAACATGGTTTAATCCCCCAAGTGGGCCCTGGGTTTTGACAGCCTCCAGAGGGGAAGTTGTAATTGGTTATCCCCAATCTGATGGTGGGTGAAGTTTCTTTCTCATGAACTAACAAAATCATTTCTTTCTAGGATGAACTTCTTCCTTTTTCTTGAGGGTTACATCGATTAAATTCACCATGTCCACCCTCTTTGTAATGAGATACAACATGCATGGTGGGGTTAGGACAATGAATGAGTACTCCTCTTTCATGGGTTTCGCATGAACAATATCTTCTTTATTTTCCAGTGGTTGCTGAAGGTATGATACATCTGGGGAAAAATGAAATGCAATGTCAGAGTTTAATTCTATTTGAAAAAAATTAAATCATGAAGAATCGATATCAAATTCCTCCCTTTAAAAGTAAGTAGCTTGTATCACATTTTCCTCCAGAAATTCCACATTAATATTCCCATGTACTTCTCCCATTGAATGTTAAATTGGTTTGGGGAGCTCTAGATGTTCCTCCATGGATGAATATTATTTTTCATAATCTTCTCTAAGGAAATACATGTATTTGCTGAATCTAAAGAAATAAAATAAGGGGAGGTAATACTCAATTTTGTTTCAATAAAATCAAAATATAATTAGTTTATGAAATGATAAACTCCTTGAGCTTGTTTGGACTCAATTTATTCATCAATGGGAGGTGCCTCTTGGAGTTGAAAATCCTTAGGTAGAGGTAGGTAGTCAGACTCCTCTATCTTCTCATCAAATTCCACTGCTAGGTTGGTATCTTCCTTCAATTTTGCTAAATCATCTACATTATTAGGAATATTTGGATCAAAAAGTTCCTCACACTCATTCCAGAAGATATCCGGATCTTTTTTATCTCCCATATGCATTTAAATTGCTAAATCTTCTTCATCAATCTCCTCCAACATTGATTGAGCTAGGCTTAATGGATCTTATTTTAATTTCATCAAGGCTGCCATGGGTTCTTCAACTTGACGGATTTGTGGGGATACTTCTTACATCAATTTTTCTGGTTTTGGTTCTTGTTCAGTCTCCATTTGTTGATCCTGCGATGCATATACATGTTCTGTAATCCACTGTATTGAGGTCTCTAGGTTTTGAAGGGTTTGAGTAATTCGTTGAAATTGGGATTCAATATCCTTGTGAACATCCTCTTCATGGTGTTTTACTTTGATTATTTCTTGATAAAATTCCGCAAAATACTCCTGAGGCTAAATTAATTCTCTTTCCAAACCCTCCTACACTGGGTATTCGAGGTTCTCTTTAAGGTTTTCAATAAGATCCTTCAATGCATCCCCTGCGATGATTTGGATTCGAGCTCCTCGAATTTGTTTAGACAATAAAGAAACTGGATACTCTATAGACCAAGGTGATTCAATAATTGGTTCTCGCAATGGAGAGTAATTGTTCCATGAATTAAAAAAATAATCAATTGAAAACAACATGGCAAAATAATTTTTTTTAATTTTTTTAAAATTGAAAAAGTAAAATATTTACAATTAGTTTGTGGCACAACCTCCCTAGAAACGACGCTAAGTTTGACGCATGCCTGTCGTAGGGTGTGGCAAACCAATTATTTCCTAAGTTAAAATATAATAATTTGGTTGACCTAGGATGTCTCCCGAAGAGGAGTTCACACAAAATGTGTTGTCACTTTAAAACAGGGGTAAAAATGTTGTGCTTTTGAAATGAAATTTGAAATTAAAATGATTGAAAAACTATGAAATTAAAATGGTGATTAAGTCGGGGTTGGTTTCCTAATTATAATTATATCCTTGTTCAATTTAATTCAAACCTCTTCTTCTTAGTTGTTTAAAGTGAGTTACCACAATCGTTTCCTCTCACTTGGTGAAATTATTATTGTGAAAAATAACCTTACCAAGATCTTGGTTTGGTCAACTCTCCTTCCATATGTAAAATAGTTGTATTGAATATCCTTAATTGAAATGGGTAATACCTGATCATGTTTTTTTTATCCCAAACAATCAAGAACATTCACTACACCTTTTACACGCACTGACGATCGTCGAGTACTTCAACACTAATTCATGGTTTATTGCATCGTATATAAACCAGAAATTAGTGGAGGGAGATTATGATTATTTTACCAATGAAAAAATAAATAACGGAATTAATATTCGATAATGATAGCACGTGATTATAAAATCTGCTATAAGAAATTTAAAACAACTTTGAAGAAGAAAAAAAATTTATTCAATTGTGTCCAAGAACTCAAGCATTACAATGTAGAAAACCAACTCTTCACCAATCACTCCAAATGTTTTCCCCACAATTGTAAAAGTAATATAGTTGGATGGGAAACAAGAAGGCATTACAAAAATATGAAAAAGAAAAGAAATAAAAGAGAAATCTGAAAAGTTCTCCTTCTCGGTGTCCTGGAAGAAATGGGGTGGAGAATGGGATGATTTGAGAGGGTGGAGCTCTCCTCATTTTATAGGCCGAATTTTCCCCAGAATGTTAATGCGTTGTATCCCCATTAACTAACATATTCACGCTTTATCACTTATTCAATGTTGTTTATAATTACCTTTTCCATGTCACCTCAAAATCTCATCGTATTTGGACATGTATTCTGAGAGTTATGGTCATTTTACTCTGAGCATTTATTTTGTCCAGTCAGACTCTCCAAAAAAGCAATCCTCCGGACTAGAGTGATTTAATGACCTCATAAAAGGAAAATTCACATGACTCTTCCTTAATTAATGATGCTCAAAATATCCTTGAATGTCCAGCCACCGAATATGATTACATTTGGGTCCACCATGGATGAGTTATGGATCCCACACCAAAACTAGGAAGAACTGAAAATATTTTTCCTTCTCCCACTTGTGAGCTTTTTTTGAGCTTCCATATGGCCAATTCATGTTTTAGTCCAAAAATAGTAAATGAATACCTGGATGTTCATAATCATTTAGAGAACGAATTTCTCAATTTGTATAAGTTTATATAATGTTACAGCCAAAATACTGAAATAATTTAAAACTGTTAAAAATCCAAAATGGCCAATTTTTACTATTCAGCTCAAAATAACACCATTATCATAAAAATGAAACAATTCAACATAGAGAAACACTTTTGTGGGACTAAAAAAATTATATTAAATATAAATTAATTGAAAATATTTTTTCTATCAATTCTCTCACACTTAGCACTTGGACTCCTGGACAAGTAAAAATCATATCAAATCAAATCCAAAACACATATCAATGAGATCAAATCAATTCCAAGAAACAAAAAGATATAATGACTCATCAAAAACTATTATTTCATGTTCTAAATTTTAGATTTTAATATATTTCCACTTAATTTCTTATCCCATACACACAAAACACCTACCTCACATAAATTTTCTCTCATCTCACAAATGTAATGGCTGAACACGAGTTTTCTTATCCAAACTCACACAAGAGTCACAATAGGATTGATAAATTCCTACATCTCCACCCGATGTGATTCAATGATATGTGTTTCTCGTGAGGGCTTTTGAGGGTTGTTATGTGGCTTCCGGTTGGTAGGATTTAGATGTTAAACATTCCGAGGCCAAAAAAGGATTGCTTGGCTCTTTTTGAAGCAAAATTACAAGATTCTAATTTTTCCTCAAGTATGGTCTCCTTAAATTCCCCTTTGTAGAAAAAAGGATCCATCAACATTCAATCAGATCAAGAGAAAAAATTTCAATCCATTCAAACATCATTTTTCTGGAACGCTAGAGATAGGCACAACTTTATTTTTTTACATTGGGAGCTCCAGACATGCACAATTTCTCTTATCATAAAAGCTCTAGAAAAGGCTCAACTTTCAACAAAATAATTTTTCAGCATCACACAAATGTCTTCCACAATTTATTTTCCACCCAAAGTATCACAAAATGAGGTAGTACACCACGTGACATCTTTCCCCACACTTAAGTTCAACTAGATCATGCAATTTTTCTTCAAGAGTAGGTTGGGTAGGGAAAATTGGCTTATAAAGTGGCTAACCTAATAGGATATTCATTGCTATTAGGGGATAAAATGAAGGATAAATGTAAAGGTGGGTCAAAATGAAAATGATTATTTTGAAAAGGGGGCTCCAAACCAAATAAATTCCTCAATCATTTAAAACACGCGTACCCCAAACCCTCACGTTTTGAAAGGAATAATTCAAATTCTGGTTAAAGTAAGCATGGTCTGGTTCTCTTAAGAAATGAGGTGAATGAAAAGAATATGAAAAAAATGGTTTAGAATCCTCACAGGAAAGTGATTTCAATGATATAGACAGTGAAATATGGAATGAGATTCAAAAATCAGTGTAGTTTTCATTAAATTCCAAAAGATTTGATCTTGAAACAATGTCATTTTCAGCATTCATTTAAGCACTGTTTCATGGAATAGATTGGTTCACTCATTGACATGGGTTTCAAAAATGGAAATGATAATCATTTCCTGTCAAAAGTTTCAGAAACACATCAAAAATTGAAAAATAAATGCACAAAAATTTGAAAACAGACAATTTTTTTTATTTTTTTATTTTTTATTGAAAATCTAACACAAAATGAAAATCCGAAATTACCAAGGTCCCCTCCCCCACACATAAATGATGATGTTTCCTCATTGAATTCAAAATTATTTAACATGTAAGAGTATTTTTGATTGATTCACAACAAACAAGTAAGATTAAGGAGAGGTACAACCGGTCTTATTTGCAGTGCAACATTGAGTTAAGCTCCAAAGTGTTGTACTCTAAAGCCCTACAAAAGAAAACATAAGATATTTATTGAAGGAAATGAAAATAGTAATAGGATGGGAATAGAAGGATAAAACATGGTTTAATCCCCCAAGTTGGCCCTGGGTTTTGACTACCTCCAGAGGGGCAGTTGTAATTGGTTGTCCCCAATCTAATGGTGGGTGAAGTTACTTGCTCATGAACCAACAAAAAAATTTCTTTCCAGGATGAACATCTTCCTTTTTCTTGAGGGTTACATCGATTAAATGCACTAAGTCCACCATCTTTGTAATGAGATACAACATGCATGGTGGGGTTAGGACAATGAATGAGTCCTCCTCTTTCAAGGGTTCCACATGAACAACATTTTTTTGTTTTCTAGTGGTTGCTGAAGGTATGATACATCTGTGGAAAAATCAAAGGCAATGTCAGAGTTTAATTCTATTTGAAAAAAATTAAAGCATGAAGAATCGATATCAAATTCTTCCCTTCCAATGTAAGTATCTTGTATCTAATTTTCCTCCAGAAATTCCACATTGATATTCTCATGTACTTTCCCCATTGAATGTTCAACAGGTTTGGGGAGCTCTAGATGTTCCTCCATGGATGAATATTCTTTTTCATCGTCTTCCTCCAAGGAAATACATGTGTAGGATGAATCTTAAGAATTAAAAGAAGGGTAGGAAATACTCAATTTAGTTTCAAAAATATTAAAACATAATGAGTTTTTGAAAAGATTAACTCCCTGAGCTTGTTTGGACTCAATTTCTTCTTCAATGGGAGGTGCCTCTTGGAGTTGAAAATCCCTATATAGAGGTAGGTAGTCAAACCCATCTATCTTCTCTTCAAATTCCACTTCTTGTTTGGTATCTTCCTTCAATTTTGCTGAATCATCTACATTAATAATAATATTTGGATCAAGAAGTTCCTCACACTCATTCCAGAAGTTATCCAGATCTTTTTTATCTCCCTTATCCAATTCAATTTCTAAATCTTCTTCATCAATCTCCTCCAACATTGATTGAGCTGGGATCAATGGATCTTCATTAAATTTCATCAAGGCTTCCATGGGTTCATCAATTTGATGTATTTGTGGGGATACTTCTTCCATCAATTTTTCTTGTTCTAGTTCTTGTTCGGGCTCCATTTGTTGATCCTGGGATGCATGTACTTGTTCTGCAATCCACTGTATTGAGGTATCTAGGTTTTGAACGGTTTGACTAATTCATTCAAATTATGATTCAATATCCTTGTGAACTTCTTCTTCTTAGTGTTTTACTTTGATTATTTCTTGGTAAAATTCCACAAAATACTCCTGATGTTCAATTAATTCTCTTGCCAAACCCTCCAACACTGGGTATTTGAGGTTCTCTTTAATGTTTTCAATAAGATCCTTGAATTCATCCTCTGTGATGATTTGGATTCGAGCTTCTAGAATTTGTTTAGCCAAGAAAGAAACCTTATATTCTATAGACCAAGGTGGTTTAATAATTGGTTCTCGCTATGGTGGGTAATTGTTCCATGAATTAATGAAATAATAAATTGAAAACAATATTGAAAAAGATTTTTTTTATTTTTTTTAAATTGAAAAGATCAAATATTTACAATTAGTTTGTGTCTCTACCTCCCCAGAAACGGAACCATGTTTGATGCACACCTGTTGTAGGGCATGGAAAAACAATTATTTCCTAAGTTAATATTTAGTAATTTTGTTGACCTAGGATTTCTCCCAATGATGAGTGCACACAAAACGGGTTGTCACTTTAAAAAGAGGGTAAAAATGTTTAGCTTTTGAAATGAAATTTGAAATTAAAATGATTGAAAAAATAGGAAATTAAAAGGGTGATTAAGTCAGGTTCGGTTTCCTAATTATAATGATATCCTTGTTAAATTTATTTCAAACCTCTTCTTCTTAGTTGATTAAAATGTGTTTCCAAAATAGTTTCCTCTCACTTCCTTGGTGAAATTATTATTGGGAAAGAAAACCTTACCAAGGTCATGGTTTGGTCGACTCTCCTTCCTTGTGTAAAATAGTTGTATTGAATATCCTTAATTTAAATGGGAAATCCCCGATCGGTTTTTGTTTATCCCAAACAATCATGAACGTTCACTACACCTTTTACAAGTACTGACGATTGTCGAGTACTTCACCACTAATTCCTGGTTTATTCCATCGTATATAAACCAGAAATTAGTGGAGGGAGATTATGATTATCTTACCAAGGAAAAAATAAATAACAGAATTAATATTCAAGAACTATCGCACTTTATTATAAAATCCTCTATAAGATATTGAAAAAAACTTTGAAGAAGAAAGAAATTTATTCAATTGCGTCGAAGAACTCAAGCATTACAATGTAGAAAACCAACTCTTCCCCAATCACTCCAAAAGTTTACCCCACCATGGTAAGAGTAATCAAGTTGAATGGGGAAGATGAAGGCATTAAAAAACTATGAAAAAAAGAAATAAAAGAGAAATCTGAAAAGGTTTCCTTCTTGGTGTCCTGGAAGGAATGGGGTGGAGAATGTGATGATTTGAGAGGGTAGATCTCTCCTCATTTTATAGGTAGAATTTTTCCCCCAAATGATGATGCACTGTATCCTAATTAAATGACAGCCTCTCGCATTGATCTGTTATTTAATGTTGTTCATAATTACCTTATCTGTGTCCTATCAAAATCTCAGTGGATTTGGACATGTATTCCGAGTGTTATGGTCATTTTACTATGAGCATTTATTCTGTCCAGTCAGACTATCCAAAACGCAATCCTCTTGATGAGGGTGATTTAATGACCTCATAAACGTCAATTCATGTGGCCCTTCCTTTATGAATGATGCTAGAAAACTCCTTGAGCATCCACCCACCGAATATCACAACATTTGGGCCCTCCATGGATGAGTTATGGATCCCACACCAAAACTATGAAGAACTGCAAACAGTTTTCTTTCTCCAACTTGTGAGCTTCTTGGGAGCTTCGGTATTGCCGATTCAAATTTTAGTCCAAAAATAGTAAATTAAGCCCTGCATGTTCAGAATCAGGGAAAAAAGAATTTAGCAATTTGGATCAGTGTAGATATTGTTATGGACAAAATAAATAAATAATTTAAAACTGTTAGAAATCCAAAATGGGCAATTTTTACTATTCAGCTCAAAATAACACAATTATCATAAAAATGAAACAATTCATCTTAGAGGAACACTTTTGTGGGTTTAAAACAATTATATTAAATATAAATTAATTGAAAATATTTTCTCTATCAATTCCCCCACACTTAGCACTTGGACTCCTGGACAAGTAAAAATCAGATCAAATCAAATTCAAAACACATATTAATGAGATCAAATCAATTCCATGAAAAAAAAGATATCATGCCTCATCAAAAACCGTTATTTTAACTTCTCCATTTATGATTTTAATATATTTCCACTTCATTTATTGTCCCATCCACACAAAACACCTACCTCACATGAATTTTATCTCATCTCACAAATGTAAAAGCTGAACACGACTTTTCTCATCCAAACTCACACAAGAATCAACATAGGCTTGATAAATTCCCACTTCTCCACCTGATGTGAGTCAAGTACATGTGTTTCTCATGTGGACTTTTCATGGTTGTTCTGTGGCTTTTAGTTGGTAGGATTTAGATGTTAAACATTCTGTGGCCGAAAAAGGACGGCTTGGCTCTTTTTGAATAAAAATTACAAGATTCTAATTTTTACTCAAGTATGGTCTCCTTCACTTCCCCTATGTAGAAAATAGGCTCCATCAACATTCAATCAGCTTAGCAGAAAAAATTTCAATCCTTTCTAAAATGATTTTTCTTGAAATCTCCAGATAGTCACAACTTTCTTTTTTTACATTGGAGGCTCAAAAAGGCACGACTTCTCTTATCATAAAAGCTCCAAAAACGGCACAACATTTAATAGAATTATTTTTCAGCATCACACACATCTTTTCCACAATTTATTTTCCACCCAATGAATCACCAAATGTAGTAGTACACCACTTGACATCTTCCCCACACTTAAGTTCATCTAGATCATGCAATTTTACCTCAGGAGCATGTATGATAGTGAAAAATGGCTTGTAATGTGGCTAACCTAATAGGCAATTCATGGCTACTAGGGGCTACAATGAAGGATAAATGTAAAGGTGGGCCATAATGAAAAGTATTATTTTGAAAAGGAGGCTTCAAACCAAATAAATGCCTCAATAATTTAAAACACATGTACCCCAAACCCTCAAGTTTTGAATGAAATAAATCAAATGCCGGTTAAAGAAGGAATGGTCTTGTTCTCTCATGAAATGAGGTGAATGAAAATAATATGACAAAAATGGTTTAGAAGCCTCACAGAAAATTGATTTCAATGATATAGAAAGTAAAATATGCCATGAGATTTAAAAATCAGTGTACTTTTCATGAAATTCCAAAAGATTTGAACTTGAAAAAAAGTCATTTTCATTATTCATTTAAGCTCGGTTTCATGAAATAGATTGGTTCACTCATTGAAATGGGTTTCAAAAATGGAAATGATAATCATTTCATCTCAAAAGTTTCTGAAACACACCCAAAATTGAAAAATAAACACACAAAAATTTGAAAACACACAATTTTTTTTAATTTTTTTAATTTTTTTTTTTGAAAATCAAACCAAAAAAGTGAAAATCTTATACTACCAAGGTTACCTCCACCACACTTAAATGATGCAGTCTCCTCAGTGAATTCAAATGTATTTAACATGTAAGAAGATTTTTTATTGATTCACAACAGAAAAGTAAGAATAAAGGAGAGGTAAAACCTGGCTTATTTGCAGTGCAACATTGAGTTAATCTCCAAATTTTTGTACTCTGAATCCCTAGAAAAGAAAACATAAGATATTTTTTGAATGAAATGAAAATAGAAATAGTATGATAATAGAAGGATAAAACAAGGTTTAATTCCCCACGTGTGCCCAAGGTTTTGACTGCCTCCAGAGGGGCAGTTGTAATTAGTTATCCCCAATCTGATGGTGGGTGAAGTTTCTTGCTTATGAACCAACAAAAACTTTTCCTTCTAGGATGAACTTCTTCCTTTTTCTTGAGGGCTCCATTGATAAAATTCAAAAATTACACCCACTTTTTAATGAGATACAACATGTATGGTGGGGTTAGGACAATGAATGAGTCCTCCTCTTTCAAGGGTTCCGCATGAACAACATCTTCTTTATTTTCAAGTGGTTGCTTAAGGTATGATACATCTGTGGAAAAATCAAATGCAATGTTAGAGTTGAATTCTATTTGAAAAAAATTAAAGCATGAAGAATCGATATCAAATTCATCCCTTTCAAAGTAAGTATCTTTTATCTAATTTTCCTCCAGAAATTGCACATTGATATTATCATGTACTTCCCCCATTGAATGTTCAATAGGTTTTGGGAGCTCTAGATGTTCCTCCATGGATAAATATTCTTTTTCATCGTATTCCTCCAAGGAAATACATTTTTGGCTGAATCTGAAGAATTAAAAGAAGGGGAGGAAATACTCAATTTAGTTTCAACAAAATCAAAAGATAACGAGTTATTGAAAAGATTAACTCCCTGAGCTTGTTTGGACTTAATTTCTTCTTCAATGGGAGGTGCCTCTTGGTGTTTAATTTCCCTAGATAGAGGTAGGTAGTCAGACTCATCTATCTTCTCATCAAATTCCACTGCTTGGTTGGTATCTTCCTTTAATTTTGCTGAATCATCTACATTATTAGGAATATTTGGATCAAGATGTTCCTCACACTCATTCCAGAAGTTATCCTGATCTTTTTTATCTCCCATATGCATTTCAATTGCTAAATATTCTTCATCAATCTCCTCTAACATTGATTGAGCTCGGCTCAATGGATCTTCTTTTTATTTTATCAAGGCTTCGATGGGTTCTTCAACATGAAGGATTTGTGGGGCTACTTCTGCCATCAATTTTTCTGGTTCTGGTTCTTGTTCGGCCTCCATTTGTTGATACTGGGATGCATGTAATTTTTCCTCAATCCACGGTATCGATGTCTCTAGGTTTTGGATGGTTTGACTAATTCATTCAAATTGGGATTCAATATCCGTATGATCTTCTTCTTTTTGGTGTTTAACATTGATTATTTCTTGATACAATTCCACAAAATACTCCTGATGTTCAATTAATTCTCTTCCCAAACACTCCAACACTGGGTATTCGAGGTTCTCTTTAAGGTTTTCAATAAGATCCTTGAATTCATCCTCTATGAAGATTTCGATTCGAGCTCCTCGAATTTGTTTATCCAAGAATGGAACTTTATACTCTATAGACCAAGGAGATTCAATAATTGGGTCTCGCAATGGTGGGTAATTGTTCAATGAATTATATAAATAACCGTTTAAAAAACATTGAAAAAGATTTTTTTTAATTTTTTTAAAATTGAAAAAGTTAAATATTTACAATTAGTTTGTGGCACTACCTCCCCGGAAACGATGCCACATTTGACGCACGCTTGTCGTAGGGTGTGGAAAAATAAGTATTTCCTAAGTTAAAATGTTGTAATGTGTTTGACCTAGGATTTCCCCTGAATAGAGTTCACAAAAAACAGGTTGTCACTTTAAAACGGGGGTAAAAATGTTTTGCTTTTGAAATGAAAGTTGAAATTAAAATGATTGAAAAAACTATGAAATTAAACGTGTAATTAGGTCGGGGTCGGTTTCCTAATTATAATTCTATCCTTGTTCAATTAAATTCAATCCTCTTCTTCTTAGTTTATTAAAGTGAGTTTCCACAATCGTTTCCACTACTGGAAATGCAGGATTTCCCAATGGTTTAGAACTGTTGGGAAAGGCTACAGAACTGTTGGTATATGTTATACCAACGGTTCTACAAATCATAGGGAAGTAATCCATTGGGAAAAGTTTTTCCCAGTGGTTTACAGTGAACCATTGGGATAGGGTGCTGAAAAATTACCCTATCCCAATGGTTCTTGAAAACCGTTGGGATGCAGTGCACAAAATTATCATGTTTTTCCCAACAGTTTCGAAAACCATTGGGAAACCCCCAATATATCCTTTTTCCCAACGGTTCTATGAATCGTTGGTAAAACAAGACCTACACATTCTATTCCAATGGTTTTGAACCGTTGGCATAGCCTCTGCTGGGAAAATTGCACAGCAGCTCTTCAATTTACCCAGCAGCTCTCCAATTTGACCATCGGCTCTCCAATTTCCCCACCAGGTCTCATTTTGTGGGTTCCCTAACATTTTCAATCGAATTATTGTACCCGTAATAAACTGACACATACATATACAATTATTGTACCTGCAATAATCAACTAACAATTACATATAGAGAACAAATTCATACACATTTAACATATAATGGTGGAACTATACACATCCATAATTAAATTAGAATTCATAACGTAATTATAAACATACATAATTCATTTATAATTCAATTTAAAATTTAGATGACAATTATATGTGGAATTCGGAAGTCAATTCATAATTTGATCGGTTTTTTGTATACCATATATTTTTACATGAAATAATGTCCATTTTAATCATAATACATACACCTAGAGAGCTACTGGCCACACCATTCCTCGGATTGAGGCGTGGTTGACTCGTACACATCACATATGACCCAAGGATCGTTGTGCTAATGTATCGACACAATCCAAATGAGTTTGGTCAGTTTTCCGTATGCCAGTTGATGTTTTTCAATTAAAATGACGTACTTTTGAAACAAAAGGCAGAAAATTTGAGTGGTTCCGGCCACACCGTGCCTCGGATTGAAGCGGCGTTGACTCGTACACGTCACATATGCCCAATGGATCGTTCTCCTAATGTTTCAATGGAAACCGAATGTTTTTGGTCGGTTTTCCGTATGTACTTAAATTGTTGTCCATTTTAAGAAAAAGAGAGCCACTTAGAGTTATTCCAGCCACACTGTGCATTAGATTAAGGCGGGGTTGACTCGAACACGTCACATATGACCCATGGATTGTTATGCTAAAGTATTGACACAATCCGAATGTGTTTGGCCAATTTTCCGTATGCCAGTTGATGTTTTTCACTTTAAATTACGACCTTTTGAAACAAAAGACAGACACATTGAGTGGTGGCGGCCACACTATGCCCTGGATTGAGGCGGGGTTGACTCGTACACGTCACATATGACCCATGGATCGTTGTGCTAATGTATCGACACAATCTGAATGCGTTTGGTCAGTTTTCCGTATGCCAGTTGATGTTTTTCAATTAAAATGACGTACTTTTGAAACAAAAGGAAGACACTTTGAGTGGTGCAGGCCACACCGCGTCTCGGATTGAGGCGGCGTAGACTCTTACACGTCACATATGACCCATGGATCATTCTTCTAAAGTTTCAAGGGAAACCGAATCTGTTTGGTCGGTTTTTGTATGTAATTAAATTGTTGTCCATTTGATGCAAAAGATAGGCACTATGAGTAGTGGCGGCGACTCCGTGCCTCAGATTCTGGCAGGGTTGACTCGTACATGTCATATATGACCTATGGATCGTTGTGCTAATGTATCTACACAATCCGAATGCCTTTGGTCGGTTTTCCGTATGCCAGTTGATGTATTTCACTTCAAATTATGTCCTTTTGAAATAGAAGATAGACACTTTGAGTGGTGGCGGCCACACCGCGCCTTGTATTGAAGAACGGTGGACTCTTACATGTCACATATGAACCATGGATCGTTGTGCTAACGTATTGACACAATCTGAATGTGTTTGGTCGGCTTTCCGTATTCCAGTTGATGTTTTTCAATTAAAATGGTGTACTTTTGAAACAAAAGGAAGAAACTTTTAGTAGTTCCGGCCACACCATGCCTCAGATTGAGGCGGCGTTGACTCGTACACGTCGCATATGACCCATGGATCGTTCTCCTAAATTTTAAATGGAAACCGAATGCGTTTGGTCGATTTTCCGTATGTACATAAATTGTTGTCCATTTTAAGAAAAAGAAATCCACTTAGAGTGATTCCGGCCACACCGTGCCTCAGATTAAGGTGGGGTTGACTCTTACACGTCACATATGACCCATGGATCGTTGTTCTAAAGTATCGACACAATCCTAATGCGTTTGGTTGGTTTTCTGTATGCCAGTTGATGTTTTTCACTTCAAATGACGACCTTTTGAATCAAAAGACAGACACTTTGAGTGGTGGCGGCCACACCGCACCTCTGATTGAGGCGGGGTTGACTCGTACACATCACATATAACCCATGGATCATTGTGCTAATGTATCGACACAATCCGAATGCGTTTGGTCAGTTTTTCGTATGCCAGTTGATGTTTTTCAATTAAAATGACGTACTTTTGAAACAAAAGGCAGACACTCTTTGTGGTGCTGGCCACACCGCACCTCTGATTGGGGCGGAATTGACTCGTACATGTCACATATGACCCATGGATATTTCTCCTAACGTTTCAATGGAAACCGAATTCATTTGGTTGGTTTTCCGTCTGTACTGAAAGTTTTGTCCATTTTAAGCAAAAGAAAGACACTTTGAGTGGTGTTGGCCACACCACGCCTCGGATTGAGGCGGGGTTGACTCGTACATGTCACATATGACCCATGGATTGCTATACTAAAGTATCAACACAATATGAGTTCTTTTGGTTGGTTTTCCATATGCTAGTTGATGTATTTCACTTCAAATTATGTCCTTTTGAAACAGAAGACATACACTTTGAGTGGTGGCGGCCACACTGCGCCTCGGATTGAGTCGGGGTTGACTCATACACGTCACATATGACCCATGGATTGTTGTTCTAATGTATCGACACAATCCTAATGCGTTTGGTCGGCTTTCCGTATGCCAGTTGATGTTTTTCAATTAAAATGACGTACTTTTGAAACAAAAGGCAGACACATTGAGTGGTGTCGGCCACACCGCGCCTCAGATTGAGGCGGAGTTGACTCGTACACGTCACATATGACCCATGGATCGTTCTCCTAATGTTTCAATGGAAACTGAATGCGTTTGGTCAGTTTTCCATATGTACATAAATTGTTCTTCATTTTAAGCAAAAGAGAGCCACTTATAGTGATTCCGGCCACACCGTTCCTCTGATTCAAGCGGGGTTAACTCGTACACATCAAATATGACCCATAGATCATTGTGATAATGTATCAAAACAATACGAATGCGTTTGTTCTGTTTTCGGTATGACAGTTGATGTTTTTCACTTCAAATGACGTCCTTTTGAAACAAAAGACAGACACTTTGAGTGGTGGCGGCCACACTGCGCCATGGATTGAGGGGGGGTTGACTCGTACACGTCACATATGACCCATGGATCGTTGTGCTAATGTATTGACACAATCCGAATGTGTTTGGTCAGTTTTCCGTATGCTAGTTGATGTTTTTCAATTAAAATGACATACTTTTAAAACAAAAGGAAGACACGTTGAGTGGTGTCAGCCACACCGTGCCTCGTATTGAGGCGGCGTTGACTCATACACGTCTCATATGTCCCATGGATCGTTCTCTGAATGTTTCAATGGAAACCAAATTCGTTTGGTCAGTTTTCCGCATGTACTTAAACTATTGTCCATTTTAAGCAAAAGAGAGACACTTAGAGTGATTCCAGCCACACGGTGCCTCAGATTAAGGTGATGTTGACTCGTACACGTCACATATGACCCATGGATCGTTATGCTAAAGTATCGACACAATCTGAATGCATTTGGTCGGTTTTTCATATGCCAGTTGATGTTTTTCACTTCAAATAAAGAACTTTTGAAACAATAGATAGACACTTTCAGTGGTGGCAGGCACACCGTGCCTCCGATTGAGGAGGGGTTGACTCGTACATGTCACATAAGACCCATGGATCGTTTTTCTAATGTATCGACACAATCTGACTGCATTTTGTCGGTTTTCCGTATGCCGGTTGATGTTTTTCAAATAAAATGATGTACTTTTGAAACAAAAGGCAGAAACTTTGAGTGGTGACGGCCACACCGCACGTCGGATTGAGGCGGAATTGACTCATACACGTCACATATGACCCTTGGATCGTTCTCCTAAAGTTATAATGGAAACCAAATGCTTTTGGTCAGTTTTCCGTATGTACATAAATTGTTGTCCATTTTAAGCAAAAGACAGACACTTTGAGTGGTGGCGGCCACACCGTGCCTCGGATTGAGGCGAGGTTGACTCGTACACATTAAATATGACCCATGGATCGTTGTGCTAATGTACAGACACAATCTGAATGTGTTGGGTCAGTTTTCTGTTTGTTAGTTGATGTTTTTCACATCAAATGAAGACCTTTTGAAACAAAAGACAATCACTTTGAGTGGTGGCGGCCACACCACGCCTCGTATTAAGGGGGGGGGTTGACTTGTACATGTCACATATGACCCATGGATCGTTGTGCTAATGTATCGACACAATCTGAATGCGTTTGGTCAGTTTTCCATATGCTAGTTGATTTTTTTCAATTAAAATGACGTACTTTTGAAACAAAAGGCAGTCACTTTGTGTGGTGTCGGTCACACCGTGCCTCGGATTGAGGCGGCATTGACTCTTACACGTCACATATGACCCATGAATCGTTCTCCTAAAGTTTCAATGGAAACCGAATGCGTGTGGTTGGTTTTCCGTATGTACTTAAATTGTTGTCCATTTTAAGCAAAAGACAGAGACTTTGAGTGGTGGCGGCCACACCGAGCCTCGTATTGAGTCGGGGTTGACTTGTACACGTCACATATGAGCCATGTATCGTTTTTCTAAAGTATCGACACAATCTGAATGTGTTTGGTCGGTTTTCCGTATGCTAGTTGATGTATTTCACTTCAAATTATGTCCTTTTGAAACAGAAGACAGACACTTTGAGTGGTGGCGACAACACCGCACCTTAGATTGAGGCGGGGTTTAATCTTACACGTCACATATGACCCATGGATCGTTGTGCTAATGTATCTACATAATCTGAATGATTTTGGTCGGTTTTCTGTATGCCAGTTGATGTTTTTCAATTAAAATGATGTACTTTTGAAACAAAAGGCAGACACTTTGAGTGGTGCTGGCCACACCGCACCTCGGATTGAGGCGTCATTGACTCATACACGTCACATATGACCCATGGATCGTTCTCCTAATGTTTCAATGGAAACCGAATGCGTTTGTTTGGTTTTCCGTATGTACATAAATTGTTGACCATTTTAAGCAAAAGAGAGCCACTTAGAATGATTCCGGTCACACCGTGCCTCAGATTAAGGTGGGGTTGACTCGTACATTTCACATATGACCCATGGATCGTTGTGCTAAAGTCTCGACATAATCCGAATGTGTTTGTTCAGTTTTCCATATGCCAGTTGATGTTTTTCACTTCAAATGACGACCTTTTGAAACAAAAGACAGACACTTTGAGTGGTGGCGGCCACACCACACCTTGAATTGAGGCGGGGTTGACTCGTACACGTCACATATGACCCATGGATCGTTGTGCTAATGTATTGGAACAATCCGAATGTGTTTGGTCGGTTTTCCGTATTTCAGTCGATGTTTTTCAATAAAAATTACATACTTTTGAAACAAAAGGCAGACACTTTGAATGGTGCCGGCCACACCGCGCCTCGGATTGAGGCGGCGTTGACTCATAAACGTCACATATGACCCATGGATTGTTCTCATAATGTTTAAATGGAATCCGAATGAATTTGGTCAGTTTTTCGTATGTACTTAAATTGTTGTCCATTTTAAGCAAATGACAGACACTTTGAGTGGTGGAGGCCACACTTCACCTCAGATTGAGGCGAGGTTGCCTCGTACAAATCAATTATGACCCATGGATCGTTGTACTAAAGTATCGACACAATCCGAATGCATTTGTTCATTTTTCTGAATTCCAGTTGATGTATTTCAAATCAAATTATGTCCTTTTGAAACAGAAGACAGAAACTTTGAGTGGTGGCAGCCACACCACGCCTCGGATTGAGGCAGGGTTGACTCGTACACGTCACATATGACCCATGGATCGTTGTGCTAATGTATCGACACAATCCTAATGCGTCGGTCGGTTTTCGGTATACCAGTTGATGTTTTTCAATTAAAATGACGTACTTTTGAAACAAAAGGTACACACTTTGAGTGGTGTCGGCCACACCGCACCTCGGATTAAGGCGGAGTTGACTTGTACACGTCAAATATGACCCATGGATCATTCTCCTAAAGTTTCAATTGAAACCGAATGCGTTTGGTTAGTTTTCCATATGTACTTAAATTGTTGTCCATTTTAAGAAAAAGAGAGCCACATAGAGTGATTCCAGCCACAACGTGCCTCAGATTTAGGTGGGGTTGACTTGTACACATCACATATGACCTATGAATCGTTGTGATAATGTATCGACACGATCCGAATGCATTTGGTCTGTTTTACGTATGCCAGTTTATGTTTTTCAATTAAAATGACGTCCTTTTGAAACAAAAGATAGACACTTTTAGTGGTGGAGGCCAAACCGCACCTCGGATTGAGGAGGGGTTGACTCTTACGCATCACATATGACCCATGGATCATTTTTCTAATGTATCGACACAATCCAAATGTGTTTGGTCAGTTTTCCGTATGCCAGTTGATGGTTTTCAATTAAAATGACGTACTGTTGAAACAAATAGCAGACACTTTGAGTGGTGTCGGCCACACCACGCCTCGGATTGAGGCTGCGTTGACTCGTACATGTCACATATGACCCATGTATCATTATGCTAATGTATCGACACAATACGAATGCGTTTGGTCGGTTTTCCGTATGTCAGTTGATGTTTTCAATTAAAATGACGTACTTTTGAAACAAAAGGCAGCCACTTTGAGTGGTTCCGGCCACACCGCGTCTCTAATTAAGGTGGGGTTGACTCGTACATGTCACATATGACCAGTGGATCGTTCTCCTAATGTTTCAATGGAAACCGAATGCATTTGGTCAGTTTTCCGTATGTACTTAAATTGTTGTCCATTTTAAGCAAAAGAGAGCCACTTAGAGTGATTCCAGCCACACCGTGCCACATATTATGGTAGGATTGACTTGTACACGTCACGTATGACCCATGGATCGTTGTTCTTATGTATTGAGACAATCCGAATGTGTTTGTTCAGTTTTCCGTATGCGAGTTGATGTTTTTCACTTCAAATGACGACCTTTTGAAACAAAATACATACACTATGAGTGGTGGCAGCTACACTGTGCCTCATATTGAAGCGGGGTTGATTCGTACACATCCGATATGACCCATGTATTGTTGTTCTAATGTATCCACACAATCCGAATGTGTTTGTTCAGTTTTCCGTATGCCAGTTGATGTTTTTCAATTAAAATGACGTACTTTTGAAACAAAAGATAGACACTTTGAGTGGTTCCGGCCACACCGCGCCTCGGATTGAGGCAGCGTTGACTCGTACACGTCACATATGACCCATGGATCGTTCTACTAAAGTTTCAATGGAAACCGAATGCGTTTGGTCGGTTTTTCGTATGTACTTAAATTGTTGTCCATTTTAAGCAAAAGACAGACACTTTGAGTGGTGTCGGCCACACCGTGCCTCGAATTGAGGGGGGGTTGACTCGTACACATTACATATGACCCATGGATCGTTGTTCTAATGTATCAACACAATCCGAATGCATTTGGTTGGTTTTCCGTATGCGAGTTGATGTATTTCACTTCAAATTATGTCATTTTGAAACAGAAGACAGACACATTGAGTGGTGGCGGCCACACCACGCCTCGGATTGAGGCTGGGTTGACTCGTACACGTCCCATATGTCCCATGGATCGTTGTGCTAATGTATCAACACAATCCGAATGTGTGTGGTCGGTTTTCTGTATGCCAGTTGATGTTCTTCAATTAAAATGACGTACTTTTGAAACAAAAGACAGACACATTGAGTGGTGCTGGCCACACTGTGCCTCGGATTGAGGCGGCGTTGACTCGTACACGTCACATAAGACCCATGGATCATTCTCCTAAAGCTTAAATGGAAACCGAATGTGTTTGGTCGGTTTTCCGTATGAACTTAAATTGTTGTCCATTTTAAGCAAAAGAGATCCACTTAGACTGATTCCGGCCACACCGTGCCTCAGATTCAGGCAGGGTTGACTCGTACACGTCACATATGACCCATGGATTGTTGTGCTAAAGTATCTACACAATCCGAATTTGTTTGATTGGTTTTCGGTATGCCAGTTGATGTTTTTCACTTCAAATGACGTCCTTTTGAAACAAAAGATAGACACTTTTAGTGGTGGCGGCCACATTGTGCCTCAGATTGAGGTGAGGTTGACTCGTACACATCACATATGACTCACAGATCATTGTGCTAATTTATCGACACAATCTGAATGTGTTTGGTTGGTTTTCCATATGCCAGTTGATGTTTTTCAATTAAAATGATGTACTTTTGAAACAAAAGGCAGCCACTTTGAGTGGTGCCAGCCACACCGCACCTCGGATTGAGGCAGCATTGACTCAAACACGTCACATATGACCCATGGATCGTTCTCCTAGAGTTTCAATGGAACCCAAATGTGTTTGGTTAGTTTTCCGTATGTACTTAAATTGTTGTCCATTTTAAGAAAAAGATTGAAACTTTGAGTGGTGGCGGCCACACCGCACCTCGGATTGAGGCGGGGTTTACTCGTACACATCACATATGACCCATGGATCGTTGTGCTAATGTATCGACCCAATCCGAATGCGTTTGGTCTGTTTTCCGTATGCCAGTTGATGTATTTCACTTCAAATTATGTCCTTTTGAAACATAAGACAAACACATTGTGTGGTGACGGCCACACTGCCCCTCGGATTTGTGCGGGGATGACTCTTACACGTCATATATGACCGATGGATCGTTGTTCTAATGTATCGACACAATTTGAATGCGTTTGGTCGGTCATCCGTATGCCAGTTGATGTTTTTCAATTAAAATGATGTACTTTTGAAACCAAAGGCAGACACTTTGAGTGGTTCCAGCTACACCGCGACTTGGATTGAGGCGGCGTTGACTCGTACACGTCACATTTGACTCATGGATCGTTCTCATTAAGTTTCAATGGAAACCGAATGCGTTTGGTCGGTTCTCCGTATGTACTTAAATTTTTGTCCATTTTAAGGAAAAGTGAGCCACTTAGAGTAATTCTGGCCACACCCTGCCTCTGATTCAGGCGGGGATGATTCGTACACATCACATATGACCCATGGATCGTTGTTCAAATGTACCGACACAATCTGAATGTGTTTGGTCGGTTTTCCGTATACTGGTTGATGTTTTTCACTTCAAATGACGTCCTTTTGAAACAAAAGACAGACACATTGAGTGGTGGCGGCCACACTGCGCATCGGATTGAGGCGTGGTTGACTCGTACACGTCACATATGACCCATGGATCATTGTGCTAATGTATCGACACAAACCAAATGCGTTTGGTTGGTTTTTCGTATGCTAGTTGATGTTTTTTAATTATAATGACGTACTTTTGAAATAAAAGGCAGACACTTTGAGTGGTGCCAGCCACACCACACCTCGGATTGAGGCAGCGTTGACCTGTACACATCACATATGACCCATGGATCTTTCTCCTAATGTTAAATGGATATAGAATGCATGTGGTTGGTTTTCCGTATGTACTTAAATTGTTGTCCATTTTAAGCAAAAGACAGAAACTTTGAGTGGTGGAGGCCACACCACACCTCATATTGAGGTGGGGTTGACTCTTACAAGTCACATATGACCCATGTATTGTTGTACTAATGTATTGACACAATCTGAATGCATTTGGTCAGTTTTCCGTATGCTAGTTGATGTATTTCACTTCAAAATAGGTCCTTTTGAAACAGAAGACAGACACTTTGAGTGGTGGCGGCCACACCGCGCCTCGGATTGAGGCAGCGTTGACTCGTACACCTCACATATGACCCATGTATCGTTATCCTAATGTTTAAATGGATACTGAATGCGTTTGGTCGGTTCTCCTTATGTACTTAAATTTTTGTCCATTTTAAGAAAAAGAGAGCCACTTAGAGTGATTACGGCCACACCGTGTCTCAGATTCAGGCGGGGTTGACTCTTACACGTCACATATGACCCATGGATCATTGTGCTAACGTATCAACACAATACGAATGCGTTTGTTCCGTTTTCCGTATGCTTGTTGATGTTTTTCACATCAAATGACGTCCTTTTGAAACAAAAGACAGACACTTCGAGTGGTGGCGGCCACACCGCGCCTCAGATTAAGGAGGGGTTGACTCGTACACGTCACATATGACCCATGGATCGTTGTGCTAATGTATCGACACAATCCGAATGCGTTTGGTCGGTTTTCAATATGCCAGTTGATGTTTTTCAATTAAAATGACGTCCTTTTGAAACAAAAGGCAGACACTTTGAGTGGTGGCGGCCACACCGCGCCTCATATTGAGGCGGAGTTGACTCGTACACCTCAAATATGACCCATGGATCATTGTTCTAATGTATCGACACAATCCGAATGTCTTTGTTCAGTTTTCCATATGTACTTAAAATGTTGTCAATCATATGAGAATCCTCTGTCCGTGGGGTTTTTCGAGGTCCAAGGAAGAGGGTGGGGGGGTTGTCCGGGGGGTTGTCCGGGGGGTTGTCCGGGGGTCTGTATGGGGGCTGTCCGGGGGGCTATCTGGGGTCCAGGGAGGAGGGTGGGGGGCTGTGTGGGGGGCTGTCCGGGGGGTGTTCAGGGGGTTGTCCAGGGTCCAAGGAGGAGGGTGGGGGGCTGTCTCGGGGGTTGTCCGGGGGATGTCTGGGGGGCTGTCTGGGGGGCTGTCTGGGGGCTGTCTGGGGGGCTGTTTGGGGGGCTGTCTAGGGTCCAGGGAGGAGGGTGGGGGGCAGTCTGGGGGCTGTTCCGGGATGTTCAGGGAGTTGTCTGGGGTCCAAGGAAGAGGGTGGGGGGCTGTCTAGGGGGCTGTCTGGGGGGCTGTCCGGGGGGATGTCCAGGGTCCAGGGAGGAGGTTGGGGGGGCTGTCAGGGGGGCTGTCCGGCGGGGCTGTCTAGGGTCCAGGGAGGAGGGTAGTGGTCTTCTAGGGTCTAGGAAGGAGGGGGGTTTCAAAACACACAACCACTAAAAAAACATCCATAAAAACATATAATATATAAAAGTAACTCAACTCTAATACTATACTACGAGGCTAGATAAAACAAACAACTAGAATATATTAAATATCAAATCTCAGTAATATCAGTCAAAAATGTAATGGATCAACTTGTCCCACATCACCATCACCATCATCACCCTCGTCCTCATCCCCATCATCATCCTTACCCTCTCCCTCATCCTCGTCCTCGCCCTCGTCCTCACCCTCACCACCCGCCTCGAGCTCCTCCTCTCCCTCCTCTTCTGCATCAGACTCCTCCCCATCATCATCGTCAACCTATACATCTTCCTTACCACCACTAGAACTGCCACCTGGTGCACCGTATATAGAACGTATCGATGACATATACTCATCAAAATATGGGTTCGCCTCTACTGGAAGTGTAGGATGTAGAACTTCAATAAATTTCATAAACGCACTATTTTCCCTAGGAGACTGTTATACCTTCTCTGTGTGCCTTTTCTCAGCCTGTTGTTCCGGTGCCCTAACTTTCTGTAGCTCGGTGGAACTACAGATTATACACGAGGAGGGACAATACCTCTTCGGGGCTATCCTAGGTCGGTAGCGTACTCTGCCAGAATGCTCCTCTCCCAACACCTGATTTAAGTGATCTATTGGCCCAAAATTGTCTGGTTCTTGGGAATCGAGGGCCTCTAAAGTAGCCTGTTACAAATATAAATATATCATTAAGTTACAAAATAGATATTAAAAAATAAATTCAACAGATTAAAACTTACAATCTGCTGCTGAGTCACTTCGTTGACGGCACTTCCATCATTTTTCCGTCTACTCGAGCAAAACAGTTTTTCTCGAGGCACGCATCCTTCAATATTTTGTATTTGCCCCTACAATGACATTGAAAACTAAAGTTATATGAAGACTTTAGAAAACTATTAAATAATTGAAGAATAAAAATAAAGTGTAAGTCGTAAAGAAAACTTATAAACAATTGTTATATCTGCTTCCTCTCATGATTAGGAATCGTAGTGCATCCCAGTGTGTGGAGGTATTTTTTGCATCAATGATATTTTTATTTTTTCCAGATGATTCCTAAATAAAATTCTAAAATGCAATAGATAGTATTAATGGAAAACATGAAAGTTATTATTTAAATACCTCAAATGTTATTAATACCTTAAACTTGGTACTCGTCCAATGAGTAATCATCTGACGATACTGCTCTATATGACAATCATCAACCATTGGTACCACCTCTAACTCAGTTACAACTCTAGCAACCCAGCCAATACACAACTCATGCTTGTAGTCTATCCAAAGCTCGCCTAAATCCTTTAGACGTTCCGATCATGCACCCTCACCATCGGGAAAATTAAATCGAAGATGAAATCAAAATATTAATTCATATAAATACAAAAATAATTCATTTCATTAAATAGAACAGATTTTTTTACCCATATCTCTGCTCAAGATCTATCCTTGACCCCATGAGGCAAATTTCTCTATGATAGCAGGATTGCGGGAATGATGTCTGAGTATTTGGAAAGCGTCGCCAAAAAACACTGACATTGCTGCCCTGTTTTCTCAACCATTTGGTTGTCTTCATTATAATCCACCATAAACTGTGTGCGGCGGTTCCACACCGAACGCATGCGTGTATGCCCCCGCTCACGCCTCCTGTCAGTAGATGTATCTGTCATGAAAGAAAAACAAATATTTTATCAAAACATGTTATAATGAAAATAAATATTTCCATAAAATTTTTTCAGTGTTCTATAAATATAATTGTGCCGGTCTGATCGCTGAGTGCCGCTGGATCCACAGAAACTGATGGAACACCCTGTGGTGGAACAGGAGTCGAAGACAATGGAATATAGATGCCCGGAGAGACAGAGGTAGAAGGAAAAGAAGACGAGACAGCTGTCTGACAGGATGCTGACTGAGGAGTGGGAATCATCATGGGATGTGAAAATGATGGACCAGAAGATGAAAAAGGTAGCGAAAACATGGGAGGCCTAAATATCCCGTGTGTCTCTAACGACACACTGGGATCAGAATGTGGGAAGGATGATATTTTAGTGGGAGGGGCAGGGTCTAGTCGGGTACGCGCAGCTGCTCGTCCACCTCTGGTACGAACCCTCCTCATACCACCGGCCTGAGTACTAGGACCAGTACTAGGCTCCTCATCGAATAACTGTCGACGTATAGGTGGATCCTACAAAAATGTTTACAAAAATATTAATCACATGAAATTATATATTCATTATATATATCAATTGGAAATAAAGTACTCATTGTAGGCACTAATGGTGGAACGCCCATCTCCTTCATTCGACGATTGTTCTCCATCATTTTTTTCCTTCGTCTCTCTTCAATTGGCTTAATTTCCTGATTTTGAAAACAAATATGTAATTAATTAGAAAAAGAAAACTAATGTGTTAGCCAAAAAACTAAATATATGAGGGAATAGGGGGATTCATAGGTAATTTAGCTATCAATTGTTTTAGAAGAGCCTAAATGGATTTAATAAATCATACAAGTTATAATGTTCACCAAGTTAGAAATATTGTTTTACTTTGTTTGAATACAGTTCAATTCCAAATTAGAAAATGCAATTCAAATAAAATTGCAACCAATAAACATTTAAATTTCATATAATGGTCAATTAAGATATCAATTGTTTTAGAAGAGGTTGAATGGATTTAATAAATCATACAAGTTGTAATGTTCACCAAGTTAGAAATATTGTTTGACTATGTTTGAATACAGTTCAATTCCAAATTAGAAAATGCAATTCAAATAAAACTACAAACAATAAACATTGAAAATTCACATAACGGTCAAGTCAGCTATCAATTGTTTTAGAAGAGCTTGAATGGATTTAATAAATCATACAAGTTGTAATGTTCACCATGTTAGAAATATTGTTTGACTATGTTTGAATACATTTCAATTCCAAATTATAAAATTCAAATCAAATAAAACTACAACCAATAAACATTGAAAATTCACATAACGGTCAAGTCAGCTAAAACATATTTGTGATCAATACTAAATCAATTTGAATATTACCAACCTTAACAACCCAAATCAAAGTAAACCAAAAGAATTGAGAACATGGATGAATGATTCTATATATTTTCAACCACAAGTTCAGGTTCACAATCAACTCTGATAATTGAGTTATTTGAGTCTTCAAAAGAAATAGATGGATTGGTTCCAATGTAACTAGGGAGAGTGTCAATTCCATCATCACCATCATCAAAAATATGTCTTGGAATTACTTAAACTATGACACCAAATTCAGGTCGAAGTTGGTCTTTGACAAAAAAACTTGTTTAGCCATTGATGCCAACACATATGGTTCTTTGGTAGCAAGAGTGCGAGTCATATTAATTACATGAAATCCACAATCATCAATAAATGTGCCATGTCTCATCATCGAATCAAACCAATGGAATTTCATCATTGTGACTCGTCCATGAGAGTAATAATCCAATATTATTATTTTATCAACAACTCCATAATAACTCACATTTTAAAATCATGGTCTACTATATGATGCACTAGAATAACAATCTGTTGTGGCAGTAACCATAATAAAATCATGTTGTGTTCTCATGTTCTTTTCTCGTTCAGTGACAATAAATTTGTACCCATTGATAACAATTGATTTACAGTCACAAACCATGGTATTTGGACCAAAATCCAAAGCTCTTATTTCTTCAAAGACAGAGTTAGTAGAAAAACTCAATACCTGAAATATAAATGACTATTAAACTTAATTAAATATTGATATAATTATTTTAGACATTAATTTTTGTATACCTTTAATTTTAACCAAGGAGAAAACTCTTTTCTATGTAATGTCTCTATCCTTCTCAATGATAAAGAACGATGATTCCTGTTTATCATTGTTTTATGTTCCCTATAGATAAAAAATATTAATAGTTTAACAGATATATATGTAAGATATACATAGTCAATTTAGTTACCTAATATAGTCATCGAACAAATCACAGTTGAACAAAACTGTGCGATGTGCCATCTCCCACTCTTCATGGATTAATGTCTTCAATGTATATGATCCAGGAATTCCTCCTGTTTGAGGATATGATGGAAAACTGGGTTCAATTTTCTCATATTGTTCTTATTCATTTCTCATTCGTCTGTTCAATCTTGTAGTAAGATCAGACAAATACATCGAGTAGAAATCCATACATTCTTGAGCCATGTAACCGTTCAGGATAGAACCTTCGGGATGATTTGTATTTCAGACATAATAATTTAATGTGAACATATTTATTTCAGTTGGATACATCCAACGAGAAGAAACAGGTCCTACAAGAAGTATTTCAGTGGGAATATGGATAGTTAGATGCAGCATGCATGTGAAAAATGATGGAGGAAATATTTTCTCCAACTCACACAAAATTAATGGGGCATCTGTCAACATTTTTTGCATGAATGACTTGGAAAACTTCTTAGCACAAAGATCTCTAAAAAAATGTCACAACCGAAAATAAACCACCCGAAAAATTATTGGACAAAAGATGGAGGATTTCTATTGGACGAAACTCATGTAGTAGAACGTGATAATCATGAGTCTTCAATTATTTTAGCTTCAACTCTCTTCTATTGACCCGTTTAGATATGTTGATTGAATAGCCATCAGGAACTCTAATAGTCTCTAATACTTCCAAAAATTGTTTTTTTCCGCAGGTACCATCACATAAGAAGCACATGGAAGTTGCCATTTATTTTCACTGATACGCACAGGATGCAATTCTGGTATGATGCCCCAATCCACCAAGTCATGCCGAGATTGTAAATCATCTTTTTTCTTCCCCATGACATTTAAAAGAACCAAAAGCAACAGTTCACATATATTCTTTTCAATATGAATTACGTCTAAGAAATGACATAACAAATTGGTTGACCAATAAGGAAAATCAAAAAAGATACTCTTCTTTCTCCATTTGTAACAGGTTTTAGTGGAAACATTCTTTCTCTTTCCAGATTTCATTTGACCCTTCCCGAACGAAAAACCGAAATCCTTCAATTCATTAAGCACGTCAGTTCTAGACATATGCTGAGGTGGATCATCGGTCTCTATGGTATTATCAAATCTTCGACGATTCATTCTATATGGATGATCCTTTGGTAAGAATCGTCGATGTCCCATAAATCTGAAACTACAGCGATCTTTCAGTATTCAAGATCGTGTATTCTTCATACAAACTGGACATGACAGTTTTCCCTTCGTGCTCCATCCAGACATCATTGCATAAGCCAGAAAATCATTGATCATCCACATAAGCGCAACACACATCTGAAATATGTTTTTCGAACATGCATCGTATGTGCCCACACCCACATCCCAAAGAATTTTCAACAATTTTATTAAATGTTTCATGTATAAATCAATATAAATGCTGGGATCAGAAGGACCAGATATGAGTATACTCATGAAAGTGAAAGGTTATTTCATACACAACCCTGTGGGAAGATTATAAATGTGTATAAAAACTGGCTATGTGTTGTGTGAAGTAAGCATCTGCCCAAACAGATTAAAACCGTCGCATGAAAGACCCAACCACACATTACGCACGTCAGATGCAAAATCAGGATGTCGAGCATCAAATTGATGCCATGAAAATCCATCTACAGGATGAACCAACTCATCATTAGTCTTCTTTCTATCGGTATCATTCCATATCATTTTTATTGATATGTCATCAGACATAAAAATATTCTGATGTATGGGGATCAATGGAAAGTGCCACATTACTTTTTGTCGAACACGGGATGGTGTTCCATCAGATTTTGACTTCCAGCGGGATGTGCCACATTTTATACAATCATTTTGTTCAGCGGTTTCCTCCCAGAATAAACTAAAATCTTTCGGGCAAGCATGAAATTTGGTTTCTTGAAAATCCAAGTTCCTCAACTTACATCCATGCCATATAGTGGTTTGAGGGATTATCTGCATCATCTGGAAGTAAATCCTTCTAGAGGGTAAGAATTTAATCGATTGCTGTATTAGAAATTCCATACATAGTTTTCCCATGAAAAAATCGGATTAAAAATTCCATCTTTTTCATTTTATCGCATTGTCGATATACTGGAGTCGTGGCAGCATCATTCAATTTTTTCACCCTATCAATATCATCATTTTCACTAGATGCATCAGCTGTCCTCATATCGAAGTCTTCTTGAGTCGAAATCCATTCTTTTTCATGATGACGAATAAACGGAAACTGATCATCTAACAAATTCTCAATTCCATTATTTTCATTTCGATCATCACCAATTTTAGATTTCCTTTTCTCCCCATTGTGATACCACACAATGTTGTTTGCTTGAAAACCATTATTGGTTATGTGGTAGCTGACTTCTTCACGAATCAACCAAGGTCTACCAACACAATTGGAACATGGGAAGTGTATGCGACCACTATCTGAAGCATTGTAAAATGAAAAATCTATAAAGCTCTCCAAATTTTTTTGAAAATCGCTTGAGATCCGATCGGTTTCATACATCCAACTTCTGTCCATTCTGTAAAAAGAATTTATATAAGTAATTTTTTCATAAACAATTCAATAGGATTGAACTTTAATAGAAAATATATTTAAGTAAGCGATAAAGGAAGGAGTTTCTAGTTGATGTAGTGAACTATTAAAACAATTTAAAAATATACTAATTAATTCAATTATGTGTGCCTAGATTTGAGGTGAGATGTGTTTTGTAATTTTTTCGTTTATCACATACCAAGAAGACACCATAGACCTGATAAAACATTGTTCAAGATATTACAAAGTGAAGGATTTTTATGAAAGATGTGGAATGTGTAAAGAGAGTTTTTTAAATAATTTATCGGTTCTAAAAAATGGAAATATTGTGAAAAGTTAGTACATTTCATAACACCCAAACTAAAGTCCACAGAAAATACCATATCACCCCATTATTAAAAAGGAAAACCACCTACCCCACTACCCCAACCATGTCAATTACCCCAATTAGGGATTCTATGTCTGTATTTGGGATGAGGTTGAAGGATTCTAACCTTGATGGGGGAGTTGCAGCCGATTAGATGGAAGACCTCAGGTTAGGGTTCACCTGCGTGAGGGATTCTGGAAAATAGGGGAAATGCAATGTTATTTGATTCTGTGTAATCGGGGGAGGGTTTTCCACAGGGGTGGCGGGGTTTTCCAGGGGGTACGGGGTGTCCAGGGGATGGGCGGGCTGTCCACGAGTGTGGCAGGGCTTTCTAGGGGGGAGGTGGTGTCAAGGGGGTGGGCGGGCTATCCACGGGGGTGGGGGGGCTTTCTAGGGGGTACAAGGTGTCCAGGGTGTGGGGGTGTCCGGGGGGTGGGGTGGGGGTGGGTGGGGGAGTGTCCAAGGGGTGTGCGGGATGTCCACGTGGTTGGGGGTGGATTTACAGGGAGTAGGGGGTGTCCAGGGGGTGGGAAGGCTTTCCACGGGGGCGGCGGGGTTGTCAAGGGGGTACAAGGTGTGCAGGGGGGTGGGCAGACTGTCCACGAGGGTTGCAGGGCTATCCAGGGGGTAGGGGTGTCCAGGGGGTGGGCGAGCTATCCACATGGTTGTGACTGAGAGCTATGAGATTTAATTGGGTTTTCATTCATGTTATGAAAAACAAAATATGGGTGTTAAGGATTAGAATAGTATTTTTTAGTGAAAATACTATTTGGTAGGATAAGTGACTTGATAACATGATGGTATCAAGTTTGCAATTGGAAAAATGTTGGGGCATTGGATTCTAAAAGGCTCCCACAACCTTCCAAGGATATATTATTTCTAGAATAATGTGTTGTGGGAGAAAGAATTCATCCTATATAGTTGATGTCACTTTTTGATCAAGTGATTCCTTACTCATCAAGATGATTAGACAAGAACCAAAACCAAAGAGGCCTCAAAACTATCCAAATCTCTAGAAGTGATGAATTCTCCATTCTTATTGGTGAACTATGTAAGTGATGACTTCCCACCTACACAGCCCCCCCTCCCCACCTCACCCCCAACAGACTTCCCCTGCACAACCCCCCTCCCATCCACCGACTGCACAACCCCCCCCCCCCCACATGCACCCCCACTTGCACAACCCCACCTCCCCCACCGCCATAATTACAAACCCCTCTCATCCACCCAATGCACACCCCACCTCACCCCCAATATACTCCCACCTGCCCAGCCCACCCCCAACCTACACACTCCCCTCCCCCCCCCACCCACGTGCACAACCACCCCCCACAGCCACCCCCCACATTCACAACCCCCCTCCCCACCCCCACCCGCACAGCCCCCCTCCACCCACCACCACCTGTACACCCCACCCCCCACCTCACCCCCAACAGACTCCCACCTGCCCAGCCCACCCCCCCCCCCCAACTTGCACACTCCCCTCCCCCCACCTACTTTCACATCACCCCCTCCACTTTTACCCTCCACTTTAACAACCCCCCCCCCTCCCGCACCCCACCAGCACAACCCACCCCCACCCCCCACCTGTACGACCCCCACCTCACCCCCCAAGACTCGGACCTACCCAGTCCACCCCCCAACCTGCACACTCCCCTCCCCCCACCCACTTGCCAAGTAACCCCTCCACTTGCACCCCCACCTGCACAACCCACCCCTCCCCCACCCCCACCTACACAACCCACCCCCACCCCACCTGTACAACCCCACACCCCAAAACCCCAAAACCCCACCCCCTCCTGCCACCTATTGCACCCCCAGCACCTCTCACCAGAACAAAAACGGAAAACAAAAACAGAACAAAAAATAGATTCACACATGGCACCAGAACAAAAACAGAAAACCAATAACAAATCCAGTTGAAAATTTTCGGTATACCCTACTACACGAACCTTAGGTTTAATCCAAATCAAAACATAAAAGTAAAAAATTAGATGCAAAACATTAAACATAACATACTACTTACAAAACTGAGTGTGGAACAAAACAACCTTGTGATTGAGTACATATCTGGTGGAAGGGTTTTACATGCGAGAGCGATCTTAGCTCTCAATTTCAACAGCAGCCGCGAGCATGGATGGGATCTCGGGGCTGTTGGGATTTTAGGGTAAAACATTACCATTGGTTTTTTAACACTGTTGGGAAAGGTTATCTTTACCAACGATTTAAAGAAACCGTTGGGAAAGCCTTGGTCTTTACCAACAGTTTTGTTAAACCGTTGGTAAAGGGGGAAAAATTTTAGATTTCTCAACAGTTTATTCAAACCATTGGGAAATACTTCTTTTATACCCCTATACCAACGGTTCAACAGAACCGTTGGCAAAGAAGCGTTGGGAAAACCCAAATTCCAAGTAGTGTTCCTCTCCCTTCCTTGGTGAAATTATTATTGTGAATGAAAACCTTACTAAGATCTTGGTTTGGTCAAATCTCCTTCAATGTGTAAAATAGTTGTATTGAATATCCTTAATTGAAATGGTCAATACCCGATCGGGTTTTTTTTATCCCAAACAATCATGAACATTCACTAAACCATTTACACGTACTGACGGTCGTTGAGTACTTCACCACTAATTCCTGGTTTATTCCATCGTATATAAACCAGAAATTAGTGGAGGGAGATTATGATAATTTTTCCAAGGAAAAAATAAATAACGGAATTAATAATCAAGAACGATCGAACATGATTATAAAATCCGCTATAAGAAATTGCAAACAACTTTGAAGAAGAAGGAAATTTATTCAATTGCGTCCAATAACTCAAGCATTACAATGTAGAAAACCAACTTTTCCCCAATCAGTCCAAATGTTTACCACACCATGGTAAGGGTAATCGAGTTTAATGGTGAAGAAGAAGGCTTTACAAAACCATGAAAAAGAAAATATTTAAAAGATAAAGCTGAAATGTTCTCCGTCTTACTGTCCCGGAAGGAATGGGGTGGAGAATGAAATGATTTGAGAGGGTGGAGCTCTCCTCATTTTATAGGACGAATTTGTCCCCTGAATGTTGACACGTTGTATCCCAATTAAATGACATCTTCACACATTGATCCCTTTTTCAATGTTGTTCATAATTAACTTTTCCGTGTCCCCGCAAAATCTCAACGGATTTGGACATGTAATCTGAGAGTTATAGTGGTTTTACTCTGAGCATTTATTCTGTCCAGTCAGACTCTCCAAAACGCAATCCTTTGGATTAGGGTGATTTAATTACCCCGTAAACGGCCAATTCACGCGGCCCTTACTTCATGAATGATGCTCCAAAACTCCCTGAGCGTCCACCCACCGAATACAACAACATTTGGGCCCACAATGGATGAGTTATGGATCCCACACCAAAACTAGGCAGAACTGCAAACAGTTTTCTTTCTCCCACTTCTGAGCTTCTTTTAAGCTTCCATATGGTCGATTCAACTTTTAGTCAAAAAATAGTAAATGAATCCCTGGCTGTTCAGAATCTGGAAAAGAAATAATTTCGAAATTTGGATTAGTGTAGATAATGTTATGGCCAAAATAGAGAAATAATTTAAAACTGTTAAAAATCCAGAATGGCCAATTTTTACTATTCAGCTAAAAAATAACACCATTATCATAAAAATGAAACAATTAATCTTAGAGGAACAATTTTGTGGGTTTAAAAAATGATATTAAATATAAATTAAATGAAAATAATTTCTCTATCATAGTGGTATCCTCATGTATTTTTATACAATTGATGAATTTAAAGAGATAAATTAATTTTATGGTGTGTATAATATAATGTACCAATAATTTTTTTAAATATTTCTCTTTAAATAATTCTATTTCATTGGAAGCTTGTGTTTCACACATCACTTGGCTTAAATTATCCATGATATACAATTAAAATATTCTTATTCTAATCAGACCATTATTATAGATCATTTCAATTGGAGGGTGTGATTAAGAATAAATATATATTAAATTTTTTTGAATTATATATCCAATACACATTTATTAATTAATTATTAAGAAATAAAAACACATTTTTTCAACTAAATATATTTTATCCAATGAAAATATTTTTTTGGAGAAAAATTATTATTATTTAGTTTAGAAACATAAATTTAATTAATTTTTAAAATTTGATAAAATTTAAATTTTAAAATAAAATTTATTTTTGAATTCATTATATCAAGATTATCTTATGATAAACTTTTGAGAATTTTCTAAAATGTATTAATTTTAAATTAATTGTGAAAATACTAATTTACATTAAGATTTCTATATTAATATAGTTATTTTAAATTTTAATTAATAGTGTCAATCAGTATTAAAATTTCATTTGTTAATTTTAATATTATATTGGTCTTTGAAGCTAATTTTATAAAGGAATTTAGTATATAAATATTTTATATTTATAAAAAATTTGAAAAACAAAACGTTCTGTTTTTCAATTTATCATCAAATTATATTATTCTTATCTATTCATTATAATTATAAAAATCCCCTCCAATATTACTAGTCATTTTTAAAAATATATTTAATGGGAACCATTTATTTTTTGTCAATTAGAATTTTATCCTTGGTAATTTTTTTAACATGGTTAAGGGTATATCGAGTAATTAATGGTGAAAATAATTTGAAATGGTCTTGTAAAAACCATATAAAATGATCCAATTATATAGGATTAGTAAATTTCGAACATAATATTCCATGGGTATAATTTATGAACCTTTGGAGCCACATTTTTTATATTTAGCCCCTTATAATATTGTTTTTAATGAAAAGTCAATGATTTTAAAATATGGGTTTTTAATAAGTATTAAAATTTTACATGTTGTTATCTAGATGGTATAATATAAAATTAATAGTATTTTGAATTCTAAAATAATTTTATTCATCTTGGTAATTTATTTCTAGTTTTTATGGAAGAAATATTTACCTAAATTCTTACACAATAGTGTTGTAGTAATCAAAAAATAAATTAAAAAATGAAGTAAATAATATTAAAAAATTTAAATAAATATAATTTGAGATATTTATGTGGATAAAATAATTATATATATTTACATGAATTATTTTAGATATATTAAAATATTAATTTATAATTTTCTTTTTTTCTTGATATTTTAATGTAATTGTAAGGAATTGCCTCAAAATTCACTATAATTATATATTACAGGATTCAAATTTTATTAAATAATTTAAAAAAAATTAAATTAGAAAAATCATATAATATATTTTAATTAATTTTATCCCATGTAAATTTATTGGATATTTTTAATAATATCTCACAAGATTAGTCATATTATATTTTAATCAACTGAGATATTCCTAAAGTTCCACTCACCTCCATTATAAACTGAAATCTCTTCCCTCACTTAATTTCACGACATTTTCCCCTATAGCTCATAAATAATCTACCAAATCCTATTAACCAATTATCTATCTACTTTCTAGATTTCCTAGACTTCCCAAAATACCAACCCTAGATCTCTTTAGAGGTAATCTAAAAGATTCATTTCGAATAAGTTGTAATCGCTCTAACTGATCACATTCCTATTCAATTATTATTTAAATCATATGAATTTATGATAATTATAATAATATAATAAATTAATAATCTTGAATATACTTATATTTAATAATATTAAAACACCAACATACATACTATTCCTCATCAATCCAAAAGTGAATGTATCAATTTTGTTTACGTACGGTCTACCATCTCCATGAACGATGTAATTCATTTTATATAAATAATATTAATGAATGATTATAAATATGAATATAATGAGTATATATAACTATTTTACCAAGATTAAAATTAATGATATGATGGGACTATGATCAATGTAAAATATCAGGGACTATAAAATTGAATCATGCTTGGAAAACTAATTAGTTATCACCTTGAACAGCAATATTAATAACAAATTATTAATTAAGGGGTGATAAGAAAATATAAAGAAATAATTCATTTAATGATGTATATATTTTTATGTAATAGATATATTATACATCAATATTTAATATTAATGTGTTTTTAATGTGAATGTGGAAAGGAGATATTTAAGGTAAGGATTTATTTCACAATCTCTACATTATTTGGGATTGTTTATGTTCATGTGTCCACAGAAGAATATTTCCATTCCATGATGATTTTTAGTAGTTTTTTAATGTTATCCAAAAATTATATGATATCTTTTTAACATTGTTAACCTTTTCAATGGAATATTTTTGATGTTTTATATTCAAGGTACTTTGTGAGTTTTCTATCAAAAATATGGAAGTAATGTTCCTTAAACTTGTACAACATGAGTGGATTTTCCATACATCAATAATAATTAAAGATTTTATGATTCAATTACATTCATACAATGTTATTTTAAAATAAAATGTTTTCCTTCATTATAGTCTTCATATTGAACCATGATTACAATGATAGTTTGGGATGTAAAACCATTCCACTCTTATATTATTATAAAATATCCTTGACTACTATGTAAATTATTTTCTATACTTATGTGAATTCCACAATTCCATGTCTTATGTAGTTCTTTAATGCCTCGTATTCGTTTATGATTATTTTGTTATGAATTGCAAGGATTTATTCTATGAACCAATATTATGATCTTTTATAAGTAGGGTTTAATTTTAAAATGTTATGATCATGTTATTATACCCTCATGATCAAGTTATAATTTTTATATCCCATATTTACCATGACTTCACATCCATTCTAACTCTTGTCATATGTTTATCTTCCGTATTATTTAATGAAATGTATTATGTATGATATGTAAAAAAGGATTATAGTTACAATGGAATAAGAAAGAGACAATGTATATCTTTTATGAATCATTTTTTAATGCCTCTATGTTTCTAAATATTGTATAACAATATGGCTATAGATTGTTTTTGTTATGTTATTTAAAAACATGTAATATCTTTTTATGAAAAGAACAAGCAGTCCTAGGATTGATAAACCCACCATCAACATATTCATAATGAATCTAGACAATTAATATGGATAGTGTCACTAGACCATATCCCCAAAATTTCTTACGTATAATCAATTTATTATATATATAATTTTAACTATAATTAATAGATGTATTGTAAATTACTTTAGGAAAATAAATTTTTTATTTTGAAATCAACTTTTAAATATATAATCATTTTCCAAATACATAGGAAACATATTCATTTAAAATTTCATTGGAATCCTATAAATAAAGAAATAATATATATATTGGTTATGACTGTACAAAATAATGATCATGTTTTGTATGTTAATATAATGTTTCCTTTCACATTTTTGGAAAATGAGAAATTTATCACAATTGGAAAATGACAAGAATATATCTTTCAAAAATTTATATAAAAATGAAAATAATTGATTAAAATATATTTAAATATTTATAGGATAATATAATAAAATCATGAATATATTTTTATGAAAACTTAGACTATGAAGGAAATGGATCCTCACTAAATTTCAAATAAATCGTTTTTCACTTAAAAAAATACTCGACATTTTAAGTACTAAAGAGGGTAAACTTGTATTATTAATGTAAAGTATCATTGCTAACATATGAAAAAGAAATGTAGGTTGTTTTTATTATATTATAATCATATAAATAATTTTCTGATGGAAAATCTCGAATTAAAAATCTTAATTGAAATGACATTGAAGAATAAATTTGTTACCACTTTGGTAACTTTCAAATAAAAACCTCACAAAATTGTGAACTGTATATGGATATTTAAATCCAAATAATTATCATGATCATTATTTTTTATACATTCATGTGATATATACACACCATATAATATAAAAAATTATTTATTATGGAATTTAACTCATGGAATAAATTGTGATACCAAAATCTCTTTCCATATTATCAACTTGATTTGAAAGAAAAATAACCTCCATATTATTGAGAGTGCTATTTTAGATTAAATGATAAGTTGTGAAATTTTGGTAATTTTAAAATAATATAAGATCTAATATGTGATAAAATAATATATAAAGTTATTATTCTAGGACCTATACGAGCTAGATGGATTTATAAGTGTGGAGAAGAGAAGAGAGGCGATGTCCATTTATAATGGTAATGCCCCGACCCCAGTTACCCAGAGTCGGTGCATTATTACATAACATTGGCATGATCACAAAAGATCAAGTCTCGAAACACTAATTAGTTTAGTAGCCTTGGAATCAATAGATAAATTTATAATGTTTACATTACATCATAAAATGAAAACTACAACAACATAGTCTCCCTAGTCCACACTCATAACCCCTCATACTGTCCATGCAGGTCATTTATAAAATACATTTTCACATCCTGGGAAAAATAAAACATAGAAAGGGGTGAGCTCAAATGCCCAGTAAGGATAAAAATGTGGCGGAAACTTTCATAAATAGGCATAAACATTAATGGTAATGTATAACTAATAAAATCCATTGAAACATAAACATCAGCATAATATGGCAGAAATCAAATGAAATAATGTCATTTACTCATTCACATGGATATTCTACTAGTCGAATAATCACATGCAATATCAATAACCACTTTTATAATGATGGAATGCATAATGACATACTATCATAACCACATAGCCAATGCCTCGTTCCAAGACTAAAAAAAATATTTTGTCAAGGCCTCATGCCAAGACACTAGTTTGTCTCATGAGACCTACTGATGCATCGAGGAGCTATAGTAGGCTCCACCTGTCACTTATTAAGTCCAATTCATTCCACATATGAATAGGTTTAAACATAACATAAACATTCGTATTAAAACTAGCATAAAAATGACAATATTTTCTCCATAAAACATGAATGGTATAATAATAACACATCCATAGCCAAACATATCACAAAACCATCAATATAATAAGAATGTTTTGTATCATAATAAATCATCTTCATATAATCTTAAAATCCATCAAAGGATATTGAAATAAATGAAATCAAAACTATTTGAGAGAAATATCCCTTTTGTGGAATAATTTAAAAGTCACATAATTATAAAAGAAAACATTTACATTAAAAATATTATCATAAGATTGTATTGGAAGCTTTGATGATTTTATTATGGCGAAATATTTCCGTACCCACCATATAAGTAAAAAAATACGTTCTTATCTTAATTTGGTCAAAAAGTTTAAAAATGACCTTATTTGGAAAACAACAGAATGATTCCTTTATAAACTTCTTATAAATAGTCAAACAAGGGTATAAATGACTTTAACCCATATTCTGTAAAATAGTAAGAATGTTTTGAGATATATTTTTATGAAACATGGATATGGATGATAAAGAGGTCCAAGAAGATAATTACGTATAAACAACCTCGGATAATGAAAATATTGTGAAATAAACCCTTACCTTGTACTTTTCCTTGTTCTAGGGTATGTTATCCTTGTGTATAATGGTGAAATAATTTCTATTAAATTATTCAAGAATCATTTAAATTAATATGATATCATATATAATCTTTTAACATTGCTTTGTTAATAATATCTTAGTATTATCATTGTTTCGGGTGTTAACTTATTCATTTTCTTTTTTATGTTTTGATACATAAGACATGTTTGTTATGGATAGGTTGTATCTTATTCATGTAAATAATGATATTAAGTATTTAAACATTATTTTTAATCACCAAATGAAATTTACTCTTGAATGGATACGATGGGGAATGAATGCCATCGCATTCGTGGAGACGGTAGTCCGTACTTACGCACGAGAAATAATATCATTTTTTGATATTAAAATAATATATAATTTGATGTTATATCATATATAAGGAATAATTATCATGTTATATTTATTATTTACATGAATTACACATCATTATTATACCCATCCAAACAATAATTTATTGAATAATGATTACACCACGACGTGGAGACGGAATGACGTACGTATGCATGTATGGTGACATGTCATTCAAAGGATTGATAGAATAATGAATATAGATGTACCATATTTATAATAACATCATATAATATATAATATACTAGAGTTATTATTTTATAATTTGAATAACAATAAAATAATAAGTTGAAGAAGAAAAGAACTTGAAAGAGGGTGGTGAAAACATTATGTCTTCTTCGGGTTCTTCCTTTTGATTTGATCAAAAGGGATTTATAGGTTGGATTTATGACTAAAGGAAGGCCTATTGGATTAAGGGAGGATAGTTGAGAGGATATTTGGGTTGGTTTTGGCCGAACCAAGTGGCTTTGAATGTATGAAGAATTCGTTAGAAGTGGTTTCATTTTATAAGGGGGAGGAGGGGCTCTTTTCGAAAAACATAATGTATTAATTTATTATAAATTCATATTTGGTGTATAATGTCTCAAAAGTGCATTATTCAAAGTATAAAGTGGTATGGGTCGAAATTATTTCTTCCAATAGATTTTAGATATGTTTGGGTCATTATTATAACCTTATATTTTAGTTTTAACTCATAGTTAATTAGTTTGACATTTACCTTGTCACTTTTTATTTTTATATTATATAGTTAATAAACATAATATATACATCAAAGGGACCTGAAATTGGTCCCTTAATGATAAAACTATAATGAAATAAGTCCTTTGGCCGAACCTTAGATTTTTAGAAATTTAATATCAATTAATAATATGATATTTGATTTAAAAACTCTTTTATGTCAATTTTGACACTATTTGGAATATGATTTTTGTGAAAATAATAACAGCATGATTACTTCAAAAAAACTCAATTAAATCAATAATAACATGTCATATTAAACAATAAAATTATTGGAATTCATAAAAAGTTTCAAATTACCTTTTTTTGTTTTTATATATTATCAATTATTTTAATATTTCATTAATTATGAAATTATTGCATCACAATTGTGTCATAAATTAAAGTAATTATTTAATGTCTAAAAATTATAATTAAAATACCATTATGTAGGAAATATTTTTATCTTTGTAATTAATATTTTTAATCGAATTTATCTTATGTATAACCCTATATTATTAATATTTTAGTTATTAAATGTTGATTTTAACTCTTTTAACTCTTCTTCGAAATAAATAATAATAAATGTCATAATCTAATCCAAGTGGAACTAAATGATATTATTTTATTCCTAAGGTTTTTTTTGGTCGAGATACACTTGTGCCATAGAATTAAGACATGTTTTAGGGTAATATTAATATCATTTTTACCCTTAATTGCCCTATTTACTTTTAACGTAGGTAAATAAAAGTAAAAAGTTACTATTCACCAAAAAAAATTATTATTATCTTATTGAACCAAATTTTACTCCTTGATATTAACTGTTTCTCTCAAATTTTCTAAATTCCACTCAGAGAAGCAGTAAAATTATGTTTTATGTGAATTTAAAAATTCTCTTAGGAGATGGGTAAAAGACAACGAAAAGTTCAATAACATTTTTATATATCTAAAATTATTCTAAACAAAATCCAATGAATTACATTGAATTTATATAGGTATTATGTATATAGTCTAACCTAAAATAAATTTAAATAAAATAAATATTTATTTAAATAAAAATTCGGTTTTAAACTATAACCCCGTGCTTTTTTCACTATTCATCAGAATTTAATGTTTTCAGAAAAATACCAAATTTTCACCCATGCTAATTTCTATATTATGAATCCAAAAATGAGGTCAATTTTTAATGATAAAATTTATAAAATTTCAAAAAGTGGGTATCACTATTTATAACAGCTATATTGATTGGTCTCCATGTATTAGAACTCGAAGTTGCGTACAACACACACTACTATATTATTCAATGGGAAGCGTACCGTGGAAGCATGGGGTGTTACATTCTCCCATCCTTCAAATAATTTCATCCTCGAAATTTCCAAAATACTACCGTATGAAATGAATCGGGTGGTTCTTCAATAGAAGTTCCACAGGTTCCCACGTTGCCTCTTCCATCTTATGGTTTCTCCAGAGAACTTTTACCAGACAAGTCGTCTTGTTTCTCAGCACTTATTCTCTTGTATCACGAATCATGACGGGCTCTTCACAATAATAAAGATCAGGTTCCAATTCTAATTCATTGTAAGTGAATACATGCATTGGTTCAGGCTTGTATTTTCTAAACATTGATACGTGGAAAACATCGTGAACTTCAGAGAGACATGGCGGCATTTCCAAACGGTAAGCTACATCACAAATTCGATCTATAATTCCGAAAGGTCTGATGTACCTGGGACTCAATTTACCCTTCTTACCGAAATGTATAACTACCTTCCATAGACATACCTTCAAGAAAACATGATCTCCTACCAAAAATTCCAAATCCTTCCTTCGGTTATCGGCATAGCTCATCTGCTTACTTTGAGCTTCTTTGATGTGGTTTTGGATTACCTTTACCTTTTTCATCATTTCCTCCAACAGTTCTGGGCCTACAAGTTTTCTTTCACCATCGCCATCCCAATAGGTTGATGTGAGACATCTCTTTCTGTATAACGCTTCATATGGTGCCATCTGAATACTTGAATGAAAGTTATTATTTTAGGAAGATTCCACCAGAGGTAAATATTGATCCCAAAAACCCAAAAAGTAAAGTGAGAAAGATATCAACATGTCTTCTAAGGTTTGAATAGTCTGTTTTGATTGTCCAAATCTTTGAGGGTGGTAGGTAGTGCTCAAACGAAGTTCAGTATCCAGGGCTATCTGAAGACTTTTCCAGAATCTTGAAGTAAAACAGCAATCACGATCAGAAACAATTGATAGGGGTACTCCATGAAGTCTCACAACTTCTTTAATATATATTATTTCTAAACTTTCCAATGGTAGATCTTCTATTATAGCAAGAAAATGTGCTGACTTGGTAAGATGATCAACGATAACCCATATTGCATCGTTCCTTCTAGGAGACATTGGTAGTCCCATGACAAAGTCCATTTTGATATTATCCCATTTCCATTAAGGTATGGGAAGAGGTTTCATGACTCATCCAAGCTGTTGCCTTCCATATTTCAATTGTTGACAAACCATACATCTTGACACAAAATCTTCAATCTCCCGCTTCATGTTGTCCCACCAAAAATGTTCCTTTAAATATCATTACATTTTGGTTCTCCCAGGGTGTATAGAGAAATTGGTACGATGAGAATCATCCAACAATTCCCTTTTTAGATCACGTATATTGAGAACACAAATTCTCTTCCCAAATTTCAAAATTTCTTCTTCATACACAAAGTCTATCAATCTCCAGTCATTCACAGCATTAATATTCTATTGAAATTATTCATCATTGGTTTGTAAACTCTTAATCCTTTCTAGTAAGGTTGGTTTGGAAACCATTTAAAAAATAATTGATGGTTCACCTTCCATGGTGATTCCCAAATCCATATTTACTAAATCAATGAAAATTGGATCCATTTCAACTCTCATCATGTTCAAAACTCCATGATCTTTTCTGCTCATAGCATCTGCCACCTTATTTTCTTTTCCCGGGTGGTAGTGTATCGTGCAATCATAATCCTTGAGTAGTTTAATCCATCACCTTTGCCACATGTTGAGTTCTTTCTGTGATAAAATGTACTTCAAAATTTTATGATCAGTATAAATCTCACATTTTTCACCATAGGGATAATGTATCCATATCTTCAAAGAAAAAAATTACAGCAGCTAACTCAAGATATTGAGTAGGATAGTATTGCTCATGAGTTTTCAGTTGGCGTAATGCATAGGCAATAACCCAATCATTCTGCATAAGTACACAACCATGTCCTTTTTTGAAGCATCACTATAAATAACGAACCCATCATTCCCCGATGGCAGTTTCAATATAGGAGCATTGACTAATCTTTTCTTCAGTTCTTCAAAACATTCCCCACATTCTTTTTTCCAAACAAATTTAACCCCTTTATGTGTGAACTTTGTTAATGGGTTAGCCAATCGGGAAACATTCTGGATGAAACGTCGGTAATAACATGCTAAACCAATAAAACCATGTACCTAGGTTATACTCGTTGGTGCTTTCCATTCTGGGAATGCTCTTGTCTTAACAGGATCAATAGAGATTCCATCCTTAGAGACAATATGGCCAAGAAAAGAAATCTCTTGAAGCCAGAATTCACATTTGCTAAACTCCCCATATAATTCATGTCTTCTCAGAGGCTTCAGGATAATGCACTGGTGATTTTAATGATCTTTGTAGCTTTTGGAGTATACTAAGATATCATCAATAAATACCACTACAAATTCATCAAGATATTCCTTGAAAAATTTGTTCATTAGATCCATTAAAACAGAGGGTGCATTAGTCAGCCCAAAAGGCATTATTGTAAAATCGTAATTCCCGTACCTGGTTCGAAATACTATCTTCGTAATGTCTTCCTTATTCACACACAACTGATGATATCATGATCGAAGGTCAATATTTGATACGTATTGTGCTCCATTTAGTTGGTCGAATAAATCATCAGTGCGAGGTAGAGGATACTTGTTCATTATTGTCATAGCATTGATCTCCCTGTAGTCGATACATAACCCCATGGATCCATCATTCCTCTTAAAAAAATTATAGGGGCTCCCCATGGAGAAACATTACGGATAACAAATCCCTTATTACTCAAATCATATAGTTGTTTCTTTAGTTCCACTAATTCCACAGTGGCCATTCTATAAGGGGTCTTCGATATGGGCCTTGATCTAGGAATTAAATAAATGGAAAACTCAATTTCTCATTCTGGAGGATGTCCAGGTAAATCGTCTAGAAACACATCAATATATTCTTTCACAATAGGTACATACTCTATTTGATCATTTCTTTCCTAACCCACAGTCATTTTATTCTCTTCCTCCCCAATAATTGAATTTAGTTGAGCTATTGGTGGTGGATCTAGATGAGAATCATGTGGTGATGATTCTTCTCTAAAGATATGGTGTTCTTTATCATCATCATCAAAAATCATATCCTCCTTCTTCTTATAATAAATTTTTTCATCATGGTACGAAATCCAATCCATGACAAGGATTATATCAAATTCAATCATAGGTATGACGATGAGATCAGCTGATAAAGAACATTTATGTGCTCTAATGGGGACTGATTCCCAAAACATTGTTACAATTATACTTCCCTTAACAGTTTTGACTGAAAAATCCCTTGTTAAATCAAATTAGTAATATCTAATCTTTTTAGAAAACTGGGAAGATATGCAACAATGTGATGATCCAGAATCAAATAAAGAATTTGCTAAACCTGAGGATACCATTAAATTACCCGCCAACATGTCTTTCGGAGCTTCTACCTTAGTAGTAGTGATGGCATAAGCTTGGTCTTGATCCCTTGGCCTTTTCTGAGGTATGTTCCCCTGACGCTTATGACATTCATTTTCATAATGTCCCATCTCCCTACAATTGTATCATTAAACATCTGTAGCTTCCTTCTTCCCCTTGCAATCATGAGCTTGGTGGCATTTTTCACCACACTTGTAACAAACTCCCATTCCTTTTAAGCATGTACTAGGGTGTTTCTTCCCACATTTACTACAAGATGGATATTCAACATTTCCCTTATTCCCCTTATTTCCATTTCCATATTGATCAGTAGATCTCTTCTTCTATTGCTTTTCTTTAATGTGACATGACATCGATAATTCCTTTTCTTTCTTGATAGCACATGAGACAATGTCTTCGTACGATGAGAAGGATTGTGACACTAATGCTTGACTAAGTAATGGTTTTAACCCATCAATGAAATGATCAATCTTACTTATTGGGTTACATATGTAATCTTTAGCATACCTCGCTAACCTTGTAAAGTTAGCCTCATACTTTGTGACATTCTTATCCTCCTTTTTCCTCAGACTCAGAAATTTCCTTTCCATATCTGCTCGATGGTCACAAGGAAAATATTTTTCTATGAAAATATCTTTTAACTCCCTCCATTCCATATTTGATACTTCATCATCTACCTTTATGTTTTGTATTAATGACCACCACTGATTAGCATCTCCAGTGAGGCGATATACTACCATGATAACTTTTTCCCTTTCACTACCCTCCAAAGCCAGAAATATTTTTTCTAGGGAACTTATCCATTGCTCGGATACCAATGGATTTGTACTACCATTGAATGTTGGTGGTTATTTCCTCATGAAGCGATCTAACATTGATCCTCCACACTGCGGATGAGGGTGCTCTATATGCGTAAGGTTATTATTAATAACATGAGTGAGTTGTACCAATATGGTGATTAGCTAATCAGCACCAGTTACATCACCAGATCCACTATAATTATCTTGAGTAGGAGGGAAATCCCTACATGGAGTGTGTTCATTGATACAGTTTCCATTCCTTCCACTAAGCGCTATTTTTAAACTATGGCATAAACTAGATTAGGTTATGAATCAAAATTGATAATACCATATTTGTAAAACACTTAACAGAAATTGAACAACTTATGGATATAATCCATAATCATAAAAATGTTTTAATTGAGGAAGTATATACTCATAAACCCTTCATAATGGTATGTAAAGAAAAAATGAGAATTATCCTAAGCAAAGCCTTCGGGAGTGTCGTAACCAAGAGTACAGCAAAGCTCGTTGTCGTACACCAGTTCCAGTTCGAGTTTAGCTCAATGTGGTGTTTTCGGGTTTTACCCCTAGGTACATCTGTGCCAAAGCCGCCTCTACATGCTAGTATTCAGACAGAGATGTATTACTCAGAAAACTCACAAAATATCTACAATACAAAAATCCTAGGAAGTTTTCCTATACAAATCCTCAAAGTCTATCTTAGGGCTATGTTCTCTAATCAGAGTTTATCTAAATCCAACATCAAAGGTATGTAATAAACATCCTCTGATACCAACTGTAATTCCCTGACCCCAGTTACCCAGAGTCGGTGCATTATTACATATCATTAACAGGATCACGAAATTTCATGTCTCGAAAGACCTATTAGTTTAGTAGCCTTGGAATAACTAGATGCAGTCATAATGTTTACATTACATCATAAAATGAAAACTACAACAACATAGTTTCCACAGTCCACACACATAACCCCTCATACTGTCCCTGCAGGTCATTTACAAAATACTTCTTCACATCCTGGAAAAAATAAAACATAGAAAGGGGTGAGCTCAAATTCCCAGTAAGGATAACAATATGGCTGAAACTTTCATAAATAGGTATAATCATTTAAGGCATTGAATAACAAAAAAAACATTTTAAACCCGAACTTCAGTATAATATGGAAGAAATCAAATGAAATAATGCCATTAAATTAATCACATGGATATTCTAATAGTAGAATAATCACATTCAATATCAATAACAACTTTTATAATGATGGAATGCATAATTCCAGACTATCATAATCACATATCCAAGGCCTCGTGCCACTACTATAAATAAGATTTTGTCAAGGCCTCGTGCCAGGGAACTAGTTTGACACATGAGAAATACCAATGCATCGAGGAGTTATATCGGGCTCCACCCATCACTTATTATGTCCAATCCATTCCTCATATGAACATGTTTAAACATAACATAAACATTTGAATTAAAACTAGCATATGATATGTCAATACATTCTCCATAAACAACAAATGGTATAAAATTAACATGTCCACAATCAAAAATATCACAAAACCTTCAATACAATATGGAAGTTTTGTATCATAATAAATCAACTTCAAATAAGATTAAAATTCATCAATGGATATTGACATATATGAAATCAAAACTATTTGAGATAAATATCTATTTTTTTGAAATCATTTAAAAGTCACACTATTATAAAAGAAAACACTTACTTGAAAATATTCTCATAATCTTTTAAGGGAAGCTTCGACGATTTTATAATGGCGAAAAATAGCCGCACCCGCCGTATAAGTCAAAAAAAAGACATTCTTACCTTAATTCTCTTGAAAAGGATAAAAAGGACCTTGTTTGGAAAACGACGGAAATATTCCTTTATAATAATCATATAAATAGTAAAACAAGGGTATAAATTACTTTAACCCATATTCTGTAAAATAGTATGAATGTTTTGAAATAAATTTTTATGAAACATGGATGTGTATGATAAAGAGGTCCCAGTAGATAATTACGTATACACAAACTCGGATAATGAAGAGATTGTGAAATAAAACCTTGCCTTTTACTTTTCCTTTGTTGATGGTAGGTTAAATTCCTATATAATTGTGAAATAATTGTTATTAAATTGTACAAGAATCATTTAAATTAATATGATATCATATATGATCTTTTAACATTTCTTTGTTAATAATATCTTATTATTATTGTTGTTTTGGTTGTTAAATTACTCGTTTTCTATTATATGTTTTGTTATATAAGCCATTTTTGTTATGGATAGGTTGTATCTTATTCATTTGCAGAATTATATTAAGTCTTTAAACATTATTTTTAATGATAAAATGAAATTTAGTCTTGAATGGATATTATGGGGAATTAATCTCATCGTGTTAGTGGAGGCGGTAGTCCATACGTACGCACGAGCGATAATATCATTCTTTTGATATTAAAATAATATATAATTGGATTTTATATCATATATAAATAATAATTATCATGTTATATTTATTTTTTACTCGAATTACACGTCATTATTATACATATCCACATAATAATTTACTGAATAACAATTACACCATGACGTGGAGACGATAAGCCGTATGTACGCACGTATGTTGACATGTCATTCATAGGATGGATAGAATACTGAATATGGTTGTACCATATTTATAATAACATCAAGATATATAGAGGATACTGGAGTTATTATTTTATAATGTGAATAACAATGAAATAAGAAGTCGAAGAAGAAAGGAACTTCAAAGAGGGTGGTGAAAACATTACCTCTTCTTCGGGTTCTTCCTTTTGATTTGATCAAAAGGGCTCATTAGGTTGGCTTTATGACTAAAGGAAGGCCTTTAGGATTTAGGAAGGATATTTGAGAGGATGTTTCAGAAGAGTTTGGCCGAACAAAAAGGCTTTGATGGTATGATGAATTGGTCAGAACTGGTGTCCTTTTATAAGGGGGAGGAGGGGCTCTTTATGAAAAACATAATGTATTAATTTATAATAAATTCATATTCGGTTTTTAATGATTCAAAATTATATTATTAAATGTCTATGGTGGTTATGGGTCTAAATTATTCCAACCAATATATTTTAGAGAGTTTTGGGTCATTATTTTAACCTTATCTTTTATATTTAACTCTTAGTTAATTAGTTCTACATTTACCTTGTCACTTTGTATTTTTATATTATATAGTTAATAAAATTACTATATACATCCAAGAGAACCGCAAGTGGTCCATTAATGATAAATATATCATGATATAAGTCCTTTGTCCGAACTGTATATTTTTAGGAATTTAATATCAATTAATAATATAGTATTTGTTTTAAAAACTCTTTTATGTCAAATTTGACACTCTTTAAAATTTTGATTTTTCTGAAAATAATAACAGAATGATTAATTCTAAAAAACTCAATTAAATCAATACTAACATGTCATATTAACCTATAAAATTAGTGGAATTAATATAAAGTGTCAAATTACATTTATTTGGGTATTTATATTATCAATTATTTTAATATTTCATTAATTTGGTAATTACTTCATCACAATTGTGTCATAAATCAATTAAACTATGTAATGTCTAAAAATTATAAATAAAATACCATTATGTATGAAATCATGTTATATTTCTAATGAATATTTCTAATCGAATTTATTTTATGTATCACCCTATATTATAAATGTTTTAGTTATTAAACATTGATTTTATCTCTTTTAACTCTTCTTTGAATTAAATAATAATAAATGTCCTAATATAATCCAAGTGGAACTAAAGGATATTATTTTATTCCTAAGGATGTTTTTGGTAGAGATTAACTTTTATAATAGAATTAGGACATGTGTTAAGGTAATATTAATATCATTTTTACCCTTAATTACCCTATTTTCTTTTAACTGTGGTAAATAAAAGTAAAAAGTTACTATTCAACAAAAAGTTATTTTTATCTTATTGAATGACATTTTACTCCTTGATATAAACTGTATCTCTCAAATTTTTGATATTCCACTCACAAAAGCAGTAAAGTTACATTTTATGTTAATTTGGAAATTCTCCTAGGAGGTGGGTAAAAGACAGTGAAAAGTTCAATAACATTTTTATATATCTATAATTATTCTTAACTAAATCCAATGAATTACATTGAACTTATATAGGTATTATGTATATATTCTAAACTAAAATAAATTTAAGTAAAATATATAATAATTTAAATTAAAATTCGATTTTAAACTATAACTTAGTGTTTTTTTCATTATACATTAAAAATTGAATGTTTTCAGAAAAATACCAAAATTTCACCATAGCCACATTTCGATATTACGAATCCAAAAATGAATTCCATTTTGAAATAAAAAAATTATAAAATATAAAAAATTGGGTATTACTATTTATAATGGCTACATTGATTGGTCGCGGTGTGTTAGAACTCCAAGTTGCGTACAACATACACTACTGTATTATTCTATGGGAAGCGTACCATTGAAGCCTGGGGTGTAACATTATCCCCTACTTCAAATAATTTCTTCCTCGAAATTTCAAGAATACTACCGCATGAACAGACTCGTGTGGTTCTTCATCATAAGTTCCATGGGTTCCCATGCTGCTTCTTCCATCTTATGGTTTCTCCATAGAACTTTTACCCGACGAGTCGTCCGGTTTTTCAGCACCTGTTCTATTGTATCAAGAATCCTGATGGGATCTTCCCAATAATAAATATCTAGTTCCATTTCTAAATTATCATAAGTGAGTACATGTGTTGGGTCAGGCATGTATTTTCTCAAAAGTGATACGTGGAACACATCGTGAACTTTGGAGAGACTGGGCGGCATTGCCAAATAGTAAGCTACAACCCCAATTCATTCTAGAATTTCGAAAGGTCCGATGTACCTGGGACTCAATTTACCCTTCTTACCGAAACATATAACTCCCTTCCATGGAGTTACCTTCAAGAAAACATGATCTCCTACCTGAAATTCCAAATCCTTCCTTCGGTTATCGGCATAGCTCTTCTACCTACTTTGAGCTGCTTTGATGTGGTTTTGGATTACCTTTCCATTTTCCATCGTTTCATCCCCCAGTTCTGGGCCTACAAGTTTTCTTTCACCAACGTCATCACAAAAGGTTGGTTTGCGACATCTCTTTCCATATAACTCTCCATATGGTGCCATACGAATACTTGAATGAAAGCTATTGTTATAGGAAAATTCGACCATAGGTAAATATTGATCCCATGTACCCTAAATGTCAACTGAGCAAGATCTCAACATGTCTTCTAAGGTTTGAATAGTCTGTTCTGATTGTCCATCTGTTCGAGTGTGGTAGGCGATGCTCAAACGAAGTTCAGTATCCAGGGCTTTCTGATGACTTTTCAAAAATCTTGAAGTAAAACGGGGATCATGATCAGAAACAATTGATAGGGGTACTCCATGAAGTCACACAACTTCATTAATATATAGTCTTGCTAGAAGTTCCAGTGGTATATATTCTCTTATAGAATGAAAATGTTCTTACTTGGTATGATGATCAAAAATAACCCATATTGCAATGTTCCTTTTAGGAGTCTTTGGTAGTCCCATAACAAAGTCCATCATGATATTATCCCATTTCCACTCAGGTATGGGAAGAGGTTTCATTACTCCTCCAGGCTGTTGCCTTCCAGCATTCACTTATTTACAAACCATAAATTTTGACACCAAATCAGAAATCTCCCTCTTCAGGTTGTCCCACCAAAAATGTTCATTTAAATTACTATACATTTTGGTTCTCCTATGGTGTATAGAGAAATTGGAACTATGAGCATCGTCCAAACATTCCATTTTTAGATCAGGCATTTTGGGAACCCAATGTCTCTTCCCAAATTTCGAAATTCCTTCTTCATACACAAATTATCTCAATCTCCCATCATTCACATCTTTATTCTTCTTTTGAAATTCTTCATCATTGGTTTGAGAACTCTTAATCCTTTCTAGTAAAGATGGGTTGGGAACCATTTAAAAATGCATTGATGTTTCACCTTCCATGGTGATTCCCATATCCATATTTACGAAATCCCTGGAAATTGGATCCCTTTCAACTCTCATCATGTTCAAAACTCCATGATATTTTTTGCTCAATGCATTTGCCACCTTATTTTCGCTCCCCGGGTGGTAGTGTATCGTGCAATCATAATCCTTGAGTAGTTCAAGCCATCGCCTTTGCTTCATGTTGATTTCATTCTATGAGAAAATGTACATCAAACTCGTGTGATCAGTATAAATCTCACAATTTTCACCATTGATATAATGTCTCCATATCATCCAAAAAAAAGTTACAGCTGATAACTCAAGAACATGAGTAGGATAGTATTTCTCATGAGTTTTCAGTTGTCCTGGTTCATTGAAAATAACCCTATCATTCTACATAAGGACACAACCAAGTCCTTTCTTTGAATCATCGCTACCAATAATGAACCAATCATTCCATGATGGCAGTGTCAATATAGGATCTCCGACTATTATTCTCTTAAGTTCTTCAAAACATTCCTCACACTCTATTGTCCAAAAAATTTATCCCCTTTACGTGTGTGCTTTGTTAATGGGTTAGCCAATCAGGAAAAATTCTGGACGAAACGTTGATAATAACATGCTAAACGAATAAAACTACATACCTCGGTTATACTCATTGGTGGTGGACATTCATGGATTTATCTTGTCTTAGCAGGATCAACAGAGATTTCATCCTTAGTGACAATATGGCCATAAAAATAAATCTCTTGTAACCAGAATTCACACTTGCTAAACTTCCCATATAATTCATGTCATCTCAGAGTCTTTAGGATAATGCGCAGGTGATTTTCATGATATTCGTAGCTTTTGGAGTATACCAAGATATCATCAATAAATACCACTACAAATTCATCAAGATATTCCATGAAAACTCTGTTCATTAGATCAATGATAACAGAGGGTGCATTAGTCAGCCCAAAAGGCATTACTGTAAACACGTATTGCCCGTACCACGTTCGAAATGCTATCATTAGAATTTCTTCTTTCTTCCCACACAATTGATGGTATCTAGATTGAAGGTCAATCATTGAAAAGTATTGTGCTCCATGAATTTGGTGGAATAAATTATCAATGTGAGGTAGGGGATTCTTGTTCTTTATTGTTATAGCATTGATCTCCCTGTAGTCGATGCAAAACCACATGGATCCAACTTTCTTCTTTACAAAAAGGACAGGGGTTCCCCATGGAGAAACACTAGGGTGAATAAATACATTATTTCTAAACTCCTATAGTTGTTTTTTAGTTCCACAAATTCCACAGAGTCCATTCTATAAGGGGTCTTCGATATGGGCCTTGATCCATTAATTAAATCAATGGAAAACTCAATTTCTCGTTCTGGAGGATGTCCAGGAAAATCCTCTGGAAACACATCAACATAATCTTTCACAATAGGTACATCCTCTATTTGATCATTCCTTTTGTCACCCATAGTCATTTCATTCTCTTCATCCCAATAATTGAATTTAGTTGAGTTACTGGGAGGGGATCTAGATAAGAATAATGTGTTGATGATTCTGCTCTAATGATAAGGTTTTTTTTATCATAATCATCAAAAATCATAACCTCATTTATCATACAATAAATTTTTTCATCATGGTACGAAATCCAATCCATACCGCGGATTATATCAAATTAAATAATAGGTATGATGATGAGATCAGCGGATAAAGAACATTTATGTGCTCTAATGGGGAGAAATTCACAAAACATTGTTGCAATGATAATTCCGTTAGGAGTTTTGACTGACAACTCCCTTGTAAAATCAAAATGTAAATATCTAATTTTCTTAGCAAACTGGGAAGATATGAAACAATGTGATGATCCAGAAACAAATAAAGAATTTTCTAAACTTCAGGAAACCATTAAATTACCTGCCACCATGTTTTTCAGAACTTCTACCTCAGTAGTAGTGATACCATAAGCTTAGCCTTGATCCCTTGGCCTTTTATGAGGTATGTTCCCCTGATGCTTAGGAAATTAATTTTCATAATGTCCCATCTCCCTGTAGTTGTAGCATTGAACATTAGTAGCTTCCTTCCTCCCCTTGCAATCATGAGAATGGTGGCCTTTTTCACCACACTAGTAACAGACTCCCATTCCTTTTAAGCAAGTACCATGGTGTTTCTTCCCACATTTACTGCAAGATGAATATTCAACTTTTTGCTTCTTCCCCTTATTTTCATTTCCAGATTGATCATTAGAACTCTTCTTCTCTTTCTTTTCTTTAAAGTCATAAGACTTAGGGAATTCCTTTTCTATCTTGAAAGAACATGAGACAATATCTTCATACGACGAGAAGTATTGTGAGACGAATGCTCGACGAAGAAATGGTTTTAACCCATCAAAGAAACGATCAATATTACTTCTTGGGTTATGTATTTAATCTGCAGCATACCTCTCTAACCTTGTAATGTTAGCCTCATACCTTGCGACATTCTCATGCTCCTTTTGCCTCAGACTCAGAAAATGCCTTTCCATATCTACTCGATGGTAACAAGGAAAGTAATTTTCTATGAAAATCTCTTTGAACTCCCTCCATTCCATATTTGATACTTCATCATATTCCTTCTTGTTTTTTATCAATGAAAACCATTGATCAGCATCTCCAGTGAGGTGATAAACTCCCATGATAACTTTTTCCCTTTCACTATTCCCCAAATCCTGAAATATTTTCTCTAGGGAATTTATCCATTTCTCAGCTACCAATGCATTTGTACTCCCATTGAATTTTGGTGGTTGTTGCCTCATGAAGCGATCTAACTTTGATCATCCACATTGGGGATTAGGGTGCTCCATATGGGTAAAGATATTATTCATAACCTGAGTGAGTTGTCCTATTATGGTGATTAGATGATCAGCACCAGTCGCTTCAACAACTCCACTATAATTATCTTGAGCAGGAGGGAAATCTCTACATGGAGTGCATGCATTGAAATGGTTTCCATTCCTTCCACTATGCACCATTTTTAAACAATAGCATAAACTAGATCATCTTATGTATCAAAATACATAATTCCATACTTGTATAACACATAACATTAATTGAACTATTTATGGATATAATCCATAATCATAAAAATGTATTATTTGAGGAATTATTTACTGATAAACCCTTCATAATGGTTTTTAAAGAAAATGAGAATTATCCTAAGCATATACCCCTAGAGTGTCGTAACCAGGAGTGCAGTAAGCCCCGTTGTCGTGCACCAGTTCCCGTTCGAGTCTAGCTCAAAGCAGTTTTTTCGGGTTTCACCCGTAGGTACATCTGTGCCAGAGCCGCCTCTAAATTGTCGTATCCAGGCAGGGATGTATTGCTCAGAAAACTCACAAAATCTCTACAATACCAAAATTCTAGGATGTTCTTCTATACTAATCCTCAAACTCTATCTTAGGACTATGTTCTCTAATCAGAGTTTAACTAAATCCAGCTCTTAAGGTTTGTACTATAATTCCTCTGATACCAACTGTAACGCCCAGACCCCAGTTACCCAGAGTCTTCACATTATTACATAACATTGGCATGATCACAAAAGATCAATTACTGAAAGAACCATTAGTTTAGTAGCATTGGAATCACTAGATAGATTCATAAAGTTTACAGTACATCATAAAATGAAAACTACAATAAAATAGTATCCATAGTCCTCACTCATAACTCCTCATAATATCCCTATAGGTCATTCATAAAATACTTCTTTACATCCTGGGAAAAATAAAACATAGAAAGGGGTGAGCTCAAATGCCCAGTAAGGATAACAATATGGCCGAAACTTTCATAAATAGGCATACACATTTAAGGAAATATATAACTAAAAAATCCACATAAACATGAACTTCAGCATAATATGACATAAATCAAATGATGTGATGCCATTTACTTATTCACATGGATATTCTACTAGTCGAATAATCACATGCAATATCAATAACCACTTTCATATAATAACCACATAGCCAAGGACTCATGCCAAGACACTAGTTTGTCTCATGAGACATACTGATGCATTAAGGAGCTATACTGGGCTCCACCCGTCATTTATTACATCCAATACATTCCTCATATGAACAGTATAAACATAACATAAACATTCATATTAAAACTAGCATACGAAATGTCAATAAATTCTCCATAAACAATGAATGGTATAAAAATAACACATCCACAGTCAAACATATCACAATGCCTTCAGTACAATATAGATGTTTTGTATGATTATAAATTAACATCAAATAAACTTAAAATTCATCAAAGGATATTGACATAGATGAAATCAAAACTATTTGAGAGAAATATCTCTTTTTTTAAAATCATTTAAAAGTCACATAATTATAAAAGAAAACATTTACATTAAAAATATTCTAATAAGCATGTATGGGAAGCTTCGATGATTTTATAATGGCAGAAAATAGCCGCTCCCGCTGTATAAGTAAAAAAAAGACATTCTTACCTTAATTCTGTAGAAAAGGTTAAAAAGGACATTATTTGGAAAACGATGGAAGGATTAATTTATAAACTTCTTATAAATAGTAAAACAAAGGTATAAATGACTTTAACCCATATTTTTTAAAATAGTACGAATGTTTTGAAATGCATTTTTAAGCAACATGGATGTGCATGATAAAGAGGTTCCGGTAGATAATTACGTATAAAGAACATTAGATAATGAAGAGATTGTGAAATAAACCATTACCTTATACTTTTACTTGGTCGAGGGTAGGTTAACCTCCAGTATAATAGTGACATAATTGTTATTAAATTATACAAGAATTATTTAATTTGATATGATATCATATATGATCTTTTAACATTTATTTGTTAATAATATCTTGGTATTATCGTTCTTTCGGGTGTTAACTTACTCGTTTTATTTTATATGTCTTGTTACAGAATCTGCATTTGTTATGGATAAGTTGTATCTTATTCATGTCCAGAATGATATTATGTTTTGAAAAAAAAAATTAATCATCAAATTAAATTTAGTCTTGAATGGATACGATGGGGAATTAATGTCATCGCGTTCGTGGAGACGGTAGTCCGTACGTACAAACAAGCGATAATATCATTATTTTGATGTTAAAATAATATAGAATTGGATGGTATATCATATATAAAGAATCATTATCATGATATATTTATTCTTTACATGAATTACACATCATTATTATACCCATCAAAATAAAAATTTATTGAATTACAATTACACCACGATGTGGAGACGGTAAGCCGTACGTACACATGTATGGTGACATGTCATTCGAAAGATGGATAGAATACTGAATATGGTTGTACCATATATATAATAATATCATAGTCTATAGAAGATAATGGAGTTATTATTTTATAATGGGAATAACAATGAAAGAAGAAGTTGAAGAAGAAGGGATCTTGAATGAGGGTGGTGAAAACATTACCCCTTCTTTGGGTTCTTCCTTTTGATTTGATAAAAGGGCTCCATAAGATGGCTTTATGACTAAAGGAAGGCTACTCGGATTAAGGGAGGATTGTTTAGAGGTTATTTGGGCAGGGTTTGGCTGACCCAAAAGGCTTTTAAGATACGATGAATTTTTTATAAGTGGTGTCCTTTTATAAGTGGGAGGAGGGGCTCTTTAGGAAAAACTTAAAGTATTAATTTATAATAAATTCATATTCGGTTTCTAATGGCTCCAAGGGGGATTATTCGAAGACTAAGGTGGGGAAAGGTCGAAATTATTTCATCCAATAGATTTTAGACAGGTTTGGGTCATTATTTTGACATTATCTTTTTGTATTAACACTTAGTTAATTAGTTTGACATTTACCATCTCACTTTGTATTTTTAAATTATATAGTTAATATACATAATATATACATCCAAGAGACCCTAAAGTGGTACATTAATGATGAGCCTATCATGATATATGTCCGTTTACCGAACCATATATTTTTAGGAATTTAATATCAATTAATAATATAATATTTTAAAAAAAACTCTTTTATATCAATTTTGACACTATTTGAAATTTTATTTTTTTGAAACTAATAACAGAATGATTACTTCAAAAAAACATAATTAAATCAATAATAACATGTCATATTAACATATAAAATTAGTGGAATTCATAAAAAGCCTCAAATTACATTTATTTGGTTATTTATATTATCAATTATTTTAATCTTTCATTAATTGGGTAATTACTGCATCACAATTGTGTCATAAATTAATTAAATTATTTAATGTCTAAAAATTATAAATAAAATACCATTATATAGGAAAGACATTTACCTTTCTAATTAATATTTTTATTCGAATTTATCTTATGTATAACCCTATATTCTAAATGTTTTAGTTATTAAACATTGATTTTAACTCTTTTAACTCTTCTTTGAATTAAATAATAATAAATGTCCTATTCTACTCCATGTGGACCTAAAGGATATTATTTTATTCCTAAGGTTGTTTTTGCTTGAGATACACTTTTACAATATAATTAGGACATGTGTTAGGGTAATATAAATTTCTTTTTTACCCTTAATTACCCTATTTACTTTTAACCGTGGTAAATAAAAGTAAAAAGATACAATTCACCAAAAATTATTTTTATCATATTGAACCACATTTTACTCCTTGATATAAACCATGTCATTCTAATTTTTAAAATTCCACTCACAGAAGAGGTAAAATTATGTTGTATGTGAATTTGAAAATTTTCCTAAGAGGTGGGTAAAAGATGGGGAAAAGTTCACTAACATTTTTATATATCTAAAGTTATTCTAAACTAAATCCAATGAATTACATTGAACTTATATAGGTATTTTGTATCTATTCTAACCAAAAATAAATTTACATAAAATAAATAATTATTTAAATAAAAATTCGGTTTTAAACTATAACTCAGTGTTTCTATCACCATTCATCAAAAATTGAATGTTTTCATAAAAATACAAAAATTTCACCCTAGGCTAATTTCGATATTCCAAATACAAAAATGAATTCCATTTTGAATGATAAAATTTATTAAATTTTAAAAGCGTGTATTAATATTTATAACGGCTACATTGATTGGTCGCGGTGTGTTAGAACTCGAAGTTGCGTACGACACACACTATTGTATTATTAAATGGGAAGCGTGCCGTGGAAGCTTGGGGTGTTACATTCTCCCCTCCATAAAATAATTTCTTCCTCAAAATTTCAAGAATACTACCACCTAAAAGGACTCGGTTGGTTCTTCATCATAAGTTCCACGGTTCCCACGCTGCCTCTTCCATCTTATAGATTCTCCATAGAACTTTTACCAGACGAGTCATCTAGTTTCTCAGCACTTGTTCTCTTGTATCACGAATCCTGATGGAATCTTCAAAATAATAATGATCGGGTTCAAGTTCTAATACCTTGTAAGTGAGTACATGCATTGGGTCAGGCATGTATTTTCTCAACAGTGATATATGGAACACATCGTGAACTTTGAAGAGACTTCGTGACATTGCCAAACGGTAAGCTACAGCCCCAATTTGTTCTAGAATTTCTAAAGGTCTGATGTACCTGGGTCTCAATTTACACTTCTTACCAAAACATATAACACCCTTCCATGGATATACCTTCAAGAAAACAAGATCTCCTACCTGAAATTCCAAATCCTTCCTTCAGTTATTGGCATAGCTCTTCTTCTTACTTTGTGCTGCTTTGATGTGGTTTTGGTTACCTTTTGCATTGTTTCCCCCACCAGTTCTGGGCCTATAAGTTGTATTTCTCCAACGTCATCACAACAGGTTGGTGCAGGACATCTCTTTCCATATAACACTTCATATGGAACCATCCCAAATACTTGAATGAAATCTATTGATATAGGAAAATTCCACCAGAGGTAAATATTGATCCCACATACCCTGAAAGTAATGTGGGAATGTTCTCAACATGTCTTCTATGGTTTTAATAGTCCGTTATGATTGTCCATCTATTTGAGGGTGGTAGGCAGTGCTCAAATGAAGTTCAGTATCCATGTATTTCTGAGGAATTTTCCAAAATCTTGAAGTAAAACTGGGATCACGATCAGAAACAATTGATAGGGGTACTCCATGACATCTCAAAACTTCATTAATATTTAGTTTTTCTAGACGTTCCAGTGGTAGATATTCTCTTATAGAAATAAAATGTGCTCACTTGGTATGAAGTTCAACAATAACCCTTATTTCATCGTTCCTTCTAGGAGTCTTTGGCATTCCTATGACAAAGTCCATCGTGATATTATTCCATTTCCACTCAGGTATGGGAAGAGGTTGCATGAATCCTCCATGTTGTTGCCTTCCAGCTTTCACTTGTTGACAAACCATACATCTTGACACAAAATCAAAAATCTCCCTCTTCATGTTGACCCTCCAAAAATGTTCCTTCAAATCTCTATACATTTTGGTACTCCAATGGTGTATAGAGAAATTGGAAATATGAGCATCATCCAACAATTCCATTTTTAGATCAGGTATATTGGAAACACAATGTCTCTTCCCAAATTTCAAAATTCCTTCTTCATACACAAAGTACATCAATCTCCCATCATTCACAGCTTTAATATTCTTTTGAAATTCTTCATCATCAGTTTGAGAACTCTTAATCATTTCCAGTAAAGATGGTTTGGCAACCATTTGAAAAATCATTGATGTTTCACCTTCCATTGTGATTCCCATATCTATATTTACTAAATCCATGAAAATTGGACCCCTTTTAACTCTCATCATGTTCAAAACTCCATGATCTTTTCTGCTCAATGCAACTTCCACCTTATTTGCTTTCCCCGGGTGGCAGTGTATCGTGCAATCATAATCCTTGAGTAGTTCAAGCCATCGCCTTTGCCTCATGTTGAGTTCTTTCTGTGAGAAAATGTACTTAAAACTACTATGTTTAGTATAAATATCAAAATTTTCACCATAGAGGTAATTTCTCCATATATTCAAAGAAAAAATTACAGTAGCTAACTCAAGATCTTGAGTCGGATAATATTTCTCATGATTTTTCAGTTGTCATGATGCATAGGCAATAACCCTATCATTCTGCATAAGGAAAAAACCATGTCCTTTCTTTGAAGCATCACTATAAATAACAAACCCATCATTCCATGATGGCAGTGTCAATATAGGAGCATTGACTAATCTTGTCTGCAGTTCTACAAAACATTCCTCACACTCTTTTGTACAAACAAATTTAACCCCTTTACGTGTGAGATTTGTTAATGGGTAAGCCAATCGGGCCAAATTCTGGACGAAATGTCGATAAAAACATTCTAAACCAATAAATCTACATACATCGGTTATACTCGTTGGTGCTGGCCATTCTTGGATTGCTCTTATCTTAGCAGGATCAACAGAGATTCCATCCTTAGAGACAATATGACCAAGAAAAGTAATCTCTTGATGCCAGAATTCACACTTACTAAACAACCCATATAATTCATGTCATCTCAATATTTTCAGGATAATGCATAGGTGATTTTCATGATCTTCCTATCTTTTGGACTATACCAATATATCATCAATAAATACCACTACAAAGTCATCAAGATATTCCTTGAAAAATCTGTTCATTAGATCCATGAAAATAGTGGGTGCATTAGTCATCTAGAAAGGCATTACTGAAAAATTGTAATGCCCATACCTGGTTCGAAATGTTGTCTTCAGAATGTCTACTTTTTTCATAAAAAACCAATTGTAACCAGATCGAAGGTCATTCTTTGAAAATTATTTTTCTCCATTTTGTTGGTCGAATAAATCATCAATGCGATGTAGGGAAATTTTTTTTGTTATTGTTATAACATTGATCTCTCTGTAGTCAAAACATAACCTCATGGATCCATATTTTTTCTTAACAAAAAGGGCAGGGGCTCCCCATGGAGAAACACTATGGATGAAAAATCCTTTATTACTCAAATCCTCTAGTTGTTTATTTAGTTCCACCAATTCCACAGTGGCCATTATATAAGGGGTCTTTGATATGGTCATTGATCCAGGAATTAAATCAACAGAAAACTCAAATTCTCGTTGTAGAGGATGTCCATGTGAATCCCCTGGAAACACATCAACATATTCTTTCACAATAGGTACATCCTCTATTTGAAAATCCTTTCCTCACCCATAGTCATTTCATTCTCTTCCTCCCCAATAATTGAATTTAGTTGAGCTACTGGGGGTGGATCTAGATAAGAATCATGTGGTGATGATTCTACTCTAATGATAATGTGTTCCTTATCATCATCATCAAAAATCATAACCTCCTTCTTCTTACAATAAATTTTTGTATCATAGTCAGAAAACCAATACATACCGAGGATTATATCAAATTCAATAATTGTTATGTATATGAGATCAGCGGATAACGAACATTTATGTGCTCTAATGGGGAATGATTCACAAAACATTGTTGCAATGATACTTTACTTAGGAGTTTTGGATGACAACTCCCTTGTTAAATCAAATTGGAAATATATAATCTTCATACCAAACTAGGAAGATATGAAACAATGTGATGATCCAGAATCAAATAAAGCATTTTATAAACTTTAGGAAACCATTAAATTACATTCCACCACATCTTTTGAAGATTCTACATCAGTAACAGTGATAGCATAATCCTATAATTGAACACTTGGTCTTTTCTGAGTTATGTTCACCTGACACTTAGGATATTCAATTTCATAATTTCCTATCTCCCTGCAGTTGTATCATTGAACTTCTATTGCTTCCTTCTTTACCTTACAATCACGAGCTTGGTGGCCTTTTTCACCACACTTGTAACAGACTCCCATTCCTTTTAAGAAAGTACCAGTGTGTTTCTTCCCACATTTACTGCAGGATGGATATTCAACTTTTCCCTTCTTCCCCTTATTTCCATTTCCAGATTGATCAGCAGATCTCTTCTTCTCTTGCTTTTCTTTATAGTTATAAGACATAGAGAATTCATTTTCGGACTTGATAGCACATGAGTCAATGTCTTCATATGACGAGAAAGAATGTGAGACTAATGATCGACGAATAAATGGTTTTAACCCATCAATGAAACCATCAATCTTACTTCTTGGGTTAAGTTTGTAATCTGCAGTATACCTCACTATCCTTGTAAAGTTAGCCTCATACATTGTGACATTCACATCCTCCTTTTGCCTCAGACTCAGAAATTTCCTTTCGATTTCTGATCGATGGTCACAAGGAATGTATTTTTCAAATAATTGTGGTGTTTTCTAAGAAATCGAGACACATGGGATACCACATTATCACCCTATATAAGGATGAATCCCAACCCCAATCCTAATGCATCATAGTTTCCCAAATTTCCCTTCAAAGTCTCTGGACAAGTCAAAAATGTTGTTAAAGTAAAATATGTTTCATATCACCAAAATAACACTTATATTTCAAACCCCAAGAAAATTTTACCACCTTCTGAGTGAGAGTGGTCATGAGAGAGTAAAACATCAATAATTACTTGATGAATCAGTGATAATATACCCCATTAAACCGAAGAATCTCCAACTTCCAAAATTATTATTTGATTTATAACATATAATAACAACATTGAACATTTCATGGATAACCTAGATACCATGTTCCAAGACCACATATCTTAACAAATTCACTTCCCAAATCTATACATGTCATTTCTATATCTTTTCATAAAGTACGTGATTTTTCTATAATTCCATAACTTCTCTTAGATGACACACCTGATCATCCTATGACAAAGTGTTATCATTGATATCATCAAAATAGAACTCCACTAATGTATCATGATACTTTTGTAATATCATTTTTATTAAATCAAAAAAGGCTTCATGAGAATTTGTTAGACAAAATGGAATAACAAGGTACACATAATGGAAAAAACAAATTAGAATGGTTGTTTTATGAAATCCAAATTCATTAATTCACAATTGGTGATAACCAGATCAATGAAAAACTTTTATGAACCACTTATCCACCATTAAGAGGATCAACTATAACATCAATCCATGGAAACAGATACATGTTCTGTAACATAACTTGATTGAATATCTAGTAATTAACACATAGAAAAAGTGTCCCACCATATTTATTAGCAATGATAACCGCTGTTGTCAAATGTGACACACTCAGTTGTATCAAGAGTTTTTATAAAATATAATCCAATTGAATATTCCACACATTTATATTAGTTTGTTCGATGTGGTAATGAATAGATACCATTTGAGAACCATTTACGAAATCAATAGAAAACTCTACATCCCTTATTGGTGGAAAAATAGAGAAGTTATAGGGAAATTTCATAAAAAACTATGAAAACTAGAATGAGATAGTCACTAAAATATCCCCCCATCAAGATTAAAGTAGATTGCTGATATTACATTCCCAAATCCTGGAAAAGAAGGCCCAAATCAACTCCACCACCTGTCCTCTTCTTCCATAAAGATATAGAACAAGCCATTGGGAACAATAAAGGAGTCCCATTGGAGATCATAGTCAATTTGGGACTTATTTGAAATGATCCAATCCAACTAGAATATGACATCAAGATGATTAAATTTGAGAACTAAAAAATCACAAGTTAGATAACTCATTGTTAAATATAAAACTTATGTAAGAATGTGACAACCCTACACTCTATATTTTTTTTAGACAAGTGGTGACATGAATTGGTCACCCAATTCATGAGCAAAAGAAATTTATTAAATAAAAAGAGTTACAATGCATGTTTGAGGGGAAATGAGTTTACACCACCTCAAAATTGAAATAGAAACATGATGATGTAACAATAAAGCTCGATCAATTGATCACAAAGAATCAAAGAGGCACAAACCTTGCCTTTATGTAAAAGATCACCTCATGCAAGAAGTAAATATACATCAAGTGGGATCCATCCAAGTTATCTTGTTCAATCCACTTCAGCGCCTCCAAGATAGAAGCATGCCATGAAGATTCTATGCAATGAACCTCCAAGAATCAAACACATCCAGCAAAATTGCAACAACACTTAGTAATCTCCAAGACCTCAAAATATGAAGCAATAACATCTATGAAAGGAGACATGTAGTAATGAATCTGACATAAAAGTCGAAGGTATTCAAAAAAAAATAGAATCCCTGATAATAAATTAGATATTTTGTTTGGACTCTTTCACCAAATTCTTATTTAATGTTCAACATATGATGTCGAGATAAGTATCCGTAGAGATTTCACCATTTCTGAGCATTTGATAAGCTATTTTAATAGTCCAGTCCAAGTATTCATTCATTTTCCCTTAATGAGGTGAAATAGGAACGACCTTAAGATTCATAGGATTATCTGAAACAATTTCTCAGGAAGCATCAAAAGTGATAACAATCAGATCAACCACACTTGATGTTGTTGTAATTTTAGTGTTGTCCTTTTGGGAAGAATTGTGTGCTCTTGTCACAATTTTTCAGTAAAGGTTAGAGTAGTCCCTCTGTTTCCTAGTATTTTTTGGATTGGGAGTGATGAATCAATTGTATTCCTCCATTTGTTTTTTCCCTTTTCTAGAGATGGATTTTGAGAACTCCTCCTCGATTTGAGTAGGTTTATCTTCAGCATTCAGAATGGGTGTGTAGTAAGGCTGTGCATGGCATGATTCGAGGATTCGATCCAGCATAGGTTTAACATTAGAGGGTTCGCCCTCCACAATAGCTTCAGTTATCTCAATTTTAAGATTATTTACATCCGGAGAAGATGGCTCAAGAGTAGTATTAGAAACAACTACAGAAATTAAAACATGGCTAATTTCAACAGGTTTATCAGTAGTGTTCTTTACAGCAGTATTTTCCACCCTAATTGACATGAAATGTGGGGGATAGGAGAAATTTTAATTTTTAGTCTCACAATATTTCATAATATGGCCAATTCTGGAACAGTTTTTACAGTAATCTGGAACATTTTTATGGACAACCTCTTTAAAAACCCATTGTCGCCATTTTGAAGCCAAAATCGCGATGCCAATTCATGGGAGATGTCTACTTCAGTAAAAATAAAAGAGAATGAATGTCTTGAAAGAGTTGATGTGGAAGTTTCAAACCAAATTTGGGGTCTTAATAGTTCAGAAATGGGAAATAAAGAGTTCTATTTGAAGAGATGAATATGTAACCAAAGGAAACCAATCCACATTTGAATGATTAGGGGTTCAGATCCTACATACAAAACTGGAGTCCATTTGAAGACATTCATAAGATATCCTCCAAAATTCCAAGAACCACGGGTCCAGAATCTATATTAGTCATTCTCTGAGGAAAAATAAAAACAAACATGCCACGTAATCAGCAGTTAAATATGAAAATTCGTGAAGCCTATACTCTCCGTGGTTTTGCATAGAAACACCATTGAAGGGCGACGCTTGCAAACATACCAATTAGAACAAATCAAAGATATGAAGAGAGTATGTGTACCTCATCGTTGGAGAAATAAATCTCTGATAGACCTCAATGTCTATATTTTTTGGAGCAAGACGCCTTAAATTCCGCGTCGTTGTCACAACCCGCGACAACTTCCTCAAAACATTTTGTGTTCAAGGTTCCCTTTTGATCGCCAGGATTAGAGTTTCATTCTTGTTCACCTGTGGACATCATCATCGGCCAGTGTCTGGATAATCTCAAAACCCTACACTCTCTTCATTATGAGGGGAGTAGTAATATCTTCAAAATAAGGCAATATATCCCTAGAAAGATTTAGTTTACTTAGAAAAAATTCAATATAAATGAATGGGAAGCACCCAAATCAATTTATTCAGTCAAAAAAAAATTCATATAGTGATTGTACTTCTCATAGTCACTGGAACCATATATACTTCCTTTGGAGACACTTAAATTACATGAATAAGATCCATTACATATAAAAGATGCTGAAAAACCATAAATCATGAAGTTTAAGATTTAAACTAATAATTTTTTTAACGATGATACAATTGTGGAACTATATGGAGTAGTTAAGATATAACAAAATTTCTTATAGTGTCTTGAATCAACATATGAACCATATAAATTTGGATCCTAATTAAAAAACTGTTTCAAATTCCTATGTTTTCCACAGAAGAAGAATGTTAATGGGAATATTCGATGTATTGTAGGTGGTCTAGAGGAACCCTTTTGTAAAGAACCACGATGAGACTCACCACTCATTCTATTTCCATTAAGGGAACTCAGAGAACAACCACTAGGAAAAAAATTAACTACCATAAACCCTTATATACAAAACATATCAAGATCAACCATTAACACCCTATCTAACACATCAGCATAAGAGCCATGAATTAGTAGAAAACCTAATGAAAAATATCATATTAAATTCACCTTTATAACAGTCAAGTATTTATATTCTCATTGGATACAATCATAGGTAAAAACTACATATTATTAGTGAATCAGTATTAATATTCTGTCATGGCCCTATCATCTATCTCGAGTTCGAATCTCTCCAAAGCCTTAGCTAGCATAATTGTCTATCTATAGAATTAGATAGTGAAAATAACTTCAACGTCCATCCACTCTAATTCAACATTATTCTCTAACATCACCATCATGTCCCACCATCATTTGTAATATACCATTAGCTTAATGGTGGCAAATTTCACCATAATTACAACTACCATTTCCACGAGAATAGAAAGAAGATATATCATTCCAAAAAAAACTCACCATCTTGAGAATCATTAGTGCCTATAAACTCTAGTGGATTTGGGAAAATAAACACATGAGGATGATTCCACAATTACTTCATTTAATGTTACACTACTGGTTCCTGAATGGGAATGTGTATAGATTTCTGTCCATGATATTGGAAATAACCCATAATAAAATCACTTTGGTTTTGGTCCATTGGGTTATTCTTTTTCTATGGTTCATAAATAACATCGTTTTATATCCTACTAACATTTCATCTCGAAAGCTTGATTCTAGACTACATAAAAATACAACATTGACTACCTCATGAGATTGCTCAGATAAAAAACTCAATAAGATCTATAGGGAAATTAACCCCATCAGACAAGGTAATATAACCTAGGTTACAACCTTTCCAAATCCAAATAATTTAAAAGACTAGAATAATTCCTTAAGATGTTGTTACCAATAAAACCCATGATGACTTATGGATCATGAAGATAATGGTTTTCCACACACTCTCCAAAAACCACTTCTTAGATCCTAAAAAATAGTCCAAAAAAACACTCATATCATGGAAATATTATTTACATTCACATGTTACATAAAATTTTTAGGAAACATGTTGGATATCCCAGTACCCTTTTAATATAGCCATAATTGGAAATACCACAAGGAAATTTCTGATCTCTTTGGTTTGGAAACTAGCAACCGGAATCCTACAATACAAAAGAGAGATGAATTTTCTAAAAAAATAGATGAAGATAAATATAAATGTTAGTAATCTCAAAATTCCAAAAGAAGAATGTACCAGAAACCAAACATTAATATCCAAACACAAATAAAACATAACCAAAGTACCAGAAATAGATGAAATACCCCAAAATCCGTAAGGAAACATAACTACAAATCCTCAAAGGATCATACACATACATCTCCTCCAAGATGCACATTCTATTTTCTCAGACCCAGAAAAATAAAATTTACAAACTCCCAATGGAAAATATAGAGTTTGAGAAAAATAGAACAGTAGGGTCTCACAAAGTGTTCCATATTAACATTCCATAATCACAAAAAAAATCATGATTTCAATTTCAGTGAAACAGGAAAGTCCTTATAGTTGTTTATAAAAAAACATAATTTTCAATCTATAATGATGTATAAATTTCCAACATGGATTAAATAAACACTTTATATAATAATTATTATATAAATCACTAGGCATGATTTAATGAGTTTCACAGTCCATTGTTAATATAATAAATATATTCACAATAATCACCAGGTTCATTATCTCTATGCTATGAATGTTTCTTATTATAGGATCCTCAAACTCTCATCTTAGTGGTTATGGAAAATGTGTACACCAGTCCCTTTGGATTAGGCTGAACAAGATACATCAATGTTCCATAAAGAATATGATAATGATAACCATAAAATTTTTGAGTTTTCATCATAAATACATTGCTAGGGAATTTCCATGAACCCATTATTTTTCCAAATATCCTACTAACTACCCATGATCAAATGTGGTAAATAAATCAATCACTTGAAAAATGTAAAATCATTTGATTTCAAATAATTCATCATTCAAAGTTCAATTTCCCACTTTTTCATTAAATATACTATTCACATTCTAAACAAAAGAATGTAGTTTCCATCATTTAATGGAATTTCAAAATAAAACAAGTCATATGTTTTTATCAATTCAATTTAATTAAATTTTCTCAAAATAATATAAAAATTAAATTAAAAAATCCTTTAAATTCAAATTACATACCAAATTCCAATTCCATAGAAATTGTGTGGTTCCCCAAAAATTCTAAGATAATTAAAAACACCATTCAAATTCATATAAACATTAATTGTTCATAATTAAATATAATCAAATTCCAATAAAAAATATAGGGTTTATTAAGTGAAAAATCTCAACTGATCCACATACATTTTTCACAGAGATTACATAATATAACAGTCAAAACATGATTTTTCAATGAATAACAATGAAAAAGTCAGATTAAGAAATAAAACATGAATTTAATATGAATATAAATGGATTTTATATCCATAAATGAATATATTATCTAACACACCCTGTGGTGAATAAAAATAGAGATTAAGAGAGAATTGATGGGAGGATAACACTTAACAAAGAGGGATTGAACGAGATATTCCATTATTTTATCTATCTATTAATGGATTTAGACTATCTAAATTGGATATCTGTAAAGAAATATAAAATCAAGATATCCCAATTTATTGTTGATCGGGGAGTGAAATGGGGTTTTATTGAATTTTATAATAATTTTCAGATATAAATTTACCATCCACAAGGTTTTTTGGGTAAGGATGTAGAGTTTGAAAAAATGTACACACTAAATGTGCACCCCATAATGGGTTTCATGGTTTATACTATGTTAGAACATGGTTTATCAAACCATGAAACATCCTTGAAAACCCCCACTAACCAGGGCTTCAGGGTTATAACATAGTAAGCATACAATTTGGAAAAATCGTGTGATAATGTTGCATAGCCCAAAAGAGCATCCAAAACATACCATACATCCCTTGAATCATCATTTAACTAGACCCAACCAAATTATAATCAAAATTATGGTAACGTATAACCTAAAAACTAGTAACAATATATAACAATTTCATTAACATGAATATTTTTGTTATTTTAAAAATGTATTCCAATATTATTATCTAAAACAATTACAGTAACATGTGAAAAAATAGGCAATTAAACATGGAATAATAATAAATTTTAATACCATCAATCTATAGTAAGTTGTGGTTTAATAAAATACACCTAATAGCATTTATTTATAAGAAAAACATTTTTACTTACATTATGTTGTTTACTACTATTATAAAATTAACATCTTAACTGATTTTAAAAAAACATGGTAAATTGGATGCACACAGAGAGACCATATGATATGTATTGTTTAAATAAATTTAGTATAATATATATCTTGTGATGCATGCAACACCAGGATTCAACAAAATTTTCATTGGGTATTAAAAAATTATTATTTAAATATGAAAGTTATAAAAAATAAGTTAGATTGGTAGGAAATAATAGAAAAATACAACTCATGAAACATATTTCCTAAACTTTTGTAAAATAATTTCAATTGTTATCTATTTATTATAATTTTAAATTAGAACAATTTAAAGTGAATATTTTATTCAAAAAATCATATTTTTTTAAAAACTCTGAGTAGCCATACATTGGTCACATATTATAAAATTCATTTTTACCACGTCCGGAATGTTTGTTTTTCAAAATTTATTTCATTTTTTAAATATGAAAAAATATTATCTTGGGGTAAATTTTCTACATTTTTTGGAACAATTTCATTTTTTGACGAATATTGGAATATAATAATTTTTATGAAAAACAACGCTTCATTTAAATAATTTAAAAGAAATTTTTATTTATTTTGGTTTAAAGGAAATTTTAGTTAAATTATATGTTAATGAATAAAAATTATTTTATTGGAATACATTTTCACTTAAACTTTAATATAAAAACAAGTCAGACTTTTGGATTTTTAACTTTTGGAAAATCATATTTTCAACACATTCGTGTGATTCATTTTAAATTAAAATTTTCCAAATTTGAGAGATTAATTTTTGAAATATTTATTAATTATTTTGAATTACCCTAATTAATATTATCTAATTAGGTCAACAGAATATTTTAATTTGTTTAATTGTAAAAACTATCAAATTTATTTACTATGGTTAAGCTAAAAACAGGTGTACCAGGGTATTAAACAGATAAGTTAAGGGAAAATAATGATCCAAAAATTATCTAGATAATATTTTAATGTAATATTTAGACCATATATATTATAAGGATCTATTTTTTTCATTTTTATCCATGTTCATTAGAAAAATCCGGGTGAAATTTCTTATTTTCAAAAAGTACAAGTTTTTTCCTCTCCCCAACTTATAAAAGGGCACCCCTCTTTTCCTATTTCAATAGTTAGAAACTCATTGGATTGGCTATGAAATTCCCAAATAACATACCTAATTCCCCCCCCTTCTATGAAGTTGTGTATTTTTATAAAAATAAATCCTAAGAATTATTTTCTAAAACCAAAAAATGTTCTCTAAAGAAGATGTAAAGTCCCTAACCAAAAAAATTATTTTATTTATTATTATACATAATTAAAATATTAATAAATCATGAATATATAATAAAAAATATATAAAAAAACATATATATTTTTTTATTTTAATTTAATGATAATAAATTATCTCCTCCCCCCTTAAATTAAAAATGAAACCGTTGATCATGTGTATGGAGAACTACCACCTGGCGAGCAAGCATATTTATTTTTTCATGACCTATTCTTAATGATTTATATAATGATGTTTTTGATTGTTATATATAAATATATATTATATTCAAGAAATAATTATAATATGGTAATTATAATATCATATTTATAATATTAGATACCATTTCATAATGAAAACGATAAAGTCATTTGGGTGTACTAGGGGTTACCGTCTCACAGATAAATGTGATTCGTTTTTCAATTACTATATAAATAAAATATAATATAGATAATATTTATGATTATATATGGTATATATTACTTATTTTAATTAATTTTAATTAAATATATCATATAATTTAACAACATATAATTCATTGAATAAATGTCAACTTAGTTCCTGTGCACAAGAGACTACTGCCTCACAAAGCGATGTAATTAGTTTTTATTACTACACCACATGAATGATTTTTGTAATTGATTTTAAATAAATAATGTGATATTTTGATATAATTTTAATCCAATAATGATTAAAAACATTTACCCTATTTCCATAATGATTGAAAAAGTTGAAATATTACTCATGCAAATGTACAACCAACATTCTCCAATATTATAACATAGTTTATTGTTCAAAACCATCATTCATGGTGGATTTAAAAAGTTTAATTTAAGTATTAAAATGATAAATATTTAATTATTATTAATATAGATATAATTAATTGTTAATATCTTTGATCTTATTCAACTTACCAAAGTGATTTTGGACACATGAGTCATTTATCGTTAAAACAACCGACGTGGAATTAATTGGTTATGTAATTTAATATGACATGGTAATTAATTTCATAATATTAATAATAATATTTTAAAATGATAATAATCATGGTAATAATTAAATTATATTCATTTTTTAAGGAGATAAATAGTGTATGTGGAAAATATGGATCAATGTAAGGGATATCCCAAAACAACAATTTTATTCTGGTTATGAAATTTCTATATCTAACTAACATTATCTCTATATTAATTTTACGGAATTATTATAAATTAATTATATATATCTCTTACATGTATAGATAAAATATTCTTCCGTACTTTGGTGGGGAAACACATAATGTTTTTATCATTTCTCTGATTCCTTTATTATGACATTTCCTTTGATCATGATATGAAAAAAGATTATGAAATACATTTTATTTTCAAGGATAATCTTATTTTATGCATCATGATTGAAATAAATTACATGGAACACATATAACATGAACACGTTTGATGGCCACGAACTAATAGTTCTCTAATTCATTCGGTAATTCATTAGTCTCATGAAGCAAAATGTATGGGGTTATGGAGTAAAATGACCCCATTATGGGACTTTGTACACAATGGTATATTATATAGGTAGTTTTCCTTGAATCATGTTTATGGCATGTAATATGTTTTTAGTCATTTCATATTATTTCTTGATCATATAATACCATTTCCTTTATGATATTCTTTCATAATATTAGTAATGAGCCTCTCATTCTTTAAATTATTTTATACCATTTACTGTCATGTTCTATTTTATTATCATATATAATCCCTTACAAGGTTTTTTAGCTTACTCAATTCTTTATGTAACAAAAAAGTTATCATATGAAAATTTATGTGTACAAATGGATATTAGTATTTCATTAATTATAATAAAATTTTGATTCCATGTTTTATATTCATGTTGATGTAACTTCAATTTTTTCCAAAGACACTTGGACATTATGATACTTTCTTTGTATTAAAGGAGATTTATTTAAAGAATTAGCTAATAAAATGTGTAAAATACTTGTGCCTTTATAGTTTTTATCAGATTAAACATTTAGTCATCTTTTGTAATTAAGTTAGGATAACATTATTGAGAACCCTAGGGATAATTCAATGAATAACTCAATGTATCTAAAAATATACTAGAATCATAGTGAATTACAAAGAGAGTGGTTTTTAAGAAAAAACATCACTGTATAGATGCAACAAGTGAATGCATCCTTGGAGTAGAGGTACATATGAGTAACAACTCCAAAATGGGTGCATTATGCGGAAAACAATTGTCACCTACTGGATGATAATGGGCTTTACTGTACACCTATTTTGACACTCCCAAGGGAAATGGTATAGAAATTCACAAAATGTTAACAAAAAAATAATTTATAGATGAATACAAAATTTGTTAATAAATAAAAATATGGAAATATTTAAGGGTAACCACTGTATATACCCGAATATTCATAAGCTATGATTCACATATCATTTAAAATTTTATTCCTTCAGTGTTTATAAGATTCACTTGTGTACATATATTAGATAATTTTTTCACATTTTGAGTTTATTGTTGTTAATTGATGTAAATATGAGAAACCATACAAATAACCAAAATAATAAGAAAGGTGATGATTTCCCTTTTGATATGACTAATTTCATGATTGAAGGAGTTATGAATTTCATCGCAGTATTAGGTCAACTAGAAAATTTTATGAATAATAACATGAATCATTTGGAATATTGTACCTATCCAAAAAATGATCATGTTGGATTCAATTCTATTATCTGAAAAATCCACCGAACATTTATTGGATCATATGATCACCTCATCGTCGAAAAAGGCTTTAAATCCTTAGAGAGGATATCATCTATCCTCCAATGCATAAATAAAGGGAATGTTGTACTAGTTTTCTTTCACATTGTGGGAGAATCTAATTAGTGGTGGATATTTATAATGAACAAAATTTCCAAAGAGTATATTAATTCCATGTAATGGGAATACTTATAGAAAAAATTGTATAATAAATATTTTCCCTAAACCCTCCATCTTAAAATGGAGATGGGGTGTAACAACCCAGGTAATGATAGAATAATTTTTTTTTTCATATTTATTAATATTTATGAATAATATAGTAATTTTACATTAAAAATAGGTTCTTTGTTCAAGAGAATAAATGACACTAAATAATGAGTTTCTATGAAATCTTGTGTCATATGCAAGAATCGGTTATACCTGATAATAATATATTGTTCACATTAATATTTAATATCAAATGTTATCGAGTATCCATTGTATATATAGGAATGAATAAGAATAGATATATTATATTTACATGTTTCTACAATTTTTTTGACATAAATCCTATATATTTGAAAGCCATACGATAAGAATAAATCTAGTTATTTTCTTAAAATGATTATTTTTCTAAAAATTAGTTTTACCACCTTTAGCAACACACCTATTTTAGAAACAAATTATGAATGTTTTATTATTTTAATATGAAATAATAAAATTAACATTTTGAAGATAAATATAAATTTTTTACTATGGGTGAAATTTTGGTATTTTTCTTAGAACATTATTTATTGATAAATAGTAAAAACATATTGAATTTTAAATGAAAAATAAAATTTTGCCTAATTTTTATATGTAGTTAAATTATGATTTGATTTTTTTAAGAATAATTACATTAATTTCATATCTATTAATCTAATTTAGTTCATTGGGATCATTTTTGAATTGAAATTTTATATATAAACAATTCAAGCTTTTGAAATATTCACTTTAAAAACGTATTGTCATGTCCCATATATAAGATTAATTTTTAATTATTTTATTTTAATTTTTCTATTTCAAATTAAAAAAATTGATCCCATATTTTCAATTATACTAAATTATAATTTATAGATAGATCAACTTCTTTTTATACAAAAAATATTATCGAGAACAATTAAAAATTTGTATTGTGATTAATGTAAAAAAAAGTTTACATAATGATTAAACCAAGAATGTATATTTAAAAGAAGACTATAAAAATGTCTAAAAATTATTTATTAGACTTATTTGGACCATTAATACTCTAGGAAACTAATATAGTATATTTTGGGCCCTTTGGGTATAATTAAAATATGGAGATCACTCAAATATTTTCCAAAATTCTATTTGTATCCTCTCTAACACTTATAAAAGGCAACCCACACATAGAAGTGTTTTCACCCATCAAAAAACATAATAGTAAACAATTCATATCAAAATATCCCCCCAAAATCCCTTCCCTCATCCTTGTATAATAAATTTTGGATGAAATAATATCAAGGAATTGTTTTGGTATAAACCAAATGGAGTTACCCTAAAAAGAGAATGATAAATGCACACATTAGCGGTCAGACTGATGTTAATGTACATAATCTCCATATAATTTAATAGATAAATTTATTATATTATAAACCCACCGTCTTTTTTTGAAGGTACATGTATTTACCTTTTTTCCATATCGTATCATCTATTTATTTATTCTCAAGTTATTCAGTGTTTTGTTAAATGTTATTCTTTTATATGGATTTTGATTCAATATTTCAATGTTGCATGAGACATGTTGATTTATAAATAAATTCTAAAATTATTAGTATTTTAAATTAATAATAATTTATATCATGTAATTATTATTTATAATATTTTAATTATTTATTTAATTATATATGAAATGATTAAAATGGGAATTTTATGTATATTATGATATTTGTATTCTTCTATAAGACATAATGTTTTTAAAAGAAAATGATATCCTTATTTTCCATTTTTGGGAAATTTTTTTTCTATTATGGGTTTTGAAAATTGATTGACTATCTCAATAACATGAAATGATTTCTTCAGAGATCAAATGAAATATCACATACAGCGTGTTGAAAATTGAATTATTTTATGTGTTATGATTATATATTGGTAATTGGACATTTTTAGGGTGATTACATGATAAACCAGTTATGGGTGGATCCATGAATGAAATGATTGGTGGTTCAATTATAATGCATTGATGTGTGGGTCCATGATATCCAAACAATGCATTGGGTATGTAATTCGACCGTATGGTTATTCCATTTGTAAGAGTGGAATTTATCAAATTCGACCTTATGGTTATTCTATTTATAATAATGAAAATGATAATAATTTCCCAAGATACATTATGTGTTATTTCTGATTTATATTTGAATTATTGTAAAATATTGACAAAAAAAGGTAATAATTAAGATTATTTTCAAATGAATTTTTTTACAAATCTTTAAGGGTAAAACATAAAACATTATGATAATTTTTTCCTTGGTTATCATGTTCTCATAGGACTGATTATTTTCTATATATTTCTATCCCTAACTGAGAGATTTATACTAATACCATATCTTTATCTGTTGTTCATATAATTTTAGGATGGTTAAGGGAACATAAAGTGTCATATTAAATGTAATAGTTATTTTCCATGAAATAAATATTTATTTATATTAAATGTTTTATATCATGAAAAAAATGGAATCTAATAAGAAGTGTCCACTATGTATTTTATGGTTTTTTGTATAATTTATGACATAATTATCTAAATATATAGACATAAAAAGTTTTTTAATTGTTATAGAAATTATTTTCCTGACTAAACATGAATTTTATTTAATGTTTAAGGTTGTTACCTTACAATTAGTATCAAAGGAAATGAATAGATAACTTGATAGTTTGGGTTAATTTTAGTTGTATTCCCTCAAAATATTTAACATAATTGTTAATTTTTATTAATATAGAATTTTAATAATACCATATTGCTTCATTTAAGTTATTCTTGTTTAGAATGGATTTATAAATAGAAAAAAAGAACATATAGTGGGAAGGAACTAAGAGGAAAATATTCTTCTTAATCAATACCCTGAGATGGTAGGAATTGGAACTGACTTGATTGTTGTTGTGAGGAATTAGTTGAAATAGGCTATAAATGGAAGTGGTGTCCCTAAAATATAGAAATTATATGTCCCGTAGGGGTACAAGATGGTAAAAGATCATTTTTTTGTGACAACATCCCTCATCATTCAAAGAATGACAAGACCACATGCTAGATGCATGATGGATTAAAGAACTAGAATAGTTATTTTATGCCATGGGTTGTTCGGATCACCAAAACATAAATTCTGTTATTCATCATATTGAATTTGAAGCCAACCAGTGGGGGTAAATAATTAATAATATCTGAGAAAGAGAAGATATTTATTTCACGGAATGAGATAGATTTAATAAAATTTTTCTTGTGAATTATTTTCCTAAGGCTATTTGACTTTGGATTAAAAATCAATGAAAGTAATTGAGAAAAAAGGAGAGTACTAAGTGGCTAAAAATTCTGAAATCATCACTCCATTGGTGAGGATTGTCCAAAAAAAATTCTGATATATTTATAGTAAGATAAATAAGTTTTAATAAGGATTTAAGCCATAATTTGGAAATGTCATTGGGTTTTTGTGAGTTCCAGAGCTATAAGAAACTTGTTCACCGTCCTAAAAAGGTATAAATGTAGTTTTTCAATGATAATATGTCTAATAAAAACAATAAAAAATACATTTGGTTGTTAGGAACTGGGAAATCCATCATCAATGTTGTTTGTAGGTAATAAAACCAAATTCTTACCTTTTTGGAAGTGTGCTAAAAGGAATCAATGATTATGTATTTAAAATATGGAAATCTCTTCTAATTTGTTATGTTTGGTTATATGGCTAGTGAGTGTAACGAAGATTATTGGGTAAGAAATAAAAATACAATGGTAAGTTGTTTTAGATTCATTGAGTTTGGAAATTATTCTATTGTTTTTACAATGTTGATTACCCTGGGATTGAAACCATCCTGGTCAAAATAAATAGGGTATGAAAAATGTTTTTCTACTATTGGGGGTGATGTTAGGAAATCAAATAAAAATGCTAAAATTATGATACCGGTTTATTTGAATATTTATTATACTCTATCTGACCCTAGATTATCATATTCTTTCATTAAAAATAATTTATTATTTAAATTTGAAATATCAAATCAATTTGATATGGAAAATTTGATAAAAACAATTGGTGGTAGTATAAAAGCAACAAATATTTAATGATTCATTCAATTTTCATTAGTGGGATGGTATTTATTAAAAATATTGTTGAACATCCCATAGAGGTGTTTGAAATAATTTTTTGTATAAATTGGTTTTAAATTTATCTGGATATAATTGATTTCAAATCCAAAATTTTTTTATTCATTTATTTTATATATTTAAAAAAACACTATATATATGAGAAATTGTTTAAAGATGGTATTAAATGTCATCTAACCATGGTTTATCATAAGAAAGAAACAACTATTATTAATGAATATATGGATGTTTTTCTTAATGATTTTTTTGGTTTTTTTGTTGATTGAGAAGCTCAATTTATTGTAGTTTTAGTGCATGTTTTAAAGACTATTTCTATACCCCCTTATAAAATGGTTCAAATAGAAAATCCAATTGCAATAATTTCTTTATATAAGTTTTATTTTACCTATTACTTCAAGAATGGGTGTCCCTATTTAAATTTTTAAAGAGAAAAATGTTTCCATGAGAATTTTCATTGATTATAGATCCTTCGGAAACATAACTATTGCAGAAAAGTATATTTTGAATCATATCAATTACTTTTTTGAAAATCACTAGGGAGAGCAGTTTTTTCAATGATTTATTTGAGGTTTGGTTATTATCAACTGATGTTAAAGGAGGATAAATTTCTCATGAAAAAATTTATAATGATATATATGAATTATGAGTTTGTAGTTATTCCCATTGAGTAATCTATTACACATGTTGTATTTATATTTATTTTGAATAGATTTGTATATTAGGTTTTGGATCAATTTGTGGTTTCATTTATAGTTGATATTTTGTTATATTCTGAAATCAATGATGATCATTAATGAAAATTAAGGATTATTTTCAATAAATAAATGAAATGAAACTATATTGAAATTTAACTAAGTGTGAATTTTGGAAGAAAGAACATTCATTCCATTTAAATATTGTTCAATATATGGAATTACTATAGACCCAGCTAAAACTGATTTTCTTGAATAGTGGATAAGACATACTAATGTAATAGATATTCATAGATTTCTTTGATTTGTAGGTTATAACTGATGATTTTCATTTGAAAACGCAACTCATTTATCTATCATAATAACTAAGTAAACTAGAAAGGGAGTTTAGATTATCTGGATAGAAAAATGTGATGATTGTTTTGTGTAGCTTAACAAGAGATTGTTCAGCTCTATATATTTGTCCATTCCTTCTAGAAATAGTTATTTCTTCATCTAAAATGTTTCTTCATTAAAATGACTTGGTTTTTTTCTTACAAAATATCAAAAGGTAATTGCTTATTCTTCACAAAAATTTAAGTCTTTGGAGTAAAATGTTCCTACACATGATTTGGAATTTATTAATATTGTTTTTTCATTGAAAGTTTAGAGGCATCATTTTTATAATTTGAAATGTGAAATTTATACTAAACACAAATTTTTTAGGTGTATATTTACTCATATATAGTTGAACATGAGACAAGGAATATGGTTAAATGAAATCAAGGATTAAGATTGTAGGATTTACTATCTTCTTATAAGACAAAATAAGGTCTTAAATGCTTTGAGTCAAAAAATTAATGGTACATTAAACAAGTTACATTTCTTATGTGACCGAATGGTTAATGATTTCATGAATTTTAGCCTAGAAGTCATGGATGCATGGAAATCCACTATTTTTTACTAGATTCTTTGTATTCAAATTAGAAAGAAATAATTTCAAATGATAAAAATAAGGATCATTTTCTGAAGAAAAATATAGAATCGGTTAATATGGTTATGGTTCCAGATATTAATATTGACAAATAATGTGTTTTATGATTTGGAAAAAAAATTTGTGTGGCTTGTGAATCAATGTTAAGGAATGGGCTATTGACTGATTCTCGTAGTTCCCTTTTTTATGTTTATTCAGGAAACACTAAGATTTATAGATACCTCTGGGAGTATTACTTTAATGACAGAATGAAGACAGATACATCAGAATTTACCATGAAGTGTTTTAATTATCAGTAGTTTAAATAATAATGAGTTTTACTCAAGTGGGTGTATAAACATCTTCTAGTTCCATAGTCAAAATTAATGAACATATATGTAAAATATCATGATCTAGAACACTCTCATGTTGCAAAAATGTATTTGTTATGAATCCTTAAGAGCTCCTCACCAGATTCCAGAGGCTACTGACTAGTAGAGGGGGTGTGAAATATATACTGGGGAGACTGTACCCCTAGTATGAGGTGCAATATTAGTATAAAATTAACTATATAAATGAAATAAATCAATCTACAGACATAGTTGAAGTATATAATAAGTTCCAAATTATTATACCATTAAATTATAAAGGAATTATGTAATAACATACTGGAAGTTTACTATATTTCATTCTAGAAATGATACAAATACAAGACCAGCATAATCAATATATGACTCCAAATTCCCTGATCTCAAACCCCATGTCATCCCCCATATATCCTCTAGCCCATCTAGTTAGTATGAAATTTGAAGAAAAATTCTTTTTCCTTTTCAAAACCTACATCCACATAATCTTCTCAAGATCCAAATGACAGCCCAAATTGTGTGTGAGTATAACAAAGTCTGTCGACACCATCATGTATAAAAACTAATGTCTGATAAGAAATTTAATCCAAAAATCAAAAATCATGAGTTATAATTAATTCAAAAATTAATAAAATAAAATAAAAAGAAAATATGGATCTGTGTCAGAATGTCTCTAAGAATATCTTAAAACAATTCCAACCAAAAAAAATATGTAATGACCCAGAATTTTGAAGGAAAATTTTATTCATAATTTTTTTGGAATTTTACAAGCCTATGGCTTCTGACGGAACATGATTCTGAGGCCCGGTGTGCCCGAGATCAATTTCCAAAGTTTTTTTGTAGTACTTTCAGTAAACGTACGTGCGGGTTTTTCTATCTTTTGAACCGGTTCTCGGAATTGAAATCTAAAGACACCGATGAACTCGCAACGCCAGTACTTGCTTAAGGGGAGCTTTACTGCAGTTTTGTTTTATGCGGGTTGAAAATTATTTTTGGGGGTTTAATTAAAAAGTTAAATAAAATTTGTTGAGAACAATTTTATTTATCCTGGTAGTTTAATCCTACATGGAGAAGCAACTAGTAGGGCCCACACCCACATAACTTCCCATGTGTTGATATTTGTGAGGTGGGGCCCACATGAGCCCCAACCTTTCATCTCTCCATAACCTCCCTTAAACCCCCATTTAACTCCCCTTCTTTTATTATTTCAACCCCTTTAATTAAGATATCTCTTCACCTCCCTCTCTCCCTCTTTAAAATTTTCCAACACATTTTAATAAAATTTTTCAACCACTTCAATTAATGAATTAAGTTGATTGAATTTGGAATTACATGTGTGAATAAAAATATTAGCTTTAGCTAGTATTTTATTTTTGGGTATTCATTGTGTTGAGAGGATTTGTGAGAGAGCTTTGGAGAAATACAGAAGGGTGTTCTTATCTCAATGACGAACACCATCCTTCCAACGATGAACCGCCGAGGAATGTCAATCATCACCTTTGATCTTTGGCCAAACCAAAGGAGAAAGAGACACCCGCAAGGAATGCCGATGACTCGCTGTCCTCGTCCCTTCTTCCCCGACGTCAACGAGTTGATGCCATCTCCCAGCGACGCCATCTTCCGTGACGCTCGACTACCGCAAACCTTATCCCAAGGTAGGGGTTTGTTCATTTTGAAATGTTTATATCGTACCTCATTCTTCATTGTAAATCATTGTTTGTTTTTGGCCAACTGCTACCACCTAACGTGTAGGATGCGGGCCGAATGCAAACGGCCCGATGAACCTCCGAAGTCTCTTTTGATTGCGATGGAGATCATGATAGGAAGGTGGAGACGAAATGAAGCGGTGGATGTACGATGAACGCGTGTGGAAGAATCGTGCCCCGCAACCACGGGCCGCTCGGCCGATGAAGAACTGGTCGGGCCGAAGGAGGACTGCAGCGTCACAAGGGACGCCTTGCTGCAGAAGACCGCGACCCGCATTCCACGGGCCACTCTGTGGCCGAACCGGCCGGCAGGCGGCCGACAGGAGGGCGCCGCGCTGGAGAGATTTTGGCCCGCCCGAGCAGCCCGCTTGTGCCAAGAAGGCTGGCCGGCTTCGGCTGACTGGTTAGGTAGGGCGGTGCCGCTTGGTTCCACCAGTTCGGGCAGCCAGGGAAATGCGCACCCCCTCGGACCACTCAGACCCCTCGGGCCGAACCGTGTCCCGGCTGCGCCCTACTAGGTCGCGTCGGGCCGGTCCGTGCGTTTCATTTGGCCGGTCCAACCCCCTGACGGGTCAGAACCACCAAAACTGGGTTGACCCGAACCGCATGCTCACTGGGCTTAAAGGGCCGGACCCGTTTTAACTTAAGGGTGAATAACTTGAAGACCGCACGTACGATAAATTTGTTGTATGCGGCAGTAGGACCTTCATGACGTGGAATTCCTTTTGCGATAATCTAAATGAGTTTGGATACCTTTGGAAAATGGTCGGGTTTGGAATGAGCGTATTTTCAACTGGGCCCCTGGAGAAAAATTGCTAATAACTCTCAGACTGGGCATCTGATTGACGTGCCATCTGTCGTGTTGAGTTCCTTATGATGAGACGGAACTTCTAGATACATCAAATAAGGGCTTCATGATAGTTTATGGATCGAACCCCTTGGCTTGAGGAGTGGACCCTCCCAAAATCGAGCGTGTTGTGTGTGGGAACCTTAGATCTGGCTGCGACAGCAACAACTACTGTACTGAAATCCTCCGCGGGTTCGACGATGACGACCACTGTACTGGAATTGTCCGTGGGTTCGGCAGCGACGACAACTCTACTGGTATCCTCTGTGGTTTCAGCATCGACGACAACTGTACTGGAATCCTCTGTGGGTTTGGCAGCGTTGACTAATGTACTTGTATCCTACGTGGGTCCGACAGTTGGACTTATGTACTAGTATCCTATGTGAGTCCGAAAGAGTAGATGGTCTAGTATCCTTTGTGGGTCTAACAGCTTAGCTGGACTAGTATCCTATGCGGGTTCAACAACTTAGATGAATTGGTGACTGCATCTGATCATCTATATCACTTTACGAAAGATGTATAACTGTGTGAGTTGAGTCTTGACATTCAATCATTATCATTGATGTGATTGAATTTTTTCTAGTGTAGACATGGTTGTCCTTGGGCTCGAGAGTTGTATCAGAACTGGGATTGATTACTTTGGTATATGTATGGGAATATACCTAAGTAGAGTTTTTTGATACTTCGTGATTGTATCCTTCCTTTTCTAGTTTATCCGTTGTGGATTCTGGGAGACCTTTGGGGGTCTCGGGGTCCCTACTGAGTATCGTTATACTCACCCCTGCACAGGCTATGCCTGCACTAAATTGTGTTGGAGGCAGACGGCAGACAACACTGATTGTGGTGGAGACATGTTGAGCTGGATGGTACCCGGAGGTGGACCACTTGGAGAGATGTACACGGAGCAGACGGATGGACCTGAGGTTCTGAAGAGACAATCTGTACCCACCCTTCAGGTGGGATTCCCAGAGGACAACTCGGTGGTTGTTGTTTTCCTTTACTGCTATTGTTCTAGATTTTCAGTTGTACTATACTTTCAGTTGGGTTTTTATTCTAGCCCATTTACCTTTCAGCAATTACTTTTGTATTCAGTATCACATGGGCTTACTTTTTTCGCACACTATGATGTGTTGTTTACTTTTATAAAGGCAATGCCTTCTATTTTAATTGGGATTTATGCCTTTGGTGCTAGTCGCCAGCTGCATACTCTGATGTGCTGTTTACTTTTAATAAGGAGATGCCTTCCCTTTTTATTGGGATTTACGCCTTTGATGCTAGTCGCCTGCACCTGGCCTATAGAAGGAGGGCATGGGGTAGTCATGGCATGGGCCCTGAGGATGGGTCATGAGAAATTGGTATCAGAGGATTTGGTTCTACCATAGAATTTAGGACTCTGATCTTTCTTCTCCATGATGAAATGGTGTTATGTGTATTGAGTATGGTTATCAGTCCAGGGAGTCCAGTGTTGGTGTAGCGGCTGACGTATCCATACACCAGGACCCTGACCCCAGATTTCCGACTCAGTGCACGAAAACACTGATTTCATGTGTGTTTCAATAGTTTTCTTTGTGTTTACTTTGTGTCAGCTCACTAGGTATACTTTTTTGACAGTGGAAAACCTGTTCTTTTTCAGTATGACCCCACGAAGGCAACTATCTAGGGTTCCAAATCACTTGCGAGATGGTAGCCCACCGAGCGAAGAGGCCTTAGTGCAGGGCCCCATCACAGCGGAGGCACCAGTGGTACCATTACCCACTATGCCACCAATACCACAAGCCCCAAAAGTATAGAGTGCACGCTGCCTGAGTGCGTTGCCTGAGTTCTAGTGATTGAGGCCTCCGAGGATCCGAGGCGAGACAAAATTTCAGATGGCCGGGTACTGGCTGGAGGTTGTAGCACGAGTTTTCCACACAGTGGGGATACCCACTGACGTGGTGGTGTACGTAGCTATTAGTCTCTTTCAGGGATCATCTGAGAGGTGGTGGAGCCTGAGGCTCCAGTTTTACGATGAGGCGACTCTCACCTGGGGAGACTTCGAGGGTCTTTTCAGGGCAGTGTTTGTACCAATGACTTTACGCTCTGTGCATGCTTAGGAGCTACTGCTCTTGCCACAAGGCTTTCCGACAGTAGTCGAGACATCATCAGCAGGCATTAGGAAGATGAAACGGGGGCACAAGCTGGTTAGATCAATAGATAGATGAGTGTGGGGCACCTGAGGTCGAGGGAGCTCAGAACATAGCGTCTATTTTTCCTGAAGGGAACGTGGTCACAGAGCGCATGACTATCCGACTCCCCGCATAGTTGATCAACAGGAATTGGAGGAGCCACCGATATAGAGGTAGTGGTAGGAGCTTGAGAAACAGCCAAGCGGTGGATGAAGCAGTGGAGCAGGTCCTTCAGCAGATGGTGATCAGAGTCACTAAGCACTACTACCACCACCACCCTTAGACAGTTCACCTTGAGCTCCGGGAGCAAGTGGACAGGAACAGAACTAGATCCAGGCATAGAGGCCTTTGTTTATGTGGCTTATAGCTTTTTTGTTTTCATTTTTTGTGGTTGTTTTGTTTCATTTTACTATTAGCTACAATAATAAAAGACATGTGTCCATGTGATGTTTTCTTCCCTACCATTTCGTATGGATGATACTAAGTGGTTTCAGTTAAAACCATTGACTTGACCCTCACATTCGAGATTCCTACTGGAGGAGACCCAGTGACCACACACTACTGCCGACAGTTTGACTCGACACCTGGAGGTGAGAGTAATGGTTGAATCTCTTGGTAGTGGCGTCTAGGCCTTACGACGCCTTCCATGGCCTGAAATAGTACCGTTCATGTAAGGATTGACTTTATTAGGCAAAGTACGTGGTTCATCTAGGGGATGAGACCGGATTTCTGTTTTCAGCAAAGGAGAAATATTAGAAGCTCTTGTAGGATGTAAGGGAAAAGGGTGTATATGAGTTCTTTACAAATGGATATTCACACCCATTGTTTGTTGAGAGAACGGTTTACTATTTACTCTAATCTCAAAGTCTCAGGTGTGTCTTCTCGTAGAAGAACCAATACCTGAGACAGCCGCAATGGCTCGAGTTCCAAGGACTATGAATTTGGGATAGTCAAAACTCCTAGGAAGGGGGACTTTGTAGAAGATGCTCTCAGCTGGATATTGGGCATTTAGCTGCTAGGACAGGTGGCGAAGCAGCTAGCCACGTTGCAGATATACATTGTGGATACCGATGGAGCAGTCTTTCTACAGTCACTCACAGTCACTTCTCCACTTCTTCAGCGAGTCATGGAGGCACATCGTGGGGATATTTACTATGAGCCGTGACATGCTTAGATATCCACAGTGCTGGCACCTTATATATTTTCTGAAGGAGGGGAGCACGTCATCCTCTTTAGGGGACGTACTATGGTACTAGTTTCACTACAGGAGGAAGTGTTGAGGGAGTTTCACACTTCCTCTCTAGCGGTACATGCAGGAGTGGAAAAGATGTACCAGGACCTCAGACGACAGAACTGGGGGTCAGACATGAAGAAGGTTGTAGTAGAGTTCGTTTCACGATGCCTTACTTATCAGCAAGTGAAGGCAGAGCACCAGTTACCAGCAGGCTTGGAACAGACCTTAGAGGTCCTGGAGTGGAAGTGGGATGGGATATACATGGATATTGTGACGGGGCTTCCACATACATCCCGGGGACATGACTCTATTTGGGTGATCGTAGACCAAATCACCATGTCGGCCCACTTTCCTACCGATCACATAGCATGGATCAGTAGAGAGGTTGGGACGCCTCTACATTCAGTAGATAGTACGGCTTCATGGTGTGCCATCTTATATCATTTCTAATCATGAGGATCGTTTTACTTCCCGGCTATGGAAGGGGTTGCAGGAGTCTTTTGGGACGCAACTACGTCTGAGCGGCGCCTTTCATCATCAGACGGACGGATAGACTGAGAGGACCATAAAGACACTCGAGGACATGCTCCTTGCATGTGTCCTTGACTTTGGTTGCAGTTGGGAGGATCACCTACTCTTGTTGGAGTTTGCGTACAACAGTAGTTACCACTCCACCATTGGGATGGAACCACAAGAGGCATTGTACGACCGACCTTGCAGATCACCTTTGTATAGGACTGACCCTTAGGAGTCATCACTTGTAGGACCAGAGAGGGTTCAGGCTACGGTGAAGAAGGTGGAGATCATCTAGGAGTAGATGAAGACTGCACATAGCAGACAGAAGTCCTATGCTGATAGGAGGTAGAGACCACTAGAGTTCGAGGATGACAACCACCTCTTCTTACGAGTCTCACCTCGACTAGGTCTACGGATATTTGGCCAGGGCGGAAAGTTATCTCCGCAATTCAACGGACCATTCTAGGTCCTCAACAGAGTAGACGATGTTTCTTACCACCTGGCCCTTCCACCTCAGTTGCATGGGGTGCATGACGTCTTCCACGTATCTCAGCTGAGAAGTTACCTGCACGACCCGACCTACATCATAGATCAAGGGGATCTGGATAACGATGAAGGGGAAACATTTGCAGAGGTCCTGGTGGAGATTGAGGATTGGCCGAAGGGGGTCCTACGTGGATGGTAGATTCCTCTGGTTCACATTCACTGGCAGTACGTGAACCTCCAGGAGAGCACTTGGGAGCGGGAGGCACAAATGCGAGATCAGTATCCCCATTTGTTTTCCTAGTGTGTGTTGTAGCTTTATAGGGACATAAAGCACTGAGTTGAGAGTGATGTAATGACTCATAATTTTAAAGGAAAATTTTTTTCTTAATTTTTTGGAATTGTAAGATTATGTGGCTTCTAACGGAACTTTATTCCGAGGCCCGGTGTGCCCGAAACCAATTTCTGAAGTTTTGTTCAAGTACATTCAGTAAACATACATGCGGGTTTTTCTATCTTTTGAACCAGTGCTCGAAATTGAAATCTGAAGACACCGATGAACTCACAGTGCCAGTATTCGCTTAAGGGGACCTTTACCGCAGTTGCGTTTTATGAGGGTTGATAGTTATTTTTTGGGGATTAATAAATAAGTAAAATAAAATCTGTTGAGAACAATTTTATTTATCCTGGTTGTTTAATCCTACATGGGGAAGTTATTCGTGGGGCCCACACCCACATAACTTCCCATGTGTGGATATTTGTGAAGTGGGGCCCACATGAGCCCCAACATTTCAACTCCCCAAAACCTCCCTTAAACCCTCATTTAACTCCCCTACTTTTATTATGACAACCCCCTTTAATTAAGAGATCTCTTCACCTCCCTCTCTCTCTCTCTCTTTAATGTTTGCAAACACATTTTAATAAATGAATTCAACCTCTTCAATTAATGAATTAAGTTGTTTGAATTTTGAATTACATGTTTGAATAAAAATAATACCATTAGCTATTATTTTATTTTGTGGAATTCCTTGTGTTGAGAGGATTTGTGAGAGAGCTTTGGAGAAATAGAGAAGGGTGTTCTTCTCTCAACGAAGAACACCAACCTTCTAAAAAAGAACAACCGAGGAATGTTAATCATCACCTTTGATATTCTTCCAAAACAAAGGAGAAGGAGCCACCTGCGAGGAACGCTGATGACACGCCATCCTCGGCCCTTCATCCCTGACATCAACGGGTTGATGCCTTCTCCCCGCGACGCCTTCTTCGGTGATGTTAGACTTCTGTAAACCTTAACTCAAGGTAGGGGTTTGTTCATTTTGAAGTGTTTATCTCGTACCACATTCTTCGTTGGAAATCATTGTTTATTTTCGGCCAACTTATACCACATAACGAGTAGGACGCGGGCCGAACGTACATGGCCCGACGACCATCTGTAGACTATTTTGATTGCGATGGAGATCATGATAGGATGGTGGCGATGAACCGAAGCAGTGGCTGTGCACCGGCTGCCTGCCGAAGAATCACAGCCCGCAACAGTGGGCTGCTCGGCCGACGAAGTACTGGCCGGCTATAGCCGGCCGGGCTGAAGAAGGACTGCAACGCCACAAGGGGATCCACGTTGTGGAAGATCGCGACACACATTCCGCGGGACGCTTAGTGGGCGATCCGACCAGCAGGCGGCCGACCGAGCTGAGGAGAACCGCTGTGACAGGAGGGCGCCACGCTGGAGAGACTGCGGCCCGCCCGAGCGGGCCGCTTGCTTCAAGAAGGCCGAATGGATTCGGATGACCGGTTAGGGAGGGTGGCGCCGCTAGGCAATGCAAGTTCCGGCAACCGGGGAACCACGCCCCCCCTCGGACCGCTCGGCCAGCAGGCCGAGCCTGGACCGGGCTGCGCCCTGCTGGGCCGTGCCGGGCCAAGCTGTGCCCCGCTGGGCCGGGCCGCACATTTCATCAGGATGGTCCGACCCCCTGATTGGTCGGACCTGCCAAAACTGGGTTGACCCGACCTGCCATCCCACTAGGCATAACGGGCCGGACCCATTTTCACTTAATGGTGGATAACTTGAAGACCGCGCGTCCGATAGACGTGCTGTCTGCGGAACTAGGGCCCTCATGACATGGATATCCTTTTCCGATACTATAAGTGAGTTTGGATAACTTTGTAAAATGGCTGGGTTTGGAACGAGCGTATTTTCAACTGGGCCCCCGGAGCATAAATGCTAATAACACTCAGACCGGACATCTGATTGATGCGCTGTCTGTCGTGTTGGGTTCATTATGACGAGACAAAACTTCTGGATACATCAACTCAAGGCTCCGTGGTAGTTGATGTATCGACCCCCTTGGATCAAGGAGCGGACCCTCCCGAAATCGAGCATGCTGTGTGCGGGAACCCTAGAGTTGGTTGTGACTGCAATAACTACCGTATTGGAATCCTCTATGGGTTCGACGATGACGACAACTGAAGTGGAATCCTCTTTGGGTTCGGTAGTGATGAAAAATGTACTGGAATCCTCCATGGGTTTGGCATAGATGAAAACTGTACAAGAATCCTCCATGGGATATGCAGCAATGACAACTGTACTTGTATCCTACGTGGGTCCGACAGTTCGACTTCTGTACTAGTATCCTATGTGGGTCCGACAGAGTATCTGGTCTAGTATCCTATGTGGGTCCGACAGCTTAGCTGGACTAGTATCCTATGTGGTTGCAACAACATAGATGAATCAGTGACTGCATCTGACCATCTATATCACTTTATGAAAGATGTATACCTTTGTGAGTTGAGTCTTGAATTTAAATCATTATCATTGATGTGATTGAATTCTTTCCTGTGTGGACTGGGTTGTCCTTGGGCTCGAGAGTTGGAGCCGAACTGGGATTGATGAATTAGGTATATGTATGGGAATATACCTAAGTAGAGTTTCTTGATACTTCGTGATTGTATCTTTCCTTTTGTGGTTTATCCTTCATAGATTTTGGGAGACCTTCGGGGGTCTCGGGGTCCCTATTGAGTATCATTATACTCACCCCTGCACAAGCTATGCCCACACTTTGTTATGTTGGATGCAGACGACGGACAACACTGATTGTGGTGGAGACTTGTTGAGCTGGACGATACCTAGAGGTGGACCACTTGGCAAGATGTACACGGAGCGGACGGACGAACCCGAGGTGCAGAAGAAACCATATACACTGACCCTTCAGGTGGGATTTCCGGAGGACGACTCGGTGGTTGTTGTTTTCCTTTACTATTGTTGTTCTATCTTTTTAGTTGTATTGTACTTTCATTTGGGATTGTATTCTGGCCCATTTACCTTTCAGCACTTACTTTTGTATTCAGTATTACTTGTGCTTAATTATTTCGCATACTCTAATGTTTTGTATACTTTTATAATGGAAATTCCTTCCTTTTTTATTGGGATTTACGTCTTTGGTGCTAGTATCTAGCACCTAGCCTTTAGAAGGTGGGCTTGGGGTAGTCACAGAATGGGCCCTGAGGACGGGTCATGACAATATAACAAAGTTAAAATAAAATGATTCAGTTTAATGTCCTAATATCTCGTATCATGTCGTGTGACCATTCCAACAAATGCAATATAGACATGTTTTAGTCTCAATAATCCAACATAAATCCATTTTAGTATGAAAACATTTGGGTCAAATCATTTTATGAATTGCAACATGCTAGTAGGTTAAGCCCTCACATTAGATGAATTACAACATGAGACTGGTCATAACCTATTTAATATATGCATTACAAAATATAAGTGTTCTAGTGCCATGTTCATTAATAATATATAATAAATACAACATGTAACACAAGTCCATTCATACATTTTAGATATCACAATATCACTTCATAAATCACAATTGTTAATTATAAGAATTTCCATTTATCTGGCATAAACCAAATTCAATTAAATTATAATTGATTATTAGTTATAAAAATAATCAATTAGTCTCATATTTTGGATTATATATCAAATAATCACCTATGGTCTTATGTAATGCTAAAAGAAATCAAACTATTAGACAAATCAATTATGTTCATGTTTTTCTCACTCAATGGGTAGCAATAAGTTAGGTCAGAAGCCAATTGTATCCAAAGGATTTCAATGAATAATTATGTTCATTATTTAATTAATTTGGATATATGATATGTTAGAGAAATCAAAAATTTTAATATACTTTTCATTTATCAATCCATATGGTTAATATTTATACGACCAACTTTAACTGACTATCGAACATCACTTTAGATGGAAAATGCCCAGGAGGAAGAGGGAGCATATGATTTCCAAGAGAAACCTAGATCAAAACTGATCACGATCATAACCAACACTGCACATAGTCTAGGATTTCACTAAAATGGTTGGATAAATAATGTAGAGAAGAAAAATTAGACCAATAATAAAATACTAGGGATTAAAGGTGTTTTCGGGATGTCCAGAAGAAATGTCGGATCTCTACAATCACAAAGAGGATTTACCTAGGTATAAAAAGAAGTTCTTCAGGGAATCAGAATAAAAATAAACTATATATCCTAATTTATTATAGTATGTCTGAGATTACATGACATGTAATTTAGTTGGATGTCATGTACTCATTTTTAATGCAATATTCTGAAAAAAACCATTTCATTAGATTTATTTGATTAAAAACACCAGAACATTACATGATATGTATTCCCATTACATGGTTTTTTAATATTATATAGATGATTTTTAAGCTCATTTTCCATTAGAAAAACCCAATCCGTCATTAAATATTTTCAACTAAATGAGAACCCATTAAAAACCAAACCCATTTATATCCAAACAACCTAAATTTAGATAAAAATACATCCCTAAGAATTAAGTCATTTTTTTACAAAAAAGGGCTCTCCACGCAAATCCTATCCAATTTTCTCATTTTTTTAATATGGGGTAATATATACCCAAAATAAATGTTATGGATAAAATAAAAGAGATAGATTCCATGAAAATGATGGGATCTTACAACCCCCACACCATATAACAACTTATCCTGAAGATGCTCCATGAATCAATATTAGGTCTCAGCATACAATTATGGACACTCAGTTTGCATATCTGTCTCTCTATCATATGTCTCCTCAAAACATGACCACACTTTCGCTGCACTTGAACAAATAGTATAGTCTTAGCTGGAAGATATTTCTCACTATGATCCACATGCATTATTGGACACTCCTAAAAGGACGCATCATCCCAAATATTGATATATGATACATATTTCACATGGTATAGTCTATATAATATCTTTGTAACTGTAACCCATAGAACACGTTATTAATGGTAATATAGCTCTATGGAGTGGACAAACATTATACCATTGGACCAACCCTTACCAATATATCAAACATCCCAAAAAACATGGTTCTAACTTTACCTTTATATAATATGAAATTGACCCAACTAAGGAGACACCTAAAGGAAATCATGATAATAATATTTGAATAATAAAGGTCGTCATTAAATGGATAGAAAAAATTTTCTTACAAATCAGAATTATTTTCAACCACTATCTGATAAACTAAACCTTCTTAGTTGTATCCTTCTCAAGACTAGGTCCAACAAGTGATGACACAATAGTCTCCATCCAAGAAATATGAAAATAGAATGATCATCCTTACAATGCTTCAATATTATCAATTTGGATAGATTCTTGGATGCTTTTTTATACGAACACTCCACAAGTTCCATATGTTGCTCAAATGAACCACAAAACTAAAAAACATATGCTCATAACATATCATCTAGAACCAAAATAGATTTCCCATATTTTCCACAAGCCTGTGTATGATAGGATATTCTCAAAAGAATCATTGACCCCATAGAATTCTATATACCCTTTGTGAAATGAAATGTGAAAAGAGGATCACTATCTAAAATGTTTCTCTTTAGAACATTATGCAACTAAACCACCTCATGCATGTAAGGACTAAAAAGATCATCAAATGTGAAGGTTTACCTGATTGGTAAAATGTGTTCTTCCATCATTAGTCAATCCACATCAACCCATAAAATGTCATACTTATAGTTTTTATTAATAAATTCTATTAAAAAATCCATTGTTACATCATCCCATTTATAATTATGAATGGGTAAATTGTAAAAAATCCTAGCTAGCTTTAGAATATATACCTTCACCTACTAACAAGTGAAGCGTATGGACATGAATCTCACCACCTCATTCTTCATTAATGGCCCCCAGTACTTTCTATAGAGATCATAAAAAATATTTATTAAACTAGGATTAACTACAAATCTATAATCATGAATACCCCCCATCAGAAACATACCTAATCCCATTTGACCTCATTCTCACCCCACCAAAAAAGAGTATTTACACTACTGAGAGACCATAAATATGGTGTATCACCAACATATAATATTTCTATAAAAACGATCCTTCTTGGTCATACAACTGCTCTATGTTAATCAAATCCGAAGGAACTGGTATAAGATATGTCAAATTTATAGCTACCCATCTTTTAGGCTCTTGAACATCCATAATCATGTATAAAAAGAAGGACCTTATCTACTACTCATCACAGGAATCCCATACTACATCTTTTTGTGACTTTCAAATAAAATTGTCAATTTTTTTTAACCTTTTCTCTATGTGTAAGCCAATTCAATTTTGAATGACTGTAGATACTCATCCCGTATACTGTGGTGATGGCTTAGGTCTTATTGAGAAAATAATAACATGAGGATATTGTGATCCTTGTATAATAAAAAAATCACCCATGAGATAGTTTCTCCATAAACATAGGGAAAGTTCTAATATTTAAATATCCAGATCATGAGTTTTTAAATTTATCTCATGCTGTCTTAGTTGCCTGGATCCATACCCAACCACCCGATCTTCCAGCATTACAACTTCTCTATGTACAACAATTGTTACATCATAGTACATGGTATATGATTTACCTAGAATACGTAAAGTGAGTATAGGGATATAGTCAATACTCTATTTTAGTTCATTCCAATACCTTTTTCAAGAACCAGACCAAAAAAAACATACAACTTTCATGGTCAGCCAAGAAATCGGTGCTTCCAAATAAGAGAAATCATAGATAAAGAATCGATAATAAAAATTTATGATTAGAAATATCTGAGTATCAATGTTTTCATTTAGATATTACCATGATACTATATAAATGGATTTCATTGGGTCCACCAACACTCTATCATCTATGATTTGATGCCCTATGAAGTTCACTTTATTAATCTAGAAACTACCTTTCGTTATCTTGTCATTAAGCTAATGATATCTCAATATAATCAGGACAATGTCAACATTTTTTCATGATTTTATGTTGAATTATATTAAATCAATATATCATAAAAACCCCACCAAAAACTAGTCTAGAAAAGGATTAAATATCACATTTATTAAGTCTATGAACACCGTAAGTACATTAGTTAAGCCAAATGACATCACTATGAATTCATACAAGCCATACATAATCCTAAAATTTTCCTTAGGCTTTTCTGTTAGTATCACGATCAAATAATGTCACCCTGATATAAAATCAATATTGGAGAAGATATTATCATCATTCAGATGATCATAAAGATCATCAATGCGTCGATGAGGATATTGGTTCGTGTTTGTCATTTGGTTAAACCTCAAATAATCCACATATAATTGCGACGACCCATCAACCATCCTGGATGAAATATCTATATAACCCTTATGAGATAATCTAGTCCATAAAAATCCATTGGATATATATATCATAACTAAAATATCATCTCTTGATGCTCTGATGATCCCATTTTATAAGGCTGGATCGAAACTGGCACTTCTCCAAGCACCATCTTGATCAAGAATAGTGTATCTCACTCATACAGAAATAAATAGTTCTCATTAGGAAATAAATCCAAAAAATTTCTACCACTGGAGTAAAAAAATCCTTTTATATTCCACCATTAACTAGATAATGACATATGGGCTTCAAGACAGTACAATCTTCATTGAATAGTCTCTAAAGACCAATCTAATGATCCCACACACCATGGTCAAAATAAATGATTCCATCTAGAGATAGAATGGTAAATATCCTCCAATAATAGTCTATATAGTATAATTATAGAAATAACCAATCCATAAAAATAATCATGTTGAATCATTTCATTATCTTCACAAATGGTTCCCAAAAGAAATTGTGACCACCATTATCTATAAAATGAGCCTTACAATATTTGAAATTATCTGACTGAACTTCCAACTATGTTTTTATGGTCAAATAACAATCCATTAATTCCACATCCATGCCCAATCGATTTTCAAAAAGAGGATGGAGGAAATAATTTCAGTCTCTTGTATCAAGAAAAACACAATATTAGTTATATGTTACAAGGACCATACCTCTAATGTTAGACAATCTTGCATCCATAATATTCCGAGTAGCCTCGATGAAATGAAACTGAGTTATCCCACCACTATGGATCCAGTATGAACACACTAACCTATTTCCATTTTAATGAAATATGTCTCATGAACTATGGTACCACATCCTTGACCTCATCCTAAATGGCTAGTAGAACCCTAGATACAAATCAACTGATGGTTATATGATCCCCTTCATATCATAGCTTCCATTTATGCTCTCCTACCACTAGTTTTCTATTGATTTTTCACACAGAACCTTTTAATATGAACCATTCATCAACAAATATGTTATTAAATGTCATGTAAGGACACTGTGGGTGCATGCAGGAAAAAATTATACCCTGATATCATTAAATCAAAATATAGTCTGGAGATGGTTATCCACTTCCCTGACTGATCTTCTCACTACTCAGTTAGCAGAAACGGTCATTGAAATGCTATGGTCCACTTCATGAAGAGCTCCCACTTCACCTGGATAAAATAGTTTGGTCACTAAATGAGCCCTCTCTCTGATTCCCTTCTATGTTGAGTTATTGGTTCATCTCGTCCTCAACGCACCTCAAGTGAACAAATTTACCATCATATTGATATCATAGTGGAGATTCATTGGAAAAAGGTTCACACTAGATATATTATAAACTATAAAAATGGAACAATGAAGAATAGATCATCGAAAAATCCATCTTATTCTAGCATTAACATGCCCTCCTGTGTAAATTGAATAAACTCACTATCATTTTCATCCCTCAACATCATGGGATAGAAATGCATTTGGAATTTCATCTCAAACTCCTTCAAATATTTCTTATCATACTTTCTATATTCCTACAAAATATCCCACCAACTATTGGACCGTCCAGGAAGAATATATGTAGGAATCTTCAAGATCCTATCCTTATCTGTCTCAAGATTCTAAAAGATCATCTAGAGTGACTTGATCTAGAACTTTTCTTCATGGGGTCCTCCTTCACCAATACACATTGGAGGATTATCAAGATAAAACTATATTGTCAGCATATACATCAATGGAATGATATGAAATTTATCCCATACCATAGATCATAGGACCATTACAAAGATATCAGTAAGATGAGCATTCATATTCTACTCCTAAACTATAGGAAGGTCTTGTACAACTATTTTAGGAGTGTCCGGATTTCCACTCTCCTAACACTCAAGTTGAATACAACGAGGATGATATTTATATATAATATAAATAAACATCATTGAGAATTGGTTAGAAACATGGTAAACCTAAAAAGATAACTACAACTGGGAACCAAAAAACCAATGTCTCCAAGATCATGGATTACAAGTGTTTTATCATGAATCATCAACTCATTTTATTTATCTAATGAAATAGATATTTCATATCACATTTCAATAAAAATTTATATATGACATGAAATAATAGATAAGAACTTATCATGAACAACTCGTGTCAACATATCTGAGTGTGCTTACTATGATGCATGTTTTCACACATAGGGTCGTATCGAGCCAAGAGTAAAAACACCAATAAACAGTAAAATCATAACACAATAACCACTCACAGCATGTTAATCATTCATCGTCAAATAAAATCAACTGTAATATGTACACATGAAAACAAAATTCCCATCATTGGGAACATAGATTCCCCCCATACATGGGCAAGCTACTCCAATGCACAATATCATTACTAAGTACTGATACATCTTATTCTCATTTCATCCTTCCCCAGATAGTAAATAAGAAAAACATGAAACATGGTCCTCAAATAACACTTTGTAACATCCCCCAATCTTTCACTCTATCACAGGGCCAAATGGGTTGGTTATAAGACCTCAAGAGTTCCTCCCTATATGCCAGTGGATTTTGACTAGTTGTGGGGGTGTGAAATGTATATTGGGAAGAATATACCCCCCAGTGTTAATTTTCATAGTAGTATAAAATAATATATATATATATATATATATAAAGATTCCAAATAATATAAACAGCGTAAGAAAACAATAATAACCAATTGAATATTCAAATAAATAATAAATGAGTATTGTAAGAATGTTTTGGAATTTAACTATATTTCATGATATGTAATAACATAGATTTCCCCCGATACTTCCTTTGTGAAAATCTAGTGTTTGAGGTGTTATGGGAGTTTTCGTTGTATTACTTCAAGAGTTATCCAAATTTCTAGTTATTCTATCAATATGTAAGAGTGTTGGCATGTCAGTGCCTTGACATGTCAGTGCCTCATAATGTCAGTGCATCAGCATGTCAGTGTGTTGGCATGTTAGTGTGTCAGCATGTCAGTGTGTTTTCATGTCAGTGCATTGGCATGTTAGTGCATCGACATATGTAGGTCATGGAATCAGTAGTTCTAAACATCAGTAGGTCATGGTGTCGATAGGTCGAGGCATTGGCAGGTCTAGGCATCAACATGTTGGGGAATTGTTTGGTCGAGGCGTCGGTAGGTCATTGTGTTGGTAGGTATGGGCATCACTAGCTCAATGTTTGAGGTCAACAACAATAGGTTGCTTCATTAGCTCTGCATCGGTGGCTTAGCATCAGTAGGTCACATCGGTAGCTCACCCATCAGTGGATCTACATAAGTGACTCACCCAGTGATGATTCATTTTCTATTTTCCCAGTTTTTCCCATTTTTCCAATTCCACCCATCATACTTTTTGTTGGATGTAAACCATTTTTAAATCTATCCTCATGAATTTTTAAGTGTTTTTTAAAGGGTAATTATTATATATTAAAATATCCTAAGGTCCTTATTGATTTTCTATACCCAAAAAACATGGTCCTGACCACAATCCTGTGATTGAAATCTTTTTAAATCATTCTTCCATTAAAATAGGATATTTCTCTTCAAATATGTGATCTTCTTTTATATGTGTTTGTTATTTTTCCCCTTAGTGCACCCACAACCTTACTCCCTAGATGAGTTGTTGGCTTGTTCTAGTGCTCTCTGATTCAGTTTTTGTGGAGTTCCTTCCTGGTGCTCGCACGATCCCCAGTTCATGGTTCAAGGAGGAACTTTGATCCTTTGAACATCAAAGTATGGATTTCATTTCCTTTTATTTAATTTTACATCGTAGAGGGTGGGTATACTAATGAATCCTTGTGTGGAATGACTAAATGTCTTTCTTAGAGACAAGAAATAAATAATGACTGAATTTGATCAAAAGATAAAAAGAAAAAATAAAATAATGTAAATAGATTGTTTAATGTTGATCACTTGTTTTAGTTGTTATCTTCGTTTCTGTTATAGTTTTTGGAGAAAAATGCCTTCTAAAAATTATATTTGTTGGTTGTATTTTCTTACGTACTAATAGTGTTTTGTTCTGGTGAGATTCTTGAATAAATGACTGTAATATGAAATCTTCTTAATCATGTATATTTGTTTAAAAAATTTAATTCCCCAGGATTAAGCCTATTATATGATCACTGTAGTTATAATTAAGTGGAATTAATGAACATTTGATGGTTAAATATGATCTTATACACATATTGTTGATATGTGTGGATGAGTTCTATGTTTGGTGGAGTTTCGTAACATTGTGTGAGTTGTGTGGTGCTGTTGTGGGGAGGACAGATGTGGGTACAACGTTGGGCAGTGGAGTGGGATCCACGAGAAGGGTGTTATATGAATGTATAGTGGGGATGTAGTTAATGGTTGTTACTGTGGGATTTTTTCATGGGGTGGTATAGGTGGTGAGTTGGATTCTCAGTCTAATAGATCGAATTATTGTTGTGTATATGAACTTGTAGGAAACTGAACTACCTTTGATTATGTTGTGGCCATCTAACAATGTTGGGTAGTGGGGATGTAGTGTGGTTATGGTCTTGTATATAGTGGTACTAGATCAAGGAATTTTAAGGTAGCAGGTCTACAAGGCTGGGTCATGAGAGAAGTTTTATGTGGAATAGATTTGAAGAATAAATTTCTGCAATGGATGAAGAGGTGTCTAGGAATATTGGGGCTTTCTGTAGTGCAACCACAAATCATGTATTGTGTCGTTGTGCAGTGGGACTACAATTTGGTTTTTCTTGTTGTTTTGGTATGGTTGTGGTTTGTAGTTACTTTGTAGTGTTGTTATAAATTAACATGAGTCCCATAATTAGAAAATGGAAAGAGGATAAATGAATAAGGGTATGGGTTAACATTTGATAGTGAATGTTTTGGGGTTTTTCATATAGGGGTAGCAGTAAAAGCAGTTTCGGTGGGCTCGTTTTATTTGGTTGTTTGAAACGCGTAGGTTGGGATATGTTTTTTTCATACCAATAGACATATAAATTGGAGTTCCTTGTAATTTCAATGCACACCATGACCTTGTGGAAAACTATGTTCTGAACAACTTTTTTTCATGGGGGTGTCTTTCCAAAAAACCCAGAGGGAGGATGGATAGTTGGTTACTGTTATTCTTCCTCTAACCCTCTTTTGGGTTCTTTCCACTCCAGCGTATCTTGGATGGATATAAATGCTTGAGCATTACCATAGTACGAGATTATTCGGGCGGTGGTTTTTTGTAGATAAGAGACATAATTGTTTGTGTGAAATTTTTTTCCCCAAGTATATTCAGGATGAGGCCCAGGTGTCTTCGGTAATGAGGCATGGTTGTTGTGGTCAAGGTGATTGTGGGAGGTTTTTTTTGTGTTTTGAAACCCAGTTGTGTGTGGGAAGGTTGTGGCAGTGGGAATGCATATGTGAATAGTTGTATTGTCACAATGTTATCCATTAATAATGAGCTACTTACTAAGGGGAAAGGGGTGTGGGGTACTCAAATATTGATGTTATTATACTTTTACATTACTAGACATGCGTTATTTGGAGAGTGTTCCTTGGTGTGGGTGGGGAGAAGGGTATTCCTTGGTTGGTGAATTGAGGTTCTACTCCTTTATCATAGGTACAATAGTGTGTTCCCGCACTTGTACATGGGTGGATTTAGTCTTCCTATTGGGTATACTTGTATAATCACCCTAAGTATATAAAACCATTTTCATGTTTCTAGGAGGTCTTTGATGTATCTACTCTACTTTACTAGCTCAGGCGTCAGTATTAGTTACTATTATAGCTTAGTCTCATTTAATTTTTTTAACTTGTTTAGGTACATTTTTTGTACTTTTCTTCAAACATAATTTTGAACATGCACGTGGGAATGGATTTTGGATTTACTTTTACATTTGGTATTTGGAGTTTCATGGTATTTACCATCTTATATCCCAATAATGATTTATTAAAATTGTAATTCCTTCCATACTTTGTGAGAGTATATACCCATGGTGCTAGTCGCCACCCCATTGCCTGTCAAAGGTGGGACTCATGGGTTATTATACCTCCATCAACTTGAGGATGGAATGGCAAGGAACTTTTCTATCCATTCGATCATCTTGAAGAAGGCAGTTCATGAAAAAATGTTATCAAAGTGGGGGGGGGAGATATGATGTATTTTGGAGTTATGCACAGTGTGGATTTCATAGGATGGTAGAGAAACTATGTTAGGAAATCATGGTGCCTGAGATAGTCCAGGTAAGACCATCCAAGATAAGAGATTTTAGACCCCCTGTGATCTAGGGCAAGGAAATTGAACCTATTGAATGACCAAGTGAGGCTATACCGATTTCCGAGTAGAGACCCAAGGAAAAATACATGCATCATAATGACTTGTGTTCTTGGGTGTCATTTGAATTTTGGGAATTTAGACTAAATAAAGTGTTAAAACAAAATGTAAAGAAATTTTATACTCTACTTAAGGTCAGGAGTTCCTTGTTAAATTTTTTAGCTATGGGACCCGAATGCCACCCTTGTGGGATACGAGAGGTTTAGGCCTGATAGGTTGACCTAGCCGATTAGAGGAGGGCCGATCAAGACGAGGAAGATGACTATTGGTAGAAAACGCATCGTGCCTTCCATAGGTAGACTCTGGGTAAGTATGAGGCTCGCATCTGAGACATGGAGAAAATAAGGTAGCTCAAGGAGCTAATGCCTACTTTTAGCTTTATCTGAGCTCTGAAAAAGTAATTGGTTCCTCTCATATTGAGACAAATATGAGGATAAATGTGTTAGTGGTGGACTCTTTTTCTTGGGGTGAGGATGGAAATTGATGTCTCATGAGAAGATTTTTAAAGGGAGTTCCAGGTAGAATTCATTTCTTCCATGATGAAGGTTGAGAAGATGGAGAAGCTAGTATCCGTATAGCGTATGAGTATATCAGTAAGGGAACATGGTCTCTAGTCCAGGGATCTTATATGTATTGTGCATGATCTCTTCCCTAATGAGGAGTCCTGAGTGAGTATGGTAGAGGAGGCACTCTGCCCATCCCTCTAGTATGCTATTACTCCATTCAATCAACTGACGTACATAGTGGTTTAGTTGAATGTTTATGTAGTGGAAAGGATACACTTAGTGGGAGGTGTTCCACGACAGGGCACCCAATAGAGTTTTTCAAAAGGGAAAGTCATCAGCAGTAGGTCTCCAATGTCAAGGCCATCATGGATTCGTCCAATGGGGAGTAGGCCTTAGCAGTTCCAGATCCGGTCTCCTAATTCTCACCATTTCCTAATGGACCTGAGACTCAGGTTCATTATATATAGAGGCCTAAGGACTCATTGAAACTGGTTCCCAGTTTGAGTCCCTTATAGTGGGGGTGGGAACATTCAGTTCCCACCTTAGTAAAAACTCTTTCTAGTCAGACCTTTCTAGAAATAGAGGCAGTGAACTCCCACTTCACAGAGGGTAGACAATGTAGGAGGAGTCTGACATTAGGGTTCTCATCAGGGAACATGACTAGGGCATGGCCGGGGATCTGGTTGATATTTGAGTGGTAGAGGGGCAATGTGTGGGTAGTTTAACACAACAAAGGTAGTAGTTTTAGAAGGTCCATAGGTTGTTCGAAGTACGATCAATATGTTTAGTACCCTTGCAGGTTCCTTGTATGATTCAAGAGATTCACACTCGTTTGTTCCACCCATCCTATCCCTTGAAATTTTTCTATACATAGAGAGAATTATTATGCCCTTGGTATTGAGTACACTATTTCGAGGTCAAACCATTCTATTTGATGTTTTTCGGGGATTTAGACTAAGGTTGGGGTTTCATCAATCCTGTGGAAAATATATTCTACTACAGATGCACCCATATGATGAAATCCTAGGAATATAATGGTTTTTTACTATACACTTTGATATTTAATGCTTAAGGAGAAGAGGAATGTTCTTATCTGTGGGAGGACATCATGTATCTGTCTTTAGTGAGCGGAGCTGTTAGGAGGGTAGTCGTTGTGTGGAGACTCCTCCTTTTTTTAGAAAATATGTTATTGGAATTATTAGATACAGAGATGGTGGATGTTATGGGAGTTTTTAGTGAGTTCTGGGATATCTTCCCAGAATAGGTTGTAACTCTACCCTCTCTCTGTGTCATTGAATTCATCTAGGCTTGAAAACCTGGTGCTTTTATGATTTTGATGGATCTCTATCAAATGGAACCTTCTGAGTTGTGGGAGTTGTGGATTCAGGTTGATGGGATGATGAATAACTGTTTTATTCGGACAAGTGTGTTGTCATGTGGTGATATTGTATTGTTCGCAAAGAAGGCAGAACATGTTCTAAGATTGTGGATATACAAATGGAGACTAAATCAACTAATGGAAAATAACTGTTACTCTGTTCTAAGAATCAAAAATATTTTTGGCCATTTAAAGGGGGTAAGATGGTTCTCTAAGATTGATCTACGGTCTGGATATCTGTAGTTGACGGTAATGGACGGTGACATCCTAAAGACAATTTTGGGTGCTAGTATGGACACTTTGAGTTCATGGTCATGACCTTCAGTTTCACGAATGCACCAACCATGTTCATGGGTCTCATAAAATATATTTTTTTTACTACCTAGACCAATTCATCATCCTTTTTATCAATGATATCCTGATCTAATCATGCTCTGAGGAGCTACATTCCAGGTATCTGAGGACTATCTAGGAGGTCCTCCGACACCACCTACTCTACAGAATGGTATCCAAGTGAATGTTCTGGATGTGAGATTTAAATATCATCAGACATATGGTGTCCCATTAGTGGATAATAGTGGACCTATCAATGGGTTATGTAGATGTTTTATGGGTAGAAACTAATAATGTGGCAGAGGTTCTTAGCATCCTAGATTTGGCAGGTTTTTACCATAGGTTCGTATGAAACATCTCCTGAGTTGCGACTCCATTGATAGCCTTGACCTGAAAAGACCATGCCTTCATGTAGAGTGATAAGTGTCAAAAACCATCTGGCTATATGAAGTGGAATCTGGTCAGTGCGATATTTCCTAGGTTACCCTAGGAAGGGGTGATTTTTGAGGCGTTCTATGACGCTTACAACATAGGATTGGGATGTGTACTGATGAAACAACAAGGAATAATATGTGATGGGTCTAGAACATTATTCCCTCATGAATGTAACTATAAAAAACCATGATCTAGAGCTTAAAATGTTCATGTTATGTAGGAATATGTGACTGCATTACCTCATTCAGGAGTGCTTTTTGGGTCTTCACAAATCAAATGTACCTGAGGTATATATTCTCCTGGTGGGACCTAAACCTATGACAATGATGGTGGATGGATTTTTCCAAGATTACAACCTTGAGGTATCTTACACCCTAGAAAATGGGAACATTTTAACTGATTCCTTGAGGAGTATGTTTCCGAAGGAGGTAGTTAGGGAATCCAGTAATTTGTGGAAGGTAATAGAGGAGTTGGCCACACATCATCTAGATGATAGAGATAATAGAGGCATAGGCAATATATGTTAAATGAAAGTGTAGTATTTTTTTTGGGTGACGAATTTTGGAGTCCTAGTGGGGAGGCTCATAAACTGAGGCAATGCATGATCGCATTGTCTAGGGTGATGCACTAGAAGGATGGTTAGAGGATTATATGTATCGGATGTTGTTCTATGGGAAGTTGTCTTTCACTATGGAAATGCATGAGGGTGGTATTTTAGATTTCTAGATCTCACATCACATGGTAAAACCATGAGTATCCAAGACGTACCTAGGATTTCAGGAATAGTTTTGGTGGCCTTGGACGATGCAAGAAGTGGCAGAGTTTGTAGCAAGATTCCTAGTGTGTCAACCGATGAAGGCTTAGCACCGCATTCTAGATGGTCAATTGGAACCTTTGAATGTTCCCAAGTGAATATGGGATGAAAAATCGATGGATTTTGTAATTATATTACCCAGGGATTAGGGGGGTGTGATGATCATTGTGTAGTGGTAGACTAGTTGACGAAGTTAGCTCATTTCTTGGTGAGCAAGGAAATGAGCGCAGTAGATGCTTTGGCAAAGAGCTATGTGGATTAGGTGGTGTGGATTCATGGAGTTCCAAGAACCATTATCTCTGATCAAGATACACATTTTATATCATGAGTAGGGAGGGAATTTCAGCATGCCTTTGGAACCTAGTTACGCCTTAGAACTACTTTCCACCCTCAAACGGATGGTCAAAGATAGAGGACCATCCAAACATAGAAGGATATGCTTCAAGAATGTTTTTTGGTCTTCAAAGGGTCTTTGGAATGAAATTTTACCCTGGTAGGGTTTTCATACAATTGTAGTTATCATTATACCACTGGAATGGAACAGTACGATGCCTTTTACAGGAGACTATTCCATTCTTCTGTGTAGATGACAGAGGTATGGGAAGAAAACCTTCTTGTACCAGAGGTGGTATAGAGCACAATGTAGAAGGTTTATCTTGTGCATGAGAAAATGATGGCAGCTCTGGGCCTGATGAAGTCATATGCTGATTATAGGTGGAGGCCTTTCGAGTTCAATGTTGGTGACCACATGATCTTAAAGGTCTCCCCTCGACGTGGACATCAGAGGGTTTTTAGAGGAATCAAGCTTTCTCCCAAGTTCATTGGACCTTTTGAGGTGTTGGGATGAGTTAGCGAGGTGTCATATTAGCTGGAATTGCATATATGATTAGAGAATATCAACGAAATATTCCATGTTTCTCAGCTCCATCGATATCTACCCGATGAATACCACAACCTTGATTGGGGAGAGTTGGATATCGATGACGAAATGATGACCATGGTGCCACAGGTAAAAAACAGGTTTTGAGGATAAATTGTTGCATGGATGGACCATTCCTTTGGATCTTGTTTTCGGGAGGCATTTTGGCCTTGAGGAGAGAACTTGGTAACCTGATGCACAGATGCGTGTCCAGAACCTGGAGATATTATAAGTTTCTCTTGTATTTTCCTTTATACCATTTTTATGAGGAAAAGATTGACCTCACATGTTGTATGAGAAGTTGTTTCCTTGTTATCTGACATGTGTGGAAAGAACTAACTATGGGTGGGAACCTGATCCCTAAGCAAGATACATTAATGAGAATGTGATTAAGCTTGTGCAGGTGAGATAGTTCCTCCCAAAGAAGATAGTATCCTGACATGCGGATAGAAGCTCTAAAATCCATGTGTCTGGATGCTATGACATTTGGTATTGTGTGGTTACCTATGAAAGTGGAGTGATAGTGTTTCTAAATTTGTTCAGGAGATAGATAATAAGGAGTTTTTTGGAATGTTGAGGTTTTCACCCTATACATAGAATAAGACATGGTTGTTTTCTCTTGAGAGGTATCTTAAGGGATTGTTGTTCGAACCCTCTTTTCATATAGGTTTGTTTTGAAATTCTCAAGGACAAGAATTGTTTGAGAGGTATCTATGGTATTAAATTTAATTTCCAATGACCCATTTTTTAGGAAAATCTTGTGTATGGGGTGTTCTGGGAGATGTTAGTGGCATACTTCAAGATCTTTTCAAATTTACAATTTTTCTTTTGGCATGTCAGTGCATTGGAATGTCAGTGCGTTGGAATGTTAGTACGTCGTCATGTCAATATGCTGACATGTTAGTGTGTCGGCATGTCAATGAATCATCAAGTCAGTGCATTGATATATTAGTGTGTCATCATTCTATCACATCGACATTGGTAGGTCAGGGCATCGGAAGATCAAGGCTTCAATAGGACGAGGCGTCGAGACGTCGAGTTGTCCGTAGGTCAGGGCATTTGTAGATCAGTGCATCAGTAGGCCAAGTCTTCAGTAGGTAGTTGCATTGGTAGGCTTTATTTTCATTAGCTTAGCGTCAGTATCTCATCATCGGTAGATCAGTGTTGGTGCCTCTACATCGGTTGGTTGCATTGGTAGCTCAACGTTAGTGGCTCAGCATCATTTGGTCGCATTGTTAGCTCACCTTTTGGTGCATCAACATCAGTGACTCACTCATCAGTGACACATTTTCTATTTTCCAATTTTTCCACATTTTCTAGTTCCACCCCGCTTAAATTTTAATTGACAAAATCCTTGTTTAAAGCCTTACTCAATCTTTTTTATCTGTGTTTCTATGGTTATATATTATATCATTAAATATACTCACGTCTCGAGCGATTTGAGATACGCAAACCATGTGGTCTTGACCACTACCCCACGATTAATGTCTTTTATGATTGTTCTTCCCATAAAATAAGATCTGTATCTTCAAAATGTGAATCTTACCTTAATTATGTGTTTTTTGTTTCCCCATGGTTCTCCTAGAGTCTAACTCCCTAGATGATTCATGCACCTATGATGGAGATCTCTCATTTGGTTTTATTGGAGTTCCTTCCTACTCCTCATGCGATACTATGTTCTTGGTGCGAGGTGGAACTTCGATCCTTTGATCATCCACGTAGGGATTTATTTTTACTCACTATAAATGTGTATCATGAGGGGTGGGTATTTTAATGAATCATTAAGAGGAACAGTTGAAAACCATTCCTATAAATATGAATTAGATAAAGAATAAATTCGATTAAAAGTATACATAGGTAGATAAAATATTGGGCAGATAGTTTTTTGATGTTGATCATCTGTTTTATGTGTTATCATCGTTTCTATTATAGTTTTCATGACTATATTACTTATTAATGTCAGGGCTGTTGGTGGCCTTTTCTTATGCACTAATAATGTTATGTTCTATCAAGATGCTTGAATGAATGATTGTAATATGAAATATACATAATCATATATACATGGTTAAATAAATTAATTCCCCAGGATCTAGACTATTGTGTGATCACCCCAGTTATAATTAAGTGGAATTAAAGAACCTATATTGGTTAAATATGAACATATACAAATCATGTCAATAGGTGTGGTTGAGTGATGTGTTCTGTGGAGTTTTGTAACATTGTGTGTGTTGTGTGGTGCTACTATTGGGAGCACAATTATGGGTACAATGTTGGGTGGAGAAGTCGTCTCCATGATAAGGGTGATATAAGAGTGTGTAGTGGGGATGTAGTTAAAGGTAGTTATTATGGTCTTTGTGTGTTGGGTGGTACAAGTTGTGAGTTAGCATATCTGTTCCAGAGATTGATTGATTGGGAAATGGATGAACTTTTAGGAAATTGAACAACCTTTGTTAGTGTCACGGCCGTCGAATGGCATTGAATAGTGGGGATACGATGTGGTTATGAGTTGGAGGTAGTGGGACTACATATGGGAATTATTAGGCAACAAGGCTTCAAAAATGGTTCATGAGAGAAGGATTGTGTGGAATAGTTTTGAATAATATTTATCAGAAATATGTGAATAGTTGTCTAGGAATATTGGGGGTCTGGGATGTGGGACTACAAATCTGGTTTTCTGTTATTGTGAAGTGGGATTGTAGTTGGGTTTTGGTTGTTGTTTTGGTATGGTTGTGGTTTCTAGTAGCCCAATGGTGTAGGAATAAATTAATGTGAGTAGAATAATTATTAAATGGAATATGGTAAAATGAAAAAGGGATTGGGATATTATTTAACAGTGAAAGATTTGAGGTTATGGATATAGGGTTATCATAATAAGTGGTACCGGTGGGCTTGCTTTTTTGGTTGTTTGAAACCCGTGGGTCGGGACGAGTGTTTTCATAGCTATGCACTTATAAATTTCAGTTCCTTGTGATTTATTTGAACACCCCACCCCTGTAGAGAACTATATTCCAAACACCTCCATTTCACGGGGGGGGGGGTGTTTTATAATATCCTATTGGGAGGATGGACAGATGGTTACTAACATTATTCCTCATACCCTATTTTGGGTCTATACCTCTAGAGAATATCCATGTAGGATGTAATTACTTGAGGCTTACCACAGTCTATAATTCTTTAGGACAGGGTCTATTATAGATGAAAGGCCATGGGGTTTGTGAGCTAGGCCTGTTTTCCCAAGTATATTTGGGATGTGGCCTATGTTGCGATGGGGGAGAAGCTTGGCTTTTGAGGCCCAGGTGTCTGTGGGTGGGTTTGTGGGTTGTTTGAGGCCCAGGTGTGTGCGGGAATATTGTGTTTGCGTGATTATGGATAGGAATAGTGGTATCTTAAAGACGTTATCTATTAAGAATGAGCATCTAGCCATGGAGAATGTTTTATGGGTTACCCAAGTATCGATGTTATTATACCAATACTTGACTTGATTTATATGGTGAGTGTGCCATGGTGAGGTTGGGAGAGTTAGTATTCATTCGTAGGTGAATTGAGATTCTACATTTTTCTCATAGGGATATTAGTATGTTCCCTCAATTATTCATTGTTATATTTAATCATCCTACTGGGTATACTTTTATTCTCATCCTATACATATAAAACTGTTTTTAGGTATCCAGGAGGACTTTCTGGACCATTCTAGACATTACTAAATTGGGCGTCAGGACTAGTTGTTGTTTCTACTTAGTCTCATTTTATACTGGTTATTTTTTTGGAAATTTATTTATTGTTTTCATTAGCCATTCTTTTTAACATTCATGTGGGAATAGATTTTGGCTATTCCATTACTTATAGTATTTTTAGTTTCTTTGGATTTACCGTATTATCATCCAATCATGTTCTATAAGAAGGGAATTCCTTCCATACTATGTGATATTCTATACCCTTGGTTCTAGATGCCACCCTAGGGCCTATCCAAGGAGAGACTCAAGGGTCATTATCTCATCTTCAACTTGAGGATGGAATGGGGATGCACTTTTCTGTCCCTTCCCTCCTCTAAAAGAAGGTGGTCCGTGACATGATAAAAACAATACTGGTAAATATCTACACATATCTTATAACGAAAAAAAATTCCTTATTCCTAAAACCCACATCGGTTCAACCTATAATCTTCAACCCATCCAATAATAAATAAATTGACATCATGGCCCTTTTCCAATATCTACTATCAGATCCATGTAATATGATCAGGTACCGAAAAATAGACCAAATTGGTTGAGAATATAACATAGTAGGTCGAAACCATCATTTCTTTAAAACCCTAATAGATTAGAAGTGTATGTAATAAGGAGAGAAAAATGTATATTAATTAAATAAATAATTAATAAAATAAAAGTAAAACATTTTTATTCATCGAGCTATAATATTATTTTGTATGTCTTACAACTATACCAACCATAACCATATAACGAAGAAAAAATATCAAGATTTTGTGAAATACTATAATATCTCAGATCATGTCTTACTACCACGCCAACCAATAGCATTTTATCATGGTATTGTCAAAAAAATATCGATCAGATTATTTATTCATTACAGCATCTAGTTCAAATCTCGAAAGCCATTACAATATAGGATATGATAGAGTCCACTCTCTATAATCATTATAGTATGGGACTCGGTCGAGATTGCTCAATATCAACATTATGGCATAAAAGTTATCATGTTCTATGTCCAATCATTATATATAAGTACCACAACATGAAACAGAAGTCCTAAAATTCAACATGGATATCACAATATCACATCATAAATCCAAACTATTAATTATGAGAATAAACATTTCTCTATCATATAAGACATTAAATTTAATTAAACTTGATTTACAGTTATAAAAATAATAAATAAGCCACAACATAAAAATTATATATCAACTAATCACATAACATGTCATTCCATCCTAAAAAAACCTTAAGCACTATGACAATTCGAATATGATCATCTTTTTCTCACACAAAAGGTAGCCATAATGTAGTCCAGATTACAATTGAAATAGATGGTCTTAAATGAATAAAACAATTCAATTTATAATTGATTTGGGTGATCACTACATCGGAAAAATCACAACATTTCATAAATAAAGTAATTATCAAACCATAGGATTTAGATTTAGAAACCCTTCCATTTACTAATGATCCAACAATGATTCCAACGGAAAACACCCACAAAGATGAAGTAGTGGTTCATATAAAATTGAGAACTAGATCAAAACCCATCAAGATCATAACCAACAATGTACATAGTCATGTATTTAAACACAATTAATAGAAAACCACAATAAAGAAGAAACAAATCACCAAAACAACTGACTGGGGATTGATGGTGTTATTGGGACATCTGGATGGAATGTTGGGACTCCAAAATTTCATGGAGGGGTTCTATAGGTAAAGAGGATAAGAAATTCAAGGAATGAAGAATAAATTTGAACCAAAAAGAATACATTAAATTGAAGGCTATGGAAATAAATTCTGTGTAACATATTTATATTTTGTGTAATACATTTCTATTGGACACACAATAAAACTCATCTCTTTGAATATATTTAAAAAAACTACAGAAAATTATGCATTGTGAAACCCCTTTTCACACTGTGTAAATGTTTTATATAATTTTATCAGTACATTTTTCCTTAAATTAACTCAAAACCCTTTTCATATTCTCAAATTACCAAGAAAACATGACATAGTTAACCCAGATATAATCAGGATCCTCTAATTCAGATAAACATGAAACCCGGATCATAATGTCATTTCTTACCACAAAGGATCTCCATGAGGAGACTATCTGGTTTTTACCACGTAATGATTAATGATGGGGAAAAAATATGTTAAAGAAATGTAAAAAATAGAGAGACACACCTGGAAATGGGTATCATATTATTATATAAATGGATTCAGTGGTGGGATTTTTAAATATATCTCAATATAAAAATTCTATTTGGGTTATTGTTTATTTATTAATTAAATATGTATATTTACATCCCATTGGGTAAACAATGTATTGAGGTCATATTTATCATCTATATCTATAGGATATTGATATATTACATGGAGTTCCTATCATAATTGTATCAATTTGTGATCTCAGTTTTGCATCTAATTTTTTGAAAGGCCTCTATAAATCCTTTAGTAATAAATTAAATTTCATAATAACTTTTCATCCTTAATTTTATTGAACGTATGTATAAGTTATTTAGAAATTCTAAACACATTCTTCATTCTTTCTCAATGGATTATCAGGAATGTAACAATTGATATAGTTCATTTTTTGTATTTTCTTATAATAAAGTTTTTAATTATAGTGTATAGATGGATCCATTTGACATAGTAAATGGAATGTATAGGTGAACACTTTATTTTTGGGATGATGTAGGTGAAATGGCGTTGATCGTACCATATTAGGTAGATTAATGAGTATAAAATTTTCATTTTTTTTCAACAACACATAAAAATAAATAATATCATGTACAAAAGTTATGAAAATAAATGAATGAAAGATCATTATTTTGAGGTAGGTGATCATGTATTTATAAAACATTCACCAAAAAAATTGTGATATGTTTAGTTTAGAAGGGGAATATGGGTCCAAAGTTCATTGAACCATATGAAATCCAAGATAACATTAGATCGGTTTCATATAGAGTATCCTTACCTATTATTTTATCAAATGTACATAAATTATTTAATGTTTCAATGATAAATATGTATGTACCAAATTCATCTCATGTTTTGACCCTTCTATTTGTTTTGATAGAAGATAATATTTCATATAAGAAAGAATTGGTTCATATTTGTGAATATAAAGATCATGTATTTTAGAACAATGTAATTCACATAGATAAGGATTTATTTAAAACCCATATAGGCAAGGAATCATCATGGGACTCTAATATTTCGAATAGGGAAAGACACCCCCACATGCATATGCGAGTAAAATTACAAGGACACAATTTCCAAAATGGGGGAGAATGTGACAACCAAGGTAGTGATAGAACAAGTATTTTTCATACTTATTAATATTTATGAAATATATTGTAATATTACATTAAAATTGGAAGCTATGATCAATAGCATATATGAGACACAAGAATGAGTTTTTCTGAAATCCTTTATTGCATGAAATACTGTGTTATATCAAATAATAATATATTGTTAACAATATTATTTATTAGGGTAGTTATCACGTAAAATTTATATGAAAGATAATGAATATGGATAATTATATTCTATTTACACATGTTAATTAAATGTTTATACATTAATCAAATATATTTGATTGGTATCAGACAAGAATAATTCTAATTTTTCACATACAAGATCAATTTTTCAAGAAAATAGTTTTACAACCGTTCAATGGAGCACCTAATCTGAAAAAATGTGGCAATTTTAAAAAAATAATAATCAAAAATAAAAATATTTTTTTTAATTTTTAATATCAAAATTTACTTTGGGTTAATTTTTTTTCCTCAAAAGATTCATTTTTTGATGAAAAGTGCAAAATATTAAATTTTTATTGATGAAATTATTATCATTAAATTTATTAATATATTAAAATTATATATTTAATTTTATTTAATGTAAAATTATTTCAATTTTTGATACATTAAAAAAATTTAGGTCATTGGGATCATTTTTATAAAGATCATTTTTTTAAAAACATTTCATAATTTTGAATATTTCTCTTTAAAAACTTGTTTTCTAATCCCATTTATGGGATCGATTTTAAATTAATTAGTACCCCTTATATAATTTAAATTTGTAAAAATTGATTCCATATCTGGAATATGTAGATTATATAATATATTTTAAGTTAAAAATAGTATTTTCCCAAAAATATTAGACAAATAAATAAAAAAATAGAGTGATTAAGGTAAAACTCGTTTACAAAATGAATAAACACAAAATATAAGTTTTAAATGACCGTAAACAAGACAAACAATTATCAGCTGACCATTACACATATAAGGATCTATAATAGTTCATTTTGGACACTTGGGAGAAAAGTAAAGCATGAGGAGAAATAAAATCATTTCAATAATACTATTTTTGTCCTCTCCCCAACTTATAAAAGTCGACCCCATTCCCCCATAATCAAACCTCTAAAACCACCTATTTTTGTATAACTCTCTACCAAATAACCCAGTTAAATTCATTCCCTCATCATAGCAGGATATATTTGGATGGAATGAAAATGGATATATTTTGGAATAAACCCAAAGAAGGTACCTAATGAAAATAATGATTTGGACCCACGTGACTAGTTGGACACCCGGTAGGGTAAATCAACTCAATATATTTTCATTGAGGAATTTTTTATTCTACAAGACCTCATTCATTTATACTATTTATAAAGTTCTTATTTGGAAAATTCATATCCTTAATTTATTTATTCTCAGGTTAATTAATGTTTTTTAAAATTTAATTCATTCATTAGTACCATGATTCAATATTTCATGGTGGTATGGTACATATTGATATAAATATTGATTTTTAAATTCTTAATGATTTCAATTAAAAACACAAAATTAATGTATATATTATTGATTATATTTTACGTATTTAATTATATGGATATAAATTATTATAATGATCATTTTATCACTATTTTAAAACATGGATTCCTCTACTGGCCATGCTATTTTGAAAATAAAAAAAACACCTCTTTTCTATTTCAGGTATTTTTTATTGAAAATGGGATTTGAAAATTGATTAATTATTTCAATAGCTTGAAATTTTTTCATACGAGTGAAAATTAAATATTATCCTCACATATAGAAAATTGAATACTTTTTTGTGTTATGATTATATAATGGTACTTAGAAATATGATGGGTGGTTACATGATAGACCATTTAAGGTTGGTTTCGTAATAAACAAATGATGGGTGGTTCCCTATTAAACCAATGATGCAGATGTCTATAACATCAATCCAAATCAAAGTGCATGGAAGTCTGCCTTATGGTAATTCAATTAGTAAAAGTGACATGTATTGATGTCAAACACATGGTTAATCTATTTATAACAATGAAAAAGTATAACAATGTCACAAGATACAATTAAGTGATATTTATGTTTGGTATGGGTTTTATGGTAAACATGTGACTACTAAAAGTGTAATAAATTTGATTATTTTTAGTGGAATGTTATTACTAAATATTAGTGATGAAAAGTATAAATTTTTGTTAAATTTTCATGGGTTTTCAGGATTAAACATGACTAACTGTTTTAATTTTTTGTGTATCCCTTACTGAGATATTTTTAATAATATGTTTATTAAATTTTCATATTATATAAGGATAGGTAAGGGAACAAAAATATTCATGTTTAATGTTTAGGATATTCTCAATGTAATAAATCATTCTTAATTTTAAAAGTTGTATAATATGAAAATAATGGATACTATGTATAATTTTATCATTTCTATTTTATGGTTTTATTATGTATGAGTTAGTGATTACATACATAAAACTAAAAATCTAAGATGATCCTTAACATGACAAAAAGTAATTTATTTGCCAAAATTAAATATTATATAGTGTTTAAGGAAAATAATTTACAAGGAGCTTATATGTTAGAATCAAATGGAATAAGATTATATCATGATGTGTGAGGAAAACTTCCCAAGGTTTTCATGGTAGGCCTCTAGAATTATAAATTGCATTGAAATTAATTTGGACCACTTATTCAGTGGAATAAATTCAATTATGTCAAAGTGATTTGAAATTTCATAATTTGGTAATGTATTGGATTATTCGTGTATTATTTTTAAATATTATATAGAATTATTATGAGAATAGGCCCTGAGACAGAGTATGATTCTCTGGCCTAGTGTGCCCCCGAAAATTGATTGATGAATTTTAAAATATTAACAACCACCCGTGTATAGTTTTCTTCAAAATTTTGGAGAAATTATAAATTGGTCCCAGGATCAGAAATATGAGTACACCGTTGCATTTACTGAATAGACTTTACCTTATGCGAGGCCTAACATCGACCTGTGCGGTTTGACTGTGAAAATAAATTTTTTGAACGTTTAAAGAAATAATATAAATAAAGTTTAATTTTATTTAACATTACACAGAGATGTATCAATAATTTTATTTTTAAAAATCCTTATCAATGAATTAATGGTTATTATCATAACCCTAGAATTTCATTCAAAGGCAGAGAAGGATATCTATCAAATGAACGTTGGTGAATCGAGGATCAACGAGGACGTATCCTATGTTCCTCATCAACAAAGGATGCAAACTCTTGGTAGGGGTGTTCTTTCAATGTGATTTTACCCAATCATCATTTCTCCAATGAACACTCACTAATAAATGAATATATTTTCCCACAAATTTATCATTTGACATAGGAAGGATTTGTTGCGGGTTAAAAAGATTCGATATATTCTGTTTACTAAAACAATCCATCAGATCTTGATCATTGGCTATGAATTCAATGAAAACAGTGTTAAAACATTTAATATACACAGTTGTCCCTCTATTCTAAGCATTATTCACCATTAGACCCTTATGTCTATGGTTTGATGTTTATAAGAGGTTAAAAATATTTTTTTACCCTCATATTAGAGGAAAACCAGTAGAAATTTCTTGATTATTGTAGATTTTGTCCCATGATTCTTAGATTTACAACTACATCGAAATCAGAACAATAGAGGTGGTCTGATGGAATAAAGAAAAGGCCACTAGAATGGTGGTCCGGTGAGGTGAGGTAGTGATGGGGTGATGGCATTTACAGATGGAGGCAAAAACATTGTCTGGATGTTGTGGTTGATAGATGTGGAAATATGGCAGGTGGAGCCATTTGGCCATATGGACGAAGGGTGGAGCCATATTGAGGCAAAAAGATGCGGAGGCCAAGTCAAAGTAGAGCCTTGTGTTGTGGCTATGGTGCCCGATGGAGCTGGGGACAGTGGAGGTGGCGAGCACGTGGGAGTCATGGTCTATATGGGTGTGACACAACGAATATACCCAGTGGGGCCAGACTGGAGTGGATAGGATGACCGTGTGGGACATAGGGGAGCGTACCAAGCCAGGTGGGCTATGCAGGATGCGACCTGGCCACAATGGATCAATGAAGAATGAAAATGTAGAGATGCCAGTGGAGCAGGCCTGTCAGAGTAGGAAGGCCTATGCGGGCTAGCCTAGTTAGGTCCAAAGGGTCATGTCGGACCCCATGACATCCTTTAAAAATTCAATGTTCCCTAACATTAAAAATGAGAATCCAATTTACATTCCTTTAGCAGCTTTGGGACCCTTGAGACTAGAATTTCTCTTTAATATATCTTATGTGGGTTTTTAGAGAACTGTGCATATGCCCTAATTTCATGAGTAGTTGGTTCCCCTAGAATGAGCGCAATGCATGTGAAATCTTATGGCTTATTGTGACCTCAGGACTATGTGCCTTTGAGTCAACAAGACAATCTGAGACTACATGTCTTACGAAGAATACATGTCTTACTGAGACTACAAGTCTTATTAGGGCGGAGTGACTCACTGGGAGTACATGTTTATTGACATCAGGTGATTTGTGGATTTTTTCTAATGATCATGTTCTTATTACCATAGACAAAAACCAGTGGTCGATTACATTATTATTCCTTTTGTGGTATACTTCGTGAATTTCTTTGTGAAAAACAATGTGTATATCATTGTGGTGTACATAATTTATTTCTTTGTGGTATACTTCATATATTTCTTTATGGAATACTATTGTTTATTTATTATTTGTCTACCTTTTTGGATTTAGGGTGTCTTACTGTGTATTGTTTAACTCACCATTGAACGGGCTTTTCCTGCACATTTCCGGTCTTGTGAAAATGATTGATACTTTGATGGATTCCTATGTGGACCAGGACCGAGTGGTGATTAGTGAGACTAGATAGTCTATTTGTGCTCCTATATCATCCTAAATCTATCTGATAACTTTATCTTTAGTTCATGTTTTCTACAGATAATTCCTTAGGAACATTTGAATTCAATTTTACAAACTCTATCTTTTGGTGGGATTTTATTCTTGACCAATTTAATTTCTAATTTTATACTCTCATACTTTGTGGTTGTTATCAAAGTGCATGAATTCCTTTTATACTTAGTTTTTTAAAATTTTAGAATTTTGGGCATAGATATGTGTATGTGTGCACATGTACATAGGAATATGCCTCCCATTTGTGTTATATTCATACTCGATGCTAGTCAACAGCCCCTAGCCAATTAGAGGTGGGTTTGGGGTAGTAACAAAATGGGCCCCTCTGGGATGGGTTGGGGTAGAGTGGTATCAGAGGGGGTCAGTTCTACCATAAGGACAAGGTGTCTGTGAGGTTATCATGGAGAAATAGTGTTAGTGTTTCTAGTTTGACTTTTTAAACAGATAATCCAGTGATGGTTATTTTTTAGATGTATCCATAAAACAAAAATCTGAATTCTAATTTTCTACTCGGTACATTAAAACCCTAGTTGTATGGAACAAAATTGTACATGCATCATATAGTACTTCAGTTTGTTGTCATGTCCTTATGTCATCTCACGAGGTATACTCGATTGACAATGGTACATCTTGTTCTATTTTAGGATACCTCCACATAGACAGCCATCCATGATTCAATTGAGTGATCTTGAGAATGATCCACCTAGAAAAGATTCACAATTAAATGGTCTTCTACAGAAGATAACACCTCCATATAGAAAAAAACAATACCACCACCCATCTAGCATCAGGTACTACTAGAACTACCATATGAGGATTCACACAGACATAGTGCATTGCTTGAGTTTTAGATTTAGAAACCTCTCAGGATTCGGGGTGAGCATAACCCCTTTTTGGGTGAGAAATGGATGTAGGTCGTAAATGTGTATTCCACCAGTGAGGATGCCTTCTAAGAAGATGGTAGTCCTATACTTTAGTCTTATTCAAGGATCCATGGGGTGATGGTGGAGCTTAGTGACCCAAAAAAATGATGAGATAACATTCTATTGGTAAGACATCAAGAATCTCATTAGAGAGGAGATATATCTTGATATGTTACACACAGTTTATATATAGGATCATCTGCATCTATAGCTAGGAAATCTGATAGTGGTGGAGTACTCAACAAGATTTACCGATCATTATTGTTACTCAATGATTATGGTACAAAACCCATTATTCAGGGTTAAGAGATTTGAAAAGATATTACTCCATGAAATAAGGGAATACATTATTTCCTTTATCGTTCCAACATATGTTGGGGTACTGGAGAAATTTATATTAGTTGAGATCATTCTAGCAGGGTAGACACTCACAATAATAGCAACCGTAAGGCTCCAGGTAGTTGTGTCTTCAGTAGTAGGTATTCGAAAATAGTCACTCGGACTAAGGAGGGTCTAGAACTCCAGGAAAAGACTCCAGGACATAGGATCCGTGGTGCAGGGCTCCCTGGGTAGAGTGAGATATCTAAAGGACTGACTGTGTAACTCCCATGGTTGTCGGGGACATCTAGATTGAGTTTTTGTGAACCATCTTACGACAGATCATGAGATAATAACGGGACCACACATACATAGGAATAGGCAGGATCAGGGTGGTCCACAGGGTATACGATGTGTAAGTGGAGTTGGTATGTCATCAAGATGTGGGAGGAGGTTCAAAATATTACCACCAACACCCCCAGTGGTCCACAATAGGCTTAGGGTGCAGTTTGACATGGATGAGACCAACTTCTCAAGATGGAGTCTTATGACCCTAAGACTCTAAATATGATTAGAGTTATGCTATGTGTTTTTCAACCATAGATTCATTCTTTTAGACACAGGTGACAATCATTAATTTCATTTCATGACCATTGTTTGAGACATGGATATTATAGTGGAACCATTAACATAATCCTTACATTTAGAGACTTTTATGAGAGGTGATTTTATGATCACACATTGGTGAAATTTTTGAGACCTTAATCTTGTAGGTGAGAGTTTTGGTTGGGTTCAATTTTAATGAACAACGAGTTCTTATGATTTCATTCTCCGTATGGACTGGTTATCCATATTCCATGATCATATTAACTTCTTTAGGTGAAGAGTGCTGTGTTTCTAGAGTTATGGTACTTGGTATTCCATTTTTTGTGAAAACGAAACCCAAGCAGTATAGTATGGACTCACACAAAGGATGGAGTAACATATCACACATCAATTGGAAAGTTGTACCCTTGGTGTAGTGCATGATATGAGTCCTCAATTTTTGATAGTGGTGGGGGAGTATGAGTAAATACTTATTGAGGTTGTTTCAGGATTAACTCCTCATTGGGAAGTAGAATTATAAATTTATATATACCATGATATGTAATTTATATGTAAACCTTAATATTGGATGACTCCCCTAGAGCATCATGAGTTGAGGGTACATTTGGAAGGCATGTAGAAGAAGGGCTTCGTCAGACCCATTGTTTCACCTTGGTAAGCCGCATTTTTGTTTTCCACAAATGGAGATGAGATCTTGTTATGATAGGAGGAATTCCATCTCCCATACAAACTGACCACGAAGAATATTTATCGACTACCAAGAATTGATTACCACTTGAATAAGCAGAAATTAGTGAGGCCATTCTTGAAGACTAACCTTAGATATGGTTATCACTATCTTAATGTACAAGATGATGTTATACCAAAGAAAACATTCAAATTTCGATATAGCCACTATGAGTACTTGGTGATCCCATTTGAAATGAATAATGCCCCTGCAATGTTAATGGGTCTCATGAACATAATCTTATATCCTTACTTTGACCAGTACATGGTGTTCTTCATTGATGACATAATAGTGTACTCGGTGACTGAGGAGGAGCACAAGATACACTTGAGGAAGGGAATGGAAATATCCTATGAGCACAAATTTTATGGGAATCTCTTGAAGTTTCAATTATTAATTTGAGAGGTCTATTTTTGAGGTCGCATCATTTCTGAGGCTGGGGTTTTATTGGGTCCTGAAAATATAGAGGCATTTCTTGCATAGGAACCACCCAAGAGTGTTACCATGGTTCAGAGATTCCTTGGATTAGAAGGGTACTACTCATGTTATGTACCTAACATTTTCAAAATATAAGAATCCTTGATATATTTGACATGAAAGGGACAACATTTTATGTTGATGGCGAGGTTCCAGGAGAGTTTTTAGTAGCTGAGGTAGAGATTGATGAGTTCTCTAGTCATGAGATTTCGAGTGGTGGGTGTCATGTTTAGGGTGTTATGCAATGCATCAGGAAACAGACATGGTTGTGTCCTGATGTGGGTAGAATAAGTGATTTCATATGGTTCAAAAAATTTGAGACCACATTAGATGAAAAATGTGACCATTTATCTTGAGTTGGCAGTGACTGTCTTCGCATTGAAGGTTCCACAACACTACCTTATATGCAAGTGTTTTATTGTATACTCTGAGCAGAAGAGTCCCAAGTATATCTTATCTCATATGTCTATGAAATTTTGAGAGAGGTGATGGTTATAGTTCCTCTGGGACTATGACATTGAGTTTGTCTATACTCCTAGGAAATTGAATGTGGTAAAAATTCTCTTAGTAGGAGATCGAGTTTATAGTTACTGAATGTGGCATCAGAGAACATGGAATCATTTAAGATATCCTTTGTGGATGAAGATAGGGTAGCTTACCTCTAGTATATCTATGTCACCCCTCCACTATTATAGTGAGTCATGGAGGTACAGGTTGGAGATAACAACTATGCGACCTTACGTGCTCATATGTCCATAAGTTATGCCCTTGATGGTTATTCAAAAGGTGGGGAGCACATCTTTGTTATAGGATGCACTGTAGTACCTGTGGAGTTACGAGAGGATGTTTTTATGGATTTATATACATCCCTTTTAGTGGTACATCCATCTATGGGGAATAAGTACCCGGACCTTCAACGTCAGTTATAGTGTTCAGGAAATAAGAAGGGAGTGAAAGAGTTCATGTAATGATGCCTTACTTTTTAGAAAGAGATAGAAGAGAACTAGCTTCCAAGAGTTTTGACTCAACCTCTTGAGGTTCCATATTAGATGTGGGATGGGATATTTATGGACATTATTAAAGGGTTACAACATATTTCTAGGTGGCACGATACAATCTGGGTAATCATTGATTGGAAAACCCTGTCATCCAACTTCCTAGAGATTTAGGAGATGATTTTAATAGATATATTGGGATGCCTCTATGTTCAGGAGATAGTTTCACTCCCTGGAGTCATATCGATGATAGTATATGATATAGATGCTTGATTTACATTCATATTGTGTAAAGGATTCCAAGAGGCATTTGGTACTCAACTACACTTGAGTATATTATTTCACCAATTGATGTACTGTGAGACTGAGCAGACCATACAGGTTCTAGAGGACATGATTCATGCATGTATTATAGATTTCTTCAGTAGTTTAAAGGATCACCTACCCCTAGTAGATATGAAATACAACAAATGCTACCATTCAACCATCAGTATGGCATCATTTGATTCCTTGTATAGGTGACCCTACAAGTCATCACTTTTCTTGATGGACATTGGTGTGTCAATACAAATGGTCTGAGAGTTGGTACAGAAGAATAAAAACAAGGTATAGGTCATCCAAGAGTAGATGAAGACTACATAGATCCATCACAAGCCTTATTCTAACTAGATATAGAGTCCTTTTGAGTTTTAGGAAGAAGGCCATGTGTTCATTTAGGTCCTTCCTTGATGTAGGAAACTGTGATTTGGCTGGGGATGCAAGCTATCTCGAAGGTTCTTCAGCCATTTCCAGATACTATGCAGAGTTGGCGAGATGACACACTACATAGCACTACCTTTGTATTTGGAGTGCTCACAAAAATTCTTCCATGTGTCAAATATTTTGTGATACATGTATGATCAAGCACACATCATTGAATAGGGTGAGATGGACATTGGCGATGTGATACTTTTTAAATTACCTAGTGGAGATTGAAGATCAACCTGAGAGGATCCTTTAGGGGTTTTGGATTCTTATGTTGCTCAGTCAATTGCAACACGTGAATCTCAATGAGAGAACATGGGAGTGGGAGGCTCATATTCGTGCTTAGTACCCTCATTTGTTTAATTAGCCTTTGTTTTTTGGATTTCGAGGATGTAAATCCCCAAGCTGGAGAGAATTTAATGTATTTTATTTTTTTTGCATTATGTTTAAATAGAATATCAAATTATAATGAGACTAGGCATTGAGAAGGCGTGTCACTCTAAGGCCTAGTGTGTCATGAAAAATCTGATGAAAAATATTAAAATATTAAATATCATGCACACATAGTTTTCAAAAAAAAGGAATAACTTCTAAATGGGTATCCGTATTAGAAATATAAGGGCTCTATTTCATTAATGCAAGTGAATTACTATTATGATGGACCTAAAATATATTTGAGTGGTTCAACTGTGAAAAGAAAATTTATGGATGATTAAAGAAAATAAATAAATGAAGTTTTATTTTATTTAATGTTACATGGGAAAACAATAATGCTGTTATTATTAATAAACCATGACAGGGAATTTAGGGTAATCTTCCTAACTTTGGAATTTTTCTAAAAGTCAGAGAAGGATATCTCTACAATGAATGAAGGTGAATCGAGGATCGACCATGATGCGACCTCCGCTTTTGGTCAACCAATGATCCAAAATATTGGTAGGGTGTTTATTTATTTTTTATTTTAACCATTAATAATTCCTATGTTGAATTTGGAAAAATCCACGAATAGATTTTCCCATGGATCGATCATATTTTGTTGGAGGGATTTGTTGTGTGTTAGCGGGATTTGATTTTATCTATTTTCTAACCCAATTCCACAGATCTTGATCGCTAGACAAGAATTGTTTTCTAGTGTTTTTAAATCTGTTTCTAGGTCAATTTCTCCCTATGTTCAATGCATTCATTTCCATTGGACCCTCGTGAACATGGTTTTATATTAATGGGAGGTTTCGAATGCAATTGCACCCCGAGTTGTAGGCAAACCAGAAGAGAAGCAATGATCTATGTATATCGGGTCCTTAGAATCCCAGATCTACAACCGCTTCGAAATATGGACACTGGATGTCGCCCATTGGTCTGTGGATGTGACCAAAAATACAGGTCAAGCGTGGTTGTCCGATGAGGTAAGGTGATGTTTGGGAGGGGACATTGCTGATAGGAGGAGGCAATGTCGGCTGGAGGTGGCGGCGACCAGATTCATCATTGTAGAGATCAGAACCAGTAGGCCACATTGATGGTGGTTGGAGCCACGTGGAGGTCGCATGATGTAGAGGCCATACTAGAGCATCGCCAAGGGTGGTGGTCGCAGTGCATGGGGGAGCTAGGGACAATGGAAGCAGCGAGCGCATGAGATCCGTTGTCCAATGTGTTGCGACATAAAAATGAGGGCATGTGGGGATAGGATGGAGTGGAAATTGAAACTGAGTGCGATGCGGACCAGCGGAGTAGGGTAGGTTGGCCATGCGGTATGTGACTATGCTAGAGTAGTTGGGCCAGAGCGGGTTGGTGGAGTGGGCCAAAGTGGCCTGACTGTAGTGGGCCAGCTAAAGTAGTCCAAACAGAGCAGGTCAGTTAAGGTGGAACAAGTTGAGTGGGTTGAGAAAAGTGGGCCAGTAATACCCGATGGGTTGGGTCAGGCCCTATAAACCCATTTAAAAGTTCAAAGTTCCATAGCATTCAAACAGAGTGTCAATTTGATGAGCCAGTCGCACAGTTGGGACCCTTGGTTTTAGACAATCATTTCTATACATCGTATGTAGCTTTTTTTGTTTAAGTTTGAATATGATCAAATTACTTATGTAGTGGGATTTATCAGAATGAGTGTGCTATGAGTGGAATACTGCAGTTGGTTGTGACCTCGAGACAATGTGACTTTGAGACTACAATACATTCTAAGACTATATGTCTTACAAAGAAAACATGACATTCCAAGACTATGTGTCTTATTGGGATTGAGTTCCTCCTTACGACTACATGACTTATTGATAATTGGTGTTTCCTGGATTATGTGTGATGAACCAGTTTTTCATACCATATACTTATACCTATGTGAGTTGATTTTCCTATTACATTGTTGTATACTTTCTGTATTTCATTGTGGTATAAATTTTGTATTTCTTTTTTATATAGATGGTGTATTTTTTATGTTTCACTTCTTGTATTACATTGTGGTATAATTTATGTATTTATTTGTAGTATTCCATTTTGGTTTCAAGTATTCCTATCTAATATTGTTTTACACACATCTAAATGGGAATTTACGACACATGTAATGTCCTTTGAAGATGATCAACTATTCGACATAGTCCTAGGTGGAATAGGACAAAGTGAAGATTATAGAGACCAGATAGTCGAAGTCTGTTCCTATGCCTTCAGACAGCTATTCATTAGCTTTAATTTTTTACGGTTTTATATACATCAATATCATGATCTTATAAAAGCCCATTTATAGACTCTTTCTATTGGTTGAATTTTATTTTAGCCGTATTTACATTCTACTTTTCTACTATCAGACTTTTTGGATTGTATCTTAGTGTATTCAAGCATTTCTTACCTAGTTTTTTTATATTTCAACATTTTGGGCTTATATATGTGTGCATTTGTACATGTAAATAGGAAAATACCTCCCATTTGTGGGATATTCCTACTCGGTGCTATTAACTATCCACAGACCTTTTGGAGGAGGGCATGGTGTAGTCATGGCATGGGTGATACATGGATGGGTCATGACTAGTTTGATATTTGTGATGAGATTTTACCTTAGGCCCTAAAATTTGAGGTTGAAATTAGTGAATATTAGTGGTTTAATATTGAATTCCAAATACATGAAAATACTCTAGACATATCTTCCTTAAGTTAAATATCTCACATGGTTTATTATACTCTGCTATAAAAACCATTATTTATTTTGAGTGTACACTGAAACATGAACATCACTTTTCCTATAATTATGAGAAACACAACTATCAGTCAACATAGATCTTTCTATATTATTAAACTCTCTAATTATTCATTCATTGAACCCATTATTTTTTGGTTGTCTCACTAATGATACCTCAAAAAATATCTCATTTTTTCAAGTTAATTTTCAAATTCAATAGATTTTTATTATGATCTGATTTCATATCCTAATATATTAGTTGTGAAGAAAGTTTCATTCTCAAATATTCAATGATATCTCTTCCTACAATCAATAACATCTCATTTAAACTAAATAAACATCACATGAGCCATTATAATATAATAAATAAAAAATTCATGTAACTCTTTCTAAATATTCCTTACACATTTAATTGACTACACATATTTGAATATATGACATCAATATTATTTGATGCCCATATGTTATTCAACAGATAAGAATTAAAAAACATCATTACTTGCATTAAAATATTAAATGTATTTTACCAACCATGATTAAAATTTGAAATGATGATGAAAACATTTATCTTTGATATTTTTTCCATTCATTGTTAATTAATTTCACCCAACCTCGGGTTCCACGTGTTGTTTTCCTCTTTAATTGTTACAATATACATGGTATGAATTTTCATTTCATATATACAAATTCATGAGAGAATAAACCATATATTATTTTATAGTGAACACCTTCTAATTAAATTTCACAACCGGTACTAGGAAACAGAATTGAATCATTCTAAGGGGATTGGGACACAAACTGTTTATATAATGATTTTTTTATTATCTCATTAATTTTTAAATATGTACTTCCACTTCCATTGATATTTATGGAAATATAATTGTTGAATACCACCATTAAATAATCCATTTTCATTAAAAAAATTCAAACATATGTATTTATCATCATATAAGATGAGCATCTTCTATGAATAATCTAGGTGATACTACTCTGTGTAGCATTGAGAGAAATTTATAATATTTTAAATTTATCAGTCATATTATTTTCCATCCTCAAGACAATTTATTGAATATAGGAAATATATTGACTCTCCAATTTATGTCCAATGTGAGTGGGTTTTTAATACATATATTCTTCTTTCATAAGAGAATACATATTTTCAATGGTAATTCTACTTGGATGGCCGGTGTTGACTTGTCATTGAGTTCTCGTAGTCATTGTTCCCACCATTACTCTTCCAAAAATTAATATTTATATTGACAAGGTAAGAATAGTTATAACAATATCCATTTAAGTAATATGATGTATATGGTCTCATTCTCAATTTTTACTTCCAGGTGCCTCCCAATCTAGATAGCTCCTTGACTATTTACAATAAGATATGGTATATCTTTTAATCCCATGGAATCAACATTTCATAAGAATAAATATCCTCTAAATTCCATTACACCACATACCTCATTCTGTTGTAAATTTATTTGACTAGTGATCTTATATTAATACATGGGTAATTTTTATATCACTCTTCACTATTTGGTTCAATGTTTTTTCTCTTAGTATATTATCTGGTTTTATGATATGTCCTACTTTAAACATCCCTTTTCATTGTATCGTCCCATTTCCTTCATTCCATGCTTCTATATCACATCCAGTTCCAATTTGTCCCATAATTTTATTCTCATTTCCACATATTTTGAAATAAATTCCTATTTACTCATTAATGGGATGGCATGTTCTTCAAGGCCCTCAAATTTTATATCCTATTCCTATAGACTTGATATTAGGTCACTAATGAATAATTTATGTTATTTAATCATAATATTAAACTCAAAAACCTATTTAGATATTTTTAATGTTCTAAAATGTTCTTGTGTCTCCCCATTCATATATGAATATATTCATCGAGATGATCCACATACTCTGATAATTCTTTCAATAATTATTCAATCATTCTATTTTTCTTTTTTTAATAGCAATATCATCAAGAGAACAATGAAAATTAAAATTGATATCTATAACACCACTTTATTGATTATATTCATATTTTTTAATTATTATTATTGTTCAACTATAGCCATCATGGACACGTAAGTATCAAGATTAATCATTGGTTCTACACCCTCCAAAATTTCATTATTATATTTTTATTCTTTGATGGAAAATCACTTTCACTATAATTTAGTTCAATATGTTAAGTCTCCATTTTGAAGGAAACTATTATATATTTTCTTCAGGATTTATAAACAACTTTTTGGAACATAAATGTACTTGTTCATCGAATTGAAATTATCCTTACATTACCACATTTAAATCAAGACAATGAATTTTTTTATTCAAATCACATTTTTCCTCTATTGCAAAAAACATAAATATGTTCATCATACACATAATATCTATCATTAAACATGTATATGTCATGTTATTTCAATGGTTTTAATTCTATTTACTTTATTACTCAACATTTTTCATCTTTTGAATGGATTATTATTTCATAATCCACAAGAATGCTTACTATATCATCAATAGAAATCATAGACAAATCTCCTTCCTCAAGGGATGCCACTATTAGATTTAAATGATATGGGATCCTTCATATAATTTTACTCATTATGTTATTACCTATAATTTCATCCACATATATCTGAATTTATACTACAACAACATTAATGTAATTTAAGAAACTATTAACATTTTAAATTTGATATATTTGTAGTTCATCTAACTTATTATGAAAAACATTATGTTTGGAATCCATCACATTTCAATTTTATTCATATATAATTTATAGTTTATTAAAAATGGATTTGGCTATAGTGAAACTCATATCCATTATTTATAATTTTTCAAATAGTGTGGATGTAAGATCATCTTGAGCGTTGGTATATGCATTAAGAATTTTCCTATCCATTTATGTCATAGAAAGAACGATCACATTACAAAAATGAATCAATTTAGTTGTGGAATAATGAAATTCAAATACAATATATCTTATATGTGATCATATTATATTAATACAAATATATAATTTCCTTCCATCAAAAAGTATAACTCCCAAATCATTCACTGAATTTTCTAGAACAACATGTGATATATTTAACACCATTAACCTCGTATCTCTGGTAGCCCTGGTAGGATAATAGAACATATAATGAGGGTAGGGTTAAACTATGGTTTCAAATTTCCATTTAGTGCGATAGATCTTGTGCCTATGTTTGTAAGAATCTGTTAAACCTTTTTGGTGGGACAATTTAGTAAACAAACACCAAGATATATAAGTAGAAACAGAACCCAAAAATTTTACGTGGTTCACAAATAAAGGAAATTTTTAGGAGGGTACTCTGACAGTGTGTCAGTCATAACTAAATCCACTAATCTTCACTGGGTATTGAGGATTACAATTTTACAGACTTGGTCACTTTGTTTCAAGAAAACATCCAACACAATACTTTTATAGATATCAAACTTCCACCCTTGGATCACTTTAATTGTCTTACCCTTGCTCAAAATGCTGGGAGAAGTATTTCTCTATTTATTGAATTGAATTTTTTCTCAATATGTTGGTAATTAAAGTATTTTTCCCTAATTATTATGAGACTCTTCTTACATCATATTGTTGGATTAATGAACTGGTATGCACTATTAATTAAAACATATATTCAACACTATGATTCATTAGGATCCTAGAAATAACCAAAACACCTTCTTATTTCAAGTATTCATCAAGATTCACACACCCTCTACCTTTTTTGAAACATGAAACATTCATAGTGGTCCCATCAATCATAGATCTCACAAAACTTGTAAATCTCCCAGACATTATAAAAGACCCTTTTATGAAATCCCTTATCGTCAATTAGTTAATAAACATATATTCATGATGATTTTGTTTATGATGAGTTAATGAATTGTGAATAATTCCCTTCATGTAAAGACCATCATTAAAATAGTGTGTTCCACTAATTTTCCAAAATATCTATGATTATTATGAAGATGAATTACCACCCATTTAAAATAATCTTCTTTCAGGAAGATATCCAGCTCACCATGGACACTCCATAAGTATTTAAATTTATGTTGATGAATATCCTTGTATTCATGATGCACCTGGGAAATCATCCCATTCATGTATCTTTTTGTAATTAGGATGATACTCCTTTTTTCACTGCGCCTCAGCCATTCATTGAAAAAACATAATCATGAACTACTAATCCATCACAACATCATATTATAGGTTCTTTAACAAAGATACATAGTTTTAGGAAGCTACACTTATCATAAAATACATTCATTAACCTTATTTTCCATGTGATAGTCCTAGAAACTCATCTTTCCTGGTGATTTCCGATTTATAATTTATTTAGAGATCTATTTTTTTTAAACACTAGGAAATTGTTCCACCTTAATAGAAAAATCATCCTTACCATATGGAAACATTCCATGATATAAATCTAATTATACAAATGTGGATTGAAAACAAATATAAAATACACACTATTTTGAGCTATAAAAAACCTTGGTCCCAACACTATTCCACTTTAATCATCACATGAATATATTGTTAATATTTCGATTGAAAAAGATAATATTTAGACCCTTTAAATAGTATTTCCATATCAATCATTTTTAAATCATGAAATATTGAAATTATATGATCCACAGCATGGATAAGGTTGCATGATCCTCTTCATTGAAAGCATTGGCCACATGTTCACTATTCCATGGTGGTAATTTACTAATGAGTCATAATCTTTAATCACCGCAAAAAATTCTCTATATTTCATATTAACCTCCTTTTATAAAAATATATAATTTATATATTAATGATTGTTGTATATATCATAATATTTAAATTAAATTTAATTCCTTCATGTATTTAATGAAAAAATTACCAAAGCATACATCATATCATGAGTCTGGTAAATTTTCCCATGAACAATAAATTCCCTTGAAGAATATGATATATAGCTATGTCATTCTATATATTAATTCATCCCATTACCTTTATGGATGATTCACTATATCTTACAGAGACTTATCCAAAATAAGGTAATGTAATCATAGGTTCACTGAATAATCTTCTATGTAGTTCCATGATGTTTTCCTTAAATTAATATTTCATGAGGAACATGGATCCCTTCATGGTTTAAATTTTGATGGAATTAGATAGTCATGACAAATTATAATTAAACTATCAATAATACCATGACCAGTCATGAAATAGGTTGATATTATTTACAGTGGTATGTTTGTTCATATGATCAATATCCACCATATTTGATGGATATATAAATATACAATCTCATGAGAATAAATTTCCCAAAAACGAATCCTTATGTAACAAAAATTCACATTTTGAAAATTTTTCATATTTTTTCTCTTTATTTAGGGTCTTTCGTACCATTATCAAGTGATATTCATGCTCATATTTGTATTTGAAGGTATAATAATATCATCAATGAAGACTTGATAAAAATTATAAATTTAATCTCTAAATACTCTAGTCATTTAATCAATAAATATTGTTGTAATATAATTAATGACAAATTAAATCACAATGTATTTATAGTTCCCATACCCTTTATGGAATGTTTTCTTTGGTATATCAGCTTTATTGACCCCCAATTGATAATAACTATATTAAAGTTAAATGATATAAATGTATTAATATCAATGTATTTGATCAAATATATCATCAATAGAGGTTATGAGACTTTTTTTGATAGTGATATTGTAAAAATCAAGACAATCAATGTAGAGTATAATTGGTGTATCAATATATTTAAAAAAAAGGTCCACAAGAAGGTGATGCATTTGGAAAAAGGATTCGCTTTTCATGGATCTCCTTGAGCTTCCACTTCACTTCCAGCTACTCAATTGGCACCATTGTATATGGATTTGTTGAAATGTGTGTGTTACCATGTATGAGTTCTATTGAAAATATAAAATAATTCTTTAGGGGAAATAAGGGATAATATTATATAAAAAAATCAAAAAATTCGTGTACAATAGGATGTTCATTTATTTCATGTTTCTCTATATCCATGAGAGATAAAAACCAATTCTAAATGGTAATGGAGACCCATTAAATTGATGTGATCTCCGTCAAATGTTCATAATTGTATTCTCATTGAAGTAATATTAATGTTTGGTTTAGAATATTTAATGAAACAAATCTTATTTGATAATTTACATGGGATTTATGCAGATAAATACAATCCATTCCAATAAAAAATTAAATTTAACTAGAGGAAGATTAACAAAATATATAGAAATAACATTCCAACAAATGCCAATTGGAGTGGAATCAAAATTATGATACGCGATAATCAATCCACTATGGGTTTTCAAATATTGTTCAATGTATAATAGTTTGGGGTGAATCGTGATATCCTTAAAAAAGTATTTTGATATTAAATAATCAGTAGATCAAAAGTTAAATATTATAATAGAATTTTTAGAGTGGATGGTAGGTGAGCCTTTCACCACCTCATTTTTACACCCCTTGTCAAAAAATAGTGATCACATGTGATTTACCATTATACCTCAACTTGATATGTTTATTAAATTAGTCATTATCATTAACCATTATATTTTTTAACTGGTTAACAATGTTCCAGTACTCCTTGAATTCGAAACACTAGAGTTTGGATGGTGAATTATATTATTATTTCTCTCTATTCACATCATTAGCTAAATAATTCACATAAGTAAGAGAAGAATTGATCAGTGACATTCCTTCCAGCCCAAAAATATTATACTTTTCCCATTAATATTAATTAAACCATATTTCCTTTCACACTCCAAGCATGAATGTAATCTCATCTTCTTTCCAACATGGTTTTCAGATTTTATATTAAAATCCATGTTAATTTTCATGTCAAAACCATGATATTGATGGGTATATATGATAAATATATCCTCCTTGAGGGAAAATAAAATGATTTATTCATATCTAGGAACATTACTTATGGATAACTTCATTATATTTATCGGTTTTATACCAATGCATAATAGATCAACCTTACATTTGGGATGGATAATAATTCCAAATGAATACATCAAAAGACTTACAAAATTTTCATAATAGGCACCATAAAATACATCATCCATTGGATTTATATCATGCAATTACTTCTACATTATTTTATAAAGATATGGGGTAAGTACATATTGAAAAATAATCTCTTAACTTCATTAAACTCTATGGAGATAATTTCATCATGTTCCATTTTACTCTTGATGAGATTCCACTATCCATAATATTTTCCATCTAAACAATACATATCCAAAAATAATTTTTCATGGTCCAAAAACTATATAATTCAAAATATATTTTCAGTGTAACTAATCCATTTTTCATAAATTTGTAGATTTAGAAAACCACTGAAAGAAGGTTAATGTTTCCACATGAAGAAATCAACATAACGATGTTCTATCCCTTACTTATTTTTAACATCAAAATGACTATTATATTGTTAATTTGTTTTGAAAATAACAATGATATTTTTCATTCATTATCCAATAATTTTTTGCTACATAGGAGGAAGATAAATGAATTTTAAGTCACATGCAACATTAAAATGGTTCTTTCAGCTACCAAGAATTTACATAAACCAAAATGAATATTTTATGAAATAATAATAAAAGTAGAGAACAATATAATGATAAAAACTATCTTATAGGATATATAAATCATGGGATGTTCTTTTCAAACTATGACACCTTTAGTTTATACTCTTTCATTCATAGTCATCATCTATAAATATCATTCATGATGGTTCATAACAAGTATTTGAATTTATAAAGAATATCTACTGAGAGTATAAAACTACCTATAAAGAAAGAACCATTATCATGAACTAGGTGATGACCAAGTAGAGATCAATGTTCCCCTTTTGTACTTATTACCCTTATATAGATCAGTTATAGAGCCTCTTTCAACTGTAATATCTAAATAAGGACTTATTTACATGGAAACCACACACTATATCTTATAGTAAAATTTAAAACAAAATTACTTTACATTAAATCATCCTTATAATTATTGGCACACATATACATATATATAAACATAGATTTTTAAAAATTGTTTTCATATCCTATTTTCTAATGGTTAACAAAGTGTATCATTTAATTTCAATTTTAATGACCCAAACATATGGTTAATAAATATTAAACCATTTTAGATAAAATTTCATTAAATTACACAAAAAAATTCTAAAGGAATGTAATGTTATAGTTCTTTTCGAAACATGGAATCATAAAAACCCCAGGTATATGTGAGATATAGAATATCCAAAAAAATTCATTATAACTAGAACCCTTGTTACACAATTCAAACATAAATCCTTTCATCATAACCTAGGAAAGGGGAACATAATAATGGGTAATTTCAAATTCTCATAAATCGTAAACTAGGGATATATCAATATCTCATGACAATATGGGTATGATCAAATGAGAATATCATTTGGAAACCATACCCGGCATATCATATAGATCATAAACTTGAGTCATGACATAAATTTTTGTAGTTCATAATATAAGGTTCATATTTGAATCAATAAACTCGAACCATGATAGTATAATATACACATAAGACATATTTTTTTTTCATACACATAATAATAAAATATTATAAAATAGTATTTCAATGATAATTAATAAGACTATTATTATATATTGATTCTGCTACCCAAACTCTACTAGTAGACAAGACTCACTCCCAAAACCATCACAGTGGACAATTTCCCTTACTAAACTTTGTATACTCCCCATTCTATTCCTAATTATCTCATGAGATATCAATATATATCCAATTCATTGGAGGTATATATTAGTCCCACAAATCAAATAATAAAATCATACATATGTGTTCCACAAGATCCTAAAACATTCACCATATGAAAACCCATAAAATAAAATGGGTTCTGTAAACATTACATTGTATCATAAATTGTGTAAAAGAAATTTTTTTCATAATCAATTAAATATTCCATCTATGCTTTACTCATCGATATATATGTTGGTTTAATAAGTTTTTTATCATGTTAGAACATGTGGTAGATATATGGGTTTCTAAAACATCTTTTCAGCATAATCATAAACTTATAAAAGAAGGAACAATAATAGTATCCTTGGATCTTATCCCCATTAAATAAAAAGTAACATAACATGTTGTTACATATGATGAAAAATAATTTTTAATGGAATTTCACAAGAGATGTTTCTTGGTAAAAATATCCTTTTATTGAATATCAAAATTTTCCTGATTAAAAATTAAAAAAATTAAAAATATTTTATTTTAAAATAGCCATGATAAATTATAAAGTGTATTTTGAATATAATTTCCATTAAATATATAAATTTTCATTTATTATTTAATTTTTAAATTAATGATTCATTTAAATATTTGGGTAAAACCCAAATGGTCTTTATTTGGAAAATTAAAAGAAAATTTCATTCTATAAATTTTAATAAAATTCATAGATAAGTAAAAATATATTCAATAAACCATTTGTAAAATGTATATATATATCTTGGAAAACATTTTTATAAAACATTGTTTTGGGACATTAATGGGTTTTGACTAAAGAGAGAAATAATGTTTAATTTTCTTTAAAACACACATATAGAACACATGAGAACATAAAGAGTGGAAAATGAAGAAAAAATGTATTATTCATAAATAATAATATTATAAGAAAGCATATGGGTTTCATGAGTATATATTATAATATTTTATAACAATAATAATATTAATAATAATGAGAAATCCTAATAAATGATGATATTGTAACATAAAACACTTACCACTTTTAAACATTTTTCAAAAGCCCCGTGAATGAATAAATTTTAACAAAACATAAAATATATTTAGAATAAATATATTCATGATTATAACATTCAATATTGATTTATATACTCGTCATAAAATATGATAGTCATATAATATAACATATGTCATAATGAAGAAAATTGAGAAAAAAATCCCATACCCTAAGTCCCAACATCCTTCGTACATGTTAAAAACTCTTGTATAATAAATTTCAGATTAAGAAAATATATTATTGAACCATAAATATACATATATATATATATATATCTATGTGTGTGTAATACCATATTTTATTTTCTAATGTCCGTTTATTACCTACTTATTTGCAATTCCATGATAAGGCCATGTTTCAGTTAATAACCTCTTTATTTTTTGTGACTTTTTTGATGTGATATTTTTTGGACCTCTTAAATTGATCATTATCCTATAGTTTCCAAAATTATAAACATAATATGATAATCATGTGCATTAATTATATATTTATTTATATTAAACTAGAAATTTTACTGATAGAAAATGAAATACACCATTCATAGAGACAACAAGATGTTCAAATTTTGGAATATTGCTGGCATTTTCTTGACATGATTAATGAAATTGAGGTAAATAATATATTACTCAAAAATAATCATTTTTAATATTTATATATATATATCATGTTTACATTGAATCCATTCTTATTACCTTTCATGTATTTCCTGAAATAATCTTGTCACTTTGTGAAGCGGTATCCCGCTATACACATGATAGACGTTAACATATTCCCATGGAATGGAATGGAAGAAGTTATATGTGATATAATAACAATAAAATTATAATAATATCATAAATAAATTATATAAAATTTTAATCCATTATTGTATGAATCTATGATAAGTCGGAATGTAAAATTAATAACATTAATTCAATAGGCAGTAATCCTCCATATACATTAATAATGATTTTATATCTAATATTATAGATGTGGAAAATGTTTTTTTCGTTGAAATAACATAAAATATCTAATTAGACATATGATAATGAGTTTATTATAATAATATGTTCTATTAATAAATAATTAGGTGGAGGATGAAATAGAATAATAATGATTATTTTAGAACATTATCCCTTCTTAAGATAATCTCGTTAGTTTAACACCAAATGTAACTGCCCCAATATTTTTTGAACTATTTCATTCAAATTGATTTAATAAATTTTTATATTTTTCATTTCAAACAACACTAAATTTTTTTAATGAATTATGTTTGGCTTGCATAATATTTCAATCCATCTTAATAATGCAATACACACAACATAAATTTTAGTTTGCTCTACATGGAACACTGAGGTTATCTTCTATTACATGCAATAATGACATTCCCTGATGGATTCTGTAACACAAATGATGAAATACTGATAATGATATGTTATTAAAATATTATTTAATATAAAGTTATCGTTAAATTATGATTTATGAAAAGGGTTAAAAAAATAGTTAAAATTTATTGTTTACAAAAATAAAAAATTAATTCATGAGTAAAAAATTAATTACAAATAAATATGAAATCTAATTGAAAATAATGTAAAATATTATTATTTTAGGCCCACAAATCTTCCCTATACAAATAAATTAATTTATTTATAATTATTTTGTGATATTAATGTTATATATATATATTAATCAATTAGATATTTTTTATATTCATAATATATATTTTATTGGAATAAGATAAAAAGAAACAAAATTTTATGCATAAAATACTATATTGTTATTAATTAATTTTTACCACCTTTTAATGGTGAACTAATTTTAAATAAAATTATTTTTATATTTATAGATTATATATGTCGAAAAAACTTAATATTTGAAAATGAATCATAAATATTTTGATTAGGATAAATTGTTGGTATTTTTATGTAACGATTCATTTTTTATGGATAGTGTACAAATATGGAATTTTAGTTCAAAACTTGTTTTTCATCTAATTTATTTATAAAGACAAATTATCTTTTAAATGGGTTTTAATGTTTAATTAGATTAAATTTTTATTAATATATGTTTTAACTAAGGTTATTCATAGATAATAATGGACTGTGGTTTGTGTTTTCATCAAATAATACTTGGATGACCAGGGAGTGTAAACAGAATATGGTCATACAGTTGAGGTAGAAAGCTGTAATGAAGGTGATGATGTTTCCCTATGCCTGTCAATTTTTTGGGCCTCAAAATATTGAGTATGATATTGATAAAATAATGGTTTTCACATAGGAGTGAATGTTATGCAAAATAATAAAGAAAATTGGTAAAATAATGGAAACACATACATCAAAACATGGACCACATACCATGTTCTGGGAATGGTTCATGGCCACATACCAGGAAGTGGGAATGGTATGTGGAACAAAAAATGGTTTGTGTCAACAATTCATGGTGAAGGAATGTGGTGCGCAGAATGTTGGAGGTTCGTTGAATTTTTCTTGTTCATTGAATAGTAGTGGTACGCGGTGGAGGATGTAGAAAATAAATTATATGGTAAATCATTGATTTAAAAATTTTTCATATATATTTTTGACTATATAAAGAGGAATATTACCCTTCATTTAAATATACATAATGAATATTACAGAATCCAAGAGGAATTTGGATAAGTCTAGAAGTGTTTGTGGGAAGGCAACTCCGTACAAGAAGATGTGATTTATGGAGGAGAAAAACAGTATGTGGAAGATAGTGCAATTCATGTAGGAAGCTCTCATAGTATAAAAAAATGCAGGATAGTATGCAGAGAAAGAAGGGTTGTATGTGGAATGAGAAAATGAATTATGCAAAGAAATGAATATTTTCAGAAGGCGGTTCTCAATGGAAGTATACAAAGTTGGCACATGGATGACCGAGGCGGTATGCGGTGAAGTAGGGATGCACGTTGTGGAGCTGGATGGTACGCAAAAGTAGAATTGGTATAGAGATGAGGTGATCTATGTAGCATACCTAGAACATAGTATGCAGAAGAGGGGAGAGGTACGAGAAACACTCAAGGGATCCTATAATGTGACCAAATCAGTTTGAAAAAGTTTTTTTCCATAACATACCAGTGTGGGGAAAATGATATACATAAGTGGGAGAAAACGAGAATTCAAGAGAGAATATATTTACAGTTTAGGATGCATGAATCAATGATAAACCATTGAATCAACCTTGATGATGATATGCTGAGTTAGTCTTCTCAATGAGCAGTGAGCAAGGGGAAGTCAGTGGAAGTTATTTGTGGGAGGTTGTGACTTGTCCCTAAAGACATTCATGTTATGCGTTCATGTCTCATAGTGACTGTGGTAGAAAATTTTTATTACCCTACATGTTATGATTAGTGTATTTTGGTATGACTGACACACGATTGGTGTATGGTCCTTAGACGTATCCCATAGTGGAGAACAGAGTAAAAGTGATGTGCGGTCTCATTGCATGGGATTGTTTTATTTCTGTTCTAATCCATCTTACATGTTTAACATGTTGTTACAAACATGGAAACAAGATCCATCAGTTTACAAGAAAAATATTAAACCATGATTCACCCAACCCCTCCCATCATGTCATAGAGTTCAACAAGTGGTATAAGAGGGGAGGGTTTACCTATATTGGATATTATAAAACAAATATACTCTCTGGTGAAGACATTACATACATTCCTAAGTGAATAATGAAGATTATTATAAATGAATATTTATTTATCTCGGAGAATAATTCTATATCTTACAACTCCATGACGAATATGAAAAATAAAGAGAAGAGACTGTTGAAGAAGCCCCTCTTATATAAATAAGAGATTGTATCTAGTTCTCTATGACATTCTGAAAAATGATATATGGTGCTGGGAAAGTAGAGATTAGGTAACTCATGTTTCCACCAAATAATAGGAAAACATTCCCACCTCATTTAAATGAAAATTCTAAAATGATCAGGTGGTATGTGTTAACACCTTTGAATGTTTTTCTCAAGATAAATATCTTGGTAAAATTTAGACTGTTGGTCAATCTAAAAACTTGGTTGAAATTGAATGACATATAATATATCTTAATTATATTCATGAATAATGAGTCCACATTGTTTCTTGAATATTTCAATTCATGTATGATTAAGTCATTCAGTTGGGAAAAGAAGAAGTACCTATGGAGGTTGTCATAGAAATAAAAGTTTCCGAATTTTATAAGATCTCAAAAAGGACTAAACCTTTGAAGAAATAAATAGGAATCCATAAATAATATCCATGAAATACATTAATAAATTTGAATATAATGATAGCTTCAAAAAGGATTTGTAAGAAAAGATCCACGTTCCTAAAGACATATTGAAAATAACTATCATGTCAAGAGTCTACAATTGGACGTAATGTCAAAGAAGGTCAAGGGACTTGAATCTTTAATTTAGAATAATTTGAAGCTGAATAATGAATAAATTATTCAAATTAAGAGTTATTGTGATGAAAAGATGATTATTAGGGAAGATCATAAAATTTTCAACATTATGAAATGTCTAGATTTTGAAGCCTAGGTTGTCAATCACGAGAACATGTATATTGATATTTCACAAAAGAAGGAAACAATTAATATTTCTACTCTATTCTCATTAAGATATTATATATTTTAAATACCTATGACATGTGATAAAAAGATCATGAAAACCTTTGATAATCTATCTCAAACAGTGGAGGAGAAATAAGTTCCATCCAAACCAACATGTTATAATGCATCTAAACATTTTTTCATGAATAGTTCAGGTTGTATAATGATTATTAAAAAATTATGAATGAATAATGGAGATATGAATCATAACACCTAGTCTAGGTTGGATGGAATGTAGTGAATGGAATATGGTTACCCACCTAGAGCTCAACAAGTAACGAAGAAGAGACGACAACATTATGAATGATGTATAAAAAAATCAAGATTTCTGGTTTAATGTTGGTGATGCAATAGATTTGTTCATCAAGAATTAGATTGTTTGTTAAATCCCCTTAATGAAGAAGAACTAAGGTATCCTATTTCAAGGGGGATAAATCCATAGATAATGAAACAACATCCAAAGGTCCATAAACATTTGTTTACTGCAAAATGATTTGTAATGATTTCTAAATAAATAATGTATGAAATGGCATGGTCACATGGTTGGTATATGTCCATCACAACATTAATTTATCTATGATTAGAGGATAACACAACCAATGTTATTAAGGTATGAAAAATCAATCTAGAGAAGAAAATAGAAGAATATTGCTACCAAAAAATTTTCTATGAATATATCATGTAATGAAATAGAGAATATCGTGGATTTTAAATCTAGTAAGTTGAAGTGTAGTTCATCAAAATGAACTATTAAGAGGAATGCCACGCATAGAACCAATTTGGAAGATCCAAATAGTATACAATAGTTCTTAATGTCATTCTTGTTATCTTTCAAGATGATTTGGAAATAATGAGGGTTATTTGCAATGCACAAGCCAAGGCTACTAATTGTTGAAAAGAAAAGGGACCATAGGATGTGTAAAAATTCCATGAGTTCTTCTTATCAAAATTTATATCTCCTGTTAAATAATTTCTAGGAGAGATATTCATGAAACCATGTAATATTTCATAATGATTCTTTAGATTAATACCAGAGCAAGAAGTACCTCTAAAGGGGTGTAAGAATCTATCACTCATATTGGATAATAAGAAGAACAATTATCCACACAACGTAGAAGTGAATGTGAAGTGATCCATGTCACATCTGCATTGATCAAAACATATTTATAGATGCGAATACATGAATAATTGAGTAAATAGGGGAACATGGTTGAGAAAATAATCTCAACCATGATGTTCATATTTTATGATTCGAGGAGGATCCACCTTATTTCCTTAATCATATGTGTATTATATTAGTTCTTATAATGTAGGGAATTGAAGTTAAAGAATGATCTCAAGGGGTGAACCTAAAAAAGATGATAGGGTTATTGATTATTGATATCAAAGCTGAATAAGTCACCATCTTGGAATGGTTCCTCGGTTTATTTTCAAATGAAGATATGATTGAAAATAGTCTTTGGATGATGTAGAAGTTGTTATATTCATGAAACCTTGGACAACTAAGGATTCTTCCACACCAAAACAAAAATGGAGACTAAGTAAGGACACACATACAATATTACCATCAATTTTTGAACAAACCTCATCTAAATAAGATGTGAATATTGAATCATGGGATAAATCTATGAATTCATAAGTCAACCCGATTGACAAGAACCCACCATAAAATCATGATTCTTTACCAGAATATCACAATGTGATCAGAAACAAGGCATACATAATTTGTAAATTCTATTGACATGTTTAAGGAATTGGAATCAATGGAAGTGATTCATTAGTTGAGAGACTGGAATCAATAAAATGGATGTTAAATTCAAAATACCGAAAAAAATTTCTTGAATAAGAACTTTAAATTGAATGATACACACCATGAGCAAGTTATTATCGCCTAATTTTTTATGTGAAGAAGCTCAAATTCTAAAGACGAGGTGTAGGTGATAATCTATGTGTGATGTGATTTGAAGGAAGGATATATGGTGGTAGTCAAAAGAATCATTAGAATAAAAAAATTCCATAAGTGGTTTATCATTCATTAATTTTATGAAATTTGTCGGATGGTTGAGTAAGAAATAGGAAAAAAATACCCTCATCACTGTGGAAGAAGGGTATCTCTCAGCTACGAAGGTATGCACACATATACATTTAAGGAAGAACCAACTATCTGATATTGGTGATGTGGTGAAACAGCTTATGATGATTCCTTGTTATAACAAGAGAATAATTGATTTAAAAAAAATTGGGTGAACCACGGTGTCCAGCCACCTTCAAAATAATAAGGTGGTAATTAATGTCCCATATCCCAAGTTGTTTTACCAATTTTAATATTTTTGTAGAAGTTATTCTAGTTTATGGGGAGATACGATCAAGTGGGGGCATATTTTTGATACATACAAGTCAGGATTCAGTTCATTGGGTTTATTGAAAATGGGGGGGGGGGTGGATAAATTCAATATGGAGAATAGCGTTTGAGAATAGATAATTTCAATAATGTTACCATGGGGGACAATTTTGAGTTACAAACACACAAGAACACAATTCATTCCCTCTATCTTGTTTTCAACACGATGTTTTCTCACGTAGACAAAGAGTGTTGGATGAGTTGATTCTTGTGGACCAAGTCTTGATAGTGTTTGGTGCTGTAATTTAAAATTCCTAGATATTACCAATAAACCCAAAGGGGTTCATTGTTGGATCAAAGGCTGTTCGTGGAGAAAAAAGGAGTATGATTTGTATTTTTTTTCAATCTCCATGTGGATGACAAGGGACTTTGCAAGGAATATGGTCATACTATTGAAGAAGAATTTAGTATTGAAAGTGGCGATGTTTCCCAGTGTTTTCCATATTTTTGGGCCCCAAAATCATGATTTTGGTGTTGGAAGAAGATGTATGTTCACATACGAGTCTATGATATGCGAAACAACTTCGAAAATCAGAGAAATAAGGGAACCACATACCTCAGAACATGTACATCATACCATTTTCTTGGAATGATTCCCAGACTCATACATTAAAGAATGAATAGTAGAAAAAGAAGTTACAGAACCGAAAATGGTTTACGTTGATAGTTGACGGTGAAGGAGTGTAGTATATCAAATCTTGGAGGTTCCATAAACTGTTGTGGTTCACTAGATTGGAGCAGTATATGTGGGTGGCTATACCAAATCAATGATGTGGTAAATATTATATTAAAATATTTTTCTAATCCATTTTTCCTATATAAGGAGAAGTAATCCATTATATTTGAATAGAAAGATCCAATATTAGAGAATACAAGGGGAATTTTGGGATTTTGAGAGATGTTCGAGGGAAGGAAAATCCACATTGGAAGAAGTGATCTGCAGATGAGAAAATAGTCTGTGTAAGATTGTGCATTTCAGGGAAGAAGTTATCTTAGTATGCGGTAGAGATAGCTTGTACACATAGAATGAAGAGGAAGTAAAAAAATCAAGGTCTATTTGAGGAAGGTGGTTTTCAAAGGCTGTATATGGAGTTGGTAAATCGAGGAGTAGGGTTGTGTGAGGTGAAGGCAGGAAATACGCATTGGATCTAGATGGTACATGGAAATAGATGTGGTATACAGAGGAGGTGAACCATGTAGAATTCGTAGAACAGTGTATGTGGCAGAGGATAGTGGTATGAGGAACACTCATGGGTACCTAAAAACTAACAAAGTCAGTTTGCGAATGTATTATCATAACCTACAAGTGTGGGAAAAATATTTTACATTCATGGATGAAAGAGTGACTTCAAGAGAGAATCCATTTGCAGTTGAGGATTCTGATTAAATGCTAAACCATTAAATCAATCGTCATGTTAAAAAACTAAGATATAATTCTCTCAGAGGTGTGGTAAAGTGGATGTTAATTGAGGTGATCCAGGGGACACAATGATCTATTGCTAAATATTTGTAAAGAAATGTTCCTGGAACACTTTGACTATGTTAGAAAATTTGTATTCAACAGCTAGTGAAGATGAGTGGACTTTAGTATGACAAAAATATTGTCAGAATATTCCCCTTGTACATATCCCTCGGTAGTGAACTAAGTAAAAGTGTTTTGTGGTCTCATTTCATTTTATTTTTTTTGTTTCTGTTCTTATCTACCATATAGGAATAACTAGTTCCTTCCAATGTGGGAACAAGATCCATCAATTTAAAAGAAAAATTTTACACCCTACTTCTCTTCTACCCTCTCAAGGTGTCCTGGCATCCAATATTAAACCCAATTTTTTGACATTGGAATCAATTTCCCCTTGAAATTCACCATAAAATTGAGAAAACCATTGAATGTATTAGAATCAATAACCCACAATGTCATCCCAACAGCAGGATTAAATTTCAATCTATTTCTGAAAAAAAAATTAGAATTTGGAAAAATGGATTCCATATTTGGAATTAGAATAATTTATAATGTCTAATATGGTAAAATTATATTTTGAACACAAATATTAATTAATGTTACTAAAATAAATTTCATCGATTATGGTGAAATTATGTTTAACAAGTTAATAAAAGATAAAAATATGATTCCAATTTACCCAGATGTTTTTGTAACACTAATTTTCTATCAATTAACATGCCTTTAACATTACATGATTGATTTTATTGGTTTTGGAATGTGTTTTTGAGGTAAATACGTGGGTACATTTGACTTTTTATCAAAAATTCAAAGTGAGTCATTTTCCTTCCCTATAAAAGGTAACCACCTCTACCACATTCTCAAAACTGTAAAAGAAATTAGGCATAGCCAGGTTCTTGAAAATAAAATTGAAAATATCATTACATTCATCCTTAAGGCCTCCATTTTTTGTAATAAATGCATCTATGTAATCCCTTTGGTTCAAACCAAAATGAGTTAATCGATTAAGTGGTACCATCGTCCCTCAAACTCTTCACTTTAATTTCCATTCACTAATTATAGAACACATATTATTCCATAATTATATAAAAATTGTATCATCAATGTTATAGGATTTTGGTTATGATAATGGTTTTACCCACACAAACACACCTTTCCATCTAATGGATAATGAATATATTGTTACATGTATGACAAACAGATACCTCATGAAATGATGATTGTTCATTATTCCATTATAACATCAAATGGTGGAAATTATGATGTAAAATATGCTTATATATTATTTATATGAATCTTATAATGTATATATTCTGATTTTATTTTTATTTATAATTGTCTCTTATGCTGTCAATCTTGTGTAAATATGATTATTTCGTTTAAGGAGGTTTTGACTACCACTGCCGCATAGCGATGCGATTCATTCATACACTACAATGAATGTATTAAGGATATTTTAAGTAAAATTATATAATATTAATGAAATAATAATGTTACTATACTGATTTTGTATACATATATACATATACATATATTTCATTTAATTTATTTATTTCAATACGTAAATGTAACAGAAGTTGTGTTCATGTGTATGTACAACCTACCTTATCCATGAAAGATGTATTAAATTTCAGACTAATTTAATATATATACTATTTCAATACACATATAATAAATATTAATGATATTTATATCGTGCTTTACATTCTAGAAATCATGATATACTTATAAGGACCAATGGTATAACAAATTAAGACACATGTAAGAAAAAGAGAATATTACCCAAAGATTAACATTACTATAGAATTGTTAACAATGTGATAATATAAATTCATAATAAAACCACATATAGTATTATATTTTAGATTTTATTTCATTAAAATATATATATTAAATTTATATTTATTATATTGGAGTATTTTATGAGAACGATGTGAGTTAAGACACATGGTGAGGGAAATTCATCTCAATTTTTATTCGAGTGAGATACATGCCATTGAAACTACTGATTTATTTTGTGTGGTATATATACATCCCAAGAATGTATTATATGAAGATTATAATATAATTTATGTTTATTTACATATCCATTTAATGATATTTATCTTATGGGATTTATGTTTCAGAAGATACCAAATAGGTAATGTATTTTTGTCTCAAATAACCTTCTTTTAGACACATAACGCGTTATGAATATATATTATTTCATGAGATGTATATACTACATTTGATATGATATATCTTGAATATATATATATTTCCGATGTTTTAATATTCCAATAATATTATCATTTCCATTATATTATGATTCAATGTAACACAATTGGTAATGATTTATAGGTACAATCTCACAATTTTTCAAGATTGTTTATGATTATTCACCCATTAATGAAATATTATAACACATCGATCAAAAAAAATCCAGATGTTTTTTTGCCCATTTTTTATTTATGTTATATCATTTTAATGGAACCATTTTCATACTCTATGAATTAGAATATGATCAAGAATGCGTTTTTAAGAAAATCTAATTTTACCTCTCTCTACGGTCAGAAATCATTGTTCATTAAAATATATTTTTCCTATGACCCTGAAAATATTTTTTACAAATTTTTAACATTAAAAATGTTTCTTAAAAAATATTATTCTTTTCATTTTTTGATCGAGGTGCATTTCTAAAAATCTACAGTAAAAAAGAATGTTTTTTCATTTACAGATTTACAAGCCATCATGAATGTAATTCCATGGAACAGAACTTTATATGATTAAAATGTAAATTTTTAAATGAAATTTTTTTCTAATATTCTGGAAACTATTTCGTTAATTTTATTTTCAATGGAAAGTGTTTATAATTTTTTTTAATATTTGAAATGATTTTCAATGAATCATTTATAAGTTTTCAATGTATTTTCAATGAAATGGGTTTTAGATAATTTTCAACCCATCATTATATTTTTTCAATGTATAATCAAAGAAATGGTTTTCAAAACACTTTAATGCGTTATTTATAAATTTTCAATTTTTTAATGAAAATGGGTTTTTATATTTTTCAGAGAATATTTCTTATGTTTTAAAAGAAAATGGATTTTTAAAATGATTTCAATCCTATTTTCATGTTTTCAATTCATTTAAAAAGAGAATGGTTTTCTAAAGGTTTTAGGTTTTAAAAGAAAATTTTTCAAATAAAAAATATATTTTCTTCAAGTAATGTCATCCAAATATCATTCAATGATATTTTACATATAATATTATATAAGACGAAATTACTCATACACTTATAAAAATTGATCAAAATGTTCCATTAATATTATTTTAATGAATGTTTTTATGTTTTAATGGCGTTATGTTGTTGAGAACCTGTTCCTATTTAATGGTATATATGTTTACGAAACTAGTTCCTCTTGCATAGGTTATATGTTTATGAAACCTGGTCCTCTTCCCTGGCATATATGACAATGAATCTTGTTTCTCTTCAATGGGTTATACCATAATAATTGCTTATGAAACCATCCTCCTTTCATGGGTTATTTTAGGAAGAAATTATTATTGAAAATATATATTTTATATACATTATGATATGATTAAATTTTTCTTATACCCATTTAATCTCATGGGTTATGATATGTTTTATATGAACACCTTATCTTTTTATGGGTCATGTTTTGATGAAAGTTTTATTAACTCATGGAACAGTTATATATGATTTTATCATTTGATTGGTGGGAAATAATTCTCCCTTCGAGTCATTGGGTAATGATTAATGTTTTATGGGCTAAAGAGGGTACCAGGGAAGGAATAAAAACACCAAAAAACGAGGGTAAATGAGAGGGAATCCCAAAAATAAAAAAGTAAGGAATCTTATGTCTGAAATAAGATGTTATATGGGAGAACATCCCCAACCCAAAATAGGAGGGTAGGCAGAAGGTTATCACAATCTTGAAACAAATGGTACATGGGAGGGAATCTAAATCCCTATGTTGGAACACATTTTTTAGCCCAAGCCAAACATGGTATGAGGGTCTTGGTAGGATTACTTGACATATGATTTTTTATGTTTATATGTATTCCAGAATTCTATTTCTTATTACTATGATAGTATTTCATTGATTATGTTCTTTATTTATTTATTATTCATGTCTTATTAACATACACGATTTATTCCATGATTCATGGTTGTGATCTCTGATATATAAGTAATGATATTCTAATGTTTGGATCAGCTTCTCATACAAATTATTTCATGTTTATTCATATATATATATCAATTTTTTACCCCCATGGTGAATCTCAAATGAACTCTTTTTATGTTTCCTTCTGTAGGATATGAAGATTTGTATTACACAATATATTTCAAATAAGGGTTTTTGTCATGAAGAACCTGGTGGGAGGTAATGTATCCCACTCATGTATTAGTGTTTATGTTAAAATATTTCCAATGAGCTAAACTAATACAGTAATTGGTTGTCTATTTGTGTATAGTTTTATGTATTATGAAAAAATGTTCTAATGTATATGTATGTAATGTATTGGTATCTATTGTTTGTATTAGATAAAATGATTTGATAAACTTTGTAATATATGATGTCATAAATTTAGTGATATTCCGAGGTATATTTAAAAGGATATGTCTTGAAACATCTCTAAGGATTACTCCGAGGATAAGGAAATGTAAAATAAAATTTCTATGAATTTTGGTAAAGGATATAGTGAGTGGGTTTCTATAAATACTTCCATATCTGCATTCTAGAAGGGGATTCAGATGTGGTGTAGATGTACCTAGTGGTGATAACATTACTAATATATAATCACCCTGAATTAGGGTAATCTGGTACACGGAAATAGGCCATGATACACACCTAGTTTAACACTATCGAGGTAGATGCTTTCAAATTTTAAAAAAAATTTATTAACCATAATGAAAGATTCAAATATATAATGACTATGAATTCCCTTTTATAAACATAAGGATTCATAGATTAAATAAGTAGGTTTCATGATTTAGACACTTTGTAGGGAATTAATTTTCGTTATTAAGTGGTTTTCATCTACGATATGTGTTTCTCACCATGTTATTTTTATTTTAGTCAATGGATAGACCTAGAATGAACATGGTTACATTCGATTATTTTGGATGAGGATATAAAGAGAAATATAAAAATCAATTTCAAAAGTGTAAATTTCATAAATAAAGTCACAAAAAGTGGTATGAGTTTTGGTTATACTACTTGTGATAATCATATGTGTATGGTATGTGATGTTCTTATTGTATTGTTTAAATTTATAATAAAAAACATGAATATATTAAGGAAGATAAACCTTAGACAATGATTCATTTTTCATTTTTTAGGAATGTTGAATTAAAGACTATGTTGATGACTCTTGAATGAAGTATTTGTGTTTTGTAATTCAATTATTATATTATAAAAATCATGAAATATATATATATTTTCAACTTATTTTTTCATCTATGATTGAGAGGAATGTTTTAATTGTTTTAATGGAATAGGAAAATGATATTTTTATTAGGGGAATGTAACCCTTAATTAATTTATGACATTAGGAAAATTATGTTTGGATAAAAATATATTGGATAGGGATAAGTGTATTGTATGGTATGAAATACATGAGAATTGATTATTTAAAATGTGGTATATGTCATCAGGTATGAAGTTTACATCTTCTTAGATGTAATTAATGTTCCTATTAATCATTGGAATAAGGAAACATACATGTTTTATAAAGGGAAATTGCGAAATTTAGGTTATTACCATGTTTCAAGGGAATATTCAATGAGGGTATTCACATGCTAGGAATCTGTCCACCATGTAGTATGTTGTGATATCTTGGGAATCAATGATGAATTAATCTCACGAAATTTTTTCTAATTTTATTAATTATGATATTTGGGAAGTGTAATAATATTATCAATTGATGAAAAGTTTATGTTAATCATTAGAGGATGTTTTTATGGTCTGAGATTGTATTGAAACCAATGGTTAAAAGGGTATTTAGTGATTAAACGTTTTTTAAGGATGTCAATAATATTTATTTTGGATATTATATTAGCAAAGTATTAGAAAATAACATCATGTACGTCGGGTGATAACCAATCAGGTTTGGTAAGCACTCTAGTCTTAAACCCATGACCAAAGGACGACAAGGGTTTCACACCTACCACTGGCCAATGCTATGTCTGTGTTAATGTATAATAATTTTTAGGAATAAATATTTATGATGAAATAGTAGTGTTACATATTATGTTTAGAGATTAATATTTTATCCTTATTGATTATCAAGGATATCTAGAGATAAATAGTTATACATTTCATACATTTATGGGCCTTATGATCTCCTGAATGTGTATTTTAGTGCTTCATGAATCAAAGATAATTTCTAGTCATCTATTTCCTAATGTAATAGGAGAAGTAGAAAAAGATAAAACCACAACCAATAAAATATTTTTTTAAAAAAATATATCAAGTCTGTATATTTCTTCATATTCATGATCTATAAAATAATTTCTCAATGATAAGGTAAAAATTTGAATTTTATTTTTCATAATACTATGTTTTTTGTTGAAAATGGCCTTTTAAATTAACATAGATTTGTGAATTTGAGGGCCTTAACTTTTATTTTATCATTTAAGTGTTTGTGATTGATGACCAAAATTACGCCCTATAATGATTTATGCTTTTCCCCCATGTCAAATAGTCAATACCAAATTATGTTGTCCTATTTCAAAACATTGTTATATTTCACTTTGTGTACAATTAATGTTCAAAATTTCCCATTTATGAGATTTTTTATTATTCATTTTTACGATGTGGGTTTCTATGAAGAAAAAATTCAAATATTAAACCATTGATAACCTAGATGCATTTTAATAGATATAATCATATTTAGGAGGTAGAATGTAACACCCTGAGATTTTGTGAATTATTTATTTGAATTAATTTAATCTTTTTGATATTTTTCACTTCACACAACAACAAAAATTGTTTTAAAGCACTCTGTTTGGATTGAATTATACAGAAAACAATGTTAGTAAGGAATTACATGAAACATAAATTTTATCTTTCTCTATATAGAACACCGAGGTCATCTTGCGTTACACGCAACAATGACATTCCACGATGGATTGTGCTACATTCCAGAATGAATAATGATAATGATATACAATTAAAATATTACTTTATATAACCTAACCGTTAAAATAATAGCTATGATTTGGGTTAAATAAAATATAATTTTTTAAAAAAATTTATAAAACTAATTCATTAGTTACAAATGAATTTTAAATGAATATGGAAACTGATTGAATAATAAGGAAAATATCATTATTTTTAGGCCCACAAAGATATTTTAACCTAATATATTAAATTAACTAAAATTAGTGGGTGATATAAATGTTATATATTTATTATTTATTCCATAAAATATTTTTTATATTCATCCAATAGATTTGATAGGCTTAAGATAAAATCATACCCAATTTTATTCATAAAATACAATATTTTTTTAAACGAATTTTTATCACCTTTTAATGGAGAACAAATTTTAAATCCATTTTTTTGGAAATATTATGTTTTATATATTTTGAAATAAACATCATATTTGAAAAAAATCATAGAATTTTGTTAGGGTAATTTTCTGGTTTTTTTCAATAAGGTCACATTTTTTTGTGAATAGTTAAAAAACTGAATTGTAGTTCAAAACTACTATTTAGTCTAACATATTTATGAGGATAAATTACATTTTAAATTGTTTTTATATATTAATTAGACCAATATTTAATTAGTTAATCCAATTTTGGTCATTTTTATCTAATTCACTTTGAAATTTACTATAAAAACATTGCAAACTTTTAGATGTTTTTTCATTTAAAAAATACAGTGGCGTCCCGCCTATGGGATTAAATTTAAATTAATTTGTAATGATTCAGTGATTGTTATTTATAAAAATGGATTCTATATTTGGAATAAAAATAATTTATAATGTCTAATATTATTAAATTAGTTTTTCCCAAAAAAAATTATTGGAAGTAATAAAAATTAATTATAGTCATTAAGTTAATATTATGATTAACTATTGAATAATCCTTAAAAATATGGGGCCAAATAACCTATCCACCAGTTCAAAAGCCATTTTATGGACATTATTCTCTTATGAACCTTAGGTTACTTATTTTTTTAGTTTTTCAATAATAGTTAAGGTACAAATGTTGGTAAAAGACACTTGTTTTCAAAAATACAAAGTGAGTCCTTACCCTTCCCTATAAAATGCCACCACCTCTCCCACATCATAAAACCTCTGAAACCAGTTAGAATCATACAGCCCATGATTAATACACTTCTAAAAATCCCTCCCTTCCTCCACAAATCCTACCTTTCTGAATAAAAACCTCAATGGGATCCCATTTGTGGAAACCAAAAGGATTTACCCAAATAAGATTCAACACCCTCCCTCAACATCCTTTCATTAATAAGAATTATAGAATTACAAGACCCTTAATATTACACTATTTTATAAAAAACGAATTTACTAAATATACGAGGATTTTGTTTTGCTGATGGTTTTACATAAACATACAATATAATATTTATAATGGATAATTAACACACATTTTACCTATATGGAGAGCCCGCGTAGATTGTTACCACAAGAGAGTGCACATTACATCTATTAAGGGTAACAATTATTTACATAATTGACACATAAATATCTAGGAAGGTTGTTAATGTATAGTCCATTCAAAAATGGAGAGGGGGAGAGAGTTTTCTAGGTTCCAATTATATTGTTGGCTGATGGGGGTGTAGAGTGACATTTCCTTCCACCCACAGTTTTTTGGTATCAAGATCTGTTTCCTGAGGACTTCCCAAGGATAAAACATGATATGGATGTTTATTTCACTATTTATTTTATTGATGTAGTTGATCAAGTTTATATTCCACCACATTGAGTGGAACCAAAATATATTCAAGTGCTCTAAAATCATCTAGAAGAGTTGATAGATATGTGATTTATCCATCTTATTATGTCTCATTGAGGTTCTCCAGACTTATTTTCTATGAATTTTGATAGTACCTTACACTATTTTATTGATTACCAGATAATTAACTAGATGAATTTATAAAACTGATATCTTATTATTCATATATATGATCCATTTTACAAGTTGAGTGGATGTTTTGATTTTTCCAAGATTGACTTGAGCATACGGTAACATTAGTTTAGATTTTGATCAAATAATTTAACACATGATACTTTTTTAAGAAGGAATAGAATATATTAGATCACTATTTTTTTAATTTTTTTAATAAATGATCTGGAATTGTTTAGGGAATTGATGAGTAAAATATTCCACCCATATCTCTCTCATATTATGGTTGTATTTTTGGAATAAATTTTAGTATAGTCCAAGACTCATGAAGATCACCCCAATATCATGAAATCATTCTCAGTATTTTGAGAGAGAACCAACTATATTCTATGATATCTATGTGTCTATTCTGTATTTATATGGTACACTTGTTATGTCACATCATCTCAAATGGAGGTGTGTCAGTGGACCTAGATAATGTTCCTGAAGTGTTTTTATGGATGGATCCTAATTATTTCATTGATATTCACAGATTTCTTGGGTTGGCTGACAATTATTAAAAATTAACCCATGTTATTTCCTACTTGGAATAACCTCATTAGGGATTCACTATGAAGGTGATTAATTTTGAATGGTCTGAATCACAAGAAAATTCTTTCTAAGAGTTGAAGAATATGTTGACTACCACACATAATCTGATCCAAACTAAACCAAGTGAGGAGTATAACATGTTTTACGAGGCATACATGATATTAATTGGAGTACTTATTATACAGGGGGATCAAGTTGCATCATATCGTTCATTGAACGGGAGGCCAAAGAAACCGAACTACCCTACCCATGCCTCAAGTTTGTTGTAATTGATTATGAATTGAAGTTTCAGTGACATCATCTTTTAAAAAGTATTTTATTATGTATACTGATCAAAAAAATAATTTATTCTTTTTATAGTGTGACTTGAAACTCCTTTGGTGGATGTGGTTTGAGTTTATGTAATAATTTTATCTCTCTTAGGAAGGGAAAGACTATTTTTGAATATTTGGGTAGAAAAACACAATCTCAGGCAGTTCAAGAGTCTAGTTCTATGTGGAAGATGATCACATCACTAGATAATATGTATAATGTTGTTCAAGATGTATATTATTAGATTAAATTCTTATCAGTATCAGTTGGTTTAACACATTTGGGACAGATCAAGGAGAGGAAATATGAGGATCCGAAGTGTATGGCCTTGAGGGAAAGACTTTAAAGGGGGAGTTATCATCTAATTGGAATATAGATGTGGATGAGATAATCTATGCCAAGGGTCTTGTGGTTTTTACTACATGGTTGTGAGATGAGATAATACATGAGTTTCAAGCCTTAATGTTAGAGGTGTATCCGTTTTTTAAAAACATTTACCATGATCAACTATGATGGTGATGGTGGTCAGACAAGAAAAAAAAGATTGTATGGTTCGTGAAATAATAGTTGGCATGTCAATATGTGAATGTCAATCATCAATGAACATGTGGGATACTATGTAAATTTTCCATTAATCAATGGATGTGAGATAATGATACCATGGACATCATGGTGGGCCTCGAGTTGAATCCTAAGGATAATTATGTTACATGTGTGGTTATGGGTCGACTAAAGAAAATAGAGCATTCCATGACTATTCGTGAAATTTTCTCAGTGGATCAGTTGGGGAATATATAAAATTGAGATATGGTATACCTATATGGGGTTCCATAGACCATTGATTCGAACCATGAATCGTTATTTACAAATAACATACACAACTGACTAAAAATGGTGATTGGTTAGAAGGTGTTTTTGAGTTGGGATTTCCTCCCATTGAAAAAATGGGATGACTGAATGAACAATTTAGGGATTAGAAGATATGCTACAATCATACATTCCCATATATTTTGGGTATTTTGTGAAGCACCTAGCACTCATTAAAAATATTATTGGTATAGTGAATTTGTAAACATAGATACATAATCAACTATTTCATAAGATTCCTATATCATATGACACTATGTTCTTTACAACCAGAAGTGATTTTAGACATATCATACATAAAACCATTATTCAAGGCATTGGTAATGGAATTATAATAATGATGATATGATAAGTATAGTAAGTGTAAAAAAGGGAGATATCAATGATTGATTAAAATAATATGGAAATAATGGTTTGATAGCATGATATTAGTGTTTGATAAACATTACAGTCTATGATAGACCATAAACACGAATCATTGAATAAATCGTGTAAGTTTGTAAGAAATGAAACATAAATAAATGAATGAAAACAATCTATGAGAGCATAAAATTTCATAAGAAATGAGTTTGTAGAATACATATATGCATAAAAAATAAATTCCATAGCGGTGAATTATCATTTAAATGATTATCAAAATGGATTTATATCACTCTGTAAACCACCATATAATTTTTGAAGTTTCACTCCCATGACTTATCATAGTGGATAAAGTCCCTAAAATAATGGGTTCCCCCCCTCCACTCCTAATTATCTAATGAGATATTAATAATTACCCTATTTAATGGAAGATTATATAATTACATTAAAATCCATTAAATTATCATAATATATTCTTAAGTGTTCCAAAATATCCTTAAACATTCATCACATCATAACATCTGAAAAGTAAATGGGATTCAAATATCTTTCAACAATTCATTCTAGTATAACCGATGTAAAATATATTGGTTTTATAAAAATTTAATAATCGTAATTATAAACCATCTATAGAAAAAAATGATAGTATTATTATATTAAACCTCCAATACACTATATTTATAATTAATGTATGTAATCATAGATGAAAATTCCATTAAAAGATCACATATAATATTCATTAGGGACAGTAAACATTACATTGTGAAAATAAAAATCATTAAAATCCAAATATTTCCAAAAAATATTTTGGAACAAATTTCCTATTAATATGTCCTTTTAAACATGTATATTATACTTCAATACATGTGGTGGTTATGATGGAATGAAAATTAATTCACACCAAATATTTTTAAAAAAACCCTTTACATATTTGGGAAAAATAAAAAATTAAACATTCCCAAAAAGAAAAGAATATTCCTTACAAAAAATTCTATAAATGTTAAATGTAGTAGAAAAAAAAATTAATAAATATTTTGGAAATATAAAAACAGTCTCGAAATTTTTTTAAATACATGTACATTGTTGAAAAAGAGTTCACATTCGAAGCGTGAAATAATTTATGATTTCATAAAAAAATATTATTTGGGTATTGTCATTACAATAAAAGTTAAAAATGAAAGGATATTATGTACTCTCCAGACATAAAAAAATATAATAATATTAATTAGATTTACTAATAGGTATATGATTAAATTTTACTATTATAAACACAATAATAAAAGATTGTGGTAAAAAATGAGATTGGAAAATTAAATCCTTACTAAATTAATAACTTTTGAATCATAAGGCCAATTAATGAATAAAATCAAATGAAAATTTACATATTATAAACATAAGGATATTATTTATTTAATATGTCAAATTTTATTTCTATTCACCTCATTGAATAAGATCGGTTCGTAACAAAACATATGTCCCAAATAATACAATTGGAGATGATGTCCCCATACATGTTTTCAAATATATGAATAAAAACATCATGAAGGAGATTACATTATATGTGTTTGTAAATATCTATAATTTAATGAAAATAATCATAAAATAAAATCATTATAATTATATAAACCACAAAAAATAGTAAAGTGATAAAAATGAAATGTTTGTCACAAAATTAAATGTATAATGAAAACCATTTTCCTCAAGTCACACACGTATTAAAAGACCTCTATCATCCTATATAATAAGGATAAATTTATTATAAATCTATAAAATAATTATTAAAAATAATAAAATATCATATAAGGTCCACTGATAAAATTTTTAAATTTATATATTAATAATTTCATTTTAAAATCATTATTTTAATGTTTTTTCTATTTCATTTTTCCTTTATATTTTCATTATGGTAGTTCATATACTTGTAATTTGATTGCGGTTCCATCATTTCAAAAAAACCATAATATAGATATAATATATATTCATTATATATATATTTTCATCAATTAAAGAATATTGAGAAATAATAGTTACTCCTTTCAATGAGACAGTATGTTGTGCGTATGAATGAATGTTGTTTTCACATTTTGATTTATTGGATGAAATAATATAAAATTATAATTCACTTTTCTATTATAAATTTCATCAGCCATTTCAGATACACTAGTACCCAAATAGTTGTTCTGGCTCTGATATATCCTAAATTGTGTTCATGATCCCCAAGGGATGGTGACTACCACCTAGAATCACACAAGATCAAATATGGGATTTTTTTCACACAAAAAATTAAGATAAAACATTATATGTCAATATTATCAGAAATTATAAGTGATAAAGTACCATAATCCAATGAGGTTTAAAAATCCCAATGTATTATATCATCAAATTACTCTATATCTGGCATGTTTAAACTCAAAAATCCCATGTAAAAAGTGTATATCATCACCACCGGTCACCATAGTCACCCATATCCCAAAGGATCTATAACATTCATCACATCCAAGTGGTGTTTTACCTTATCTAAACCTAGAATAAGGAAACAAAAATATGTCTAAATTCAAGGTAGGGTGTGATATATAAATCCCATTTGGGTCACAACAAGTGTTTAAAAATAGATTCAAGAATAATAATCCAAATAATGAATTAAAATTTAGTAAAAATTGAATGTGATGACATTTAATTTTAAATTTTAAAACAATACATGATTTCATATGAATAAATAGAAAAAATTCCTGGCATTGATTAAAAAACGGTATATAAAATTATGTATATAAATAATTTTGAGAGAGTAAAAAAATTCTATAATCAGTGGAATATATATATATATATATTAAAACATAAAAAATAAAAACAATGATCTTATTACCTGATTTACATTAGTTCTTAGATATAGGATCCTCTCACTAATCAAACATTAGATCATGGATACACTTTTGTGCACACATCTATCAGGCACATGATGAATTGGAGTCATAATCATCCTATGAGGGATAATCATGATTAATATAGTTTTTATTAGAGTAGTCATCATCAATCAATTGATAGGGAATCAATATCATAGAAATATTGACTAAAATAAACCACTAACATTCCATGGCCACATTTTCCAAATCAATCAATAAAAAGTGAGAATATAATTCCATTTCAACTCAATAATAATTAATAATTGAATTTCATAATTTTCAATTTCACTATTCCATTTCAATTTCAAATCCAAAACGCGAGGTTGTCTACAATTTAGGCCTTTTCATCACAAAACTAATTATAAAATTTCATTATTTTAATTTAATTTATTTTTCTTTAAATAATTTTTATACATTTCAATAATTCAATATGTTTAAAAATTCAGTCAAATAATCTAATTCCATGGGATTTGGGGTTTTTTCTCAAAATCCATGCCATTTCAAATTCCATAATAAAAAACTGAAAAATGGTTTTATAATTAAATTGAAATAAAAGTAAAAAAAATAAATTTTATCAACGTTTAAATTATATATAAAAACACAAAGTGAATAACCTAACATTAATGACTGATCACGAATCAACACCAGAAATGGGATCCTACAACAAAGAAAGAAGGTGTAGAAGATCATGAAATCAAACCTATAATAATGATATGATTAAATGAATTTCATATCCATCAAATATTTGATGATCTATCCAAATATATATAGGATAGAAAATGAGATCAACAAACCACAAGGGAATGAAGCCTCATTCTCATAAGAAATTAAACATGATCGATGTTGATTTTATCAACCATGATAAGGGGTTTAAGGATTTAAAACCACTACTTTATGGCCTCCAAAACCAGGAATATGATTTTATGGACGAATGGGGGGATTGAAGGTTTAAAAAATGGGGATTATGGAATTTTAATTAAACATTCAAATGAAATTACACATCTGTTTATGGTTTCTTGTAGAGTTTTACATGGTTAGACAACCCATGTAGCCTAACCATACATCCCAACTATTTGGGGTGCATGATTTCTCCTTGGATGGTAAATAGTACAGTTAAATGTATGCAAACCTTTTAAATTACCATTTTCTATCTCTACAAAATTTATAGGTAATGGACACACTGTTTGGAAAATCAATGAGCCCCCCTCCTGATCACCATCAAAAGTCACATGGTTTGTTGGGACAAATTCCATGGTTCTCCCTACCTGTGTGCCACCCATGTAAAGCATAGAGGGATTCCAAAATTCAAAAAAATTCTCCTAAAACAACCTAAATCATGCCCCCAATAATGTATTATCAAATATTGGTAGAGGAATACTTTATTTCATGTAAGTTATTCTAACAACATCCCACAACAAAAACATTCTATCCTAGGAAATTTATTCACGAAAGACTTACATCAAAGAAATAAGGCCACTACTCTCTCATTAGTTTCACACACTCCCATGACTCATAAGAATAAGAACCTCCATTCTATAGAAAACAGACCAATTGTATCAACCTCCTGTGATGTACCTTTTTTCATAATAAAAAATTATCATTGGATTCTCATTTGTGGATAAATCTGGCTCAAAATCATTATCCTACCATTTCAGTACATTACACGAGTCAAAAAGAGACTTCTGAAGCTATGATATATAAAACAATTTATTTATTAACATCAACAATGATGGAATTTCTAAATGGTAATCTACATTCCCCACACACTCAAAAATCTCAAAATATCCCATAAAATGAAGTGCATGCATAACTTGCGTCCAAAGGTTTCAGTGACCCAACCGAGGAGAAACTCTCAAGAAAACCCTATCACGAATAAAAAACTCCAATAGTATATAATGATTATATAAATAATATTTATTTTATAACTATTCTTTTAAAATTATCATATGATCCAATTAAACAGTCAGTTTTATATATTAAAAAAAACTCTGTCCAACCAAGGACGGTTCTAAAATCTATGACCAACACAACAGTGTTTTACATGGAATTTCACAAAATTCCTTACAAGGATCCATTCTTATAATTTAATTATTAATAATGTTTATGATAGCTCATTGTGTACGAAATGTTCATCCTATGATCCACAAAAAATGAATACATAGGAATAAAACATGTCCTTATTAATTTTTATATCTGTTTATGTATGGCCACCAATCTATCTATAATATGACATACTAAAAATAACCAGAGACCCCATCGCCTCTTGAATTCCTAAATAAAACAAGTGGTAAAATGGGCATCTCTATCAATGGATATAAAATATTTCAGTGCATGAAAATGACCAATCTTTTTCACATATATTTTTCATGACACCTCAAAATTGGTTATACCATGAATGTGTAAAATGTGAACTTATTTCATTATCATATAAATAAAAACCCATATTCCATTCATCATTTTATGGGTATGTGGGACATAAACACAAAATCCAAAAAAATGTCTTATAACAAATATATAAGCACTAGATGATGTTGAAGAAAATTAGAAGCTCTATGTTGATTTTCCTTTAATAGATAGAAATTTTATCAATGTGAAAATAGTAATCAATGTTCAGTCTCATACCTAGTCATGAGAATAATAACTATATGTCAAAAAAAAATCCTCTATAGTTAATGGGTTCACATTCCACTAGTACTTATAGAAATCCACCATCACAACTTTCTACACCAGAAAATGTACAATGAATTAACTCCTAAAACCTAGAATACCCTTTGTGGAAAATGAAAACTTAACAGTGGTATCCCCCCCATAAAGTGGATCCTAAATGCTACAAAAGTCAGCATAATCATTTTTATCTTGAAGAATCATGCCATAATGAGATGACTTCTAATGAAAACCATCCAAGACATCCATGAATTTGTCTTTTTGGAAACCTATATGAATTTGTGAAAAAATAACCCTTAGGTTTCACACCTCTGATAATTCTTTCATGAACTATGTTGGAGGTTTCCTTATCAAAACATTAAAAATGACATTTCCCTTCCTCGGGGTGTAGGAAATGTCAAATTTAAATGATTATAGGTACTCCATGGAATTTCTCTTTTGAAGGTTCATATATTTTTGAGATAATATATAACTCAAACTTCTGTGTTGAGAAAACATAGTAAACCATTGTATGAAAAGATAATGTCACTAATTAGAAAGAAAATTCCTCATGGATTTGATTTTTATGTAATGGATTGGATTGTTCTTACCTTGTAAAATAATCTGTCTAGAGTCATAGGATATCACATGACTACCAGACATAAGAACATACACCAAAACCAATCATGATGCATCATAAGAGACTACATATCCCTTCATAGTCTATGGAAAATTTAATAAAATCACCGAATCCAAAATACATTTTAGATCAACAAAATAACCATGACATTTTTTATCACAAATATTCTTTACTACCAAAATGTTGTTTTTTTTCATTGGAGAATTGAAATAAGAGAAATTAATTTTGAACAAGCAATAATACCGTGCTAGACCAATGAAGCAACAAATCATTAAATATTTCTTGCTGGTTCCCATGTCATAATAGGTTTCACCTTCTCAGGATAAAATGAGATACCGGGTTTCGAGACCTCAGGTGTCAACAATGTCACAACATGAACCCAAAAAACACATTTCTATATCATGGAATATATTCAGTTATTTATAAATAGTTTCCAAAATACTCTCAGATGATGAGCATAATCCTTATCAGACTGAGAGATAACCTATATTTCATCCACAAGGTCCACCACAAATATATGAGGATATACATGGATGATCCTATCAATAAATCCATAGAGACTAAAAGATAATTTTTTAGATAAAATGGAAAGATAAGATAGTTAGAAAGGACATAACTTCTCTATAATGTGGTTCCTTGATTTCTAATTATTTTATACTCAACTAGTGATAACCAGAATAATGGGAAATCTTTGAGAAATAGATTACCCATTTCAAAGGGTAAAACAGATCATTAATCCATGTTAATAGTTAATTTTCTCATTTCCATAACTCAGTTGAGTTTCCAAAAATCAAAACACGTGAGAAGTATTCCATCTACCTTAATATAAAATAAAACATGTACCCCCCAAGGTGATATATTCAGGATTATAAATATTTTCAATAATAGTTTATACAAATATGTATTGAACTATTTAATTTCAGACTGATAGAATGTGTAACAATGAATGGAATCTAGCTGAATACTAGGGGATAAATCAAAAAAATCTACATATCATTCTGGTGAGAAACTAGTAGTATCATAAAGAAACTTTTAAAAAAATATAAAAAATGGTGGGATATCATCACTCAATTTCTAATACTAAGGATCAAAAGAAAACATTTATATTGGTTTCCCATGCTATTGATAAGAAGGCTTGGATCAACGTGATCCTAGGTCCCCTTCTCCCTGAATGATATATAACAACACGTTGAATGTGTTAATGGATAAATATTATTGATAAATGTAAATTTGGGGATTATTATAATTAATTCATTCCATAAAAAATGAAACCATGTGGTTTCATGTCAAAAATCGTAAAATTGTTGGTAATCTAAATATCTGATAATTTGAAGACATAAGAAGATCAACAGAGACAGTAATCTCTCTTCATTATTATAGGCATAGTAATATCTATCACATAAGATATAAGATATAAACGAGGAGTTAAAATTGTCACAACACATGTTGATATAAAAATTTTAGATTCAATAATATCAAATAAATGAGTCACTAAAGATGAAGTTATACAAACCGTACCACTCACCATCACTAGACCTATCATCCTATGGATACTATTCCACTACGAGAAGAATCATTATTCCATGTTCATATGTATGGAACCCCTTATTTTATGATGAATATGATTTCATCAGTTTAATTTTTGGTTCCAATGATCCTCTTACACAATATAGTGTATAAATGATATAATATATTTCATGTAAGTGATATAAGAATCCAAGAGAACTATATATATTTGGTTCCTTAGTGAAAATATATTTGGAATTCATAGACATGAAACATTGGGAGAAATTAAAAGGGACACTAACAAGAGATTCATGAGGTCTGGGAGAGCCTTCTTATACAGAACCACTATGAGACTCATCACGCCTACTCATTCATTATGAAAAATAACTGAACATCCACCTTTAGAAAAACAAACTCCCATCAACCCTGACATATATTACATATCAAGATGACCCATAAAATCTCAATCCAAAATGATAATATATGAATTTATAACGAGTAAGAATATCTAAGAATTGATATTCAGTTTAATACCCATCTTAAAAAATCATATATTTATCTTTTCAGTCAATAAAATATCAGGTAAAAGTTGTACGAGAATTTAAAAGTGGTTCCCATAATCCATCAATGTCCTTAAAAAATTTTGGAGGTTGAAAAAATTCTATATCCATATTTGAGAATATGTATTAAATATATAAATTATCAATGAAAATTAATCTAAAAACATAACACACTAAAACCATATGCTTCTTCATCATCACCATTGTTTCCCACTATCTCCCACTATGTCTCTCTTTCTTGATGGTGTCACATTTCACCTTACTTATATTGATAATTTCCATGAAATAATATAGATGCTCTATCATTATTATCCAATCCTTCACCTCTTGAGGATTATTAGTTCTATTGAATAGTGGTGGTTTCTGGTGAGTTAAATCTTGAAAAATATTTCAATATTCATCACTATGAGGTTCTACAATTGGAGATGGATTGGGAACATGTGTAGCTTCTTGTCCCAAATCTTGGACATCATGCACAATAATCACAACATGATTCTATTCAATAAAATTATCCAATCACTAAGGTTAATAAGAATCATCCCTTGTAGAAAATTTAAATGCATTCCCAAATGCATGAACATACACAATATCCATATATAACAATAAGGACAACATAATATTACTCATACTAATATCTCAAACAACAAAAATTGTAATATCAATTCCATCAAATAAGATATTTTTATTTGGATTTCAAAATTCCCAAATAAAAATTTGGGAAAATACTATAGCTAGATCAATTTATTGCACATTATTCCTTTACCCATAAACCTATGGAGAATAAATTCTCATTACTATGAATTATGGTGAGACAATTGGTCATAAAAACCTCTTAATTCCTAAAAATAAATCTGAAGACACATTCTAACAATAAGGGGTGATTCGTAAATTGATCCTTTGATACTCATTTTTCACAAATTTATATTGATATTGTGGTACTATGATAACCAATCCATCACTAACATATCATTAATGGTGTCATTGATTCCCATAGGTAGAATAATATCACCAGGAATCGTACACGATCAATGAATAAAACCTCACATAGTACCAATTACTAAATTTTACAAGTCATTATACTCAACTCTCCAAATGGATACAGTACTAGAAACCAAATAGGTATAAAAAACCGAATGTAGTTCATAATCAATGTACACAATATCTATCAAGATAAAACTAAAATGTCCCATGTAATTGGCTGATAACATACAAACCACTCACCTACACCACTCCAATAAAAAATTAATAACAACATCAACCACCTCAAAGTGTAATTTTTTTTATATACCTTGAATGAGAAAATATTCTAATTCCCAAGGGGAATCACATTAGGTGATCTGTAAATACTAGTAGGTCCTCATTATAGTTTCCAAAAAAAATTCCATAATAATAATAAAAATGAATTTTCAATTTCAATAAAATAGGGAATGCAATGACATATAAAATTTTATTTAAAACAAAGACAAATTTATTTTCAATATTTATAAAAAATTTCAAACGTGTATTAACTAAACATTTAATATAAATTAATTATATAAAACATTTTTAATGTTTAAAATAGGTATATAATCAATATAATTTATTTGAAAACATACACAATAATAACTATGGTCATATAACTTGAAGTATATTAGCTTCTAGGCATAGAATATGAAAACATATCAAATAAATGATAGAATCATAATCACATGTGAAGCCATTCCAAGCCCTTAAGTTGGGTAGGACTCATCAAAATTCCTAGGAGGGAAAATAATTATGAACTAGGTATTTTTTAGAGTTCTCATCATCAATCCATTTCTAGGGGATCATGGTCTAATTATTCTTTTCTCAAATAATCCACAAACTACACATGATCACTTTTTGTCAACCAATCAATAAAAAATAAGTAATTCATTTCATTTAAAATAAATCATCATTTATAATTCAATTACCCAGTTTTTTCATTTCAATATGAAAATTCAATTTGAAGACTAATACTTGGGTTTTTCATAATTTGTTTCACTACCAATATAAAACCATTCTTATATTTACATAAATTAAATTTAATCCATTTTCCCAAAAAAATATCATTCATTTGATACATCATTCTTTCCAAAATATAACCAACAATTCCAAATCCATATGAATTTTTGTTTATCTCTAAATCTTTGATGTTTTATATTCCATAACCCAATCCCTTAAATAATTATTTTATGAATCAATTAAAATATACTTCAAAAAAATCAAACAAGAAACAATTCCAATTATATTGGAAATATCAACCATATAAACCATCCTATAATACAAGATCAATAATTGACACCAACAATGGGATCCACCAATGATGATAAATGGTTTTAGATATCTAGAATAAAACCTATAATCATGATTTAAAAAATGGTTTCTAGATCTATAAAATAAGTGATTATATATCAAAATTTAAGGAGAATTGGAAAAATTATAAGAACAAACCAAAAAATAGGAAGACCTATTACCTAGAGATGATTAAATGTTATCAACCATTCTTTGATTTACCAAGAGAAAGATTTTTAGATAATTAAAACTCTCTTTAAGATCCTTAAAATACAAGAAAATCATTTTAGAGATAACTTGTTGGATTGGGAATCTTTTGTTGTGGGATTGGAATTTTCAAATTATTTTTTTGCAATATATTAAACTTGAACTTATGGTTTATTGGAGAGTGAAACACATTTTAAATAAACATTTTTCCCTATCAATGTGCCCCTACTATTTGGGGTGGATGGATTCTCCATGGTTTGTGTACGGTATGGAAAATCATACACCAACAGTGAAAATTCACACTCTCTCAAGTTGCACTATTTGGTTGGTCTGGCCCCATGGTTTGGAAAAACCATGTCCCCTGATCAAATATCCATGAAAGGGACAATGTTTTTATGGTCTATAAAACAAATTTTTCCATAATTGTGCGCCAACCATTAATATCTAAAAGGGATTCTAAAATTATTTAAATTTCACATCAAACAAACCAAAACAAGCCCCAAACAAGGGAAAATCCAGACTATGGCTGAGGAGTTCATTAAAAAGTGACGATATAGTACATTTATTATAATTTTGTATATATCATATATATTCATTCAATATGTCTTTATTAACATATATGTAATGAAAAAATGAAAAAATAATCAACTTGAGTCATGGTTGTTGTAGTCCCAAAAGATATATGGGAAACATTAATGTTATTGAACATATTAGAAGGTAGGAAGGTTGATATGGTATTATAATTCCATAATCCTAACTATTTCATATATATCATTTATAATTATTAAACGCATAATAATATCATTCCATGAAAGATGGTGATAGAAATTTAATTGTATTAGTACATTGATATTGTCATGACCTGACCAAGTCAGGATTGAGCCAAAACTAGAACATTCTCTCCTCCCTAAGATAGGGGCTGAGAAAAGGGATGAAAGGTATATCTAATATGGAATGACTTTGTATAAGTACCTAAACGAACACAACCAACCATCTCAATATAGAATTATAGAGGAATAATTATAAAAGATGAAACATCTAGAGTGAAAATGATTCATGTAATACCTATCGGTATTACAAGAGTATGATATCATAATATGAAATGTAGAAAGTGAAAAATACATTCTTGATAATAATTTTTTACCAACATGATATGAATGGAAATGTAAATGTAGAGAGGGCCCAACTCTGAATCATCAGTCTCCATCCACTACATGTATAATAATTCACTACTACATTCTTACGATCTTATGCAATCAACACTAGACTATCCATCATATGAATAAGGAACAACATGTTTAGGAAAATACCATGCAGGGTTTAGTACATTCCTAAATAGTAATATGGCCAAAAATTTTAAGGGGGAGATTTATGTGACATGGTAGGAGTAGATAGCTCAACCCATCGAAAGAGAGTTAGAGAATACAACAACATGGACAAACACAAACAAACACACACACAGATATATATATGTTCAAATTAAAATAATCCTATATGAGAGAGAGTGGAGATATCCATCTTATATACCGACCTAGTAAAAATGAGATAATTGTCTCAATGGTCTATCAAAGATGCCCAATATCTCATCTTTCTTCCTATGGAGACATCCATGTCATGCCACACCTGACCATTATGCCACGTAGTCAAGGAAAAAAATCTCTAGGAAGAGGAAAAATGATTTGTAATAATAGGTTGGTTCTAGTTAGTATATAGATAACCCATGACATGATGCCATATGAGGGTTCATCATAAGGGAAGTGGACCAATAAGCATGATAAAATAGCATGGTTCCACTCATGTAAAGAGGTCCCATGTAGAGAATTAGATTGATGGTGCCACTTGGATAGATATCTAGAGGACCCATTCCCTATCATGAGATGAGGGTTTCACTCTGATGGTAGTGGACCCATTACATGTCACAGTAGGAGGGTGGCACTCTAATAGTCGAGCATCCATGCCCGAACTCTGTAAGAGGGTGCCATTAAATGGATTAGTAGAGGATCCATTCCCAGAACAGAATGGGTGGTTCGATTATAGTGGCTATTTGAGGACCCATTCTCTAACTATGTATGATGGATCCACGTGGATAGAAAATAGAAGACCCTTGACTTTTATCAAGAAGGAGGGTAACACTGTAATCTCTATGATGATCCTCTCCGATCAATTTCATCATCATGAATCACCTAATGAAGCAGCATAACTAAAGAATCTAACATCATATCAAATAATCTATAAAAAATGATACAATCATGATCTATATTGAAAAAAAATACTCAGGATAAGATACTCAATGAAAAGAATTAATTTCATAATAGAGGAGATACGAGAGGTAAATGTTTCCTCAAAAATAAAGGGAGGGTAATTGACATGTTAGGGGACCCACATTGGATGTAGTTTAGCTATGATTCCTGTCTGTATCACTTTATGTAAACTAAATTCTACCCATGTAGAATAAAATGACATGTATTGGGAATACATGACATTCCTTAGCCGCCAGTGTTCCATCCTGTCCTCCTGGTCATATCAGTGCAATCATTACAATGATTATGTATATTCATGCACAGTGTGTCTTACGAGTTTGTGTTCTTCCCGTAATCATTAACATTATCATGTACTCTAGTACATGGAATATTCTCCAGCATGGGGTCCTACTGTGTTATTTTTTACATGCACTATCTACTAAGGGATGGTTACACTACATGTGGCCCATCCACATGACGTGCGATCGATAAATTTTACAAAACCCCAGAACCATAGCCATTGGGTGCTACACAGATTTTTTCTATCCAAGTACACTACATGTTTTTGGGATTTTATAGAATTTTTGATCTACCTCAGGTAATCATGATCTAGGAATTCCACTTATAGTCTCTCATCTGTTTGACTTAAAATCAGAGGTAAGATTCCTCGTTCATCATATTTGTCCATCTGATGGCTGGATATCAGATCATCGCCAGTTAGATCAGTTCTTCCATGAACCAATGTCGCCTGTGGTGCCTCCCGCTACCTCACTAGATCACCAAATACATGGTGAAATCACACAAGACCCACAAATCAACCCATCCATTCTTTATTTTCTGATCCATATGCTACACAAAAAAACATCAATTTATCTGGGGGTACTATCTTGATTTATCCCACCTGAAGATGTCAAATAATGGCCCTCATTGCCCAACTATGAATATTGAGAAGAAACATTGTGTAAAGAATAAGAAATAGTGGTCCACAAATGATTGACCCATTATTCTCAAAAAATGATTAATATTCAAGAATATTTGTAATGGACCAGACCCTCATGGTCCATCCCATTACCAAAATAAAGATCCTGAGGGAGGCGCCTTTATGGTACGATGCTCTGTCAGTGTGCGACCGATCGGTGTATGACCGATCAGTGTATGGCACGATCAGTGTGACTGATCGGCGTGCGACCGATCGGTGTGCGCCCGATTAGTGTGCCACGATCAGGGTGTCACCGATCAGTTTGTGGCATGATCGGTGTGACCTATCAGCATGCGACCGATCAGAGTGCGACTGATCAGTGTTCCATGATCGGTGTGTCACCAATCGGTACCTCAGCGATCGGTGCGACCGATAGGTGTGTGGCATGATCGGTGCGACCAATCGGTGTGTGGTACGATCAGTGCGACCGATCGGGGCGAAGCGATTGGTGTCACCCATCCTCATCAGGTTTTTCTTATATAGTTCTCACGTAACACCACTTTTATATTTATTTAACCTTTTTAAGTGGTTCAAGGCTGTTTTATTTTTTTCCCATAATCAATGTTCAAATTCCTAAGAGTAGGGTGACAATTAATGGATCCAGCTATGTGTCTGCGTAATGTGCCCTTCTGCTAATATAAAAACATTTAAATGTCGCAGCTGTTACCACCCTTTTCCCCTAATGTGAATCATTAAATAACAATTAATTCAGTCATGTTTAAGCTCCCAACAGCATGGTAAAACCACGATCAATCTTTATAGCCATTCAAAATTACATATCCATAGAAAACAGGATCTCATCCTTATATCGCATGGGAATATCTTCTTCTTCTTTAATCCTTTCCTATCCTTTATTCCTAGTGTGTTTTGAGTTCCCCCTTCATGAGGAAAGTGGTGCACCTTTGCCGAATATTTTCTTCTCATAGTTGGAGTCCCCAACATTACTCCGATACAAGTCACGCATCTCTTGTTCTTGGTACGTGGAGAAGAACTTTCATCCTTGATCATCCAGGTAGGGTTTTCCTTTGTTTCTCCTTACTTTGTATTATGCAGGGAGGGTATCCTACTGTATCTGTGGGAATGGATGAAACCAAACCATAACAAATATAATAAATAGAGTTTTAAAATAAAGGGGGGGGGGGGGGTGTGATCGATGTTTCTATTATGTTTCTTATTGTTTATTATGTGTTTAGAATTTTATGGGCTTGTGGTCACTGAAAATCATGGCTGTTGGTGGTCTTTCCTTGTGCATTAATGAACCATTGTATTCTGTGATAATTGAATGCCTCCAACATGGAAATTTTGTTAATTATGTAAACTCAGCCAATTAAATGAATGCCTAGTGAACAAAAACATTGTGTGATCACCCCGGATATCCAGACAGAATGAAGGAAACAAAGTGAATGATGTGCTTGAACCTGGATGTTTCCCTATTGTGATTTGGTAGTAGGTGTGTTGTACTGTTTTATGCACATGGAGTGATGTCATGAGGATGGTATCCTCTGTAGTGGTACAATTATTGGTTGTGAATCTGAAGTTATGTGGGTTTGTACCTCGAGGCATGGTTTGAGTCCATTACATTGAGGGATCTCACTTATTTTTTTGTAGTTGTGACTTTACACGAGGACTGGGTGTGAATCCTTAAATTTTTGTTTGGCTGTTTCTCTTTCTCTAGCTTGTGGTTATGCTTGTTAGTTTCCCATTAGTGTAGAATTTACCTAATGGGATTACATTAATGTGAAAACATGAATTGATAAAATGAGGAATTGGTTTCAGGAATGAGTTGTGACTTGGCTGTGAGGGTTGTGCTGTTCTTTTACGAATGAATAGAAAAATGGGTGTTTGTGCTTAGGTTGGATTTGGAAACCATAGGCTAGGAAGAGTTCTTGATACCAATACTTATATATGTAGTTTTTTTGTTTTTTATTCTCACCCCACCCCAATTGAGAACTTAGTTCCAAACACCCCATTTCACGGAGGAGGGTGTTTTCGCCACACTCTTATGAGTGGCTGGTTATTAGCTCATTTTCTGCTCCCTTTCCCAAATAGCCCATGACACATTGGGCAGACTCTGATGGCCTAAGGACCATTAATGCCCATTAATTTTTCGAGAAGGGTAGGTATGGTGGTTCTCCCAGGTGTGTGAGGGCAGGTTGTTTCCCAAGAATCTTCAAGATGAAGCCCTGGTGTCTTCGTCTATGGAAGTAGCTGTTCTGTCCCAGGTCTTTGAGGGCGCGGTTACACGTGGTGGTTGTGGCCCAGGTTTTTGGAGGCGGTTTGTGTGGTTGTGGCCCAGGTGTTTGTGGGTAGGGTGTGGCAGTGGGACTGCGGTGAGAATGGCGGGATTGGATCGATGCATAGGATGTCTTCTATAACTGGTGGGAAAGTGGCACAGGGTACCCAAATATCAATGTTCTATTACTATAAATTAAATGAATTTAGTTATTTGGGGAGTGTGCCTTGGTGAGGTTTGGGTGGATAGTTTTCCATCCTTTTTGATTTGGTTATTTCTTCTCTCACATGGCATTAGAATTCCTCCTCACTTGTGCACGAGAGTCTTTGGTTTTCCCTACTGAGTATACTTGTATGCTCACCCTATGTATATGAAACTATTTTTAGGTCTCCAGGAGGACATTAGGGATTGTGTAGGGTCGTACTAGTTCAGATGTTGGGAGAGTTGCTTTTGATGTTTTTCTTTATTTTGGTACTTTCTTTCGAGGTTTTATTTTTCCTTTTTATCATTTTCTTTTGGAGCATGCATATGGGAATGAATTGTTTTGGCATTACATGTACTTCAAGTTTTGGTGGTGTGGGTTTTGCTATCTTATCTCCCGATCCAATTAATGAAAAATGGTAATTCCTTCCATATTGTATATGATTATATACCCTTGGTGCTAGTCGCCACTCTAGGACCAATTGATGGCGGGTCTGAAGGGTCATTATCTCTCCTTCAACTTGAAGTAGGAAGGGTCTGGCAATCTGTTTTCCCTTCCCTCATCTTGGTGAAGGCAGGTCATGAAAGAATGTTATCAGAGGTGATGGTTGAGAGATAGGATGGTGTCTATAGTTAGGAAGAGTTAGTGTTTCATGGGATGGTAGAAAAATAGTGTTGGGTGATCTTGGTGTGTGAATTAGGTCATGGATGACCGGCTAGGACATGTGATTTTAGGGCCCCCGTGATCCGATGCAAGGACTCTGGGCCTACCAAACGACCATGTGAGGCTGCACTAATTGTAGGGTAGAGACCCTAGGGAAGGTACATTCATCATAATGACTTGAGTTCTTGTGTTTTATGGGTATTTTGTGAATTTAAAATTAATGATATGTCTAAGAATGTTTAAGAACAATATTCTACACTACTCGGGCTTAAGTATTCCTTTTTTACCTTGAAGCTACGACACCTAGGAGACGTCCACGAGTACTGTGGGCGATAGAGGCCAAGGAAGTTGACTTGACCGATCAACAGAGGGCTGATCGAGAAGAGGAAGATGATCAGTGGAAGAAGATTCTTCATGCCTTTCTGTGGCAGACCCTCTCGAAGTACGAGGGAAGAATCTCAGACATAGATACAGAGAGCATGCTAGAGGAGCTTGTGATAGGTTTCACATTGATCCGGGCTTTGACAGAGTACTGGGTTCCTCTAGCTATGATCCAGATGCGTGGAGAAGCTCTTCAGTGGTGGACGCTTTATCATGGGGAGAAGAGGGAGGCTGTGGTTACGTGGGATGACTTCGAGAAGGAGTTCCGGGAAAAATTCCTCTCTTCCATGATGAAGGCTGAGAAGAGGTAGGAGATAATCACCCTCCAGTAGGGGAACATGTCTTTGAGAGAATTGGGGATCAAGTTAAGGATCTCCTCTACTTTTCTCCAAACCTCTTTCCATATGAATAGTCTCGGGAGAGATGTTTGGAGGAGGCACTTTGACCCTCTATTCAGTATGATGTTACTCCCTTCACCCTACCGACGTACATAAAGTTCCAGAAGAAAGATGAAGTGGTGGAGAGGATGGACACGCTGGTTGTTGTATCACGAGAGGGAATCTAGTTGGGATCGTCAAAGGTTAAATCCGTCAGCAGCAGGCCTCCGGTGTCAAGGCCCTCTATGTTTCGACCAACCGGAAGTAGGCCGCAGCAGTTCCAGTTTCGGTCTCATGTCCCTCACCCATTTCTTTCGAGCCTAGGGCTGAGATGCTTCATCTATGGATTCCATTTTCACCTTTGGAATCAGTGACCAGATAGAGTGCAGTATGGCAGGGGTGGGCCGGATCAACACCCACCTTTGCAGCAGCAGTTTCTAGCTAGACCCTTTGTGCAGTAGCTGCTAGGGCAGCGAGCTCCCTGTCCTCTGGGGGAAGGCATCATAGTAGGAGGCTAACCTCAGGGTGCTCTTCATGGACCTCGACCAGGGCATGGTCGGGGAGGTGGCCGACAACCGATAGATAGAGGAACTGGGCGTGGTCCATTGCATGACGCAGAGGAAGCAGTTGTAGCAGGGCCAGAAGTCGTTTGAGGTACGATCAGCTTGTTTAGTACTCTTGCATATGCCTTGTTCGATACAAGAGCTTATCACTCCTTTGTTTCACCCATTCTGGCCCGTGATCAGGTTTTTGATGCTGAGAGACATCCAGTGGCCCTTGTGCTGAGCACACTAGTTGGAGGTCAGACCGAATTGTATTATGTTTTTTGAGGGTGTAAGATGATGATAGGGCCACATCAATCTACCAGGGATCTTCTTCTGTTGAAAATATATCCATATGATGTCATCCTAGGAATTAAATGGATGTTCTCTGTATGGGCCATCATTGAATGCATCTGAGTAAGGATCGTGTTTTCAGATTTGGGCGGCTGACGTGTAACTTTCATAGGATAGCGGGGTTTACAAAAAAGCAGCAAGAGAGAGGATCCCCTCTTTTCCTTATTAGCTGAAAAATCAGTGGAGTCAGTGGATGCAGAAATGGTGGAAGTTCTAGGGATATTTAGTGAGTTTATGGACATCTTCCTTGAGGAGGTGGCAACTTTACACCCTCGATGTGATTTTGAGTTTGGGATAGGCTTGCAACCTAGTACCAGTCCGATTTCGATGGCTCCCTACAGGATGTCACCTTCTGAGTTACGGGAGTTGCGAATTCAGATTGATGACCTGATGATGAAGGGTTTTGTTCGATCAAGTGTGTCACCCTGGGGTGCTCCAGTCTTATATGAAAAGAAGGCAGATGGAGGTCTCAGGCTATGCATAGACTACCGAAGACTGAATCAGGTAATGGTCAATTACTGTTACCCTCTCCCGAGGATAGAAGACCTTTTCAACCAGTTAATAGGGGCATAGTTGTTCTACAACATTGACATGCGGTCGGGATATCAGCAGCTGAGGTTGAAGGAGGGTGATATCTCGAATACTACCTTCAGATGTAGATATGGTCACTTTGAGTTTGTGTTCATACCATTCGGCGTTACAAACTCTCCAGCTGTGTTCATGGGGCTCTTGATCTCTGTCTTCAGGGAATAACTCGATCGGTCTGTAGTCGTGTTTATTAACGACATCCGGGTCTAATCAATGTCAGAAGAGGATCATGCTGAAAACCTGAGAACGGTTTTAGAAGTCCTCTGACAACACCGACTCTATGTGAAGTTTTCCAAAGTGAATCTTCTAGACATGAGAACTGCACTTCCATGGGCATGAGGTGTCCGAGCATGGAATAGCGGTGGACCAATCGAAGGTCTAGGCTGTTGTTTCTTGGCAAGCACCCAATAACGTGGTAGAGGTTCGTAGTTTCCTTGGACTAGCATGTTACTATCGAAGGTTCATGCTAAAATTCTCTCAAGTTGTGGCACCTTTGACAGCTTTGACCAAGAAGGACTAGGCTTTTGTGTGGAATGGGCAGTGCCAGGCAGCCATTAGCTATCTGAAGGAAAAGTTGGTAAGTGCCCCAGTGCTAAGGTTTCTAGAAGAATGGGCGACGTATGAGGTATTTTTTGATGCTTTAGGACAAGGCCTCAGGTGTTTGTTGAGGCATCAATAAGGGGTGATCTCTTATGTGGCTAGACAGTTTCATCCTCATGAGTGTAATTACGCCACCCATGATCTGGAGCATGCAGCTGTTGTTTTTTCACTAATTTTGTGGCGGCATTACTTCATCGGGGAGCGCTTCGTGGTTTTCACAGATCACATAAGCATGAATTATATCTTCTCCTTGAGGGACCTGAACTTACGACATCGAAGGTGTATGGAGTTCCTTCAGGACTAAAACTTTGAGGTTTCCTACACCTCAGGAAAGGATAATGTGGTGTCTGATTACTTGGGTAGGAATTCGCAGAAGGGTGTGGTTCAAGAGTCAGTAGATTCTTGTAAGGTGATGGAGGAGTTGGCTACCCGGCACCTGGATGTGAGAGAGGATGGTGGTAGAGGTTGTCTGTTTTAGATGACGATGCAATCCCCTCTACTGTGGAAGGTGGAGGAGTCTCTGTGAGGTGACATAGAGAGTGAAGTTATGCATGACCGGGTACACCAAGGCGATGCTCCGGAAGGGTGGACAGAGGATGGTCAGAATCATATTATTTTCTGAGGAAAGATGTTTGTCCCAGAGGCGATGTGCGGAAGGGTTCTTGGTGAGTTCCACAACTCACCCCTAGCAGTACACCCAGAAGGTTCCAAAATGTACTTGGAGGCCCGTGGTAAAGCGGTCGTTGGAAGTGTTTGTGACCAGGTTCCTAGTGTGTCAGCAGGTGATGGCTGAACACCATGTTCTAGGCGTCTTGTTACAGCCTTTGTACATCCCCGAGTGGAAGTGGGATGACATCTCTATGGATTTCGTCACAGGGCAGCCCAATGTTCAAGGAGGTTGTGATGCTATCTGGGTAGTGGTGGACTAGTTGATGAAATCGGCTCACTTTCTAGAAATCAATGATACAGGTAAAGTGGATGGCTTACTGCGGAGGTACGTTGATGAGGTTGTGCACTTTCATGGATTTCTGAGGTCCATAGTCTCGGATAGGGATGTATGTTTTACTTGACGAGTCTGGAGAGGATTGAAGTATGATTTTGACACCCAGCTATGTCTTAGCACTGCTTTACACCCCCAAATAGATGGACAGATAGAGCTCACCATCCGTACAATGGTGGACATGCTAGGGGAATGTATTCTACACTCTGGGGGATTGTGGTTGTGAAACTTACATCTGGTAGAGTTTTCCTAAAATAATATCTATCACTCTACCATTGGCATGGATCCATTCGAAGCCTTGTACGGAAGGCCATGTCGCTCACTCGTGTGCTGGACTGAGGTTGGGGAAACATGTTTTCCTTCCTAGATGTGTTGCAGAGCACGACGTAGAATATTTTTCTTATACGGGAGAGGATGAAGGCGGCTTAGGACTGGTAGAAGTCATATGTCGATAATAGGAGGATAACCTTGGAGTTCGGGGTTGGGGACCCAATATTCTTGAAGGTCTCCCCTCGGCATGGACAACAGAGGTTCTACAGGGGGCGTTAGCTTTCTCCAAGGTTCATCAGACACATTTAAGTGTTGAGGCGGGTTAGAGAAGTGGCTTATCAGCTAGCGTTACCACCGCTACTACTGAGAATACATGATGTCATCCATCTGTCACAACTCCGATGGTATCTGGACGACGATTCACACATCCTCGACTGGGGAGAGATGGACATCGAGCCCAACATGAATTTTATGGAAATAGAAGTATGGATCGAGAATAGTGAGGAAAAGGTGCTCCACGTATAGACCATTCCTTTAGATCGAGTGTTGTGGAGTCATGGTGGGCTGGAAGAGAGTACCTGGGAATGGGATGCACAGATGCACGCCTAGTACCCAAAGATTTTTTGAGTTTTTCCCATTTTTTTGTACTTGTTTGTGATGTAACACCTTATCTTGTTAACTAGGGATTGTATAGTTTTCATTACTCTCTAGATGAATGTGAAAAGTCCTGACTGTGGGGAGGGGAGGACCCAATCCCTAATCAAGGAGCATTATGGTGTATACGATTAAACACGTACGGGTGAGTCAGTGCTACCCAAAGTGGATAGTATCTTGATATGGAGGAAGAAACTCCCTAACCTATATGACTGGACAACTTGACCCTTTAATATTGAATGGTTTCTTGAGGGATAGGAGTTTCAAGATATCGATGAGGTTCACTCCTGAGAGGTATCTTTCGAGGTGGTTGTTCGGCCCCCTCCTTTTTTCTTCTGGTTTGGTTTCAATTCTCAAGGGTGAGAATTGTTTGAGAGGTATCTGATGTGTTGCCCCAGACCCTCATGGTCTATCCCTTTGCCAAACTCCAGATCTTGAGGGTGGAATCTCCATGGTAGGACACTCTATCGGCATGTTACCGATCCGTGTGTGGCACGATCGGGGCAACCGATCGGCATGCGACTAATCGGCGTGTGACCGATCGGTGTGACTGATCGGTGTGTGGCACGATCAGTGCGGCCGATCGGCGTGCGGCTGATCGACATGTGACCATTCGGTGTGCGCCTAATCGGTGAGCCACAATCGGTGTGTCACCAATCGGCGTGTGGCACGATCGGCGTGTCACCGATCGGTGTGTGGCATGATCGGTGTGAATGATTAGTTCCTCACAATCAGTGCGCGGCACGATCAGTAAGACCGATCAGTGCCTCACCAAATCGTCGCGATGCGATCGGTGTCACCAAGCCTCGTCGGGTTTTTCTTCTACAGTTCTCCCATAACACCACTTTTCACTTTTTAAACCTTTTTATGTGGTTCTAGGACGTTTTCTTTTGATCCCATTATCAATGTTCAAATTCCTAAGAGTGGGGAGACCCTCAACGGACCCAGCTGTGTGTCCGCATAACGTGCCCCTCTACTGATATAAAAACCATTAAATGTCGTAGATTTTACCACCCTTTTTCCCTAATGGGAATCATTAAATAACAATTAATTCAGTCTTGTGTAACCACCCAACCGCATGGTAAAACCATGATCCGACCTTATAGTCATTCAAAATTCCATATCATATGACTACCGGATCTCATCATTATATCACATGGGAATCTATTCTTCTTATTTTCTCCTTTCATCTCCCTTCTTCCTAGTGTTTTTTGAGTGCCCCTTCTCAAGTCAAGTGGTGCACATGTGCCGATGATTTTCTGCTCACCCTTAGAGTCCCCGACATTCCCCTCTGCAAGTCGTACATCACCCGTTCTTAGCACGTAGAGAAGAACTTCGATCCTTGATCATCCAGGTAGGGTTTTCCTTCATCTCTCCTTACTGTGTGTCATGTAGGGAGGGTATCCATCTGGTTCAATGGGAATGGATGAACCCAAACTTTAACAAAGGTAATAAAAAGACTTTTAAAATGAAGGGGGTGTGATCATTGTTTTTGTTGTGGTTCTTATTCTTTATTAGGTGTTATGAATTGTACGGGCATGTGATCACTGAAAATCATGGTCGTTGGTGGTCATTCCTTGTGCATTGATGAACCCTTGATAATTGAATGGATCCAACATGGGAATTTGGTTAATTACATAAACTCAGCCGATTAAATGAATGTCCAGTGAACAAAAACCTTGTGTGATCACACCGGTTAACCATACATAACGAAGGAAACCTAGTGAAAGATGTGCCTGAACCTAGATGTTTCCCTACTGTGTTTTAGTAGTAGGGGTGTTGTGCTGTTTGATTATTATAGAGTGATATGGTGAGGATGAGATTGTCTAATGTGGTACAATTGTTGGTTGTGAATCTGAAGCTATGTGTGGTTGTACCTCGAGGACTGGGTTGGTTCCATTACTTTGAAGGATCTCACTGATCCCTTTGTTGTTGTGACCTTACAAGAGGACCGGGTGTGAATGATTAAATTGATGTTTGGTTTTTTTTCATTCTCTTGCTTCTGGTTATGCATATTAGTTGCCCAGTAGTGTAGAATTCCCCTATTGAGATTACTTGAATGTGAAAAAAAAGAATGGTTAAAATGGGGAATTGTTTTTGGGAATGAGTTGTGACTTGGCCATCAGTGTTGTGCTGTTCTTTTACGAATGAATAGTAACAAGGGTGTTTTTGGTTAGGTTTTCTTTGGAAACCCTAGGCTAGGATGAGTGCTTGTTACCTATACAAATATATGTTGTTTTTATTTTCCTTATTTTCACCCCACCCAAGTTGAGAACTTAGTTCCGAACTCCCCCATTTCATGGGGGAGGGTGTTTTTCCCAACACACCTATTTGTGGATGGTTATTAGATCCTCATTTTATCCCTTTCTCGAATAGCCCAAGACTCGTCGGGAAGGTTGTGACAGCCTGAGGACCATTATAGCCCCTGATTATTCGGGCAGGGTTGTTGTCGTTGTTAGACAAGTGTGTGCGGGAATGTTGTTTCCCAAGAATCTTTCGGATGAGGCCCAGGAGTCTTCAGGCATGGAAGTAGTTATCCTGGCCCAGGTGTTTGCAGGTATGGATAGGCATGGTGGTTGTGGCCCAGGTGTTTGTGGGTGGGATGTGTGTTTGTGGCCTAGGTGAGTGCGGGTGGGGTGTGGGAGTGGGACCGTGCTGAGAATGTAGGGATTGGTTTGATGTGTATGATGTCTTCAATAACCAGTGGGAAAGTGGAACTGGGTACCCAGATATCGATGTGCTATTACTATAAAATACTTGAATTGCATTATTTGGGGGGTGTGCCTTGGTGAGGCTTGGGTGGATAGTTTTCCTTCCTATGTGCTTTGGTAATTTCTTTTCTCATAGGGAATTAGAATGCCTCCTCACTTGTTCATGAGAGTATTTGGTTTTCCCTAATGAGTATCCTTGTATGCTCACCGTACATTTATGAAACTGTTTTTAGGTCTCCAGGAGGACTTCAGGGATCGTGCAGAGTTGTACTAGTTCAGACGTTGGGACAATTTCTGTTGCTGTTTTTATTTCTTTTGGTACATCCTTTCGGTGATTTCTTTTTCTTTTGTATCATTTAAATTTGGAACATGCATATGGGAATGGTTTGTTTTGGAATTACTTGTACTTCCAATTTTGGTGTTGTGGGTTTTGGTATCTTATCTCCTAATCCTATTAAATATAAAGGGTAATTCCTTCCATCTTGTGTATGATTATATACCCTTGGTGCTAGTCGCCACACCGGGACATATTGAAGGCGGGTCTCGGGGGTCATTATCTCTCCTTCAACTTAAAGAATGAAGGTTCTGGAAATTTTTTGTCCCTTCCTTCATCTTGGAGAAGGCGGGTCGTGAAAATATTGGGTGAGAAATAATTGAATAAAAAATTTAAGTCTGATGTGAGAGAACATTGAGAGGATCAATTTTGGGAGATCAAACGGATAAGAATGATAAATATCAACAATTTGATCATAATGTTGGAAATCCCTATATGAAGAGTCATACCTCAGCATTTGACCGCTCAATGATTAGGAATGTGATTTCCAATTAATGATGAATGTTTTAGTGGTTTTTGTGCCTCGATTAACCTTGATCCACATGCTCATTAGCATCTTATACCGATCTAACAAAAAAGGTGGTATAACTCTCTTCACAATGGTCCCAGGATTATTCTACTAACCCACTAAATACACTATAATTTAATAATTATAGATGAAATATAACAAATTCATTTAAATTAAATAATATTATTAACTAATTAATAAAAATTAAATTCACCGTCCAATAAATGTTATATCCAAGCACCCCATGTCATCAAACATTAGGTCACACATGGGGAAATCCAAATAATTTGTATTCGAACATTTTCATGGATTTTTGATATAAGAATTTGTTTAAGTGATATCATATTTTTTAATAAACTATATGAGCATGATAATAATGTATTTGATATTTTTATAAAATTAATTTTGGCCACACTGGTCCTCGAAATCACATTTCAACTTACCAAATGACTCTATAAATATTTATAATTATACATAATAGTCATATAGGGAAAATAGGGTCTCCACGTTATAAAATTAATTAATATTTTCATCCATTAAAAAACAAATAAGGAATGGAGTATGAGCCATTATCAAGATATCTCTCTCCCAATATATCACATGAATGATATTGTACTCCATTAGTAAAAAACCAATAGAATGGTCCATCAATGTAGGTTAATCTCATGTAGATCATTGATCACTAGAATGTGATCCAAAAAATGTGGATCCATACTCGATGTATAGCTTTACCTAATCAATAACATTAATGAGGTCACGCATGTAACTCCATATCTCTGATAAAAGGAAGGAACTATTCACTAACATCAAATATATGTGTAATACAAGGCTATAAGAAACATCACCAACCCTCTATAAGATCTCAAACAAACTGATCATCCTTCGGGACAAATTTCTTCCATCGATGAATCTCCCCTGGCATCATTTTGTAGAGACTCTAAGAAAAATGTGGTCTCCATACATGAACTCCAATGTCCCATTACATCACTCTTCATAATATTTTTACATACTCTAGGATGTCCTCATCCACTTACAAATGACATAGACCATATCTTGTATTTACAACACCATCTATGGACCAAAAAGATATGCATATATGACCTCATTACATAATAATTGTGACATGAAGGGTGTCTCAAACAGGGCCTCAAATGGTTTCATGTTGATAGTTGAGTGTTAATAATTATTATAAGAAATCTATACCAAATTAAGCTACTCCTCCCAACTCTATACCAATAGTAATACGCATTACCTCAGTAAATATTTTATCACCAGGATATTGTGCTCTGTATTCCCATATTCTATGTGAAGGAAGGTTGTACATACCCTCTAATATATCCCAAATACAATTTTTTGGCCTCTCCACAACCTTGATGTAAACCATTCATCGTGGTTGGTGAAAATATTCAAGGGAGTGACATGGAGGTGGATGATCTCTCATATATACAATGGCCTAAAATATCTACTGAACATCTCTCCCTAATATCAAAGAAGTTTTATGAATTCGTAAGTCTGTCAATTATTACCAATATTGTGTCTTGGAATCTTGATTTCTGTTGAATCCACATCAAAATGTTCATGGGTATTCCATCGATGTTTAACTCTAATATTATATGGGATGGTAGTAAACCTGTAGAAACCTAGTGCCCTTCTATAACTAGGTGACAGATGAGACTCTGTGAGATGAACTCAGCAATGATCCATCACATTGATTCCCAAAAAATCTACTATTGAATGTCTCTATACATATATTCCAGAAGGGGAGGTATATTTAAAGGTTAAATGAGAAACATTATCATCACTCCAATCACATCGTGACTGTGGACACCTTTCATCCCTTAAAAGGATGGTGTGATTCCCTCCTTCATAAAATACATCTTGTGAATCTAATATGGATATCTATTCACATAAGACATCACATTAAATGTATCTCAACTAGGACTCTGTCACATGTTTCAGGAGTACTGTATTCAAAACCATCGACTGATGAAATTCTACACCCTCCACCTCAACTAGTGCGAACTATAATGAAACCAACTGTTATGATTCCTACAAAACCAAATAAAGCTTGGAGATCCTGCTAAGAAAACGTTCCAAAACATTTCCCTTCCCAATATTATAGTCTATATAAATGTCTTAGTCCTATAATATCTCAAAATAAATCCTCAATTTCGGTTTTATGTCTCTGTATATGAAGTTATTCCTGAATAATTAATGGTCTGAGTAAACAAAAATTTACCCTCCCAAAAGACAGTGCCTCTGCATCCCCAGAGTGATGACTACTGTTTCAAAATCTAGGTCAATATTATCAAATTTTTTCTCATGGTGTCTCAAATTCATCGGCCAATATGTGATAAATTCCTACCTATGAAGAAAACAGATGATTATCCCATCCCTTGAGGCATTTCAATAAACTACACACTTCACAACATCCTTCGGTAGTCTCAAAATAAGATCACTCGTCAGTATTTAACTCAACTCCCCAAAGGTCCTCTAGAATTAGTTAGACCAAGTAACCAGATTCCCTTCCGATGTTAGGGTGTTTAATGGGGCTTCAATCCTAGACAATTCTTACACAAACTTCTTATAGTACCCCACCAAGCCAACAAAATTCCACAAGTATTACAAACACTAGGGTAAATCCCAAGCAAGAACTACATCAATATTTTTTAGGTCTATAGCTAATCCATTTTTAGATTTGACATTCCCCAAAACATGATGCACATGGATCTAGAAACTGAGCCTCGTGAACAAAATACAAAGATGGTTCCACAATAAAAATATATGACCATCCTTATGTTCTCTGCATGTTGCTTCTCTAATGTAGAGTATATGAGAAAGTCATCAAGGATGAAAAAACCTATCTATGTATATATGGAAAATAAAGTTTATAAAATTCATAAACACAATGTATGTATTCTTGAAATCGAAGTAAATCACCAGGACCTCATAGTGTCCATAGTGTCATATGAATGTACGCTTCAGAATATTGACCTCACAAACTCTCAAATGGTGGTATCCAAACCTGAGATCAATCATTGAGAATAAACTCACACATCACAAAAGAACAAAGGGATCATCAATCCATATAAATGGGTAATTTTTCATTTTATACTATTTTTGGTGATGACATTCTATACAGACTTGCAATGACCCATCAAACATTTTCATTAAAAATGTTGAAGCTATCTAGGGGGACACACTATGTCTAATTAAACTCTTATCTCAAATGACATCTAACTGCTACAATTGAACATGAATATTGTTAGGGGCCATATGATATGTCTTAGAAGACATTAGAGTGTTGTTGCGGATTAATTCAATGGAAATCTACATATCCATCCTCAGAGGATGTCTTTGAATGTACTCAATGATGACACAAACATAATCCCCCACAGCTAAATGTTTTTAGATTACTCAATATCATACTGAACCAAGGGATACACTGACAAAATATTTAGTAATGGGATAAGACATCCTTCTCAAAAAACCCACACATCCAAATATGAGATCCATCTATCCCATGAAGGAAAATATCATCAAATAAGTGCGAAGGAATCTGACTCATCTCTTGAGACAATAAATCTGGGATCAAATGATAGAAAAATAAATACACACTGAAGTTGTTGTCATTGTGTTCTTTATTGATGAACCAAAGGTACAATGTTAAAATATGCCACTATGAAATTGTTTTCACTACCAACATATGATATAGAATTATTAAGTTCTCCTTGTAAGAACATCAAGAAAAAGTTGTTCAGATAAAGCCTTAAATAAGAGCTCAGACACTCATATGAGGATTAAATTTATGAATAAATGTCTCAAAACTGTGTATAATAATATTAACAAAATATTTTTTAAAAAACAAACCATACCTGTAATAATTTCATGTTGTACTAGATCATATGCTTCCAAAGCCTATAGCTGACTATGGCTCAAACTGCCAGATCCCAGGACACGATGTGTTCTTTATAGTGGTGGTAGTGGAAGAATCTTATAACAACATCCACTGAAAACATATCATCCTATTGTATCACCCATGTTCCTCTTCTAGATGTACCTCCATAGGGGCTACCTTTCCCTAGCCTGGGACATCCATCACGGTGCTTCATATGATGTTGCAGTCCATCCAAAATATACCTAAACTCTTTATTATGTTGGGATGGGTAACAAAGTTCCATGTGACCTCACCCATTACATGAAAACAACTATACCACTCTAATATTCCCTATTCCTCTTCATTGTCCCTGATGACATGTCTGAGTCTGATCTTGGGAATATTTCCTTGGATGAGGTTCTAGTGAATGGTAACTCCTAGATATCAGAGATGAATCATCCATATAAGATTCACTAAATGTTCAATTTGAATGGAAGAACTCTGAAAATATTATCTCCATCAACAATTATTTCTCTAAAACCAATTCAAATGTGGGAATTCAAAAAGATACTATAATAGCACTGATTTCTCTATGGTGACCCGGATCGAACAATCGTGTAAGAATGTAGCCATCTCAAATATTGTAGAGTGAGTACCATGTCCAGTTTATGATGCACACCGAAAAAATAACCAATATTGTAAATCAATATGTAATCTTCTGGATAATTGGTATCTAAACAGAGGACATCAATGAGGGGTAGTTCACATCATGCAACAACTGTTGAAATATGGCCCCTGAGAGTGTCTAATCGTTATGAATCTATGTAAATGGAATCCTCTAGCACCCAAAAATTACATTGAAATAACTAGATACCAAAATAACCACATGATTCGTTAGTTTCTGAATAATTATTAAAACACAGGCCACCGACTCTTGATAACCCTCCAATTCAAGGGTATCTTTCTCTCTGAGTGACCACAGTGTCCTATGGTGATGAGAATCATAGAGTGTGGTAATCCATTATGTATCCTCAATGTTATATAAAATAATGTTCTTTTTCTTGATATGTGTTGTAATACTACATTTCCACATGAATAAATAATATCTCATGATGGCCCCTGAACTGTGGCCTCTTAACTTGTTAGATCTTTGTAATGATCTGGAATCGGTAACCTAATAGGCTATCCTTGCAGGAACAATCAAAAAATTAATCATGATGTACTACAATAAGATTAAAATTTATATATGTAGATATGAATCAACAATGATATTATAAATACACAATCCTATATGATGATGTAAAAAAAATCCAGACCACAAATGTATCAATATGCTGAGTGGAATAACAGCTGGTTAGAGTCTTGATGTATGGATACAGTAGCCATAACAACAATATTGGGTTTTCCATATTGAGAGCCACACTGAAGAATCGTTGACACTATTTTTATAAGTCATATATAAATCCTTGTTATTGGAATAATGAAATCATTTTCCCATGGAATGAACAACCATTTGTACCAATATTTCATGACACAAGACACCATTGATCATCCTATAACAACCCTAATAATTCTTATGTAGTCTAGCCGATGGAGACAATCGATAATAAAAATTTAAAATATATGATGTCCTTTCCTAAGAACTAGTATTCATACAAAAACCAATCTACATGAAAAATTGAAAAGGAATAATAATAAAATAAACAACATCTGTGCTGACAAGTGGGAATGTAAAGCCTCCTAATAGTACAATAGTTTGACATGTACTTTGAAAATTTGGAAGGTAATGATAAAATGCAAACTAGAAAGATATACCAACATGATGGTATCAGGAAATTATATAATGAGAGTCCACAACACCAAATATCTATGATCTAACCCCCGTACATGGTCTAATACACCAGATCATCCATATGATCATCCATAATCGACAGTGACCCATCCTTCATATGAATAATTCATGAAACATGTGACAAAGTTTCTTAGAGTGGTGAGTATAAACATACGCAATATGATTCCCTAAAATATATAGAATGAGAATTAAGATACACAATAGGAAGGAAATTATCAACACATAGTAATAGAGTAAAAAAATACAACAACATGGATATATAAATATATATATATATATGATAAACAAAATACGCCCAAATGACAGATAAATGTGACATCCATCTCAATTACCTTCCTAAGAAAAGAGTTATAGTAGTTACCATGGTCCATCAATTATGCCCATCATCTTGTGTATATTTTTTAAGTTACATCCAAGGTAAGAAAAAACTTGCAATCGTACCAAATAGTTGTGGGGCACAATATCTAGGCAGAGGACCCGTGCCTTGGTACAAACAGATGGTTGATACTTAGTAGATAGAGAACCCTTGATAGGATTCAACATGAGGGTTCCACTAAAGGTTAAATGATCCCTTCCCTGAAAAAATATGAGTGTAACACTCAATGGTAGAAGACATGTGTCCTAACTCTGTAGGATGGCACCACTCTGATGGTTGAGGACCCATGTCCGGACTCTATATGAGGGTTCCCATCAGATATATATCTAGAGGGCCAACACCATTTCCCAATTGGTGGTGTCCACTATGATGGTTAAGGACCCATTCTCTATCCCATTAACCAGATTACACTTTTATAGTCATGGACCCAGGACCTGAATCAATTAGAGGATTCCACAAGGTGGAAATGTAGAGGACACATGTCCTTTCCCAGATGGAGGATTCCCCTATAATGGTTTATTGAAGACCCATTCCATGCCTCCTTGCCAGATTCCAATTAGATATTAGATAAAGGTCTTGATCCTTGTCCCAATAGGATGGTTCCACAGTAATCTCTCTGATGATATAGAAGAATAACTACCATCTTCCACCATCCACTAAATAAGAGTCTCCCTCTGAACATCCAACATCATATCTTAAAAGACTCTATAAATCATTCCATCACATTATAAGTTAAAAAAACTCATATTATAGGCTATATATTTGAAAAATTACGATTCAAAACAAAGTATGTATGGGAGGTATAAATTTAAAACAAATGAATAGGAGGGTGAACTATGTGTATGGGGACCCACATGGTGTGAAATCCCACTATTCTTCCAAGACATGTTCTTTTCGATGCTTGTATTACGTCCCATTTATACATATTTGGAAACTAAGGGGACTATATTGAATCCATCATCCACCTAAGGCCTTTTTATATCTTATCGCCAGGTTTGGGTAGCCTTGCTTGTGATTGTATTATTCGGCACACGATGTGTCCTCCCACACATTTTCCTTCCCATGCCCTGATCAATGTCCATGTACTCCAATACATGGGATTTAATCATTAATAGGATAAGTATTATGTTCTACACCACAAGGCATATCTCCCATGGGAGGGTCACACCACGTGTTGTCCAAACCAAAGACATATGATTTGTAACATTTACAAAACCATAACACCATGACTATAGGGGTACTAAACTATGTTTCCCCATCCCAATAAATGTCATTTAGTTGGGGCTTTCAGAGAATGTTGGATCTACATACAGTGATATAGAACCACAAATTACACTTATAATATCACCTCCAAGATGATTCAAATTAAAGGGAAGTGCCTTTTTTCATAATTTTTGGTCGTTCGGTGGATGGATATCAAATCATCATCAGTTCGTTCAACTCCATCATGCTCAACTATTATCCATGGTTCCTCCCACCACATCAATAGATCTCCAAATCCATGATATAATCACCCTAAACCATCTAATCATCTTGATCCATTATCGATTCACTTATCACTGAACCTCCCATAAATTTTCCATGTATATGGGGGTTCGGTCACTATTGATCCTACACATCACTGTGAAACCGTGGGCCGGTATCCAAAAGTTAAATATCACGAATAAATATTAGATAAAATCATTATAAATAATGTGGAAAAAATATTTTTAGGAATTCATTTTCTTCAAATACAACTAGAAATTACTTGGTGTGAAATAATTGAAAAAAATTAGATCTAATGTGAAGGTACCTAAAGAGGCTCAATTAGGACAGATATAAGGTATAAGAATGATCATCCTAAAATATTTTATCATAAGGAATGAAATAAACATATGATGTCTCCAAACTAGATATTGGATCATTCCTCAATAAACAAAATGATTTCTGATGAATGAGAGAAGTCATTACATTCACTGCACCTTGATTTACCTAAATCTTTAGGCTCGTTGTTATCTGATTTTGATTCGCTAATGAAATGTGGTAGAAATATACTCTCAATGATTCCATGGTTAGGTAGTTAACGCTTTATATTCTCCATAATATATTATATATAGAGGAAACATAACTAGTTCATTCAAATTATGTTATTAAATTAAACAATTTAATTTAATTTGAATGCACAGACCAATCGTCAGTATAACTAAACTCCCCATAAGGACTAATATTAGTCCATTCTTGGGGAAATAATCATGTTTTGGATTAAACTGTTGTCTCATATTTTTTATACAAGACTCCATAATAATGATGTGAAAAATGTATCAAAAAATATTAATACATTGAGGAAACCCATTAAAACACACAATCGTTGAAACAGACAATTCAACTAGTCGATCCACAATGATGGTTTCTCGAATCGATAAGAAAATTTCCAAAATATTCAATCGATCTAGAATTACACATATCAAATCATTATACTAATTATCCATTAGATTTTCTATTAAAAAATCCATGGTTATTTCAACCCACTTCTATTAATGAATCATAAATGGTTTTATCATACCACCCAGTTGTTAATGATCGACCTTAACCTACTGTCATGTGCAACACCATGACATGAAAACTAAAAACTCATTCTTCACCCCATGCCAAAAATTCTATCGATGATGATCCGTACACATTTTGTTTATGAAAGGATGCACATACAATTTCAATGAATGGAATTAATGTATCGACTCTTCCAATGTAAAGTTGGAATTACAAGTCATCCTCAAAGATTAAAAATATCATCTTCGCCAATATAACAACCCCGGATTGAAATACATGTGTAATACATAAATTTAGATGAATATTAATCATATTAAAATTGTAAATTCGAAAGGGATGTAATATCTAAGTTTCTTTAAAATCTTGGAACAAAATATTATAACTTTTGGAATGTTCCTGAATGTTTCCCATAAATATCATCCCAGTTTTCACTTATACATAAATAATTTCTTCATAACATGGGGATATGAAAGATAATAAAAAGTGAGATAAAATTATCATTATCGGTAAATAAATTAGATGATTAGGAATAACATGATTATAAGTGTAATAGAATATGATAATAACATTTCAATATCATACCCTAGATATAGAATATCATACAGATGTGTAATGGAATAAATATTGGAAATTCATATGGCATTAATCATAAGGGTGATAAATCATCATAAATAAATCATAATCCAAAATATCATATCTTATAAGTGTGGAACCATTATAAATATAAATAAAACATCATTTGAAAATGTTAACTAACAATACCATCAACATTGTCTATCAGAACACACATGTTTAGAATTAAGGATCACGACGAACCTACTTCCCATTATGGATTAGAACACAATTGTTTCCCATTGTTGATTAGGACAAAACTATTTCCCACTATACACCAATAACAAGATATTGTTTCCCATCATTATCTCATGATTTAAAAGTATTTACCCAAATAATTGATGGAGATATAGGTTCAACCATTCACGTTATGAAATCCCAAATACGTGTTCCACAAGATCATAACCACACATCATATCAAAACCCACAAAATGAAGTGAGTCTCATAAAAATTTAATCATATCATAACCTGTGAAAAATAAATTTCTTTCATAATAATTTCAACCTAGAATGAACCATGAAAAATGATGGTATAAAAATAATTTTTTTATGGAATAACTAGTGGAAGAGAAATAAGTTTCATAAACAACAAGACATATTAAACATATAACAATATGGGAAAGAATGAAAATGATGTCCTTATATCATAAGACATATAAATCAAAAACTATATCAAAGGATTAAATCTTATACAGAGAAGGATTTTAAAAGATAACATGGAACAATTAAAATGAAAAATAACTTTTATATGTAATAACTTTTTATAGAATAAAACATCTTCAAAATCCTTTTAATTGAAACCCATTTTAAAAAAAATAAGAATAAAAAATAATTCTAAAAATTTCATGAGGAAATTATAATTTTCTCTTTGAAAACCCCTTTATAAATCCTAAGAAATTTTTGAATTCGTTTTCATTGAAAATATCATTCAAACATATAAAAAATGAATTGAAAATAATTGAAAAAAATTTTTATAAATAAATTTTTTGAAATCATATTTCTTTTCAAACCACTATAAAATATATTATTTAATGAATATTAGGGAAATAAATTCTTTCAAAATAATATTTTTCCATTTCAATGGAATATTTATGGAAATTATAGTCACACTGATGGGTAAATCCATACATGAAAAACCTTCCATTTTTACCGTAAAAAGTTTAGAAAAGTCCATTTAATAGAAAATGAAAATATTATTTATTTTTAAATAAATTTATTATATAAAAGTTAAAACATGGATTAAAATGTTTTTTTTAAATTATATTAAATTTTTTAAGAAAACATGGTTTTTGGGGAAAATAGGTTTCTTACCGAAGAGAGATAGATAATGTCATATTTTCATTAAACCACAATCTAAATTATCTTAGGTACAAAATATTGGAAAATTAATACCATTAAATTAATATATCATGAATAACCATATTATAAGAAAATTAATGAGAGTTATTGATATTTTAATCATAACATTTCATCAATAGAGGCATAATCAAAAATAATCCTGGTAAATGATGAGATTGGACCAATAAACAGTTACCACATTGGTAACACTGAACCATAATCCCCCGAAAGAATATAATTATATTAATCTAAAAGTATAATGAAATTAATTATAATCATGTTATAAAATTTCAAAGAAAATTATATATAGCTTATAAAAAAATATAGCTTCATAACATGGAATGTATCTCAGAAATGATAATTGAGACAAAATTACCTTACTGATTTGGTAACTATTAAACCATACACACCAAGAAAAATAATAATAAAATGGATATGTTAAAAGAAATAAATGTTAGTATATTAATAAAAGAAAATTTTCATGGTATGTATATGCACCATAAAAAATAAACTTTTTGTTAATAAGGAATAAGTCTCACAGAATTAAATGTGATACTAGAAAACCCTTACCTTAAGTCATGAATTTCTTCATACATGTTCAAACATCATTTATAATTTGTATAGGTTTATTATAAATATAACATAAAACCTTATAATTAAATATAATACCATATTTTATTTGATTAAAACATTATATTACCGTTTTATTAACAATTTTATATTAAAGTTATATTTTATTTAACAACTTAATTATTATTCATATACCTTTTCACATGTTATTCTAGATAATGTAACTTAGATCATTATTTACTTATTTCCACAATATGAATAACTATTTAATATTAATATTTATTTATTATATATATATTTATAATAATTAATAAAATATAGAAATATTAAATGTAATACACCATTCATGGAGATGGTAGGTTGTACGTATGCATAAACGATGTTTCTGTTTTGTTGGTGTAATGAATGAAAAAATAAATGAAATATATGTATATATATATTATAATTAAATTATAATTATTATTACACATATATAATATAATTATATAAATTCCACCCTTAATACATTGCATGTAAACTATGAACGAATCACATCGCTTTGAGGAGGTTGTTGTCCACAGTCCAAAAACGAAGTTATCTTATGTACATAAAATTTCATGCATGATGGTTTGTTTTATAAAATAATTACAGAAGCCTAAGGGCGTCATATATATCATAAATATAATACAAAAATATTACTTACATTATAATTTCCATCCATGAGATATGGTAATGAATAAATGAACAACATCATTTCGTGAGACAATAGTATGCCTTACACAAGATTGATATATTTGTTACCAATTTGATGAAAATGTGTGTAGGTGTAGGATGGAAAATTAGAATTAAAACATATCAGTACATCTAGGATACTATTTATATTATATAATAATTTAATAATAAGAAAAAATTGAGTGAAAAAAAACACATATGAAAAATGTACTTTGAAGAACGTTGCCTCTATTTTTTGTGACACTTTTTGGTTTGCACCAAAGTGATTACATGGTCTTATTTATGCCCATAGTGAGGGTTATATTATCATAGTAGTGTTTATTTAATCTTAAATAATAATTTTTTTGATGATCAAATGTTCTTGAGACCTGTGAATAAGTGAGGGGTGGTGAATTCCCTTTTATAGTGGAGAATGAGTGACATTCTAGTAAACGTAAACAACATAACACTATTAAGAGGACTTTCTTATATAATGAGTCTCCAATAATTTTCTATATTATAGTAATTTGAGGATATTGTCTATATATGTCTATATTATTATGTTTGGACATATTTATATGGTATTTTCCTCTATATGTTAATATATAACCAAGTAATCATTTTGTACATCAATTACTATAATTAATTTTATTTGAATTCACAAATATTATTTGTAAAATGATATATTTACCTTATAATAAATTATAAATTATTATTATTAAAAATATGTAATCCATTTTTCTCAAATTATAATAACAAAATTGGTAGAAAATAAGTTAAAAATAATCCCATAGGTGGGACAAAAAATGTGTTTTTAAAGTTCTAATGATCAAAATATCCAATTTTTTTATACCCAATTTCAAGGTTAAATTTATTCCACTGAAATAAATTGATTTTTATTATATTATTGATATAAATATATTTCAAAAAAATTATAATATAATTATCTATATAAATAAATTATATCAAAAATCAATTTCAATTAAAAGTCATTATTTTTCTGTATATTCCAAAAAAATGTAATTTCCCAGAAAATATAATTAAAGATAAGTAAATTTCTATAATATCTTTAAAAAATGTGGTTTATTTATTTAAATAATAATCATAAAACATAAAATGATTTTATTTAAGATATGTGAAGCATCAAATGGAAGTAACATTACCATTTATAAAAATACATCTTTTAATTCATAAAATTGATTTTATTCTTTTCATAAACCTATAAAATTTATTTGATTAATATCAATAATATTGTTTGAATATATTACACATTGTTTTTGAAAAAACAACATGAAATGTGGTGTTTATTAATTTATTGAGATATAAAAGTTTTTTACTTAGATAAATAGTTTCCATAGAAATGAAATTTATTCATTTTCAAATAGTTATTAATTTCCTTTATATAAAATTCATAATGAAGTGATACATTTTATATAAATGTGGATATTATATTTTCACAATTTATTTAATCTTATTAATAACTACAATTGAAATGGATATGTTCTTACTATAATAATTTTTTAATCAAAATATCAATACTACATTGTACTTTTGTAAAACTAGATCTTTTGTTTAGTCAAATCAATCAAAGGAACTCAGACTTTTGTGTAACACAAGTCAAAAATATTATTTCATATACCAATAAATATCCTATGTTTTCTATGGAGTTAAATATTGACATGGGGTTTCCTACAAGGATAGAATAGCTTAGTTAGTTCATATCACTCAAGCTATATTATGTGTAGTGTGAAATGAAAAATATCGAATAGTTAAAATTATTTTGAAAAATTATTCATAACATCTTGGGGTTTTACATTATACCATACATAAAATTTATTTCTCGTTCAAAATTTGTCAGGGTTACTAATGTATTTTCACTTGATTATTCTTTTCATTGAAACCCACATAATAAAAATAAATACTAAAAAATCTTTTAAAAAGGGGATGTTATAACCATAACGATTATGAAATGAAACTCATAAATAGGTTTCCATATTGGAGAAAATATTATGAGAGTGAAATTATGACATGATATAAAAACATATTTAATTATTAGGAGTGATAAATATTATAGATCACAAGTATGTGAATGAACTATGGAATGTTATGGGCCTCAAAACCATAAATATTTGATGATTTATTAGACCATATATCCAATAGAATCTAATGTATTAGGATTTATAATTTTCAATATTTTTTTCCTAGCATGTATGAATAATTTTAATTCTTAATAGAATATGTATATATACATTCCTGATATTGTTCCACTACTTATGCATAATCCCACCCTTTGGTTGTGCCTTTTCTCGATTTACAATTCATCTCTTACTCCATGAAATGAAGGTGAATTTTTCATTCTGGAAGTACTAACTTATCATTAGGTATAAGGATAATTCATTATACATATCATTATTTATATTCATAGTAAAATTATTTGTCTAATTTTTATAATATACACAAATCCTCATATGGCGAGATAAAACATTAATCTCTAAAACCCTATTCAAATTTTAACATAAACCATTCCTTAAATTTTTCACCTTATAACACATCCAAAATATGAAAATATAAATCATTAGATATAATTTCACCAAATCTTTATAACATTGACCCCCCATATATAAAAAATTATCCCTTTTTTTTCACATTCCAAACAAGAGAATTTACTCATCATATATTCTCTCAAAACATGGTAATAACATGAATTACAATAAATACTTTTTTGGAAAATATGAATGGTTATTCATGTCAAATATTACTGGATATATTCGATAAATCCAGAATTTTTATATTTCATCTATGATAACATTGACCACTTTGTCAACAAATTAATTATTAGTTCCATTCTAATCAGTACTATCTAACTTCTATTATCCCAATCAATCATATATTTATCCAATATGAACATAATTTTGTCAATATCAGGATCACATTAAGGGTTACCAAACCTTAATAAAAATATCACATTTACAATACCTAATTTTTCTAAATCATCAACACCATTCACCATATCCTTCTCAATCCTAAATGAAAAATTATACTGAATGTAATTATATATTTCATAATTCGTATAACATAATCTTTTAATTCAAAAAATATACACATTAAGATGCTAAATTTATTCTTAAATAATTTCCTAGTCATTATCATTTTATTCCTTAATACTCCTTTCATAGAATGTAAAATAAAAATAAAGTATTCCGGTTCCTCAACAATAGTCTATTATGGATTCTTACATTTAATGTAAACAATATTATTATTCCATCTAATAATATTCACATGTTATTTGGGTCCCCTTAACATTTTGATGTATAAAAAATACTTGTTCCACCATCATTATTCTACTTATGATATTTCTAAATAATAAATTTATTTTCATAATTATCAAAAATTCTTCATATTAAAAAATTCAATATTAACCATGTTTCTTCTAGTTCCAGCCATTGACTAAATTCGTGATACATAGTCTGGGAATCATTTACCATAGTGGAAACCCACATAATCAAGAAAAATAACTTCTATTATTTCCAAATTATGGAATATAGAATAATATACGACCCCTATGTCTGATAATTAAAGGCATACCTAGAAACATCCTTAAAAATAATCCCTAGTGTTATAACTAAATATTTCTCATACAATATTCCAATGGAGGACTATACTATTCCTCTGATACCAATTATAATGAAACCGAAATTATATGCATGAATATAACATCAATTTAGATGAATATTCAAAATATTAAAAAGGTAAATTTTATACAACCAAAATAGATTAGATTATTTGGAAACATGGTACAAAATCTTCTGACTTATTGAATTATCTTCAATTTTTACCCCAAAGATCACCCCATTTAGTAATTATACTTAATACTTTTATTCATAACCAAGGGTATAAAAAGAAAATGAAATTTTATCCTAGATGATAAATAAAGATAAATAACAAAAATACTTATGTATGAAATTATAATAACGTGAAGATAACATTAGAATAACATTTTAAAATCATACACTACATATCAATGATCATACACATGTGGCATGGTGTAATTATTAGTTGTTCATAAGCCAAGAATCATAAGTGTGATAAATCATCATAATTCAATCATTAACCATATTCTAATTTCATATAAGTGTGTAAACATCATAAATATAAAAATCCATTTCATGTGTTTAGGATAACTACCATTACCACTAATATAATGGATAAGGATACAACTATTCCCCATAGTGGATCAGGGCGCACCAGTTTCCTTTTATGGGTCGGAATTCACATATTTCCCATAATTGATCAGGGAACACTAGTTTACCAATGTTTATAAATCCCATCAACTTGTTTCCATTATTTTCTCAAGTGATATAAATATTTACATGATGAATTACATGAGTGACACAAGATCATAATTATGCATCAAATCATAACCCATGAAATAAAATAACAATCATAAAAATTTCACCATATCATAACATATTGAAAATAAATATGTTTAAAATTCATTTAATTATAATATTAACCATGAAGTAAGTGGGTTTCATAATAATCTTTTCATGGCATAACCTCAAGAAGTTAAATAGATTTTATAAATGACGTGACATCTTAAATAAAAATCGTCCTTGGAAAGAATGAGAATGGCGTCCTTAGATCATATCCCCATTGAATCGCAGTAAATATAAACATATGTTCTCTTATATAGAAAAGGATTTTGAATGATAAAATGGATAATTTCAAAGGGAATATAAACCATCTTGTAAAACCAAATTTAATGGAGAAAACATCTTCAAAATTCGTTTCTTTGATGGATGCTTTCAAAACATATAAAATAATATATAAAAAAATATAAAACATTTCAAAAGTAAAATATCCTTTCAACTTTATAAACCATGTTGTAAATCCTAAATCTTATTTAAAACATTATTCTTTAAAAATTACCTTGAAAAAATATAAAATAAGCTTTGGAAATCATTTAATTACTTCTTTAAATAATAAATAATTTTTTGAAATAATTTTTATTGAAAAAACACATTAAAAAAACAATTTTAAAAAATATTTTCAATATTTTTTTATATATAAATAACCTTTTAATAATTATAAAATATCATTAAGGACGTGATTGTCATGGTGGCGTGTAAATCTGTACATGTTGAAGATTCTTTTTTTCACCATAAAAAGATTACAAAAGATCCATGATTATGAAATTAAAATAAGATTCTGTTTAAGAAAATTTTTAATTAAAATGGTAAAAAATGGGTAAAAAGTTTTTTTAAAATCATATTAAATAATCATTGGAATCATTTTTAGAAAAAAAAAATTGTTGGAAAATATATTTAGGATCAAAGAGAGAGATAAGGTTATATTTTCATTAAAACACATTATTAGATATATTAAGTATGAATGAGTGGGAAAATAGCACCATTACTTGAATATATATTGAATAAAATAAGTATAACAAATTTCAAGAGATTTATTGAGATATATATTATAATATTTCGTTAAAGGGAGTATAATCATAAACAATACCAGTAAATGGTAAGATTGTATCAAAACAAATGTTACCACTTTGGAAAGACCAAATCTTAATACTCATGAATGAATAAAATTAAATGAAGCATAAAATAACATTAATACAATTTCATTAATTATATAAAATGTGAAATGTTTGTATATAGACACAAAGAAAAATATATTTTTCTTACATGGCATGTATATCAAATGAGGAAAATTGAGACAAAATTACTTTACCAATTTCGTATCTTTTTAACCATAATGCCAATGAAAATTAGGTCATACAATGGATATGTAAATATAAATAAATTAAATTTTAATAATCATATAAGATATTCATGTGGATTATATACACCAAACAAAAAATATTAGCGGTTTATAATGCATAAGTCTCATAGAAATAAAAGTGAGACTAAAAACCCCTTACCTTAAATCTTGACTTTCTTAAAAAAAATTCAAACCTTCTATATAATAATTATATTTTTATAATAAATATACCAAAAAACAAAGTAATTATATATCATACCATATATGATTTTATTATATCACTATTTTACCCATTTATCATCAATTTTATGTTAATGTTACATTTTGACCAATATGTGATTTGTTTTCCGTATCTGTTTTGACTTATTTTTTTATCCTCTTATATATACAATTATTTAATTATTTATATTTTTTTAAAAATTATGTAAATATCATATATATTCATTACATAAATAATTATAATAATATATAAAATATATAAATATCTAATGGAATACATAATCCAAGGAAACAGTAGGTCAAACATACGCATGAACGTTGTTTCCTTTTTATTGGAGTATTGAAAGATAAAAAGTAAATGAAATATATTTATGTATATATATAATATAATTATAGTAAAATTATTATTTTCAATATATCATATACTTATACTAAACCCAACTTTAGTTTTTTCAATGTAATATGAAAATGAATAAAATGCTATGATGTGGTGGTACTCTACAAGTCCACAAATGAAGTTATCATATTTAAAACAAAAATAGAAATCATCAAGGTATTTTTTATGTAATTATTACAGAAGAAAAATTTTGTGATAAATATAACATATATCATACAAATATATTATGTTAACCATAATTATGAATAATTATAGGTGGTAATAAAAATAAAATGACATCATTTTGTGAGGTGAACTTTCACATCACAAATGAAAAGTAAATTCGTTACCCATTTGATTGATGTTTGTGTTGTTATAGAATTAACCCTTAGAATCAAAACAAATCTTTATATTTAGTTTAATTATTTCATTCTATATTCATGTTATATGAATAAACGTATATCTGGATAAAGATATAATATAGAAATTCACATTGAATAATGTTATATATTTGTATAGTAACCCCTTTTTGATTGAAGAAAAGGGCTTTCATGGATGGATTTATGGTCAAAATAAGGATAATTGGATGATAGGAAGAATGTTTGGAGATTAATGGGTAATTAGTTGATATATCCGAAGGGTTTTAGAGGTTTGATGAAGTGAGTTGGGGGAGTTTACTTTTATTGTGGTGGATGAGTGTCATTCTTGTAAACATAAAATGATTAACACGATTGAGATGCCTTCCTTACATAATGTTCCACCAATAATTATATATTTTATATAAAATTGAATACATTTTATATAAATGATCATGTAAGGTATTTTTTATAAGTTTTACGATGCTTTTAACATTATGTTAATGTTTAACCACCAAGAATACTCATTTTCCATAAATAAATATAATTAATTATTATTACATTCACTAATATCAATTTTAATAAACTAATTTAAAATTATTCATAATGATATAAAATTCTTATTCCAAATATAGAGCCAATTTCATAAAATTATAATCACAAATGTTATAGATATTTATTTAAAAATAATCCCACACTATGGATTAAATAATGACTTTTTACGGTGAATGTGTTGAAAGGATTGAATTGTTTTTATATCAAATTTCAATGACCTAAACTGTATTAAAAGATGTAAAATTGATGTGAATATACTTTAAAATAATTTTTAAATAATTTTTAACTATACAAATAAATTATATGAAAAAGTTATTTCAATTAAAATTCAATGCTTTTCACTATTCATTAAAATTGACACATCTTAGGAAAATACAAAATATTCACACAAAGTATATTGTGAAATTTATATATATAAAATGAAGTTTATTTATTCATATATATATATTATATTAGTTTCAAATAATTATAGAAATAAAAGGTTCTTCATTAAACATATATAAAATTACATTTTTGAAAAATAACGATTTTAAACCTAAAATTGGATTTATTCTTGTCTTATATCAATAATATCAATTGAATTAGAATAAAAAACATCATAGAATATAAAATTTAAAAATTTAACTGAAAATATTCATCAAATGTGGTTTTACTAATTTATTGAGATGTCATGATGTTTTTACATAAATAGATAGTTTTCATAGAGAAGGAATTGTTTTATTTTCAAGGTGTTCTTAATTTAATTTATAAATAATTGATAATGAATGGATTCATTTTATATACATGTGTAAAAAATATTTTTTATAAATTAGTTATCTTATTAATAAATTCCTACCTATTATCTAGGTGGTTAATATAATAATATTCAAATAAAAATATTAATACTACATTATAGATTTCTAAAACTATGCCTTTCATGTAGAATAAGTTATCAAAGGAACTCAAAATTGAGTGTAAAATAATCCAAACACATTGTTGTGTGTACCAAATCTATTTTAAGTGTTTCATGTAGTGCATTCTAGACATGGTTTTGTGTAAAAATAAATAATTACTTGGTTGTTTCATATAACATAAGCTATATTTAGTGTTTTGGGAAATGAAAACTGTTGAATAGTATATATTAATTCAAAAGAATGTTTCACGAAATATCGGTGTTCTACATCCAACCATAAATTTTGATTGTTCCTCGACACTATCATGGACTTCCATTAAGGACAATTAATTTGGATCATTATAATGATTCTACTTGATTTTCCTCAAAATAATAGACTCAACGGATAAAAATCGGAGGGTAATCTGTCCCTTTCCTTCCAGAACTTCTATATGAATCTCAGAAAATAGGGACATCATCTTTAACTCATAACTGGACTCTTGAAGTACCTGAGTCTCTTTTTTCCTAATAATACTATCTTCAACATTTTTTACCTTCCTCTTTGTGTAAGAGAACACAAAATCAAATTATTTCATTAACCCAACCCACCTTTGCTATTTGAGGCATAAATTAGACTTGGAGAAGATGTTCAATGTGATTTTTGGATAGTTAAATATGGAAATACCTTCACAAAAAATTATCACATCCAAAAATTTAATTTTTAAACCACCATGGTCAATTCCATGACATGTGTATGATAAGTTAGTTCATGGGGCCTCGATTTTATTGACCCGAATGAAACAACCCTACCATCCTGAATCAATAAACCCCCAAGGGAAAAAGAAGAAACATAAAAAAATCCATGTATACCCCCGAGTAAGATTAGAATGGTTCAAGACCTGTGTAGTAGTGAACTGATTATTTAATTCATGGAAATTATTATGACATGCTATAGATGACTTGATCTTGACAGCCTTCTTGGTCAAACTTGTGAGTGGTGCTTCTAAGAGTGAGAAGTACTTAGTGAACAATATATAGAAGCCTACTAAAATAAGAAATCATCTAATTTCAATGGTGTTCTTAGGATTCACCCATAATACAAGAACAAGACAATTATATAGTTCTACTAATACACCACCCTTATAGATTACATGACACATGATATATAGCCTATCCATCCATAAAATACACTAGGATTGATTATTATATAGTGGATTATATCTGAGTTCACTCAATATGATTTCAAAATTGTTGGCATGATCATCATTATTCTAGGAGTAATCCATGGTGAAATCTATAAAAACATCTAAACATTTCCTAGGTATGGGTGGATGATTCAATTCATCAGTTCCATAAACAATACATGGTCATCTATCTATGTGAATGTAATCACAACGAACTCATAAAAACCATATATACTTCTGATTGTAGTTCATGGGATATCATAAGGTCTCACAGAAAAGTGATGGTAACCTTAACTCAAGTCTATATTTTAGAAAATATAGGCACCAATTAATTTGAAAATGTCATCGGTATGATGAAGAAGATATTGGTTTATAACATTCATCTGATTCAACTTCTGGTAATTGATACAAAAAAGAAGTGATCAAAAAACCTTCTTGTAAGACAGGACTCAAGCACCCCATGGTGATGTACTATGGAAGATAATGCATTTTCCCTCAAATTCTTCCAAAATAAGTCTTCATCTACTAAATCTCTGCTAGAACCAAATTTTAAAGAGGTATATATTGTAAGACCCAATATTTTTGGAGAAATAATTTGTTTTTATGTATTATGTTATATGCATCACTAATGGAATCTTTCACTACACACAACATTGTATTTTCTTGTGTTACACACAAGAGCAACCTTTCTCGATGGCTTGCGTTATACACATAATACCGAGTTTCCCAAATTAATGATATGTTATAAAAATATTATATAAACCCGCCATTGTGAATTTTAATACCCAGTTATTGAAATTTAATTAATTTAATCATTCAAAATGGACTTCATTTTTGGATTCGAAATATCAAAATCAGTCTAGCGTGAATTTTTGGTATTTTCTGAAAAAATTCAATTTTTGATGAATAGTTAAAACACTGAGTTATTGGTTAAAAAAGGAATTTTTATTTAAATAATCAGTTCTTTTATTTACATATATTTTATGTCAAAATAGATACATAATACCTATATAAATTCAATGTAATTCATTTGAGTATTTTTATAATAATATAGATACATTCAATTTTTATTAAACTTTTTAAAGTCTTTTACCCACCTCCTAGGAGCATTTTCAGTTGTACATAATACTTAATTTTACAGCTTCTATGTGTTGAATATTGAAAATTATAGAGCCACAGTTAATTTCAAGGAGTAAAATGTGGTTCAATAAGATAAAAATAATTTTTGGTGAATAGTAACTTTTAAATTTTATTTAACACGGTTAAAAGTAAATAGGGTAATTAAGTGTAAAAATGATATTATTATTACCCTTACACAGGTCCTAATTCTATTGGAAAAGTTTAATTTGAACAAAAACATCATTAGGAATAAAATATTACCCTTTAGGTCCATTTGGATTAAATTAGGACACCTATTATTATTGGAAGAAGAGTTAAAAGAGTCAAAATCAAAGTTAAATATCTAAAATATTTTTAATATATGGCTTGAAATAAGATAAATTTGACTCTAAATATTCATTAGAAATCTAAAAATATTTCCTACATAATGGAATTTTATTTAATATTTTTATACATTGCATTATTTAATTTATTAATGACACAATGATTATGTATTAATTACCATATTATTGAAATATTAACATAATTGATATTATAAATACCCAAATAAATTTAATTTGAGTATTTTTATAAATTAAACTAATTTTATAGGTTAATATGACATGTTAGTATTGACATAGTTAAATATTTTAGAACTAATCATGCTGTTATGAGTTTCACAAAAATCAATTACAAAATAGTGTCAAAATTGACATAATATAGTTTTTAAAACAAATATTATATTATTAATTGTTATTTTATTCCTAAAAAATCTAAGGTTCCCCCAAATGACTTAGATAAGGTTATATATATTAATAATTATCCACTTGGGGTTCGTTTGGATTGTTATAGTATTTTTATTAACCATATAGTGTAAGAAAACAAGAAGACATGGTAAAAGTTAAATTGTTTAAATTAGAGTTAAATCTAAATGATAAGGTTAAAATATTAACCTAAACTTGTCTAAAACCTATTTGTTGAGATTATTTAGACCCATACCCACTTTATCTTCGAAATAAATCATTTTTGAGATATTATAAATCGAATATGAATTTATTTGAAAATAATATTTTATGTTTTTCCAAAGGTGCCTCTTCCTCTATTATAAAAGGGAACCTCCTCCCTCTTCTCTTCACACAATTTTGAGCCTTAAAGCTCGGAAAAAACCTCCCCATTCTCCTTATCATCTTACCTAGATACAATATAGAGATGTTGGTATCCTCAAAAGACCAACTCTAGTTCCATAAGTGGAAGCTTAAAAGAGGTGCGTCAAAGAAGAGGCAGTCTCTTCTACCGATTCTTTCAAGTTTTCTTTTTTCATCAACTTCTTCTTCTTTAGTTGATTAATTATAAAGTAATATCATTAGTATCGCTAATATACTTATATGTTATTATAAATATGAAACAACCCCATTTCACCTTATATCCATCCTACAAAAAACAAAATCACCACACGTGCGTACGTACGGAATACCGTCTCCACGCTGTAGTGTAATGTATTTTTCCAACACCACCTTACCTGGATGGGTATAGTGGTGTAAAGAATAAATATATATATTTATTATAACATAATACTTATTCTAATATATTATATCATCCACTCCAATTCAATTTAATAATTATGAGAATGATATCACCGCTCGTGCGTACGTACGGCCTGTCGTCTCCACGATGTGATGCCACTCATTCTACATGGTCTTCATTGAATAATGATTATATAAATGAATTGAATGAATGAATTTGATATATATTATAATAATAAAATTATATAAATGATGTACCTATATCCTAAAAAAATGATAAGAATTTATTCGACAAAACACACATAAGAACAGAAAGCAATGAACACCTGAATAACAAGTAGCAATGAAATATTATTAATAAGAATATAAGAATATGACCATATATGATATCATAACATTGAATATGATTCTATAATAAGTCAATTACATTATTCAAATCATTATACAGGAGTTTTGGATACGTTCGAAGCATATCAGACCTAATGTAAGGGAAAATCTTGCAATCTAATTTTTATCTGAGATTATTTAAACTTTAGAATTTACTGTGGAATATTGATCATCAACATCCATGTTTCTTCAATATGTAATATTATTTCTATCCTCATATAGTTTTTTAAATCCAATTTTACCCATTGGTGAGTTTTTAGTAAAATATATTAAAGGAATCTTTTGTCGTTTTTAGTACGAGGTAATTTTTTACTTTTGCGGCCAAAGTAAGAGAAGAATGTTTTTTAACTTATACAGAATGAATGGCTGTTTATGATTTCATTGAACAATATTTCCATGAAGCTTCCTTTAAATTTGTTCATGTTTATTTTTAATTAACTTATTTTATTTAAAATTTTATGACATGTTAAGAATGGAAAAATGTTTTTGAAGCAGAAAGAATATTTTCCTCATGAATAAAGTTTAAGCGGTTTTTCAAAATTATTTTCCATCTATGATAATATAGGGTTCTGTTTCTATCCTGATTTTTACATTTATTTGATTATGCTATGATGTAATTATTTTATGATGTCCTTTTATCTTATATGGATTATATTATGATGGCATGATTCTTAAAAAATCCCATTTTTATTACATGGGTTATTCTATGATGTATGACTTATTTTCATGTAGAAAACATAAGAATGGTATCATTATGAGATTTGTGGGACCTGTATCTCCCTCCAATTCATTGGGTAAAGATTTATATCTCATGAGATAGACCTAGCTGGAACGACAGGTTAATCCGGCTTAGTGATACAGGACTGAAATGAGGAGTGAACTCAGTTCAGAAATGGACATTGTCCACTAGGATAGTCTTAGAAATGAGTCTTGACCACTATGAAATGATTATCTATGATTATGTGTGTATTCCACAAAGATTCATGTTTTATGTTATTATTATTGGGATTACATTTCACTACCATGATTTATCCCATTTTATGATATTATGATATCTTTTGTAGGTTAATATTTTCAAAATGTTATGTTCTTATGAATATGATATGATTGATATTTCCTTTGTTTACCCTTACATAGAATTTGAGCTCACCCTTATGTATGTTTTCTTTTCCCCAGGTCAGGAAGAAGGGTATTAAGTAAGATATTCCAAAAAGGACTATAGATATGATAAAATAAAATGGAGACAATTTAGATGATTTATGAACCAGTTGTTTATGTTTCACAAATTCTAAAAACACTATACCAATACGGTCTTTTCATGGTTATGTTATATGTTGTAATAAGTGTGCTTCAATTTTGAAGCAATAACAATGTATGTAATGTATGGGTCGTTATCTTTTGTATCAAAGGAAAGGTATAGTCAAGCTTTGGATACTTTGATGTGAAACCTTTGTAAGAACCCTAAGGATATGTCTAAGCATAGAACACAATCTTAGTGTTTTAGAAAATTCCATGAGTAACCTATGATTAGGCCTAAAGTGTGAAATTTTATTACGGATTTTGTTTTTTTCCTGTTATAATTAGTGTTGATCACAGTATTCTTATTGGTTTTAGTCAATGGTTGGAACCCGAAGGAACCGTGCTAATGTGGAATGAGATGGGAAATGCAATGATTATCACCTTGAGAAACCAAGCGTTATGGGAGCTGGAATGAAAAATATTGTATCCATGCTCACACAACATTCTCAAGCTATGAATCATGCATGACTTACAAAACAACAAAGGAAGGAGAAACATTCTGTTGAATCCTTCATGATGCAGCGTCCACCCTCATTTAGTGGGTCTACTGATCCATTAGTGGAAGAACAATGGATCAATACCCCTGAAAAGATATTTTTAGTTCTACAATGTTCTAAACATGATAAAGTAATCTTATCAGTATATCGTTTGGAAGGTGAAGATGATCTATGGTGGAATCTTATCAAGAATTCCAGGCCCCAAGATGAAATTGAATCCATGTAATTGGATATGTTCAAGAACTTGTTTTTCAATAATTACTTCCATCGTATTCTTCAAACAAAGATAGAGAAGGAGTTTCTTGAACTAATGCAAAAGTATGATGAATCTTTTGGTGCCTATGAAGACAATTTTACAAGACTTGCAAGTTACGATTTCAGAATTATTATCCAGCCTAAGAGTAAGATCGATCGATTTTTTTGAGGCTTAAAAACAAGTCTTTTAAGGGAATTAGCAATAAGGGACTTAAATATCTATGAGAAATTGTTCGATGTGCTCTCAAGGTTGAGATGGAGATTGGAGTAACCCATCAGTCATATGGGTTTGATAAAAAGAGGAAAATATAATTCAAATGGAAATATAAATACCACTCTGAAATGAACATGTGTTTTCCCTAATGCTCAATGTGTGGAATGAAATATTGAGGGAATTTTCTTAAAGGGAAAAGTAAATGTAAAAAATGTGGAAAAGAAGGTAATCGGGCTTTTGAATGTCGCAATGATGGGAAAAAGATGTCTAGTGATGAAAACAAAGAAAAGGCTACATAGAATTCACCTCCTACACTTCAATGTTACAAGTGCAAGGAAATAGGGAATTATGCTAATCAATTCCCTAATCCAATGGTTTTTTATCATGATCGATGTCAAAAAACACCTAAGGCCAAAGAAAAAGGAAAACCACTTGAGATTTCTGTCAGAGATGTGGAGTACGATAACGAAGTGGTGAAAGGTACACTTTCCATCCACTCTAATGTAAAAAATGTTTTATTTGATTTTGGATCCTACCACTCTTTTATTTCTGAATAATATTCTAAGGGTATCATTGTATTACCTCAACAATTAGATGTTGAGTTAGCTGTGACCACCCCTAATGGCACAACAGTCGCATCAAAAGTTTACAGTTGTTCTCGGATTGAGGTTTGTGGGAAAGAGCTTCCTAAAAATCTTGTGATCCATCCTATAGTGGAATTTTATTTGATACATTGAATGGATTGGATTTCTTTATATGGATCTCACATCAATTACCAATTAATAGAAGTTACATTTCATATTCCTGATCAATCAACAATCATTTATCGATGCGAGGATGTATATAACCTTCTAGTGGAAATCTCTTCAATCTTATGGGTCTTGATCCCAATAAATAAAGGTTATTTTACTCAAATGGTTGGAGTGAAAATCATGATTACAAATATGCCCATTTTACGGGAGTTTGATGATGACTTTCTAGAGGAATTTCTAGGTCTTCCACCAAATCATGAAGTTGAGTTTTCAATAGAAATCATACCGGGTGCTATACCCATTTCATAGACACCTTATAGAATGGCCCCGATTGAGTTGCATGAATTGAAGAAGAAACTCCAAGAGAATCTTGATAAGGGATCCAAACGTTGTAGTCCATCACCTTGGGGAGCACCTGTTTTATTTGTTAAGAATAAATATGGATCAATGAGACTCTGAATTGATTATTGAGAACTTAACAAGGCCACTATCAAGAAACAATATCATCTCCCATGCATTGATGACTTATTTGACCAACTACGCGGAGCTCAATACGTTTCCAAGATTGATCTTCATTTAGAGTATCATCAATTAAGGGTCAAAAGGGAGGATTTACCAAAGATGACTTTTCGTACAAGGTATGGACACTATGAATTTATAGTGATTCCATTTGGTCTTACTAATGCCCCTACTATTTTCATGTATCTAATGAATAGAGTCTTTAGAGACTATCTTGATCATTTTGTGGTAGTCTTTATAGATGATATTCTTGTTATTCATATTGAATGGAAGAACATGAATATCACTTGAGAATAATATTAAAGACCCTAAAAAATGAGAAGCTCTATGCCAAAATATTCAAGTGTGACTTTTGGCTTCAAAACAATTCACTTTTGGGTCTCATAATCTCAAAATTGGGGATATCTGTGGATCCAGCAAAAACAGAGGTTATCGAACGATGGTCAAGACCAACAACAGTAACTAAGATCTGATGTTTTCTTGGTTTGGCTGGATATTATCGATGTTTTGTGAATTATTTTTCATGATTATCTAATCCACTAACCAGTATGACTCGAAAAGGAGTTATGTTCATTTGGACGGAGGAGTGTGAAGAGAATTTCAAGGAGTTAAAAAGAAGATTATCCATTACACCTGTGCTCACACTGCCTCGTAGTAGAGAAAGGTTTGTGATCTATAGTCATTCATCCAAGAAGGGATTGGGGTGTGTATTAATTAAAAACGATATGGTGATAGATTATGTCTCATGACAATTGAAAAATATGAGAAAATTTACCCAACTCATGATTTGGAGTTAGAAACAGTAATCATTTCATTAAATATTTGGAGGCATTATCCTTATAGTGAATGGTGTGATATTTATACTGAACATAAAAGATTGAAGCATATTTTCACACAAAAGGAACTGAATATGATCCAAAGAAGATTGTCGGAGATGATTAAGGATTATGACTGCTCAATTCATTACCTCCCTGGGAAAGAAAAAAAGGTGGAATACGCATTAAGTCGACAAGACCATGCTAGCGTATCCATGATGATGATCATAAAAGATTCAATATTTATGGATATACAAAGGATGGATCTTGGAATTATAATGGAAAGGGAAAATCCTATCTTTCTCAAATGAATGTTCAACCGCCTATACAAGTAAAGATTAAAGAGGCCCATAAAAGAAGATGTAGAGTTACAAAAGTAGGTGAGAAATGTTCCTGAATTCGATATTGAATGTTATGCAATAATAAGGTTCACGAATTGTGTTTGTGCTCCTCCCATCCCAGAATTAAAGAAGTAAATATTGGATGAAGATCATATTTCATCATTCTCTATTCTCTCTGGAAGCACAAAGATGTATAGGGACCTGAAGAATTACTTCTGGTGGGATGGCATGAAAAGAGATGTTGCTGAATATGTCTCTCGATGCTTGGTTTGTCAACAAGTTAAAAATGGGAGACAGAAGTCTAAGGGTATGTTACAACCATTACCCATACCAGAATGAAAATGGAAAAACATCACTGTGGACATTGTCACTTGACATCCTAAAACATCCAAAGGAAACAATGTTATCTGGGTTATAGCTGATCGTCTTACGAAGTCGACACACTTCATTACTACTAGAGAAGATTTTTCTCTTGATCAGCTTGCCATCATATATGTAAAGTAAGTGTTAAGATTACATGAAGTACCACTTTCCATTATATCTGATCAGAATCCGTGTTTTACCTCACTGTTTTGGAGAAGTCTTCAGCATACTCTAGATACAGAGTTGAGTTTCAACACTACATATCATCCTTAGACAGATGGTCAGTCTGAGAGGACAATTCAAACTCGATAAGACATGTTGAGAGATTTCTCTATGGATTTCAAATGTGGTTGGGATCAACACCAGCCTTTGGTGGAATTTTCTTATAATAATAACTTTGACTCATGTAATTAGATGGCTCCTTATGAATATCTCTATGGAAAGAAATACATAACTCCAACATGCTGGGATGAAGTTGGGGAAAGAAAGCTATTGGGACTTGATCTTTTTAATGAGATGGAAGAAAAGTTCAGATATTTTCAACAACACATAGTAGCAGATCAGAGTTGACAAAAAAATTATGTCGAGAACCGAAGAAAAGACCTAGAGTTTGAAGTGGGTGATAATGTGTTCCTGCAAATATCTCCCTGGAAGAGAGTAATGATATTTGGAAAGAAGGGAAAGTTGAGCCCTAGGTATATTGGTTCTTTTGAAATACTAGATCAGGTTGGGAAGGTAACTTACTGATTGGCGCTTCCACTGAATCTCTCTAAAGGTTATGATGTGTTCCATTTATCTCTCCTAAGAAAGTACATACCTGATCCATCACATGTACTCAGCTCAGAAGTTTTACCGCTGGAGAAATATATTTCTTATGAAGAACAGCAGATATAAATTCTGGATCGTGGCGAAAAATTCCTACGGAACTAGACCACTCACTTGGTTAATGTTTTATGGAGGAACCACCAATTAGATGAAGATACATGGGAACTTGAGTATATTATAAGGGACATGTATCCTCATCTGTTTGTGACAAAGTGACGAATTTCAAGGAGGAAATTCATTTTAAGGGGGGTATAATGTAACACCCGAGATATTATGAGAAAGTTTTATTATGTATTATGTTATATTCATCACCAATGGAATCTTTCACTACACACAACACTGTCTTGGCTTGTGTTACACACAAGGGAAACCCTTCTTGATAGCTTGCATTGTACGCAATACTGAGTTTCACTAAACAATGATATGTTATTAAAATATTATATAAACAAGACGTTATGAATAGTAATATCCATGTTTTGAAATTTTATAGATTTTATCTTTCAAAATGGACATCATTTTTGGATTCCCAATATGGAAATTAGCCTAGGGTGAATTTTTGGTATTTTTATGAAAACATTGAATATTTGATGAATAGTTAAAACACTGAGTTATCGGTTAAAAACCATCTTTTTATTTAAATATTCTGTTATTTGATTTACATTTATTTTATTTCAAAATAGATATATAATATTTATATAAAATCAATGTAATTCATTGGAGTAATTTTATAATAATATAGATACATAAAAATTTTATTGAACTTTTTACCATGTTTTATCCACCTCCTAGGAGCATTTGCAATTGTACAAAAAAATTAATTTTACAGCTTCTATGAGTTGAATTTCTAAAATCCGAGAGACAGGGTTAATATCAAGGAGTTAAATGTGTTTAAATAAGATAAAAATAATTTTTGGTGAATAGTAACGTTTTACTTTAATTTACCACGGTTAAAAGTAAATAGTGTAATTAAGGGTAAAAATGATATTATTATTACCCTATCACATGTCCTAATATTACTGAATAAGTGTAATTTGAACAAAAACAACCTTAGGAATAAAATATTACCCTATAGGTCCACTTGGATTAGATTAGACACTTATTATTATTTAAAGAAGAGTTAAAAGAGTTAAAATCAATGTTTATTAACTAAAACATTTTTAATATAGGGTTATACATAAGATAAATTCGACTATAAATATTGATTATAAATATAAAAATATTTCATACATATTGGTATTTTATTTATAATTTTTAGACATTAAATAATTTAATTTATTTATGACACAATGGTGATGCTGTAATTACCTTATTAATGAAATATTAATATATTTAATATTATAAATACCCAAATAAATGTAATTTGAGACTTTATATGAACTAAACTAATTTTATAGGTTAATATGAAATGTTAGTATTGATTTAATTGAAATTTTTTGAAATAATCATGCTGTTATGATTTTCAGAAAAATCAATCACCAAATAGTGACAAATTTGACATAAAATAGTTTTTAAAACAAGTATTATATTATTAATTATCATTTTATTTCTAAAAATCTATGGTTTGACCAAATGACATAGATATGGTTATATATATTAATAATTAAACACTTTGGGTTCGTTTGTCTAGTTATAGTATGTTTATTAAGAATATAGTGTAAGAAAACAAGAAGACAAAGTAAAAGATAAATTATTTAACATAGAGTTAAATATAAATGATAAGGATAAAATAGTAACCTAAACATGTCTAAACCCTATTGGATGAGTGGATTTCGACCCATCCCCAAATTTTCATCTAAATTAATCAATTTTCAGCTATTATAAAGTGAATATGACTTTATTATAAAATAATATTTTAAGTTTGTCCTAAAGTGCCCCTCTCCTCCCTTATAAATGGGCAACTCATCCCTCTCATCTTCACACATTTTTGAGACATCATGCTCAGAAAAACCCTACCAATTTCCCTTCTCAACTTCCCCAAAAACATAATTGTGGTTCTGGTTTCCTCAAAAGACCAACTCTAGTGCCTTAAGAGGAAGCTTAAAAGAGGTGTGTCGAAGAAGAGATAATCTTTTCTACCGATTCATTCTTGTTTTCTTTCTTCTTCAACTTCTTCTTCTTCTTTAGTTATTTCATGATAAAGTAATAACATCAGTATCACTAATATATTAATATGTTTTTATAAATATTAAACCACTCCATTTCACCTTCTATCCATCCTATGAAAAACAAAATCACCGCGCGTGTGTACGTACGGAATACCGTCTCCACGCAGTGGTGTAATGTGTTTTTACAACACCACCTTATGTGGATGGGTATAATGGTGTAAAGAATAACTCTATATACTTATTATAACATCATACTGATTCTAAGATATTATATCATCCACTCAAATTCAATTTAATAATTATGGGAACGATATCATCGCTCATGCAAACGTAAGGCCAACCGTCTCCACGAAGTGGTGCGACTCGTTCTACATAATCTTCATTGAATAATAATTATATAAATTAATTGAATGAATAAATATGATATATATTATACTAATACCATTCTTTAAATGATGTATCTATAAACTAAAAAATTAATAAGAATTTATTCGACAAAACACGCATAAGAACATAAAGCAATAAACACCCTAATAACTAGTAGCAATGATATATTACTTATATGATGATAAGTATATGACCATATATCATATCATAACAATTAATATGACTAAATAATAATTCAATGACTTTATTTAAATCATTATACAATAGTTTTGGATATGTACAAAGCATATCAGACTTAAGGTAAGGGAAAATCTCACAATCTCATTTTTATCAGAGATTGTTTATACTATAGAATTTATTGTGGATTATTTATCATCCACATCCTTGTTTCCTCACTATGTAATATTATTTCTATCCTCCTTCAATTGTTTAATTCCAATTTTACCCATTGGTGAGTTTTTAGTTAATGATATGAAAGGAATCTTTTGTCGTTTTTAGTACGAGGTAGTTTTTGACTTTTCCGGCCAAAGTACGAAAAGAATGTTTTTTAACTTAATAGGAATGAATGGATTTTTATGATTTCATAGAACATTATTTCCATGAAGCTTCATTTAAAATTATTCAAGATTATTTTTAATTAAATTCTTTTAGTTTATAATTGTATGACATGTTTAGAAATGACAAATGTTTTTGGAGTAGAAAGATTATTTTCCTCAAGAATGGAGTTCAAGTGTTTTATCAAAATTATTTTCCATATAATATAATATAGGGTTATTTTTCTATACCTATTTTTACATTGATTTGATTATGTTATTATGGGATTATTTTATGATGTCCTTCTATCTTATATGGATTATGATATGATGGCATGATGCTTAAGAATCCCATTTTTATTACATGGGTTATGCTATGATATATGATTTATGATCTTGTGGAACACATAAGAATGGTATCATTATGAGATTTATGGGACCTATATCTCCATCCAATGCAATGGGTAATGATTTATATCTCATGAGATAGACCTGTCTGGAATGACAGGTTAATTCGGTTCAGTGATACATGACTGAAATGAGGAGTGAACTCAGTTCAGAAATGGACATTGTCTGCTAGGATAGTCTTTGCAATGAGTCTTGACTACTAAGAAATGATTTTCTATAATTATGTGTGTAAGCCACAAACATTCATGTTTTTTGTTATGATTCTTGGGATTACATTTCACTACCATGATTTATCCTATGTTGTGATATTATGATCTCTTTTGCAGGTTAATATTCTCAAATTTTTATGTTCTTATGAATATGATATGATTGATATTTACATTGTTTACCCTTACTGTGCATTTGAGCTCACGCTTTTGTATGTTTTCTTTTCCCTAGGTAAAAAATAAGGGTATTAAATAAGATATACAAAAAAGGACTCTAGATATGACAAAATAAAAGGGAGACATTGTATATTTTTTATGAACCAGTTGTTTATGTTTCCCAGTTTCTAAAGACAATATACCTATACGGTCCTTCCATAGTTTTGTTATATGTTTTAATAAGTGTGCTTATATTTTGAAGTAATAACAATGTATGTAATGTATGGGTCGTTATATATATAATAACTCTTCTCCATGAGTTGGATGAATGATGAACTCAATCTATCTCTTCTGGGGTAACCCAGTCGTTTCTTCTATGAACCAATCCTTGAACCAATACATAACAAGATAAAAGAAAAGCTTCTCTGCTCCAACATAATCAGGCACATGAATAGACCATTGGTCTAAAATCTCACCCAAACACTAAAAAAATGGCCATGAACATCCAACCTGAACATCCCACTCCCCCCAGTGTATAGGCATGTGACTGTTAATGGATCTACATGATACCCTTATGTGACAAAAATGATATAGGGATTGTACAATACCAACCATTACATACCTAGTTTTTCTTCAAATAAGGAAATATTAGGCACAAAAAAATCACAATGGAAAGAAAATCCACCAACTGTGAGAGCATGTTTCCTTTATTATTGGATACTCTTTTCTCATACCCCCAATGTTGTGTCGATTTACAAAATCCCTCAATGAATTCCTCTAAATGACACAAAATATTTGCAAAATGGGAATATAAAATGTAATGTAAGGACATTGTATTAAATAAACCCCTAATAATAGGGGAATTTATAATAATCATATCTCAAAAAGATGATGGTCCCAACTCACCATGAAAAACGACAAGATGAAGTATATAAAGATAAATTTCCACTCTACCTTAGGCCTTGATATTAGTTCTCAGTGTTGTATTACCCTACTGAATGGAATTATCTTAAATGAAAGATTAACATCCCACACCTCGACAAGCATGAACATTGGAACTCAAAATACCTTACTGGTACTACGTAACTAACAACCTACCAGTTCTCTTCACTATAATTAACCATTCACCATTATCAACTGGATATGGGTTTCTGAAAACCATATATAGTTTCCCCATCCGTTCAGGTTACCGAATCTCCACTAGTATTATTGAACACTTCCATTTTTTTTGTGGCCTCCCATTACACACTATTTGAATATGAATGAGCTATTACCATTAGATAAGATTCAACATCCCTATCATCTTTTCCTACCACTACATAAGTGGAAACACTAATTATGGGACATCATAGTCTCAAATTTCATGCAACCTAATATCACAACTAGTTTTGTCATCATACCAACAAGATAATCATTAAAGTTCCCCTATAAAATTAGAGACTTATCCACCACCATAAACAAACACTCAAAGAAGAAGATATTCGTCTGATACATGATGTCAGGTATCAGCCCATCCTCAATGTTCCTAGTAACAATTGCCTCATATCCTACATGTTTTGGATAAAAATTCTGAAGATCCATGAGACATAAATTATAATAATTCATTACTATATTCCCTTGAGTCAAGAGCATAAACTCACCACCTTTATATTCTTCAAAATATCATTGTAAAAATGCTCCATTAATTTACACAATAATTCCTTCTATTCCATAACCTTGTTTTTCTCATGTCTGGACCATATCTCCAAACAACGCTTCACAGAACCCCATTTCCTAAAGGTATACAAATTAACCCTCATCTTAGGTCGTGTCTCTAAATGGTGTAGAATTGTATGGGAATACTCGTTCTATAACTCTGAGTCCTCAAGCCCACCCTATCCATCAAATGTTATAGGGTTCTTTAGTTGGAACTCCATAGTCAAATCAAACAAACTTTTTGTATCGAACCCTAGATCTCACTAAAAAATTTGAATAAAATGATTTATGTTCTCACTGAACTGGTCCTCATCTATATTATTCGGAACCAATAGAATTTCCTTCTCTTACTCTTGAATAGAGTTATTAGTGATATCCCATTTTTACCAAACTGGTAAAAAGTAACATGGTGGAATCCCTCTAGAATTTGATAAGCACATCTCAAAACACATAGCATAATTGTTCTAGAACATTTTAACAAAATAGGTCTCAATAAAATCCCAAATAAACACTTTCCCAATACTATTAGACAGTATAAAACCCTAACCCACACCAAATACAATCCATTTCGACATGTTCTATATCAAAGAATGGTGTAAAACATCTCACATTCTTTCACATTACATTAATAATATTTCTTCCATTTTCAAATCCACATTTACATTATTTTCAAAAATATCACATTTAATTATTCATGTTTTCCATAAATATTTCAATAATGATAGGTTGAAATTTCCAAATTTCGATGACACGCATGATGCATTGAAGAAATACACAAATGTGGCTAAATAATTCATGAATATATGAACCTGTTTCATTAAGAGTCACAAAAAATATCAAAATCCGATAAATAACACGTAATGTGATTTACTCTTGGTGAAATAACATCCTACTATATCAAAAACATTATAAACATGAATCCAATCATTAAAACTTGGTTGTTCCCCCCATATATGGGTTAATTACTCTCAACAATGAGATAATTTAAAAAAAAATAAAGCATCATAATCAGAATTTTAATAACATAAATAACAAAAACTAATCTGATAACACTTTGAAATGTCACCAGCCTAGTGGACACTATATCTGGTTCCCTATTCTAGGTTTCCATGTGACCTCAAGTGATCCATCCCATATGAAAGAGGATGCCAACATTCTATCAGGGATTAATGAATATCATGGGGTGATATACCTTGTTTATCAATGTAATACATAAAAGATAATGTATGAAATATATGATCAACAAAACAAATATCTGACATTACATATCGATTAACCAAAACCAGGTGTAACCCAAAATATAATAGTAAATATTCCATGTCATTTTATAGAGTGAAAAATATAATATAATATATATAAAATAGAGATTCTATAAAATGGGTTCTGCCAAATTGTATGGATCCCTCATCAATGCACTTCCTAGCCTATGTAAACCCTCAATCATAGGTCCCTTTCCCTTTTCCTATCTTATAACTAGGAAAAATTCTTTGTTACCCAATGGTTGTAGAAGTAGGGATGAGTAATTCTCAGAAGGCCACCATCAATTATTTATAAAAAATATCATTTATAATAGAGATCATAGAGAAGTGTGGGTATATTTAAATCATTAATGTAACCTTGTTTCCACAGTTATCATTCCTTAGATTGGTTACATTACATCTCCCTTTTCCCCTATTTTACCAGTATTTTCCAAACCAGCTTCGACAAATGTTGGTAGATAAACCATATTCCAATGAAGAATTCAAGATTCAATTTAATAACTATCCTAACCATAATATGGATCACCATGACCATAGAAATTCTCTTCTAGACCACCATGATCATTCATCCAATAACTACTGTGCATAGGGGTTCCCAAACACATTGTAAGGACTACCCACATGAGTGGGATACCATGTCTAATTTCCGAAAAATATAAAATGTTTTACCATTACATGGGATTTTTTTCATCATCCCCCAACTCATAATAAATATTTAATAGGGGTGACCATTTCCATTCAACGTCATTTCTATAGTTCATTACCAACAAAATGTTCCCAATTTTTCAGCCTAATATCATTTAACAATTTAACAATTTATAATCATCTTCCCATCCTTCCCAAAAAAATTAACAATGATGCAAATCCCTGTTAACCATTTATTAAAAGTATTTGGGTGTCCATTATTAATTAAAATCACTTCAGGTTGCACAAAACATCCCATTTTCCATGAAACCTGTTTAATAACATTTACAATTGGATTAATTCAAAAAACCCTCCATTTTCCATTTAACATTTTAATATTTCAAAAATAAGGGTGTCATCCACCCCATGGGATTCCATAGGCCCTGTCAATTTATACACCTTGGATTTTAAAGGAATCTTGTGGATTTATTTTCAACATTCAAATGAACCAAACAACATTTCATAACAAAGGAAGAATAATTTCAACAAGGGTAAACTACCAAAAAACCACAAGAACACTTAAATAGGGCATCAAGATGATGAGATACAATTTGTAGAAAACCTACCTTGATTATGTAGAAAAATGAAATATTAACCACTAGCTTCTGTCTAAAACAAACCTCCCCTAAAGTCTCAACCTAGGAACCACTAAAAACATTTCCCTTTATGAATTTCATAAGACAAGAAAAACTATAAAAACCCTAATATATAATATTGAAAATGAGGATTGTTAGACTTACTAAGAGATTCATCCCACACCCACACACACTCTAATTGGATCCAAAATGAAACAGAATCATTCCTTGGAATGATTTCCAGGGGTTGTGTCCACACATTTTCTGCTGGAGGATGAATGAAGGAGAATCAAGAGTAAGATAAATTAATATCCCAGAGTGAAAAGGTTAAAAAAAATTTATGTGGTGCGTGGGTTGGATACACTATCAGGAAAACCATTAACCAACTTTTCATATCCTTATATTCAATAGGGGTAGTCTACAAGGCTTCATAGTTAGAATGGGCATTGTAACAAACCGTGTGGTAACTGTGTAGGTTGGCTCCATCCAAGGCCATATGGTTTTGCCTCCGGCCAATGAACAATTTCATCAAACTATGCACATCTACCCTAGAATTCTTGGTTTGTGTGAATAGTTACTCATAATCATTATCAAAGTAAGAAATATGCAATTTATTTCCATTTTCACCCCTCTTATTTTTCTTGAATCTCCAGAACAGCTCGAGACCCCTAAAACACAATTTAAATAATTCATTAACCAATTTAAAAAGGATAAAAGCAAAACAATAAACATGAACATACCAAATGGAGAAACCTATATCTTAAAATACACCACTTATAATAACATTAATCCCTCCCATGAACATTTATATTCCCCCATTATGCTACTGAAATTTCCCAATGATTTTATATTCAAAAAATTAGGAAGTGAATACCCATAACCATTTTCAATCAGTAGTGTTCACTATTAAAAAATTATAATTCATTAACTAGGGACTTCAATGTAGATATTTCCCACTCCTTAATTTTGTAATTAAATTTTTTGAAATATGATCCTATGTTTAATGATCTACTGTAGTAGACCATAGAGAGAATTGATTTAAGGGATTCTCCAGAGTGTCTTAAGTACGATGCGAGACCACAGGGGGAATTGACGATTAGTTCTTCCTCAAAGAGTCTGTAGTTCCTCGACGTGGGCCACATGAAGAATGAGATGTTGAGTTCTTCCCCAGAGAGCCTTTCGTACGACACGAGACTATAGGGGGAATTGACGATGAGTGCTTCCTCAGAGAGTCTATTAATTCATAGTTAATCTAGAGGGGTGAGACTATGTGTGCTTCCTAGAGGGTTGCATGTACTTATATGTTGAACCATAGAGGTTAGGCTGTGAGATATACCTAGAGGGTTACCTATTTCCTTATTGATGCTGGTTGTTTTACTTGTGTACTTATTTTGTTAGAACTATGGATTGTAGCTGCTTGTGATTTCCTATTTACTGCTTCTTGTTTTATTACTGCCATGTATTCATTGAATATTAAGCACAAATGTTTGGGTGATTGCCTACTGGGATTGTATCTCACACCCTATTTTGGTCATGCTTTTGGGCCCAAACAGACTACGTTATTACATGTATATATAAGGGAAAGCGCCCTTCTACATTAGGTACCTGACTTGCTGTGGAGCAGGAGAGCAAGGGACCAAGCTACAGCTTGTGATGATGAGGAGTATACTTTTTTTTCTTTTGCATTCTATTTCAGTTGTTTTTCATCATGTTGGTTTGTTTACTACATACATAGCATATCTACCACGTTGTATCATTATTATTTATACATTGCTTCCGTTGTTAAGTTCAGTGGTTGATTGATGTTTATTGTTTCTGCAGCTATTTTTTGGTTGTTCTTCAGCTGTATACTTTATTGAATGAGGGCATAGTTTCCCCACTGACTCACCAAGGCCCTTGCTACTAGTCGGCAGCCTCTGGCATTTGGGAAAAGCACTTGAGGTCATGTGACAAACTGGGTACGGGGCACCTCTGGGTGGCTTCCAGATTCAGGTCATTATATAGTTGTATCAGAGGAGTTCTTTTATCTTTCTATTCTGTTTGGAGACATTATCTAGGGATAGCACAGATTCTGTACTTGGTATTAATCTATGCTCAATAATAGCTAACCCATGTACAGGGAAAAGACATACTACCTCGTTAATAGCAGTTTGCTAGTTTTGAGATTTTATGGTTGATCTGATTTCACCTCGAGTCATTCACGTGTTTTGTGTTGTTATTTTCTTGACGATTTCGGTTCTATTTCTGTCGCAACCCGTTGAGATGAGGGTATTCCATCTCATGCATCATATAGGCACTTGTAGAAATCACATTCCATGCATTCTTGTCATGTCATCTAGGGTGCATTAGTGATTTCATGCTGTTGTGATAGACTTTGTGTAGATTATGCATGCTGTTGTGATAGATGCTTGATAAAATCTCTACTGCCTTGTTAGAGGATTGATTGCATCCTACTTTGCTTAAATGAATTCCAAATTTTGATTCCTGAGGTGTTATGGGCCCTCCCGAATCGGAAATTGGTGTATCAGGATCTCGTTTTCTCTTGTCTATGACTGTAGGAGATTCAAAGATTTGATTCACGGGCAGTATGGGCCCTCACGGATCAGAATTTGGCACCTCTTTGCCATGTTTTCAGTGTTTCTGGGCTTCTGTGCAGTTTCCGATCTGCTGCCCAGAAAAACCCATAATACACTGCATGTACTTTTCTGATACACGTTGTGTAGTTTTTAGGCCGTGTCATTGACCGTGTGAGTAGAACTACTGTATCGTGAGAATATCATTAGGAACACGCCGTGTATGGCAGGTACAAATCGTGTAGTTGAGAGCCGTGTACCCGGCCGTGTCAGTAACAACATGGGCTGGGGAAGCACAAGTAGAACACGCCATGTTGTAAAGGAACACGCCGTGTAGTCTTGTCCAGGTACCTGGCTGTGTCACGAACAACACAGGACGGTGTTACCTTCTCTTTGACATGTTGTGTGTCTCCAGCACACGTCGTGTTGTCTTGTTCGGGTACCTGGTCGTGTCACGAACAACACGGAATAGTGTTACCTTGACCTTCACACACCGTGTTTGTTTGGAACACGTCATGCAAAGACCAACCGTGTAGACATCCGTGTATTAAACAACACGGGCCGCCGAAGCCTTGTCTAGTACACACCGTGATTGTTCGGAACAAGCTGTGTAGTCTTGGGTTAAGTTACCCATGTGGGTTATGTTGGGCAAGGAGACTTGGACAGGGGAATAGTTTTCAAGTTAATGTTGTGTGTTGGGTCAACACGCCGTGTAGTTTGAGGTGTTACACGACCTCTAGTGTAGTGGTACACGCCCATGTCAGTGTCTTAAGAAAGCATGTCATGTAGTTTTTATACACATCGTGTTGTCTTGTTTTGTGAACTTGTGTTTTTTCTTTATCTTGTTCCTATTTTTTACTCTTGTATTCTCTGTCCTTGTTTTTCTGATCTAAGGTGTGCATTTAAACATTCAGTGTTATCCCCTTGAGATGTTCTCCGGTTGTATGTCTGTCGTCAGGCAGTGATCAGATGCCAGATATAGCTGATCAGGGACTTCCTGCCAATCCACCAGTCGGGCCAGCCTTGGCACCAGCTGTCATACCAGTTGCAGGCACTGATGTGCTATTTCGGGAAGGCTTTATGAGGATGATCCAGACCTTTCATGGAGTACTGCCTCATGCCTCTACTATGGGAGACTTGACATGGGGTTTTAAGAAGTAGCGTCCTCCCATGTTTTCAGGGGAAGGAGGACCTTAGGCTAAAGAGACATGTATGGAAGCCATGATGACTATCTTCAAGCATCTGGAGATGCCTCCAGAGATGTGGGTCAAGCTCGCCAACTAAATGCTACGAGACTCTACCAAGAGGTGGTGGGACGTGCTCTCACGGGCGGGTCATTAGTAGGTTATGTCTTGGGAGGACTTCCAGCACGTGTTCTATGACTACTTCTACCTGGACACCCTGAGGGCCGACCGAGCCCCGGAGTTCGTGAGCCTAGAGCAGGGTACTCTTTCTGTCATGGAGTACTCATCTCGTTTCACCGAGCTGCATCATTTCACACCCCTCGTAGATGGAAGTGGGGTTTTCATGGAAAGGATGTTCGAGGATGGTCTCAGGCGGGAGATCCGATCACAGGTGAATATCTTCCAGCTGACATCCATCACTTCCTTCGTCGACTAACCACTGATTGCGGAGCGCAATATGAGTGACTCTGGAGCTGCGAGCCAGGGTGGTTCTGCTTCCAGAGCTAGCTTTCCTCCAGATGACAACTTGAAGCATCTTAGGGAGTCTACGCATGTTGATTTGAGTAAGTTTGATGCATCATCAGGAAGCCATGTGATATGCTTCCAGTGTGGCCGGTTAGGGCACATGAGGCCGCAGTGCCAGAGAGACCCCAGGGAGTGCCGATATCGCGACAAGATGGGTCACCTTCAGCGTTTCTGCCAGGTTTTCTCACCAGCACCTGGTGACTGGGGTTCTTCCATGACTCCTCGTCTAGGAGTAGCACCACCTTTAAAGACCCGTAAAATTCAAGGGAATTTTTTTTTGAATTTTCTTTAGTTTTTTAAAAGAGCGCGGTTTCTGACGGCACCTGATTCCGAGGCCCGGAGTGCCCGGAATCAATTTCCGAAGTTTGGCTCTGGTACGTTCAGTGAACGAACGAGCGGGAATTCCTAACTTTTGATCCGATGCTCGGAATTGAAATCCAAGGGCACCGATGAACTCGCAGCGCCGATATTCGCTTAAGGAGACCTTTTCGGAAGTTGCGTTTGTTGCGGGACGAAAGTTAGTTTTTGGGAGAATTATAAAAAGTTGAATAAAAAAATTGTAGAATTCTTTTTATTTTACTTTTGTAGGTTAACTCCTCTCAAAGGGAGTTAGGGGTGGGACCCACACCCACTTAACCTCCCTTGAGAGGATTAAGTGTGGTGGGACCCACACGAACCTAAACCTCTCATCTTCTCCCTTAAACTCCCCTTTTAATTTAAGATGGAAAGTTGGTTAATTAATGGCTTGAGTTGTCTTAATTCAAACCTTTGAAATTCAAATGGTTTGGATTGACTTAATAAAATAAGCTCTTAGCTAATTTTGTTGGGTTAGAACTCTTTAGCCATCTTGAGAGCTTTTGAGAGCTTTTCTTCCTTCTTCAATCTTTGACGAAGAACACTCATCTTGACGAAGAACTCTCAAGCTCCGACGAAGAACGCCACTCCTCTCTTCTTCGTCTTCCGTGTCAACGAGAGGGAACGCCGCTTCCTCCTCGGACCTTCTTCGTCGGCATACGAAGATTCGCCAACGACGTATCTCTTCGGGCGTATCTCTTCGTCAATGGATTTGAAGAACGAATACCGCGACGCTCGACCTCCGCGACGTTGTCTTCCACGGGACGTTGACAAATCTTCGAACTTATACCCAAGGTAGGGGTTGTTGATTTTTGTTTAATTATTTTATTCTTGTTCGTGGATCTAGCATGTCTAACGTGAGGCTATTGAATATTTTACGTTGTGTTATCTTTTAATGTGTGGGGGCCGGACCGCATGAACACGGCCGAACCCCCTCCTTCGTTCTTGGTGTTTTATTTTGCGGATGAATCAAGGTGGCGTGGTGCCGTCGCACCACGCAGATATTCGCCCAAATCTTTTTACGCGACGCCGTCGCGCCTCGCCATGGAAGAATCAACAAGAACGCGACGTCGTCGCGCTGTGTTGAAGGAAATCAAAGGCGCGGCGGAGGGGCGCGGTGCCGTCGCACCGCGCCGGGCGACGAACACCGCGGCCGGTTCCGGGCCGCGGCGGAACGAGAAGACCGGCGGCCGGGCCGCCGGCGTCGGAAGCTGAAAAGGGTACCGGATTTTTCCGGTCCCGTTGGAGAAAACCAGCCGGAAGTTGGCCGGCCGGAAGGTCAAAGGCCGGGGGAAATAAATTCCCCCGGCCAGCTTTATAACCCTCCTCATTTAAGAGGAGGGCGGTTCCCTTGAGGGGGGGCAGGAGGCCCCACGGTTCTTCAAGCCGGCCCCCACGTGGGGGGGGGGCGTTTTTTTTAAAAGGGCGCGGCATAATGCCGCGCCGTCTCTTCAATCAAGCGGGGGATTGATCCCCCCCCCCCCCCCCGTGTGCTGCCTCCGTGCGGCGCCAGGCCGCCGCGCCGCCGGCCGGCCGGCCGTGCCGGGTCGGCCCGGACCCGGACCCCCCCGTTTCGAATCAGTTTCGGTCTTTTGGCCATAACATGAGCCACGGACCTCCGATCGACGAACCGTCTGTGGCAACGCGATCCTTGGATCGAGACGGTCGTTTCGGTATATCGCACTCAAGGTTTCGGATTACTTTGTGTTCGGCCAGGTTGGTTCGTTCACGAAACCAACCGGGCCTTCGGAGCGGAAACGCTCATATCTTGAGCTACGGACGTCCGATTGACGTGCCGTCAGCTGTATTGTGTTCCTCTTAGTGAGACGGATCTTTTGGCATACTCCACCCGAGGTTTGGATGTAGATGGAGTACGGTCGGGTTGGTTTTGCCTTAAAAACCAACCGGGCCCCGGCGGCGAAAATGCCAATAACTCTCAGACCGGGCGTCCGATCGACGCGCCGTCTGTTGCGTCGAGTTCCTGTTGACGATACGGAACTTTTGGATACATCAACTCTGGTCTTTGTGACAATTGATGTATCAGTCTCTCAGCTCGTGGAGCGGACCCTCCGAACGAGCTTGCTGTGTGCGGGAACCCTAGTGCTGGCTGCGACTGTTCTATGACTACTACTGCTACTACTGCTACTGTGACTGCAACGACGACAGTACAGAGATCCTGTGTGGATTCGACGACGACGACTTCAGCACTCAGCGATCCTACGTGGATCAGTGCTACAGGTCCTGTGTGGGCCCGATCCAGTGTGGGTCCAATCCTGTGTGGGTCCTTGCGCCCAGCGGTCCTGTGTGAACCAGCGCCTACAGGTCCTATGTGGGCCCGATCCTGTGTGGGTCTTTTGCGGGAGTTAGTTACCTATCGATCCTTCGTGGGTCCGACGACTTAGATGGATCAGAGATCATCTTTATCATCTTTCGAATATGTATACCTATGTGAGCTGAATCCTATTGCTTTCCTGTGTGGATTGTGTTGTGCAATCCTGTGTGGATTACGTTTTGCTTTCCTGTGTGGAATACGTTTACTTCCTGTGTGGACTGAGTTGTACTTGGGCTCGGAGGTTGGTACGTATTTGAAATTCATGACTTAGGTATATGTATGGGCATATACCTAAGCAGTGTCGGTTGATACTTCGTGATTGTACCTTTCTTCGTGGTTTATCCTTTGTGGATTTGAGAGACCTTCAGGGGTCTCGGGGTCCCTACTGAGTAGCTTATACTCACCCCTGCACGGGCTTTGCCCGCACTACGTTGTGTTGGTTGCAGACGACGGACAGCTTTGACCTTAGCTGAGGCTTGCAGAGCAGGACGGTACCTGGAGGTGGACCACTGGGCGGGACGTGCTCGGAGTGGACGGCGGGACCCATGGAGCAGTGGAGCTATCTGTACCCACCCTTCAGGTGGGATTTCCAGTGGACAGCTCGGTGTAGCGGCTTTTACTTTTCAGTTGCTGTTTTCCCTTTCGAGTTGTACTTTACTTTCAGTTTGGGTTTGTATACTAGCCAATTTCCTTTTCCGCACTTTCAGTTGTACTCTGCTTTTGTTTAGTGTTTACTTTCCGTTTGCTTACTCTGTGGTGTTTGTTTACTTTACAAAGGCAATGCCTTCCCTTTTTACCGGGATTTACGCCTTGGTGCTAGTCGCCAGCCCCTGGCCTATGGAAGGTGGGCTTGGGGTAGTCACGGCATGGACCCCGAGGGCGGGTCGTGACAAATTGGTATCAGAGGAGTTCGGTTATACCGCGAACTCTGATCTTTTCTATGTGAAGCAATAATGTTTAGCGTATTGAGTGTGGTTATCAGTCTAGGGAGTCCAGTTTTGGTGCGGCGGCCGACGTATCCGTACACTAGGACCCTGACTTCTGATTTCTGACTTAATGCAGGAAAACATTGATTGTGTGTGTGTTTCAAAGTTTTCTTTCTGATTACTTATATCAGCTCACCAGGTATACTGTTCTGACTGTGGCGCACCTGTTTCCTTTTCAGGATGGCCCCACGACAGTAGCCAGCTAGGGTTCCGAGAGTCGAGCGTGACGACAGCCCACCGAGCGACGAGGCCTCGGTGCAGGGCCCTTTGTCAGCAGTGGCACCGGCGGTAGCTCTACCAGCCGAGCCCCCGATGCTTCCAGCAGCAGCCGCTGACGATGCACATCGCCTCAGCGCACTTCATGAGTTCCAGCGCCAGCGACCGCCCAGGTTTTGCGGGGAGACGGATCCCCAGGCAGCAGAGGACTGGCTGGAGGAAGTGGTTCGAGTGTTTAGGCTAGTGAGGACTCCAGCAGACCTCATGGTGATCCTCGCTGCGAGCATACTACACGCAGCAGCAGGACGATGGTGGAGCTTGATGCTCCAGGTTCATGATGAGGCATCTCTACTTTGGACGGACTTTGAGAGCCACTTCCACTCGGAGTTCGTCCCAGCCACCCTTCGTACGGTGCGTATCCAGGAGCTTCTTCAGCTGCGGCAGGGCAGCATGACGGTTGCTCAGTACTCGGCGAGATTTACCGATCTCTCGCGCTACTCGACCGACATGGTACGAGACCCATTCTTTCAGGCCTGGACCTTCGAGCAGGGTTTGAGACACGAGATCAGGGCATCGCTGATCTCCCTCAGCATACCGACTCAGACAGGAGTACTGGAGCGGGCCTTTATGATCGAGAGCTTCCTTGCTGAGTCTACACCAGCGCAGCGACCCACCGCAGGGCGGCACGTGGCAGAGTCATCTGCAGCAGGCAGTCGACGGATGACTCAGGGGTCCAGACAGACCAGACCTTCGGGCAGACGACCTCAGGACACTGGCTCCGCAGTGCAGGGCACACAGCGTGGAGCCAGTCTTTCGAGAGGCAGACAATGCTACTCGTGCGGCGGGCAGGGCCACATGGCTCGTGACTGCCCGACCCGCCATGCCGAGGAGCAGCAGTCAGTTGAGGAACCACCTAGGTAGAGGCAGAGGTTCGACCGTGGCGGTCCGTAGGGTGGAGGCAGACGAGGCAGAGGAGCTGGTCGAGCAGTAGGTGGTGGATGACGCTTTGAGGCTCTACCACCACCACCACTAGGAGGTCCACCCCGACCTCAGGGGAGAGCACAGCTTCAGGCAGCTGAAGCTTACGATCATGGAGCTCCGGAAGCAAGTGGACTAGTGCGGGACTAGCTCCAGGCATAGAGGCCTTTGCCCATAATGCCTCTATCTTCGTAGTTTGTGTTGCTTTGTGTCCTTGTACTTTAAGTTGAAGTAATAAAAGACACTTGCCTTGGTGACTTTTGTTATCTTGTCTTTTGTTTGTATTTACTAAGAGGTGCCGGTTAAAAACTGTTGACTTGACCCTCACTTGCGAGATTCATACTGGAGGAAACCCAGTGACCACACACTTATGCTGATAGTGTGACTCAACCCTTGGAGGCGAGAGTAACAGTTGGATCTCTTGGTAGCAGCGTCGAGGCCTTACGACGTCATCCATGCCATGAATTAACTAATCATGACGGGATTGACTGTATTAGGCGAGGAACGTGGTTCATCCAGGGGATGAGACTGGATTTCACTTTTCGGCAAAGGAGAAATCTTTGCAGCTAGCCTCTTTGTAGATATCCTTCGTGGATAGAGATGGAGCAGCCTTCCTCCAGTCTCTCACAGTCACCCCTCCACTACTGCAGCGAGATAGGGAGGCACAGCGTGGGGATTCTGACTGTGATACACGGCGTGCACAGATATCCTCGGGACAGGCAACTGATGGTTTCTCCCTTGGAGCAGAGCACGACATCCTTTTCAGAGGACGTACCATGGTACCGGTCGCTTTACGAGAGGAAGTGCTGAGAGAGTTTCACACATCTCCTTTGGTGGTACATCCAGGAGTGGCAAAGATGTACCGGGACCTCAGATGACAGCACTGGTGGCTGGGCATGAAGAAGGAAGTAGCAGAGTTCGTTTCTCGATGCCTCACCTGCCAGCAGGTGAAGGCAGAGCATCAAGTACCAGCGGACTTGGTACAACCCTTGGAGGTTCCGGAGTGGAAGTGGGACGGCATATCTATGGACTTCGTGACTGGACTTCCACGAACTTCCAGAGGTCACGACTCCATTTGGGTGATTGTTAACCGACTCACCAAGTCGGCACACTTCTTACCCATCAGATAGCAGGGCTCAGTGGAGAGCTTGGGACGTCTCTACGTTCAGGAGATTTTGCGGCTCCACGGCGTGCCATCATCTATCGTATCCGATCGAGATGCCCGCTTTACTTCCCGGCTTTGGAAGGCGTTACAGGAGGCGTTCGGGACGCAGCTATGTCTGAGCACAGCCATTCACCCTCAGACAGATGGTCAGACGGAGAGGACCATTCAGACTCTCGAGGACATGCTCCGCGCATGTGTCCTCGACTTTGGTCGTATCAGGGAGGACCACCTACCCTTGGTGGAGTTTTCGTACAACAACAGCTACCACTCCACCATCGGGATGGCACCATACGAGGCGTTGTACAGCCGACCTTGTAGATCTCCTTTGTGCTGAACAGACCCTGAAGAGTCAGCACTGGTGGGACCGGAGATGGTCCAGGCCATGACAGAGAAGGTCCAGGTCATCCAGGAGCAGATGAGGACAGCTCAGAGCCGGCAGAAGTCATATGCTGACAGGAGGCGGAGGCCACTGGAATTCGAGGATGGCGACCACGTCTTCTTGCGGGTCTCACCTCGACGTGGTATTCGGAGATTTGGCCGAGGCGGAAAGTTATCTCCGCGCTTCATCGGACCCTTCCAGGTCCTCAGCAGGGTTGGCGAGGTGGCTTATCGCCTGGCTCTGCCACCTCAGTTGCACTGGGTGCACGACGTCTTCCACGTATCCCAGCTGAGGAGATACATGCACGACCCGACGCACATCATTGACCATGTGGAGCTTGACGTTGACGATGGGGCGACTTTTACGGAGGTCCCGGTGGAGATAGAGAATCGACAGGAGCGGGTCCTGTGTGGGCGATCGATTCCTCTTGTGCGCATCAGATGGTAGCACGGGAATCTCCACGAGAGCACATGGGAGCGGGAGGCTCAAATGCGTGCTCAGTACCCTCATTTGTTTCCCTAGTTTTTGATGTATCTTTAAGGGGATGTAAAGCCCTGAGGTGGGAGTAATGTAATGACCCATAAAATTCAAGGGAAATCTTTTCTTAATTTTCTTTGGATTTTTAAAAGAGCACGGTTTCTGACGGCACCTGATTCCGAGGCCCGGAGTGCCCGGAATCAATTTCCGAAGTTTGGCTCGGGTACGTTCAGTGGACGAACGAGTGGGAATTCCTAACTTTTGATCCGGTGCACGGAATTGAAATCCGAGGGCACCGATGAACTCGCAGCGCCGATATTCTCTTAAGGAGACCTTTTCGGAAGTTGCATTTTTTGCGGGACGAAAGTTAGTTTTTGGGAGAATTATAAAAAGTTGAATAAAAAAATTGTAGAATTCTTTTTATTTTACTTTTGTAGGTTAACTCCTCTCAAAGGGATTTAGGGGTGGGACCCACACCCACTTAACCTCCCTTGAGAGGATTAAGTGTGGTGGGACCCACACGAACCTAAACCTCTCATCTTCTCCCTTAAACTCCCCTTTTAATTTAAGATGGCAAGTTGGTTAATTAATGGCTTGAGTTGTCTTAATTCAAACCTTTGAAATTCAAATGGTTTGGATTGACTGAATAAAATAAGCTCTTAGCTTATTTTGTTGGGTTATAACTCTTTAGCCATCTTGAGAGCTTTTGAGAGCTTTTCTTCCTTCTTCAATCTTTGACGAAGAACACTCATCTTGACGAAGAACGCTCAAGCTCCGACGAAGAATGCCACTCCTCTCTTCTTCGTCTTCCGTGTCAACGAGAGGGAACGCTGCTTCCTCCTCGGACCTTCTTCGTCGGCATACGAAGATTCACCAACGACGTATCTCTTAGGGCGTATCTCTTCATGAACGGATTTGACGAACGACTACCACGACGCCCGACCTCCGCGACGTTGTCTTCCGCTGGACGTTGACAAATCTTCGAACTTATACCCAAGGTAGGGGTTGTTGATTTTTGTTTAATTATTTTATTCTTGTTTGTGGATCTAGCATGTCTAACGTGAGGCTATTGAATATTTTAAGTTGTGTTATCTTTTAATGTGAGGGGGCCGGACCGCATGAACACGGACGAACCCCCTCCTTCGTTCTTGGTGTTTTATTTTGCGGATGAATCAAGGTGGCGTGGTGCCGTCGCACCACGCGGATATTCGCCCAAATCATTTTACGCGACGCCGTCCCGCCGCGCCATGGAAGAATCATCAAGAACGCGACGCCGTCGCGCCGCGTTGAAGGAAATCAAAGGCGCGGCGGAGGGGCGTGGTGCCGTCGCACCGCGCCGGACGACGAACACCGCGGCCGGTTCCGGGCCGCGGCGGAACGAGAAGACCGGCGGCCGGGCCGCCGGCTTCGGAAGCCGAAAAGGGGACCAGATTTTTCCGGTCCCATTGGAGAAAACCGGCCGGCAGTTGGCCAGCCGGAAGGTCAAAGGCCGGGGGAAATAAATTCCCCTTGTCAGCTTTAACACCCTCCTCATTTAAGAGGAGGGCGGTTCCCTTGAGGGGGGGCAGGAGGCCCCCCGGTTCTTCAAGTCGGCCCCCACGTGGGGGGGCCATTTTTTTTAAAAGGGCGCGGCATAATGTCGCGCCGCCTCTTCAATCAAGCGGGGGCTTGATCCCCCCCCCCCCCCCCCCCCCCCCCCCGCGTGCTGCCTCCGTGCGGCCGGCCGCGCCGGGTCGGCCCGGACCCGGACCCCCCCATTTCGAATCAGTTTCGGTCTTATGGCCATAACTTGAGCCACGGACCTCCGATCGACGAACCGTCTGTGGCAACGCGATCCTGGGATCGAGACGGTCGTTTCGGTATATCGCACTCAAGGTTTCGGATTACTTTGAGTTCGGCCGGGTTGGTTCGTTCACGAAACCAACCGGGCCTTCAGAGCGGAAACGCTCATATCATGAGCTACGGACGTCCGATTGACGTGCCGTCAGCTGTGTTGTGTTCCTCTTAGTGAGACGGATCTTTTGGCATACTCCTCCCGAGGTTTGGACGCAGGTGGAGTACGGTCGGGTTGGTTTTGCCTTAAAAACCAACCGGGCCCCGAGGACGAAAATGACAATAACTCTCAGACCGGGCGTCCGATCGACGCGCCGTCTGTTGCGTTGAGTTCCTGTTGACGATATGGAACTTTTGGATACATCAACTCTATACTTTGTGACAGTTGATGTATCAGCCTCTCAGCTCGTGGAGCGGACCCTCCGAACGAGCTTGCTGTGTGCGGGATGACGACAGTACAGAGATCCTGTGTGGATTCGACGACGACGACTTCAGCACTCAGCGATCCTACGTGGATCAGTGCGACAGGTCCTGTGTGGTCCCGATCCTGTGTGGGTCCGATCCTGTGTGGGTCCTTGCACTCAGCGGTCCTGTGTGAACCAGCGCCTACAGGTCCTATGTGGGCCCGATCCTGTGTGGGTCTTTTGCGGGGGTTAGTTACCTATCGATCCTTCGTGGGTCCGACGACTTAGATGGATCAGAGATCATCTTTATCGTCTTTCAAAGATGTATACCTGTGTGAGATGAATCCTATTGCTTTCCTGTGTGGATTATGTTGTGCAATCCAGTGTGGATTACGTTTTTCTTTCCTGTGTGGAATACGTTTACTTCCTGTGTGGACTGAGTTGTACTTGGGCTCGGAGGTTGGTACGTATTTGAAATTCATGACTTAGGTATATGTATGGGCATATACCTAAGTAGTGTCGGTTGATACTTCGTGATTGTACCTTTCTTTGTGGTTTATCCTTTGTGGATTTGAGAGACCTTCAGGGGTCTCGGGGTCCCTACTGAGTAGCTTATACTCACCCCTGCACGGGCTTTGCCCGCACTACGTTGTGTTGGTTGAAGACGACGGACAGCGTTGACCTTAGTTGAGGCTTGCAGAGCAGGACAGTACCTGGATGTGGACCACTGGGCGGGACGTGCTCGGAGCGGACGGCGGGACCCGTGGAAAAGTGGAGCTATCTGTACCCACCCTTGAGGTTGGATTTCCAGTGGACAGCTCGGTGTAGCGGCTTTTACTTTTCAGTTGTTGTTTTCCCTTTCGAGTTGTACTTTACTTTCAGTTTGGGTTTGTATACTGGCCCATTTCCTTTTCCGCACTTTCATTTGTACTCTGCTTTTGTTTAGTGTTTACTTTCCGCTTGCTTACTCTGTGGTGTTTGTTTACTTTACAAAGGAAATGCCTTCCCTTTTTACCAGGATTTACGCCTTGGTGCTAGTCGCCAGCCCCTGGCCTATGGAAGGCGGGCTTGGGGTAGTCACGACACGGACCCCGAGGGCAGGTCGTGACACCACAAGTCTCTCACCAGTTGGGGACCTAGAGTGCTTCCGGCCATTCGAGCCGAGGTGGAGGTCGAGGCCATGGTGGTTAGACACCAGTCCCTCAGCTCCAGAAGGTAGGTTCAGCTCAAAGTGGTTAGCCAGGGGCGCAGGGCCACGTTACAAGCTAGTCTTTCGTCGTGGATCAGACCTATCAGGAGAAGGATCCCTACCCTTCTACAGTTCGAGGTACGATTGTAATAGCATCGGTTTTATCTTCATCTCTTTTCGATACTGGTGCTACTCATATTTTTGTCTCTGTTACTATTGTGGAGAGAATTGGGCTCTGTGTATTTTCTTCTGCCGACTCGTTGACACTAGACACACCTTTGAGAACAAGGACATCTAGTGTACGCTAGTGTAGAGAGTGCCCCCTCGAGGATTCATGATATCATTTCTTATGGGATATCTATGTCCTAGATATGACATGATATGATTTATTTCTAGGGATGCACTGGTTGGTTCCCTTCTAGGAAGTCGTCGACTATTATTGCCGCAGAGTGAGTTTTATCTCACCAGAGGGTGAATCTTTTCTTCATAGAGGCGAATGGGATGTTCAAGCAAGTCGTGCAGGACTCGAGAATCATGGGCTAGGAAGGGTGACAGTCTAGATTTCTAGTATTTATCTGGATGATCAGGGAACTTCGCAGCTAGTCTTTCCTCTGGCGGTGGATCGTTTCCTGGACGTATTTCTAGTGGAATTTCCGGGTTTGCCTCCGGAGCATGAGGTAGACCTTTTTATTGAGCTTGTTCTAGGAGCAGCTCTAGTATCCATTCCTCCTTATAGGATGGCTACACCTGAGTTTTAGGAGCTCAAGGAGTAGTTGGAGGAGTTGAAGGCAAAGGTTTTCATCCAACCCAGTACTTCTCCTTGGGGTTCGCCTATCCTATTTGCAAAGAAGGCAGAGGGTACCCTTCAGATTTTTGTGGATTATCGAAAGCTGAACCAGTTGACGGTCAAGAACCGATATCACTTACCCAGGATCAATGACCTCTTTGATTAGCTTCGAGGAGCCCAGGTGTTCTCAAAGATCGACATGAGGTCCGGTTATCATCAGTTTCATGTTAGACCATCAGATATACCTCTGACAGCCTTCAGGAGTAGGTATGGTCTATAAGAGTATACAATCATTCCGTTCGGTCTCACTAACACGCCTGCAGTTTTCATGGCACTGATGTGCTGAGTGTTCCATCATTACTTGGATACTTTTGGTGTGGTCTTCGTGGAAGATATCTTGGTGTACTCTCACACTCGACACGACCATTCCACACACCTTGAGATCGTTCTGAGCACACTGAGAGAGCATCATCTTTATTCTAAACTCTCGAAGTGACACTTTTGGATGGAACATATTCACTTCTTGGGTCACGCCATCTCAGAGGATGGAGTGTCTGTGGACCCTGATAGTTTGAGAGATGTAGTCTCCTGGGAACAGCCGAAGAACGTTTTTTGGGTATGTAGTTTTCTAGGGCTAGCTGGATACTACAGACGCTTCATTCAGGACTTCTCACACCTAGCATCACCTTTTACAGGACTGACCAAGAAGGGGGTGAAATTATTATGGTCAGATTCTTGTGAGTTAGCCTTTTAGGAACTGAAAGAGAGGTTGACTTCAGCACTGATACTAGTCATTCTAGATCCAAGAAATAACGACACAGTCTATTGTGATGCTTCAGGTATTGGTCTAGGAGCTGTGCTTTTGTAGGGAGATGGAGTCGTTGCATACGTGTCTCGGTAGTTGAGTCCACATGAGAGGAACTACCCTACGAACGATCTGGAGTTGGAAGCTGTTGTTCATGCCTTACGCTGTTGGAGACACTCTCTTCTGGGAGATCACATTGTGGTCTTCTCCTAACATAAGAGTCTCAAGTATATCTTCACTCAGCATGATCTGAATCTGAGGTAGCGCAGGTGGGTCGAGTATCTTCAGCCTTTTGATTTTGAGCTTGCCTATATGATGGGAAAGGGAAATGTAGTGGCAGATGCATTGAGTATGAGAACTCAGATTCAAGCGGTTCAGAAGCCAGTAGTGAGTGGAATCTTATGACTCTGTTCTCTAAGATGCATCTGGAGGTGCACGACATACATGGATAGACATTCCAATCTTTTGTAGCTGTTACCTCTACACTACTTGATTGGGTACAGATAAGGGGACTGTCAGACTCATAAGGCTTAGTCCTGTGGGAGAGCGTGTTAGGAGAGGACCCTCTTCTTGGATGGACAGTGGGCGAGGATGAGATCTTTCATTTCTAGGGACGCGTATGGGTGCCAGAAGACATATGCGAGGAGCTGATGTGAGATTTTCATTCATCAATTTGGGCTGTTCATCCTAGCGTCACCAAGATGTATCAGGATCTTCTTCCCCAGTACTCGTGGCTAGGTATGAAGAAAGATGTTGGTGGTTTCATCTTGCAGTGTTCTACTTGTCCGTAGGTGAAGGTGGAGCACCAGCGACCAGCAGGGCTTTTGCAGCAGTTACACATTCCGGAGTGGAAGTGGAACGATGTTGTGATGGACTTCGTGACCGGGTTGCCGAGGTTACCTTGGGGGAATGATGCTTTTTAGGTTGTCGTCGATAGGCTCACGAAGGTTGCTCACTTCTTGTCAATCAAGGAGACCTTCAATGTCGATGATCTGTGATGAATTTACATCTAAGAGATCTTCCATCTGCATGGAGTTCATGCTCCATTGTTTCAGACAGAGATGCACACTTTAATTCTCATTTCTGGCAAGGACTTCAGAAGGCCTTGGGTACACATGTACTTTTGATTACAACATACCATCCCCAGACTGATGGCCAGTCCGAGAACACGATCCAGGTGCTTGAGGATATGCTCCGAGCATGCATCCTAGACTTTGGAGGTTCTTGGTAGAAACATATTACTCTGGTGGAGTTCTCCTACAACAATAGTTTCTAGACGCCCATTCAGATGGAACCATACGAGGATTTGTATAGTAGATCATTCCAATCACTGTTATGCTAGATGGAGGAAGGAGAGTAAGCATTACTGGGACCTCATCTTGTTCAAGAGACTTCGGAGCAGATAGAGATGATTTGGAAGAGGATGGATACAACACAGTCTCGGCAGAAGTCTTATGCTAATCAGTGAAGATGACCTTTGGAGTTCGAGGTCAGGGATTAGGTTTTCTTGCGTTTCGCACTGAGGTTGGGACACAAGAGGATTCAGATGCATGGTAAGATTTCACTGTTGTACGTTTGGTCGTTTGAGGTATTGGAGGGAGGTGGGCCGGTTGCATATCAGTTGCAGTTACCTCAGAGGTACCAGGCTATTCATGACGTCTTCCACTTCTCTCAACTCCGACGTTACATTTCAGACCCGTCCAATGTCTTTCAGCCTAAGGAAGTTGAGCTCGAAGAGGTTGCATCGTTTGAGGAGCATCCCATCTGGATTGTTGATCACAGTACGAAGGTTCTCCATGGGTGGTTTTTCCCTTTTGTATGGGATCTATGGCAGCATGGGAAAGTACATGATGAGACCTAGGAGAGGGAGGCCGATGTACGATCGCAGTGGCCGGAGCTGTTCGGGGTTTCTTTCTTCTACGCATTTCTAGGGAAATTCAGGGACAAATTTCTTTAAGGGGGATGTTTTTAAGAACCCAAAACTTCTTTTCAGGTACACCTTTCCTTTTTCTGGAGTTTTTAAGAAAAATAAACTTTCCTGAATTTTTTGAAGTACATACCATGTACATTATGAGTACACGCAGTGTACTCATCCCCGACTTAAAACCGTGTGTTGGTCTTGCCCGGCCCACGCAGACGGTGTGTAGGGGTGACGTAGAGGCCGATCTTGGTGGAGTATGGAAAAACCTAGTACACTCTGTGCACTCTAAAAGTACACGATGTGTACTTTTCTTTTTTTTCATTAAACGGACCGGGGTTACGGCTAACTGAGGAAAACGTCTTCTTCTCCAGCTTGTTCATCCGAGAGCAACCCGTACAACCAGATCGTCGACGAGCTCCCACCTCTTTGTCCATTCTCCGATTTGAGCATGGTCAATTGCATTGGAATCGCATCGGTGAGTTCTTCTTTCTGCGTGAGATTTGATTTCTGATTCCTCCTCTTTTTCGAGTTATCATGGGTTGAGTGTTTTTTGCGTTTTCTCAGATCTACGACGTTCTAAGTAGAATCAATCGTCATGGTTCACGTATATCGATCTCCTAGGATTGAGCTAGTTGGTTTGTACCTTTATGTTGAATGTTGATGAGTATTTTGTGCAAATTCAACAAACTACCTTGGGTGGGGAATTGTGGGATTGCTATTTTTCCCCTACCGTTTGCCTTCTTTGCTTGATTGCTGTAGTAGAGTTTTATGCTTGTGAGAAGAGTAATTTGTTTTGTGCTCAGGTTTGCTTTTCCATGCTTGTTTTTACTATTTGGCGTTTTCCATTTTCCATGCCTAGTTGTAGGATAGTTGAACTGTTTCGTTGTATTATAGATCAGCCTTAGAATGATAGCCATGTAGTTCTTGTAGTTTACTTGGACGATGTACACACGCTTAGCATTTTTATTTCCACACAGGACTGTGAGTACCTAATGTAGAATACCATAGGGAGAATTGATGTAAGGGATTCTCCAGAGTGTCTTAGGTACGATGTGATACCACATGGGTAATTGACGATGAGTGCTTCCTCAGAGAGTCTGTACTTCCTCGACAGGGGCCACAGGGGGAATGAGACTTTGACTGCTTCCAAAGAGACTATGATAATTCATAGCTAAACCAGAGGGGTTAGACAGTGTGTGCCTCCTAGAGGGTTTCTAGTACTTATAGGTAGAACAATAGGGGTTAGGCTGTGAAAGCTACCTATAGGGTTACCTATTTTCATTATTATTGTTGGTTTTTTTACTTGTATACATCGTTTGCTAGAACTATGGATTGTAGTTTCTTGTGGTTTCTTGTTTAATGCTTCTTGTTTTATAACCACCATGTATTCATTGACTATTAGGCACAAAGATTTGGGTGATTGGCTACTGGGATTGTATCTCACATCCTATTAGGGTCATGTTTTAGGGCCCAAACAGACTACGTTATTTCTGGTATAGATAAGGGAAAGTGCCCTTCTACTTCAGGTACCTGACTTGCTGTGGAGCTATAGATCAGGGGACCATGCTACGGCTTACGTTGCTAAGGAGTTTAATATGTTTTCATTTGTACTCTATTTCTGTTTTTTTCAGCATGTTGGTTTGTTTAATGCTTCTATAGACATAGTTACCATGTTGCATCATTATTATTTATACATTGCTTCAGTTGTTCAGTTTAGTCGTTGTATGTTGTTTATTGTTTCCGTAGCTGTGTTTGGTTGTTATTTCGCTGTATACTTTACTGAATGAGGGCATAGTTTTCCCACCAACTCACCAAGGCCCTCACTACTAGTCGACAACCTCTGGAATTTGGGAAACGCGCTTGAGGTCATGTGACCAACCCGGTACTGGGCGCCTCTGGGTGGCATCCGGATTCAGGTTGTTACAACTTTTATAGAAGAAAAATCATCCACAAAGAAAAAATTTGATTATTGATAAAATAGAGAAGGATAAAATAAATGGGATATCATAAAATATTTAAATTAATGATGAAGGATTTTTATGATTTGGTTCAGGACATTGTGTACCATCAAATTCTAATTTAAATAAGGAGATATTATATGATGCACATAGCTGGACTATCTGTTTAAATCTAGGGATACTGAAGTTGTATAAATGTAACCAATAGAACTATTGGTGGATAAATATTAAAGAGAATGTGGAATATACATCAAGGTTCCTTATATGTCCTAGAGTAAAGTATTAATGGAAACAATTCATGGGGATAATGCAACTATTACACACACCAACACAGAATTGGGAAAAAATAACCATAGACATTATCACTGGTCATTCAAAGACAATACGAGGAAATAATTATATATGGGTTGTAGTAGATTTCCTTAAAAATAATTATCCCTTCATTGTAATTTTAATGTAATTTCTACTCGATAAACATGTGAGGATATACATTTGGGAAGATGTTAGGTTAAATTGAGCACAATTAACGATTGTATCTGATTGAGATCCATGATTTTCATTCTAGATTTGGAAGATTATAAAACATACACTAAATAATAAGGTGAACTATATCATAACTTTTCACCATAAAACTAATTAAAACTTCATAGGATTTGATCCACATTATTGGTGCCCAGTGCTGGTGGGTCAGATGACCTCAAGCGCGCCTCCCCATTTTCTAGAGGCTTCTGACTACCATTGATGGTGTAAAGGTTGTATAGTGGGGAGATATGACCATCATATTTGTATGGAACATGGCATAAAACAGATAATAAACATCAAAAAATGATAATATGATCATAAATAATAAATAAAATTTAGAAGCATAAACAGATGATCGAATAAATAATTATTACAAAATCCCCAAGGAAGTTACATATACATGGACAGATGGAATGATAATATAAAATTGGGTAACATGATATAGATGTATAATTTCATTCTATTAAATTTAAAAAATAACAAATGGCTAATCCATTATCAATAGGAGTATATTCTCAACTGTATAATCATACAATCCAAATATAGGTAATTCATAACAATAACCTATAGTACGTAGTTTCCTCTTATCCATTCCAGCAGGCAAGTAATCTACTCGAGTTCAAAATATTTCCCAAGTAGGTTGTGAGACAAATCTTGGTTGGACCCCAAAAATGGTGTCCAGAATTAATCCATGTAGTGTACATAGAAATAGTAGTGTGACGGTATACGTAAATAATAAAAAAAATGAAAAAATTACCAGCTCTCATAGGTTCCTAAAGGAAACATGTATGCTCTACCTATTTTTGATCTTGAAAAAAATTATTGTCTAATCAGTATCTATATATATATATAAATATATATAGCATATTTTTTTATTTCATCCGCCTATATGAAACAGGTATGTGAGAATTTAAGTGACTATATACATGGAATACTAGGTGTTGGATAGACCAGGGCATAACTCATTCATACATAACCACAACAAATAGGCTTAAAAACTTAATCACAATGGTACAATCCTTACATATCATAATGAGTCAGAGAAATCATTCTGTCCATTTGAGATGGTGGGTGGGTCCTCATGCCAACACCCAAAATAAGGGATGTGGTGTGTCATGCCCACCATAAAAATAATGTTAATGGTATGAGACATGATGATCAAAACCTGATGTAAGTGTGTGTGAATCATCATTATAAACAAAACCCTTACTTCCATACGATATCCTATATCAAAGGAATAATTTTTTATAATAATATCAACGAGGAATTACATCTCATGCTCTATAATCACCAATACCATCATATCCAATGCATTAAAATTCAGTTTATGTGTTTAATAAGGTATGAAATAATCAGTTCAGGCTATCCATCATTTATAAATATTTTCAATTAAACCGTATAATTTATTTAAGTAGGGAAAACACCGTGAACAAAATATACTATTTTATCAATTCATTTAATAAACTAAATCATAGAAATTCATTTAATATGCCTTAATGAGACACTCAGATGGTGTCACTTTCAATTAGGGAAAAACCCACATGGGAGACTTCTTATATATGTCTTCAAAATAACATAGGAGGGGACATGGTTTAATTCATCATACATATAATTGAAGTAAAATAAATTAAAACATAGGACAAACATTTAGCAGTAGTTATAGGTATTTAAAAAAATTAGTTATAATGGTGTAAATTTAAATGGACACACCCATAGGCAATCCATGATCATAGATGGTATCATTAAACTACTAGGAATTTTTTTAAAGAGAATAACAAGGTTCATATAAATTTTTTAAATGAAGAAATAAATATTATGAAGATGTGTGGTGATGGCCTGAATATGGAATTATAGAGAAGCTACAAAAACAATATATCATTTTGGAAAAATAAATAGTCCAGCTACCCTAGGGCTATTCATGACTCCTTGTCCAATGGTGTATTATATTAATTGTTTATTGGGAGAAATTGAAGAAATAATCCAACACCCTAAATATATGGAAAAGGTGTTTTCACCTAAATAGTAACATGTATCAGAAGAATAACTAATATAGGAAGGTCGAGAAATAAGGGGAATACCTAAAGCTATACCACACATTTGACTGATCTAGATTTATACCTCAAATGTGATAGATTTTAATGATCCTTGGTGTGAAAATACATGATATCGTTGGAGGAGAAGGATGGGTTCATCCATTGGAATGGAAGGAGTGACAGAAAGAATAGGTGAATTGATTAATTAATGGTGAAATGGTTATTTCTCCCCTTAAGTAGGGGTTACATGGTTTGGCCTCACTATTTGGCCAAACAATTCACAATTCATGCTCCCTTCACTGTCTAAGGGAAAAACCCACTTGGTCAAGGTTCACAGTTTCCCTAATTATGCATCGAATGTGCGAAATCACATAGTTAATCCCATGATTTTTTTTCAATGGAAATTCCCCTAGGGTCACGTGGTTTAAAAAAACCATGTGACCCCTAATTATTAGAAGATTCTTATATGGGTAGCCCACATGGTTTATATAAAACATGATATACATTACAGCCTACTGAATTTTCCCATTTTTCAGAGCTCCGATCACTGAAAAATCCTTATACAATCCTAGGAAATTCCACGCGTTGTACAATAAATTTAGCTATATTAAATAAATGATTTAACTTGAATATAAAAATAAACTTCATTCATGAAATGATGGTTCATTACAACCTAAAATACATTAATAAACTCATCCAGGAGTTGGACTTCTATGGGAAAAGTTGTATCATCTGAGAATTTCATTGGTCACTGATATTTTATATCAGCTTCCAGCTCCTTATTTTCATCATGTACATAAATTGGATTCCAAAACACATGCAGTAAATCAAATTACATATGTTAGGGTGTATTCATGATTTGGTCTACAATATGGATGGGATACACGTTGAAGGAAGAACCCCCATGAAACTCAACCTCATCAGGAACAATGAAATTAGATTGATCGAAATAACATAATCAAAGATATGATACATGGAATACTTGATTAATATACTAGTATCTCTAAGAATATTCTATGTATTAATCAATGGGTCTGATTTGTATCATAGACAAAAAGGGTCCAATAATCCTATGTGAGATCATACCCTACCTCTGAATACATTAATTTCCCGACCTGAGTATGAATCACAAGAAAATCAGATCTACAATATCAAACTCAATAGGTATCTAATGTTTGTTGGCATATGAATATTTTTAATAACTTTCTACCGCCATGAAGCTCTTAAAAAATTTGACATGATATATATTCTCATGTGTGATGCATGGTCCAAGAAAAGCTACCTCCCCTACCTCTAGCCAATGGAGAGGGGAAAAATGAATATAAAATAAGGCTTCAGAATGAAACATGTCGATGGTATCATGAAATATATTATTATATGTGAACTCAATAATGCGGTGGTGTTTCAACCAGTAACCCCAGGAGTCATGGAAACTAGCATGAAACATATTATCTAACACGTAAGCAGTGTGATCCCTATTTCATTCATTATGAGGGTGATAGAGAATTCTTATATGATCCTATGTTCCAAATTAATTATTAAAACCTTCCATTACCACGGAGTAAAGAAAACTTCATTGTTAGAATTGATTGAATGAGGAGATCCAAGAAGATGTAAGTCATCACTGGAAAATTTCATTCCCTGATCACCTATGTTGAAGGTCAATCACATATGTAAGAAGGGTGTGACCTTCAAAAAATGATAAATTAAAATATGTAATGTATCATTTTAAATGAGTTGTAGTGGAAAAACAATAACAAAATCCATAGAAACATCATCATTTTTTCACTCAAGAAAGGAAAACAGTAAGCAAATATTTGTCCGTCACTGATATTCTAGCTTCACCTGCCGATAGGTGGCATATCATGTGATGAACCCAACAATCTCAAGTTTCATACAATGTTACCAATATTGAGGCCATAGATCTTGATACATCATGGTGAAATTATGGTTTTCTACACATGATGAGTTGTAAAATTACAAAATCATCTCTTATCTGATGTTTTTTGGGACCCATACACACCCATGGAAGTGTAGAGTACCAGCCCTATTAATGGTCCAGATAAAATATGTATAATTATATAATTTTATTTCCCAGAGGAAAATTACCTATTGATAAGATAAATTCCTCATTTCTACATGTTCTATAAGAGTAGATGACACTACTAAGGCCATAAACATAGTCTCAACCTAATCATCCTAAACGTCAATGTGAAGATATGAGAATAAGGCCATGATATGTCATTCACTGATGGCTTACTGAGATGGCATTACCTTATTTATTCGACTCAGTGCATCAAATACTTCATTACCTATTAAAATCATTTAAGTAATATCAATATCAAATTATATAAGACACTCAACCCATACATACAACCTGAAATTCATAACCCACTAGGTAAAGATATATGGAAGGATTTAATGATTTGGGAATATCACCAAAGTCTCTCCATGTAGATAGTGACACTAAAAGCGTAGAGCAAGAATTACAGTAGCGAGATCCATTTAGACCGTTTAGTAATTATGCTCATGAGACCTCAACTGATGAGACCTACATAAAATAACTCACTCATCCTATATCATGATGTCTCCAAGACTCATACTTCATGTGTTAAAGAATATTCAATATTTTGAACCTTTTTTTGGAAGAATCAGTATTATCACTGAATTATAATAGAATTTCAACTCCTAAAATAAAGCTTCACATGTTTTTGGCCATTCTATTTTCAAACCCTTGTTTATAGACAACATAAAAGCTTCTAGAAAACATGAGAAATACTAGATAATAATATTTAATAACTGGTTAGGCCCAAGAGACTATATATCCCAATTATGTTCTTACCATGATCACTAGATACTACCAACCCCACATTCCTGGGGTCTACTAAAACTTCTAAATTCGATATAATGTGACCTAAGAAGTGGACACTCTCAAACCCATAGTGGTATTTACTAATCTCAACGATTAGATTATTCAATATCAATGTATTAAACAAAATATCAATATTTCTGTTATTTCCATCTATGGATCCTGAATACACTATGATTTTTTTAATAAAGACATCCATAGATGAATCAAATTATGGTTTGAAAACCTAATTCATTTGAGCCATAAAAATAATATGTGTGGTCATGAGTTCGAACATCATTACTAGGTACTCATATATAACATACCTTCCCTAGAAATCTATCAAGGGTGTCTCTAAAAAACTAAAACAGACATAATGATATCTTGACTTAAAATATATCTTTGTAAATACTCTCTCCCCCCAATATTATACAATAGGTAATCAAATTTTTAAAATGGATACTAATTCTTTACCCTGAGATGGTATAACTAATGATAATCATTCCAAAGACTAAGCGTATCATCATCTTTATTATAAAAAAAGGACCGACTAACCACAAGTAGAATTGGTGGGTGTAGAAATCGTTTATACTCTTGATCCTCCCACAAATTATGGATTTCCTGAAGATCCATGGGTTCTATCTTATAGGGAAGAACAATTACTAGTGCAGTCATGTAAGAAGATCATTATAAAGTTCAACCTCTGGATCTAGATGTAGAACAAATGTTTCTTCTATATGTAAAACCATAAAACGAACCACTACATGTGGAAAAGGTATATTTTTAACCGATAGTGATATAGGAAATATCTTTTGATATTATTTTTCAAAAAACTTACCCATTATTTCATGGGTATTGGTCATATAACATGAGAATCCCATTACACCTTATTAATGTTTCCATCGTGCTATTCTGATGGAAAAATCCCACTCTAATGATATAAAGTTATGTGCACTCGATAAAGAACTAACCATTTCATTCCGATGATTACATCATGTCTCTTAATATAAAAGGCAAAAATATTTGACAACAATATGTATATGATAATATCAAGGGGATAATCCTTATAATGGTGAACACCCTTTGATCATATACATTATAGGTTATTAAGAGTCATAACACCATAAATTTGTTCGATATCAAGTCCAATAATATACATGATTTCCTCATAAATAAGTTAGTGAGACATCCCTATGTTATAAAATCATCCATTAATGCAGAGTTCACTAGAATATTGCCTATAACAATTGAATTCCCAACACTATTATCTTCCTACATGTGCTAGACTGCATGTAATTGGTCTTTACCAAGGCCCCATGTCACTTCCTCGCTACCCTGAGTGAGAACACTCTACTGGTGCTGATATTCAAGAGTCTGACTACCTCTGCCTCGACTTCCACTTCAGCCAGAATATCATGTGGTAATCTAGCTACCTGCCTAGCAGTATCCTACTGGCCCCACTCAAGAATGTGAGGTCGGAGTAGATCCCAACTCCATAGACAGTGATATAAATGTTTTTTAGATTATTTGTATTTCTTCCATCTCACCTCATCCTCTCCATTCCACTGTATATATAATTAATTGTGATTTCACATGTCCCAAAATCCCACACTGATGACATATTTGAAAGCTATGACCACGAGTATCCAATTAACTACCACCTCAATGAGTATCCTCAAAACTTCAATTTCACCAAGAATAAGAAACACTGAAATATCTAGTTTCTATCTTCCCTATATCACACCAATAGATTTCATAAAAATCTTCTCTATAATAATGACCATTTTTTATTTCTCAAATATGTTCATTATCAGAAATATTGGCTTGTAGCTGAATCGTGTCTAACCTCCCATCATCAAATATTCTAGTTTTCATATAATCATCGCCTAATATAGTAGGAGAAAACTATCGTAGATTTGTAAAACGAGTAGAGTATTAAATAATATAAATACCTCCATTATACAAGTCAATGAATTCACTATCTATATTATCCCACATATTAAAGGGAAATAAATAGTCATTAATGATATATTGGACATTTTCCCAAACTATATCTCTATATCGATCTACCAATGTAATAAAATCCCATCATTGCTTGGCAGAATCAAACATCATATATGTAGAAAGTTTAACCCTTCACTTTAGAGGAATCTCAAGATGCTTGAATACAATATGAATAACATCAGACCATGACACTACAACATGTGGTACTCCATCCCATGAATATGATGCAGGATGTTTCTTCTGTAAATATCGAGTCAACTATTCTATAATTTTGATAGTCCAAGGAAAACCATTCATATTTTAAAACATAAATATATATCCCTATTAGAACTAGGTGATAATTCGCATATCATGAACAAAAAGTGGTTCTATAGGAGGCACTTCTTGAGGAATCACTAATGGCTTCGGACTAACACCTATAGTGCATCATCATCGCCGCCAGAAGGGTGTACAATTGGAGTATTCCATGACAGCATGAGACAATAGTACCCAATGGAATCCTCATGATGGATATAAACAACTGAAAATATTTCATATATTAAACTAGGAGAGCTACATGTCATTTCTATGCATAGATCATATCCCACTTCATGTTCTTAAATTGAGGATTGGGTAATATAAATATACCATAGGAAGACATAATAACGTAATAGAAACACCAAATGCCAACTAATAATGTAGGTTAGGGTCTAGATTTTTTTTTCACCTATATAATATGTCTATTTTTTCAATAAAAACAATTTAATTTTATATTTTTTCTCATTCACATATTGAAATCAATTTAAATAGTGTAATTAAAAGGATCACAATTTCAAATCCATATGGGCCCATAATCCTTATGAACCAAATTATGTAATCTAATTAACCAAGAATATATCATCTTCCAACCCAGGAAAATAATGGTCCATGGATGAACATACCAATTATAACTTCTTAAGGATTCAACATTTAACTATTAAGGAAAAGACTATTGTGTTAATGTGGGTGAATTAATTGTCAATTTTGTTTTATTCCTATAGGTAATTTCAACATAATTCCATAGATAATCAAGGCACTAAAAATTTTCGGCAATAAAATTCATGCGGAAAATAAATCTGGCATGGAAAAAAGGCATGGTATATTTTTCCTATTATGCCTAATATGATATATACATTGATGAAATGAACTCATTTAATTAATAGAAGGAAAAAAGAAATCATCTTGAATTATACCAATAAAAATAATACAATATTTCATATGTGTCACCCAATAGTGAATTCATATCTACAATAATAGGTATAATTCATACCAATAATTACTCATCCCAGGTCATTTGGGTTTAACATGTACTTGGGTATGCTATGTCAACACATAGGTTCATTTCCAAATATCTATAACAACTAGCCTCCTATTTAATACATAAATAGTAACACAAATGAAAAAATATATAATAAAACTTTGTAACATCCTTACTCGGGATCCAATTAAACTGTGCATTGAGGCAGTGGGTCACATTGCCTCAAGCGCACCTTCCATTATTCAAGAGGCCATCGACTAGTAGTGAGGGTGTAAATATTGAATAATGGGGAGAGTATACACTCATATCAAAGTATAACAAGGAATTCTATAGACAATGAAAAATAGTGGATTCATAATATAAACAGATATAATAAATAAAACATGCATGTCTAAATAACTAAATAACCAGTTAATAATATCAAAATCCAATATGGTGTGTCATATTCATGGATGCATGGCATGCTGATTTAAAAAATTGGAACATGTGGAAGGTTTATAAAATCATGATTTATAAAAAGAATAAATAAGAATGATCATCTATCATTTCAATCATATTCTGTATCCTCTACTCTTCTGCTCCAATTAAAGGTAAATCATACCAAGAACCTATAGAATAAATAATTAACTTTTCCATAATTGAGGAGAAGTAATACACTCAGGAACCAAAGGTTACTTGAGGAGGATGTGAGATGAACTCCTAAAAGGACACCATAAATTGGTTTCTATATATAATTTAAATAGTGTGCATAAAAACCATAGTTTCAAGGGATAATTAAATAAGAAGTGGTACTAAAAAATAACTAGTGTATTCAGGTTCCTATGTGACACCTAGAGCCACTACCTTCTTTTAATCTTGTACACAATGAGATTCCACTACGTAACTATATATATAGTAATAATATATATATTATATTTTTATATATCATACACCTATATGAACCATGTATACGAAGATGTAAGTGATCATATAAAATGAATACTAGGTGATAGCTATACTAGGGTTAACTTAGTCATCCCTAACCGGTCTAAATAATTCTATATTCTTAGGAACATGGTTATATTCCCTACATCTCATAACTAGTTGGAGATTCCATGCCTATTACTAAATATGGAGGGAGTGTTGTCTTGCCAACACCCGAAATAAGGGATGTGGTACATCATGCCCACTGTATAAATAGTTTTAATGGCGCGAGACATATGGATCCACACTAGATACTAGGGAGAATAAATCATCACTCTTAATAGAACAATAATAACAGTACCATAACCTATATAAATGGAATAACAATGTTTATAATAATATCCATGAGTAATTACATAGAATGCCTTAAAATGAAAAATCAAATCATAACAAAGGAATTATAATTATATTAACGCATTTAATAAAGTATGAAATAATTTGTGTTGCCTTATATACCTTATAAAATCATTTTAAAAAACCATTTAATTCACTTATTGACGAAAACTAGAATAATAAATACATTCCATTTATTTAATTCATTTAATAAAAAAACATTGAAATTCATTTTACAAGTCTCAATGAGACACATAGAAGGATTCATCTTTAATTTGGAAACAACCTATATGGGATATTCATTCTATAATTTGTTCCAACAACATATAATGTTTTCTAGTTTAATTCATCATCCATAAAAAAGATGTAAAATCAATTAAAACCATAGATGAAAACAAATGATGTGTTTTGGGTATTTATATAATTAATTATAAAGGATAAATTCGATTCAACATATCCAATGTGTGTCTGTGATCATTGATGGATTCCTAAAACTACTAAAAAACTATCCTCAAGAGTATGATAAGGTCAATATAAATATTTTATATGAAGAATTAAATTTTACAGTGACCCACAGGGAAGGCTAGTTTTCAGAACATCAATTAATCTAAAATATTCTTTATCATTTTTGGTAAATAAAAAGACCAATAAATTTGTACCATGGATCCTAAGAAAAACAAAAATAGTAGTAGAAAGGAACCGAGATCATACCACTAGACATCCATCATCATTAACAGATCATGATATGGACTTTGAACGTGGGATTTTTCAAAGAACCAATGTGGGAGGAGATGAAAGATAATTGGAGGGGAAGGATGGGATCATCCACTAGAATGGGAAGTGATAAAGAAAGTATATGCAAGTAGATTGATTTAGGGGAAAATTTTTATCTCACCAATAAAATAGGGGGCCCAAAAATTGGCCACATGGTTTGGCCAAACCATGTAAAAATAATGATCCCTTCACTATCCTATGTAAGAACCCGCCTAGTACTGGTGCATTATTTTCCTAACCATCCACAAATTGTGTGAAATTACCCTATCTAAACTCTATTTTTTCATCATGGGTGTGTTCTTAGGGATGCATAGATGAAATTAAATAGTGATTCCCCGCATGATCACAAGGCTCCAAATATAGTTACTCTACACAGTTTCTAGTAAACAAGTTTTAATTGTGCAACCTAACATGTTTTTTAATTTCTCATAGATATAGGCACCAAACAATCCCTGAACACTCACGGGACCATTCAGCAATTATGAAGAACTTTTACAAGATAAAAAAAAATATAAATTGAAAAGAAAATCAAGGAAAACCATTCTGAAGAGACGTATCATTACATGGATGGACTATCAATGTAGTATATCCCAACACATGATGACATGTTGAGTCCATGATCAATTGAATTCAATGGTGTGTGGGATCAATAACTTTTTCGGGCCATGTTTTCATAAAATTATTATTTCCACTAAAGATTCCAAATATATATATATATATATGAATCAATTTATTGTACGATATGCATAATACATGAATATTGGGATGATATTGGTGAACATAAATAGTTAGGTCTTTATAAGGTTTAGGAAATAGTTGAAAATGGTCAAGACCGTTCACCAACAAATTAAGGATTCTCAGAGTTGATAGAAAATATATGCAACTAATAGGTGATAAAATTTATAGTTTAAGGGTTGAGATAATATATTTTTCAACATATCTATATAGAATAAATTAATGAGAATTAGGAATATGTGAATGATTAGTCTAACATACATCACTCAAATTGAAATCTGTTATTTTATAGGAATGTTAGCCTATTGGCTAATAATACCACATAAACTACCACAAGTACATGATGTGTTCTATGTATCCTAATTGAATATGTAGATAATATACCCCTAAAATGTGATGAATTAAGAGGTGGTATAGTCAGAGAATGAACATTCATATGGGGAGCATCTGGTGAAGATATTTGATTATAGAGAAAACTTTATATGAAATAATACAATTCACTAGGTCTAATTGCTATGGAGAAACAATATGATTGAATAAATAACATTGGAACTAGAGGATGTGATGAAATATAGTTACCCTCGTGTTTTTTAGTGTGTGAAATGAAAATTTATATGGTTAAATTTCTAAAATGGGGATGATTTTAATTACTCGAACTTTGATAATTAAAATACCCTTTATGGGAGAATAAAATTCACTATGATGTATTATGGTTATATAAAACACATGTAATTCTACAATTTTATTATATCCTAAAATATTTAAAAGACCACTATGAATCATAACCATTGATAATATATTCATCGAATAGTGATAATATAAATAGTTTAAATATAGGGTTTTGAAAAATCCAACTGACAGAGAAAAATCAGGTAGAGGACTCATCCAGTATGATCATTCACTATGAAGACCATTTATCATGGACTATGAGGAATATAGATTCAATTTTATTTTCCATTGTCCAAGACCATGTCTAGATCTAACAAATAAAATATAAGTGAAACCATTTACTTGTGTGGTTCATGCTCATATAGATCACGGGCCAATCCATGTATGATGAACCAGCCCATAAAAATACCACCATCATGCACATTACCTGTAGGTAATTTTTGGGTGTAATAAAGTTTTATGTATCAAACCAGTAATTATATGAATAAAAAAATTAATTCTCAATGAAATACTATTTATATTGATTCATATTAATGTTATATTATAAATGATTTTGAATTTGATATTATAAAACCAAAAATTATATGTTTTGGTAATATGAAATTTCAAATAATTAAATACTTTTTATTAAATAATTTATTTTTAAAATAAATTATATTTTAATATTATTATTAAATAATATTTTCTAAATATAAATAGTGATATAAATTTTATCATGTTAAATGTAATTTTTATAATGATAAAAAAAATTTGTTGTAAAAAACAGGATTTCTCAATAAATGAAAATATTAACAAAAAAGTGAAAACTAAAATATTAATATACTTAATATTATTAAATAATTATTATATTTTGAATCATCATTTTGAAGTTATCTAAGGGTACATTTTTCATGATTTTTTAGGGTAGTCGAATATTTGAGTAAAAATTAAATCTGATATAAATATAAAATGCCTATTATGACATCATAATGACTCCGAAGTGTTGTAATGAATTATTTAAAATTTATACATGGCCAATTTTCCCATTTATATTAATGTTTTTACGATACCTGATTATTTATATAAAACCATTATGAATCCTCTAAAACCTATATTATATTTAAGAGTTTTTAGATCAATTATTTACAAACATGACTCACTTCCACATCACCATCGGTAATATTTTAGTAAGTTCACCCCAAAGCCATAAAAAATTATACATTTCCCTATGAAATTAATCATTGGACAATTCATTGAAATGTTTTTGGTTTTTATTACATTCAAATATAGAGCCTAATATTTTTTTTTGGGAAATAATAGTGACCTCCCCAGTCATTTCCAATATAAAACCCAGCCCTGTTTCCATTCCACATAACAAAAAATACCCAAATAAAGTTCTTACTCTATAATACCATCTCTAGAGTCATTCCAATGATCCTAAATCTCTCAAGAATATCCTCCCACAATTTTTAAATCACCCTCTGAATATAAGGGGTCTCTCTCACTCTTCTTTTTAATCAATCACCTATTTTATGCCATGCCTCTCAATTTCGTTTTCTTCATGTTTATGTGTGTTTTTTTACATCAATCATACTTCAATTTTTTATTTTCATGTGATGATATTCACATTTTACTATCATTAATCTCTCCCATGAACCATTACATACACAAGTTATACTACAGAAATTTTTCTCCAATTTTCCAAACAAAATGTAAGGGACCACAATCTCTTCTATTTAATTGAATAAAATTATGTTTATCTGTCCATTTTGGAAATAAATTTTTAATATCAACATTATTTTATAAATATCCATATAATTTCAAAATAATTTTTGGAATAACAAGATATCAATTTTCCCTATCATTTTAACATTTACCTAAATATTTAATATGCAGATAATTAGTAAGGAATCCTCTCAATCTACTCCTTATTAATGCATATTAATTATCTTATTCTCTTTATCTCCAATACATATTTATGTTATATGTTCTTTCAAAAACCACTTACATCTAACATAAAATCTAAATAATTATATATCCCTTTCACTCAAATTAATACATCCCATTTACATTTATTCTGCCCTATTATGATGTTGATATTTAACTTCTATCTTCCATGAAAAACAATTTTTTATGAATACTCGTACCCATTTAATATCAAGGGTGTTCACCATTATTCACGTATAATTATTTGATTGGGGACATAAATGTAAATATTCCACATTAATTTGTCCTGGATTTAAATGTTTTAAAATATGATCCAATGTTGAATGACCTAATGGAACATATATGAATGTACATGAAATGAAAGTGATGGGTCCACTTAGAATTATATAGTTCTAAAAATCATTAGAAATATTTCAGTCTCATGAGACTTCATGAAATGGATTATGTAGTGAACCTAATCCATAATTGTACCTTTTCCTCCTTGTTATTTTGTCTTTGTGGTTCTCCTTGATCAATGATTTTTATTTCATGCGTAACGTTATAACATAAAATTTCAAAAATGATATTTGGGAATGTGTTTATCTTTGTGTGAATATCTTGTATATTGTTTAATATAGTGTTCTTTTAAAACATATTTGGGAATTACATCCTACCACCCCAATTTATAAATTATAAACTACTAGTTTAATCATGATGTTGATAATTAATTGTTTTAAAATTGATAATAACATTCTTGAAATCCCATATCATAAAATTGGTTAACGAATCTTCTTCATGGTAAGAGAGAAAATAAAATACGAAGGTCACCTAGAATATAAAATGACTGAGATTCCATGAAGAAGAAAATTTATGGGATGTGAAAATATAAACATGTGGAAATGAGTAATTCCAAAATAATGATATATCATGACATAGTTAATTCATCCCAATTGTTTGATTGATTATTAGAAAGCCAAAAAAGACCAATCCTTAAACCAAATAAGTTTAAGAGATTATCAATTAATTATAAATGATGGTAATAGGAATAAAATTAAATAAGTTTTTAGAAATTTACAGAGATAATATAACATAAAGAATACGTACCTTAGGAAAATACACTTTCTTGAAATGTATAATTACATCTATGAATCAATTGTCGACAAAAGCTCTTGTTTTCATCTAAATGATTATTACTCAAGATGATTTTTTAATAAATTATGCACTAAAATATACTTTTATTAGGTCATATAAATCAAAAAAATGGATGAATATATATTCCACTTTTTCTTAGACATAAACGAAAACCAAAATTTTTGTCACAATATATGTTAATTACCATTGTTAGTGAACCCTCATATGATGGAGTTTAGAATTAATATCGAGTAAATCAAGACAAAAATATTATCATATATTAATTAATAGAAAACTATAATTAAAATTAAATAAAAAATTATTAACTAATATTGAATCCCAAAAATCAAATGATTTTGGCCACATATTCTTTTATTATTTATTTCTCAGTTTATCTAAATAACATTAATAAAATTTAATATCTTTGACCATAAATATTATATTCCTTAATCATTTAATCATATATATATACTAATCATTGAATGAAATAATGAGAATCACAATAAAACCATTTTAATATCATTTATGAATCAGAAAGACAGTTCAAATGTTTTTCCATAATTTAAATACCATAATTGTTTTTAACATAGTTATATGGGGTTCCTAAAATCATTAATTACTTTTGAAATGAAATTTTTATCCTAATAACAAATTTAAATCTCAATTACATGGACATATAAATGAAAAATATTAATATTCAAAAAACAAAATTTTTATTATATCTCAAATAGGTTGAGAAAATGAAATTTTTTCACACATTCCCAGAAATCACATAGGCCAGTGTTAGGAATTTCATCTTTTTTCCATTCTATTTTTTCTTCATGCCCCATCTATTTTCTTGATATGAAATGTTTTACTCTTTAAAAATATATTAAAATATAATTATTATAATATAAAAATTAATATCATGAACATATGAAAAGACAATATTAATCATGAAATATAATTTAAACCCTAAAGGTTATCAATACATTTAAACTAATTTCCCCAAAATCCTATAATTCCCTAAAAGATGTAAATTAATACTTTCAAACTTAGGGTTACATATACAATTAAAATATATAAAATCAAAATTAATGTATTCAAAAGTACTCATACCACAAAAATGAATTCAATTTTTATACATTAATGATAAGATAAAATAAAAATCATTTAAAATAAAAACAAATATTTTCTGGAAAATTATATATTTTTATAAAAGGGAGTTTCACCTCTCTTTGTACACATAAATTAATCTTTTTTAGAATTACTATAGAAAATTTATTTTAGATAATGAAAATATTATTTCAATTCATCATATCTAAATTATATTATAGTGAAATGTATAGTTTTTTTTGGAAAATATTGACTTATAAATGAATAATGAAATTAACTTTTTTTGGAAAAAATGTGTTTTCTTTTCAAGAAATTAACTTATTTGAAAGAAACATTATTATTTTATTAGTATTTAAAATTAAAATATGTATTATTTAATTATACAAAAAATCTTTTTAAACACCTTTATATTATATTTTAGTTTAAGATTATTTTTCTGTATAAAAACCTGATTTTTATAAAAACCATTTTTTTAAAATACAGATTCATTTATGTGGAAGATTAACGGTCATAAAAATGCCAAGCCATGAAGGAAAATGGTATAGCTAGAGATGGTTAACATCATAGGTTCCAGAGGCCACCAGCTAATGGGCATAATTGTTTCCTTCCCTTTTAGTAAATGGGAATGTGCAGATTGAGAAGCCTTGACGGAGAGAAATGATTCTCCTGATGAGTGATCCAAATGACTGGAGGCTACCGTCGTTGAAATTGATAGCATTGATAAAGTTGAGACATTCTGATTTGAGGATGATTTTATCCTATCCATGATCCATGGTGAGAATCTTTCATGTAAGGATGGTAGGAGCCTCGACCACCACAGATTCCCAAAACGATTAGTGTGAAACATGTTTTGCTACAACGACATTCCCCTGATGGTTTCGGGCCAGGATACTAAGGGTGATATCCACAAACTTGGGGAAATATGCATCTACATTAATCTTAAGAATCCCTTCACTTGGAGGAAACCAATGGGATGGAAAATAGGGGGTTCTAAGGGGCCTATGTTGTCCATTGTGGTGCTTCCAGCCCTCAATCCACGAAAAGGCTCATTCAATCCAGAATTCAGGGGGGGGGGTCTATGAACATGGTTAAAAACTATCTCATATTGAAGAACCCAAATGATCTAGGCCATGGTATAATGTGAACCCACCTTAGCCGACGAGAGGGAGGAGCACCAACCCGCTTTTTCACGTATGTTGGTTTAATTTTTCAAATTCCCCAAAATATGTTATAATAATTTTTTAATTTGGATTACATATTTTTAATCCAAGTAATTTTTATTACCTAATGATATAAAATAAAATTTATTTCTTTGTGTTTATTATAAATAATTAAAAAAATTACTGCATTTAAGGAAAAAACAGATTTATCAAGGGTTAAGATAAGAATAAAAGGGGTAAAATGAAAATAAAACAAGTCAAAGGTATATTTCAATCCCATTTGATGGAATTAAAATTTCTAATTATCTATAATAGACAATTTTTTAGCATTGTGGTTTGTAAAAAATGTGGATACCACTTTTTATTTTCAAAAAGTACAGGTGTGCCAGTTAACTCACTTATTGAAGTCCACTGATCCTATATTTTCTTCCAACCATCAAATCCATTTTCTTCTTAAAAACCTACCTAAATAAATTCCTCACATCGATCCCAACATTTTATAATCCATTTTTTAGGAATTTATCATATAAATGTTATTTGTGTTATCCATTGTAAGTTATCTAAGGAATAAGTATTGTCCTTAACTGATCATTTTTTATTTATTCATCCAAATCCATAAATTCATATGAAATTATGATTTTATAAAAAAATATTTTCACACACACTGATATATATATATATATATATATTATTTTAATTTCATACCATAAATCTATCTTATCCTCAATAAAAAAGGATAAGAAATAAACACTCCTTTGTATAGTAGACTAAAACCTCATTTGTTGATGTCATTTGTTTTCCATAACCACCTCTAAAATAATATCATATTGATGAAATTTTATATATATATATATATATATATATATTATTTTATAAAATTTATATTTATGGGTTTATTATATCACATATACCATCTGATATTCGATTCCTTAAGAGATATGGTAAAATTGCTCATGTGTGCGGCAGAATAATGTCTCGTAAAGCGATGTGATTCAGTTTTCACTATCACATTACAAGTAATGTAATATTTATATTGTATATATATATATTTATATAAATTAAATAATTAATATATTCAAAACAAAATTTTCTTTTTCAATGTATAATATACAATTTTATCTCTTATAGTGAAAAATTATAACATTGTTCAAGTATATGTGTGGATTAGCACCTTCATGTTGTGATGTGATTCATTTTTTCATGAACACTACTCGTAGATGTTATATATTTATATATATATGTATTTTTTTCAATTAATATTTTATTTATGTGTCACGACCCATTCCCCGGGGCCTGTGCCATGACTTCCCCATGCCCCTCATCCATAGGCCAGGGGCTAGCGACTAGCACCAAAAGGCTCATTCTCTAAAACTAGGATGAAATTTCCATTATAACCTATAACTCAAAAAACTAATCACAAAGCATGATACATAAACAAAGTAAAAATATATAGTAAATAGGGTGTGTACAGAATGAAAAAGGGGCCAAAATACAAGCCTAAATGAAATGTACAAGTAAACAGAAAAGTACAAGTAAAACTCAGAACAAAAAACTCTTGTGAACACCCACCAAGGTTCCAACCTAATGGGTAGGTACAGCTCTCGAATGATCTTCTCTACGATACATTTCATCTATGTACACCTTCGTGCTACCTGTGGCCCTAGTACCCTCATCCTCAGTCACCACATTATTTCATCTACACCAAACACAAAAAGGTGCGGGCATAGCCCGTGTAGGGGTGAGTATAAAGATACTTAGTAGGGACCCTGAGACTCTCAAATGTCTAAAAAAATGCACAAAGTATAATCCAAAATTCATGTAAACAACAATAAACCCTTTTTAGGTATATGCTTATACATGTAACTTAGATATCAAGAATGCCCATCTCATTCATGGGGAAACAGAAGGACCAACTCAAAATCCCAAAGCACAACTATTCCATGAATGAAAGATTACCATGAAGATAACACCCCAAAGATATGTACAATAAAGGTAAAGACACATAGAAGTATACCACAAAGGTATCACCATGAAGGTATGTAACACAATGGAATCACCACAAAGAAGAATACCACAAAAGGTATCACTACAAGGGTAAGTACCACAAAGGTATCTCTATATAGAAGAATACTAGAAATGTATAACCACGTAGTTAAGTAGAACAAATTTAATGCCACATAGAATAATCCCACAGAGGTAAGGACTTAGCTCACACCAGGTATATCTTTTGTATGTTATTAAAGATTATTGGAAGTAACTACTAAACCATTTTACTCTTTTAAGAGGCAGACCCACGTTCTATCCTAAATCATCAGACCCATGTAGTATCCTAGTGAAAAATACCCACGTAGGATCCTAGAGTAGTCCCATGTGGATTCATAGAGTGGATACATGTGGGAACCTGGAACACAGACCCACATAAGATCCCAAAGCATCGACCCACGTAGGATCCCTTTCTCATATTACATCCATCCATAGGGTTCTCGCACTAAACATGCTTGATTATGGGAGGTTCCACTTCACATGATATAGTTCGATACTCCAACATCCATGATGTCCCATGAAGAAGTATCCCTATGGACAACCACGTAAACAAGGTCTTCTATCAAGAGACAGTGCACCAATCAAATTCATTATCTGTTTTTTATTTTCCTTTTATTATCAAGGGCCCAGTTGGATTCGTGTTCGATCCAACCTGACCATACCCCCAGTATTATCCAAATCTCATATGTGGTAAAACAAAACGACCATATCGATCCATGGTTTTCAGCACTATAGGCGGTTCTCCAAACAGACGCATGTAGCTCAGGTTAAGGCTGAAGTACTGGAAAAAGGTCGAAGCTGGTCCAGGTCTAGTCTGACCCGGCCCGACCCAGCATTGACCAACCTGACCTGATTCAAGATGAACCGACTTGCTAGGTCCAGCCTGGCCCATCGGGCTGGCATGACCCTTCCCATTGGTTAGCCCACTGGCCCACGTTAACTTGCGGCTGGGTGGCGTCGTTGTGGGGTCCTCCAAAGCCGCCACCCAATGGGGAGGTTCCCACTTGGTACCCCCGAAAAGCCCATCCATTCAGGTTGGGTGGCCGAAAGAGCAGCACCACGTGGCGCCAACAGTTGGCATGCAGGACCTAGGGTCTTGCTTGGCTCCCCAGCTAGCTGGACGACCAGCCCTCCTCCACGGCGTGGTTTCACACTGTGCCACCACTAGTTTCCGGCAGCGAGCCATTCACCCTCCCTTCAAAATTGATGTTCCTTCACGCACGGTGGTTCAGACTCGCACCGCTAACCCCTTCGTGTGGCCGACCATGTGTCGGTGACTTCCATTTCTATTCCGCAGCTGACGAGATGCAACCCTTCTCCGACAGCACGGTTGCGCTGTCGCCATCGTCACGGCAAGCCGGAGTGCCAGCCGCCATTCTTTAGTCCCACCAGTTCCATTCGCCGACATGGTCACCGACGACGTTCCTCTGGTCACTGGCTGTGCTCTGGTGGCCCGATAATCATTAGAAAACTTCTACACCCATCTAGGGATGTCGCCATCAATTTTGGACCACTAAAATTCACAATGGTTGCGGAGGGGTGATGCCGTGTTTTTTTACATGCTCCCTCCATGATAGAACGGTAGAAAGCGGCATAATTATTCTTGATTCAAGAAGAATGACAAGAATTATTTAAGGGTTATTTGAAATAACAATCCCTAACTCGTTCTATCATAGGAGATTTCATCAGGAAGAAGATGAAGTCGTTGAAGAACGTCAGTGTTCATTGCTTCCACAAGACGCCTTCAATCCAAGCTCAGGGTCGATTCCACATTGTTCACTGGAGCATGTTCTTCCTCATTTCTCCATGGTTCTCCCACCCCTTTTTTCAATGATTTTCCCAATGAAATTAAGAGCCATCAAAATAAAGATAATCCTATCAATTAAATAAAGTTGGAACAATTAAATAATTGATGTTGGATCAATTATTTAATTGATGATGGCATAAATAACCCTGGAGAGTTATAAGAGTTTTCTAATATTAAGAGGGGTTTAGGTGGTCGCCACCAACATGAATTTAAAATGGGTTGTTTTCTAGCTCATGTGGTCCCCACCTATATAAATCAAAAAGAGAGGTTTCAAAAATAAAAATAAAATATTTATTATTTTATTTTTCTTATACCATGAAAAATTGAAAAACTAACTTCCACCCACGACCTTCTGCAGTAGAGGTGATGGTATCCTGAAGCGAATATTAGTGCTACAAGTTCAATGGTTCCCTTAGATTTATATTTTGATCCCCACTTCAAATGTCTCAAAATCTCGCTCGCATGTATACTGAACGTACTTAAAAAAAGTTCATAAATTCATTTCGGGAACATCAGGTCTCAGAATCACGCGTCATCAATTTTCGTGGACTTATAATATTCCCATATAATTAAAAAAAATTACATGGAAAAACTAGTTCCTTACATTCTCCCCATCTCAGGGCATTGTGCCCCAGAAAGACACCATACAAAAAACTAGGAAAACAAGAGGGGGTATAGAGCACGAATCAGAGCCTCCTGCTCCCATATGCTTTGCTGAAGGATCTTGTGCTGCCAATGTGCACTCACTAAACGTATCGACCACCTATAAAGGAATCTCCCCTATCAATCCTCAATCTCTACTAGATGATCCGCAAATGTTTCCCGATCGTCGATGTCTAGCTCACCCCAGTCAATGTTGTGAGTAGGATCATGCACGTATCTCCTCGAGGGTCTGAATGGTCCGCTCAGTTTGGACATCCTTATGGGGATGGAAGGCGGTGCTCAAATGATGCTGCATTCTAAACGCCTCTTGTAACACCTTCCATAGAGGAGAAGTGAAACGTGCATCACAATTGGAGAAAACCATCGGGGGTACTTGATGTGGCCACACAATCTCCTTCACATATAGGCATCCCATGCCATGTACTGAACTATATTATCTTAACGGTAGGAAGTGGATCAAATTGGTGAGTTGGTAAAAGATCACTAAGATAGATGCATGACCCCAGGATGTACATAGATTTCCTATCATGATGACCATGGATATCCCATACCACTTCCACTTTGGGACCTCTAAAGGCTGAACTAAGCACGCTGATACCTGATGCTCTGCATTCAATTGTTGATAATTGAGGCACCAAGAGACAAACTCTGCTACTAATTTCATCATTCGCAGCCACTACTGCTATCGTTAAAGGCATTGGTACATTTTTGACACTCCTGGATTTAACACTAGATGGGATATCTGGAACTCCCTCAACACTTCCTCTTGAAGTGACACTGGTATTATGGTACATCCTCTGAAAAAGATGACATTCTCCCAAACATTTGAAAATCCATTTGGTGCCTGTCTTGTGGATATCTGAACTGGTCAAGCCTCCCTGTTAGTGTGCCCATGCTACGCCACCCTAACTCACTAAAGAAGTGGGGGAGTGACTATAAGAGACAGAGGAAAAGCATCTCAATCTCGTTCCACAATGGTTATCTCTAAAGCGGCCAGCTGCTCTGTCACCTCACCTAGCACCTGTATACCAGATCGACTACTAAGGGAATCTGCTACAACGTTCCCCTTCCTAGGAGTATAGACTATATCCAAGTCATTGTGCTAGATGAACTCAAGTCAATTCCACTATCTTAGGTACATGTCCTTCTGGGATAAGATATACCAAAGACTCTAGTGATTAGAGTAGACCATAAAATGCTCACCGACCAGATAGTGTCTCCACATCATCAAATCATAGACCAGTCCTGCTAACTCAAGGTTATGGATAGTGTGGTTATGATCATTATGTATCAGATGTCAAGAACCATATGTGATAAGTACTCACTCTTGCATCAAGATACATCTGAGCCCGGTCCCAGATGTGTCGCAGTAAACTACATACCCAACACCCTCCTTGGGAAGCCTTGTGATGGGGGCAGTAGTCATCCTTGGCCTCAGCTCCTAAAAACTCCTCAAGAATTTCTACAAACACACAGACTGTTTTACCTTCATTTTCAATGATAAAAAAGGTGATACAACTCCAAATGAATCTGGCACAAATCACTAGTAGTAACCAGCCAAACCCATGAAACTTCGTACCTCTATCACACTCCTGGGTGGCTCCCAAGCAAGTACCACCACAATCTTCACAGGATCCACCAAAACTATAGCCTCCAAGATGACATGTACATTAAAATTAACCTCTTGTTTCTAGAACTGACACTTCAAGATCTTACCGTAATGTCGGTGCTCTCGGAGTGTGTCCAATACTACCTAAAAATGATTGGCATGCTATTCTTTAGAATCCAAGTATATTAGAGTGTAATCGTTGAAGACTACTACAAAGAGATCAATGTATGGCTAAAATACCCTATCCATGAGTCCCATGAACAAATAGGGATCATTGTTCATGAATAATCTCATAACCAATAACACATAATGGTCGTACCGATATCTGAAAGCCATATTCTGAACATCCTCATCTCGTACACTGAGCTGGCGATAGCCTGATCTGAGGTCAACCTTCGAGAACCATCATTCCCCCTTCAGCTAATCAAAGTGGTCTTATTCCTTGGTAGTGGGTACATGTTCTTCATGGTCACCTAGTTCAGGCATCGAGTGTCAATACAATGTCTTAAGCTCCCATCCACCTTTTTGGAGAACAAAAACAGTGCTACCCATGGAGATACACTAGACCGAATGAACACTTCCCCTGTAAGTCCTCAAGCTATACCTACAGCTCACAAACATCCATGGGAGCCATCCGATATGCTGGTGTAGATATCGGTGTCATCGTAGTCTTCAAGTCAATGTAAATTTCCACCTCTCTATGATGTGGTAGACTCGAGACTTCATCAGGGAAGACATCTGGGTACTGGTCCACCACTACAGCATAGCTCAAAGTCTCCATATCAACTGCTCTGAGGGTAAGGCTATCCATCTAATTGGTGATCGACTTAACTCTCCTCGAGGAAAGTCTCTAATGTGATTCAAAGGCTCCTTTCACACTAGTGAAGGTAAAAATAGACCCATCAATGCAGACACACCACACATTGCACCCAATATAGTCAATATGAGCTTGGAATATAGATAAACAATACATACCTAAGATGGTGTCATAAGGTCGTGACACCGCCACTAGCAGATCCCAGCTGAAGCACTCACCTCCTAGAGTAAGATCACACTGCTAGAACCAGTGTGTATTCATCGAATCATCTCCCAGAAGAGTCTATATCCATAAGGATTGAGCCAACGTCTCCACCCGAATCATTGAGCTATGAATGAGGTCAGTTGAAATAAATGAATGACTATAAGCTATGTCTATAAGTACTCCAGCTAAGGTGGAGTAGACACATGTCATACATCATATAATCTTGAGAGAACCATAGTCATAGGACTCAGCTTCATGGAGCTGAGATCATCTCTTCCCACCTGGTCCCTTTGTTTTGGGGTGGACCACCAGGTGGTGGTGGTGGTAACACCTCAAAAAATCTCCAACCACCAGCTACACAGCCAGCTCCTCTGCCACGCCCGCCTGCTCCCTACGGACCTCGTCGGTCAATCCTCTCTCTCTTCCCGAGCAGTCTTTCGACCATATTCTGATCATTAGTACCACATGTCGGGTTTTTATGAGCCATGTGACCCTATCGTCTGAATGTGTAACACTGCCTACTCCTCACATGACTATCCCGGTCTTAGGTGCCCCGCACAACCGACCCTGAATCTTGCGGTGGGCCACATGTAGGTTTGGTCCTCTTGGACCTCTACTTCATCTATCTCCAGCTAGCTGTTGAAGGATCCACTACGTGATGCCTAGTGGTGGATCTCACTGTGGGTAACTGCTCAGCAAGAAAACTCTCTATTAAGAGGGCTCGCCCTAACACCCCCGCCCACGTTAGGATGTAGAGAGAAATCATCGAAGCCATGATCCTCCGCCTTTGTCCTTGCTCGACGGTCCATGCCCTGAATAATGGATCCCACACCATATCAATGGAGTAGAGTGAGAGGTCAATGAACCTCTCTAAGTACTGAGCCACAGTCATACTTCTCTACTGCAGATGATGAATCTTCAGTATGCGCACTGTGTGAAGGGTTGTTGGGACAAACATTTCCTGAAACAGGCTCTCAATGTCTGGCTAGAGAAGTGTCACCTCATTGTGAACATGGAGAATCATGCTCCACCATCTGCCTATTGTGGCCTATAGAAGACTGGCGTTATGGATCACCATGAGATCAGCTGGTGTCAGTACCAGCCAGAAGACTCTCACCACGGCCTCCAGTCAATCATCAGCTGCCTGTGGGTCCATCTCACCCCTGAACCAGGGTGGCCTCTGGTGTTGTAACTTGTGAAACATGCTCATACAACATTAAATCTCTATTTTTGGGGTTGGTTGCATCGGTGGCCCAATGGGTAAGTGTACTTTTGGTGCCTCTACTGGTGCCTCTACTGAAAGAGGGCCCAACACCAAGGTCGCATCGCTCGGTGGTCTATCATCACGTACTAAACCCGAAACCCTAGATATCTATCTGCATGGAGGTATCCTAAATGAAATAAGTGTGACACTATTAATATGTTATACCTAGTGAGGTGATATGATGTGATCAGAATGAAACATTTTACAAACACACACACAATCAGTGTTTTAATGCACTAAGCCAGAAATCAGATGTTATGGTCCCTGTGTATGGATATGTCGACCGCCACACCAACACTGGATTCCCTAAACTAATAAACAAACTTATAACACATAAAATTATTTCCATTAAAATATCAAAGTCCAATGGTCTATGGTAGAACCATCCATTGATACCAATTTTTCATGACCCATACCCTAAGGCCCGTGCCGTGACTACCCCAAGACTGTCTTCCATAGGTTAGGGGTTGGGGACTAGCACCAAAAGTTGTATTCCCTAAATCTGGGAAGGCATTGCCTTTATAACTTGTACGTAACAAAAATAAGAAAAAATAAGGACATAAGTACAATGTAAAACTATATAGTAAACAGGGTGTGTACAGAAAGAAAAAGGGGCAAGAATACAATCCCAACTGAAAAGTACATGTAAACTAAAAAGAACAAGTAAAACTGAAAAAAAAACTCCGGTGAACTCCCGCCAAGGATTATACTTAAAGGGTATTTAAAACTCTCGAATGATTTTCTCTGTGGTATGCATCTTCTATGTCCAACTCCATGCCACCACCAATCCTGGTACCCCCTCCCTCAGTCAGCGTTGTCCGTTGCATGCACCAAACCAAACAAGGTGCAGGCATATCCTGTGCAGGGGTGAGTATAACGATAGTCAGTAGTGACCCCAAAAAACTCAAAGGTCTGAAAAAATCCACCAAATATAAACCAAAAATCATGGAAACAACAGTCTAACCTACATATGTATATTCCCATACATATACCTATTTTATCAAGAATTCCCATCTCGTTCATGAAGAAACACAAGACCCAACTCAAAATCCCAAAGATCAACAGTTCCATGGAGGAAATATTACCCCAATGATAACACAACAAGTATATGAACCACTAAGGTAAGACCATAGAGACGTATACCAAAAAGGTATCATCACAAAGGTAAGTACCACAAAGGTTTCACCACACAAAAGAATACCACAATAGGTATAACCACAATGGTAAGTATCACAAAGGTATCACCATAGAAAAGAATACCATAAAGGTATCACCACAGAGGTAATTACACACAAAAGAATACCACAAAGGTAAGGAAATAGCTCACACCAGGTATATCTTTGGTTAGATAGTAAAGATGATTAGATGTAACTAATGAATCAACATACTCTTTTAAGAGTCAGACCCACATAGGATCCTAAATCCTCAGACCCACGTAGGATCCTAGTACAATAGACCCATATAGGATGTTAGAGTATTAACATGTGTATTACTAGAGGTGATCCATGTGGGACCTTGGAACACAGACCCAAGTGGGATCCCAAAGCATAGACCCATGTAGGATCCCTTCTAATATTACAGCCAGCCACAAGGTTCCCGCACTAAGCTCGCTTGATTCTGGGAGGGTTTTATCCTAAATCCACAGGTCAATACTCCAACATCAACAATGTCCAATTAGAATGTATCGCAATGGACATCTACTTAATAGGGGTCTCAACGTAACAGATGGTGCGTCAATCAGATTCCCTATCGGAAAGTTATTAGCCTTTTAGTCCTGAGGGTCAGGTTTGATTCGTGATCGATCCAACCTAGCCATAACCCAACATTATCCAAATAACATGTGAGGTAAATCAAAAGGATCATGTTGATCCATGTTATTCAGTGCCACAGACGGTTCGTCAAACATATGCATGTAGCTCATGTTATGGACACAAGAGTGGAAATGGGTCAAAGATGGTCTGGGTCCGGTCCGACCTAGTTGGACCGACTCGACCGAAACCAGCCTAGGCTGACCCAACCCAGTTCGGGTTGACCCAGCCTGCTGGGTCTAGCTTGGCCCACGATGTCTGTCCCGGCCCGCCAGTGCAGCCCGTTGTGCGACCGACGATGGGGGCCCCCTGGGCGGCCGACGATGGGTGGCCTGCTGGCCCGCGGCTGGGTGGCCCCGGGGTGGCGTCCACCCTAGCTTCCGCCCAATGTGTAGGTGCCCCATGGGTACCATGAATGGGCCAGCCATTCAGGTTGGGTGGCTAACCGGCTGACACCATGTGGCGGAAAAAACTGGCACCCCGGACACGGGGTCCCGCTCGGCTCCCTGGCTGGCCAGACGGCTAGCCCTCCTCTGCCACGCAGTCATGCTCTCCACCACCACTGGTGGATGATAGTGATCCTACCAACCTCCCTTCGCCAATATAGCCTTGTTCCATAGTTCCAGCATGCCTGTTGACATGGACATGCACTGCCACCCCCTTCACACGGTCGACCGTGCGTAGGCCACCGCCCTTGCTCCAACGTGGCTGATGAGCCGTGTCCCTTCTCCGGTAGCTCGGTTGTTTAGCCGCCGACATAGCGGCTGAGTGGAGTGTGGGCCGCTTATTCTGCGTCCCACTATTGCTGATTGATGGAACGGTCACCGACTACATTCCTTGGGTCACTAGGTGTTCTCCGGTGGCCTGATCATTATTCTGAAAATTTCCACCCACGTCCGGGGATGTCACCATCAATTCAAGACCACCAAAATCCAAAAGGATGCGGAGGGGTCAGGCAGTGTTCGATTTTCCCACACCCTACATATTATAATGGTACGAAGATGAATAGTTATTGTCGATTCATGAAGAACGACAGGAACGAGGTAAGGGGTATTCGAAATAATAATCCCTACAATGTTTGCTCGTATGAAATTTCATGAGGAAGAAGAAGAAGTTGTTGATGAATGTCAGCATTCTTTGATTCTACAGGACTCTTCAGATCTGTGGTCAGGGTCGGTTCCTCTTTCTTTGCAGGAGCATGTTCTTCCTTGTTTTTCCATGGTTCTCCCAACCCTCTTTTTCCAGCAATTTCATCATGGAAATAATGAGACAACATAATAATAATAGCTATATCATTTAAATAAATTTGGAACAGTTAATTAAATGATTCTGTAACAATTATTTAATTGATGTTGGAAAAATTAACCATGGAAATTTGCAAGAGTTTTCCCACATTAAGAGGGGTTCAGGTGGTCCCCACCACCATGAATTCAAAATGGGAGGTTTTCCATCACGGGTGGTCCCCAACTACATAAATAAAATAGAGTGGTTTCAAAAAGAAAATTAAAATAATAAATTTTTTATTTTTCTTCTTCCATGAAAAAAAGAAAAACTAACTTACACCCTTGACCTTTTGCGGTCAAGGTGAAGGTCTCTTTAAGAAAATATTGGCGATGCAAGTTCAACATTCCCCTCAGATTTTAATTCTGATCACCGGTTCAAAATTTATAAAATCCATTTCTCACATTTACTGTAAAAACATAAAAAATGTCCAGAAATTTATTTCAGGCACACCAGGACTTAGAATCATTTGCCATCAATTTTTGTGGATTCAAAATATTCCCATATAATTAAAAAAATTCATGGAAAATCCAGGTCTTTACATTACGATATTATTTCCATTCTATATTGATAAAATATTACATACCTTCTTTCCATAATGTTCATTGAAAATTTTAAATGTTCTTCATGTGTACGTATGACCTACAATGTTCTTGTTCGTAACATATTTAATTATTAATAATAATATTTTATGTTTCGTTCTTGAAGTATAAGTTCTGTATAAATATTATTAATATTTCACGATTATTAACTATGATATGTTGAAATAATTACCCTTTTACCAGGGTCAACACGTAGAAGCTTTTTTGAAATAATGAATCAAACGTCCACTGAACAGGTATTTACTGATCAATTATTATATATATTTTTAGAGATAAATATAATAAATTATTTTGGTATAATTTAATAATCATGTAAAATATTATTAGGAAATCAAATAAATAATATATTTTTATATTCATTAGGTTGTAACACATATGAAGAATGTAAGAATGTTGTTAAGGGTTTTTTATCTCACTATTATTTCAAATAGAAATATTCCATTTTCACAACATTTTGTCATGTTTTATATACATTACATCAAAGAATTTTATGAATCATTTCACGAAATATATTTATATTTATATATTTATACGAGGTTCCCTCTTGATGGGGTTTTGATCCAGATCATATGAAAGTAGAAAGGTGATTTTTCTCTATTTTTATTAATTAGGGAATATTGTATTATTTTAAACCTAATTTAATATATTCATTTTATATAATTATTCTTTAACATTAAATATCATTATTCATTATTTCTTTAGGGTATTTTATGTATCAACTATCATATTTCATCCAACTACATTTTACTTAAATATTAACAAGTTGTATGGAAGTTTAAAACACAAATTCATTTCATTGGTTTATATTAATTATTCATGATATAATATAGTAAATGAATACGAGTGTAATGAATATTTATTTTATTATTTACAATTGTTTTATGTGAGATTAAATTTTAAAATAATAACAAATTCCATTATAAATTACTACGTTAATGTTATTATTATTGTAAGGATTCCTCAACAAAAATTGTCTTCCTTGTAACATGTGTTTTTTATGCCTATATTATTTTATGGGGTATATATAATACCCTATTTTTAGTAATATAACATGAAAATAATTATTTAAATATTATTTAAAATATCATTTTGTTATATACATTCACAGGGATTATGATAGAGGAGTCTTTAGTGTGGGGAAGGCTTTATGTTACCATCTCCTTTCATTCGAGATGGTTTATGTTTATGGTTCCATTAGATTAAATCATAAGATCTTATTTCCATGAACAATATATCATTCTTCTACAATAGTTAATAATTTGGAAAACATGTTTGATATAAATTTTTTCTTGTATTTATTAACAGAAAATAATGAATGTTATTTTTAAGTGACACTAATACTATATTAACTTTTTAGATTGATTCTCGTAATCTCGCATAATGTATATTTTATAAAAAAATTTAAATATATATATTCATATATAAATGATTTATTTTATATATTTTACAATTTTATTATCTTATTTTATAATTTTTTAAAAGTATATTTATTAGTATCTTCTTTATGGGTCACTTCTTACTCAAATTAAAAATTGTATGAAAGGACTATTAATTTATAAAATTTACATTATGAATATATTTCCCTTCCATAATGACAATTATTTGATTTAAATCTTTATTTTTTACATTTCAATGTTTATTTTCATTGAAATTTTTTTATTTAATGTTTAATAAGGTATAATATTTCAAATAAATGCTTTTGAAAATGGAAAGGAAATTTTCCTCAAGAAATGTTTCAAGTGATCTTTCAAACTCATTTTCTAGATTAGTTGAAATCCATTGATGTACATCGAAGAGAAAATTCTATTTTAATAAATAATGATTTTAGTTTCTTTAAAAAGGTGTTTCCATCGACCATCTTCAGCAACCCATTTGGTTATCTACACTCTACTAGCGATATACTGTATTGATACCATACTTATTCATTATTTGGATGGACTAAGATATTAACATTGAACTAGTGAATTTTACATGAGTTAATAAATTAATGGAAGAAAATGTATTTCTTATTTTAAAAACTGATTGAAAATAATTTTCTTATGTATGAGTGGTAGTTGATCATTTTTTACGAACATGGGTTTTCATAGATATTGTTACGTGATATAAAATATCAGATTTGATTGGTGCACCAAGATAACTCTGAGTGAGCCTAATATAGCATATATGATGTGTTTCCATAAATATTTCTAGTTATTCCAATATATTATTAATTATATGTGTTCATATATACCACTCTAATGCATTGGTTAATGTTTATTTTTAATTAGTGTCTAAAAGGAGTTAGTTTCCAAAGAGGTTTTCCTATGGATTTCATTATGATCTAGTTAATTTTGACACATTTTTAAAATTTGGTATCAATGTGATTTTCCATGATACCAAAAAAATTTGATTCATTATATATGTTATAAATATGTACTTTGATTAAGATTGATATGACATAAGTAATGATTGTTGAATACGATGACTCTTTCCATTATAAAACCAGCATTCCATTGCACATGTTTATTTATCCCATTTAATAAGTATGAATTTACATATGAAATTACCATGATATCTGATTACATAATCATACTATAACAAAAATATTTTTTTTTCAATTTTCACATTAAATTTTTAATCATTAAGTAGGATAAATTTTTATTTAAAAACATGTGTACTATTTAGGTAAGAGTTTATAAAAATTCAATAAAACTATGAACCTAATAGGTCATTGAGTATTCTCTATAATATTTCTTTTATGTGAATATCATATAGATGACTATTGAAATTGATTCAAGGAAAATTTGTAGTTTTATCAAGGACCTTAATACTACACCTTTGTCTATATCTTATCACATTTGAGTATTTAGGGCCCTCATCACCCGCCAGTTGAGATAACAACATACCTGGTGACTGGGAAATAAGGATTATTGTGTATAAAGGTCCTATAATGAAATGAACATTTCATCCCATTATATTTTGGAATCTATTACTACATAATGTTTTGACCATAATAGATAATTATCTCTAAAACTCCACTATATTAAACACCCCCATATTCATGGGGCCTTGAACCCAAATACACTTGGCTTCTATCAATTATTTTATTTCTTGAATTATAAATAAAAATTTATAAGTTTGCAGCTATAGTATAAAATGTTTATAATTTTAGAGCATTCCCATTGATTGATGGTCCATGGATCATATAGTTTTTATCATAGGATGGTTTTAGATAAAATTGCAGATTTGTATGTTTTCATGTTAGGTTATCTAAATGGTTATGGATACCATCATAGGTCTATGATTTTAATGTTAACATTATATTTAATATAATAGAAAAGAATTAGGATTTATGTGATATTTTATGATGAAAGTTATTTTAATGAATGTACATTTTTTATAGGATAATTATAATGATATTCTATAGGAAAAACTATAATCCATGTTTTGGGTAAAAACCCATCAAAACATGTAAGGTGAGGGAGCTCAAACCCAAAATCAAAGGTATATATGCGGGAAATTAATACCACTATAATTTTTAATGACTTGGATAGTTTAAAAAAGTTATTTTCTACTTAAATGGTCTGAAATATAATAAAAACATTATTTCAAAACATATGTTTTATCCTATCGATAAAAATGGGATTGAAAAGTGATTTGGTTATTAGGTGACTACAGTTATAATGGATGTTGATCAATATAATTTTTGGAACCATATTAACATTATCTAAATATTTTCCTCTGGTTAATGTCTTATGATAGGGGTAATATATTTTCATCTGTTTTATGGCTATGAGTTACTTTGGAGTATGGTTTTATTACCATATTTATGAAAAAAGTCAACCATGAATACCCATCATTTGTTGTAAAATAAGTCATTGTGGGGAAAATATAAGAAAGGAAGATTCTATACTCATTATGTAAGTATATTTCCTAATTATATTAATAAATTTTATAAAATAATTCCTCAATTATAAGAATAGAGAGGTTGTATTTTCTTCTAATTTCTATCATTTCTAGTTATAACAATGATTTTTTTAGTCTAATTTGGTTTATAGTTTTTTGGTTGTAGAATTTCTCATGATCATTCACATTTTTGTTATCAATAATCTCTATAAGTCTATTTAAATGTTTTGTTATAATATTTTTTTCAATTTCTATATATTATCAACCCACCCATTTTTTCAATAATGGATGATTTTTATAAATTAATCTAGATGACCTTCAAACTTCCATTTTTCTCTTATTAATGTGATTTTTTACTCTTTATACAGTGTGGGTTTTGACCAAACGTATTTTCAATAATAAAACCCTAAATTATGGATATCAAGTTCCAACTATGTGGTTAAAATTAATTTAAATAGGAGAATGTACAACCAACATAATTTTTAAACAAACTAAAGGAATATATGTTTGATAAAATATATTACACAAAATAATGAGTTAAAACGAACTGCAAAATATATTTCATAGCTAGTGTTACCTGAATCCCAATGTATAAATGAATGTAATATAGTATACATATTCATTTAATTATAAGTTATTGATAATTCTAACTAAATTATAAAACTTATATGGTTTACACATGAATAAAATATTTTTAACGGTTATCTATTGATTATAAAGAAAAATAATCCTTTGAATGAAAATAAAAAGATTTTTTAAATTTTTTTTTTTACAAATTGATCATTTCCTATAAATTTTTACACATGCATTAATATTAAATATAACAATTTTAGAAAATTTATTTTTTAAAAAATAATTAATTTTATAATTCAACAGATAAACATTATTGTTGTGTTAAATGCTGTAATTTTTTATAAAATGCTGATTATTTGGTGAATTTTGACAAAATAGTAATTTTTGTTCAAATCATATTTATTTTAAGTAAATTATGTAATTTAAATGACTAATTAAATTATTAATAAAATTTCATCTCAAGTTATTTATATTAATTTATATTTAATCAACATTTGAATCCCAAATATTATTGATTTTAGTATAAGTTTTTTTGTCTTTCGAAAACGTTTTTTTTAAAATTCTTTAATGTTTGTAATGTGTCCCAATTTTAATATTTCTAAAAAACATAAAATATGGTATTAGTTATGTATATTTTATATATTTTATATTTATATATATTAATTTTAATTTAAATTAAATTATTACTACTTTTATAGTTAGTATAAAATAATTTTTTCTTGAAAAATAAACTTCTTTAAAGACCCTTTTTTTCATCTTGTCAACGGTTTTAATTTTGAATTTATTTTTTCAACATCTATGCATATATTTTTTTACTAATTATTTAATGTTTTTAATATGAAATATTTTTATTATATAACATGTTAAAAGTAATTTCTTATCACATAGAATAGTGAAAATAGTAAAAATATTATTCAATGGTTAAAGTAAAAAATATTATCAGGAGGATAAAGAAAGAAAAGATGGTTCAAATAACCTAAAAACCAATATAAAATATATTTTAGGGATATATTTATACATTATAATGTATATTAAACTATAATGGTCCATTTTTTGAATTATTTAATGTGAAAAATAATGGTATGATTTTTCATTTTCAAAAAAATACATCTATGACACTCACCACACTTATTTGAGGCCACCAATATCGTCTCTTCCAAACTACTTCAAATCACTTTTTATTTTAAAATACCTAAAAATATATATTCCTTAGATACCTCCCCACATACTAAATGAACTAATTTTATAATAAATCCATCCTATGATGGATTTTGGTTCTAACCTAAATAGGTTTTCTAAATAAAAGTTATTATGCATCACCAAGAATTTTAATTTTATTTCTTCTTCCACATCCTTCAAATCATATTAAATTATGATTATGTAAAATAATAATAATTTTCCATAAACTTATATGTCATTATTTTAATAAAAAAATACTAAATTGTTCTCCTCTTATAAAAAAAATTGATGTGGAGTCATCATTCATGTGTATAAAGGGATACAACCTCATGAACTAATATAATTCATTTTCTATTATCGCATATCATTACATGTTATAATGAATTATTTTATTTTATATTTTTTTAATATAGTTATATCTATTGAGTTATTATATCACATATATTATAATGAAATGAAATTATAAAATGATAACATTGAATTTGATTATGAATGTGACACAAAACACCAAGCTTAAATAATGCAACAAATATATTTCTCCAAATTTTACCACTCTGATAGTTTTTGGAATACACAACCCTAAATTGAAATGAAAATTAATATACAATACCATTATAACCTAGAGGATAAATTATATTGTATGACTATTACCAACTAAATTTGGAAAATAATGATTATCTATTGATTATAAATAAAATAAGAATCATTTTAAAGAAAAATAATTATTTTCTAGAAAATATAATTTTCTAAAATTAGGATTTCTATGTTTTACGCACATAAATAAAAATAAATTTTTACAAATTTTCAAAAATTTAATCGATAAAATTCATTTATTAAATTATCATAAAAATTATCTTAAGGCTAACTATTTTTATTTTTCTAAAACATTTAATTTTTTATTAAATTGTGAAAAATAATGAATTCCAATTAAAGACTCTAATTTTATTGAAATTATTTATAAATATAAATTATTTTATGAATTAGTTTAAAATTAAAATTATATAAATTATATATCTTTTAATACAATTTTTCATTGGAATATCTTTTATATTTAATTTTTGTAGGAAAAAGTTATCATCTTTTGAACAATTTCTTTTTTAAAACAGACTTTATCATCAAATCTATGAGATTATTTTTAAATTAGAAAATTTTAATTATATAAATGGAATTTTTTATAATTTATTTAATATTAGAAATAATAATAAATTACATTATCTTATATAGTCAAATTATTTTTTGAACAAAATTAATAGTAAAAATTGTAATAATTATTTACCACAGTAATGATAAAAATGGATTTACCATGGGTTAAACTAAATGTATATGGTTAGAAATGACATAAAGCCTTGTATGAAATATATTTCATTGAAATTTTTATAACCTATTATATCTATGTCTTGATAATAATACATTTTGAACCTTTTGGAATGTGAAAAGTATGTGTAAAATAATTTCTTTTCAAAAATTACAAGTGTGCCACTCCACACACTTATAAAAGGTCACCCCTCTCCCCTATTATTCACTCAAAAAAACAATTTTATATGATAAAAGAAATAATTGATCAAAATATTACCATATATAATACAAAAATAATTATTTTGTACATAAATATAACATATTAAATATTATGGTGAAAAAAATGTTTTCCTGAAGAAGATGAAGCTTTCGTCAATAAGAATTTTTTTTATTTCAACCAGCACATACCGATATTGTTATCAAACCATGATTATATAATTTCATCAATGTATACCATATAATTATATATTTTTATATTATACTAATGACCTACAACCAACCCCACTTCCACCAAATGGGTTATGAATCATCATTCGTATGTACGGCAGAAAAACGCCTCGTGAACTAATGTCATTCTTATTTCCATTTACACCGATGATTGTTTGTTATGATGATAGAGATAAATTATATATATCATATTTAAAACATATCTTCAAAACATGAGTTATTTTAATATATATTCATTTTTACATTTCATTCAGTAGGGGATACGATAAATATGTTCATGTGTAAGAAAGGTTACAACCTTGAGTAGTGAGGGGATTCGTCTTTCACTAAAAAATTATGTGTAATGTAATAAGGATAAATATATTAAATATGAATGATATAAATGACATAGTTAATAAATTAACAAAATATATATAATTTATAAATGTTTATAATTAATTTTATTTCATACATTTTGACTAACTTAATGATGATAACATCATTAGTTTATATTCGGACTACTACCTTTATGAAGAGACATGACTCTTATTTCATCATCTAACCCCATTAAAGATATATATAAGTATATTTACAGATAAAATATCTTATAAAATATATTATGATTATTTTGGGATGTTAAAATATTATTTACCACTTTTATGAAATGATCATTGAAGAATGGAAACGTTACACATGAATACGTATAGCATATTGTCTCAATGATTGTGACATATTCCACTATTCATAACCAATATTCATTAATGGGTTCAAATGTTTATTTTATATAAAAATATGAAAGAAAAATCATATTATTATTCTGTAGATGATATAACTATATAATGTGCTCATGATCTAGATCTTTCTTAATGATACACGTATGAGAAAACAAGGTAATTAATATCCAAAACAATGAAAATCGCAAAATATTAATAAAAAAGGGTGAAAATAATTAAGAAAATAACAATATATGATATTATAAATATTAATATGGTTATTGAATAAATTAATAACTTGTTTTAGTGTAATATATATATGGTTTATGAACGTTCAACCAAAATTAATCTTGATTTAACAAACATCATCTCAATTTTTCACTATTGAGGAATATTATGATATTATGACCCAAATTTATTTCAGATGATATATTATTGATAATAAAACTAAAATATAGTGATTTATGACTATGTTAGGTGATTTTTTTCAATTTTAATTATTTCATCCAATATGGTTTTTAATTATTAGTATCTAAATAGTAAAGATTTTCATAACTCAATTTAATTTCATTGGGCCATATTACCTCTTCATTATCTTATGTATTATAAGATGATAGTAGTAATTAATTTTTGATATATATTGTTTTATTTCCACTTATTTATTGAGGATTTAAATTGGATATGAAAAATTAATTCATTTGTTCAATATTACTTCAACATTATGACAATTATAATAGTTTATTTCACAATATCATACTTATCGAGATTGTTTATTCATAAATTATATTAAGGGAAATTATTTGATATATTTTTAATAAAAACATATAAATTTAATATAATCTATATATTCATGATATATTCATATAATATTTAAATTTTTAAGACTTTTTTACTTAAAAAATATAGAATTTTTTTTAAATAATACATTATTTCCCACATTGATTGGAAATATATTTTTATTATCAAAACCCTAGTGTAAAAACTGATCTACAAAATGTTTTTAATGCTTCTCAAAACATTATATTAAATATATTTTCATCCATTTTCAAATTTTAAAAAATGTTTTTAGTTGAATCATCATGTTATTTCATAACATTACATGTTTTCCTTTTATAGAAAAGTTACGGAATCATTATTTTAACTTGTAAGAAATCAATAACATTTCATCCATCAGACCACTCATATATTTTATTGCTTCATATATAATTTTCAAAGGGAATAATTTTAAAAATGTTTTTTGTAATTTTATTTTTAATTTTTTCTCAAAATAAAAAGGTTATTTTCTTCATGAATGTTTTGTAATGATAATTTTTTTTAATTTCATTTCATTAATGAAAAAAACAACTTATTCATACTCAAATAGGTATATTATGTATTAATACCATCCTTAATTTTCCTCTCGATGGATTATGATCCTTTTGACCAAAAAATCATTTCTCACTCACTTAGTTGTCTCATTTTTTTTCATTACTATTACCTAGAATTATTCAACTTTATATAGAGATTAAATTTCATGGAATATCCATATAATTTATGCGGTAAATGTTTATTTCATAAATTTTATATCATTTCCCCATATGGAGTCATACATAAAATGTAATTTTTTGTGATTAAATATTAATATATCCATATTCCTTACACAATATTGATATTTTTTATAATGGTACGCACTACTGGAAAAACAGCCTATACCCACTGTTCAAAACCGTGGGTATAGCCCCCAAAAACCGTGGGTATAGCCTATACCCACAGTTTTGGGAACCGTGGGCTGGAACGCCGTCGGTATAGGTCCCCAGCCTATACCCACGGTTTTGGAAAACCGTGGGTATAGGTTTCCTGCCACCGTGTCACCGAAACATAGATAATTTCCACGGTTTCAACGGCTTTTACCCACGGTTTCAAAACCGTGGGTATAGGTCCTAAAATAATGCAGGCGCCGAGTTTCGATCCCGCAACCTCTTCGCTGCAAACATCGCGTCTAACCACTACCCTAACTTCACATATATGTATATATATATATATATATTTAGTTAAATATAGTTATAAAAACCGTGGGTATAGAGGGAAGAACCGTGGGTATAGGGTTCCCGCCAAAAAAAAAATCCTTCCCGCGGAAAAAAAAATTTTCCCGCGGACACAAAATTGACCTATACCCACGGTTTTTCAAAACTGTGCGTATAGGTATTTTATCCAAGACCTATCCCCACGGTTTTCACCAATACCGTGGGGATAGACCCCCCCCTATACCCACGGTTTTGGAAAACCGTGGGTATAGGTGATTTTTCATGACCTATACCCACGGTTTGCCAAAACCGTGGGGATAGAGCCCCCTATGCCCACGGTTTTGGAAAACCGTGGGTATAGGTCATGAAAATTCACCTATACCCACGGTTTTCCAAAACCGTGGGTATAGGGGGGGTCTATCCCCACGGTTTTGGTGAAAACCGTGGGGATAGGTACATTTTCCAGTAGTGACGTTATTAGTTAAATAAATTAATTGTTCGTTATACGAGGAATTTTTTGAACATAAAGAAATTAGTGGGGCTTGGTTATAGATATCCCCTATATGCATTAGTTTTTTTATGATTTGAATCATTAAGATATCATAAAATAATTTTTCCAAACCAGATGGTTTTCTACCAATTAGGTTTAAATTGTCAAGTGAAATGTCCTGATGACAAAGGTTTCATGATCCAAAGTTCATGATATCCATTAATTAAGTTTTTCTTTCGTTGTGAATTTAGTTAATATTATTATTAACCTTGTTATTTTTTATATGATACTAACTCTATAAGAATATTATTTTCAGTTATTGACTAAATGGAATATGTTTTAGTTATTTATATTTCCATATTTGTTATGTTTCATCTTATAATGATATTTATATTATTTAAATGGTATGTGTGTATATTATTTTCCCATTAAATATGATTTATAAATTATCTAGTTATGAGATAAAATATATTGATTAATTTTCATCTCTATTAAGTTATTTTCCTTTCTATATTGTTTATTTTTTATTAATTGATAATATTCTTTGATTTAAATAATCCATACAATGTATTTTAGATCACCACAATTTTGTATCATTTTCCTAGGATTCCATGATCTATATTTGAATGTCGTTAAAGGATATTCTATAGGGAGTAACAAAATTCTTGAGAAAAAAATATTTTGCAATATTTTTTTTCAAATGTAATTCATGACTCAATTTTTTTTCATGTTTATCAGGATTACAAAACTTCTATTTCCTTTGGGATGTTTTTTCCTTATATCTAATGGAAATTTGATAATGAAAAATCTATCTCTTGGATACTATGCCATGGGACATTATAATTGGTATGTCATGACCCATTTCAGCGGGGACCATTCCACAACTCCCCAAGCCTACCTCTAATAGGCCAGGGGATGGAGACTAGAACCATATAGGTATATTTTTAACATAGAATGTCTTAGCCTATGTACATGTACACATGAACACATCTCTAAGAAAAAAAACTGAAATATAATGACTATAGAATAACCCATCATGCATACATCTAAATCCTCGAATAACAGTATGATAGGAAGTATAGAAACATAAACATGAAAAATTGAAAGCCCACTACAAGAGTATGGAAGCAAATGAAACCAAAAAGTAAAATATGAAATATTTTATGAATAATATTGGAACATGCCTCGGTATTTCTAGTGTCACTAAGCACTACCTGGTCTTGGTCCCTCATAGATATCATTAAATGGTAAATAATATACAATAGATAAAAAACATTCATGATAATACTATGAATGGGTGAGTATAACAATACACAATACGACATCAGGAAACCACAAAGCATAGTAAAGATGACCCAAAATCTTATCTAAATAGGTATATCTTTACAATTCATATAATATGAATATCAAAATATTATCTACAAAGATAGAAAGTATAAATTTTAATGTCACAACCATAATATCATACTTGGATTCCAGAATGATGGTTCCATATAGAACTCATACAAAATAGTTCAATCCATGTGTCTGATTGCACTGATGATGTCTATCTAAGAGGTAGTAAACATATGGTATCACCATTAGGATTATACATTGGTGGTATGGAGAGATAATACATATAGATTAGGATCACACCAAAGGCCATGAGGTATACTAACTACTCAATCTAGAATAACCGGCTATAACGAGTACTGGATCTTATATATTATTGTTCATGATGATACAAAGAACTACATCTAGGTAACATAGATGAATAGAGGATCTCACTATGGGCCACACAGAATGATTCTAAAAAATCAACAAAATAAGTCTCAATCATGGGATTGTAATCGTATTATTAGGATAGAATTCCTTACTAATCCCAAGGGAATGGATATGTTAAACCTAAATAATTGAAATTCTTTCAAGATATAGAGTAAAAGGGATCCAATCCAACATTACAGATGTATATGAAGTGTAGTAGGAGTACAATTCATGTCCCTTCTACCCTAGGACATAGCCATTTTAGTAGCACATTTCCATGGCTTTGTATATGTATATGGGGTTCTGCTATCGGTGTATATCAACCCATGTGATAGTACATAACTGAGCCCATGAATTCCCAGCATGGTCATTTATGTGTTGTATTACACATCAAGGATGATCCTGTGCACTCCAGGATAGTTTTGTGTACCCATTATGGTACACTCTGCACCATCTAGATGGGGTCACATTTTATACGAAGAGGTCATATTCCATGAAATTATTATCTTCTACCAAAACACTGGATACCACATTAGGGGTCCCACATGATGTGTATCTCATTATTACACACCATAGACATCTTCAATTTCCAAAAATTCTTATCTTCAATCACGCGTCTCCCGTCCCACTCTAACAACCAATTCAGCCACACCATGCACAAGAAATAGAGGTGTTTCCCAGTCAAGACCTTGCTATTATGGAATCATCAGAATTCATCCCCTCAATCAGATCAAAAATAACATTAATATTTCATTCAGAGTTTATCACTAGAGAACACCAAAAACATTGTATCTATATCATCCTATTCTCTTCTGATCCTATAATCACACCACTTTGACATAGTACCAAGCCGAGATATTTGATATTGAACCATTGAAGTAAAAATCAGGTGTAAAATGGTCAATTTTCATGGAATTTTGGAAACCATTGGAAAAACAAAGAATTAACATGATGAACAAGGATTTAGAAGATAGAAAAAATAGGCATTTTTTGGAACAAAACTCAATCTATGTTTAAGTAGAACTCATTTTGTGTCCATTAGAATAACAAAAAGAGATATAAAAAGATAATAAAAAATATATTTTCTTTAAAAATCACTACAATAATCCCATCTCATAGTACACATGATCCAAAAATAAATCTATTGGCTGATTGATCTGATTTCATCAAAGATTTCAATTAAGGAATGAAATCCAAATTGAACAACATCCAACATCGATATGGATCGATCAAGATTGAGGAAAGATAATGCATAATTGTTGTTTGTGAGATCTCCAAATCCTACTACCTAGTAATCATTGATCTATGATCCTTTTGATGTTTGTCGCTGTGGGATCCTCCAAAACTCTCACAAACAGTTCTACATCAGTTCCAAGGTATTGAGTTTAACCCTATAGATTTGGAATAACCATATAATTATAGAATAAAAAATATCAATTCATCAACGAATGAAATAAAATAATTTAAATGAATTATATTACTCATTTTATGATCATGCAAAATGTTCCACAAACATCTCATGATAAAAAAGGTTATGTTGTTCAAAGGTTAAAAACCACATACTGAACACAACGGTTCCCTTAGATTTCTGATCTCGGCCATGTTAAAAAGTTATTACACATTTTCTGTATATGATTTTGCAAGTGGTATTTATTATATTTAATGTATTTGAAAAATTTATTATATACACACTGATCTATAGAACCACACATTGTCTCAGTGATGAGTCTCGAAAATAATACAAACAATATCTAAAAATAATACACGTAAAATCTAAGTCACTACATTCAAACCACGTTAGGGCTTTACATCCTAAAAATACTACTCAAAGGATACACAAATTTATGTGGATATTGAGTATGAATCATAATCTCTTGATCCTGAGTTATCCTCTATAGATTCATGTTATACCAATGGACACCCAAAAATAGAACTTCTCTTCCACAAAGGATACTCTCCAACAGATCCTCAATCTCTACTAGGTAATCATCAAAGGTAGTTACATCCGTAATGTTCATATAAATCCATTAAATAATGTGTTATGGGTTAAAAATGTACCTCCATTGTTGAGATGCATGGGAGAAGTCTTGCAATTTGTCTAACAGTGGTGGTACAACTAATAGGTAATCCACCTCGCTGACTCTACACATTACCTATAATGGGCAAATGAATCAGGGAGATAACATGCCACCCAATCCAAAATTCCATAATCCACATTTAGGTGAATGTCATAAGAACATAGGGTCTCCTTACTCAAACTCCAAAGGTCTCTTATGTGGGTTATCATATGGATTCTGACAGCTCTGTGAAGTCCTCATCCCCTTTGATGTGATCTGAACCTTCCATATTGTATCTCACAACAAAATTAGGTGCATTTTGTGTGACTCTCTTGGGAGAGTATAGAATTTTTTAACATGTTGGTTTTCCTATTCAAAGACTGAAATGGTTCCCTACTGATGGGGTAGTGACAACTATTTTGGTTTATAAACTCCACCAGTGGTAGGATATCTTATAATCATTTACCAAAGACAAGAATCCAAGCCATAACATATCCTCTATGATCCTAGTGGCATTCTCTATTTGGATATATGCATGGGATTGAAAACCTAGTATCAGTTGTAACTGAGTCCCAAAGGCCTCTTTCAATCCCTTTCGTAACCATGATGTCATATGATAATCATAGTCAAAACCTATCCCTAATAGAACTCCATGTAGTCAAACTATATCATACAAATAGAGGGGTCCCAGGATCATTAGTGAACTCTACTCCTTGATCGCTAAGAAGTGTGCAATCTTGGCGAGTTAGAATACAATCTCCAAGACGACATTTTTTCACCCAAGAAATATATGGTAAAATAACCACAAATTTGATTGATATACCATCACAATTCAATTTTCTGAAATTAATTGGATTAGCTAAACCCATTGGAACATGTTATTAGCCTTAATTTTCTGAAATGTAAGGCATCAAGAGACAAAATTTGAATCTACAGTATTTATCCCTAGAAACCAATACTAATGTCGAAGATCCTCGGGCATTTTTTCCATACGTGGATGTACCACAAAATGTCATTTATTAAATTCCCATAGAATCACCTCCCGCAACATTACCACTTCCATCATGCATATTTTATAAATTACCACATGATCCACACCTTCAGAATACCTATTAAGAACGTGTCCAGTGCATATTTGAGAACATATAATCTAATAGATGAAATCCCAATGTTTTAATTCCTTGAATTTTCATAATAGAGGTGGTATAACAACAATTAATTATAGGTAAGATTCTCCATCACCATCTGAAATGGGTAACTATAATGAAGCTAACTAATCTGATACATCATTAAAAAATATGAACAAGATCACCTACATATAGAATATTATAACACAATAACCATTTTAAAATTATATAAAATATCAATGTCTTACCCCTAGAGGATATATGTTCTTGTATAAACTCATATATGAAATCCCAATGATTAGAATCCTAGAATTTTCCCAACAGAAGAGGTAGAGCAACCATTAATTAAGGGTAAGATTATCCATCTCCATCTGTAATGGATAACTATAATGAGGCTAACTGATCAAATATATAATTCAACAAATACGAACAGGATCAACTACTTAGAGAATATTTTAACACAATAACCCTTTGAGATTTAATATATACATGATATTCTTGTGATCATAATAGTAGATAAACTTCTCACCCATTAGGGTGTGTTGTTATATCTTTAGAGAGAAGACTAACATGGTTAGCTCAACATAATGGGATTATCATTTCTACTCATACTGAGTCAACAAATGTGAACCATAGGAAATCACCATCTGCCTATGAATTTGAACACAACCATGATAAGTTCCTAATGCATCTCATAAAAATATATATTTGACACCATCATTTGAAAATCACAAGTTCGATGAAATCATCAATCACTACCTCAACAAATGAAAATTCTACTTGCACCACTGTATATAGACTAAAGGCCATCCACGATGATTCAATGAAATAATTGGAAATAATATACTGTATAAATAAGGTATAAATATATAGAAATATCTTATTAGCCCAAGGGTGCTTCTCAACTCCATCATGTTGTTGGGTGGTACCCATGAAAACACTGCCTCAACCTTGGCTATGTCTAATACCACTCCATCCATTTATATAGCATGTCCCCGAATGTGTACCTCATGATTTAAAAACCTACATTTTGAGTGATTTCCATAATTTTGGTACTATAGAAGTATGCACAGAACCTTCTTTAACTTTCTTGCATAATCCTCCTCACACATGGAGTACACTAGTAAATCATTGATGAATACTACCATGTACTTGTCTAATAAAGGATGAAATATCCATTCCATGATTCCCATTAATATATTTTGGTTTTCAATAATGCCAAAGGGAATCACCATGTACTCATAGATACTGTACAGAAATCTAAATGAATTATTCAGTATATCCACCCCCCCCCCACACAAAAGGTGATATATTGATATGAGGTCAAGTTTAGAGAACCAATTTACCCCTCCCAACTAATCAAAGTGACCATGAAACCATGGTAGTGGGTAATATTTCCTCATGGTTACTTTATTCAAGTGCCTGAAATTCATTAAAAATCCCAAGATCCCAACATCCTAATGGGAAAACAAAACTGGGGTTGCACAAGGTGATATGTTGAGTCTGAAAAATCCTTTCCTCTATATGTACTCTAACTACACCATCAACTCATGAAAAAAATTTGGACCCATTTGATATGATGTAAAATATATTAGTGCCATCATAGGGTGTAGATCAATGAAAAAGACAATCTATCAATGGGGAGGTACCATAAAAACATATACATGAATGCAATCATGATACTCTACCACAACAACAAGAAAATGGAAACTCATAACATCCACTATTGAAAGGGTCATTCTATCTAACTAATAAGTAATTTTACGCACACTCTTATTCATTAGTTCATCCTTAACATCCTGCATTTACTTTTCACCCATAATGGAAAAGTTGGCCCTGTCCTACGAAAATGCCACAACCTCTTCCTAAAATTGAAAATTTGGGAATGATCATTGTGATACTAGTCCAAATGAAAGATTATTTTAAATGACATATAATTACTATAGAGAGGTCCAAAAAAAACTCTCACCTCCAAGAGTTAGGTATCACAATTGGTATAAGTGTGTGATTAATGTGTTATCTCTAGTAGTAGTCTTCAAGAGAAAGTGTTGATAAAATGTCTCCAACAGAATATATGTGCCTCAAAAAATATATGTGGAAATAATGGAATTAATAGAACATGGGTATATCTATAATTAAAAAAATATAAGGAATAATCATATCACACCTCCTATCAATCCTAGAGCATCTGGGTTGTAATCCATGGGCAACTACATCAATCCACACCCAAGTCCTCTATATCCCTGTGCATGGTAAAGACCACCTAAGGGTGTCGGTAGTAACAATTCAATGTGAATTGGACCTACTCATTCTCTCTCATCTCCACAAACATGTTCTACACCATGTGAAACACATATCTCTTCCCACTCCCTCTACCTCAGTGAATCCTCTATAGTCTCCCCATCACCGGTATAGTGGGATAAGAAATCTCATACAAGATATCCCCTACAATCACTAGTGCAGAAATTGTTTTTTACATCACCATTTTTTACATCGGTTATCAAATAACTGACGTAAAAAACCATAGCACGGGGTGTTTTATGTCGGTTATTTTATAACTCATGTAAAAAACCCCCCGGGGCATTTGTTTTTTACGTCGGTTATTTGGAAACCGACGTAAAAAACCAAAGCCCTGGGGGGTGTTTTACGTCAGTTTCCAAATAAGCGACGTAAAAAAACCCGATATCTTTGCGTTTTTTATGTCAGTTTTAAGATAACAGAAGTAAAAAAGCTAAAAAATAGTTTATAATGTCGGTTATTATATAACTGATGTTATAAAACATTTAAAAAAATTAAAGCTCGTGTTCTGTCGTTTATGATTTTTCGATTGACAGTCGTCGGCTCATCTCTCTCTCACGCGGTAAAACCTAATCGGCCCGTCGATCGCCTGCATTAAACTCATTTTGGCTTCATTTTTTATCTTCCTCACTCCTCTCGGATCTATCATCTCAACTCGCGACATTCATGTAAGCCTTCCACGAATTTATTTCGTTCATTTTTGTTTCGATTCTTGATGTGCTTTTCGTTCGTTTTTTAATCTCGTGGAATTTTTTGTTATTGAAAATGGTTATTATTTCCATTCAACTCGCAACATTCAACTCGCAACATTCAACTCGCAACATTCAAGCAGGTGTATTTTGGATAAGACTATTTTTAACTCTTATTCTAGATTTTCATTCTGATATACACTTTACGATTCTATAGTACAATGAAAAAGTATATTCATTAAAGATTATTAAACCACTTATACTTCATCATTTCTTCTAAAATACGAATCAGTAACAACTCCAATATGATCGCTATATTGATCTATCTGAATACCAGCAACTTCATTACGAACAACCTCTTAAGTATCTAAATAAATCAATATCTGATAAAAATATTACTCTGACCATGAGAACATAGATATTTGACTTCACAACCATTCAAATTATTCAATCATTTAGAAAGAATAATTAATTTTAAAACATTGAGGATTAGCTTCAGCAAAATCTGAAAAATAATGGGTGGTACTGTAACGTTTCATTATTCCAGCAACATTATTATTTCTTACTTAGCTGGAATGTGTCTTTTTGGATGAAGATTGGTAGTACTTATTTTCTTAAAATCATATTTTCAATATGATTGTCCAGAAAATTATTTTCATGAATTAAATTGGACCAGGTACAATCGGTAATACCTATCCTTAAAATTTCATTCAACATTCTTACATCATAATATTTTTTAAAAAAATTATGATTTTTAGAACTCCTAGATCAGAAAACCATCATCTATTTTCATCTGCATTCATAAAAATATCAATTCATACCTATTACAATCAAATATTTCATTCTGGACTAATGGTGAGTCTGATAATACATTTCTTCTTTCAGTCATCTCCTAAAAATGATGGACCTTTTCATGAAAAGTGAATCTGATTTCTTGAATACGATGGTATGTCCGATTTTCAACAAAACCAAGTGAGGTGATTTCTTTTATTATTAATAATTCATAAAAAAATTATAATACCTAAATATTATTATCATCCTTTTCAGATTTTTCATTATAAAAAAGGTAAAGGGTACTTTCTTATCATTCTCAAGTTAAATTATATTTTTTATAAAGGTCTTTTCTATCTAGGTAGAAATAATTTAACGATAATTAGATTGAATTAGGTATATTATCTTATCTTACCATCCAAAAACATTTTTATGTATTAATAATTATTATGTTTTGTAAAAACAATTATGACCCCCATTTCATTTTTGTTAGTTAATTGATCTTCGAAAGTGTTATAAATGATTTGATGATCACGATTCACCCATATATATGGTTAGTCATTATGTGACATTTGGGTCCATAATATCCTTCTAATGCATTCGACAATGCATTATATATCATAGATCAATATGGGATACAGATGGTTATACCATGTCCAATGTGTTATGTGATGTGTCTCGTAAGAAATATTATAATAAATTATAGGAAATGTGATTAACATATCCCAATATGAGGTGAATAAAACTATGTTTTCCCTTGACATATGTTATGACTTATATGATTATGTTTGTGCCACACTCTTATGTTATTCCACATACCAATGTTGTGATCTTGTGAATAAGGTTTTTTAAATCATGTTCCCACTATCATATAAATCATGTCTTATGTTATGCTAAAATTGTTATACTTGGACTCAGGTTTTATGATCTATGATTATATAGAACTGTTTCACTTATCTTTTTGATCATGTGCTTTGTGTATGCTCTTATACCCCCATGTATATCTTTTTATGAGATTCGATTTTCTATTTATATATATCATGTTTACCCATAATGAGTATCATAAATCCAAACTTTTATTATTTCCATTCCCTAAGTTATAAAAATAAGTATTATGTAGGATGATTCAAAAATTTAATCTGTGAGAGGAGTTGTTTTATGTTTGAAACCCAGGCCAAACACATATGTAATTTTTATTGTTATTACATATATGTAGTTCGACATATACTTTTTTTTACATTACCATGATATTAACATTAATTTTTCTAAAGAAATATTAATGTCCTTAGATTATATATCGGATCAAAAGGATATAGTAATTATAATATATAATCCGAATGATCAGATAATATGACAATATTATTAAACATAAAACAAATGGTCTATATTCATATTTCTAACATGACACTTACGATGTATAGCTATTTGGAGTTGCGTACTTATGAAAACTACTACTACTTTCAAGATTTTTGCACTTGAAAGTGTTGAGTACTTTAGATCATAATGATTGAACAACAAGCATGAATAACACATGTTATATGCTCCATTAGGTATTCCTATATTTTAACATGTTTATTAGTATATTGGCATGAGATTATTATAAATGTGTATCATCTGATCATATTCACTTATTCCAGATAAAAATCATTTTGTTTATGTTTTATTGATGTATATTTTATTTGGAGAATCATTAGGCGTCATGGTTTTCTTTGATTCAATGAAATTTAAAACTGTTACATCTAACTATATTTTGTTTTAAAAATAATATTCAAGCATATTTTTTTAAATACCTATAGATTTGTTTTATATTTTAAATTTTTTTACATTAAAATTATTATTTTTTTCATATAAACATGTATTTGTCTTATCTTAAAAATATATATTTTTTGTTGATATTTGTTATAGGTAATAATGAGTCGATGTTGGATTACAAAACATCGAATGAGCAATGAATTTGAGGAAGGTGTTGATGCCTTTTTGGAATTTGAAAAACGAAATGTTCCAAGTCGGGACATTTTTTTCTGTCCATGCCTGAAATGTTTGAATATGAAGAAGTTGAAAAGTAGAGAGATAAAAGATCATCTGATATGTCATGGTTTTAATCCGAGTTACAGCCCTTGGATTTGGCATAGTGAAACTGGACGGAATGTCACTGATGATGATGAATCGCAAGATGGTAACTCCGATGGAATTGAAGAAATGATTCGCGATATTGTAGCAGAACAAATTGAGATAGAACCGACAGTTGCACGTCTATATAGTGATGCTAAAAAACCATTATATCCCTGTTGTACAGATTTTACTGTTTTGTCGGCGGTGTTAAGATTGATTAACCTGAAGGCGAATCATGGATGGAGTGACAGAAGTTTTACAGAGCTGCGACAATTGATGAAAGACATTCTTCCAAAAGATAACGATCTTGCAGATTCACATTACAAAGCCAAGAAAATATTATGCCCGATGGGATTGGGATACAAGAAAATACATGCCTATCCGAATGACTGCATTATATATAGGAAGGAATATGAATTTCTGTCAGAGTGTCCAAAATGTGGGACATCACGGTATAAGGTGAAAGAAAAATCACAGAGTGATGTAGAGATTACAAAGCTCCCTTCAAAGGTATTTTGGTATCTTCCTATAATTAGTCGTTTCAAACGTTTATTTTCTAATTCACATGATGCAAAAAGGTTAAGATGGCATGCTGAAGAGCGTGTATGTGATGGAAAAATACGTCATCCAGCTGATTGTCCACAATGGAGGAAAATTGATGCGCAGTATTCTACATTTGGAAATGAAATAAGAAATCTCAGACTAGGGTTGTGCACAGATGGAATGAATCCATACCGAACACTCAGTAGCACATATAGTTCATGGCCTATTTTATTGGTAATTTTAAACCTCTCTCCTGATGTTTGTATGAAGCGCAAATATGTCATGTTGAGTACAATGATCTCTGGTCCAAAGCAACCCGGTAATGATATTGATGTTTACTTGTCACCGTTGATTGATGATTTGAAACTGTTATGGGCTGATGGTATTAGGGTGTATGATTCTTATAAAATGGAATATTTTCAACTGCATGCAGTGCTTCTCTTCACTGTAAATGACTTCCCAGCGTATGGAAATTTGTCTGGATACAATGTTAAAGGGCATAAAGCATGTCCAATTTGCGAACAACAGACGTCCTATTTTCAATTGCATCATGGGAGGAAAACAGTGTACATGGGTCATCGAAAGTTTTTGCCTATGGAAAACCCTTATAGAAGACTAAAAAAATGCATTTAATGGCTCACAAGAATTGGTACTGCTCGAAAACCTTTATCCCCTGATCTGTATTTTGAGAGGGTGAAAAACCTTGACGTGACATTGGGAAAGACACAGAAATCTGGTAATGATAGACATATTTGGAAGAAAAGGTCAATTTATTTGAGCTACCATATTGAAGGTATCATGAAGTTAAACATAATATTGATGTCATGCATGTGGAGAAGAATATCTGTGATTCTTTGACTGGAACATTGTAAGATATTAAAGGAAAGAATAAAGATGGGTTGAATGCAAGATTAGACTTACTATCAATGGGAATACGTTTGGAGTTAGCTCCCACTCATAAAGGAAGACGAACATTTCTTCCCCCGACTTGTCATACATTATCGAAGAGGGAGAAAATTAGCTTCTGTCAGTGTCTTCATGATACCAAAGTGCCTCAAGGTTATTCTTCTAATTTAAAAAATTTTGTCTCATTGAAGGACTTGAAGTTGATAGGTATGAAATCACATGATTGTCATGTCATGATGCAACAAATTCTACCAGTTGCATTGCGTGGAATATTGCACATTCGTGTCAGAAAGACTATAATGAAGTTGTGTTATTTTTTCAATTCAATTTGTAACAAGGAGATTGATGTGAATGATTTGAACATTTTGGAAAAGGATGCAATTTTTATACTTTGTCAATTGGAAATGTATTTTCCTCCAACTTTTTTTGATATAATGGTGCATTTAATGATTCATCTGGTTCGAGAAATAAAGCTTTGTGGACCTGTATATCTTCATTGGATGTATCCTTTTGAAAGGTATACGAAAATATTAAAGGGGTATGTTAAATATCTATATCGACCTGAAGCCTCCATTATTGAAAAGTATATTTCTGAGGAGGTAGCAGAGTTTTGTACGAGCTACTTGGCTGCGGCGCGACACATAGGTTTGCCTCCATCTCGCTATGAACGAGTTAATAATGAGGGAAAGGGGATTCGCGTCTTGAAATTCAAATCATTGTCAGCTGAACAGATGAAGAAGTTAGAATCATACATCTTGAATAACATAGATGATGCTCAACCATATATCACATTGAATATTAATGTGTTGAAACAATGTCATCCAAAGAAGAAAGAAATGTGGATTTTGAATGAGCACAAAAAAACTTTTTTGTCATGGATTAAAAAGACTTTGCTTGGTAGATCAGATGTATCAGAGACATTAATATGGATAGTGGGTGGTCCATGTTTAAATGTGATAACATGGTCTGGTTATGACATTAATGGTTATACATTACATACAAAAGCTCAGGACAACAGAAGTGCAGTTCAGAATAGTGGTGTATTGGTGTTTGTAGAAGCAATGCATTTTTCGAGTGCTAAGGACAAAAACCCAATTTCTACATCAAATGCATATTATAGAGTGATTGAAGACATATGGGAGGTTGATTACTTTAAAATTAAAGTTCCTGTTTTTATCTGTAAATGGTTTAATGGTATCAACAATGTCAGAAACGAAGAATTTGGAATGACACTTGTTAATCTGAATAGATTGGAAGACAAAACTGATTCTTTTATAATGGAAACACATGAAATTTTTTTTATGTAGTAGATCAATCAGATATGCAGTGGGCTGTTGTTTTACAAGGGAAAAAACAATATGATAGTGAGGATGAACTTGATGAATATGCTGATTTATGTGAGATCCCTACTTCAATGGAAATATTAACAGAACATAATGACGATCATGTTGAAGACATAGTTTGTGCCATAAGGAACGATCACGACGAAGGAATTTGGGAAAACAATCCATCTGTACATTCCTAAAATTACAGGTAACATATTTTTATTTCTTGTTTACAATTATTTTTTCCATAAATGCTAGATATTGTATGTTTTTTATTTATTAAAACATGTTTTAAAATAAAATAATTATATGTTTTTGTTGGTTTTAAGTTTGTTTAGTTTACTTTATCATGTTTATAACCATTACATGAATTTTAAAAAGCTTATTTTTGTGCACCGACAATTACTTTACCATGTTTACAATGTTTACCAGGTTTACCATTTTTACCATTTTTACCATCTTGACCATCTTGACCATCTTTTCCATCATTACCATTTTTTAACATGCTTACCATATTACCAATGTTTACTATTATGTAACTTAGTACACTTTTCTATTTTCTGATTACAGTATTATTAAAATATTTGAATTTGTATATTTGTTCACTGACAATTACTTTACCATGTTAACAATGTTTACCAGGTTTACCATTTTATCCATTTTTTACCATCTTGACCATCTTGACCATCTTGACCATCTTTGCCATCTTTACCATTGTTTAACATGCTTACCATATTACCAATGTTTACTATTATGTAACCTAGTACACTTTTCTATTTTCTGGTTACAGTAATATTAAAATATTTGAATTTGTATATTTGTGAACTGACGTTTATTTTTTTGATTTGAAGGATAATGACAGATCATTCAGATGATCAACCACATGATTCTGGAGAGGAGCATATTGTTGGTCATACCTCTGGGGATGAACATTCACATGCTCCTATTACGACAAAGAGTTCAAAGGTTGGTAAACGTGGTTTCATACGTTTACTAAAAGTATCACTTGCCCGTACGCAGGATCAGAGGATAGTAGTTGAGTTTGATGATGATGATATTCCTAGAGGTCCGAATGCCAATGATTTTAAGAGTTTTGTTGCAACTCAGGATAAGACCAAAGTAAGCATTCTGTATGATGATTGGAGAGGTGTGGATAAAACGATTATCTCTCAGTTGTGGGAGACGATTTTGGTAAGATCTTTTGTCATTTTTTGACCATTCTTTTAATGTTTCTAGTATATATAATATGTTTAACCTCTTCTTTATCAGATGACATTTGATATTCCTGACACTGGAGGAGTCCGGAAGAAATGCATATCATTGGCTGCCAGGAGATGGAGGGATTTTAAATCAACCCTCTCATCTGTTTTCATTTATGGTCATAGGAGTCATGACAATCCATGTCGTATATATCCTTTTATAGATGAAGACACATGGAGACAGTTTTTTGAAAGTAGAAAAAAATAGTCATTTCTAGTAAGGGAAATGTAAACAATTATAAACTTTCTTATATAAATGATTTTATTAATGTTTTGTTAATGATTTCTTATTCTTAAATTACAGCAAACAAGGAAATCTCATCAGGAGATCCAATCTAAAAATGTATACCCTCATAGTTTATCTCAGGGAGGGTATACATTATTGGAAGAAAAAATGATAGCGGAAAAATTTCAACAACTAAGAGCTGAGTCTTCAAGCTCTGGAGAGGTGGCCCCTCCATCCCCTCCATCTAGACATAAAAAATGGAAGAGAGCACGGAAGGGAAAAAAAGGGCAATATCTTTCGGAAGAATCGAGAATCGTAGCTGAGAGGATTGTAAGATATCTATTTAATTTATTTAAGTTAACTTTTTTCTTCATATAAGTTTCAATCATTACAGAAATGTTCAATTAATTAATACAGGACTCTCTTGAGGAGCAGAGTTCAGAGGGGACATTTACAGCTACTGGGAGGGAAGATATTTTATTTGCAGCATTGGGAAGGCCCAAACATCCTGGTCGTGTAAGAGGATATCTGGTAGGTGTATCTGTAAGAAAAGTGTTTCCACGTTCTTCAAATTCTAACATTGAGGGGGTTTATAAAAAAATAGAATCCTTGTAGGCTGAAGTTCAAAATATTAATGCGACGATGGAAGACAAGATTAGAGATTCGGTGCAGTCTATGTTTGCAGAAATGCAAAGACAATTTCAGACTGCAGCTCCCACTCCTCTACCTCCCCCTGCAGACCCTATTATTTATCCTCCACCTCCGCCAGTAGCTCCCACTCCCCCACCTCAGCCTACGGACCCCATTTTTTATCATACGCCTCCGCCGCAGCTTCCTACATATTGCGAGTTGTATGTTGATGATTCTCAACATCATATAGTAGCATACGGGTTGGTATATTGTATAGGAGATACAGTTCATCATCAACAATTAGAGGTAGAGAATCACAGGGTCACTGTACAGGATATTATAGATAGATCAGCTAGGGTACCAATACCTACAGATGAGGTGGTGACAGTTGGACAGAGTATCGGCCATTTTTTAGTTTGGCCATCCAGACTTCTTCGACTCATTACCATAGAGGTTTGAATGTTATATCTTTTATTTTATTTTTTTTATTAAAGTTGTTTTATCATTTGAAAACTACTATAATTCTCAATTTTTTTTTCACAGGAATACTTCAAAGGTAATGAAATACTGTATAGACAACAACAAAGACAACAGGCTATGACATCAGATACAGATTCCAGTGGTCTTTACAGATTATCAAGATATTCACATTTTTTTTTGGGTTTTTATGAGTTTCCAATGGAATCTCATGATTGTGGACGTGAAATAAGTGTGGGGATTACAAAATCTGATATCATGGAGCTTGTTACTGGAGATAAGTTGGGCATCAATGTGGTGGAAATTTTTTCCATGTAAGTCTTAACACCTTTTCCCTGAGTTATATTTATTAAAAATGTATACTTATATATGTTTTGTATTAGGTATCTTTATAAAATTTGTGAGATGAATGAACTGACAGATGTATATGGATTCATGGACCCGCAATTGATTTCCCCTGAAGCATGTGCATTGACTGAGGAACAAAGAATGGTTTATATTGCTGAAAGATTTGAAAAGAATATAATCCAACAATGTTGGATGATGCCTTTTTGTGAGAGTTATGAAACACATTTCTATCAAAGATTTAATTATCTTTTAACATAAAGAACCACTAACATTAAATTTCCTTTTATCAGAAATCATTGGATGTTAGGGATTTTTTGCCCAAGGGAGAAAGCTCTTTATTGGATATGCTATGTTCATGGTGATGTTCGGGAAAGTTTTAAGAATATATTGGAAAAGTATGTTTCAATTTATCAATAGTTTTATATATTATAATGAATTTTAAATTTACCCCATTCGTATTATTTTCTAACAGTGCATGGGTCTACTTTCTAAAAAACACAAAGAAAAGAAATGCAAAGATCAAACATGTAAAGGCGAAGGTAAATTTCCATTTATAATTTGTACATTTTGATTTATTACATAAAAATAATATATTGAATTTACACTCAATAAAAACATATTTGTCATGAATAACAAGGCCTCATCGAATGCAGATATTATATGTTAAGATTTCTGTATGAAATAATAAAAACTGGGACAGTTGTGAATTTTGACCTGGTATGATTTCCTCTTAACCTTTGCCATCATATTTCAATTTGATTTATTCAGTATACACGTTTACTATCTTATTTTTCATTTGTAGCTTTTTGATGACCCTCAACCCTATACTGCTGAAGACATCAAACACGTACAAGTGGAGTGGTCAAATTATTTTACAGGTTTGATTGAATTTTAGTTGTTTGTAATGTAAAATGTAATTTTGAATATTGTCGTTTTAATTGTGTATTTGGTAGTTGATTAGGTTTGATTTAGTTTTTTTTGAAGTTGATAGTGTAAGTTTTGAATGTTATATAGGTGAATGTTTAATTTTGCTCTACTTCTTGTTTTGGTCTACTTTTGATGGTTCTTCTGGTATGGATTTGGGTCTGTGGGGGAGGGTTTCCAAGGGTGTGGGGGTGTGTTCATTGGGGTTGGGGTGTCCAGCGGTATGGGAGGGTTGTCCGGTGGGGTGGGGGGACAGTCTTGGGGGGAAGCAAGGATGTCCAGGGGTGTGGGAAGCTGGTCCAGGGGTGTGGGGGTGTTGTCCAGGGGTGGGGGGTTGTCCAGGGGTGTGGTGGGTGCTGTCAAGTGGGGTGAGGGGGTGAGGAGGTGTTGTCCAGGCGGGTGGGGGGTTTTCGAGGGGTGTTTGGGGGTGTCCGGGGGTCGGGGGCAGTCCAGTAGTGTGGTGGGGGCTCCAATGGGGTGGGGGAGGGTTGTCCAAGGGGTATACATGAGGGTGGGAGCTCCAATGGGGTGGGGGAGAGCTGTCTAGGGGGTATACATGAGGGCGAGGGCTCCAACGGGGTGGGGGAGGGCTGTCCATGGGGTATAAATGAGGGTGGATGTTGTCTAGTGGGTAAGTTTTATCTGTTATCTATGTACATGCTTAATTTTGATGTACTTCTGTTTTTGTGGTACGATTTCTTGATTTATTTTCTGGTTGATTCTGGTGGAGAGAATATCACTACATTCTGTTTAAAAAAAATGGGTTTATCACATCGGTTATTTAATAATCGACGTGATAAAATGCCTGGAAAATAGTTTATCACGTCGGTTATTTAATAACCGATGTGATAAAAGGCCTGGAAAATTGTTTTTCACGTCGGTTATTTAATAACAGACGTGATAAAAGGCCTGGAAAATGGTTTATCACGTCGGTTATTAAATAACCGACGTGATAAAAGGCCTGGAGAAGGGTTTATCACGTCGGTTATTTAATAACCGACGTGATAAAGGGCCTGGAGAATGGTTTAGCACGTCGGTTATTGAATAATCGATGTGCTAAATGGCCTGGACAATGGTTTATCAGGTCGGTTATTAACTAACTGACATGATAAACCCCCTCCCACCGGTTTATCACGGCGGTAATACAATAACCGGCGTGATAAACCCCCCCTCCCCCTGGTTTTTCACGTCGGTTTTATATGAACCGACCTAATAAACCACGCTCAGCCCGGTTTATCACATCGGTTCTTATAGATCGGACGTGATAAACCACCCTCACCCCAGTTTATCACGTCAGTTCTATATGAACCGACATGATAAACCCCTCACCCCTGTTTAACACGTCGGCTGTTTAAGAACGGACGTGATAAAAAATTGTCCAGGCCGTTTATCATGTCGGTTCATCGATAACCGACGTGATAAACCATTCTCCAGGCCCTTTATCATGTCGGTTCTAAAATAACTGACGTGATAAGCATCGCGATTTTATGTTTTCGACGTCGGTTTTTAAATAACCGATGTCAAAAACCTTATTTATAACGTCGCACATATTAACGTCGGCTAGAAACCGACGTAAAAAATTAAAAATGACCGACGTAAAAAACATTTTCTGCACTAGTGAATAAAAGGAGTAGCATCGCATCTCTATAGGCTAACTGAACCCATCCATTGATCCATGAAATAAAAAACTTTTATCCTAGGACCTCTACCAAAAATTTCACCCATTTCTAGGTCCTAGGGTCAGATCTTGACATCCTATTTACTATGTTTCTACTCCGGTGTTCTGATGACCAGAAAACACTAGATGCTTATACTCAAAATATAAAATATCGAACATTAATGAACTCTATTGAACCCCAACATAGATTTTTTTGAATAGAGGGGTAAAATTGATCAAATGTCACTAAAATTTCCTTTAATGATGCTATAATCCGTGAAGAACTCATCTCCAATGATACCCACCAATCCTTTAGATATTAGGGCGATTCACAACAAAGGCTCATCTACTGTCTTTCTTTATTACTGAACTTGTAGAAGCTCTAAGATATGAAAATCTCTCATCATATATGGAAGTAACTCCACTATGAAAAGGAACTAGAACATTGACCATTTAAGATTTTCCTAAGAAAAAATACCAGGCCACCACCCCCCACCATCACCCAATTGATGTGTAGAAAAGGATGGTCACTAATATCACCATATGAACTACTAGTATCATAACGATAAAGAAAACATAGATCATCATCTCAATTAAATCCAGAGAAGCATGTGGTTCCATCTCTCCTCAGAACCTTAGGGTTCTATATCAATGATAATTAAAATATGTTCTCGACCTACACTTCTCATCCAATCTTAATATTGGTAACATCATCATCTATATTGGTTATAGTGTAGATAGTACCCCACCTGTTGGTAACATCTTTGGAACTGGCCCCTCTATCAATGCCTCATCGCTTAGTAGATCATCTGCATGATCGTAGCACCGAATCATGGCTTACATACTTCATAGAGGAATCCGAAAATATTAAATATGTGTAATGGTGAAGGAGTATATAAGGATAGATGAATCAAGAAGGATAAAAAAACCATAACGCATTCATATATGAATCATGTTCCATTGTTTTTCCTAAAACCAATGTTATCAAGTAGCATGTCGAAATGATTTTGATCATTGTCTTGGTGTAAGGATTTGTCTACTCCCGCACCGACAATAGTGTCCCTAATCTCATATCTGAACTCAAAACACTTAACAATGCTTCCACAAACCAATCTCATAGACTCTGGCCCAAAGGTAATATCAACATATTTGGAATGCATTATGTCGTGACCTATCTATGTGGGTCTATAACCACAACTCCTAAATCCCAACTCTAATTGTCTATCTGATAACAACTATTGCTGAGTTGGAATATCACTATCATGGGAGGTCATAGATTATGCACCTATACACATGAACACATCTCCATGATAAAAAATTCTATAATATAAAATAAATAGAAAAATATGAATGCATACATCAAAATCCAATAACAATACTATGATAGGATGTAATGGAATGAAAATAATGAAAAATAAAATCCCACCACAAGAGTCTATATAAAATTACAACACAAAAGTAAACTACTGACTACAATTAGAATATGGTAGGAATGCACCTCAGTCTATATTCTCTCACTAAGCACCACCTGGTCCTTGTCCCTGAAGTGCTCTATCAAATGAATGATCATCTACATAAGACATAACAGATGATGAAAAAGACCATGATGGGGTGATTATATCAATCCCAGTAGGACACCCTAAAACCAAAAATAGTAAAACAATATAAAATTAGACAACTCTAATCATGCATATATTTGCATATCATATAAAAATAATATACAAATATACTTAACAAATAAACATATTCTCAATTGTAATTTCACAAACATTATACTAGCCTAGGATACCATCTTGAAGGTTCCATATAAAACTCATCTAATATAACACACTCCATGAGTTGGATAGATTTATAACAACTTTTTAAATGTATTTCTCATCGAGTCATTCCATTAGATGTATACAATGAATTTTTGGAGAGAAATGATTCACAGATGATGGTCAATCCCAAGGAAATGGGTTATACTGACAACTCAATCTGGAATAGCCTTCTTTGTAGAGGATAGGCTCCCACATTGTGTTGGTCACGATGATACCAAGCACTCCACATAGGTTAAGAATATGTGTATAGGTTCTCACTCTGGACCTCTGTGAATGAGTAAAACAACTATGTCCCTAAAGTTATTCTAAAGGTATCATAGTCTAATGGGTAAAGTAGATTCCATACTAAAACTAATAGAAGAGATTTGAGGAACATGACCTAATGAAATTCATCGATGAAACATAGGAAAAGATCTCTATGATTACATTAAGGGAGTACACGGTGCTTCGTAGGGGTACCCATTTTTTACCTTCTACCCCGGGTCTTTCCCATGTAAATAGATCATGTTTGTGTCCATCTGGAACTACCAATAATGGTACAAAATGTGTACTTCCAACAATGTGCATGTTCATGGATTATCCTATGTATACCCATCCCAGATATGTTCGTGTAGGATTACACTGCATGCCCAAGCCTGTGTACTATAGATTGTGTCCATGTACCCTCTAAGGTACACACTATGTGATTGGGGAGGTGTCAAATGCCCTGTTATAGGGTCACCCACTATGTGATACATAAGTTCAACTATAATCATAGACACCATTAGAAGGGTCTGACGTGGTGTGTATTTCTACAGTATACAACATATAGATTGGAATTTTCTAGAAATACAAATATGCAATCATGCATCCCCTTCACTACTCTGATAACCAATACAATTGCACCTCACTCTATAAATCAAGATGTACTGATGACTAGACCATGCCATCATATAATCATCAAAATATAATGTTCAATCCTTTTGATAAACCACCATATAATATCATTTTTATTGCATGCCAAAGAATAGAAATATCTTGTATCTAAATCATCTGATTCTATTCCTCGCCCATAATCTCCCAACTAACACGTTTTCTCAAGAAATTATCTATTATATTGAATTTTTGTGCATATAATCTGCCACACAACCTTCAATTTCCTCTTTTTTTGATGAACCATGGGAATAAAAATGCATACAATGAACTAAGAATAAAGGAAAAAACTCAATGAATAATTATGAGGAATGTGCCCTGGTCGATGTTTGTTTCATCCTCATTATTTCTATTAGAACAATGATTGAGGATATAAAAAATGATCATAAGGAAATTATCCCAATTAAATCCATTTAAAAATCCCATCCAGCAATACACGCAATCCACAGATAATTATATTGGTTCCAAGATCCTTGTTTGTTATAAAAATACAATGGAGAAATAAATCAAAATAATGCAATGTATATCCATGATATGGATCGACCACTAATAAAGAAATATCCTACTTCATTTTCATTAGACAGTTCATTGAATCCCACTACACCCCAATCATCGAACTATAATCTTGTTTATGTTACTTTGGGAGGGATCCTATAATGATCCCTCCAAAATTTCTTCAATGATTCTTGGATTATTAATATATCCCTGTGGATTTGGAAAAATCATATAATTACAGATGATATTAAGTCACTACATCCAAGAAAGAAATAAAATAGAATAAATTAATTATCTTATTCATTTTATTCCCATAATGACTTTTCTAGAAATGTATAAATCAAAATTATTATTCCACACCTATGATGAAACCCTTGTTAAGAACTCAATGGTTCCATCATATTTCTGATCCAGGGTACTATTTAAAATTTATTTAACCTTTTCAAAAAAATTAAAATTTTATTTGTTATCATTAACATATTTGAAACATTTATTCAGGGTACAACAAGCCTCTAAATCACACACCATCTCAGTGGATCGTCTCAAAAACTATATATACTTATCCAAAAAATGAAATGGAAAAAATGATCGGTTACATGATATTAGTGGATGTTTAGAATAATCATTTGGAACTAGATTTATGAAAACATAGATTATGAATCAGTACCCTATGATAAAATTTTGAGATAAGTACAGAAGAAAATCCTAATGTTTTTTGGTAGATATTATATATTTATACCTATAAAAACATCAATGTATATATACAACATGTGTATACTGTCCTGGAATAGATGATTTTATGGTTAATAACTCCAAAAAGGATTATTTTCCTTGACTCGATTATAACCTTGTGAATGAAAACTAGCCACACTACTAACTTATTTTGACATTACTTGGATATATACATAGGATAATTTAAATATGTTTGTATTCTATAATGAAAGATTTTTATAGATGATGAAAATAGTTGAACTATGTTAAACAAAAGGAGTCTTATATTGAAAATAATGTTTAATGATTTATAATTCCAATAAATGATTATGTAGTTTTCCCACTATGGTTATTATTGCTTACATAGTAATTTTTGGTTCTAGTCAATGGATGGAACTCATAGGATTCATGTTAACATTGAACATTAGGTAAAATGAGGTCAATATGAGAATGCAAATGAGGTGATGATATGATTTAAATATATCATGATTAATCCAAATATGTTTTATAGAAATAAGATAAAAAACCTATACATTAACAAACTTTTACAACCAACAATGAATTGAAGGATGAAGTTATCTAAGAGCTTGAGTGATGGTGACCATGAAAGAATGAATTTCAATTTCATGCATGTTAGAAATATTTCAGGATAATCATTTGGAAATATATAAATGGAATGTGAAAATGAATAATGTGTTGAATTAAAGGTCACAAATAAGCGAATTACTAATAGAAAAATTAATATATTGGATGGATGTATATATCATTCTAGGATCCATTGATTTCTTGTGGTAGAAATTAGGTGAACAACAGAATTTTTTGAGAAAATTAGCTCATGTAAATGTTAACGGCATGAATAAGAAATGACTTAAGAAGAAATAAAATTATAAAATTATTTATTTCGATACAATAGTTATATTATATAATTATTAATTCTAATGGTATTCTGGTATAAAAATCATGAAACATTTAAGGATTCTATTAAATTTCCGAAGCATACAGGTCTTTATTAACAAAAGAGTTATGGAACCCTCAAATGTCAATATGATTATTATTGATAATTATCGAAAATTATTTATCAAAACTTGTGATGTTTTATGTTATGGGGGTCTATCATGATTAAGTATATTTTTCGGATAATTTTATAGCATTAATAGTATTTAGAAGAAAATTTATTTTTGGAAGGAATTATTTAAATGTTGTAAAAATATGTATACTGTTATTGGTATCCTTTATAGTTAATTTATCATTAATGAAATTGTTAAATTAGTAGAATAATATTATTAGATGTTACGAAAACCAGTTTTGTAAAAAAACATAATGAAATGGTTATCTACTAATTAATATTACATCAAAGGATTAAATCATAATTTTTTGAAATTTTTTATGAGTTATGTTAGTATAGTTTATAAAAATCAAAACCACATTCTATGGGACAACCCATCACATCTGGAATGGCTATTGGACATGATCCCGCATCAAAATTATGATAAAGTATTGATGCCTGCCACTAGTATATGTGGTGTTTTAGTAAAGATGTCATTGTTTTAAGTTAATTATTTTATTGTTAAAACCAATTATGAAACAATAGTGTTACTATTTATGATTAATGATTAATGAATTATATTAGACAAATTGTGATAAACATATTGGTTTTTGAAAATATTAACACAAAATGGAAATACAAGTCATACTTTTATGCATCTTATTGTATGTTAAATGATAATTTTAGTATTTCAAGACTAAATAATTCTACTTTTTTCATATCATAAAGTAATATATGAAATGGAAATTGAAAGAATAAAAACAAAATGATGAAATTATGATTACAAAATAGAAACAACTTATGTATGTGTATTTATTTATATTTTTTATAGTAAAAGAATTCCTCAACAATAGGAAAATGACCATGAAAATAAAATTATTATCCAATTAAATTAATATACTAAAAATTATATGTTCCATTAAATCATCAAAGATTTATGATTTTAAGGCCCTAATATATCTATTGATCATCCACTTTTTTTTGAAAAATGACCTATATTTGTCTCTATAATTATTCACACATTTCTCTAATATCCAGATATTCAAATTCCACTAATGTTATCTTACTTAAAAAACATGATATCTAAAAATACATATGAAATTAATACTTCCATTTTATATATTATGAAGTTTATTTTTTATTATCCCATTTATGATATTGATTTCTTAATAATGGTATTTCCAAATTAGAATCCCTTTATTTACATGTTCATGATTAAATTGAGAGGACACAATTTTTTTATTGTGGGAGATTGTAACACCTTTAAATTCTAAATGAATAAAATTTTATTCATTAGCATATGATATATGAATCATTGAGACTATATAATCCATGATATAAATTTTCATTAAATTTTCCATAATTGAGGGCTTACAGAACACAGAACCACAAGTAGAAGTGGTCCATAATACAATATACTGTTATAACACAACCCTTAAATTTGGGGGCACAGATACTGATAACTAAATTATTAATTTTTTAGTTTAGATATTTATTATAAATGAAATTATAATCATTTTATATAAAAATTAATTGTTTCATAAAAAATTGGGTTTCTTTAAAATATGATTTTGTCAGGCATTGTCAACATAATTTAAAATTATTTATTTCCAATTTTAGAAAAATTAATAGAAAAAATAAAAATAATTTTAGAAATAAAAATATCAAAATTATCATAGGGGAAAATATTTTTTTTCTAAAAAACTTTATTTTTTATGATGAATAGTAAAAATTACTTAATTTTAATTGACAAATGTATTTTCATATAAATTATTTTTAAATTAATATTATATTTTTATTTGATTTTAATGTAAAACTATTAAAATAATATATCTATTAATTCAATTTATTTTATTTGATTTATCTTCATGTTTAATTTTGATATAAATTTATTGTATTCATTAGAATATTTTCTCTTTGAAACCCTACTTTCTCATCCCATCTGCATTATTAATTTTAAATTTTCCATTTAAAATTTTGTGAATGTAATTTACAAAAAGGATTTTATATTTATAATAAAAAAACTTTATATTATAATATATTATCAATTTAATGTTTTTCAATACGAAATACTAAAAACTATAAAAAATTATTTACCACGGTTAAGGTAAAAATGGATTTACCTAAGGTATAATGAAAATAATAAGAGTTAAAATGATGTAATAAATTATGAAAATATATTTATGGATATATTAAAACAGTAAATCTTTTATGTATCAATAATAATCCATGATTTATGATTTTTTAATGAAAAATGTGGTTCAAATTTTTATTTTCAATATTACAGCTATGCTACTCACATGACTTATAAAAGGCCACCACCTATATTCTATTCAAAAAACATTAAAAACATTGTATCTAGTACAATACCTAAGAAATCACTTCACAAAATACATCCATTATTTTATATTCCTTATTATTTTGAATAAATCTTAACTGGGAATGATTTGAGTGCAAACCTAGGATGTTTTCCTGAAGATGTGACAATGTTATACAACGATTATTTCTATTTTATATCTTTAAAAAGACCCCTAAAATGAAAACAAAACATAATGGTATGTTAACCTAGTATTTATAGATATTCATATTTTATTTTATGTTATAGAAATTACTTAAATCCATCCCCAATTCTATTAAATAGTTTATGAAATAGTCATTCCTGTGTATGACAACCTACATCATTATGAACCATTGTCATTAAATTTTCAATTAAAACAAATAAATGTTTGGTATGATAATGGATCTAATGCTTATATATGATATTTATTTCACAATTATACATATTCATTTCAGTATGTCATTATATCATATATACCCATTTATTTTCCATTCTGCAGTTTATATAGTAACGACACTTATGTGTATGAATGACTACAACCTTTTGAAACAATATGATTCATCATTCACTAAAACTTTACGTGTACAGTAATAAAGATAGTTTAATAAATTTTAGATATATAAATGAAATTATTATGATATTTTCAATATAATAAATATTATTACTTGATAATAAATCATAACTATGTATATGAATGTATTGATGATTGCCTTCACAAAGAGACGTGACTATCATTTCCTCATCGCTCTACATGGATGAAATATATTAAACTATTTAAATAGTAAATATGTTATATAACATATTTTTAGAATTCTAGAATACTAAAATATTACTTTTCTTTTTTCCATAATGATCATTGAAAAAGGGAAACATTACTCATTCGTAAGTATGACCTACCATCTCTATGATTGTAACATAGTCCACCATTCATCCTGAAATACTTTTTTATTATTTTCCAAAAACTTTTTAGGAAAAGTGAGAAACTCAAAGACATAAACAAGCCCACAAAACAGATCCAAAATAGACAATGAAAGAAAAACAGCCCGATCAACCAACAAAAAATAAAATCCAATGTCTCCATACCCGTCATCACAACAAACATAGGAGTCCTCCATGGTGGCCATTCCCCATTCAGAAGCCGGGTTAAAACACCTCATAAAATCGTTGTTATAGTCCGGCCTCACATCATCCAAAGTGATTCACCCAAGTCAATCATTCTTGGCTAGGATGCATTTTTTAAAAGCCAGGGCCACCCCATGTTCATTCCTAAAGAAGGATATGGTGCACAATGGATGAGGTAAATAGGAATAATCCTTCTTGCCTCTTCTTTTTGGAGTAGCAGATGCCACTCCTCCATCCTCGGTCTGGTTTCTATCACCACCTTGAACTGAATCACTATTGCCACACCCATTAGGAGCTTGCATACCTGTACATAGACCTACCTAACCCCTTACAATGTCTCTATAAGAGATCCCTTCTAATCCACAACTATTTTCTTTGTCGCTCTCAAGAATCCCCCCCCCTTCCAGGGTAAACCTCCTTTGGATAGGTTGATGACTGATTGAGCAAAAAAAGAGAATTGGTATCAATTAAATCTAATAATTGAGGTTGCTCAGCCAGTTCCTGATCTTCATACATCACTAACCGCCTTTATTCATTTCCATCTGAAGCCTCCTGAGGATCATTATCTGCATCGGCATCAAAAATAAATGAGTTAATCACCTCTGCATCCTCTTGTTCTGAGCCATGAAAATAGCTTCTTGTAGGAACTGTAATCAGTATCCCTCCATCAACATTATTCTGACTAGATTTCTCATCCTTATGTCCTTCCGAATACTGCACAGCCGGACCATCATACACTACAGGCCCGGTTTTCTCCACTGCCACAATTTGCACCCATTTACCCTGCTATTAATAGCACACTCACCTCCAGCACTAGAGCCACACTTATCCTCAACCTGCATACCACCATCCCCAACCTTCAGATCACCCCTAAACTATCTAAAAACTACATAAACTAATGGATTTATAGAGGCCTTATCGGCCTTTCCCACTGCCGGTGCATCCATATTCCCCAGTCCAAAATCCTCCCCAAGATCATTTCCACACATCCTTCTATGTCCTTCATCAGGAATCCTCCTCTGACATTCCTCTGGCCTCCTCCTCAGAAAAAATTTCCTCTCCTTGAAACCATCCACATGACATTCAGAAACCAAATGCCCCAAACGATAGCAGATCGAACAATAGTTATCCCAAGATTCAAACACTACTTCTTGTTTCCATCTAAACTCTGAACCCACAGCAATCCAAAACGACTCCATCAGATTCTTTGAAACATCAACCTCAACACAAATACGAGGGTTAATCAGATGACATAGAGTGGATGTTTGAACATCAGAAAAAAGGTAATGACCCGCCATGTTTCAAATCATACGAAGAATTGAAAGATTCTTAAATGGTACAGGAAGCTGAGGAAGGCTTACCCAAATCGCGGTGGTGGTTGGATCCCGATTCATGCAAAATTAGAATGACTATCTAAGGAGAGAGAACATGAAACAATTTCATCACCAAGGGGCACTAGACTAGGCTCGAATCAGAGCAGCTTCTGAGGCGAAGCGAACCATGAAGTGTCTTCTATCTATAAGACCAAAACCGCCCGGTCTTGCAAATCCCATTTACTAAAGACGAAATGATCAAAGTCGTCAACCGAGGGTCTTCGAAGATTGAAATGCATGACCAAAATAAAGTCCAGATGACTCCAAGCTTCCAAGAACACTGTCATCGAAATCAGCAACTGCAGACCACTAAGATGTAACTCCAGAACCATCGGACTTAGAGAAATCATTGGGAAATCCGAAATAAAAATAGGGATTGGAAAATGGAATAAACGGTTTCCGTGATCTCGGAGGAGACCGAACCAAGTCCTCCATCTCCCACCACTCCCCCCAGGAAGGGGGAAAGCCGTCGTCAAGTATTCTCAGGTTCCCTCATCTCATTGAGATCGGTTGTGCAGTTAGTGTACCTAGAACCAACATAGTCCACCTTTCATAACCAACACTAATGATTTATTTTAAATTTAAAATGGAGGAAAAAATAATATATGTATCACATGATTAATATTTTATATATGGTAGAAAAATATAAATTTTTAATGAACCAGATCATTCATAATGAAACACATATGAGGAATAAAGTCATTTAACGCCTAAAGAAATACATATAATGAAATATTATTAACTAAAAGAAGATAAGATGTTATAACATGATCATAAATGATATTATAAATATTAATATAATTATTTTATAAGTTAATAACATGTTTAAAATCACTATACATGAGTTTAAATCATATTTAACAAAAATAATGTTTTAGGTAAGGGACTCCATCTAAATTTCTCTTCTATAAGTATTATTATAATAGTATTCTCATGATTCCATTCAAATGGTGTGTATACATCACCATTGACATGGAATATCCTGAATTATTAAAAATTCATGGTATTTTCTGTTTTTATTTTAATTATATCATCAAAATGGAATTGAAATAAAAATAACAATGTTGTAAAGAATTTCATAACTAAATTTCATTTCAATAGGCCATATTAGTCCTTTATTTTATTTTATAATAACATATGATGTGTGTGATGAAATTTTTATTATGTATTTTTGAATTTTAAATTGTTTTATATAAATGTATATTTGTTACATGTAATTGAATAATAGGTTAAATCTCACATCAATGTTATAATCATTATAAGAGTTTATTTCACACACTCCCTATAAGAATGAATTATTTTGAAAATTTGTTGAGAACAATTATATAAAAATTCACTAATTAATATATTAATATTTATTGTACTATTTTTTTCATGATATTCTCATGTAATAGTACCATTTTCAACTCTTTAAAACATAAATTAATAATGATAATATTTTTATTAAAATACGACTTCATGTATCTCTTCTGTCAGAAATAAGTTTTTTATCAAACCAATTTTTTCTAAAATATATTAAAATAATTTATTAATTTAATTTTTACACATTTATAATTTTTTTTAAAAAATTTGAGATTAATATTCCTTTAATTTTAAAAAAATAATTGGATTTTACTAAAATATAAAATGAAATTTGGTTTTGACATATATAATATGAATTAAATTTCCTCAAATAAAATTCCATAAAAGTATATAATGATTCATATATATTTTTTAATGATTATTTTCAATGAAATTTATTTTCAAATTTATTTTGTTAAATATTTGTTTTGAAATTTTATTTTCAAAATGAAATGTAAATTTTCTTAAAGGTAGTTATAAATGATATTTTTATGGTATTTCTATTCATCAATGAGAAAACATTATTTTTACACTAATGAGTTTATTATGTATTGATAAAATCATTATTATTCTTCTCAACTAATTTTATTCATTTTTACGAAGGAAAGTATTGAAAATCACTTCATTGACGATTTATTGTAGTTAATAAAATTCCACTCAATTAATCACTTACATATGAATAATAAACGTAACTAAATATACATATTATTTATTATATTTTTTTATTGAACATATATAAATTATACATATGGTGTTCTATATTTAATGTTATTTTTTGCCTATGTAAATATTGATAATATTTTATTCTTTACTGAATACAGGTATTTTATTAAAGGAAACATTATTGAAAAATAAAAAAAAATTATTTTATAAATTTGAAATTATTTTTAAATTTTGACATCGGTGGGGCACAGTTAAAGATAACCACCTGATGCATCAATGGTATCTTTAGGAGAATCAGAAAAATTTCAAAAAAGTAGTCGGCCAATCCAGATGTGTATGTACCATGTAGTTTTGAACTCTCTTGAGAATGGTATTGATAGTAGAGGTATTACGATCAAGATTTAATGATGTACAATAATTATTCTTTTTTTAATAATAATTTATCTATTATTATTGCCCATGTTATTTTATCATTGATATTATCTATATATGCATTTAATTCTATGTTATTTATTAGAAGGGATTAAATTTCATTAATTTACATGAAAATATTTATTATGCCTTTTCAATTCATGATTGTAATGTTATTTAAATAGATTTTTTGTTCATTAATTTACTATTCTACATTGACTATGTCTTATCTAAAAAATTTATTTTATTTATTTATTAAATGGAAAGTGTGTTCAATTATTTTACATTCCATATTTATTATTCATTTTTAATTCATAATATATTCTGGTGTATGCATCCCTTAAATAGTGTTTGACCTCACCATTATTTTGATAAATTTCGTCTGGATTCAGTTATGTGTACATTGAATGATATTATATAATACTCTATAGGTATTAACAATTTTATCAAAAAAATTATTTTTTATTATTTGTCTTCAAATATAATGAAAACTCAAGTATATATTTAGATTATTATGAAAACTAATCTATTTGGTCCTTTGGGATGCGATTATTTGAATATTTTTTCAATGTATTAATGTAAACATCACTTTTGAGTTATTGGGGTTAGGTTCAATATATATACTATCATTCATTACATTCCATTGTGGATGATATAACATCAATCATGTGTACAGATATCTAACACCAAGTAAAGTGATGTTGCTAATTTTTCACTATCACTTTAAATGATAGGTAAAAAGGATAAATTTAAAGAATATATATTACATAAATGAAATAAATATTATATTCCTGACATATTTATCAATTTAAAAATTAAGATAATATTATATTTCTAACACTAAAAAAATGACATCATTTGTGCATATAGTTAGGAAACCGCCTGCATGATGCGATATGATTCTATTTTTCTTCAGAAAAACACATGTATGATATATAAGTATATTTTGTGAAATAAATGGTATTTATGATATGATGATCATTTTTAATGGGAAAATATTTTGTACACTCATTATAAAATGATAATTGATAAATTGTTACATTACTCTAATGTACCTATAACCTACCATCTCAATGATTGTATCATAGTTCATTTTTCATAACCAGAAATCATGATTGGTTTTGAAATTATAATTTATGTATAAATACAAAAAATATTTAATGCTTATTATTCAATAGATTTTTATATAATGACCTCTATGGGCATGTTCAACACATCAAATAAATTTTGAAATAATGAACTAAACATCCTCAAAACACTAAACAAGGGTATAAATGAATAATTATTAAAATATATCAATAGAAAAAAATAAATGATTTAATTATATTTTTTAAACCTAGAGGTGAGGTTTTCTCACCTCACCATAATTTCTATGAGACATATTCCATATTCAATACTTATTCATTTTGTGGTGTATATACTAAACCATAATTTTGGTGATGGTTTTTTCAATAAACAATTTTGGGATTATGAATCCATGTGAGGATATATCTTTAATGAGCTATATATACGGTGATTACTAAATATGTAAGGGATTTCATCACATATTTCCTTCATTAGGATAAATATTTTTATTATTCCCCTAATTTCTTATATATTATTTTATACTAACCATTATATGATTAATATCATTAATCCTCCATTCATCTTATTATTTTAGGTTTTAATTTTAATTATTTCATCCAAGGGGATTTGACTTGAATGTTTCCAAGAGGTAAATAGGTTCATAAATCAATTACATTTTTTATTGGATATATTAGTTTTTGATTGTATATTATATTATAATATAATGTGTTTATGGAATTTTTAAAATAGTATTAAAACCTTTTAAATATGGATTTACATTTGACTAAAATAATCAATTCCTTGACTATTTCTCACTTCGACATTGTAATCATTATTAGTGTTACTCAACTCAAATTGTATTAGTTGGGACAAATGTTATGTTATACACATGTCTTTATTTATGAGGTGTATTTACTGCACATTTTACATGATATATCATGAATCTAATTTTGTATATGATATTTAATTTATTATTAATTTTATTATTCAGTGGGGATTATGATTGAAGGGTTACCAATGACTTAATGGTTTCAAGTTACAATCTCATTTCATTACGGAATGATGATGTTCATGGTTACTTTGGAATAAATCATTTATTCTTAATATATTGCACAATATCTCTTTCATAACTAGTAGTTACAAAAAAAATTAAACATTTATTTGTATATTTCCTACCTTAGTAACTATAGAATCATCAAGATACTCATTTATAAGTGATTCTTATAATATATTTTATTTTAGTTTAGTTTTCATCGTATCTCATTTTTGTGTCTTCTTAAAAAATTAGAAGTATTGTTTTCAAAAATAAATTATTTCCAAATATATTTTACTTTTTTTAAAATTATTTTAAAATTTTTTAAAGGATAAATTATTAATTTTTTCCAAATGGGTCACTTTTTACTCACTTTACAAAATGCTGCATAAAAATATTAATTTTTTACATTTACATCATGAAAGGATTTTACTACCGACATGACCATTATTTTTTTAAAATATTACATTTTATGTTTCAATGATTGTATTTAAATAAAATTATTTCCTTTATTTTTTTCATTTTTATATATTTTAAAAATGTATTTTTAAAATGGGATATAGATTTTTTTTCAAGACATGTTCCATGTGATATTTCTAAATCCCATTACATATAATACACTATCAACAAATTTTAATCAATGTTAATAGGTTATTTTCCAGAAGAAAAATTTAATGATAATTAAATTGTTTTTAATTTGATCATCATCAAGAACCCTTGATGTTAAATAATCTATAATATCGATATGTAGCATTTATTATATACTTATTATTTCAATGGATGTATTTTTAGATTTACATGGAACCCATTTTATTTATATAAGTGATTCATGTAATGGAATAAAAATTATTATTATTATTTAAAAAATTGAAATATTATATTTTTTTCTTAATTAATGGTACTTGTATTTTATTGATGGTCATGGGTGCACACATATAGCTCCAGGACAGCATGATTCAGATTATTCAATTTGTGTGCTCAAAAAGCCCCAAGTGAGCCTAATATAGCTTATATGATTTGTATGGTATCTTTATAATTAATTGGGTAATGTTCCTTGTTTTTAGAGTCATTGATGGGGGAGTTACCAGAGGATTTCTCTTATATAATTAACTTGGATCTAGTTATTTTTTGACATGGGTTTAAAATTGGTTTTGATGATTATGTTCTAGTATACCAACACAATTTCATTTCTCTTTCTATACGTTATAAATGATTACTCTAATAATTATTTATATCAAATGGCTCATGATTACTGATTCTCATTAATCTTTACATTTTTAAATCTTTTTCACATTCCCCATAGTAATTTATCAAGGTTGAAGAGTATGATTTATTCTATGATATGATCATTTAATTTGAACATGTGATATACTACTATGTTTATCTTATTCACATTTATTGTATTCAATTTTTAATTCTTATGTTTACCCTTATTAATCATTAGAGATAACCCTATTTTTCATTTTCTTATATTTATGAAGAATAATACTGGATAAATTATTTATATACTGGTTTCATATAGATGATGATGATGATGACATGATATGAATTAATAAAATTTGGGTTATGTGGGAGAAAATATCATTTAAAAACATAGGTATTTTTATGTTATATTTTTCACTAATTATATTAAATTTAAAAACTATTAGGCTCTTTGGTATGTATGTTATCCAAAATTTCGTTTTGATGATGTATGTTTATATGTAAAAAATGGTGTCACCATTATTGATAACAATTATAGAAATATAATGTATATAATCTTGGAACTATATTTAGGAGTTTATATCGACGACTCTAACAAAATGACAATAAAATAAATAAAAAATATTATTATTTTTCCTTTTCATAAAAAACAATTCAAAAAACTCCATTATGAAGGCTTACAAAACCTTTCCAAATATCGAAATTCCATTTTTTTAAAAAATTTGATACCAAAATACCTATAAAAAAGGTAAAGAGATTTATTATATGAATAAAAAATAAAATATTGTAAAGTAAGCATAACATTAATGTTGGGTAACAATGTCATGAAAAGTCATTGTTATCATATAGATTAAAATTTAACATTAATTTTTACTTTTTATGAAGAATATCAGAAATTCGATAAAATGTTTTATTTTGAATTATCTTAAAAAGAAAAAATAAGTAAAAAATTTTCTTTTATAACTATTTTTTGTTACTAAATATTTATTTATAAAATAATTTTATAAACATGTACATGGAAGAGAAATATACAGAAAATAATGCAATATAATTAGGTTTTATGTTAATGTGTCCTTTACAACGAGTCTATTTCATCTCGGGCATTAATCACCATCCATAATAATAAACTTATGTTAATAATTATGTAACATATGAACCATTTTCAATTTTTTTTATTTCATTTATTGAATATCTTAAAATGTCATACACAATTTGTTAAGGATTTATGTAAATTTCGGATGTTTTTTCATTATTATGTATATATGTAAAAATTGATTTCAGTAGGTTTACTATAGAAAATGTAGAATTATTCGAAATTATCCTAAATAATTTTTTTGTAATATATATAATATTTATAAATCAAATTAAAAATATAAATCTTGTGATGAAAAATGGTTGTAAAATATGAACTACATTACAATCACAGATACATTAGGTTTTATGTAGCCATAAGTATCATTTCCTTTATTCAACAATAAATAAAGAAAACTTGTATCAATTATTATATTCTTATAAGGATCATATTATCATAATGACCATATTATTTCATTATATAAACTTATATATAAAAATAAATTATTTATTGAAGAAAAAATATTTACATCAATTCATGTAGGTTGTAGTCCACATGTATGAACGAAAGGAGTTATAAATTTTCAGTTAGTGGAATGACAAAGATAAAATGGTTTGTTATCTTTTCAGAATGATATAAATTTATTGAATATAAAATATATTTACATTAACTTCTTAACTTTAACCCTCCATTATAGGTGATGATGAAAAATGAATTACATCAGTTTGCGAGGCTATAGTCCTTAGTATGTGAGAATGATGGTTTCTATTCCCATTTAATGGAAAATGGGATGGCCTTAGATTATTCCATTAAAAGAATAAAATATATGATATTGGAAGATAAATTTTCTATTATATCATACTTTTTGAAGTTTCTTTGATGGATAAGGAAAAGTAAATACAAAAATTATTTGTTAAGAATTATATTTCATCTTCTGTTGACCTCAATAGTTTTTCTTTAAAAAATTTCTACCTGAGTTTTACAAAAATTGTCCACTATGATGTAGGTAGGTATGTGATTAATAGATTTATTATAAGATTTTATGAACTAAAAGTGTTTGGAATTTTTTAGTGTGGAGGATGTCAGACCTCATGTTTTTTCATGTGTGTCCCACGTTGATTTTTCCATTTGAGATTTTAGGGTGATTCTTGTTAAGAGAAGGAGAGGATTTTCATGAAAAATGATCTAATTTTAAGGTGAATTATGTTTTTTTGAATTAATGGGGTCCTGGTTTACATTTATTAAATCGGTTTATGGGGGGATTACATGCTTTGGAATTCATTGAATTTTGTTGCGTTCTATTTTGGAATATGAGCTGAAAGTCTTCTTAAAGGGATTTTCATGTCATGTAAAGGTATTACAAGATGTCTAATGTTTTACTGATACTCCAAAAACCCAACACTGGGAAGGAATAAGTTACATGTCCTGTAGAATTTCCACATTTTATAAAATTTGAGTAGGTTTTAATATTAATTATTGATGATTTCTTTTTCAATGTATCCATACAAAAATGAATAAATGATGTGAAAAATAGTTACACTCCATATAATCTCACAATAATAATTTTTAAAGAGTTTTTTATATTATAATTTTCATTCACCTTGAATCTATCCCACTCATCTTAATCCTAGTTCATTTTCCAAACAATTATAGAGTGCCATCCTTCATAAAAAGAATAAAATATATGAAACTATTCCAAAGAAATTTATTCTATTTAGGATTTTTATTATATCCCATTGTTCATTAATTATTATCATGAAATATATTGAATGTCTTCTTTGAATATTCTGATCTTGATTTGTTTTGATATGGTATCCTCCGTGATATCATATGTACTTTTTTCATTGTTGGAGAATCCTAATAGATGAATTGTTTGAGCATAATTTGAAGGGAGGGGGTAAAAAACATAACCATATGGTATGTTTAATTAATAAGTATTTGAATATATCAATTACACAAAAATTTAGTGTGCATGAATTAAAATAATAATGAATATGATTATTCCAAAGAAAACCTTTGGATCCAATTTGATGACCTAGATTATTGCTACCATTTGGGGAGAGAATACATGATTATAAAATAATTGATTTATGTGTGTTTAGATAGAAATGAGATTTTGGTTATTTCCTGATATAGATTTTCCTTGTCTTGAACTAAATATTTTATGACTAACATTTAATTTTTTTATTACTAAATGAGAAGAGAAATATGTAAACTAATTATACATGCTAATTTTCATAATTAACCATTGGGTATTATGAAGTGATATTGTAATATCATTATTTATATGAAACGTGTTGTACTTTCCATGTTCTAATGCTTATATAGGTCGTTGGCCCAGTTTGGTTTCTCAAATTTTTATATAGGGTGTTTCTCCCATTTAAATGCAGAAGCGATTTTATATTATGCTCTACCCCGAGACATTCACAAATGATTATAAATCAAGCTTTTACCTGAGAAATCCTAAAATGATTATATAACAGGATATAACCAATGAGACATGCTAAAATTATTATATTGTGGTCTATATCTAGTTTAAAATGATAAAATTATTATATTAATGTAATTTCCCTAACACAAGATAAAATGATTATATACTAAACATGTCCCTAATACAAGATGAAATATTTTTACACCAAACTGAACCATGATTATCAAACATAAAACATTATATAGATGTTTTGACCCACTATTGTGTGATGGATACCAAGGATATTTGGCATGGATTGGAATGGTTATGAGACATGCTCAAATATATTTTGGCATGGCGTTGAGGTAGGTGATGTTTTACCAGGGTTATATGGCTATTGTTGGCATAGTTGTGAGATATTCGTAATGAAATTCCATCATGGTGCCGAAGTAGGTTATCATTGCATTAATATAATTGTTTCATTAATTAATAAACATGTTTATTGAATAATTTCTATCACTTAATGTCAAAAATTGTATGATTAGTAATGGTGTTGTCGACCTACTAAATTTTTCTCAAAACATACATAGACCATTGTTTAAAACCCAAGAACATTACATTGATGGAAGATTTGACATGTGAAAAGGACCTAGATTTTCATTATTTATTATATGATGGTCTAGATTTTTAAAAAAGGTATCACTTGGGGTTTGAGGCATGAGATATTTCATTATTTTACTATTTTATTTTTAATATGTATATAATGAAAATTAGTTACCTTCAAGCCAAAAATTTCATTATACCCATATTATATATTATGCTATTCTGTGGGATTTTATTTTCTACATTATTGTATTTTTTTCACTATTTTAAAGAGTTTTATTTTTATTTATAATTGTTGTATTATTATTCAACTTTGTTGTAACTCTATAACCGAGGTGTATTGTCTCGCCACTCTACATATCACACCACCATCTCTAGTCTGTAGCCTATAACAAAAAGGGTGATTTTCTTGAAGTCTCAAAACCAACCAGTTTTGGCCACATGAAAATGATCTATATGGTGGGATATAACAAAATTTTATCAGATCACACCATGTTACTATTTGGTTTATTTACAATTATGGAAATGTAGAATGGAGACTAGAATGTATTGTTCTTTTTAATGAGCTTGTTCATGGGAGTATCTGACCCTTGTATGGGGTGAATATGTGTTCCTAGTGGTAGATTGTGGTTTATACTACTTTCTTGTTATAGTTGATGTTATTTCACCATCAGTTATTCAAATTTTGTGTGTGATTATTAATTTATAATCTTATTAGTTCCTGAGATTTTAATTCATGGCTTGTAATGGAATAAGATGATGATTCATGAATCATGATAAGAAGATATGGATATATATTAACATTCATTATTCAAGATAAGGACATATTATTTCATGTTATTTATATTTTCATGATTAGATTATGATATAATATATCTATTATATATGTGAAATTGGTTGAATGAATTAATTAATATTTCATGTTACAACACTTGAAATATGTTTTTAGAGAGACCATGAGGGAGTGGTTATCAATTTTTTACCCTATTGATGTTGAACTTGTAGTTATAGCCACTGTTTTAAATTTTAGGTTCTTGTTGTATAGAAAATGACTCATATTCATATTCTTATTGAGTATTATGACAGTGTAAATCAACACACTTATAATCAAGTAGAGGTAAATATTCCTATAAATCATTAGGATTATATGTACTTTCAACATAAAAATAGATTATTGTGGGTCATGAGCTCTTGGGAAAAGGGACTCATCATACTGTGAATTTGATGTCTGAGTTAAGGAGAGTGTTTTAACTACACCATCTTCTTATTTTCATTAGCTAAAGAGGCCCCTAGGCCGCCATGTTCTAGATCGAGTTAGTCTAGATGATCATTGAGAATGTTTGGAACCCCATATATAGGAGGGTTACTATTTCAATATATATGTTTCTTAGAAAATAAATGAATTGGTGGGATAATATGTAGCAACCTGAGTATCAGGATGAGATATCCTAAATGGAATTCATGACAAATTTCTTAAGGCGTGTCAATCATGAAACATAAAAGGGATGATAATGTTCATGAGTCAATGTGATTGATGTAGGAGTGCATCTTATAGATGGACTACACATAAAATTTTTCCAACCTAGATCTCCTATCACAGTCTATGGTAGCAAATGAGATGTTAAACTTGATATGTTTTCTGAATGATATTTTCAAAATGATTAGTTCATTTGTGAACATGTTCCATATGAGTTGTTTTTCAGATGTAAAGTATAATGGAGTCAACATGGAATGGAATTTGAGAGAGGGCTTGAGTAGTTTCCATGCGGTTTTAGCTGGTTCAATATATAACCCTTCTTATAGTGAAAATAAATTCCACTCTGTTAGTTTTCTCCAAATAATAATTTTTTTGAGTAGTTGTGGTTGTGGTAACCCATTTAATAATCATGTAATGTTTCACTGCTATCAGTGTGGTATGATGTTCAACTAGAGTTTCTCAGTGTCTATACACCTCTATTGAGTTATGATTTTATGGATATATAATAAACCAACATGGGATTTGTATGGTAATGAAAAATATTAGTAGCGGTAGGGAACGCAGACATGAACAAGAGTCATGGAAAGACTCAACTACTCCTCATCATATAGATTTCTAGAGATCCCGAGGGTGTTTTGGTTGAGGTAGGGGATGTGGTACCCCATGTAGGAAAAAAATTAGCTCGTATATTTAACAACAAAGGGGATTTATGCTAGATCATGGGGAAGAGGGACTAGTTAGTTTTACATCATACAGACTAAAATTACTATTTTGGATGTGGGATGACCCACCATCATAAGAATGATTATTTTATTATCTACAATTTCATTTTTATATAGGATCATCTCATTTCTTTTCATTCAATAATTTTGTAAACTGTTTGGCCTTGTATGTGGATATATGCGATGGTGTTATGGACATGGTACATAGAAAGGAGTGTGGTATACGAATATCAAACTTTGTAAGATTTGTTCTTTAGAGGATGACAGTTACCATATCTTTTGGGAATATTTTCTGATAGAAAGGATAGGTTTCAGTTATAATTATTGGTATGAATTTTTTAGTTCTATACCAGGATAAAATCAACTAATACTTTAGGATAGTTACCATTTTATTTTAGGACGTAAGCATTTAACATAACCATGGTGAGTGAGATCTTTACGAAGGTCATGAATGATTTTTTTTTTGCAAATTGGATTTCCTCGTGGCATAGATATTTGATTATTTACTAGATGATGGTGTAATTATCTGGGATTTTATTCACCATGGTATAACATTATATAATGTTTTTTCATAATTTCTACATCTTACCACCTGGGAATGAGATCGATTTTATGATCATGTTGGTGTCTAGAGTTGATCCAATTTTTATACATCCATATATAATGCAACCAATAGGGATATAAGAGGTGAAATTTTAGTTTGAAGATATTGAATATAAATGTACCATATGGACTTTTACATATCCAATGGATCATCCAGTTCTCCACACTGAGATGGTCAATGGTACTTTTTCATTATTTTTGGATTATCATATATTAATTCAGATATTGTCCAAAAACTGGTATCCCTTTCCTTGCATTGTCGATCATTTCTCTCACCTGAGTATTTATAATATTTTCTATAATATCAATATGGTATCTGGATACTATATATTGAGGGTGAGACCATCAGAAATACCTTGGAATAATTTTTGAAAAATTTATGGATTATAGTGATTTCATAGTGATGTTGGTTGGTTTGACTAATTCACTTGTGGTATTCATGATCTAATTGGATCAAATATTTCATAAATATCTTAACTAGTTTGTGGTGGTTTTTTTCGATAAAATATTATTGTGCTATCTATCCATAATCTATAATTATTATTATCTTAACATTGATATCAGTATATTGAGAGATAATTATATTTATTTAATGATAAGAAAATTTATTTTTTGGTTGGAAAATGTGAAATTAATTCTCCATGACATCTCAATGGAATAAGCGTTATTATACACATTACTAATCACAGCTGTGGAATCTACGGATACTCACAATCATGTCTTTTAATTTCATTGGTTTATATATTTATAAGGATATTATTAATTAATTTTCTAGATCTTCTCCCTTATGACTACACTGATACCTGGGATGACCAACAAGGGAGTGATTTTTTTGGACAAATTCGTGCGAGAGAGATTTTTAGAAGATTATATTGAGGTTGACATCATCACTAATTCACACTTTACTTCTGTCAGGTAATACATGTATCATGTATTGTGACAGATCTAGTGTCGGACTCGAAGTATTTCCGGTGAAAGAGAATATATCATTTTCATAAGACTATATAAAAATGAGACTGTATGATAGTAATTACCCTACACATAATTTTTTGTTTGAAATAGTGGTACATTCCAAACGATGTTGAAGGTAGTTTCTCATGGGTGATAGGTTTGTGGTATAAAATATCCAAAAGAGACTCTAGTACATGTCTTCCCATTGAGCTCCAAACCATTATCCAACGAGGTGGGTCACATATCTGCAATATTTTCACATAGAATAATCTATTACACCAGGAAAGGGTGAAATCATTTTCTAGGAATTAATTTTTAATACACATACATATGTAGTCCATGGGTCTTGTGATGAGTGGTAGGTTGTGGAACTATTTGTAGACATGAATTTAGATGTTTTGCGGTCTCGAAGATGAGTGGGTCTTACTTTGAAATCCTTTACGCCCATAATTTTGGATTTTATCCATAACTATTAGTTATTTTATTCATAGGGATTTGTTATGAGAGGAATATTTTGTTATGGGGACACACCATCAGGATCGTCTCTTCGCAGCAAAAATTATTTTATATTTTATATCTGAATATGAATTCATATGGGAATTTTTTAGGTGTTGATGAGAGAGTTTCATTAATTTATATGGGTTATACATCCTGGTTCAACAAATATGAATAATGATCTCTATATACAGTAATATTGGTCATAAATTTAGAAGGAAATACTGATATTTATTTCAAGATACATCCCTTGTTTGAAGTTGAGATCCAAGAAATAGAGTCCAGATGGGATTTTATTTCCTTTTACCATTAATGAGTATAAATTGGATGTTTTACTTATATATTTATTGATAGGATTACCTAGAATAACCAATGCAAAATGATGTTGTATGAGTGATCATGGATTTACTAAAAAATCCATTCAACGTTTTTCCTCTCATAGATACCTTAATAGTTAATGATATGGGTAATTATTATGTGTGATAGGTTGTTCATATGAACATTATTTTCAAGAGTATGATTTCTAATATAGATCAACATTTCATATCATAGTTCTAGAAGTTTTTTAGATCACTATTGGAACAAATGTTTTTTTGAGTACAATCTATCACCCTCAAACTTATGACCAATATGAGTGGAATATTCCAGTTTTGGAGAATATGTTATGAGCATGTGTTTGGGATTTTGGAAAAACTTGGGAGAAGAATATGAAACTTGTTGAATTTTTTTGACAACAATATATTACAAACATCTATATAGATGTATACTTTTAAGTATTTTTATGGAATTCCTCTCCATTTTCCATTTTTTGGAAGGAGGTATGTGAGTTTGGGATTTTTTGTTCTAGTATCATTATTGTTAAATAAGTGATCTTTCATTTGATCAGGATATTGTGGGTTTCTATAACAAATAGGAAAATCATATGTCGACCATCAGAGATAGTCTTAAGAGTTTGAGGTTTGACTTCATTTTTTCTGTCAGGTGTCACCTGGTTTGGTGAATCACCTCATTAGAAAGTAAGGAAATTCAAAAACTGGGTTTTGGAAGTTAGTTTGATATAGTGGATAGGTTCAGTCCAGTGGTACTTTCCTTACACAACACTGTAATGCCTCTCATGACATGTTCCATGTGTTGCATCTTTTGAGTGATCATACAGACCATTCTCATGGAATATAAATAGTATAAATTGATCCATGTATTGAGGCATTACATAAGAAGCGTCTAATATATATTGTGAACTGTAGTGAGATGCATATATGGTTTATGATGATTCAATTGGTTTGAGTGCAGTGGAAGCATGGTCTATTTCAGGAGGAAAGCTAGTAGAGGGAGTATGATATGTGAGCACAGTATCTAGACATTTTCATTGAGAACTGAATTTTTTTCCTGGAGAATATTAGGGATGAGTTTTTTGTATGGTCTGTGGTAGTAATATAACATATTTTATTAGTTACATCCCCCTTTGAGTTATTCATTTGAGCCTTGTTGGATGATTCTCGTTCATATATAGGGACCCTATATTCAAAAAAATAACCTAATATTCAGGGAAACATGAATATTTAAATTAATAGAGTGTAGTTCTTAATGTTTTGAATGGTTTTACAATAGTTTTACATTATTTTGAAGTAATTTAATGCATTTTAATTTCCTTTGTGTAATATTTAATAAAAGATGTCAACATGGGTTTTACACATCATGTAATGGTATTACACAAATGACTATGAGGTTGAAGGCACCTTATGTGATACTAGTATGACGATGTGTTAGGATGATGGAGTATGTTCATATTCTTATGAAGTAGAGGTTGCATTTGAGATCCTGACTATCTAGGGGTGGAATTCATAGAGCCTTACTACTAATGATTTCATGATGTTATGTGATTTTTTGATAACATGATTGACGTATGGGTCATTTTTAATTTCAAATTATGGATATGGGGATGACTTCCCTCTTTAATTTGAGTTTTCAAAACTAGTGGTTTGGTTTGAAACATGTTGAATATGTGGTTACCACTTAACCATACAATGTTTATTAAAACGGATGAAAAAATGGATTTTGGGGTAAAGGTATTGGAAAACGTGTAAATTATTCGAGACACATGTCATAAAACCAATATAGGGTGTGAATTAGTTTCACATTGTTTGTTATGTTCATTCCATGTAGAAGTAGAGAAATGTTAAATATTAGTCCATGAATTTTTTTTCACACTATCCCATTAAAAATAAATATACAACATGTAAATGAGTTACACACCATTTAAGTGAGTTACATGCCATGCAATATTTCAAGAAATTTTTGTTCTCTGAACGTTGTGATGAAATATCATGACTGTGGTTTTCATTGGATTCGATCAGGATTGGTTTTGATATGAGATCCTTCTGGATTTTTCCATCACATTTGTTCTTATGGGAAATTCATATTAGATGTTTCGTTTTAACAGTAGTAAAATATAGGGGGTCTAACAATTAACCCTATAGTTTGTTTAAGTTCAAAGTATGTGAAATATTGAAATTTCACCAACATAGAGTGTACCTATATTAAATAAATTGTGAATTGGATTATTCCTTCAAATCCAATTAGTTCAAATTTGAGGACCTAGCTTCTGGTTTCAATTCAAGAAAATTAAACCATAATTAAAAATGAATTTATTATTTTTTAAGTGTGTTTACAATGACATTGGATTTGGGAGAATACTTGGTATATATTCACCTTTGATTTTTTTCTGAATATTAAAATGACTGAAATGATATTGTATTATTATATAATGATATCAAAAATGTGTAACTGAATGATAATTGGTAATTTTCATAGTTTACCATTGAGCCTTATGATTTGATATTATAATATCCTTGTTGCAATGACATGCCTTTTTTTCTTCACATTGTAATTATTTTATTGAGGATTATCCTTACCTAAATTTTGAATAGTTTATATAGGTTGTTGTCCCAATTTACGCACTTAAATTATTATATACCGGAAAATTCCATGAGACACACTGACATCCTTATATAACGAGATAATCCCAACGGAATTTTTAAATGCATATATTTTAGGCTACGCCCATTGAGACATGTTGATAGGCCTATATAATGGCCTATTCAATATGACACACACTAAAGTTATTAAATACATGGCATGTCCAAAAAACATGTTGAAATTAGTATATTTTGGGTATGGCCCTGATACATGATGAAATTCTTATACACTTCTCTTAGACCGGTATTATATGATGAAATTCACATATAGTGAGTTTTAACCAACTATGTGTAATGAATTGTATGAATATATGATTGTGGATGCAAGGATTGTGAGACATGGTCCGATACATTCTGACATGGTGTTGAGGTAAGTTATGCTTACCATGGTTATATGGTTATGGTTTTTATAGTTATGAGACATGCTTATTGACATTCCATCATGGTTTTGTATAAGGTTGACATTGTGTTAATTTTAATTTTTAGTTAATTAATAAACCAATTTCTTGCATAATATCATGTACTTGATATCAGACTGGTTATGTTCATACATGGCGGTGTTGAGCTTCTGAGTTATACACAAACCCTAATTGGGCCTCAGTTTGGTACATGAGTAGATTACATGTATATAGTTTTGGAGAAGTTCAAAGTATGATATTGTTGATGGTTTCATGCTTGATGGGTTCAGATTGGAGATGGTTCTAACATTGGGTTCAATACCATGGTCATTTGAGTGTTCTATACATTTATTTTTATTATATAGATCATGCAGTTTTTCCATATTACATTATGAAATTTCATTATTCGCTTATTATTTATTAGGATTTTAGTTGGATTTCATTTTCTATTTTTTCCATTAATATCCTCACTCTTAATTATTTTTAGTATTTTTATTTGATTATTCTTGTGACTTTTAACTCTATAAATAGGGTGTATAGTCTCCACCAAAATATGTATCACACCACCACTTCTAGTTAGAATCATCGGGTATACTATGATGAAACCTTTAGGTCTCACAACCAACCTATCACAACCAGGTGAGAGAGTTCTTGATCTGAGGATATCACAAATGATTTGGGGATGCCTTTTATAATTAGGGGAGAAAACCAACTTGGTATTTAAAAAAATAGTTATTCCACCATTTTACAGTTTTTATAAGGGTAAAAAATGGCTCATTTTTTTACCTTATATGATATATGGTCGAAATCATTCCAAATAATAAAAATTTTAACAGTTTTTTTCCATTTTAACCATTATTTTTTAACCCCTAGTAAACCCTTCTCAACCCCTCCCCAAGATGGGATAAGGGATATAGTGACCCCTGCAAGGTCCGTAATACGATAAGGGAGATAATGATCCCCTGATTATAACGTCAAATAGACTATGGGTTACCAACTAGCACTAATGGTATAATAAACATGAAGATGGGATGAATTTCTCTTTGAGGGAAACACATGCGGATGAGAAAGATAATATAAATATCAACCAAACCCTACACAAACTACAGTATAAAAAACCCCACATCTATATATTTAATGTCATGCAAGAAATACAACTATTGATCGGAAAAAATGCATGTACCAAAATAAGCTAAAGACAATAGCGACCACAAATCTGAAAAAGATAAGAAGGCCACAATATACTTGTAAAAAATCTAATATATAACCTTCTATAACTAACTATAATGATTTTTATCTATAAATATTGTGATTATGAAAATATGATCATTAGAATCCTTCTTGGATCCACTCTTGGAAAAGGTAAAGAAAGCATGCTTATGAACATTGAACATCATGGGAAATTAAATAATCACCTAAATAGTTATACTATACTCATTGCCTCACAATTAATACTATCAGAATTGTTTCCAGACAAGCGGATATAATGTAACAAATAATATCAATTTTAGCCACCTACCACTTCCCCAGTTATTTTCTGCTCTTTCCTAGTGCCATACATGATGACCATCCCTCTGCAAAAAGTCTAGCCTGCAAACACCTAGGAGAAGAACCACGACATGCACCATGTTCAAGACACCACCATGTAACCATAAAAAAGTAACCAAGTATTTTCCTAGATCCACGAATGCACACATAACGTGTATCATACATCCGATATTATACCTCAAGGCATCACATCCCATACACTGAGTATTGATTCTCAATCCATCATAGCCTATATGTGTTATACCTATAGAAGCCATTGGGAAACTACATCAGGAATATATATGTGTGATATAACCATAATCCATAATATACCACTACACGCATATAAGGGGAAAACTAATAACTGTACATACCGATACAAGTATTGACCAACAGAAGAGAGAGAGTCCAAAGGGGTAGATATCCATCAATCCTTCCACCATGATGTTGGAGAAAAATACACTAGGGTTATGAATCCCTATAGTATCAGTTTCCCTAAGGGATAGGGTGGAGTAGAATATAGAAACCAAAAAACGTAGAAGATAAAATATAGATCACAGCCACTCTAAGGGTGTATCCCAGTCTCAGGATGAACTGCAGATAACATCTCTCAGAATTCCAGCTGTCAATAGTAAGACCATATATCCTATATTCAGAAAACCATTTAATGAGAAATAAATAATTATCATATTAATTTTCATAAGTTTAAATTTACATTAATTAATTCACAACCGTTAATTAACCATTATCATTTCCACATTACATCACATTACCATTTCAAAAATGATCCATTCCCTCCAGGAATTATCAAACTGAGTTAATAACTTCCAATAATTTCACCCTTTAAATTATATCCCAACAAGCTCCAACCCCATGGGTTAAACATTTATTAATTAATTTAACAATATTACATTCCATATCACCAAGTTCTATAGGAATACATTATAGTCTCCCCAAACAAAACATGCTCAACACAATGAGTAGATGATTTACACTTCGAGTCATCACCACCTATACAAGGAGAGTATTATTGTCCATACATGAGGAGATAAACAAAGAATGTACATGGAATACCCTGTGCGACTTCACCTCCCATGGAAAGATAGTAACCAAATACATCGATATGGACAATGTATTGGGGAACATAAAGTTGTTAAGAAAACAACCAGGCCTCCAGCAAAACAAAATACTCAATAAGAATTCAACATTCATAAAAATAGGTAATTCTATCTTTAACCCATTATATCATCTAGAATATCCTCTCCAACATCCACACACATGTTATGATTCATCTCAACCACTCTAGGGGTCAACTATTTCCATAAAAACTAGGAATCCATGGCCTTCATACCACAGAAATCATCCACGCTCATCTACCATAGGATCACTTTAAATCCAAGACTCCCACCCCACATATGTCAACATACCTCTATGAAAAACTATATCATGATCACATCACTTCATATGGATGAGAAAAAATATATAGAAGTGATCTCTTATCCCAAGGTAAAGTCATCCAACCTTCACACACAATGTGTTCTTACTAGTCTAACGAACAAAGAACATGTTGTTTGCCACCAAGATGGAATCTAAGTCCCCAAAAAGGCATTATATTTTAGTATAGAAGTGGTTTTAATCTATCATGAAATAACCAATTCATTATCATAGGTTACATCTGAAACCTAAGAAACATAAACCATAACTATAAAAAATTAATTAAACAATTAATTTAACATTCATTTAATTACCTTATAGAAAATCATCATGATGATTAATTTTCATTAAAAAATTAATCTAAACATTCCCAATAGATTTTATTACCATAAAATTACAACAACAACAACCATATTCATTAAACCCGCCTCTTTAATCTTTTATCCAATTAACAATCAATTACTTATGGACTTAAATTCACTACCAATTTCCATCAATAAAGACATGCTAAAACAATAAATTAATAGATATCAAAATATCTATCAAATAGAGAAGAAAATCATGATCATGATTTAAATTAGCAACATCACTATGTGATTGGGAACAATTCATTAATCCAGTTCAAGAATATATTTAGGTCAATTTATTTTCAATCAATGGGTGTAAATAATTTTGACACTAATGTTTCATGTAAATATAGATAAGAAATTAAACCCTACAACAAATGGTCTTTGATGTTATTATCATAAGAACGGACCATGACAGCAATCATCGATCCCCCATCATGAAAGAATTGCATTTACCCAAGTATGTCACTGTACCACCTCACAAAAAAAACTATGAGAAACACTCTTATAATCATTGCTATGATTCCTCCATAAAACTGTGAGAATATAAAATATGAAAATTGATCAAACTTGGAGAATCCTCTACAAAAAGAAAAAAACATTAGATCATGTCGAGTCACCACAGATCAAAGATGTATGCCCGAGATCGATTCTAGTCAAAGGGATCTCACTAATTCCAAGGAAAATTGTGAGTTTTCTTGTTATGAGGGAGGGGGAATCTCTAGAAATAATGTTTGAAAAAGTAATTGTATGTAATGTATTATAATAGTATTACAGTGCGGTATTATACAACGTGTATTCTCCTTTAATAGTGTGTAATTCATCGAGGTCAATTTCCATTGAAAATTCTATCACCTCCTCATTTTATTTTATTTTTCAAACCACAAAATATTACCTTATTTTAAATGACTTTTTATGTCATGAATTTTTTTTACTCGGAGTGAAACTAACTATCACCTCATGAAATTCTTCTACAAGGAATGAATCCAACTTTCATGCCGTAAAAGACCCATCATTCCAGTTCTCAGGAACCGAACTACTCCAAACATCCTTTGATCTACTACTGTGCTCTATAGGCCTCAAGGGTATGCATGGGGTTGATCTTTATGGATACAAGCCATTACATAATATACCTCTCAAAAAATTATCATCTTCAAGAATCGAAAACCACTATAGAAAGGAATATAAATGTTTTCATCTAAATAGCCACTCTGTATGATACCTCTTAAGGCTCTCGTCACAATAGGTGCTCAACCACCCCACTAAAAGAAGAACAAAAAATCAAAAAACAATCATAACCATATCATAAACACTCTCTCATGGGGATATAGCTCTCAAAAGAGATGTAGGAACATATATTAAAATGAGATACCCATCAAACAACTAGAAAATGTTTGGAAACACAAAAACAAATTATAAGAGAAAATGCAACAGTCAATAAAATTGGGGTAATGATCATGTATCTATGACTTAAATTCCAAATTTCTCTCTTCTATGCCACTTCTCTCCCACAATACAAAAATCAATAAGATAACATGCCAACACAGTACCTTCTTCAGGTGGTGATGGATCTCTACAGGCTTCTCTTATAATGTTTCTTAATTGTTGTGATTGAACTCAACACAATCTATGATTTGAGAGTCTTCATGAAGATAGAGAATAATCGAGAATAGGTGGAAACATCATGCATTTAACTCATTTGTGGGGGATGTGCTATCTAGTATTCCACATCTCTAGTATGAGACAACAAGTCAAAATGTCTAACAAACTGGGGAGAAATCTTACTTTTATGACCACAACCTCATATCCCATGACTGGGATCCACCTTCAATAACCCATTATCCCAAAACTAGAACTCCATAGGTCTCCACATATGATTGAAAAAAGAATTGTAATGATCCTGCACTACCATTATCCACATGTGATTCACCTGAACCATCTCTTTTGTATTCTACACCAGTTCATTCTTGATAATTACGAACTCTATGATCCCAATTTTTCATAAAAGAGATATGAAGGGTCATCCAAATAAGTCTTCAATGGGTTCATGTTGATAGTTGATTAAAAAATATTATTGTAAGATAACTATCCCAAGGTCATATACCTCATCAATGATCCCCCAAAATCATGGAAACAAGAGCACAACTGTCATCAAGAGTCTAGATGGTACGCTCTGTTGGATTCCTATCTACAGATGAAAAGAAGGTACAAGGCATTTTCGAGAATAAAAATAATGATAGATTCCTCTCAACACTATATATTAAAAAATTAATAACTCGATAAGAAATTATCATTCAGGGGGCCCTGTGGATTATCACAGCCTCCTCTGGATACTTCCTCAAAAATCCACTAATGAGCTCTACTAATTGATGAATATAAAGGTGGATGATTTCATCAAACAATCCAATACCACCCATATAGTGTCATTGTCTTCCTGAGATCAAGGTAATGTATTAACAAATTCAATTGTGATTTCCTTGAAATTCCACTTAGGAACATCTAAAAGACGGAGAAACCCACCAGGAATAGAATGATTGGCCATCACCTTATGGAGGACTAATCATCAAGGCACAAACTCTGCAATTTCATGTTACAATCTATGAGACTATAAATACCTTCTAAATGCTCAGTAGATCTTTTTAATCTAAGGATGTAGTGCTAATGGTGAACAATGGAACTCTATAAGAACAATATCGTGCATTATCTAAGGAATAGAAATTCTTCCCTAAAACCACACTTTTCATTTTTCATCTTCAAACCTATCATCAGGGACCTATCCACAAGAAACTCAATCATTTCAGACCTTCACATCAAGATCCCCCAACTGAGATTCCTCCACCTTTTACACCAAATATTTTTGAACCGTCATCTAGAATGGACACCCTCTACCTATTACTTCTCCCAAATCTGGATGCAATGATGAAAGTTCATACATCACTATCCATGAATCACATGATTCCCACACACCCCCATTAGAAAAATTCTTGATCAGTGAACCAACCATGATATTTATCATTTATCAGTGTATAAAAAATATTAATTTTCTAATTCTATAAGAACTCCATCCATATACACTGATGCAAGTTCAACTCACTTTGGATGAAAACATACAACAGACTCTTATGGTCGGCGAAGTCCACACAATGCTTCTGGATGAGGAAATATCTCCCAAAATTCATGGAAAACACCACTTCCTCCAACTTGAGATAATGGGTGGCATAGTTATGTTCATGGGACCTAATTGTAGATAAAAATATGAATTTACTAATCACTGCTGAATCATAACACATCCTAACCAAAGATTTGATGAATCACAGAAAACCTCAACATGAACTCCTCCCTCTAGATGAAAAATAACTGGGGCACCAAATATCTTCTCTTTTAGATACAGAAAATATTTCTCACTCATATCATTCCACGTGAATTCCTAATCCTTTATAGTCAACGCTATTGTTTGGGTGTAAATCTGAGAGAAATAGTCTACAAACCTCCTTCAATAATTTACAAGGACCTGGAAAATTCACAACTCTACCACCATGTAGGGGGGTTCCCAATAGAAAATTGACTCTATCTCTGATAAATCCACAACCACCCCCTAATGGGATACAACAAGACCCATGAAATAGGCTTCCCCAGCGCAAAAATCACACATTAGAAACTTCTAATAGTTTATCAAGGAAAATAAATCCCTAGTATACACATAGAATCTCTACAGGATCCTCCATAGATGTGCACTACACAAGGATGTCATCAATTAAAAACACAAAAAATTATCTGGTAACTCATGAAACATAGATTTCATCAACCCCATGAACAGATATAGAGAATTAATCTCACCGAATTATATAACAACTAATTCATATTTCCCAGGATGATAATCGAAAGTAGTCTTTAGGATATCATACTCCTCCACATGCATCTGATGATATGTTGACATCAAATATATCTTTGAGAACAAAATTTTTCCCTTCAAAATATCGAATAAATCATAAATATATAGAAAAGGATAGTGGTTCTTCACCGACACTTGGTATAAGCGACGACAATAAATACAGAACCACAATCTACGCTCAGACTTCATTATAAAAAATGGCATAACCCATAGTGACACACTTGGCTGAACAAAACCACACTACAATAGACCATAAATCATTATAAGATTCTCTCCCAACTTATAAGGCGCATCTGATATCGAGACATGGAGATTCGAGACATTCTGGTCTGTATTAAAATCCAAAACTTTATCTATCATTTAGCATGTAATACAACAACATCCTCTAGAATTACATTAGCGTAAACTTATATGACCCTAGGAAACACAGACTACTGAACCTACAATGAAAATAGCATCATTTTATCCATCATGGATGTTAAGGATGAAACACACCTCTGACTAATATGATGGTCTCGGTCACAAAAAAACAACATTGAGTTTTCATCAGTATCAATGAATAAAACCTACCTCTTAATGAAATAAACTATAGACTACACCGAATAAAACCAATCCATGTCGAGAGTGATGTTTTATGGTTATATCCATAAACATAAGACATCAACCCACAAGCAGTATTGCAGTGTCAGTAGCTTATAGATTATACCAAATTCAAACAAGTCAACTTGACCTACAGTAACGTAGTCAAAACAATGTCCACAAGAAACCTCTCTAACTCAAGTACCAATGCATGTAAAAGGACATGTTATATAAAATATTTCTTGGTTACTATATAATAAAATAATGAAACCATTTACAAATCAATAAAAGGGTACCTCGAATGCTATGTAGCTTGCCTATTACTAGCAACCCTAAAGCATCAACTCGATCATGATCAGCCCAATAGACTCTTGAAACATGCTGATAGACACTTTTATAGATGCAGTACGCTCTCTATGAATGAGGAGAATCCATAGGCTATCCACTTGCTATGACATATTCTGTCTACTGATCCCAAACTGGGGAAACCCTCTACAACTACATTGGTTGGAACTACCTCAATGCAGGAACCAGAAGCAGAACAACTAATGCATGATAACTACTCAGAAAGGTTAGGATCACTAGACACTAATGACCTTAAACACTATAAAAAACATTTTTTTATCCCTTTACATAGGTATTGATTCACCACCCTCAGAGAAACATGAAAATGAGGGATAAGACCTACTATGGATGATAAGATGCTCTTATGTCTTGACAATTAGGAACCGCATACCTCATCTAAAATTTTTAATAAATCCACTAGATTCCCCCATAATGATGATCTGATTATGGATAATATAATCTAAATGAACTCTTCTCTTTACGTCACCTAGAGATAAATCCTCATGTTAAGAAGGGTGATCACTTACTAGATCTATTGATGTAAAGCGACCCCAAAATGCATCTCTCTAGCCTCCTCGTTAGATAATAGGTCCAAATAATATCACTAAAGGATCCTGATATATATTCCATACCCTTGGAAATAGATGATCATGCAGAAAAGGGTATGTATCTCCTATAGACTAGACACCTTCATGGTTGAAGAATGAAAATGGGCTTTGAACTAGTCTAAGAACTCCTCCTAGGATACTTCAGACTCCTCGTGATCCCCATAGAATAATAACCACAACTTCCTCACTACTCCACACAACATCATCAAATCCAATGAATCCCAATTTTTTCTGAACATGAATAGAACTGATGTATATCTCAACCTCCTCCAACTAGTATTCTATCACATCATCTTAAATGGATCCCTCATAAATCTGTAGACAAAAGCAATGAACATATAGTACTTTCCTCTTCCAACTGTTGTTGTAATCAACCTCTACCATTTATTGATATGTTGGCACAACCTGCTGAACATATTTTACCCAAACCCAATGAGTAGATTTACTTGGATCCATACATTCAAAAGAAAAATAAATTAGAGACCCTAATTTTCAATATGGAATACATTAACAATAAGTAATTGTTTTATTTAATTTTTTTAGTTAATCGGTCCCATGTTCTACCAATTCAAACATAGGTGAAAATAATAATGATGCATGATCCTTTCCTATGTCTCAACCCAGACAATTGTATCACCTTGATTAGTATCCATTGTAATATTAAAGGTCTATTCCTGAAATTGTAGGGAGCCTAATTTATCGATGAATCAGCTTGTATTTCATGTTTACAAAGTTTTCTAATCATAGATAACAAAGTTTCCCTACCGACCCATACATCCTCACATATTCTTAACTCGAAAATATTTCATATAATTCAATGTAATAATTGATACAACACTATCATGACTCCCTCCGCATAAATTCTACCTCTCCTAGTCCAGAAAAGAGAAAAGAGATATAGTGACCCCCCTAGGTCCCACCTCCAATAGGCCCTAGTTTGGTTTAATTTATTTAGGAGTCATTTCCAGTTGAGATAGTAGAGAATCCCAAAGTGTGACAACCTAGGTACCGATGGTTCATCAAGAAATCCATCAGCACAGGTGGGTTGCACCTCATTTTTCCTAACTTGTAAAAAACCAGGTGACCCGGCAAGTCGGGTGGATCCCGGGGGAGAGGTTCACCTCAAAAACAGACTCTTAGGATTTGAACCTTGTATCTACCAAAGAACGGAGTTGTTATACCCATATCATTCACCACTACACCACCGTCGAAGCGGCATCATCCCCATTAAGGTGACTAGTACCAAGTGTATAATTAACATGCATATGGGAGGAATTACACTCTATGAGAATCACTTGCAGAAGATAGAGATAAGATAGAATCCTATGAACCCATTCTCACACTACAATATAAAAGAAAACCAAAGAACCCAAATATAACTCCATTCAATAACTACTACATCTAAAAGGGGAAACTAAAAATAAAAAAATAATTAACGATGAAAGCTACAAAAAATCAAAAATAACCCTTGTAATCATAAGCTAGTAGTAACCTACTAGATCTCCAACGTTCTCCAACTGATATGAAAATATATTTTATATATATGAAGGATGAGTATAATAGTATACTCAGTAGAATCCACCCTAGAGTCTCCCATTTAAAAAGGTAAATAAACAACGCTTAGTGATATTGAAAAAGAAGCGAATCTAACTCATCACCTAAACAATTATACTATGTTTCATGCCTCACCGTGGACACTCTCACCATGTATCTCATATAAGAATATATAATATAATAAAGAATATCAAGGGTACACTACTACCACTTCCCCACTGGTTTGACACTCTGCCCCAACTCCACATGTCCTTATAATATCTCTCCAAAAGGCTACCATGTAGACACCTAGGTGAAGCACCAAAAACATGCACCTCAAGAAATACACCACCACTTCCACGTAAGAAAAACTAACAAGGTTGTTTCTAGGATCAACTATAGCTCGTATAACGTATATCATACATCATGTATTAAATATCAAGTCATAAAATCCCATACACTGAGAAAGGATCATAAATCCATTGAAGCCTATAGATGTTATACCTATTGAAATTCGTATGAATCATTATTCAAAATATATTGATGTGAAATAACCACATTCCATTACCTCATTCTACACACATATATGGGAAAAAATAATTTCCATTCATACAAGAACAAGTTACTATCAAGGGAAGTGAGTGGGGCCAATGGGGGTATTTATCCATCTATCCTCCCACTATGATTATGGGGAAAATACACCTCTTAGGGATATGAATCCTCAATGTTATAGATTTTATAATCGCTAAGGTGGAGTAGATTATAGAAACACCAAAAGAACCTCATATGAAATCACTCAAAACATCACTGATAGAATATCATAGTCTTAGAATCAATTATAACGTACGTCTTTCAGAATCAAATATTACAATACTACAACTAGATATTCTATAAACACACAAACATTTAAAGTGAATCATTAAATTGTATTATTCTATTTCATGAGTTTCATTTTATGTTAATTAATTATTAATCATTAATTAACCATTATTATTTCCACATTGAATCAAATTAAAATTTAAAAAAAAAGACCATTTCCCTCCAGGAATAATCAAACCATGTCTTCAGCCTTTCAGAATTTCAATTTAAATAATGCATCCCAGAAATATCCAACACCATGGGAAAAAATTAATTCATTTATTTTACAAAATAATATTCTATATCACCATGATATATAAGAAAACATTACATGTTACCAAAGACATGGGTCTCACAATGGTGAGTAAATTATCTAATCATAATGATTTCCCCAACTACAGTATAAGAGTAAACTCATCTAACCATGAAGAGGTAAACATGGAAGTCACATGGAATACCGAACTCATCGTCTCCTCCCTTGGAAAGTGAGTAAATAAACACATTTGTCTGCCGGAATGATGGGGACATGGAAGAAGATAAAAAATATAGAAACCCGCAAAACAAAATATTCAACAAGCATCTATCTTTCATAACAATGGGTAAGCATAGATTCAACTAGTTATGTCATCTCTTATGTCCTCCTCGACATCCAGATGAATATACTGAAGCATCTCACCACTCTAGGTGTCAATTACTGACACAACAACTAGGACTCCCAACCAATAATACCACAATATCCCCTATGCTCATACATCATAGCATCATGTAATATTTGGGCCTCCCAAACACAAATTCCATGACATCCCTTTAAGATCATCCATCCTAATCTCATCTCACATCACAAGAAGCAGGGAACCACCTTTTGTTTGACAAAGGAAGATGATATATTAATCACATATATCAGCAGTAACAAGATCAAAAAACATGATGGAAAATGATCAAGCCATAGATGATTCTCTCTAGAAAGGAAAAATAAAGCCCGTTTGTGGGCTGCTGCATTTCCTTCTTTTTGATGAAAGAGATGGACCACAATGTGAAGCATTGACTAAGTGACTAGATTTTATGATGAGGAAGAAAAAATATTGGAGGCCACCATCATTCAACCTAATAGCATTGATGATGGAGAGGAAATCCTATTCAATTTGAATAGCTCCCCAACCACAATATTTTCCATATGTCATCCTTGCAAGGATAGTGAAGGCTTGAGCAATATCGGGCTCCCAGAGTGCGTGGTTTGATTCATGTTTGGAAAAAATGATTTGGACATTGTTATCCCAAGTCCAATATCTAATTCTAACAAAGAAAACATTTGAGAGAGACGCATATACATTAATAATAAGGATGCATTCTAGAGGTGGTCACCATCATGAAATAGCTATGTGAGTACCAATGATCACACACAAGTTAGAGTCCCGAATCCACCCCTTAATTAAAGAGGTTTCCCGTTCAATATTGAATCTAGAAGGCTTTGATTTGTGATTAAAGATGAGTTCCTTATGATGATCCCAGATAATCCAAGCCACAATGAATAGAGATTAAACATTATGATTAGTGAATAATAAAACCACAACATTAGTAGTGCTAGCAAGTTTGACACCATATTCAGCATGTGATGCGTAGTAGAGCCCCTAGAAATCCATATATCCTCCACCATGGGAACAAGATGATCACATGAAGAGGAGATTCCAGAACACCCGAGAAAAGGGGACATTACTTTTCATTCGTAACATGGAGTAATGATTAGAAGTACATGTTTAGATGGATTCCAGTTCAAAAATTCCACCAGAAATAATGGATTTAGTGGGGGATTTAGATGCCAAAAATATTTCCACAGCCCCACCCATTCATTTCAATGTGCCTCAAGAGAGAGCCTATATTCTGACATCCCCGTATTGTATGGAATCCAAATATCACAGACAATGAGAACACACATCTTTAAAAAAAATGCACTTGGCCTTTTCAAGAAAGTAGGAATCCCAATCCCTATAATGACATTATCTTTTATCACACAAATGCTTCTTATTCTATCTCGAATTAACCAATTCATTATCACATTTTCCAACTACATGCATCCTATGAAAGATGCTATGACATTTATGAAAAATTAAATAAAAAATTAATTTAACATTACTTCAATTTAATTACCAACAAGAATCATCATTCTTCAGGGTAAAATTCAACTAATCATTCAATCTTGAATGAATTTTATAAACATCAAATTTGAAAAACAAAAAACATTTTCATTAAAAATTAATATTTAATAATTTCTCCAATTCATTATCAATTATTTCAAACATTATTTTTTCTACCAATTACCATTAGGATCAACATGCAATCCAAAGTAAAGCAAATATATCACACTATCAGAAAATCATGGGGAGAATTGTCATCATTGTATAAAGTAGAAAAATCATTATATAGTCTATAATATTTATTTAATCAAGTTCAACTATTTAATTATAAATTTTTTATTATGATCCAAGGGGATAAATCATTTTTACTATATGATTTCAAAAATAATATAGATATTTAATTAATCCCATACTTGAAAAGTTCATTGAAATTCTTCATACGATAACAGACTACGAAATGGATCTCTAATCACCCCTCCCGTAAGAACTGCCTCCATCAAGGGATGTCGTGGCCCCACAATGCCAAAAAACATAGAGTGAACCTATTATAATAATTAGTATGAAACCACAATAAGATGTTGAGATGATAGGAGAAAGAGTGATATCGAATTCAGAGAAATATCTTGAGAATAAGGAAAACATACATTGGATTAGGGCAGGTCACCACATATCGAATATTGTAGCATGAGATCGATTCCCATCGAAGGGATCTCCTAAAAAATATCAAGGAGGATTGTCTGGTCATCTGGAAAAAGAGATAGGGAAAGTACAGAGGATGGGTTTAATAACCCAATATGATGGAATGTTTGAAAATATCAATGTAGCAGGGAATTACTTGATGTTTAATCCCCATATACACCGTGTAATTCCTCGAGGAATATTTCATAAAAAATACCATTGAATCTTTATTTTTTTTAATCCTTAAAAATATTATACTTCATGAAACACTCATTAATTTCATGAATTGGTTTTACTTAGAATGAAACCAAATTTCACATAGTGAAATCTTCTACTCGGTTTGATGACAAATTTTTGGTCTTGAAAGTTACCTGCTCCCAGTTCTTAGTATCCGAACATCTACAAACATCCCCCAAGACTCCTACAAGAATTTTATGTCTTAATAACATAAAAATCATGGATCCATATGGATCTAGGAATGTATAAAAACTATTATCAGTTTATCTGTAAGAAGTTTATTTAAGTAAATTTCAATATTAATTTAGATCAAAAGATAAATTAAAAAATATTATATATTATAAATAATTACAATTAATAATATTGAAACCACTTTAACCATTTTAATTAATATAATTAGAAAATATTAATTTAAAAATTATAAATTCAGACACGATGGATAAATGTGTTTGTCAAAATATATTTTTTATATGAATTATAGTATATTATATTAAGTATATAAGTAAAAAATATTATTATAAAAATTTAAACTAATACGTAGAGATATATAATGTAAATGTTAAATTTAAATAAAACCCCATTACTAGTTTTTAAATCAATTAAGATGGTGAAACATTATACACATTAATTTTTTTTTCCGGAAAATATGTTTTTATGCCAAAAATAAATATATTCTAAAATCATGTATAATGATTACGATAATGAAATTGTTTGGTGTAAACTATAACTAAATAATTATTATTTTACATGATTTAATACTCAAATCATAATAGTACTTTTACATTACATAATTTACTATAATAATGAATGTATTTGAATATTTATTTTTTACTACTCACTAAAAATAAATTTTTTTTGAAAATTAAAAAAATTTAACCATAAATTAAGTTTGATATTGTGATTTAGAAAATTAATTTCAATTTTAATAATATATTTTCTTGAAGTTAGAAAAATTATTTAAAATATTTTCTCCCAAAAATCAATGAAAATCAATTTTTTTGGGAAACATGTTTTTTGAAGAATAAAATTATTTACTAAATTTCAATTTATTATTTATTTTGAATTTCTATATAATTTTTATTTATTATAAAATTAATATATATATATATATATAGATATATCATTAATTATTTTATATTTTTCATACCCACCAATTAAACTGCTAGGTTATAATGGTCATATTTTAATGATAATATTTCATAGTTCATTAAGTTATGTGTTTTTATCATATTATCGATCTAATATAACATTATTTTCTAAATTACCATGTGGTAAAAATATAAAAAAAATATTTTTAATCATTTTAAAAAATTAAGATATAATATATCCCCCATTCCTTTATCAAAATCATGTAGAGTAACAAGATAAAAATTAGTGGTAATTGATTATGAAATGTTTATTTAAAATATATTCATTTCAAAAAATTAATAAAAATTAATATAACATTATGAAATTCAAATAAAATTTTTTTATGTTATTTTTAACGTAGAGAAACTGTTATATTTTAATAATATTTTTATTATTACCCATAATCATTTACCTTTGAATTGTAATGCAATTTTTCTCATAAGATCCCATAACTCATTTCCTATGGAATATTGGGTTATTACAAATATTCAATTTTTTATGTTAACAAATCTTGGGAAATTTGTGAAAAGACCACATCCTCTTTCTTCTATCTATACATAGATGCCTTTTCAAGTAATTTTAGACCTAATATACATTTCCAAAATTGTTTTATACAATTATTCCCTTGATTTTTATAAGCTACCATTAAATTGAATTTTTACCTCATTAAATAAAAAAAATACTAATGAAAAATAGGAATAGTATACCCCTTTATTGACATCAATAATTTGTCTCCATTGGTTTTTATAAAAAACAATCTCATAAATATTTTATTAATTGAGAAAAATTTAATGAAATAATTTATATGGGAATCATTCCTAACTACTAAAAAATAAAAGTACAACATTCATGATAATGTGTTCTATGATTATATATACAAATTGATGATTTTTTTTAATTGACAATAATAAAATTTCCTTTTTAATATGTTCTCATAAAATGATGAGCATACGATCAATGTTTATATTTTGAGAATGATTAATTTAATTTGTAGAAGAAAAATATATACACTACTCATTGTATTAAGAATTATGAGGTATATCGCTTCATCCTAAAAGACACCCCATGGTTTCAAAGGCAGGAAATAAATTCTGAGGGATTCATTTAAAGTTGGTGGGACAATTTTCCCATTATAAATAAAATGACCAACCAGTAAGGACATAACCAAATTACCCACTACATGACGCATGCTGTCAATGAAGGAAAACTGAAATAAAAACACTGATATTCAAAAAACATAAATCTAATTACTACAGTAGTAGACAACAATATCAAAGTACACTGTGAAATATAAAACTAAAGGGAAAAAATAAAACTCTATACTACAAACATTCTCAATTCTTAAACTCCAAAAGCTCCCCAAGTATCATAAATGACTTTTTAAGATGTATGATACATTACCTTTTCCCATGTCATGGTAAACAATATCTAAAAAATCACCATGGTTAAAAATAAGGGGTGAGTAATGAAAAACATTAGATCCCCCCAATGGAATATTTTCTCATTCCACTAGCATATAACATTTTAGCAAAATTATATAAAACAAATAATATAAAACAATTTCTAAAATGATTTTACAAAAAAATATAAAAAATATACATAGTAAAATAGTTTTCTAAAAACAATACCATTTTCAAAAGAATGAAACCATACATGTTCATTGAATCAATTTTATATTTAATTTTGTAATATCTCATTTCAATACAGAAATCCACACATAAAGACATGAATTCATTGTTATGATAATTCCATTCTCATGAGAGGCTTCTCATTGATCTACCATTTAAAGACTAGTAAATTAAATCCCATGTTCTATTACACCTTTGGAAATAAGATTACAATCATATTTCTTCAAATCCTGATAGTTCAATATGAACAAACATCGCTATGTATGCCTAAAAATTGAAAATACAACAACTCCAAGACAATTTCAATATCAAACCACTTTAATTTCAAAATTCATTTCAATAAAACTATCTTTTTTTGATTTTTTTCAATAAATAAAACCTAGAAAGTATTTTAAAATCATTTATCGAATAACATTCAACAAAAAACCCATAGTTTCACAAAAATTTCCAAATCATCAATAAATAATTTTATTTGATTATCTACACAGAAATTTCACAATCAATTAAAATAAATTTAATCTATTTTAAACTAAGACTTCATTTTTTAGATAAATGAGTCGAGTGTGAGGCCACCTCTATTAGGATTTAGGTTGATAATGAATAGCGACACTCAAATGCCAATGATAATGTATCAAAACTCTCAAAACCCTCCTTGGATACCATGACCTCTCATAAAAAATACCAAATCTAATAATATTTGTTATCCACTATCTTAGATATGTCTAAAATGGACGTAGATCAAAGAAATCAAGTGAGATAGGGAAGTAGATCAAAGATAAACCAATAATAACAACCATTAATGAGTATTTCTTGTAAAACTTTGGCTCTAAATCACCAAGATAATCCTTAAGATTTCTTACGGTGCAATGATATGTTCATCCATAGCCTTTGAGAATGTAGAATATCGAGTTTAGGCAGCATAGGTACAGAAAAAGGTAGTTAAAGTTATAAACTTTTACGATCCAAAATTTTAGGATCTCTATTTTTAAACACAAATGGTTGGTCTCATTGTTACCAAAACCATATACTAATCATTTTCCATCCACTACCATAGGGGTGATCCTTGAATGGATTTCTCCCAAAGTTTCCAACAAATGATCACCTCATTCAAAACACACTACCCAACATAGAACTGTTTGTCATATCCTTCTTCATAGTTCAGACAATCAATACACCGCCAATGCTCATTTCCATTTCCCCTTGCCTCATTATGCCTATACTCTTATAGGTGTTTTTACATTCTTAAAAAACTATTGAAAAACCATTATCCCTAATAAAATACCCCAAACATATCAATAGTTCTACAAACTCTACCAGACCTCACCTATAAATGTTTCATACACTAATATCATAATGAAATGGTTACTTACAAAAAATATAGGGTGATCGATTCTACCCACTAGTAGATATTTTTTCCATGGAATGTAGAAAAAAATTGATTCATGGAAAGAGTTACATCCATTTCCCTATTATTTACATCTCATGTTCTCATGTCTCTTCATGAATCTGACCATGTTGCCACAAAACTCATAGTAGTTTGATGATTTTCCATGAAAGACTTTCACTTTCCTATCCATAATCCACACTAGGATATATTCCTATAAAGAACCCAACTATAGTTCAACATGATTCCATTGAACCTCATGGTCAGGATTAGGATGATAATTTTTTATCTAAGATAAATGGACACATTATGCACCACACTAATCTATAGCGGTATTGCTTAAAGATATTCCTACTCACCAACAATTACATTACCTCAAAAGGGACTATGTGTCAAGGAGAAAACCTGATCTACTTCCAAAAATGTGGATGTCCATGATTTGGAGAGATACTATATAACACCTGATCACTGGCCATTAATTATAGTGGAAATCGACGATGATCTTGATATGATTTCTGATGATTATGAACTGTCTCCATCCGTTTTATAATTAACCAATTTTTCCATTGCTTTATGGACAAGTCATGGACCAAATAGTGATGTCTCACATGTTTCCACCCAAAATGTGGATAATGAAAATGACACACATAAAATGCATTAAATAAATCCATTATTATCGAGTACTGATAACTTTTGTGTTATGATAACTCCACAAATGGCATGTTCTCCTCCTACAATCACAAAATTATGTTACACAATCTGATATCATGTCTTCCAATGTCTGTATAATCGTTTCGGATTTCCCATCCACATATTTATGATATGGCACACTCATTTTCTAATTAGTCCCAAGGGATTTTTTTAGGATTTCCTTAAAAGATAAGTAAAACATAGATCTCTTTCTGACACTTGGAAACTAGTATTCCATACCTCTTTACCACATATTGGATATAAATTTTGGAAAAATCATCCATAATATAACATTCAATAATAGAGATGAAATTAGCTAACAAAGTCTGTCGAGCCACTATCACCCATATGGAGTTGTGTTTAATTTTTTCTTCAGAATACCTTAAACAAAATCCATTGTAATTTGCTCCGATTTAAAAACTACAATTCATTTGTATTGGAACATACCTACTGGTCGCTAATGCTATGACTTAATATAATGATATGTGTAGAATCTCAAAATCAACTCAGCCGCATTCATTTTCACACCAATCCACAAATAATATACTCTAAATTACTTACACATATTCTGTATTCAGGGTTGAACATTCCATATTTAATGGTGGTAAGCCTAAAAAAGAGAATCATGAGAATATTTAGGTACATCCATATGATTTCTGAACCACAAAACTGAACTCTCATCCAGCTTCCATTACCCAATAGTATCCCAAACATTGATTATTGACATTATACCCACACAATCTACATTGTATTTTTGTGCCTCTTTAACCATCTCCACCAAATCAGGAAAAAATGAAAGTAGAATGAAAATATATACATCACCTAAATCCTTAAATTAGCGGTCCATGATGGCTAGGACATACATCAACTTCCACTCATCTGATGCATTGTTTTCAAACTAAAATCAGGAAATTATACATAAATCATAATCCATTAAATATCATTTACCTGGTGTATACATCTATTAAAATTCAAACATTTAGAGATACTCTATCTATATTCATTTTCAATGATTCAAACTCTATTTTTTGAAAATATTCTTCAAGAACTTCTGATGTATACACACAATAATTTCTCACCAAAGTGATAGTTATGACATGTCTTCAAATAATAAAATATAGAAAATAAATCTATATAATGTGTTGGGTAATTACTATCATGAATTTGAAACTGGATTGAGATATATACAACAACATGATCTGTTCTCATGTTACACACCCCAACCTGGATCCATAATCATAAAAATACACCATGTTCCCTTGTCCTGATTGTGGAAAAATAAATATTGGTGCTGATGTGAGGAAAAAATTATTCTCCTAAATATATTATTGAAAATTTTCACTCAATTTAATTGGATTATTATTCCTTTTCAATGATTCCATTGGTGAATAAAGTATTGAAAAATCATGAACAATGACTCGATAAGTACCAGTAAATTCATGATACTTTCTTATCACAAAAATTTTATTTGGATGTTTCCATGAGATAATGACCTTTATATTCTATAGATCCAACCAAAACACATTTTTTAGAGATTACATGGCCATAGAATGATAACTATTTTATCCAAAAATAACACATTGATAATATGGGAAAAAAATTATGACCTGTCAAGATTCCCAACACCATCAGCATGTGTTTCTCTTGATTTTCAATTGTCCAAGAAGACACAAATATGTGAACAACAAAAACCACCCCTAATGAATATAGATGTCTCTGTAATATATGATTCATCATTTCCATAAATATTTCAAGTGAATTTGTAATCCGAAATTCATATCCACATATTCCTAATGGGAATATCTTCTTTTGAAAACTACATTTAGAATATCTTTTTTCGAACATTGAATTGGTGATATCTTTATAGCATTTCAATATTAGAAAAGAATTGAAATCCACATAATTGATAGAATATATCATAAATGCATTGATATGGATAATTATTATTTATCATAACCTTGTAAATATTATGATAATCTACACATATCTATAGACTTCCATCCATCTTTTTTCATAAACAAGACATGTGTTTCCCATAGAGGCGTACTAGGAAAAATAAACTCATTTCTTTTCAAATATTCCAAAACCCCTTTAAATTTAATTAATAATGTTTGATTAATTTGTTATGATGTAAGGGAAATAAGACTGGCCCACATAAGAAGATCCCTCTTAAACTCAACTTCCATAATAGGTGAAAAATATGAGTATTTTTAGAAACAAATATTGATATTGAACAACCACTACTGGGAAAAAAGTCACTATCTATTCTACCAACAACTAATGTAACACCACCAATGGTTACAATATTATTCCAATTGATGGTTCCAACAATCTAGTTTCACCCTAATTTATATTTTAGTCTCCATGAAGGGAATTCTGGACACCATATTCAGCTCTAAAATAAACCTTTCATGTATAATTATAGATCTGAGCCTATAAAATTTTCATACAATTTATATTCTATATTATATCATAAGCATCCATTACCAGAATAGGGAAATCCCATATTAACTCACACCCCTAAGTAGTTATAGAAAATTACCTATATGCAATGGCTTGACATAATCTTTGACCAAGAGGATTCAAAATTTTAATCACGGAAGGGATTATCTCAACTTTTCCTCTCATAAAATTTACAAAATGGGAAGAAATAATGGATTAAGATGAACCCATATCAATGAAATATTTCATAATATTATAATTCAAAATAATAATACCTCCCACCATAGATAGACCAAGCTGATCATCCGAAATAACCTGCTAATCTCCATATAATTTCTTTCTTGCCACACAATGTCCTTTCCTTCAATGTTCATATTTCCCTTGGTGAGGAGTAATGGTATTCCTTGAATAACCATAACATGCTATGATTTTCTAAAAATATTGATACTCTTTTTCCCCATTGAGATATTCGACGCTTGCAAGAGTTGATTCCCAAACTCCTACACTTAGAGAAATGCGACCATAACCCTAATGTTTCTCAATCAATTTTCAATTGTGGAATTATCATGGTGGTGTTTTCCACATCTACTTCATGAGGTTGATGAACCACATGGAAAATATCCAACATTATTCATGGGTCTTAGAAGAATATTCATTGATCCAATAGTATGATTTTGATTCATGGTTCCTCCTTATAAATATGTTTCCCTCTAACACATTCTACCATATGCAGAGTTCCCACTATTTACGGTAGTTTTCAAATTACATATTCCCCTCATTTCTCTTAATATGTCCATTTCATCTACCATTAAACTATTGAATTTTTCTTTATTATCTATAATATATGGAATAATAACCATCAAGTGAATCTCTATCCTCATCCCTTAATCATGTAATTGTTCCTTGAAGGATTAACTAAAGGAATCCTTGGGTGAAAACCACCCTAAATTCATAAATTTATCAATAAAATCCATGATAGAGATATGTCCCTACTTTGAGATGGATAATTCCATTGTTCTTTGAATTTTTTATGAATATGGATAGAATTTTTTGTTAAACAACTCTTCAAAATCTTACCATACTTGCAGAATGTTTAATTTATCCTGAATGTATAAATTCCACAACTGGCATGTTTGATCTTCAAGAATATAGCTCACTAGTTTGATTTTATGATCTTCAAGTGTGACGATGAAATCGATGATATGATTCATCCTATTAAGCCACTCCTCTTCCTTTTATAGTTAAATACAACACCAAATGATTAGTGGAATGTACTACTTGATTTGGATGAAGTGATCCACTTTTCTTTGCTCATCCATCAGGTTCCCCATATCCAAAGAATAAAAATCATGGACTATACTCAGACCCAGATATTGGTTCTCCTATGGATTAGGTGCAAGGTCATTCCTAGCATCTTCTTTTTGTTAAATCCTACAACTCCTACACTGTTTCATTGACTAGAAACACAAAAATGTTTATAATCCCCACTTTGGAATTTGTAAATAAATAACATTTAAAATTCTTACAAATCACATCAATGTATTAAAAAATCATTATTTTCAGAGGTGAAGTTTTTTTTAAAAAAATTTACCATGATTTTGAAAAACCGACCATTTTAGAAATAAAATTTATAGGGATTTTTAAAATATCACATTTGAAATGAATTCTAATATTTTTAAAAAATAAATAGTTTTGTACCAAATGAAAATTAATTCTAAAATTAAAATAATCACTACTAGTGGGATGTCATTTTTATAATGTATTTCGTGCTCATATAATTAGGTATACCCATGAAAATGAGATTACATATCCTGTAGGGGTCTCCAAATCACTTTTGATACCAACCCCCTGGTAATATGAGGTTAAACATAAAATGTTTGTTGTATATTTTTATGCTATACATTTCAAATCCCAAAAATAATAATCCACTGTATGAATTATAAATAAGGAATAAAATATAATAAACTCAACTCCATCACCGAAAACCAATACAACGTAAATGTCCATCCAAAACTAATACCACTAGTTCAATAATGAATTTGGAAGGACTAAACTGATAAAATGTTTCCAAAAATGAATTTTTGACCAAAGAAAATAATACCACATGTAATATCCCTCCCCAACACATTCGATTGAAATTAATGAGGAACATTACGTTGACATGAGTCACATCACCATGACTCTAAAAGATTAAAATAAATTCCATATCTTTATTTAATTTTGGGGGATTATTTTTACTTTGCAAATAAATGGACAAACCAAACAATCCATAAACATATAACCTGCTACATGATGAATGACATCAATGAATGAAATCATAAATAAAAAAATATTAATATCAATCTAGAAACAAATACTATAGTAGGACACCACAATATGAATGTATGCAAAGGAAGAAAAAACTCAAGGACTCCATTAACAACTCTACACTCCAAACATGCACTATGCTCTTACTATAAAATCATACCATGTGTAATTAAGTACTAATAATAATGTGTTATACTTTTCCTTTTCCCATTTATTGATAAAAAATATAACAAAAAGAACACCAGTTCTGAAGTAGGTGTGTGTAATTACAATAATAAGATATTCCTTAATGACATCCCCAATAACAACACTCGAATAAAACATTTGAGCAGACTTCTAAAAAGAAGCTTATATAAAACAATTTCAAAAATCTGTATAAAAGTAAATATAAAAAGTTTCCATAGTAAAACAGTTATCTGAAAACAATAACAATTTCAATGGAAATAAATAAAACATTTTCTTAAAAACCATTTCATTTATATTTTTTTCATTTCTCAATCCACTAAAATAATTCACACATCTACACATGCATGATTTGTTATTATTGTTCCATACTCATGAGATGTTTCTCAAATATCTAACAATTCATCGTAAGGTAAATAAATCCCATTTTCCATTACACCTTTTAGAACTGAATAACAGGTTATATTGGAGACTAGCCTGGTAATGCAATATGAACAGAAACCACCATATATACCCAAAATCTAGGCCAATAATATCAAGCCCAAACAATTACAAAAAAACCATTTTAAGGCCAAAATAATTTAAAAAAAAACATCATTTTTATTAAATGTCTTTTAACATAATTGAAACCAAGTAACTATATAAAAAAACAACTTAAAAACATTTATCATGCCCATTGAAAAAAATCCAAAATTTCATATAAATCCACCGACCTTCACTAAACAATGTTTATATATGAATTTTCACACTAATTTTACAATAAATTATAATCAATTTAATAAATTTGGAACTAAAAATCCTAGTTATATATATTGGAGTTGATAATGGAGCCACATACCTAGGGATTTATGGTGAAAATGAAGAGAGACACTCAAACACCAATGAAAATGGGTTGAAACTCCAAAACCATACCATAAATATGATCCTCTATCAGTAAAAATAACAAATATAAATATATTTGGAATCAGATACATAAAATATATCAACAAACGATGCATGGATGAGAAATATTGAAATGTATAAGGGAATATCTTAGGAAAACCAAGAATAAAAACCAATAATTATCACTCACCATGAGAATCCAGCTTCAAATCACCAAGACAAGGCTTCAAATCTCATGGTTATAAATATTAGAAGCATCCATAGCCATTGGGAAGGGAAAATAATTAATTAGGGACTCATAAGAAGAAAAAAGGGAGTCATAGACCTAAACATGTGAGATCCACATGTTTACCATATCACTTTTATCCAATGTATGGTTAGTCGCACAGTTCAGAAAACCATGAGCTAACCATGATATAGGGACTACCCCATGGATAAACCACACAAAATTTTATCACATTGTTTCCAAAAAATGGCATAATAGATTCAATTACCACTATAGAATATAACATAGATTGTCTTAGCCTCTTATATTTTTGGAAAAATCGTTCAGCGCCTGTGAACCTTCCCTTTAGCCCCTATCTCAATGCACATGAATTTAGGTAGTTGTTCATGTTTTTCAAAAACTATCCACCAATCATGCATCCTTATGATATTCCTATAAACACCTTCAATGTTCTCAAAAATCTCCTAAACATCTCGTAAAACGTTACCAATATAAAAATAATAAATTAATGGTTATATACATGAAACTGAGGGTGTTACATTAGCGATATTAATTCAATAGTGTTATAATAATCAACGGAAAAAAGTTTAAACATATTCAATAATCGTGTAGTGTGTTTAAATAATATAATTTTAGAGATCTAAGTACAATTAAAATATATTCCTATAAAATCATAGAACAAAAGTTTAATTTTTCTTTTTATTACTCGAAGAGAAAAGGGATTTTCCAATTATGTGATCATTCCAAACTCTAAATATCAAATATAATTGACATACTCCCAAATCCACATCCTAAAAATAATAAAACACAAAATAGGTGTGCTTGGGATAAAATAAGCACATATTTTTAGAACATTTTATTTTAAAAAAAATAAGAAATTATCTTCATTTTGATTGTTTTAAAATGATGTACCTTGAAGAAATATAAACACAATGTCAGCCCGAGTGTTGTTAGTGTAATGAAGGATCCCAATCATACCTAAAAAAATATTATTATCAAATAGTTCATGGGACTGGAACAATATTTATTATACAATGTAATTATATGTATATATATATATTTAGTTATCATTTTCTATAAAAAATTGTTTAATTTTTCATCAGTTTATACTATTTTATTTAGATATATACGATTAATATTTTTGAAAATTATAAAGGAATAAATTATAAAAAACTCAAAATAGTAAATTAGAAATTTTTCCTCAAAAAATTTGAAAATTCATTACAGGGATATTCATTTACAGAAAAACAAATTTCATCATTGATATAAATTTGAAATAATAATACATCAATTAAAATAGATTTTTTTAATAAATAATTACAGATCTTTCCTAATAATAATATGTGTTTCTAAGAAATATTTAGTAATGCATTCATACCACAACTAAAGATATTATTTTAAAACATAATGATATTTTGTTAATTTAAAAACTTGATTATGAAATTTTGGATCTACAAAATCATGATTTTATTTAATAATATAATATCATTGAAATAAAACCATTTGTTAAATAGAACTCAACATATATATGAGAAGTAATAAAAATAAAAATTGGTGGGGAATACTAATAAAATTTTATTGGATTGTTTCCAAGTGAAAATTGGATTTGACTGACCATAATCAATGTTTTTAACTAGAATATAGCCTTTAGGTGTGAGTCTTTTTTTTGGTAATGTTTCAATTATTAGTTAATTTTTTTATAAAAAACTATATTGTTCCAATAATGGGATGATCATCTGTTCAATCAATACGAATATAAACATTATTAATTTTGAATTAGTTCATCTCTTTTTAAATTTTAAGTACAAAGTTTTTATCATTAATAGAAACATTAATATATTGAGATCATTTTATAAAATAAACCCATGATGTTCAACCTCATTTAAAACTAATATTATTATATGAGTACCATCATGATAATATATGAAAATATTTTCTATGGTTTGATATTAAATTATAATCCATTGCATTGAAAATTAATGTATTAGGGTTTTCCAAAACATAAATTTTATTTGAATGATGTGGATTTTTATGTGTAAATCTTTTAGTCCATCCTCAATATCATCAATTTCTCGATGAGGAGTAGGTAAAGCTTCATAAAATTTTACGCGAATATTTTATTTCAATTTTTTATCCTTTTATTAATTTATTCATTATCATTACATAATTTAGGGTACACATCAAAAAATACTTCATTGTATTTGAGGTAAAATATTTATAATTTTTTTGGTGTTTAGAATATGACATTTACATCAAATCACAATTAATAATAAATATTTAAGAATTTTAAATATCCAAATCACATAAGAACACATTTAACGGATGGTAACTATAACGAATTCATTTATGGTATAATAAGTGTTATTGAAAGCCATATCCTAGAAATATTGGGGGAGTATAAAATAATATAATAGTGTTTTTTTCAATATTTTCAAATTTTCAATTCTATCATTCAATAAATCATTTACATGGATTTAATGGAGTTAAAAATGATTGATAATAATTTAATGAATTATTAATTTCACAAAACTATATTTTATAAATTAACATCCTTGATAAATCATTATAGATATGATTTATATAATTATTCATTTTTAGAACCATGTAATATTTAATACCGAGTTTAAAGGCCTCATTATTTTGATAAAACAAATAGACCCATGAAAATCATATATAATCTTAAATAATGGAAAATGTTAAATATTTATATCATATATCTTCAAAATGATTTATTAAAAAAATATGAATAATAATAAACTCATGGGTCATAGAGTTTGATATATCATTCTAATATATAATTAATGTTTTGTGTTTCTTACCATAGTTGAAATGTTCATAGAAAATAACATTTTTTAAATTATATTTAATTAAATTTTATATTATATTATTTGAGTTATTTTTTACTAGTACTTTTTTCTACAATAGCCAATGAACCTGTTCCAATATCATATATTAGTATCAATAGAAAAAAAAATTTATCATTTCAATTTTAAAAATATTTACAACAAATAAGATAATCATTATGAACTTGACTAGCTCAGAAAAAATATTTTTCTGGTACAATGAAAAACATTATTTAAATAATATTAAAATGAAACATTAAAACCATTATTTTATAAATGACTAATACATGGAAAATTATATTTATATCAATTAATAATATAAACATCATTTCTAATAGTTGATTTCAGAAAGAAAACAATACCTATACGGATAACCATATCCCTTAAGTTATCAATAAAAGTGACATTTCCTCTAATGATTTTGTACATGGTTGGATTTGGAGTAGTCACCACCCATATATATTAAGAAACCATTATATGTGTACTATTTCGATATTTGGGACTTTGACTTTAGTTGTTTTTTCTACTAAATATTCATGAAACTAAATTCTACAAAACAAAATTTTTTGGTCGACATGTATTAGTTAAACGATATTTTAAAACCCATATATTCTTTTTATATGAATATATGACAAATTTATTAAAACTAAAAGAAATAAAATTTGGTAATCCAAATATTTCAATTTAAATATTTTAATAAAAAATAAGATGTCCAGTTTTAGCATAATGATTAAAAAATTGATCATTAGAGTGATATTTTAAAAAATTAATTTTTTAGAGTTGATAAATTGATTTTAAAATCTAAACCCAAGAAAAGTTATTACTATAAAATTGAATAAAAAAATATTATTTACATTTTTTAATGTAGGGGTGAACACAGTATGATAATTTTTATTATCATAATTTATAATGTTTATTTTTTAAAATTTTTATTTTTATTTTTATTTTTATTGTTGTTTGAATTTCTCATTTGAATATTTATCAATTTCAAAAAAAATACATGATTATATTTCATCATATGTTCTATGAATTTGAGGTGAGTATACAAAAATTATCCACTAATTTCTCTATATTTTTTTTAACAACTAATATATTTTTAAGACCATGATGAATATGAGGATGTGGAAATAAAATAAATCATATTATTAAATGCATTAATTTCAATAATGAAATATCTTTCATCACTATAAACTTATTTGGTAGAGGAGTGGGAATCATCACTTACCCTACATGAGAAAAAATAAATAATTTCTCAATTAAATTTTATGATCCAATAATTTTATTGAATTGAGAACTCTTTGGATGGATGTGTCCCTTTTTCTTATTATAAGCAAGTAAACACTCTGTGTTATCACGCAATTTTCTTTTTATTAAGATGAAATTTTTTTTACCTTCTTATAGATCATATTATATTTTTATTCAGGTTCAATATATTTTCATCATAAAAAAAATAATAACAATTCATTTCAAAAAATTCTATTTTCATATTTTATTCCCCATTATTTCTAAAATTTTACAATTTCATTTCGTGGTAATCAAAATATTTATGAGGGAGTAAATGTTTTCTTCAACATGAATTTTCATAACGCCTTTTCCTCTTGAATAATTATTACACACGGGGACCAGGAACATAGAAATACCCAATATATCTAATTCACAGTAATAACATTTGAGATATCATCACCAAGAGGTTTTTACCATTTCATAGGTCCATTAAAGATGTAATCATATCTAAATATGATGAATTAAATATCAGGATAAAATATTTAATGAATAGATGAGTCATATGAAGATTAATATATATTATTTCGGTAGTTAGTTTTTGTGTTAGAAAATGAAATTTGAATATTTCATGAAGCATTTCAGATATAGAAATTTTATAAAATTCAATAGATTAAAAAATATATATCAAATTAATGTATTTTCCATCAATTCTAGAATATAAAATATCAGTTGGAATCTATTTTTTGTACGATTTTTTAGTGGGTATGTGTCCATGAGAAAAAATAATTAAAATAGGTTAACAAATAAATCTATGATATGTAGGTATATGAGTTTTTATTATGGAATTTACTTTCCACAAAATATTAATGATCAACCCATTGATTTTTAATTAGTAGAAACTGGGTTATTATTGGATGAAAAAATATTTTAAATTTTTCTATAGGAATTTGATTAATATTGTTAAAGGCTACATTATAAAAAAAGTCAAATTTTTTTAAATAAGGTATCCTTTGATATAAATTGTTTTTATTTTAATATTTAAAGGGGTTATTATCATTGAAAAATATAAAATAAATTAAAAGATATTAATATTGAAATTAAGAGATAAAAAACAAGTTTAAGTTATATATAATAAAATTAGTAATCATAGTGGAAATTAAAATTTAATGGAAATAATGTTTGATAATGTTTTTATGAAATAACATGTATTAGTCACTATTTTTCATACACTAAACATATTGAGAGGTTTTCAGTTAATCCCCTGACTTTAACAGTAGTCAAGATATAGAAGAGGGTTTCCTTTAGTAATATTGAATCTCAACACTCTTGAGAAGGAATATTCATTATTGTTAATTTATTATATAATGAAATTGTATAAATAGAAGATCCAAAATCTTCTATGATGGTTTTATTAAGAATTAGTAATCCCAAAATATACTGGTACTAAGAATCTAAGTGAAGATGAATAATAGAAAAAGAATTTCATTGGGAAATCCCATTATAATGCACATTGTAATCTCTATAAATAATTAGATGAATAAAATGAGACATAATTGAAATAATAATAATAATAACTATAATTATTATAAGAATATATTCATGAAATAATTTATTAAAATGGTATTAAAATAAAGAAAAAATTTATTCTCAAGAGTCGAATGACATAGTAGAAATGAATTTAGTGATTTCTCAATGTTGATTTTAAATTTAAAAATCTACTAGGAACCACTTTACTAGGTATATATCTCTTGTAGTTGTATTAGAGGGGTAAATGAGTAATGGGTGATGTAGGAAGACAAATAAACAAGGTAGGGTGCACCATTAATAGATGAAATTAACATTCTTTATCGGCTATACCAGCTTGTCCAACTATCTTATCAACCAAAAAAAATAACACTATCTTTCCAATATGTGACAAGTAGGTATCCTATAATGTTGAAAGAGTTCCAATTCCTTGTTTATAGACATTGGATAGGTGATTCTCCAACGATATGTAGCTATTTATCCTGGAAGTGGCCTAGTTTCACTAGTTGTGCCACTTGTTGTCCAGTGAATCTTCTCCATTTTGCCTCTGGTTGTGGCTGAAGTGGATTTTTATGATATGTAAACATGCTCCATTCAAGGGATATATTAGGTATATTAATAAAAAAACATCATGATAAAACAAAAATACTAAATTATAATGAAATAAAATAGTTAGATCCATAAGACGTGTTTGTGATCATTAAAAAATTGTGTGGTAAGTAGTTATCATAACTTCGTCCATAGAGGACTAATCACTACCCTAATAAATTACATATTAATAAGGGGAAAAATTCATTTCACAAAATATTCACACATTCTGTACTACCCTCCTATTTTATATATTATGAAATATCTAACAAATCATTAATAAATTTTGTGCAACCCAAAAATCGATATAGTTGAACCGTAATTGCATGAATTATTATATATATTGTCTCCGACAAGTTAAAATAATAACGTATCATATAAACCAAGTGATTAGGTATTTATATTTAAATATAAATTATTTCATATTTATGAATATATTATTTTCAACCCAATAGTAATAAAAAATTATAAAAATGGACTTTGATGGTGGACACAACTGCAAGATAAAAAATTCATAGAATTTGAATTTGGTATTAATAGATCCATGGTACGGGGAATCTAATCATTCATCATATATGTGAAGTTAATGTATGTGTATAATATATTATTATAAAAATATAGTATTAAATATATACGAAAAAAATATAATGGTTTTCTTTTGCTTACCTCGTCCACAATCAACGAGTAACAGATACCATAACCATTACACACTCTGGGGAAACTATGTGGATGATGAAACACATGTGAATCTACCCCTCTACCAATAAAATTAGTTACATATGGTAATGCATGTGAGTATACTATGGAAACATAAATCCCTCAACATCATTACTAATAATATCTTCTTCTAAATAAGAATCTGATAAAATCATCCAAATACTATAATCTCCTCAAACAATCAATAAACATTTCATTTTTCTAATATTTAATCAGATTCAATGATTAATTTTTTTGGGTTTTAGGACATCCTAAATATATATGAGCCCAGTCTTATGATTCATAATCAGGCCTATCTTAAAAAAACCAGTCACTGGGCATATATATCATCCTCTCATTCCAATATCTTCTCCTAACCAATTTAGTTCTACCACTCCATGTATAGTGGCAATATTTTTTATTCCTTTAAATGATATTCCAACACCATTACCCAGTATCAAATTATAATTCATTTAATGATGTATCATAAGTCAATTAGAAATCATCAATGATGATCACCATATATGGGTTGGTTATATATCTCGTAACTAATGATTTATATAATAACTAAACCATAATATATCATCTTAGTGTAACTATGAATTAATATTCTATTTTTTTTCCATACTTTCAATGATGAAATGGATCCATAAAAATTCTCACTCTCTTCCCAACCATTTTATTTTTCTTTTATTCCTAATTGTTGTTATAATCTGAAAAAATCATTTTTACGACATCAATTTCTGTGATACAAACATGAAAATTAACATATAATAACCTCTTGAAATGTGTTGTCACTTTCCACATCTGGGTCAAATAGATATTCTATAATCTATCTTGAACAAGTCTCAATGAAATTGTACAATACTTACCTACTTATAGCGAACACTAAAATGTCTAACAGAACCTTATATATACAGGTATATAACATGTCATCTAAATTTATAATTTATAACTATTTTTAATGGAAGTTACTGGAGATTCAATATCACTATAACTTTACAAAGAATTATCAGAGAAAATTATGAAAAACATACTTGATTACAATGATTTTATACATGGGTATCTCATCATTCAAAAAAAATTTATTATAAATATATTTTCACAAGTACCCAATGATTTATATGTTCCCTTCATGTAGAGATATATAAATTATACATCCCAATTATATGTCATAGTAAATTATAAAAAAAGAATAAAATGACTATAATATATGTAGTTAATAATTTTCTTATATTATTTTCCCAGAAATAATCCTTAATAATGAATGATTCTTCATAAATTCCACAATCACCTAAACTAAATCACTAATATAATGGGATTTTATAAATTACGCTAGTGAATCCATCACCAAAACCTACCTATTACACATGATATTCCGTAGATGCTGAATATGGTAATCAGTTTTCTAGTTATTTACATTCACGTGTAAACAGGAGAGACATAATGTGATGAACCCTGAGACATAGGTATTCATCTTATACATGATTAATTTATCCAAATTTAAACATCAATTGTAGTTTAAGATAATTTTATTGTCTATATAGAATGATATGAATCTAATATAAGAAGTTTATTTGATCATATAGACCACATCTCCACCTATAATATTATGGGTCTTGTCATTACCATTTTCCTAAATTATTGTTTCTCCCTTGAATATATATTATTATTCATTTCAAGGTATTATGATTTATATATATGAATCTATTTAATCATATCATATAGTAATGTGACTTATATTTTGTCTGTATGAGAAGGGTTTACATGATAATTCTCATATAGAGATGAATTTCAAAGATGTGACCTATCAGATTTGACTCTTCACATGAATCCAAAATGGAATAATCCTATATATTCCTACATAGTATTGAATCCATAAAATACGAATTAATAGGGGTATATTGAATATAATTAATTATAAAATGTAGAGGATAATTACTGAGAAAGAACATATATCATTTCATTTCATTAGAATGTTTGTGTGTCTCATAGTGAGTCAATCAGTGTTTATATAATAAGGATTTGGATTGGTGAATGATTGAGTTATTGTATATTTATATTTTCTTTAATGGAGTGTCTTCCATTCATCAGGTCGTGATTGTACATTATTGATTTTGATTTCATTATCTTTGTTCTATATTGTGATAATTACATCATTTTGACATATTATAGGAATTAAATAAAAATGATTAAATTACTTATATATTATCCACTTTGTTAAAATGAAAATAATTAGCTTTTAATATAGTTAATATTATAAATTATGAACAATTAGAATGTTATATGATGTATGATTCCCCATCTCATTTTGTATATTGATCAGTATGGGTTGTGTAGACTTTTATTTATGATATATTAATAATTTAAGAATTATATTATAATTACCACCATTATTAGAAGACATTGTATCTTCCAAAAATATTTGATATATTTTATTATCTTAATAATTAAAAAACTCATACCCTTTTATAAAAAAATTATTTCGGTCGAACACCAGTCAAATGAGAGCCAATGGGACATCAGTAAAATTATGTGTATATGAGTGGAAATATATTACATGAATCAATAAAGGTAAATGGGTTTACCTTTAAATTAAAAATTAAAAATTATTATTTATTGAAATGGTATTCAAAAATATAATTTGTATTGATGTTAGTTTATCAAAAATTATATTTAAATGAAGAAAAGTTTTCATTTTTATAAGGGTTTGTAAAAGAAAATTAAATCATGGTTCTTGTGTTTTTAAATAATTAAAGTGAGACCTTTTCAATTAATTTTAAATTTTGAATGATAAGATGTATTATTTAGTTTCCTTTAGCATTGTAATATTAGTTATGGACAAGTTATAAGGCTTATATGGATGATAACAAAATGGATACAATCCTGAAATGTATCAACACTTTTGATTTTTCTGAGAAAATATATTTCTATCTATTCAAGGGGAATTCAATTTTTATATCAATTGATTACTGTATGATAGTAATAGATATTATTACACTATTTTATCATTTGATTATAAATATTTTTAATGGAGATAGTCATAGTATTGAATTAATTTTTGAATATTCAAATTTTAAAATAGACTATCCTAGTGTTCATCAATTGATTTTTAATGTAGGATTCAATGGGGTAATAACATTATGTATAAATTAGTGGCTAAATTCCGGGATAGATGATATTTTTTATTTTGTAATTTGAACACATATCTAAGTAAATTTCGCAATTTTTAATTATATTAGATTCCTCCTTTATTTATATTTCTTTTTTTTTTCATCGGTTTGACTATGTAAATAAATACATTTTAATCATGTGAGTATTTTCTATAAGAAATTATTGAATAGATATGTCCTTTTTTGAGAGGTGATTCTTAAGATGGCATCAAGGATTGAGGTAGTCATTAAGGGATAGAATTGTATTTTTATGAGTGTTCATTTAAAAAATGATATTTCATCAAATTTGTATTTAAATATTAACTATTATGTGTCCACATTTATGTCACTATATATGGAATGGATACTAAAATGATTTAATCATGGTGATGGTAGTATTTTAAGAGAATTCATTAGATTCTTTTGATAGGTCATATAAGCATTCTCCAGAAATTTGACTATATTACTAATATAGATATATACTCAATTTAATTTGATGATATATATAGTATAAAACATTATGTTATATGGGTTATAGATTTATCTATTATACTACTATATTTTGCAGATAGAGACACCCTTATAGTGTCATTTTATACATCTGTAAAATCCAGAGGAGATCATTATACATTCTATATAATATTTCTGGAAAAATAATTCATGATGATATAGATAAGGTCCTGAGATATTAGATCTCTATTTTATATTTCAGTTTTACCTAGTTAATATTATTCATATTTTTAATTATATTAATGTTATATATTAATTTAATTTTCTGTATTTGACTACTTTTATAGTTTTTATATATTTTAATATTTCTATTTATGGTTCTCCCATTTAATATTGATCTATTGTTTTTATTTTCATTACTAAATTTATATTATACATCATATTTTAGGTTATAGTTTTTTTATTTATAATCAAATGAATGATTGCTATTTTTGGAAACTTATTTGTGTTTAATTATGGATAATATTCTTTACATATTCATGAAATATTATAATGACATTAAAGAGGCCCTAAATTACACTCTAATGGAATAAGGGAGAATACATGATTTTTCTAAAATACAAGTTATTATTGACATTATATGGGATATTTCTATATATAAACATGAGGTAATATTTACTTCTATACTATGATATCCTCCTCAAAATAGTGATATTATTTGATAAATAATGAGAGTTGATTCTAGTGGAATGGATGAAAATCACTGTAGATTTGAACATATATCCAAATCATTACATAATGTATGTGAGGGAATGAGTGTAAGGGAAAGATATTTTTGTATATTATTAACCCCCAAATTGGATAAAAAGAAGTGTATGAGTATTATATGTATATCCTTATAATTTTTTATAGGGTGTGATATAATTATAGTGATGGAGAAATGATATAAGCCATGTTTCTTTATAGTTACCATTGATTCTTATCTAAATAGTGTTGTGAGGTTTTTTTGGCTAGTATTATTTATTTCATTTCTTTTTATACTAATTTATTAGATAATATTTTTTCAAATCTCTGAATATTAATTGATAACATATTTATATAATTTTATTTATATATATATATTTGGAATCATATAGATTTAATTAAAATTATATGTTATGATATGTGATTCTAATTTTGATTCACATTTTATTTCAATATTTTCTAGGATTAAAAATTTATTGGAATGTAATATGATTTTATTGATAAATCGTTCATGATATTTGTGGGTTATAATTGAGAGAGTAGACCATCTATAATCATATTAAGACTATCCAATTAGTTAGTAGCCTCTCGTATATATGGAGTACTGATTGATATCTCTTGGGGACCTAGATCCAGAAATGTTCTAATAATGTAGGATAAATACATAAAATTTGATACAATAATATATAATTAGTATTGTCATATACTTAGTAACAAGTAGATATTTTATGTCTAAAAATTATTGGATTGTCACATTATTTTATAGTTAGAAGGACTATGGTTCTATACTATATATTCAGATGGAATATTTAATTCTGAGTAAATATAATATATATGAGTAATGTATTAATATTTTATTTTTTAAATGGATATTAGGAAATATTCATCCTATATTTGATGTGATCTGCTATGATATTATTTCTCCAATAATTATGAATTAATATTATAAATATTTTCATAGCTAATGGTATTAATAATTGAATACAACAAAAATATATATATAATTGATGATTTTTAAGAGAAAATAAGGGTGAAAACATTGTGAATGCATAAAAATTTAATATTCTTTGGTATACATAGAATATGTCATAGAGGGAGTGAAATTTAAAATAAGTGAGTATTTTGTGGAGAACCCTATTTATGGAGAATAATTTTTTCATTACATAGCTTAAATTAAATATTTTCAAGTGGGGAAATTTGAATAATGTTAAGAGATTATAAATATTTTTTAATTAAAAGGTTTTATAAGGCACTTATAAATGACATGCGGTATATCAAAACATGGTTATGTTTTAGGGTCCCAAAAAAAATTCACTGATTCTCAGTATTATTAATCAATGGATGTGTAATAGAGTTTCAATAATTCGGTAAAAGGATTGAGAGTGATATTATTATATTTAAAATATAATATTAATTATTGGAATGAAAATATAGGGTTAACATTTATTTTATAGATGGTTTGGTAAATCCTTTTATAAATTCACAAGGTATGGTTATTTAATGTATGTATTTTGTATCAGGTGATGAAGATTAAAATATTTTTGGATTTGGTAAAGTAAGCTATTTTGGATAGATTATTCCTACAATCCTGAGTATAATTTTGATGAATTAGATTTGAATTATGTTTCCTAATGGTGGGATCCCAATAAGTTGCATAATAGATTTAATGTATATTAAATGGTAGTAGAGGGTGGTCTATATGCTATCCTAGAATTATGGTAGTATATGTGATCATATTACATAGATGATCCTAATTTCTTCATTATAGGGTCCACAGATTGAATGCAGTATAATGGTTCCACTAATGTGATAGATACCATTGTGTACAAAAAATCAAATCCTTGATGGGATTATGAATATAGTGGATAGAAGTGTTATTAAGTGTTATGATATTTATAAAAACCAAAATGTAAATATAATGGATGAACATGGTTGGATACATGTACATTAATGATGAGTAAAGGTCTATAAATACATGTGAGTGATTGATGAGGGTTTTTAAGGACCAAAACCATAAGGGTAGGGAGTTTGTAATAACCCATATTAATAGATATTGTTGAAACATTGAGATGTAACATTTTAATAATTTTTTATCCATGTTTTATATAAATACTTTTTAAATTAATATGTAAACAAATAATTATTTATGATTTTGAGAATATTTGCATAGACATTTGGATTTTGTAATACTCTATGTGATTCCTATGAGACTGAGAGTCCATCATGATAAGAATGGGTATATGTTTAATAGTTTTAAACCAAACCCATTATAAAAACATTTATAAACAAAATGTAATATGATGGATTAATCATATAGGAAATCATCCTACACATGAAAAATAGAACATGATGTATCACTAGATATTTATGGGGCCCTATTTGATTTCATATATTACACCATAAAAGACAAAATTTTATTTTAGTGTTTAAATTTCAGTGCATTTCTAAATATAAAATTAATCTTTTGGGGTCCCAAAATAGCTTAATGAAGGTTTAGAGGTCCTACCATTGAAATTACTCAACCACCATCTTCTTAGTTTATTGATAGTGGTTTTGGAAGAAAGTTATCATCATATATGTTATTGAATCCTCTCTCATATTAATTTTATCCACTATTTTAATTACCATTGATTTTGGATTTTTATATAAGGTAATTATTATATGGATTTCATTGGGTTTTGTTGTAACCACTACAAGAAAAATTTATCATTTTGTGTAATTGATAGATGGAGTTTTTAAAGGATGAACTCACTTTGTTTCTCCTACTATGAATAATGATAGGTTTAATATTTAATCATTTATTGTATTAAATTAGTTTTTGAATAAAATAGTAAGAAAATTAGATTTATTTATTTATTCATCTTCCCAGGGGATTATTAGATGTATGTTGACAACACTTAAAATCATTATTATTATGGTTCTTGAAACATACCAATACAAGGTGATTACTTAATCTTATAATTATATTATTTGTTTCCATTATTCAAAATTAATCAATTATTTACATGAATTATTAATTATTATATTGTTTCTTATTAGGAATGATTTCATTTAATAATTTAAATGGATAATAGTTTTATGGGTATATCTAGTAGTTCGACATTACTCATTATGTACATTGATCATTATTTTTTGTTCTTTTCGTCATGGAGGGTATATTTTTTTGTATGTTAATTATTTTTACAACTATCATAATTTCATTATAATTTATATATTTCTATAATTTTATAATCTTTTGATATCATATTTTTCACCATTGGATCGTATATCCTTCGTTAAATTTATTTTTATGTTCATATATTACTATAGGAGTCAATGCCTATCATGAGCAGAATCAATCTACAACTATTCTATGTATTAATGTTTGACTTCAAAATTGCTTGATGAATAATATTGATAATCACAAGCTATTAATTAGTTCCTATGAATTATAGTATACATAATTATAAATTCTTTCTATTGATAGAGTAATTATAAAATGTGAAATTAGCCATGAATTCTACACAACCACTTCATATTTCAAGATGTCATACATAATAAATAATTATATTCCTCAAATAAATATAACCATATAGGTAATATTAATAGTAACATTAGTCACGAAACATATTTCTAACTAGTAACATACTTAGAACAATATATCATAGAAAAATATTGATAAAATAGTTAGGTGGAAGAAATAGATTATACAATGGTGTCAAATATATAATATTAAAGAGTTAAAAATAAAATCAGATACCCAGTTCTTAATGTCATTGAAATATCTCCTATTTTCATCACCACCACTATACCTAATATAACATCCAATAATTATTATGGATATATGAGTCTTATAAAACATGTAATTTATATCATCATTATGAAATATTATCATTAGATATCTTCCCCACCCCCCTGTATAACAATTAATTGAATATCCATTTAATGTATGATTGGTTAGATGGATATTAATGTTCAAAAGTACTTTAACATTATGGAAATTTATTAAAAATATAATTTCATCCTATCCATTCAAAGAGGCTTGAAATAATTTTATAAATTTATCTCAAAAAAACAATGAAGAACATGTATAGAGAATATGACTGCAAAAAAATATATCATCAATGTTTATAAAAGATTATAAAACTATGATATATCTAATACTTCTTGAGGATACCACATTATAGTGAAAATGATGAATGGTGAAATAATAAAAAAATAATTATGATACATTAACAAAAACTATTTTGTTAATAACTAATTCATTTACAAAATAATTAATGATCTAAGTGATTTATTATTGAAAAAAATTAATATATATTCAATAACATATTTCACATTAAAAAATAAAATTAATAAAGTTAATATTTTTAATATTATTATCAAAATAAAACAAAAATTTTATACAATAACTAAAAATAAACAAACTATAATGTGAGTTATCAAATAATAGTCTTAATTTGACACATAGGACCCCTATTGAAAATAATACAAAATAGAAAATAAAATCAATATACCATGTTGAACATGTGATTCATATACAAACATTAACAGACATTTTAATACTTCCTCTCCTGACCAAGGGGTATTATCCCTTATGTGTGCAGTAGTAGTTAAATGGGAAATGTTTTTATTATGGAACTACATATAAGTGTAGAATAATTAACTAGATATCCCATATAGCTACTAGTTTATTCACATGACACTAAATAGTATATATAAATCTACATGTAACAAAAATCAATAAATATGATGAAAGATAATTATAACTCATTGTAAATTATTTCCATCATTCATAAAATATGCTCTTTTATTCAAGAATAATATATAATTACACTCTCCTCTATCCAAGAAATATTCCAAATTTTAATATAATATCAATATCAACATTATAATATTCACAATACAAATAATGGACTCACTTGAAGGGTTTTCATATATCTATAGATACATGTTTATAAATATCAAAAATGTCGTATTTGAAAACCATATATAGAATATATTTATAGGATAATATTTCAAATATTAACGGATTAAATTTTCTTTGGAAAATAATTTGATAAACACCACTAACTTGGAAATATCATTCATTATTAATTAAATCCTACAAAAAATAAAATACCAATATAAATCCTTATGTAATAAAATAAAAAGAATCAATATGTTGAAAAAAATAATTACAAATCCATAGATTGTGAAAATTTATATAAAAACTGGTGTTACTATCTTTTAAAAAAATTTGAGAATCATATAGAAATATTTTTATTTTAAATGACATCAAAAAGCGCTTCATGGAAGTTTCAAAAATGATATTGTAGTAATTGTAATTTTTTTTTGAATTTATAAACATTTAAATAAATGTATAGCACATATTAAAAGTAATATTTAAGAGGAAAATAATTTAAAAAATTAGTAAATCAATATATATGTGTAATATAACCATAAATTTTTTCAATTCATATAGTAAAAACAAGAATAAAATTATAAATTTTATTTTAATGGGCATTGACTCATGTAACCTACCTATATCTTTGAATTGATGTATGGAAGTGTTATTCCACCCCAATAGGGGAAGAGGAAAAAATAATCCACTTATAAACACTAAATGTTAAATCCCCCAAGTCAAAATTGATAATTACTACACCCTTAATAGAAATGACCAACTTATTGGATGAATCAATGAGGATATGGAAGAATATGTAAAAAGGAGATGATTTAGTGGTGCTTATATTAAATAATTGATCTTGTATATGGATCAATACCGTAGATAATTTAATATGATAGTTTATGTCGTTGCATTGGTTCTTAGTGTACCCACAATGGCTTTGGCAATACAAATGTTCGTTATGACGGATCCTAATGACCCATATTATCTTCTTGGGGTTTTCATTGTTTTTTGTTGTCTCCCTATAATTTTTATAGGGATTTTGATATGAATTTTTGGGTATTGTGGCTTCTTGTGATCTTGGTGTATTTTAAATACTTCAGTGTCTTATTTAAATAAAAATCCTTATGTTTCCATTTTGTATGTTTTATTCAGTTTTCATTAAAATAAAATAATTTAATACCATATTAATATTATTATAATAGAAATGAACTTTAGGGAAGCATAGATATTAATATTATTATGGAAATGATGATTAATATATACATAATTATTATACATGATATTTGAATGTGAACTATGAAAGGAGATACTCGAGGTATGGGGTTTATATTTTGATCCTATTATAATTGGGATTGTTTATTCATAAGTATTTACAGGAGATTTTGTTATCATCCATTTCCCTATTTTCTAAAAAAAATTCATGTATGCTTAATTGAATTTTTACCCATTTTTTAATTTTACAACAGGTTATGAAAGGAATCTTACTTTTTTTTAACAGACGAGGAACTTTTTGACTTTTCTGACAAAAGTACGAGGTTAATGTTATTTTTAACTTATACGGCGTGAATGGGTTTTTACGGTTTCATAACGCCTCATTTTCATGAAGCTTATTCTACATGATTGCATGATTATTTTCCACAAAACCCTTTTATTTTAATATTACATGGTATTTTTTGAAAAGAAAATGATTTTGAAGAAAATGGATATTTTCCTCATGAATTCATTACAAGTGTTTTATCAAAACTGTTTCCCATCTAAAATTGACATTATTGATATATTTATGTTTCAAGTATAATGAATCCATTATTTACATGGTTTAATTTTTCTAATGATTAAATGATATCCATTTTTTTATATGGATTATGTTATGATGGCATGATGTTTAAGAATCCCATTCTGTTACATGGGTTATGCTATGATGTATGATTTATGATTTTGTGGCATACGAAAGAATGATTTCATTATGAGATGGGTGGGACCTATATCTCCTTCCAATGAATTTGGTAATGATTTATATCTCATGAGATAGACATGGTTGGAACGGTAAGTAAATCAAGTTCAGTGTTATAGGACTGAAATGAGGAGTGAACTCAATTCAGAAAGGAACTTTGTCCACTATGATGGTCATGGCAGTAATGCCTTGGCTACTATGGAAATCATAACATGTGCTTAATGGTTGCCAAAATTACAAGCTTTATTCCAATGCTATTTTATCATGATTTATGATCCATTATGATATATGTCTTACGTACTTCCAAGATTTATGTCTTTGCTCAAGATTTTGATGTTTAGATTTTATGTTCATGTTTTTGCATTCAAATGTTTTTGGATTGTTTTATATTCTCTATGTTTACCCTTACTGAGCATTTGAGCTCACCATTTTTATGTTTTATTTTTCCTAGTATATAAATAATGGTTTTAGGTAATAAAACCAAAAGGGGATGATCTTTATGGGAGATTTTGATGATCTTTCACAATAATTAGAAGATTACGTTCCGAGTTTCCAAAGACACTAATCTAATACGATCTCTGGGTGTCTGTTTTTTTCATTTATTAAGTATCCCGCAAAAGTAATGCAATTTTCATGTACATCAAGCATTGAGTCTCTAAAGTTGGTATCATAGATATGATTTAGTTATACTTTGGAAACTAGGATGCGAGAACTTTAGTGAGATCCCTAGAGATATTTATATTGTATGTCTAGGGATGTATCTAAGTATAAGTATACATATAGGTTATAGTCCTAGAATTACGGTAATGATATTATAATTAAACCTAAGGTGTTATATATTTTAGGTACTCCCCCTTTATTATGCTGTTCTCCTAGCATGATTTTTTCCAGTCACACTATTCTTTTTGGGTTTTAGAAAATGGCTAGAAACAGGAGGATTCACGATAATGGAGGATAGGAAGGACAGTGGAATGAAATTCTTCCTGAGTAACCAAATGAAATTGGATCTACAAGTCCAAACATCATTATTATGCCTAATCAGCAATCTCATAATATAATCAATAACCTCAACTTTGGTATGTATCTCGAATCAGCTAATAAGAGAAAGATGGAGTTTCATGATGATCAAAGAGGAAAGAATGTCCAATTCCCATCTTGTAAATCATGTGGGAAGAGGCATCATGGAGAATGTTTCAAAGGAACCGGAAGTTTCATTGTGTGTGGAAAAGGACACAAAGCCAGTAATTGTAAAGGAAAAGGTTTAGTTAACACCATGGATAAGGATAATGGAATTTCTAAGACATCAACAATTGTTAAATGTTTTAAATGTGGAATGTATGGGCATTATGAAAACCAATGACCTAAGGTAAAATCACATGAATATAACCAGCATGGTCGTATGGGTAGTATTTATGTTGATGATGAGGAAGAGACTACAAATGATATATGAGATGAAATAAATGATGAAGTTCAGTAAGTGGTTTAAGAAGATAGTGGAATGATTGTATGTTTATCAATAGTAATGTTGTATAGGTAATTTAATGGTAATATTGAATAAAGACACATCTAAGGATTGTTACACTATTGTTTTTCTAAAAAGTATTTGAAAGTATATGTTGAATGGTACCAGTAACCGTGAGAGGTTAATTCATATATTTTTGGAAAGTAGATGATATGCACCTAAGGAAGGGATTAAGAGATAATGAGATGTTTTATAGTATTGATGAGATCATGGATGATATAAGGAAAATGTGATATCATGGTTTTATTATATAAAAATTTTGGGATTTTGGTATGTCGAAAGAGTTAACTTTTGAAAGAATTCATGTTTTCACTAAGGATCAATGGGTACTCATTTTTCAAGAGAATACATGATTAAGGTATTCAAATGTTTGGAATGTGACCAACAAGATATATCTTATATGGGGGACAAATGATGGTATTCACATGATTGGTTGATGAGATTTATAGTAATCGTTTTCTTTATACTATAAGATTTGACATAAGTGTTTTCGATAAGCTTAAAGGTTGGAATGGATTAAGTTGGACATCAGATAGAATTGTTTAAGGATAGATATTTTTTGGGTATTATTTATGGAATGTTATAATAATGTAGTTTTAGAAAAATGACAACCTACAGGATGGGCAAAAACCTGTCGTGTCAGACAAGGCTGTGGGAATCGAACCAGCAACTGAAGTGCGACAGACCTTTATCACATCCCACTGGCCTACATGAAGTCCATGGTTAGTAGAAACTAGTTTTATTTTATTAATCGGTATGAGAGATGAAGTATAAGTCCATTGTTGGAATCATATATGATTAATCTCACCAAAGATAGACTTATATATATTTAATAACTTATGCTAACCTTTCTGTGATAGAAATAGATGGGATGACTTATCATTCTATCGCATGATCTGCTAACACTTCATGAATAAAAAATTCGGCTTCATTTCATTATATAGAGATGAAGTGGAAATTTTTCATGGAATGACCAACAATGATATTACACTAAAATAAAGCAAGTATTTCTCTTAATGTAAAAGTTCATCAACATTAGGGAAAAGATCTTGGAAACAAAAAATGTTGTTCTAGTACTATCATATCTGATGAATCAGATGGTACCTTAGATCATCACAAATTTATGGCTTTGTGATTGTTGGATTTTTCATAGCCATGTTCTCTACCACTCTCCATCAGAACTTGAAGGTTATATTTATCTTCCATATCCATATTTTCACCTATGTTATCCTATGTGGAAACCCAAGGATAAGTTAATTTGGTTAACCGTTACGTTTCATACATTAGTTTTTAAAATTAAGCTTTAGTATTCCTTTTTACGATGTGGGTTTCTATTAAAGAAAATTTCATGTATTAAACGATTTATAACCCCGATGAATTTGAAGGGAGAAATTCATTTTTAGGGTGGTAGAATGTAACAACCCGAGATTTTATGAGAATTATTATTTTTAATTTCATTGATGTCTTGTGTTGTACGCGACACCAAAATTATATTGTTCTATACGCAACACCGTATTATCTTTCAGTATACATAACACTATTCTTGGATCGTGTTACACACAATTTCGAGTTCGTTTGATAGATGTTATTGTACGCAACATTGAGTGTGTATATATATATATTCAATGTATAAAATGAAAAAAGGTTGGATTATATTATAGGAAACAAAAAATGAATCTTTCACTACATGCAACCCTGACTTGGATTTCATTACACGCATTCGCGACCTTCCACGATTGTGTGTGTTATTCGCAAGACCAAGTTTCACTAAACAAGATATTATTATATTATTATGAACTATTCATTATGAATAGTAATAACCACTTTTTAAATTATATAAATTTTATCATTCAAAATGGACTTAATTTTTGGATTTGGAATATTGAAATTAGCCTAGGGTGAATTTTTGGTATTTTTCTGAAAACATTCAATTTTTAATGAATAGTGAAAACACTAGTTTACTATTTAAAAACAGAGTTTTCATTTAAATAATTAATTATTTTATTTAAATTTATTTTATGTCAAAATTAATACATAATACCTATATATGGTCAATTTCATTCATTGGAGTCATTTTATAATAATTTTAGATACATAAAAAGTGTATTGAAATTTTCACCGTCTTTTACCCACCTAGTAGGAGAATTTAAAAATTTACATAAAACATAATTTTACCGCTTCTGTGAGTGGAATTTCGAATATCCAAGAGACATGGTTAATATAAAGTATTAAAATGTTGTTCAATAAGATAAAAATAATTTTTGGTAAATAGTAACTTTTTACTTTTTTAACCACGGTTAAAAGTAAATAGGGTAATTAAGGGTAAAAATGATATTATTATTACCCTAAAAAATGTCCTAATTCTATTGGATAAGTTTAATTTGACCAAAAACAACCTTAGAAATAAAATATGACCATTTAGGTCCACTTGGATTAGATTAGGACTCTTACTTTTATTTTATTTGAAGAAGAGTTAGAAGAGTTAAAAATAATGTTTAATAACAAAAAAAATTAAATATAGGGTTATACATAAGATAAATTCCACAATAAATATTCCTTAAGAAAGATAATAATATTTCATACATAATGGTATTTTATTTTTAATTTTAATACAATAAATATTTTAATTTATTTATGACACAATGATGATGTAGTAATTACATTATTAATGATATATTAACATTATTGATATTATAAATACCCAAATAAATGTAATTTGAGTATTTTTATGAATTACACTATTTTTAAATGTAAATATCACATGTTAGTATTGATTTAATTAACATTATTAGAACTGATCTTGTTGTTATGTTTTTCACAAAAATCAATTAACATATAGTGTCAAAATTGACATAAAATAGTTTTTACAAAAATATTATATTAATAATTGTTATTATATTCCTAAAAATATGAGGTTCAGCCAAATGACTTAGATAAGGTTATATATATTAATAATGAACAATGTAAGGTTATTTTGGCTTGTTATATTAAGTTAATTAACCATATATTGTATGAAAACAAAAATACAGGATACAAGTTAAATTATTTAACTTAGAGTTAAATCTAAATGATAGGGATAACATAGTAACCTAACCTTGTTAAAAACATATTGGTTGAGAGGATTTTGACCCATCCCCACCTTATCTTCGAAATAAATAAATTTGGATCTATTATAGACTGAATATGACTTTCTTATAAAATAATATATTATGTTTTTCCAAAGATGACCTTCTCCTCCCTTATAAAAAGGGCAACCCTTCCCTATTCTCTTCACACCATTTTGAGAATTGAAGCTCTTCCAACCCCTACCCATTTATCTTCTCCACGTCCCAAGAAACATTCTGGATGTTCAAGTCTTCTAAAAGAACAATCTCTAATTTCCTAAGAAGAAGTTTAAAGGAGGTGCGTTGAGGAAGAGGAGGTTCAGATACATACGAAGCATATCAGACATAAGGTAAGAAATAATTATTCCAATCTCAATCTTATCCGAGATGGTTTATTCGTAAGTATTTACAGGGTTTTTGTTATCATCCATGTCCGTATTTTCTAAAAATGTTTTCATGTATATTTAATGTCATTTTTATTCATTTTTGAATTTTACTACATGTTAAGAACAGAATATTACTTTTGTTTACCACACGAGGAACTTTTAGACATTTCTGACAAAAGTATGAGGAGAATGTTATTTTTATCTTATACGGTGTGAACAGATTTTTACGGTTTCATAACGCCTCATTTTCATGAAGATTACTCTACATGATTTCATGATTATTTTCAACAAAACCCTTTTCTTTTAAGATTTCATGGCATTTTTTGAAATTAAAATGATTTTGAAGAAAAAAGGAAATTTTCCCCAAGAATCCATTTCAAGTGTTTTATCAAAACTATTTTCCATCTAAAATTGATATTATTTAATATGTATATGTTTCAAGTATAATGTATCCATTATTTACATGGATTGATTCTTCTTATGATGAAATGATATCAATTTTTTAAATGGATTATGTTATGATGGCATACTGTTTAAGAATCCCATTCTATTACATGGGTTATGCTATGATGTATGATTTATGATTTTATGGCATATGAATGAATGATTTCATTATGAGATGGGTGGGACCTATATCTCCCTCCAATGAATTGGGTATATATTTATATCTAATTAGATAGACATGGCTAGAACGGTATGTTAATCCATTTTAGTGTTACAGAACTGAAACGATGAGTGATCTCGATTCAGAAAGGGAATTTGTCCACTAAGATGGTCATGGCAGTAATGTATTGGCTACTATGGAAATCATAACAAGTGCTTAATGGTTGCCACAATTACATGTTTTATTCTCATTCTATTTTATCATGATTGATGGACCATTATGATATATGCCTTACGTAATTCCACGATTTATGTCTTCGCTCAAGATTTTGATGTTTAGATTTTATGTTCATGTTTTTGCATTCAAATGTTTATGATTTGTTTTATGTTCTCTATGTTTACCCTTACTGAGCATTCAAGCTCACCCTATTTATGTTTTCTATTCCCCAAGATATAAAGAGTGGTTTTAGGTATGAAACCCAAAAGGGAAAGATCTTTATGGGAGATATTGAAGATCTTTCACCATAATTAGAAGACTACGTTCTGAGTTTCCAAAGACACTAAACTAATATGATCTTTGGGTTTCTGTTTTTGTCTTGTATTAAGTATTCCACAAACGTAATTTAATGTTCATGTACGTCAAGATTTGGGTCTCTACAAATTGAATCTATTTAATGGTATGATTTTATGGGGATATTTTTTATAATGTAATTTCTTTATATTATTCATATAAAGATGGATAATGAATTTATTGAGTTGAATCAAAAGGATTATAAATGGATTTTTACGTGTGAGGAAATAATTTCAAGGATTATAAGGTATTCCTCTGATTTAATTATCATAATATAATGTGAAATTGATGGATTAAATGGTGAATAAAAACCATTTATTTTAATGGAATTATATATAATTTAGTTTAGTATATTTGAAGAAATCATTCAATGTGTAGTTAATTTAAAAATGGAAATTTGATATTCCAACTATTATCATGGGTTTATGGTCAAAGGAAAGATTGTGCCTCTTGAAAACTCAAATAAAATACATAGGAGAAAGAAATTACATCCATAGACATTCTAAATATGTTGGAATAAACATTAAGGGAAGCGTGTGAATGTAATTGGTAGGAATTATAAATGTTAAAAGGTGGTTCCTAAATCCCATGAATTATATAATGATATGAATAGGATGATCAATTCAATGAAAGAATAGAAGAAACAAAAATTATGCACTGCCCAAAATCTAGTGTTTCAAATTAATAAATTATGTTCATTATCCAAACTAATCCATGATTCTATAGGTTATTGATGATTAAAGTCAAAATCCACTTATATGAGAAGGAATAGTGAAATTTTATGTCATCATTAATATTGATGTTGGTTATGAGAATGACATGGTGAAAGGTATAATTTTTATCCACTATAGAAAAACTATTTTATTAATTGATTTTATATCCACACACATGTTTATTTCTAAATAATTGTCTAATGGTATCATCATATCAACTCGCAGATTTTATTTTGATTTAGCTATGAATTCTTCTACTTGAACAATTGTCTCGTCAAAAGATTATAGTTCCACCCTGATTGAAGATTATTCAAATTGTATTCCTTTATATTTGATTATTCCCCCTTTAGTTAAATTAATTGTTACTCTTGGCTTCAATTGGATTTCTCATTATTGATCCCATATCAATTTCAAAGGAAGTGATGTCACATTTCAAATTCTAAATGAACCTATTTGCATTTATCAATAAAATGTTAAATATGAACTACCTAAGGAAATTGATACTATATTATGTGAATTAATTCCTATACATGATATTAATATGTCTTATATGGTTATGTAGACTCAAAATAAAAATAATACACATATTATATGAGTATTTTTTGATGAATTTTCAGATAAATTTTCATGTCTTCTATCGAATCATGATGTTTAGTTTTCAATAGGACTCATATCTAGAACAATGAAAATTCAAAATAAATATTATAGTACATCCCAAATTTATGTTCTAGAATTTATTAATTTAATCTAAGATAATCAAGATATTGAATTTATATGCCACAATGTGAACTGTGAGGTGAACATATGCAATTTTTTAGATAAAATATAAATAAATGTTTAATTGCATTGATTATTGGGATATTACCGAGACTAAAATAATAAAATAGTATTCTATCCCATGTATCGATGACATATTTCACTATGTGTAGCACAATTAATTTACATGATAGTCCTATATTCTTGATATCATCAAGTTAGATTGTTGAAATTGAATACCCCCAATATGAAATTACATACAATGTATGGAAACTGTAAATTTATTGTGATGGATTTTGGCCGTGATAATTACCACATTATCTTTATGGATTTATTTAATGGAGACATTAGATGCTAACTTGATAATTTTTTTTATAAATGAAATCCTTGTATATTCATAGGGAAATGAAGAGGATAAAGGCATCATGAGGATTGTGCTAAAGAACCTGAGGAATGAGAGGCTTTATGAAAAAATTATATATGCATTTTATATTAAAATTATTTCAATATTGGATAAAAAATCTCAAGTGAGGGTATAACATTAGATACCTCATGATAAAATTTATTTAAAAATGTACTAGACCAATCACTATAACTAAAATCCATTTTTAATAGGGTTGTTTATATATTATCAATATTTTATGAGGAATTTATCATTGTTTTCTAATCTGATCACTGGGATAAATAAAAATCTGTAATTAAATGTATATATATGGAGGAATGTGAATATAATTTCATGGAGAAAAAAGAAGGTCATCCAGTGCACCTCTGCTCACACTACACTATATATGAGAAGGGTTTGTGATGTATTGTGATGAATCCAACTTCGTACTGGGAAGTGTTATCATGAAAAATAATATGTTGATAGAATTTTCCATATTCTAATTGAGGGATCGTGATAAAAATTACCCATTTCATGAGTTGGGGTTGGATTTGATAATTTTTTCATTAATGATATAAATATATTATATCTACAAGTATAGGTTTCATATATGTATATAATGATAATTAATGTATATATTATACATTAATTATTTTAAAATATATTTTTTACATAGTTGGCGGTGGTGGATTCTTATATAATAGATATAATCAGTACATTACCACATTGGGATGGATATTGTGGTGTCAAAATCCTGGAGTCGTAGGTAACATGCTTGCCTATTTGTAAAGATGACCCAAAAATATTCAATATTTCAAGATTTTAAAAGGATTGATCTAGTAATATTGAAGGAAGGAGATAAATATTATCATTTTAAAAGGTACATAAAAATATATTGATTTTAGTATAAAGGAGGTGGAAATAGAAGATGTGAAGAAATAAAAGGAAATGAGAACTATTTCTGTGATCATCCATGATTGTGAGGGAATGATGTGGACCTATAATAGTGTATGTGTCCCACCCATACATGATTTTAATGACGATGTAATTGAAATAACATATAGTTCATCATTTTATATTTTTCTAATAAGTAAAAATATAAATAATATTCCTCAAAGAGTATTTATGGTGTGTTGACATGAGAAGTGATATAATAGAATATGCATCTCTATGCTTGGATTCTCAAAAATTAAATGCTATGAGATAGAATTTTGAGGATATGTTATAACCATTAACCAAAGACGAATGGAAAAAACTATATGCCTATAAATGTTGGGATAAATTTTGTGTAATTAATACATTGGTACTTAAACATGTAGAGGAAATTATATAGAAAATTAGAAATTTTTAGTTTTTTATCATGGTATCTCAGAGTCGATGGAAGAGTTATACTGACAATTATCAGGATAATGTTGAATTTAATGTCGGAGTGAATTATATTGTCTAAATTTTTACATGGAATAATTTTATGAGATTTGGTAAGGAATTTTTTTTGATACCTAGTTAAATTATCCCATTTAATATTCATGATCGAGAAGATTTGGTAACATAACACTTTATGCCTCCATAGAACATCCATGAAATGACATGTTCTGTGTATCTCTCCTGATAATGTACTCTTATGATTTATACGATGTAGTGGAATTAGAATTCATAAAACTATAAAATAACATTTCTTATGAGGAAAAACTGATAAAAATATTATATCACATAGATAGTGTTCTAGAGATTACTTCTTCATTCCTTATTAATTTTTTTGATGAAACAAACAATTTGAACAAGAAACATGGGAAATAATTGATGTAATTAACCAAGTATATTATAATTTTTTCTTATCTAAGTGATTAATTTCATGGTAAAAAATAATTTTAGGTGTGGTATGCTGTAACACCCCAATATTTTATGAAATATTTCTCATTAAATAAATATATTTATTTGATATCTTTTCTTCTAGGGAACAACGAGTTTTGATTTACCATGTATCATTATTAAAATATTACGTGTGTTTTATTTAATAACCATTATGTTGAGGATATTAGTAGTGATAACTAAATTATATAAAATAAACAATATACACATTTATAAAACCAATTCAATAGTTATAATATTATTAAGGGTGAAAACAAAAATTATTTTTAAAAAAAGATATTTATTTCTAAAGTTTTTCTGCGGAAATGTACGTTCTATATCTAAATTAAAAGAATATTTTATAATTTATTAATATTATATTATATAAAATGAATTAAATATTAAAAATAATAGAATATTATAAAATTTATTGGCATTAAACAATATGAAATGAAATAAATATTAAAAATTATGAGATTCATATTTTAAAAATGTTCCCATATTATATCATGTCAAAATTATTTGTAACTATGGAAAAACAAATCATCATAGTAAAGGGTAAATTGGGTTAATCATGGATAAAAATATTTAATTAAGAAAAAAAATTTCATAGTAATTATTATTGGGTAATTTTTGTTCTAACATTATTTTATTTATCTAATTTTATTTTTTAATGGTCATTAGTCCATTAACATGACCAATATAATATTTAGGTAAATGAAAATTACATAATATCATTCTCTTAGTTTTTAATATCTTTTTTGTGTCCACATTGGAAGAAAATATTTTATACATGAATAATTTTTTTAATATTTATATTAATGAAATTATTTTCATGATATATATTTATTTATAAATCTCATTCTTATAAAATGACATTAAATTCTTATGTAACACTGAAGTAGTATTTCTCCAATTTACATAAAAAATATATTAAATGATTTTATAAATATAAAAAAAATATAATTTGTGTTGTAGAATTTTATAAAAGGGATTTTTAGGTGAATATTAAATATTATTGTTGTTCTTTAATATTATATTGTATTCAATACTTTTCAATTACTCTTTTATGTCAAGATAAATGCATTTTGTCTAAATGTACAAAAATGATAATTTATGAGAAGAATATTTTAATAATTATTTGAAAAACCATAAAAACCATAAAATCAGATAGAGGGGTTTGTAAATGGTTGTAAATGGAATCCATTTTATATTTATATACAGTTGGGAACCATTTGGATTGATATATAATTGATTGTATTTTAATATTTAAAAAATTTCCAAGATAACACCCCAATATTATAAATGGAAACCTCTCCTTTATCATTGTCACATCACTAAGAGAATTATATATAAATTTTACTCAACCAAATTATCTTATACATATACATAGACACAATATAGAGGTTCTGGGATTCTCAAGGGACCAACTCTTGGATTCCTATGAGGAGATCTATTGGAGTCATTTCAATGAAGAGGTTGTCTCCTTAAGAGTTCACTATCACTTATGTTGTTCATCAAAACCTTTAAATATATAATATTTGAAATATAATAATAAACTATATATCATAAATAAACTTATATGTAATTATTATTATATAAACAACATCATGAACCCTATATCACATCAAAATATAAAGAAATTAATTTCATGTTCGTACAAACAGCTTACCAACTCCACTTAGCAGTTCAATTATTCTTTCCCTATTATTTGAATTTATTTTTATTATGATCGGTTTAAAGTTTCTATATCATATTTTTAAAGAAATATAATTCTTTAATGATAATATTATTTGAACCCACTAACCAACCACTCATATGGGAAACTAAAACATCCCTCAAGAAAACATGTGGACTACCATCTCCACTAAGAGATGTGATTCATTTTACATTCATATTTTACTCGGATTCTAATTATGATTAATATTATTAATATAAATCATATTTAGTATATAATATTGATAATTAAAATATGTATATACATTTACCATTATTTTACACTATAATTTGAAAAGAATGAAACTAGGGTTATTTCGTACACACAACTAACCCTCTCCATGAATGGTCAAATTCATTTTTTTGTATCTAAATTTTATGAATGAATATAAATATATTTTAAATTAATATATATTATGTTTATAAAATTATTTATATTCTATAAAATATGGGACCATGTTCAACTTATAAGTACCCTGACTACTGAATCGAAACACACATTGAAAGTGAAGGAATTATCACCTAGAATACAGATTTTGATAATATTATTTATAATAAATGTGAGATACAATTTCACAAAGAAGTAAAAAATGGAAGAATATAGGTTATGGGAATAGGATCACCAAGAATGAAGATATTAATAATAATATTATTATGTAATTCAGATATAAAAAATCAATATTATTTATATTAAATTCTTGAAGATGAACTAGGAAGGGGAAGACTCTAGGTAATGGTGTTATGATTTAATGATACTAAAATAAGGATTGTTTACAAATAAATATTCATTAAGGATACTACATAATCCTTATATGTGGAATCCATATACTATTATTATACTTTGGTTTTTTATTGACATTATACGTTCTCATTTCTTTTTTCTCATTGTAATTATTTTATATATTTATACATGTTTTTATAGAAACTCATGTTTAACTCTATAATATATATTAAAACATTTTTCTCCATATCCATATTTTATAGAAAAAATAATGATTAATATTTTTAATATGAAATTTTTATTTAATTATTCTTAATTTTGTTTGAAATTTTTCAAAACTATAACGAATATTCTTATAAATTTTAAAAATAACTAAAATTTTGACTTTTTTTATAATATGAAATTAAAGTTTTTTAACTTATAATGCATAAATAAAATTTCCAATCATCATGATGCCAAAAATATTTTAATCATAAATTAAAATATTTCAAGGACATATTAAAAGAAAATAATTTCATTATTTCTGTTTTTTTTTTAAATTCGAATAAATGATGTTTAAATTTGAAAAGCTCTTTTCCTCAAGAAGGTTTTAATGATATTTTAATGGTATAAATAAATAGAACCCTTGATTTTAATTACTCATTACTGAGTTTTTGATCCAAATATATAATAAATATTAATTATAATAGACATATATTATCATACTAATACATTAAATCATTTTTTCAAAATACTTCATACGTTACAAAAACAAACAACCAAAGACCGTCTTAGTTTAGTGCCATTCGAATCGTAGAATAATAAACAACATGTTCATACCAATTCTACATATCCTACTTAAAATTTATTCATATCATTACCTCTTTTTTTATATTTCATACTTAGTAGCATTCATCATATCATAGGTAAATGAAATAGAAGGAATGCTTTGCTCAGATGCTTGGTATGGGTAAACATGGATGATACATAAGAAATTAAATAGGAAGAAGGTTATGATAATCAGTGAATAAAATTTTAAAATCAAATAGATTATGTGAAAGATTATAATAATGAAATACGAGATTATTTATTTCTGGATCATAAGACATGATTCATAATATAATCTAAGAACTTGATCTACAATAGTATATCAATGGAATAAAACATTGAATTTGTAGAATACAAATATGCTTAGAATATCTTATGTCAATGATACCCATAAAAAATAATATTATATTTGGATCCAGATAATAACATGTGATCCTAAATTTGTTTTGTGATTATCTATCATTAACCTTCTAGTTCAGAGATTTGTATGACCTCTGGGGTACACTCTTGTTGGGGGCTTTGGATGGCCTCATGTAGACCATCTTATTGTGGGATTAGGATAACCTCATGTGTACCCATTATGTTCAAAAACAATTCATCATTTCATAATTAATTAGAGATAGATATAGGTCAAACTAGTCAAAAATTAAAAGAGTACACATATTATCAGTAATATTTTAAATTGGTCACTATGTTATAAATCATTAAAAGAAATGGGTTTCAGAAACATTTAATTATAGAATATATAAGTCAAAAGTAATTAGATTCATATAAATAATTCAAAAATCTCATAAATAACTCAATATAAAAAAAGTATTGGTATCCTTCTATCATATCCCTAGTATGTCTTGAGTGATAGCATCAGATGAAAGGTGAAATTAAAAATAATTTTGAAATGTCATATTAAAACATTTATTGATGAATATATCATTTTCTATTAGAATAATGCTTTCAAAATAAAAAGTATTCAACCAGTATTTTTAATTTAAATTAATAATTTAAACATATAAAACAATATTTGAAATGATTATAAACATATTTGAAATTGTTTTCATTAAAAATACAATAAGGGTCATTTTAAAAATATTTAAAACTTTTTATGAAATCATTTTTTTAAAGAACCCAAATTACCAAGAGAAGAGTGAATATTATTACATGAAACTTATATGATCATAAAAATAATTATTTCTATGCTAAATCATGATAAGGGATATGTATAATCCTCATAAAATAATATATTTGTATAAATTTATGTATGTCATAAGAAAAAAGAAACAACGATGAAAAATTCCTTTACTGATTTGGAATCTTTTGAACCGTAAACCCCAAGAAAGGGAGATGATCAAAAGTATTTGTAAATAAATAAAAAATAAAGAGTAAGTATCTTATATTATATTCATGGAAGTATATACCCAACAATAAATAAACAAGTGGTGAATATGGAATAATTCCTAAAGAAATAAATGTGATATTAGAAATCCCCTAACATTATGTCTTTAATTCCTTCATACATGTAAAAACCTCCTTTTCATCAGATATATCATTTCGGTTTTCACTAAATGACAACCCTGGATGATTTTGTTCAAAAAATAATGGATTCTAGGATTAATATAGCGATGTTGGAAGGAAATTTGAATAGGGTATTTCCAGAAAAAATATTTTAAAATGTGAATAAAGAGAAAATGTGGTTCCCTTTTATAAAAGGGGAGAGTGTCACTTTTTTAATTTCTCAAAAGAATGATTTATAATAAATTTAATTTATATATAATTGACTCAAAAAGTCCATTTATTATATGTTATGATATTTTATGGATATAATAGAATTATCTAATATATTTTTGACATTTTTTTGGTCTTATTATAAACCTTATCATTCTTATTAACCCTTATTTAAGCCATTTTAATTTTAACTATGGTAATATATTTTTCGATATTAAGAGGATTCCATTTTTACATATACTATGTAAATTACAAAATAAATGGTAAATTAATGATATTTTAGACAATATCTAACCACCATTGTTCTTTGTGAATATTATAATAATTTTAAAAGAGTTGAATAAAAATTATTTTAATAAAATATAACTATTTTAAATTTTGACACTATTCAATAAATTACGTTTATGAAAATTTATAAATAAAGATGACATATAACTTCTTAATTTAATACACACTAAATATATTAATTTGACCAAAAATATTTTTCTATCACCTTATTAATTTCCAATTATATCTCTTTTAATATATTTAACATCTGATAAATGGGATTATTATTAAATGAATAATTACTACATCATCATTAAGTAATTATTTATGATAAAAATTTTCCCACTAAAATTTTGAAAAAAATTTCTATGATGAAGATAAAACTTTTATATTATATAATCATTAATATTGTCAATAATATATTCAATTTTACAATATAATATAAAATATTATTTTTTTAAAAAAATTAATTGTGTGATATTTTGTGAGTCTCTTTGATTTTAATAATACCTAATTAATTTTCATGGAAAAGAGTCTATTATAGGATTAGATTTTGGAAAATATTTTTTAAGTATATATTTATCTTTATAAAATAACAGTTGGTTACATGTTAGTGTAGTGTTGTTATATTTTTAAAATTATTTTTACACTTAATTACAAAATTTACTCTTAATCATTGTAATTAAATTAATAAAATTAAAATTCATATTGACAAAAAATAAAATAGACATATTTAATAAATCTGGACGTTATTATTCTATATATCGAATCCATTTTTATATATTCAAAAAAAATAAATTGGAAAAATTAATTTAAAACTATTCATATTGATGGGTTGAGAAAACCAGTTTTTATATGGAATGTGATCAAAATATTAAATTTTTTCCTCATAAAAAATAAATGTGAAATTGGTTCCTATGAACATAATTTGATTTATAGATTTAAATTTGTACAAATTATACCTTAGAACCAATTGGAAGAATTATTTATCTATAAAATTAGGTTTTCTGAAAACACTTTTTTCAGTTAAAATTCAATATTTTTCATGATTCATTAATACATGAGACTTCTCAAATAAATACAAAAAGATAAACCAAAGTGAAATATGATATTACTCATTAAAAAATGTAGTTAATTAGTTTATATAAAAACCATAAAATAATAAAAATTTATTTTCATACAAGGTTCACCATTAACTGGTGGTAAAATTATCCTTTTGAAGAAAATACATATTTTTAAAAATAGAGTTGGATTTATTATAATCTTATGACAATAAAATCTACTTGATGATCATAAAAATGTTCATTTATTGTATAATACATAAATTTTATTAAAAAAATTATCAATATTTTTATGATTAATTTATGAAGATAAAATGGTGTTTGTTCATAGAAAAATAAAATTTCCTAGAAAAGGAATTTCATTAATTTCAAATAGTTCATTACTATATTTCATAATAATATTTTACCATATGATTAATATTATATCCTTGTTTAAAACATATTTTCATAATTTGGTTCATATTATTTTGCAATTTCTATTCCAACGACTATTTTGTAACTATAATAATATATTAATAACAGTATTGATGGTATCTTCCATAACATAACGGTTTCTTGTAGTGAATGTTTGACTTCATGTTTTGTAAAATGAAATAATAACATTGTTTTTTATATAACAGATGTTATATTAACTATTTCATGAAATTTTAAATTTAGAAAAGATTATATTATTTATAAAACATAGGTCACAAAATCGTGGGTTGTAACATTCGACCCCCATTAATATAAAGTATACCGTCGAAGATAATATTTTTTCAATGATTGAATAGTTTAAAGTTCTTTTCATTAAAACAAAATCCTAAAAATCAATACTGAAACATATTTTAAAAGAGAATGTTAAAAACATAACAATTACAAAAAGTAACTCTAAAATAAAATTCCACATTAGAGAATATATGTTGAATGTAAAAACAGGTACATAGAAGAGAAATATAATTATTAATTATTGGTGTTAGGTGATAAAGAACATGGTTTGGGTAAAGTTAACAATCTCAAATCTATAACCCAATGAGGCTAGGAAATGCTGATTGATATCATAAAAAATGTTGATAAAATGATTTTTAATTTCAAGACCATTTTTCTATTGTTAACATATATTTTTTTATAATATATACTTTCTTGATTTCATGAATACATCTCACATTGTTGTGCAATGATCCATTTACACTTCATCTCCTATTCTAAAAAATGTAGGAGATTTATTCATTCCTAAAGAATTACCATATCAGGATATCAATAAATAGAATGATAGGTCATTCCATCTATCTTTAACATAATAAATATGTTATCACATGTTTCCCAATATTCAAAAATCCTCATATGGAGATAGAATATATTAATCTTTAAGAACTCATCCAATGTTTAATATAAAAAATTCCATTAATGGTTAACATAATGAGACATCTTAAAGATGAATGGCCAAGGCATTATAAATAATGTTACTAAATATCACAAAACAACATAAACTTAATCCACGAAATATCATAATGTCTCTCCTCATTTCAAAATACCAAACAAGTGCATACCTTTGTCATATATTTTTTAAAACAAAACTAAACAAAAATATGCTTATCCATTCATTATATTATCTATATTCTTATAAAATCATTTTCCTGGATGACTCGGTTCATCCTTGTACCAATGGAATATGTTATTTCATTATTTCATATTCCGAGTTGATAATCAAAATAAATTCCACTAACATATGAACAATAAAAAATATAAACATGAAATGACCAATTTAGGAGAGGAGGATAAGTATTCCATAATTATCATGGTTCAATTCATCTATTATTATAGAAAAATATTTCCCTTGATCATTTTTATAATTTTTTTGTATTATCATCCACATTAATCCTTATATGGGGAACATGTTCACCTAATTCCTAAAACTCCTTTCAATTGAAACACTAAATTATGTGAAGTGTAATTTTTAGAGGTTTCACATTATTAAAATAATTTTTAACCTTCTAGAAATCACATTCACATATATATTTTCATTGATATTCCTTTTGTAACACACCAAGCATACATGATACACTTCCCATTGAATAATTCAATAGCTTGCGATGTACGCAACATCGAGTTCTAGCACACCATGCCCAATAAAAAAATCCATTTAAAAAGAATTTATGAATAGAAATACTCACTTTTCTAAATTATCTAATTTTCATTTCAAAACCGACATAATATTTTGATTTGAAATATCAAAATTATCTTAGAGTGAATTTATGGTATTTTTCGGAACACATTCAATTTTTAATGAATAGTGAAAAACACTATATTATTGTTTAAAACCGAATTTTATTTAAATAATTATTATTTTTATTTAAATTTATTTTAATGTCAAAATAGATACATAGTTCCTATATTAGTTCAATTTAATTAATTGGAGTCATTTTATAATAAGATTACACACATATATATAATTTTATTAATCTATTTAACAATATTAATCCTCCTTCTTGGCACATTTGCATATTTTCATAAAACATAATTTTACTACTTGTGTGACTTGAATTTAAAAATTCTATGAGACAAGGTTGACATCAATAAGTAAATGTTTGTTTAATAAGATAAGAATTTTTTTTTTGAATAGTTACTTTTGAATTTTATTTACCTCAGTTAAAAATAAATAGGGTAATTAAAGGTAAATATGATATTAAAATTATTATAACATATGTCCTAATTCTATTGGATATGTGTTTTCGACCAAAATAAACTTTAGGGAAAAAATATGAACCATTTTTTTCACTAGGATTATATTAGTTGATTTATTATATTTTTTAAAGATGTCTTAATGTATTAAATTATAATATTAATATCTAAACCATTGTTAATATAGGGTTATATATAAAATAAATTTGACTATAACTATTAATTAGTAAGATAATAATATTTCCTACATCATGGTATTTTATTTATAATTTATAGGTATTAAATAATTTAATTTATTTATGACACAATTATGATGTCGTAATTACCTTATTAATGAAGGATTAAAACAATTGAAATTATAAATATCCATATTAATGTAAATTGACACTTTTGATGCATTAAACAAATTTTATAGGTTAATAAGACATTTTAGGATTGATTTAATTTGTATTTTATAAGTGATCATTTTTTTCATGACTTTCACAAATACTAAATACTTATAACTATAATATTTGACATAAATGTGTTTTTAAAACAAATGTTATATTATTAAATGATATAATATTCATAAAAATCATTGTTTCAGACAAAGGACATATATGATGATATATATTTCCTTAATTAACCACTCAAGATTCTCATAGAATGTTATTGTATGTGTATTAACCATGAATATAAAAAACAGAAGACATTGTAAATGTTAAACAATTTAGGTAAGAGTTAAATATAAAAGATAACGTTAATATGGTAACCTAAACATGCGTTATGCCTATTGGTTGAGAGGATGTTTACCCATCCCATCATTATCATAAAAATAAATCAATTTGGAGCCATTATAAACTATAAATTATTTTATAATAAAATAAATTTTCATGATTTTCTTAATGTGACCCTCACCTCTTTTATAAAAGGGTACTTCCCCTTATCTTAATTTAACACATCCAAAGATATTTAAATGGGCCAATACATGCTCAAATATCCTTCCAACTACCCTAAATTAAAGCTAGAGTCCTCAATTTGAACATAAATCCAAACTAATGACCCCTTCTGTTTAAATAAAATGGAAGAAACCGAAGAAGAGGTAATTATTTCATCACCCTTTCAAAGATCTATTCTTCTTCCATTTCCTCTTAATTTGTTGTTTCAATAAAAAAATTATAAATCTACTACTTTATTCATACTATGATGTTAATATCAACAAGGTACATCCATATTCATTATTCTATCCATCCTATGAATGACAAAGTCACTATACAAGCATATATACAACTTACCGTCTCCACGTCGTGGTGATGTTTGTCATTCAACACTTCTTTATTTGGATGGGTATAATAATGATCATAATTGATGTAATTAATATGTATAACATGTTAATGGTTATGAATATGTAATATAACATCCAATTACATATTATTTCCAAATCAATATAATGATATTGTCACTTTTGCGTGTGTACAGATTACAGTCTCCATGAACATGATGAGATTCATTCTCCATCATAACCATTCAAAAATAATTTCCAATTTAGGATTAATAATAATGTATAATAACATAATATAATTATACATTTGAATCAAATAAATCCAATCCATAATAAACATTACTTATGTAACAAAACATATAATGGAAAATAAATCAGTTAACACCTGAACCAATGATACTACTAAAATATTATTAACAAAGAAACATTAGAAGATAAAACATGATATCATATTTATGTATGTGGATCTTGTAAAATTTAATAACAATGATTTAAATATTATAAATATGGTTAATGTACCCTCTACTATAAAAAATTACAAGGTAAGGGTTAATTTTAAAATCTATTTATTATTTGAGGATGTATTTACGAAAGTATCTACTGTTATTTCTTTATCATCCACATATGTGTTTCAAACAAATTTATTTCAATTTTTTTTAATATTTTATAGAAAATGGGTTAATTTCAGTTATACCCAATTCTAATTTTTATAAACATTTTGAATGAAATACATCAGCCTTTTACGAAATAAGGTACATTATGACATTTTCATAAAAAATTGAGGAATGAATGTTTAGTTATCTTATACTGCACGTTCTTCCATTTCATGTAATTATAACACCACCAAATATTCCCCTACAAGCTTATAAGAATAATTTCAAAATATATGATTTTATTTATAAATTTTTTACTTCTATGTTATTTCAAAATAAAATTGTATATTTCTCTCAAATAGTTTTTATTTCATCTATGTCAATATCATTTGATGGATTTTTTAGTTTTTTAAAGATAATTCATTACAATACAATCTTCCATATTGTATTAACGGTTTTGTGATATGTTTGACTATGGATGTGTTATTTTTTACACCATTCATGGTGTATAGTAAATCTTTTAATATTTATTATGATAGTTTTAATACCAATGCTTATGTTATGATTTAATCTTATCATAAGAGGAATGCATTGGACATATTATGTAATGTATGGAGCCATATATAGCTCCTTGATGCATCAATAGGTCTCATGAGACAAACATGTGTCTTCGCAGAGGGCCTTGAAAAATTATTATTTTTAGTCTTGGTATGAGGCCTTGACTATGTTGTTATGATGTCCAGAATTATGAATTCCATCATTAAGAAATTATATATTGACAATAAAAGTGATTATTCAAAATGAATAATATTAATTTCAATACATAAATTGAATTATTTGATTTAACATTGCCATATTATATTGATGTTTATGTTTAAAATGTTTTTGTTTTAGTCTTATACATTGCCTTAAATGATTATTCTTATTAATTAATGTTTTCTCTATGTTGTTATCCTTATTGATCATTTGAGCTCACCCCTTTATTGTGTTTTATTTTACCTAGGATGTGAAGAAGTATATTATGATTAACTAGTATCTATAGGACCCTAATTATGAGTGTGATCAAAGGGGACACAATTTTTTTTGATTCATGATGTTATGTAAAACATATGAATGTATCTATCACATCCATGTCTACTAAAATAATCACCATTTCGAGACATTATCTCTTATGATCATTCCAATGTTATTCAATAATGAACATACTATAGGTATCTAGGGTCAAGGCAATGCGGTTTGTATCAAAGGATGGTTAGTAAAATATTTGGAAACTAGATTTAGAAAAACTCTTACTATTGGACATTTCCATAAGAAAGAATATGAGGATTAGTATAGAATAATTCACTTGAATTTTGGTAATGTAGGGATTTTGTGAATTTTATAAGAGATACATCCATGTATGGATACGAGCAGGAAGAGGTGGATCTAGCACAGATGTACCTAGGAATGAAATATCTGACAAGGATTTTTGTGCTTCACTTACTGTATCCTGGTGCATGACAATGTGCCTTTCTACACTCTTGGTTACGACACTCCCAAGGGATATGCATAGATAATTCAAATTTTCATTACAAACCATTATGCATGATTTGTGAGTAAATAATTCCTCAAAGAAAATTTTTTTTATTAGTATGGATTATATGCATAAACTATTCAATTAATTATATTTATTTTACTAGTTTGTAATTATGTATTGTGATTCATAAACTAATCTAGTGTATGATATTTTTTATAAATTATTCCTAGTGGACGTAATGGAAACAGTATCAATGCACGTCATTCATATAGGGATTTCTCTCATAATCAGGATGATTATATTGGAGATGGTGATGCCTCTGGTGCTGATCAGCTTAAAACCATACTGTACAAGATTATGAGATCACTAATACTGAGGATGAAGCTCCTAGTAATATTATGGAAGGTACTTTTATGGTTTTCTAAATTTTAGCGAATTCTTTATTTGATTTTGGGTCATCAAATTGTTTCATTTCTTATGAGTTTTCTAGGAAAATTTGATATTTCCAATTTGATTTAACAAGGGAGTTGTCGGTCAAAACACCTAAAGGAAGTATCATTGCATCAATATTTTGTGAATCGTGTACCATTAATTCATATAAACATTCTATATCTGTTGATATCATCATCACACCCATGGTTTAATTTCATATAATCCATTGAATGGATTGTATTTCAAACCATGATGTGAAAATTTATTATAAGAAGAAGGAGGTTACAATTTTTTATGATGATAAGGAAACCCTTATATTTAGGTAAGAAACATCACTATCTACTTCTCCTCTATATTTACCCCCTATATCCCTTTTAGATTCACATTTTGGGGAGGAAAATAGTGAATTATCAATGGTTTTGGAAAAGGAGTGATCAAATAGAGGATATAACTATTGTGCAAGAATATTTTTATTTTTTTCCAGAGTATTTACCAGGACATCCTCTAAAATGAGAAATTGAGTTTTACATTGACTAAATTCTTGGTTTAAGGCCCATATCGAAGACCCCTTATAGAAGGGACACTGTACAATAAGTGGAACTAAAGAAACATTAAGAAAAATTGAGTAATAAAAGATTTTTACTCCCTTTTGTTTCTCCATTGGGAGCACCTGTTCGTTTTTCATTAACGAATAAAGATGGATTAATGAGGTTATACATTGAATAAATAGAGATCAATGCTATTATAATAAAAAATAAGTTTCACATACCTCTCGTTGATGACTTATTCTATCAACATCACTGAGATAAATATTTTTCAAATATTGACCTTCGATATTGATATCATCAGTTCTGTGTAAAGAAGGAAGACATTACAAAGACAACATTTTGTGCTAGGTATGGGAATTACCTGTTTACACTAATGCCTTTTGGACAGACTAATTCACCCTTTGTATTAATGGATATAATGAATATATTTTTTCAGGAATATCATGATGTTTTTAAGTGGTATTTATGGATTATATCTTGGTACACTCCAAAAGATATGAAGATCATGAAAATCACTTGCATGCAATTCTAAAGACTCTTTGATGAAATTCATTATCTGGGATGTTTAGTAAGTGTGAATTCTAGCATTAGAAGATTTCTTTTCATAAACATATTGTCTCTACGGATGTAATCTATGATGATCCTTCTTTGAAAATAGAAATACATGAATGTCCAGCCCCGACGAGTATAACTGAGGTACCCTGTTTTATTGATGTAGTTGGTTATTATTGGCATTTCGTCTCGAATTTTTCCTGATTGGATAACCCATTAACAAATCTCACATGTAAATGGGTTAAAATTTTTTTTGGACAAAAGAGTGTGAGGAATGTTTTGATTAACTGAATAGATGATTTTTCAATTCTCATATCATCACTCTACCATTGGGGAATGATGGATTTCTTATTTATGGTGATGCTTTAATGAATGGACTTGGTTGTTTCCTTATAAATAAGGATATACTTATTGCCTATACATCATGAAAACTAAAAATTAATGAACAAAAATACCAACTCATGATCTTTTGGTAGCTGCTATAATCTTTTCTCTGATGATATGGAGGCACTATTTATATGGTTTAAATGTGAGATATATAATGATCCTAAGAGTTTGATGTATATTTTATCACAAAAAGACCTAAACATGAGTCAAAGGATATGGATTTAATTACTGAAGTATTATGATTGAACTATAAACTACCACCCATGAGAGGAAATATGGTGGCTGATACTTTGAGCAGAAAGGATCGTGGATTTTTGAAACTAATGAGAGATGAAAGAGATCCAATGTTCAGGGATCTAGTAATGATGGATATGAGAATATTAATTGAAGGTGAAGCATTGATATTTTTTGAAATTTTTTCTAATCCATCATTAATTGAAAGGATAAAAAGTTATTAGACTGATGATGATGATTTTCGAAAGAAAAGTAATGTTGTGAATGATGAGAGATAGATTGACTTCAAATATGAAGATGGAATTTTGAAATTAGGTAAGAGACATTGTGTTCCAGACATACCTGATCTAAAAGGGTTAGTGTTGGATAATTCTTATAGCTCTAATTTCTCTATACACCCTGGTAGAACGAAAATATATTGATATTTGAATGAAAATTTTTTGTGGGAAAACATGAAAAGGCATATTTCTTATTATGTGTCAAGATGTATGGTCTGGCAACATGTGATGGCTTGAAGACAACATCCTAGAGGAGTCATGCAGCCTCTTCCCATAGCTGAGTGTAAATGGGATGAAATGACGTTGGGGTTTTTCATAGGGTTACCAAGGAATTATAGATGGAATTATGAAATATGGTTAATTTCTCATTGTCTTACCAAGTGATCACATTTTTGTCCAACAAGGGATGATTTACCACTTGAAAGTTTAGAAAAAATATATATTAATGAAGTTTTAATACTTCATGGTGTACCCCTATCGAATGTTTAAGAACATGATCCTCATATTATATCATGATTCTAGAAAAGTCTTGAGAAAAATCTGGATAATGAACTTTATTTGAGAAATTGATATCACACTCAAACTAATGGACATTTAGAACGAACTATTAAAACCTTAGAATACTTGTTGAGATATTTATCGCAAGGCAATAATGGTATGCTGGATCAATATTTACCTCTGGTTTAATATTCCTATAACACTATTTTCCATTCAAGTGTTTAGATGGCACCATATGATGAATTATATAGAAGGAGCTGTCATACTCAAACATGAAGGGATTATGTTGGTGAAAGAAAACTTGTAGGCCCAGAACATGTTGAGTAACCAATGGAAAATTTTATGATTATCCAAACCCACATCAAAGTAGCTCAATGTAGGCAAAAGATCATTACTGATAATAGAAAAAATGATTTGTAATTTCATGTAGGATATCATATTTTCATGATGGTATATCCAGGGAAGGGTGTTGTATGATTCGATAAGATGGGTAAATTGAGTCCAAGGTACATAGGACCTTTCGAAATAGTAGCTCGAATTGGAGTGGTAGATTATCTTTTGGCAATGCTTCCAAGTCTCTCCAAATTAATGATGTGTTCTAGGTATCACTCTTGAGAAAATACAAGCCTGACCCATCCCATGTATTCACCCATTAAGAAATAGATTTCAAACTTGATCAATCTTATGGAGAAGATCCTATTATAAATTTTGATTCCAGATAACAAGTGTTGAGAAAGCAAATGACTCGTCTGGAAAATATTATATGGAGAAATCATAAAATAAACTAGGAAATGTAGGAACCTGAGAAGCATATGATGAAGAACAAACCAAATATTTTTATTCAGTAATATTAAGAAAATATAGAGGGAAAAAAAATTTAGTAGGGGAGAATGTAACTCTCAATTATTCCACAGTACACATCTCTTTGAATAATACTGTAGTGTGCACTGTACACAACATCATGCTTGAACACACCACGACAAATCAAACTAGCCATTTAAAAAAGTAGTTATCAATAATAATACTCAGTTTTGGAAATTTTATAAATATTATTTTTCAAAATGGACTTCATTTTTGGATTCTGAATATCAAAATTATAATAGGGTAAATTTTTTGTATTTTTTGGGAAGCTTTTAATTTTTTTGAATAGTGAAAAACAATGTGTTATTATTTAAAACCAACTTTTATTTAAGTAATTAATATTTTTATTTAAATTTATTTAAAAGTTTAAATAGATACATTATAATTCTATAAGATCAACATACTTAATTGTAGTCATTTTATAATATTATTAGATATACAAAATTTTATTAAACTATTTAACGCCTTTTACCCACCTTTTAGGAACATTTCAAAATTTTCATTAAACATAATTTTTACACTTCTATTACTTGAATTTTAAAAATCCATGAGACATGGTTGAAATCATTAATTAAAATTTTGTTCAATATGATGAATATAAGTTTTGGTGAATAATAACATTGGAATTTTATTTACCACGGTAAAAGTAAATAGTGTAATTAAAGGTAAACTTTTTATTATAATTACCCTAAAACATGTCCTAATTCAGTAGGATAAGTTTCATTCGACCAAAATAAACCTTATTAAAAAATAGGATCCATTTTTATTAAGCTGAATTAGATTAGGATATTTATTATATTTATTTTCAAGAATAGTTAAATGTGTTATATTCTAATTTTAATAACTAATCTATTTTTAATATAGGGATATACATAACATAAATTCGACATAAAATATTCATCACGAATATAGAAATATTTCCAAAATCATGGTATTTTATTTATACTTTTTAGACATTAAATAGTTAAATATATTTATTACACAATAAATATGATATAATTACCTTATTAATGAATGATTAAAATAATTGATATTATAAATATCCATATAAGTATTATTTCATAAATTTGATGAATTACACTAATTTTAGAGCTAAACTCGAAATTTTAGGATAGATTTAACATTATTTTTATGAAGTAATCCTGTTTTCTGACTTTCAAGAAAAAGAAAATACTAAATACTATCAAAATTGACATAAATGATATTTTTAAACAAATTATATATTATTTAATTATATAATATTCCTAAAAATGTAGGGATCATACAAAAGGATTATATAATGATATATATTTCATTAGTGAACTACATAGTGTTCTCTATGCATTTTATAGTATGTTTATAATCTATGAATTATAAAAATAGAAGAAGACATTGAAAAAGTTAATCTTTGTAATAAAGAGGTAAATCTAAAATACAAGGTTAATATCGTGACCTCAACATGTCTATAGCCTATTGGTTGAGAGGATTTCGACCCATACCCACCATATCATATAAGTAAAACATTTTAGATCCATTCAAAACAGAATATGAATAAATAATAAAATAATATTTCAAGCTTTTCCTAAAGTTACCCTTACCACTCTTACAAAAGGGTACCTCCACATCTCTCAATTTCACACCTTCCAAGCAATTTGGATCAGACAAAAAATACTCAAATATCCTCCCAAATACCCTCACTTCGTCCTATATGGATTATTTTTATCATAAATCCATCCTATGGACCCATTTTGTTCAAATCAAAATTATGAACCCGAAGAAGTGGTAATTATTTCATCACATCTGTCAAAGTAATTTTCTTCATCCACTTCCACTACATCTGTTGTTTATTTAACAAAATAATAACTTAATTATATTCTACATATTTTTATTTTATTATAAATATTGTACAACCATATTCATTATTCTATCCATCATATGAATGAAAAATTCACCATACATGTGTACGTATGGCTTATCGTCTCCACGTCGTGGTGTAGTTTGTTATTCAATCCTTCATTATTTTGATGGGTATAATAATGGTTATAATTGATGTAAATAATAGATATAAAATGTTAATTATTATATATATATTATATATCATCTAATTACATACAATTTTTTTATAAATATATTTATATTGTTTCTCGTGCGTACGTACGGATTACCGTCTCCACGAACATGATGATATTCATTTCCCTTCGTAACTATTCACGAATAATATTCAATTTTTGAATAAAAATAATTTATAAGAACATAATATCATTATTTATATTAATAAAATACATCTTATACATAAAAACATGACTCGCATAACAAAAAATATAAAGGAAAATAAATCAGTTAACACCTGAAACAATGATACTACTTAAATATTATTTACAAAGTAATATTAAAAGATCATTTATGATATCATATTTATGTATGGGGTTCTTGTATAATTTAATAACAATTACATAACTATTTTAAAGGAGGATAATTTACCATTGAATAAGGAAAAGTACAACGAAATGGTTAATATTACAATCTCTTTATTATCCAAGGTTGTTTTTATGATTGTATCTATAGGGAATTCATTATCTTACACATCAGTGTTTCATTTCAAATAATTTTTTCTATTTCCTGGAATATGGTTTAATGTCATTTATAAAAATTTATTACTTTTTATAAAATGTTTTGAAATGAATATTTCTGACATTTTCCAAATATGTTACTTTATGACCTTTTTGACAAAATTACGGAAATAATGTTTTTTAACTTATAAGAACGTGCAGGAATTTTACACCTTTATAACACCTTTGAAGTGTCCCTTACAAGACAATAAGTATATTTTTTAAATTTAATTTTATCTTTTATAATTTTCTAACTATTAAATGAATTAAATGTAGAAAAAAACATTTCACTCAAATAGTTTTGATTTCATATATGTCAACATTCTTTAATGGGTTTTATAGTTGAATGAAGTTGATTTTTTATAATACAACCTTTCATATGGAATTGAAAGTTTTTTGATATTTTAGAATGTGGATGTTTTATTTTTTATACCATTAATATTTTATGGTTAAAGAATTAACATTTTGTATTATATTTTTAATATGAATTCTTATGTTATGTTTTATCTATTTCATATGAGGAATGTGTTTGACATAGAAAGTTATTGGTGGATCCCACTATAACTCCACGATACATCGGTAGGTCTAATGAGACAAACTAGTGTCATTGAACAAGGACTATAAAAAATCATATTTGTAGTCTTACCACAAGGCCTTGACTATGTGGTTATGATTTCAGACATAATGCATTCCATCATTATGAAATTAGTTATCGATATTATATGTGGTTATTCGACTATTAGAATATCCATGTGAATAAGTAAATGACATTATTTGATTAATCTTTACCCTATTATGGTGATGTTTATATTTAAAAGGCATTTTTTTAGTCTTATACATTTCCCTAAATATTTATGCTTATTTATGATAGTTTTCACTATATTTCTATCCTTACTGAGCATCTGAGATCACCACCTTCTTATGTTTTCTTTTCACAAAGATTTGAACAAATATATTATATTTAGCCTTATAGGATAGACCAAAGGATATAAGTGTCTTCAAATGGGACACAATATTGTTCTTTTATTTCCTAATGTAATGTAAATCTTATATATATGTATCAATTACTTCCAAGACTACTAAACTAATCTATCTTTTGAGACTCGATCACCTGTGAGCATGATAATGTTATGTAATAATTCACTAAATCTGGGTAACTAGGGTCGAGGAATTACATATTTCCACAATTTTAAAACCCAATTTTTTATTTTAGGCATTCACCTTAGTTCATATTTCTATATTTATGGCATATAGATACCTTAAATTTTATTCCACCATTAATATTTTCAAGGGACATGATATTCTGTTTCATATTATAATTGGAGAAATGTTTGGTATATATAATTTCAATCTATTCCTTTAGTTTACATTGAAAAACATATTCCTTAAAACTAATGTCATTAATATCCAAGGCCTTTTAGAGACATGGTTTGAGGCCACCAAATAATAGATTGATTATTCATGTGGGAAAGTTGATTAACACAGAATTTGATAATGATGTTCATGAATCATTTTCTTCAAATGTACAAATAAAATCAAAAGCCTTTTTCTTATTCTCATGCAATTCCATCTCTATATGATTTCCTAGAATACGAGAGAAGTGCATACTTAAAAATATACCCATAAACTCTTCTCATACAATATATTCAATATCTTATTATTCCCTTGGGATCTTAATAAGAGTACCCCACTCATTGATTTAACATTCCATTCGATAAATTTCAAAATGAATTTTCATGTTCCAAATACTAAATTATGGAAAATATCATTTTTTCATGTGTGAGTGTAGTTTTAAAATATTTATAATAATTTTTTACCCCAAACCACCCAATTTACCCTTAAGGATGTAAATAAAAAGCACTGAAGTTAAAAATATTATTTTCATAAAATAATATAAAAATATTTAATAAATTTTAGATATTTTATTTGCAATATGTAATCAATTTTTTATGGGTTGGTTTTAATTCTCGAGGACGATAATGTTTTGAGAGGTATCTGGTGTAATGGCCCGGACCTCTCCGGTCCATTTCTTTGTAAAAAATTTGATGTGGTCAAACACGACACGTGTTGTAATAATAATTTTTTATAATAATAATTGATAATGGTGGCGTGAAAATATTTGGTGTTAATTAGATAAAATGGTTTTAATTTAATCATTGTAAAATATAAGAAATAAAATCGAATATATTTAATAAAATGATGGTAGGCGCATGGAATAAGTTATAAAGGAATAAATTACAATAAATGAGGCTCATGTAATAAATTATAAAGGAATGAAATGCATGGGGTGCATGGGTGTGACCTTGTACATGAGGCGTTGTGCGGTTCTCCACAATTAAAGTTGGAATTGTGTTAATAACATTAAAAGGGTATTATTATATAATAATTTGTTATAATAATAATAACATGAAGAGGCACGTGAATGGGGTTCACAACCATGCGTGAATATTATGTTATGGGATATATGGAGTAATTATATGAAAATAATGGGCGTCAATAATAATAATAATTATTAATGTTAATGATGGGGACCCGTTGATGAAATTGAAAGAGGATTTATTACTATTGAATTAAATAATAATGATAAAGGTGACAGAAATATGTGTGTGATTGGTAAATTAAATTAAATGGGTTTAATTTTTGGTTAGTAAATTAAATTATTTGAATTTAATTAAATGGAATGGTTTTAACTTAATAACCATGGTAAACTAATTTAATGGGATTAAATTAGTACATTAATTATGGGTGTTATTATTATTAATTTTATTAAATAATAAAGTTGAAGTGAGAATGGATTTTGGGGCGTTCCACATGGAGTAAAAGAAATGGGAGGCGCCACTTTTGGTGGTGGGAGAGAATCATGAAAGAAAAAAATTAGATTGGAGAGAGAAACAAAAAATAATAATAAGAGAAATAAAATTAAAAGACAAATAAATGAAAAAGGATGAATTGGGACTTAATTATAGCGCCCATGAAGACTCAAAAACGTGATTGCTTTTGGAGTTATGAAAAATAAATAAATAATTGATTAATAATAATAATAAAATATTGTTATTATTAATTTTGTTGATAAAACACTTTTTTGTCCGTAACTTCTTCGTGCGACCTCGGTTTCACGAACCGTCAGTGGCAGTGCGACCCTGACTACAAGACGAAAATTATGAGTCCAATATTGGATGTCTTTTTCGGGTTTTCGGATTGGGTACCCGAAACGCTCATGAATTAATAGATTTAATATTGTTATTATTACGGGATCTTGTATCCAACGTATCTCCCTCATACTGTATCGGATTGAAGATCCGTCAGCGACAGCGTAACCCTGAAATTATGACGGTCATTTTAATACCATTAATGAGCTACTTTTTATGACTCATGCCTCGGGTCAATGAAACACCACATACTAATAGAATTATCATTATTATTAAAACGTGTGGAAACCGCGTGACGTGTCGTGTGTTGACCAGTCAAAACACGTAACAGGTGTACAATGACACCGTGTATTCATCAATACACGCTACATACTGTTTTACCTATTCGTTGGCTATATAAGAAAGGGTCGCGGATTATTTCCAGACGAATCGCTTCTTCTTCACACAACGACGCTCTTTGATGATCAAGAAGTCTTCCTCTTCTAACTTCTTTGTCCGAGCTCCGAATTACGATCCGTCAGCGGCCACAGGATCGTAGCGATGAGACGAAGATTCTAAGCCCAGACTTGTCACCATTCCTTCCTGCCTTCCTTCTCCAGCTTCCATCCTAGGAGGCGTTTTTCAGGTTTGGTGAAGGCGGAGGACACCGAAGGACGTCGTCGGAAGCGACGTGATCGGGACCTTTTGAGGTAGGGGTTTACCTTCGTCTCTCTTTTTGGTGCAACATGGGGGGTGGGATATTTTTATTTTGTTCCATGGGATGCAGTTGAACATTAAATAGAGATAATAACCGGATAAAGAAGGGTTTGGGGTTTTGTGCTGTTTCTATTGCCTTCCAGTTTTTTATCTACTGATTGTGATTTTGGATTGAAAGGCCTTTGCTTACTGAAAATCAAGGCCGTTGGTGGCCTTTGTGTGCGCAATTGATATCTGAATTGTTTGTGGTTGGTTTTGTTAAAACATGGAAAATGGATAAGCACGTAAAGACTGGATGATTAAATGAGAATGAAAACCTTGTGTGATCACCCCGATTGAACAAAGTTGGATTATTGAACATGTTGGTGGTTTGGTTGTTTTGTGGAAAATGATTTTATTGATGAAAACTGTTTTGATTATGAAAAGTGTTTTGATGTAAAAGGTGTTTTCAAATGCGGAAATGTTTTGTGTGTGGAAAGGGTTTTATGCGTGGAACTTTGAAATAAATGAATGATGGAATGTTGTATGGTTGTGATAATCTCTTGTAAATGAAATGGCATGTGGTTGCTTGTGTTTTACCTAACCTTGGTTGTGGATGGCAGGGATATGTTTGTGAAAGGTTTTCTCTGGATGTTAGTTGCCCAGTAGTAATAATTTGTTAAACCATTGCATGAAACATGAAAACCTAAATGGGGTTGGGGGATGATTGTTTAGTTGTTTATGCATGCTTCGTGGTAGCAGTGCCGAGGCACATGCTCAGTTTCTCTTTTTACGAAGCCATAGGTTGGGTTGTGTGTTTGGTATATGTATATATATAATTGTATCTTTGTGTTTTGTCGCACCACACCCATGTCGAGCACCTAGTGCCGAACACTCCCATTTTATGGGAGAGGGTGTTCCCCCATAGTTACTAGCTCCTTCCTACTCCTTCATCCACAGGCTATGATGGCTTGAGGTGACCATACACCCAAGACTCTTCGGGTAGGTCTCGGAGGCTGTGATGCCTTGAGGCGACCTTTAGCCCAAGACTCTTCGGACAGGCTTACCATTCCCAAAAACCATCGGGATGAGGCACAGGTGTCTGCAGGCGGGTTAGTGGTTGTGGCCCAGGTGTGTGCGGGCGAGATGCGTGGTTGTGAGGCCCAGGTGTGTGCGGGCGAGATGCCTGGTTGTGAGGCCCAGGTGTGTGCGGGCGGGATGCGTGGTTTGGCCCAGGTGTGTGCGAGCGGGAAGAGTGTGGTAGCGTCAGGAAATTTTCTGTTAGGAAGAGCGGCATCTAATTAAGTGGGAAATGGTGTGGGGTACCCAATACTTTTGTTCTATATATATACTAAACTTGTTTTTGTTACTTGGTGAGTGTGACCAGTGAGGCCGGGTGGATAGTTTTTCCTTGTTAGTTTCTGGTTCTTCTGTTTTCTCACGGGACCTTAGAGTGTCTCCCCACTTGTGCACGAGAGCTTTAGGTTTCCCGACTGAGTATACTTGTATTCTCACCCTACGTTTACTTTCAGGTTTCCAGGAGGACTACCAGGGCCATGCGGGACCCTACTAGTCGGGCAGTTGGAGTTGTTGCAGTTGTTGTTCTCTTGTTTTCTTTGGCATTGTACTTTTGAGCTTCCTTCTACTTGTACCTTGTTATAAAAATTGTTTAAACATGCATGTGGGCTTGGTTTGGGTTTATTTATATACACTTGTTCTTTTCCCTTTTTGGTGGTTGACTTGTCCTGTTTCCCGATCCAAAATAATAAAAAGGGTAATGCCTCCCATATTTGTGAAAACTCATACCCTTGGTGCTAGTCGCCAACCGGGGGCCTACTGGAGGCAGGACTCGGGGGTCATTATCTCCCTTTCACCATTGCCAGCTAAGGAGGGGCATCTTTGGTGGGAGGGGGTCGTGACAGAATGGTATCATAGGCTGATGGTTGAGAGATAGGATGGAGTCTGGAGTTAGGCACAGTGAGGATAGCATGGGATGGTAGGGCAACAGTGTTCGTTAATCTTGGTGCGTGACATAGGCCAGGGAAGACCGGATAGGACATGGGATTTTAGGGCCCCTCGTGATCCGATGCAAGGACTCTTAGCCTACCGAACGACCAAGTGAGACTATATTGATTGCAGGGTAGAGACCCTAGGGAAGGTACATGCATCATCATGATTGTGTTTTACTTGATTTGGGTGTTCTGGGAATGAAATTGAAATAAAATGATAATTAAAACTTTGAGTTTTTCATTACTACTTGGGCTTAGGTGTTCCCTGTTTACCGAACAACTATGGCACCTGTACATAAACAGAACAGCAGAGGAGTGGGACACAGACAGTTTCATGCAATATTAGTGGCAACCCTAGCAAGGCCAGAGATCAAGAGAGATGTTTCCGGTTTTAATTAAATGCTCTCATTTATGTTTTGTTTAAATTCAAGATCATCACACTCCTTTGTTGAAACTCATTCTCGCCCATGCTTTGGGCCTGGAACTTTTATTTTTTTCACGAATTTATAATGCTAAGTTGTTTCCCTCTTTCCTTTAAATGTGTGTGAAGATTCATAACATGTGGGGGGAGGAGGACCTAATCCCTAATCAAGACGCATTAATGTGGATGCGATTAAACCCGTGCAGGAGAGTCAGTGCCGCCTAAAGCGGATAATATCTCGACATGGGAGAAGGAATTCCTCAAGCCATGTGTTCGGGAAATTTATTGATGTTTTGTATGGTGTTGGGGGGCAGTGTAAGTTGGAAAATCCTAATATATGGAAGTGGGAAGGCTCAGTCCTTAATCGAGAGGCATTAATGCGGATGCGATTAAACCCATACAGGCGAGTCAGTGCCGCCTAAAGCGGATAATATCTCGACATAGGAGAGGGAATTCCTAACTCACATAATTAGGGTTGTAGGTTGTTTCTTGTTATGACAAGAGGCCTGAGAGGTATCTTGAGGGGTGGTTGTTCGGACCTTTCCCCCTTTTATGGGTTGGTTTTAATTCTCGAGGACGAGAATGTTTTGAGAGGTATCTGGTGTAATGGCCCGGACCTCTTCGGTCCATTTCTTTGTAAAAAATTTGATGTGGTCAAACACGACACGTGTTGTAATAATAATTTTTTATAATAATAATTGATAATGGTGGCGTGAAAATATTTGGTGTTAATTAAATAAAATGGTTTTAATTTAATCATTGTAAAATATAAGAAATAAAATCGAATATATTTAATAAAATGATGGTAGGCGCATGGAATAAGTTATAAAGGAATAAATTACAATAAATGAGGCTCATGTAATAAATTATAATGGAATGAAATGCATGGGGTGCATGGGTGTGACCTTGTACATGAGGCGTTGTGCGGTTCTCCACAATTAAAGTTGGAATTGTGTTAATAACATTAAAAGGGTATTATTATATAATAATTTTTTATAATAATAATAACATGAAGAGGCACGTGAAAGGGGTTCCCAACCATGCGTGAATATAATGTTATGGGATATATTGAGTAATTATATGAAAATAAAGGGCGTCAATAATAATAATTATTATTAATGTTAATGATGGGGACCCGTTGATGAAATTGAAAGAGGATTTATTACTATTGAATTAAATAATAATGATAAAGGTGACAGAAATATGTGTGTGATTGGTAAATTAAATTAAATGGGTTTAATTTTTGGTTAGTAAATTAAATTATTTGAATTTAATTAAATGGAATTGTTTTAACTTAATAACCATGCTAAACTAATTTAATGGGATTAAATTAGTACATTAATTATGGGTGTTATTATTATTAATTTTATTAAATAATAAAGTTGAAGTGAGAATGGAGTTTGGGGCGTTCCACATGGAGTAAAAGAAATGGGAGGTGCCACTTTTGGTGGTGGGAGAGAATCATGAAAGAAAAAAATAGATTAGAGAGAGAAACAAAAAATAATAATAAGAGAAATAAAATTAAAAGACAAATAAATGAAAAAGGAGGAATTGGTGCTTAATTATAGCGCCCATGAAGACTCCAAAACGTGATTGCTTTTGGAGTTATGAAAAATAAATAAATAATTGATTAATAATAATAATAAAATATTGTTATTATTAATTTTGTTGATAAAACACTTTTTTGTCCGTAACTTCTTCGTATGACCTCGGTTTCACGAACCGTCAGTGGCAGTGCGACCCTGACTACGAGACGAAAATTATGAGTCCAATATTGGATGTATTTTTTGGGTTTTCGGATTGGGTACCCGAAACGCTCATGAATTAATAGATTTAATATTTTTATTATTACGGGATCTTGTATCCAACGTATCTCCCTCATACGGTATCGGATTGACGATCCGTCAGCGACAGCGTAACCCTGAAATTATGATGGTCAATTTAAGACCATTAATGAGCTACTTTTTATGACTCATGCCTCGGGTCAACGAAACACCACATATTAATAGAATTATCATTATTATTAAAACGCGTGGAAACCGCGTGACGTGTCGTGTGTTGACCAGACAAAACACGTAACGGGTGTACAGTCACACTGTGTATTCATCAATACATGATGCATACTATTTTACCTATTCGTTGGCTATATAAGAAAGGGTCGTGGATTATTTCCAGACGAATCGCTTCTTCTTCGCACAACGACGCTCTTTGATGATCAAGAAGTCTTCCTCCTCTAACTTCTTTGTCCGAGCTCCGAATTACGATCCGTCAGCGGCCACAGGATCGTAGCGATGAGACGAAGCTTCTAAGACCGGACTTGTCACCTTTCCTTCCGGCCTTCCTTCTCCAGCTTCCATCTTAGGAGGCGTTTGTCGGGATTGGCGAAGGCGGAGGACACCGAAGGACGTCGTCGGAAGCGACATGATCGGGACCTTTTGAGGTAGGGGTTTACCTTCGTCCCTCTTTTTGGTGAAACATGCGGGGTGGGATATTTTTCTTTTGTTCCATGGGATGCAGTTGAACTTTAAATAAAGATAATAACCGGATGAAGAAGGGTTTGGGGTTTTGTGCTGTTTCTATTGCCTTCCAGTTTCTTTATCTTCCGATTGTGTTTTTGGATTGAAAGGCCTTTGCTTATTGAAAATCAAGGCCGTTGGTGGCCTTTGCGTGCACAATTAATATCTAAATTGTTTGTGGTTGGTTTTGTTAAAACACGGAAAATGGATAAGCACGTAAAGACTCTCTGATTAAATGAGAATGAAAACCTTGTGTGATCACCCCGATTGAACAAAGTTGGAATAATGAACATGTTGGTGGTTTGGTTGTTTTGTGGAAAATGCCTTTATTTATGAACAGTGTTTTGATTATGAAAAGTTTTTTGAAGTAAAAGGTGTTTTCAAATGCAGAAATGTTTTGTGTGTGGAAAGGGTTTTATGTGTGGAACCTTGAAATAAATGAATGATGGAATGTTGTATGGTTGTGATAATCTCTTGTAAATGAAATGGCATGTGGTTGCTTGCGTTTTACCTAACCTTGGTTGTGGATGGCAGGGATATGTTTGTGAAAGGTTTTGTCTGGATGTTAGTTTCCCAGTAGTAATAATTTGTTAAACCATTGCATTAAACATGAAAACCTAAATGGGGTTGGGGGATGATTGTTTGGTTGTTGATGCATGCTTCGTGGTAGCAGTGTCGAGGCACATGCTCAGTTTCTCTTTTAAAGAAGCCATAGGTTGGGCTGTGTGTTTGGTATATGTATATATATAATTGTATCTTTGGGTTTTGTCGCACTACACCCATGTCGAGCACCTAGTGCCGAACACTCCCATTTTATGGGAGAGGGTGTTCCCCCTTAGTTACTAGCTCCTTCCTGCTCCTTCTTCCATATGCTATGATGGCTTGAGGTGACCTTACACCAAAGACTCTTTGGGTAGGTCTCGGAGGCTGTGATGGCTTGAGGTGACCTTTATCCCAAGACTCTTCGGGCAGGCTTACCGTTCCCAAGAACCTTCGGGATGAGGCCCAGGTGTCTGCGGGCGGGTTAGTGGTTGTGGCCCAGGTGTGTGCGGGCGAGATGCGTGGTTGTGAGGCCCAGGTGTGTGCGGGCGAGATGCCTGGTTGTGAGGCCCAGGTGTGTGCAGGCGGGATGCGTGGTTTGGCCCAGGTGTGTGCGCGCGGGAAGAGTGTGGTAGCGTCAGGACGTTTGCCGTTAGGAAGAGCAGCATCTAATTAAGTGGGAAATGGTGCGGGGTACCCAATACTTTTGTTCTATATATATACTAAACTTGTTTGTGTTACTTGGTGAGTGTGACCAGTGAGGCTGGGTGGATAGTTTTTCCTTGTTAGTTTCTGGTTCTTCTGTTTTCTCACGGGACCTTAGAGTGTCTCCCCACTTGTGCACGAGAGCTTTAGGTTTCCCTACTGAGTATACTTGTATGCTCACCCTACGTTTACTTTCAGGTTTCCAGGAGGACTACCAGGGCCGTGCGGGACCCTACTAGTCGGGCAGTTGGAGTTGTTGTAGTTGTTGTTCTCTTGTTTTCTTTTGCATTGTACTTTTGAGCTTCCTTGTACTTGTACCTTGTTATAAAAATTGTTTAAACATGCATGTGGGCTTGGTTTGGGTTTATTTATATATACTTGTTCTTTTCCCTTTTTGGTGGTTGACTTGTCCTATTTCCCGATCCAAAATAATAAAAAGGGTAATGCCTCCCATATTTGTGAAAACTCATACCATTGGTGCTAGTCGCCAACCCGGGGCCTACTGGAGGCGGGAATCGGGGGTCATTATCTCCCTTTCACCATTTCCAGCTCAGGAGGGGCATCTTTGGTGGGAGGGGGTCGTGACAAATCTATAGTTAGACAACCCCTAAGAGATTTACAAAAACATATCATTATAAATATCTATAGGAATCTCACAAATATTTCCTAGTAATTGTTTCCAATGTTGAATAAATTTTTTTAATGATACCAATTATAATGAACAAAGATTATAATACATAGAAATTATATCATTCTTACAGAATACATCAGTGATGAAAAACAAACACCCAATGACCATGTTAGTATAGTACCCTTAGAAACATAAAATCATAAACAATTGGTTCATAATACAATGATATATCCTCCAACACATTTCTTCTTATCTAGAAACCTTTTCGAAATATAAAACGTAATAGACATCACAATATATGAGAGAATGATTCATAATAAATGGTATGCTCATATCTATAGAAAGGATAAACCTGATAAATATGTATGAAAAAGATGAGAATATGGGTATGAAAACAAGAGCATGGCATTGAAAAATACTACACTACATATCAATGATCATAATTTTGAATCATGGGATAACATATTGGTTGTTCAAAAGATATTTTTCATGGGATAATAAAATGAAAAGTTGCATGATAGTATAACAATGGAATAAAATATGGAATTTTTTGCATAAACATAAGCTCAATGTATATTATGTTTATGATAACTACCATTAAACTCAAGGTTTTTTAGGATTGATATATCCATAATTGTTCCTAATTTTCCCATTGGATGACCTCTCACCTGCCTAATATTTTTGGTCATAGGATGACCTTCCATGTACCATCTTGTTTCGGGAATATGATGAACTCCTGTGTACCCTCTTGTTAGGGGTTTAGAATGACCTCCCATATACCATTTGAGATCTAAAATTTGTTTCATTTCCTAACACATTGTTGGGGGATATATGTCTCTATAGTAACATAATTAAATAATACATATATGTTATTAAATATTATAATTCAATTATGATGTCCCAAATCATGAATAGAAATGATTTTCCTTAACATTTTATGATAGTATATATTATTGAATATTATTGGGATTCATATAAATCATTCCATATAAAATAAAACATTAATTAAATTTTTTTAATGGTATACATGGATAATATAACTAGTAATTCATATGTGTCACCATTATATTTCAGCTTATATGTAATATAATTTTCAATATCCTTTTTAGATATTTCATGTGGAGTTTTTTTTCATCCTTGATTTGTATTTAAAATTATAAAACATTTATAAAACATTTTTCATTGAACATAACAATTATTACATATAATGGAATTATTTAAACCATATTCAGCATCTCTAATATATTTTTACTTGAATATGGATAAGAGATCATTTAAAATCGATTTAATACCTGTTTATAAAAAAATTATTTTAAGGAACACATATTTCCAAAATAAGAGAGAATTACATACCGTGAAACATAAAATATCATGAAAATAATTATATTCATGATAAGTCATGTCATGGGGTAGTATATATACCCCATAAAATAATATTTGTTCATAACATAACATGAGTCATAATGATGAAAAATTGATATAATATTCCCTTACTAATTTAGTAACATTTGAAATGTAAAACCAACGAACGAGAGATCCTAAAATGGATATGTAAATACCCCTAAATTTAAGGATATTTATCTTAGATTAAATTAACAGAATGAATAATACCAACAAAAAAAGTAGTTGTGAAAATGGTATAAGACTCAAATAGATAAATGTGATATTATAAATTCTTTTACCTTAATACTTAACTTCCTTCATGCACGTTCAAGACACATCTTATTTAAGTATATCCATTTGGTTTTAACCGAATAACATACTTGGTATAGTTTTTACACAACGAAATGAATATAGGGAAAGATAGGTAATTTTTAAGGTGATTCTTGTAGGTTTTTCATGAACCTAATATTTTTTAATGTGTTGATAATAGAGAATAAGGTGAGGCCTTTTATAAGAGAGGGTAGGGGAAAATTGGAATTTATTAAAATATTAATATATAAAAATTTAATATTTTTCCAAATACCTCCAAAAGTATGTCAATTAAAAAATAAGATATTATTAAGTTGTACTATCTTCAAAAAATAGATTTTATTGATGTTTTGATGTAATTTTAGGCCTTATAATTTTTATTGACCCATTGTTAATCCATTTAAATTTTAACTATGGAAAAAAATAATTCATTGTTATGAAGTTTATATTTTTAAATTTATAGTGTAAATTTAACCATAAAATCTTAATTTATGATATTTTTTACCATATATCATCACCATTATCATTATTTAAACTATTTACGGTATAAAAACATTTTAATAAAATATTATTTTCATAAAATATAATTACTATCATTTTTTGTTCTGTTCATTACATTGACTATATGAAAATAAATACAACAAGATAACATGGAACCAATTCATTTAATACACCCACAAAATGACTTTTTAACCAATAAAGTTCATGTATCACTATAATAATTTACAATTATATAACTTTTAAAAGTTTTAATATCACATACTTGAGTTTCTCATTTATTGAATAATTATTGTATTATTATTGTGTAATTATTTATAATACTTATTTCGTCAAAAATAATTTAAAAATAAATGATATATATAATCCTTTCATCATTATTGATAATATATTCAGTGAAAAATATCTTCTATTTAACACAATATTAAATATATAATCCCTATTAAAAGTAAGATTGTGATATTTATTTTCACACTATTTGATTTTTTCAATATCTATGTCATTTTCAAGGACATGTGTCCGTTAAATAGTCACATTTCGAACCTTAGGTGTTAATGGTTCTATTAAATTCATCGAGTAACATTTTTTCATGTGTGAGTGTAGTTTTAAAATATTTATAATAATTTTTTACCCCAAACCACCCAATTTACCCTTAAGGATGTAAATAAAAAGCACTGAAGTTAAAAATAATATTTTCATAAAATAATATAAAAATATTTAATAAATTTTAAATATTTTATTTGCAATATGTAATCAATTTTTTGAAAAATATTATCCTTTTTTCAGAAAATGAGTTTTTAAATTGAAAAAATCCAAATGACTGAAATGTTTTTATATCCTATTTTAATGTGAAATTGGTTCCAATGACCTAAATTTGATTAATTATTTTTAAATTGAACTAATTATACTTTATAATCAAACAAAAAAATAATTTAACTATATAAATAAGCTAGGTACAATTTTTTATAAATTAAATCCATTGTTTTTCACTACTAATCAATATTAGATACATCTCCAAAAAATAACAAAACATCATCCAATGGAAATTTTGATATTATTATTTAAAAAATAATTTTTATTCTTCCATATCAAAATTATGAATGTATAAAAAATTATATTCATAATGGGATCACTGTTAAAAGGTGGTAAATATATCATTATGAAAATTATTCATCTTTTTATTCAGAAAATTTCATTTATTATTATCTTACACAAATAAGAAAAATTCAATTAGTGTCAATTACTTTTTTATATTCAATATATAAATTTTATTAAAATAAATTCCTTAACAGTGGTTATTTTATTAATTAAGAAAGAATATTATTTTTACATAGAAAACAATTTTTTCTAGAAAATGTTATTCATTTTTTCTAAATATTGATTTATTTTATTTTTATCTCATTGTTAACCAAATTATTTATTTTATATATATGTTTAAATAATATTTTTATAATTAAGTTAATATTATTTTCAATTTTCATTTCAACAGATAGATAGTGACTTTAATAATATTTTAATGAAAATATTAATAATATATTATGTTTTGGTTTAACTTTCTCTTGTGTATGATTCAATTTATCCAAATAACTCGACATTGGGTATAACACAATCAAAACATATAATTTCATGATTTGATATCTAACTAGTATAGAGGGTAGTGGAATCTTGACATTTTGTTGCATACTAATCATGAATAATTTGGTTCTTTCATATAACACATGTTATATTCAGTTTTCCATGAAATGACATATATAAAAAATATTAAATTAATTTGAAAACCAGATTTCAAAATATATCAATGAGTAAAATCCATTATTTTGATTGAATATGATTATGATGGAATTTTTTTGCATATTTTTTCCATGGATTATTCTATAATGACATTTTTATGAAACCCATTTCTTTTTCGGGTCGATTATATGATTAATGTTTTATAATCCAATGGTAATCATTTGTTTTATTTTCATTATATGTTATATGGGACCTATATCTACTTCTAATGAATTGGTTAAAGTTTTATATCTCACGATTTTGTTATGGGAATAAATTCAATGTGTTAGATTCATTATGGGAGTAAATTCGTTGTACATGATCAGTTATCTAAAATAAGTAGGTGTAGTTGATCTAGTATGGAAAATATGAGTCAGTCTGTGATATGATGGTATTATTAGTTGACACTTACATTTGAAGCGATTATAATTATTATGATTTTTTCCACACAGATTTATGACATTATATTAGGTTCTTGAGTTATTTTTTTATTACCCCATTACTCTTGTCACATGTACATTTCTAAACTTGTTATGGTTTTCCTTTTTAAGTTTATGGGTATAGCTGAGAAGGAATTAGAATGATACCTATAATGATGAAGTCAATTTTTTTTATTCTTATAATAATACCCTAATCATTCTGTATTCTATGGTGGATTTACACTCTGTGTTATATTGTTACCCAACATATAAATTCTAATTATAAAACAATAATATTTTTAAAAGGTGACTAGATTTTAAAAAATTCATGGAAATTCCAATTACAGGCCATGTAACTAGGTTACACATCCTGTAATTTCCCATATTTGGTTTTTAAACAATTCACATTGCAAAGATATCTATTTTCACTATTCTAAATTTCTATTCTCTTGAACCAAGAGCCTTCCCCATGATTTTTTTATCTCTCAAACTCTTCCAAGTTGTTTTGATCAGTGACTGTTCATTTTTGTGGTTGTTGTGTAACATTCAGTGTTTGTGTTCTCCTTGTCTCATAGCCTCTTTATCATTAACTCAATAATGATAGATAGATAATATAACGGGTTACTATTCTAAATCTTATGATGTTTAATACAGTTATTAAATGGAGTTCCAATATCGTCTATTCCTTCATTCTAGTTTCCCCTTTTCATATGTGCAAGTTTTGTTTCCATAAAAAGTTAGTGGTTCTGTTATAATATAAAAATTATATTTAAACATAATATATTTATCACATTTCAATTTTTTGGTTAAAATAAATTTTCATGAAATAGATATTATTTGGTTTGTTAAGAACCCAATTTTGGTGAATTGGGGGATTTTGTTTTTGAATTTTGGATTTGGAACAAAATTGAGGGAAACACCCAATTCCACTAAAATTGGGGTGTGTTAGAGAAATTGTTTAATATTGGTAAAATTTTAATTATTGAATTTTATATTTTGAAATTAGTTTGATGGAAAATTTAGGAATCTAATTTGAGGAAATTTATTTCAAATTCAATTAGATACATAAATGACCTAAAATGGTTTTGATAGAAACCATTGGGTTTTGTTTTGGAAAAAGGCATGTTTTCCATAAATATCCATTGTGGGGTTTTAATGGAAAATTGGAATATTTGAGATGGAGAATGGCATGAATTTAATTTCAAGGGTTTTTAATGTAAACTGACCATCCTTTAGTTTTTATTATAGCACATTAATTATAGAGACCAGAAGCTTGAAGTACATATATATTGCATTACTTTTGCGGAATACACAATACATAACAAAAACAGAAACACAAAGACCGTAATAGTTTAGTGTCTTTGGAAACATGGAACGTAATCCTATAATCATGGTGAAAGATCTTCAACATCTCCCATAAAGATCATCCACTTTTTATTTCCTTACCTAAAAATTTTCTTTTAAACCTGGGGGAAAATAAAACATAAAAATGGTGAGCTCAAATGCTTAGTAAGGGTAAACATGGATAAAATAAAACATACCATATACATTTGAACTTAAAAAACATGAACATAATGTTTAAACGTCAAAATTTGAGAAATTACTTAAAACATGGAAGTACATAAGGCATAGATCATAATGGAACATAAATCATGATAACATAGCATGGGAATAAAACATGTAATTGTGGCACCCATTACGCACATGTAATGATTTCCATAGTAGCCATGGCATTGCTTCCAAGACCATCTTAGTGGGAAAAGTCCCTTTCTGAATCGAGTTCACTCCTCGTTTCAGTCCTGTAATAATGAACCAGATTAACTTACCATTCCAGCCATGTCTATCTCATGAGATATAAATCATTACCCAATTCATTAGATGGATATATAGGTCGCAACCATCTCATAGTGAAATCATTCTTACTTGTGCCACAAAATAATCATACATCATTCATAATAACCCAACGAATAAAATAAGATTTCTAAATATCATCCCATCATCACATAATACATATAAAAGAAATAGATATCATTTCATGATAAGAATAGCGAATCCATGTAAATCATAGAGACATTATACTTGAAACATACACATACGAAATAATGTCATCTTAGATGAAAAATGGTTTTGATAAAACACTTGAAATGAATTCATTAGGAAAATATCCATTCTTCTTCAAAATCATTTTAATTTCACAAAATGTGATGCAATTTTAAAAGAAAATGATTTTGTTGAAAATAGTCATGAAATATTTTGGGGGAAGTTTCATTAAAATAAGGCTTTATAAAACCGTAAAAATCTGTTCACTCCATATAAGTTAAAAATAACAATCTCCTAGTACTTTTGTCGGAAAAGTCAAAAAGTACCTCGTATGGTAAACAAAAGAAAGATTCCTTCCATACGATGTGGTAAATGTAAGAAAAGGGTAAAAATTCATTATACATACATGTAAGTAAAGTAAACATTTTATGAAAACATTTTGAGAGCATAGGACATGGATAAAAAACATAACCCCTAGTAAATACTTACGAGTAAACAATCTCGGATAAGAATGAGATTAGAATAATTATCCCCTACCCTTAGTTTGATATGCTTTGTATGGACCCGAAACTCCTGGATAATGATTTAAATAATTTCATTGACTTATTATAAAATCATATTCATTGTTACTATATCATATATGGTTCACTTATGACATTATATTACCCATTTTTTTGTAAATTAATGTTAAAGTAGCATTTTGGGTAAAATCGTTTCATTTGTCGTTCGAGTTTTAACTTTTAATTATTCATATGATTACTTAGATCATGGTTACTTACATCCAATATTTATAACATGATTTATATATAATCTATATTCCTAATATACATATATATAATAGATCAATAAATGGAAATAAATACACCGTTCATGGAGACGGTAGGTCGTACGTACACATGAACACTGTTTTCGTTTCCTTATTGAATTGAATGGAATTACGGAGATGTCATACATATATATATATATATATATATCTAGTAGCTTTATAATTTCATATATTTCATTATTATTTCTTATATATACTTTATAATCATTCTTAAATGGTTAACATGGAGAATGAATCTCATCACGTCGTGTAGACGGTAGTCCGTACGTACGCACAAGTGATGATATCATTCCCATAATTATTGAATTGAATTTTATAGGATGATAAAATATATCATAATCAGTATTTTTTTATAATAACTATGTATATTTATTCCTTACACCATTATACCCATCCAAGTAAGGTGGTGTTGGAAAAACAGATTACACCACGACGTGGAGACGGTATTCCGTACGTACGCACGCGCGGTGATTTCGTTTTCCGTAGGATGGATAGATGGTGAAATAGGTTTGTTTCATACTTATAATAACATGTTAGTATATGAGTGATACTGATGTTATTACTTCATAATGAAACAACTAAATAAGAAGAAGTAGAAGAAGAAATAAAGTTGAAAGAATCGATAATAGACATTACCTCCTCTTTGAAGAACCTCTTTGAGACCTCCGCTTAGGTAACTAAAATTGGGCTTTGAAGAAGACCAGGACATCTAGGATGTTTCTAGGGAAGTGGAGAAGAGAATTTGGTAGGGTTTGGCCGAGATTAAAGGCTCAAAATGGTGTGATAAAGAGAGGGAGGAGGTGCCCTTTTATAAGGGAGGAGAGGGGCACCTTTGGAAGAACAAAAAATATTATTTTATTATAAAGTCATATTCAATTTTTTAATAGCTCCAAATTTAGTTATTTAGAAGATAAGGTGGGGATGGGTATAAATCCTCTAATACAATATAAATTATAGAAGTTTTATTTCCTATTTTATCCTTATCATTTAGATTTATCTTTAAGTTAGATAATTTTACTTTTACCGTGTCTTTTTGTGTTTCTTACACTATAATGTTAATAAACTTACTATAACAAGACAAAATAACCCCAAGATGTTTATTATTAATATATATAACCTTATCAAAGTCACTTGGACTAACCATATATTTTTAGGAATATAATAACAATTAATAATATAATATTTTTTAAAAAAACTATTTTATGTCAATTTTGACACGATTTGGTAATTTATTTTGGTGAAAACCATAAAATAATTATTAGTTCGAAAAAAATTTATTAAATCAATAATAACATGTCATATTAACATAGAAAATTATTTTAATTCATAAAATGTGTAAAATTACATTTATTTGGGTATTTATAACATCTATTATGTCATTATATCATTAATAAGATAATTACTGCATCATCATTGTGTCAAAAATAAATCAAATTATATAAAGTATATAAATTACAGATAAAATATCATTATGTAGGAAATATTTTTATCTTTCTAATGAATATTTATAGTCTAATTTATCTTATTTATAACCCTATATTAAAAATTATTTACTTATTAAACATTGATTTTAAATATTTTAATCCTTCTTTAACTAAATTAATAATAAATGTCCTAATCTAATCCATGTGGACCTAAATGGTCATATATTATTACTAAGGTTGTTTTTGGTCTAATTAAACTTATACAATAGAATTAGGACATGTTTTAAGGGTATATAATAATATCATTTTTACCCTTAATTACCCTATTTACTTTTAACCGTGGTAAATAAAAGTAAAAAGTTACTATTCAACATAAATTATTTTCATCTCATTGAACCACATTTTACATACTGACATAAACAGTGTCTCTCATATTTTTGAAAGTCCATTCACAAAAGAAGTAAAATTAAGTTTTATGTAAATTTGCAAATTTTCCTAGGAGGTGGGTAAAAGACGGTCAAAAGTTCAATAAGATTTTTATATATATATAATTATTATAAAATAACTCCAATGAATTACATTGAACTTATATAGGTATTATGTGTCAATTTTGACCTAAAATAAATTTAAATAAAATAAATAATTATTTAAATAAAAAGTTGGTTTTTAAATAGTAACCTAGTGTTTTCACTATTCATCAAAAATTGAATGTTTTCAGAAAAATACCAAAATTTCACCCTAGGCTAATTTCGATATTATGAATCCAAAAATGAGGTCCATTTTGAATGATGAAATTTATAAAATTTCAAAAAGTGGTTATTACTATTCATAACGGCTAGTTTTAATAATGTTTTAACCATATATCATTGTTTAGTGAAACCTGGTATTGTGTACAACATACGCTATCGAGGAAAGTCGCGATTGCGTGTAATGCAAGCCAAATCAGGGTTGCGTGTTTTGAAAGACTCCTCTGTTGTTTCGTATAACAGAATACAACCATATTTCATTTATACATGGAATATATATATATATACATTAAATGTTTCGTAGAATAACTACTATCAAAATTGTGTGTCACATGATCCAAGAATAGTGTTGTGTATACTGCAAGCTCATACGGTGTTGCGTGTAGCACAAGGTAATCTTGTTGTAGCATACAAAACAAGAAATAAATGATATTAAAAGAATATTTTTCATAAAATATCGGGGTGTTACATTCTACCCCCTTAAAATGAATTTCTCCCTCGAAATTCGTCGGGGTTATAAATGGTTTACTAATCGAAAGATTGTTTAATAGAAACCCACATCGTAAAAATAAATACCTAAACATGGCTTTAAAAACTAATGTATGAAACTTAAAGGTTTCCCAAATTAACTCATCAATGGGACTCCACATAGAAGAATATAGGTGAAAATATGGATATGGAAGAAAAATCTAACCTTCATGTTCTGATGGAGAGTGGTAGAGAACATGGCTGTGAAAAGACATAAATCACAAAGCCATAGATTTGTGTTGATCTAAGGTATCATCTGATTCATCGGATATAAATGCACTAGGAAAACATTTTTGGGTTTCAAGATCATTTCCCTAAAGTTGATGAATTTGGAATTTGAAGAAATACTTTCGTGATTTTGGTACAGTCTCACCGTAGGTCTTCTTTGGAAAATTTCCACTTCATCTATTAAAGAAATGAAGTAGAATTTTTCATTCTTGAATTGTTAGCAGATCATGTGATAGAATGATGGGTCATTCCATTTGTCTCAAACAAAATTTTAAAAGTTATCAAAATTACACAAGTCCATCTATAGTGTGATTAATCATATATGGTTTATAAAATGGACTTATACTTCATATATCATACTGCTTAATATAATAAACCTAGTTTCTACTAAATAGGGAATTCCTGTAGGCCATTGGTAGGCGATAAAGGCCAGTCACACTTCAGTTGTGGGTTCGATTCCCACAGCCTTGTCCGACGCGATGGGTTGTCGCCAATCCTGCAGGTTGCCCATTTTCTAAAAATACATTACTATAACATCCCATAAATAATTATCAAAAATAAATTCTATCCTTAAGCAATACTAACTTATGTCCAACATAATCCATTCCAATCTTTAGGCTTATCTAAAATACTTTGGTCCAAGCTCATAGTATAAGGAAAATGATTACATGAAATGTCACATAACAATCACGTGAATGCCATAATTTATCCCCCATATATCATAAGATATATCATGTTGGTCAAATTAGAAACATTTGAATACCTTAATCATGTATTCTCTTTAAAAATGAATACCCATTGAACTTTAGTGAAAACATAAATGCAGTTAAATGTTAACACTTTCCACATACAAAAATCCTCAAAATTCATTATACTCAAACCATGATATCACTTAGTCCTTATTTCAATCATGGGCTCATGAATACAATCAGACATCTCATTATCTTCATTTCCCTTCATTATATGCATATCATCTACTTACCAAAATTTCTCAATAACTTTCCATGGTTACTGGTACCATAAAATTATTGAAAACCACATTTGACCAATACATAAATATTCCAATATTCCACGATACTATATACAACATTATTTTTGAATGCCATTACATAAACACTTAATAATTCCACCTCATCGTTGTCATATTCAACATTGCCAATAGTGATCACATGTGACTTCCCTTTGTCCATTGCCTTAAGTGGTTGCTCATGTCGGTCATCATTAACCCATGGATTAGGGCATTGATTAGTATAATGCCACATTTCATTGCACTTGAAGCATTGAAGTGTTGTTGATGCGTTATCTACAGTATTTTCATTATTCACACCATTAACAACCCTTTTTCCATTACATCGACACTTAGCTGCTCAATGACCTTATTTTCCACACGTAAAACATTTTCTAGTCCCTTTAAGACAATATCCACCATGCTTCTTTCCACACTTTGAGCATAAGGAAACATTCATCTTCTTTTCACCATTATTCTGAGATTTCTCCTTGAACTCCATCTTTCGTTTCTTTTCAAAACCATGAGATGGATAAATACCACCAACTTCCATTTCTACCTTGATAGTACAACACACAATTTTTTCAAAGATACTGAAGTCTCTTATAGCTGATGCCCTTCGAAGATTTGGTTTTAAGCCACTGAAGAATCGATCAATTTTACTTTCAGGTTGGATGATAAAGCCAGATGCATACATTCCAAGCCTTGTAAAATTCTCTTCGTATATACCAACAGATTCATCATCCTTTTTCTTTAGTTCAAGAATCTTCTTCTCCATCATTGTTCGAAGAATACGAGGGAAGAACTTATTGAAAAATAAGTTCTTGAACTCTTCCCATTCCATGGACTCAATTTATTCTCTTGGCCTCATATTCTTGATAAGATTCCACCATTGATCAGCTTCACCTTCCAAACTATATATTTCTAAGATGACTTTATCATGTTCAGAACACTGAAGAACTGAAAATATCTTTTCAGTGGTACTGATCCATTGTTCAGCAACAAGTGGATCAGAAGACCCACTGAAAGAAGGTGGACGTTGTCTCATGAAGGACTCAATGGAATATTGTTCCCTTCTCTGCTCATTTGGATATCCAGACTGATTCATAGCTTGTGTAAGTATAGAAATAATATTTTTCACTCCATCTCCCATAAGATTTGTTTGTTTAGAAGGACCATCACTACATTGTCCATTACATTGATCAACACGGTTCCTTCAGGTTCTATCCATCGTCTAAAACCCAAAATGAATAGTGTGAGAGGAAAAAATCTAGCTAGGGAAAACAACATAATAAAGGGGGAGTACCTTCAATATCTAATATCTTAGGTTTAATTCTAAGATAGTTAACTTAATTCTAGGACTATAACATATACTTATACATAACCTTAGAGACATTCCTAGACATACATTAGAAATATCTCTAGAGATCTCACTAAAGTTATCGCATCCTTGTTTCCAAAGGGTGACTAAACCTTTCCACTAATACCAACTATAGAGAACCGAAGCTTGAAGTACATAGATATTACATTACTTTTGCGGAATACACAATACATAACAAAAAAGAGACACACAAGGTCCGTAATAGTTTAGTGTCTTTGGAAACATGGAACGTAATCCTCCAATCGTGGTGAAATATCTTGAAAATCTCCCATAAAGATCTTCCACTTTTTGTTTAATTACCTAAAATTTTTATTTCAATCCTAGGGGAAAATAAAACATAAAAAGGGTGAGCTCAAATGCTCAGTAAGGGTAAACATGGATAAAATAAAACATACAATATACATTTTAACTTAAAAAACATGAACATAATATTTAAACATCAAAATCTTGAGAAATGACTTAAAACATGGAAGTACATAAGGCATAGATCACAGTGGAACATAAATCATGATAACATAGCATGGGACCAAAAAATGTAATTGTGGAATCCATTAAGCACATATAATGATTTTTATACTAGCCAAGGCATTGTTTCCAATACCATCTTAGTGGACAAAGTCCCTTTCTGAATCGAGTTCACTCCTCGTTTCAGTTCTGTAATACTGAACCAGATTAACTTACCATTCCAGCCATGTTTTTCTCATGAAGTATAAATCTTCGATCAATGCATTTGAGGGAGATATTGGTCCAACCCATCTCATAGTGAAATCATTCTTACTTGTGCCACAAAATAAACATACGTCATTCATAATAACCCAACGAATAAAATGGGTTTCATAAACATCATCCCATCATCACATAATCCATATAAAAGAAATAGATATCATTTCATGATAAGAAAATTGAAACCATGTAAATCATAGAGACATTATACTTGAAACATACATATAAGAAATAATTTCATCTTAGATGAAAAATGGTTTTGATAAAACACTTGAAATGAATTCTTGAGGAAAATGTCCTTTCTTCTTCAAAATCATTTTCTTTTCACAAAATGTGATGCAATTTTAAAAGAAAATGATTTTTTTGAAAATATTCATGAAATATTTTGGATGAAGCTTCATGAATATATGGCTTTATAAAACCATAAAAATTCCTTTCAAGCAATATAAGCTAAAAATAACAATCTCCTCATAATTTTGTCGGAAAAGTCAAAAAGTACCTCGTATGGTAAAAAAAAGAATGATTCCTTCCATACGATGTGGTAAAAGTAAGAAAAGGGTAAAAATGTCTTAGACATAAATGTAAGGAAAGTAAAAATTTTATGAAAACATTTTGAGAGTATATGGACATGAATAATAAACATAACCCCTAGTAAATACTGACCAGTAAACAATCTCGGATAGGAATGAGAATGGAATAATTATCCCTTACCATAGGTCCGATATGCTTTGTATGGACCCGAACCTCATGTATAAGGATTTAAATAATGTCATTGTCTTTTTATAGATTCATATTCATTGTTGAGATATCATATATGGTTCACTTATGACTTTATACTACCTATTCTTTTGTAAATTAATGTTAAAGTAGCGTTTTGGGTAAAATCGTTTCATTTGTCGTTCGTGTTGTAACTTGTAATTATTCATATGGTTACATATATCATGGTTACTTAAATCCAGAATGTAAAACATGATTCATATATAATCTATATTCATAATATACATATATATAATAGATCGGTAAATGGAAAGAAATACACCGTTCATGGAGACGGTAGGCCGTACGTACGCATTAACGCTGTTTTCGTTTCCCTATTGAATTGAATTGAATTAAGTAGATGTCATAAATATATATATATATATATATATCCAGTAGCTTTGTAATGTCATATATTTCATTATTATTGCTTATATATACTTTATAATCATTCTTAAATGGTTAACATGGAGAATGAATATCATCGCGTCGTGGAGACGGCAGTCCGTACGTACGCACGAGCGATGATATCGTTCCCATAATTATTGAATTGAATTGGATAGGATGATACAATATATCATAATAAGTATGATGTTATAATAACTATGTATAGTTATTCTTTACAACATTATACCCATCCAAGTAAGGTGGTGTTGGAAAAACAAATTAAACCACGGTGTGGAGACGGTATTCCGTATGTACGCACGCGCGGTGATTTCGTTTTCCGTAGGATGGATAGATGGTGAAATAGGGTTGTTTCATAATTATAATTACATATCAGTATATGAGTGATACTGTTGTTATTACTTCATAATGAAACAACTAACGAAGAAGTAGTAGAAGAAAAATAAAGCTGAATGAATCGGTAATGGACATTACATCTTCTTGGAAGCACCTCTTGGAGACCTCCTCTTAAGGCACTAAAATTGGTCTTTGAAGAAGACCAGGACCTCTAGGATTTTTCTTGGGAAGTGTAGAATATAATTTGGCAGGGGTTTTACGAGCTTCAAGGCTCAAAATGGTGTGAGGAAAAGAGGGAGGAGGTTCCCTTTTATAAGGGAGGAGAGGGGCACCTTTGGAATAACAAAAAATATTATTTTATTATAAAGTCATATTCGGTTTTTAATAGCTAAAAATTGATTTATTTAGAAGCTAAGGTGGGGATGGGTCGAAATACTCTCATCCAATAGAATTTAGACATGTTTAGGATCCTATTTTAACCTTATCATTTAGATTTAACATTAAGTTGGATAATTTTACTTTTAACGTGTCTTTTTGTGTTTCCTACACTATAAGGTTAATATACTTACTATAACAAGCCAAAAGAACCCCAATTTGTTTATTATTAATATATATAACATTATTCAAGTCATTTTTCCGAACCTTATATTTTTAGGAATATAATAACAATTAATAATATAATATTTGTTTTAAAAACTATTTTATGTCAATTTTGACACTATTTGATAATTGATTTTTGTGAAAATCAAAACAGAATGATTAGTTCTAAAAAAATTAATTAAATCAATAATAACATGTCATATTCACATTTAAAATAATAGTAATTCATAAAAATTCTCAAGTTACATTTATTTCCGTATTTATAACATCAATTATGTCAATATTTCATTAATAAGATAATTACTGCATCATCATTGTGTCATAAAAAAATTAAATTATTGAAAGTATAAAAATTACAAATAAAATATCATTATGTAGGAAATATTTTTATCCTTCTAATTAATATTTATAGTTGAATTTATCTTATGTATAACCCTATATTAAAAATGATTTACTTATTAAACTTTGATTTTAACTATTTTAACCCTTCTTTAAATAAATTAATAATAAATGTCCTAATCTAATCCACATGGGCCTAAATGGTCATATTTTACTTCTACGGTTGTTTTTGGTCAAATTAAACTTATCTAATAGAATTAGGATATGTGTTAGGGTAATAATAATATCATTTTTACCCTTAATTACCCTATTTACTTTTAACCGTGACAAATAAAAGTAAAAGTTGCTATTCACCAAAAATTATTTCATCTCATTGAACCACATTTTACTTACTGACATCAACCGTGTCTCTTGGATTTTTTTTAATTACATTCACAAAAGTGGTAAAATTATGTTTTATGTAAATTTACAAATTCTCCTAGGAGGTGGGTAAAAGACGGTCAAAAGATCAATAAAATTTTTATATATCTAAAATTATTATAAAATGACTCCAATGAATTACATTGAACATATCTAGGTATTATGTGTCAATTTTGACCTAATATAAATTTAAATAAAATAAATAATTATTTAAATAAAAAGTCGGTATTTAAATAGTAACCCATTGGTTTCACAATTCATCAAAAATTGAAAGTTTTCAGAAAAATACCAAAATTTCACCCTAGGTTAATTTCGATATTCTGAATCCAAAAAAGAAGTCCATTTTGAATGATGAAATTTACAAAATTTAAAAAAGTGGTTATTACTATTCATAATGGCTAGTTTTAATAATATTTTAACCATATATCATTGTTTAGTGAAACCTGGTATTGCATACAACATACACTATCGAGGAAACTCGTGATTGCGTGTAATGAAAGCCAAGTCAGGGTTGCGTGTTGTGCAAGACTCCTCCATTGTTTCATATAACAGAATCCATCCATATTTCATTTATACATTGAATATATATATATATATACTCAATGTTTCGTAGAATAACTACTATCAAAATTGTGTGTAACATGATCCAAGAATAGTGTTCTGTATACTGCAGGCTCATACGGTGTTGCGTGTAGCACAAGGTAATCTTGTTGTATCATACAACAAAAGACATCAATGATGTTAAAAAAAATATTTTTCATTAAATCTCGGGGTGTTACATTCATTCCGTATGTTGTTTGTGAGTAATTTTGATAGAATGTTATGCTTTATAACATTTAAAAACACAAATGAAGCATTACACATCCCATAGGGGGTGGTATTTGGTCCCATATATCATAAGATAAAAGGGTTGTATGTACATATTTTCATGTCACCTTGGGTTTGGAGTCCCTATAGCCTATAACTATCATACCTTCTTTGGAATATGACCATGTTTCTCTCCTATTTCTACTTAAAATGAATATATTCTAGGGCTATAAAATGTTTTACAAGACTTATATGTTTTAAAATATTTTATATAAATATGTTTAATTAATCCATTTATTTAAATTATTTCTATAATTTTAAATGTATTCCATCTTTCGAAATGTAAAGAATGATTTGTTTAAATATTCTTTTGATATTCCAATTTTTTTTTAAAAATTTAAAGTTCACTATTTATTTAATGAAATGTTTTCAACTATTATGTAATCCTTGATGATACCCTACTCGAAATTTACCTAACACCCTATATGATCCTTCATGTTTGTAAATATTATCTCTATTTAGGATTGAGAAAGGGAAAACCACCACTAAGAGGTGGTTATAGCCATTGGTCCATGGACTTGTAGAGTTGCATATGTTATTACATGTGTTGTTCTTTTAGTTTTTTTCTAGTAATTTTTTGTAGTTATTTGGATTTTTTATATGTATTTGACTTCTTTTACACTTCTCCCATTATATTTTTTATGATATTCATACTGTCTTGTTGTATTTCTTCACTAGGTTTTGTGAAAAATTCATTCCCACACACATTTTTTATGATGTTGGTTTCTAGTCGCTAACCCCTGGGGATCAAGAATTCACATTGTCCTATGCCATGATCATCTCAGTTATTTGGTTACCACGGTACTCAGACTAGTTCATGAAAATTTGATGTCAACGTTTTAGGTTTTTCACTCACCATGAAGTCAAAATGCTTTTCTATATTATTGTCGGGACATTGGAGGTAGTATCAACTTAGTGATTAGACAGATCTCACTGTAATTAACAACATGTCTCTTGTAGTGGATTCAGAAATAATACTTGAGGTTTAGTTGTAGTATTTACACTAATTTCAAATTGGATAGATTGAAATGCATATATTTTAGTTTATATATTGGGATTAATTTACATTACTGCTCAATTTTAATGTTAGTATGATGTATTCCTTGTTGTCTACTGATGTTCTATAGAATCATGCCTCTATGATGATGTGAAAATCGAACCCATTGGAAAATTACTTCTAAACCATAGTGAGTGAATAATTTTATGGACCCAAGTCTTGTGGAGGTTATTGTACATACTGTCCAATATTTTGGACACAATATATATTTGGTTCCCAGTGAGTTTCCAGCTATGGAACGTGAAATTGATGATCTTCAGAACCATTCTAAAAAATTCCTTCACTAGAAGCCACAATTGTTCAATGACTCAAATGATCCTCAAGAGGCTGAGTAATGGTATGGCATGATTGTGAATTTCTTTCAATTCATAGATACACATAACAAAATCAATGTGAAGTGTGCCACCTATGTGTGGGATGGACCGAGCAATAGATGGTGGGACATGATGGTGATAGTGGGGAAATAAGAGGGAATAGAGTGGAATGAGCATAAATCACTTTTCAAAAAGTAGTTCTTCCCAGATTCAATGGTGTTAGTAAAATCAATATAATTATTCCGAATTGAGAAGGATTACAAAACCGGGAAAGAGTATGAAAATCATTTTTCTGATGTTGTGTAGTTTTCACCTATGACATAATCAAATTAGAATACTAATACTAGACTTTTCATGTTTGGACAACAATATGATATTAGTTACTAGGTTTTCTTGGTGATGGTTCCTTATTAAAATAATTTTAAATAAATAGCATAATTTTATAATTGGACATGGCTAGCACACAAGGGTTATGTCACGACCCGTCCCCCGGGGCTCGTGCTGTGACTACCCCAAGATCGCCTTCCATTGGCCAGGTGCTAGCACCTAGCACCGGAAAGGCATATCCCTAAAATCAAAAGGCATTGACTTTAATACTATAATCCCACACAAACCAAACACATAGCATGATACAAGCCCAAATTAATGTATATAGTATTCAAGATGTGTACAGTAAGTAAATGGCCAAAATACAAGCCCATCAGTAAAGTGCAAGTAAAACTGAAAATTTCTCCAGTGAACACCCACCAAGGACCCTACATGAAGGATAGGTACAACTATCGAATGGTCATCTCTACAGTATGCATATTCTAAGGTCCACCCCGAGCAACCTCCAGTCCTGATAGACCCTTCATCGATCAATGTTGTCTGTCGTCTGCACAAGACACAACATGGTGTTGGCGTACCCTGTGCGGGGTTGTGTATAACGATACTCAGTAGGGACCTCAAGACCCTCAAAGTTCTCCTAGAATCCAAAAAGGATAAACCACAAAGAAATACCTCTATATCAAAGCACGAAGCAATAGTCATCATCACTATTTAGGTACTTTCTCATAAATATACCTAAGTTATCTAAATATACTCATCTCACAAGTGAGTGAAGAACACCACAAAGGTAACACCATAAAGATATGAGTATCACATAGGTAACACCACGAAGATAAGAGTTCCAAAATGGTAACACCACAATGGTATGTACCACAATGGTAACTCCACACAAAAGAATACCATGAAGGCATCACCACGTAGATGTGTACCATAAAGCTAAAGACATAGCTCACATCATGTATACCTTATGTATGGAAATATAGAGGATTAGTTGCATTACATGATCATCATAAATTGTAAAAAAGATCTGCTATTGACCAAAACAGGATCGAAGATAACCCACATTGAATCTAAGGACGACCAACTCAGGATTTGGATATGACCCACACTGGATCTGAATATGACCCACAAAGGATATGAAGATGCTGACCCACACAAGATTCAAAGATGACCCACACAGGATCTGAATAATTCTCAAGTATATCCAGTAACTAGGATCCCGCCCTAAGCATGCTTTATTTCTAGAGGATCTGATCCTCAAGCCATCCGTTGATAATTCAACTACCACGAAGTCCCACAAATAAGTATCACAACATTCTGCCATGTTATAAGGTACCCAACGCGACAAACGGATCGTAAATCGAACGCCCGATCTGTATGTTATTAGTGATTCCGTTCCGAGGTCCCGGTTGAATTCGGGTTCAATCCATACCGGTCGTATCCCATATTTATCCAAAACTCATGTTGAGTATATCAAACCAAATGTATCAATCCAAGGATTCTAGTACCACTGACGGTAATTCAAACGGATGCTGGTTCTCGAGATATGGCCACAAAGGTGTATCGCAGTTGAGATGGGCCTGAGTCCAATCAAACCTAGTCAGACCGACCCGACCCGACCAAACCAAATCAGTGTCCATCTTGGGCGGAAGAGGTGACGGCGGGCCTAGCCCGCTGGGCCAAAGTCTAGCGCCACCTGCAAAGGGGGCACTACGGCCCATCCCACAACCGTGGTGGCCTCTTGTGCTGGGGTCCACCCTAGCCACCACTTGGGAGGGGAGGCGGTCCCCCAAAGTAACATGAACGGCCCACTGGCCGTTCAGTTTTGGCAAAGCATGTGGTGCCATGTGATGCCACCTACTGGAATGCGGGATATGTAGGAGGGGTCAGGCTCGGCGTGACGCGGCAGGCTGGAATGGCCAGCCCCCATTCCAATGGTGCAGATGCACACCGTAGCTCCAATACAGCGAGATGGATACTGGGCACCATTGAAACTCCAACATGGCCAAGTTGTCACAATTTCTAGCTCTGAATGTACGGATGATCACCGCTGCTTCGCTACATGGCCGGTCAGAGTGTCGGCCACCACCCTTCTCTTCCATGACCGACGGTCCATGACCTCCTACTCAACCGACAGTGTGGGCACGCACCACCCTTTGTCTACGTGGCTGGAGGATAAGCCGGTCACAAACATTCCACCCCCATGGCCGATAGGCTGTTGCAAATTTCAGTACTGGTGGCATGGACGTGCTACCTCGGTTCCACAGAGCTGGCTGGGTGACAGCCACCACCATACTCTGATGTGGCCATCGGGTTGTGGTCTACTTCTTTGGCATGATTGGGCCGCATCAGTCATCACGACCCACTATTAAAACATCAACATTAAATATTTGCTGGGATCGGGCCATTTTTGATTGGTCTGCATGCTCCATGTTAGTTTGATAGCATGCATCTTCAAGGAGAAAATTAACCTAGAACCATGAAAAAGAAAAACACACACCCCTACCTCGATCTTCTATTGGAGGTGTCATGAAGAAGAAGAAGATGATGATGAAGTTGTCGATGCTTATTGCTCTCAGAACCCGCTCAAAGGTTGGTTCCAAATTTCGTTGATCTGGAGAATTTTTTTCACTGGATTGGTTCGTTGTTTGGAGGATATTTCACCAAGGCTCTCCATTTCCAAAGATTTCCCCTCAAACTTAAGAAATTTTTGGATCTAATTAAACAAAATAAGTTTATTAATTAAACAATTAATGTTGGCTCATTAAATTGCTGTAATACTAAGAGTTTTTTTCCATTAGTAGAGGGGTTTGGGTGGTCCCCACCACCAAGATTCAAAAAGGAGGTATCAAATAAAAAACTTTATTGTTTTATTTTTATTATTTTCAATTTAACTCTCCCAAAAAAACCAAAAGATATAATATACACCCTTGACATACTACAATCGAGGTGAAGTTCTCCATAAGTGAATATCATTGATGTGATTTCAATGGTGTCCTCAGATTTCCATTTTGACCACCAGTTCAAATGTTAAAATTCCCACTCACTTATTAAATGAACGTACCTTAAAGAATGTTTGGAAATTCATTTTGGGCACTTTGGGCCTCAGAATCATCGGCCACCAATTTTCTCGGATTCCTAATATTTACATCTAATTAAAAAAATTTCAATGAAATATTTTGGACATTACATTCTCCCCATCTCATGGCTTTTCATACCTGAAAACCACAACACAAACAATGGAAACTATTGGGGTACTTAGCACAAATCGTATCCTCCCACTCCCTTGTGCTCTTCTGGAGGTTTCTGTGCCGCCACCGTACATGCACCAGAGGTATTGATCACACATGAACGACTCCCTCTTATCAATCCTAAATCTCCATGGGAAAATCTGAAAACATCTCCCCATCGTCGATGTCTAGGTCACCCCAGTCAACGATGTTTCAAGGATCATGTATGTATCTTCTCAACTAGGATACACAGAAAATGTCGTTCACCCGGAGCAATTGAGGTGGAAGAGATAAGTGTTATGCCACCTCACCAACTCTGTTGAGGACCCGAAAGGGTCTGATGAAACTTAGAGATAACGTACCACCCCTTCCAAATCTCTACAAACCTCATCGAGGTGAGACCTATAGAAAGACATGGTCACCAACATCAAACTCCAAAGTTCTTCGTCTCCTGTCAGCATAAGAATTATTCCAACTCTGTGTAGTCTTCATCCACTTCTGGATGATCTGCACCTTCTCCGTGGTAGTTCTTACCATCTTTGGTCCCATTAGTGCTGACTCCCCTAGGTCTGTCTAGCATAGAGTTGATCTGCAAGGTCATTCGTACAGTGCCTAGAACGGTTCCATAACGATTGTGGAGTGATAAGTGTTGTTTAAGCGAACTCTGCCAAATCAAATTGATCCTCCCAGCTGCGGACTAAATAAAGGACACAAGCATGCTACATTTCCTCATGGGTCTGCAAGGTCTGCTTTATCTATCCATCCGTCTGATGGTGGAATGTGGTTCTCAAACAAAGCCAAGTCCCGAATGCCTCCTGCAACCCCTTCTATAGACAGTAATTAAAACATGCATCTCGATCGAATACCATCGTATACAAAACCAAATGAATCCACACAATCTCTTGAATGTTGAGGTATCCCATGACGTCTACTAGTCCCTTCTAACTGATAGGTATGAAGTGGGACGACATGGTGTGTCATTCAATGATCACCCCCGTAAAATCACGTCCTCTAGATGCGGGTGGATGTGTTGTCACTATGTCAATGGAAATTCCATCCCACTTCTACTATGAAAACTCTAATGGATTATCTAAGTCTGCTAGAACCTGATTCTCTTCATTCACTTGGTGATAAGTGAGTCAACATGAAACAAACTCTGCTACTGGTTTCTTCATCTTTAGCCACCATTGCTGATGCCAAATGTCTTGGTACATCTTCAGCACTCTTGGATGTACCACCAGAGGTGATGAATGCAACTCCCCCAATAAATCAACATGTAGTGTCGCCAGTACCACAATACATCCTTTGAAGTGGATGATGTTCTCCCCACCATTATAAAATCCATCCGGTGCTTGTCTTGCAAATATCTAAGCACGTCGAGCCTTGCAGTCAGTTTCCCCAAGATATGCCTCCCTCACCTACTGAAGTAGTGGGGGACTGACTGTCAGAGACTAAAGATAGGATGCTCCATCTCAATCCACGTATGATATCCAGAAAGTGGATGACTTCTTCATTTTCTAACTTAGCAACTATATACCAAATCTCGGGCTTAGTGCATCTACTACAACATTCCCCTTCCCAGAATTAAAGACTATATCGAAGTCATAGTCTATGTGGAACTCAAGCCAATGTCGATGTACCAGGTTCATGTCCTTCTAAGTGAAGATATACCCAAGACTCTTTTTGTCAGAGTAGACATTAAAATGTTTGCACATCAAGTAATTTTGCCACATCTTCATGGTGATGACCACTAATACTAACTCCAGGTCATGGGTCGCGTAGTTTTTATCATGCTACCACAACTATCGAGAACCATACATGATCATCACTCACTCCTGCATCAATAAACATCTGAGTCTAGTCCCTGATTTGTCATAGTAGAATACGTACACAATTCCCTCCCCTGGTAATCCAAAGATGGGGGCACTCTTCAATCTATGCCTCATCTCCTGGAAACATTGATTTCATCTATCCAATAATAAGAAGGCTTTCCCTTTATTCTTCGACGTTGATAAGGGTGCCTCAACTCTTTAAAAGTCAGGCACAACCCTCTAGTAGTTACCGTCCAAACCCATGAAGCTACACACTTCCTTCACACTCATGTGTGTATCCTAAGAAAGAATAGCCTCAATTTTCACTGGATTTAATCAAAATTTAGCCTCTGAGGTGACGTGTCCTAGAATGTGGACCTCTAGTATTCATAACTGGCACTTCGAGAGTTTACCATAATGTTGGTGCTCTAGAAGTGTGTCAAGAACAATCTGTAGATGATAGGCATTCTCCTCCTCTTTTCCTGAGTATATCCTGATGTCGTCGATGAAGAAAACCACAAATCAATTGAGGTATGGTTGGAATATCCTTTTCATGAGTTCCATGAACACTACTAGGGAATTGGTCACACTGAAAGGCATAACCAAAAATCATAATTTCCATACTAACATCTTAAGGACATCTTCTACACATCCTTGTCTCGTACATTGAGCTGGTGATAGCCTGATCTGAGATGCATCTTCGAAAACAATTGTGCATCCTTCAACTGATCAAAGAGATCATCAATACTCATGAGTGGGTACATTTTCATCATGGTCACATGGTTTCGGAACATATAGTCCACACATATTATAAAACACTCATCTGGATTTTTGGTTATCCCAATCGGGGCTGCCCATGGAGAAACACTAGGCCTAATGAACCCATGCTCAGGAAGTCATTCAGCTATACTTGCAGCTATTTTAGCTCTGTAGGAGCCTTCCAATATGGTGGTGTAGATATCAGTGCATTTCTTGGGTACATGTTAATGAAAAAATCCACTTCTCTGAAAAATGATATACCAAGAACATCATTAGGGAAAACATCAGCGTATTGGTCCACCACTACTGGATATCTTAGACTCTCAACATCAATAACTCAGAGGGTAAGTCTAGATAAATAATTTTTGATCGGCTGCATCCTCCTTCGGGTATGTCCATCATGTGATTCAATGGTTCCTTCTCACTGTTGAAGGAAAACATGTTCTCATCTTCGTGGTTACACCGCAAATCGCACCTAATACTGTCGATCTGAGCATGGACTGTGGATAACCATTCCATACCCAAGATGACATCGTAAGGCTCGATGCTACTACAAGAAGATCCCAACCAAAGCTCTCGTCTCCTACATAATTATCTCACTATCAGCACCACTGTGTAATCGTTGAATTCGCGCATGTAGGAGTCTCTAACCGTAAAGATCAAGTCAGTGGATCCACTAGAATCCCTGAGCTCTGAATGGGGGCAGTGGAAATAAATGAGTTACTGCAACATGTCACTATAATTACTATAGATAGGGTGTAGTAGACCCATATCGTACCTTGTATCATATGTGGAGTGTTGTGGTCATAGTCCTCAGGTTCTAGGAGTTGTGCTCGTCCCGGTCCACCTGCTCCCTATAGTCGGGGTGGACCACCTAGAGGTGGTGGCGGTATTATCTTGAATTTCTGCCGACCACCTGCTGCCAGGCATGCTCCTCTGTCACATTCTCCTATTGCCTGCGGACGTCCTTAATCAAATTTTCACCTCTTCCTAGGCATTCCACTGACCATCTAATGTTCGTTCGTATGGGGGGTAGGGAAATCACATGCCATGTGACCCTACTCACCACACGAGTAACGTTGCCTTCTCTTTTCTGGTCCAAATCTGTCTCAAGAGCCATGCACAACAGACCTTGTATCATGTGGTTGTCCACCCATAGGTCTGGTCCTCTAAGACTTATGCATCATCTGTCTGCTGCCAGCTGCAGATGAATCTTCTACATAACGTCGGGTGGTGGGTCTCACTGCTGGTGACTGCTCGGCAAGGAAAATCTCTACTATCAGTGCTCTCTCTAAAACCCTAGTATGTGTTGAGATTATAATAGAAATAATAGAATCTCTAATATCACCTATGAGCCCCTGATCGAAGTTCTGGGACCTGAATAAAGGGTCCTACACCATATTAGTGGTTTATCACAAGAGATCGGTGATCCTCGCTGAATATTGATCCACAATCATGCTACCGTATTGTAAGTGAAAAATCTCTTGTATACACACTGAGCGTAATGATTCTGGGAAGAAATATACCATGAAAAGGCTCTCAAAATCCACCCAGATAAGAGTGAACTCATCATGAACATAGAGCATCATGCTCCACCATCTTTCTGTCACTTCCTGAAGAAGACTGGCAGAAAGGATCTCCATGAGATCAGCTGGTGATCCTACCAGTGGAAAAACTCTAACCACAGCCACCATCCATTCCTTAGCCGCCTGTGGATCGGTCTCTCCTCAGATCCTCAGTGGCCTATGCTTCTGAAACTCCAACATTGCGCTCATGTGGCATGCACCCTCTTCTTCTGTGGTTGGTGTCATAGGTATCCAAAAAAGTAGTGGTGTTGTTGTTACACTACCCGGTGTTACATCATCATAAGGGGTCCCTATTTTGAAGCCTCATCGCTCGGTGGGATTTCATCGCATACTCTACATGGAAACCTGGCTGGTTGTCTGCGTAGAGGCATCCTGAAAAGTAATAGGTGTGACACTATCAAAAAGTTATACATGGGGAGCTAATATAAAGTGTTAGCAAAAAAAATTCAAAAACACACACATAATTAGGGTTTTTGAGCACTGAGTAAGAAATCAGAAGTCAAGGACCTAGTGTATATATACGTTGATCACTGTACCAGCACTGTATTTCCAAAACAAAAAAATCCACACTCATCACACTTAAAACGATTGCCACACCGAAATAATCAGATTCATATTTCTTTCGTAGAACCGAACTCCTCTGATACAAAATTTTCAAGACCTGTCCCCTGGGGAACATGCCGTGAATACCCCAAGCCCACCTTTTATAGCCTAGGGGCAGGCAACTAGCACCGGAAAGGCATATCCGTAAAACCAAGAAGGCATTTCCTTTAAACCTGTAGTCCAACACATACCAAGCACACTACAAGATACAAGCACAAGATAAACTATATAGTAAACAGGGTGTGTATATAATGTAAATGGCAACAATACAATCTCGACATGAATGTACATGTAAAACTAAAAATAGCTCAAGTGAACACCATTAAGGACCCTACAATAAAGGTAGGAATAGCTCTCGAAAGGTTATCTCTACAATACACATCATCTTATGTACACCCCGAGCAACCTCCAGTCATGGTACCATCATCCTTGATCAAGGTTATCCATCTACTACATAAGAATCAACATGGTTCAGGCGTAGCCCAGGCTGGAGTGAGTATAACGATACTCAGTATCTACAACGAAACCCACAATGGTCTCCAAGAATCCTCAAAGGATAAAACACAAAGAAAGAACTCAATCTCAAAGAACGAAGAAATTTTCATCCACACTACATAGGTATATGACTATACATATACATAATATATCCATATATACTCATATCACACGTGATAGAACAGCACCACAAAGGTAACACCAAAAAGGTAGGAGTACCACACAGGAAACACCACGAATATAATAGTACCACATAAGTAACCCCACAACGGTATACACCACAAAGGTCATTCCACACAAAAGAATACCAAGAAGGTATCAATACATAGAAGTGTACCAAAAAGGTGATGATTTAACTCAAACTAGGTATAACATATATACAAAAATATATATTCTTAGCTTCATTTCTAGATCATCTTACTTCTTCAAGAAGCTCTACTGTTGACCCACACAGGATCGACGATGACCCACACAAGATCGAGAGACAACCCACACATGACCTATAGATGAACCACACAAGATTCTAAGATTACCCACACAGGATCTAAATGTCCTAAATCACACAGGATCCGATGATAACCCATATATGATCTGAAGACTTCTCATGTTCTGCCATCCACAGGGTTCATGCACTAAGCATGCTTGATTGTTTGAGGTTCTACTACTCATGACATCATTCGATACTTCAACTGCCAATATGTCCGATGAATAAGTATCCCAAAGGTCCTCCACGTCATAAGGTTCCCAGCGTGATAGACAACCTATCAATCAGATGCTTGGTCTGTAAGTTATTTTCATTTTCGTTCTGAGGGTCTGGATGGATTCTAGTTTCATCCAACTCGGCCTTACACCAACATTATCCCAAACTCAAGTAGAGTATATAGGTGGATCATCTCCATCAAAGGATTTCGATGTCATAGATGATTTGTCAAACAGACACCTGATTATCAACATATGGCCACAAAGGAATATCTTGGTCAAGATGGTTCGAGGTCTGGTCTGTCCTAGTCAGACTGACCCACCCGACCCGGCCTAGGCCGACCTGACCCGGTCCGGTCCGACCCAACTCGGTCTGGGTCTAGCCCAATTGGCAAGGTCCTCGGCGGGCCTAGCCCACGCTGAGCATGGCCCGCGGCCAGGGTGGTCCCTATGTGGTGGGGTCTGCCCAAGCCACCACCCGAAGGGTAGGCACATACCCCAGGTCACTAGAACGGCCCACTGGAAATTCCATTTTGGCCAACCACGAAGCGCCATGTGGTGCTGCCAGCTGGAACGTCGGACACACCGGAGTGCCCCGCTCAGCAGGTCACAGCTGGCCGGAACGCCCGACCCTTCCAGCATTATAGACACACATTTCTGCTCCACCACGGCTGGTCGGATGATGGTAGCCCTCCGACCTCCTCAGCGGCCATGCAGCCACGATCACCAGCACCGGCGGCATGGACACCAGCCGCCCTACCTCCACGCGGCTGGCTGGCACGCCGGCCGCACACATCCCATCACCACATCCGACGGGCCATGGCCACTTTAGCTATCAGCATCATGGATGTGCTGCACCAGTTCCATATTTCCATCTGGGTGTTAGTCGCCTCTTTTCTCTATCGCGGCCTATGGGCTGCGGTATCCTTTGTTTGCACGGTTGTTCCACCGCCATCATCGTGGCCCATGAAGAACACATATACATTATAGATGTAGAGATATTGAGATATGTTTGTTTTTTTGGAACCCTCTTAATTATACCAATAGCACGCGGCTTCGATGTGAATGATTCAATATAAAGACAAGAAAAAACAAAATAAACATACCCCTACCTCGATCTTCCATAGGAGGTGTCATGAGGAAGAATAAGATGATGATGAAGACGCAGACGCATGTTGCTCTAGAAACTCGCTCCATGTTCAGTTCTACGTTATTGATATGGAGAATGTTATTCATTGGAGAGGTTCTTCATTTGGAGGATATTTCTCCAAGGATCTCCATTTCTAACGATTTCCCCCAACCTCAAGAAAGGTGAGGAGACAAATTAATAAATTATGTTTATTAAATAAAAAATTATTAATGGATCATTAAATTGGGATAAAACAAAGAGTTTCCTTCCATTAAACGAGGGGTTTGGGTTGTCCCCACCACAAAGAATCAAAAAGGAGGTTTCAAATAAAATAAATGTTATTTTTTTATTTTTATTATTTTCCTTTTAAATCTTCCATGAAAATGAGAACAATCTAACTTCCACTATCGAACTACTCGAGTTGAGGTGATGGTCTACTTATGTGAATATCGGTGCTGTGAATTAAATGGTGTCCTCCAATTTAAATTGTGAGAACTGGTTAAAAAGATACAAATTCCCACTCACACGTTAACTGAATGTGCCTTAATGAATGATTGGAAATTTATTCTGAGCACTTCGGGCATCAGAACCATATGTTGTCAATTTTTACAGATTCGTAATATTTCCATATAATTTAAGAAAATTTACCTAGAAAAATACAGGCCTTTACAGGTTATCAAGAGTTTTTTATCTCCTAGTGACAGTCTGGGTTACATTAATGAAGCGAAGAAGACGAATGAATATCATGTTGTTTCCCGATAGTATGGTCATTCTAATACTCCTGTACTTCCAAGAAGAGGCCATATAATTTTTTACCAGTGTGGAAATATATAGAATTTGATGAGGGTTTTCAGAGAGGCACCTTATAATTTTAGCTCTTGTAGATGGTCGGGTCTCTAATATAGGTTCTTCCACTTATATTATAAATTGTGTAGAGTAAAATTATCATCATATCCTTAAAAACTATCGTTAAATCATATGCTTCATATACAAAATGTATTCACACATAGGCGTCTGATTAATTGCTTCTTCATGCAGAGGGAGAGTGCAGAGACCCAAACTTGACGTACATAAACATTACATTACTTTTGTGGAATACTTAATACATTACAAAAACAAACACCCAAACACTGTATTAGTTTAGTGTCTTTGGAAACTCAGAACATAATCTCCTAATAATGGTGAAAGATCTTCAACATCTCCCATAAAGATCATCCCCTTTGGTTTTCCTACCTAAAACTTTTCATTATATTCTGAGGAAAAGAAAACATAAAAAGGGTGAGCTCAAATGCTTAGTAAGAGTAATAATAGAGAAAATATTACACCCCACATATATTTGAACTTTAAAACATGAACATAATGTTTAAACATCAAAATAATGAGCTATGACATTCAACATGGTAGTATGTAAGGCATATATCAAAATGGAACATCAATCATGATAAAATAGAATGAGAATAAAACATGTAATTGTGGAAAACCATTAATAACATGATATGATTTCTATATTATCCAAGGCATTGCTGCCAAGACCATTGTAGTGGACAAAATCCCTTACTGAATCGAGTTCACTCCTCATTCCAGTCCTGTATCACTGAACGGAATTAACATACCATTCCAGCCATGTCTATCTCATGAGATATAAATCGTTACACAATGCATTGGAGGAAGATATAGGTCCCACCCATCTCATATTGAAATCATTCTTACGTGTTCCAAAACACAATCATAAATCATGAATCATAACCCAAAAAATAAAATGGGTTTCATAAACATCATCTCATCTTAACATAATCCATATAAAACAAATGGATATCATTTAATCATAAGAAAAGTGAAAACATATAAATCATAGAGACATTATACTTGAAACATAAATATATGAAATAATTTCATCTTATATGGGAAAATGGTTTTGATAAAACACTTGAAATGAATTCTTGGGGAAAATATCCTTTCTTCATAAAAATCATTTTCTTTTCACAAAATTCCATGAAATTTTAAAAGGATTTCATTGAAAATAGTCCAGAAATATTGTAGAGTATGTTTCATGAAAATAAGGCATTATGAAACTGTAAAAATCCTTTCATGCTGTATATGTTAAAAAAACATTCTTCTCGTAATTTTGTCAGAAAGGTCAAAAAGTTCACGTAGGGTAAACAAAAGGATGATTCCTTCCATGAGATGTGGTAAAAGTAAAATAGGGTAAAAGTGACATTAAAAATACATTGAACAAATGTAAACATTTTACAAAAAAAATTGAGAACATAAGGACATGGTTGATAAATATAACCCCTGTAAATACTTACGAATAAAAAATCTCGGATAAGAACGAGATTGGAATAATTATCCCTTACCTTATGTCCAATTTATTTTGTATGTGTCCAGGACTCCTGTATAGTAGTTTTAAACATATTATTAACTTTTAACAGAACCAAAATAATATTTATGATATCATATATGATTCACTTATGTATTTATATTAACTATTCATTTTTCAATTCCATGTTAAAGCAACGTTTTGCGTAATATTATTTGCATTTGTCGTACGTGTTTGGACTTGTTGTTCTTGATACTATTATTTCCTATATCATGATTTAATTACATTCAAAATGTAAAACATGATTTATATATCATATATGTTTAGTATATATATATATATATAAATGATAGATAAATGAAATCAAACACACCGTTCATGTAGACGGTATGTTGTACGTATGCATGAATGTTGTTTTCCGTTCCGTATTTGACTTGAATTGACGTAAGTAGATGACATATATATATATATACAATAGAATTTTTATGTCATATATATCATTATTATTCATTTTATATACTTTATAATCATTCTTTAATGGAGAATGAATCTCATCATGTCGTGGATACGGTAATCCGTACGTACGCACGAGGGATGATATCGTTCCCATAATTATTGAATGGAATTGGAGTGGAAGATATAATATCACTGAATCATTATGAAGTTATAATAACCATATATAGTTATTATTTACACCATTATACCCATCAAAGTAAGGGGGTGGTGGAAAAACAGATTACACAACGGCGTGGAGACGGTATTCCGTATGTACGCACGCGTGGTGATTTCATTTTCTATAGGATGAATAGAAGGTGAAATTGAGTTATTTCTTATTTATAATAACATATCAATATATTAGTGATTCTGATGTTATTACTTTATAATGAATCAACTAATGAAGAATATGTTGAAGAAGAATGAAACTTGAAAGAATCGGTAGAATAGATTACCTCTTCTTCGGTGCGCCTCCTCTTAACCTCCTCTTAGGTCATTAAAGATGGACTTTGAAGAAGACCATAACCTGTAGTAGTTTTCTATGGAATCTAAAAAGATAAATGGATAGGGGTTGGCAGAGCTTGATGGCTCAAATTTGTGTGAATAGGAGAGGGAGGAGGTGCCCTTATATAGGAGAGGAGAGGGGCACTTTTGGAATCCTCAAAATATTAATTAATCATAAAATGAATCCCCAAATAAAAACCACCAAAAATGACTCAATTAAAATATGGGATTATATAGGGTTGCAATCCCATAAACCAATAAAATTTAGACGTGTTTTATGTTTATCGGAATCCTTATCAACATGATTTATGATTATTTACCCTATTTAATTTTATTTGTGGTAATAAAATTCTAATTTGTAAATTGTTTGAAATACATAAATATTTTTTTTCAATTTCCCATAATTGGGTACATTATAACCTTTTTGACCATATAATTTTCAATTGGTTTTTTATATATTTTTGTGTTTTTTAAATAATTTAATAATATGTTATTTTTATAAAATATCAATAGTGTCAATTTTGACACTATTATTTATTTGAATTAAAATAAAAACCACACAGAAGATATGATCGAACCAGAATATATAATATATTCATAACATGTCATGTTACTCAAAAAAACTCATGCTATACATTAATTTGATAATATATTATTTATTTTAATATTTTAAAACCTTTTATTAGTTATATCTCTTAATAAAATAAACACAACAACATTTTTGTATAATTATTTAATATACTTATCTTCTTCATAAAAATTAAAAATAAAATCCTATGATGTAGATAAATATATTACCTTTCATAATAATACTGTTAATTTAATTTATCATCTTAAAATAACAACATTTAAATTGTTATATTTATTAAATTATGAAGGTGACAACTTTGAAAAAATTTAAAAGAAAATAATATAAGTGTCATAATCAATTTTATAAGGCTCAAAATGGTCAAATATTCGTCATCTGGATTCTTATGGTTTACATGTACATGACCAATAAGTTTTGGTCAGGTGTTTTGCCTTTTATGTTAACTATAAGTTAAATAAAAACTATATTATTAATTTTTCACTAAGTAAACAATTTCTGCATCACTATTTTGTCAACATTAATGACAATTATTTAATCCCTAAAAATTAAAAATGAATTCTCAAGATGTAGATAATTTAATTAGATTTCTGTAGACTATTTATATTCCTGGTTTTATGGAATTTATCACTAAATTAAAATAATTACACTTAAAAGATATAAGAGAGTGACATGTTGTCACTTTCATTGGTTTTAATAATAATTACATCATTTTCATGGTCAAAAGTCGATGAAATGAATCCATTTTGAACATTAGGTTATATGGGTCTACTTTTATTCATCCAATAGAATTTTTTTAGATGTTAGGGTAATTTAATAATCTTATTTTTACCCTTAATTACCTGATTAACCTTTACCTGTTGTAAATAAAATTTAACGTAGTTACTATTTATAATGTCTAAAAATAAAAAGTAGCCTATTAACATAATTTGGACGTAGGGATTCTAAATATGGAATCCATTTTTCAAAATTCCAAACACATATTCTTAATATTATTTTATAATTAATCCCATTAATAAGAAAACGGGTTTTAAAAGTTAAAACCTTGCAAAAGATTGAAATGTTTTTACCAATGAATTCTATGTAAAATCAATGATAATGACATAAATTATATTATGTAGTAAAAATATATTCTATTTAAACATTAAAATTATTCAATATTATAATTTAACCATATAAATTATTACGATGAAAAAAGTTGTTTTTAATTAAAATATAGAGTGTTTGTACTATTCATTAAAATATTGATGTTTTCAATATAATATGAAATTTTATTCCAAAGTAAATTTTTATATACTGATTACAAATAATAATTTTATTATGTAAAATTTAACCAATAAAAATGTAAAAACTAGAATTAATGTGGGTGTGACATTAAAAGGAGACAAAATTTCATTTTTTTTGAAAAAACACTTATTTTACCTAAAAAAATTATTCTGTTCTCATACCTTGTTCTAAAAAAATGTGTAAAATGAATAATGTTATTATATAATTAAAAATTTTGTTAATAATATTCATAACATATAGTTCATAAAAATATTATTATAATATATCGTTGTTTAGTGAAACCTGGTATTGCGTACTACACACGCTATCAAGGAAGGCTGTGATTTCTTGTAATGCAAGCCGTGCTAGGGCTGCGTGTAGTGAAAAATACCTTTGGTGTTTTGTATAACATAATAAAAACTTATTTCATTTATACATTAAAAAAAATCTATACTTAATGTTTCATACAATAATTTCAACAAAACGGACATGAAATTGTGTGTAGCACATGCCAAGAATAGTGTTCCATATACTGCAAGCGAATACGATTTTGCATATAGTACAAGATAATCTTGGTGTAGCATACAACAGAAGACATCAGATAAGTTAAAAGTAATAAATCTCATAAAATCTCAGGGTGTTACATTCTACCACCCTTAAAGTGAATTTCTCCCTCGAAATTCGTCGGGTTTATAAATCATATTCTACATGAAACTTTCTTTCATAGAAACCCAAATCGTAAAAAAGAAATACTAAATTATAATTTTAAAAAGGAACATTAGAAACATAAAGAAGAACCCAATGTTACGCATCATTGTGTTTCCTCAATAGATAACATAGGTGAAATATGGATATGAAAGATAAATCTAACCATCATGTGTAGATGAAGAGTGGTAGAGAACATGGATTTGAAAAATCCATCAATCACAAAGCCATAAATTTGTGATAATCTAAGGTACCATCTAAATCATTAGATATAAGGGCACAATGACAAAATTTTTATATTTCAATATCATTTTGCTAATGATGAATATTTTTTAAATTAAAATAAATATATACATGATTTTTGTACAATATCAATGTTGTTTGTGCCTTGTACAATTTCCACTTCATATCTTAAAGAAATGAAGTTGAATTTGTCTTCTGTGAAGTGTTAGCAAATCATGAGATAGAATGATAGGTCATTCCATCTGTCTCAAACAAAAGGTTTGAAAACATTATATACATAATTCCATCTATAGTGAGATTTATCGTATATGATTCCTAAAATGGACTTATACTTCATCTATCATAGCTATTAATAAAATAAAACTAGTTTCTACTAACCAGGGACTTCCTATAGTCCAGTGGTATGCGATAAAGGCCTGTCACACTTCATTTGTGGGTTCGATTCCTGCAACCTTGTCTGACGCGACGGGTTGTCGCTCGTCCTGTAGGTTGTCTTTTTTCTAAAACTACATTATTATAACATTTCAGAAATAATATTGAAAAAAGGTATTACCCTTAAACAATATTATATTATGTCCAATATAATCCATTTTTAATCTTTAGACTTATCCAAAATATTTCAGTCCATTCTCATAGAATAATGAAAATGATTACTTGAGTGGTCACATAACAAGCACTTGAATACCATCATTTATCCCCATATATAATAAGATATATAATGTTAGTCACATTCCATACATGTGAATAACTTAATCAAGTATTCTTTTGAATCATGAATTACCAAACAAACTTAGTGAAAACATGAATTCTGTCAATAGTCAACTCTTTCCACATACCAAAATCCCAAAATTTATATATACCCAAACCATGATATCAGTTTTTCCTTATATCAGTAATGAGGTCATGAATATTATAAAACATTTCATTTTCTTCGTATCCCTTCATTAATCGCATATCATCTAATTTCCAAAAATATCTGCATATCCTTTCATTGTTACTGGTACCATTCAACATATACTTTCAAATACTTTAAAGAAAAGAATAGTGCAACAATCCTTAGATGTGTCTTTATTCCATAGTACAATTTCCTATACAACATAACTCTTGATAAACATAAATCATTCAACTACATTCTTAATCCATTGACCAGGCTTCAATTATTCTTTTATCTCATATATCATTTGTAGTCTCTTCGTCATCATCAATATACAAACTACACATATGACCATGATGATTCTCTTCATGAGACTTTCACTTAGGTAATTGGTTTTCATAATTCCCATACATTCCACATTTAAAACTTTTAACCATTGTTGATGACTTAGAAATACCATTATCCTTGTCCATGGTGTTAACTGAACCATTTACATTGTAATTACTGGCCTTGTGTCCTTCTTTTCCACACCCAAAGCATCTTCCATTTCCTTTGAATCATTTTTCTCGATGCCTCTTCCCACATGATTTACATGAGGGAAATTGAACATTCATTCCTCTATGATCATCATGAAACTCCATCATTCTCTTATTAGCTGATTCAGGAATCGTAGCAATGTTGAGATTATTCGTAATATTATTATATTGCTGATTAGAAATAATAACAATGTTTGGACTTCCAAATCTAGTTTTATTTTGTGGTCAAGAAGAATATCATTCCATTATCCATCATATCCTCCATTATCGTGAATCTTCCTATTTCCAACCATTTTCCAAAACCCAAAAAAGAATAGTGTGAGAGACAGAAATCATACTAAGAAAACAACATAATAAAGGGGGATTACATTCAATATATAACGTATTAGGTTTAATTCTATGATCGTTACCATAAATCAAGTACAATAACCTATTCTTATACCTAACCTTAGGGACATCCCTAGACATACCATAGAAATATCTCTAGGGATCTCACAAAAGTTTTTGCATACTAGTTTCCAAAGGATAAATAAACCTTTTCTCTGATACCCACTGTAGAGACGCAATCTTGACGTACATAGACATTACATTACTTTTTTGGAATTCATAATACATTACAAAAATAGATGCACAAACACCGTATTAGTTTAGTGTCATTAGAATCTCGAAACATAATCTCCTAATCAAGGTGAAATATCTTCAACATCTTCCAAAAAGAACTTCCCCTTGGGTTTTCTGACCAAAAATTTTTCTTCATGTCTTGGGGAAAAGAAAACATAAAAATGGTGAGCTCAAATTCTCAATAAGGGTATGAATGGAGAAAATAAAACAACCCACATTTATTTGAACTTAAAAACATGAATAAAATGTTTAAACATCAAAATCTTGATCAATGACATTAAACATGGTAGTATATAAGGCATTGATCAAAATGGAACGTAAATCGTAATAAAATAGCCTGGGAATAAAACAGGTAATTTTAGAAAACCAATAATCACATGATATTATTTCCATATTAGCCAAGGCATTGCTTCCAAGACCATCTTAGTGGACAAAGACCCTTACTGAATTGAGTTCACTCCTCGTTCCAGTCCTGTATCACTGAACCGGATTAACTTACTTTTCTAGCCATGTATATCTCATGAGATATAAATCATTACCCAATTCAATGGAGGGAGGTAAAGGTCCCACCCATCTCATAATGAAATCATTCTTACCTGTGCCACAACACAATCATAAATCATGCATCATAAACCAAAAAAATAAAATGGGTTTCATAAACATCATCCCATCTTAACATAATCCATATAAAACAAATAGATATCATTTCATCTTAATAAAACTGAAACCATGTAAATAATAGAGAAATTATACTTGAAACATACACATATGAAATAATTTCATCTTATATGGGAAAATGGTTTTGATAAAACACATGAATTGAATTCTTGAGGAAAATATCATATCTTCATAAAAATCATTTTATTTTAACAAAATTCCATTAAATTTTAAAAGGATTTAAATGAAAATAGTCATGAAATATTATAGAGTAAGCTTCATGAAAATATGGCATTTGGAAACTGTAAAAATCTGTTCATTCTGTATAAGTTAAAAAAAATTCTTCTCGTACTTTTTTCCAAAAACTCAAAAAGTTCCTCGTATGGTAAACAAAAGAATGATTCCTTCCATACAATGTGATAAAAGTCATAGAGGGTAAAAATGACTTTTAACATACAAGGATGAAATGTAACCATTTTATGAAATGATTTTGATATCATATAGACATGGATGATAAACATAACCCCAGTAAATACTTACGAATAAATTATATCGGATAAGAATGAGATTGGAGAAATTATCCTCTACCTTATGTCCAATTTCTTCCGTATATGTCCGGGACTCCTGTATAGTGGGTTTAGACATATTATTAACTTGTAACAGAACCATAATATTATTTATGATATTAAATATGGTTCACTTATGTATTTATATTACCCTTTCAATTATCAATTCCATGTTAAAGAAATGTTTTAGGAAATATTCTTTTCTTTTGTCATACATGTTTGGAATTTTTGTTCTTGATACTATTATTACGTATATCATGATTTAATTATTTCTAGAATGTAAAACAGGATTTATATTTCATATATATTCAGTATATATATTTATATATAATAGCTAGATAAATGAAATGAAACACACCGTTCATGGAGATGGTAGGCCGTACGTATGAATGAACATTGTTTTCCATTCATTATTTTCTTGAATGTAAGTAAGTAGATGACACACACACACAAATATATATATATATATCTAGTAGCATTATTATTTCATATATATCATTTTTATTCATTATATATACTTTATAATCATTCTTGAATGGATAATGAATCTTATCACGTCGTGGAGACGGTAATCCGTACAAACGCTAGAGTGATGATATCATTCCCATAATTATTGAATAGAATCAGAGTGGATGATATAATATCATAGAATCAGTATTATGCTATAATAACATTATATAGTTATTCTTTACACCATTATACCCATCCATGTAAGGTGGTGGTGGAATAACAGATTACACCACGACGTGGAGACGGTATTACGTAGGTACGCACCCGTGGTGATTTCATTCTCCGCAGGATGGATAGATGGTGAAATGGGGGTTTTTAAAATTTATTATAACAAATCAGTATATTAGTGATAATTATGTTATTACATTATAATGAAACAACTAATGAAGAAGAAGTTGAAGAAGAAAGAAACTTGAATGAATCTGTAGAAGAGATTACCTCTTCTTCAGCGCGGCTCCTCTTATCCTCCTCTTAGGGCACTAAAGTTGGTATTTCAAGAATACTAGGACTTCTAGTAGGTTTCTATGGATGTTTATAAGTGAAATGTGAAGGGGTTGTCCGATCATGAAGGCTCAAATTTGTGTGAATTGGAGAGGGAGGAGGATCCCTTATATAGGACAGGAGAGGTGCACTTTTGGAAACCTTAAAAATATTAATTAATAAAAAAATGAAACCCCACATAAAAACCTCCGAAAATGACTAAATTAAAATATTTAATGATATAGAGTTGCAATATGATCAACCAATAAAATTTAGACATGTTTTCTGTTTATTTTAATACATATCAATTTGATTCATCATTATTTCTTCTATTTAATTTTATTTGTGGTAATAAAATTCTAAATTTTAAATTATTATAAATACATACTTAAATGTTTTCAATTTCCCATAAATGGATACATTATAAATTTACAAATAATATAATTTTTAATTTGTAGTTTTTAAATATATTTGTGATTTTTAAATAATTTAATAATATGTTATTTTTTTAAAATATCAATAGTGTCAATTTGGACACTATTCATTATTTGAATTTAAATAAAAACCGCACAGATGATATGTTCGAACTGAAATATATAATAGATTCTTAAATTGTCATCTTCATCAAAAAAATTCATGGGGTACATAAATTTGAACATATATTATTTATTTTAATATTTTTAAAACCATTTATTTGGTATATCTATTAATAAAATAATAACTACAACATATTTTTATAATTAATTATTATACTTATTTGTTGCATAAAAATTAAAAATAAAATCCTATGATGAAGATAAATCTATTACCTTTCATAATAATACTTTTACTCGAATTTAACATCTTAAAATAAAAACATTAACTTGATATATTTATTAAATTATGAAGCTGACAACTTTAACATCATTTATAATAAAATAATATAAGTGTCATAATAACTTTTATAAGGCCCCAAATGGTCAAATATTATACCATTGGATGATTATGGTTAACATGTACATGAAAAATAAATTTTGGTCAGGTTTTTGTGCCTTTTATGTTCACTATTATTTTAATACAAACTATATTAATAATTTTTCACTAAATAAACAATTTCTCCATCACTATTTTGTCAACATTATTGAAAATTTTTTATTCCAAAAAATTTATAAATAAATTCTCATGATGTAAATAATTTTATTAGATTTCTGGAGACTATTTATATTCTAGGTTTTATGAAATTTATCACTAAATTAAAATTATTACAATTAAATCACATAAGAAAGTGACATGTTGTCATTTTCTTTGGTTTTAATAACAATTACATCATTTCCATGGTCAAAAGTCCATAAAATGAATCTATTTCGACCCTTAGGTGATATGGGTCGGCTTTAATTCATCCAATATAATTTATCCAGGTGTTAGGGTAATTTTATAATCTTATTTTTACACTTAATTACCCTATTTACCTTTAACTGTAGTAAATAAAATTTACCATAGTTACTATTCATAATGAATAAAAATAAAAAGTATCCTATTAACATAATTTGGACCTACTTATTCCAAATATGGAATCATTTTTTTTAAATTCAAAATACATAAGTTTAAAATTAATTTAAAATTAATCCCGTTGTTAAGAAAATGGGTTTTAAAAGTTAAAATGTTGCAAATGATTGAAAAGTTTTTACCTATGAATTCAATGTAAAATCAATTCTAATGACATAAATTATATTAAATAGTAAAAATATATTCTATTTATACTTTAAAATCATTCAATATTATAATCTAACACTATAAAGTTTTACAATGAAAAACGTTTTTTTAATTAAAATATATCGTGTTTTTACTATTCATTAAATTATGAATGTTATCAGAATAATATGAAACATTTTTCCAGAGTAAATTTTTATATCCTGATTCTAAAGAATAATTTTATTTCATCAAATTGAACTTATAAACAAGTCAAAACTATATTTAATGTGGGTGCACCATCACAAGTCGGCAAAACTACATTTTTAAAAAAAATTACTTATTTTACACAAAAAAAATTATTTTTTCCCCATACCTTGTTCTATAAAATGTTTTAAATGAATAATAATGTTATAAAATTAAAAATGTAGTTAATACTATTCATAACAGCTTGTTCATAATAATATTATAACAATATATCGTTGTTTAGTGAAACCCGGTATTGCGTACTACACACGCTACCGAGGATGGTCACGATTGCGTGTAATGCAAGCCAAGTCAGGGATACGTGTAGTGAAAACTCCTTTTTTTGTTTCTTATTACATAATAAAAACTTATTACATTTATACATTAATAAAAATCTATACATAATGTTTCATAGAATAATTTCTACAAAATAAACATGAAATTGTGTGTAACACGAGCCAAGAATAGTGTTGCGTATACTGCAAGCTAATACGATGTTGCGTATAGTACAAGATAATCTTAGTGTAGCATACAACACAAGACATCAAATAAATTAAAAATAGTACTTCTCATAAAATCTCAGGGTGTTATAGAGAGTCTCAAAAGGAAGTTGATACAAGTCCAATGTCATTGTGAGGTACCATCACTATAACTTCATCATCTTTGACTGGTTTATTTGATACAGTTGCATCACACTCATTTATTTCAAACCATATTGTTAATATTCTAAATCCTCCTATTGATATTTTATATTATGTCATGTATATTACTATTCTACTTGGTACAAAGAGATAGTTAGGTCTTCATATTACCATATTATTATCTCTATCATATATCGATATTGAAGGCGTTTTCTAGTTCATGGAATGAAACCACTTGATTTCTTATTCGGAATGGATTGGATCATTTCCAAAAAAAAAGTCGGAATTGATTTGTATCTTTAATGGGTCTCCATTACTACACATTATGGTGTGTGTTTTATATTTCAAGGTGAATGGGGCCCAATTTCATGTTGGGTCAGACAATATTATTTGGTGTTGGGGAAATTGATATCTTTCTTTTCCTTTGATGTTGAGTGGTAATTATTCAGTGGTGATATCACATTAGTGGTAGTGAGGTTTTCCAACCTATTTCATTCAGACTTCTCTAGTTTTCCACCATTGAGGGTGGTTGAGTTTTCTATTGACTTAGTTTCTAGTACTCAAGATATTTCAATTACCACATACCACATGGCATGGGATTAATTGATTGATCTGAAGAGTCCATTTGATGATATTTTAGAGAATGGATTTATATTCATGAGAGTCTCACCTTGGGCAGCACTTGATCACATTGTCAATAATGTTGATGGTTCAACATGACTTTATATTGATTACTAAAATCTCAATCAAGTGAAACTAATTACCATATATATGTTACAAGGGTTATATGATGTGTTATATTATTTGAAAGGATAAAAGTTGTTCTAGATGATTAATCAGATGTCTAGTTACCATTACCTGAGGATCAAAGAATATAATATATGATATGATTCATTAGTTTAATTCCTTTCTATCTAAAAAATTATCTTATAATCATTATAAATTTGAAGATCATAACATTACATGAGTATCTTGATACCATCATGGTAGTCATTGTTAATGAAGCAGTAATTTAATCTATGTCTGAGGAGGATCATGTGCATTAATTGAGAAAACTTATGATTTTTATGAGAAATCACCGACTATATTACAATATTTGGAATTATGATTTCTTGATTAGGGATGTGAAATTATAAGGGCATGTGGTGTTAGAAAAAGAGATATCAAGTGATCTTGAGATTGTATTAACTATTATGAAATAGGTGAAACCAAATTTCTTTTTTGATTCAAAGCTTCTTTGGTTTAGCCAGGTATTATAATCGGATTGTTAAAGACATATTTAAGTTTTCTTCTCCGATTATAGCTATAACTCAAAAGGGAGTAAAAATTTATTGGGATAAAAAATGTTAGAATTATTCTATTGAGCTATAATTATTTTTTACTACTACACCATTGTTGAATTTTCTTAAGGTTGAATAGAGTTATGGGGTATTATATTATTAATCATGTTTAGAGTTGGGCAACATTATTTTTTATGGTTATCATGATGTTTCTTATTTATTCAATAAACAAAGGCCAAAAAAGAATAATTATCAGACCCATGACCAAGAACAAGAAGTTGTGATGCACACGTTTATGAGTTGGTATAAATATATTTTAAGATAAAATTTTACCATGTTTTCATACCCAAAGATCATGAGTTATAACTTCTATAAAAAATAATTAAATATACACTAGAGTAATTGGGTGTAATACATAATGTCTTTTGATTTTGACATCACCTATACCCGGGTGAAAGGGAAAGTCATTATAGATGCTTTAAGTAAGAAAATTATAACCTAGAAAACGATGGAATCATTGAAAGAGTAGAACTTGATGATATATTTTTTGTAGAATATTGGTGTCTATGAATCATTGGTTGATGTTTATTTAGTCTGTGATGAGTTCAAAACATCTTTTATTAAGATTATTTTTTCGTAATAGAAGCTTGACGTTGAATTTCATAGAATTAGTGACATTCTAAATGGTGGACAGACCATGTTTCATTATCCATTATTCAAAGAGGTAATCCTTTTATTTTAAAATCACTTGGAGGTACATTATTCGGTAAAGAAATCGGTGATAGGGGATTTACATAGTTTTTAGTGGGCAGTGCACCCATGATCCATGATTATGTTCTATGACATGAAACAATAGTTCTATTAGATTGTTATGAGAAGGGGAATTTCTATGTTTGTTTATAATTGATATACATTCCAACAGGACAAGGCTATATACCATAATCCTTTGAAATTTTTGGATCTAAATCTGGACCCTACATGTAAGTGGGATAAGATCTCTATGGACTTTGTGATTGAGTTTCTACATTCAAAGAGGAACAAGAATGTGCTATGGGTTATTATTGACATTCTCACTAAATTAGAACACACTATACCCATTTGTGATAAAGAAATATTAAGGAGTTGGGAAATATGTATCTGAATGAGATTGTTAATTTTCATAGAGTTCCATCTGCAATAGATTCTGACAGATATACACTTCTGACGTTTTGTTTTTGAAGAGGCCTTCAGGAGGAATTGTGATCTCATTACCCTTTGAGTATGGAAAGCAATCCACAGTCAGATACAGGATAAAAAATAGATTTACATATTATTGAGGATATGTGTATCACTTATTTTATAGAATTTTGGGTAGAATGGGGATATCATTTGGGGTTGGTTGAGTTTAATTATAACAATAGTTAACATTATGTGATCAAAATGGATCTTTTTATGTCCTTGAATGGTTGGCCATGTAAATATTCATCTTGTTGGCCAGAGATTGGTGAATTCTATTTGGCTAGACTATGATGGGTACAAGAGACGACATCAAATATCCAGTTTATTCATCAGATAATGGTGTTTACATAGAGTGTATATATGTTTTTTCTCATCTAATATTTAGACCATTGGATGTCTCGGTTGGTGACTATAAAAACACAACACATTTTTGTAAATTAATTCATGATTTATTATATAAAAGTACAATTTATAAAACCCAGAATATTGAGAAGTCATGTTTCATTGGGAATTATGTACAACATATAACTACTTATAACATGGGATACATATCATTATTGAAAACTTCCATGACCTGATCAAAATATTCCAATGAACTTTAAACTACATGGGATATCCTCAGGAAAAACATAAGAAAAGGGTGATATATGAGGACCAGTAATATAATAAACATAAAATAACATGAAGATAATAATACATTTTCATAATTATCCTATAAATGGTTCATAAAAATATTATGAATCATTAACATGAACAATTAATAATGATATATCTTGATAGTCATAATAGTGGAAATAAAGAAAAACTTAAAACAGTGAATTAGAATCATTGGTCATTTATAAACCCAATGAGACCCAATAGTGGAAATGTACCATAAAAGAATTAGGTTCACTCCTAGTACCAACATGATGTAACATGATACTAAAAAATAATCAACACATTGGAGTGATATCAGGGTGAACCCATTGTATTCAATCATTCTCAGGCCTAAATGTGCTACATATATCATACAACATGAATTCATTCATTATCATAATTTTTTACTTGATTAAGGGGTGTGGAATAAAAAAATATGATTCTGTAATAAAAAATTATATGTTCATAAATGTGAATACCTATGGTAAGAAATATTTACGGTTTTCATAACATAATTTTTTTGGCATGGAAAATCATGGTGAAATTTCAGTAGTATGATCGTGTCAGTTAGAGATGAATAAAAATGGGTTGATGATAGAGAAGGGGGACTCTCATAACATAGAAACAAAATATAAAGTAATATGGACATTGATAATCATATCTAGGCATTATAAATTTGAAATATATTCTATAATTAAATGTAGGAACATGAATAAGGAAGTGAATTGTAACTATATTTTGATATGATAATGATCGTACATAATGGTTCATGCAAGGCATACTGAGAGTGAAATGTGGTCTCTATTAGTTTATAAATTAAATGTACAGTAAATGGAATACTAAATAAAATATCCCAACATAATAAAATTGAATTTAAAATACATAACATAAAATATGTCCTTGAATTGAGATGAGAAGAGGGAAATCCCTTAAAAAATATCAGCATAATAACGAATGTACACAAACGATCATGGGAGGATTAATGATACCGAAATTATGATCTCATAATTTATATATAAAATTTATATTAATGGGAATATATAATAACATATATAAACATATGTAAATGGATATTAAAATACTTAACATAAATGGAGTTCTTTATATTAGAGGATATTGGAAGATCCCTTACTCGAGTGTGTGACTTCAAAGGATTGTGGGGGGAATCTTTTGAGATTTATGGAACCTTGGTATGACTGTATATAGTATATGGAAGATTATGAACAATGAAAAAATAATTTTAGTGATGTTAAATGAAATCTTTGGTTGGTATATATTGGGAATGATGGGGATGTCTTTATTATTTAGGTTTTGAACTCTACATAATAAAATATCCAAACCACAACAACTACAATGGGTATTTCCCATCTATTCATTCAAATGGGATTGGTTTCAGTAATATTTTAAGATAATGGTACGAAATTAATAATATAACTCCATGGCTTATGTGGTGGCGAGTCACACTCTTAATGAATTGATTTTAAAACCTAATAATATATTAACGGTTTTGGAGGGTTAAAAATGGATTTATTAAATAAATTACGTTAACATGAATTATCATTATTATACATTGAAATATTTTATTTGGTAGTGGATACCTATTAAAATATTAATTAGATCAATTTTGGTAATAATGATGTCTTAAAACAAAATGTATATTTATAAGGTATTACATTTTTAACTGAAAATTTGATTGTTTCACAAAATTAAGAAAAAATAACCATTATATAATTTCAACACTATAAATCAAAAAATAATTTTAATTTTATTTAAATAATTTTATAAATATTTGAATTTTTACATTTATTCTAAAATTGATATTTATTAAGTGATGCTCAGTTTTTTGATAATAATATTTTTCCAACATGTATAAAAAATGACATTTTACATCAAAAAAATTATATTATAATTTATATTTGATTAAAAAGTTAATAATATTATAATATTAAAATATTATTTATTTTGAAACTACATTAATTTCCAAAATTCATTAATTGTTTTAGAATATTAACCAAAAATAAAATTCCTTTTTTATTATATCAAAATTAAAAATAAGTTACAAAGTAACAATAATATTATTAAAATATATCCATCATTATATAGAAAATAATGTACATATTCAGATTGATAGGGTGTTGATACATATCTATTTAATACTCCCACAAACACTCTAAGAATAAGGTTTGCGATAGTGGGACTTTCAAGGGGCTGTTCTGCGAACATAGTTTGCATCATTATCTCGATGAGCTTGAAATTATCTTGTAAGATGTTTCTATCATGCTTATGATGATTTTTCATATATTGGGAGGGGTCATGGAAAAATAAAATATATTATATCTCTCATATAATCTGCAATAAATGGGCTTTATAGTGTATGATCTTACTAGTTGAGACTATCACTTTGTTTGTGTCAATTGGATTTGTTAAACAATACATTTATTCTAGTCATGTTATTACTATTAATAAACTATATTATCAACATGTAATGATACATAATGGTATTTTTTATATTATAGAATATAATAACCAAATAATTTCATGTTTTTTGTATCCATATTCAATAATAAGAAATTTAATAAAAATACATGTACAATTTTATTTATAATAGTTCAGGTCATTACATTCTTCCCCCCTCCAAAAAAACTAATCAATATTTTTTCCCTCTACTAATAATGACGATTATAACTCTCACTCATTTCTTCCTATGGTCCAAACATGTCTTATTCAATCATTTGGTTTCTCTACAACACTTTGACTAGGTACATTGTGTTATTATGTAGTACTTGTTCTCTACAATATATAATTTTCACCAGCCCCTCTTCATTGGTAATATCATTGTCCAATCGTATCACCTCATGAATGAGTAGATGTGAGGGCTCTGGTGTGTAATTTTTCATGAGGGATAGACATAATACATCATGTACTTGAGATATGTTTAGTGGGAGTTCTAGTCGATAGGCCACCACTTTGATGAAATCATGGGTCTCAGATGGGTAGATGTACCGTGGATAAAGCATTTCCTTCTTCCCAAATATCATCACTCTCTTCCTAGGATATATGAAAATTAATACTGTGTCCCTAACCTCAAAATATGTGTCACTTCAATAATTTAAACCATTTCTTCTTTTTCATCTTTGAGTAGCCTTGATGTGATGTTGAATAGTTATAACCATTTCCACCAGCTCGTTGACCATTTCAAGACCTAGTAGTTTTTGTTCCCCAACATCATCCCAACATGTAGGTGTTCTAAAAATCATCCCATAAATTGCTTCATAGGTATCCATTTGGATGCATGAGTAGAAATTGTTTTTATAAGAGAACTCAACCAGAGGAATATGATTATCCCATTCAACATTTGATGTTAATTGAGAATTCTCATAACATGTCCTCATGTGTTTAGATAATCAACTCAGATTTTATAATACCATGAGGGTGATAAGTTATACTAATGTTTAACTCAGGGTTTTGATCATGATATAGACATTTCCATAACATATATGTGAATATTTGATCTCGATTAGATACAATTGATGGTGGTACTCCATACAGCTTCACCAATTCTATAAGGTATATCTGTTCAAGATGATCTATTAATAAATACTCCCGAATCTCAGTAAAATGTGTAGTCTTTGTATGGTGATACACAGTAGCCCATAAAGCATTGTTTACATTGAATATCTTCATAAGTCTGATGACATAGTCCTTTGTGATTTTTTCCCACTTCCACGATGGTACGAGTTATTTTTTATCATCCCCTAAGACTAATTCCTTTCAAACATCACTTTATGACATACCAAAAAATTTTATGTATATGTAGTGATATTCTTCAGCATGTATTCCCTAAAAATATTCTCTCACAGATCATGATACATCATTTGGTTTTCTAGGTTAATGAAGAAATTAAAACAATGTGTATCACCCAATAGTTCATTCTTTAACTGAATATTTAATGGAAGACATGGTCTTCAAAAAAATTTCACACTTATTCATTAAAATTGAACTCCATGGATTTACTTTCCCTTATTGTTTCCACTTTCTTCGGATTTCTCACATCATCCTTTTGTATGTCCATTAACCTCTATTGGAGGGATGATTGAACAATCATTTGTGAATGGATTGCTGATGTTCCTTCCTTTATGATTCCAATGTCAATCCATTCCCAATATAAGAATATCAGATCCCAATCAATTATCATAAATGAAAAAAATTGTACCCTTTCTACAGAGAGAGTACGCATCTTTTTTTCCTAGGAAAATAATTATATGGACCCAGCCTTAAACCTTTCATAATATTTAATTAAATGAATAATTCACATTGAGGATCTTTTCAGGTTTAGAGTTTTAGAGAATTATGACATTACTATTACATCTCAAAACAATAAAAAGTAGACACTTTTACACATTTTCCATTCTTTTCATAAAATAAAAACCCTTGAAAAAAAATTCATGTCTAATTTTAGGTTTATAGTCTTCATGACTTTTCCTTGATCCCATCCATGAACCTATTCCACATTATGTCCTATGAAAAACATTTGAAAAACAAGGGATGAGCATAAAAAGGTCAGTAAATGATACATAATGGAGGAAAATTGTTAGGTTTTCAAAACAAAAGGTAAACCATGAATACTATATCATAAGTAATACTTTTCTCCTTTATGAAATAGTAAATACTCTCCACTAAATAAAAGATCATTACATACCCTTTTGTGACCAAAATATTACCATAAAAAACATATAATGAACACATAACATATAAATATAACTTGGGACATAAACATACTTAAATGGAATAACCATACGGTCGACTTCAACACATATCACTAAATGGAATAGACATACAGCCGACTTCCATACCCTATGCATTGGAGGTTATAACGTAACCACCCGTCCTGGTATTCACGGCACCACCCATCATTTGTTTTATCATGTAACCACCCGTCAAATGTCCATGTACCATCATAACACATAAAATATTGAAAATTTAATCATTTCAGTAATATCATTTCATTTGAAATCACAAGATGTAATTTCATGATATTGAAATAATCCTTCCATTTTCATCAACCATTTAAAAAGAGAATTTTGTATCAATGTGGCCCATACCACTTTGAATATTTTAATGTAATTATAATTTTAAAACCTTAATGTTCATATAAATAAATACTCAAAACCATTTTTAAAACATTGACAATAATGATAATGATTTAGAATAATAAATCTTTAAAACATTTAAAACGTTTTTTTAGTTAAAGAGTTTTTAAAAAATGAGAGGCTCTTGATTACAAATAATTGAGGAATAAAATTAAATCAGAACAATATAATAGAATGTGAATATAGGGATTCATTATATAATATGTCAATGGATAGTATACACACCATATAAGAGTCAATTGGTGCATAACTACAATGATGTCTCAATGGAAATCCAAATTGAGATGAAATCACTTATAAAGATGATATCCTTAAATTAAAGATAAATCAATCTCATAATTATGTGTGAAAAATATAAATACACCCAATATAAGTGGATATCAAGTGTAAAAAAATTAGATGTATTTAAACCATATTCATAGGATGACATATTCAATAAGTACAAGTTGAACCCAGAGAATTAAAATTGGGTTATGAAGTTCCCTTGTAAATATTTGATAGCCTAACGGTGTCACATTAAAATTCAGAAAATTAGTGGATGAGTTAAAAATGTTATATAATCACTTGGAAAAAACATTTTATCCAATAAGGAAATAGAATAACATATCCCAATATAATGCAATGTAAATTAAAAGACATAACAGAAAGAAGTCTTTTAAAAAGAGGGGGGTGAAAGGTTCCCTTACCGATATGGTAAGTTACAAATCATATGCCACATGAAAGAAGGATAATAAAATAAATATGTAAATAATCATAAATGAAATTATATTACACAAAGAGTACAATCATGGGTGGTACATACAACACAAAAAAGGAAATAGTGTCAAATATAGCATGAATCTCACGGGAATAAAAGTGAGATGAAAAAACCTTACTTTGTTGTAATCAATCAAGTCATATGACCAAAAGATAATAACCACAAAATGAATCAACCAATAACATGAATATAATAATAATCATGAAAATATATATCAATGGCAGTATACATTACACCACATGCAATAAATAAGTGTCGAACAATGGAAATATACTGGGATTAAAAGTGAGATAAGAAAATCCATTAACTCTTGTCTGACTTGACTCGATCATTCTTTAATCTCATGAATAATAAACTAAAGTAATTTTATAATTGATTATGATCATTTTTTAAGTCTATAGTTCATATTATATCAATTAATACCATCTTATAATCATTATGTAACAATTTATGTTAATAATGGTAGTTTTGTCGATATTTGGTAGTTGAGTCAAAAATGAACACCTTATATTTACAAGTTGTCCATGTGGTAAATATACCATTCTTTCTAGAATGATAATCATGGTGTATATATCACATATATATTATATATCCAGTATATACATTTATTTATAATAGTACATAACATTTAAAGGTAATAAATGAAATGCACCGTTCATAGAGACGCTAAGCCGTACGTACGGATGAATGCTACTTCAATTTATATTTCAAATTTAATGGAATTAAAACATAAGGATACATAGTAGTATTATAATTTCAGTATTTTATCATATATAATATCATTAAATCTATCCTCTATAAGTACCAACTATGGTATGAACTACTCATATCACTTTAAGGGGGAGGTAGTCCGCACATCCTCTAATGAGATTATCATGTTTACACATAATGGAAATCATAATGGTTTTGTACAAAAATAAAATACAGAAGAATAAAGAAAACATAAACATAATATATATCATATATAAATACAGTTCAATCATAATGGCCACCATGATATGCAGTAGGAGATAATCAAACAATCATTGTTTTGTGAGGCGTTTGTTTCCCATCCACAGAAACATAATGTTCTTCACCCATTAGATGGAGGTGTGTGTAAGTGTATTTAGAATCCTTCTCATAAAAACATCCTAGTATATTTAGGATAATGTTTTGTAACAAAATAAGGGAACAAAATGAGTTTATGTGTTGGAGAAGTAAAATAAAATAAATCAATTTAAGAGAAACGGTTACCCTTAATTTGGGTAACTCCCTTTGGTTTGAAACAAAGGACTTCTTAAAGTGGCTTATGCCTAAGTTAAGGCCTCTAATAGGAGAATAGGGATGTAGGGAGATTACTTGGGAATATTTTTGACGAGAAAAAGGCTTTAGAGGTTTGAGGAATGGTTTGAAGTGGTCTCCTTTTATAAGGGGGAGGAGGGGCTCTTTAGGAAAGTGTGATAGTATTATTTTATTATATAATGATATTCGGTTTATAAAGGTCCAAAAATCATTAAAGTCGAAGTTAAGGAGACTAATTTTGGAATTAATATCATATAATAGGAGTTGGATAGGTTTTGGATGTTCTTTTAATATTTATAATCTAATTTATTTAAATCTTTTATTAATGAGATAAATACTACATCATTATTGTGTCATAAATAATTTAATTTATGTGATGTATAAAAATTATAATGAAATACCCTGATGTAAAAAATCATTTTAGCTTTCCAATTAATATTAATAGTCGAAAATATAATTTATATGACAAAATATAAAAATTAATTTACAGAAAGAATTTTGTTAATGTCATTTATTACTTTAAATTAAATTAATTAATCTAATGTGTCATTATCTTTCATAAGTGGCTCCATGTGGTCATAAAATAGACCCAAAAGTTTTGAATGGTCTTCCATTACTCATTAAATAAGGTTAGGACAAGTGTGAAGGTAATTTTGAATTATTATAATATTCTTTTAACATAGAATTTCCCTATTTACTTTTAATCACGATAAATAATAGTCAAAAATTACTATTCACCAAAAATTATATTCTTTTTATTGAACCACATTTTACATCATGATCATATCGATGTATGTCATATTTTTGAAATTCGATTTACAAAAGCGGTAAAATTTCATTTAAATGAAAAATTCAGTTTTTTAACTACTAATAAGTGGTTTCACTATTCATCAATAATTGATGTTTTTCAAAAAAATACCCAAAATTCAGCATAAGCTATATTTGATATTCTGAATTCAAAAGTGATGACTATTTTAACAAATTATAAACATATATGTGGAATTAATTATTTTTAAAAGTAATTCCCCTTATCAAAACCAATAGCATTTTTTTAAAACAATAATTATCCAAAGATTGATACTTGTTTATGTCAAATTTCAAAGTGAAATTAAATTCAATGACCAAATTGAATTAAATGGTAAAAATATATTATAACTACACTTTTGAATCAATTAATAAGATAATATAACCATATAAATATATTATATTAAAAGGTAAATTTGAATTAAAATACTATATTTTTCATTATTCTTTATAAAATGAACTTTTTCAGAAAAATACCAAAAAATTACCGAAAGTAAAATATGATGTCCCCATTCTAAAGAAGAATTTTATTTGGTCAATTAGAATGTATTAATGTGACAAAAAATATATTTAAGGAGGGTTATCCATTAAAAGGTGTTAAATCAACCTTTTAATGTAAATTATGCTTAAAATTAGATTCATTCACATTTTAAGCCTCTATCTTTTATTGGATAAATGTAAATAAAAAAAATGTATAATCATATTGTTGTTAGTTTTTTTCATTTCTGCCAAAACAACGGCTAGGATTTGAATACCATTTAATATAATAACATTATATTATTACTGTGCAACATAAGATTTCAAAGAAACCCGTTGTTGCATATCTGGTACGCTATCGAACATAGAAACCCCTTTCAATTAAAATTAATATTTAATTAAAAAATATTAATAAATACAAAAATGTCATATTCTTCATTTATATGGGATGTTACAATAATAAATTGGTTATTTATATTCTTTGATCTGATCATACAAACATTATTTGGGCATATACATGTCTTTCTGTGTTAATATATAAAGGAGGAATTTGTTATCTATATATATTTCAGTCTTCTCCACAAAGAGATAATACTACAATTTTTTTAAAAATAATTTCAAAATTTCCAACTTCAGATCATGTGTAATATAGTTATAATGATGATCATTCGGCTTTATTGAATCATAGGCTATGAAATTTTCATTACACATTAACACGCAACCTAACCAATTATTTGAAACATTGTTGAATAATATGAATAGTTCTACACGTATAGGTAGTGCGAGAATAGGTGTTGTGATAAGACTCAGTTTCAACTCATTAAATCTCCCTTAAAATTAATCATTCCATGAAAACATGAATCCAATATGACTTATCTCGGTAATAGGGTTCTAAAATCATGGTAAATTTCATACAAATCAGCAATAATAGCCGACTAACCAAAGGAAACTATTGATATCAATCAACGGTGTTAGCCTAATCCATATATAAAGTTCTAATATCATTAAAATATTCATTGATATAAAATTTATTGTAATGATATTCCGCAATAATTGAACATCCTTCAACCAGAACTCACACATGATGTAAATTCCATAAATCTTGTCCCCTCACAACGTCTTTAGCAAAATGATCATATTTTCCTCATGACACTCCATTGTTTTGGAGTATTCTAGAATATAATCTATAATGAATAACACAAATTTGATGAGTTAATCCCTGAAGACTCTATTAATCATTTCCATGATGATATCTAGAGCATTGATGATCCCAAAAGGCATCACTATGAACTCATAGTTCTCATACCCTGAATGAAAACTAGTCTTGGGGATATCCTCCATTTTCACCTTAACATAGTAATATCCCAACTATAGATCCACCATGGGTATGTATTGTTCTCCACATACCTGAGAGAATATGTAATAAATCATTGTCCTATGATACTTGTCCATTAAGGTGATCATTTCTATCTCACGATGATCAACACAATGTTGCATTGACCAATCCTTCTTCATGACGATGTAAACTAGTGAACCCGATGGTGGTGCATAGGGGAATATGTACTCTTTATCTAGATTATCTGGTAGTCGATTCTTCAAATACTAATGTTAGAAAATATATATCCTATATAGAGTATTAGATATTGGAAATGCCCTATGTATTAGATAAATTGATAACTCAACCTTTCTGCTAGGAGGAAGACCATGAAATTACTCGGGAAACACATTAGTGTATTCCCTCACCATAAGAATGTCTTCCAGGATGATCATTCACATAGAATAAATAATTTAATATATATATATATATTATTACCTATTAGGAAATAATATCCCTGATTTAGAATATTGTTATAAATATAACTCATCATCCTCCTTCTACTTGTATAGAATTGAGGGTCGATTCTCCAAAAAATAGTGATTAACTTCTCACTATAATTTTTGTTGGCTCTATATAGGGAAAGAAAATACATGCCTATAATTATATACAATTACACTAAATTTATAATGATAATTTTCAATGAGGTGTTTATCCTACAAATTGTGACTGTGGAGGAGTTATATACTTCGGATGGAATAATTGCCCAGTTATCCATTTTCATCAATTACATATTTCCTTTGTCTATGGTGGTGGATGAATAGTTCTATTAATTTTTTTTCTTATTAAGGAATGTATAGAACCATATAAAAAAGTATGTTTTCAATTACTAAATTAATAACAAGAGTACCTGCCACCACTTCATTTTTGGGATCTACCATATGAGTTGTGATGGGAAAAGCACACCATTGATACCATGGATGTTTTTGGTTGTCTCAAAAAACCATCATATTAGGTAATTTTTTTTCAATGATCCATGGTTACTTATTGTTGAATTAATTATGAACACACTATGGTTTTACTGGATCCTTACTTTCCTCTATCACATTAAGTTTTTTCCCTTTGTTGGCATATGTTAACTAGGTGTCCTTCCTTCCCACACCTAATGAATTTTATCCCCCCTTTAAAAAATTATTTTTGTGCTTCTTTACTCTGCATGAAAAAGTGGGATGTTAATATTTATTTTAATCATTAGATTTATCCATGAGACTAACAAAACTAATCTCCACTTTTCACTTTGTATCCTTGGGATAGCCTTGAAATTCAATAATCTCCATTTCGAATTGGAGGTCACATACGACATTTTTTTAGTAGAAATAAAAGTTTAATATCTAAATGGGTTTTTGTAGAAAACATTTTAGCCCACCAAAGAAGAAATCAACCTTTTATTCGAGGGTAATTAATATTCCTGAGGCATATCATGAATTTATTGTGATTTTTTAGTTATATTCCCTGATAGATTAATCAACATTTTCCAATGGGGTATTGAAACCCCTTTCTATTTTATGTTGGAGAGTAAGAGCAAAATAATTATTAAAAAATATTTTTTTTAATTCTTCTAACACAATTTCTTCAATATGTTCCCTATGATTCGTAATCTTCATAAATTTAAAACACTGATCAGCTTCTCCTTCCATATGATAAATATCTAATAGAACCTTCTCTTTTTTAGGACATTGAAGGATTGAGAAGAGGTTATAAATATATTTGATCCATTATTTTTCATTTTAGGGATTAATTGATCTATTAAATGTATGATTATTTTTTCTCATAAGTCTCTCGATTATATCTAGTTCTCTTTTTGGGGGATTTGGTCACTTTTCTTGATTCATGATTTTATACAGAACATGATTCAGCAGAGAGACTATTTTCTTAAATTCATGTCTCTTTCTCCCATCAGGTTTGGCATCTCGTTGGGGGTAGTCTTCACAATATGTGTCACATTGAGTGTTTACATGTTTCCTCCAATTTTTTCCCACTGTATATAATAAAAGGAAAACCGGGGCTGAGTATTTTCAAACTATTAACCTCATAAACGGTAATAATATGAAAATAATGGTATAAAATATTTATTAAATTTACATCCATAACACATTATTTTCTTGGAAATAATATATGTTTTCCATGATTTATTTCATAACAAGTATTTTTATTGGAATTTTTTTGTTCCCTTACATATGGTTTTTTATGAGAATATAAATTTACCAATTCATATCCCACAGGAGTTTCAAACTAGGTTCTCATTAAGGCTCATTTTCATGTACTATGTTACCATAGGTCTGGCCATGAACACCTTTTGGTATTTTTTACCCTAGGGGCATCAATTCCATAACCACATCCACTTATGGAATGCATAAAGTGATGAATTTTATACAAAACCTCTTTTAATATACTCAAAAAAATATTGGTATGATTTCTTATACATATTATTATCCTTAAGGATTCCTCTAGAGTTTTCAACTCTTAATCACAAAATTAACTATACATTTAATCTGATGCCAAATATGACAACACAACTCTATATTTATCATTAATTATTTATTTATCACAAAATTTTCACATTTTAGTAGCCAAATTATCAACAAGTATACTGTATTTAGGAATTTTTAACATTGCATTAAAACATTTAACATGGGATATAAAACTTTATTGAAAACATCCTTGACATGATCATAATATACCAACAAATGTAAAACTACTTGGGATAACTAGAGGACAAACATAATAATTGTGGTCATATAAAATTTCTATTAAGTGAATAAACATTTCACAATATGGAGATAATAATCCATTTTAAAAATATTAATTTCAATGGGGGAATAACAATAGTAAGAATAATAATCATGAATAATGAGACATTTTATACCAAGATAATCATGACATTGGAAATGTGTAAAAAACTTAAAACATTGAATAATAAACATAGGTCAAGGATATAAATTCTAAGTCCTCAATTTGGAAAATGTACTATAAAGGAATTGGGTTCTCTCCCTATCCCAACAAGACGTATCATGATTCTAAACATTACCGAATTTATTGGACCACTCCTTGGCTGCACCCATCATATTCATTTTATTTTCATTCTTATATTTTACAAAAAAATCATAAAAATGGATCCATTCATCATAATAATTTATTCCAAGATTATGTAATGTGGTATAAATACATGTAAGTCCAATATCATGAATTATATTTTCAAAAAATGTGAACACCCCTGATATTAAATAGGTATGGTATTCCCTACATAATTTCTTTGGCATAGGAAATCCTGGTGAAATTTTACCAACATAATGACATCACAAAAAGATTCATAAAAATGGGTTGATGAGAGAGAATGGGGTCTCTTATAATTTAAGAATGGAATGGGATGCAACAGGTACATGATGAAACGTATCCATTCATTAGAAATGCGAAATATAATGCAAAAGGTAATTAAGAACCATAAATAAAAATAGAATCCTAACTATATTTCACCATGATAAAAGCTGCATATAAAGGATCATGGAAGGATTAATGATAGTGAATATGGAGATATCATCATTTATTAATTAAATGGATAGTAAAAATAATATGTTAGGACAAATCACAACATAATAAAAAGGAATTTAAAATACATTATTTAAAATATTTTCTTTAATGGATATGTGAAGAGGGAAACCCCTTACAAAACTTCAACATTATAATGGGTAAAAAAGGATCATGGGAGGATAAAAGAGAACTAAAAGAACATATTGTCATTTAAAATTCAAAATAAATGTATGGGGAATATTGAATAATAAATCCCAACATAATAAAAAATAAATTAAAATACATTAAATAAAATAAATACATGATATACGAATAGAGTGGAAGATCCCACACTGAAGTGTGTGAATCCAAAGGATTGTGAGGGGATTCTTGAAATATTGGGGAGCTTTAAGTGTACTCTAGAGAGTGTACGGAAAATTTTGGAAATCATAAAAATCTTTTTAGTGAATATAATGTCATATTGGGTGATTTAATATGGGTAATGAGGTGGATTTTTTTATTGTTTATGATATATAATCTCTATAACAAAATATCAAAAAATATTATCATGGTTTTCACCCGTGTTTTTTCTTAATTGGATTTTTTTCCATTATTTGAAAATGTAACACTCCAAAAATAATAAAATAATTCCATTCCTTTTGTACAGGTGAGTCATACTCTTAAATAAATGATTTCAAAAATAGAAAATATATTTATGGTTTTGGAGAATTCACAAAGTACTCCTAAAATAAATCAAACCAACCTAAAAAACATTATATTGAAGAAAAAATATATTTGGTTAATGATACCCATTATAGTATTTTTCACATACCTTTTGGGAGATTGATTTTTCATAAATCACAAATTATATTTATAAGGTATTTTATTTTTACCTAAAAATTCAGTTGTTTCAAAAAATTATCAAAAAATTACCATTAGATAATTTATACACAATGATTCTAAATATAATATTAATTTTATAAATATAATTTTCTAAATATATTCATTTACTCTTTTAAAATAGAATAAACATTTATTAAGGATTTCTGGGTTTTTTTATAATATTATTATTCCAACACCTACAAAAAATTACATTTGGCTTCATAAAAATTATATGATAATTTATATTTCATAAAATTATTTAATATAAATATTTCATTAAATAATGTTTTTATCTAAAAAATCCATTTGACTTCATAAAAATTATATGATGATTGTAGTATGAAATGATATCTTAAATCCTTATTTAAAATTAAAATACTACCCGTGGATATATTATGCAAATTGAAATTTATTTTATTACATAAAATGAAAATTTTGATACAATCATTATTATTAATGGTAAAATAAGTACCAAAACAAGAATAAAAACTGAATGTTAATTTATCAAAACAATGATAAATATATATCTATAGATGAATAGAGTAATTTTGAATCTCATACTTGTGATGACCATAGAATAAATTATCTATGTGACATATATATTTTTAGCTGAGAACAAGAGTTCATAGTTATTGACAATGGTGTCACTACTAGAAGAAATAATATTTATTAATTAATGAAAAATACATTAAATAATTATTTTTTAGTCGAGTATTATTATAACTAAAATATACTTGAAGTAACTATTTAATTATAAAATATTTCGTGAAGTAATCATCTAACTCATATATATATATATACATTTTAACAAAAAATCAATAAAATTTCACATAAAAATTAATTGAATGATATTATGAAGCTAAATCCCCAATATGAGAATACAAGTTGTGTATAAATAAAGAGTATGGATTTATGGTCTACGGATGTTCACATTTTTGATTTGATTCCTTAGAGCTATAAAATATTTTTCTTTCTATAATTATATTACAATATCATCAATCTTATGTAATGTTAGACAGTATATGGGTTGTTAATTGTGAACCATCATATAATATTGGAATTATATGGGGACCAGTCACTAAAATCCATGAACAACATTCAAGGGAAAATTGAAAATTGATTAACATACATAAATGAATGGAATCAATGATAGGATTTAAATAAAATATATATGGGTACTTGATAGTGATTATAGATGAAACAGAATAAAGGATCATCCTTTGAAGTCTAGACTCGTTGGGATACAATCATCCATAACTCCTATAGGGATTTAGGCCATGTATTATGGGTCCTTCATGTAATGTAACAGTTCAATCTAAAAATTTTTATAATCAGGGTTACTCAAAAAAGGAAAAAATATTGATTTTAAATGATTATATCATTATGAAATTTATTATAATGATGAATTAAAATATAAAACTGTTTTTAAATTTTAAAAAATATTCATTAAATATGAATAATAATGTAGAATATCAATTAATATACTTATAAATCCATAAAAATGTGGTTGATAACTAAACTAATAATTTCTTATAAAAAAATAATATTTCATATTTTTTCAATAAATAATGAATGATTGTTTTTTAGGGAATAGTGGAAATTATTTTTAATTTATAAAAAAACTTATTTAATCGATAAAATACATTCATGGAACTGAAATAACTTACTTATACATGTTTTTAATATGATGAATATTGGTATATACTCTATATTACAGAAAATCAAGCCCCTTATGTCATGTTTTATTAGATAAAAGAAATTTTAAATCAAATTAGTTTTTTTTGGAGAATTTGATTTGTTGAATGTAATGAGGGAATAAATGAAATAACTTTTCAGGTTGTGTATAATGGAAACCTTCTAGGTTTTTTCCCAAATATTAAAATATACAAGTGAATCATTAAGAGTATTTGGATAATATTTATCATAATGGAGTGATTCATGTTTATGAAAAATACAATAAAAGAATATGATTATTAAAACAATGTTAATATAATCAAAATTATAGTTAACTTGGAATAATGGTTGATTAATATTATTGGACATCGAATAATGATGATTCTAAAATCGATTCAAAAGGTTAATACGAAAAATAGACCACCAATACATATTATATTTGTTATAGTGGATGTAGGATTAGATTGATCTGATATCATGACTGACAAAATGCATCTTATATAGAAATAATAAATAATGATAATTGATAAGAAAACTCTATAATCGCACATAAATCAATTCTTATTTGAAGAAGTGAATGTAGATTAATGAATAATTAAGGAAATTAATGTTGACTTACATCGAAATACATACAATGTTACATGAAATATTTTAAATAGATCACATAGATACAGTTATATTATAAAAAACGGTCAATTTAGGAACAATAATTTTAAGGTAATTGTTATGTAAGAAATAACTATGAAGTACAACAAATGTGATATTAAAATAATTATTTTTTATGTGGATGCTATTTTCAAAAAATATTAAAGGCTATATAAAATCAAAAAATATAAAATTGATTTATAATAGATATTTATTTTCTATAATATATGATCAAAGAATATAATCATTATGTAATAAATTTACAATTATGGGTACATTAGGATATATAAAGGGTTTCAATATTACGATTATTGAAAAATGGTTTACCTTACATAGAATTAAATATAAATATAACATTTAAATATAATTATTTTTATTCGAGACATGGAACTATTATTAAAAAAAATTCATGAGAGGTGGAATTTTTTTTTATATATTTGGATTAATTATAAATATAAATTTATATCCTATCACAGTTGGAGAAAATAATACATTATGATATGTTTTAGATGATGTCGTTTTATTTATGATTTCTTCCTCCCTAGTAATTATATAATCATGGACTTGATGGATTTATACATAAAATATAAGTGGATAAGGTGTTTAAACATCACATGAAGGTGTTTGTTATCTATTTTGGGACTCAATAATGTATTTATGACATGGCCTTGAAATCCTTTCCCTCTAAAGTATCAATTGTTATACATCCCATTTGTCACTATTGGGATGGTTTCCAATTACTAATGGATGATTTGATATTATGAATTTGAAAGGGATATGAGTGTATTGAAATTATAACACCTTCTAAAAATAATTATCTGTAATGATCATCCCACATAGATATATGGGGTAGTTAATAATTTGTTGTCATATATGGAAAACCATAATTTTCGACAACATCGTGGATACTTTAAAAGAAATTTTTATTATATGATAATAAAAAAAAATATTTGAATTTACATCTTTTTGATTGGAAGTTAAATATCAGATATCATTACAATGATGGTTGATTATTTTGGTTAACTTGTATCATCCTTGGGATCACTAGCTTTCCACTTTTTATTATGTTCACATTCTCATCACAAAAATATCAAAAAAATGATCACATATATAGTGAATTAGTTTATTACAATATAAAAAAATTGAGGGTAAATAAATAATCCCAATCTATTTTTATAATTTTATTTTCTCAAACAATTATCTGGGATTAGTAGATAATAACTTTTTGTTTGGTATATTTTTTAATCGTCATAAGAACAACAATTTTTTTACAAAATATTGAATATTTTTAATTTTTTTAACAAAACATTATAAGATCAATTGATTCAAAAAAATAATATTGTTTTATTATTTTATATATAATAGGTTTAAGGGTCTACAATCTTATAACCAAATTTTCTATCAGGTGTCACATTACCAACTAATAATTAATATACTATTATATCACAATTATATAGGTTTACTCAATCATCACTGAAATATAGATAGTCTAATCGATCATCACTATATGATTTAGTTTTCAATGGATCATCGCCATGATATGAAATATTATATAAATTTTCATTATAAAATAGATAATTATTTAATAAGAAATTTTTTTATGAAGGTTGTGTAAGTTATTTAGGTTATCTAATAATGAGGTAGTTATACAATGGGGATTAATTTATTCTATGAAGAATTATGATTAAAAAGTATTTCAAGGATTTTTAGGATGAATAATGTTTTATTATAATGATTAAATTCTCCCACAAATAATTTATGTTATTCTAAAGTCTCATGTTATTATGAATTAAATATTTCTTACCATGGGTTATACGATATTCTAAAAAGATAAGAGGGTATGTAAAATTATTCTGTCTCCCTAAAAGGCACAAGTGTTACAATAGGGTTTATTGAATAACTGAACAAATTACTATTATTGGATGCATAATTTTATGTGATGTTAGAATTGGGTCCTTGAAAACTAAATCAAATATATTATGTTGAAAAAACCCAATGAAATATTAAGTCTGAGTTTTAAATCTATGTAACATTATGTTTTATACATTTTATAGTTTTGTAATAAGACAAAGGATTTTCCATTTGTGGACTTCAAAAATTAAAAATTTATGTTCCATTTAAATCCATACACCTTGAACCATTGTTTCTTTTTGTCTAAATTAACATGATTACAACCATTTGTTGATGTATGCATATCAATAGTCTTATGTGGGACATAAAAGTGGGATTATGTGTCATGATTTTTCATTACAAACGAGTCATGTGAATGTTGTAGTATTATATTTTGTTAATGATTTCAATGTCTAGATTTATTTGATTAAACTGGATATGGTGTTCAATTATTTTAATATGGTGATAGACCATTTTGAACATCCCACATAAAATATGAAATAAATTAGGGGAAGAAAAAGATAACACATTGGATGTGATTTTTATTAGATTAATATTTATACATAAACTGAATAGTAATAAATTTATAATGAGTCTTGAGAATAACAATGTTAAACCATTTTGACTTCCCTGACAAGTGATTCGTGAATGATGGTGTATAATAAAGGTTCCTAGGAGATCACAAAAATAAATGTCTATAGTTTATAATATATCAATTACCTTGAAATGTTGATATTCTCCTTAATAGTTATTCTATGATATTTTACGGTTATGCATCTCATCAAACATGAGGGTGATGTTTCTTTATTATTAAAATAGAGTTCACATAAGGATAAATCTATATAAAAAAATAGAAATAGGAAATACATAGTAAAATTAAATAGAGGTTTAGATATAAATTATGTATTTGTTTTCTAATCAAGAAAAAAAATTAGGGATTTATATATCATTTTAAATATCATGAAGGAATGACAGTGCTGGTATAAGGTCATATGTGATAAAAAAATATATGAATTTAAATATTAGAATAATCAATTGTGATGTTAATTTTTTAGGTGGATGTTTATAAGAACAAATATATCTTGATATGATGTTGTGGATGTTCAGGTCAATGGTTTAATGGCCATCAGAACACCAATGTTAATGTTATTGTCTATGGATGAATGTAATAAAGAATACATGTTTTTATATTTCAATTTTTAGGTGAGATAGCACATTTAAATATATTTTAGAATAGCTGGTAATGTGTGTATTTGATTTTTTTGTGTGTGATCACGCATATCCACATAATGAATGAATGTCCTGGGAAATTTTTCATTGCTCTCTAAAAAGTGGATCCAAATGGATATGAATTATAATTATTTGACACTACCTCTAATATATCATAGGGTTATACTAAATAAATTATATCAAATATCCCATGGTTGTAAATTATATTATTATTCTATGAGCTAAAATTAAATCTCTATAATACATTCACGGGATCCCAAAATGAAGAATAATATTTTCTTCTAATAATAAATTAATCTTAGAAATACTCATGAATGTATATGTGGATTTTTATATCTATATTAAAGGAGATTCATGATTGTAGAGCCTAGTGAAGGGATATTTTCAATCATTGAACATTGAATTTTCAAGAATATTCTCATTAGAAAATCATCACAAAAACAACTATGTCATAACAATTATGATATATAAATAACTCATTAAGGGTAAAAATTCCCACATAAAATTTGATATATTAAAAAAATATGGGATAAGATATATTAAATGAAAAATTACAGAAGGTATTTATCCATAATATCAAAAAACATATGTTTTTTTTTCCATTTTAACTCTTATATATATCTTTATCTGATTTTTTATATATTTCATTAATTTTATATTTTGAATAGGGAAATAATTAGTTTTTCATTGAAAATTGATTATATAGATGTATATAAACCAAGTCATAATCACAAATTCAAGGACATTATATATTTTTTGAATGCCAAACTTCCACCAGTTTTTGTGTATGTGAATACTTCTTTATTCATGATCTTAGGAATTATTATGATTTTAAAAAAAATTAATACTATGGAAAACATTCATATTATCCCCCTTTATTGAATCACTATATTCTACATCGACTCCATTCTATGAATAAAATAAAAATGTGCCTTTGGAATGGATGGTTGATAAACATGAGATAAAACAAAGTGGACCAAAAATTTCTTATCATTGGGATTAGTAGCTACATTCACTTTTTGTTTAACATTACACCTAGTAACTATAAAATATCTAATATAAAACTATGACCTCCATGGTGTGTATTGGTGATACTTTTTGACATAATTATTTACCAATTTCAGTTTTTTTAGATTGGAAAATCAATAATTAAGTGGTAAATATACTTCTCATGATGATAATATGAGAGGATATATCCTATGATATCATAATTTGATTATGGATGAAAAAAAATATGTTCAAAAGCATGAAGTCCAATGATATATATATTATATTTAAAAAAATTAAAAACACTCTCGATCCATGAAATTAAATAGAGATAAATATATAATAGGTACAATTATATGGTCCATGTATTTTTGTGTCAACTAGTGTTATCCAAAAAAATGAGATGGGGTATAGGAAATTTGAAACTACAAGGTTTTCATGGACTCCAAAATAAGTAAATATTATATAATTGATACAAATCCATACATAAATAAATATTGGATCCCATAAAAGAAATAATTTACACTGAATTAATAGTGATGTGGGAATTATCATTCTAGATCTATACAAATTCAGTGAGACGACTATTTTATGAATGTATTTTGATGAGTTTCTTCCACTAATATAGTGTATAGATTATGTGAAAAAAATCATTTATTATGATACTTGATTATTATTTTATTTATGTTTAATGATTAAAGAACAATATACACACATCGATATCTAACTCAATAATATTGAAGAAATATGCTAGGAATATCAGTGAGAGATGTTTAAACATATCAGGACATGATAAAATTGGATCGATTAGAACCATTATAATGATAGATCTTATTTTTGTTACATGTAATATTTATGTATAAAACATGGTTCTTGAGTCATAAATGATGATGTCTATAGAAATATTCAATTGGATGAATTCAATTAAATGTTGTCTAATGACTAAATTGTGACATTTTTGGACAGTAATATCAGATTCTATCCAAATAACTATAATTTTGTGTCCTTGATGTCCCATGAGATGAATATTAATTCATAATAACTGTAATACTAAAAATTTTAAATGATTAATATATTTGAAATAAGGTAATAGGTGCAATAAAATTCACTCAATAATTTCAAATCCTTTTGTGGTTCAATACTTTAATTTTAACATCCTTAATGTTCTAAAAAAACAGTCATTTCCCAATTTTTATTAATATCATTTTCCTAGGTTTTACGAATGATAAAACATTAATTATAGAAAATCAAAATTTCAAATAACCATATCAATGGTGAAACAATTCTTACAATAAATACAAATGTGTATATTCAATATGATATAATTGTATACAAAAATAATAATACCCAACATGATATTTTATATCTAATTGCCTTCCAGAACTGAGTATTGATTATTCAAATTGATTATTTTGTCATCATTGTTTCTAATTCAATATATCCCATTTCATAGAAATTCATTTTCATATAATAATTAAAACCCAATATTGCATGTTATTTATTTTCATATAAGTATATATTTATTTTTTACTAATATTTTCTAATTATATTTTTTTGGGATATGTGACAAGGGGTTATGAAATTTTTTTTATTCTATTACACAAAGGAAATTGAACATCATTAAGAATTTCATGAAATTTTTTATGGTTTCCATGTTATAATAAAAGGATTATATAGAGGAAAAACACCTCATAACATTTCATGAAACCCATTTTTTGAAATGATAGTGTAGGTTCCTCCAAATATCAGATGGGTTATTGTATATTATGATTTGTGATTCATCTAGTAGTAATCATCTCATCAGACTATTCCATCATAGTAAATTTTTTTGATCCTATTAGTGAGATATATGCAACGAATGAATAATCTTATCCACTATATAGTATATGAAACCAATATTGGTGAAACAAATTCATGGTAAATCATTCTTTTATACGGTGATTGATAAATAAAATTATATATGTTCCGATGAACATTATCTTGAGGCATTGTTGTGATAAAAAATACAGTAGGAATGCCTCATTAATAATGATCATTATGCCACAATCCATTTCAGAGTGGACCTCTAATGATATGGGTATTTTAAAATTCACGTGGTTGTAAAATTATACAATGTACAAGTATAATTCCATGCATATATTACAAAACTTATTGTGGATATATAAATGGTAATTTTAAATGAAAACATATCGTATATGTTCGAATTGTCTATGGTAAGACCATCCACATATTATTTTGGTGAATTTATATGATCATAAAAATATAATTACATGGAAGATATCAATAATGAACTAGGAAGAGTTTCCTAGAAATAATGTTACCTAGAATTAAAATTTTTAATTAATGTATCCTTTTATTGAGGCTACTGGTTATGAACTATTATTAATTATTCATTCACCTTGGTTATAGGATCCATTAAGATCAACTAGTATATAATCAGTAACTGATGACATATAATAGAATGTGATGAAAATAAATTATGATTCATTGTAAAATATTATTCTTAGTGAACATCAAATATGATGCCAAATATAGAGATTCTAAATAATAAACACATAATAGAATCCACTAGGTAATCTATAAAAAATCATAACACAATTATATTAATGGTGAAAATATAGTGTGTTGGTATATCACAAAATTTGTTCTATCAATAGATATCATTTTAGTATTCCGGATTATTATATATATAGTAATTGGTTAATATAATTTCATATTTAAATTTTATAGGTTTTTATTTTCTTATAGATATCATGATAATCCTCTTAGGTTTTACATGTCCCTTATAAACCAGAATATAATTAAGAATATGTGGATGATATTATCATTAGTCGAAACCTATATATTAATTATATCATATTATAATTATAAATGATTAGAATATTATAGATAGAAACCACAAGTCCTTGAGTTAATTCAGACACAACATTCCTTATGAACAGATATAATGGGTTATATTAAAAGTAATAATGTGTCAATTTTACTATAATGATTCTATTCTATAATGATATAGTTCATTAATAAGAAAAAATATACAATACAAAACCGATGGGTCATTCATTGAAATTAACAAAAGTCGTGTTATTAAAAATAAGGTCATCTTAGGATTTTACATTTCTAATACAAGATGAACATACTAATATGGGGGTCATGGGTAATGTTGTTATGGAAAGAACTATAGTGACCATGTTTGATACATATTTCTGAGAGGCATCTAAATTGAGCATGCTAATGATTTCATATTTTCATTTGGAAGATAGCATGACATCACATATTTTCTTTGATTACTTATACATTTACAAAGGAAAACCTTATATTTGAGGATATCTCCAATGATAATTATATTTTTTGAGAAGCAATGAATCTAATTTACATACCATCTTGGTGACCAAATTATTCATATTAGATTCTTTTGAATGGATGGTCAGGTAAAAATTAAATCTCATTAAAGATAATCCTATAAATATTCAATAATGTTTTTGAAATATATTCTTGTAACATTAAAAATATGATGGATAAGAAATAACATTTCAATATTGGTATTTTTAAAATGGAGAAAATTATAAAGAAACATGAATATTATTAAAATTCGACATAAAAAATTGAAAATTCTTCTTTAGTAATAGAACATGTGACAATCGAAGGAAAAAATATTATAAATTTTAGTAGGTTAGTTACAACAATAAGAGTTTGTTGAAGACTCAGGACTAAATGAGATAAAATAAACCTTTAACTTAAAGACTGTAAAACTATTGATTTGGGGTGAATGAGTTTATATTTTGTTCCCTGATTCCAATAAAACTTATATTTTTTTCCTTTTTTAGATACGGTTTTTGTATTAGGATCATAAATAATCAAATCTCCATTTTTAATTCATATTTTGAAAAACAAATTTCCATCAATTTTTTTTTATAAAACAATCAATACATGTTTAATATTTTATACTGAGTTGAGGTGTGAAAAATTCAATGGATCTAACTAGGTGAAAATATATTAATTTTAAATTTTATAAAAACATATGAGTTTCTTTGATGTAAGACATTAACTTTGGTGTATCATATTTGATTTATTGAGATAAATATTGTGAAAAATAAAATCCCATAAGAATATGGCCAAAAGAAGGGTTTGGAAATCATACACTCATACACATAAGAGAACAAAATATTTAGAAAGCGTTGATTATATTTTATCCATGTGAACATAGGTTAGTATAGTTAGTCTATATAAGGGGTATAATTTCCACCAATGAGAATTCATGTATATCAAATAGAATATATTGGTTGTTATTATAACTCCCTAGCATTAATCATTACATAATTTTGAGTTAAGTCAATAATTAACATTAAGGAGCTCTTTAGGTGTATATTTTGATAATTGGGTCATTTATATTATATAACAACTAAAATATTACATATTAGACACTTAAACTCACAATCCATTTTTTCGTAATATTAAAAATTTATAAAAATGAAACATGGTTTCACTTCTTTTTCAAACATCATAACTTTTCCTTGATCCCATCATTGAATCTATAATTCTATAAATCTTGTGAGAAACAATTAAAAAACATTGTATAAGAACAGAATTCTCAATATGGGATATAAATAACGAATGAAACCATTAGTCTGTGAATATTTTAAACGTTTTAAAACATTTTAAAGATATCAAACATTACAACCATTAAACAAATGTTATTTAACAAAACTCAGGAAAGAACATGTTCTGTGAAAATGTTCTTATCAATAATAAATCATAAAGGTAACTTTTTAAATCCATATCATACTTAAATTATAGCTTTAACCTCTACATAAAGAGAATCCTTCAATGTTACATTTAGAATTCCCATCACAGTATAGTCCCTAAATCTAGTAGAATAATGATTAACATTTAACTCTGTTTTAGTACTTAATGCATATAATATCTATCACATGTTCCCCAACTATGATTTATCATGATCCACTAATATACATAAGAAGTGCCCACAAACCAAATCATAAAAACAACTAATAAATCATTCACATAAGGAAATAACATTTCAAAATTTCATTCAGAATATATTATATCAAGATATTACTATAATAAATCCATTCTAAAAACCATTTTAAAAAAAATATATATTTTAAAAAGGTACATGGTATTTATTTTTATTTTAAAAACATTACGTCTTATAAAGGAAGCCAATATAAAATAATGGTAATGTCGGCAGAAATTTCTTTGTAAATGTATACGTTAAAAAAATTATTTATGTATTTAGTAAAATGATTCATATAAAAAGAATCATTTTTAAGTCCTTTTAATGATATTAAAAATCAAATATTTTGATTATACACTATATAAAATGAAGGTGGTGTATAACATCAACATATGGCTCAATGAAAGTAGATTGAGATGATTTCACTTACATTAAGTGTCACTTGACTTGTATGATTTTTACCTTCATAAATAATAATCATAGGTTAATTTTTACATTCTTAAGAATATTTTCAAATTTTATTATTCTTTTTATATTACTTATTTCCATTTTATAATAATTACAAAATTATTTATGTCCATGTCAGATTTTTTTATCGATTTTCAGTAATCAAGTAAAAAATAAATTGGTAAGATGTACATAGATCATGTGGTAATAATTACATAATATATAGAATAATATGCTTGAGATTATTATTATTATTATAAATAAATTATACCATTAAATCAAACCATGAATTGTGGTTATGAAAAATGAACAACGTTATAATCATGGAGATGGTATGTCGTACACAAGCATGAGTATCAACTTCCATTTTTCTATGATCATTATAGAATGAAGTCATGTATTATATTATCTTTGTAGAATTATCATAACCTCATTAATATTAAATTAATAATTTAAATATTATTTTATATTTCATTCAAGTGATATAATTTATAAAAATGAGTCACATCCATTTGATGAGATTATAGTTCAGACGTACACAGGGAGGACATTATCATTTTTATATGCACAAAAAAGATAGAAAAAAATTGATATATTATTATCTTATAATCATCAACATGTCATTATATCTCGTATGAACAATAATTAAATTATCATATCCCGTCTGGATAGATGGTTTTGAAAAATGAATTAGTTTGGTTCGTGGATTTGATAATTCACAAGTACACATGAACGATTAATTGCTTTCCTATTTAATGGAAGTGGATATGGATTTTGGTGATTATATTATCATCATTAAATATATGAAATTTGAGGATACTGATGTAATTATTTCATCAATGAATAATAAGATAAGAAGAATGTGGAATAGGAAATAAAATCAAAATACATAAAGAAAATGATATATCTTCATCGGTTGATCACGTTTGAAGAAAAATTTAACTCCTATGGGGAGGATGTAATGAATAATACAAGGCCACAGGAATGTGGGGAGGGATTGTAAAAGGATTTCTCGGTAGATAATGTCCGATCAAAATGGTTTTGGATGTGTGAGTTTCAGAGAGGAATGAGCTCATCTTTCTAGGACAGGATAGGCACACCATTGTAATTATAAAATTTATTAAATTAATGTAAATTCATATTCGATTTCTAATCAGTCCAAACTCATTTAGATAGAATATCGGATCCCTATAGGTTGATATATTTTCATCAAATAAAAATTAGGGTTGTTTTATTATTTTTTAATCCTTATTTTTTTCTTTTAATTCATTTTATTACAAATGTTTTATCATGTAATTTACACATAGAGGGTTATAATAATTACCAAATCATTCCAGACGTCCAATTAATGATTCATTCATGATATTTTTATATTTATCTAAATTTTTTTCCTATATATTGAATTTTTATGATTTTTATGTCATATAATTAATAATTGCTATTTTAAAATTTGAATTATATCAACTTTGAAAAAATTCATTATGTGACCTTCTTAAAATATCATAAAAGCATTGTTCCATCAAACACACTAAATTTACACAATCATGAAATTTCATATTAGTACATATAAATTGTTTATGGCATCATATATTTCAGATTATATTCATTAAATGATTATTAATATCATTTCTTGATTCTTTATATTATAAATTTATTACTCCATCATCGTTGTTTCATAATTAAGTTTAATTGTATAATTCTTAAAAATATAAATTACATACCCTATTGTATGTAATATTTTTATATTTTTATGTACTATTAATAATCAGATGTATCTCTTACATAACCCCATGTTAATTATTTTAGTAAGATGAGACATATTTATGATACATTTTCCATTACATGAAATTAAATGTTATAAATGTCATAATCACATGTAAGTGACTTCAAAAGGTATCAATTTAGGAACAATGACGGGAATGGAAAAAAGTAATTCATAAAATAATAATATTATGAAATTTATGGTAATTTTATAATATTAAAATATTAGTTTTACCCTAATTACAATATTTACCTTTAATTGTGACAAATAAAACACTAAAATTACTATTCCACAAAAAAAAATTATAATATTAGACCAAATGTTTCATAGTTATTACAATCATGAATATTTATTTTTAAAAATTAATATCTATTTATATTTTTAAATTTGGATTAACAGTAATCCCATTAACGGATTAAAAAAACCATTTTTTATGTAAACTGTTCAAAAGTTCACAAGGTTTTTCTATTTATTTTTAATTTTATAAATCATCCAATTAATTATATTTGATAAACCGGTAAAAACATATAATTATTACTTAATAAAAAATACAAATATAATCTTTCAATATAAATAAATTAGAGGAAAATTCAATTTTGAATAAAAGTGAAATATTTTCAACAATTAATTAAAATTTAAAAGTTATTAGAAAAATACAAAATATTTATCCAAAATCAATTTTGAGGTATCAATTCCAAATAAGATTTTTATATTTTGAAATATAACATATAAATATTTGAAAAAATATATTTATAATGGGTTCCCTATTAAAATGTGGAAAAACTACATTTTTTTGGAAAACACATTTTTTATCTGGAAATTTAAATCTCTTTTTATATCATGTTTAGAAAGAAAATGAATTTTAAAAATTAAATTATTTATATTTAAAATATTTCTAATTAATAAAATCTATTATAATTTAATTAATTATTTTATAAACACTCTTATTATCATTTATTTTTTTTTATCCGAAAAAAAACATCCTTTAAATTCAATTGGTTTTTATTGAATTTCATAACTAATTTGGAAACCTTTTATTTAATAAATAAACATGGGTAAGGAATACTATCATATTTCAGTTAATACTTTTTAATCCCACCATTATAATGGCTAAAAGATAACAATTATATTAATTTATAATATTAAGTTGTTCATTTATGATAAATGTGGTGAATCATATTTGCAATTGAACAGTGTGTTTCCATTTTAAAAACTCGAGATGGTACATTCTCTATACACATTAGGAAATTTCATACCCACAATTTGAACATGTGTTCTGTAAAAAAATTATGACTTCTCAAATTACCTTTATTGGAATCACACATAGGAAAAAGGATTAACAAAACTCCCACTATAAAAGAATGAAAGAAAAGTACTATGGTCTTTTGAGATAAAACCAACTAAGGTTCCATGTATGAAAACATGTATATAGAAGTGAAAATTAAAAATCATATTCTGATGGAGAATAATATAAAACAATATTAGGATAATTATAATAATAAAAAAATCATAAATTTCTGATGAGTTAAATAGTAATTGATTTTGTATTAGGAAATGTAAATTGATAACATTTTTTAAGATCCTTTTTATAGGGTTGTGTAATCTCTTAATAAGTAGACTAATATCAGAAGGAAATATACTTATATTGAAACTAATGTATCATCATTTATTATAATTCCACTATAAACTGATATTTTTCTCCAAATGATTAGTATTTAATAGGAATTTTATATGCACCAGAATCACCAGAATAAACTTCTCAAATATCAAATAATATAGAAAATATTAACTATCTGTTCATTCTATTTTGAAATATTAACCAAAAAAATATGTAAAAAATAATATATGTCCCAAATATAATAAACATTAAAATAATGATGAATACATTTAATCTCCAAAATTTAAATGTAATTACAAATGTCTTACATTGAACATTAAAAAAAATTATTATCCTTAAAATTACATAGAAATATAATAACTATGATTAAATTAAAATATAATAAGGATTTAATCGATCAATATTCCAAGATATTTTTAATTAATTTTAAGCCCAAATAACATCAACAACTCTTAATGTAACATAACAAAAAGGTAATTTCCAAAATCACATATTATCCAAGATAGGTTAATCATTTCTATAAATAACCAGAATCACCATATGTCTACAATAAAAAATAGATTCTTCCAATATAACATTCTAACATTACACCAAATATAAAATTCAATAGTATTATATTTTCTAGGGGCATATAGGGTTCCCAAAATAGTGGATGTCATCAAAAATAACATTTATCACATAATCTGAAAAACATTTTCCTATACCTTGGATAACCATTAGATAAAACATTAGCTAGAAAAATTAACTTAGTCTTATTCCATCAAATCCTCTTACAAATAATAAAATGACATGAAAACTATGGATATCCCATAGGATAGTGACATGTGATAAAGCATTGTATCACTTCAGTTGTTGGTTTGATTTATATAGTATTGTCCACCACGATAGGTTATCAACCTTCCTGTGGGTTTCCCTTTTCATACAATTATATAATTTAATAACATTACCAAATGAGATAAAATCCTATGAAATATCCAGAACATGTTTTATTCACAATCATTACCTCATACTATTCAATTTGAATCCCAAAATGCAGTAACCCATAATTACATCAATATAAAATTTCATATAAATCATAATGGTTATCCATACATTTCTAATTATTTCTACACAATAAAATATAATTATTCATCAAATAAAATTTTGACATAAAAAACAACGATGTTACACAAACCTGAAAAAAATCTTCCAAAGTAGTCACATCCTAAAAAGAAAATTAATACATATAAAAATTTCATCATAATACTGCTACAGTAACTCCCATATCCCTTATCTGTAGAAAATTTAATTAGTTTACATTTTTCACGATGTTTAACTTTAACATCCCAGGTAAATAATGAAAGTGAAATTTTCTAATTTATTAATATTTTCAAATTAAATATCAATTTTACATTAATGGGAATGCTATGTCAGAAAGTGTAATCAACAAAAAAAGATATTCTTTGAAATCATTTATTGCACACAACATTGAGTTATACAGACAAATAATATAATAATATTATTATTTTAAATGGTAGTTAACGTCTAGACAGTGTATTGGAAAGAATGAAAAGAACTAACTAAAATACGATTAATTTTTATTTATGTTTTTATATTTATCCCAAAAGGATTTAAGGAATATAATATGAATTAATATGATTTTAACAATTAAATTATCTATTATTTAAAAAAATTATATTTTATCGCCTTTTGATAGAGAACCATTTTTAAATAACGTTTTTGACAATTTTATATGATCCATTTGACATAATTAAAAACTTATTTGGAATCTGTATATAAAAAAATTTACTTTGGGTAAAATTTTGTTATTGTTCTAATAATGACCATCTTTAAATAATAGTAAAAAAATACATCATTTTAATTCAAAACTGCCTTTTATTTTAATTTATTTATTTCGTTATATTGTATTTTTAATTGGTTTTATATTATAATTGGAATATGTTTTTATAATTTAATCTAATTGAGTTCATTGAAATTAATTTCATATTGTAATTATAAATAAACACATATCAATCTTTTGGTTGTTTTTATTCATAAAAACATATTTTTTGACTTTGACAACGGGAATTATTTTAAAACTAATTTTTGAACCTTTATTGTTTTGAATTTTGAAAAATGGACACCATATTTGGAATTATGAGGTCCAAATTTTATAAATATGTATATTTTAAATTTCTACATTATTAATAATAACTTCTGTAATTATTTTATTGACCATGGTTAGAGGGTAAATGACATAAATAAGGGTAAAAAATAACATTCTAATAATATTAAATTACCTATGACATGTAATAAATTTATTCGACGATAAATTTCTTAACATGATCATCCTTGGGATGATTTGGGGACCCTATATAGCCACTTGTATGTTAAAATTAAATTTTATAAAAATTAATTAAAAGTTAATGAAAATAGAACATAAACTTATATCTTGTAGTAAAACAATTTTTATATGGGGACATATAAGTGATATATATGACTATAAAAAGTAATTGGGATTAAAAAATGATCTAATATATCATAGTATTTTATTTATTATTTTTAGACATCATATAAATAAATTTATTTTTGAAACAATGATGAGGTTGTGATTACCTTTTCAATGATTGTTTTAAGACAATGAGATTATAAATATTAAAATAAATTTATTTTGAATCTTTTTATGCCATAATGAAATTTTATTGATAATAATGAATTTTATATTTTAATTAATAATTTTTTTTAAATTAATCATGGATTTATTGTTTTCTAAGTCATGATATGAATAGCTAATAAATTAACATAAATGAGTTTTTAAAACAATTCATATTTTATTAAATGATAAAATAATCTAAAAAATATATAATTCTTACAACTAAAGTATATGAAGTCAAAAATTCCATTAATGATCTATTTTGGGTATCATATAATTTTATAGTAAATATAATGACCATATATTATGAATATACAAGAGGACATTTTAAAAGTCAAATTTGTTAACTATGTTTTATAGCTAAAATATAATGTTAATTTCAAGTCATAAACTTCTCTAAAACCAATTTTATAAGATTAATATGAAACATAATCATATTATATTCTAAATAAATTTGTTTGGGACCAATGGAAATCAAAATTTAGTTTATAATAAGATAATATATTCAAACATTACTAAATATCCCCTCCACCATCTTATAAAAGGCCATCACCACTAACCCATTACTGAAAACTCTAAATTGACATGGCCCATCTATATTAGAGAAAATATGCCCTAAAAATCCCCGTATTTTTTATAGAATCATTCCCCTGAGAATAAAGAAATTTAATAATTTTTTTTGGCTAAAATCAAATAGAGTTACATGTTTTTAAAGGTAGCATCTTCTCTAAAATTCTGTTCCATTATTATAATTCTTCACTCTGTATTATTTTGTTTTTCTTGGATTACATAAAAAAATTAATAAATATTATAGGATGTTTTTTTGAAAATTATTCAAACTACACTTACACAAACCTCCATCAAATGGGTATATAACATAATGTTTCTCTAAACGGAGAACTACTGCCTCACAAAAAGTTTATTGTTCAATATTCTCCTACCACATCTTAAGAGTGACATTGTGATTAAAAAATCATTATATATGATATATATGAAATTTATTTTATCATTATACTTAATTAATTATAATTTATAACATACATTAAATGTTTTCATGTTTTATATATATAATAATTTCAATTGAGGAAGTGTGGATGACATCCCCCTCAAAGTGATATGAATCGTTCATTCCATACGTGGAATGTATAAAGTAATGTGATAATTAACAAATTTAACATATATAAAATATTATATTATTATTTAATTACAATATAACTATGTATAACTTAGTTTTCATTTTTTAAAATATGAAAAATAAATGAAGGTAGTGTTCATGTGTACGTACGAATTACCGTCTCAATCAAGAATGGTTTTTAATTTGTATATAAAAATGATGTGGACTATTATAAATACATATAAACTTGATATATATGATTTATTTGATATATAATTCATGAATATAATTATTGTGATAATATACTTTTGACCACATGGACAATTTGTAATTATAACAAGTTAATCGTTGACTCTTGTACCAAACATTGACAAAATGATCGATATGAACTCAAATAATTATGTAATTGTTGTTGCAAGATAATAAGTGATATAATAGTAATAATAAAAAACAAAAGGGTTATCAATAATATATAAATCAACTTATGCTTATTATTCATGAAAAACAAGGAACATACGTGATGAATCAGACTGAAGGTAAGGGAACTATTCCCCGTCCTCTTTTTGTCAATGAATTTTTTTATATTATGTTTTTAAATTACATTTTTGAAATGTAGGGATATGTTATTATATATCATTGTTAAATTAAATTGTATTTCAATGTTATGGGGTACCGTTTTCTTCTTTTATAAAATCATTTTCTAAAATTTATGGCACACTGTCAGGCTGCCGAATTTTTTTAAGGGTACTTCTTAACCAAATTTATATTCATTGGGTTGATTTTCTACTTTATGATTATGCCATGCATTGATTATGTGATAAATAAATTTATATTTATGGACTAATATTTGTACTTTATTTATCTATATTTATAGTAAATGGACATATTTGATCAATTTTATTTACAAAATGATACATGTAAGGGAACTTCTTGACACATTTTCCAATCATTGGGATAATCTTATACTTCTTGATTATGAAATTATATTATTATGTGATAAATAAATTTTGATGTTATATATATTATTTATACAAAATTTATTTGAATTTATAGTGAATACACATAATCATTCAATTTTATTTTCAAAATGATCTTTGTTAGGGATCCCTTCACCCTCCTCTTTTAGTAAAACACTTATTTTATTTCATGTCTTATAATTTCCATGTTATTATGATGGGATATGTTATTTAGTATCCTTTTTTCTCTAAAATTTATATCCATGTGATGATAGACACTTTTCTCTCCCGTCAACTAATTTTCTGAATTTTAATGTGACATCGGTAGGCTGTTGAATGTTCTCAAGGGAATATGTCTCAATCTCCTTTCATTGAGGCACATATTGATATTTTTCATATTTATTATCCTATAAGATGTATATACATTCATTTTACATATTATATCATGAATCTCTATATTCACATGATATTATATGTTTTTTCTGTTATTATTTAATTATTTTTATTCAAGTATTTTCTCAATTGGTAACAAACTCTTTAACTAAAACATTGTTTCAAATTTTTAAATAAATAATTTTCTAAATAATTTTCATTCAAGTTCATTATTTCAAAAAGTTTTTTATGATTTATTTATATGTGCATTAATGTTTTAAAATGTTAATTCATATAAAAGATTCAATGTTGTATGGGGCACTATTCTTCAAAAATATCAATAATAAATGTTTTAAATGGGATTCAAAAGGATTGTTTTTTTATGAAGAATTTTACTAAATGGAAAATGGAATGTTTATTTTTAACATGTGTTGTAAAAATGACCATTCCACCATGGTGAGGACTATTTTTATCTTTTCGGTTCATAACAATCTGTAATATTTTTAAAAAGGAAAATAAATTATATATACTATTTTTACGTATTTTGTTATTGAAAATTTTTAGGAGAATGGATTGATTATGAAAATATATTGAAATGTTATATTGTGACTATAATGTGGAAATTTTATATTTACATTATTATTGTTCATGTATTTGGATTATTTTATGGTTCAAGGGAATTTGATTACGTATGTGGGTTGTTCCGTGATAAACGTAGGGTCAGTGAGCCCGAGATAGCTATCAATTGCATTGGGGAACATTATGGAGGTAAATGTTAATGTTTCTCCAATAACATTCATAGAATATATTATGACGGGTATTCCTAATTTAACTCCCAACATAGCTGTGAAATCAACAATGTGTTTATTTAATTGATGTCACATGTTACATTTAAGATTTATGATTTCAATATGTTATTCATGAATCTGATGATTTCATGAGGAATATTAAAGAGCTTATGTTTTGTATGTATTGATGGACATGTCTTTTATCCCTTTATTTTATAACCCTAAAAAATATTTTTATTCATATCCCACGTTTTTGAAATTTTTTTCATAGGGGATAGGGATGGGTAAGAGAAAGGTAGAATTGAAGGAGATTTAAATCAGGAAAATCTTTTAAGATTTTATGATTTATTAAAAAATGGATACTCCATAGAAGTGTCTACATTTTAATATTTGAGATGAAATGTAATAGTTATAGACTAATTATATAAAACTATAAACCTGAAAAGATCCTCAATGTGAATTATTAACTTAATTCCTGATTATGAAATGTTTAAGGCAAGGGCCTTACTGTTTGTAGCAAATGGAGTTTTAGATAACTTCAGTGGTTAGGGTGTTATTTAATAATAAGTGATATAACCATAATGGTTAGCATATTAGTATGATTCACAGTTATTTTACATAAATCTAATGTGTTTAAGATAATATAAATAAGTATATATTTTTTGTACCCTCCCCATAAGACAATATATGAAGATTTTACTGATATATTCACATTGAACTTTTTGGTTTTATTAAATGGATGTATCTACGAGTCACCAAAGTAACAGTGGTTATGAAGGAAACTTTGGTGATTTTAGGAATAAGCAACTGAATTAAATGAGAGCTACAATGAGAACATGTGTAGTTAATCATAACCATCTATCTGGAGTCATGATTTACCACTTGACCCTTGGTGATTTCTCTAAGGCATCATATTTGTGCGAAAATAATCCCAATGGTAGTTCAGCTAACAAACATAAAGGTACGTATATTAAAAAAACTATGCGTTAATGATGTGGAAAGAAACGCCTAGTAAAATGCTTTAAATGGATGGGAAGATGATTCAGATGTGGTAATGATGGTCATAAATGACAAACCTTCCATAGAAAAAGGAAGCGTCCAGATGACTCCATGAAAGGGAAGGAATTTCTTTCTGAGGGATAAATTGAATGGATTAAATGTGGTGTGCATGGTCATTACAAAAAATAGATTTAATAAAAAAAGGAATAGGAATGGGATCAGTAGGACAAAAAAAATATATGTTTACCATTTCCTAATTCCATTCTAATTGATTATGAGGAAACTAATAGTTACCAATGAATGGTATGGATTACTTCTTAGCTAATGTTTTTTTATTATTTAATATTAGGATATGATTCATGATTTTTTTGTAGGAAATATGAATTGAAGAATAAGATGTAATATAGGTATTAATGGATCAGGAAGAATGTTTACTAAGCAACATGTCTACATATATGGGATTCAAGTTTTGTGGTAGAATTTAGGATGTTGAAATGGATCTTTTAATGATATGATTTCTTTGGATGAATTTTTATTGTATGTGTAATGAGGAATATTGATATGTGAAAATTTTATTCAATGAATAAATAATTTTTTTTTATTTTTTCAATATAGTCATAAATAACCATTTGTGTTTATAGGAAACATGAATTTGAGGCAATTATAGGTTACAACTTTTTGGGATATAAAAGTGAGGAATGAGAAAAAATTAGGTCTTAAAATATGTTATGGTTATTTTTTAAGAAATTAACTCTTTTTGGAATGATATAAGAATGATATGGTTTTAGAATAAGGAAAACATGTATGATGTTTGAAAACCCATCGCGTTTGGAAGGACTGTAGAATAAAATCCACAACCGAATGGTGATAATGGATAATTGCCTACAACTAGCCCACATAAAGTCTCTAGTTAGTATGACTTATTATTTTTAGTTAAACGATTTTATGGATCAAGATGAAGTTGAATTTGGTATCTTATGTATTATCAAATGGATATCCTTAGTATAAGAATGTTATTTTATGATTATGTTATAATGGGTATTTTGGAAGATGTTAGCTCTTTTGGGAAGACTATATGCCAAACGAATATAGAATACTATGGGATTTAAATTGAAGAGTAATTGTAGATTTTTTGGTAAGAATGTATGTTTTTATTTTTGATATATGGATACTTGGGTTATTTATGTAAAATATTAACATATCATAGAGAATATGTTGTTGAGTTAATTACATTTCAGTATGAGATATTAAAAGTAGCCAATGTTATTTGTAGAGGAATGTTATGATTTATGTGGAAGACTATGTGATCAAATCCTTCTGAATATTGTTTTTCAATATTATATTATATTATATTAAAGAATTTTAAGGACAATTGATTATTGAATGATCTTTTTTTCTATTTGGGTATTTTTTGTTCAATTTTTGGTATTAATACTAGCATTTATTTTTTTAAAAAATTATCGTTTTTGGGGATTATCTGACCTTGTACTAACCTTTTTTGTTTTCGTAAATTCCTAAATACATAAGGAATATATGGTTCAACTTTTCTGGATTATAGTATTCTCTAGAAGTTGATTCTATCACTTCACCTGTAACCAAGTAATCTTGAATACTCATCGTTTGGAGAAAAGATCGATGCATTTTTGGTAAAAACATATTAAAGGATGAAACTCTACACTGAAAAGTAAGTACATTTCCTTATATTCTACGTCAATATCATAAATAAATTCCTAAATAATAGGAAAAATGAAATCAAACAAAATAATTTTCCATTTACTTTTCCTACTGGGTAATCAAAGACCATTTAACATAACACAATATTGAGGTTTTCTAGTGGTTATCATTCTCATAATCTTGTTTTCTATCACACTCCATCAGAACATGACACTTAATTTCTCATCCATATCCATGTTTTCATGTAATCCTATTATAGGTTATCTCGGGTTACCTTTTTACTTATATTGAAATCATTTAATGTGATTGTTTTTTGACTCTCTTTCCTATATGGGACGTTTATTGGTATTTCTAATCCAAATTTTAAAATTTTGAGGACACAATTTATAAAATGGGGGAAGGATGTAACATTACAATAAAATAATGAATATGAAATTTTCATATTTATAAATAATTTTTAAATAAATACTAATTTTACATTAAATGGTATGATTTTTTTGATATCATACTCAACACACAATAACGGGTTTCTTTTTAATCATACGTTGCACACATCATTGAGTAATACAAAAAAAATATAATATTATTATTATTTTAAATGGTTGTTAACTCATATCCATTGTATTTGAATTAATTAAAAAAACTTAATAATATATGATAACAAATTATTGTTTAATTGTTTTACTTTTGTCCAAAAATTTTTACATGTATAAAATAATAATAAGTATGATTTTTATCATGAAAAAACTCTAATAATTTTAAAAAGTCGTTTTAACGCCTTTTGATGGAAAAACCTATTTAACTATAGTTTTTTCACTATTGTGTTCTGATTTTTGAAAAATAATCATCTTATTCTGATCCTAGACATAAAAATTTAATATAGTTAAAAGTTTTGTATTTTAATGTCAAACATCACTTTTTAATGACTAGTGAAAAATTCTACATTTTAATTCCAAACTACATTTTCATTAATTTATTTATATAGTTAGATGGTATTTTTTATAATTTTAAAGTTTAATTGTATTATATTTTAATAATTTAATCCAATTATGGTAGTTGTATTTAATTTATTATTTTAATTGGACATAAATACATGTCAATCTTTTGGTAGTTTGTACATCATAAAAAAATGTTTTTTGGGATTGAAAACTCGAATTAATTTTATATTAATTTGTGAAAATTATATGTTTTTATTTTAATAAAACAGAATAAATATTTGGAATTAAGTGGTCCAATTTTTTTAAATTGGTATCTTTTATTTTTAGACATTATGAATAGTAACATCAATAAATATTTTATTTACCATGGTTAATGGGTAAATCTAGTTAATAATTGTAAAAAATAAAATTATAATAATATAAAATTATCTGAACACATATCCTAACCCTATTGGATAAAACATTTACGACCATTGTAATCTTTGGGTTGATTTTGGGACCCCATGGTGCCACATGTAATTGAAAATGACATATTATAGAAATTAATTTAAGGTTAAGGAAAATTTAAAATAAATATATATCCTTTAGTAAAAAAATATTTATATGGGGTTATATAAGTGATAAATCTAAATATAAATTATAATTGGAATGATAAAATGACTTCCTAATTCATGTTATTTTATTTATAAATTCTAGACATTAGATTAATATATTTATTTACGACACAATGATAATGTAGTGATTACCTTTTTAACAAATGTTTTAAATAAATGAGATTTTAAATATTAAAATAAATTTATTTTGAATCGATTTCTGCCATAAATGAATTTTAGGGATAATAAAGATTTGTTATATTTTAATTAATAATATTTCTTTGAAAGAATTATGTTTTTATAGATTTTTTTAAAATTCCTCATATTAATAGTGTATAAATAGACATAAATAAGTTTTAAAAACAATTTATATTTAATTAAATGAAAAAATAATCCAAAAATCTAATATTCGAGAAACCAACATATATAATGTTACAAATTTAATTAATTATCCATTTCGGGTCACCTGAAATTTTATTGTAAATATATTAACAATATAGTATGAATATACAAGAGGACATGGTAAAATTAAAAAAAGTTAACTAAGGGTTAAAAATAATAAATAAGGTTAATAGTATGACCTAAACGTGTCTATAACCCTTTTTATGAGAGTATTTCGAAAAATAATCACTTTATAAAATAATTAAATGAGTTGGGAACCTTTTAGAAATGATATTCAGTTTATAATAAAATAATATCTTCAAAACATTCCTAAAGAACCCCTCCCCACTTATAAAAAGCCATCTCATCTAACCCATTTCTCATAGCTCTAAATCCCATTGGAATAATATTAATATGCTCCACGAATCTCTAAAAATACCCAAATTACTCAAATAATATTTCCCCTTGGAATAATGCAATTCAAGAATCATTTTTTCTCAAATCAAGGACGGTTACGTTTCTAGAAGAAACGTCTTCTCTAAAAAAAATTCCATCATTATACTTCATCAATACATATTATATTATATTTCAATAATTACATAACCAAAAAATCCTAAATATAATATGTTGTTTTTATAAGATGTATTAGAGCTAAAATTATGAACACCTTCATCTAAGGGGAATATAACAAACTGTTTCTCGGGATGAAGAACTAATGCCTCCAGAAATTATGATTGTTCAATATTCTCCAACCTCCTCTTATAGAGTCCATTATGATGGAAATGTAATTATATATGATATATATGACATTTATTTTATCTCAATACTTCTATAATTCTCACATATATCATATCTTTAATTCTTTTCATGTCGTATATACATATATGATAATTTCATTTGCGAAAGTGAGAACTACCGCCCCATCAAAGTGATATGACTCGTTCATTCAATACATGGAATGTTTAAAATAATTTGTTAATGAAATTATGTATTCTATATAAAATATGATATTATTTTGGAATTACTGTATACCCATGTATGATTTAGTTTTCATTCACTAAAATATGGAAAAGAAATGAAAGTAGTCTTCATGCGTACGTACGACTTACCGTCTTGAGGAACTGTGATATTTAATTCATATATCCAAATTATATGGACTATTATAAATTAATATATACAAGATTTATAAGATATATATTAATTATATTTCACAAATATCATTTTTTAGATTATATAATTTTGACCACATGGACAATTTTTAATTTCAAAAAATTCATTTTCGACTCACATACCGAAAATCAACAAAATGTCCGATATGAACTCAAATAATTTAATAATTGTTGTAGAAAGGTAATAATTGATATAAGAGGACTAATAAAATTTAAAAAGGTTAATAATAAATTATAAATTAACTTATTTTTACTATTCTATAAGAACAAGGAACATACATGACATGTCGGACTATAGTTAAGGAAATCTTTCACCATCCTATTTTTGTGAAGGACTTATTTAATGTTATATCGTTAAATTTAAATTTTCAAAGGTTGGGATATGTTATTATATATCTTTATAACTTTAAATTATACTTCCATGTGATTATAGAGACTTTTTCTCTCTCATCAACTCATATTATTAATTTTTAAGTGAGGTTGTTAGGCTGCCAAATTTTTGAGAGGGAACCTCTTAACCCAATCTGAATTCATTGGGTTGATCTTTAACATCCTAATTATGTCGTGATATGATTACATTACAATTTACATTTGATGTCCTACATTTTTTTATACATTGTTTATGTGTATTTATAGTTAATACACATAATCAATCAATTTTATTTACAAAAAGATGTTTGTAAAGGAAAATCTTACCCCAATTTCCATTCATTGGGAGGATCTTCTACATCTTGATTATGTCCTGTACTGATTATGTGATAAAAAAATTTATGTCCTAAATTGTATGTATACATTATTTATTTGTATTTATAATGAATACACCTAATGCATCAATTTTTTTTCAAAATGATCTTTGTAAGGGAACCATTACCCCTTCTCTTGTAGTAAAAGACATATTTAAGGTCATGTCTTTTAATTTCCATATTCTTATAATGGTATATGTTATTCTCTATCATTGTTGTTGTAAATTATATGTCTATGTGATGAGAGACCGTTTTCTCTCCCATAAACCATTTTTTTGAATTTTAATGTGATGTCGTCAGGCTGGAAATTTTTTATAATGGAATACATCTCAATCTAATTTCATTGAGGAATATCATGATATTCTGCATCTTTATTATCCTATAAGGTGTATATACTTATCTTATACATATTATGTAATCAATCTCATTTTTATCATTATATTATACATTTGTAATGTTACTATTAAATTATTTTCATTAAAGTATTTCTCAAGTGGTAACAAACAATTAAACTGAGCCATTGTTCTAAATGTTTCAATGATATAATTTTATAAATATTTCTAATTAATGTCCATGTTTTCAAAAAAAATTAAGGATTTATTTATACGTACATTAATGTTTTATAATATTAATTCCTATAAAAGTTTTAATGTTTTATGAGACACATTATTCAAAAATAACTATATTAACTGTTCTAAATGGATTGCAAAAAAAATCCTTCTCTTCGAAGAATTTTACTAAACAACAAAATGAATTTTCATTTATAACGTGCATGGTGACAACGACCCTTCCGCCGTGGAAATAATTAATTTGATACTTTGATTTCTTAACAAGACGTAGTATTCTAAAAAAGGAAAATATATACCATATTCTCTTTTTACGTAATTTTGTATTGAAAAACGTTTTGAGAATGGATTGATTATGTCAATTCATTTTAAATAATATATTATGATTTTAATGAGGAAATTATATCTTTAATTTATGATTGTTCATGTGATATGATTATGTTATGGTTCTTGGGGATTGTTTATGTATACAGGTTGTTTCATGATATGCGTACGGTGGGTGAGACCAAGATAGCTCTCCAATGCATTGGGTAACGTGACAAAGGTAAACATCAATGTTTATACTATGAGATTTAGGGAATATAAAGGGATAGGTATTCAAAATGTAACACCCTACGTAGCAGTGAAAGCTAAAATGTATATATTTTAAGGATTACATGTGTTGCCATTATGATTTACTATTTATATGTGTTATTCATAAATTTTATTATTTCATGAGGTATGTTAAAGAGATTATGTTCTTTATGTATTGAAAGACTATTGTTTTCATTCATTATTTTATATCCCTTAATAAGCTCTTTATGCTCATCCAATTTTTTGAAATGTTTTTCACTCATTATAAATAATGGTAATACAGAGGAATATTGAACAATGATTTGTATCAAGAATATGATTTTTGTTTTATTTTAAATGTTTTTATTTTATGACATAATAGATACTAAGTAGAAGCGTCTAATTTGAAATATTTTATATGTAATGTCATACTTATAGCCGAATTCTATAATACTATAAACAGGAAAATATTCTCAATGTAAGTTATTAACGTAATTCATGATTATGTGATATTTAATGGCATGGCCTTACATTAACCCTGATTCCACATATTATTCATTAATATTTCTTTCCTAGAAAAATGTGAATCATGGCCGATGTTTCAATAATTTAAAAAACTGAGACAAGAAATAATGTATACCTTTCATTGGCAATTTTCTATTTCCTAATCATCAATTGAAATGGAATTAAGAATTGTTAAAAATATTTTTTTCAAGGTCCTCTAGATCCTATTGTTGAACCTTCTTTATAGGAAATTTATTTTCTTAATGATCATACTCGTAACATTTAAAACATTTAATAGATAACTCTAAAATAACTTCTTTCCATTTCTTTGATTCAACAAAAAAAATCCTTTTTCCATGGTAGTTTTTCACATTATGACCTTGATTACCACATCTATAACATCTTCCCATCCCATTAAAACATTTTCAACTGTTTTCATTCCACATCCTCAACAAATATGTAATTGAATATAGTTTCCTTTATGATAATTACCTGATCATCCACAGGGATTAATTTATCTCAAATATGATGTATAAGAAAACTCAATAATGTATCAGTGGTTAATCTTTATTCCTAATAGTTTGTTTAGAATAACCTATTGGGTTCCTGTTACTGCTCCTATTTCATTTGGTTCTTCATTCATGGAACAACCATAATTTCATTCACATCCATCATTAATTGGGTTCATGTTGGATCCAGTCATTTTCTAAAATAAAAAAAAATTACTGTGATTATATCAATACAATCATTATATACTACCATATGAAGAATATATATGTGAAGATATAGTTATTCATGTTATTTTAAACTCATTTAATTTATCTAAAACAAATATGAATGTTTCTATAATACAGAACATTATGGTTATATATAACTTATAACAAATTCTTAAATATCAACCTAACGTCTAAAGATATCTAAACCATCCATTGATACCAACTATAAGGCCTCTGCTTTATACATTATGTAATATTGAGTTATGTAATGAACTCAAATTGAAGATCTTTTAATGTTTAGAGATTAAGAGAATTTATCCATAATAATGACAAACTAACTCAAATATTACAAAGTAGACACATCTACTCACTATCAATTTTTTTATAAAACAAATAATGTTTAAAAGGAGACAGGGTTTCATTTCATGTTAAAACTTCATATCTTTTCTTGAACCCATTATACACTCTATACTTATTTAAATCCAATGAAAAAGATTTTAAACACATGTTATGGCCTCAAAAATATCAGCAAGGGATATAAATAATGATTGAAACTATTAGTGCATGAATATTATAACTCATGAAAACATTCTCATAAAATCATACTTTTCACACATAAAATATATGTTCTCTAACATTATACATTATATAATATGATTATAGGAAATCATATTAGAAATAATGAATCATAAAGGAAACATGTGGCATCCATATCATATATAAATTGTAGCTTTTGAGGAACTTTGGTAGTAACCGTCATGGTTACATTTGAAAAAAATCATCACAATGTATTCCCTAAATCTATTAAGAGAAACCTTATCATTTAAATCCTTCCCATTGACCAATTAATTATAGATATTTTAATGGCTCAGCCACACTCAGGTTATCATAGAACCATCCATATACATAAGCAATTTCCAAGAACCAAAACAAAATAACCACACATAAATGATGCATAATAGAAAAAATTACATTTCCATATTTCATTCAGATGATATCATCTCAGGATATTAATATAATAAATCCAATATCCAAAATAAATTCAATACCAAAATAACTGAAAAATTACCATGTTATTTTTTTAAAAACATTACATATTGTGGAGGATTCCAAATATCGAATAATGGTCACGGTGTCAGAAAATTCATTATCGCCATATACATTATAAAAAATTTCTTCTGACATTTAGTAAAATTATTCATACAAAAATATTCCTTTATGAAATATTTTAATGAAATTTAATGTAAAATTTGTTTATTGTACACCATATAAAACAAAGGTTGTGAATAACATCAAAATATGCCTTATTGAAAGGATATTGAGATGAAGTCCCTTACCTTGAGTTTTAATTATATCGTACATTCATTATCATCCATAATATTAAAAAAAAGTTAATTTATATTATCATGAAAAAAAATTCCATTTTATTATTCACTTTATAACACTTATTTCTCTGTAATCACAATTACATAATTAATACTGTTTATATCAGATATTTTTTCGATATTTGTTACATGAGTCAAAAATGAACTTGGTATGATGTCAATAAATCACGTGGTCATAATTCCTGCATCCCAAGAAAATTTTCATGAAATTATTATAATTTTATATATAAATTATACCTCTAAATAATACCATTAACTGTGGTTTTGAACAATGAACAACATTATAATCATGTAGATGATAAGTCATACATATGAATGAGTAACATTATCTATTATTCATTGATTATTATGAAAATAAGTTTAGAATTACAATACCTTTGCATTATGATAATAATATTATTAATAAAATATAATTATTTTCTATATACATATATATTTAAATATCATAAAAGTGATATAATAAATAAAAACAAGTCAAATCACTTCATGGAGGTGACAATTCCCACATATGCAAAAATAAAATTATCATTTTTATGAATATGGAATGTAAGAACTTAATTGATCTATTATTATAATAAAATAATTAATATTTCATTAGTATCAAATATGATAATTATTTAGTTATTATATATAGTCATGAGAGAGCGTTATGAAAAACAAATCATATCGGTTTTTGGAGGTGATTGATCACACAAACACAAGAACGATTAATTATTATCCGATATAATGGAAGTAGATTTGGATTTATGTAATGAAATTATCATGAGAAAATTGAAATATATTTATAATGTTGTATTTATTATTTAATATCGGAATAATATTATTTGATGGATCTAGATGAAGAAATAAAATAGAAATACATAAGGAAAATTGTACCTCTTATTCAGTTGATCGCCATTGAAAAAAAACATATCATATTTAAGGAGGGTTTTCTACATAATATAAGCCCTTAATAATGTGTTTATGGATTCTAGGAAGGTGTTTGGTTAGATATTGGTTGATAAAAAGTTTTTTGGATTTTTGAGTAATAGAGAGGAATGTGTGCCTTTTTATAGGAGATATGAGGGGCACCCATGGAATTATGAAAAGTATTAAATTAGTAAAAAGTTTATTTAGATTCCAAATGGGTAAAAACTCATTTAATTAAAATATATGCTTATTATGGGTATAAATATAATAATATAATAAAAATTTGACATTTTTTATTAATTTTTTATCCTTATATTTAGGTTTTAACTTCTTCTAACTCTTAACATTTATCATGTAATTTACAACTAAAGGGTTAAAATAATTACCAATCAATTAAAACGTCCTATTAATTAGTAATTAATTAATTTTTATAGATATATAATATTTTTGTAATAATATATCATATTTTTTTCTGAATTTTATGTCATTAGTTAATTTTTGTTTAAATATGATTTCTGCCTTTTCTGACACAATTCGTTAAATAACTTTTTTAAAATATCAAAAAAACTTGATTACTTCTAAAAACAGTATTAATTGATTAATAAAATGTCATAATCATTAATGAAATTCTTGGATGCAATAAATTATTTCAAGTTATAATTATTTTATTATTATTAATATCATTTTTATTTGTTCTTTAATAAATCATTTACTACAACATCTTTGGATCGTAGTTATATTTAAATATACTGTTTTTTTAAAAAAAATATAAATATTCATGTTTTAGTTAATAAAATTATCTTCCAATGTACTAATCATAGACGAATATATGACTAGCATAACCCAATATTAATTTTTTTTAGTTTGAAGATACATATTTATGACATATTTTCATTTGCAATAAATTAAATGTTATAAATGTCATAATCACTCTAATTTGTATTGAAAAGGTCAATATTTGGGCCCAAGGAATTTAATGGTAGATATTAACTCATCCAATAATATTAAAAAAATTGTTGGGGTAATTTAAAAATGTAATATTATTTATTTTCCATTTAATTACCCTATTTACCATTAATAGTTGTAAATAAAATACAAAAGGTTCTATTCACCAAAAATAATTTTGATCTTATTGAACAATGTATTTCATACCGAGTAAAACCATTTATGTAAATTTTTGGAAATTAAATTCATATATGTGGTTCAATTAGGATTAAAACTAATCTTGTTGGAAGATCGAGAAAACATGTTTTTAATGATAAACATTAGAAATTTCACAGAGTTTTTCTCATTAATTTTAATTTAAAAAATAATTTAATGAAGTACATTGTATTAAATAAATAAAAAATAATCTTTCTATAACTGAACCACATGTAAAATGATAATATATCAATATAAATAAATCATAAAAAAGTACTTTTGAATTAAAATGTTGTATTCCTCACTATTCATTAAAATATGAAACAGTCATAAAAATACAAAAAAAAATCCCATCAAAATTTTTATGTCGTAATTCAAAATAATAAGTTCATTATTTCAAATATAACATATTAAACAGTAAAAATTTTTATTTAAAATTGTTTCTCCATGAAAAGGCAGCAAAAGTACATTTAAAAAAACTCTTTTATTGAAAAGTTGAATTTTTTCATATATCATATATAGAAAACATATTATATTAATTTTATACATTAAATATAATATAATATATATATATTTCATAAATAAAATCCATCAATAGTTATTTAATTATTTTATTAACTCGCTTATTTTAATTTAAATAGTTATTTTTCAAAAAAACATTTTTTATATTCAATTTGTATTTATTTAATTACATTTTTTATTTAGTAACAAAGGAATCATTATATGAACATGTATAAACCATATTTTCAAAATTGAGTTAATCATTTTCATTCCCACTAATCTAATAGTTATTTTGTAGTTATCATATTAAATAATTATAATAATATTTTCATTTAAGATAAATCTGGTGTATCATGTATGCTATCGAACATAGTGTATTCATTTAAAAAACATGCGATTTTATAGGTATGTTTCCTCCATTATTTCTACACATAGATCCAAATAGGAGTCCCCTATAAATATGTATTTACTCCACTATAATCTACTTTTTATCAACTTGGATATAATATAACATGTTTTCTTTCAGGACATGTGATCCTATATATGTCTAGTATACAATTTTTTTTGGGAGAAAGTTATGTTATAATATTACACAATAGTAAATTTGGATATGAGGATTTAGAGAACTATAGTACTATGAAGTTGTGAATTTGGTTTTATAGAAGATAATATTTATTCAATCAGTGATCTAACACCTCGTGATGACATTATTATAGTATCATCAAGTAATCATTATGAATAATCCTGAACACCAAAAGGAGTTTTATAATTTTCCTAGATATAATATTCTAGAAATCATAAAAAACATGTACTATAGTATAATTATGAACTATATATATATTTATATCACTTTTTCATTTAGATTTATTTACTTTGTATTGGAAGAAGACTTCTACAATATAAAATTTATACAATATTTATTCGGTGTCTTCCTTTTTATGTGTTTCTAACAAGACATGATTAGTGCCTCATTTAATTTTTATTTTATTCCATTATATGATATGTTTTAGATGATTTATTAATAAATATCGGTCATACCAAGTTATAATTATTGATTAAATTCCCTATAATGTAGACCATTGGATGTTATATTATATTATATGATATTATTGGACTAAATAAGAGGAATACCAAATAAAAAATTATTAAATATGAATTTTTGTGTAGAATATACCATAAACTACTATATGAATCCGAAATGAAAAATTTCATATTTTTCATACAGTTCCCAGAAATAATTCCTCAAATAAAATTCTTCATAATTTTGTATAACTATTTAAGTAATATATTCATCTTTTTATGTCATAAAAAAATATCAATGAAATATTTTTATTTTTATATTATAGAGGTCCAATATGGGATTTTTTTATTTGATTGCTATGTATGATCTTTACCAGAAATCTAAACCCATTTAATTACATCTTAGAACATGAAACTCATTTTACACATTGTTTAAGATCATTTAGTTTAGAACAATTTTTTTAGTTTCAAAAATTTGTGTTTGACACCATTTGAACTATAATAGGATGGTACATAGATTAATAACAATCACACTCTCATTGCACATTAATATCTAGTGGGAGGAATTATTCTCTCTCATGAGTTGGGTGCGATGTTTATATAGATGTGTCCCATAAATAGGTGATATAACTGTAATATTTGGTGATGTAGGATTCCTAATTAAATGTAGGACAACATAGGTGAAATAATGTTGCAACAATTATAATTTCTAGTCATTTAATTCTATTAGATGATGGTACTGTCTTAACAAAAACATTTTGGAAGAAAAAATTTATACAAAAAAATTGGAAATTATGGTTTATATACGTAATATTATTAAAATAATCTACATATAAATAAAAAATTAAACCATTGTATTATTTATGTTACTGTAGATTTGATTTTATCTCAGTGTTCAAATTAAAATACATTTTAAATAAAAGTTATGTCAATATTGAGTACATGATTGATGAATGAATGCATGAGAACCATCATACTTTTGATAACATAGACAAATCAATAGTGAATGAATTATGAAAATAAAAATATTATTAGAATTATATATTTTTGTAAGGAATTTCATTGGAAAAAAGTTATCTACATTCCAATGATTGGCCCATTAAGAGAATGTTTTCAAACAATTATGAGCATTAAATTGAACCATATTCGAATGAATGGGACCACTACAAATAAATTAATTATATGTGGAATTATAGAACTTGTTTATATGGGATAGATTTATTACCCTAAATAGGAATATTTAGGTGGTATTTGTGGATTTTTTTTCTATCACTAGGACAAAGGAATTCCCTTATATCAAATATTCTCATTATCAATAGTCATGAATGTTTTTTGAAAAAATTAATACAAAAAATATGACCTATAGTGGGTAAAGGGTATGTGGTAAATGAAATTTTAAATATCCTAGTATGTTATATTTAAAATTAATTTCAAATAGGTTCTTGAGATTTGGTATATTTTGAAGGATATTGTACACATGCCCATGATAGATTATGTAGGTGTCAGTACTTGTCTTGAGTTAATTTGAATCAACTCACATATAGTTCTTTGAAATGAGGACTATATCATGTTATCATGATTCTCTATTATACCAACCATGAGTTTATAAACAAATATAAAAATATCATGTCTTTCATTAAATTATGTGAATATATATTTAATTAATAGGATAAAATTTGATAAGACAAATGGGTGATTTAGTTAGTGGATTAGAATCCATTGCAACATGTAATTGGTGAAATCATAGGCACTATTAATAAATTATGAATATAATTATATATGAACTTTTATGTAGTGATAGGGATTGTTATCTATGTGTACATTTATATACTATGATAATATATATTAATAAAAAATCTATTTCAAACATAAGTATGATTAAATAAAGTAAATGTCTTACAGAGGAAACTCAATATGTATTATTGAGATCCTAAACACTATGATATAATGAGTGGTGGGAAGGTAAATAAATATATGGAAATACTATAAAATGTTATCTATGAATCACTATATATCCCCTCCTATCTAGAATTAGACCACACATATTTATGTAAATGTGATATGGACGTGATATCTATATAGAAAATAAGAACATTGAAATTATAATGTGAATAAAATTTAACTCCATCATGTCATCCATGAAATGTATATATGGTGGAAATTTTCATCATGTGAAAACATGGTTGGACTAATTTATGGTCATGGGACCGGACTATGTGACTTTCATTTTATGGTCAAGTGATGAAAAATTAATAGAAACTTTTTTTTATTATTATTTAATAACATCTATATAAAAATTAGATTTTTTACATGTTACTAGGAGTCAAGAATGAAAAGTTAACGATTGATAAATATGAACCATATGTTAAATTATTTAATGTTGGGTGAAAATTACCGGATTTAAAATTATTTATAGTCATATTCAAAGACTATGAAAAATAAAATGAATATAAGAAAAGTGTTATTTAAATAAAAATTTGTTTGTAATTGATATAAGAGTATTATAATAAATTGTGATCCGATATTAAACTATAATAGGGAATCCAAAATGTATAATATATTTATATTCCATTGAATGGTATAAAATTTAGGATTTATCCAAGCATTAATTATGACCTACATAGATAAAAACATATCTCTCTAATAATAATGGGAGGAATACCCTCTTGTCGAATGTGTGAAAAATTCAATTTTTGTTGATATCAAGATTGTTAAAATTTAAAAATATACATTCATAAAGGATTAAAAAAACAATTTTCATACTTTTAATTACTTGTATTATGTAAATAATTCACAAACACCTATTTTATGATCCCCTCTTTTGTCCTTGTTATGTCCATCTTTGATTTTTTTAGTGAGCCTTAGTGGCTGAGTCTTTATCGGAGACATAGAGCCTATATTTGGAAAGAAATTAACAAGGATTTATGAGATTTTTAATTAATGGATTCTAGAAATAAATGTATCAAACATGATTGAAATGATTTTAGATGAGTTTGGACGACTTCTTAGATGGTTCAAGCACTTTCATAGTAGCTGGGATAAAAACTGTTCCTGATACAATTACACGGTTGTACATGTTATACAATGTTTAACCTCTACCAAACACATTTATTAAATTTTTTTATGATTTTAAGTGGTCAAATTTTTCTGAACCTAATTCATATTGGGTAAATGTAGATCGAGATAAATATTTACCTGAGATAATTGGATTTTTTATGTTACTTAATAATAAGGAAATACAAGACATTAATGAGCGACGCATTTTGTATTCCTATGATCCATTGGACATAATTTTATTTCTCATATGAATGTTTTTATTCAATTAAATAATTCATTATCCTCTCAATAATATGTTGATATCCATGTTTTTTTGGACTCTCTACATTCATTTTTTATATCCATATTATACATCTCATCATTGATGAGTCTTCTTTCTCATGTTTATCATACTCCCATCATCCCTTGTTCATTTTAATGTAATATTTTGACAGTGGGGTTTGTTATGGGGGTTTTATATTGACCTCGGTTGATCTATGTTCTTCTTACTATATTCTATTACTTCATCATTATTGGATTTTTCAAGCTGTGGCTATACATTATTCAATGATTAATGTTTGGAAGTATAAACCTATCCATATGGGTTGTTTAATTATAAATTCTATTCAATATTATGATTGTAAAAATATAACATGCTCTCAAATTAATTTTTATATTTATTATTAAACATGGATTGGAATAATTGGTTGGAATATTTTGGAATCAACTATGGATAAGATATCTCTTAGGGAAAAACATTGGTAAGAAAACCATTGAATAATAAGAACATGGAAAACTATTTAATGTGTGTTTATCAAGATATAAGTCATTATGGGATTTAATGATAATGAATCCCCAATTAATGACAAATTTATTTTGATATGATTGATGATTATATGTGATATAAATGTAGTTTAACAAAAAGAAAATTGTTAATTTCCATAATTATCCAATTTTTCCATGTGATGATATATTGTGATGTCCATGTTATAATGATTGTATTTAGAGGCTTCTACCCAGATCCATATGGATATGATATTATTTATCAAGATCCTCCAAGTCCAATGTTGTAAATTGTATATTAAATAGAATTTTTATTATCTAATGTGTAATTATTATATTGAGAGGGTTCTTCCCAGTCCCATTCAATAAATAATATATCGAGAAATTTCATCATAATCTCATTTTTTAATCCTATTATTAGCGAGCAGAACCAAGTCCCATGAAAAAATTATATTATGTAGGGATACTCCTTAATGATTAAATTCTTATATAAAAAGATTTGTCCATCTATTTTATTTTTCCAATGTATATGATGGTTGTTTTCAGGGGTGTAATACGTTCTTAGAGACATTCCTACATGACTCCAAATCATGATGATTTATTTAATGTATAAATTAGTTAATTAATATACTTATTTATAAATTTTTGGTATACAAGTTTTCTTATAAAATATTTTTTAGAAATGGTGGTCATGAACTACCTAGTTTTACAGAAAAAATATTTGAACTTTCATTTGGTACCAGAGTAGAATATTGGGATGTAGGTTTGTATAATGGAAAAGATCTTCTTTCTGATTATATTTTTTCTTATCGGATGGGTTAGTGTTTTGTGATAGTTTTGAAATGGGGTTCAAAACTGTGGATTTTTGGGATTATTGTGTGTTAAATGATTGTTTTATTTGAGTTGTATTCAGTATTTAGTTTATGTATATCTCAACTATTCATTACATGATTATTATCTATTCATTATTGGTTCCTCCTTTTTCATTCTAGTTGTATTATATTCTATTTAAACTATTTCTATATTAATATTATATTTATTATTATGGATTTAACACTATTTTTTAGTCTATTGAATGATATATAGACTCCCCTTAAAACATATCGTGCCCTTGCTTCTAGTCATAATCTTGTTGAATAAGGGAAGGTGTGATTGAGGTTCCATAACTATACTGTTTTTTTCTCATGAGATAAAACTAGAATAGGGGATGCTATAATGTGTTATCAAATTACCAGGTTACTCTATTCTACTATATTACTATTTAAAAAATCTATAAATCATACTAGGATGTCGAGTTTTTGTAATATCATTTTAAATGGGAGGAGCTAACCCTTGTACAATAGAAAATATGACTTCCTTGGTATGGTATTTCGGTTCATGATGTTCATTTGTTACATTTGATGTAATTTTTTCTAGTGTTAATCACATGTTGTGTTATGTTATTATTTTTTGACATTATTGTTTCATTATGTTTATACTTGTGTCCTGATATGGAAAAACATGATAATATATGCATCATTATAGCAATATATCGATATATATTTCCATTAATTGTTATTTATTGGGACATATTGTTTTATTTGATGTATTAACCTATATGAATAGTGAAATAAGATGCATGTCATTTCAGTAAAATTTAATTAGTGAACTGATATTTTATCACGAACTAGCATTGATACCCTGGTAACCCGATAACCAAGCTGACCCGGACATAGCCCGAAGGGCATTCCCGATCCCCACAGGTCGGAGACTAGCACCTTGCATCGTACAACATACATGTGGGAACGATTTTTTCAAAAGGATGTAGAAGAAAAAGTAAAACAAACAGCATGCATAACAGAAGAATCACCTTTGGGAATGATGTAATAGAAAACAGAGAGGCATAAAAAGCTTAAATTACTACAACCCATGTACTAAAAATGAAAAAATAGTCCTAAAGTCCTGAAGGACACAACTCACCAAGTGCAGATATCAACAACTAGATCTACCACTAAGAGATCCCTTCCCTTTTCTTGAACTTGGAAGGAGAAAGCCTACAAATAGCCAAAGGCAAAAGTAGGGTGTGAGCCAATGCCTCGTAGGATACAACCAAATATTTCATAATAGATAACAAACAAAGATTATCCAAAGAAAAACATTCAAATTATCAAATCAACATGTTTGGAAATTCAAAAGCATATTTTAAGAAATCATGCAGTAGATTTTCAAATGTTTGGAATAAATACCTTAAGAAAAGACTTTTAAAATGATGGAATATTTCGAAAACAGTGAATTAAATAAAAAATTCATATAAAATTGTTTATATAAGATTAGTAGTCATGTAAAACAGTTCAAAAGCATTGGCATCCATTTAAATCACAAATATAAATATTCAAGCGAGCAACATGGTCATCAGCCAAAAGATACGATAGTATTAACCAGTTATGGGATTCCACACTCTCTAGGTGAACTCAGAAATATGTGTATACACACATCCCTATGACACTAGCCAAAGGATAATCATCACCAACCCAATGAGGATGTGACCCGCCACATGTATGTTTTCTAACATTTTCGTATTGTAGAGTGTATCCAAACAACTCACTAACTATCTAAGGCTTTCATGCACTCTTACATTATGGGCGAACTATTTTAAGAATGCTTAAAATTTGATCATTTCCATTCTTCCATTTCAAAAGTTCCATTCACATCCCATTTAAAATCCAAAATAGTTTTTATTCAAAACATGCCTTTTTCATAAGATAAAACCAATGGGTTTCTATCAAGTCATTTTAAGCCATTTTCATAAGTTTGAAATCCATTCAAAACCAATTCCATCATTACACATTTCATTTACACAATTATATTCAACAATTTAATTGAAAACATTTCCATTAAATCCACAATTAAATTTAAACAATTTAAATCGTCCAATTTTTCATAAACACACCCAATTCAATAGAATTGGGGGTTTTCCCAAATTTCTATGCCAAAACAATTTCAAATATATCAATTCAATGGAATCTAGTTTTTATCATTTTAATTGAAAGCAACTTGAGCAATTGAATTTAAATAAACAATTTAAATAAATCAAGAAAATAAAATGATAATCAATTTGTCAAGACGGGATGGAACCACCCAACTCAATTTATTGATAGGAGATAGACCAACGAGAAACCCCAAAAGCCGAGCGGCACAACGATGTCGATCAAAAACAAGATCTAAATCCTTAAAACCAAAAATTATGATCAATGGAATCAAGATCTTGTAATCCTAGTTCTATATTCGCAAAACTAGATTTATATCTCAACTCATAGGTATAGATCCATGGAAACAAAGAAAATCTCCCATGAAAATATCAAGGAATGATAGAGGAATAAACGGGAAATGCAACGGGATGAAATCCACTTAACAGAAGGAGAGAAAATCTTCAATACAACCCTTAAATCCCGAATAAAGATGTTCAGATCGCCTTGGAAACTATCTAGGAAGCTTTGGAAATACCTAAAAAGAGTCAAGCCTGATCCAATGTCGAACATATGGGAGTCCCGGGTGTTCGGGTGGTTTTAAAAGGACTTTTCAGAATTAAAAACCGTGCACATGGTTTACCTGGGCAGAGGCATAGGTTTTGATAAACCGTGCGCACACCGTGCGTACCCCCATGTCCAGTGCTGCAAGGTTGGCATGGTTTGGTCGCGTGGTTTTTCAAACCATGCGCAAACCTTGCACAATCCATTTCCCTTTTGTTTTCGTTTAATAGTTCACGCAAACGCACCCTCAAGTCACTACTCCAAAATAGAGGTACTTAGAAACGTCAAAATGTACCTGAAGACATAACGTGATGTTACAACCTCCCCACCATAAGACCTTTCTGTCCCTAGAAAGCCTATGAAGAAACCTCTACGTCAAAAAGATGAGGCCCCTGCTCTCTCATTAGTGCCTTGCTTTCCCACGTCTCATTAGAACCCAAACCATCCTGCCAAATTTTACGGACCAGAGGTATCATTTTCCAACGAAGTACCTTGGTCTCAGAATCAACAACCCTGACTATTCATTCAGTCACAGATAAATTTGATTCAATTTCAAGATCACTTCAGCTCACAACATGAGATGGATTAGAGAGATACATTCACAGCTACAATATATGGAACACATTATGTATCGCCGTCAGCAGTAGTGGTAGAGTTAGAAGGTAAGAAACTTTCCCCACAAGACCAAAAACCTCAAAAGGTCCCAAAAAATGATGTTCAAGCTTCCCTTGCTTCCCAAGCCACCGATGACCTAATTGGGGTGAAACTTTCAAGAACAACTGGTCACAAACTGAGAGCAATAAAGGTTTATGGTGACGATCAGCATAAGACTTCTACCAAATCCTTGCTTTCAACATTCTTTGATAAATCAATTAGATCTTAATTGCCATCTTTCGAACCAAACTCGGTCCTACCAAAGAGATTTCACCAATCTACGACCAACATAAAAGAGATTTACCAGGATGGCCATACAATGCCTCAAAAGGAGCCATTTGATCGCATATTGATAAATTTTGTTATAAGAAAACTCACCTAGACCTAAAAGATCATCCTAAGACCCACCAAAGTCGAGAATACATTCACCGAGCATGTCCTCAGGGATCTGAATAGCTCTCTCTGTCTGTCCATATGACTGTGGATGGTAGGATGTACTCAAACGGACCTGAGATCCATGTGCCTCCTAAAGGCCTCTCCAAACGTGAGATGAAAATAGAGGATACCTATCAGAGTCTATAGCATATTTAACTCCATGAAAACGAAAAACTTCTTTCACATAGATATTTCCCAACTCCTCAACATTGGTTGTATGTCAAATAGGTATAAAGTGATCCGACCTGGTCAGCATATCGATCACAACCCATATCGCGTTCTTCTTCTTTTGGGTTTGAGGTAACCCAACCACAATGTCCATAGAGAAATCAAACTTTCTTACTGGTGGATAACCAGAGAAGCCCAAAGGAAACACGTCGGGAAACCTAGCGATGACTGGAGGAATATCAACACACATTGAATCTCTCTCCAGAACAAAGGTAAACACTAATATAACTTTCCCCAACTCTGGATAAGAGGGACCAGCTCTGCTGGACCATGGGTGTCATTCTCCTTGAAGAACAAGAGGCACACCGCTGGGTGTAGTAAGGTAAACCCGTCAAAGATATCAATTGATCCTAGCTTTATTGGCAATGAGCCAATCCATCCCAAATATGACGTTAAAAGATTTCATGTCATGAACCAAAAAACTCCAAGCATGATCAACATATGATAGAGAGAAGACACAAGAAGGACTACAAAGAACCTTCTCTCTCATTGTACCAAGAGGTGTAGTAATATCAACTGCACAAGATAAAATCTCCATTGGTAGATTAACCATATTAACAATATGGGTTGAAATAAAAGATTGAGATGCACCAATATCAAAAAATGTTGTCACTAAGGATGAAGCTATCATAATGGTACCTTTAAAAGTTGCAGGACCTGCATCAGCTACCTCTGGCGACTCTTCCACTGTGTGAAGAAGCTTCGTTCCAAATGCCTGTGGATGGAACCCTTTTGTACGTGAAGCATTTTATTACCCCATATTTTCTGGAGGTGATGATGATCATGTTCCACAATGTGGAGTATTGAAGTGATGGAAAATCATTTTATGTTCCCTAAACATCCATAGGAGTTACAGTTCTTAGGTTCCTCAGAGCAAACCCTTTTAGAATGTTCTTTCATTCCACACTGATAGCAAGTCAGTGAATCCCCTCCTGGTGCTACAGGTGGCCTGGAATTAGTCTGTAGTCAAAAACCACCATGAGTAATTTCATACTTCTGGTTTCCTTTAAAGGAACCAACACTCCCACATGAAAGAAATGAAACTTCCTGCAACCCTGACTTTCATGCCATATCCATTTCAACCATCATTTCCCTATCTAGCACATCAACATAAGTGGGCAGCTTCAATAAGCAAATCGGGGAACAAATATCTGATTGAAGCCCCAACTCAAATCTTCGAGCCTTCATCCTCTCATTAGATTCACTTTAAGGAGAAAACTGTACCAACTCAGCAAAGCGATTTGAGTATTCAGTCATGGGTTTGTTGGCCTGCTCAAGCTTTAAAAACTCCACAGCCATGGCCAACACAATAGATTCTGGATAGAACTGGTTCATGAAAATAACCCAAAAGTCTTTCCACTCTAGACCTTCATGTTTCCTTGCCCTCACCATCATGTCCCACCATCTCCTACTTCGTCCCTCCAGCACAATGGTGGCACACTTCTCCTTGATCGCATCAGGTTTCTCTGAGAACGCAAACAAACGTTCAATCTTACTCATCCATTCCTCATCATGTTGAGGGTTGGTGGAGCCTTTGAAAATTGGTGTCTTCTGGCGCAGGAACTCTCGAGAGTGACCTCGTAGAGTATCACAATGAGGATATATAACTGGAGTCTGAACAAGAAGTGGAGGTAATGCCCATTCTAGAGCATGGACAGTGCGAACAATCACCTCAACCAAACTCGGATCCACAACAGGACTTGCTTTCTATGATTCAGCAGCAGCCTCTTTTTGGATCTGATTTCCACGTCTTCTTGGAGTTATGATTCTACACAACATCAGAAGACAAAAAGAATACATTATATTAACACTCAACATGAGTAACAAGGAAAACTATTCATAATAAAAGGTATTAATAAGATTTGGATTCCACTCTATCCAAAACAAAACAGGGAAAATACTAGAACTAATCCACATGTTGTATTTCCCTAACCAACACAAGTGACTTAAGGTTCATTGCGGTGAGAGCTGTCCAGACACTCAATCACAACTACCTCCTATGTCCCGACAAGAATACTCAAATGCATACTGTAATCAAGGAAAGATGCTTAAAACTCCCTTTGATACCATTTTGTCACAAACCAGCCTGGGTACCCTGGTAACCCGATAACCGAGACGACCCTGACATAGCCTGAAGGGCATTCCTGATCCCCATGAGTCGGTGACTAGAACCTGGCATCGTACAACATAAAAGTGGGAATGATGTTGACACAAGAGTGCAGAAGTAAAAGTAAAACAAACAGTATGCATAACAGAAGAAACTCCACTGGGAGTGATGTTCCAGAAAATAGAGAGGCATAAAAATCCCAAATTACTACAACCCAAGTACTAAAAAGGGAAAAAAAGCCCCAAAGTCCCATAGGACACAAATCACCAAGTCCAGAGATCAACAATTGGATCCACCACCAAGAGATCCCTTCCCTTTTCTTGAACCTGGATGGAGAATGTATACAGACACCCGAAGACAAAAGTAGGATGTGAGCCTAATCCCAGATAGATACCACCAAAAATTCCATAACAGATACCAAACATAGATTATCCAAATAAAAACATTCAAATTTTCAAATAAATAGATTGGGCAATTCAAAATCATACTTTAAAAAACCATGTTATACACTTTCAAATGCTGGAAATAAATACCTTACACAAAGACTTTAAAAATATTGGATTATTTCTAAAACAATGACTTAAATAAAACATTAATATAAAACTAATTATATATGTTTAGCAGGCATGTAAAACAGTTCAAAAGCATTGGTATTCATTTATATCAGAAATATAAATATTCAGGCGAGCAACATGGTCATCTACCAAAAGATACGATATTATTAACTAGTTATAGGATTCCGCACTCTCTATGTGAACTCAGCAAGATTTGTATACACACGTCCCCATGACACTAGCCAAATGAGACATTTCACCAACCCATCGAGGATGTGACCTACCACATGTATGTTTTAGAATGTTGTCCTATCGTAGAGTGTTTACAAATAACTCACTAACTATCTAAGCCATGCTTGCACTCTTACATGATGGGTGATCTATTTTAAGAATGCTTAAAATACGATCATTCCCATTCTTCCATTTCAACAGTGTCAATCTCATCCCATTTAAAAAATAAAATAGGTTTTATTCAAAAAATGCCTTTTTCACAAGATAAAAACAATGGGTTTCTGACAAATCCTTTTATGCCATTTTCATAAGTTTGAAATCCATTCAATGCCAATTCCATCATTACACATTTCATTTCCACAATTAAATTCAACAATTTAATTGAAAACATTTCCATCAAATCCACAATTTAAATTAAACAATTTAAATCGACCAATTTTCCATAAACAGACCCAATTCAATAGAATTGGGTTTTTCCACAAATTTCTATGGCAAAACCATTTCAAATATCTCAATTCAGTGGAATTTATTTTATGTCAATTTAATTGAAAGAAACATGATCAATTAAATATAAATCAATAATTGAAATAAATCAAGCAAATAAAATGATAATAAATCTAGCAAGAAGGTACGGAACCACCCACCTCGATTTATTGACAGGAGATAGCCCAGCGACAAACCCCAAATGTCGAGTGGCACAACGATGTCCATAAAAAATAGGATCTAAATCCTTAAAAAAATTAAGATCAAAGGAATCAAGATCTTGAAAACCTAGATCTAGATTCACAATCCTAGATCTATAACTGAACTCATAGCTATAGATACATGGAAACAAAAGAAATATTCCATGAAATGATCAAGGAAAGATAGTGGAATAAACAAGAAATACAACGGGATGAAATACACTTACCGGGAGGAGAGCAGATCTTCAATCCAACCCTCCAATCTCGAAGAAAGATGTTCATATCGCCTTGGAATCTCTCTAGGTTGATTTGGAATAACCTAATAAGAGTCAAGCCCAAGCCAAAGTCGAACATATGGGAGTCCCAAGGGTTTGGGTGGTTTTAAAAGGAATTTTCGGAATTAAAAACTGAGGGCACGATTTACCTGGGTAGAGGCGCACAGTTAGATAAACCGTACACACACAGTATAGAACATACTATCCAGAGGTTCATGGTCTGCATAGTTTGGTCGCACGATTTGTCAAACCGTGTGCACACCGTGCGTACCCCCCTGTCCAGTGCTGCTTGGTTGGCACGGTTTGGTCGCATGGTTTTTCAAACCGTGAGCAAACCGTGCACAAGTAATTTCCCTTTAATTTTCGTTTAAAAGTTCACCCAAATGCACCCTCAAGTCACTAATCCAATATAGGGGTACTTAGAAACACCAAAAAGTACCTGAGGACATAACGTGATGTTACATATTTCATGTTAAATCACAAGTCAAGCATTGTTTAGAGAGTCTATGAGCCAATTATTCACTCTTGGTGTCACCTATTGAGGATGACCATTTTGTTACCATATTTTATAAGGAGTGTGATTATCCTATAGAAAAAATTCAATCTCATCATATTTTAGTTGAGAATCAGATGTGTGGAAATAATCTAGCTCCTAATACACCTGGGCGAGAGATTCCATTATCTATTAATGATCATATGGATGTTTTTCTTCATGTACTCTTCACGAGGGTCAGGCAATCCATTGAAAAATATAATTTTTGTACCATTCCAGCAATGTAAAAGATAAAGAGAGAGATTTAGCTATAGAATTATTCTATTTTAACTGGGGAGGTAATCCACTAGGAATATGTGTGCTAGATTGATTATGTCTATAAAATTCCAACGAATATTGAGAAAATCGTAGAGAGGCTGGTGAGGCCAACTATGGGTATTATCCATGGAACTGGCATGCATTTGAGGGATATTCTAGAGTATGATGGATCGCAAGATGCATTATCTTGGATGGACTTAAAGGCTAGGTTCATGAGCCACTTATATCTAGATATATAAATGGATGATATGTATTGTGATTTAATGCATCAGACACATGAGGTAATGTTAGTGATGAACTATGATGAATGTGTCTCAGACATCTAGTACATTATAATGTCTTTAGTTGATGGAGAGATCTCTAGGGAATATCATTTTAAGGATGGATATCTTTATTGAATCAGGAAACATGTGATCATTTTTAATATGAGTATCAGTTTAGACATGATGTATCAAGTACTCATCACAGAAGGGAATTTGAGAGGCCCCGATAAGTGGTGAAGTAGATTAATAAAGGGTAAATTGGATCTCTTCTTGTGGTGGAAAGAACCACTAATATAATTTTTTTCCACAATGGATGTTGCAAGAAGAGTAGTTAGGGAAGTGGGAAGCCATCTCCTAACAAGGGTTAGATACACAGTTCTCAGTGTGGGAAGTTGGTCCATAAGAGGCCTCAGTTTAATTATCCAACATTTGTGTGTCATGCTTCCATTCTTCTGGGCCATCTTCATATGTTTCTCTGGAAAATATCCCAGTTGATAAGTGGAATTAATTAATGATTATTACCAATGTCTGGTAAGGGGTTTTCTACTCCGCCACAGATAGGTAGTTGGAGATCCACTAAACGTTCAGGTCATGGAAGGGGATGTGTAACCCTGGTGTTGAAAGGTTAATACTAGTCATATGGAACATCACAATGATGTTAGGATATAGCTCAGGGAATACGGTATAGTTAGTTTCACATTATTAATACTATTATAACTATTATGAATGTAGGAACTTCTTTCATCAGAGGTACTATTATTGTATCTTCTACCCTATCATGTGTTTAGATTGATATAGGTGTACCACATTCCGTTTTTACCTTCCCTTATTGTATTTATTTTGGATTGGTTGGGGAAAACATGGATGGTTTTTTGACCATAAATACATAATTGGATTTTTTTTTTAATGGAAAAAATATTGCATGTCATGTTCTACAGGGATCAATGGTTATCGTTTCATGTGGGAACTATTTATAAAGAAAATAATTGGGTTTTAATTGATATTAATAATGGATTGAATGGTTATGTACTCAGATCAAAATTACTTTTACTAAAGTATATATAACTTTTTATCTCTAGAAGGAGGAATCTTTTCCACCAGGGAGATTGAGACATTAAGGTTTATCATCATGTACTAATTTAGAATAGATTTAATTTTATCATAGCATAGATAGATAGAATAGTTATTAGTGAGAGTGATATTCAATAATATTCTATTTCACTAGTGGTATACTAGTTTTATTATATCTTTCTTGAGGAGTTATATAGCTTACCACATGAGAGATAGATAGTTTTCACGATTGAGTTGGTGCTTGGTGTAGATCCCATTTCTATCCTTCTTATAGAATATAACCTATTGATCATTGGGAGTCAAAAGAAATGTTTGATGATTTAGATGCTAACGGTTTCTGACATCCTTTTATGTACCTGTGGAATTATATATTTAATTACCCCAAGAAGGATGATGGTACCTTGTTCTTATGTGTGGGGTATCAATGACTGAACATGATGATGATAATGAATTGGAATCCTATTTTTTGTATCTATGATCTCTTCAATCATCTGATTAGTGATAAGATCTCCTCTAATATAAATTTGAGATTAGGAAACCAGTACTTCAGGGTGAGAACATCAAACTAACCTTGGACTCGTATTATGAGTAGGTATGACCTATAATATTTTATACTAATGTTGTTTGTTTTCACCAATGCCTTAGTAGTATCCATGCGCATGATGAATCAAATATTTCATCCTTTTGGGACTATTTATTTGTTGTTTTTTTGATGACATAATATTGTACGTATAGTTAGTATAAAATCATTAAAATCAACTTAAAATTTTATTGTTTACATTGATATATCATCTTATTTTAACTAATAAATCCAAATTTAGTTTCTAGATTGATAATGTTAACTTCTTGGGCCATGTTATCCTACATGAACTAGTATTTGTGGACCTAAAGAAGGTTCTAATAGTAATATCATGCGATAAACATAAAAAGGTCAACATGATTCAAATAATTTTGTGCCTTTTACTTTTTAAGGTAATTATATCCAGGAATTTTTCTATTTAGAAACAATGATGTTATAGTTGACTAATAAGGAAATGAGGTATGTTTGTTATGATGCTCGTGCAAGGTTTTTTCATATTATTAAAGGTAGTCCCGCCATAAAACCTATGATCACATTACATGTGATAGGTAAATAATATACCATGAATTGTGATTCATCCTTAGTTTGGATCAAGTAGTTTTGATGTTGGAGGATCTAATGGTTTCATATGGATTTAAATTGCTAAAACCAAATGAGAGTAATGAAAAAACCTGTGATATGTCTTTATCTACAATGGTACATTCCATGATATTTGGGAGAATATATCTTATGGGGGAAATTTTTTTAATATACATGGACCATAATACCCTTAGCTACATCGTTTTCTAGTGGGTACTGATCCTTCAGTATAAGAGGTGGGTCGAGTATATATATTATTTTGACATCGAGTTGGCTTATTCTCATGTAATAGGAAACATCATTGTAGAGTATATATGATGAAATATGCAGAATCAGGTGGTATAGAAGTATCACTATGAGTGGTGGATGATGGCACTTGAAGACATGAATCTAGATGTTCAGGAGTCTCAGAGATGAGTAGTTTTGAATTTTGCATATGTTATACCCATTTTTTAGACTGAATCTATATATTTCAATTATCGAAACCTAAGGTCTTATAACTAATTGAAAAATATTATTGTATAGATACACGATTAATATGGTCTATTGGTAGAATAATATCTCATTTATTTCATCAATGCGTATGGGTTCCAATAAGATTTTGTGAGGATCGGTTCAGAGAGTTTCATTCATCAATTTGGGCAGTACATCCTAGTATGGAAAAGATGTACAATTATCTCTCTAGATATTACTGGTTGTCGAGAATGAAGAATTAGGTAACTATATCATTGATGAGATGTTTCATCTACTATCAGGTGAAAAAAGATCATCAAAGTTTAGATGGGCTGTCACAACCCTTTCCCATTACTTGTTTGAAATGGGATGATGTCACTCTGGATTTTATGAATGTATTTCCTAGGACAACATAAAATATTGAATAATATGGGAGGCCGTGGAATGATTAACGAATGTATATCAAATCATTACTATTACGATTATCGATACCAATAATGAGATGGGTAATATTTTTGTATTCAAGATATTTTGGAGGCACATTATTCTATGAATTTTCATTTATGATAGTGATCCCCATTTCACATCTTAGTTCTTCAAGGTTCTTCAGTAATATTTGGGATTGGAGTTTCCTTGAGAACATAAAATATTCCACAGACTAATAGAAAATCTATGTAGACTATTTAGGTTCTATAGGTTATGTTATGAACCCATGAATTGGACTTCATTTGTTAATTGTATTAGTATATGGAACTCGTGGAGTATGCATATAATAACTATTTCTATGAATTGAACCAGATGGAATATTTTGGGGCATTATTTTGAAATTCATGTCATTATCTGTATAGATGGTTAGAGGTAGTTGAATCGACACATTTTTGGCCTAACCTAATATAGGAAACTCCAGAATTGGTTTATCTTATCTAGAGGCAGTTTGTAGGTGGTCATATAAGAGAAAAATCGCACATTATCCATCAGATATGACCTCTAGAGTTGGAGGATTTCCATAGTCTTGTCTGTTGGGTGTCACCGATGAGGGTTCATTGTTGTATCCAGAGACCGGGAAAGCTAGAATCCATTTTTGATAGTTCATTTGATATTGGATAGGGTTGTTCTTATTCTATACCTAATATCCTTTCCAAAGATCTATTGCGCCATGAACAATTTCTTACACATGTTGAATCATTAGATATATTATCTAAAATGTTCACATGAGGTGTAAATAATAGACATTGAGAATTGTGTAATGCTTCCTTTTATAATCAACATTTATAGATTTTGTACTATAGTGAGATGAATGTATGGGTTATTACTATACCATTAATTATATTTCAGTGGAATCATTGGCATATTTTTTATGATAATTGGGATAAAGAGTCAGATAAGCGATCATAATGGTCATACGTTTTCTCTGAGGCACCATATAGATTATTAGAGGAGTTTATGGATGAGATATTATATGATGGGGAGGTAATAAGATCAATTTTTTTAAGGGTATGTACAATTATGATATTTTTGATCATCTTGGGTCCAAGAGTCTTATTCAGAGAAAGAGGGAATTTATTGAAAAAATAACCAAATGCCAAGGGATTCATGTATACTTGAATTAATTGATTTTAGATACAAACATGTAAAATTGGTTATGAGGTTTTCATGTTTGGTTGTATGGCGTAAAAGGGGGTTTAAGAACATTCATAGATGTGGAGATGAAAACTGTTCACTGGAAAATTATATTTCATGTACATGATACATGACATGAAAACTCCCCCAGATAGAAGTTAAAAACATGTATATGATGTGAAGTGTTAATTCACCATGAAAAAATTCAATCCATTTAAATATTAATTGGGATAAATATTAACCAATGGTGATGGGGGGTCCAACATATCTTTAAATTAAATATTTACATAATGTGAAAGGATTTCATGTGATGTATTCCTTGGATCAAGTAGACATAAGTCTACCATGGGTATGATTATTTTTCATTCCAACACATGAATCCTTATATTCATGTTCCTTGTGTAATAACATGTGACATTGGAGTCATTTCTTATATTTCAGATGTCATAATTACACATCTCATCCTTGGTGGGTGCTTTTTCTTTGGATTCTCTTCTACCGCATCATCCATTATTTATTGCAGTGTTATATTTTGAAAATATAATTTTTTTAGAGTTTTGATCTTGAACAAGGTTGATGTATCTCTTTCTTGTGATCTTATACACCTTTATACATGTAGTTTTTTTCCATTCGAAGAACCACATAAATCACTTGTTAATGGTAGGAAGTCGAAACCAAACTCTATGTTCTCTTTAATTGTATAGTATATGAAATATTTTGATTTCACCAATGTAACATGTGATCAAATGTAATGGTAGATTTATAGTAAATCATTCATGGGGATTGTGGGATGGAATCCATTGGTATCAAATATAGATACTATCTTTCTTATTTATTCACTTGGGGTAATAAAACACTGAATAATAAGAACTTGGATATTGTTTCAAAGTGTGGTTATCATGACATGAGACCTTAGGGGATTTCAGGATATTGAATACATGGGTAATTTATTATATCATTTGATATTATGGTTGATCAATTGAAATATAAATGAAAATAAATGAAAATAATAATTATAATTTTCGTAATTAAACATATATATTTTTGATGTTATATTGTGATATCCATGTTTTAATGATTATATTCAGCTGCCTCTGCCCAATCCAGAGAAGTAATGATTATATTGAGGGAATATTTCTAGTTCTATAATATAATTATTATATTTATCCAATTATACCCAATCCATTTCTATAATTATTATATTGAATGGGCTCTACCCAGTCTAATGCTATAAATATTTTATTGAGAGAACACTACCTAGTCCCATTCTCTAATAATTATATAGAGTGGGTTGCACGTAGTATTTTTGTTTTACACTGTATATGATTCTATTTGGAATGGTTGTTTTAACATCTTAGAGGCATTTAGTCATGGTTTTGAAGAATTTTTATTTATGTAATGTGTTAATTTATTAATTAATACAGTTGATTATAAATTTATTTTAGAAAAATATTATCATAATGGTTGTTCTAACACAGTTGTGTTGAACTACTGTGTTTTACTCACATCCTACGCGGTGCTCTATTTTTTACCCATGAAAATTACATGGATGCATAATTGGATAGAATCCAGGGACCTTGTTGATGATTATTATGTTTCTTTATGGATTGCATTGAGTTTGGGGAAGGGACTAACATTGGGGTTAAGACCATGGTATATTGGAATTATTGTGTGTTAAATGATTTTTTTATTATTTATTATTTTAATTTTTAGATACATAAAATCATATCGTTCTAGGATTTTCATTATTGGTTGTTGGTTTCTCATTTTTGTTTCCATTAGACAAAAATTCAATTTATGTAATATTTTATAATACTCTAATATTTATTATTATCGATTATTCTGATGTTTTATTAGTTATACATGATGTTATAGTCTCCTAACTATATATATCACACTCCTAATACTAGTTAGTAGCCTCTTGTATTAATGGAGGCACACTAGAGGCCCTATGACTAGCCCATGTTGGCCACATGATAATGCTCCTAAACATGTGATGTTACACCTATTTGTCAAGTTGGTAGTTGGAACACAATGTTATAAATTTAATCCAATATACAACCATGTGATTATTGTATCCATTTTATCCATCATATATATTACTTTTTATTGGTTAATAAAATATGCCTAAATAAATCCAATAGTTAAAATTGATACGAGGAGGAATTATTATTTATGATCCCATACATTATGAATATTTTAAAAAATGTATATGATAACTAATAAATGAAATTATAAATGTTACTTATATGGTAAATTCCAAATCTTTTTATGACGTTCAATTTTACAAAACTAACCATGTATTTTGTTTCTTATATTCTATAGGGGAACTTCATCAACAAAAATTGAAAATAAATTAATATATTTTATAATAAAAATGAACATTAAATTCTTCCATGGGAGCATCCTTCTGAAAACATTAATCCCTGGTATAGAAAATTTATAATATTTCATTGTAGCATGAGGGGGATATGGGTGATGATGAGAAAAGATACCATGAATTTTACATTATTGATAATTATATATAATACTCACAAAATCTTATAAATATGGTTTCTATTGGTACATTTTTTAAATAAATTAATGAAAGTTAATTGTTTATATGTTTTTACAATAGTATTTTAATAAATGGATATCATCTATGAAATTTGGTGTCCCTACTGAAATAATTCACTAGGGGAGTACCCCATCAATTATTATTTTTGAAAAATTCAAATAAAATTTGTTCCATTTACAAGGACATACAAAAATTATCACCTTCTAAACAATAAAATCATGGGTCATTGTCATAGAATAATAGTTTTTCTAAGGTATATTATATTCATGGACTTACATGCTACTTGTTACCCAAATAGTGGAGACAAAGACTTATGTAGGAGAACATTGTAAGCTACATCATCAATTATTGTTATATATTTTATTTTAGAGATGATTAATATTCTATAATTTGGTTCAAGGAAAAACATTTCATTATGATTAGGATTAGAATGAGAAATTTCCATGTATTCTAAGATGTAATCAAAGGTGTTAGGTGATCAAGGGATATAATATATTATTAGTTCTTTTTTAACATCAAATATAATATATAAATTATTTTCTATTTTCAAAATTATTTCTTCCAATATAAAAATTTATACTCCACTATATTGTATCATGACCAACCATAATACAAAAATAGTATTAAATTGGGTGATCAATATGTGGATCTACTAGATGAGACTAGTGATTAGATATTTTTAACTTTGTCCTGCCATTAGAGAAATAATAATAAAATATGAATGATTATGGAAATTGTGGTTTTTTGTTGGGGGAATGAAAATTATAGCCAAGAAACCACTATTTAATATATTTTATATATTATCATTTTATATTCGTTATGTGATGAAATATAAATGTATATATCTCATGATTATGCATCTTTACTAATAGATATTACCACTACTTTGAGAGGTACTCATTCTTGTTGCGCTTGGATTGATACTCTATGGAATTATATTGAATAATACTCAATGTAAAAATATGGGAAACTATAGGGAAATCATGATTTGATAAATATTTACCCAATATTATAGATCATTGTTTTTAGGATGAATAAATTCAATTAAAATGTGTAGAATACATATTATTACCTATTATTTTGTAATTACGGTAGTATAATATTTTTATTTGTTTCCATAAATTTTTATGGAAAATGATTACAATTAGAGTTTATAAAAGGAACCATTCAGAGGATGATTGTTCACCATTATAGGGATGTAATCAGAATGTAATTACATAATATATTTTATGTATTCATTTACTCCCTAGAAGTTCCTATCACACATGTAGGTCATGACATTCATTATTTAATTAATGAAGGGAAAATACAATACAACAACATTCATGTTGGTTCATTTATGGTTTGTGATTGATCATTAATAGGAATTGAACTATTAGATGTTATAAAGTGTTGGTGGATCATGGATAACCCTTGAAATCATGTTTTTAATGTGAATTTAAAAATTTTGAAATAAAACTTTTAGATGATTTTTATATATAATTTGAAAACAAATTTCATAGGTGTCCATTTTAATATTCAATGGTTTAATATGGTGAATAATACACCTTGTAGTGTCATATAAATAATCCACTATCATGATTTTATATCATAGACATCATCGTGGAATTCCATAGTTCTCCCTAAAATTGACATTAGAGTATTGTTCATTTCCTTATTGGTAGTTATGACATCCCAAAACTAAACAAAACAAATTAAATTTCATAAAGAAAATATTTCCTTACAGTACATTCCAAATGCATTTTTTTCTTATTGTATTACATAATTCAGATTAATCGTTAATTAAATTACACATTACCATTAAACTATTGGTCTATTTCCACATGATGAGAGAAACCACAAGTTCTTTAATGAGTCTTTCACATCCCCCAAATCTTTTCTAGATAGTACTATTTTCATGATATTACATACTTTTATTATCGTCAAATAATTGATATTGGAAATAAGAGAAATGGGTGAGATCAATTTCTTGGTAATGGACTACATATCATTGTGATTTACAAAATATATCCTAATTAAAATGTGTAAACTAATAATAATGAATAATATATTTCAATTTTAAAGGAACATAAATCAACAAGTAATTACCAATAGAGTAGATTATATAGATATCATCTAAAATTATAACCCATTTACTTTGGAAAGTGAAAATAAAACATAAATCACAAATAATGAGATATGAAATATAGTAATGAAAGTTTAACAGTTATAAACAATTGATTTCTTATCAATATAAACGAACATACCAACCAACCAAGTTACGTATAAAATATATTATTTGAGAAAAATGAAATCCAACCTACCTATTTTGAACCTATATACTTACTAAAATAATGTAGCATATAAATATTAGTATATATACACCCAATAAAACTCACTATCATTGATGTAATATGTTTAAAAAAATTCAATCTATATATTATAAGTATATCTTCTCACCATCACATGGAAAAATTGCAAACCATGCTACTCACTGACCTGTTCACTTAACATTTCGATATCATTATACATAAGCCTTTATTAAATATATTTTACATAGATATAGGCCCAACCTATTTTACGATCAATATGTTTTTCTAACTCATAAAAAACAATCATCACATCATAAAATAACACAAAGATTAAAATTTTGTTTCCCTTGATTTATTAAATTTATTCTCACAAAATTAATTCCAAAATAAATTAAATTGAGACATAAATGTGATCACTTAAAAGAAATAAATTATTAAAAAACATATAAGGATAATTATTATGTAATACATCATTATAGTTATATATTTTTTAAATGAAGAATAAATTGTAATGTGTTTTTCTGAATTATATATATAAAACAATTTTGAATTATTTAGAAAACATTGTTCAAAATTAAATAAAAATTATTTTTCAAAGATATTATAAGTAATATTTAAAAAAATTAAGAATTTAATTTGATAAAAACATTGAATAATTAAATTTTATAAGACATTGTGTGTTGTAATATAAAATATAAGATGTTGAAAAAAATTCCTTGAATATAATGAAAGTTCACTTTTTTCAAAACCCTCGTTATTTTATTAGTTGATAAAATTAAATTTTTAAAATTAATTAATGATAACTTTTAATTTTACAGCTATTGAAAAATTATATTCCCAAATAAAAAAAGATTCTTTTTTTAAAGATAAAAGTTTTGACACGAAAAAAATTGGTTCATTTGAATATATGGGAATTATTTATTTTAATATCACCATTTAAAAATGAAATCATTTTTGGAGAAAAAATTGATATAAAAAATATTTTCCAATAAATTAATGATGGTTTCTAACATAATATCATAATAAATAATATTTGAACCAACAATTAATGATAATGATAAATAATTTGAATTATACCTCAATGAATTTTAATTGAGTTATCAAATCCCTAACTACTTTAGTAATTATTGAATAAACTTTTTATCCAAATAAATAATATAATATGAATATATAAATCCCCAATATTAAATTATTTGGTTTTAAAATAATGAATTCCTAGGATGTAAATAAATTTTATGTTTAATTAATAGTTTGATACCATTAAAACATGTCTTAATTAATATATATAGGGATTAAAACCATTAATTCATGGAAAACATTATAATATAATACCCATTAATGAAATTAAAATTTCAATTGATTTTGTATTACTGTAATTAAGATAATTTATAATATTATGTAAATAATAAATTTTATTGAAACTATTTAATTGAAATTATGTGTATACAAGAATATGTGTCTCAATGAATTCAATTTGTAGATAAAACTATTACCTATTTCAGAATCTTTTTTCCATGTTTTTATATTCTAGAATAATCATATTAAGAATGGTTGATAATTTTTTAGTTATTTAATTATAATATATTCAATATAATATGGATAATTTATTATTATTACATAAGTTCTTACTATATTGTTTTGGCTTATGTATGTATGAATATTTAATTAGTTTTAACATATATTGCTAATTTGTGTTAACAAAACAAATACTTAAATAATGTGTTAAACAGCTAATATAAATTTCTTACAACGCAAAAAAAATAACTTTTTTTCAAAATATAATAAAATTAGTTTTTATGTTCCCATGGTCGTCTGTAATACAGTTTTTTAGAATCTTATATATTGGTGGGTAGACAGAAATGAAAACCCGAACAAACCATGAATAATGTTCAATTACATGTTCATTTTGATAAAATATCAATATACCAGTAGAATAATGATATTGTTTGTTGTATGTTATTATGATATGTCTTATTTATACGGAATAAAATGATGAAGAAATGGATTTGGAAATATTTTATAATATTAATTTTAATAATTTTTATCCTCTAGTGCTTGAGGGGCCCCATTGTGGAAATGGGATTAAAGTTGTTTTAGATACCCAAAATGTGGGATGCCTCAAAACTCCCATCATTACTAAATATGTTGAGGTGGTGTCTTTGGTGTGTAGTACCAGTGATAGTGGCCAATAAGAGGTTTCTAAGGAATCCAAGGAGAATAATCCAATAGTTTTCAATGTATTGAGACAGGATTCATGGGGTGAATTGATCATGGAATATATTAGAGGAGATGTGGTAGTTATCGAGATATAAAATAAAAATGAACAATTTTGTAATTGTTTTTTGGTTCCAAATATCAAGAATAATTCTGTCAGTCCCTCTATGGATGGGAAGAAGGATCATGGGAACACACCTAGTGATTGAAACCCTAGTTATTTTGTAGTTGATACCGGGGACGAGTTACAACGTGGCTGGCTCCTAAGATCGAGAAAGAGTAAGATCCAGAAGGGTAACCGTAAAGAGATAAAGGATTACTCATATTTTCTTATACCAACAGAGACTGAATCTTCAAATAAGATTAAATCCAATAAGATATAAATCAATTCAGACCATTCTTCCATGGATTCTTTGCACAAATAGAAGTCATTGAACATGATATATCAATTCATAGAATTACATATGAGACCATATGAATAAATGTTTGAATTGGTTCGGCCAAGGGTGTCAAAAAATAATAAGATGATAGAATTATGTAAATGGAGTTTATGGTGGCTCTCAATGAGGATCAGTGTTCTTGGATTGAAAATAATGGAATGATTTTAGTATGGTGATTCAACAATGTGGAGGAAAACATAGTGGACTACATCTAGTCATGGTAAAAGATGTCATTTCATTTCAAAGATCTCATAATGGACGAACCAGACACCCATGTAGACAATATTTCTGTTAAATTATTTATGGGGGTTAAATGTAGGAAGCTTAATCATTATTTTAATGGCATTTAAATTTAGTTTTGTGGATGAATTCATGGTTTCCCACTTTTTCATTAAAAGTGACTAAATAATAAAAAATAAAATTTTTGTCAGGTTCCCAAAATTATCAATAAAGAACATTAATTATATCATAAAAATAATCTTTTTTAATTAGAAGTGATATTGTGTCTATCTATTAGTGGTGATATGAAATGAAAATTGAAATCCCTCATTCCAAGGAGAAAGTAGTTCACACATTCGCATGTTTGATGATTTTGTTTTCTATAGAATTGGATAAAAGAGTAATATAGATTATAATTTTAGAATCATATAAATTGTAAAAATATTATAAATACATATTAAATTACCTTTTTAATATATCATTTTATGGTGGTGATGGAAAATGAAACATGTCACGTCATAAAGGCTTTAGTATGAACAAACCATGACTCACGTTTTAATTTTCCTTAGTAGAGAATGAGTGGGTGGTTGATTCCTATATCATCCTTATAAGAATTTAAAAGTGTAATAATGATACTAATGATATTATTATAATATTTTTATTGATCTTTTTGGGTGAATAATTCCAAATAATGAAATATAAAAATGAATTAGTGATTATGAACATATACCACATTTTTTGTATAATATCATTGTAATGGAGTTCAAGTCATTGGTGGGTACTCTTATCAGAGGACCAACACATTCTTATGGTGTCCCATAGATTCTAGGGTGTTATTTTTCATATTTTGGGATGATTTAATTATTTTACGTAGGAGGGTAATTGTAGACCCGAGAGCGCCTTTTATATGAGAAAAGGGAATACATTTTTGTAAAAACCCAATTGCCTCAATAATGGGATGCCACTCTCATGTAATGTGGAAATAAAATTGATGAATAATGGATGTTTCAAGTTATAAGGATAATAAACACCTCCAAAAAAATTATATTAATTTGTTAAACATTTTTTCCTTTTAACGCTAAGTATAATCAATTATTACCATTTTAGTTGTCCCTATAGTAACTTTTTTAGCCAGGTATTTTAACCATTATAACTAAAAAAAATATCAACATTAAAATAAAATTTGTCCATAAAAAATAAAAATATAATATTTAATTATCAATATTAATTATCTAATAGTAAAAATTTTAAAAGTATTAAATTTACAATATTTTAAAATTTATTTTGAAAAAAAAACTTCTTATATAATAACATTTCAAAGAAGGTATTGTAACTTAAAATGATAATGTATATAATTATAATTTTAAATAATTAAAAAATATTTGGTCTTATAATAAGGGTTAATTAATTTAAATATATATATCTTTTTTATTGATACTTTCATATAAGAAAGGTTATTTCAAAAAATAACATTTTTCATTGGTTTCCAAAAAAAATCTTCCTAGAAAAATAATAAAAATAAATCTTAAGATGATATTTAAATTTCTAATAGAAAATAATTTGTATTATTAAAAATATAATGAAGGTAATTATAAATTAAATTTTAAATAAAAATAAAATATATTGAAAATATTATTTTTCTTAAAAAAATAACATTTTAAAAAATTAATCATTTTTATTATTATTTCATATATACTTTAAAATAATTTAACATTGGTATTATATATTTTAAATATAAATGATTCTTGTTATGATAATATTTATCTGTACTCAATATAATTTATTATGGTAAACCACAATACAATTTTTAATTTATTCTTCGAAATTCATCACTTCAAAAATATTACTCATGAAAAAAAATAATATATAATTATTATAATTTATGATTATCCTTTTATTTACTAATGATTATATTATTTATGTATTTTTAATATTTCTATATTTTTTAGATCGGTGTTCGTTAGATTGGTGTTGTTTGTGACACAATACATTATAGGTTGTATTGATTTAAAGGGCCCCAAGTCAGTGGTTATTACATTCTACAACCCTAAATAAATAGTATCCTCATAATTTTAAATATTATTCACTTTTTATAGTATGAAAGGGCATTTATAACATAATTTATATTCAAAATATAACTTCCAATGTGAAATCTAGCAGAATAAGTTGTACTATATTAACATAAATATCTTTAAACAAACAATATTTCTTATTTAAAACTTATCAATATATTTTATATAGAATATACATTCCAAAAAAAATTTATTGTATAAGATATTCAATCAAATGTAAATAACCTATTCCACTAATATTTACTATTATATACAACCAAGAGTTCAAAATAGAAATGAAATCTTGTGAATGAAATACACCAAAAATGAGATAGGCATCACTAGAAATATGATGAATCATTATGTATTCCAGAGGATAGATATACTATAAAAAATAAATTTCAAATGTCAATAGACTCATTGTTAATTTGACATCAAATGTATATTAAATGAAGTACTTTCTCATACCTCAATCATGTGTTCTTATATAAATATTCCCATAAATATAAACATGAAATAAAATAATCTTTTTAGGTTATTGATAAAATTTAGCATATGTTTCTATACCACCAACGAAGCACTATAAAAAATATATTTTTCATATATTCCTCATAAAATTTAGAATATAAAATTATACTATAAAAAATATCATACAGTAATGAAAAAATTATTTTTATTATGAGAATTTAATTCCGATTATGTTATAAAACTCAATACCTTTGATACGACTATGAAACTAATTATTCTATAAGTACAAGAATATACTTGTATTCTCAAGGATTTAATTATTCACCTTTGTTATATTATAAGACATAGTTGTTTTTTTACATGCCATTTTCATTTTCATCCTATTATACCTAAATTAATAAAATAATAACACCAAAATGGTAATGATAATATTATAAATTACCATATGTTTTAAATATATATTCTCAATCCAACTATTCCTTCTCAACTTGAACCATTATTTTTCCCTTGGATATATTTACTTCATTTATGTAACACTTTTTTAATCCAATGACTCTCTTGGTTTTAGCTTAAAAATTTAAGGTTGGGTACTCTTATACATCAAAAGAAAACTCCTTAAGTTTATTTGGGAATAAATACTTAAAAATATTATATAAAGATAATTTTATTTACCAAAGAATATCCATTGGTTATGTAAAAATAGGTGTGTAGTTTGGCCTCTATATCGCTCACGAGGGGATTATTTAGTTTTTACCCAATTTTAAATTTTATGAGTTATTACCCATAAGTACATCTTCTACATGTCCTACATTATCTTTAGTATAAACATAATGATTTTATTTTGAGTACGACAACACATTATAGTAACAATATATACTTTTGGATGTTATCATATATATTGAATTATCTCTTAGAATTATCTCATGGGTTTTTACTAAATTTATCTTATCTTAATACCATAAATTTTAAATATCACCTCAATTTACAAAAATGGTTATCTCAAATGTGATGTTATCATAAACATTAACATAGCAAAAATTGAAGATATTAAGAAATCCAAATTTTTTCTCAGTCGATAAAATTCCAATCACCAGTTTTTTATAATCTATTATCTAATACTAACTGTGACATATAAGACATACCGATTATTTTATTAGAAAAAAAATAATATATTTTATGTAGAAACCCATAACCATTTTTCCAGATGTTGTGTCTGTTGTATTATACTGAATTAAGATATAATATATCAAATCACGATTGAAAGAGTTGTTCAGTAGCATTGATTAAAAAGAAAAGAAGTTAAAATTAATATTATAATTGAAAATATAAAATTCAAAAAATTATTTCCTTTGATAATGTCATTATCCCTCGTAGTGTATCTCTCTATATCATTAAAAAAATTCTGCTATCATGGGGAAGATAAAACTCAAGAAATGGGTGAGCTCGAATGCTTTGTCAGGGTAAGTGTATTATTGGAAATATGAATATATATATTAACTAAAATATCTAGGTAAATATCTAAAACACATTGAATTTAATCAATATCAGGATCATCATAAGTAAGGAACAATTTATGAGAAAGTAATTCAATATAAATAATCACAAGAGTAAGAAATCATTACAATGGATATTATAACTAATTGAATAATCACATAGACTATTAATAACCAAATTCATAATTATAGAATGAATAATTATATACAACAAACACTTACCATAGATCCCTTAATATATAAAATCTAAATAAATTTCTATGTCCATATCAAAAACAAATATTTTTTTAACTCATGAGACGAACATATGCATAGAGTTGCTTTAGTGGGACCCACCAATCACTTACTATGTATATTTCATTACTCATATGAATTTTAAGGATATTATATAATAAAAATATTCATTTCAAAAAGCTAACATTTGATGGTATAATTTATACCCCAATCAAAAAACATAATCATAATCCATCCGCAATGAAATGGTGATTTGTAAAAAGTGCACAACCATATTCAAATTTATTATAAAACCTATGGAAATAATATGTATGGTTTCAATACAATATATATAGTGTATTATAATTAGTATATATATATATATGACATCATTCATGAATATAAATACAATGAAAGGTTCATTAAATAAATTTGATAAGAATAACCACAACCTTATCAAAACGAACATTAAAAAAATTTAAAAACATTTTTCAAATAATGTTCATCGAAAATAACATTTTAAAACATATAAATTAATAATTAAATCATTTAATTTTCTTAACGGTGGATTCTTTCATTCATTCCAAACATGTAAAAAAATATTCCTTTAAAATTCACTGTAAAAGTCTAATGTGAATTATTTTGAAAATGAAAAGTTAAATTTATTAATACACATTTTTTAAAAGTAAAAAATGTGTAAAAATCTATTTATTAAATAATTTGGAAATTATTAAATACATTTTATGTAAATTTTTTATAGAAAATTGATTTAAATTAAAAATAATTTCGATCGAAGAGAGAAATAATATATGGTTATCTTAATAACATTTTCTCATTAATTTTATGTAAATATTTTTGTAAAAATACAAATATTAAATGAAAAATTTCATGAATACCTATAAGTGAATAAAATATATTGATTTTAATATGGAAATTTTAAATAATTCTCTATATGTATATGTTAAGAGAAATAATCCAAAATAATGATTACATTCTAAAATAAACCCTTACCACTGAGTAAATTTAGAATCGTAACTACCATAATATAAATAATATTGAATTATAAATTATATAAAATTAAGTTAAATATAATAATTATAACAATATCAAATAGTAATTATATGAAACACCCAAAAGAAATAATTTTTTAATATGGCACATGTCTTAGAGAAGCAAAAGTGAGATGAGAAACCCTTACCTCGAGTTTGATTTCCTTTTTATGGGTATTTACCTATTTTATTATAGAGTTATGCTTTTTTTTATTTAATAACAGGAACATAGTCATATATATAATTTCATATATTATCATATTTTAACATTTTACCACCCATTTTATAAATTTATTTCATTATTTTATGATTTAATTGCATTGTTTTCCCATGCATGTTTTCTTGTTAATGTAATGTTTTTTGTGAATATGTTATATATATATATATATATCATATATAGAATTATAATAATGTTATAAATAACATATTAACTTTGTATTCATATTTTTATAACCATTAATTGGAGTTAGTCATGAAAATTGAATCACATTTCTTCATGTAGATGGTATGTTATACATTAGCACAAGCAATAATATTATTCCCTTAAAAAGTTAAAGGGTAATAAATTTGGAGATATATTAATTTTAAAGAATATATTTAATCTCATATATAAAACATATTTTTCTTAATTTCATCATTATGACATTCCGTTTAAATCACTGGTCAAAGACAAATTATATCACTTCACGGTGCAGTGCTCCATCGTACACACGATCAAAATTATCGTATTTAAAATGGAATTTTAGTAAAAAAGGAATATGTTTTATTGAAATTAAATAAGTATAATATTATAATTAATTTAATTTGAAGGTTTTAAATCCCTAATTATACCCATAATTTAGTTTTGGTGATGGAAAACGAACTACATTGGTGTGTGAGGTTATACTCCGCCATAAACACGCATCACGATTTTGTATCCCATTTAATGGAAGTGAAGTTTGATATTGGTTATCAAATTAATATAACAACATATAAATATATTCTAGATATTATTTTTATTATTTTAGAATCATTTTTTTATTTTTGAGGAGTTATATGATTATGTAAAAGTATAATTCATAGTTAATAAAATTACCTCTCATTCGGAAAACCATATTAGGTTCAAAATATAACATTGATAAATTTGATTATCGATAACACAAAGGCCTATAGGATGTGTTTATATATGTAATGAGGACATTTTTTAAGTAATTGGGTAAAATAAATGGTTTTATATGTGTGATGAGTAGATGATATGGGGTGTTTTTTATGTAAGGTGAGTGGAACACTTCTAATTTTTTGTTAGCAAAGTTGTAACAACATTTTTGAAATGAAAAGAGGATAAAATAACTAATATTCATGATCCATAGATGATATGAGATCTATATATGTACATGAAATGGAATTTCAACAAGTTTCTAGGTTATTTTACCCCATAAATGTTTTTTATCCCTCGATACAATCATTTTCACCTTAATCATGGTCATTAGTTTTTACTATTTTTAATATTATAAATGGTAAAAAAAATTGAACTTACTGTGTGATATAAATTATTCTGATATAGTATATTAAGTATATTAAATATATTTTTCAAAATTCCCTTGTTAAAAGTGGAAAAATATAATATAAAATTATTCTCACATATTCACTGAAAAATAAATTTTCCAATGTTAAAATCTTAAAATGTTCAAAAAAGATTTATCAAAATTAATATGAAATTGATTCAAATGAAATAAATTTTATTAATAGATTTATATTGAAATAATATTATTATTATAGCCCTATTAAAATAAAATTTATCTTTTAAAAGCATTGAAAGAAAAAGCAGATTTTAAATAAAACACATTATTTTTTAAGATTCACTAAAATACATTAATTTTTAGAAAATTATAAAAAATTCACCCAATGTTATTTCTGATATTTTGATTTAAAAATAATTTTTCATCTTCATTTTATCTGAAATTGTAAAAATTTAATTTAAAATAATATTAAAACAACATAAGTAGACCCGAATTTAGAAATAAACATTTTTTTCATCCAAAAAAATCATTTTACATTAAATATTTTATTTTTATTTTTAATCAATATATTACCATATCATTTATTTTATAAAATTTGGAGCAATATAATTGTATTAATTTATTTTTTGTTATACATAAAATAAAACATAATGAAAATTTTATAATGATAATCTTTAAATAATATTAAATTAATAGAGTGTTATGTTAAATTTCAAACAGGTGTTTCACATATCGCAATACATCAAAGAGATTTAATTTATTCAAAAACATAACATAAAATCATAGAGTGTTTTAGTTTATTCTATGATTGGTTCATTTTGTCCTCACTTGACATCTAAAATGGAATTTCTATTTTATATTTTTTGGGTGTTACATGGCATTGAAATACATTCTCATGAACCTTTTGGTTTATAGTACCAGGTAATTAGAACAAAAAATAAACCTAAAAGATCATTCCATTTTAAGAGATGATTTTTTTTTACTATGAGATAATCTACGTAATCCTTAATGAGAATTCATCATCATCCCAAAAATTAAAATATAATAAACTCATATTGATATATTATTATTTTATAATCTTCCTATCATATGTATTGGAAAACTATGAAAGGGGTAACATCAAATTCTCAGTAAGGGAAAAAATTTCAATGACATATAATGTTTTCATCTTAAAAATAAGGAAAATAATAAATAAAGAAATAGTATGTGGTTAAAATTAAAATTAATATATATGTGTTAAATTTAATAATTATTAGTAGTTATATTTTCTCAATGTGTGACACATTCACCATGAAATGAAAAAATAATAAATAAGGAAGAAATCGTTTGTGGTTTAATATAATAAAAAACATGATAAAATTATTTAATTTGGATTTTTTATCATTGTGATATTTAATTTCCACCACATATTCACATATAAAATTTTTAAGTAGAGATAAATGAAATCACACTAACACATTATAAACCTAAATACATTCTAAATTATTCACACATAAAATTGTGAGTATAACTACTTTCAATCACACTCACCCAATGAGAAAATATCTTATTGATAACCTGTCCACAAAAAACTGTGTCTATAGCTACCCACGATCACACTCCCCATAGTGAATCTATCTAGTCCCTAACATGATTAGATATGACCTAAATATCAAGATAAATTAGGAAATTTCAAATTAATTGGAGTAATATATTGGCCCACTAATATCAAAATCCATACATTTGTGTCCACATAAAAACTATTCTACACATATTAAATAATACATCAAATGAAAAAATCAGTTTGAAAACATTATAAAATTATATAACATAAAATTTAATCAAAATTATAGACAATAAAAAAAATTATTTCAAATAAGTGAATAACATTGAAATTGAATATAGAATATAAATAATTAATCAAAAACAATGGAGTTAAATCATTTTTGAAATATAAGAAATCAAAATTAAATTTATTTTATTAATACCCTTGAACATTGACTATAAAATGTTGTTCAATAAAGTTAATTGTACCTCAATGAATGGTAATCTGGTTATCAAAACCCCTACAACATTATTTATCGTGGATTCAAATGTCATTGGAAGCAAGAAAAAAGAATGTATTACTAAATAAAATAAATTAATTTATGGGGTATGTTATAATACATGTATGGGATGTATATAGAATGTAAATATAAATAATTCATGCATGACATTTAAACATGTCTAAATAAATTATAATGAAATAAAAAATCCATTAATTCTTAGGAAATGTTACACTAATAACCGATTAAAATATTTAGATATTTATATTGTTGTTAACATTTTATGATAATGATAAATGATGAAATTTCGTAACAAATTAATATTATGAAAAACATTAAAATGATTATATGTTCACAAAATAATGTGTTTCTAAAGGAATAAAATTTTGAGGTGTGACCCCTACCATGTTCCAGTTTCTATATTTTAATGGGATTCAAATATAAAATTATAAAATTAAGATTATTAGATATATTTTATGGAACAAACTCTTATATATTTAATTTGTTAATGTGATTTTTTATCATTTTCTATTTATTTTGTATTTTGGATTTGATTATGTTGGCATGAAAATAAAATCAATGTTGATGTATTTCGGTCGATGTCTCTGACAAAGATAATACTTTAATAATTTGTTAAATATGTAATATAACTATCATTGAATGGAACAAGAATATTTATTTTCTTATTATCTATAAATAATATTACTATTTTTGATCATATTTCCATACTTAAATTGCTTATACGACATAGATCAAAATTGTGTGTAAACCAACCCAAACATGAACATATTGTAATTCATTGAGGATTATGAGTTGATTATGAAACAATATAAATATAAAAATTTAATAATGATATAATTTAGTACAAATTTTTATGATATTAATTTTTTTTGAATAATTTACTTAAATAATGAATGTATTGGGAAATATTATATAATATTAATCATCTATGAAATAATTTAATTAATTATTGTCCTTTGTTGACCATATCATTATTAGGTTCTCCAATTTATAATACCATATCCTTAGTTATTTCAAATAAATTATATTTATCCAGTAATACCATTCATATTTTGAGTCGTGAATGGTGGTAATGAAATAAAAAAATAAAATCCGAAATTCCCTGGAGGTGGTTGTCCACCGGTATCGAGGTGTATGGATTTTATTCCAGAAAATCCAATAATATGGTAATATATATATTTTATTCATTATTTCCAAAATGATATAAGTGTAAGAATTTTTTATTATAATCCCATTGTATACCATCCATGTGAGGTTGTTAAGTAAAACCAATCTTATTGTTTCATGGTGTCGATAGTATGCACAATGATTGATTCACATTTTCATTTTTCCAAATTGAAATGGGGAGGGTTATTTCTACATGTAAAATAACTATAATTATTTAAAATTATAATAATTATACATATTTTATCATTATAATATTCTGAAATTAAATCTTATAATGAGGAAATCCATTTAAAGAAATAGAAAAAAGAATTATTGGTTAGAAACATATAACTCATTTATTTTATTATCTCCTTCGTAAAATGGGTTATGACTTGGATAGATGATAAATTTAAATGACAAGAACATCTATAATATTTTATGTTGTGTGTAAGTGAGTATTGTTTATACTTTGTGCTGAAAAAATGGGGTTTTATTAGAGGGGATGTGATGAATGGATATCCCCTTTTATTTCAAAAAGGTATGATATTTTTCGAATACCAAATATTTTTAAATAAAGAGTTGTAACTCATTAGGAATATGGATAAAGAGTTGATAAATAATGGATACATGAATATATATGGTTGATATTCACCTATAACCCCAAATTAGTATCATTCTCTAAACATGGCATTCACTTTACCTCTATGGATCCTCATTTTTTAAAATTCTAGTTTTCAACGTAGTGACATGTATTTACCCATCTAATTTATCAGTTATGAAAAAACATGTAATATGGTACTTATTAAACAATCTTGAAAAACTAATTAAAAATTTTAAATCAAATTAATATGATTAAATTTATTAATGTGACTTTTATTTTAATATAATAAATTGATAATGTATTAAAAAAATTTAAAAAATATATCATAAATTCTAAAATATATAATATGTTTTTGTAAATTAAAACTGATAATTAAAATTTTTTTGATTAACATATATTTTAAATATTTGGTCTTAAAAAAAATTTCATTTTCAAATTCATTATTAAATAATATTAATTAAATAAAATCCAAGTTATTTGCCAAAATGTTATTTCTCTTTGTCAAATTCAAAATACTTGTTTTACAAAAATATCTGGAATTCTTCATATATTAATTTTAACTTGTTTATACTACTAAATAAGTTAGTTTTTCCATATTACAATTTTATAATATTTAAATTAACTATTAATTGAGAATCAAATAGACTAAAAAACATCATTTATTAAAAGAATATTCTTTTTATGTTAAAGTATTTTTACATATTTAGATATATATTTTTAAATAATTTAATATTGATATATTATATTCAATTTATAAATATTACATATTTGTATAATGTTTTACCTATTTTAAATTAAATATCTTATGGTAAAATGAAATAACATTTCATTAATTGGATCTTTGGAATGAATCCATTGTAAAGTATGACTTAATGAGAAAAAAATATCAATATTTTATTTTATTATAATTTATAATACATATTGAAATGTAATTATTTTAATACTCATAGTTCATGTCTACTGTGTTTCTAATGTGATTAATGTTTTATAATAGCATTTAATTTAATAAAATAATTCAATGAAAATTTGGCATAGTGTTGGAAAGGTACACCACTAGACCATAATTTCATCCAAATATGAGTCACTTCAATACTTGAGTCCCATTTAGTTGGAATGACCTACTACCAGCTTGAGTCACCACCATAAATAGTCACCATTAGATGACATGACATTCCACCAGATTGACTCTCTATCTGACTAACTCATCTCATGACTGACTCACTTTCATATTGATTCACTGCCATGAATATGTCCCTACCAAATGAGATACTAGAATACATCCGTGATAGTAATTGTTCTTCTTGACTTGAATTAAATACCCTAGTGGCTGCATTAATGAAATTAATTATGTTGGTTATTTTTTTTATTATTTTCTTAATAACTAGAGGGATTAATTAAAGAATAATTCAAAGGGTCGAAACAAGGACCTAGAAGATCATGATGATTATTATAAAATCGTTTCATGTAGTGGTTTATAGTTTTAAATGACTCCCTCATGTACCATTATCAAGGAGTGTTGTATGATCAACAAGTGAGATACTTTTTTAATAGTAAAATAATCATAACATGAGAACTTATATATTCATTCCTACTCACATAAAATAGTGAAGGATAAAAACTCATTAAAGATTAAGATCCTTTCATAAAAACAATAAGGAGAACCTTTTAATACTGTGTTTTACTAAAACATTCATATAAATAGTATAATCTCCTCACTAAGACACATTTATGGAATCATGAACACATTTATCGAAATAAATTGTCGAAAATTACCTTTTCTATATAGTATTTCATTCTCTCTCTGCTGTTAGCTTTTAACTTAGAGTATCATGTCATTTATGTTTTTTATTATCACACATTGGCTCATGTTTTAGAATTTTAGAATACAAGATATTATATAATATCTTTTACATCAAATTACCCACCGTGTTTTTGCAAGACGTATTTGTATGGCTGGTGTTTTATACATATACTATATAAAAAATAATTTTTTATCCCTGATAGATTGTATGTTGTTTCTTATATACCTAGTCTAGATTATGGACCATATATTAGTTATATAATTTGTTTGTAATTGGTTGATTTCAATGTGGAGTGTGTTTGTTCTCGTACTGATACTGAAACCATTTTATTATAAAATTTGATTTTTTTTCGTATTAATCATTTCAAATAATTAATATTGTATTTTTAAATAATGAATTAAATATATAATTTGATTGTAATTATAATATAGTATTTATATAATGATTTTTTGTGTAAATGTATTTCAAAAGTTAATGTAATTTCATATATTTTTTAAATAATACCTAATCAATCATTGAGAAATCCTTAAAAAGGATGTACTTGTTTATTACTAATATTGTGATTAAATGGTAATTTTTATTTTACAATATATTTTATTTGAATATTATTTTAATATAAATTTTAATCAGGAACTCAATTCCACTTTATATTTAGTTACTCACTCTGAAAGACATTTGGCATAAATGGTTTTCATATATCTCTTCAACTATGATTTTAGATGTTTTTTAATGATCAATATTTTTTTAGTTTTTAATTGAGTATTCTATGGAAAATAGAGAAGAGGCTTCAGCTACAAACAGTCCTCTTCTTTTAGTGGAACAAACAATGATCACTGGAAAATCAAGTTGAAAATTTATATTGACAGTACTGTTTTCAAAATTTGTAATCCTATTATAGAAAAATATGAAATATAGAAAAAAAAATTATGATTATACCCAAAATAAATAAAATAGTAACAATTTATCTTCAAATTCCTTATATTATTCTTTGGATGATGAAAATTCCAATTTTTTATAACATCATTCACATATAATTTTTCAATTTGGGACACTTTTCTAGTTTCTGATGAAAGAAAATATATTGTGGAAGAAATATAGATATTACCAACACTATTAAAAATCACACTTCTATGATGAATCCTAATGAGAGAAATTCTAAAATTTATCTCAGGTTCTATGATATCGTGAATAACATGCACACTTTAAACAATTTTTTTCTGATAAATTCCATGTGATATGCCTGTTACGGTGCTTAAAAGAAATAAGTAGTTTAACATTAGTATTAATTCAATAGATGTTTGGTATTATTAAACTACCTGATAAAGATCTAATTATAAAATTGATGATTTATGAAGATCAAATAATGTTAATAAATAAATCTGATAATGAACCTTAAATAATTTCTATAGCCTTCAAATATACTACTTCAAAAAATGGATACTTTTTAAGAAAAATGTTCAAGTGATGAAGAATTACCAACTGATAGTGATGAAGATATGGTCCATACAACTAAGTGATATCATATGTTTTATAGGAGTAAGAATTTATTTGTGAAACCACAATATAAAGTAAAACATTTCAATGAAGGAAATTGGAGAATGGATCGGCATGGAGATGATTCTTTAAATGACATTGTGTTTTATGATTGTTAGAGGAAAGGGAATGTCTATGATGACAACCCAAAGATAAAATAAAAAAATTATTATATTGAAAAACTAAAAAATAAAGAAATTCATGAAACATTAAGTTATTATGAAGTCAAATTATTCTATTCATATAATACCTAAGAAGAAAATCACGATAGATCCAACATGCGTTTTTTGGGAAAGCACATATAACGTGTCTAATGTCTTACATTCTTCTATTGTGAATATTTATAAAGATGATAAAGAGTGAAATAATTATTAAAGTAAGTGTAATGAATATATTTTTTAATATTGTAAAATTATATAAGACACATTTAATGATAATGAGTATAAATATATTATTTTAATGAAACAACATTCTATAACTACTCATTTTATGTCAGACATTATTGTTATAAAACATAAAAATCATCAAATGTTAACGAAAAAAATGAATTAAAATTATTTATTAAAAACATTTTAAATATCTTGAAATAATTACTAATTATAGAAATACAGAAAAATAAATTATTGGATAAAATACCCCACATAAATACTCTACTAGAGTTGTATACCCACATAGATAATGGAGAATAGATAAAAATAAATTTATTCATAGTTATAGTATTTCTTTTAGTTTTTATTCATGTGGAACCAACAATGTTTTTATATATAAATTTTAGAAATTTATTAAGGGAAATATATTATGAAATTATGGTTTCTTAACACATTAATTACTATCATTTTAGGACTCACTAATATTTAATTATGAAATCAAATATTGGTGCAAACTAATTTTTCTAGAGTATTTTATTGAAAATATAAAGTGAGAACTTATGGTACATGGAAAACACATGTTATAGATAAATATGTAGAGAGTACTCTTGTTTAATAAATTGATTAATGTGGATCATAGATATGTCTTTTTTATAGTAAATTCAAAGGTTTAATAATTTTCAATTGTAAAATCGTTAATTATAACTCTATCTTATTTTAAAATACATTGTTTATAGATGGTTTGAAATAAAATATTCTTAGTGTCTCATAGTTATGTAATTATGGTTTTAATTTTAAAATTGAAAATAATTTTTGAATTTTTTTCTTTATATAAATTCAATAGTTTTTATCAATTATGAAATAAAAATATTTCTGCTGTTAATTTTTGTTTTTTATTTTATAAAAATATTTCACACATAATTTTCATTTTATAAGGAATCTTTAATATGGAATAGCAGACTATCAGATTGAAATAAACCCTTACATTTAATGGTAGCTTTTAAATGGCTAGTCAAGGATCTACCAAAGTAATAATTCTGAAATTATAATTTCTATAACCCATGTCAAAAGGTGAAATATAACAAGATTTATTTAAATTAAAAGAATGAAATTTCAACTCCTCAACCAGTAGAATTGGTTCAAAATAATTTTGATAAAATATTAACTTTAATGCTCAATCGTGATGCTCTATGTTTATATCTTCATAGAAAAATTTTATATGTATACTTATATATACCTTGGAGCCAACTAAAATGAATCTTTCACTTAATTAAGAAATTATTCAAAATATATATATAATTTTAGTGGTCTTAGGATTATGATATTAATTACTAATCATTATTCGGAGTTTGAAAATCATGGCAATGAAACTTTTTTCAAATAAATGTCTTTAATGATTAATTTTCTTCTCCTAAGAGACCATAGAAAAATGGTGTTTTATGAAGAATACATATAACAATTCATGAAGATTCCCAGAACATACTTAACAATTATGACCATCCAATTTATTTTTGGGAATTAGATATGAATAAAGTCAGTTATATAATCAATTGAGTTTAAATTATACCCCATTTATATGAAACCCATATGAAATATGTAATATTATAAACACAATGTATAATTAATTTAGTGTTTTTCGTTTCAAAATCATTAATCATAACACTATGGATAATCTATATAAATTTCCACCCAAGAGTAATTATGGAATTTTTATTTGATATTTAAATTTTTGTAAATTGTATATTTTGTTTAGAAAACGAACCAAGACTCTGAAATAGTTTTTTATGTCATATTTTATGAGACAAATCCACGTGCCCTTAATAACCATCTAGATAAACGATAAAATTATTTATCAATTCTAATCATTAGTTCCTAAAAATTTAAAAATTTTGTAAATGAAGAATTATAATAATTAACATCTGAGGAACAACCTAAATATAAATATGTAGATAAATCTAATATAACCATCAGTTTTTCTCCCTGATCTATTAGGACACACAAATTCTATCCTATAGATGATTTATTTGGAGTCCTAGATATTGGTACATAAACTATATATTCTCTTATAATTCAAGATCAACATCAATAATTATGTTATCATCTTGAACATAAGAAATTCAAGGATGAAATTAGGGGTTCATTTTTGTATATGTAAATAAATGAAAATGAAAAATAAAATTAATTAAATAATGTTTATGAACATGATGTTATTCATAAATATAGTCTCATTATTGGGACAAAATGTGTGCTTAGAAAAAAACATTATGAGGTAGGAACTGGAATAAGAAATAATGATGGGTGGGATGCTAAAGGATATAGTTATGAAGATGGTATTGACTATGAGGACAATATCAAACAATTTTATATAAATTAATCCATTAGAAAACATCTTTAATATGCAGAACATTTGGATATTAAACTATTTAAAATGGATTTAAAAAGTGATTTCATTAATGGTTACATATTTTGGGATGTTTTTACTAACTAACCAACAGGATGTTAAAATCCTCATTTTACTTGTCATGTTCTCTAATTACAAAATTATTTATATGGTTTAAATTGGATCCTAGAGGTGAGTATGATTGGCTCGATATATTATAATTTCTAAATTCTTTGCAAAAGGGATGGACGATCCTAAATTTTTCAACAAATAATTTCATAAAAATGTTTGTATATAATTTATTTTTTCATACTATTATTTTTGAATATTCTAAAGATTCTAGGTGTAATAATTTATAAAAAAAGGATCCAAAATGAATTTGAAATGAGGGAAATGGTTTAACATAAATCCTGTCATGGTTTTATGATTTTCAAAATGAATATTTAATTATTTCAATTTTGATTTTTCAAAATAAATACCCTGAAAAAAAATTTGGTTTTGATAGAACATAATGTAGTGACACTCCCCTTAGTACTACCTTCATGTTGGATCTTGATAAAGATATAAATTTAGTAGATCAAACTAGATACAAAGGTATGACTAAAATAATGATATATTTAATTGCAAGATGACATGATATTATATTGATTGTGTGTATATGTCCTCATTTTCATGAAAATCTTAAAGAGTCATATTTACTAGTAGTTAAAAATATTTCCAAATACAGTAAATATAAAACCAGTTAAATAATACTATATCACAAATAATAAGAATATGACTTATTATGTTATATAGAAGTAGAATTTGGTAGTTCTATGTTATATAGAAAATTAACCTCTAGAAGAAGTCATCTTTTGGGAAATTCTGATCTATATTGGGGTATTAAAAAGAAAATTTTCATTGTACATTATAATTATGAAGCTAAATACATTACTTTAGGGAGTTATTTTATACAAATTTTGAGGGTGAAACACACCTCATTAGAATATGGATATCAGTTCATAAATCTCTATAAAAATTATTATTATACAAGAGTGTTAGACATTTATATGAAATTTTTTTCCATTCTAGGACTAATCATATTTATTAGATTCATCACTTTTTGTGGGATAATTTATATAAGGTAGTATAATTATTAAATTAATAGGAAATTAAAATTATCTTGATGATATTTTTATAAAAATATTTATTTTTAATAGATTAAACTACATCAAACATAACCTAATTTTGATAGATTTTCGTTACACTTCAATTTTGGAAATGACAGCATTGAAGTGTAAATGTTTGAGAGTCCTCATTAGTGAGTCATTATTAATGATTCAATATAGAAAATTCACAATATGCAAGTCACTGTTGGAGAGTCACCACTAGAATGTCACAACTGAATAGTCACCATCATCGAGTCACCATTGGAGAGTAACCACTACTTTTCTACTAGTCCCTATATTATGTATTGTTACCATTTATATTTCTTAATATCGTATTATTATTATTATTATTTTCATTTATTTTTTATTTTTTTAATATTTTGGATCCCTAAATGATAAATCATGCTTGATCTTTGAATTTGAGTCACTCCCACTCATGGATGGTCCCTTTAATCCATTTAACCTTCCCTTTACCTGTCAGCCTCCAACCCTATCTTGTCGTTTTTTGAATATTCATTTCACTAAAATGGGGATATTTAATCATCCTTATGCATTTTCCCCTAATTAATATAGTCCAAAAAATAAGATAAGTGGATAACATAGTCGAACTATTATTATATCAAGGAACCCAAAACATGTGAATTCTATAGTTCTTACAATGATAGAAGATGATTTTTATTATTTTCATTATATTAATTTATTATTTATAAGGGTGATATATGACCAAGAATGGGAAGGCAAGTTATCAAGGAATTTCTGACTTTTCTATCATCGGTTGGTTCCCCATTTTTATCAGCATGAGAGGTTTATTTTTGGAAAGAATAATGGTTTGATTGAGAGTATGATAGACTGTAAGTAGTTCAAATATTCCTCAAAGTAATGATAAAGATTAATTATATGACTCATCGTGGATTCATTGGATATTATCAATGTATGATACCCAGTGAAACAAAATCATTCAGTTGTGAAAATGATTTTCTGTAGAAGACTGGCAATGTTACTCTATGAAGGCCTAATTCTACTGAGTTTGACAGTAAATGAAAATGTCAATTAAGACTATTTTTATCTATTTCCTAGGAAAGTGGACTTCAATACTATATTATACCATGATTTATATTTAATATTACTTATAAAAAATGGGATATAATTAATCCGTGTAGAAACCTCATGTTTCACATGATGGAAATGTGAATATCATCAAACAGATCCAATTCATTTATTTAGAGAAATTTAATTTTAGTGATGATTGAAACCAAATTTGTAATAGATGAATCTAAATATGCAAGGGTGAAATGTGGTGGTTTCTATATAACTAAATTTATTTTTAGAAGTATTAAGTTAAATTTGAACCCTTCGATGAAGAAGTGGATTACATATAATGATATGATATCTGTGTATTATAATGCTATAAATCATCCTTATATACCCAAGAAACTGGTTGATCTAGGATAATAGTGAGACAATATAGTATAAAAATCTATTGATGAAGAAGAATATGAGGTTTCTGAAGTTGTTAATGGGAAGGTGGTTACCATAGATGAAGTGGTAAGTGACCTTGATTTTCTAAAAAGCCATTCCATATTTTTAAGCTATATTATTCCTCCAGTTTAACTAACATTTGGAGAAATTATCTTAAGTGATAGAGATGATGATGACAAGAAAGAAATTTCTATAGATGATAATATCATATATTCTTATAAATATTTTAAGGAAGTTACAAAGGTATAATATGGTTCTAATGGTGATGATAATGGTAATGATGGTAATTGAAATAATGAATATGGAGTAGTGGATTGTGATGGAATAGGATCTAATCATGATTATGATTATGATGATGATGTTAGAGAACAATCCCATTATCCATAACCAATTGGTTTTCTAATCAATTTATGTCTGTGGATGGACCTTGTTTATGTAGATATATTACCTTACGGATATAAGTTCTAGAGGATCCTATTGGTGATGCTTCATCTTCTAGAGGAGAGACGAGAGTATCTTCTATGAGGGAGTAATCACCATGATATATTTGATTTGGCTAGCCTAATATGACAACAATTAGATTTATAGTGGATTCTCATGACGAGTCAAAAAATTTCCTAGGATATGTCCTATATTTTTTGGACTATTCAAATTCCAAGGATGTTAATAAAGATATCGGTGATTAATAGATTCTCATGATGGTTGTACTTCGGAAGAGGGTGAAGTATCTTATATGGGGTATCCTTCCCCGAAATTAAATACTTTTATAATATATAATGATGACTCAGATGATGATTAGAGTAGTGATCCAAAGAACGGTGGACCATGTTTTTCATTTTGGGTTGGGAAAGGACCTATGATATCCATGGTTGAGAATATTGATCATAATATTGAGCTTCAGGACATCCTATCTGAGGTTCCATGCAAATTAGAGTCGTTAGAGTCTCTCATACATAATGTTGAGAGACCCAATTCACTAGTTCCTATAATTATGTATCCTGATATGACTTATTGTCATTTATGGAAGTACATATTTCTGAATGTAGTGGGATTATGAGGTTATAGAAACCTCCAATCATTCAGCTTATATATCATGATGCTAGACACATATTTGATATAGTTGTTTTTATCAATGTGAGGATAAATATTCATATCAAATAAGTGTAAATTTTGAATAGAACTTAGGATAGTAAGTTAAAATCCATTATTTCTATGGTGGAGGAGATGAAGACCTCATTTTCTACTAGTTAACCATATTTTATAGAGATGTTAGAGAGTTTACCTGTAATTGAATTTATATTCAGTGATCCACAACCCTCATTATTAGTTGATGCTATTTTGATCTAGTATATAGTTATAGAGGAGGTTCATGTTATTATGGGATATATCAATTATTCCCATTCGGAGGATCTTCTGATGATTCGACAGCACAATGAGAAAATACATAAACATATAGCGGAACATCTATATAAATCCAAATTTAATAGTGAAACCATTAACAAGACCAATAAATATTAAATTTCAATGATATATACCAAACAATATTTGAATTCCCATTTCGTGATTTTGGCTGAAATCCTATGAATTCCACCTATTAATTGGTAATTACAGGAGATATTAGAATATTTGAAAATAATTACACCCCTCCTCAAGTTGTTTACGGAGGAAAATAAATATTTCATTAATTATATGGAGTGATGATGGAACATTTTTTTGGAGTTTATGAACCTTATGAAGTTATTATTTTTTGTTAATGTTATAGCCATTGCTGCATCTAATTCCATTCATATGGCGTAATTCACATAATCTTCATATTATTACCATTTATACCCTCATTTATAGTATTTCATCACGTATCTATTTAATGCTATCTAGAATCACACGCCGGAGGTTATTCCAGAGCCTCCTAATTCTACCATGCCTCATTCATCCTCTACCATAGTGAATCCATTATCATAAAAGGGAAAGGGTTATGCGGATCCAAATTCCTAGGCTAAGAGTGACATTTATTATACGTTATTCTCTGATAGTGATATTATTTTACATTCCATGTATCACATTTTGGGCTATAACCACATAATATTTATTCTTAAGGAAATGTATCTCTATTATTTTAAATGTATGTTTATTTAATTTTTTTCCCCTTAAATTATTGATACTCCCAAAATGGGAGAATAGTTATAGAATTTACCTTGTTTAACATATTATCTAACCATATAATATCACCCTTATTAGATTTTTTGTATCTTATTATTTGATACCAGAGTTATATATCATTTTATATATTACCTTTTCTTCGAGGATTATCTTTTATACCTTAAATATTTGGATTTCCATATTGTAATATTTTATACAATAATTTTTTGACAAACCCATTCATAATATTATTATCTGGATGACAATATTACATACATTTATCTTCGATACTGCCCTTTCTATTTGATACCATAATTATTTGGATTTTATTCATTTATAAAAAATTTAATTAAGGATTTTATCCTTTGGTACTAAATAATTTTTCTTTAATTCTGTTATGAAATTTATTTTCCATATATCAAATTATATTTTTGAATTATTAGGTAGAAAATTACACTTCAATATTATTTATGTATGCCCCATTTTTTTATTAAATATACATGATTTAATATTTTCAATAACGGGTGCACTATTGTGACCTTATAATTTTTATTCTTACTAATTATTTTAATTATTTTTATAATTAATTTATTATTTCATGATATCAATTTACCTTATAAGTAAATTTGAATATAAATTGGTTAACTATTGGAATGAGTTACCACTAGAAATGGATTAATTCAAGATATGACACAATATATGTCATGACTAGTTATTAGTTCAATTGAGTCATCACCATACTAAATCATCCCTATACATGAATCACCATTAGTTAAAATGAATCAATTTTAATTTGATTCACTACCATCATAAGTCACTGTTAGTTCAAATGAATAATAGCTCCACTTACTCATCACCAGAATAAATCCCTGCAAGACTGAGTAACAACCAAGCATGAGTCACAACTGGTTCAGATACCCAAAGACGTGATTCAACATCTACATTCTACAATATTTAAATTAAATTCACATAACAGTTATATTAATTCATTTATTACTGATATTTATTTTATGATTATTTTTTAACCATTGTAATGATTTATTAAAGAAAAAATGATATTCTTATTATGAGAATATAAATGTTATCCTTGACTACTCTTCAATGGGTGCATGTAAATGTTTATATTTTTAGACGAATCCATTATGTTCTATTATCAAACATTGTGGTATGATAAAGAAATATTTGAATTGATAAATACGGTATGAATCATCACATGAGAACATATATGATAATACCTAATAAAATACAGCTATCAAAGACCGAAAATCATTGAATATAAAATTACATTACTTAAACAGAAAAGTGATCTATTCATGAAAAATTCTAATGAAACATTTAGAAAAACTATCTGGTCTATTAAATATGTCACATTCGAGGACAATCATGCATTTAATGCAAAACAAACTAAGTAGAATTACCTTCTATATATCTTATTTATTAATACATATATTTTATTCTTTTAATTTCGAGTAGTGCATTGTTTTCTCGAATCTTTAGTACACACACCCTCTTATTCTATAACTTCAGAAATTGAATATTTTTTATCCATTTTTATATGATTAGTGTCTGTGGAAGAGGTCCATTAGTGACATTTATTTCTTTTACAACCCCCATATAAATCTTGAAGAGGCATTCAACATTGATTGATGTAAGCTACTACTTTTATATATGATCAAGGATTTGGATTAGATTATATTTATATATTCTACTTGGTAGTGTATAATTGTTATATGGAGTGGATTATGTTTCTGTTAGAGAGTGAATAACTTTTCAATTCTATTATGTGAATTTTCTTGGTTTTCATCATTTCAAATCATTTTTTACATTTGTTTTTAAAATCTAAAAAAATACTCATTTGTAGTTAATATTAAATAGTGTTTATAAAATGAAATTATTGAATAATTTTATTTCAAAAGTTAATATAATTTGTTGTATTAATTTATATTAAACAAAATAAATATATTAGAAATACTTTTAAAAATTTAAATAATGTTTGAAACTATTTTTTTGATTAACAATGGGATTTTAATTGATTGGGGTATTTTATTTGAAATTTTTTTTAAGAATTTTTTTTGGGAACTCAATTATCCCCCCCCCCACCACAATGTAGTTACACAATCCAACCAAAACAAATGATTTTATTGAAATATTATTTTTATTATGTCATAGTTAATTTTACCCTAGTGATAAATTATTTTAGTTTCCCATGTGACTCAATCCATTTTAGAGGGTATTTCATTAAAGATTCCAAAATATTGTGTTTTCATAATAGGCGATACTATTATTTTTTAATCCTAATCTAATAACATGTCATTACTACAACCCATATAGTTCCCTAATGTTATCTTCTTCATTAAAATAATTTTATATCCAAATAATATTATATCTTTTGTGAATATAAAAAATGTATATGGACACAAAACCAATAATTAGAATAATAAAAATTCCTTAATTCAGAATGTAATATCATCATTTAAGTTGAGTTGGATAATTATGTGGAATTAAACACATAATTTTAAATGTTAAATATTATTATTATAATTTAAAATTTTTTAAATCCATTTATGACACCAATAATTTTTAATGAAATGATAATTAATTAATTTTTCAGAATATATTTTTCTATGTAAACATTTGAACTATGGGTTCTTCTTGTGGAATGTTTAGAAACATAGTAGGTTTTTTAGTAACTGATGAAATAAATAGAAACATGGGGATCCCTCTATAAAATATTCATATAGTTCTGAAAAAATGTATTTATTTTTAATGAATATACAATAATTAACATTTTCCTATAATGATATTTCTATGCAAATGAAAAATGGTCATGGATCATCTTGTAACTCCTGTTTTACATACATTACCACATTAATGATGATTAGTATTCCCTCTTCAATGTTGTGAAGTTTATTTATAATCCCTTATTTACATTTACTATGAATTGTGTATGTATATATTCCATTAAATCTAATATAGAAATCACATCATTCTCATTTTCATAGGGGTCATAATCATTGAAGGAATGTGAGGGACCATTTGTGTAACATCCCAAGTTAGTAATGGATAATATATATTTTTATCTATGTCTATTAATGATTATGATAGTGTTTTAGAGGCTTAAAATGAAAATAAATACAATCTTATGCATGAAATACACTAATATTCTTAAAAGATTGTTTTACTGCCTTTTGATGGAAACCCATTTTTAAATATATATTTTGACAATTTTATAAGATATTTTTTTCAAAATAAACTTATTATATATTATTGGGTCATCAAAATTTACTTTGTCTGAATTTTTGGTATTTTTCTGATAAAGTTCATTTTTTAATGAATAGTGAAAAATGTGGTATTTTAATTCAAATCCTATTTTTAATCTAATTTATTTATATTATTAGATTATATTTTTGATTGGTTTTGATGTGAAATTAGAATATATTTTTACCATTTTATCCAATGGTGGTCGTTGGAATCAATTTCACTCTGAAATTGGACTTAAACTAGTGTCAATCTTTTGATACTTATTGTTTCATAAAAAAACACGCTATTTGTCATGACAACGGGAATTAGTTATTAAATTAATTAATTCCACATACATGTTTTTGATTTTGTAAAATAGACATCATTTTTGAATTTGGAATATCAAATATAGCTTAGGGTGAAGTTTTGGTATCTTTCTGAAAAACTTCGATTTTTGATGAATAGTGAAACCACTAAGTGGTAGTTAGAGAAACTGATTTATCATTTAAATGAAACTTTGCCACTTTTGTGATTTGATTTTCAAAAATCCGAAATACATGGATGTCATTAAGAAGTAAAATGTGGTTCAATGAGATTAAAATAATTTTTGTGTGAATAGTAACTTTTAAGTTTTTAATCGCGATTAGTGGTAATTAGTGTAGATTAAGGTAAAAATAATGCTTTAATAATATAAGATGAGCTTCACAAATGTCCTAAACTTATTGTATGTGTCATGTCCGACCAAGAAAATCCATGGGTCATCTTGGGGACTCCATGGAGCCACTTTGGTTGGGAAATGACCTAAATAACTTTTTATTTAACGTTAAAGTAAAAATGACACAAACATGAGATGTTTTACTAAAACAATTTTTACATGGGGTTATACAAGTAAGATATTAGATTATAAATATTCATTGTAAATATAAAAAGATTTCCTACATCATAGTATTTTTTTATAATTTTTATACTTTAAATAAATTAAATTATTTATGACAACATGATGATGCAGCGATTACGTCATTAATAAAGGATTTAAATAAAATAAAATGATAATGTAAAATATATGAACTAAACATGTCCAAAACCTATTGGATGGGTGGATTTAGAACCCTTATCACCTTACCTTCGAATTATATCAATGTGGGACCTTTTGAATCCGAAATTCATTTTCAAATAAAGTAACATTTCTTTACTTTCCAAGAGTGCCCACCTCTCCTCTTATAAAAGGACCCCACCTCTACCTCCTTACCCACACTCCCAAAGCCTTTGGCTCAGCCAAACCCTGCCCATTTTGTCTCTCCACATCCCTCTCATACTCTTTGAAGCCTCACTATGGGAAGAAGTCTTCCCAAGGAAGCCTTTGAGCTCAAACCAAAGGGAGTTACCCGATTTTAAGGTAATGTCTTCACTTGAGTCCTTTTGTTTTATTTTGATTCTCCAACCCCCTAAACTCTTTTTATTCATTTATTTTGTAACAACTACAGTATCTTCAATATACTAGGATGTTGTTATAAGAAGTATTCGAGCTACACTTACACACACCTATATCTAATGGTTAAAGGACATACTGTTTCCGTGGATGGTGAATTTATGCCTCCCGAAACGATGATTGTTCAACATTCTTTTAACTCCTTAAAAGGTGGCCATTAAGAAGTAACTATATTTATATATGATATATAATATGTTTATGTTTTCCTTAATCTTCTGTATTTTTCATTTTGGGAATACCTTTATGGTTTCCATTATTGGTAAACGCGATATCTTCATTTAAAGAAGTGTGGACTACCTCCCACTCAAAGTGATTTGATTCGTTAAATACCATATGTGGGACGTATAAAGGATGGAACTATGATATTATATATGATATTATACTGGAATTATAATATACCTTTATATCATTATGATTCCATTCTATAAAATACGAAATAGAAATGATAGTAGCGTTCATGCGTACGTACGACATACCGTCTCCATGAACGGTGCATTTCATTTCTTACCTCAAAATGATTATGTAATATTATAAAGGCATGTATATACTCTATATATATGATATATATGATATATACATCATGATTCTAATTCTGGATATAATGGATACATGAACAACTTGTAATTATAAAGGGCTTATTTTTGACTCAAGTACCAATGATCGTTAAAACGACCGTTATTAACTTAAATAATTACCTAGTGTTCATGACATGGAAATAAGTGATATAAAAGGAATAATGAACTTGAAAAAGGTTCTTAAACAAGTAGAAATTAACTCAAGTTTATTATTCAGGACATTAAAGAACGATCGAGTCAAGTCGGACCCGAGGTATGGGACTTCGTCTCAATCTCCTTTCATTGAGGCATATGTTGTTTTATACACAACCTTATTTTATATGGTGCATAAACCCCTTTTACTTTTACGTTTATTCAAAAGGAATCTTTTTTATATGAATATTTTACTAAACGACAAAAGGGAATGTTTTTGTCGTACGTATGTGGCGACAATGACTTCTCTGCCGCCGTGGCCATTATTTGAGTTTCGGCTTCCTCTAAAAGCCATACCATTTTTTTAAAAAAATAAAAAAATAAATACCATGTTTTACGTTTCTTGTGTTTTGGTATTGATAATTGTTTTCATAATGTTTTTATATCAATGTGTTGTATCGATATATTGTGATTGAAAGGTGGAAATATTATGTTTCTTTTATGCATGTTTTATGTGATACGATTATGTTGAGGTTCTTGGGAATTGTTATGAAGACGGGTGGTTACGTGATAGACTAAGGGCGGGTGAGCCTGATATAGCTCTCCTATGCATTGGGTAACGTGAAGGAGTGAAACGTTAAAGTTTCTCCGAAGAGATTTAGGGAATATACTGTGATGGGTATTCCAAACGTAACCAAGAGGGTTACTCCCTACGTAAGAATGTTATGAATGCCTCAAGTTACCTTTATGTCTTATGATTTCTATGATTTATTCATGATTTGATGTGGTATGTTAAAGTGCTTATGTTTTATGGGTAAAGTATGATTTCATCCTTATTTATATATGTACCCATGTTTCCTTTCCATCTTTTTATATCCCTTACTGAGCTTTTTATGCTCATCACATGTTTTTTGAAATGTTTTTCACAGGTCAAGGGAAAGGTACATGATGTGATGATAGTGTCAAGGAAGTGTCAAGAAAGAATCCATGTTTTATTTTAAATATGTTTCCATTGATGGGAAAGAAGAATACTATTTTTATGTAACCACTCTGTTTATATGTGGAATGTAATTCATGTTTTATGATCAAATTCTCTAAAACTCTAAACCCGAAAAGATCCTCAAGGTGTGACCTTGTAATATCTCAAGATTAAGTAAGGTTTAAGGCTGGGCCTTATAGTTGGTATCAGAGGTCGGTTTAGATAACATTAGGAGTTAGAATTATATTAAATGATTATCCAAAAATATTTTTTTATGGTCAAATTGAAGTGATATAGCATTTAAAGATTACCATGTTGCTTCATCTAAGACATGATTGTTCAGAATGGTTTTCCACAGAGGAAACAGGGAAGCAGTGCTAGGAAGGCATGTAGAAGTAAAAAACCTTTCGAATAAGCATACAGAGATGGTCGGAATTGGAAATGAACATTTCTTTGCAGTAATGGTGCAATTGACTCAAGCAATAAATGGTGGTGGTATCCATGCACAAGATCACCCATATCAACCGCAGTGGAACATGTCAGTGGTGAAACATTTCATGAGGCAACATCCACCATCATTCAGAGGATCATCAGACCCTGTGTTAGGTGAAGGGTGGATTAAAGCACTGGAGAAGATTTTCGATATCATGGGGTGTTCAGACAATCAAAAGGTTAGTCTTGCTATTTACCGTTTGGAGGGTGAAGCAGATCAGTGGTGGTCGATGGTTAAAAATATCAGGGACGCAAATGAGATTGATGCTCTCGACTGGGAAGAATTCAAAGGTATGTTTCTTGAGATGTATTTTCCTAAGGTTGTTCGACTTAGGATGGGAAAAAAAATTCTTGGAATTGAGGCAAGAGGAAGACTCAGTGGCTACCTATGAAGAAAGGTTCACTCGATTGGCAAGGTATGATCCAAATGTTATCTGAGACCTTGACAATAAAATCAATCATTTTTACTCAGGAATAATGCCAAAATATCAAAGGGCTTTAGCTTCTCGTGAGCATAAAAGTTATCAAAAGCTTGTTCGATGTACTGAGAAGGTGGAAATGGAGTTTGTCGATGATCAAGTTTTCTATAACAACCAATAGAAGAAGAGACAGATGTGGCAGGAGAAAGGTACGAATTCTTCAAAAAAGTCAGATGGTAAGAAAACTAAGTTTTCAGTTTGTGATAAATGTGGCAAAAGGCATGCTGAGGAATGTCTTCTAAATTCTGTAAAGTGCTACCGATGTGGTAAGATGGGACATAAGGCTCGTGATTGCACTTAAAAGGATCAAGGTGATGGTAAGACCAAATTTGATTTACAGTTAGTGAAATGTTATAAGTGCAATGAGATGGGTCACTATGCAAACGAGTGTCCGAAAAAGAGCTTGAGTGATGGGAAGTAGTTAGACTACAAGCAGAAAGGGGTGGTGAAATCCTTTGCAACTACTTCAGCAGATGTCGGGCCATCAAATGAAGTTGTATCAGGTACTTTGTTTTTTCAGATTATGGAAGTGTGTTGTTTGATTTGGGGTCTACACATTCGTTCATCTCTGAAAACTTTTCTACTAAAATGGGAATACCATCTCAAGAAATGACTCCTGAACATTCGGTAAAAACACTTGGGGGAAATGTTGAGGAAAAAATAATTTATAAGAATCTTCCTATCGTTATATGTGGAAAGTACTTACTTGCAATCCTTATTGTTCAACCTCTAGTAGAGTTTGATGTTATCCTGGGTATGGATTGGCTCTCTATTTACCATTCTAAGATTGACTGTAGAGCTAAAGAGGTTTTGTTTAGAAAGTATTTCAGTTTGTGTACAAGAATGAGCCCTTATTGTTGACAACTTATCAAGAGGCCGAGAAACTAGTAAAAGATGGAAATGAATGTTACCTTGCACACATCGTTGAAAATAAAGGAACTGTTCAAAATAATGATGTGCCAGTGGTAAATGAGTATCCTGATGTTTTTCCTGATGAGTTTCTTGGAATAATACCAGACCGGGAAGTTGAGTTTACCGTTGACTTAGTTCCGGATGCTAAGCCATTTTCAAAACCCCCTTATCGAATGGCTCAAATTGAACTTTTAGAGTTGACGAAGAAATTGCAAGATTTATTAGAGAATGGTTTCATTCGACCTAGCACATCACCATGGGGTGATCCTGTTTTATTTGTTAAAAAGAAAGATGGTTCAATGAGACTTTGCATTAATTATAGAGCCTTGAATAACATCGTTGTTAAGAACAAATATCCTTTGCCTCATATCGATGATTTGTTTGATCAGCTCCAGGGAGCTCAGTATTTTTCAAAGATTGACCTGAGATCGGGGTACCATCAGCTGAAGGTAAAGGAAGAAGACGTTCCGAAGACTGAGTTTCGTACAATATATGGCCATTATGAATTTGTAGTAATGCCTTTTGGGCTATCCAATGCACCTTCTGTATTCATGGACTTAATGAATATAATTTTCCATGAGTTCTTGGATAAGTTTGTGGTGGTTTTCGTTGATGATATTTTGGTGTTTTCTAAAAGTAAAGAGAAGCATGAACGAAATTTAAGGGGTATCTTGCAAACCTTAAAAAAAAGAAACTGTATGGAAAATTCAGCAAGTGTGAGTTTTGGTTGCAACAAATTTCTTTCTTGGTCACATTGTTTCTAAAGATGGGAAAACTGTTGATCCTGAAAAAACAAAAGTTGAGGAAGACTATCCAAGACCCACAAATGTAACTATGATTCGTAGCTTCCTTGGTTTGGCAGGCTATTATCGAAGTTTTGTTAGAAATTCTTCACGGTTATCTAGTCCAATGACTAAGCTAACTTGGAAGGGTGTTAAGTTTATCTGGACAAAAGAATGTAATGATTGTTTTCAGGAATTGAAAAGAAGATTGGTGAATGCTCCAGTTTTGGAACTACCTTCTAGGAATGGTGAGTTTGTTATATACAGTGATGCTTCATTGAAAGGACTTGGTTGCGTCCTACTTCAGAATGATCAGGTAATTGCTTATGCTTCATGACAGTTGAAAACTCATGAGGTAAATTACCCTACACATGATTTGGAATTAGCTACTGTTGTTTTCGCTTTAAAAATTTTGAGAAATCATTTGTATGGAGTAAAGTGTGAAATATATACTGATCACAAAAGTTTAAAGTATATATTCACTCAGAAAGAGTTAAACATTAGACATAGGATATGGCTGGAATTAATCAAGGATTATGATTGTACAATTCATTACCATCTGGGAAAAGAAAATAAAGTGGCTGATGCTTTGAGTCGAAAAAGTAATGCTTCATTAAAGATGTTGCATTTGGAATGTGATCCTTTGGTTAAGGATTTGATGATCTTTGGCATAGAAGTTGTTAGTGTAGTATGTTCTTCTGTTTTGTTTCAGGTATCAGTGAGATCTTCTCTATTAGATAGAATCAAGCAAGCACTGAAGCAAGACAGTGAGTTGTAGAAAAAGGTAGAGCTGGTTCAGAAAGGTAAGTTTCCTGAATTAAACATTGATAATGATTGTGTTTTGAGATTTGGGAAGATATTGTGTGTGCATTCTTATTCAAAGTTGAAGAGAGAGTTGTTATGTGATGCTCATAGTTCTCCGTTTTCAGTTCATCCTGGCAGTACTAAGACGTACATAGATCTGCGGGAGTATTACTGCTGGGATGGAATGAAAAGAGATATTGATGATTTTACTATGAGGTGTTTGACTTGTCAATAGGTTAAAGCATAGTGGTAGTTTCTGAAAGGGATGCTTCAGCCTTTACCAGTTACAGAGTGGAAATGGGAGAATATATCCATGGACTTTGTTGTGGGATTACTGAAGACATCTTGAGGTAATAATACAATCTGGGTTATTGTTGATCGCTTGACTAAATCTGCTCATTTCCTTGCTATATGAGATAATTTTTCCCTAGATCACATTTCTTGTTTGTATCTTAAAGAGATATTCAGGTTACATGGAGTTCCCTTCTTCATTGTATCTGATCGTTATCTCAGGTTCACTTCTAACTTTTGTAAAGGCCTTCAGAAGTCATTGCGTACTGAATTAAATTTTAGTACAGCATTTCATCCTCAATCAGATGGGAAGTCAGAACGAACAATTCAGAACTTGGAGGATATGATACGAGCTTTTTCGATGGATTATCAGGGAAGTTGGGACCAATATCTTTCTTTGGTTGAGTTTTAATATAATAACAATTTTCATTCCAGTATACAGATGGCACCATTTCAGGCATTATATGGGAAGCGGTGTCAAACTTCAGATTTCTTAGATAAAGTGGGTGAAAGGAAGCTGATGGGACAAGAATTGGTAGAAGAGATGGCAAAAAAAGTTCAGCTGATACAGAAACACATGAGAACAGCTCAGAGTAGGAAGAAGAGTTATGCAGACAACAGGAGAAGGATCTCTCTATTGAGGTAGGTGATCATGTTTTTCTCAAAGTATCACCATGGAAAAGTGTAATGCGATTTGGTAAGAAAGGGAAGTTGAGTCCAAGGTTCATTGGACCATATGAAATTCTGAAGAGAGTTGGATCAGTTGCTTACTGAGTGGCTTTGCCTCCGAGTTTATCTCAGGTACACAATGTTTTTCATATTTCGATGTTGAGAAAGTATATGCCATATCCATCTCATATTTTGAGTCCAGAGGTAGTTCAGCTGGAAGAGAACCTATCTTATGAGGAACAACCGGTCCAGATTCTTGACCACAGGGAGAAAGTGTTATGAAATAATGTGATTAATCAGGTTAAGGTTTTGTGGAAAAACCACATGATCGAAGAGGCAACATGGGAATCTGAAAATGCAATGAGGGATAAGTACCCCCATTTATTTGATAAGTAAATAAATTGCGGGGACGCAATTGACCAAAGGGGGGAAGGATGTAACATCCCAAGTAATTAATGAATAATAGATATTTTTATCTATGTCTATTAATGATTAAGATAGTGTTTTAGAGGCTTAAAATGAAAATAAATACAATCTTATGCATGGAATACACTAATATTCTTAAAAGATTGTTTTACTGCATTTTGATGGAAAGCCCTTTTTAAATCTATCTTTTGAAAATTTGATAAGCTATGTTTGTCAAAATAATCTTATTATTTATGATTGGGACATCAAAATTTACTTTGTGTGAATTTTTGGTAATTTTCCGATAAAGTTCATTTTTTAATGAATAGTGAAAAATGTTGTATTTTAATTCAAAACCTCTTTTTAATTTAATTTATTTATATGATTAGATTATCTTTTGAATTAGTTTTGAAGTGAAATTAGATTATATTTTAACCATTTTATCCAATGGTGGTCATTGGAATCAATTTCACTTTGAAATTGGACTTAAACTAGTGTCAATCTTTTGATACTTATTATTTCATAAAAAACACGCTATTTGTCATGACAGCGGGAATTAGTTATTAAATTAATTAATGCAACTTACATGTTTTTAATTTTGAAAAATAGACATCATTTTTTAATTCGGAGTATCAAATATAGCTTAGGGTGAAGTTTTGGTATCTTTCTGAAAAACTTCAATTTTTGAAGAATAGTGAAACCACTAAGTGGTAGTTAAAGAAACCGATTTTTCGTTTAAATGAAACATTGCCACTTCTGTGATTTGAATTTCAAAAATCCGACATACATGGTTGTCATTAAGAAGTAAAATGTGGTTCAATGAGATTAAAATAATTTTTTTGGTGAATAGTAACTTTTAAGTTCTTAATCGCGATTAGTGGTAATTAGTGTAGTTTAAGGTAAAAATATTGTTTTAATTATATGAGATGAGATTGACACATGTCCTACCCTTATTGGATGTGTCATGTCCGCCAAAGAAAAGCCATGGGTCAACTTGGGGACCCCATGAAGCCACTTTGGTTGGGAAATGAAATAAATAACTTTTTATTTAATGTTAAAGTAAAAATGACACAAACATGAGATGTTTTACTAAAACAATTATTACATGGGGTTATAAAAGTCATATTTTTTATTATAAATAGTAATTGGAAATATAAAAATATTTTCTACATCATAGTATTTTTTTATAATTTTTAGATTTTACGTAAATTAAATTATTTAAGACATCATGATGATGCAGCGATTACCTCATTAATAAAGGATTTAAATAAAATAAAATGATAATGTAAAATCCTTGACCTAAACATGTCCAAAACCTATTGGATGGGTAGATTTGGAACCCTTATCACCATACCCTAGAATTATATCAATGTGGGACCTATTGAATCCGAAATTCATTTTCAAATAAAGTAACATTTCTTTACTTTCCAAGAGTGCCCCTCCTCTCCTCTTATAAAAGGCCCCCACCTCTACCTCCTTACCCACACTCCCAAAGCCTTTGGCTCGGCCAACCTCTGCCCATTTTGTCTCTCCACATCCCTATATTACTCTTTAAAGCCTCACATTGGGCAGAAGTCTTCCCAAGGAAGCCTTTGAGCTCAAACCAACGGGAGTAACCGGATTTTAAGGTAATGTCTTCATTTGAGTCCTTTTGTTTTATTTTGCTTCTCCAACCCCCTAAAATCTTTTTCTTCATTTATTTTGTAACAAATACAGTATCTTAAATATACTAGGATGTTGTTATAATATGGATTCGAGCTACACTTACACACCCCTATATCTAATGGTTAAATGACATACTGTTTCCGTGGATGGTGAATTTATGCCTTCCGAAACAATGATTGTTCAACATTCATTTAACACCTTCAAAGGTGGACATTAAGATGTCACTATATTTATATATGATATATAATATGTTTATGTTTTCCTTAATCTTCTGTATTTTTCATTTTGGGAATACATTTATGGTTTCCATTATGGGTAAACGCGATATCTTCATTTAAGGAAGTGCGGACTACCGCCCCCTCAAAGTGATTTGATTCGTTAAATACCATATGTGGGACGTATAAAGGATGGAACAATGATATTATATATGATATTATATTGGAATTATAATATACCTTTATATCATTATGATTCAATTCTATAAAATACGAAATAGAAATGAAAGTAGCGTTCATTCGTACGTACGACTTACCGTCTCCATGAACGGTGCATTTCATTTCGTACCTCTAAATGATTATGTAATATTATAAATGCATGTATATACTGGATATATATAATATATATGATACATACATCATGATTATAATTCTGGATATAAGGGTTCCATGAACAACTTGTAATTATAAAGGGCTTATTTTTGTCTCAAGTACCAATGATCGTTAAAACGACCGTTATTAACTTAAATAATTACCTAGTGTTCATGACATGGAAATAAGTGATATAAAAGGAATAATGATCTTGAAAAAGGTTATTAAATAAGTAGAAATTAACTCATGTTTATTATTCAGGAAATTAATGAATGATCGAGTCAAGTCTGACCCGAGGAATGGGACTTCGTCTCAACCTCCTTTCATTGAGGCATATTTTGTTTTATACACAACCTTATTTTATACGGTGCATAAACCCATTTGACTTTTACGTTTATTCGAATGGAATATTTTTTATACGAAGAATTTACTAAATGACAAAAGGGAATGTTTTTGTCGTACATATGCGGCGACAACGACTTCTCCTACGCCGTGACCATTATTTGAGTTTCGGCTTCCTCTACAAGCCATACCTTTTTTAAAAAAAAGAAAAAAATAAATACCATGTTATAGTTTTCTTGTGTTTTGGTATTGAAAATTGTTTTCATAATGATTTTATATTAATGTTTTGTATTGATATCTTGTGATTGAAAGGTGGAAATGTTATGTTTCATTTATGCATGTTTTATATGATACGATTATGTTGAGGTTCTTGGGCATTATTATGAAGACGAGTGGTTCTGTGATAGACTAAGGGCGGGTGAGCCTGATATAGCTCTCCAATGCATTGGGTAACGCGAAGGAGTGAAACGTTAAGGTTTATCCGAAGCGATTTAGGGAATATACTATGATGGGTATTCCAAACGTAACCAAGAGGGTTACTCACTACATAAGAATGTTATGAATGCCTCAAGTTACCTTTATGTCTTATGATTTCTTTGATTTATTCATGATTTTATGAGGTATGTTAAAGTGCTTATGTTTTATGGGTAATATATGATTTCATCCTTATGTATATATGTACCCATGTTTCCTTTCCATATTTTTATATCCCTTACAGAGCTTTTTATGCTCGTCCCATGTTTTTTGAAATGTTTTTCACAGGTCAAGGTAAAGGTACATGATATGTTGATAGTGTCAAGGAAGTGTCAAGAAAGAATCCATGTTTTATTTTAAATATGTTTCCATTGATGGGAAAGAATAATACTATCTTTATTTAACCACTTTGTTTATATGTGGAATGTAATTCAAGTTTTATGATCTAATTCTCTAAAACTCTAAACCCGAAAAGATCCTCAAGGTGTAATCTTGTAATAACTCAAGATTAAGTAATGTTTAAGGCTGGGTCCTTATAATTTGGATATATATATATATAACAAATATATTACAGCAGAAGTTCCAAAATCCAACGTATTTTGTTATAAATATATACTTACTTGAAATACACTATAAATCCTTGAAATTAACAATATTGAACCAAAATTTCCATGTAAATTATCCATATAAAATATTACTATCATGTATGATGTGAATTGAAGTTTATTTTCATCATTGATATAAGGTAATTTAGATATTTTATATGGATGTCCATTTTAGAAGAATAAATAAAAATGTGGTTTTATTTCATTATCTATAGAATGAGTTAGATTGTAATTTTTTATTCTCTATTTCAATTTTATTGAAAGTGAGTAGTAGAATTTCTGTCAAATCATCCAAGGGGATAATAGAGGTACCAAATAATTTATATGGTGTAGCCACATGTGATGTATATCTAATAATTAGTTTCATTACAAAAAATTTATAGTTTAGTTTATCAATATAAATTCTTTTATATATTTTTAAATTGGTATAGTCTGCATTGACTAGCGAGACAAAACCAATGATATGTTATATCATCCATTTAGACTATGATTATGGTATTTCCAGATATCCTAATTTTTATATTGTTCCATAGATATTATTGAACAATTTTTTATGGAAAACAACTATTGATTCTGTATCTAAGATGAGGTTTTCAAAAAAAAATTATAATGACCCCAATAATACTTTTATCATTACTATTTTCATAAACCTAGAATTTTAGGTTTGATGAGCATTATTTTACCCCTTTAATTGGATATGATAGTGAGTTTATGATGGAGTGAGATTAATCCCCATTTTATTACCTAAAGGAATATCATGGAATACACACACATTTGAGATATAAAAACATTTAAATGGTGAATTTAACCTATTACTATCATTCCATTTCCTCATTTAATGAATGATATTACCCTAAAATAATATATATAGGTTTTTATTATTATAAAATTATATGAAAACAACTTATATCTCATTATAAAACTGGATTTCTTGCAAATTATTGAGTGATTTTTATAATTCTATTTGAACAATGTAATGTGGAATATTGAAATCATTAATTTCATAAAATAATGGTGTTTAAAAAATAAATTATTTATATTAGAGGTCAATTCCTTATAATTAAATCCAACATTTCTGTTGAGGTGAATATGGATTGGGAATAGAATAACCTATTTCAAATGGAGGATTAATTTGTTTTTTAATCTGATGAAGGGTTTTTTCATATGTTTCATATGATAAGGAAATTTTATTTTTTTATCCATATCAATGAGTGGGTGTTTTTGTCATTTTTGGAATAAATTATATGATATTTCGGTGCTTTTTTGTGAAATAATTAATCTTCTGAGTTCATAGGTATTAGATGATGAATTGGGTTATGGAAGGTAGATACTATCAAAAACCTATCTGTTAAGATGTCACTAGTTTCCTAAGGGAGGTAACGGGGATGAGGGTATTTTAGATAGGCCATCGGGTAGCTTATTTATAGCACTAAGAACAAAATTGAGCCTCATGTAAAGAATGGTTTATGATTAAGTATGTAGTCATTATTTGATCTATTTTTATTTGTTTAGGTAGATCTATCATCGTATGTTCATCTCCATTTATAATTTTTAGCGAAAAAAATCCGATGATGGATGAAATTTAGTAGACATATCCCACTATAATTCTCTACATATGAACCCCTTTGGTATCCCTCTAATTAAATGTTGACTTTAAGTCATTTTTATTAAATAATAATATATGATCATCCTTCTCATTTCCCATTCTCCCTATAACTTACTCTCTTAAAATTTATGTTGTCTTTTTTATGTTCATTGATATTTGGTTAATCAAAATAATGATGGAATCTAATCAATATGAAGTTTTTTTCATGTGTCGTGCATTGAGGATATTGTGGAGTATCCGAATAATTTTATTCTTCACTATATTTTTAATTTATGCATCATAGTTTTTTCAAATAAATTTTGGTTAATTGGAATAAATTTTTATTTATCTATTGTTTTAATGTCCTTTATTTTTCATGTATTTATATTTGGTATAGTTTTGGTGTAGATAAAAATATTCTAATGGTTTTGACGATGATAGGACTCTATTTTTATTATAAATTTATTAAGAAATAATTATAATTTTAATATAATATGTTTTTTTATTTTTATGGTATTTATGTATGGTATAAGTCCTCAGAAGAGAATTTTTGTTTTTTATAAGATTGAATCAGGAATTAGGTCTTTGAGCATGGTATTTTTCCATAATATTAGTGTTCCTCTTATTAGTTTGGCTAGTTTTTCTTCATACGATATATTATTGAATATTTTTAGTATGATTACATTAAATATATTGATACGATAAAATAATTTTGGATACACTTGATTTTACTTATAATTCAACATGCAATTAGAAGTATACAACATTGTTTCTAAATAGGATGGTTATTGGTGGTCCATTTTAGGGTTATTTTTCCATTTTATAATATGATAATTTTGTAAAAAGGAAATACATTTACATTTTAGAATATTTTTATATGTAATGTGTTTTAAATTATATTTCTTCTTATGTGATGATTTAGAATAGGTTTTCTATGAGACTCCAGAATGAAATGTTGACTAAAAATGGGGCTCAATATTGGATTACGGTCACGGGACATGAATATGAAAATTTGAAATAGTTTACCTTCTAATGGAATTATGAAATGTGCCTTATATTTATTTAAAGAATAAATAAAAAAACATTAACTTTGGGTAAAAATGATATATCAAATGGAATGTTTTGTGTCATTTTTGGTCTGTTGAACCACCGATGGGTGATGCCCTTCTTCCGAAATTGTGAATTCTCTCATGGGTAATCATGTTTACTACTTCTTAATAGATCATATACTATTTATATAAAATTATTTAAAACAGATGAACCATATTATATATCATCTCCAAAGGTATTGGTTGGTTAGAATTGATTGAATTGTGGGTTTTGATTAATTTTATCTAGGCTCAATAGAATCCTTTGGATATATCTATGATGGGTCAGATTATTTGATGTTTTATTATATGAATGGTGATATTCTCACATTCTAATTATGATCATTCATATAAATTTAAGGGGGATTATATAGACTCATTAGTCCATTTGGATATCTTTTTATTACTTTTCCTATTGAGATTATATATATTCTTTATCTTGTTTGGTTGAGATATTAGGCATAATTTATTGATAGTGGAATCCTAACAATAGTTCTATAAAACATTAATTATATGATACTCATGGGTTGAACCCACCATTATGAGTAATTTTCAGTAGTTTAGTATCCATATTATCTATTATCTTATTAAATGTTTATTCTAGAAGGGCCATATGACGTAGTAATTGAGTCATGGTTTATTCACCCATGATGTGGTTATTGAGAGATGAACCATTCACACTAACTACTAAACTAATAATCTACTTTTTCATTAAATATTAGATTATTATTATGAAAATAATCCTATTTGATTGCTTTTGGAGAAAATACTGACTATTAATATTTTAATATTGTGAAAAATTGTTCACCCTATGATGATAATAGGTAGTTATATCATCCGAAATAACTATATCTTGGTGGTACGTCATCGAAAAATATTAAAATATTTATTGATTTTTCATCCACCCTAATTGTGGAATTAGTGACAGATTTTTTCATTTTATTATGATTTTAGTGTTTCATAATACTATAATCAAGGGTTTTAGTGGCATTTCATCCTACAATACAAGATGTATATTGGTGAGATATCATTCACATTGGTTTTGTGACAAGGTGATATGTTTTTCACTGTGGGATTCTGATTTGGGGATTTATTGTTCTTCAAATATTATAATTTAAAAATATATTTTTTATCCATGGTATTAAAAATCTAAAAAATCATTCACAATGGGTTTTTGATTTTGTGACTAATCACATATCATGGGTTCTAATTTAGTCGCATGTCATTTTCATAGGGTTTTTACACAGTTGTATATATATATATATTTTAAATTTATAGTCTGATGGTTGGTTATATAATATACCATGAATAACTGTTTTGTTCACAAATAAATCTAAATAGGGGAATAATTTTTTTTGTATTATCTATAATATATATGTATTCATGTGATGACTCATTAGATTTATGACACTCTTTATCTATTACATCATTTAAATTTGATGATAATATGGTAATAATGAAGCTACATAAATTTTTACAATTATTGTGATATAGATATGTTTACCCACAAGAAGTTTTTTTATCAACTAATGAAAATATATATATTATGTTGTTTTTTATTATTATTACTCAATGGTATTATTCTTCTATTTTATGTTATTTTTCTTATTATTATTCTTAATAGAAAAGTTACATTTTGTATAAAATAAGACTCTCAATGAAGACATTTATACATATTCAGTTCATCATCTAAGTATATCATGTCATATTTATTGAAGAAATAATACTTGTTTTTAACTCACACCTTCCCATAAACAGGACAATAGTTTAATATACATTGTTATATCATCACATTTATTTTTAATCACAACAATCTATATCAAGGTAGATGTGGGGATCAAAATAATAATCATGTTTCTAGCAATAGATTTTCTAGGAATTGGTTATTTTATTTGGGCTGGATTCTATTATATAATTTCATTTATGTATTCTACTAAATTAATATTTCAGTGTATTCATGTGATTCATTTATTATTATTATGTAAATATTATGTTATGATATTTATTCTCATTTTATATATATTCACAACATACAATATTTAGTGATTTATTATTCTATATTTTGGTAAGCCTCCTAGATATATGGTTTATGTCTATAGGTCTCAGATATATAAATTATAAAGACTATACATTTATAGTATTAAAATATTTCTGCATGATCCCGAGTAATGTTTTTGATCTCATTGTCTCGACATTAGTTTCATCTATCCCCACCAATATGAGAAAGCATCAAGAGTGTTGGGTATCATTCAATAGTTAATAAATTTAAACTGTATCCATAATCATTCATGAGGTGGGGAATATGGTGTTACAAATTTATGTCACATCATTTGATTAGTTCTAGTTGATTTAGATAATGGTGGATAAGGTATTTCATGAAATGGGAGATATTCTAGTAGTATTATTAACCAAAATGGATGTTGTTAAATACCAAATTATTATGCAATATTTTATTCCATAATAAGGAAATATTGGTATGAGAGATGGATTATAGTAATTGTAACACCTTGATATTTTGTGGTATATTTCTTTTTAAATAAATGTAATCTCTTATATAGCTTATCATACATGACATATAGGGTGAAAATAGAAAATAAATAATTATATCCTAGATATTTAATAATTTTTTTTATATTACTAACAAATTTATGAAAATTAAATGACTTATACAAGTATAAAACAACATTATTATATTTCAATATATAAAGAATGAAAATAAAATATTTTTAACAAAAATTATTATTTTTAGAAATAAAAAGTTTGGTAAGAAATTTTTTTATATATCATAAATTAAAATTTCATTAAAAATACATTTAATGAATATTTTTTTCTAAAATTCATTTAATTTATTTTAATCCATTTTTATTTTCTTTCTTAATCGATTAATAACTAATGAAATTTTTTTTTAAAAGAAATATATTTCACAGAGAATGTTAAAATTTGGGATTTTAATTGAACTTTTAGTTAACATAATTTTTTCTGGTTAACTAATTTCACGCCCAATATACTTACTCTTAGAAACATTTGGAATCAAGGGGTTTAGGATATCCATTAAATGTGATTTTAGTTTTGTTTTAATGTTCTAAAATTTATGTTATTTCTAAACATAGTTCTTTATAGATAATAGGAAATAAGTTTTTTATATTAACATACATCAATTTTTTAATGAATATAACTATGTTTAGTGTAATATCAAGAGGAAAATTCATATTGAGATCATGTGTTTTGAAATTTGGACTCCTACTATAGACAAATAGTAAATACATAATACATCTACATATATAAGGGATTATTCTACCAAATCACCATATAATAATAATTTTAAATATATTAATGCCTTGTATTTTTCATTGGGTGATGAATAATTCAATATAGTATCTTCACAAACAACATATTTTGAAAATTAGGACACATTAGTTGTGTCTCATGAAGGAACATCTAATGTAAAAGAAATTTGGTTAAATATATATACTATAAAATATCGTACATTTAAGAATAAACATTATTTCCTTATTTCTGACATGAATCCCAGTTTCAATGTTATCAGGATTACAATGAACATAATGGGGAATACAGTCTCTAATAAATTCCAAAATATTCTCCTATTAAGTTTCTTACCTAAAATATAGATAGGAACCTCAGTATCAATCATATTATCATGTGATATTATGAAGATACCTATTAAATAGATCATTGGAAAATTTATGGTGTGTGAGGAATAATAGAATGTTAACATGGAATATGAGGATGAACAAAAAATAAAACATTTTTATGTAAAATACATTACCTCAAAATAGAAGTAGAGTGTTTATGGTGAATGTTATGGGGATGAAGAATCACCTGTCGATAGTTATGAAGATATAAGCGATATCGATATAGTATTTAAAATTTTTTATTTGATGAAACAGAAACATAAGAGACCAATCTATAACGTAAAATATTATAATAGAAGAAATTGGATAAATTATTAGAATAGATATGTTAGTTCAAATAATATAATGTGATATGTGTATATTCAGGAATTGATTGAAAAATAAATCTATCATGAGATAAAATAAAAAAATAAATATGATGAATAAGAAAAAAGGTAAAATAATGTAATGAATGCAACTTGGAGGGATTCAGAAGATAGCACGTGTTACTAATACACAACCTATTAATAAAAGTGAAAATACCATTAAATTTAATTCATTAACATTACAAAAATTTTGCAGAATACTTAAAATTGTATACTAATAGATAGCTAAATATTGTACTAGTATATTCTCTTTGGAACCATGAAATCACAAACACTAATACACAAGTGAGCTACATTCTCTCCAACTTAGTTCTTCTTGAATGTCATCCCTCTTAGACACATCAAACATAATACATATCTTTATAACATTGGGATGGAATCATATAAATGGGTACTCTAAAATGGATTGTTAGGGTAATGAAGGGAGATATGTAATAAATATCATGATTATGCGGGCATATAACAAGATCCTAAAAATATAAGATCATACCCTGCATATCAGTGATCATATACATGAATCATGGAATAATGATTTTCATTTATTAAGACAAGAATAATAATGAAATAGAGGACATTATCCATGTAATCATAATATATGAATAATACATGGGATTGTAATACACACATAATCATATATAATATTATTTCCAGAGTATCCAGGGCATCGTTGCTAAGAAAATCTTTGTATTATAGGTTTACTCCCATTACCATCATTGTAGTCACGGGTCACTACCATTTCCAACTTATTAGAATGAGTTCACTCCCCATACCATATTGGTAGTCATGGTTCACTCCCATTGTTATCTCAGTAGTTATGGTTCGTTCCCAAGGCCTTCTACATCATTCTCATGAGAAATAAATCTATACATAATATATTTTGGGGAGATATAGGTTCCACCAATATCATAATTAAATCATACATACATGTTCCATAATATCATAAATAATAATATCTAAGACCATAAAATGAAATGGGTATCATAAACATGTAATAATATCAAATCCTATAGAAAATACATGTTTCATAATCATTTATACTTAAACATAACAGTGAAATGATGTGGGTTTTAAATAGTATATAACTAATGAATGGTTAACATGATTCATCAACATCATGCCAAAGAAAAATAATCCCTTAAAATAATTAATATTAACAGAAACATTGTCTATTTTCTCTAGAAAGGCATTAGTAACAAAAAACATTGTCATATTAGAAGATAAATAATTTCTAAATATCCTTTAAAAACAACTATTATGGAAAATATCCTTTCATAATTGAAAAATTATTTAGAAAACATAAAACCTTTTGAATAAATTTTTCTTTGAAAATGATTTAAATACTCATAAGGGAAGCATTGAAAATAATAAATAAATTAAAAATACTATTTTTTTTAAAATATTATTCAAATATATTCTGAAAAAACATTTGGAAACTTGAGTTTTCAATATAATTTATTTCTGACCCAAGAGAGAGACGATCATATTTTTCCTAAAAACATAATATTAAGTACCCTGGAGTGGAAAAAATATACTAATACATGGATATATCTTGAATAAATATATTTTAAGGGAAATCATGATTTTTTGTGATATATGCATGTTAATATTTCATTAAAGGGAACATAAACATAAGGAAAATTAAAAAGTGATGGATTGTTTCAGTATACTCTTATAAATTGTTAACATGTGATTATATTATCCATATAAGAAAAATAAATTGCACGAAGAATAAAATATCATGAATGAAAATAAATTATTGTCATAACATTTAAAATGGAAGTATATAAATATTGAAATATAATTTTGGTGCATAGAAAAACATGAGTCTCAATGAAGGAAAATTGGGACAAAACTATTTTACTGTTGTGGTAACTTTTGAATCAAATACCCCATGAACGAAAGATAATAAATTGGATAAGTGAATATTGTTAAATATAATTATAATATAACAATAAAAAAATAATGTTTAGTAAATACACCATATAAAATTAATTGGTGGTGAGTAAATCATGAATCTCATGGAAATAAAAAGTGAGAATAAATCACCTTAACTCGTGTATTGACACTCATTGCACTCGTTCAAACCACCTGTATATAAAATTTAAATTACATAAAAATAATTTATAGAACAATATTCTTATAACTTATACAATATATGTTATGATTAAATCATTTTATTAACCTCTTGTTGACTATCTTATGTTAGTGTTTCACATTGGAAAATATTTTCCATGTTCTTCGCATTTTTCTTAATTTTTAATATCATTGGTCCTCAGTCTTATTTCATGATGTTATAATTTAAAAAATGATATAAATTTCATTTTTATATATTATTTTTTTATTATATGAATCTATATAATTTATATGTAAAAAATTTAACACACTGTTTTTGGAGATGATAAGTTGTACATACGCATTATTTATGTTTTCATTTTTATTATAGTATTGAATTAATGAACATAAAGGACATATATGTATAAATATATATCATTATGATATTATATTTATGATATAATATATATAATATATATTCCCAAAACAAAAAATTTGTACATTCCATGTAGTGTTTGAAATAATTAAATATCTTTTAGGGGGCAGTAGTCCACATATCCTCACACGAAATTATCATATTAACACAAAATGAAAAGTGAAAAATAAAAATGAATTTTATAATGAATAAATATTATTAAAGAAGTATTAAATATAATATAAATCATATAAAAATAGTATTTACGTCGTAATTTTAACCATGGGATGTTGTAATGGAAATTAAACAATCATCCATTTGTTAGGAGGTAGTTTACCGTAAACATACACAATATGTTCGCTATCCATTAGATGGAGGTTTTTTAGGAGTCGGTTAAAAAAGTGGAATAAAAAATCACTGTATAATTATTTAACTTGTGTTTTTATAAAACAATGGAAAAATGATATTTTATGGTGGGGAATAAAAATAAACGAAATGAGCTCGAGAGGAGCTGTTACCTCTTAACCGGGTAACTGCTTTTGATTTTCACAAAAAGGATTCCTTAGATAGATTTATCCCCAATGGTAATCCTCAAGAATTAAGTTAGGAATGTTGTTAAGTGTATAGGATAGAGATTTTATGAACCCATGTGGTTTGAGAGGTGTTACGAAGAAGGAGATGTGGTTTCCATTTATTGGGATGAAGGAGTTTCACTCATGAAAATTTTCGAAAGTATAATCCCACCCACATTATTCATGTTACAAGTGAATCCAATAATCATAAAAATATATACAAGGGATTTTATATCTATAAAATTGAATGAAAATGGATTTGGGACAATTTTATAGGTTATTTTTGGATTTAAGGTTATGATAGAGTCTCTTATTAAGCATAATTTGCTATTAATCATTGTAATTAATTTTAATAACATTCACTAATATTTTTGGTATTAAACAATTTTGAAATTATTATAAATTATAAATTATTACGATTCTAAATATGTAATCTCTTTTTCTAAATTATTATCATAGAAGTGGCAGAAAATAAATTAAAATTAATCACATGTTCAGGACAACAATGCATGGATTTAAAGTAGAAATGATCAGTAGTTTGTAATGTTTTTATATCCAATATCAATATAAAATTGATTATAATTACCAAAATTTAATTAATAAATATAAATATAATCAAATTTTATTTTTTAACAAAAATAATTTAAAATTTAACCTTACAAATAAGTTAATTGAAGAATAATTTTTGAATTAAAATCCATTATTTTTCACTATTCATCCAAAAATGATGTTTCTCATAAATATCCCAAATAATTTCCCAAAACTAATGATGAAATTATAAATAAAAAACTGTACATATTTTATGATATTAAATTTCCAAATATGTTGATTTTTTTTATTTATTTTACAGAAGGATATGAGATCTAGATTCATTGAGACAATTATATTTTATAAACATATAATGAATTTACCAAAAATTATATACTTTGTTATCAATATGATTTATTTATAAAAAAAATTATAAAAAATATTGGATAGTTTTTTTACTATTCATATTTCTCTGTTTAAGGGACATGTCATAAATATATCATTCAAATAATAATAACAATAAAATGATGTTCTGTAGAAACATTGGTGTTGTGTATAATATACATGAGGTCATTTATATTTATATTGTACATCATGATAATGATTCATGTATCATTTTCAATTTAGATGTTACATTTTATTTTAATGTTTTAATTTTTTCAGTTGAAGACCTAAATGATCATTTAATTTATTTGATGAAGCATCCATAAAAACCCTTGGGTTTAAATTCTACCCCTCTAAAAATGATTTTTTTTTTAAAATCATCAATCCGGTATAAAATGATGATAATTATGATTAATAATATACACAATATTGCTTGTATATTTTTTTAAAATGGTTATTTCTCCACAATATATTGACCATGTTAGTGGTATTCTGTGATAGAACTTTATCTGATTTGTCCATAATCTCAAATGGTTGTGCATCTAAGACATATCTTGCTCTAGTGGTATGACCAATGAGTTTTGTACATGTGAAGGGTCAGTTATATGATACATTAGTAGAGATGAATGTAACACATCATAGAATTGAGAGATATTTGTCGGATATTCCAAGTGATAAGATGTCATCCTTATACAATCAATAATCTCAATGGGACTTATATACATGGGGTTTAGTTTCCCTTTCATACTGAATCTCATAAAATTATTCTAGAGTGATATTCATAAAAAACTATTCACCCACATAAAATTATAGATCATATTGATGGTTATCAACATAACGTTTCTTCCATCATTGAGATTCTATGATATACTGGTGAAATGTTCTAACCTTCTCGACCATTTCTTCAGTAATATCTGGTAACAATATCCTTCTTCCTTGATGCACTTCTAAAATTGTTAGATAACTATATTTCATCCCATATATGGATACATATAGTTCCATATAAATGTTTCGGTGAAGGCTATTATTTTATGAAAACTCAACTAGAGGAAGGTGTCTATCCCAACCAACATTGAACCCCAGAGAACATGATGCCAAAATTTCCTCTAGTGGTTAAATTATTATTTCGGATTAACCATCTATCTGAGGATGATAAAAAATTTTGAAACTAAATTTTTAATCAAGTGATTACCAAATCCTTCTCTATAAAATTGAGGTAATCCATTTATCCCAATCTGAAATAATAAAATGTGGTACTCCATGCGACCTACCCACTTACATAATGTATATCCTATCTAATTGATCCATGGAGAAGTATTCTCTGATATCTAGGAAGTTTGATGACATAGTATGGTGATAAAATTCCACCAATATATAATTAAACCCTTTATACGTTTTACATAGTCTAATTAAAAAATATTATGTGTTGTTCTCCTATATCCATTCTTTTATGGGCAATACAATATCTCCTTTGACATTCATCTTTCATCATTAACTTCTTGGAATATCTTACAACGAGATACAAACATTGATATATATATATTTTTATTCCATCCCAAAAAAAGTATTATTTAAAGTATGAACACATCTCTTACATCCATTTTTGATAGAGTATTAAGAAGTATATGCTCCCACTAATAGACCCCTCTTCAAATCTAGTATAGACCGAACACATACATGGTTCTTGAACCTCATTATTCAATCACAATCATGGTTATACTCTATAATATTCTTCACATTCTTTTACAACTCTTCATATCCATTATGATCCTCCTTAATATTCAGATATATAGATATTTCAACATTATTTTGTGAAAGATATATTTTATACTTCCTTTCGGATTTCGCGAACCATTCTTTATATATCCTGAAATAATAGATCTTTTATGATCCCCATCATGTCCTAGATAACATTATCCTTTTGACTTAAATCATCTCCCACCTTGTTCTCTTTTTGAGGGTGGTAATGTATTGATATTTCATAATCCTTTATCAACTATAACAATGTTCTATATAAAATGTTCAACTCATAATATATGAATATATATCTCAGACATTTATGATGGGTATATATATAATAGTTTTCCCCATAAATAAAATGTCCCCTTATATTTAATGAAAAAATTACCACTTCAAATTCCAAATCATCAGTTGGGAATTTTTTCTTGTAAATAATTAAATATCATGGCTATTATTCTATAACCTTGTTAGTTTTCATAAAAACACTACCAAACCATTTCTTGGATTCATCACTATAGATTACAAACCCTTCTCAACTATAGGGAAATATAAGCATATTTTCACTAACTAACATTATCATCAGTTCCCAAATATTTTCCCCATATTCATATATTTAGAAAAACATGAAATAGTTTCGGGTTAACTTTGTCAGAGTATTATATATCCAGGATAAATATTTCTCAAACATTCTATAATATCTCAGTAAACCTATAAATCTATGGAAATCAGTCACATTGGTTGGTCTAGAACAACATTCAATAGCCTTTGTCATTGATGGATCTGCTACTATACCATCTCTTGAGATTATATTACCCAAAAATTAATTCTTTCGCAACAAACATTTAGACATTCTAAAATTTTAAAATAGATTCCACTTCATTTGGTTCTTCATTTCAATTCTCAAGTGATATTCATGCTCCTCCTTGATCTTTGAATAGATAAGAATATAAAATATAAAGATTAACAGAAACTGATTGAGGTTATATCAAAAGACACTTTTCGCAACTCGTCCCTGTGGTGCCCCTATTGCAACTCCCAAAACCCACCTCCAATAGGCTAGTGGCTATTGACTAGAACTGAGTAGGAATATCACTAACATGGGAGACATTGCCTATAAACTTGTACACACACACACATCTCTAAAACCACAAAGCTGAAAAGTATAAACTACTAAAAAATGGAAATGAATTCATACACTAAAATCCCAACCAATAGAGTTTGACCGGAAAGTAAAGTACAATAATGAAATCCCTGGGGAAAAAGTACAATCCCACCCAAAGAAAGTCTCCAAAAAATCTAACCTATAAAGAAAGGTATTGGGACTGCAATCAGTAACGGTAGGAACACACCTCGGCCTACCTGATCTCACTTTGCACTGTCTTGTCCTGGTCCACCTAGAATCATGTCAAAGGCTCGCTCATCTCAACAAGACATGACACGTGTGGGAAAATCCTGTCCAGCGGTGAGTATAACAATACCTAGTAGGACACCCCGAAAACCACAAAGGAATAAAACAAAAAAAAAACCAAAAAGGAATTATACAATCAGCTCTACACAGAATATCTTTATAGAACATATATCAAGAATATCCAGATATACTCATACACGATCGACTATCGTGAAACCTCCAATAAGATCCTACTTGAAGGTTCCACTAATCTTGTAACTGGGATAACATACTCCAATGTCTGAAAAAAGATATGAGGCTCTCATTCTGGGAGAACTCACTCAACGAGTACTGAAGAAAGATAATTTATGTGTCAGCTGCGGATCACAACAAGTAGGTATGGGGTGATTCCATCAAATCAGTCTTAACTATCCTTCGAAGTAGTGGATCGGTGCACGTGTAATGTAGGTCACATAGATACCAAGAAACTATACCTAGGGTAACACGAAGGAATAGAAGATCAGGTTCTCAGTCTCATAGAGGGAATTCCAACAACTCTATTTAGGAAGTCTTGCTGAAGGGATCATACTCTTGTAGGTAGGAAATGATACTAGAAACCTTCATGGTAAAGACCAAGGGTACAAACCCTAAGAATTCTGGCCCATGTAACGGATGAAAAATGGCTCAAGCCATGTAAAATATGTTCCATGGCATGTAGTAGGATCACATGTCGTGTTCCTTGACTCTGGGTACTGCCTGTGTAAACAGCCCATGTCTCTAGTCCAGGTGTGTAAAACTAGACTACACAGTGTGTCGAAGGACCACTGGCAGTGTTACTTGACTTCTGGTACTACCTGTGTAAACGAACACTGTCTCTATGCATGTCATATAAAAAGAAGCTACACGGCGTGTAGAAGGATTACATGTCGTGTCCGAGTTTTTGGGGTTTGCTCCTTGTACGCTGGCCATGTGCCCGTACATGGGCTCAACCCATGTCCCCCTGCCCATTTACTAGTACACCAGGTATCCCATATATCAGGACAGTGAAGGGTATACATGTCGTGTTCTTTTCAATGTACCCAACCCATGTCTGTGTACTCTCGGAGTACACTCTAGGTGGTCCGCCAACAAACTCATTTTGTGTATCCCATACTACTCTGTATAATCGGGAATTCTCCAGAACCGCCTTCTTCTTCCATGGGCCTCAGCTGAACCTCCAAATTCGTGATCTGTCATCCGTTTACCGCGAAACTCGAGATCTCAGGTCACCTCGTCATTGTGATTCCAAATCCGTGGGTTTCGGGCCTTCGATCAGCTCCAAAATCAGATTCTGGTCACCTGTGTGGAAATAGTTCGAAGAACGATATCTTCTGACCCGCTTTGATCCATCCATCGCCACCGCAATCGCCCCTCAGTGGGGTTGTCCTTGTGCCGGATTTTTAATTTGGGATCATTGAGTCGCACAACAGATGAAAAATGATCCATCATTCATATCTCCATAAGTAATGTGTAGAATGCACACGAAGAACACGATAAATCGGGGAAGAAAGGCACAACAAATCGAGAGGGACGAACCTTGATCGATGTTCGTGTCAATCTTGGTATGTCATAGTTAGAAGGATAAATGAAACCAAAATAACCTTCTAGAATCAATCCCAAAAAGATGCCGCAGATAACCCATCCCACATAACGGTCAATCCGTAGGAAAATATTTTCTTGGATTGGTCTACGTCCATCATGGAAAACATGAACGGGAATGAAACCATAAAGAGATCGAACACCCTACCTAGATCGGCGGCGTTCGTTGGCGATGATCTGGTCGTTGCGTCATCATCGCCGGCAAAACACATCAAGAACATCGCCGCCGCATTGGGATGTTTTCTCCAGAGCTTCCCAGTGCTTCCAGGGGGAATTCAGGATTATGAGATCTGTAACCATGTTCCCATGTAAAATAATTAATTTAAAAGAAAAATATTATGCTACAGAAATACTTTAATTAAATATTTTTATAATATATTTTATTTCTATTACGTCCAAAAACTAGATTTCACCATCGACCTGCGCCATCCGATGTTAGGTCTCGCCTAAGGGAAAATCGCTGCATTGAATACAACGGTGCCCTATGATTTCTGATCTGAGCACCCGTTCAGGTGATATTCTACATTTTCAGGAAAACACTATGCACGCATTATTTAATTATTTAATTAAAATCAATCATTTTTTCCGGGCTCACCAGGCCTCGAAACTACACTCCTTCTAAGAGCCTGGTCGCGAGATAATTCTTATATAAGACAGAAAGAATATACAGAAAAATCAGAGACATCACATCCTCCCCACCATAGGGCTTTAAGTCCCTGAAAAGCCAAAATATCGGCTACTCAAAATGATGGGGGTACTGCGCCTTGATCTGAGCCTCCAGCTCCCATGTTCTCTCATGGAGATTCCCATGCTGCCATCAGACATGAACCAAGGGAATAGCTTTCCCATGAAGGATCTTCTCCTGCCAATTCTCGATCTCCACTGGGTACTCAACAAGGGTCTCTCCATCATCGATATCTAGCTCGTCAAAGTCGATATTGTGCAATGGATCATGCACGTACCTCCATAGCTATGATACATGGAAGATGTTGTGTACCCAGTCCATCTGAGTAGGTAAATCAAAGTGGTACACCTCCTCTCCAACTCTACTCAGAATTTGAAAAGTGATGATGATCCTTGGAGATAACTTTCCGCCTCGGCCAAATCGTCGCAATCCCTATCGAGGAGAGACCTGAAGGAACACATGGTCTCCCTCCTAGAATTCCAAGGGCCTATGTATCCTGTTGGCATAATACTTTTTCCGACACTATGCAGTCTTAATATGCTCTTGGATGACCAGTACCTTCTCTATAGTAGCTCAAACCATCTATGGGATCATTAGTGTTGACTCTCTGGGGCCAGTCCAACAATGTTGTGACCTGCAAGGTCACCCGTACAGATCCTTCAATAGAGCCATACCAATAGTGGAATGATAACTACTGTTATAATCAATTTCCACCAGTGGTAGGTGATCCTCCTAGCTTCGACTAAATTCATGTATGCAAGCTCGTAGCATATCCTCAATTACATGGATGGTCTGCTCTGTCTGACCATCAGTCTGAGGATGAAACGATGTGATCATGCATAACTGAGTCCCAAAAGATTCCTGCAATCCCTTCCACAAACAGGATGTGAAATGAGAATCACGATATGAGACGATCGTTGATAGCACTCCATGAATTTGAACTATCTCCTGCACGTAGAGGCGTCCCAATATCTCTACTAAACACTGATCTCATATGGCTAGGTGGGCTAACTTGGTGAGTCGGTCAACGATCAACCAGATGGAATCGTTTCCCCTAGACATACGTGGTAAACCCGTCACAAAGTCCAAGGATATCCCATCCCACATCAACTCTGGAACCTCAAGGGGCTGAGTCAAACCTGTAGGAACCTGGTGATTATCCTTTACTTGCTGACAAGTAAGGCACCGGGAAACGAACACATCCACACTCTTCTTCATTCCCAGTAACCATGAATGAATTTGGAGGTCCTGGTTCATCTTTTCCACACCTGGATGCACGACCAAAGGAGATGTATGGAACTCCCTCAGAACCTCCTCCCGTAACGTCACTGGTACTACTATTCTCCCTCTGAAAATAACAACGTGCTCCCCACCTTTTGAATATCCATCAGCAGCATCACCTGCGTTAATCTGAGCATGTAGAGTCCCACAGCTAGCTTCCTCATGTTGTGCTTTCCTGACTCACTGTAAGAGTGGAGGCGTAACAACCATCTACTGAAGGTAAGCTCCCTCATCTCTATCCACAAAGGATAACTGTAAATAGGCCAATTGCCTCGTCATCTCATCCAGCAACTGCGATGTAGATTTCCTACTGAGAGCATCTGCAACAATGTTCCCCTTCACAGGAGTATAAATGATCTCATAGTCGTAATCCGGGAGGAACTTAAGCCACCACCTCTGTCTCAAATTAAGATACTTATGAGAAAATATATATCTAAGAGTCTTGTGATCAGTGTAGATGATAAACCGATCGCCCATCAGGTAGGGCCGACACATCTTCAACGTGAAGACTACCGCTACCAAATCAAGATCCTAAGACACGTAGTTATGCTCATGTGGTCTCAACTGATGTGATCCATAGGAAATAACTGCTTGCCTCTGCATCAGGACACAACTATGCCCGATTCCAGATGCGTCACAGAACACTACGTACTCGATCCCCTCTTCTGGTAGTCTCAAGATCGGGGCACTCGTCAGACTCTATCTCAACACCTGAAAATCCTACTGGAATCTCTCGGTCAATACGATAGGTTACCCATTTTGGGTTAAAGCTGTCATGGGTGCTGAAATCCTAGAGAAAATAGAAATGATTCTATGATATAAACCTGCCAACCCCATAAAAATATTCATCTCTGTCACGCTCCGGCGTGGCTCCCATGCTAACACTACGTCTACCTTGCCTAGGTCCACTATTACTCCATCTGTTGAGATAATGTGTCCCAGAATGTGGACCTCTTGTACCTAGAATTGACAATTCGAGGGTTTCCCATACAAATAGTTCTCTCAGAGTGTGTCCAGATTCATCCTTAGGTGCCTCGCGTGCTCCTCCTCTGGCACAGAGTACACAAGGATATCATCAATGAAGACCTCCATGTACTGATCTAGATAGGGCCTAATGATTCGGTTCTTGAGACCCATAAACAATTCTGGGGAATTCGTCACTCCGAAGGGCATCACCAAGTACTCATTATGACTATAACGACATCTAAAATCTGTATTCGGTATATCCTCATCCCGTACTCACAACTGGTGATAGCCTGATCGTAGATCAATCTTTGGAAACCACTTTTCCCCTCTTAACTGGTCAAAGAGGTCATTGATTCTCGATAGTGGATATCAGTTCTTCACTGTCTCCTGATTCATGAGCCGGTAATCCACACACAGTCTCAAGCTCTCATCTGCCTTACTGGAAAACAACACTGGGGCTGCCCAGGGTGAAACACTGGGTCTCACAAATCCCTTCCTCTGCAAGTCTTCCAGCTACACTCTCAGCTCACGAAGCTCTGCATGAGCCATCCGATATGCCGATGCTGATATCGGTGTCTTCCCGGGTTGCAAATCAATGCTGAAATCTATCTACTAAAGGGGAGGTAGTCCGAGGAAATCCTCCAGCATGATGCATCATACTCAGCCACTACTTCTGGATACTGTAACTCATAACCTCTACTACGCTAAGGGCTAGTCTATCCAACTGATGTGAAATCGGCTATACCTTCCTAAGAACGAGTCCTTCCTGTGCTTCTTGGGTCTCCTTTTCCCTGCCCAAGGAGAACCTCGTTCCATCCCTGCAGACACACCTCACCCTTCACCTAAAACAGTGAATCTGGGCATGAACTATGGATATCCAATCCATACCAAGAATGATATTGTAAGGCCTCGATGCTCCCACAAAGTGGTTCCAACCGAAACTTTCGCCCTTAACGGTTAGGTCACACTATCTGAAAAGGAGTGTTATCTATGAATATTCTTTAGTCGGTGTTTCTAAGTGTAAGGGTCGAGTCAATGGCTCAACTAGAATCTCAAGGTCTTGAAAAAGTTATGCAGCCAGAAATTAATGATAATCACATGTGTCTATCAGTACAGAAACCAAAGTAGAAAAGACACAGATTGTACCTATAATCATTCCAACAGTACCTGTGTTATAAGACTCTACTGCCTGCAGCTTTCCCTGCCTCTGTCCACCAGCTCCCGGAACCTGGGGTGGGCCTCCTATGGGTGGTGGTGCTAAAGGGTAAAAACATCGACCCCCTCCAGCTACTCTCACAGCTCTTCTACAATGCCTTCTGCCCCGCGGGGCTGTCTACTCCACACATTGACTCTACCTCGGTGGTCCATCCAATGCTCCCATGTATGTAGTAAGGTGGGTCGGAAAATCTCGAGCGAGATGTCCACTGCCATCCCATGAGTAGCATAGCCTCTCTCAAGGATGGTTGGATGCACACTGGGAACCATGTACGGCAGATCCCCTATCCTAGGGTCTCCTCTGAAAACACCTCCCATGCCTGGGTCCTTGACGTTGGCTCCCTGCTGCCGAGGTCTCTACTTCATCTCACTCACTACTGACAAAAAATGGTTGTCTCTACTCTACCAAGAAGCTATCGACCACCAATGCCCACTCGAGCACCCCAGAATAAGTAGGAATCCTCATAGGGATGATGATAGCTCAGATGTCTCTGATCAAGCCCCGCTCAAATGTCCGAGCTTTGAAGTACTGATCCCTGACCATATACATCGAGTACCCTATGAGGTAAGAAAATCATTATGAAAAGTCGGCCACCATCAAGGTTCCATACTGGAGCTGAAGAAGTTCTTGTATACGTACTTATCTCAGGGTAACCATTGAAAAATCCTCCCTGAATAGATGCTCAAACTCTGACCATGCAAGAGTCACCTCGTCACGAGTCTGGATAATCAAAATCCACCATCTCCCTAGTGAGCCATGTAGAAGGCTCACTTCTAGGATCACCATCTAGTCTGCTGGTGTCATGACCAAACGAAAGACTCAGGAAACTGCCTCAAGCCAGTTATCTACTACATGAGGTTCAAGCTCCCCTCGAAACCCAAGGGGTATCTGTGTCTGAAACTTGTAGAGTGCGCCCAGCATGTTCTTTTCCTCTACTAGTACAGTAGGCACTAAACATTTCTCTAGAGGTGGTGGAAGAACTGGAACACCACCTGAAGGTACAAATAGGGGATCAGGTCCCAGTATCGAAGATTCATCACTGAAGGGTTCATCCTCGTGATTGAGCTTCTGGATCTTAGAGGGTGCACGTTGTGGAGGCATCCTATAAACAAACAAGATGTATCATAGTCAGGGAGTATATCTAGAGAGCTTACTCAAGAGGGATGTGGAAACCACAACCCATTCCTATATGATGAATGTACGATAGTTTTTTCCCTACAACTAGTGTTCTCATGTTCCGAGTCGAAAATCAAGTTAACAGAGTCCTTGTGTATGGACACATCGGCCCCCCGTACCAACACGGGGGTCCCTGGCCTAAAACTCGAACTCAAAAAACATAACATTGTTTCCCCAAACCAACTCATAGACTCTCGGTCCTAATGTAGAACCGACCACCCCTGATACCACACTGTCACAACCCATCCCAGTGGGGCCTGTGCCACAACTCCCGAAGCCTTCCTCCAATAGCCAGGGGCTGGTGACATGCACCGAGCAGGCATGTAACTTACATGATAGGCATTGCCTATACACCAACACACACAAAGACACATCTCGAAACCCACAAAGATGAAAAGTTGAAACTACTAAAAAAATGGAGATGCATGCATACGCTAAAATCCAAACCAATAGAGTATGACAGGAATATAAACTACAGTAATGTAAAACCCTGGGCCAAAAGTACAAGCCCTCCAAAATATATTCTACAACAATGTCCAACCTAAAAGGAAAGGTACTAGGTCTGCAATCTGTAACTGTAGGAACACTCCTCGGCCTGCCTGATCTCACAGAGCACTGTCTAATCCTGGTCCACCTAGAATCCTATCAATGGATCGCTCGTCTGCCCAAGACATGACACGTGTGGGAAAAGCCCATGTAAGGGTGTGTATAACAATACCCAGTATGAAAAAACGAAAACCACAATGGAATACCACAAATAATAAACCACAATGGAATAATATAGTCAGCTCTACACAGTATATGTTTTCAGAACATATAACAAGAATATCCAAATATACTCATACGCGATCGACTATCGCGAAACCACCTCCAAGATCCATCTCAATGGTTCCACTTAGCACCTAACCGGGAGAACAAACTCCTAATTATGAATAATGATACGGGGCACTCGTTCCAGGATATATCACTCCAAGAGTACTGAAAAATATACTTGATGTGTCAGATAAGGATCAAAACTAGTAGCTATGGGATGGTTCCAACAACTCAGTCTGAACTAACCTACTAAGTAGAGGATCAGCGCCCGGGTAAAGTAGGTCACGTTGATACCAAGAAACTCTACCTAGGGTACCACAAAGGAATAGAGGATCCAGATTTTAGTCTCTCATTGGGGATTCCAACAACTCCACTTAGGAAGTCCTGCTGAGGGGATCATACTACTATACGTAGAAAATGATACTGGAAACCTTCAGGGGAATGACCAAGGGTACAGACCCAATGAAAGCTATCCCAAGTCACAAAATACAAATTGCTAAAGCCATGTAAAACAGGTTACATGGTGTGTAGTATGATCACACGCCATGTTCCTTGACTCCGGGTGATGCCCAGGTAAATGGCATGTGTCTCTACTCCAGGTGTGTAAAACTAGACTACACGGCATGTAGACAGACCACACGCCGTGTTCCTTGACTATGGGTACTGCCCGTGTAAATGGCCCATGCCTCTATTCTTATTATATAAAATGTAACTACCTGGCGTATAGAAATATTACACGCCTTGTCTGAGTGCCCGGGGTTCGCTCTGTGTACACAAGCCATGTGCCCGTACATGGCCTCAACCTGTGTCACCCTGCCCGTGTACAAGTACATGGGGTATCCCGTGTTTCCGGCTGGGGATTGGTATACACGTCATGTCCTTGGTATTGTAACCAACCAGTGTTCATGTACTCCTGGATTACATGCAAGGTGGTCCGCCGACGGACACACACCGTGTAGCCCATACTACACGCCGTGTAGTCAGGAATTCTCCAGAACCCCTGTCTTCTTCCTCGCTCCTTGGCTGATCCTCTTCATTCGCAATCCATCATCCGTTTTCCATGAAACTCGATATCTCAGGTCGCCTCTTTGTCGTGATGCTGAATCTGTGGGTTTCGGGCCTTCGATTGGCTCCAAAATCCAATTCTGGTCACCTGTGCAGAAATCGTTCAAAGAATGATATCTTTCGATACTCTTCGATCAATCCATCGCCACCAAAATTTCACCTCTATGGGGTTGTACTAATGCTAGATTTTTAATTTGGGATATTTGTGTCGCACAAAATATTCACAACGATCGATCATTCATATCTCCATGAAGAACGCCTAGAACACAAACGAAGAACACAAGAAATCGAGGAAGAAAGGCACAAAAAATATAGGGAGACGAACCTCGATCGATGTTCGTGTCGATCTTGGTTTGTCACTGTTAGAATGAAAATGAAACCAAAATAAACTCCAAGAATCAATCCCCAAAAGATCCCACAGATAACCCATCACGCATTATGATCAATCTGCATGACAATATGTTCGTTGATAGGTCTGTGTCCATCATGGAAAACAAGAACATGAAAGAAACTATAAGTAGATCAATCACCCTACCTGAATCAGTGACGTTTGATGGTGAAGATCTGGTTGCTACATCATCATCTCCGGAGAAACTCATCATGAACTCTATCACCACGTTGGGAGGTTTTCTCCAGAGCTTCCCTGTGCCTCTAGGGAGAATTCAGGGTTATGAGATCTGTAACCTTGATCTTGCCTAAGGGAAAATCGCTTCCCTGAATGCAATTGTACCCACAAAATTCTGATCTGAGCACCCATTCAAGAGTTATTCCTCTTTTTAAGGAAAACCATATGCGTGCATTACTTAATTATTTAATTAAATTCAAACATTTTTTCTGGGCTCACTGGGTCTCGGAACTACACGCCATCTCAAATCCTAGTCTGGAAATAATTCCCATATAAGACTGAATTAATATACCGAAAATTTTAAGACATTACATCCTCCCCACCTTAGGGATTCATGTCCACAAAAATCCAAAGCAAAGGCTACTATAAAAGATGTGGGTACCGCGCACGGATCTGAGCCTCCCGCTCCCACGTGCTCTCCTGGAGATTCTTTTGCTTCCACCAGACACGTACCAAGGGAATAAATCTACTATGAAGGATCTTCTCCTACCAATCCTCAACATCCACTTGGTACTCCACAATGGTCACTCCATCATCGATGTCCAACTCACCCCAGTCGATAATGTGTGATGGATCATGCACGTTACTCCGTACCTATGAAAAATGGAAGACGTTGTGTACCTGGTCCATCTGAGGAGGTATAGCCAATCGGTATGCCACCTCACCAACTCTATTCTAAATATGAAAAGGGCCGATGAACCTCGGAGATAGCATGCCACCTCGGCCAAATATTCACAATCCTCGTCAAGGTGAGACCCAAACGAACACATGGTATCCCACCTTGAATTCCAAGGGCTTCCCTCTCCTATCGGCATAAGACGTTTGATGTCTCTATGTAGTCTTCATCTGCTCCTGGATGACCTGCACCTTCTCTGTAGTGGCTCACACCATCTAGGGGCCCATGAGTGCTGATTCTCCACGGTCAGTCCAACAAAGTGTTGACCTGCAATGTCACCCGTACAGAGCCTCAAATGGTGCCATACCAATAGTGGAATGATAACAATTGTTATAAGAAAATTCCACCAGTGGAAGGAAATCCTCCCAGCTACAACTGAAATCATGTATGCAAGCTCGTATCATAACCTCTAGAACATGGATGGTCCACTCTATCTAACCATCAGTCTAAGGATGAAACAATGTGCTCAAGCGTAATTGAGTCCCAAAAGCTTCCTACAATCCCTTCCACAAATAAGATGTGAAATGAGCATCATGATATGAGATGATCATGGATGGAACTCCATGAAGTTGAACTATATCCAGTACGTAGAGGTGTCCCAAGATCTCAATTGAACTCTGCTCTTTTATGGCTAGGATGTGTGCCGACATGGTGAGTCAGTCAATGATCACCTAGATGGGATTGTGTCCCCTGGACATACATGGTAAACCTGTCACGAAGTCCATGGTTATCCAATCCCACTTCCACTCTTGAACCTCAAGGGGCTAAGTAAAACCAATAGGAACCTGGTGCTCAACCTTTACTTGATGACAAGTAAGGCACCATGAATCAAACTCTGCCACACTCATCCACATTCTTGAACACCAGAACTAACATCAGAGGTCCTGGTACATCTTTTCCATGCCTGGATGCACCGCCAAAGGAGATGTATGAAACTCCCTCAGAACCTCCTCATGCAACGTCAATGGTACTACTGTGCGCCCTCTAAAAAGGACAATATGCTCCCCACCATTTTAATATCCATCAGCATCATCACCTGTGGATATCTAAGAACGTAGAGTCTCACAGCTAGCATCCTTGAGATGTGCTATCCAGACATTATATAAAAGTGGAGGGGTAACAACTACCGACTTAAGGTATTCTCCATCATGTCTATCCATGATGGATAACATTAAAGAGGCCAACTGCCTCATCACCACATCCAACAACTACGAACTTGATTTATTGATGAGTGCATCTACCACAACGTTCCCTTTCCCAGGATTATAAACGATCCCAATGACTTAATCCTGGAGGAACTCAAGCAACCACCTCTGTCTCAAATTATGGTCCTTCTGATAAAATATATATTTGAGACTCTTGTGATCAGATTAGATGATTAACTGATCTCCCATTAGGTAGTGCCGCTATAACTTCAATGCGAAGACTACCACTACCAACTCAATATCATGGGTCATGTAGTTCAGCTCGTGTGGTCTCAACCGACGTGAGCCACAGGCAATAACTGCTTGCCTCTGCATCATGACACAACCAAGCCCGCTTCCTGATGCGCCGTAGAACACTACGTACTAGACACCCTTGTCTGGTAGTCTTATGATCAGGGCGCTCGTCAGACTCTATCTAAACTGCTGAAAAGCCTGATGGAATTTCTTGTTCCATACAAAAGGTAGCCCCATTCGGGTTAAAGCTGTAATGGGTGCTGAAATATTGGAGAAATCAGGAATGATTCTCCGATAGAAGCCTTCCAAACTATGGAAGCTCTGCACCTCCATCACGCTCTAGGGTGGATACCATGCTAACAATGCCTCTACCTTGGCTGGGACCATTTCTACACCATCTGCTGAGATAATGTTTACCATAACGTAGACCACTTGTATCCAGAATTGACAGTTCGAGAGTTTCCAGTACAACTGGTGCTCTCGGGGTGTGTCCAGAACCATCCTTAGGTGCTTCATGTGATCCTCCTCCGACGTAGAGTACACAAGGATATCATTGTTGAAGACCACCATGAACTGATCTAGATAGGGCTGAATGATCATGTTATCGAGTCCCATAAACACTTTTGGGGCATTATTCACACCGAAGGGCATCACCAAGTACTCATAGTGACTGTAGCGACATATGAAGGTAATCTTTAGTATATTGTCATCCTATACTCGCAATTGGGGATGGCCTGATCGTATATCGATCTTCGAGAACCACTGTTACAATCTTAACTGGTTGAAGAGGTCATCAATCCTCGGTAGTGGATACAGGTTCATCACGATCACCTGAATCAAGCACCGGTAATCCAAGCAGAGTCTCAAGCCCCCATCTGCCTTCATGGAAGACAACACTGGGGCTGCCCAGGGTGAAACACCAGGTCTCAAGAAGCCCTTCCTCTACAAGTCTTCCAGATTCACTCTCAGCTCAAGAAGCTCTGCAGGAGCCATCCAATATGTTGGTGCTGATATCAGGGTCAAACTGGGTTGCAACTCAATGCTAAAATCTATCCCCTGATGGGGAGGTAGTCTGGGGACATCCTCTAGAAACAATTCCTCGTACTTAGCCACTACTACTAGAAACTGGAAACTCGTAACATCTACTACGCCAAGGGCTAGGCTAGCCAACTGATGTGAAATCGTCAATACCTTCCTATGCATGAGCCCATCCTGTGCTGATCGGGTATCCTTTTTACTGAACAAGGAGAACCTCGTTGCATCAATGCAGACAAACCGAACCCTTCGCCAAAAACAATTAATCTGGGAATGAACTGTGGATAGCTGATCCATAAAATGAATGACATTATAAGGCCTCAACGTTACCACAATGAATTTCCAACTGAAACTCTCTCCTCCAACGGGTTGGACACACTATCTAAAAAGGTGTTTGATCTCTGAATATTCTCCAGTCAGTGTTTCTAAGCGTACTGGTCGATTAAATGGCTCAACTAGAATCTCAAGGTCTTGAACAAGATAAGCAGCCAAAAAAGAATGACTAGAACCTATGTCTATAAGTATGACATCCAATGTAGAAAAGACACAGATTATACCTATAATAATTCTAGGAGTACCTGGGTAATAATCCTCTACTGCCTGCAGCTATCCCTGCCTCTGTCCACCAGCTCCCTGAACCTGGGGTGGGCCTCCAAGGGGTGGTGGTGGAAAAGGGTCAAAAAACTGATCACCTCTAGCTACTCTTCCAGCTCCTCTACCACATCCACCACCCACAGGTTTTTCTTATCCACATGTTTCATTTTCCTCGGTGGTCCATCAACTACTCCCATGTCAGTAGTACGGCGGGTTGGACAATCCCGAGCGAGATGTCCCCTGCCATAACATGAGTAGCATCGCCTCTCTCAAGGCAAACTAGATGCGCCTTGAGAACCCTGTACGGCAGACCCCCTATCCTTGGAACTCCTCTAAAAATTCCTCCCAATCCGGGGTCCCTGACGTCGGCTCCTGTCGGCCAAGGTCTCTACTCTAGCTCACTCACTACTGACAACTGGTGGTTGTCTATGCTCTGTCAAGAAGCTCTCGACCACCAATGCCTACTCGAGCACCCTACCATAAGTAGGAATGATCATAGGGATGATTCTAGCTTGGATGTCTCTACACAAGCCCCTCTCAAAATTCTGAGGTAGGAAGTACTGATCCCTAACCATATCCATCGAGTACCGTCAGTGGTCGGTAAATCTCGATGAATAGTCAGCCATAGTCATGGTTCCCTGCTGGAGCTGAAGAAGTTCTTGAATACGTATAGATCTCATGGTAACTGGTGAAAACACCTCGATGAAGAGATGATCAAACTATAACCATGAAATAGTTTCCTTGTTGTGTGTCTGGATAATCAAACTCCACCATCGCCCTGCCGATCCCGGCAGAAGTCTCGCTGTCGGCATCACCATCTGGTCTGCTGGTGTCCTGACCAAACGGAAAACTCTGGCCACTGGCTCAAGCTAGTCCTATGCTGCCTGAGGGTTAGGCTCACCTCAAAACCTACGGGGTCTGTGTCTATGAAACTTGTGTAGTGGTCTGTGCCTGCACTCCTCCTCTACTGGTAAAGCAGGCACTAAAAGCTGCTCCACGGGTGGTGGAATCACTAGTGCACCACCCGATGGTAAAACTGGGGATCTGGTGCCTGTATCGAAACTTCATCACTGAGGGGGTCATCCTCGCGATCAAGTTGCTGGATCCTAGTGTGTGTGTGTCATAGAGGCATCCTATAATGAAAAAAGATGTGTCACAGTAGTGAGTATATCTAGACAGCTGACTCAAGAGGGACATGGAAACCACCGACCCTTCCTATATGATGCACCTACCATTATTTTTCCCCTACAACTAGTGTTCTCATGTTTTTAGTCGAATAGAATGTTATCAGAGTCCTGGTGTATGGATACGTCGGCTGGCCATTCCAAATTGGGGCCTCCGACCTGATATCCGAACATGAAACACTTAACACTATTGCCCCAAACTAACTCCTAGACTCTCGGTAAAAAGGTAGAACCGACCACCTATGATACCACTCTGTCACGACCCATCCCAGTGGGGCCTGTGCCACAACTCCCCAAGCCCACCTCCAATAGGCCATGGCCTAGTGACTAAGACCGAGTAGGAATGTGAGTATAATGGGAGGCATTGCTTATAAACCTGCACACACACACACACACACACACATCTCCAAGCCCAAAAAGATGAAAAGTAAAAAATACTAAAAAATGGAAATGCATGCTTACACTAAAATCCCAACCAGTAGAGTATGACAGGAAAGTACAGTACAGTAATGTAAAACCCTAGGCCAAAAGAACAAGCCCACCAAAAGAAAGTCTGCAACAAAGTCCAACCTATAAATAAAGGTACTGGGACTGCAATTTGTAACCGTAGGAACACACCTCGGCCTGCCTGATCTCACTGAGCACAGTTCGGTCCTAGTCCACCTATAATCTTCTCAAAGGATTTCTCATCTACCCAAGACACGTCACGTGCGGAAAAATCCCATGTAGGGGTGAGTATAACAATACCCAGTAGGACACCCAGAAAACAACAATGGAATACAAAAAAGGAAAACCACAACAGAATGATACAGTCAACTCTACACATTCTATTTTTACAGAACATATAACAAGAATATCCAGATATACTCATACACGATCGACTATCACGAGACCACCACTAAGATCCAACTCAATGGTTCTAGTAAACACGTAACTGGGAGAACATACTCCGAAGTCTGAAGAAAGATATGAGGAACTCGTTATGGGAGAACTCACTCCACGAGTACTGATGAAAGATACTTGATGCGTGATATGAGGATCACAACCAGTAGCTATGAGGTGATTCCAACAACTGAGTCTGAACTATCCTACTAAGTATAGGATCAGTGCCTGGGTAATGAAGGTCACATCGATACCAAGAAACTCTACCTAGGTTACCATTAATGAATAGAGGATCTGGCTCTGAGTCTCATAGAGGGGATTATAAAAACTCTATTCAGGATGTCCAGGTGAAGGGATCCTACTCTTGTACATTGGAAATGATACCGAAAACCTTCAGTGGAAAGGCCATGGGTTCGAACCCTATGAATGCTATCCCATGTCACAGATGACAAATGGCTCAACCCATGTAAAACAAGTTACACATCATGTATTGGGATCACATGTCATGTTCCTTGACTCTGGGTACAACCCACTTATATGGCACGTGTCTCTAGTCCATGTGTGTAAAAATAGACTACATGGCGTGTAGAAGGACAACATGTCGTGTTCCTTGAATTCGGGTACTGTCCATTGGAACGGCATGTGTCTCTAGAATTGTCATATAAAAAGTAACTAAAATTCATGTAGAAGGATTACACGATGTGTCCGAGTGTCCAGGGTTCACTTCTTGTACGCCGGGCATGTGCCCGTACACGGCCTCAACCTGTGTTGCCCTACCCGTGTACCAGTACACGGAGTATCCCGTGTATCTTTCCAGTTCTGTTCGAGGAAGGGTATACACACCATGTCCTTGGAAGTGTACCCAAAGCATGTCCGTGTACTCCCAGAGTACACGCCAGGTGGTCCACCTATGAACACACGCTGTGTAGCCCATACTACACGCCATGTAGTTGAGAATTCTACAGAACCACCGTCTTCTTCCTCGTGCCTCGGCCTAACCTTTGGATTTGTGATCCATCATTCGTTTGCCACAAAACTCGAGATCTCATGTCGCCTCGTCATTGTGATTCCGAATCCGTGGGTTTTGGGCCTTCGATCAGCTCTAAAACTTGATTCTGGTCACCCGTGTGGAAATTGTTCAAAGAATGATTTCTTCTTATCAGCTTCGATCCATCCATCGCCATCGCAATCGCACCTCTGTGGGGTTGTCCCGATTCCATATCCTTAATATGGGATCGTCGCGTTGCACAACGAATTCAAAGAGATACATCGTTCATATCTCCGTGATGAACTCATAGAATGCACATGAAGAAAGTGAGAAATCACGGAAGAATGGCACACAAAATCGAGAGGGATGAACCTCGTTTGATGTTCGTGTTGATCGTTGTTTGTAACCATTATAATGATAAATGTATAAGGACCCAGCCTTAAAACATTACATAATCTTGAATTAAAAGAATAATTCACATTGATTATCTTGTCAGGTTTAGAGTTTTTTTGAATTAGGACATAACTATTACATCTCAAAATATTACAAAGTAGACACTTCTACTATGTTTCCATAAAAAATAATCTTCAAAAGAAACATTTCTAGTTTCACGTTTAAGATAGCATGTCTTTCCTTGATCCCATCCTTCACCCTATTCATCATTAAGCCCTGTGAATAACATTTCAAAAACTTGGGATGAGCATAAAAAGCTCACTAATAGATACACAAAGAAGGAAAACTGTTAGTTTTTCAAAACAACAAGTAAACCATGAATACTTTATCAAAGTAATGCATTTCACCTTTATGAAGTAGTAAATACTCTTCACTGAATAAAATATCATTACTTACCCTTTTGTAACCATAATATTACCATAAAACCCATATAAAGTACACATAACATATACTGGTAACTTGGGACATAAACATACATAAATGGAATAACCATACTGTCAAATTCCACACATATCACTAAATGGAATAACCATATGACCGACTTCCATACCCAATGAATTGGAGGATATAACGTAACCACCCGTTCTGGTAATCACGGAACCACCCGTCATATGGTTTATCACATAACCACCCTTCAAATGTCCAAGTTCCATTATAAAATCATAAGACATAAAAAAAATATAATGGAAGGAAAAAATTTCCACATTTTGATCACAATATATCACTTAAATATAATGACATAACAAATCAATTTTAAAAACCATTTTAAATACCAAAAAACATAAAATATTATATGGTATTTATTTTATTTTAAAAACATTACGGCTTGTTGAGGAATCCAATGACTAAATAATACTCGTGGCGGCGGGAAAGGTCCTTGTCACTGTGTACGTTTAAAAAACATTCATTTTTGTCGTTTAGAAAAATGCTTCGTAGAAAAACATTCCCATTGAAGGAAATGAAAAGTCAAAGGTGTTTTATAAATCATACAATATATATTCTTGTATTAGAACAAAATATGCCTCATGGAAAGGAGATTGAGAAGAAGTCCCATACAAAGACAATATCCTTTGAATAAAGATAAGTCAATTACATGATTATGTGTGGAAAATATAAATACACCAAACAGAAGAGGAAATTAAGTGTAAAACAATCAGAGGCGATCCACACATATTCATAGTACAACATAATCCATAAGTAGATGTTTGAACCAAACAATTGAAATTGGGTTATGAAGTTCCCTTATAGAATTTCGACAGCCTAACAGTATTACATTAAAATTTATAGAATTAGTTTATGAGAGAGAAAAGGTTATATCATCACTTGGACATAATATTTATAGAAATATGGATATAGAACAACATATCCCAACATAACAAGATGTAAATTTAATGTCATAACAAAAAGAAGTCTTTTAAAAAAAGAGAAGGGTGAAAGAATCCCTTACCGATTTGGGTAACTTTCGAAATGTACACCCCATGAAAGAAGGGTCATACAATGAAGATGTAAATACATATAACATAAATTATATTACACAAAGTATACAATCATGGGAAATACACACACCCCAAAAAAGTAAATTGTGGAAAATGTTTCATAAATCACACGAGAATAAAAGTGAGATGAAAAATCCCTCAAGAAAACTCGGCAGCCTAACGACGCCACTTAAAACTTCCAAAAATTGATTGAAGAGATCAAATGGGGAATATAATCATATGAAAATAAAATAAACAGTAATATGAATATAAAATAACATCCCCAAACATATTAAAGAGGAGATTACATAAATGACATAAAAGAGAGTACTTAAAAGAAAGAGAGAGGTAGGACCCCTTACCTCGTGTCCGACTTGACTCGGTCGTTCTTTAATCTCCTGAATAATAAAATAGAGTTAATTTATACTTCCATAAAAACATTTTTTTAAGTTCATTATTCTTTTTATATCATTTATTACCATGTTATGAACATTATGTAATTATTTAAGTTAATAATGGTCCTTTTGTCGATCATTAGTACTTGAGTCAAAAATAAACTTCTTATAAATAAAAATTGTTCATGTGGTAATATTTCCATTATATCCACTATTATATTAATGATTTAGATATCATATATATCAAATATGTACAGTATATACTTTCATTTATAATATTACAAAACATTTAAAGGTAATAAATGAAATGCACCGTCCATGGAGACGGTAAGTCGTACTTACACATGAACGCTACATTCATTTCTATTTCGTATTTAATGGAATTAAAACTAAATGAGTCATATATATATTATAATTCCAGTATAATATATATGTTATATAGGTAACTTAATATCATTAATTTCATTCTTTATACATTCCATTTATTGCATGAACGAGTCACATCCCTTGAGGGGGCGGTAGTCCACACATCCTTAAATGAAATTATCGCATTTGCACAACAAGCAAAGAATAATGGTATGTTTTAAATGTAAAATATAGAAGCATAGAGAGGAAATAGATATAATATATATCATAAATAAATATAGTGAGATCATAATGGCCACCATTATAGGTGTTAGGGGAAGATAGAACAATCATCGATTTGTGAGGCAGTAATTCACCATCCACGGAAACAGTATGTTATTTAACCATTAGACAGAGGTTTGTGTAAGTGTAGCTATAATAATTCTCATAAAAAATCCTAGTATATTTAAGATACTTTTTATGTTACAAAATAAAGGAATAAAAATAGTTTTGGGGGTTGGAGAAGCAAAATAAAACAAACGAACATAAGAGAGGACATTAACGTTAAATTGGTTAACTCCCTTTGGTTTGAACCAAAAGGGTTTTTTGAAGAGCTTTCTGCCTAAGGTAAGGCTTCTAGGATGAAGAGAGGGATGTGGGGAGATATTATGAGTAGTTTTTTATCGAGACAAAGGCTTGAGAGGTGTGGGTTAGGGGGTAGAGGTGGGGGCCTTTTATAAGAGGGAGGAGGGGCACTCTTGGAATGTTTTGAAAAGTTACTTTATTATAAAATGATTTACGGATATTAAAGGTCCCAAAATTATATATTTCAAGGATAAGGTGATAAGGGTTCGAAATAAACCCATCCAATAGGTTTTTGAAAAGTTTAGGTCTTATATTTTACCTTATCTTCACATTTTATTAAAATCGTTCATTAATGAGGTCATCACTACATCATCATGGTGTCATAAATAAATTTATTTAAGTTATGTATAAAAATTATAAAAAATTATAATTATTTATGAAATCTTTTTATCTTTCTAGTGAATATTTATTGTTAAAAATTTGACTTGTATAGCCTCATGTAGAAATCTTTTTAGTAAAACTACAGATGTTTGTGACATTTTTATTTTAACTTTTAATAAAAAGTTATTAATGTCATTTTCTTACCCAAGTGGATCCATGGGGTCCCCAAGTTGTCCCATTGATTTTCATGGTTGTCCATGACTTATCCAATAATTTTAGGAAATGTTTAATGGTAATTTCATATTATTATATCATTATATTTACCATAGATTACACTAATTACCTTTAATCGCGATTAATAAAACATAAAAGTTATTATTCACCAAAAAGTATTTTAATCCCATTGAACCATATTTTAAATCCGAATGACAACAATGTATGTTGTATTTTTTAAATTAAAATCACAAAGGTGGTAAAACATCATTTAAGGGAAAAATCTGTTTTTTTTACTACCACTTAGTGGTTTCACTATTCATCAAAAATTGATGTTTTTCAGAAAAATAACAAAAATTCTCCCGAAGCTATATTTGATATTCCGAATTAAAATATGATGTATATTTTAAAAAATTCAAATAATATAAGTTTCATTAATTAATTTAATAACTAATTCTTATTGTCAAGACATGTAGCGTGTTTTTAAGAAACAATATCTATCAAAAGATTGACACTTGTTTAAGACCAATTTCAAAGTGAAATTAATTCAAATGACAAAAAATTGATTAAATGATAAAAATACATTTTTTGAAACTTTAAAACCAATTAAAAATATAATCAGACCATATAAATAAATTAGAAAAAAGGGGGTTTTGAATTAAAATACATCATTTTACACTATTCATTAAAAAATGAACTTTGTCGGAAAAATACCAAAAATTTATACAATGTAAATTTTGATGTCCTGATTATAAAAAATAATTTTATTTGGTCATATATGACTTGTAAATGTGTCAAAAAGTGGATTTAAAAAGGGTTCTCCATCAAAAAGCGGTTAATCCACCTTTTAAAGAATATTATAATATTTACGCTTAAAATTGGACTCATTCGCAGTTTAAGCACATAACATTTATTGAATAAATGTAAAAATATTTGAAAAGCATATATAATCACTGTTTAGTTTGTTCTATTCATTCCTTCCATTATATCATCTAGGATTTTACTACCATTTACAATAATATTATTATATTATTAGTGTGCATCGTATGATTTCAAAGAAGCTCGTTTTTGTATATTGGGTACGCCATCGAACATAGCGTCCCCTTTAAAGTAATATTAATATTTTATTCACAAATATTAATAAATATGAAAATTTAATATTCTTTATTTACCTGTTATGTTACATCCTTCCACCTTTTTGGGAATTGCATCCTCACAATTTTAAAATTGGGCTTGGAAACTTCATTGAAAGCCCCACATAGAAAAAGGAGTAAATTAAACTATCACATTCAAAGAATGAAAGAAAAGTACCAAGGTCACCCTTGAAAAAAGGTACTACGATTCCATGAAAACATGGATATGGAAGAAAAAAACCAAGGGTTATGTTCTGATGGAGAGTTATAGAAACATGTCTAGGAGATTTTTAACCACCAGGAAATCACAATCTTGTGATGGGTTAAACGGAATTTGATTCCCTAGTAGGAAAAATTAACAGACTATGTTTTTGTTTTAAGTTACTTTTCATTGAGGAATTTATTTATGAGAAAAACTAAAACACAAGGAAACATACTTACTTTTCATGTTGACTTTCAAATTTTACTAGATTTCTTACACAAACATATATTTTCTCCAAAAGACGAGTATTTAGAAAGACATGTTCATATTAAGAGTACTATAATCAACTTCATGACAATCACCTAATCTGTAAAAGAAAAATAAATACTTCCCATGTATTTAACCCATAACCAAAACCAAAAATTGTTTATACAAGATCAGATAATACCAAAAAATGATAATCCTTTATAAAAATAAATACTACTCTAAATCTCTAAAATCTTTTCAACAAAACCCAAAGTTCATCAAAGACCATTCAATAAACAGCTATCCATAAAATTCTTCAAAGTAATCCAAGATAAGAATTAAACCCAAATCTCCGAAGTATTTAATCACATAATCTTCCAAGATAAATGTTAACATTTATCTCCAAATAACATCAGTTACTCTTAAAGTCTCATACATAAAAGTAACTAACCTAATCACATATCATCCATGATTGGCTAATCATTTCCATATGTAACCCAATAATAAAATTATTTCTGATTTATAAGATCTTCTAACTAAAAATAATTTGTCATACTAACCAGGTACTTCACTTAGTCCAGTGGTAGGTGATAAATACTAATCGCACTTTGGTTGTGGGTTTGATTCCCACAGATTTGACCGACACGACGGGATGTCACATGGTCTGTGTGTCGTCCTTTTTTCCAAAACTATATAATTCTCAAAACATTCCCCAAAAAGAGATAAAATCTTCAAAACTAAAAATAACATAATTTAACCTCAATTTTATCTCATGCCTTTCATTTTCCATTATAACATATAGTAACCCATAATTACCTCAAAAGTAAGGATCATATAAACCCTAATGGTTAACTTTATAATAATTACCTTAACTTCCACATCGATTTGGTTCTCTCGTACATGATTCATTAGAGAACTCACAAAGTTTCATGTGGTTAATCATGAGTACTGATATTTTGGTTGAGAAAAACCACATGAGTTCTCATTGCCGCTCCCATATCATTCAGTTGTTCTTTCAGAAAACGATCACAGTTTTCTTCACATCCACTGTCACTTTGGTGCATGCTAGATCCATCCATTTACTAAAACCAAAGAGGTCAGTGTGAGTATATCATTAGAATCATCATATAATACTATGATATAATTATTCATTTTATCATAAACTCATTCACATTATCTAAAAGAATTACTCTTTCTTAGATCCTAACCATTATGGTAATGTCACATATACTTAAAGAATACCCTAACCACTAAAGTTATCTAAAACGACCTTTGATACCAAATATAAGGACCCAGCCTTATAAAATTACATAATCTTGAATTAAAATAATAATTCACATTGAGGATCTTTTCAGGTTTAGAGTTTTAGAGAATTAGGACATAACTATTACATCTCAAAAGATTACAAAGTAGACACTTCTACTATGTTTCTATAAAATAAAAACTCTTAAAAAGAAACATGTCTATTTCCATGTTTTAGATAGCATGCCTTTCCTTGATCACATACTTGACCCTATAAATCTTTATGTCCTGTGGACAAAATTTCAAAAACTTGGGATGAGCATAAAAAAACTCAGTAAGGTATACACAAAGAAGGAATAATGTTAGTTTTTCAAAACAACATCTAAACCATGAATACTTCATCAAAGTAATACTTTTCAACTTTATGAAGTAGTAAATACTCTTCACTAAATAAAAGATCATTACATACCCTTTTGTAACCAGAAGATTCACTACTAGAATTGAGAGCTATACCAACAATTTGGTGCCAACAGTTTAAGAAAACCGTTGGCATATGTGGATTATAGACCTCTTTCCCAACGGTTTCATTAAACCGTTGGGATATCTCACTATGGGGCCACTTTTACCAACGGTTTATGTAAACCGTTGGGAATGCTTGATTTCAACCAACTTTTACCAACGGTTTACATTAAACCGTTGGAATATGTCATTAAAACTAAGACTTTTCCCAACAGTTCAACAAACCCTTTGGGAAATCTTGACATTCAACAACATTTTCACAATGGTTTAGTAAAACCGTTGGGAAATCTTCATATTCAATCATAGTTTTCCCAACGGTTTTTAAAAACCTTTGTGGAAAATTCTCTCCAAATAAAGTGAGCCCCCAATTCTCTCTTCGTGCGACTACAGCCCTAAAATTGATTCTCTCCCGACGCTCTCTCCTTACGGGTATTGGAAACTCCATCCATCCTCTTCAATAAAACAACTTTTCTGTTCTAGACATCTGTTGATGACATCAAATCTGTAAGTCCTACCTCAGTTCTAATTTTCTTCATCTATCTTTTCTATTTTCAATTTTTATTTGACCTAAATATGAGCGATCTCTCTATACCCAGATTGAGAAACTCGTTCCACTTGATATATCCATCTTAAATCAGATAATTTTGTAGTTCTACACTCTAAATCTGTATGTACTACCTTTGTTTAAATGTTTTGCATCTATAATTTTCGTTTTCTTTTTTAATTTGGTATAAAGATTTTTCTGATGTTTATGGCATGGAATACCCAACAAGTGCACTTTGATTTGTTATTTTTTCTTTCTTCAATACTTATGTTTCATGATTGTATGGATCAACATTATTTGAAGTCTACATAGCCAATCCTTTCCAGTATTTAGTGAACCATATGAACCCATGGAGGTGCTGGTGAGATGTATCCCCACTCAAAGATGATAAAGAGTTTGTTTAGTCATATTGTCTCGGGGTATGTAATGGATATAAGTATGTTTCATGTAAAGTGATTGTGGATGGTTGGGGTAGTGGCGTAGGTGGTTTTCCATTTTTTAGTGGGGTGATATTGTAGTATCTGTGGACTTTAGTTTAGTTCAAAAAATGGATATATGTTCTGTATTTATAGATTTTGTTTAAGTAATAATGGGAAGGTTACTGATATTGAGGATGAATTGGATGTTGGTTGGGTGATGAATTGGAATTTTGATGTTGTTTGGATTGGGTTTAGATAATTTTCAAAGAAATATATGGGGATTTCCTCTCTTTAACAAAGCTCCCCTCCTCCTGGACCATGGACACCCCCCTCTTGGACCTTAGACACCCCCCTCCTGGAACATGGACAGCCCACCCCCTCTTTCTTGAAACCTGGATAGCCACCCCCCTCCACCCTCCACCCAAGACCTTGTATAGTCCCTCCTCCACCCTCCACCTAGGACATTGTATAGCCCCTCCACCCTTCTCCATGGTCCCCGGACAGCCCCATGGACACCCCCTAGATAGCCCCCGCCCTCTTCCTTGGAACCCAGATAGCCCCCCCTCGGACATCCCCCCATGCTCCTCCTCGGTCCCCGAAAAGTCCCCCGGACAGCCCCCTATACATCCACCCCACCCTCCTCCCTGGACCCCGGACAGCCCCCCGGGCACCCCCCAAATAGCCCCTGGACTGCCCCCGGATAGCCCCCCGAACAGCCCCCGGTTAACCCCCCACCCTCGTCCTTGGCCCTAGAACAGCCCCCCCCCCCCTCCTCCTTGGTCCCCGGATGACCCCCCAGACAACCCCCTCCTCCTTGCCCCCGGATAGCCCCCCCCCCATCCTCCTTGGTCCCCGGACACCCCCCCAGACAGCCACCACCCTCCACCCTGGACCCCAGACAGCCCCCCACCATCCTCCCTGGACCCCGAATAACCCCCCAGACAGCCCCCCACCCTCCTCCTTGGTCCCTGGACAGCCCCTCGGACATCCCCCCACCCTCCCTGGACCCCGGATAGCTCCCTGGATAGCCCCCCACCCTCCTCCTTGGACCCCGGACAGCCCCCCGGACATGAATAACATTTTCCTTTTGTACCACTGTGTATTCAAGTTAATGAGACTCATATGCCTTATGTATAATTCTATTACAAGTTGATTAAATGTTATACGTCATGGATGATATGTAATTGTAGGCATGTTGATTTGACATGCCTTTTTTTTCTATGATCATGCAATGATATTTAGGATTATTCTATTTTTTATGTCTTGAAATATATGAATTTCTTGGTATGTTTATCAATTCATGCTCATCTAATGCATGTGATTATAATCTTTAATTTGAATACAAATCCTTGTTGTACATTCTCCATGTTATGTGAATTATGCCTTGTTTGATTTGGTTTACTTATTAATTATTAGGATAAGACATGGGTTACAAGTTATGGACTCATGGATGGACTCGTCATGCTTAGGGAGAACGATCCATGAGTCATATGTGACGTGTATGAGTCAGCCCTGCCAAAAACTGAGCCACGGTGTGGCCGGGACTACTCGAACTGTATCTCTTTTGTTAAAAATGTACTAAATTGTAAGTGAAATAAACAACTGACATACTGGAAATGGACCAAACGCCTTCGTATTCTATTGAAACGTTAGGACAATGATCCATGGGTCATATGTGATGTGTATGAATCAACTCTACCTTAATATGAGGCGTCGTGTGGCCGGGACCACCCAAACTGCCTCTCTTTTGTTAAAAATGGACAATATTTTACGTACATACGCCAAACCGATCAAACATATTCTGATTGTGTTTAAACTTTATGAAAATTATACTTGGATTATATTTGACGTGTACGAGTCAACCCCGCCTCAATCCGAGGCCCAGTGTGGCCGACACCACTCAAAGTGCCTCTCTTTTTTTGAAATGTAATTAATTTTAAGTGAAAACAACAACTAACATACGAGAAACCGACCAAATGCCTACAAATTATGTTGAAACATTAGGAAAACAATCCATGAGTCATATGTGACGTGTACGAGTCAACCCCGCCTCAATCTGAGTCCTGTTGCGGCTGACACCACTCAAAGTGCCTCTCTTTTGTTTAAAATGAACTTAATTTTAAGCGAAAACAACAACTGACATATGCCAAACTGACCAAACACCTATGAATTCTGTTGAAACTTTAGGAAAACGATCCATGGGTCATATGTGACGTGTACGGGTCAACCCCGTGACAAACTGAGCCACGATGTGGCCGAGACCACTCAAACTCTCTCTCTTTTGTTCAAAATGGACTAAATTGTAAGTGAAATCAACCACGGACATAGGGTAAATGGACCAAAAGCATTCAGATTCTATTGAAACGTTAGGAAAATGATCCATGGGTCATATTTCAGGTGTATGAATCAACTATTCCTTAATACGAGGCGACGTGTGGCCGGGACCACCCAAACTGCCTCTTTTTTGTTCAAAATGGACAATATTTTACATACATACGCCAAACCGAGCAAACGGATTCTGATTGTGTTTAAAATTTATGAAAATCATACCAGGATCATATGTGATGTGTATGAGTCAACCCTGCCTCAATCCGAGGCCCGGTGTGGCCGACACCACTGAAAGTGCCTCTCTCTATTTTTAAAATGTATTTAATTTTTAGTGAAAACAACAACTGACATACGAGAAACCGCCCAAAAGCCTACGAATTATGTCGAAACATTAGGACAACAATCCATGCGTCATATATGGCGTGTAAAAGACAAACCCTCCAAAAAATGAGCCACGGTGTGGCCAGGACTACTCAAAATGTATCTCTTTTGTTAAAAATGGACTAAATTGTATGTGAAATCAACAACTGACATAAGGGAAATGGACCAAACGCCTTCGGATTCTATTGAAACATCAGGAAAAGGATCCATGGGTCATATGTGATGTTTACGAGTCAATATCGCCTCAATCCAAGCTGCGGTGTGGCCGGAACCATTCAAACTATCTCCCTTTTTTCTAAAATAGACATAATTTTAAGTGAAAACAACAACTAACATACGCAAAACCAACCAAACGACTTCTTATTCTGTTGAAACATTACGAAAATGATCCATGGATCAAATTTGATTTGTACGAGTCAACTCTGCCTCAATCTGAGATGCGGTGTGACCGAGACCACTCAAACTGTCTCTCTTTTGTTCAAAATGGACTAAATTGTAAGTGAAATCAACAACTGACATACGGGAAACTGATCAAACACCATCGGATTATATTTAAATTTTAGGAAAATGATCCCCGGGTCATATGTGAAGTGTACGAGTCATCCCCACCTCAATCTGAGGCACCGTGGGGCCGGGACCACCCAAACTGCCTCTCTTTTGTTCCAAATGGACAATATTTTATGCACATACGCCAAACTGATCAAACGGATTCTGATTGTGTTGAAACTTTAGGAAAATTATTCATGCCTCATATGTGACGTGTATGATTCAACCTCGCCTCAATCCGAGGCCCGGTGTGGCTGAAACCACTGAATGTGCCTCTTTTTTTTAAATGTACTTAATTTTAAGTGAAAACAAAAACTGACATATGGAAAACCGACCAAAAACCTACGGATTATGTTTAAACTTTAGGAAAACAATCCATGGGTCATATGTGATGTGTACGAGTCAACCGCGTCTCAATCCGAGCCACGATGTGGCTAGGACCACTAAAACATTCTCTCTTTTGTTGAAAATGGACTAAATTGTAAGTGAAATCAACAGCTGCCATACAGGAAACTGACCATACGCCTTCAGATTCTATTTACACTTTAGAAAAAAAAATCCACGGGTCATATGTGATGTGTAAGAGTCAATACCACATCAATCTGAGGCACGGTGAGGCCGACACCACCCAAACTGTCTCTCTTATGTTAAAAATGGACAATATTTTACATACATACGCCAAAATGATCAAACAGATTCTGATTGTGTGGAAACATTAGGATAATTATTCATGGATCATATGTGACATGTACGAGTCAACCCCGCCTCAATCTGAGGCCTGGTGTGGCCGACACCACTCAAAGTGTCTCTCTTTTGTTTAAAATGGACATAATTTTAAGTGAAAACAACAGTTGACATACGCCAAACCAACCAAACAAATTAGGATTCTATTAAAACTTTAAGAAAATGATCCATGGGTCATATTTGATGTGTACGAGTCAACCCTACATCAATTCAAGCCACGGTGTGGCCAGGACCACTCTAACGGTCTCTCTTTTATTCAAAATGGACTAAATTGTAAGTGATATCAACAATTAACATACGGGAAACAGACCAAATACATTCTAATTCTTTTGACACATTAGGAAAACGATCCATGGGTCATATGTGATGTGTACGAGTCAACCCCGCCTCAATACTAGTCACCTTGGGGCGGGGACCACCCAAACTACCTCTCATTTGTTCAAAATGGATTAATATTTTACGTACATATGCCAAACCAATCAAACGGATTTTGATTGTGTTGAAACTTTAGTAAAATGATCCATGGATCATATGTGATGTATACCAGTCAACCCAGCCTCAATTCGAGGCATGGTGTGGCACTTATTGAGTCACAAGAGATGAGACTCCTATGAAAATACCTTTTCACCATATATTATAAAAGTGGTTGTTATATGAAGATTGAAATGGGTGTAAATAATATTTGATTTATTGAAACTCTAATTCAACTATACTGGATGATTTTTGTCATATGAAGATTCAAAGGGGGAATTATTCACCATGACTCTAATAAAATAGGTGGTGTAATCAAATATGTGGTGTTCTTTTTTGTTGTTTTAAGTCAGTCACTATTTTTAGTGATGTTTTTTATGCAGGTGTATGCACTGGAGGGGCTACTGGAGGGGCTGCTGTGCATCAATTCTAGAAATACAGAATACCAACGGTTGTAAACCGATGGTATACTTTGAGAAAGAATTATACCAACGGTTCAATAAACCATTGGTAAAAAACCATACTTAATCATATCCCCACGTTTTCATTGAAACCGTTGAGAAAACATCTATACCAACGGTTTACAACCGTTGGTATAAGATCAAAACCATTGAATTCCCAACGGTTTTATGAAAACTGTTGGAAAAAATACTATACCAACGGTTGTGAACCGTTGGTATAAGATCAGAATTATAGTATTCCCAACGGTTTAGAACCGTTGGGTAAAACTATACCAACGGTTCCTGTTGAACAGTTGGAAAATCCATACCTAGAGTGGGCTATACAAATGGTTTACTGCAAACCGTTGGTATATATCTTTCCCCATGCCTTACTTCCCTATGGTTTGGACAACCGTTGGTATAGAATATACCAACGGTTCTCCAGCCTATACCAACGGTTCTAAACCGTTGGTATATCCTTTATTTCCAGTAGTGATTACCATGAAACCAATATAAAGAACACATAACATATAATGGTAACTTGAGACATAAACATACTTAAATGGAATAACCATACTGTCGACTTCCACACATATCACTAAATGGAATAGCCATATGACCAACTTCCATACCCAATGCATTGATGGTTATAACATACCCACCTGTCTTGGTATTCACGGAACAACCCATCATATGGTTTATCGTGTAACCACCAATCAAATGTCCATGTACCATTATAAAATCATAAGCCATAAAACAAATAAAACGGAAAGAAACTATTTCCATATTTCGATCACAATATATCACTTAAATATAATGACATAAAAAATCCATTATAAAAACCATTTTATATACCAAAAAACACAAACTAGTATATGGTATTTATTTCATTTTAAATACATTACGACTTGTTGAGGAATCCAAAGACCAAACAATACTCATGGCGGTAGAAAAGATCATTGTCACGGGCATAGGTTAAAAGAAATATTCATTTTTTTCATTTAGTAAAACACTTCATTGAAAAATATTCCCTTTTAATGAAATGAAAAGTTAAAGGTGTTTTATACAGCGTACAAAAGAAAGTCTTTCATTAGAATAAAATATGCCTCAATGAAAGTAGATTGAGACGAATCCCGTACAAATACAGTATCCTTAGATTAAGGATAAATCAATTACATGATTATGTGTGGAAAATATAAATACACCTAACATAAGAAGATATTACATGTAAAATAATCGGAGGAAATCCACACATATTAATAGTACAACATAATCAATAAGTAGATGTTCGACCAAAACAAATGAAATTGGGTTAAGAAGTTCCCTTACAGAAATTCGACATCCTAACAGCTTTACTTTAAAATTAATAGAATGAGTTAATGAGAGAGAAAAGGGTATCTCATCACTTAGACGTAATATTTATAGAAATAAGGATATAGAATCACATTTACCAACATAACATGATGTTAATTGAAATACATAACAAAAAGAAGTCTTTTAAAAAAGAGGAGGGTGAATGAATCCCTTACCGATTTGGGTAACTTTCGAAACGTACACCCCATGAAAGAAGTGTCATACAATGAAAATGTAAGTACCCATGAATTAATGATTATTACAGAAAGAATATAATAATGGGAAATAAACACACCACAAAAATGAAATAGTGGAAAATGTTCCATAAATCTCACGGGAATAGAAGTGAGATGAAAAATCCCTTACGAAAATCCGGCAGCCTAACGACACCACATAAAACATCAAAAAATGGATTAAAGAGATAAAATGGGGTATCTCATCATATGAACATAAAATAAACAATAAGAGGTATATAAAATAACATCCCCAAACATAAGAAATGGGAGCGTACATAAATGACATAAAATAGAGTACTTAAAAGAAAGAGAGAGGTAGGATCCCTTACCTCGTGTCTGACTTGACTCAATCGTTCTTTAATATTTTGAATAATAAACTAGATTTAATTTATAATTTCTTAAGAACATTTTTTTTATGTTAATTATTCTTTTTATATCATTTATTACCATTTTATGAACATTATGTAATTATTTAAGTTAATTGCGGTCATTTTGTCAATCATTGGTACTTGAGTCAAAAATAAACTTCTTATAATTACAAATTGTTCATGTGGTAAAATGTAAATTATTTCTAGATTTATATTCATTTTGTAGATATCATATATATCATATATATCCAGTATATAATTTCATTAATAATATTAAAAAAAATAGTGGTTAGAAATGAAATGCACCGTTCATGTAGACGGTAAGCCATACGTACGCATGAATGCTACTTTCATTTCAATTTTGTATTTAATGGAATTAAAACAAATGAGATATATATATATATATTACAATTACAGTATAATATATATGTTATATAGGTCACTGAATTTCATTAATTTTATTCTTTATACATTCCATGTATTGCATGAACGAGTCACATCACTTAAGGGGGCGGTAGTCCACACTTCCTCAAATGAAATTATCGCATTTGCAGAGCATGCAAAGCATAAAGGTATGTTTTAAATGTAAAATACAGAAGTATATAAAGGAAATATATATAACATATATAATAAATAAATTTATTTCTGTCATAATGGCCACCAAGAGAGGTGGTAGGAGAAGATAGAACAATAATCGATTCGTGAGGTTGGGATTCAGAATCCACAGAAACAGTATGTTCTTTAACCATTAGACGGAGGTGTGTGTAATTGTTGCTCTAATACTTCTCATAAAAAAATCCTATTATATTGAAGATATTTTTTTGTTACAAAAGAAAGCAATAAAAATAGTTTAGGGGGTTGGAGATGCAAAATAAAACAAAAGAACATAAGAGAGGACAATACCTTTAAATCAGGCAAATCCCTTTGGTTTGAACCAAAAGGTTATCTTGAAGAGCTTTATGTCTAAGGTAAGGATTCTATGATGAATAGAGAGATGTGGAGAGAAAAAATTAGTATATTTTGGTAGAGCCAAAGGCTTTAGAGTTGTGGGTTTGGGGGTAGAGGTGGGGGCCATTTATAAGAGGGAGGAGGGGCACTCTTGGAAAGTCAGGAAAAGTTACTTTATTATAAAATGATTTTCAGATATTAAAGGTCCCACAATTATATATTTCTAGGATAATGGGATAAGGGTTCTAAATACACCCATTAAATAGGTTTTTGACAAGTTTAGTTCTTATATTTTACCTTACCTTCTCATTTTATTTAAATAATTCATTAATGAGGTCATCACTACATCATCATGGTGTCATAAATAACATTATTTATTTAATATTTAATTTTTTTTAAAAAAATTATCATTATGTAGGAAATATTTTAATGTTTATAATGAATATTTATAGTCAATAATATTACTTTTATAGCCTCATGTAAAAATTGTTTTAGTAAAACTACACATGTTTGTGACATTCTTATTTTAACTTTAAATAAAAAGTTATTAATGTCATTTTCTTACCCAAGTGGCTCCATGGGGTCCCCAAGATGACCCATTGATTGTCTTGGTCAGTCAGGACATATCAAATAAGTGTATGACAAGTGTAATGGTAATTTAATATTATTATATCATTATATTTATCTTAAATTACACTAAATACCTTTGATCGCGATTAATAAAACTTAAAAGTAACTATTCGAAAAAAAAATATTTTAATCTCATTCAACCATATTTTACATCATAATGACAACCATTTATGTTTTATTTTTTAAATTAAAATCATAGAGGTGGTAAAATTTCATTTAAATGAAAAATCAGTTTTTTTAACTACCACTTAATGGTTTCACTATTCATCAAAAATAGAAGTTTTTCAAAAAAATACCAAAAATTCACCCTGAGATATATTTGATATTTAGAATTCAAATATGAGGCCAATTTTACAAAATTAACAACATTTAAGTTGCATTAATTAATTTAATAATTAATTCCTGTTGTCAAAACAAATTGCGTGTTTTTAGGAAACAATATCTATCAAAAGATTGACACTTGTTTAAAACCAATTTCAAAGTGAAATTAAATCAAATGTCAAAAATTGCATTAAATGGTAAAAATATATTATGATTACACTTTCAAAGCAATTAAAAATATATTCATACCATTTAAATAAATTAGACTAAAAGGATGTTTTGAATTAAAATACATTGTTTTACACTATTTGTTAAAATAATGAACTTTATCAGAAAAAAAAATTATACAATGTAAATTTTGATGTCCTGATTCTAAAAAATAATTCTATTTGGTCAAATATGACATATAAAATTGTCAAAAATTTGATTTAAAAATGGTTCTCCATCAAAAGGCAGTTAATCGACCTTTTAAAGAATATTAGAATATTTACACATAAAATTGGATTCATTCGCATTTTAAGCATCTACAATTTATTGAGTAAGTGTAAAAATAATTTACAAGAATATATAATAACTTTTTAGTTAGTTCTGTTCATTCCTACCATTATACAGGCTAGGAGTTTTTTCCATTTACAATAATATTATTATATTATTAGTGTGCATCGTAAGATTTCATTGAACCTTGTTGTTGCGTATTGGGTATGCCATCGAACATAGCATCCCCATTAAAGTAATATTAATAGTTTACTCAAAAATATTAATAAATATGAGAAAGTAATATTCATTATTTACCTGGGATTTTACAAAACAAATCCAAAATAACCTTCAAGAATCAATCCCCAAAAGATCCTGTAGATAACCTATACTGCATAACGATCAATCTGCATGCCAATCTATTCATTAGTTAGTCTACGTCCGTGGTGGAAAACAAGAACGAGAGAGAAAACAAAATGTGATCAAACACCCTACCTGGATCTGCGGCGTTTGTTGGATAAGACCTGGTCGCCGCGTCGTCATCACCGGTGAAAGTCGTCAAGAACGTCGTCGCCACACTGTGAGGTTTTTTCCAGAGCATTCCAGCTCCTCCAGGGGAATTCATGTTTATGAGATCTGTAACCCTGATCTCCTTTCAAATCATTAATTTATATGAAAAATAATTCTCTGCAGAAAACTTTAATAAATTTTTTTTATAAAATATTTTATTACAGTTACATCAAAAAACTAGATTTCACCACCGACCTGTGCCAGACGATGTTAGGTCTCGCCTAAGGGAAAATAGATGCTCTGAATGCAATGGTTCCCTCGTATTTCTGATCTAAGAACCTGTTCAAGTGTTATTCCACTTATTTAGGAAAACAATACACGCACATTGTTTAATTATTTAATTAAATTCAAACATTTGCTCCGGGCTCACCGGGCCTCGGAACTGCACATCGTCTTAGAGCTTGGTCTCGAAATAATTCCCATATATGACTGAAATAATATACAGAAAAATACGAGACATTACAACGCTACTAATTGAATACAAAAATATATATGTGGAATTGGTATGAACAAAATTAATCCCCATATATTAATGTTGTCCAAACCTTGTACCAAATTCCATCTTTGGTATATCCTCTTTATTAACCCTCGTTTGATGTTATCCATAATGATGTTCATTCATCGAAACGTTTTTAGCACTTCATATTTGATCATACACACCGTCAATATGAGGAAGAGGATACTTGTTCTTGATTGTGATCTTTTTTCACTCCCAATAGTCCATGTAGAGCCACATTGATCCATCTTTCTTTTTCACAAAAATAAAAAGTGCACACCAATGTTACACACTTGGCCAAATGAATCCCTTGTCATTAATTTATAGGAGTTCCTTATTAAATTATTATAACTAAATTGGATCCATCCTATAAAGAGTATTTGAAACAGTATGTGTTCTTTGATAACTCAAAATCAGATTTTCTGAATACTAGGAAATTATTAAGGAAATATGTCTACAAATTTCAGAACAATATGCATGTCATCAATGTCAATTCTCTCCAAATAATTTTAGATAAAAAACCTTATGAATGGTAATTAATAATAGTACACTAGATTTAAAATCAATCTGAATTTCATACATATCATGAAATTGATGGAAGATCATATTAGGGTTTTAAATATCAAATATAGCTTCCCTTCCTTGAAAATTGATGTGGGATTCATGCATAGAAATAAAATACTCGCATAGAATGACATCAGATTCAACCAAACAAAGTATAAAAAGATTTGTAATAAGAATATTCCCTTAATATTTAATAGGAGAAGAATCATATAAATGAGAATAAATCATCCTATAATTAGGTAATTAGAACTACAATTCAACATATAATTGTTTTTTTATAATCTTAACACCCATATATAATTATTTAGACATAAAATAGTTTGTAGATCCAAAATTATTTATGACATTATCTATTATAGATTGGAAGATAGGTTTACATTTCATCATGTATTTATTGTACACCGTATCATAAATAGCGATAGAATGAAATTTCCCCTTTCCCCTAAACATAAGAATATGTTGATGTCAATCCCCCTCAATAGCCATTGGGTTTGGTAAGTCGTTTGAATAATTACTATTCTCCTTACACATATATCACTAAATCATGGGATGTGAATTTTGTACCACTCTGTACCCATTTTCAACATTTCATACTTCTATGCATCACATGGGAAATCTATCACTTGATGTCCATCCATTCCACATGTAAAAGATTAATTAGATAGCTTAATGAAATATACAAAATTCTTCTTCCAACCCATAGATCATAATTGGAAGATCATATTAAATTAATCATCGGTTTAAGATTTTATTTTAAACTCCATCTTCATCTTATAGTCCAAAAAATTATGTTTATTCATGGATCCAACATCCTTTTCAACCTTGATTTTAGAATTAAAAAACTCCTCATAACTACTATGGTCTCATATAGGCAATTCTCTTATGAGATTTGGGTATAATCCTTTGAATAACCTATCAACTATACTTCTGGGTTTAATTATGATTCATGAATCATACCTTGAAAGTCTCATGAAATTAACCACGTAGGTTCAAACAGATCCATAATCCATTTGCATCAACAGAAAGAAATATTTTGTATATTGGTACGATGAATCTGATGAATTTAATTATTGAAAAATATGTTTTTGAACCCATCCCAATCAATGGATTTAATCTCATATTACTAATTCATATTCTTTCTTAGAGTCCACCACTAGTCTTGTTTTCCGTCTAATCGATAACCATCCATAATTATATTCTCATTATCTAAACTCTAGAGAATGGTTAATATCTTCTCAATAGTAAAAATCCATTATTCAGCAACAGGTGGATCAATAGACCCTCCAAAATAAGTTCGATGCTTTCCTCATGAAAGAATCAATAGAAAATTGTTATCTCCATTTCTCATTCATAATTCCACCATGATTGGTAGCATGGGAATGTTATGAGATCATTTCAATGAGGTTATTCACTCAAGATCTATTGAAAATTAGTTTCTCAAGATATAAATAGTATCATTTTCTATCTCAATCACTGTTTACAAAGTTCCTTCAGGTTCAAAAAATGGATTAAAAATAAAAATCCCTGAGTAATAAATATTTATCCTAGTGAGAAACCATATAATAATGAAAATTCACTTATTTGAAATCTAAATCAAGACGACTTACTTTATCTATGAAAACATTGTTTTATCTAAGGTTATTAATAAGAAAATTCTACTTAAATATTTTATATTGGTTCATGAAGAGTTTATGATTTCCAAAGCCTATCCCTTGACACTGTTAAACCTGGTGAGAAGTAAGGCCCGTTTTTGTGTTACTAGATATCACCTTGTTAGGATTGAAACATCTTGTTGAGGTTGTTAACCCTAGGTAAATCTATTCCAGAAACACATCCACTTGTAGTAAACATAAAGGGATTTATTTCAAAAAAAACACTCACTCTGTAATTTATCAAAATTCTATGACACTTTCTTATACTTTTCATTATCCTTATATATATAATTAAACATCTAATTATGGTTTTCACCATGGTTTTATCATCTATACTAAAAAATGATAAATAATTAGATATGATACCAAATAAATACATCCACTCATTTCATAAATTAACAATAAATATTTTTTTATACTTACAAAATAAAAAAACATAATCCCGAAGACTGTACTAGTCTACTTCCTTTAGAAACATGGAAACAAAAACACTGATATATAAGTGAGCTAAATTATCCCTCACTAGGTTATTCATAACTATAATCCTTCATAAACAGATAAATCATAATACATATCTTCATAACCTAGGGAAGGAAACATAAAAAATGGCAATATAGAATGAACAATTTGGGTAATCAAGGGAGACATGTAAGAAAAAACATGAGCTTAGTGGAATGAGAATGTGATCATGAAAATGGATGATCATACACTCTATATAAAGGATAATAAATTTAAATAATGAAAAAATTAATGGATGTTCATAAGATACGAATGAAATAGATATAAATAACATAATAAATGAAATAATAATATTGGATAAAAACATGGAATTATGGCAGACACATAAGAATATAACCATTGATAGAGAAATGAGATTCATCAACATCATGCCATAAAAACATAATCCATTCAGAGAAATAATATTAATGGTAATAATGAATAATTCTCCCAATGATCCATGAGTAACGCAAATGGATGATATAATATATGGTAAATAATTTGTTAATATTTTTTAAAAACATTTCTGGAAGAAAATATCCTTTGGCGTTGAAAATTTCTTTGAACATTACATTGAAAACATATAAAGGATGAATTTAAAAACATAATTATTTTTCAATAAAGTTATTCCATGAATATGGGCTTCAAAGATATTTTCAAAACATTTTTTAAAACCTGGTTATTGAATTAAATTAAGCTCCAACCATTGAGAGAGATGCTTAGATTTTACATAAAAAAATATATTAAGTACCAATGAGTTAAAACGTGTTGATATTACATGTTTTTATCCTGATTAAATAGAGTATAATGACACTAATAACTATTATAGATAGATTAATCATATGATTTTATCAATTTAATCATAAACATAAACAATTTCATAAAGAGATGAGATTGTCTAACTAAACTCATACAACATGGTAACATGGGATTATACAATCTGTGTAAAGAAAGAAAATAAAATGAAGATTAATATGTCATTAAATATAATATATTCATGAAATAATTTGTAAAATGAATGTATATACACTTCAAAATAGAATTTAGAGTCATAACAAAATATGAGCCTCAAATAATGAATATTCTAACCAAAATATTTTACCGAATTATTATATTTTGAAACTTAATCCCAATAAAATAAAGATCATAAAATTGATATCTTAATACAAATAAATTTATTTATATGATAAATATAATACATTAATGGGCAGTACATATACCGTACATAAATAATTGGTGGTGAGTAAAAATGCATCTCACAGAAATAAAAAGTGATTTGAAATCCCCATTCCATTTGGCTTGACTTTCGTTGTACTCGTTCAAACCACTTGTATAATAAATATAAATTTAGTGCACATATTTTAGATCACAATATTTAGATATATAATACCATATATGGTCTGATCAATACATTATATTACCCACTTATTTACCATCCTATGTTAAGGATTCACATTGGATAATATTTTCATTGATCTTCGCATGTGTCTTAATATGTTATATCGTCGGTCCGTATACTTATATCATGATTTCAGAATGTAAAAAATTATATAAATATAATTTATATCCATTATTTAATGTTTATAATAATTGATAAAATAAAAATCTATAAAATGGAATACACTGTTCATGGAGACGGTTAGTCGTACATACTAATGAAGACGGTTTCCATTTTTATTATCGTATTTAATGAATGAATGTAAAAGACCTATATGTACATATATATATGTATATTTAATTATTATTATTATAGAAAATTATTGATTATATATATCATATATATTCAATGAAGGCATCCTTAATAAATTCCATATACTGTATGAACAAATCAAATATCTTTGAGGGGGCGATAAACCACACATCCTCAAATGAAATTTTCATATTAACACATAATGGAAAGTAAAAATTTATTTGTTTTAAAAGAATTAAAAAAGACAAAATCAGTTATACATATAATATATTACATATATAAATTGTGTGTTCTTTATAATTTCCACCATGAGAGGCAATACAAAAAATTGAACTAACATCGTTTTGTGATGCGGTATATCGACATACATAAAAACAATATGTTCATTATTGATTGTATTGAGGATTGTGTTAGTGTAGTTTGAAACCATAGAAAAAAACCATATCGTATGTATATGATAATTTCTCCTTATAAATTACTGGAATAATGATATTTGAGGGGTTGGAGAGGGAAAATAAATGAATGTAGATTGAGGGATGATGTTCCCACTTGATCTAGTAACTCCTTTTTCATTTTACCAAATAGATTTATTTTATATATTTATACCAAAGGGGAGGCCCCAAGAAGGAATAGTGGTATTTTGGAAAGATTATTAGGAAGATATTGGCTGATTATATGTGGTATAATGGGTGTGATGATGAGGGACATGTGGTGGCGTTTTTTTGGGAATGAGGAGTGGCACTCTTGTATATATTAGAAGAGAGAATTCAAACTTCATTTTTCATGATTAATGTTGATCCAATAATGACCCAAAATAAATAAACATGATAATAGGGTCTAAATATGTCCATAAAATGGAATTTGGACAAGTTTATTGGTCGTTTTGCGAATTATGGGTTGGATTTTATTCTTTATTGAGCATAAATTAACCTTTTTCGATATAATAAATTTTAATAACATAAACTAATCTTATTTGTCCAAAACTAAGTTTAAATTATTATTTATTTTAAATAATTCATATTAATAAATTTATGTAATTTTTCCAAATTATAATCATAGATTTCGGTGACATTAATTTAAAATTAATCTCATATTCAGGATGACAATGCAGTTTTTTAGAAAATGATCAAAAGTTTTCTAAGGTTGTATATCCAATTTTGATTTAATTTTTCTTATAATTACATAAACTGGAATAATTAGTAAAAATATTTTCTTATTAAACTTCTAAAAAATAAATATATAAATAAAAATTTATATAATTTGACGAAAAATATTTTTTGATTTAAAATCTGGTATTTGTAACTATTAATCAAAATTGGAGTTTCTTAAAAAAATCCCCAAAATTCACTCGAAGATAATTTCAACATTATAAATTCAAAAATGAAATGTATTTAATCAAATTAAATTTATAAATGTGTCTACTATTATATTATTGTTTTATAGAAGGATATGAAAAATAGTTCAATTGAGAAAATATTTTTTAAAAAACATATAAAGACTTTACCAAATAATATATTGATTGTAATCATTATTTTTTATTTATATAAAACCATAATAAAATTATTTTAGTGTTAGTTAATATTATTAATATTACTATTTTAAATGAATTTTTTATAATTATCTCTTATAAATAATTATAACAATACAATGATATTTCGTTGAAACATTGGTGTTGCGTGTAATGAACGCAAATTCGTTGTTCCAGGCAACGTACACCAGGTCAATCTTCCCTATAAAAAATTTCATTTCAAAGTTACATGTGAAAGGAAATTTTTACTTAGTTCATTAAAAGACATAAATAATAATTTAATTTATTAAAAAAATGTCCAAAATAACTTATCGTGTTACAAAAGGAATCAAAATGCCAAATTTTTTATGAAAAGTGGATATGAGGTATCTAATGACAAATATAATATTCCACTGAATATTTATAATCATTATAATTTTGAAAGTATTTATAATGAGTATATTTTGAAATATTTTTATATATTATAAGACACATTAAATTTTATTATGGATAAATACAATAGTTTAAATAAATAGTATGCTCAAACTTCAAGTTTTATGTATGACTTAGTAACGAGAAAATAAATAATGAATAAAATTTAATTGAGAAAAATCAATAGAAATTTTATAATGATTAACTAAAAAGGATCATAAATGATTTACTAAATGGATAAATAGACATTCGATAATTGTTGTAAAAATAACAATGCCTAAGTATACTACTAGTATAGCGTATTCACCTAGGCATTAGATAATTGTTAAAAATAAATTAATTGGTAGTTCCTGTACTGATACCTATTTTTATTCATTTAAGAGCAATAATTTTTTTTTAATTCTAACAATTAGTATTATTCTTATAGTAAACTTATTAAGAAATTATATTTTCATACTGATTTTATTATAAACATTTATATACCCAATATGATTTGTGTTCAAAAAACATTTTAGGGGTAAAAATTGTTTAATAGGGAACCTTATTAAACAACTCAATGAATAACCTATGGAACATGGAAAATGGATATTTGGGACCAATCACTAGATATTAATCAACCTTCAGGAACACAATTAATATCAATGGTCTACATGTCATAATTAGAGATAATTCCAAATGGGAAATCTTTGGACATTGGATAATCGTTAATTATAACTCTATCCGAATTTATAAAGTTTTATTTTTAAAATTTTTAAAGTTAAATATTCTACTAATCATAGAATTATGTGATTATGGTTTTAAATTGAAATTTTCAAATAATTCTTTCAATTATTTTGATTCAAAAAATTATTTAGTTTTTACTAAACTAAATAAATAAAAATATTTATGATGTTATCTTCGATTAATGATATTCTGAAAATAGTTCATTTCTAAGTTCCATTTTCAAGGAATCATTCCATTAGAATAGTATACTATACCATTTAAATGTCAACTCACTTAGAATGATAAATATGAATGGTTTAGTTGTAATGGCCCACACCCACCTAGTCTATTACATTTCCAAAACATGGCTCCACCAAAATGATGGCACTGGTCACGGTCGCACACCAGTCACGGTGGCACCGTGACTGTGGCACCGGTCAATGTGGCACTATAAAGGTGGCACCGGTCACGGTGGCACCGTGAAGGTCGCACAACGATCACGGTGGAACCATGACGGTGGAACCGGTGAGGGTGGCACCTTGAGGGTGCCACCGTGACGGTGGCACCGTGACGGTGGCACCGTGTCGGTGGCACCGTGACGATGGCAAAGTGTCCTCACCTTCCAGTTCCCAACCTTTCCTCTCCCGCAACATATCTTTAAACTTAAATATGATTTAATTCCACCTTTCTAAGACATTTACATTCCATAAATAAAATCTAAAATCCCACAATGAGTCGGGAAACCCTTAACTCACCAAAACATGTGGTTTTTCCTCGGTGTCATGCCCTTCCCCATACCTTCCAGTTCCTCCCATGTTACGCGTTTCCTTATGGTTAAAGAAAACTGTTTAACAAATAGCTGTATTTACCACCCCTCCAAGTAAAATTGTTAAATGAAGATTAATTCTATCGTGCGTAACTGCCAAACCATGTGGGGAACCATGATCCCACATTAAAGACATTAAAATTTCTATATCCCATAACAACGGGATCTTAACCTTATATCACACAGGAATTCCTTCTTCATATTCCTCTTGGCTGGTCTTATTTTCTTCCTAGTGCATTTGGAGTTCCCCTTCCCGGGGCTTGTGGTGCTCCTGGGCTGGGGTTTTTTTTCTCGTCCTTGGAGTCCCCATAGTTCTTCCCCTACATGTCGTGCATCCCCAGTTCTTGGCGCGTGGAGAGGAACATTGATCCTTGATCAACTAGGTAGGGATTTTCCTTCAACTCTCATTACTGTTTATCATGCGGGGTGGGTACACTATAGTTTCCATGAGAATGGATGAAACCAAACATTATCAATGATAATAAATAGACTGTTAAAAATGATGGGGTGTGTTTGACAATTCAGTTTTACTCTTTTATAACTTCAATATGTTGTGAACTGTATAGGATTATGCTCATTGAAAATCGTGGCAATTGGTGGTCTTTCCTTTCTCACTAATGAAACCTTGTCTTATGTGATGATTGAATGGCTCAAATGTGGGAAATTGGTTAATCATGTAATCTCTGTCGATTAAATAAATGTCCAGTGAACAATAATCCTTGTGTGATCAACCCGGTTAACCAAATAGAAAAAGAAAACATAGTGAATGATGTAATGGAGTATGGAAACATCCTTGCTCTGTCTTGGTGGCTTTTTTTTTGTTCTGCTCGTTGCTTATGGGGTGATGTGGATGAGGATGGGATCCACTGTTGTGGCACAGTTGTTGGTTGTGAATCTGAAGCTGTGTAGGGCTATATCTCGAGGTATGGTTTGGTTCTAGTACTTTGAGGGATCTCACTGATCCCTTTCTTTTTGTGACTACACAAGGGAACCTGGTGTGAATGCATAAATTGATGTTTGGATGTTTCCCTTTCTCTGGATTGTGGTTATGCTGGCTAGTTTGCTATTAGTGTAGAATTAACCTAAATGTGATTACTTGAACATGAAAACAAGAATGTTTTAAATGGGGAATTGGTCTTGGCAATGAGTTGTGACTTGGATATGAGTGTTGTGCCTTCTTTTATGAATGAATAGTAACAAGGGCGTTGTACATAGGTTGGCTTTAGAAACCCTAGGTTGGGATGCGTGCTTGTTACCTATACTTATATCTGTAGTTTTTATGTTTCTTATTCATGCCCCACCCAAGATGATCACTTAGTGCCAAACACCCCCCAATTAATAAGAAAGGGTGTTTTCTCCAATACTCATATGAGTGGATGGTTAATAGCTTCTTTTTGCTACCTTTCCCGAATATCGCATGACTCTCAGGCATGATGTGATGGCCTGAGGTCCATTATAGGCCCAAGATTCTTCAGGCAAGGTAGTTGTGGGTGTTGGCCCAGTTGTGTTCTAGTAGGTTGTTTCCCAAGAGTCTTCGGGATGAGGCCCAGGTGTCTTCGAGCGTGGCAGTAGTTGTTTTGGGCCAGGTGTTTGCGGGCATGGTAACGCGCGGTGGTTGTGGCCCAGCTGTTTGCAGGAGGGGTGTGGTAGTGGGACATCGGTGAGAATGGTGAGATTTTTTCGATACATATTATGTCACCAATAACCAGAGGGGAAGTGGCGCGAGGTACCCAAATATCTATGTGTTATTTCTATACTTTACTTGACTTGCGTTATTTGGGGAGTGTGCCTTTGTGAGGCTTGGGTGGATAGTTTTCTTTGCTAGGTTCTTTTGTTATATCTTTTTTCCACGGGGAGTTATAATTCCTCCCCACCTGTGCACAAGAGCCTTTGGTTTTCACTACTGAGTATACTTGAATGCTATCCGTACATATATAAAACTACTTTCAGGTTTCAAGGAAGACATCATGGACCAAGCAGGGCCGTACTAGCTCGGATGTTGGCACAGTTGTAGTTGCTGTTTTTCTTTCTTTGGTACTCTACCTTTGTATACTCCTTGTAATTTGTGTCGTTTACTTTTGAAACATGCATATGGGAATGGTTTTCTATGGATTTAATATACCCATGTATTGGTGCTGTGGGGTTTTACAATCTTATCTCCCAATCCTATTAAAGAAAAAGGGTAATTCCTTATATCTTGTGTGTGATTATATTCCCTTGGTGCTAGTTTCCACTCTGGGACCTATTGAAGGTATGTCTCGGGTGTCATTATCTATCCTTCAACTTGAAGAATGAAGGATCTGGAAATCTGATTTCTGTTCTCTCATCTTGGTGAATGCGAGGTCATGACAGAATGGTATCAGAGGACGAGGTTGATAGATAGGATGGAGTCTGGAGTTAGGCACAATGAGGATTGCATGGGATGATAGGGTAACAGTGTTGGGTGATCTTGGTGGGTGAAATAGGCCAGGGAAGACCACCTAGGACATGAGATTTTAGGGCCCCACTTGATCCGATGCAAGGACTCTGGGCCTATCGAATGACCAAGTGAGGCTACACTGGTTGTGGGTCAGAGACCTGAGGGAAGGTACATTGATCATAATGACTTATGTTCTTGTGTTTCATGGATATTTTTGGATTTAAAATATATAAAAATTCTAAAAAAATTAATAAATACATTCTACACTACTCGGGCTTAAGCATTCCTTGTTTAACTTGCAGCTATGGAACCTGAGAGATGACTACGAGTTGTGCGAGAGATCAAGAACAGGAGGTTGAATTGGATGATCGATAGAGGGATGACCGAGAGGAGGAGGACGATCAGTGGTAGAAGACGCTTCATGAATTTTAGCGGCAGACCCTTAGAAAGTATGAGGGTAGTATCCCAGACATGGAGACAGAAAGCTGGCAAGAGGTGTTGTTGATAGCTTTCAGCTTGTTCCATGCTACAATGGAGTATTGGGTACCTTGGGATGTAAGCCAGATGTGGGGAGCAGCGTGTCACTGGTAGACTCTCTATCTTGGGGAGAAGTGGGAGGCTGAGGTGACGTGGACTCACTTCGAGAAGGAGTTTCGGGCGAAATTCCTCTCTTAAACGATGAAGGTTGAGAAGTGGAAGGAACTACTCTCCCTCTAGTAGAGGAGTATGTCAGTAAGAGAGTTGGTTATCAGGTTCATGGATCTCATTCACATTGCCCCCAACCTCTTTCCGGATGAGGATTCTCGGGCGAGACGTTTGGAAGCGGCAGTTTGACCCTCTCTCCAGTATGTCGTTACTCCCATCACCTTACTGACATACTTGGAGGTCCAAAACAAGGCTGAAGTGGTGGAGAGGACTCACACACTGGGAGTTGTATCATGAGAGTGAATCCAGTTGAGATCATCGAAGTGGAAGGTCGTTAGCATTAGGCCTCCAGCATCAGGGCCCTCTAGGTTTCGACCAGTAGGAAGAATGCTTCAGTAGTTCCAGTTCTGATCTCCCATCCCTCACCCTTTCCTTTCATGCCTAGGACCGAGATTATTCATTTATGGAAGCCATGAGAAATTTCAAATCAGTTCCTATACATAGTATAGTACAGAGAGTGTGGGCAGTTTTAGCTCCCACCTCAACAGCAGCTGTTTCCAGCTTGGCCATTTCAGAAGCAGCATGGGCAGCAAGCTCCCGCCCCTCTGAGACCAAATGTGGTAGGAGGAGGTTGACCCCAAGGTGCCCCTCAGGGACCTCGACCAGGGCGTGGTCATGGAGGTGGCCGATAGCTGAGAGGATGAGGAGCTGGGAATGCACAGTTGCACGCCAAATGGCAGCAGTTCCAGTAGGACCCGAATCCATTCGAGTTACGATCAGCTTGTTTGGTACCCTTGTAAATGCCTTGTTCGATATCAGATTTTCACATTCCTTTGTTGCACCCAATCTAGCCCATGCTCTGAGATTAGATGCTGAGATACTTCCAGTGCCCCTGGTGCTGAGCACACCAGTCGGAGGTCAGACCAACTTGTTTTAGGTTTGCTAAGGGTGTAGACGGATGATAGGGCCACATCAGTCTATCAGGGATCTGCTACTGCAGCAGATACATCCATACGATGTCATCCTAGGCATTTACTGGATGTTCTCAATATGTGTCTTCATTGATTTTTTCTGAGGAAGGGCCGTGTTTTTAAATTTGGGAGGCCAACGTGTAACTTTCATCGTTGAGTGGGGTTTCCAGAAAAGCAACTGGTGAGAGGAGCACATCATTTTCTTATTAGCTGAGCTATCAGTGGAGTCGGTTGATGAAAAAACGGTGGAATTCCCAGTGATCGTCAGTGATTTTATAGACGTCTTCCCTAAGTAGGTGGTGACTCTCCCCCCTCTATGTGAAGTTTCTTTTGGGCTAGACTTGCATCCAGGTGCCTGTCCGATTCTGATGTCTCCCTACTAGATGGCACCTTCCGAATTACGGGAGTTGCGGATTCAGATTGATGATCTGATAAAGAAGGGTTTTGTTTGACCATGTTTGTCACAATGGGGTGCTCTAGTATTATTCACAAAGAAGGTAAATGGTGGTCTCATGAATTTCATAGACTCCTAGAGACTGAATCAGGTAACAGTCATGAACCATTACCCTCTCACGAGGATAGACGACCTTTTCGACCAGTTAAAAGGGGCAGGATAGATCTTCGAGATTGACCTGTGGTCGGGCTATAACCAGCTGAGGGTGAAGGAGGGTGACATCTCGAAGACTTCCTTAATATGAATATATGGGAATATTGAGTTTTTGGTAATGTCACTTGGAATTACGAACGCTCCTGTTGTGATCATGGGGCTCATGAACTCCGTCTTCCAGGAATACTTGGATCTGTTTGTAGTCGTATTTATTGACGACATCCTGATCTACTCAAGATCATAGGAGGATCATGCCGAGCACCTGAGAATGGTTTTAGAAGTCATTTGACAACACCAACTCTATGCGAAGTTGTCAATGTGCATGTTCTGGGCGTGATATGTGCACTTCGTTGTGCACTTGGTGTCCGATCAGGGAATAGAGGTGGACCCATCAAAGTTCGAGGTGGTTGTTTCTTGGGCAGGACCCAAGAAAGTGGAAGAGGTTCATAGTTTCATTGGACTGGCAGTTTACTACTGCAGGTTCGTACCAAAATTCTCCTGAGTTGCAGCACCTTTGACAGCTTTGACCAAGAGGGACCATGCATTCTTGTGGAATGGGCAGTGCCAGGAAGCCTTTAGCTATCTGAAGGAGTAGCTGGTAAGTGCCCCAGTGCAGAGGTTTCCAAATGAAGGGGCTGTGTATGAGGTGTTATGTGATGCTTCATGACAGGGCCTCATGTGTGTGCTGATGCAATGACAAGGGGTGATCACTTATAGGTCTAGAAAATTACATCCCCATTAGCATAATTATGCCATTCACGATCTGGAGCTTGTGGTGGTCGTGTTCGTACTAAAGTTGTGGCGGCATTACCTCATCAAGGAGAACTTCGAGGTGATCACAGATCACAACCTATTGAAGTATATCTTCTCCTATCGGGACCTGAACATACGGCAGTAAAGGCGAATGGAGTTCCTCCAGGATTACATCTTTGAGATTTCCTACACCTCAAGAAAGGGAATGTGGCAGCTGATGCCTGGAGCAGGAAGTCGCATAAGGATGTGGTTCGAGAGTCGGCAGATGCATGGAAGGCAATGGAGGATTTGGATACACTACACCTGGATACGAGGATGGATGGTGGTAGAGGTTCCCTGTATCAGATGATTGTGAAGTCCCCTCTACTGCTGCAGGTGGAGGTGTCTCAGTGGGGAGACATATAGAGTGAATTGATGCGTGATTGGACTAACCAAGGAAATGCTTCGAAAGGATGGTCAGTTGATGGTCAGAATCAGATTATTTTATGATGGAAGATGTTTTTCCCAGAGGCAATGTGAGAGAGGGTTCTTGGTGAGTTACACAACTCACCCCTAGCAGTGCACTCGGGAGTTTCCAAAATGTACCGGGGCTTGAGGGGTCAGTTCTGGTGGCCTGGGGAAAAGCGGGTGGTGGTAGAGTTTGTCGTGAGGTACCTAGTGTGTCAGTAGGTGAAGGCTGAAAACCGGGTTCCAGGAATCTTTTTTCAGCATTTAGACATCCTCGAGTGGAAGTGGGATGAAATCTCGATAGATTTCGTCCCAGGGCTACCCAAAGTTCATCGAGGCTACAACACTATCTAGGTAGTGGTGGACTAGTTGAAGAAATAGGCTCACTTTCTGGCGATTATGATGTCGGGAGCATTGGATGCCTTTGCACGGAGGTATGTGGATGTGGTGGTGCGGCTGCATGGTGTTCTGAGGTCCATATTCTCGGATAGGGACGCATGGTTTACCTCACAAATCCATAGAGGATTGCAGCATGCATTTCGAACCCATCTACTTCTTAGCACTAATTTCCATCCCCAAACTGATGGACAAACAAAGTGCACCATTCAGACGTTGTAGAATATTCTACAAGCATGTATTCTGGATTTTGGGATATCGTGGGTGCGATACTTGCCTCTGGTAGTGTTTTCATTCAATAATAGCTATAACTCTACCATTGTCATGGCTCCATTATAAGCCTAGTACGGAAGGCCATGTCGCTCACCCGTGTGTTGGACCGAGGTTGGGGAAACAAGTGTTCTTGTCCCGGAAGTGGTGCAGAGCCAGATGGAAAAGGATCAGATTATATGGGATAAGATGAAGGCGGATCATGACCGAGAGAAGTCATATGCCGATAATAAGAGGAGACCCTTGGAGTTTGGGGGTCGGGGACCATGTATTCTTGAAGGTCTCCCCTCAGCGTGGACAATGGAGGTTCAGCAGGGGGATTAAGCTTTCTACAAGTTTCATCGAACCATTCGATGTGTTGCGGTTGGTCGGAGAAGTGTCTTATCAGCAAGTGCTACCACCACCGCTACTGAGACTCCACGATGTCTTCCATGTGTCTCATCTCAGACGGTATCTACATGGCGATTCACACATCCTTGACTGGGGAATGCTGGACATCATGGTTGACGTGACGATTTCAGAAATTCCTATGAGAATAGAGGATTGTGAGGAGAAGGTTCTCCATGCACAGACCATTCATTTGGTTCAGGTGTTGTGGGGGCATGGAGGGATCGAGGAAAGTACCTCGGAACAGAAGGTGCAGCTGCATGCCTAGTACACAGAGGTGTTTTGAGATTTGTTCTGTTTTGTTTGTACTTGTTTGTGATGGAACGAATTACTTTGTTAGCTATGGAATGTGTGATTTTCACTTTTTTGTGGTTGTTTTTGAAGATCCTAGACTATGGGGAGGGGAGGACCCGATCCATAATGAAGACGCATTAAGGTGGGAGCGATTAAACTCGTGCGAGCGAGTTAGTGCCGCCCATAGAGGGTAGTATCTTGACATGGAGGAAGAAACTCCCTAACCCATATGACAGGAAAACTTGACCCTTGAATGTTTCTTGGTTTCTTGAGGGAGAGGTTTTCGTAGATGTCGATGATGTTCACTCATGAAAGGTATCTTTTGAGGTGGTTTTTTGGAACCCCTCTTTTCTTCGGGGCTAGTTTGATTCTAGAGGGAGAGAATAGTTTGAGAGGAATCTGATGTAATGGTCCGGACCCACCTGGTCCATTACATTGCCAAAACACGGATACACCGAAACGATGGAACTGGTCACGGTCGCACACCAGTCACGGTGGCACCGTGACGGTGGCACCGGTAACAGTGGCACCGTCAGGGTGACACCGTGATGATGGCACCCTATGGGTGACACCGTGACGGTGGTACCGTGTGGGTGGCACCGTGAAGGTGGCACCATGTCCTCACCTTGAAGTTCCTGAACTTTCTGCTCCTGCAACATATCTACTAATGTAATGATGATTTAATTCCCCTTTATAATCCATTTAAAGCCCGTAAATAATATCTAAAATCCCCCAAGTTTCATGAAACCCTTAACTCACCAAAACATGTGGTTTTTACTCAGTGTCACCCCCTTCCTTTTACCTTCCGGTTCCACCCCTATTACACATTTTATTATGTTTAACGAAAACTTTTTAACGCATAGCCGTTATGACCACCCCACAGAGGAGAATTATTAAATGGAGATTAATTTTATCATTCGTAACTATGAAAACTGTACGGGGAGCCATGATCTGACTTTAAAGACGTTCAAATTTCCATATCTCATAACAATGGGATCTTACCATTATATCGCACAGGAGTTCCTTCTTCTTCTTCCCCTTGGATGGTCTTCTTTTCTTCATGGTGAATTTAGAGTTCCCCTTCCCGGGGCTTGTGGTGCGCCTATGATGGGGTTTTTCTGCTCGTCCTTGGAGTCCTCGGAGTTCCTCCCCTGCAAGTCGTGCATCCCCAGTTCTTGGTGCGTGGAGAATAACTTTGATCCTTGGTCAACTAGGTAGGGATTTTCATTCATCTCTCTTTACTGTGTGCCATGCGGCGTGGGTATGCTACTATTTATTTGGTAATGGATGAAACCAAACATTAACAAAGATAATAAAAAAACTGTTAAAAATTATGGAATGCGTTTGAAAATTTTGTTGTACTCTTTTATAATTTCTAAATGTTTTGAACTCTATGGGGTTATGATCACTGAAAATCAAGGTCGTTGGTGTTCTTTCCTTGCACACTGATGAACCCTTTTCTTCTGTGATGATTGAATGGATCCATCATGATAAATTGGTTAATCACATAAACTAAACCGATTAAATAAATGTTCAGTGGAAAGAAATCCATCTGTGATCACCCCAGTTAACCAAATAGAAAGAAGAAAACATTGTGAATGATGTACTTGAGTCCGGAAACATCCTTGCTCTGTCTTGGTGGCCTGTGTGTTTGTTCTGCTCGATGCTTATGGGGTGATGTGGATGGGGATGCGATCCTCTATTTTGGCATGATTGTTGGTTGTGAATGTGAAGTTGTGTGGGGTTGTATCTTGAGGATTGGTTTCGATCAAGTACTTTGAGGGATCTCGCTGATCCCTTTGTTATTGTGACTTCACAAGAGAACCAGGTGTGAATGCTGAAATTAGTGTTTGGCTATTTCTATTTTATCTGTCTTGTGGTTATGCCAGTTAGTTTCCCAGTAGTGTCGAATTCACATAAATTGGATCACTTGAACATGAAAACAAGAATTGTTTAAATGGTGAATTTGTTTGGGGAATGAGTTGTTACTTTGTCGTGAGTGTTGTGCCTTATTTTATGAATGAATAGTAATAAGGGTGTTGTTCTTAGGTTGGATTTTGATACCCTAGGATTGGACGAGTGTTTGTTACCTATACATATATCTGTAGTTTTTATGTTTCTTATTCACTCCCCACCCATGTTGATCACTTAGTTCCAAACACCCCCATTTCATGGGGGAGGGTTTTTTTCCCAACACTCTTATGAGTGGCTGGTTATTAGCTCCTTTTCTGCTCCCTTTACCGAATAGGACAAGACTCTTCGTGAAGGCTGTGACAGCCTGAGTTCCATTATAGGCCCAAGGTTATTTGGGAAGGTTAGTTGTGGTGGTTGTCCCAGGTGTGTGCGGGAGGTTGTTTCCCAAGAGTCATTGGGATGAGGACCGGGTGTCTTTGGGCGTTGCAGTATTTGTTCTGGCCCAGGTGTTTGTGGGTGTGGTTACACATCATGGTTGTGGCCCATGTGTTTGTGGGTGGGATGGTGGTTGTGGCCCAGGTGTTTTCTGGCGGGATGTGTGGTTGTGTCCCAGATGTGTGCGGGAGGAGTATGGAAGTGGGACTGCAGTGAGAATGGAAGGATTAGTTCGATGCGTAGGATGTCTTCAATAACATGTGGTGAAGTGGCATGGGGTACCCACATTTTGATGTGCTATTACTATAATTTACATGACTTATATTATCTGGGGAGTGTTCCTTGGTGAGGCTTTAGTGGATAGTTTTCCTTGCTAGGTGCTTTTGTTATCTCTTTTTTCCACGGGGCATTATAATGCATCCCCACTTGTGCATGAGAGTCTTTGTCTTTCCCTAATGAGTATACTTGTATTCCCACCCTATGTATATAATACTACATTCACGATTCTAGGAGGACTTTAGGGACCGTGTAGGGTCGTACTAGCTCGGACATTGGGACAGTTGTAGTTGTTTTTTTTTCTTTCTTTGGTAATTTACCTTTGTACTCTCCTAGTAAATTGTGGCTTTTACATTTGTAACATGCATATGGGAATGGTTTTATTTGGCTTTGATATTACCACTAGTTTTTGTGTTGTTGGGTTTTACTATCTTATCTCCAGATCATATTAATGAAAAAGGGAAATTCCTTCCATCTTGTATGTGATTCTATACCCTTGGTCCTAGTTTCCACTCCAAGACCTATTGAAGGCGGGTCTCTGGGGACATTATCTCTCCTTCAACTTGAATAAGGAAGGGACTGGCAATCTAATATCACTTCTATCATCTTAGTGATGGTGGGTCATGACATTAGTGAAGGATCTTAATAAACAATAATTAACTAATGATAATCAATATAACATATTTCATAAAGGGAAGCATCACAATATATTATTCAAATCAAGGAAATATATTTCAATCTCTCAACTACTAAAATTGTTTCACATCATTTTTTTGGGCCATCAAGAGTTTCTTGACTAAATGGGAATAAATATGTTTGTGTTCTTCTAAATGAATTTTTTTTATAATTGGGAATTAATTCTCGATAAAAAATTGAATCCTTATCATATTTTACCATGTCTATTAAATCAATAGAAAAATTTGTGGGATTATGATTATGACCTAAATAAGTGATAATGGCAATGAGTTTGAAAGTAAATACCATAAATAACTTTTCTCAAAAAATGGATATAATCATAAATATTAATCTTCATATATCTCATAGTGGAATGGTGTTATAGAAAGAATAATTAGATCACTTAAAATAATATCATGGACTATAGTAATGAGAAATACCATCGTATTTATTTTTGTGTATAATCCGTGAATACAACCAATAATATAGTCAATAGAGTTTTAATAAAACCTCCCTAAAATATAAAAACTTATGAATTATTGAATATTATAAAACCTTACATTAATTTATTTATAATATTTTATTATTAATTAATTATTCCCAAGAACAATGATAATCATGAAAAGTTTTTTTTCCAAGAGTGATGAAGGAATAACCATTTTTATTCAGCGCCATGTAAATCATATATTGTGTTTATCCAAAGAACCAATACTATAGAACAATATTTTCATGTAAAATTTGATGAGATAGTTCCACATGAGCTTAATAAAACATTATATAACCTAGAAGACATTTTTTTAAATTCTGATCAGTTATTCTATACTTTCTAAAAATTCTATAAATTAGTCAAAAAAATCATTGAGATATGAGGAACAACCAGAACCTAAATTTTTATATGACCACAGGAGAACTACCCGTGATTTTCCTTGAGTCTTTATGACACATAAATTCCATCATATAGATTCTATAGTTGGAGTTCTCGATAAAGGTATAAAAACTAGATCTTCTCATACAGATGAGGATGAACATCAAGAATTATTATCACAAATTGAACATAATAATATCAATGATTTAATTAATGATTAATTTTTGGTTATGAAAATAAATGAAAAACATAATTAGTTTGAATGAAATATAATATTATATTTTTTAACTAGTATTAAATATACAATTACTATTGGAACTTAATGTGTATTTAGAAACATGTTTGACCAATTTAGAACTTTAATATGAAAAAAGGATATGTTGGTTCCGTATGAATATAGTAAAGAAGAGGGTATTGAATATAGGGAAGCATTTACACTAGTGTCTAGACTTGAATCCACCTGAATGTATTTTTACTATATAGTTAATTTTTAATTTAAACTATATCTAATTGATGTTAAAAGTGAATTCGTAAATTTTTACATTTTTGAGGATTTCATTACTTAAAAACCCCTTAGACATCAGAATAATTATTTTCCATTTCATTTTTTCAAATTACCAAATGAATTATATTTTTCATAATAGGCTTCTAGATCATGGGTTCATAGGGTCATCTCTATTATAGTTTTATATGTTTTCTCAAAAGGTATTTCAAAAGTAAATATTTTTATAAAAAATGTTTCAAAAGATATTTTTGTAGTTAAAATAAATTTCAATGATAATTTTTTTGATATGCTATAATTTTTTTATTTTTTTATTTTAAAAAAATGAAAATATAATTTTAAATGAGTATAACGGGTGAAAATAAATACTTTATTTGTTTTATAATTTTCAGTATAAACATGGTATTATTTTAAATCAATTTAAGTACACAAAATAAATTCTAAAACATTTTGGATTGGATAAAAAAAATTGTAGTGATATTACCATGAGTACAACACCTATGTTAGAGTGTGATAAAGCTCGAAAATAAGTGGATCAAACCAGTTACAGGGGTATGAGTGGAATATTGGTATATTTAACTAGATGATAACCTAATATTACGGTTAGTGTGTTTATTTTTTCACATTATCATGAAAATAATGGTGTTACATATATTTTTTGTAAACATTATTCTCAAATTTTGTAAACATAAAACCAATTTAGGACTATTTTATCATAGGTGACGAGAATTTGATATATTAAGTTATTCAATAATAGATTCATGTGGATGAAATTTAGATAGAAACCCGACCATTATAACATGTCATAAATTTGGAATTTATATTTTAACTTTCTTTAGTAAAAATAAAAATATCATCCCATTTTTACAACTGCATTTCAATAATGAGATTATGGGATTTGTTGCGCAAAAATATTGTGGTTTAAACACACGTCAATAGATTAGAGAAATCAATTTAGCCATGATACCTTTAAATTGTAACAACACATGTGTGATAAAAATTTCTATGAATACAATGTATCATTATAATAAAAAAGAATATTTATGTTTTAAATCAGTTTTTGGGGGAACATTTTATATAAAGGTGATATTACTCTTGAATTCATATGAATTGAATATATCTTGAATATTTTTTAAAAAAACATCAAATTTGATATATTAAACTTAATGGAATGTCCATTATAAATTATAAAATCTAGTAATTAATTAATTTTGGATGTTTCAATATTAATAGATCAATACTAGAAGGTCAACATTGGAGTTTAAATATTGAAAACCCACCATTGGTGAGTCACCGTTGGCAATTCACCACTGGTTTGTCAATGCAGGTGAGTAACCAATTTCAAGTCACTAGTGGGGAGTCACCGCTATCAGAACACCACTAAATAGTAACCACTAAGAGTAACCTTTTATGATTCATGGATACGGATCCACTACTAGTGAGCCAATGTTTGTGAGGCACCAGTATAGAGTCACCACCGATGATTCACCTCTAGAGAGTCACCGATGGTGAGTCACTCTTTCTTTTCAACTGGTTTATTTTTAATGTTCTTAAAACATTTATAGTTTTTATTCCCTAAATGATAAATTAGGATTGATTTTTGGATTCGAGTAAATGTATCACACATGAAACCTTCGATTTTTTTTAACTTCCCTTTCTCTAAAGACATTCAACCATCTCATTCATTTATTAAATCATTATTTCACTACAATTTTGATATTCTAGAACCCATCTGATTCATCTTCTATGTAATCTAGACATGAAATGAATTTTATAGGACTCCCGAGTTGAATCGTTGTTGAGTCAAGGAACCTGCAACATGTGAATCATATGGTTTTTGGTGAAAAGAACACGGATTAGCAATGGAATATTCCTAGTATGTCTTTATATCTATGGGTGATCATGCTCCACTGCTGGGTAGACTAGTTCTAGTGAAATTACAAACCATTATATTCTATATTAGATTGTAAATTTTATAAGTATGGTATGTTTAGTTTTGGAAAGAATAATGATTTGATTTTTAGTATAATAGATGGTTTGAATATTACGTTTTACTTGATGGAATGATAATAGTGTTCATATTTTCTTCATCAAATATTTTATTGTAGATTATAATGTAATAATACATAGATATAGTGAATCGTTTAATTACAAAAATCCATTTCATGAGAATAATGTTCTTGTTACTCTAAAAAGGCATACTTCTAATGAGATAAATATTTATTGAAAAATTGTTTTCATGTTTATTCATTTTTTTATGTCTTATAAAATGGAAATTTATTACTATGATATACTAGGATGTGCATTTATTACTCATTATAATAATAGGGGATATTATTAATCACTTCATATACCTCATGTTTCACACGATTAAGACGTGTAATTCATCCTCTTGATCCAATTCTATGATTTACCCAATGATAGTTGCTGCAATGTGGATACCAAATTTTTGATAGATGAAGAGGAATAGGATGATCTGAAATTTGGTAGTATTTCACAATGTAAAATTATTTTTATAAAAATGAGAGGGAATTAAATCCCTTAGATGAGAAGTGTGTTAGAGATAATGATAATCCCTATAGGGATATTAATCCTATAGATCAACCTACAAGACCCCAAAAATGAGTTGATTATAGATTTGTTCCAAATGAGATAGTGCAATAATAGGATGAGAGTGAATAAGAATAGGTTGTTGTAGGTATTTATGAATTGGAATTTTTTTCATTTTTAGGATGATTTGAAAGATGTTTAATTTTTTTAAAATAATTCAATATTTCAGTTCCTCGGTAATAGTGGAAAAATGTGATATAGGGACGTAGTTACTGGTCACAATGTAATTATTTATATTTCGCTAGTATCCTATGTGATGTAATAGAGATAAGGATACATTTGGAAGGCCATCGGGTGGAAAACATATAGAAATAATAACTTGATAGATTCTAAAGTACACTGTGTGGGGAGATTAATTACCTAGATATGGTTTGATCTATATTCCTTTGTATAGATAGATCCATTATTTTGTGGTAATCTACATTTATTATTTTTAACCAAAAGGTTCCATAGTTTAGGAAATTTAGTAGACCACTACCTCTATACTTATCTACAAATGAAGCCGTGTGATTCCCATCTAATTGGACGTTGATTTGGAGTCATTTCTATTACCAAATAATGCTATGATCATCTGTAACCAATTCATTATACATGTCACCCATTTAATGTTAATGGTTTGTTTTATTTTTTATGTTTTTTTACAAGAAATAATGAAGTAATATAATCAATATTAATGGGTTTTCATATATTATATAAATTGGATACGATGGAGTATCTGAATAAGCTTACTATTCACTATCATTTTAATGTATGCATCATATTGATTTGGAATATAATTTTTTTAATTAGAATATATTGTGGTTTTCAATAGATTTAATGTTTTTAAATTCTCCAGTTCTATGAATTAGGTAGATTTTGGGTGTATATGAAATAACATTTCTTATGGTTTTTATAAATCTTGGCAGTTCGATTTGATTGAAATTGATTTATAAAAAAATATAATTGTAATTTAAATTATTGATTTTTTATTTAAGCTATATTTGTATTATATAGGTCCTTATAGAATCATTTTTGGTTGGTATATGATTGAATCAGGTATTAGGTCATAAACCAAGGTAGGTAGCCTTTATATTAATGATCCACATACTCAATTGGTTAATTTTTCTTCAAAAGATAAAGTGATGAATATTATAAATATTATTAACATTAATAGTTTGATATAATAAAATAGAATTGGGTTTACTCATGTCTATATAAAATTTAATTACAAAGGAAAATTATACTATACAGTTTACATACTGAGTCTGTACTGGATGTGAATTAGTAGAAAATTTAATGGTTATTTTTCTGTTATAACATTTGATAATATTTAAAAAGTAATTGGTTTTGTATTGAAATATTGTTATGGGAATGAGTTTTAAATGATACTTCAGGTAATATGATGATTTATAATGATAGTTTAATGTGACTACATAACAAATTTTGTCTAAAAATGGGACTACATATTGGATTTTGGCCATGAGTTTTGAATTTGAAATGATGGAATAGTGTCAATTTTAATAAAATTATAAAATGTGGTTTTATTTTTCATTTAATAAGAAATAATATGTATCATTAACTTCATTAAAAAACGATTTCTTAAATGGAATGTGTTGTGTCATTTTTTGGAATATTCGGCACATGAGGGGTGATTCCCTTATTCCAAAAGTTTTAATTCTCTCAAAGGTATTCTTGATTACAACATCCTTTTATGTTACGTAATATTGACATAAAATTCATGAGATAAAACAAATCTAATGAGATACCACCCCAAATGTTATTATTTGTTTATAATTGACTGAGATGTTAGTTAGGATTAATTTTATCATTGATATATAGATTACATTTGATACATTTATGATTGATGTAATTATTTGATGTTTTACTTTCTGATAGGTGATATGTTCAATTTTTTATTATGATAAATTCATTAAACAATAATGATTAGATTGAATCACAATTCCTTGTTTTTGATTTTGTGTTTGACCTTATGGTTGAGATATTAGATAGTACTTATGTTATTTGGATGAAATATTATGCCTAATTATTAGATAAGGGATCCACTATAACAGTTTTATCAAACATTTATTTTAATGTACTCATGGGTTTAATCAATATTTATATTTAATTACAAATTTTTTGGTATCTCAATTAATTTATATCTTATTGAAGGTGTGTTCTGGAAGGGCCCAATGACATAGTAGTTGGGTTAAGGATTTTTCACATATGATATGGATATTTAGTGTTTAACTATTCACACTTATTGTAAAATTAGTAATCTATTTTTCTATAAATATTTAATTATTTCTATTTCAATCATCCAATTTTTTTGATAATGTGAATAGTATTCACTATTAATATTTTTATATTTGTATAAATTGTTCTCCCTAGTATCATAAATGAGAGGTATATCATCCACAATAACTATATCATTGTGGTACAACATCTAGAAATATTAACATGTTCATTGATTAATCGACCACCCAATTCGTGGAATTTGTAGTAAATTTACTTCCTTTTATAATGAGTGTAGAGATGCTAAATTCACATATAATATATTCATGTGGTATATCATCCACCATTATAAGATTCATCTTATTGAGATATCATTCACTTTTGTTTTGTAAAATGGTGATATGTTGTTCACTGTAGGGTTTTAATTTCGGGTTGTATCAGACTTTTATTGTACTCATTTAGATATACATTATTCTCCCATGGTTTTGAATTTATAACATATCATTCATTATGTTGTGGTTATTTAGTTATGCATCACTCGCTAAGGGTTCTGATGTCGTCACATATCATTTACCTTGGGTGTTAATATAGTGATATTAATATATATAATAAAGGTAATCTTATTCTGTGTTATATTATTCAATATGGAATAATATTATGTTGATATATTAATCAATGTAGGTGTGACATTGTTGGTGTGTCACATAATATAGATTTTTATTTCATGTGATGACTCATTTAATGTTTGACTCTATGTAAGTGATACATCATTTTCCATTGATGGTAATGTGGTAATAATGAAACTACATTACTTTTTAACATTATGGAGATATATTGTTAACTACTATGTTGGGATTAGCCTTTAAGAGGATGTTCCACTATTTTCCATGATTGTATTTGTATGTTCACTCACATGATTATTATTACTAATTTATAAAAATATGATAATTATGATTGATGTTTATTATTTAGTCTCAATAGAATATGTTAATTATTTTATGTTAATGATCATATTTTTCTTCATAGTGGATGAGTTATGTTGGGAGTAAAATAAGAGCATCAATCATGTTTTTCATACATAATAACATGATCATCCAAATTCATCATGTCATATAGATTGCAGATATCATACGGGATACTTATATTCACCCCTTCCCATAAACACGATATGAGTTATAATTTACGTTGGAATATCATTACATTTATTTATTGGTGAAATTATATATATTGAGTAAGATGTGTGGAACAATATATTAATGTTCTTTGAGGACAGTTAATTTTTAAGATTTGATCATTTGAGAAGGGATAAACTCTATAGTAGAATTTCATTTTGTTATTACACTAAATTTATATTAATAAGTATGAAAAATAATCATTTATTATTAATATTCCAATTTTCTACTAATATATTGGTAGTACATTTTTTTTTTGATATAAAAAATAATATATTTAGTGATTTATTATTATAGAAATCAGGGGCCCTATTTGATACACGTGTTATGTGTATAGTTTTTAGATATAAAAAATATAAAAATAAGAATTTTTGAATTTTGAAAATAATCAAGAAGGATCCCTAGAAATTTTTCTGAGCTCCAATATCCCCATGAGTTTTTTTATATCCTTACCAATAGTTGGAAGCCCCTAGAGTGTTGGGTGGAATAATATAGTTATTAATGATCCACCAGTTCAATTATCATTCAGATGGTTTGGTATGTTGTGTTACATATTTATTTTAGAGCATGTGAATAGATCAGGCCGTTTTAGATATAGGTGGATATTGGATTTCATGACTTGGGTGATATACTAGAACAACTCATGACCAAAATATATTTTGTTTATCCCATATTACTGTCCTATATTTTCATTTTAAAACAATGTACTCTTACTATGAGTGGGGGGTTATTCTGAGGGTAACACCCTTATATTTTACTATGTAATTATTTTTAAATAATTTTAATATGTTCAATAGATTTGGATACATGAATACCAAAGTATAAATTAATAATATATCATTATATCCTATCCATGTAATTATTTTTTATAAATATGACAAAATATGTTACAAAAATTATATGTCCTAAAGTTTTATATGATAATGTCATTTTTATCAATCGATTAGGATATATAATTATAATCATTTGAAAATAAAAATTAATCATTAAGAAAAAAACATTATGCATAAAATTTATTTATTTTATTAAATTTAAAAAATCAATAATAGAGAATTATTTTAATTATATTTATATATTATTTATTCAATAATAAAATTTATCAATAAATTATTAACTATTTGTTTGTTTGATGATGTAGTAACTGGCCCCCTAGTTTTTGAACATGATCCATTACATTGATTATGATTCACCACTTTCATTTAAGGTGTGAAGTGCACAGATTAAGTAATAGGAGGGGGTCATTTTATCCACTTGGTTCATAAATAGTTGTCATGATATTAAATATCTTGGTAATTTAGATGAGGTCTTGCCCATTTATATAATAGGTCTTTGTGTGAGTCCTTGATGATTTGTTTATGATGTCCATAAAAATTTCCATGCCTCCATATGTGATTTGTTGTTGATGCCCGAATGATTAATTAAATAATTATGATATCCATATATATGTTTCAACTTTATGTGATAATTTATTTAAAATTATTTAATAATCATTTATTCCTCCAAAATTATACATCATGATGATGTTATTTATTAAATGTAATTTTTTTCATATACATAATTTTTTATCAATTATGCCTTATGTATTCTTGGCAGTGTTTGTTATACACATATACATACTGTGAAAATGATCTCACAAATTACATATATTTTCATTCCCTAGTACACCAAGAAGTGTATTACAATTTATATTAGGGGATTTGATAAATGAAAATATTGTGTTATTAAATAAAATAATATGGTGTATTTTATTTGTTTCTTTGTAATGTGAGATTCAAATATGTATTTATATTTCCATGAATAATTAAATATTTGATCCTTTGGGAGGTGATCACTTGTATCTTATGTCGAAGTAAAAAATCATCAATTTTAGGATAGTAGGGTGGGGTATTTATAATCAAAATCCCAATGTATTATGGACAAGTATCATGGATAAAGTGTCTAGTTCTATTGTGACAAACATAATTTTCATCCATGGTTATACAAAAATTCAAAGGGTATGATAAATGTGACCAAGTATTAATTTCATCACATATTAACTGTTATATATCCACTTTTACTGAATATATCAGTTAATATATTTGTTTTTGCAATGAATAAAATATATGTGGTCATGTCACAATCGAGCCTGAGATGACTATGAACTGGTTACCCCAGCCTATGTGGAACATGTCCTGAGGGGTATTCACGATCCACCATAGATGGAAACTAGTGTTGGGCATCAAAACCTACAAGAGGTAATGATTTAGCCCAATATAAATAAATTATGACCCAATAGAAAAGTGAACAAAACAAGCCAGAAGAACCAAGAACTGAACATAAATATAATATATAGATACAGCTATAAATAGAAATAAACAATATAAAAATAAAAATAAAAAATTTAAACTAAAAGAAAGAAACTAAAAAGATAATGCATGATCTCTAAGTGAACACTTAGACACCAACAACTCCAAGACCATCAATTCCATAAATGTGAGATCCTTTTTGATAACCTGAACAAATACTAAACCAACAATAAAATTGGGGTCTATAAACATCAAGACATGTAGGTTGGGTGTGATCTTAATAACCCAGTAGTTAAACACCACCGAGTCCATTCCATTCATTTCCCAAAATCATTACATTTATACTAGTTTGAAATAAATTTATAAATATATATTTCTATACAAACATTTCATTTAAAAACAAAAAAATAATTTATTTCACATATAATTTAAATAATCTAATACGAATTAAAAAAGGAATGTTGAGCATTCTATTTCAATACATCTACATAGTAATCCTTTTTAGATAAAACACATGTTCACAATTATTCCAAAAAAAAACAAAAACAGGTACAAAAAAATATTTCCACACAATGTGGGAAAAAACTATAATTGTACACGTAATGGGAAACCATGTGAAATTCTAGGAACTCATAGGATAACAAGAACATATTATACATGTGACTCTTACTGAAGGTATTCCCTACTTGATGAAATAATAATTCCTTATTTAACGACCATCGCGCTACCTGGTTTGGTTGATGGGACCAATCCCATAACAATAATATCAAAATATCTACATTCATTGAGCCACTAGATAGTGTGCAGTATAAACAAGTGCAACTATCATCCATAGAAAACATCTATTCTCTTCTTGGTTCCCATGTATTTTTCCCACGAGGGTGTTCCATAACATTTAAACAAAGAGTCACATATATATATATATAACTACACCTAGCACACAATTTTGAACCATCCTAACCTCCTCTTGGTTTTTCCACTACTTTAATATAATTACCATAATAGGGATGTTTCATATAGAGGACACACCCAACTCAATATCAACCTACTAGGCAGGAGACTCAACTCATGAGGGGATTTGAAAAAAGTTTTTTTAAATTTTTCAATGGGCCTTTAGCTTCAGAAAATTCTATTGTTTACCAAAAAACAATTAGAAACCATTTTAAAAACATTACCAAACAATATCATTATACTCACGTGTAAAACAGGATTTTAAACCAAGAATTCAAAAAAATGTGCCCAAGTGTATTTCAAATCCATATAAAAACACAAATAATAAAAACTTTCCAAATGAGATTTAATACTACATACAAGATAACCCTCTTTTATAAATTCCCAATGGGCCATAACTACACAATGACTCACCCGGAGTGTTCCATGGCCAACCGGGCCAAATATTAAATATTATATTAGGAACCACTTACAATCCACAGAGTCAATACTTCCTGCATATTGCAAAACTTGGATGCATTATAGGAAAAATGGGGAGAGGATATTTAATTGAGGGAGACTAGATTTAGAGTGCAACCTTCATTTGACTATGAATCCATGTGTTCCCCTATTACACAACTAAGATAATATTCTCAAATCAAGATCCAATCCACATCAAAGGAAATCACCTAGTTTCACATATAAAATCCCCAAACATGATTGAAATAAATTTTACAAGACATTTCAAATTGAGAGAGCACAAAAAATCATCCAATTCCAACAAAATGGTTCAACAATCATTTTATCAAACACATACGACTCAAATACACATGTGCATAGGAATATATAAATGTAAAAACCTACTTTTAATTAAACATAAAAATTAAGAAATTCTTCCATGATTAATTTATAATTATAATAATGGCGTGGAAAATTTTTTAAAAAATTAATTAATAATAGTCAAGCATTAAATGGATTGAAATTAAATATAAAGGATATGAACACCTACCTTCACACATAATAATGCGAAAGAACCTCAAAAGATAGAAGTATAATGACCTGCAGGTTAATCACACAACCTTGACAATGAGAAAAATAATAATTTCCACCCACAAAACCCTAGGGTTATTCCTACTTGAAGAAATCACAAAATCAAAGGTAAAACACCCTGGACAGAACAAAACCATCCACAAGAGAAGAAGAAAAGGCACTACGCAGGGGGATTCCACTAGAGCAATGAGGAACAGGGTTGTTTGGATACTGGAGATGTGTTCATCGGACCGGGGGTTGTTTGCACCAGCAAGCCTGGATCATGTTGTCGAGTAAGAGGGTGCATGGAGGTTAGACTACAGGGTAGGGTAGTGCACATGGGGGAAGCACTGGTGTCGGGATGTGCCAAAACATGTGCAAGGGGGCTTGTAGGAATTGGAAGGTTGTGTTTCCAAGAATGGGAGGCCAGAGCAGCAAGTCGTCAAGAATATTATGCCAGATATAGTTGAAAAGAGCTATGAAAGACAAGCAAGAAAAGCCAAGGGGGTGAGCGTGCATGGCCATGAGTGGAAGATGAAGACGGGGGGTCATGACCCCCTAGGTTTTCTCCCTTTTATTTATAATAACTATGATAAAAATAATAATAAAACTGAAAATATTAATTTTTTCTTTTCTACAATAAGCATAATAATAATAATAATACTAAAATTAAAAATAATGATTCATAATAATAAACTAATTATAAATATAAATTGAATAATAGTAATTTTATTCATAATTCTATTAATAATAATAATATCATTATAACAATATCATTAATTTTCCAAATAATAATAATAATTACAATAAAAATAAAAATAATCATAATCATAAATGCATTCATTTAAATTTTAATAATAACATTATTATAATTTAATCATAAAAATATAAAAAATGCTTTTAATAAATAAATTTAATAATGAAAATATTAGTATCATTTTTAATAATATATTATTATCATTTATCAAATTAATATTATTCTTATGACATTTTAAAAAATTTAAAAATTTTATTTTTAAAAAAAAAATAAACATTAGGGAACACCATGGGAACTTGGCCCAACCTCATGGTCACAGCCAACCATGTGGTGTCCGTGCACCGATTCAAACCCCATTAAAATTATTACACACCACAAATTTTGGAACAATGCTAAACTCACACCGTGACGAGGCTAATTTAAAAATAAATAAATAATAAAATAAAATAATATTAATGGTTGGGGTGAGTCAACTCTCCCCATCACAAACCCTTTATACCAACAATGTCACTAAGCCGATAGTTAATAACATCTCACGTCTATGACCACATAAAACTAAGAAAAAAAATCATTTGGGTGACCATTCCAATAATACATCGCACCCAATTGATTCAAGGAGAACCATATCACGATATTGAGGGGAGAACACATAAGCATCATCCTTGCCTCAAGAATTACACTATCATGAAGTCAATGAAACCTAGAAACACCACTACTGGAGGTATAGGAAATACCAAAATAAACTCATTAACATCCTTGACAAGGAAAAAATAAAACCCAAGTTAAATTAGATTAACACTTCCCACAACAGTTGAACAAAACCATCACAATAACCAGGAACTATGTAGTACCAAGCGCATAAGAAACCCACTTTATTGACACAAATGGAAGATCATCACCACTGGGATTAAAATTATAATTCTGAAACCTGGATTCCATGATGCTAGAATGGATATATCCTCTAAATGAAACGAAAACCTCTGCATAAGGGTGTAAGTAAAAAAAGTTCCAGAATTGAGAACTATTCACTGTGAATAACCTCTCAACACAGGGGAAAACTCAGGGAAAGGAACCTTAATTAATAAAGGGCCCATAAACACCTCCCATTAATTTAAAATAACTTATCATCCCTCTAATGAACATATATGAGATGAAACTCAAAATTATTACAAGTCCATTTATTCATGGGCCCAACACCCTTCACAGAAGTCAAATGATTTAGAAACCATAGTAAGAGAAGATAATGCTACATGGATTTCAATAGGACAAGCTCATCACACCATCACCACAACTATGATATTACAAATTTTGGAAGAAAAAAACAAGTAAATTTGGATACTTCCTTCCCAAATCTATAAACATGATCTAGTTCTAGGTTCCACACACCCTTGAATACTCCTAACCATGCATGAGATTCAAGGAAAGACTTTAGGATAGGGACTTGAAGGATGAAGCATATCCGACCTCAAAATAAGGTATTTAAATCCTTTGGTCCTGAAATCCTTATTCATATCAATGATCAAAATGATTGTACATTTTCAAAAGGGATGCAAAATGATAGTTTATACTACTTGAACTGTCCATACTGGTGGCACAAAAGAGAATTGTCCGAAAAATTGGATGTCGAAATGGAATTAGATAGCTTCCTAAAGATATGTTCCTTCGGAAGTGACTCCTCACTAGATAGGGAACCCTTAAAAATATAACCATCCCCAACTACACCCCAAACTCTAACAAAAATGATACATACCATATTTAATAGTCTATAACTAGACTGTCAAATAAACTTGACACTGTACAAACTATAACACCCTTAAGAGTTCTCTGAAACCCAAAGGTGAACCCTATCTACAAGAATGACAAAACTAATTATAAAAAACATTGATTACCTTGATAAATAGACAACACACAAAAAGAATCAAAAACTGGGCCTGAATCAATGAATCCTAGGGAGACATTCCAGGTTTCACATCCATAATACCATGAATAAAACAACCTAAAATCAGTATCAATCCTAGAACACAATCAAAAGGAACACCCCTAGCTCAAAACAATTTGATAATAAGCCAAACAATCATGTTCACAATGAAAAACATATATTTTTAAAATCCCACTACATCTTAATTTTCAAAATCTCCCCATTTTGAAAACACATTCAAAATATGTGAACCATCCTTTTAAACCAAAATCATTTTTATTGTTATTTTAAAAATACACTTGGGTACCTTATGAACAGTCACATGTGCATTCATCCATTCCCACTTACATCATCAATAGAAAAGTTTCCCCATGCACCCTTCATACATGGCCAAACACATGTCACACTCTATAAGGAGTTCCATGATATAAAAATTTATTTTCCTTATCAAATAAAAACACATAAAATTTTTTCCTAATTGAGACACTTCCTCTATAAAAAATCCCACATTAGCCAATTTAAATCGTTTAAGGAAAAATCTTTAATTAAAATACCATTTTCACATAAAAATTCCACTTTTGATTTCAACACAAACTCAAATCAACTGAACTCAAAATGAAACACAACCAACAATAATCCCCAAGAACGACGAACTAGTGCATGTGACTAACATGGAGACATGGTGTTGGGACATGCCCCAAGTAAGGCATAACACTAAGAGTATCTTGAACATATAAATTGGACTCCACATGGGTCACCATCCCATGTGAGACCACAACATAACTGATTACCCAACATTATAATCCTTCAATTGAGAAAAACCCATGATAGAAAATTCAAACCACAGGCAACCCTTGGAGACTCAATGATCAGTGAAAGCAAGAGTTGGGGGGATCTTCTTACAGCTACCTCCCAGGTCTCGATAGTCCTAATATCCTTCAACTGGACACCACAAATATAAAGATACTCATCTGATACAATTTTTTACAAACCTGCCTGAGTAAACCCTAAACCAGTCACCGAAATGGTCAGCAACATGTATCGATAGGCATTCCTGATCCACCCAAGAGGCAACTAGTGATGGGAATCAATAAAAACTAGAGGGAACAATTTATCCTGAACAAAATAATCTAAGACCAAATAAATGAAATATACAAACCAAAAGAACCAATAACTAAACATACATATTATATATTGATAAATCATAAAAAAACAACTAAACAAGATGAGAACTAAAATAATAAATTGAAACTGAAATGAATGAACGGAACCACTGACGCATGATCTCTATTTGACCTCTTGGTCACCTCCAACCACAATAACAGTTTTTTATCCAACTTCAAGAACCTGCTTACCAACCAAAAAAACTAAACCTTCAAAACAACATGGTTCTACCGACACCGAGAGTTATAGGTAGGGTGTTAGATTAACCACTCCATTGGTAAACACCATAGAGTCTATTTCATTCCTTTCCCAAAAAACATTCCACTTATAATAGTTTGAAATAAATTTATAAAAATATATTTTTATACACATATTGAATTTAAAAGTAAACGAAATGCTCCATTGCACCCATAATTCATGTAACAACATAATAAGGAAAAAATAATGTTCATCTTTCTCTTTCAAAACATATAGTTATAAATATTTTTTAAACCAAACACATGTTTACAGTTTTTTGAAACAAAAACCAAAACTCAGTTCAAATAACATCATTATTCAAAATGAGGGAAAATAATCTAACGGTACTCCTAACGAGAAATCATAAGAAATCCTAGGAACTCATAGGAGAACAAGAAGATATTATACAAGAGACTCATCCTGAATTCATGCCCTACTAGATGAAATTATAATGCCCTAACACCAGACTATTACCCTACCTGTCCAGGTTGAGGGGCCCAATCCCATAGCTATAATAACAAAATATTCACCTCCTAAGGGAAACAATCCATTTCAAAATCAAAACATATGCATTAATCATTCTCAATAAACCTATTTAATATGTTAGTTTCCCATTTATATTTCACTAGGGTGTGTGCCATATGATTTAGACAACAATTCACATGCACACCCAAATAGAGAGAGATATATATAGACACACACACACACACACACACATATATATATATATATATATAACCACACACACCACACAATCTAGCACTACCCTTACAACCTCACGGTTAGTCCCCAGCCTTAAAATCAGTACCATACAATGGATGTCTCATACTGATGGAAAACATAACTCACGATCATCCATCTAGGTAGGAGACCCAACTCACATAGGGGTTTTTAAAGAGTCGTTTTAAATTTTAAAATGTACCTTTAGCTTCATAACATTCTAACATTTTTTCAAGAACACTTAGAAACCATTTTTAAAACATTACAAAACAAAATATTTATACTCATGTGATAAAATGATCATTTAAACCTATCATTCACCAAAATAATCCCATGTGCATTTTAAATACCTATAAAAACACACAAATCTTAAAAAATTCCAAATGTGATTTAATGCTACAAAGAAGCCAACACACTTTTACAAATTCAATGCAGGCTTAAAATACACAACGACTCACCAAATACATTTTCATGGCCAAATGGTCAAAGCTATAACCAACATATTAGGAACCATATTCAATCACAAGATACATCGCTTCCCTCATTTTAGAAAACTGGGATCCATTTTAAGAAAATATAGTGTAAGGGGAGATGAGATGTTCTTATGGGATATTGTCTTTAAAGTGAAACATTCATTTTATTTCACATCCATGTGTTCACCTAGTAACCCATGGATCTTCTTTCATCCAATAGAACACTCTAAAACCAACCAGAAAATTTGAAAAAAAAATCATTAAACAAGAATTCACTTTTAATCCAAAACATACCATTTCACTTTTTTTTAAAATTCCACCCAAGATCACAACCAATAAAGTCTTATCTAATCAAATTCCTAACCACATCAATGCAAATCACATATTTTGACATATAAAATCCAAAAAAATGATCAAAAATAATTTAACAGGACATTTCAAATTTGAAAACCTTACACAATCATCCAATTCCACCCAAATTGTTCAACCAACTTATTTTCAAACACCTACGTTTAAATACACGTGGGAGTAAGACATGATTCATGTAAAAAAATATTTTTAATCATATATAACAACAAGAAAATTCTACCATGAATTAAAAATGATTATTTTAATGGTCCAAAACATGTTATAAGAATTAATTCATTAAAACCTATAGTAAAATAGATTTACATTGAAATGAAAGGCATGAAACATGAACCACAACACGTGAGAATGTGATGGGACCTTAATGAATGGAATAAAAATTCCTCATAGACCAATCAAACATCATAGAAATTGAGTGAATTAAAAATCACTACAAATGAAACAATAAGGTTTTTATAAAATGAATAAAACAAAAATTCAAATGAAAAACACATAGGGGGACTATGTGGTGGACTATGAGAAGAGGTGTGGTGTAGGGAAAATTGGTTCGAGCAAGGTGGAGCAGGGAGGTCGGGCTTTTGATGATTATCTCACCAGAACAAGGGGTGTAGGGGTGGTGGTGGTTCTCGCCAGTGAGGAAGATGGTGTAGGGAGGCTGGACCACAAGGTAGGGCAGTGCACATTGGGATGTATCGCTATTAGGCTATGCAAGAACATGGACATGGAGGCATGCCAGAATTGGGGGGGGGGTGTGCTGCCAAGAACGGGAGGCTGTAATATTGGGTCACCAAGAATGGGAGGCAGATAATAGGTGGTTGCTTCACTTTAGGCTAAGTGGTATAATATAGGGGCTAGGGGGTGCTGCAACACAACATGTAGAATAAGAAGTGGGGGGGGGGGGGGTCACGATCCTCCCATGGTTTTTCCTTTTTAATAATATATATAACAATAATTTTAATAAATAATAATAATAATAATAATAATTTTTTTAATAGTAATAAACATTATAATATTAGTACTACTAAAATTAACAATAATAAATCACAATAATGAATTAAATATAATGATAATTTTAATATTAATAATTTTATTTTTAATGTTAGTTTTTATAATACTAAAATGATATCAATATCATTAATTTTAATAATAATCATAATAATGAAATGAATATAAATAAGAATAATCATAATCATAATTTTATTCATTTCATTTCAAATAATAACAAAATTAATAATAATTTATTCATATAAATATTAATAATGATTTTAATACCAATTTTAATAATACAAATATTAGATTCATTTTTAATATTAATATTATTATCATTTATTGAAATAATATTTTTATTATGATGTTTTAAAAAATTAGTAATTTTTTTCATTAAAATTATTTATTTTTGACATTAAGGAACCACACTGGCGCATGGGCCGACTCCACTATCACCGCCTACTGTGTGGTGTCTATGCTCCAGTTCGAATCCCATCAAAATTATACAACTTCCTAAATATATTACTAGATTTAATCCCACACCTTGATGAGGAAAATTGATACCAATAAAAAATAAAATAATGTTATTTAAAAGGTTGACTATGACAGTTTATTTGTTTAATATTGAATATAAGTTCTTCATTCACTTATTAATGATTTTGAATTATGAGTAACAAAAATATTTCATTGTCGTTTGGATTATAGATAAGGAAATGTGAGAAAATTACAGTTTAATTAAAATAATATATGTAAAATTGTGTATCATTATTAAGGATATAACATGCTAATAAAAATATGTTTTCTTTTTTTTAGTTGAAAAATATTTAGTGGAAAGAGATTTTTCGAAAAACATGTAATATTTTTTAATGATTTATGATATTTTACATAGTTTTCTACTGGTAACTAGTAGATATGTAATTTTTGTTACATTTATTTATAGTGGTTGTACATGCAGTAACTTAGTTACTCATTTTGAATGATTTAATTATATATATTAGTTATTAACAGATTTTATATGGATCATACCTGATGTGAAATTGTTCACTATATGTATAAAGTAATTTAATGGGAAAATAATGGTTTTATGGAATAAATTGATTGAAATGCATGTCATATAAGATCATAAAATGGTCTGAATAACTACTATTTATAATCTATATTTTATAGTTGGTCTTTATAGTGGGGTGTTTCATATGGTTTGATGTGGTATGATTTTTAGTTTCTTATTAAAATTCATGTCCATGAACCATCTTGACATCTATATAATTTTCATTAGAATGGTTATTGAGTGAGTCAAATTGGACCCCACAAAATTCTTCTCAACTTAGAGAAAAAATACTCTAGTGCGATGTTAGGGATCATAGAATTTCTAATCAGAGTCTTAGTAATTTGGTAACATTGTATTCAACAAATAAAGAAATTGGGTATTGTATTTACCTATCATGTGTGAGTATCTAATTTAATGTTAGAATATGGAGACAGACTGATTAATATTAAACTAGTTTAGGTTGATAAATATGCATAAAGGAGTATTTTAACATGTAAAAGATTATAATAGTAATAGTGTTATGTTTTTAAATAAATTTATAATTATTTATCAATAAACCAGAAAAACATGCATATTTATTCCAGTATATTTGATAATTTAATATTACTTCATTGATATATATCAATGAAGGGGTGTCTTGAATATTTGTTTATTTTTATTTGGATTTTTTCATAGAGTAATTTGGTAAATTAATTCAATAATATAATTATGTGGTTTTGGTGATTGAAAATGGTGATAGGGTGGAAATTACTAGAAAATTGTTACCTTGTGGTATTTCATCATGTACTGAGTGGAAATCATAAAGGTGGGTTCCCTTATATTTTTTAGTAGGTTATATATACCCATATCGGCTTCTTAGTGGAGTCCCCAAGTCCATAATCAGTGTGAATTGGGTACTAAATGGGGAAAATCATTAAAATTTTAAAATGATTAGATCTATTATTCGAATACCAACATCAATTCGATTTATGTATAAGGGGATAACGGGGAGTCCATTTTCTTGTACACATACCCTTTATTTTACATTCCATGACCAATTCTATTCCCCATTTATTACAACTTTATTTGGAGTAAATTTCCATTTAAAAAAATATATGTTTCTATATATTGCTAAAATATATCTTACACCTCATTCAATATACATATATGGGGCACTAGGTTTTCATTTTAAAATTTTTTCTATAAAACCATGGATGATTTTTAGATCCATTCCTTTTAAATTTCACAATATTATTGTATATTTTCTTAGATTTTGTATGTGTGGTGTTTTTATGGTGTGTGGTTGGGTCTCATGATGATTTCGGGGGTCATAGGATTGAAATACATGAAATATAGAAGTGTAATCCTCTAGGACATATCTAGAGAATAGTTAATGTGATCTATGAACCCTAAACCTAAAGGCGTTATATCCCAACACATGGTTTGGAAAAATTCACAATACCTTAGGTACAATGGGAGAAACATATAGAAAATTGTGTTACAATGTCATCCAATTTTTACATGTTTTTTCTAATACTACATCTTACCCATATTTAAGGTATTATATTAGAATATGATGTTCATATAGTTGGAAACCAATTTTGGCGTTTGTGAAAAAAGAAATAAATATGTTTTCATTATTTGTATTTTTTATTTTTAAGTTTTCCCTAATTAATTTAAAACCAATAATCAACACTTATTTCATCCTTTAATCGTCCATCCCAGTGTACACACCCCACTCTTCATCATCTCCAAGGTAGTTTTTTATCAATTAATTATTGGTAAATTTAGGTGGTTATCACTATAAGGATTTAGTGGTAGGGATATTTTTCTACTCTCTTAATTTAATCAATCATTTTAATATATGGTGATTTCATTTTTTTATTCCACCATTTTAGTGGTATAATTTTTATTTTTGAATTTCCTTTGTTTGATCTCAAATAAAGGAATAATATTTTAATAGTAAACCTCTACATGTATAATAATGTGGTTATAAAGTTATTCACTATTATTATTTTTATAAATTTTTGTGTGTGATGTGAGGTATAACATATTAATAACATTATTTTACCATAACTCAATATTTGGAACCTTCCTAAGGGCCATGAGTATATTGTTAGCCAGTAAACAATTACATGTCTACCTCATAGGTGTTAGTGACCATTGGATTGAATTTGAATATTCATGAGGTTGTATTAGGAGTCTCGTAGATATAAAATGTGACCTTGTTATTGAGATTAGGTATTCTTGTGACAGTATCTTGGATAAATTTTCTGTATATATTTCATTCTCCTAAGAATAATTTAAATATAGAGAATGATTTGGGATATTCCTCTATACTAGAGAGTTATATTTCAATGTTGGAATGCATTATGTATTTTACACTTATATTATTATTCTAAAAATTGATTTGGAATCTCATAGGAAAATATCCTTAGAAACTACATTTCTAACCCCAGATCTAGAGTTCTAGGGGTAATCTTCCTGGGATTCAGAATGCTAGGATTTATATAAAATAAATTAGAAAATTATCCTTGGTTTCATATTGATGAATCATTATTTAAAATTTCAATAGGAAATTCCCCTGGATTCCGATTATTATTACTTATATGGAATTACTTGTGGACATATCCCTAGGATTTAATATTATCATTTTTGGGATACTATGGATAGAAACATATACCCGCAGCCAAATGAAGTATGATTGATCCTATTTGACACCATCAAACTCAATGATAGTTAATGGTTTTATTGATATATATTTTTTACCATAATTTAAATATACACATAAATATGTAATATACACATAGACTATTATAAATTTTAGACATTTATTTTTGTGGAAAAAAAAGTCATACTCAAAACCATATTGGTTAATTGTTTTATACCCAAGACAACATCAGGGTTTCATTGTGGTGTCATGTCAGGATGTGTGGTATATTAACAATATTTCAGGTGATAGTGAGTTATAGTTTTTTTAAAAGATTAAAAAATAAATATAATAAATAAATAAAAAAATGGAAATATGTCTAAAGTAGATAATCAATTTTTATTAGATTCTATAAATAATGAAAATTATAGAGCAATTGGATTTATTTTGTTTGATAAAGCTAATAATATAGTATCTAATAGACTATATAAGAAAGTAATTTTATACACAGTGGAATGACATGAGTAATCTATAAACTTGAAATTAAAATAAAAAAGAAACATGAAACAACACAATGGATTGAGGTTATCCTTTTAGCCCAATGTGATAGTGAATTGTAAAGTGATCACAATCTATATCCCATATTATAGTCATCTTAGACAGTTTTTTCTCCAAATACCTAGAATAAAATGATCATCCTGATCAAATAAACATTTCCAATAATTCTATAGTTAATCATTCATACCTAATTTTAATAAATCATATCACATTAACATCAAGATCCCATGATCGTAATCCTTCATACAATAAATCAATCACTACAATTTCATAATACAATTTAAAAGATAACCATTCACATATATACACTTAAGTAAAAATCAAGTATAATAATAAAAATTGAATCACTTTAGATAATGAATGATTTTATACATAAAAATGAAATCAAACATTAGATAACCTTTCACCATATTTTTACTCTATCACATTGATCATGCAATTCTATTTATAAATATAGGGCATACCTTTATACCGAATTATGATTCTATTGTTATGGGATCAGTTGAAACCACATAAGTTGTATCATTATCTCATTATTATTAACTTATTATCATTAAAAATATATAGATGGGGATCATTCATTCTACTATATACCTCAATCTCGATAATGAATAAGAAATATTCTCTATCTAAAATATTTATGTTGTGGAAGTACATCTATAATAAACAAAATATACATACACCAAAGAATATTTCAATACTACACATGGATAATTTATTCTAATTATGATAGTGGAAATTTTATTAAATATATTAGGAATATAATGACATTAAAATATAAAAAAGAGAAATAGATCAGAAGAAAATCACATGAAAATCTACGGTATGTATTATGATTTTCAAGTCCTAAAGAATGATGTCCTTAGAACAAAAAATATCTTCATTTTTGAAAATCAAATGATATAATATTAATCTTATGACATATAAGACAAATAAAATATATTTATACCATATACTCAGAACTATCGTTCTTTCTTACTCAACAATAATAAAAATATTGAATGTCTTCATTTTATCCCCCTTTGTGTTTATAAAAAAAGTAAATGTCATTTAAACATGGAATTAAGAAGGATCAAAAAAATTATCCACAAATTAATTAATTATGATAATGAAAAATAAAAATATACAAATATCATGAAAAAAAATTAATAAGATTTCTTAATATGTGAAATTTTATACAATTTTGAAATTATAATGATACTACTCATTTTTTGAAAATTTATTTATGACATTATACATATTCTTCAATTACAGACCCATTATAAAAATTATTAAATTAGGAAACTCTTGACTCACACCAAAATAAATTCAATTTTCATCTTGTCTTATGTAAATAGATTTTAGACCATCAAAAAAATTTGGGTGTTCCCACACTTCAAATATAAAATCTTCAATCAACCTAAAAATTTATTTTTGATACATGTAATGTCGTTAACATTATCACTAAGTATGTTCATAAAATATTCAAATTCAATTAAATTTTTTTTGATACATATAAATTTATTTAATATATAGAATATTTTCCATTTATATTTCCAATGCAAACTTTTTTTACTAATATAATACTCAATATTATATTATTTCAACCTGAAATATTGGAAACGAATAAAATATTTCTAGATCAACATAATATGATCATAATTATCAGGATTTAATCAAATTTATTTCAAATGTATTCATTTATTTAACACATCATGATTTCAAGTAAATTATATTTATCATCCAGAAGTGTACTTAACTAATAATCATATATTTTGAATGTTATTTTTCTCTGAATCATTTATATGGATCTTCCTAATTACATTAAAATATCAATAGATAAATATCTTCAATATTAGAATATACTATTTTTTTGACAAAATTCTTCATGATCATAAATTTCAATGTAATACTATATAATAACAAAGTCTAATGAACATTATTTAGTTGAACAATATGAATCTCATTTCAATTATTTTTTCAAGGATGTGGTGTTTGTAGATAAGTATTCATTTTTGAATATTACACTATAGAAGGATCTATTGGGTAAATTTTTAAATTTAAAGACATTAAAATACATTGAAATTATATAATTAAAGATATTTTAAATTTCAACTTCCCTAATGAATTTAATATGATCAACAAAAATCTAATTCCTTATTCAATCTTTTATATTTTCGTGAGCTTCATCTGATGTGATTAATTTGTAACAAAATTACCTCTACTAAAATTTATAATCTGAAGTTATTCAAAAAAATGGGATATATTATAATATTATAAGAATTTATTCTCATTATATTATTTATTTAAATATATATTCATGGAATCCAAATAATCCAAAATATAATCTTTATCTACAAAAAATTGGGTTTCCCCTATATGTTATTTCAAATTCTAAAAAATTTCACAAAATAGTTCTCTAGCATGGTTTTAATATAATTCAATTTATTCTCTATAATTTTTTCCCATTCAATACTCTTAATTATTCATTAATTTCACTTTTAAAATATTGTAAAATTTCTTATAATTAATTTGTAATTTACTATTATATAGAATACATCTAAGCATTAAAATAAAAACCTCATTTTAACAATCATTTGAAACACAAAAAATTAATAATTTTCACAAAAAATGGTGAGTAATTTTTTATTAAGTCACCTTAAAGAATAATATATACTACCATTTAATGAAATCATGTGTATGGAATATTCATCGTCCCAATAATTTTAGAATTAATAGGAATAAAAATAACTCTGTTTAATGAAAAAAAATCATCCTTATATTTCACAAGATGTTTAAGATATACATTTGCAGTATCCTTATATTATCCTTATCGTCTATACATAGATAAATTAAGGATTCAACCAGCTGAAGCACTATTAATCATTATAAAGGTATATGATTACCTTTATGATCATTATATTTATATATATGCAATAATTATATATCATGGACTTTGATGAAAGGTCATGCCTCCTCTTTATTATTATGTGAATCTAAATCTGAGTATCCATTCAATATTAAGCTACCTTATTTATATATATTTGTTATAGAAATTATATAATATTACATAAACATAGTTAAATAAATATTCCATAATGAATCAATATCATTGGAAGTCTAGCATCTATAAAATTATTTGATGACATGTGTACTTTTTATACCTAATCCAAATTTTTAATGATTCCAATCCTTGATATATTATATAAACATAAATATTGAATAATAATAAAACTATATATTTTTCTCTAAATGACAATTTCTCTTTATATGTTATCACTTGAAGGATATGTGAATAAAAATTCTGGGAATATAAAAACATTAAATGAATTAGTGAAAAACACTATTAGTTATGATGGAATTCCATTTCTATAATCATCAATTTTTGAGTTCGTACAATGATGACTTAATATAGTATTATAGAGGGATATTATTTCACTTTATTTAAAAAATGGTTTACATTTAATTTCATTATGAAGGTTGCTTTAAATAAATATTTATGTATTTTTATTGTCCTGACTGCTAACATTTACTAATATAGTAAAATATATGTTATGAACTATGAAACATACATTCTATATTGAAAAAATATAAAATTAAATCAGCAAGTTATAAATCATAAATTTATTATTTGAAAAAAAATTCAGTATAATATATATAAAAATTACACTTATAACAATTTCTTGATGTAGAAAAAATATAGAATAGAAAATTTAGGTTATAAAAACAAATGTCATTTATATTTTTTGAGGCCTTATTTTACTTGATAAGGATTCATGATATAATATGAACCTCAAAAAACATTTTAATTTTCTCTCTCCGTTATTTTACATAACATATTCAATTCCATTATAAATGAAGAGGATTTATAAATATATCATTAAGATGGTGTTTCATTATTAATAGTTAAAGAATAATTTTTGGAATTATTTTCGTGGAATGAAAGATAATAGTATTTTATATTTTTCATATTTTCTCAAAAGTGACGTGTTTGTTTTTTTTCACTGTAAATTTATAAATGTCATCACATTGAATTAGATTCATAGAGAAATATATTCCATCATTAGTGAGTATTTCTTTAATGTAAATCACTAGGGAATATAGACTGATATCTTTTAAAAATGAAACTTCAACAGTAGTAAGTGCAATTGAATATTTTTCATGATTATAAACCAATGATTAACATAAACAAATACAAGTCAAAAAAGAATATTTTTATCCATTTTACCAAATCCAATGTTAGTATCAAATAAATCTTGATTTCAAATCCACATTGAAAGAAAAAAATACCTAATCTTAAATTCCATTATAAAATTAAAATATATATTCTATAGATATAAGATTGATTTTATTCATATTTTCATGAAATCACTTGCATATGAAAAATGAAAACATAATATCTTATTGAATAGTAATGAGAGAAATTTGAATTCCTCTTATCCTGAAAATAAGTATTTTTTAAACCAGTTTCCCAAATTCTTCAATAAATAGTGTTTTTGATTATCTGATACTCTTAAAAATATATATATCATTGTAAAAACCCATAATAATTGAGTAAGAATTTGGTGTATATTAATTAGGATGAAAAAGAAATTTGTGTTTTTCAACACTTTCTAACGGAAAAAAACTGTATGTACTCTTGAAGCCCATCATAATATCTAATTTAATATGTTACAAAACATAAAAAATGGATTATTTTATTTGTTTTTTTGATATTATAATCTGAAATCACTAAAAAAATACAGAATTTTGACTATAAATTTAATTTGATTTGCTTATACCTTAAAAAATTACAATCATGTAAAAAACAATAAATTATATCATTAATGTCACTTTGATCTTGGTTATTTCAAAAATTTTCCACATTATGTATTTTTACATTTATCATAAATTTTTTTTCTTCAAAAAAAATTTATTACTCTATAAAAATATATTCCTTAACAAATCTCTTAATAAAAAAAATATAGATTGATTTTATAAAATTCTAAATCTCTAACAAGATTCATTTCCAATGAGTAATTTAATACATTCTTGTTTATCTATTTGTGAATAAATTTTATCATAATGTATTCTTTTTTATGGATAATAACCCTTAATAGTAATCCTTGCCATATTCCAAATATTATATCTAGTTTTATCACCTTTATTTTACATTCCAACTTTTCACAAATTTCTAAACTATATTTCGTGTTTTATACAAAATTTCTTCCATTTTTTATTTTAATTCATAGAGTTCATCATTCATTTATATTATCCTATCCTTTTCACAAACATATTCACCCTATTTTTTATGATAAACATACATAAAAATAAAAAGTGTTCACAATTTTTTCATGAAGTTCATGATGTATTGAATTATTGGTCTACTAAATCTTATGATATTATTAGTGAGATGATTCTTAAAGATCAAATAGATTCTATGAAGGGGTAAATTTACTTTTTAAAAATATAATGAACTTATTCCATGTTAAATCTAATATAATCTGCAAATTATTTCAACTTTCATTTTAATAAGTTTTTAATGTTTCTTGTATATGGAATAATAATCTCCAACCCCCTATACTAAGGTAATTTAAATAGAAAATACAACATGGAATTGTAATTTTTACCAAAATAACCTCATTTATCTTGAATACATGTACGTCTATGCAACCTACACCATAGTCTATCAATCCATGAAGTAACCTCAATATATTAATTTTCTAGTTTCACTCCCCATACCAACCTCTCCCTATAGAAAAATTCATCCATAGTTCCATGACACAGAGAATCATCACACAATCTCTTAAGTCATATTTTTAATTTTCATAATGTATAATATAAACCACTCTATATAAATATTAAATAAATTTTCATTCATATTAGGATACACTTCATTGAATAACCTTACCCTCTAGAATCATCTTTAACCTCTTCAACATAACACAACAGAAAAAATGAACCTACATGTCATCTTGATTTTTGAACCTCTATTAAATTAAATTAGTAAAATGTGGATAACTATACAAAAACAACCAAATAATTCAATATTTTTTATGTACCATTACATAAATTATGCTCATACAAGTTGAAATACTCAAAATTAATATGAATACTTTTGCTCTATTACATTTTTAAATGCAGGAGTACACCATAAATGTCCAATTATGGTGAAACTCACTAATATGAAAAAAGTAAATACATGGGTGAAAAACAACATATTTGTTTATTATAAGTATTAACCATGTACATTTATATTCAATATCAGAAATGATTTCATCTTGGAACATATCAATTTTAGATTCTATTACAACAATAGGTTTTTGATGAATGATTTTAACGAGTTTCTTCTTATTCACATTGATATTATTTCAATGTCATGTTATCTAGAAATCCCATACCTCTAAATACCCTGAGTGAACACTTCTTGGATGAGTCTTTCTCTACTCCTTTCTATAAACAACATGTGTAATCCAAATGATTTTCTACTTCTCCATGTGTGTTTGTGTCCACATTTCAATCATAAAAAATAATCAAAATCTTTGGTACAAAACCAATCACAATTTAATCAATTTAATTATTTTTCAAGAATCTATTTTAAATTATTATTTGACACACACATAATGTAAAATAGAATAAACTCACTAAATCATAGTCAACTAAATTAAAATAATTATTCAATTTTTAACAATAAATGTATCTAAAAAATTATGCATTTAAATACCCAACACATAAAACATGCCATTACCCATTATTATATTTCATAATAAAAAATAGAGGGAACCCATTATCTTAATATACAATTTCCATTACCAGAAATAATATATAATTATCAACAAGAAAGTGAAATTTTAAAGTTTGTAAATAAATATTTCCTTAAATAAACACCTTTAATGGAAACACATCAACTATGTATTTTACTACTCTTCCAATATAAAATTAATTGGTTGTTTATAATATCATTTTATACATGGAATTTATCATTTACTTAGAATGTAAATCATGATCTATGTCACTATAAATTATTTTACTTATCACTAAATCTAATATTTTAGTGGATCTCAACTAATTCCTCACCTATAATCTCTTAGCCTTAGGTGGAATTTTTGTACACTTGAAATGGTGATCAAACTAATGATTATCCAAAAAATAATACTTCTGTTCCTTCCAATATGTTTTTCATAAGTCACATAAACCATGTAAAACATCTTATTAGGTCACCCATCTTCGTCACAACTCTTATAAAAAATATTATTAATTATAGAGTTATAATTTTGTAGGATCGTAAAAATAAAGCTACACCTTGTTAATATGGGTAGTAATATTTACATGTTTTATCCCATTAGCATTATATATATGTCCAATTGACTACCACCTCAAGATCACAACATCCTCATTGTTGACTCCATAATAAATAATAGACATTTCCACCATACTTATTGGTTGGTTCCACCTCTAATACAAACCTAACAATTGTGGTGTTCTTATTGGGATTGTAGCAAGTTGATTGGGATGTCAAAAGATCAATTTATGAACTAATAATGGATATAATAATGGTAAACCCTAAATTTGTTATCATATATATACACATATATAATTTTTATGTTGACTATTATGTTATTAGGGTTCCCTAGGGAAAAAATTATATGATACTTTTATGTGTATTGTCATATCGTCATTTGGGGGTAAAATGATTTCTATTGAATATCATGAATTAGTATTGTGAATTACTATATGGATTGTAGTATTTTTAATAAATTAAATGATTTGAAAAACAATTTTATATTGGTTGTGACTTTGATGAATCTAGGTAACTAATTATATTTACTAATATTATTTTATGACTTGATCAATTCAAAGACATTTTTTACTAGTAATTATAGACTCTATAGTGTCTTTCTTTTGTTTTATAGAATGGAATTGGGTAGATTTAATTTGAATATATATGTGGATTCCACAAGTAATATAGTTATACCTAATAATATTATGAAATAACAACATTCATATGCTATCTTTTAGTATTTTCAATCTGTTGACAGAGGAAATCATAACGACAAACCTCAACATGAGGATCAATCATTTTAGGTTTGGAAACAAAATGTACATACAATAGTATGATATTTTGACAATTAATCTGTTGGTGATTGTCCTAATAGAATAAATAAAATCATTGAATCCCTTGCTACACCTGTAGAGAAGAAATTCATGTTAGAAACATATTTATTTGATGTTTAATCATTTTAATGGTGGGATTCAGTTTTACAAGTAAATATCAATTAATGAAATGTATTAAATGATAGTGAATAATTAGTTAGAAAATAAACATATGATCAAATATTCAACATTAAATAAATGAATGATTCTATTATCCAAATATAATAGAATCTTTACTACAGAGAGTATGGAGTTATTTTTTGTGAGTATAGTCTTATTTTCTATAGAATTTGGTGATTTTATGTTGTTGAAGGATCACAACATTATGGTTGGGACATGAAAATATATTACCTCTATGATAGTTATTCATTTAATTATATATTAAAATAAATATATTAAGTATAGTGATTGTTGTGGATAGAAATATCTCTATAAATAAGTATATATGGATTATGTTTATCTCTAAAGATACATGTGTGAACTCAAATTCTAGGAACAAATAAAAGAGTGAAAGCTAAATCTAGATGGAGAATCATCTCAGAATCACCCCACTTGTTTATTTCACATTACTTTACAACCGAAGAGAAAATATTAGTTTTTAGTGTGGTTCTCTTGACCATAACATGATATTTTTTACATATCCACCTTGCTACTATATGAACTATAATATGATTGGAAATTTTTCGTATTTTTATTATAGTGATTCAAATATATTTCCAAGGATTATAAGTCTTGTTTCAATGATTTCCTATGATTTGATGAGGTGATATCTTCAAAATTACACACTTACATAGAATCAAAATATCTAATGTGATTTAAGGATCTCCAAAACATTTTAGGTTTTAACTCAAAAAAGAAGATATGATCATGGAGGTGTTAATATATATTTTTTTTTGGTAATGATAAGTTGATTTCACATGATAATGGTGGTCCATTGATAGTTTATGGTATGATTCGTATGAATTATACTCTCATGAAACATTATTATGATAGTAAATGATAACATAATTTTATTGATACTAGTTTTCTGAATAATATGTGTTTTCATGATGAAATGATGCCTTAGGATTATAAAATTCATAACCCTTTAGGATAGAGGATGTGTCAATATTTTAGTTGTGTAGTATATTCAATAATAATTTTTATGGCTGAGTTAGTATGGCATATCATTGTAGGGTCCTGAAACATCTGCAAAAGAGATTCTACCCAATTCCCCCCAAAGAATTGGGGGAAAGTATGGAAAGTATGTTGACACTCAAAGGATTCAAAAGCCGAAACAGTCCATAGAACGGTCCCATGAAATCACTACATGGACGGTTCCTCGAAGCCCCCCCTCTGTAGAGCCATGTCATTCGCGGAAAGAAGGAGGAGATCCTCCACGGGGGTAAGGCAGGATGGGCGACAAGCTGGTCCACCATCATGAACCGCCCCCGACCGCGGACCGCGTCAACCAGCCCGGACCACATCCGCTATCATTCGAGGAATGGAGGCAGAACCCTCCGCTGCCACAAAGCACTCCCCGAGTTGGTTTGGTTCAGGGAGGGAGGTGCGTTCAATGCACCCGTGAGTCGCGGATTGACCAAGTCATCTGTGAACCGGGTGTCCGATCATGGGCCTCCGCAAAAGGTGTTTCATGACCATAGATACATCTCTTTCCCCACTCTATAAAATGAGATCTTGGGGGAAGATACAAAAAAAGGATTTTTGGGAGGATTCAGAGAGATCAACCAGACTGGGGTGGAAGGATTTCGAAAGATGGATCTTAGGATTTTGCAAACCATGAAGTTCCAGTCCGAGAACCAAAACAGGTATGAAGCTGGAAGAAAACTAATAAGGAACCAGAAAATGCATAATAACATGGTGAACTGCAAACTTAAAATAACAAAGAAAAGACGAAGGAGATCCATGGCTCCTCCGCGGATGCACTCCCCATGGACCAGGGAGTTTATACCCATTTTCTGATCTGTCGCGCCGCGTAACACCCTCCAACGTGGGCGATGCCCCGACCAATGAACCCTCGACCAACATCGCCCTTGTCCGCCGCTGCTCCCGTGGATCCCCACGTACCATCCTGGTACGTGGGCCAATCCCGAAGACACAGAAAACTCTTTTTTTTTCGGGATGTCCACCATGTCGTGAACCACCTTGGTTCGCGGGATTCCCATCAGTCTGCGGACCACCCTGGTTTGTGGACGGCCTCTCCAGCCGTGTATCACCTCCCTAAGAGAAGGGCGCCACCACTCATATACCAATTTGTCCCGCAAAATCCTTCAGAGTTCCCATTCCCTAAGCTAGATATAATCCCCCCAAAACGGCCTGATCATTTATAGTTCCCTCATTGGCCCATTCATTAGCCCCGAGCCAAGGCTTCCACCGGAGCTACCAGACCCGTGTGATGTATCCTTCATGTGCATCATCACACCGTTTCGAATTCACATACACATGGTAAGCAGGGGTGAAGGGGATGCTCTGACCCTTGGGCGGATTCTCGAAGTATTCATGGGTTCACATTCCCATGGTAATGCGAAATCCGAGCCCGAGAGCCCCATTTATGCCCCTCCACTTGGTAGGGCAGGGACACTTCTCCCCTCCCCGGGGCATGGCAGGATACCCATCAGAAGGATGCCCCCATGCACCTCGGTACTTCCACACAGTCGTGCCCAAGGAAGGGCATAGTGGTGAAGGGCGACGCAGTGTCCTTATTTGGGCTAGGTCTCTCCCCCACTGCGCTTTGTCACCATGGGCATCCACCTCTAAGTAAGACCCGATTTTATGGGTTGTGTCTATGCGTAAGCCCCACTCCACTTCTCACAGACGCATCATTCGCGATGTGATCGCCTGGTCCCTGCTGCCTCTTGTTTCTCACACCGAGCATGACTCACGTGGGCTTTGAGTAAGCATCGACCATGACATCCTCTTATGTTCCTCCTAAGAGTTTAAGCCCCAAGCTAATGCAAACTATGTAGACTTTGATCCCTGTATCCTGGGCATGGTACGTAGGAAGCATCTCTGAGGTTCAAGCCAAACAACCGATTGATCTGATTGTTTTCACATTGGTTCACCGCGCCACTCCTAGTGCAACCTCAATGGGTCCAGGCTCCTCGGGGTCATTAATCCAACGAGGGATGGTAATCCATGGGCATAAATGATTCGGAACCCCTACATCCAGCTGACCATTGCCAACCAGGAGTAATCTTTGGATTGAATTCTTGGGTATAAACCAAAGATTCGCGAACATATGATTACTTCTTAAATATATAAGAGAGTCCCAGAACAGGCAATAATTCCCCCCAAAAGGTGGAGATGAGCCCGAATTCCCATCCTCTCGATAAATGTGAGTTCTTAAGTGTCGCTGCCCAAATCGCCCAGCGAACACATGCCTTGGGAATGCAAGTCCACATATCGTTGGATATGGAACCGTTGGGCGTTTGAAGACTGACCTGAAAGAAAAATGGTGAACCCGATGTGAATCTTTAACCAATCATGATGGATTTAACCTAATCCCACCATGTGCCCGCTTTAAACTCACTAGTAGGGCCAATCACGGTCATTAATTACGCATGGGGTCATGAGATGCTGCATTTCCGGGTTTGTTGTTTGTATTTGTTAAAATGTTATATAGGTACCACACATAACTCCATTCAATCCAATGGTGTCATGAATGAACTCATAGGTTCGCGCTTCCAACTACGCAGCGACCAGACTTCCTCAGCAACAGAGGACCTCGTCACATACCCAGCGTCTTCAACTCTGGGTCTCAGATGCACTAATCTGAGAGTACCACGTGAATTGTACGCTCCTGATGGTGGAGGTGGCCATGCATGCCCTCCAATCTACCAGGACTCGGCGATCACCTACCTAGCAGGGGACACAAAGGTAAATCCAGATATCCCCTGTAGCTTTCTCCAACCGTTTTTGGGAGGCTACCCCAGAACGGGACAATGCCTACCTCCCTTATCTTACGGAGGCGGATGAGGTCAATGTCGAGGACTTCATCCCCACTGAACGGGGGTTCCGCTCCAAGGCCCCCGCCGGCAGACATCATTGCGGTCACGCCATGACTCAACATCCTCATGCTCAGGAGGATGTATCCACGAGAATCCAAGCCCATGCTCCCCATGTTCTGGCCCCTCAGACCGCCCGACAATAGCAGAAAACTTACAACCATGGACCGATCATCCCCCTTTTTCCTGAGGAGGAGCTCTGCTGCCAAGTCACGGAGGCACATCACGAACAGGCAAAACACTTTTTTGCTCCTCCAAAGCCCACCATCCAGACATGGCGGCCCACCATCATGACATGGCGGCATCATACGAGCAGGTATGCATCCCCATCGAGCTCCATCAAGACCGTCACTCACATAGGATGACACTTAACTGGCATACATCTCTCCCTTCCGAGGGACGTGAAGCCCACCAACTCGATGTGGTGGCGACCCAACGTATGCAAGACCACCTCCTAGCTGATTCTCCTGATACCAACCATCCCAACATGGTGGTGATCAATAGAGCCCACCACCCAGATGTGGCCGAAACTCATAGGCGAGAACGTCTCCCCACCAATAAAGGCCACCGACTTGATACGATGGGAAACCAACATATGCAGGGAAAGCTCCCTACGAATGAAAGTAATGTCCTCCATCCTGATGTGGCGGAAAATGTAGAGATAAACTGGCATATCCTGGCCCAGGGAAAAATTCTTTTACCTACCGTAACATAGGAGAATTTTCAGTACCCACTGACCACTAGAGGACCGGAGCATGATATTCCTACTTTGATACCAGAATTGGCCTTCATACCCATTCTAGAAAATAATGTCTCTCTGCATACCCTGGCAATGATGGAGGTGTAGGTATCGATCTCAGATCATATCTTGCAGACTTTCCAAAATGTAATTGCATCAGCGGCAACAGTAAGGACTCGGGCCCGTGAGCCTATCTCCCTAATTGAGGCGACACATCTAAGAGACGAGATAGCCTCCTCCGAGCAGATCTGCATCCTTGCTTCAGCCCAGGAGGGTCACCAGCTATATTCTGCAATGCAAGGGCTATAGGATCGTGAAGCTTCACTCGTTCCAACTGGGGGACACCCATCCATCACGGTGGATGCTCCAGAGCAGGCACATATCCCTGATAAAAGTCAATATGTTCGTCGGTGTATCCTGGAAACATTGTGTGACCTAATTAGACAGGGACCCAAAGGTGAAGGCCATTGTCAATATCAGAAGGTCCTCGCTGCCCATAAGAAAGCGCTCTTAACACTCCGAAGGCAGCTATAAAATAAAGAGAGGGTTCATGACTCCGCTATGCTGGAAGCTAGGGTTCCCAACACCGCTAAGTGCATATCGAATGCTCCAAATCATTCCCACATCCTACCATATTATGTGAGCGGAAGTAGCAGTTTCAAAGGTCCTCCCTGCAATGTCTCTACCAGCAGCTCGGAAGGTCCTCCTCAGAGAACCAACGGGAGCCTCCCCCGCGGGCATATAACGATCAATCACGAGAGCTCCTCTTTTGATGTGAGTCACGGAAACCCTCCACGTGACCAGAAGATCAAGCGGCAAGAAGGTCCTTCACTTGCTGTGGTCCACCCTGAAGGTCCTCCCCAGGGTATACGCTGCAAACGCTCTACATGTAGAGGGAACACAAATTATTATAGTAGTCCTCGTTATCATAGTCACAACTGCGGAGGACCTCCCCGCAGTGACATATCATTACAACAAGAAGGCCCTCCCCTTGTCGTGGAATGCCCTGAATGTCCTCCCAAGGGGTAATGCTGCAACGATACTCCATGAAGCCAGGAATCAGATCACGGTGGTAGTCCTCACAAGCCTAATAACGGAGGTCCTCCCCATAGATACGTCAAGAAACGAGAAGGCCCTCCCCTCATTGCGGTAGATTCTAAAGGCCCTCCTCAGGCTGTACCCCCCAGATATTCTCACTACGGTAGCTATAATTGTATTCCTTGCCATTACAGTAGCTGTGATGGTATTCCTCACCACCATGGCCGCCATTATGAACATCCTACCCGTGGTGGGACCAAGCAACAAGAAGGTCCTCCCCTTGTCACAGTGTGTATTGAAGGTCCTTTCTAGGATACACATCTAATGTCAATCCATGATGGTCATCCACACCATGATGGTAGTGGTTGGGAAGGTCCTCCCCGTACCAATGCTACACAGCCAGAAGGTCCTCCCCTTTCTACGACATGCCTTGGAGGTCCTACCCAGGGAATGCACTACAAAATCCCTCTATGCAGTGAGGTGTCAAGAAATAATGGTAGTTCTCACCATTGCGACCACCATTTCGACGGTCCTTCCCGCAATGGAATGTCATATCGACAGGAAGGTCCTCCCTCTGCTGAATCAAGCACAGTAAAGCCCTCATATGATGAGGCACTCAGAACGACGGGATCAAGCATGTCAAATTCCCAGTCAATCCGTAACGACACCCTTCTTCAATCAGGAGACAGTCCGGGCCACGTTCATCATATGAACCACCCCTGAATCGCCCACGTGAAAATTCAACACCTACCAGTCCCACTACCTCTGACCACACTATCAGTGAGCATCTTAGTTAGGCCAACCTGGTAGAGGAGTCACTAGCAAAGGAGTATGCTGACATTTTTCACCAGAGAAAACGACTGGGTAGGGATGATATACCAGTTATGTTTTGTCCCATGGCCACATCTCAGTTCGACATACCTAGAGATTTTTCAGAAGAATGCATGCAGGACATCTGCTATAATATATGGACAACTCTCCACTGACTGAAATCAAGCTTTCTGCCCTACGACGGGTATGTAGACCATGTCGAGACAATCAGAGACCTCCTGTGTATCATCGACCTGGATGCTCTTCCTTCGGCATGACAACAATGACCCGAGGGGTGTAAATGAAACATGGAGATAGCATGCCACAGTGCGCTGCACCAGTTGTGTCGCCTCATCGGTGACACTCCGATGAGAGTCCATATCATGGGAAGGGGAGAAAATGGAGCTCTTCATTTCACTCCGCTCCCTGCCCAGAAGAATCCATTCAGCATGGTGTCTTGCAACATCATCACATCAAGACACCAATCCAGGGGTCTCCCTGCTCGTGAAAGGCATCACTCCCAATAGAGTTAGGCCTTGAGTAAATCCCAGAAGCGTCATGTCCAATGGGAACAATCCATTCAAGAACTTTTGAATCAGGCCACCAAGAGCATACAACAGGCCTCTCGCCCAAGAGAGTCCAATCAGTGGTCATTTCCTACCTCCCCATAAGGGATTGATTCACAGAATAAATCTGCACCAAACCCAGTTCACCCCCGAATGGGGGCATGTGAGATCAGGCGGGTAGCGATAGCAGCAGCCACTGCAGCAATCCAGGGTCAACCCCAGCATGCAGGGCTGGGGGAATTTTTAACAACAAATTAACCCATAATTCCAATAAAAATGGGAAGAGACTCAGCGTCCAAGGAATGGATCCAACCCCAACCCTCAGGGATGGGTGCATTATTACCTCATCCACAACAACCTCCCCCCCCCCCCCCCGAGAATCAGAATTCTCTTGTTTAGGGAGGATAGTAAGAAGAGGATGTTCCTACCCTATCCCGTTTTTTGAATCATCATCCCCTAAGAAATGGAGGTATTCTGTAAGGTCACAACAGTGATCTCTCTGGGTCACCCTTCACCAAGGAGCCTAAAAGCAATCCCGGGACAAAAGAGGGAATACAAGTAAAAGACGCGGGAGATCCTCTGACTATTTGGAAGATGGCATTTTATCCACTCCGTGATATGCATCCATCAATTACAAAGAGGGTAACCCCACAGGTAACACCAAATATGGTGCATATATGGATAGATCGGGGGAAAATGGTTCCGGTCAGGCTGTGAATCACAAGGAACCACCATGTGTGCACACCCGGAACCAGAGGGCCGCTCTAAACATGGCTTCCCCTTCAACTAATCTTCCTCTACTCACCTGCGAGCTTCCAAAAAGGATAAGAACAATGGACTGGTTACCCTTAACCCGCCTCCTTCTCTCTATAAAAACTATCCACTTATGCTCGAAGAGAGATTCACTCGACAAGAAGAGGAAATGAATGAATCGAGGTGGCTTAACACCAAGCTACTCTAGAGGAACCGTCTTATTGAAAGTGTTTTCCAAGAAGAGAGACATCGTGCACTCCCACTAAGTGCACCTCAAAGACCAAGGTTTTCCCCAGAATATGAAGCACAGTCAGGGCTCCTGCACAACATGGCGCCCGACCCGTCCAACTACCTAAATGTGGATCTGGATGAATACCAAGCCTTTCATCAACTGAGGAAGCAGCTGTAGTGTGTACGTTTGAACCCTCCAAAGGTGTCATAAACAACACATGCACCCCTGGTGCCAACCGAGTTGGATCCTCAAACAATGCCTCGGGCTACACTTGCCCAGGACTAGGCCCAAAAAGATGTAAACCAGGGTCTCATCAACACCATTGAGGCACTAACGACTCGATTAGATGAAATGGAAGGTCAGCGCACTCTGACACAGCCAGAGCGGAAGCCCTACCCAGATTGGGTAGCAACACGCCCCCTCAACCCAATTATTAGAGACCTATATTCCCCAACTTCAATGGATCAGGTGATCCGGAATAGAATTTGATGCACTATACGTCTTATTGCGACCCTATGATGGGATCTTCGGAACAACATGATGCAGTGAAACTCAGATGCATCGTATGGACCTTGAATGGATCCGCCTTCGTCTGGTATACGTGTCTACTAGCACAGTCAATAAAAAGGTGGGAAGACCTTCGGCAGCAGTTCCTGTTCCACTTCAGCTCAACATTTCCTAAAACAACGGTCAGTGACCTCATGAACTACAAATAGTGGGAGTACGAGAGGGGCTCAGATTTCATCATCAGATGGAAAGGACGACCTACTCTCTAAACAGGCCAATGCCTCAAGATGATTTGCTCACCATATTCATCGACAATCTTCGAGATGATCTACGAACACCGCTCATAATAGTGGAGTGCAGCACCGGCTTCCACCATCTCTCATCCATTGCCCGGAGAATCGAGGACTCCCTGCAGCGGGCCGATTCGAAGTTCCGAATGGCCTCGTAGGCTCTCGCAAAGTGAATAGTTAGAGCTAAATCATCCTCTACATGCTCAAGCGGGCCCCTGTTCCTGATTCACCGCTCAGGCCTCCAACAAATCGTCAAGGGCCCCCTGTATATCAGCGGCCACCTCTACCTAGGGGGACTATTAGAATGGGGAAAATCAGAATTAGTTTGAGGAATGAATACATAAAGCATACTAATTCCGAGATGACCAAGCCCGCAACTACTTCATCGTCGCCATGAATTGCAACTTGCTCTGCCTCCCGGTGTCGAGGAAACCCAAATAAGTTATCCGTGATGACAGGACAGACTACTTTCCATGCCATCAAATATTGGGGGAAAATATCTGGGAATGCTTCGTTTTCAAGGATCTCCTACAAAGGATGGTAGACTCAGGGCAGGTCGAGCTGGGACAACCCTCAACACATTTGACAAATATTTCTACCACTAACTCTAAAAAAAGATAAGGATGGAAGGATGTCAATAGAAAGAAGGGGAAGAAATTCGATAACTGTATGACTCAGAAGACTATCAATTGAGCCCAAGGCATACTCCGAGATCAACTATAACAGCTTGTGTTTCCACCAATAGCCCCTGATGCCTCACCACAGACAATATCAGCCTCACAACACTCTACGAGCTGGTCATCCATGAATAATTGAGAAAGTAGGAGACAAGAACAAGAGGAGAAGTCTGTGACGAGGCCAAAAAGATCCCCGACGCTGTCAGATTTCATGCCCTCGAATTTGGCGCCACGGGCACCGACCCACTAAACGGCACCATCAGGGACAGCCGACCAGGTTGACCTGTCAGAGGATGAAGATCCAATATTTGGTTCCATAAACATCATCCGTAATATGTAATCATTTCCTAATGAAGGTTATGGTTATGAACCTGAGTTCCTAATATGAGGAGCTGGGATGAGGAATCATAGAGGCATAGGATATCAGAGAAGGCGCACTCTCGGCCGAAACCCACCCTACGGTTGGAACTCGGCCCGAACTGATAATATCACAGAAACTTGTGGGAGAGCCCTTCAATGGACTCAGTCGGTTAAAGAACATCCTTCCACCTCCAAAAGCTGCCACTATACCCCCATCATTCTACGGTACCCATCCGAGTAGGAACAAGTGTCTAGCCGCCTAGTGCACAAAAACAGACAGGCCGGGCCGAGTCCCCAGAACCTGGGGACATCATCGACATCTGACCCAGCAACCGGTCCCTCCTCATCATGTATTCCATATCATATGCTTCCTGCTAATGATCCCCTGCCAATGGAGAAGCGTTGGACACTGGAACAAAAATACGACATCCTTAAGTAGCTGGCGTCGATACCATCCTAAATGTCGATCCCGGATGATGCCCTAGGTTTGTCAGCTGACCTCAAGGAGGCACTGATAGAAGCCTTTCTCAGCCCCCAGGAGTTTCAAGCCGAGGTAGCTGCCACCGAGATTTACCCGATGGATACTGGATCGGCTAAATGCAATGCGATGATTTCCTTCACCGACCAAGATGATGATTCCATCATGGAATGACACATCAAACCACTATATGTGTCCGGCACATTAGATGATGTTGAGGTCCGCAAAGTCTTTATCGACAATGGATCTGGAGTTAAACTCCTTACCCTACGGACACATCGTATGTTGGGTTACAGTGAGGAAGATTTAATTCCCTTGGCCACAACTATGCTAGGTTATGATAAGAGTGAGCAGAAGCCAATGGGACAAATTAAGCTAAAGACCCATTTTGGAGACCTTGTGGCATATTCGGAATTCCTGGTGGTCTGACAGAACACAACATTAAATGCCCTGCTTGGAAGGTCGTGGCTCCATAAGCACATGGTTGTTCCTTCATCCTACCACTAGTGTATTAAGTACTGCATCAATGGGAAAGTGGGACGTTGCGCGCCGACAAGGCCCCTTTTGAGCTCTCTGAGTTACACTACATTGATGCTGAGATTTATGAGCAAGAGGAAGAAACCTTTGACAGATGGTATCAACTGGATCCCCACTCCAAATGGTATGGAAGTGGTTCCTAATGACCCGCTCAGAAGCCTTGGCAGAGACTACGTACGGCCCATCTAACATATTGAGAGCTGGGATTCGAGTTCGGGGACACACTCAGATGTCCTCATGACTATAGCCATAACGGCTAAGCGTGATAATGTGGAAATGACCTCTAATCCTCAATTCAGGGATGAGTACTTGAGCGAGGATGTCAACGAAACCTGGCCTCTGGATTCCCATGAACTCGTGCTGGGGGTTCTCTCCCCCCACGATAAATCATGAAGTTGAGGATTTGGTAGAAGAAGAGGAGGAATCTCTCTAGGATGAACCCCCCGCATTTGAGGAAGGCATCTCCACCCTGATGGACGAGTTCAAGGAAATAAACCTGGGTACCAAGGATGACCCAAGACCCACTCTTGTTAGTGAAGCTATGTACCCCGAGGAGCACGATCTATATGCCTTTTTCCTGAAGCAAATCCAAGATTTATTTTCCTACAATTACACAGAAATGCCAGGACTCGATCTCGAAGTGGTGACACAACACCAAGGTATTCCAGAAGACCATTGAGGCTATAAAAAAGCCCCCAGGAGGACACACCCCTCACATGCTGCCAAAATAGAAGCTGAAGTCGATAAGCTCATTAAATAAGGATTCATTTGGGAGGTCCAATACCCCATATAGTTGGCCAAAATCATCCCTGTCAAGAAAAAAATGGTAAAATTAGCATCTACATTGACTTCAGTGATCTCAATCAGCACTGCCCAAAAGTTGATTTCTCGGTCCCAATCACCGAGTTATTAATCGATGCAACGACCGGGTGTGATGCTCTATCCTTCATGGAAAGCTATTTTGTGTATAATAAAATCAGGATGGCCCGAGAAGATGAAGAATCCACTACCTTTAGGGACCCTCAAGGAGTATTCTGTTACAAGGTCATGACCTTTGGTCTCAAGAATGCTAGCACCACATATCAACACGCCATGCATCAAATTATCAAACTGTTCCAGGGGAGATTTGTTGAATGTTACATGGACGACATGGTGGTTATGTCTAGGCAGCGCTCAGATCAACTGTCAGACATTGAGACCGTCTTCAACAAACATTGACAACATAGTCTGAAGATGAACCCCTTGATGTGCACCTTCGGGGTTACTTTAGAGAAATTCCTTGGCTTCATCGTACGCCATCATGGCATAGAAGTCAAACTTGAAAAGACAAAATCCATTCTCGGCTGGCCACCTCCCACCAAACTCACTGAGTTGAGAGAATTACACATGAAATTGGCCATTATTAGGTGATTCATAGCCAACATGGCAGGAAAATGTTTTCTTTTTACCAGGTTAATGAATAAGGGAGTCACCTACTAATGGACAGATGACTACCAAGAGGCATTTGACATCCTAATGAGGTACCTCTTAAGCCCACCGGTGCTCATGCCCCCGGTTGAAGGAAGACCTCTCATTCTATATGTAACGACCCTACAGTAGTCACTGGGATCCTTCCTCGAACAAAAGAACGACGCTAGTAGTGAAAACAGTCTCTATTACCTCAGTCAAACCATGAATGATGTTGAGACTCGATACTCAAACATTGAGAAGAGTTTTTTGGCCTTGGTCTTTATAGTTCATAAATTGCGACATTATCTGCAGCATCACGAAGTCCATTTGGCCTCGCGTAATAACCCGCACAAGTACATCCTCAGCCTCCCAATGCTGACCGGCACCTATCCCAATGAGAAGTCATCCTGCAATAGTTTGAGATCTGGTTTGGGCCACAGAAGGCCATCAAAGGCCAGGCATTATCAACTTTCTGGCAGAGCACCCTTCAACAGGGACTACCGCACCGGACGTCGAGCTACCCAATGACGGCATCTTCATGGTTAAAAAGGAGATCCTATCAAGGGAAATGTACTTCGACGAAGATTCCAAAATCCCAACCAGCAAAAGGATGGATGATCCCAAATTTAACGAGGTGGATCTGGGGATAATACACATGTCCTCGGAAAAGGAAGTCTTTCCATATTCCTTTCTCTTATCAGAAGGATGTACGAACAATGAAGCAGATTATCAAGCACTCATTGCAGGCCTAGTGCTCGCACTCCAGGCACCAGTACAACACCTTAAGGTAAAAGGTGACTCAGAACTGGTCATCAAGAATGTCAATGGTGACTATACTATCAAAAAGGAGGAGTTGATTCCTCTGTTTGACCATGTCTGAGAGCTAATGTCGGAATTCTCTACAGAACCCACATTAACCTATATTCTCTGGTCTCAGAATGCCCAGGAAGATGCATTAGATAATGCGGGAACAACCCTAGCCAACCCAAACTGGGATTAAATAGTCATTAGTATTTCTCACCATCGAATGGTCTTGTTGTCTTTCCAGACTAAGATGGATGAAATCAATGAAATCAGTCATGTTCCCGAGCAATATGCTCCTTCCACCAGCTGGATGACCCCCATTGTAAACTATCTTCATAGGGGGGAACATCTATCAGAAATGACTGAATGAGAGAAAATACGGAGAAGGGCAATCAACTATGTCCAATATGGCGGAACATGATAGCAAGAGGTCCTCTAAAAACGAGGCCTTGATGGAATGTTCCTCATGTGCATTGATAGAGAAGAAACTACTACCGTCATGAATGAAGTTCATGCCAGAGTATGTCCAGCACATCACCCGGAGACCATGCTTTCCCATCAGGTTCAAAGGTTTGGGTACAATTAGCCCACAATGGCACGAGATTGCGGGCACTTTACCGAAAAATGAAACTCATGTCAAATTCACGCCAACTTCATACACTAACCCCCCAGGTTACTCAATTAGGCCATGTACTCTTGGCCATTTGCAGTCTGGGGAATGGACGTCATGGGACCATATCCCCCCACCAAAGTCAAATAGGTGATGTATATCCTCACGACAACAGACTTCTTTTCCAAATGGGCAGAAGGTGTACCCCTTAAGGAAGTTGGGGAAAGAAGCATTTTCAGCTCAGTGATAACCAATATCATCACCAGATTTGGTGTCCCTCATACCATACTGATGGATAACTGTTCCAACTTCTTTTATGTTGAATTGGAGAAACTGTACCAAGAATACGGTATCAAGGCTAACCATTCATCCCGCTACCATGTAGCGGCCAACGAGCAGATAGAGGCTTTCAACAAGACCCTTTCCAACATTCTCCGGAAAATTGTTGAAAAAGACAAGAAGTCATGGATGGATAAACTCTTACATGCACTGTGGGCATATGGAACCATAATCCACACCAATACTCGGGCTACTCCATACTCATTAGTATATGCAACAGAGGTGGTCCTGCCCATTGAACTCAAATTACACTCGCTCCTTGTTGCCATTTATGATCAGTTATCCAATGACGAGAGATCAGAAAAGCAGGTGGGTGAATTGGAATAGCTGGACAAGAAACTGTTGCACACTTTTCACCATCTGGAAGTATATCAGAACCGGATTGCACGAGCCTTCAATAAAAAGGTCCATCTTCGGTCTTTCTTAAAGGGAGAATTGGTGTTGGTCCTCTGGACCCCAATGATACTCCGAAATAAACCTCCAAAGCTGGAGCCCATGTGGTGGGGATCGTATTTTATACATAAGGTCTACTCTAATAGAGCATATGCCCTGAACTCCATGGACAAGCAATTCACCACCGCTTCTATAAATGCGAGATTCCTGAAGAAGTATTTCTCCTAAAAACCCAAAGTATTCCTTGTCCTTACTGCACGACAATAAACTGCACGGATAAGAAAAAAAGGGGAATCGTCCGAGCTGTTTGACGTTAATCTGCCAAGCACCCAACAGTCAAAACTCTATGACTCTAAACTAAGACTATTTCATCCTCACCACATTATGTTAAACTGCACAGATTTCTGAAAACTATGTACCAATTGATTCCTACCCTTGTAGGATACGTAGCGATGCTAGGACCCCCTATCCTGGCCCATCCACCCCTCAAATAAGAGTAAAAAAATACCCCTTCCCCTATGTACGGACCAGACTTGCATGGGGTTCTATTTTTCGTCCTCACCGCATGATGTTAAACTGCACGGATTTCAGAGAACTATGTATGGATTGATTCCTGCCCTCACAGGATACATAGAGACGCTAGGAACCCCAATCATGTCCCATCCAATCCTCAAATAAGATTGAAAAAAAATAATTCACCCTTCCCCCGTGTATGGACCAGACTTTCACTGGGTGTATTTTTCAGCCTCACCGCATGACGTTAAACTGAATAGATTTCACAGAACTACGTACGGCGCCAGGATACCCTATCCTGGGCCAACCCCTACCAAATGAAATAAAATAAAAAATAAAATTTTCCCATTCCCCTGAGTATGGACCAGCCCTGCACGAGGTGTATTTCTTTCAGAGAACTATGTGCGGCTTGATTTCTGCCCTCACAAGATAAGTAGCAACGCCTGGGATCCCCATCCTGGCCTATCCACCCCCGAATGATTGTTATAAATGACCTCTTCCCCCGGTGGATGGACCAGCCATGCATGGAGTGTATTCCTCATCCATACCGCACGACGTTAAGCTGCACGGATAGAAAAAAGAGAGATAAAAATACCCTTTCCCCACGTATATGGACAAGACATGCACGGGGCGTATTTTGGCGTCCTTACCATATGATGCTAAACTACATGGATAATAAGATTTAAAATTTCCCCTTTCCCCCATGTATGGACCAGACTTGTACAAGGTGTATTTTTGCTTCCTTACCGCATGACTTTAAATTTCATGTATAATAAAAAAATTCCATTTCCACCATATACAGTCTAGACCGGAATAGGGCATACTACTTCTTTACCGTTCGATGTTAAAATGCATGGATAATAAGATTTAAAAATGCTCATTTACCCCGTGTATGTACTAGAGCTGCACGGGGTGTATTTTTGAATCCTTACCGCATGACGTAAAACTACATGGATAATGAAAAAATGCCATTTCCCATGTATACGGACCAGACCGGAACGGGGTGTACTCCTCGTCCTCACAGCACGACGTTAAACTGCATGGATAATAAGATTTAATAATGATTCCATTACACATCTACAGACCCGTCGGGCATGGGGTGTACTCTTTGTCATCACCTCACGACGTTAAACTGCATGAATAATAAGCTTTAAAAATGCTTTGTTTCCCCCGTGTGTGGACTAGACCTGCACGGGGTGTATTTTTGTCTCCTTACCGCATGACGCAAAACTGCATGGATAATGAAAAAATGCCCTTTCCCCTGTATACAGACCAGACCGGGACGGGGTGTACTCCTAGTCCTCACCACATGACATTAGACTACATGGATAATAACTCTTAAACATGCTTACTTTACCCCATGTATGAACTAGACCTGAAAAGGGTGTATTTTTTCATCCTTACCGAACGATGTTAAACTCCATAGATAATAAAAAAATTCCCTTTTCCCATTATGAGGACCAGATCAGCACATGGTATACTCCTCGTCCTCATCGCACGACGTTAAACTGCACAAATAATAAGAATTAAAAATGCTTCCTTTCCCCCGTGTATGGACTAGACCTGCACATGGTTTATTTTTACGTCCTAACCACACGAGGTTAAACTGCATGGATAATGAAAGATAAAAATGCCCTTTTCCCCCTATATATGGACCAGACCTGCATGTGGTATATTTTTCATCCTCACCGCATGACGTTAAACTGCATGGACCACGTCCTCACCGCATGATGTTAAACATCACAGATTTTGTCGCAAACCACCTAAGATTTATGGTGAAATGAGGTGGTAATACTCCATGCACATTTGGATTCATCCTCCCCATATATCAGAATCCATGGCCCAGATAATTATGGATCTTTATAACCATTCACAGCGATCAGAAAATGGAAATTTATCGACCCGTGGACACCTTTTCATGACTATTCATACCAACCCCTCAGCGGCTCTGCATATTGATAGCCCCTGACCCGTCTACCAAAGGCAAGTTTTCTACAGACGACACTCTTTCTATATTCCAACGCTTATTGGCCTCAGAGCCCCCATATCATATCTCCGGATCCAGAAATTTATGGCGTAGTGGTTTACAAGTTAACCTACCTTTTTCACATCCAAACTTTTCCAGGGTATCCCTACCGAGTTAGCCTATGTATCCGCCCATGGTTCAAATGACGATTTGCATCAACGAACATCAAGCCAGGGCTAGGCTACTTTTACTCAATGGACAATTTTAGTGAAGATGTTTCTTGTATGCTTGGACATCATTATCCCCACATGCTAATCTCTTTTCTATGACCAATCTCAGGTTTTCATAATCCTTCATGGCCATCGGAAGTGGAAAGTCATCGACCTGAGGACATCCTTGCATGACTATGAATACCATGCCCCCAACGGCTCGGCATATTGATAGCACCATGCTCGTCTACCAAAGGTAGGATTTTCTCGGGCGGTACTCTTCCTAGCTCTGTACGCTTATCGGCCTCAGAGCCCCCACACCACATCTCCTGATCTAGGAAACCTCAGAATTACAGTTTACAACCTTCATCTTCCACCTTGTTCAGAGTATATCAGAGCATGGTAACTGAATTAACCTTCGAGTGACTGCCGCAATAGTCACCCAATGGTCCGAGCTTTGTGACCGCTAAACTAGGAGTACTTATTCCTTACCACACGACATAAAACTGCATGGAGTAAAGGTGCACCCCCGTGCCCATGATAAATCAGCGCATGGAGCTCTCTAAAATTTAACAACAACCATGGATGAACATACCTGACATGTCCATATATTTTCTTACCAGATAATAGACTTTGTGGATCGGATAATTGCAGATCCTCATTACCATTCATGACCATCGGAAGTGGATCATTATCGTCCCGTGGAGTCCTTTTAATGAATATTCATTCCATTCCCTCAGTGGCTCTGCATATTGATAGCCCTTGTCCCATCTACCAAAGGTAATATTTCCTCAGGAGGCACTATTCCTAGCTCCGTACGCTTACCGGCCTCAGATCCCTCATATAATTTCTCCTAATCAATGAAGCACTGGAACCAATATTTACACCATCAACCCCTCTCCATGTCTTGGTCATGCTGAGGTGTTCAAGCCCATTTACATTCTGATCAAGAGAAGCCTTTGAAACTACGTCTTTATCTCATGACGATAAACTACATGGAACTCCTTGGCCACTTGGAATAATGTTGCAAAGTCCAAGCATTAAACATTCAGGGAGATGCCTCCAACTACTAGAATTTTCACTGGTTTAATAATGCCACTGTCCTCGATGAATAACGCTAAACTGCATAGCATCATTTAATAATTCCCCGGTCCACGCTGCATGATGCTAAACTGCACGACATCCTTTAATAATGATCCTCGTCTTTACCACATAACATTAAACTACACGGAAGCCATCCTTACTGCATGACGCTAAACTACATGGTCAAACCTGTTATAGGTTCAGTAAGGAATGAAGGCTTTTCTCTGCCACTCAGTGCATGAGTCAGACCTGCACGAACCACCGCCTCGTACCAGCTTGAGAAAGAATGACTTCACCCACTCTCCGGAAATTTAGTGTAGATGCTTCTCCCATATCCATGCACCCTCACCTCATAAACCAGTCTATGTACTCAGAAAAAGCAGAACTCTCATAAGCCACCCTTGGTGGTCCAAAATCTCACCTTACCTGAAGTTACCTGGCTATCGGTAGAATGAAATCATTGACCTATGGACCCCTTTTCACGACTATGAATACCATGCCCTCAGTAACTCTGCATATTGATCGCCACTAGCCTGTCTACCAAAGGGATGATTTCCTTAGGCAATACTTCTCTTTGTACGCCTCTTTGCCCCTCATCCCCCATGTTCATCCCAGGATTCAGAAACCCTATGAGATATTGTTTACCAGCCTTTTTCACAACCATGCATGAATATGGTAGAACGTCTCTGATGAGATTACTGAGGACCAGGAGAAGCCGTTCTATTATTGATAATTTCCCAGCTGAATGACATTAAACTGTGCCAAGAACGAACCATCCTTTATGCTAAATAAATGCGTAGGACAAGGACCCTGAGTCAACACTCTTGATTAGTACAGGTGTTCTCAAACCCTTTTATATGTCACACACTCTTTACGAGTCACCCTGGTGGATTTCATAATTCCTCAAGCCATCCATCGTGGTTTCCTTAAGCTGCACTACCATGAAGTCCACAGGCTATTAGAAATGGAGAGTCATTGACTTGAGGACACCATTGCATGACTATGCATAACATGCCCTCAGTGGCTCTACATATTGATTGCCCCTGGACCATCTACCAAAGGCAGGATTTCCTTGGGCAATACTCCTCCTACCATTGTACGCCGATATGGCTCCCATGCCTTGAGACGTGCCCTGCATGTCGTTAAAATCCAAATATGTTCCACCCAAATTCGTCTGAAGGATATTGAGACATCTTTTAATAATACAAATTTCATTGGGGCCCTCACCCTACCATATTTGGTCAATTTTGTTCGACCTAAAACATCAGTAGTGATAGTCTTGACAACGGGACTCTAAACCGCTCACAGAGAAAAAAAAAGAGTGGTAGAAATTCTATTAGACCAAAAACCCGAAATGGGTGACCTAAGAAAAACTCGGGCCATACTAGCTTGGTCCACAGTAAATTGGCCCAGGAAAAATTATGTTTTTAACAAGAAAAGGCAAAAAAAATTGGGGTTTTCCTACAAAACCCAAGCAATAGTCAAACTATGCCCGCTGGATCCCATGGTCCGGGAAAAAGTCAGAGCCTGTTTTCATATTTTATCACTTTTCTAAATTATGAGATATTCTGATTTAGTGAGTTATTTCTTAACCAATAATTGTACTAGTAACAATCAAAATTTATGGCAAAAAAAGAGTGACATAGATTGCATTCCATTCAGACAAAAGGGAGGGCGTCCACAAGCTGGGGCCTCTCCCTCACAACGACAAAATAGGTAAAAAAAGGAATGCACAAGAATGGCTTTGACAGTCACAAAGGAGCCTAGATCGCCCTCTATACATGATCAGCAACTGTATGGCAGAGGCTGTTGCAATTCTGCTCCAGCACGGCCTTCTCCCTGGCCTCAACCTCGGCCACCGAATGAGTATACTCCACTATTTTTTGGATATCGTTGATCCCTTTCCTGGTGGTTCAAGGAAACCAGTCATAGTTGATAATTGATCCCTCAGTATCACTGCCCGTTCTTCACATTCATACAAATCAGAAGATAGGAAGACCACCTAATCTCGAGAGCTCATCTCTTGTGACATTAGCTGATCGTGATTTATCATGGCTCCCTCCAGGGTTCAGGTCCCACAATGAGAGGCAGTGATGTGAGAATGCTTGCGCTCACCAGTAGAAACTTCCACACGGGAAATGACAACCTAGAAAGTGAGAAAATGAAATTTCCAATAGTCAATGTCACCCAAACCCAAACCCATGAAGAGTTTTCGGAGAGCTTTAGATTTAGTTTCCATTTCAGCCAGAGGAGTTTCGGTGACAATCTCGCAAATCCAAGCCCAGGCCCACCTGCGGACTGCTTGGTGGTCTTCCATGATGTGAGGATCTTTGGAATCCTCGCTAGATAGCATGGGAACAATGTCTGGCATCGCGACTAGTGCAGGCACATGCGCTCTAGATGATGGTTCCGAGGATGGAAGTCCTGAAGCTTTGGACCCGGGTTTGGGCATGGGAATCAAGTTTCTAATTCCAGTATCAGCCAGTAAAACCTCAGGAATTGTCTCGCTAGGTCCCGAAGCCATAGGGTCATCCTCATCCACATCCAAGAATGGTAGGTCCATCTGAACTTCATCCACGGAGGGGATGGGAGAGGAAAATCCCCTGAGTCGGTTTGACCGATGAGCCATCAGTCGGTCCTCCCTCAAAGACGATGAGGATGGTGTGGTAGGAACAATAGCCGTGGTGACTCTTGATTTGGGAACCTACTGGACAGCCTTCCCCAATATCCCATTAGGGTAATGTTTCACCCACATTCTTGCGTACTCAAAGGATAGGCTGGTAGCCGCTCCAATACCAGGTAATAGAATGCTTGTGTCAGATCCCTCCCACATCAGCATCAACCACCATTGACGGAGAGTGGCTGGGTGTAGTCCTCAACACTGAGGAGGAGTAAGTGAAACATGGAGTTGCATACACCCGAACTGATGGGAAAAATGATGTGGGGCATACAACTTGAACATAGAAACACCGTCAATCCGTGCAGAGAAAAACCCATCTCGTTGTGAAATCACGTAAGAATGATCCTCTATGCTCCCCCTATAGTTTTCAACAAAGATTCCGGAATGGGTGGGGTAGGGAGGGAAAGAAAATTTAGAGAAATCACACAGGAGCTCAATGATTTCGTCGGAACTGAAAGACTTCAGACGAAGCCCAGCTATATCAAGCAGGGTAGGCCGAAAGGGTGGAAGTGGGATGACTATGTTATGAAAATACTCATAACAACAGAAATGATTCTCTATCTAGCCATATAAGAATTGAAACGGACCGCTCAAACGGTAGGGTGGCCTGCCCTCCTGCATGTCGCTCAGAAGTTCATAAAGACGAGCCAATGTGGGGATGGCCAAATTCACCGGGCGACCCTCTGCAAACTCACCTTCCATCGTCAACGTGAAAACCCTGACCCCCAGGTTGATATCCCAAGAAGGGAATAACCACCCGCTCAAAAATATATCAAACAGACCTACTAGCCTAAGCATAGGCGGTACGCCACAGTGCACCTCGTAACCCCATGAGAGGTATTCGCTCCCTTCCAGAACCGCACAGTAGGAACCCGAGATGGTTTATGACTGTTGAGAAAGATGAGTCCTAGGGCACTTGATATTCAGCACAGGACCACTGACGTTTAGAAATAACCCTATCTAGGTGCTAGAGGGAAGAGGAGATCGGGCACACAAGGCCTGACCCAGTGACCATTCGACCATATCCAGCAGATCCCTCGCCAACGAAGGCACCTGTCTGACGTCGTCCCATTCCTCAGGAGGGGGTAGAAACTCATCATACATATCACTGATGATCCGAAGCCCTCCCAAATGATAAATTTCCCACAAGATAATTCCAACATTGCCTTGGGAAAGGTTGAAAGTATTTGTTCATAAACACCAACGACTGAGCAAGTCAGGCAGGATCAAAGATGGTGGGTAGACAACAAATTGGGAGGCCCACACTGCGGAGTACAAATTGACTACGTCTAGTGACTCGGGAGATTCCCATAAATGATAATGGACTCAAAAGGTCCAGGCCTAGTCATTCGAGAAAATAACACCTGACCGCAGATCCCACCTAGAAATCCACCCCGCGTCAGTGTCTAATCGATCAAGGTTGATTATAGAGGGGTAACTCTTGAGGATAGCTTCGTGAGAAAAGACTTGTGTACTGATCGATTTTGGTCCAAACAGAGCCTCTCAAAATAAAAGTGTCTTTCGGATCAGAATCTGAGATCATCTCCCACAATAAAGTAAAGTTCATCTGAATGAACTCTGGTGACGCTTCCAGGCAAGGAGACAGAAGACCTGAGAAAGTGGGAGGGATAAGAACGTCGTCTTGAAGACTGAAGCCATAGGGCGGAATTCGATTTGATCATGGGTAACTCAGGAGCTCAGGAGAGAGAAAGTCCTTCAAGACACCATCATCGGGAATTATGGACCGACTAGGGTCCTCTTTGATGCTCTCCACTCTACGAATCATAGATAGATGTCTCCCTAAACCAATTGGGAGAGGCTCGACAACATGCCTAGGTACAGGGCGAGGGGGAACAATGTTATCCCCATGAATTATGAAGATCAACACATGGTTAGTCTGAAATAATAAAATCTGGACAAAAATACTAGGTGTATGGCAAAGGTATCGAGAAGCCTTCATTAGCTGGCCTCGTAATGTGGTTCACGATGACGGCATCTCACGAACCAACCCTACGCGGAAGGGGTTTGCGATATTCTGGACCGCGTGCCATTGTCCAGGAAACCGTGAACCAGGTTTCTCCATGGAATCCTAATCCCGGATTTAAATAATTAAGATTCATAAGACTTAGGGAATTTTTAAAATTTGGATGATTTCAGACCGCGGACCATCGAAACTGCGAAGAAAATTCCTCTGCAGCATGTTGTGACTTACTTTTAATTAATTAAATGTATTGGTTCGCAATTGGGAAATTGGTCTATGGGTGAAGGCAACCGTGAAGGATGAATGGTTCACGGAAAGTGGCAGCTGGTTCGCGAACGGTGTGTTTCGCGAATGAATGAACACACGGGGACAAAAAGTGAGAGGGCTCTGGATTCACGAAGAATCCGGTAAAATACAAACGGAGGGCCCCCCTTATTTATAGGCATGTTCCCCTACTAGGTAAACATCTCTACTGCAAATCATCCAAGTTTCAGGACCACTCTTCTTTGGAATGGCGTCCTCTCTGTTCCTATCAGACCCCATTCTGATGGGGGCATTTGTAGGGTCCTGAAAAATTCGCAAAGGAGATTCTAATCAATTCTCCCCAATGAATTGGGGGAAAGAATGGAAAGTATGGAGAAAACTCAAAGGATTCATAACCCGAACTGGTCCACAGAGAAGTCCCTTGAAAACGAAACATGGTCGGTTCCGTGAAGCACCCCCTCCATGGACCGGTGTCATTCGCGGAATGAAGGCGGAGAGCCTCCGTGGGTGCGAGGCAGGGGAAGCGCCAAGTCGGTCCACCGTCACGAACCCCCCCCCCCCCAGACCGCGGACCGCGTCGATCGGCCCGGACCACATCCGATGTCGTTCGCAAAATGGAGGCGGAATCCTCCGGAGCCGCGAAGCACTCCCTGAGTTGGTTTGGTTCCTGGGGGAGGTTCGTTAAATGCACCAGTGATTCACAGTTTGACCAAGTCATCCGTGAACCGGGTATCCGATTATGGGCCTCCGAAAAAGGTACTGCATGACCATAGATACATATATTTTTCCACTCTATTAAAGGAGGTCGAGGGGGAAGAGACGACAAAAATATTTTGGGAGGATTCAGAGATCAACCAGACTCAGGTGGAAGGATTTCGAAGGAAGGAGCAGAGCATTTCGCAAACTGCGATGTTCCAGTCCACAAACCAGAATAGGTATGAAGCTAGAAGCGAATTAATAAGGAACCAGAAAATGCATTACAAATTGGTGAACCACAAAATTATAATAACAAAGAAAAGAAGATCGCAAACCATGGCCCCTTCGCGGATGCACTCCATGTGGACCAGGGATTTTATGCCCATTTTTCGACCCATTTCACTCTGTAGAACCCTCCTACGTGGGCGAAGCCCCAACCGATGAACCCCCGACCGGCGTCGCCCTTTACTGCCGCTGCTCGCATGGGTCCCTCCGTGTACCATCCTGGTATGTGGGCTGAACCCGAAGCCGTGAACCACACTGGTTTGCAGGATGTCCACCAAGCCGCGATCCAACTTGGTTCGCGGGATGCCCATCAGTCCACGGAGTACCATGGTTCACGGATGGCCTCTCTAGCCGCATATCACCTCCCTACCTGAAGGGCGCCACAACTCATATACCCATGTTGGCCGCCAAATCCTTTGGAGTTCCCATTCCCCGAGCCAGATAAAATCCTCCCAATCTGGGCTGATCCTTCACAGTTCCAACATTCTCCCATTCAACGACCCCGAACCGAGTCCTCCATCGGAGCCACCAGATCCATGTAATGTAACCTTCAGGTGCATATGTGCGTCGTTTGGAGTTCACATACCAACGATAAACATGGGTGAAAGGGTTGCTCCGACCCTTGGCAGGATTCCAGAAGCATTTTTGGGTTCACATTCCCACGGTAATGTGGAATCTGAGCCAGGGAGCCCCCTTTCTACCCTTCAATTGTTAGGGCAGGGACACTTCTCCCCTCCTTGGGGCCTAGAGGGGTACCCATCAGAAGGAAGCCCCCATGCGCCTCGTTACTTCCCCATGTCCATGCCCAAGGAAGAGCATAGCGGGGACGGGCGATGCCTCGTCTTTCATTGTGGCCAGGTACCTCTCCCACTACTCTTTGTCACCATGGGAATCCACCTCGGAGTAAGCCCTGATTTTATGGGCTGCCTATATGCGGAATCCCCACTCCACTTCTCACATATTCACCTTTCATGACGTGATCGTCCGGTCCCTGCTACTTCTTATTTCTGACACCGATCATGACTCACGTGGGCTTAGAGTAAGAATCGACCATGACATCCTCTTATGGGCCTCCTTAGAGTGTAAGCCCCAAGCTAATGCGAACAATGTGGACATTGATCCCTATCTCTGGGGCATGGTACGTAGGAAGCCTCTCTGAGGTTCAATCCCAACAACCAGTTGATCTGACTTTCCTCACAACGGTTCACCGCTTCACTCCTAGTGCCACCTCAATGAGCCTAGACTCCTCAGGTTCATTAATCCAATGACGTATGACAAACCTCAGGCATAAATGATTCCGACCCCTGTGTCCAGCTAACCATTTCTAATTAGGAGTAATCTGTGGATATTGTTCTTGGGTATAAACCAAAGATTCACGAACATATGAATACGTCTTAAATCTATAAGAGAGCCCCGGAACAGGCAATAATTCACCCCAAAAGGGTGCGATGAGCCCGACTTCCCAACCTCTCGACCAATGTGAGTTCTTAAGTGTTGCCGGCCAAATCGCCCAGCGAACGCCTACCATTGGAAATTAGGTCCACGTATCATTGGATATGGAACCATTGGGCGTTTCGAAACTGACCCGAAATAATAATTATTCTTAAAATTAACATTTTATACTAGATATTTTTAATTGAATGGTACAAATCCTTCAAGGACCATGATTTTTTATATTCTTTTCTAATTATTTTCCCATAGTATGAATGAGTTAAACATTTTTTTAAGGAAATTAATTTTTTTATATAGGTTCAAAAAGAAATATATTTTCAATGGTTAGATTTTTTTCATAAAACATTAAAAAATATACGTTATAGTCTCCTGATTCAATAAAACATGGATATTTTACCACCATCTTTGACATGTTTCATGATTTATTTCTAGAAAATTTCCCTGGGTTTACACTCAAAATTAATGTGGAAAATATGATTTATCTTCTACAAGGAAAAATTCATAATTGAAAGATTTATTATAGTATGGGACCAATGGAATAAGAGAATTCAGTTTACAATTGGAAGAAATGAAATGAAAATTTTTACATGACATTTCACGTCTCTAAGGGAAGCACTAATTCGTTTTTGTAAATAAGATTGATTAAAATATTATGATTTCTGTGGATTATCATAAGCTAAACCATGTTCTGCCCTAGAATATAATTTTTATTAATTGTAATGATTATTAGTTTGAACAATTTATGGGAACTATAAGGTTCTATAATATTTATTCATCATCTTGGTGTCAAAAATATCACAATAGGAATTAGTATATTCTAAAAAATCATTCTGGAGTCCTTATGAATGTTACAAACACAGTTGAATACCCTTTAGTCTTACAAAATAACTGGGGGTGTATATGGAATTGATGAATATGTTATTTATTTGGAATTTAGACAATTTTTTATAGATTTTTATCATATAATGGTTTAATCTAATACTATGTCTAATCAGAAATAACACTTTTTTTTTATTTTTTGGAATCTTGGGGGAACATCAACCTTATTCAAATAATTTAATGTATGATTTATCAGTACATGAGTATTTCTCTATCAGAAAAATCATCTCTAAAATAATATTTTTTATAGATCCTATAAATGTAAATATTGTAATCTCTTAGCAGCCACTGATGAATATCTTCGATATATGATGTTTTCATGTGTAGTAGGATACTACATATTATATTTATTTTTTGAATATTTTCCTCATAAATGAATGATTAAATGAGTAAATTATTAACATTCCAATGGTATGGTGAATTCTATAAATCATTTCAAGATATTAATATTTGAATTAATTTTACACCATTTAATAAATAATAGCAGTCAGAACAATGATCTCTTGTATTATGTGATGCATCCAGATCTGGTTTGGGATTTGTTCTCATATTGGGAGTTCATTTTGTATCTTTTTCCTTAGTATAGTTATTGGTTTAGGAGATGAATTACCCATCACATGATTTGGAATTGGTTGTTTTAGTTCATTCCCAAAAAACATGATTTCAATATATATTTACTGTGAAAATTTCTATATTGATGAATCATAAAATCATAAATTGATTTTATTGAAAAAGATAATTTTAATTTAAGACTTTTAAGATGTGTGGAATACCATGTTATGATTGGATTCTGATTTTTAAATACACATTTTGATGTAAATTTCATGGTTGATTAATTGAGTAAGATGTTATGTAATATGATCGTTAAAGATGATTTTGATCAATATGAGTTAATCTTAGTCATAGTTGATATGTATATGGATATTTCCTAAAAGTAAATGCATTAATTTTCATTCATGTTTTTTTTGTTTATTTGGTTGAGAAGGTAATAAATTATTTGATAAATATCCCAAATTATCTAAAAATGAGGTCAAAACTGAGTGGGGGGAGACCGTTGTGGTATGGATGATAGATTGAAGACCTAGGTTGAATTATAAGGATTATATTTTGGTTACTATTAATGATTAGGAAATAAAATTACACTCCTATTATATGTATTTAATTTACCTAATCATTTAGAAGTTGAATAAATCTATGAGAACATGATTATTTTTAACATACAAGAAATGAAAACTAGTTATGTTTTTATCCATATTCCAATTATATTAGAATGTAAAGGTTGTTAATCAAGTAATATTTTATCATGTTTAATATTTAAAAATACACCATTTGAAATGATATAAGATATCTATTAATTTTTTAAAGGTCACTTACTAATGGTAGGGTAACACAATTCCATATCAATTATTTGTGATCAAATAAGGAAGATAATTAACTTCAACCCAATAATTGAATCTAATATACTCACAGGCATATCCAACATCTATAATCAGGTTATTTTATGGTTTCACAAGTTACCATATTAGTTGTCACTTATAGGGACCATAAGCTTATAAATTGTATTTATAGGCCCTTTTAACAAGCCCTTGGAAATCCATTAACAGTGCACATAGTGTATCTTCTTCAAATGAATGGAAAATTGAATTGAAAAATCCACACCTCATAAGATATTATTATATATTTGTTTATGTATTATTGAGGATAATGGGAGGATCATATTATATTAATTAATTTATCATATAGTAACCATTTTAAATCCTAAATAAACATGGATCTCTTCAGATATTGTATTTTTTCTGTACTTATCAAACTCAAATATTATGGGTGGAAATGGGTGAGATATCCCTTATAAAAATATAAATTTCAATGATACTATCGATAAAATCATGTTGATTATAAAAATAATTAATGTTGATCAAATCCACCATAAAACAATTGTTTTCACCATCATTAAACATTAACGTTTATGTGGGGTGATCATGATTTCTTGAAAATATTTCAAAAGGGAGGATATCATTATTTTGGTAAAAAAGGAATGATATTTCCCCATTATATTGAACATTTTGATTTGATTTTATGGATTGGTGATGTGGATTAGGAATTTTATTTTTCTACGAGATTCATTTCAATGCAAAATCAATTTCATGTTTCTCATTTCATAATGTACTAGCCTGATCAGGACCATCTGATTGAATTAGACCATGTCAATCATGAACACAATGTTATAATTATTCATGTTCTGATACAAATTTTGCTTAGAAAATTTTATCTTTTGTGTGAACAAATCATGGGATTGGTATGGGTTTTATGGAAGCATGTTATAGTTTTGGTAGAAACAAGGGAGAATGAGAATGATATTCGTGAACAATGTACCAAGATCTTCACAAGATATACAAGGTACCCACTTTCCAAGGATGGAATGGAAAATGGTGGAGATAATTTAAAAATAATGGTTTCAAATTATTTAATATTTTATTATCTATTATAGAAGTTATACAATAAATGAGTTGTGTTTTGGGAGTTTTATTTTAGGTTTTTTAAAATATTTACATGATTCTGATGCTGATTGGTTAGATCATGGTTAGTTAAAACTAAAAAAATATCCAAGAAACCATGATAAGTGAAAATCGGGTGTCACTAAGAGGTTCATGGTTTTCTGATATAACCCAGACTCTAGGGATACCATTTAATGAATATTCTATTAGTATGTCAGTGGAAAATGGACTATGTATGGTTTTTCCCAAACATGATACAAAAATATGTTACGCCACTGTGATGCCCTGATGGAAATATACAATAGTAGTGCATAGTTAGTGATAGTTATAAAAAACAATTCAATATAACCATTCACACTCTACTTGTTATCCAATATAATTTTCATGATAGATGCATGGTGTAACTCCCCGAACCCAATTACCCAGATTTAGTGCATTATTACATAATATTGGTATGATCACAAAAGATCATGTCTCGAAAGACCGATTAGTTTAGTAGCCTTGGAAACACTTGATATATTGAAAATTCTTACATTACATCATAATGTGAAAAAAAACTACCACAACATATCTTATTCATATCCCCTTATTCTATCCATGTAGGTCATTCATAAAATAGTACTTCACATCTTGGAAAAAATAAAACATTGAAAGGGGAGATCTCAGATGCACAGTAAGGATAATAATATAGCAGAAACATTCATAAATAAACATAAAAATTTAGGGCAATGTATAACTAAAACACAAACCTTTTAAACATGAACGTCAGCATAACATGGAAAAGTTAAAATGAAATAATTCCATTTACTTATTCACATTGATATTATACTAGTCGAAAAATCAAATGCAATATCAGTAACCACATTCATAATAATGGAATGCATAATGCCAGACTATCATAACCACATAGTCAAGGCCTTGAACCAAGACTACAAATAATAATTTTTCAAGGTCTTATGACAAGACACTAGTATGTCTCATGACACCTACCGAGGCATCGAGGATCTATAGCGGGCTCCACCCGTCACTTACTAAGTCCAATGCATTCCTCATACGAAAATGTTTAAAAATAACATAAACATTCATATTGAAACTAGGATATGAAATGTCAAAAATTTATCCATAAACTATGATTGGTATAAAAATAACACATCCATGGTCAAACATATCACAAAACCTTCAGTACAATATGGATGTTTTTTATCATAATAAATCAAGGTCAAATAAACTTAAAATCCATCAAAGGATGTTGACATATATGAAATCAAAATTATTTAAGAGAAACATCTCTTTTTTTAAATCATTTAAAAGTCGCATATTTATAAAAGGAATATTTTACATTGAAAACATTCTTATAAGATTTTATGGGAAGCTTTGACGATTTTATAATGGAATAAAATAGCCGCACCCACCGTATATGTTAAAAAATACATTCTTACCTTAATTCTGTCGAAATGGTTAAAAGGACCGTGATTGGAAAATGACTGAAAGATTCCTTTATAAACATATAATAAAAGCCAAAAAACGGTATAAATGACTTTAACCCATTTTCAATAAAATATTATGAATTTTTTGAAATAAAATTTTAAGATACATGTATGTTGATGATAAAGGGGACACAGTAGATAATTACGTATAAACATTCTCAGAAAATGCAGAGATTGTGAAATAAACCCTTACCTTGTACTTTTACTTGGTCGAGGGTATGTTAAACTCCTTTATAATATTTAAATAAGTGTTATTAAATTATTCAATAATAATATATATAAATATGATATCATATATGATCTTTTAATATTGCTTGGTTAATAATATTTTAGTAATATCATCGTTTCGGGTGTTCACTTACTAGTTTTCTTTTATATGTTTTGTTATATATGTCTTGTTTGTTATCCATAGGTAGTATATTATTCATATCCAGAATTATATCAAATCTGTAAACATTATTTTCAATCATTAAATGAATATTTGTCTTGAATGTATATGACAGGGAATGAATCTCATCGCCTTCGTAGGGATGGTAGTCCGTACGTATGCACGAGCGGCAATATCATTATTTTGATATTAAAATAATATATAATTGGACTTTATATAACATATAAACAATCATTATCATGTTATATTTATTATTTACATGAATTACACGTCATTGTTATACCCATCCAAATAATAATGTATTGAATAACAATTACACCACGACGTGGAGACGGTAAGCCATACGTACGCACGTATGGAGACATTTCATCTAAGGGATGGATAGAATAATGAATACAGTTATACCATATTTATAATAACATCACAATATATGGAATATACTGTGGTTATTATTTTAGAATTTAAATAACAAATAATGATGAAGCGGAAGAAGAAAGGAACTTGAAAGAGGGTGGGGAACACATTACCTCTTCTTCAGTTTCTTCATTTTAATTTGATCAAAAGGGCTACTTAGGTTAGATTTATGATCTAAATAAGGCCTATAGGTTGAATTTAGGGAAGATGATAGGATATTTTGGCAGGGTTTGGATAATTCAAAAGGCTTTGAAGGTGTGAAATTGATAGAATTGGGAGTTCCCATTTTTAGGCGGGGTGAGGGGCACCTTATGAAAAGCTAGAAATATTATTTTTTAATAAATTAATATTCGGTTTCTAATGGCTCCAAAGTGACTTATTTCTAGGATAAGGAGGTTATGGGTTGCAATACACTCAAATAATGGGTTTAAACAGGATTGGGGCATTATATTAGCCTTATCTTTTAGGTTTAACTCTTACTTAATTAGTTTGACAATTATCATGTCTCTTTGTATTTTTATATTATATGGCTAATATACTTACTTTAAATTTCCAATATTTCCCCAAGTGGTTCATTAATGGTACACCTATCATTATATAAGTCTCTTTTCTGAATCTTTTATTTTTAGGAAAAGAATATCAATTAATAATATAATAGTTTTAAAAACTCTTTTGTGTCAAATTTGACACTATTTTGGTAATTGATTTTTGTTAAAGTCCTAACAACATTATTAGTTCGAAATAAACTCATGTTATAAATATTATAATTTCATATTAACCAAGAAAATTCGTGGATGGCATCAAAACATTCAAATTATATTTATTTTAAAATTTATAATACAATTTATTTGATTAATTCATTAATAATGAAAATAATGCATCATCATTGTGTAATTTATAACATTAATTATTCAATGTATGAAAATTATAAATAAAATAATATTATATTTAAAATATTTTTATATTTAAAATCAATATTTATAGTCAAAGATATAACATATATAACTCTATGTAAAAATTGTTTTACTAAAAGATATATGCTTCAGTCATTTTTTCTATTAATCTTAACTTAATTATTATAAATTGTCATTTTCACTTAAAAGTGGCTCCATGGGGTCCCCAAGTCGACCCAAGTATAACCATGGGCGTACATGTATAATAAAATAGGGTTAGGAAACGTGTTAGAGTAAATTAGTATTATTATAATATTATTTCTTTAACCTTATTTGCCGGATTTACCCTTTAACCATGGTAAATAAAATATTTACCGAATTAATTATTCTAAATCTCTAAAAATAAAATATACCTATTTACACAATTTTTAAATACTAATTAAAAATATGGAATCAATTTTTATAAATTAAAAACATAGAAGTTTCAGAAATTATGTTAAAATTAATTCAAGTTTTCAAAACAATAAGCATGATTTTAAGAAATAATAACTATCAAATGATTGACAGTTCTTTATGTCAAGTTTAAATGTGAAATTATTACAAATGACCAACATTGGGATAAATTGTAACAATATAATCTAATTAAGCTTCCAAAAAATTAAAAATAATAATTGAACACTATAAATTATTTTTACTAAAAAAGTTATTTTGAGTTAAAATATAGTATTTTTCACTATTCACCCAAATATGAAAGTTATCAAAAAATACCAAAAATATATTTAAACTAAAATATTATGTCCCGATTATAAAGTGGAATTTTATTTTTTCAAATTGGATATATAAAAGTTTCAAATATTGTTTTAAAAAAAGGTTTGCGATTAACAGTCGGTAAAATTGCATTTTAAAATAAATACTTCTTTTATCTAAAAAAAATTAATTTGTTCTTAAATTATGTCTAAAAAACTCATAATATGGATTCTAAAATTATAAGGATTATATAAAGTTCAAAATTCAGTTAATACTATTCATAACCTCTTTTGAACGGCTATTTTGGTAAGGCGTGGTTCGCTTGAACTCGGTGTTGTGTGTAGTTTAGGTTATTGAATTAAATTGAAGAAATAACATACTATGAAATCTTGGGGTGTTAAATTCTCCCCTCCATCAATAAATTTTATCCTCGCAATTTGAAATTGTACTTTGAAAATAAATGGTTGAAAATAAAAAACACCTTTGTGGAAAACCCACATCGAAAATTGGGTTAATAAAATTTAGTCTTAACAAGAGGGTAAGAGAAATGAAAGGGTCACCACCAAACTATGATCTCTTTTAAAAGAACATTGCTGGAAATTAAACACACCAAATTGGATAAAAAGTGAAAATATTTATGGGAAGTGATTGAGGACATCAATCAGAAACAAGTGTAAAATTGAGGGCCTCAATGCCATCAATCTCTGATGATTTAAAATAACATCAGTTAAACAGAAGGTATTAGGTTAACACATTTTTGGGTTTATGATTGCTTCCCTAAAATTGACGAATAAAATAACAAAAACAAATATATATACCTGAGAAGTATAGTTTCATCCTTCAACTAATTCCTACAACAAATTCATCTTTCATTCCAAAAGATTTCAAAAATATTCTATTTATCATAATCGTATAGGGTTCTAAAATTATGAATTTAAAATTCATTTGTAATACTTTTAAAAAAACTATATTATACAAACCAGGACATCATGTTGTCCAGTGGTAGGTGATGCACCCTTGTCTCCCTTCAGTTGTGGGTTCAAGTCTCGCAGATTTGTCGGACGCGACAGGTTGTCTCCTGACCTCCAGGTTGTCCTTTTTTACGTCAATCCAAAAATAATCTTCAGAAATGTTTTAACCTTAAAAATAGTATTAAATGTCAAATGTAATCCATTCCAACCTTTAGACTTATCCAAATTACATCTGTCCAAACTCACAGTCTAAAATTTATAAGGAAGGTAAATACAATAATGATCTTTTTTCCACGAAATAACATGTGAATACATTCATAATGTATTCTTTTAAAATATGGTAACACCCTAAATTACCATAAAACCATATTGATAACATTCATGACCCCTTATTCCTTATAGTATAGTAGATATATTCCTTATATCCAAAAACATTGAATACTCCAATAGTGATGAAATAATCAAACAATTAATCAGTGCAAAGGTAGTCACAAATATCCAATATAATTTATCCAAATCAACCATATCTTACTCCAAAATTACTACCTCAGTATCAAGACCATATTAAGGATTATCATTCCTTCAACCATGTATTTTCAAAAAACAGTTTAACTTTCTATTTAGTCACTTTTCATAGTACCATATAATCTCAAATCCTCAATGAAATGGTACTATAGTACAATTATTATTTATCTCTATAATTCAAATAACCAGTAAAGCATTGATACAACAATCAAAAGTAATAATTATTTAAAAACAACATAAGAACACTTGTCATTCCTATTCATCTGTGGCAGTATCATAACATTGTTATTATCCAACAACATCATTTGGGGAATACTCTAATGATTTGAACATTGATTTGCTTAGTGTCCCCACTCCTTGCAGATGAAGCATTGTACATTTGAAACCTTTTTCATACCCTCGCAATCACGAACGTTGTGTCCTTTTTATCCACACTTATAACATACTCCCATTTCCATCAGGAATTTTCCAAGGTTATTCTTTCCATAGTTATCACATATGGGAAAATCTTTCTTTACCTTCTTCCCTTTATCTATCCTTCTCTCTACAATCCTTTTCTTATGTGGCTTCCCTTCAAAGCCATATGACTCCGATAATTCATTACTTATCTAATCAACACATGATACCATTTCTTCATATGATGATAATATGTGGGAGACTATTTCCCTTATAAATTCTGGTATAAGACGATGAAAGATATGATCCTTCATACTCTTTGGATCATGCATATTTGTGGATTTCTCATTCAATCTACTAGGTTCCATTTCTAAACAATGGTATACACTAGATTAGTTTATGAATCTCAATACCTAATCCCAAAATTGTATAACACATAACATAAATTAAATAGTTTATGGATATAATCCATAATAATAAAAATGTCTCCTTTGAGGAAGTATATAATCATAATCCCTTCATAATAGTTTTTATTGGAAATGAGAATTATCTAAGCATATCCCCCGAGAGTGTCGTAACCAAAAGTGCAGTAAGGCCTATTATCGTGCACCAGTTCCCATTCAAGTCTAGCTCATATAGGTGTTTTCGGGTTTTACCCCTAGGTACATCTATGCTAGAGACGCCTCTTCCTCCTCGTATCCAGATAGGGATGTATTTCTCTTAAAACTCAAAAAATCTCTACAATACAAAAATTTTAGAAAGTTCTTATATACTAATCCTCAAAGTCCAACTTAGGTCTATGTTCTCTAATTATAGTTTATCAAAATATAGATTCCATGGTTTGTACTAAACTTCCTCTGATACCTACTGTAATGCCTCGTCCCCAGTTACACTGAGTTGGTGCATTATTACATAATTTTGGCATGATTACAAAAGATCAAGTCTCGAAAGGCCGATTAGTTTAATATCCTTGGAAACACTAGATATATTCATAAGTCTTACATTAAATCTCAAATTGAAAAAAATACAACAACATATTGTTTTCAAATCCCGTTATACTATCCCTGCAGGTCATTCATAAAATACTTCTACACATCCTGTGAAAAATAAAACATTTAAAGGGGTGATCTCAGATGCTTAGTAAGGATAACAATATAGAGGAGACATTCAAAAATAAACATAAAAATTTAAGGCAATGTATAACTAATAAAAAAGCCTTTTAAACATGAAATTCTATATAATATGGTAATTATAAAATGAAATAATGCAATTTACATATTCACATGGATATTCTACTCGTCGAATAATCTCATGAAATATCAATAACCACTTTCATAATAATGGAATGCATAATGCCATATTATCATAACCACATATCAAGGCCTTGTGCCAAGACTACAAATAAGATTTTTTTCAAGGACTTGTGACAAGACACTAGTTTGTCACATGAGACCAACCGAGGCATTGAGGAGCTATAGCGGGCTCCACCTGTAACCTACTAGGTCCAATTAATTCCTCATACAAAAAGGTTTAAACATAACATAAACATTTGTACTGAAACTAGTATACAAAACGTCAATAATTTATCCATAAGAAATGAATGGTATAAAAATAACACACCCACAGTCAAACATATCACCAAACCATCAATACAATATGGAAGTTTTGTACCATAAAAAATCACCTTCCAATAAATGTAAAATCCATCAATGGATGTTGACATAGATGAAATAAAAATTATTTGAGAGAAATATATCTTTTTATAAAATAATTTAAAAGACACATAATTATAAAAGGAAAAATTTACGTGGAATATATTCTTATAATCTAGTAAGGGAAGCTTCGACAATTTTATAATGGCGTAAAATAGTCGCACCCACCGTATAAGTTAAAAAAAGACATTCTTATCTTCATTCTATCGAAAATGTTAAAAAGGACCGTGTTTGGAAAATGCCTGAATGATTCCTTTATAAATATCTTATAAAGGTCAAACAAGGGTATATGTGAAATTAACCCATAGTCTATAAAATATTAAGAATGTTTTGAAATATATTTTTATGAAACATGGATTGGATGATAAAGGGGTCCCAGTAGATAATTACGTATAAACAACTTCAGATAATGAAGAGATTGTGAAATAAACCCTTATATTGTACTTTTCCTTGGTAGAGGGTAGGTTATCCTCCTTTATAATAGTTAAATCATTGTTATTAAATTATACAAGAATCATAAACATAAATATGATATCATATATGATCTTTTAATATTACTTTGTTAATAATATTTTAGTATTATCGTGGTTTTGGGTGTTCACATACTCATTTTCTTTTATATGTTTTGTTACATAAGTCATTATTAATATCCATAGGTTTTATATTATTCATATCCAAGAATTATATCAAATCATTAAAAATTATTTTTATTCATCAAATGAAAATTAGTCTTGAATGTATATGATGAGGAATTAATCTTATCGCGTTCGTGGAGACGGTAGTCCATACGTACGCACGAGCGACAATATCATTATTTTCATGTTAAAATAATATATAATTGGATGGTATATCATATATAAAGTATAATTATCATGTTATATTTATTTTTTACATGAATTAAACATCATAATTATACCCATCCAAATAATAATTTATTGAATAACAATTACATCACGACGTGGAGACGGTAAGCCGTACGTACACACATATGGTGACATGTCATCCAAGGGATGGATAGAATACTGAATATTCTTGTACCATATTTATAATAACATCATAGTATATGGAAGATACTGGAATTATTATATTATAATCTAAATGACAAAGAAAGAAGAAGTGGAAGAAGAAAGGATCTTGAAAGAGGGTGGTGAAAACATTACCTCTTCTTTGGGTTCTTCTTTTTAATTTGATCTAAAGGGCTTCTTAGGTTGATTTTATGTTAAAACTAAGGCCTATAGGATTAATTGAGGGAATCTGAGAGGATATTTGGGTAGGTTTTGGCCAATCCAAAAGGCTTTGAAGATGTGAAATTGAGAGAAGGGGTACAGACCTTTTATAAGAGGGATGAGGGGAACCTTAGGAAAAGCTAGAAATATTATTTTATAATAAATTCATATTCGGTTAATAATGGCTCCAAATTAACATATATAGAGTATAAGTTGGGGATTGGTAAAAATCCACTCAACCAATTGGTTTTAGACATGTTTGGGTCATTATATTAACCTTATCTTTTAGTTTTAACTCTTTGTTAATTAGTTTGACATTTACCATGTCTCAATTGATTTTTATATTATATGGTTAATAAACATACTATAAACTACCAATAGAACCCATAGTGGTTCATTAATGAAACAAATATCATTATATAAGTCTCTTGGCTAATCCTTAGATTTTTAGGAATAGAATATCAATTAATAATAAAATATTTGTTTTAAAAACTCTTTTATGTCAATTTTGACACTATTTTGTAATTGATTTTTGGTAAAGTCCTAAAAACATTATTAGTTATAACTAAACGAATTTTATAAATACCAAAATTTCATATTAACCTGGATAATTAGTTTATGACAAAAAAACATTCAAATTATATTTATTTTAACATTTATAATACCATTTATTTTATTAATTCATTATTAATTAAAATACTGCATCATTATTGTGTCATAAATAACATTAATTATTCAATGTCTAGATATTATAAATAAAATAACATTATTTAAGAAATAGTTTTATCTTTATAATTAAAATTTATAGTTGAAATGATAACATATATAACTCTATGTAAAAGTTGTTTTAGTAATAGATATATGCTTATCCCATTTTTTGTATTTATCTTAACTTAATTATTATAAAATGTCATTTGCACTTACATGTGGCTCCATAGGGTTCCCAATTCGACCCAAGGATGACCATGGTCGGACATGTATCATCCAATAGGGTTAGGAAACATGTTATTTTAATATATTATTATTATTATATTATTTATCTATCCTTATTTACTTGATTTACCCTTTAACCATGGTAAATAAAATCTTTCTCGAAGTAATTATTCAAAATGTCTAAAAATAAAAGTTACCTATTTACACAATTTGGACATCCTGATTCGAAATATGCAATCCATTATTCGAAATTCAAAACCTATAAGTGGAAGAAATTAAGTTAAAATTAATTCCCGTTGTCAAAACAAAAAAGCGTGTTTTTAATAAATAATGACTCTCAAAAGATTGACTACTGTTTATGTTCATTTTAAATGTGAAATTATTTACAATGACCAAAATTGCGATAAATTGAAAAAATATAATCTAATTATACTTCAAAACCATTAAAATTAATAATTGAACACTATAAATTATTTTTATTAAAAATGTTTTTTTCAGTTAAAATATAGTATTTTTCACTATTCCCCCAAATATGAAAGTAATCAAAAAAATACTAAAAATTTATTTAAAATAAATTTTTATATATCTATTCTAATAAAGAAGTTTATTTTGTCAAATTTGATATATAATAGTTTCAAATATTGTATTTAAAATGGTTCTCTATTAAAAGGCAATAAAATAGCATTTTTTTTAAAATATAATTCTTTTATCTGAAAAAATGAATTTGTTCATACATTATATCTAAAAAACTCATAATATGTATTCTAAAATTATAAGGATTATATAATGTTCAAAATTCAGTTAATACTATTCATAATCACTTTTGAATGGCTAGTTTGGTAAGTCACGGTTCACTTGAACTCAGTGTTGTGTGTAGTGAAAGTTATTAAATTACATTGAAGAAATAACATACTATGAAATCTTGGGGTGTTACACATGGTTTCAAAAATCATGTGGAAAATCCATGTCACATGAATTAAATTCTATGAATCATAATCTAAATCTTTTTTATGGACCCAAATGACTCATTTTTCTCCTCGTATATTAGGATTTAAAAATATACTTCCTCCATATATATTAAATATGATTTATTTTTATCTAGAAGAAACATTATATGAATCTGTGTTTATTTGGTCTCCATAATGAATAGTAAATCCTCACTCCAACTTTTTTGTCATTTATCTAATATTATCCTACCTATTTGAATAATATATCTAATATATTATTGATAAATTTTAGTTCTATGATGTTATAAACCATGATATATTATTCTATATGTTGATAGTAAAGTGTTGTAATCCAATATCATGAATTTATTTTTGTTTTTACTCATTTTAATCATCTCTTGAGAGATAGATGGATTCTCTATGATCTTCTAATTTTTATCAACAATAAGTGTTTTATTTATTAATATTATTTTATATGATTTTACTTGGAATAAATTGGTTATATCTTTTGGGATACAATTTTTTTACTTTTCTGATATATGATAAATTATTTGGATTAGGAAATCCACTTTCCATATAATATTAAAATAATGGATCTAAAATCATCATTTGGTTTTTTAGAAAAAAAGTATTTATTAATATATTTTAAATGAATATATATATATTGTGTAATATGAATTCATATATAATTTTACATATTTTCATTGGTGAGTGTTCATTGGGGTAGATTATGGCCATGATATATCATTATCATTATGGGATGAATTATAGTTGGTATGTACCCCTATCATTTCTGCATACTATTAATAACTCTATGAATTAGTGTGTGTGTGTTTTTGAACATGGTAATGGTTAGGCATCATGTTAATGAATGGTAATTTGAATTTTTATGGTTTTTTCACATGGATTTTACTAATAATGTTATGAAAATTGTTTATCTTTTATCAATTTTTCTTATAACATGTTATAACCATATCTTGTACTGGTTGAATGTTTTGAGATATATCTAGTGATTTCCTACTGAATTTTATACTCACCCCATAATTAGAAACATTATTGTGTCCATATATATTTTTATTGGAAATATGAATGTAAAATGTATATATATTACATAATGGAGAAACAATATATCATGAGAATGTGGGTTTGAATCTTGGATATACATTGGGTGATGATCTTTAAAATTCCACATTTATATTATTATGTCATGTTTTATTTTATTAGTTGATGTACATTCTTTTGTTGTCACACTGAATTCTTTTCATTGAGTTTTAGCTATTATACTCAATCATCATATCATTGGTTTTCATGTTTTTAGTTTTTTTGGTAGGGTTTTATATTAAAAATGTTAAAATTATGCACCAATGTACTCCTAAAAACTTATCACTTATTTATATTCATTATATCCTTTTGGATTAAATGTAGGATAAGGGGAACTCTGTCACATATCAATAATTTTTTTGGTTGAATGATTTATCAATAATCGTTTATAGGATCTCACAACTCCACATAATAGAGGAAATGATAAAAAATAATCATTATGGATTTCAATTGAGGATCAAATGAATATATTTTTAGGGTAGGATGGAAATGATGTAAAAACATTATGTATTTAAAATTTGTATAACCTATAAACTGATATCCTTTATAATAAAATATAAACATCAATGAAAACACACCATTACAATGTTATACCAGCCCAATCACTAAATTCAAAGCCAATGCCTTGATTATGAAAAACAAGAATAATGAATTATTACACTGATGTATTTTTAATTTATATTTGAAATTAATTGTCAATTTTTACATGAATATTTTATGTCAATTTGTTTCACATCCACACCCTGACCCAAGACGATAAGGTCAATTAATATGTAATAGTTTTTTTTGGAAATCGAAAGGCATAATTGTTTCCTTTCCTAGATTTTATATTTTTATTATTATATAATATGGTTAAAAAATTGAATGATGTGAAATATAAAAATAAACATTAATAATACCTATTAAATTACATCTTGAATATTTTTTATAAGAGACATCCCTTTTATAGTGTACAACCTATGCTCCACATAGAACATTCATGATCATAGAAAATAAAAAAATTGTATTTTGGGAAATTATACAATTGGATGGTAATGTTCATCGTCCATAAGAAAATTTTTCATGATTTGTTTGGGGAATATTTCTTATTAAATTTGAATTTTGGTAACAAGGATATGATCATTAATAAAAAATAACAAAATCATTTTACAAATTTTTTTGAAAAATCCATGATTTTAAAAGGTAATAATAGGTGTTTTAGTTATTTATATTTCTAATAATATCTATAGAAAAATTTACTACAATAAATATGAAAATATCACTTAGAAACATCTAAAAAATTGGAATAAATGAAATTAAAAAATGAATCACTGTATAACATTTAAAAAATAGAAAATTGAAAAATTCTATGCATAATAAATGTATGGGGAATTAAAATTACATTTTCTATCTAGTCCCCATAAATTGAAATTCACTAAAACCATAACCATATATTATCTATAGTCATTCATTTGATTATTTTACTCATTCCATAAAATCAAAATTGGAATATGAAACATGGTATCACTGGATAACAAAGTGACATTTTAAAATACATAAAAAGTTTAGGCAAAGTCTAACTATCAAACATTCCCTAGATCAGATAAAATTAAAGATCATATTTCGAACTATATATGAGAGGAATAAATTGTATGATATTTTACACAAAACTCTTCTTTATTCATCAATCAATTATTTTCATCTATTTCTCAATAGATTTTCCATCACGGACCTTAAATGTAAATCAAAATGTGAATGATCCAATATATAAGAATGGATCAACACAACAAGAAAACATTCATAATATAAATATTGATAAATTCCATGAATGAAAATTAAAAAATCTATTTACCTCCCAAAAAATTAATTATTGAGGATATTAAGATCTACCTTACCTCATTGAGTCATGCAATAAGTGTGTTTTATATAGTTAAACCTCCTGAATATACCTAATTTCAATATTTTAATACCTTCAATTTTATTACATTCCACATATTCTTATATATATTATTAAATTTATGTACAGGACAGTCCAAAAATTAATATGGATTTCGGGATTTGAGAAGATAATCATCTGTTTTACAATCATGGTTATCAACCTCTTATCCACTTTATTTGGCTGCACATCTTCAAACTTTTCTTTACCTGTATCATTGACCCTAATATCCTCTCTTTATTTCATTTTATTTTTTGATTCTACCTTCAATATTTCATCATCTTCATCTACATCAAACGTATGTGTTCTTTTCTCCTCATGTGTTATTTAAATATAACCATCATCATAATAAGACAACATGGATTAGACATTGATTATTATTTTTTCATTAGATTTCATGTAAAAAACTGTAAATTCCATGGAAAATTGTTTTTTAAATACATGGGATTTTTATGAGTCCTTGAATTTTCGTTGTGCTTGATTCTGAGGCCCAGTGTTCCCGGAACCAATTTCTGATGTTTTGTTCGAGTACGTTCAGTAAACATACAAGAAAAATTTTAAAACATTTGAACCACTACTCAGAACTGAAATCAGAGGGCACCATTGAAATCACAGTACTGGTATTCGCTTAAGAAGACTTTCACCTCGACGGTGGATGGTCGAGAATAAAAGTTAGTTTTTGGATTTTTATAAAAAGTAATAAAATAATGTCCACAACACTTTATTTTATTTTTGTGCTGCCATGAGTATGAGTGGTTTTTGGTTAAAACCTCCACTTGGGAGTTGCAAGAGGGACCACCACACCCTAACCTCTCGTGATAGGTTATGTTGGTGGGCCCTCCCAAATATAACTTCCCATGAGAGGCTACGTCGTGGGGACCACACGAGACTAAAACACCCCAATTAATGGGAGGGTGGAAAATCTCCCAACTCCCATCATTAATAAGAGGGGAGTCCCCTGACCTTTTCTTCCTTTAATTGGTGCCACATTCACCTTTTAATTAATTATGCCAACTCCCATGGTTCAATTAAGGAGAGCCTACATAATTGAATTCTATTTTATGAATTACTTTCCAACATTAAAATAATAGACAATATATTATTATTATTTGGGTTGGCATTCTCTTTTGGTGGAATTTGGGAGAAAGGAGAAAAACTCCCAACGAAGAACCATTCTTCCAATGAAGAATGCGAAGGATGTTGGCGACGATTTATTCTTCGACTTCCTTCCCCAAATCCTACCCTCCTCAAAGTCGTCAACAAACCAAAGTTGCTCGGAATTGGGTATGTGTGGATGGCACGATGAATGACGGTCTTCATCATCTTCCTTCCGTGACTCCGTCATCGAACGACGAACAAGAGGTCGGGGTTTGTTTCCTTTTTAGTGCCATGATTTTACTTTATTTCAAAATGATTAAAGAGGATATAATTCTATTGCGGGTGAGTTGTTGTGCATTGTTCTTAAGAACCTATTGCTATCAACCTAATCATGGATGTTGTGGGACAACCTAACATGGCCTAACATCCTCTGTTGATCTCTCTTCATGTGATGCTCTATGGAATGGCGTTAAGGTGACGGTGATGAAGGAGAAAACGATGGAGGTTGCGCTACCTGCGACCTCCGCGAATCGCACTACCCCTGTGGCACACCGATGCACCCAGCCAAACACCGCCGGCACGGGCGGCACGCGCCCCGTCTACCTGCGGCCTCTCGGCACCCTGCCGGTATGCGGTCTGCCTGCCCGTGGCCTCTCAGGGCTCCAGAGGTGTGAAGCCCGCATGCCTGCGGCCTGCTTGGCCACTACCGCACCCTGCCTGGTGCCCCCGATCCATGCCCGACCTCTAATGGAACCCTTCCCGGTGCCCCCGTGGCATCCCAGTACCCTGCCCCGCCCCACCCAGTGCCCATGTTCCCTACCCGGCACCCTTTCGGAACCCCACGGCATGCTTGACTACTTCCACACCATTCCTAGCTCCCCCACACCATGCTCGGGGCCCTTCTGATGACCCCATGTCCTGCTCGGCTCCCTGCCGCAACCTATCGGCCACCCCTGAGCTGGCCTCCGTGCATGCCACCCCGAGCCAGCCTCCCCCGAGCCGGCCTCTGCATGACCCGTGCTCTCTCAGCCGAGATGGAATCTCTGCTCCCTTGTTCCCTTTGATCTGTTCCCTCGAGGCAGTGGCTGAACCGGCCTCGACATTTGGGCTGAGATGCCTACGTGGCGACCTTCGAGCTGAACTGCCCTCGAAGTACGTTGGGCCGGGCCAAGTGGACCGGGACAAAAATACAGTTGGTTGACCCACCCAACGTGCTGGGTCAGACCCAGTGACTCTGACCGGGTCGGACCGAGCCAGTCCCATTACAGACCCTTTACCTTCTTGGTACATATCATTGGCACCAGACGTCTTTTTGGAGAACTGTCAGTGGCGCCGATATTCTTGGAACAATGACGTCCCTTAGATAATTCCCAACTGGAGATCAAGGTATATTTGAGGTACGGTTAGGTTGGATCGTACATGAATCCAACCAGACCCCTGAGACTAAAAATCTAATAACTATCAGACCGGGCATCCGATTGACACAACGTCTATTGATTTGAGACCCCTATAATGTGGAGGACCTTTGAGATAAGTCTTTGTGCCACTTCGCGGTAGTTGGAGTATTGCGCAGTAGCTCGTGGAGCGGATCCTTCTAATAATGAGTAGGCAGAGGGCAGAGACCTAGTAGATGGCAGACGTGATGACAGCTTGGCTCATTCGACTCAGAGTGATTTGACTAGCACAGTGGAGAGAGCCTGGTAGTTGGCGGCCGAACCATGGTGGAAGAGTGCCTAGTGGTTGGCAACAGTCATGCGGTACTCAGCACGAGGAGTACCTCTGCAGGCTATTAGAGGGAGCACCTGGAAGTTGGCGGAAGACCCACAACGGAGGAGCACCTGGTAGTTGGCAGTAGACCTACAGTACTCGACATGAGGAGTACCTAAGCAGTCCAAGGATAGTGAGAAGCGTCTTGGTGTCCTGACATTCCCACTGTACATGATAGAGGAGGAGTTTTCCAGCAGTCATGTTTTCGATAATTAAAATCATGGTTTGAGCTATGTCAATGACTTTTGTGTTTTCCTAATGATTGAGATGGGTCACAAAATAACATTGGTATAGGTATGGGAAAATAACTAAGTAATGGTAATCCATTGATTTCATACTTTATGGTTTATCCTTGTTGGATTTTGTGTGACCATGAGGGTCTCGGGGTCCCTACTAAATATCGTTATATGCACCCATGCATGGGAAATGCCCGCACATGGTTGTGTTTGTTACAAATGACGGACATCGCTGACTGTAGCAGTGAGTAGTAGGACTGGATGGTACCCGGAGGTGGACCACTCTATATGACGGTACACGGAGTAGATGGAAAGACATGGAGTGATGAGGAAAACATCTATACATACCCTTCAGGTAGGAATCCCGGAGGACGACATAGTAGCTGGTTTACTTTTCATCAGTTGTAATTGATTTTAGTGGTACTTGTACTTTTATGTTGGGCTTGTATTTCTATCCCATTTTTACTTTCCATCACTTATTTTTTATATAGTTCTACATAGTGTTTCACTTCTATTTGTGTACTCTTATGTGCTTGTTTGTAGTTATAAAAGAAATAACTTCCCGGTTTAGGGATATATGCCTTTGGTGCTAGTCGGCAGCCCCTGACCTATGGAAGGCGGGCTTGGGGTAGTCACCATACGGGCCCTGGGGGACAGGTCATGAAAAATTGGAATCAGAGGAGTCGGTTATACCGTAGAACATAGGACTCTGATCTTTATTTTCTTTGAAGCAATAGTGTTATGGGTACTAAGTTTGGTTATCAGTTTAGGGAGTCCACTGTTGGTGCATGCAGTCGACACATCCAAACACCAGGACCTTAAATTCTGATTTCTGATTTAGTGCACGAAAAAACAGATTGCGTGCGTGTTTCCACATGTTTTCATTAAGTCAACTCAACCAGGTCATCTCACCAGGTTTAATCTTTTAACCACGTCACATCTGTATCTTTCAGGATGCCTCATCGTAGACAACCATTTAGAGCCCCGAAATTCGTACGTACTGAAATACCACCGAGCAACGAGGCCTTGGCGCGAGGCTCTTTTCCATCAGAGGGACTAGTGGTACAACTCCCAGTTGGGCCACTGATTCCACTAGCCCTAGCACAAAAAGATGCACGTTGCATGAGCACATTGCATGAGTTCCAGTGCTAGAGGCCACCTAGGTTCATGGGAGAGATGGACATACAGGTGGTTGAGGATTGGCCGGAGGCTTTTTTGAGAGTTTTCTGACTCGTAGGGACACCATCAGACTTCATGGTGATCCTTGCCACAAGTCTCTTTCATGCAGCATCATGCAGATGGTGGAGCCAGTTGCTCTGGGTTCAAGACATGGTGACCCAACTATAGGAAGACTTCGAGAGACTGCTTCGAGCAGTGTTTTTACCAGCCACCCTTCGTGCGATGCTGATACAGGAGCTACTTCATCTTGAACAGGGAAGCATGATAGTAGCACAATACTCAGCAAGGTTCACCGAAATCTCATTCTACTCCATAGAAATGATATGAGATCCGTTCATCAGGACTTGTACCGTCAAATAGTATCTTAGGAAAGAGATAAGAGCCCCAATTATCTCACTCATCATCCTGACATCGGTGGGGGTGTTAGATAGATCCCTCATAGTGGAAAGTTTCATTGCTGAGCAGGCACCAGTAGTGAGACCCACCAATTGCCATCATGCAGCTGAGTCTTCTTTAGCTGGCAGTAGACAAATTTTGTAGAGGTCTAAGAGGACCAGACCTACAGGTGGTCGACCGCATGACTTAGGATCCGTTGTGCGGGGCACCCAGAGTGGATACAACACCAGTCATGCTCAGAGTAGGTAGTGCTACTCAAGTGGAGGGCATGGTCACATGGATCGTGACTATCCGACCCACTATACAGAGGATCAGCAGATAATTTGAGGGACCTCCCAGGTAGATTTAGAAGATCGAATAAGGTGGTCCCTAGGGAGGAGGCTAACGTGGGAGGGGATCTGGACATGCAGCTGGCGGTGGATGATGTTACGAGGTGTTACCACCACCACCACCAGGAGGTCCACCCTGACCATAGGGAGTGGGTGGACATGGAGAGCTTTGCATCAGGTAGCTGAGGCCTACGAACACGACACATTGGAGATGATACAAGATATGATTTGTGTCTACTATATATTAGTTTCAGTTCTTATAGACACAGGTGTCATTCACTATTTCATTTCCACTACACTTGTTCGGAGCTCGGAGATTCAGATGGACTCGTTGGCTCGATCCTTACATCTAGAGACTCCTACTGGGGTAGACTCGACAATTGCGCACTAGTGCCGGTAGTGTAAGCATATTCTAGGAGGTGAGAGCTTCAGCTGAGATCTCCTCATAGCAGAGTTGTGGCCTTACGACATCATCTTGGGTATGGACTGGTTTTCTATAGTCCATGCTAAGATCGACTATATTAGGAATTTTTTTTGTGTTTCTACACGTATGGGACTAGCTTTACATTCCCTGGCGAGAAGGGAACCTTTGCAGAACATGATAGACTTACTCGAAGGAGGGTGCAGCCGATCACTCCCTAGATGGCTTGCCTTACCCTTGGAGCAGTTGATATGGAGAGTCTGACCTATCCTTTAGTGGTGGACCAGTACGCGAATGTTTTTCATGATGACATTCCAGGAATACCTCCTTGCAGAGAGGTGGAATTTTACATTGACATGTACCCTGGGACGATACTGATATCTACTCCAGCATATCAGATTGCTCTCGCTATACTTCGTGAGCTATGGGTACAGCTAGAGGACTTACAAGGGAATTGATTCATCCGACCTAGTGTTTCTCCCTAGGAAGCCCCTATTATGTTCGCCATGAAGGTGGATGGTAGCTTGAGGCTCTAAGTCGACTACCATTGCATGAACCGGGTGACTATAAAGAACAAATACCCACTCCCAATGATTGATGACCACTTTTACTAGTTGAAGGTAGAACAGTGTTTCTTGAAGGAAGAATTCAGATATGGTTATCACTACCTCATATTTCAAGATGAGGATGTGCAGAAGATGGACTTCACTTGTCGGTACAGCCACTAAGATTTCTTGGATATGCCCTTCGGTGTAACCAAATCTCTAGTGGTGTTCATGAGTCTCATGAATAAGATCATCCAGCCATACCTCAGTCGCTTTTTCATAGTCTTCATCAATGACATTCGGATCTACACAACTACTATGGAGGAGCTTGCATACCATTTGCGGGTAGTACTGGACACACTCCAAGAGCAGTAAAATTATGGTGAATTCTTGAAGTTTCAGTTTTAGATTCTAGAGGTTCACTTCATGGGACACGTCATCTCGGAGGCTTTAGTTGTAGTAGATCAAATGAAGATTGAAGCGGTACTTGCTTGGGAGCCACCCATTAGTGTGAAGGAGGTACGGTGTTTCATGAGTTTGGCTGGGTACTACCGGAGGTTTGTTCCATACTTCTCCTAAGTTGAAGCACCACTATCAGCCATGACTAAGATGTGGCAACCCTTCGTGTGGTCAGAGAGATTCAATCAGAGCTTTCAAGAGTTGAGGCAGAGGTTGAGTAGTGCCCCCATCTTGAGGCTTCTATAGTAGGGAATAGGGTACATAGTTTACATCGATGCATCAGGGACCGGACTCGATTGTGTCCTGATGAAGGAACAAGAAGTTATCTTATATCGTTCTTGGCAGCTGAGAAAACATTAGCAGAGCTACACTACCCATGGCTTGGATTTAGAAGCAGTGGTCTACTCCATGAAGATGTGATGGCACTATATAATGGGAAAACATTTTACCGTGTACTCTAATCAAAATATTCTCAGGTATATCTTCTCTCAGAATGACCTAATCCAGAGACAACGTTGATGGATCGAGTTCCTCCTGGACTATGACTTCGAGATTGTCTATACTCCTAGGAAGGCGAACATTGTAGTAGATTCTCTCAGAATGAGATCTAGTATACATATACTAGAAGATGAGATAGATTAGATGGTTGCCTTATAGATATCCTTTGTGGATAGAGATGGATCAGACTATCTACAGTCCCTTACAGTCATTCCCCCACTTCTTCAGTTATTCAGGGAGGCACAAAATGGGGATGCTGAATGTGAGACAAAATGTGCTCAGAAATCCACAGGGCAGGATCCTGATGAATTTGATGAAGGTGGGGAGCAAGCCATCCTCTTCAGAGGACGTACCAAGGTACCAGTGGCACTTAAAGAGGAAGTGTTGAGGGAGTTCAACACACCCCCTCTAGCAGTACATCCAAGAGTGGTGAATATGTACCAGGACCTTTGACGACAGCACAAGTGGCTAGGTACAAAGAAGGCGGTAGCGGAGTTTGTCTCACGGTGCCACACATTCCAGCAAGTGAAGGCAGAGTAGCAGGTACCAGAAGGCTTGGTTCATCCCATATAGGTCCCTAATTGGAAGTGGGATGGGATATGAATGGACATCGTGATAGGTCTACCACGTACATCCAGGGGTCATCACTCGAGTTGGGTGATCCTTGACTGACTCACCAAGTCGGCCCACTTCCTACTGATCAGAGAGTAGGATTTAGTAGATAGCTTGGGAAGCCTTTATGTATAGGAGATCGTGCGTTTACATGGACTTCCTTCTCCTATTGTCTCTGACAGTGACGCAAAGAATACTTCCTGGCTATGGAAGGTGTAGGATGAGGCTTTGGAGTCCCAGTTTAACTTGAGCACCGCCTTCCATCCTCAGACAGATGGCCAGACTAAGCAGACCATTCAGACCCTCGAGGACGTACTACATGCATGAGTCCTCGACTTCGGTCGCAGCTGGGTGGATCAATTGCCTTTGGCGGAGTTTGTGTATAACAATAGCTATCACTCCACCATAGCGATGAAACCTTTTGAGTCATTGTATGGGAGAACTTGCAGATCACCCTTCTGCTGGACTAACCCTAGGGAGTCAACACTAATGGGACAAGAAATGGTACGAGCTACTACGGAGAAGGTGCAGATCATCTAAAAGCGGATGAAGACTGCACAAAGCAGAAAAAAGTTATATGTTGACAACAGATGGAGACCTCTGGAGTTCGAGGATGGTGGCCACATCTTTCTACGGGTCTCACCTCGAAGAGGTCTACAGATATTTGGTCGAGGTGGAAAGCTATATCCGAGATTCATCAGACCTTTTATGGTCCTCAACAGAGTAGGCGAGGTGTCTTACTGCTTGGCTCTTCCAGCTCAGTTGTACTGGGGGAATGACGTCTTCCATGTATCTCAGTTGAGGAGATACTTGCACGACCCTTCCCAAATCTTCGACCAAGGGGAGCTCGATGTCGACGATGGGACGACTTTTACGGAGGTTCCAGTGGAGATTGAAGATCGACAAGAGCGGGTAATTTTTGGATGGTCGACACCTCAGGTGCATGTTTTTTGGTAGAACAGGAACCTCTTGGAGAGGACATGGGTACGGGAGGCTCAGATGCGTGCTCAGTATCCACTTTTGATCCCTTATTTTTGGTTTTAGTTTATGGGGACGTAAAGCACTAAGGTGGGGAGAATGTAAAGATCGGGAAATTCCATGGAATTTTTTTTCATAAATACATGGGATATTTACGTGTCCATGAATTTTTACGGCACTTGATTCTGAGGACCGGTGTTCCTGGAATCAATTTCTGATGTTTTGTTCAGGTACGTTCAGTAAACATACGAGTAGGTTTTTATAACATTTGAACCGGTGCTCGGAACAAAAATCTAAGGGCACCGTTGAACTCACTGCACCGGTATTCTCTTAAGAAAACTTTCACCTCGACGACAGATGGTCGAGAATAAATGTTAGTTTTTGTCTTATTATAGAAGATAATAAAATAAAGTGTAAAATAATTTATTTTATTTTTGAGCCACCATGAGTGTGAGTGTTTATTGGTTAAAACCTCCAATTGGAAGTTGGAGGTGGGACCGCCACACCATAACATTCCATTAAATGTTATGGTGGTGGGGCCCACCCAAACATAACCTCCCGGGAGAGATTACGTCATAGGGACCACACAAGACTAAAACACACCAATTAATGGGAGGGTGGAAAATTACCCAACTCCCCTCATTAATGAGAGGGGAGTCCCTTGACCACCTCTACCATTAATTGGTGCCACCATTACCTTTAAATTAATTTTGCCAACTCTAGTGGTTTAATTAAGGGGATCCTACATAATATAATTATATTTTTTGAATTACATGATAACCTTAAAATAACAGACAGTCTATTATTATTAGTTTGGTTGGCATTCTATCTTGTTGGAATTTGGGAGAAGGGATAAAAGCTCCCAATGAAGAACCTTTCTTCCAAAAAAGAATGCGAACAACTTCGGCAATGATTTATTCTTCGACGTCCTTCCTCGAATCCTACCCTCCGCAACGTCTTCAATGAACCAATGTAGCTCAGAATTGGGGAAGTGCGGCGGACGCGATGAATGCCGGATTTCATTGTCTTCCTTCCACGACTCCTCCAATGAACGACGAACAAGAGGTAGGGGTTTGTTTCCTTTTTAGTGTCATGATGTTCTTTTCTATCAAAGAGAAGAACGAGGATATGATTCTATTATGGGTGAGTTATTGTGATTTGTTCTTAAGAACAAATTGCTATCACCCTAATCGCAGAGGGTACGGGACAACCTTACATGGATAGATATCCTCCATCGATCTCTCTTCTTGTGAAATTCTATGGCGTGATGTTAAGGAGACCATGATGATGGCGGCAATGACAATGACCACCCAACTTGTGGCCTCTGCGAATAGAGCCCCCCCCCCCATGCGGCTCACCTATGCACCCATCCAGACGCCGCCGGCCTGAGCGGCGCACACCCTGCCTCCCCACGGCCTCCCAGCGCCCTACCGACGCTTGGCCCACCTGCCCGCAGCCTCATGGACATTTTCGTGCCCTACCCGGCACACCACTTGTGCCCTGAGGCCTGCCCGGCTGCTACGACACCCTGCCCGGCACCCCCACCCCCTACCCGGGTGATGCCGGTGCCATGCCTGACACCCTCGCGGTGTCCTGGTGCCATGTCACACCCTGCCCGATACCCCCACGCCCTGCCCGGCACCCCCACGACCTACCTGGAGCCCTACCACGCCCCTCTCGGTGCCCTCGGGCCCTACCCAGCGCCCCCACGGCTTGCCCAGTGCCCTGTTGCGCCCTACCAGCCACCCCCATGCTGGCCTATGCGCGTGCCACCCCGAACCAGCCACCCCCCGACCCGGCATCCACGGGACCCAGGCACTCCCTACCGATTCGGCGTCCCAACTCCCTCGCACTCTCCGAGCCGCGCCGTCACGGCGCTGGCCGAACCGGCCCCGAACATCATGCCGAGTCACCTATGTTGCGACCTTTGGGTCGAACCACCCTCACAGTCCGCTGGGCCTGGCCCAACGGACCAGACAAAAATCATAGCGGGATGACCCCCCAAACGTTTTGGGTCAGACCGAGCGAGTCTGACAGGGTCGACCCAGACCGGGTCGCCCCAGTCTGCGTTGGGCCGAGATGAATTTTAAAAATGTGGATGACGTGTTATATTTTAATTAATGATTATTTTTTGAAATAATCAAGTTGGTTTGGAATTTTTATAAAATTCACGATATGAGTAGTATAAAAATTGAAAAAAAATGATTATTTAAATCAATTAATATTTTATTAAATGATAAAATAGTTCTACAAATAAAATATTTTCCCAAATTACATATATTCTATTTTAATTGTCATTAATTACCAGTTTTGGGTCTCTAGGAATTTCATAGTAAATATATTAACCATATAGTATGAATATACAAAAGACATGGTAAAAGTTATGTAAGTAAACAAAGGGTTAAATAAAAAAAGTAACGGATTAAAAAAGTTCTAAATATAGTTCAATTGTAATTTGATAAACTTATTTTGACATATATTCATTTTCTCATCTTAAACAAACGGTGATTGTTAGATTTTTCTCTACCACCTCTCATGGTGGCCATTTTGATGGAACTATATTCACATATGATATATCTGATATTTATTTTATATATATTCTCGTATAATTATTATTTAGAACATACATTTGTGTTTTTCATGTTGTATAAATATGATAATTTCATTTTAGGAAATTCAGACTATCGCCCCCTGAATATGAAATGACATGTTCATACCATACATAGACCATATATAGGATGGTGTTAATGAATGTATTTAATGTATATCTAATATAATTCTATAATTTAATATAAATATAACTATATATAATTTGGTTTTGATTCCATTAAAAATGAAAAAAATGAAATGAAAGCAGCATTCATGAGTATGTACGGCTTACCGTCTCCATTAACAGTGCATTCCATTTTCATATATCCAAATGATATGGAATATTATAAATAAATATATAATGGATATATATTATTTATAAATATTGAATATCATTCTGTAGATAATGGAATTTTGACCCCATGGACAATTTGTAATTATAACACGTTCATTATTTACACAAGTTCCGAACATAGATAAAATGACTCATATGAACTCGAATAATTAACTAATTATTATAGAAAGATAATAAATGAAATAAATGGAATAATAAACCTACAAAATTTCATTAATCAATTATAAATTAACTTTAATTTATTATTCATGAAGAACAAGGAGCATACAAGATATATCGGACTTTAGGTAAGTGGTTTTCATCTCACTTTTTATTCCTGTGAGATTCGTGGTATATTTTCCACTCTTTACTTTTCTGTGGTGCATATAGTTCCCTTGATTTTATTAACTATGTAATATAATATAATTCATTGGTATTTACATCTTAATTGTACGATCCTTCTTTCATGTGGTGTATGTTTCTTGACATACCAAATCAGTAAGAGAACATTTCACCCTTCTAGTCAATGACTTCTTTTAGGATATGTCTTTAAATTTCAATTCTCAAATGTTGGGATATATTCTTATATATCCTTATTTCTATAAATTTTAATTCCATGTGATTATATACCCTTTTCTCTCACATCAACTCATTTTCATAATTTTACATGATGTTGTTATGCTACTTAATTATGGTAATGGAACTTCTTAACCCAATTTCTTCTCTTTGGGTTAATATTCTACCTATGATTTATGTCTTTCTATTAATATGTGTGAATGACCTATAGTTTTTTTACAATTAATATCCACTTATAATTGGTGTATTTGTATTTTTCACACATAATTATGTCATAGATTTTTCCTTAATCTATGGATATGAACTTTTCAAGGGACATTGTCTCATTTTACATTCCATTGTGACTTATTTGTTATTATACATAAATTACATTTTATATGGTGTATATACATCCTATTTACATATTATATCACAAATATCATTATTCTCAGGATATTAAAATCATTTATTAATGGTATTTCTCAATTATTTGTATTCATGCGCTTCTCACTTGGATAGGATCTCTTAAACTAATTTTTTTTAAAATTTTAAAATATTTTTTTCTTCTTAATATTTCACATTAATGTCCATATTTATAAATAGTTTTTAGAATTTATTTATATGGACATGAATGTTTTGAAATTTATATTAATTTCAAATGATTCATGTGTTGTATGGGACAGTTTGATTCAAAAATATCATTGTTAAATGTTTTAAATGTTTTTAAAAATGGTTTCATAAATAAATTATTATATTAATATCTAGAAATGATATATTTTTATTTCAATGTGGAAATGTTATCTTTCATTTATCAAGGTTTTAGTTTTTATAAATATTTTATGGTTATTGGGCATTGTTCCCATGAATGGGTGGTTCCGTGATAAACCAAGGGTGGGTGAGCTCTTGATAGCTCTCCAATGCATTGGGTAACATGAGTCATGTAATCTTTTTTGTTTCTCGTAAGATATATAGAGAATATACTGTGATGGGTATTCCAATCATAGATCCCTATGTAGCTGTGAAATTTTCAATTTATGTATGTTATGGATACCACAAGTTACCTTTATGATTTATGATTTCCATTTGATGGAAATAAAACATATAATTTTTTGTGGTATGTTAAAGATTGAGAAGTAAGACTTCCCTTATTTGTATTTATTGATGGAATCATGTTTTTCCTATGTTTTATAAACTTTAATGTTCTTTTTTTGCTCATCCCATGTTTTTGAAATGTTTTTCAAAGGCTATAAGGAAGGGTAAGACAATGGAATAATTCAATAAGATTTATATCAATAAAATAATTCTAATTTTATTTAAGGATTTTTATTATTGTGATAACTTTGAGATAGGTTAGAAGTGCCTACCATGTAATTTTTTAAAGGTAATTTAATATTTATGGTCTAATTCTATAAAAAACTGAACCAGAAAATATCCTCAATATGAATTATTAACTTAATTCAAGATTATGTAATGTTTAAGGCCAAGGCCTTATAGTTTTACCTAACATCAGTGATGCCATTTACAAAAAATGTTGACTTCAAATATATATATATATATATATATATATAATTTCCGGAAATATTAATTTATATTTCCTTATTATTTATGATAACATATAAACCAAATGAGAAAGCATCACATGTTGGATGTTTAATGTCCCCAAATAATACACTGATTATTATTCATATTAGAACATATATATAACAACATATTTATATCATTGATATAATAATGATTATTTGAAAATTAAAGAGTGATGGATGAGATATCTACAATTATCTTTTGGTTAATTCTTGACATTATTATTATGAAAAAATGGACTCTTTTTCCCTTTATTATATCTTATATATAGAATATCATGTTTTTGTTTCTCATTATCATCATCATTTGATAACATATGATTTTTTATGACATTTTATCCTTATGTATTACACCATGAATGTTTTTGAATTAAGTTGGATTGTTATAAATCAACATTTTTAGGGAATTTTGGAATTGTTAGTGGCCATATTAGCATGAAAACTAGGATATTAGTATTATCATTAGACCTTTAGTCTTAATAATGGGGTGGTATAACATTCTACCCTATTGTTAATAATGAAGAATTTATTATCCACTAATTACGTTGAAATTATAAATGTATTATTGACGCAAGCCTGTCGTAGGGCATGGCAAAACAATTTTTTTCCTAAGTTAAAATGTAGTAATGTGGTTGACCTAGGATGTCTCCCGAAGAGGAGTGCACACAAAATGGATTGTCACTTTAAAATGGGGGTAAAAATGTTGTGAACGGAAATTTGAAATTCAAAAGATTGAAAAAAAATGAAATTAAAATGGTGATTAGGTCGGGGTCGGTTTCCTAATTATAATGCTATCCTTGTTCAATTTAATTCAAACCTCTTCTTCTTAGTTGATTAAAGTGAGTTTCCACAACCATTTCCTCTCATTTCCCTGGTGAAATTGTTATTGTGAGAGAAAACCTTACTAAGATCTCGGTTTGGTCAACACTCCTTCCATGTGTAAAATAGTTGTATTGAATATCCTTAATTGAAATGGCCAATACCCAATCGGGTTTTTTTTGTCCCAAAAAATCATGAACATTCACTACACCTTTTACACGTACTGACGATCGTCGAGTACTTCACCACTAATTCCTGGTTTATTCCATCGTATATAAACCAGAAATTAGTGGAGGGAGATATTGATTATTTTACCAAGGAAAAAATCAATAACGGAATTAATATTCAAGAACGATCGCGCCTGATTATAAAATTCGCTATAATAAATTGAAAACAACTTTGAAGAAGAAAGAAATTTATTCAATTGCGTCCAAGAACTCAAGCATTACAATATAGAAAACCAACCCTTCCCCAATCACTCCAAAAGTTTACCCCACCATGGTAAGGGTAATAGAGTTGAATGGGGAAGAAGAAAGCATTACAAAACTACGAAAAAGAAAATAAATAAAAGAGAAAGCGGAAAAGTTCTTCTTCTTGGTGTCCCGGAAGGAATGTGGTGGAGAATGGATGCTTTGAGACGGTGGAGCTCTCCTCCTTTTATAGCCATAATTCTTCCGAATGTCTACGCGTTGTAGCCCCATTAAATGACATCTTCACGAATTGATCCCTTCATGAATGTTGTTTATAATTCTCTTGTCCGTGTCTCCTCAAATTTACAGCGAATTTGGACATGTATTCCGAGAGTTATGGCCGTTTTACCTTGAGCATTTATTCTGTCCGGTCAGACTCTCCAAAACGAAATCCTCTATATTAGGGTGCTTTAATGACCCAATAAACGGCCCATTCACTCGGTTATTCCTTCATAAAAGATGTTCCAAAACTCCGTTAGCGTCCACACACCGAATTTCACAAGCTTTGGGCTCACAGTGGATGAGTTATGGATCCCACATGAAAAATAGGCAGAACTGCAAACAGTTTTCTTGAGCCAAATTGTGAGCTTCTTTTGAGCTTTCATATGGCCGATTAAGATTTTAGTCCAAATATATTAAATGAATCCCTGGATGTTTAGCATCATTAAAAGAAAGAATTTTTTAATTTGGATCAGTGTAGATAATGTTATGACCAAACTACCGAAATAATATAAAACTGTTAAAAATCCAAAATGGCCAATTCTTACTATTCAGCTCAAAATAACACCATTATCATAAAAATGAAACAATTCATCTTAGAGGAACAATGTTTTGGGTTTAAAACAATGATATTTAATATAAATTAATTGAAAATATTTTGCTCTATCAATTCCCCCACACTTAGCACTTGGACTCCTGGACAAGTAAAAATCAAATCAAATCAAATCCAAAACACATATCAATGAGATCAATCAAATCAATTTCAAGAAACAAAAAGATTTCATGCCTCATAAAAAACGGTTATTTCAAGTTCTCCATTTATGATTTTAATATATTTCCACTTCATTTTTTATCTCATGCACACAAAACACCTACCTCACATGAATTTCCTCTTATCTCACAAATGTAAAGGATGAACAAGTATTTTCTCATCCAAACTCACACAAGAGCCACCATAGGTTTGATAAATTCCTACTTCTCCACCCGATGTGAGTCATGAACATGTGTTTCTCATGAGGACTTTTCAGGGTTGTTCTGTGGCTTCCGGTTGGTAGGATTTAGATGTTAAAAGTTCTGAGGCTGAAAAAGGAAGGCTTTGCTCTTATTGAAGCAAAATTGCAAGATTCTAGTTTTCACTCAAATATGGTCTTCTTCACTTCCCTTTTGATGAAAATAGGCTCCATCATCATTCAATCAGCTCAGCAGAAAACATTTCAATCTTTTCAAAAATAATTTTTTTAAAGCTCCAAATAGGCACAAATTTCTTTTTACATTGGAAGCTCCAGAAAGGCACAACTTCTCTTTTCATAAAAGCTCTAGAAAAGGCACAGCTTTCAACAGAATAATTTTTCAGCATCACACACAGTTCTTCCACAATTTATTTTCCACCCAAAGTATAACCAAATGAGGTAGTACACCACAAGACATCTTCCCCCACACTTAAGTTCAACTAGATCATGCAATTTTACTTCAAGAGTAGGTATGATTGGAAAAATTGGCTTGTAATGTGGCTAACCTAACAGGAAATTCATGGATACTAGGGGTTACAATGAAAGATAAATGTAAAGGTGGGCCATAATGAAAAGGATTATTTTGAAAAAGGGGCTTCAAACAAAATAAATGCCTCAATCATTTAAAACACACGTACCCCAACCCTCAAGTTTTGAAAGGAATAAATCAAATTATGGTTAAAGAAAGCATGGTCTGGTTCTCTCAAGAAATGAGGTGAATGAAAAGAATATGACAAAAATGGTTCAGAAGCCTTACAGGAAAGTTATTTCAAAGATATAGACAGTGAAATATGGCATGAGATTTAAAAATCCGTGTAATTTTCATGAATATCCAAAAGATTTGAACTTGAAACAAAGTTATTTCAGCAATCATTTAAACTCAGTTTCATGGAATAGATTGGTTCACTCATTGAAATGAGTTTCAAAAATGTTATTGATAATCATTTCAGCTCAAAAGTTTCAAAAACACACCAAAAATTGAAAAATAAACAAACAAAAATTTGAAAACACACAATTTTTTTTTTGAAAACAAACATCAAATGAAAATCATATACTACAGAGGTTCCCTACCCCATACTTAACTGATGCAGTGTCCTCGATGCATTTAAGTTGATTTAACATGTAATACAAAAATGAATAACAACATGAAGCAAGTGTGAAGGAGAGGTACAACCTGATTTATTCACAGTGCATCATTGAGTTAACCTCCTAAGTGTTGCACTCTGAAAACCTACAAATAAAAGAACAAAAGTAAACATAAGATATTTATTGAAAGAAATGAAAATAGAAATAGGATGAGAATAGAAGGATAAAACTTGGTTTAATCCCCCAAGTGGGCCCTGGGTTTTGACTGCCTCCAGAGGGGCAGTTCTAATAAGTTATCCCCAATCTGATGGTGGGTGATGTTTCATTGATTTGAACCACCACATGTGGCTCTTCCCATATTTCATTTCATTGTTCTTGTTGAGGAGGACTCCATAGATAGAGTACACCAGATCCACCCCCTTCGCAATGTTGTACACCGTGCATGGTGGGGGTAGGATAAAGTACATAGCCTCCTCCTTCTTGGGTTCCGCATGAACAACATCTTCTTTATTTTTCAGTGGTTGCTGAAGGTATGATACATCTGGGGAAAAATCAAAGGGAATGTCAGAGTTTAATTCTATTTGAAAAAAATTAAAGCATGAAGAATCAATATCAAATTATTCCCTTTCAAAGTAAGTAGCTTGTTTCTCATTTTCCTCCAGAAAATCCACTTTGATCATCTCTTGTACTCCCTCCATTAAATGTTCAACAGGTTTGGGGAGCTCTAGATGTTCCTCCATGGATGAATATCCTTTTTCATCTTCTTCCTCCAAGGAAATACATGTGTTGAATGAATCTGAAAAATTAAAAGAAGGGGAGTTAATACTCAATTTTGATTCACCAAAATCAAAAGATAATGAGTTTATGAAAATATTGACTCCCTGATCTTGTGTGTCTTCAATTGCTTCTTTAATGTGAGGTTCTTCTTGGATTTGAATTTCCCTAGATAGAGGTAGTTGTCAGACTCCTATATCTTCTCTTCAAATTCCACTGCATGGTTGGTTTCATCCTTAAATGGTGCTGAATCATCTATATTACGAGGAATATTTGGATCAATAAGTTCCTCACACTCATTCCAGAAGTTATCCATATCTTTTTTATCTCCAATATGAATTTCAATAGTTAAATCTTCTTTATCACTCTCCTCTAACATTGATTGAGTTCGGCTCAATGCATCTTCTTTTAATTTCATCAAGGACTCCATGGGTTCTTCAACTTGAAGGATTTGTGGGGATACTTATTCATTCAATTTTTCTGGTTCTGATTCTTGTTCGGGCTCCATTTGTTGATCCTGAGATGCATGTACTTGTTCTGCAATCCACTATATTGAAGTCTCTAGGTTTTGAATGGTTTGACTTATTCTTTCAAATTCGGCTTCAATATCCTTGTGAACTTTATCTTCATGGGGTTGTACTTTGATTATGTCTTGATAAAATTCTGGAAAATACTTTTGAAGTTCAATTAATTCTCTTGCCAAACCCTCCAACACTGGGTATCCGAGGTTCTCTTTAAGGTTTTCAATGAGATCCTTGAATTCATTCTCTATGATGATTTGGATTCGAGCTCCTCGAATTTTTTTAGACAAGAAAGAAACTTTATTCTTTATAGACCAAGGTGATTCAATAATTGGTTCTTGAAATGGTGGGTAATTATTCCATGAATTAAAGAAATAATCATTTGAAAACAACATGGAAAAAGATTTTTTTTAATTGAAAAAGTTAAATATTTTACAATTTGTTTGTGGCACTTACCTCCCCGGCAACGGTGCCAAGTTTGACGCACGCCTGTTATAGGGTGTGGCAAAACAATTTTTTTCCTAAGTTAAAATGTAGTAATGTGGTTGACCTAGGATGTCTCCCGAAGAGGAGTGCACACAAAATGGGTTGTCACATTAAAATTGGGGTAAAAATGTTGTGAACGGAAATTTGAAATTCAAATGATTGAAAAACAATGAAATTAAAAGGGTGATTAGGTCGGGGTCGGTTTCCTAATTATAATGCTATCCTTGTTCAATTTAATTCAAACCTCTTCTTCTTAGTTGATTAAAGTGAGTTTCCAGAAACGTTTCCTCTCACTTCCTTGGTGAAATTGTTATTTGAGAGAAAACCTTACCAAGATCTCGGTTTGGTCAACTCTCCTTCCATGTGTAAAATAGTTGTATTGAATATCCTTAATTGAAATGGGCAATACCCGATCAGGTGTTGTTTGTCCCAAAAAATCAAGAACATTCACTACACCTTTTAAATGTACTGACGATCGTCGAGTACTTCACCACTAATTCCTGGTTTATTCCATCGTATATAAACTAGAAATTAGTGGAGGGAGATATTGATTATTTTACCAAGGCAAAAATAAATAAAGGAATTAATATTCATGAATGATCTCACTTGATTATAAAATCCTCTATAAGAAATTGAAAACAACTTTGAATAAGAAATAAATTTATTCAATTGCGTCCAAGAACTCAAGCATTACAATATAGAAAACCAACCCTTCCCCAATCACTCCAAAAGTTTACCCCACCATGGTAAGGGTAATAGAGTTGAATGGGGAAGAATAAGGCATTACAAAACTACGAAAAAGAAAATAAATAAAAGAGAAAGAGGAAAGGTTCTTCTTCTTGGTATTCTGAAAGGAATGGGGTGGAGAATGGATGCTTTGAGAGGGTGGAGCTCTCTTCCTTTTATAGCCATAATTCTTCCGAATGTCGACGCGCTTTATCCCAATTAAATGACATCTTCACGCGTTGATCCCTTCATGAATGTTGTTCATAATTCTCTTTTCCGTGTCTCCTCAAAATTACAACGGATTTAGACATGTATTCCGACAGTTATGGCCGTTTTACCTTGAGCATTTATTCTGTCCAGTCAGACTCTCCAAAACGAAATCCTCCAGATTAGGGTGCTTTAATGACCCAATAAACGGCCAATTAACTCGGTTCATCCTTCATAAAAGATTCTCCAAAACTCCTTGCGCGTCCACACACCGAATTTCACAAGCTTTGGGCCACAGTGGATGAGTTATGGATCCCACATCAAAAATAGGCAGAACTGAAAACAGTTTTCTTGAGCCAACTTGTGAGCTTCTTTTCAGCTTCCATATGGCCGATTCCGATTTTAGTACAAATATATTAAATGAATACCTGGATGTTTAGAATCTGTAAAAGAAATAATTTTGAAATTTGGATCAGTGTAGATAATGTTATGGCAAAACTACCGAAATAATTTAAAACTGTTAAAAATCCAAAATGGCCAATTTTTACTATTCAGCTCAAAATAACACCATTATCATAAAAATGAAACAATTCATCTTAGAGGAACAATTTTGTGGGTTTAAAACAAGGATATTTAATATAAATTAATTGAAAATATTTTCTCTTTCAATTATTAACAATGAATATAAATTAAGTGATATGTTTTTATATATAATAATATGTGTCTTGATACATCATTAATGAATATTATCTTACGATAGTAACATATTTTTCATTCTATGGGGTTGAAATAATTGATTATTTTCCATCAAAATATATATATTTTTTTTATCATCATCCACTGTTTTTACACATTTTCACGATGCATCATCCATTATCTATATGGAATTTTTAAAAGACTATTAACTAACATTAATGAGTACCAATAAGAGTCTTAATAATTTTGTGTGTTTTACTTTTATATCAACTAACCATTGGGGTTGTGATTGGGTGAAATGTCATTATATATTGGTTTCTTAATCAGTTATATAAAAATTATCCATGGTTTTTTTATTTGGTTAATGTGTTTTTTGTTCTAGGTAATGATCTTATGATGTTTGTTTGACAATGGGTTGTGACATTGTTATGTTTTTGTTTCTATAAGGTTAGGATGTGTTTATCTACCATTATCTCAGGGATTTGAGGCGGTTATAAATTGGGTAAAATGGTTAGTTAAATGATAGTGTTTCATTGATTGAGTATATGTGATAATGTTACATATCATTCTATAAAACCATATGATTTTATAGTATAATTATCTATAAATAAATTTATTTTCCTTTATCTTTTTCTGAAGCATGAAAATCCATGTGCAAATGATTCATAATATAGTATACCATTATAATCATGTCATTAAATTTCTGTATGTATTAGTAGTAATAATATTTTGAAAGAAAGAATACATAAAAAGGTATCAGATAAAGATAATTTTTGAGTCACTAAAAACTGACTTTTTAGTAAGGTCATTTTATCGTGTAAGAATATACATTTCCCTCAAAAATTGTTTTTATTTAATTTTGGGTTAAATTAATATAATAAATTTATAGACAATTTTGAAAATATATTTATTAAAATTAACATTGTTTATAAAATTATCCTTTCAAAATACTCCTTGAGTAATTTTTAATAGTTTTTTAAAAAGATTAATTTTCAGATGAATAGTTAAAAATTCATATTTTTATTGAAAAATTCCCTCAATTAATGAATATAAAAATTTAAATTTTTTTATATTTTAATAGAATAATTTTTGTATTTATATTATTACTAATTGAATTTAGGTAGTTAGTATTAATTATATATGAATTTTTACTATAATAAATCATTATACATAAGAAAATATTTTTCCTAAAACACTATTTGTCTTCATGGATTGCAAGTTTATTTTAAATTAAATAAGTTTGAATTTTTTAATATAATATCATAAAATTAATTCGACATTTAAAAGTTATTTTAATTTTATTTAGTCCACTTAATTTTTGTTCATAATGAATCATAGAAACTGTAAATATTTTTCATTGCAATTATGGTTTAAAACATATTTATCCGGGGTTATACTAACAGATAAGGGTATGTAGGATGATTAAAATTGAATAACTAATATTGGATGGAAATATTGTGACCTAATAATATCTTAAATAAATTTATTTTCATATTTGTAATATTTTTTTATTATGCTTTTTTTTATATTTTATCCTTTTAAGAAATTACTCGTATTTACTCTCCCCCACATAAAAAGAACACCTCACCTTTCTCATTTTTACCATACATTGATAATCATAAAATGAAAAAACCAATATAAATTAAATTTTATAAATAAATATATATTAAATAATAGTTATTTTCTTCCCAATTGACCATTATAAGGTCCCTTAACAATGTATCTAAACAAGGCCAACTGAAATATTGTTAATCATTTAACCCAAACTCTATCAAATTATTTCTTCTTATACATACAATAAATATAATGTTTTAATTAGATAATATTATATTAATTATTATATATATATATATATTAATTTTTTGTAATTAATTTTAATGAGAAATTATTCACCCTCTTTTACATCAAATGGCTTGTGAATGTATTGATCTTGCATGCACGTAAACTATCGTGTCCACGTACTGATACCATTCATTTTCTACCAGATTTTTTTTATATCTGTAATTTTGTTTTTTAAAATATATATATTAATTATGTCATAATTATTTTTATATAAATATAATATAAAATATACCCTTTAACGTAACCATACAATCAATAATGATAATGTCACACATGTGTGTGTGGGGACTACCACCTCCAAGAAGGGATGTGATTAATTTTTCATTTATAAATTCAATAGTTGTTAATAACGATATTATATATTTATATATTATATTACATAATATTAATTATATAATGTTTATTTATTATTAACCATTAAGTCAATCCATCCATTAGAAAATGGATACAGTGTTCTTCCATATGTATGATTTATCATCCCCATGAATGATGTAATTCATATTTTTATTTGTGGATGAATCTAAACATATATATATAAAATATATGTGTTATTTATATAAATTGTTTATGTCTTATTTATTATTTTCCCATGATCAATGTATATGTACCTAAACTGCCGACTAGAATTCTCATGACAAAATGTAACATTGAACAGTAGGAAAATATGATTTTAATATAACATTATTAACAATTTGGTGTTCAAATGTTATAAGTGGATCATATGTGGTATTATAAATGTCATATGACTATTTTAAATAATTATAAATAATTAATATTTACTATTTTTGAGTTTAGTGTTCTTTCTAACCTAGTTAATATATAGTTATGTTATTAATGTTAGAATAAAACATTTAGTATAGATTGTTTAGGATTTAGTATCCAATATTGAAATTTTTTGAACTATTTATAAAAAATAACAAAAAAATAATTTTCATATATTTATTTAATTATATTACAAGTTTTCATTTCATTTTCATCGCATAAAATTATTATGATATGAAATGAATATATTTAACAAATACGAAATTTATTTCTTTCTTATAAAAAAATTTTATTTCTTCCATAAATTTTTTTTCGTAAAATATTCTTCCATATTTTTTTAATATTATAATATGGTTAATTAATTTAATTTTTACCAATTAATTTATTTTTACAGATTTGTTTTAAAATAAATAATGTTGACATTTTCTTAAGGAGGTTCTATTGAATTTTATCAGAAAATGATAATGTTATCTTTTCAAATACATACTCAACATGAATCCAATTTCCCACCATCAAGGATACTAAATGTATTGAATTTTTACTTTAAATGATACAATTTTTATTTGAAATATTTTCATTAATTTAAACTATTTTATTTTTTCTGTATTATATAATTTATTTCTATGTGGAATGGGTATTTTTCTCAATAAATATTTCATATAAGACAACATCTCTGGATGATACATATGATTTAATGGGGATTTGATCCAATGATGTTTTATGTATTTTTTTATCTTTATGGTTTTTGATTATTATATTATGATTTTTATAAAACCATTTATTTTCTATGAGTTATTCTTGGATATATTATTGATGTGCTCATAAAGACCATTTCTTTTCCAAGGGTTCGGATATATGATAAATGTTATATGATACTATGTAACACATATGAATGGACTTTGATTATGTGATCTGTTGGACCAGAATTATAAAACCATAAAATTTAATAGGTATTAATGGATATCTAATGAGTTAATAAATACATGAGTGGTGTGTTTTCCCAAATAGGTAATGGAAATTATCTAGTATGATAATCATGGGAGATAACCTTTACATAAAATATTATTTAATATAGAGTTAAAAAATCCACAATTATATTCTTGGGCTTAATAGTTGACTATAGAAATTATTTTCAATGATTATTTTTATTCTATTATCATATTTCCTAACCCAAATGTTATTATCTCATTGTTCATCTTCATTAATTCATTTATGATTAATTTATTATTAAATTTCAGGATTTTTTAGATCAATTGAGATTGGTATATATGGTGTTATTTGAATGTTTTTAAAATATTAACCTCGTTTAATCATAACCTTATTTTCTTATTATGCAAATGTGATCCATGATATTACCCCTTTTTATCTATATTGGTAATCATATATTACACATTCTTATGTTCCATTCCCCTAGTTATGATGATTGTATTTAAATATGATATGTATATGAATGGTTACATTTATTACAAAATATTTGGGGGTTGATGTATATCACTTATAAAAATGTTGTTTATGTAAATATGTTTCTAACTACATTATAACTATTCTATTATAGTTTAGATCACAATGTTATTAATTGAATATTAATATTACAGGAGGTAATATTTATTTATGAATATAGGGGTCGATAAAATTTTTAATAGAGATATGATTAGTTTCATTTGGATACTAATTGGATAATTTTTTTTGAGAAATCTTATAATAATCCTATGACTAAGATAACATCATATGTAATGTTAATTAAAGGAAATTATTTCTGAGAAAAACATCCATCATTGGATACTAGTAGAGGACATGGTTTTGGAATAGATTTATATATTGTTGTTAACCACAAAAATATTTTTTGAGTACTACTCATCCATTATTTAATGCACAATGAGTGTACCCTTCACTCCTTGTTTGACACTCCAATGGTATATTTCTGCGTTAAATCGCATTTTATTTATGAACCATTATGAAACATATAAATTGGTGACTATAATTGATGTCCTAGTATAAAACTATGGTGTCATAGAATGTTTAATGATTTAGACATCCCATAAATGATTCTATAGATTCTCAGTAAGCTAATTTTCTATAATATGAATTATTTTAATGGAGAGAACATAAAATTGTCCTGTCAACAGAGAATTTGATAGAAAATGAAATGATTGTATTCCTGATAAAACATTTGTTTAAAGAGATATAATCAAAAATAAAATATCTATAATTATGATACATTCATTATATATAAATCACTATTATATTCCCAGGGGGAAAATGAGAAAACAATATTTTATTGAGACATTCATAAGGAAATATTCACCATATTTTTGTGGTTCTATTGACACACATGTTTATGAGAAATAGATCAACACCAATGAAATGATTTTTTCATTATATATTATTTGAAATATGACAATGTGATTTTTTATTTTAATCAATTAGATATGTATGAAGATCAATAGTGGAACCATATTAAGATCAAGAATCGATAAGAAGAAATCTACTATATATATTGAGATGCATTAAAGATAATTTATTTCAATAATTATATTTTTCATAGTTTTCATTTGAAAATTGAGAAGGAACATCTTTAGATAATGAAAAATAATGATGAATCCATTAGTGCCGATGTAAAAAAAATTTATAATACATGAGTTGTATGCCTATTTTTTATCATCTAACCTAAATGAATTACATATTGATTCATTACTGGCCAAAAAAAGGTCCCCAAAGTATTTTTTCCAAAAATTATGTAAGTAGAAATAAATAAATTATTCTATGTGATATCATTATAGAAATGGAAATTGGACAAACTGATTAATATATTAGAAACAATTATTATAATAAAAACCAAGAAAACACAAACATAACCTTTCCTTGAAGAAATAGTTATCGATGTCCTCATTGATGAAATCTTCATAAAGGTATTGGGAAATGTTTTATGTTTAGAAAGGAAGTTATTTATGTAAAAAATGATAAATTTAGACATAGATGTTAGATAAGGATATGAATAAATAAAAATATCTAGATAATTACCCACCAACACTTTAGTGTTTGAAAAGAAAGTAAAATTCATGTTATGAAATCTAGTGACCAAATCATTATGTTATTGATGATTATCTAGGTTAGTAACCAAATAATATCGAACTCAAATTGAAATATCATGCATTAACATATTTTGATGTTTATAATGATAATGAGGTGGTGACTGGTACACATTCCATCAACACTAGAACTTATAATGTATTATTTGGTTAATGATATACCAACTATTTACAAATTAAAATAATTTTTTATAGCTATCACAATACCAACCCATTTAAAATATGATATATTTTTCATGAAAAAATGTACTGGTATGATGATTTGTTATCAAGAAAATGATTCTTCGCCAATTGATTTTTTTGAGCATGATAATCTTAAAAATATATTTATTCTTCCCCCATAAAAATTTGATGCTATCTTATGCATGGATTATAATTTTTACATAAATACAACATTAATTTTCCAGGAAGAGAATTCTTGTTGGATGTTCTAGAAAACCCCAGATCATATATTTGTGAAACGATTATATTGAAAACCCATTGAAATAAAATCTAATTTATGAGTTTGTATTTAAATTGTACAATGTTTTTTTTAAATCAGATAGTTGGAATGAAACCCCACCTTAATTATATTCTTATTGTATGTGAGTTTTTTGATATTTTTGAAGAATAATTTCATACACTTTTTCTAAATTGGGATGTTGAGTTTTTAATATAACTCACACCTGATACTAAACAATTTTAAATGACTCTATATTTAATTTTTATAATTGAGATGAATGAACTAATGAAGAAACATCAGGATAATAATGATAATAGATTAATCCATACATGTTTGGCACCTTGGGGTGAACCTAATCATTACATAGAAGAAAAAAGGATCACTGAAACATTTCATTGATTATTGGGAAGATAACAATAACAAAATCATGAATATGCATTATCCTTCACATATTGATCATTATTTCAATTAGTTATTTTGGTCCTCATATTTTTTCAAGAATAATATTTTATTTTGATATTATCAGTAGAGGGACAAATGTTAAAACAAATTAAAAATAACCATTCATATGAGTTACAGACACTATAAATTTATACTGAATATATTTATTCATACTAACTACCATTTCAATTTCATTTATTTAAGGATTATAGTGTTTAAAGGATAAATTGATTAGTTTATTATAGTATATATATATATATATGATGCTATTATATATTTTAAAATAACGGTAGAGAATGCAGATAAACTGAGAATTGTTTTAAAAACATTTTAGGATGAGAATCCCTACGCTAAATTTATAATGTGTAAATTTTGGATGTGGAATGATTAATTTTTCTTTCACATGAAATTAATAAAGGGTATATCAGTAGATCCACAATAGACATAATTTATATATCATTAGAATAATGTGTGATTTTTGGCCAAGGTCATTAGTTTAACTATTTAGTTGCATTATATTGACGCATTTTAGATAAACTATCATGTATATATAATCAAACCACAATGTCAAATGTCAATAGATCATATTTTATTTAGATAGTTGAATGAGAGTAAAATTTTCAAGAATATTAGAGAAATTTTGTGAGTACATTTATTCATAGACTATGATAGAGTAGAAAAGTGTGTTTTAAATTTGGTGATTCATTGAGAAATAGAATATTATATATCCTCTTGTATAATGATGCCATTATATATTATTTTTAATAAAATATTATGGTTCATTGTAAATATTACCCTTCTCAATATTTTTTACTAGATATGAATATTTGAAATTAATAATATTTATGAAATATCTTCTTAAAAAATGTAATGATAAATATTATTATCATAAATTTATAAAATATATAACTTAGGATAATGATATAAATAAAATATAAAATGGATTATCATGTTTGATTAATTATTACGATAGAATAAAACATTACCACAATGGGAAATTGAATAATGTGTTTGATGCTTTGAGATGAAAGGATTATGCAAGCTTATCTATTATAAGGTTCCCAAAAGGACCAATATTTGTATATTTTCATTGGATTAACCTTGAAATCCATAATAACTGATAGAAATAATTTTTCTCTCAAATGGGTGTTAAAAAAATCCATTTAATGAATAAATATGAATTTCAGGAAGATGTAGAGTGACCAATAAAGAAATAAATAATCATTAAATCATCACTGATTATAATGTAATTATAATTATTAAGAATTTTGTATGATTATAATCAATAACAGGCCTAACTATGTGACTATTGGATGAATCTGATAGTTTATAATTCATTATTCATCTCTGATTTATGAATATATATATATATATATGATTATTTATAATTTAATAATGTAAACATGATATTATCGAGTATCTATCTCAGTTCATGTTAGGTCAAAAAGTAATCTATAAGAGATTGAAGCCTAAGGGGAAGCTACAACTATTACACATACTAGAATGGAAATGGAAAAATGTAATAATAGATTATTTTTCTGGACTTCCCAAAGAATCTAAAAGTCATAATTATATTTTATATATATTTGATCACCTTAGGAATTATGCACACTTCATTTCTATTAATGAGTATTTTTCTGTTGATCAAATCTAATGAATATACCTTAAGTGGTAAAGCTTGATGGTGTACCAAATTTTATTATTTCAAACAATCATCCTTATATTACCTCAATGTTATCATTATTTCATCAATATGCTCAAGATTCAAATTTTTTTAGTATTTCTTATCATCCTCAGATTGGTGGACATTCATGTAGAACAATTCAAACTCAATAGTTTTTTCTGATGATCAATTCATTATATTGTAAAAGGTGTTGTGACCATCACCATCCTCAAGTTGAGTTTTCATAACATAAAAAATTTTGAATAGGAAAGTGGATGTCTTCATATGATTACATCTTTGATAATCATTGTAGAACATCATTGTACTATAAATATGTTACATAAATGACATAGTTAACATATATTATTTCTATGGGAATGTCTACGATGTTCGAAACAAATCAACGCCACATAATGGTTTCTTTGAGTTGATCAAAACATTATGATAACAATAACCAATGAATTATTTAATTTGAAGTTATTAATAAGTTTTTTATATGATGTTCCCATTGAAGATGACTATGATATTCTGAATAAAGTTAATTTTGAGCTCTAAAATTTATGGTCCCATTTATAATTTTGATCGAGTATAGAAACTAGATTATAACTTGACTTTTTTCCCCAAACCTCCCCCATATTCACGACATGTTTCAAATATTTTCAAAAATGAAGTAAAAACATAAACCTTAATATGTAATATAGATTTAAATTGTGCCACTAGATCAATATCATTATAAAGATAAAAATGCAGTAGAAATATTATATTTGGGATATAAAGTGTTTCTGAATAAGTCTACTAACCTATTTAAAGTTCTGTCGAGAAATCAAAAATTTGGGAAGTTACTTGGGAACATGGAGAAGTCATGAATCTTATATTTCATCATTTTTTTCATCGATTTGATTGAATATAATGGGAGAAATTGAATTTAAGAGGGTATAATTTACCACCCTTATATAATATAATATATTTCACATCAAAATAATTTATTTTTTGAATATTTACAATACACACAATCAAGAGTCTAAATGAAAAGTATGAAATAATAATATTATAAATAACCTATTAATGTGGGTGTGTGGATAAGAATAATTTGGTAATATATATATATATATATATAATGTCTATATTTAATCCTAATATAAATAAATATAAATACAAAATTTTTTAAAAAAATTATATAAATAAAAAAAATTTCTTAAAGATGGCTATAATTTAAATATTATGAATAAAATAATTAATTTATACCATATTTATAATTTTCGTTCAAAAAAATTAATTCATTTACAAATTTAGCATGTCAAAATAACCTTTGAGTGATTTTTTAATGATTTTGATAAAATAAGTTTTCATCAACGATAATTAAAACTAAAAATTATTATTGATAATTTTATTTTCATCTATTGAATTTAAAAAGTTCCAAATTAATATTTAATGGGTTTAATTTTAAAATTTTTCATTTATTTTTTGAAAAAATCAGTCATGGTCATTAGAAATAATTGTTTTTCATGTTTTGATTTGAAAATTATTAATATATAAAAACACATTTTTATGGAAAAAAACTTAATATCATGAGTTGCAGGTAAAAATATACATTAATTTTATTAATATTACTAATGAAACTTAAATTTATTATCGTAATTATTAGTAGAAATTCAAAAAAAATCAACCGTTTTTTCAAAATAAAATATGGTTACCGATGAGTTAAAATAAGAAATAATTGATTGTATTATATTATATTTTTTATAATTCTATTATATAAAAATATATGATCCTCATCTTATCTCGTAATTAAATATCTTTCCATTTTGTTCCATTTTTTATGAGATTTATTTTATTATATTTTAGTATTTTATTAAATTCCACGCCTATCCTCACCCATATTAGAAAGGGACATCCAAAATTTATCTTTAATACACCAAATTGATCTTTTAAGATCAACTAAACCCATACATGTTATCATATTATATTCAAAATACATGATTTAATGGTGATTATATTTTTAATCGATCATTTAAAGGAACCTTAATAGAGGATATAAATGTGTCCAACCAAAGGAAATATAATCATCATACTCAACCTCTTTCAAATTATTTCTTTTTTCTAAATCTTAAAAATCATGGTTATTAATCCTAAAATAATAACTTTAGTGTAATAAATATACTATATTTTTCCCAATGTTATGCAAAAACCGTTATTCACACTATTCACCAAAAAATAATAAGTGAATGAACCACTGATGCATATGTGTAAATTATCACCTAAATGTAGCGATTCAATTAATTTTTCATCACTGCCTACCATTTATGGTTATTATGATCAGAATTTATGATTATATACGATATTTATGATATAATTTGAAAATTTTATTTATTAAAACTTATATTCCTTCATATATTTCTACAGATGAAAAAATAATATTGTCACTTGTGCGTACGTGTTCACTAAAACCTCTATGAAGCAATGTGATTCATTTTTCATTTATGATTCACATGGATAATTATAAATATAAATTTAATAATTATATGTGATATATATGATATAATAATAATTCTATAAATTTAAATTTCTATTTTCTTATATTTGTTTCAATCTGATGAAAAATTGAAAAAGTATCAATTTGTATGTATTACATCATGAATCCTTGAAAAATGTAAATCAATTTTCAATTTATACCTTTCATATATGAGTCTAAATATTAATATAATGAATTTATTTTATATTTATTTCATGGTAAATAAATTATATGATTGAAACAAAATCATTTATATGTAAAATAATTACAAAATTTAAATTCTCGTGAAAAATGTTACTTTTAGAACCCGAAAACAATGATTTTAATAATGAATTATTTATAATTGAGTGTTAAAATATTATTAGTTTAATATATATTTTGTTATGATTGTATAAAATATTTATAATATAAATTAATAAAAAATAAACTTATTATTCATTAGGTAATATCTCTTTCAAAAAATCTGATCATAAGGCATGTATTTATGGTGCAATCTCATTGTTTATTAAGAAACATTATGCTAAATTGTCCAATCTTGTAATTTTATGAAAAATATTTTAAAAATCCCATAATATTTCCACTCATATAATTATTTCTATTTATTATATTTTTCCATTATATTTTAAACTATTTAAAACTCAAGATACTAAACGAAATTTCAAAATTGAAATGTTATTATTTCTTTCATCAATTAACATTAATTTCTCTTTCATTTCGTTGATTCATAAATTTTATTTAGAATATATTTTTAAATACTATAGTATGATTTTATATTGATTTTTTTATAAATGATTGAATTTTTTAATTTTTTTTCAAATGGAATATCCCTTTCATCTTAAAAAATTGTAATTTTTACTTTTTACATAGAATGTGAAAGGAATAATTGTATTAATGTACCTCAAATGAACATAATTTCCCATCATAATTACTCCTATTTTGTCATATTACATTAGAATATCGGAAGAATATTTTCAATAAATTCCTTTCTTTATTATTTTTTAAATTTATATATTTTATATATGTTGTTTCTAAGTGGAAAGGTTATTTTTTATATGAATCCTTCCATGTGATATTTAAAATAATTTTTTATATATTATGAATTTTTTAATGTTATATAATTTATTAACTATAAATATTATCTATATATATGTTCCTTATTATTTCCCTATTTTCATTTCATTTTGATGATGAATTGTTTTGGAATCCTATTTATATTAAATATGTTATTCGTTGATAAATTTTTTAATTTTTTATGATACAAATTTTTTCATATGATATCTTATATAGTGAATGATTTATAATATTTTAGAACACATAAAATTGGATTATTATAATATGATTGATGCATATATAATTATATCACCCATCAATTCATTGTATAATGATTTTTTTGTCATGATATATTTAGGACTGAAATATAATTTTAATCCATCTTAGTAAGGTTATTTCTTCCATATGACATTCATGGGAGAGGAACATGACTAAATATATTACTATAAGAGGAATGAAACGAGTCAATAATGATAGTCATGGTAGAGATCCTTGTTTAAGGTAATGTTTTTCTTTAGTTTTTTGTATGTCAAAAATTTATATCTTATGACCTTATTATTCCAACATTTATCATGTTCATGATTAATTTATGAATCGTGTCTTATAAACTAAAAATAAGTATTACATGACTATTGATTAGGATCAATGATATTATTCATATGGTTTTTGAATGTTAAGTTCATTTTCCCATACCCATATGCCATATTATGCTTATAGGATCATTCATATCATCATTATTTATACTTACTAATATTCGGAGCTTACACTTTCTTATTTTTACATTACCATGGTTATGAAGAATAGATTTATGAAAGATATTTCTATAATGGTTTTGTGTTTTGAAGAACTATGTTGAAGAATATTTAAATATCTTATGACCAATTTTTTAATGTATCCAAGATTCTGTAGACACTAAACATACTTTATTCATACATAGATTGTAATGTTATTTATTTTTTACACATATAATAATATGTATTATTTATTTATTTTAACCATGGGTCATGATAATCTCACCATAGAAATATTTTTGGCTAATCAATCATTACACCAATAGATAATTTTGGGTTGTCTCAACATCTATGGAGATGTTTTTTCTTGGGGGAGTGTTCACATTGGTACTATTTTATAGTAATTCCTTATTCAAAACTATAAATTTTATATAGATGTAATATTCACATTGGAATTTATAATATTAGTTATATAAAAGTACATTTATGTTTTTATTTAATTTTCTAGTTCACCGTTCAATTTGGGCACTACGAAAAGCTTGTCTGTTCACTTAAAGGCTTTATTGTTATCTAATGGTTACATTAATCATATTTTGCATATTATTATTAATTTTTTGGAATGATTCTCCTAAATGTGTGGCATAAAATTTGAAGATAAATTATTTTATTTTTTGTTACTTATTTTCATTAATAATGGAAATATTCTATATATAAGTATTTATCGTCAAATCCTCTTAGAAATTAGGATTAACACTAATAATGAATGTGTGGTAATCATATGTGGTTCTTGGACTCACATAATATCCATGAACATGATATGTGTTTCAATTTTTATTGTGTTGCAATTATGTTTATTTTTAAGAACATTTCTCATCATGTATATAGAAAAAATAGATCTAGATGTGTATTGTTTTTTGAGGATTTAGTATATGTTGATTATATGAATTTGGATGTTGGAAATTTAATATATAAAATTTGTTATTAAATTTAATTTGTGATGAAAAATGATCAAGATTTTATTATATTATGATAATCAATATTATTTTTTATTATATTATTTCTACATTTTTTGAATAGATACAATGTGTATAATTTTTAGTTTTATATTATTATGTTCTATGGAGAACTATTTTATCACTTTATAATTATATGATTTTTTATATCAATTATATGGACAAGTGATTATTAATTATTAAATTTATTTATTAATAAACACATGGAAATTTAATTTAAGACAATTTATCATATGTACCTATTTTGGAAATCATTTATTGTCTGTGGAATCTAGTATAATGGAAGAACCAAAAAATATATTAAAACACAACCTATTTGGATGCCATTTTAAAGGGATGTTTTAGGGTGTTTAAAATATGGATCCCCTGCAACATATTGAAACATTTTATCTACAGAACAATGGTTAGAGAAATGGTTCCCCATAGATTTGTAGGATTGATCTAATAAAAGAATATTGGGGATATGTTCCACCGTTATGATAGGTTAAAGGAGAAAAATTTAGGTCCATATACCATACCATTATCCTATCAGACAGTTTATATTTCCATACTATTCTATTTAGCCATTTGAATAATGTGGTCCATAATTATGAACTTGTTTTGATTTTTGACTTACATATATCTACTCATTCTATAGAACGAATATCTATTAAAAATGTGACAAATATTTATCATATAATATATTTTCACAATTATATTAATTTTTTAAAATGGAATTTAAAGGTTGTGAACAATAATAATTTTTTAAATTAAGGATTTGTTTGGTCAGGTATTTATCATCCATAAAATGATTTGGGATTATAGATACTACTTGTTGAGGGATTTTTAGAGACCTATGGTACTCTATACTAGAATCTGAGAAAGTATGCATCTATTTTACATCATAAAAAAGGATTAGAGACTAAAAAACCTATGCAAGAATTTTAGTGAAAATTGGTGTTCGGTTCATATAATTTGAAAGAGGTGTGATAATGGAATATATAATACCGATATATTTTTAGTGATATATTTATAAATATTATACATTATTGTTGATTATTTATCAATTTTTTATACATCTTACAAAAAAAATTCCACATCATTCAACTACACCATTGAGTTATCCAACACAAAATGATATTCATTAATAACTTGAAAATGTATTTTCTAAGAGATATTGTATAATTGAACTGTATTCATCAAAATATGAAGATTTTTTTATCAGTTATAGATTTTACTGATACCTATTAGAATATTTTATTCTTATTCTCATTAAGAAATAATAATCCAATAAATAGAAAACATTAAATACTTTCTACCATTTTTTGTTGTGAACATCTATACATTTTTATTTATTATTAAAAATAATTTCAGTGTAAATATATATGATCATCATGATGTTTATTATTTGGGATCACATTTATTTTTATTACATTCCTGAAGTAGGATATTATATGTAGTAAAATAATAGATGGAGATATATGGCTATATATAATGAATGATCAAAAGATATTGTTTTAATTTTCCCTTTCTCGGACATAATTTTTTGAGATTGGGGATATTTTTATATTTTTTTTTTAATTTTATAAATAAATTTCCTTAATTTTTATTTCATTTTCAAAAGCTTCTAATATTCACCATGATAATTTTATATTCATAACGTGTGTTTATGAATCATTCTACATTATTTCCAGGTATATATTCAAACATTTCTTTGTGGGATGACAGATTAGACTATAATATGTCAATTTTTTCAATATATATTTGATTTCTATAATAAAAGAATCTATCTAAAAATCTAATTAATTATTTTTACAATACTTTTCATTAAATATTTTGATTTAAATTAGAAAAATTACTACAAATGGTGATCCTAGATACTATTAATGGACAATACTACAAATATAATTTATGACAATAATTAATGTCATTCAAATAAAGTATAAAAAATATATATATTTTATTTATTTGTTCCTTAGTATCATTTTACGCTAGGAGATAAATGGATGAGATAATTATCTATATTTTTTATAATATTAAGTGATGAAAAAATGAGTTTCAACTATTTTTCAATGATATTTTATGTTTATAAATTTATTTATTGTTCTATATCCATGATTAACTAATAATATTTTTAAAGGAGAAATTACATTACAAATCTATTTCCTGTATTTTACTCTGATTATTGTTGCATGCAAAAGATAAATCAATTGAATAAGAGTTCTATAATATTTTGTAGTATGAAATATGATATTTTACATGAAATGTAATTAAATGAAAATGTTGATGAATCATGTGGAATTTTTGGGGGGTAGAATCAACACTATATATCGAGATTTTTCATTATGTTGAGCATTGTATGATTTTAGAGGTGGGGTGTTTTCCCCCACATTATCAACATTGAGTTCATTCGAATGATATATGTTGTAAAAAATTATGTAATGGAAATAATAATGTTGATTATTAAATGAAATTCTCTATATATATTACCCACTGAATCAATAATAATAGAATGTGAGGAGGGGTTTTAGGCAACAATATATCATTGTAGTTAGGTTCACACAATATCAATTAATACATCACTATTGGGGGAATTATTCTTTAATTTATTTTCCTTATTATACCTACAATCTCAGATGTTTTTTGGGGAATTAATAGTGTTTAATTGGAATAAATATATTGTATATTACAATGTTTGGACTACTTTTAATTAACACACAATTAGTTTAATTATTTATCATGGATAGTGTCAATATCTGGAAGATCATCATTTCCACATTAAGTAGTTATAATTTAGGATGTATATATAAAATTGTGGGAACAATAATATATTATCATTTTCACGACCCGACCCATAACAGGGCTCGAGCCGCAACTACCCCATGCCCGCCTCCATAGGCCAGGGGCTGGCGACTAGCGTTGAAGGAACAACAAACTCGGGGAGGCCTTTGCCTAAGAACCTGTACACACACAAGAAGATAACTCAATGAAAAATTGTAGAGAAAAATAAGAATGAAATGTTCCACACTACTATAAAAATTGAACCAAACAAAAATGCATCGACCTCTAACAGTACAAGTACAATAAAAGTAAAGCTGAAAGGGGAAAGGGGCAAAATACACACCTAACTAGAAAAAAGTGTCACAACACGACAACATGTGAAAAAGTAAAATAGCTGGATGAGTCCCACTCCTTAATCCCATGCTACGACCACCACACGTGGTCCAAGCACCCCGTATCCCGAAGCTCTTCTAATGTCACGATCAACCTATCTCTCATCTGCAAGGGCACACCAAATGCGGGAAAAGCCCAAGCAAGGGTGAGTATAAAAATACTCAATAGGATGCCCCGAAGGCTCGAGGGAGCAACAAGAGTTGTACTGAAGAGGATAGCAGTAAGAGAGAACAAGGTACAACAAGAGTGAACAAAAAGAGTACAACTCCACCCAATAATATATATGATTTCTCAAAGAAACCCAAATGAGAGAGTAAGGGGATCTTCATCTCATAGCTCACACTAGGTATATGCCCACAAATAAACCCAGGGCAAGAAGATATACCTGTATCTTAGACCTATGGTCTAGAGTCATGTTTCACACCCAAATACCCATGCTAGGGATCCGGTTCGAAGATTTCCACGAAGTACTCATTCTAGGAGAACACACTCCATGAGTCTAGTAGCTCTGATGACGTCCGTCCGAGAAGTATTATTCATCGGGAAACATCACGATAGGTAGTTACACTCATTACGGGAGACACACTACTGAGTGGGAAGATCACAATATATAGAATCACTTATTACAGGAGACACACTCATGAGTGGGAAAGATCACGATACACATGTGAGGATCACTACCAGGGCCATGGCAGATACCACGACTCATCCGAATTCGCCAGCTATGGGATTCACCAGCTTGGTAGAGGATCAACGCCTGGTAGAGTTGGTCACGTTGATGCCTGAATATACCTAGGGTCAGGAATGGATAGAGGATCTCGCTTTGGGCCTCTCGGAGGGATGCTGACTCTATCATAGAATGTCCTGCTGAAGGGATCATATTCCTGTAGATGGAAACGATGCCTGATCTTATGGGGAATGAGAAGAAGGGGAACTAACCCAAACGAAGGATTTCCAAGATACGGTGAGCAAGAAGATCATTCCATGTACTGTAAATTACACGGTGTGTAGAAAGGTTACACATCGTGTCCTCTGACCCCGGGTACTAACCACGTACAATGGCCCGTGTCGCAAGGATGGTCGTGTAAAACGCAACCACACAGCATGTAGAAAGGATCACCAGTCGTGTCAATGTATCTGGGGTCCGCCCCATATATGCTGACCATGTGCCCGTACATGGTCTCAATCCATGTACTCCAACCCATGTAATCGGTACACAGGGTGACCCATGCAACTGGCCTGGTCTGTCCATGTGACGGAGCACTAACTCCAAGGATATGAAAACCATCTCAGAGGAAAACGAACCCACACTCATGAGGTGGGGAGTCTCGTCTCTACTAGAACAGAGCAGTAAGGAGTTCTCGCACCTTGAGTCATCAAGGGAATAGTCATCCTAGCTCTCACCAAAATAAACACAATAGTTCCACTCCTCAGGTTATCATTCATACCTCAACCGTCATGAAGATCCACAAGGAAGCAACCCGAAGGACCACCATGTCATAAGGGTTCCAATACGATAGGCGGTGCGTCAATTGGACGCCCAGTCTATAAGTTGTACGCATTTTAGTGTCGATGGCCTGGTTGGATTCGTGTTCGATCCAACCTGGTCGTACATCAAACGAGACCAGATAACCCAATGAGTCACAACGTTGCGATCCACACGAAAAAACAGACAAGACGGACTGACCATTTTTTCAAAAATAATAGCCGGTGAAAAGGTTGCATTTCACCGCGACACACCCCAACCGGGCGTCGTGGGGCCCGCACCTCGACCTCACCTTAAATATCCATAACATGTCTTGAAACATTCGTCTTAATTTTAGGGTCGCAACGTCACATACGATTCGTTATTCCGACACCTTATGAAAGAGATAAGTCAGATACAAGATCCCAAAATAATAATAATATTATTATTATATGGTGTTTCGTGGGCCAAAGACACGAACCGGAATTTTTTATCCAACATTAGTCTTGAATCGACTGTCTTAAATACAGGGTCACGTCACTGCTGACGACTAGTCAATCGGATGTCGCATGTAGGAGTTATGGCGGGTCGAAGATTTAATAATAATATTAAATCTAATAATTTCCGAGGGTTTCGGGTAACCGATCCAAAAACCTGAAAAATGAATCCAATATTGGACTTATAAATTCCGTCTCGAAGTCAGGTTCGCAATGACGCTGATGTTTTGTGAAACTGAGGTCGCACGGGTAAGTTATAGACGAAATAGTGTTTTATCAACAAAATTAATAATAACAATATTTTAATATTATTATTATTATTAATTGTTTATTTATTTAAATATTTCATAACTCCAACTCATTCCATGCATGAAGTGAAAGCCGCCAATCACTCTTCCATATAGTGCCTCCCACTTCTTCTTTTTTTTTATTTCATTTTTATTTAAAAAAATTTATTTGTCAAATCCTTTTCTCTCTCCAATCTAATTCATCCCTCAAAAATTTTCACGCGGCTCTACACTTCCAGCCCATCCTTCCACTTCTTGTCCTCTGCAGGCCACAACCTATTGCTAGCCACGCCACCTCCTGCGACCACGCACCCAGCCCCATGTCGTGTCGTCTTCTGCCTGCACCGGCTGCCATGATCTCCTACTCGCCCAACCGAACCGTCGCCTTGGACCGTCAGAACCCTCGTCGGACCCGCACCATGGGATCCTTACGCACGCCATACCGGATTCGATTTAAATCGGAAAAAAGAGACGAATGAAGATCCCTGATACATGGGTCGAGATCTCCGCGTCCATATGTCACGCTCAAAAAATCATTGAGTTCTTGGCGTGATTAATAATTTTACGATGAAGAACATTCGAAGAATGCGCAGACAACGAATAATGAAAGATCACGATCTAAGTGTGGATCGATAGCCATGTTTGTATGGACATCATTTATTTGAGAATAAAGAACATGAGGAATTTGAAATTAAATATTTTTCATGCTTCATGAATCTAAAATCCAAGATAAACAAGAATAAAATTAATTCAATCAATTGTTTATCGATCCACGAATTAATTTATTTAATTCGCGTTCATGATGAGAAATTAAACCGAGGTAAGTAATTCGCGAAGATAAATCATACCTCAAGTTTGGAACGATTTTTGGTGAAGATCTCATTCATCAAGATCTACTCAGTGTTAACGAGGATCACACTTGAACAACGATGAGAAGAAGATGTTGTGTTCGTCGCTCTTCAACTCACATGGATCCGAGGCTTCGTTGTTCTTCGACCATCATTCATCAACGAGGAGATGAAGGGAGGGTTTACCGTCGTTGGCCAAAATGAATTATGAGGCCAACCCCCTCTAAACTAGGAATTTATAACCTCTCACTATGGTAAAAGAAATAAATTAAATAACTAAATATACAATTATTTAATTAATTTCCCGTGATGGCGCATATTCCAAACACCTGATGCGGACAAAAATTATACCTTTATTAGGGTAAAACCTACGTTCTGAGCACATCGGTGGCCTCAGATTTTTCATTTGAGTCCCTGTGCTAGAGATATTCAGGTTTGAGCTATCAAATGAATAAATTAATTATTTAATTTACCCATTTAATACACCGCCAACGAGCGAGGGGTCCGAACATCCCGCGCTGACTTATATTATGTCACTCCTAGTGGAAATAAAACATTTTGGACCCAACTGTGTTCTCAGATTTCTGATCCAATCAACTGTTTAAAAGATATCTCGTTTTCTTTAGTTAACTGTGCGTGCATAAAATAAAAACACTTAACATTTTTATAAAATTAATTCTGGGCTCACCAGGCCTCAAAATTGCACACCGTCTTAGCGCCCAGCTTTGGAAATATTCTTAGAAATATTTCACAGTCTTATTGGGCCAAAAACCAGGTCTCAACATTATTCTCTCCTTCAAGCTTTTCGTCCTCAAAAAGAAAAACCAGGGAAACCATTTGAGATACCGAGCCCGCACTTAGCTCCCCCGCTCCTAGGGAAACCTCTACGATTCTGTGCTTTCAAAGAATATGGACCAAAAGGTTGGTCCACCCTCCTGAATCTTTCTTGAGTTGATGATGTGTGTAGGAACACACATGTATCTCCTCAGTTGCGGCACGTGTAAGGCATCGTATACCCACTCCAACTATTTGGGATAATTCAAGGTGATATGCAACCTTGTCATCTCCTTCCCCAGTCTAAAATGACTTGACAGAACCCAGGGGGAATTTTTCCTCCCTAACCGAACCTCTACATCACATGACCCACCTGGAATGATTTTTTGTCACCATGAAAAAGTATCGTGATTCCTTCCAGAATATCCATATGGTGAATCACCTAAGGATATCTGATCACATAGGATATCACAGTCGATGAATCGCAACCATGATTCTCTTAGACGCTCGAGAAGCAAAAGTGTCAACACCGTCGACTGAAGTATAGTTTTACTCCCCTTTACCACCATGGTCAGGTACAAGGAAGTTAACTTCTCTGAAACTTCCCACACCAGGTGAGTCTGGAACTTCCCGCACTTCTCGCTACGGGAATCTGCTACATAACCGAACCTTGATTGCGCAAGTCCGTTAGATGCTTCCATCGTTCTTTCAATGATCTGGCTGGGCCTCATATTACCACATGCCTATGAATGATCATGATAAGATCTCCTACGTTGAGATCTCATGATATGGCATCCTCTAGCTGTAGTAGACGGCTCAGCTCTGTTGCACTTACTATCACAACCTACTGTGTGGCGTGGCAGGAAGATTTCTACCACCAGTTCCTACTATCGCACCTCGACATAGGTGTTGATTCACAATGGAACTATGATAGCATAGATCTCTCTAAAAATTCCCCGCTCAAACGTATGTTCTCAGAAACTACCCTTATAGACCAGCGGACCATCGACTCTAGCGAAACCTCTACTGTCTGAGGGCCTGGCTTACTGCGGAACCTCAGTGGTCTCTGGTGCTGGAACTGATGAAGTGTTCTCAACCTGCACACATCCTCATCCTGCTCAGCTGGGGTTGTCTTCTTCTCAATAGGTAGGGGTGTTGTTACCTGCCCACCTAGAGAAAGGGGCTCGCATGATGGGTCCTGAACTGATATCTGGTCGCTTATGGAATCATTACCACGAACCATAGCTAGTATCCTGGATGACTGTCGTCGTAGAGACATCCTGAATGTTTTCATGGAGTACCACGGTCGAATGATCATATCTATATATATCAACAATGATGGGGAGATGACTCGAGAAGGATAGTCAAAGACTCAATCCTATATGATGCTTGTACCATTGTTCCCTGAAACAGGTGTCTCAGGGTGCCATGTCGACAAGCAGGTAATCAGGGTCCTGGTGAATGGATACGTCGGCCGCCCGTACCATCACTGGACACCCTGTCCTGAGAGCCGCTGTCGAGACACATCGACACTGTTTCCCTATACCCATCCAAGACCATTTTAGGGAAACGTCCGAACAACGTCCCAAGGGTCGAACCACCTCTAATACCACTCTGTGAGGACCCGACCCATACCAGGGCTCGAGCCAAAACTACCCCATGCCCGCCTCCATAGTCCAGGGGATGGAGACTAGCGTCGAAGGCACAACAAACTCAGGGTGGCCTTTGCCTAGGAACTTGTACAGACACATGAAGCTAAATCAATGCAAAAGTGCAGATAAAAAGAAGAAAGCAAGGTTCCACACTACTATAAAAATAGAACCAAACAAAAATGCATCGACCTCTGACAGTACATGTACAAGAAAATTCAAGATGAAAGGGGAAAGAGGAAAAAATACACACCCAACTAGAGAAACGTGTCACAACCTGGCAACATGTGAAAAAGTAAAACAGCTGGAAGAGTCCCACTCCTGAATCCCAAGCTACGACCACCGCACGCTGTTCGAGAACCCCGTATCCAGAATCTCCTCTGATGTCACAATCAACCTATCTATCGTCTGCAAGGGCACGCCAAATGCAGGCAAAGACCAATCTGGGGTGAGTATAAAAATACTCAGTAGGATTCCACAAAGGCTTGAGGGAGGAACAAGAGATGTACTGAAGAGGAGAACAGTAAGAGAAAAAAAGTTACAACATGAGTGAACAAATGGAGTACAACTCCACCCAATAATAGATATGATCGCTCAAAGAAACCCAACCGAGAGAGTAAGGGATATTCATCTCACAGCCCACTCTAGGTATACGCCCATACATATACCCAGGGTAAGTAGATATACTCTTATCTCAGACTTGTAGTCTAGAGTCAAGTTACACAACCACATACCTAGGCTAGGGATCTAGTTCGATGACTTCCACGAAGTACTCATTCCAGGAGAACACACTCCACGAGTCTGGTAGCTCTGATGACATTCGTCCAAGAAGTATTGTTCATCGGGAAACGTCACAAGAGGTAGTTGCTCTCATTACAGGAGACACACTCATGAGTGGGAAGATCATGATAGATAGAAGCACTCATTACGGGAGACAAACCCCTGAGAGGGAAAGATCACGATACACAAATGAGGATCACTTCCAGGGCCATGACGGATACCGCGACTCATCTAGATTCACTAGCTAGGGGATTCACCAGCTAGGTAGATTATAAACGCTCGGTAGAGTTGGTCACGTTGTTGCCTGAATCTACCTAGGGTCAGGAATGGATAAAGGATCTCGCTCTGGGCCTCTCGGAGGGATGCTGACTCTATCGAAGATAGTCCTGCTGAAGGGATCATATTCCGGTTGAAGTAAATGATTCCTGACCATCAGGGGAACATGAAGAAGGGGAACTAACCCAAACAAAGGATGTCTAAGATAAAATGATCAATAAGATCATGCCATGTACTGAAAAGTACACGACGTGTAGAAAGGTTACACGTCTTGTCCTCTGACCCCGGGTACTACCCACGTACAACGGCCCGTGTCACAAGGCTGGTCATGTAAAAAGAAACTACACAGAATATAGAAAGGATCACCAGTTGTGTCAATGTATCTGGGGTCCGCCCTGTATATGCTGGACATGTGCCCGTACACGGTCTCAACCCATGTACTCCAACCCGTGTAATCGGTACACAGGGTGACCCATGCAACTGGCCTGGTCTGGCCATGTGATGGAGCACCGACTCCAGGGATAGGAAAACCATCTTAGAGGAAAATGAACCCACACTCATGAGGTGGGGAGTCTTGTCTCTACTAGAGCAGAGGAGTAAGGAGTTCTTGCACCTTGAGTCATCAAGGGAATAGTCATCATAGCTCTCACTAAAATAAACAACCTGGTTCTACTCCTCAGGTTATCGGTCATACCTCAACCATCACGAAGTTCCACAAGGAAGCAACTAGATGGACCGCCTTGTCATAAGGGTTCTAACACAACAGACGGTGTGTTAATCAGACGCCCAGTCTGTATGTTGTATGCATTTTAGTGTCGAGGGACCGATTGGATTCGTGTTCGATCCAACCTAGTCTTACATGAAATGACACCAGATAACCCAATGGGTCACACCATTGTGATCCACATGGAAAAACACACAATATGGACTGCCCATTTGTCCAAAACAAATAGCTGGTGAAAAACTTGCATTTCACCGCGACACGCGTGAACTGGGCCTTGTAGGGCCCATACCTCGAGCTCGTCTTAAATATCCAAAACTTGTCATGAAACATTCGTCTTAATTTCAGGGTCACAACGTCACATTCGATTCGTTATTCCGACACCGTATGAAAGAGATAAGTCAGATACAAGATCCCGTAATAATAATAATAATATTTTATTCGGTGTTTCGTGGGCGCGATTCAAGAACCAGAATTTAGTATCCAAAATTAGACATGAATCGACCATCTTAAATAAAGGGTCACGGCACCGCTGACGGCCAGTCAATCGGACGTCGCATGTAGGAGTTATGGCGGGTCGAAGATTTAATAATAATATTAAATCTATAATTTTCCGAGCGCTTCGGGTACCCGATCCCAAAACCCAAAAAAGGTATCCAATATTGGACTTATAAATTCCGTCTCGAAGTTAGGATCACAATGACGCTGACGGTTCATGAAACCGAGGTCGTACGGGTAAGTGACGGATGAAATAGTGTTTTATCAACAAAATTAATTATAACACCATTTTATTATTATTATTAATATTTGTTTATTTATTTAAATATTTCATAACTCCAAATCATTCTACGCATGAAGTGAAAGCTGCCAATCACTCTTCCATATAGCACCACCCACATCTTCTTTTTCTTTATTTCATTTTAATTTAAATTTTTTTATGTCTCAAATCCTTTTCTCTCTCCAATCTAATTCCTCCCTAAAAAATTTTCACACGGCTCTACCCTACCATCCCATCCTTGGACTACTTGTCCTACACAGGCCACCACCTGTGGCTGGCCACGCCACCTCCTAGGACCATGCACCCGGCCCCATGTCGCGCCGTCTTCAGCCTGCACCAGCCGCCACGATCGCCTACTCGCCCAACCGAACCATCGCCTTGGACCGCCAGAACCCTCATCGGACCCGCACCACGTGATCCTTCCGCACGCCATAAAGGCTTCGATTTAAATTGGAAAAAAGAGATGAATTCGGATCCCTAATACTTGGTTTGAGATCTCCGCGTCCACAAGTCATGCTCAACAAAGCATTGAGTTCTTTGCGTGCTTAATAATTTTATGATGAAGAACATTCGAAGAATGCGCGGACAACTAATAACGAAAGATCACGATCTACGTGCGGATCGATAGTCGTGTTAGTTTGGCCATCATTTTTTTAGAATCAAGAACATGAGGAATTTGAAATTAAATATTTATCATGCTTCAAGAATCTCAAATCCAAGATAAACAAGAATAAAATTAATTCAATCAATTTTTTATCGATCAGTGAATTAATTTATTTAATTCACATTCATTGTGAGAAATTAAACCAAGGTAAGGAATCCACGAATCTAAATCCTACCGCAAGTTTGGATCGATCGTTGGTGAAGATAATGTTCATCAAGATCCGCTCGGTGTTGACGAGGATCGCACTTGCACAAAGATGAGAAGAAGATGTTGTGTTCGTCGCTCTTCGACTCGCTTGGATCCAAGGCTTTGTTGTTCTTCGACCGTCATTCATCAACGAGGAGTGGAAGGGACGGTTTGCATTCGATTGAGAAAATGAATTATGAATCCAAACCCCTCCAAACATGGAATTTATAACCTCTCACTAGGTTAAAAGAAATAAATTAGATAACTAAATAAAGAATTATTTAATTATTTAATTATTCTACAGTGATGGTGCATATGCCAAACACCAGATACAGACAATGGTTATACCTTTATTATGGTAAAACCTACGTTCCAAGTTCATCGGTGGCCTTAGATTTTCTATCTGAGTCCCTATTCTGGAGATATTCAGGTTTGAGCTATCAAATGAATAAATTAATTATTTAATTTACCCATTTAATACACCGCCGACGAGCGAGGGGTCCGAACATCCCGTGCCGACTAATTTAATGTCACTCATAGGGGAAACACTGCATTCCGGACCCAACTGTCATCTCAGATTTCTGATTCGATCAACCGTTTGAGAGATATCTCGTTTTCTTTATTTAACCACTTGTGCATAATATTAAAACACTTAACAATTTTATAAAATTAATTCCGGGCACACCGGGATTCAGAATTACACGCCGTCTCTACTCCCAGCTTTGTAAATATTCCTATAAATATTTCATAGTCTTATTGGGCCAAAAACCGAGTCTCGACATTCATAATTTATACCATAATATGAATGAATAAGTATAGGAGTGTCTATCACATATGATACAAAGATAATCTCTCTAAGCACTACATATCAATGTAATTGGAAATAAGATTATTGATTTGTTATTTATGAGGTGTCCAAAACATATATGAACATTGAAAACATGGAAAATGCACCTCCAGAATTGAATCAATGTTTTATTTGGATGGTGGAGGGAGAGATATAGATGTGAAAATATTATCATATCCTAATTTATTTGTTTATTCCATTAAATATGGTTTTAGATGAGTTAGTGATCTGTTTTCTTCCTAGGCCTATATTCAGGAAACCACTTGATAAATACATATTTTTTATATAAATTATTTTATTAATAAATACCAACCTATGTGGCATAAAAGATATATTATACTAAAAATATGATAACTTAAACATTTAGTAGTGAAATATAACTTCTTATGGGGATAATTTTATCGATAAGTTTTGTTAATATCTTTTTATGAAATATATAATACTCTGTGTTTTTTAGAGATCTGGACATTTAGGCTGGTTAGTGATTTCATTTAATAATTTCAATGTAATTTTTAGCATAAAACCACTAAAAACCTCATCTAGTATAAAATCATAGATAAAATGTAATGTCTCATATTGAAATATACAATTTTTTTCTAGATATAACAAATAATAAAAAATATAATCACTTAATCTAAAAATTTATATAAAATTGTAAGTCCATATTTTAACCAAAACAATTACCTGTACCAAGGGAATTTATGGATGTTTAGGGTTCCCATGAATGCTTTAAAAATTGGGTCTCCAAGATACAAATAGTGAAGTAATATTGAAACATTAACACTGATAATTGAGAATCATAACATTCATTATATAATAAGAATATGGTATACACTATCAATCCAGAACAATGTGAATAATTTATAGGTTTTGGATGAGGTATGGTATATGCCTCTCTATGATAGGATTTGTTAGTAAGAGTTATTTTAGTATGATATGATAATAAATATTAAAATATTATCCTCCCATAATACATTTACCATGTTTTCTGTGTTCAAATCACCCTAAACATATAGATTCACCACAACCTCATATTACTAGATAAGTTATTGATTTATCATGTCACATAATACCAGAGAATCATGACTGAAAAAAACTCACTATGTTTATGTTATTTAGTAGTATATGTAATTGTGAATAATTTATTTTGACATATCATCATTATAAAATAAATGAACATCTAGTAGTTATTATTCTAACAATATTACGATATCCTACAATGAGTGTGAAATAAATGTATTTAGGCCACAATCAAGATTATGGGTACCCAAACACAGTAACTCATATCATGATTCATCATGGATTGATAAAGATGGATTAGAAATTGTTTATATTATTCTTATATAATTATTTTTATGGGAAAAATATTATATTGTATGAATCCATTCATCTAATTATATATATCAGAGGAGTCATATTCATGGCTATAATTTGGAGGGTGTGGAAGTCTAAAAAATATTTTTTACCCATTATTATTTATTCATTTAGGGAATGATATATTATCATTATTATTTCATTCCATTCAATGATTCTCAGAGGAACGAAAATTTTCTCACTCAAATTTCTTCACATAATACAATTATATAACAATCATAGTTTGGTATTTTTATCTAACATGAATGCTTAGTATTTAGGTCCAATAATACCCAACTATTAGATTTTAGGGCCTCAATACCTCTGAGAAATATAACTCTCCTCTAATAACCATTTCGAATATAATGTAAAGAAAATATTTATTTTAAATAGTAAGGAATAATAATTCCATGAATATTTTATTTTTATATCTCCCTTTTTAAACTTTTTTGGGATTTATAAGTTTAGATTACCAATATCATTGTTTTATTATTGGATATGTTGTACATTATTCCATATGGTTATAATGTATCACATAATTATTTAAATCAATCCATGGAGTCTCCCTGATAATTGGTGGAATTTAGATTTAATCCTAAACAATAATCTCAAAATATTTTGAGAAATCATAGTCTGACACAATAACTATTTACCATAATTGATTAAAAATTGAAAATGGGTTCATATAAAATAATTATTACCTTAAACATGGAACATGACATAAATTATTTACACCAACAAGGTTTTCATTTCATATAAAAAAATTGAATTGTTTTTGGGACATTATAACAAATCATCAGGTCATTGACTATCTGATGATAGACATATTGTGTTGGAGATGGTGTGAGTCAGAGCATTATGACGGATTAAATGGATGAATCTATGGTTAAATATGTTAATGTGATAATATTTCAAGGCTTATATATCCCTATAACTCAAATTTATAGATATATTCCATTATTTATATGGGATGTTATAAACACATCACATCAATCAATAGAATTTATTTTGGATTTTGTTGGGGTCAAATAAATAATGGGTTGTTATATTATAGTAGTTAAATATAAAATATTTTTCAATCCTTTCATTTTTAAATGTTTAATGTCTAATTTACTATTTTTCCCTCATAAAATTTACTATCATTATTGTTTTATAATCATTTCACTATGGATTTTACTAAACAAAATTAAGAGGATGTGAGGTTAACTCATCTAATTATAGATATTATTATGTAGTAATGATTTTCCTTTGGATTTAAGAGATGACCATGAAATATTCTAATATAATAATATATTTTTACATGACATACCACCCTTATTAGGATTTTAAATATTAAAATTATATTGGTTGACTATTGTGAATTTTTGTGGAAAATATATTTATTTCAATATTCATGTGTTCAAAATATAGGAATACACCATGCATCACCTATATCTTAATATTATAAATTATGTCAATAATGAGATTTATATCATCCTCAAACGTGTCAAAAGTGGTTGATTTATGCACTCATAAATAAAAATAAGATATTTTTTATAATCTCGTCATTATAAATTCAATCTATTAGCTCTATAACAAGTAGATTGGAATATGTTGGTCATCAATAAAGGGGTTGGGAAAACCAAATAATCAATAATTAAATAGTCTAACATATCATCATAAATTTTTTTACAATTAATATAACCTCATATGGGAATTGGCCTACTGTATTATGACTAAAAAAGGGAGTGGATTTGTTATTATCAATATCTTAATAGATTATTTTCTGTCCTCAAATTGTCTATGGGCCGAATTTATCATTTCCAATGGTATTTCATAGTATATCATCACTAATTTTTCAAATAATTAAATTATATTTAAAAGAATGTTCTTCTGTTGGATTATTTGAAATATATTTATGGTTAATGAATTCTCATATTATTATTGGTTTATTATCATATTTCCAAAAAGGAAATGAGTTCCATATATTATCACTATATGAATTCCCCTTTGGGTTTTCACCACAATATCTATGAATTTTTACCTCCACACTATCAGGTTTGATTATTTGAAAATCACCAATAGATTGAATGGTTATGATCCATGCACTGTAATATATATGATTCAATAGATCATGATAATCATGTTGAAATATTTCATAATCTCTAACAAATTATTGAATCAATTTACCATTACCAAAAACTGAGTATCTCTTTAGTAGGATATTCAGTGATAGTGGTTGTAAAAAAAATTTGGTATTACAATGTGGTTTAAGGGTTATAAATTGGTTTATAATATTTATGGAAGAAATATGTTGACCAAAATAAATTTTACCACCCATAAATGGTGTTTTTTATGATAAGGATTACAGTATCCATAGAATAAATAAAAACAATAAAAGGTTTAATAGCATCTACATGTATTAATCTGTTATTAATGGGTCTATGTAATAACAATAAGGCTTAATGATACACTTTATTTTCATTTTTCCTAAAAACAATTGTGTGTCATAATGTTGCTAATGGTCTCCAAGGGAGACATAATGTTAGAATATAGTTTCAGGCTCATCCTAAAATATTATTTGTTATGAGGGGGTTAACACAACCTAGAAATGCAAATTTTTTATGGCAGTTGATGATTTAATGATTTATAGATTTGTCCCATTAAATTGGATTCATATTTATCCATGTAATAGGAATAAACACACTTATAAATTTTTCATTTTCAATGATAAATGGTTAGCCTACCAAAATATAAAAAATCATTTAGTAAGAATTGATGTTTCGCCTTTTAAAATAATATAATTGGACAAATTTTAATTACATTTAACTTTATATATATAATAACATTGATACATACATTTTATAGACACAATTCTTAAATTGATACATCATAAGCTCTTTTAAATGATATTATGTGAGACTTCATAGAGAGTGGAAAGTTCATAGATTCCCCCAATAGATGAGTTATGTAATGATTCCTTTATAAGAATTGTAATATTTCAAAATTATTCATTTTCATAGAAATTCCATGTAACGTTGTATTATTATATATTTGGAGTGGTCTCCCATTTTTAATAAAACCAATAATTTAGTTAATAAAATAGTGGATGTATTGGAAACCCCATTATAGATGGGATTCAGTGAGTCCAACAACCATATAACGCTATATATAGAATAAATTATATACAAAATTGAGTAAAATGAGGTAAATTATTTTTCAGTTTCATTATTAGTGGAACCTGAATGAATGTCACTGAGATTTTTAATTATGTGGGATATAATAGAAAATGAATGGAATAAAATGGATATATAACCCTTGGAAGTATAAGACAACAATAATATCCCTTAAATTATTATCCATGACATAATTATTTAATAATAAAAATTCATATTATCAAGGGAATAATAATATACCATTAAATTGGAGTTTTTATAGGTAGTTAAAAAAGTGTGATATAAAAAATTCAAAGTATATTTTACTTTATCAAATTGTTGCATAATCAAACTAATCATTCCAATTTTTTATGTAGCACCAAATTGAATATTGAGTGTAATGGATTTTTTAAACCATGGGTTCATTAAAATAGGGGATTATAATTTATTGGTAATCATAAATAAATTTTTATTTATGAAATTTTGATAATGGAGGTAACTATTATATGTTTTATGGTTCAGTATATTCCCACTATTTGATTCATGGATTCATATGAAAACACATATGGGTGCACTTTAAGAAAAGTATCCACTATAATGTGTTCATCCATGGATTCACTAATTGAAGGGTACCCAAACATAATTATTCATTATCTATGATATATTACCTTTTATTTTCACACAATGGGTTATTTTTATACAAGATTATAAAATATATATTTTTTGGCGGGGGGACCCTAAAAAAATTTGATGATTTTTTAAAAAAATATTATCTCTTAAAAGGGGGATTTGTATAACTATCACCAACTTATTTGTGATTAATTAATAGATATGATTTATCAAATAAGATATAGTTGATGGATTATTGAATCGAGAATATAATTTTTTTAGTGTGGGGGACTGTGAATCACACATCCATCCCCATAGAATCACCAACACATTTCCAGGTTATACGATAGAATAGATACATTAGGGGTACATAAAACGTTTTTACATTGAGTCACTATAAATTTTCTAAAAAATTAGTATCCTCTAAATGAAGGATGGATATAGATATTTATATTTAAATAACATCATTTATGTCTATAATGGGACAAGAAAATTTTTATTTCCAACTCAATGGATAAGGAGACATTATTCTAGTTGATGAGAGATATATAGTCAAAAAAACACTAAATTGAAAAACTAATCAAGAAATCCTTAATCATAGTATTGGAATCCAAGATGATGGATATATACATTTTTTTTGTTAATTGGATCTAATATAGTTTACAATAAATATTTAATATTTCTTCAATATTAAGAAAATAAAAAAAACATTTCTTATGAAACCTTAGAGGAAACAATTTCTTTATAGCTCATCAGGAGGAATAAATAATGGATATGAAATGAAAAATTGGTTAACTAAACCGATCAACTTTATATGTATTGTAATATTTCACAGTGAATAATAATGAAATTTGGTAACTGTTGATGCGTATAGGTAAATAACATTCCCCTAAATAAACAAAATTATTTTATATTTTAATAATATATACACATATATTTGAATTATTAATAATTATTATTAAATTAAATTAATAAGATTATATTTATTTAATAAATTCATATATTCAATTTACTTTAATTAATATTCATCTAAAATAAAATAAGTGGGAATTCTAAATGCATCAGTGTGATTTTATTTTATATGCAAATTTATATTATTGGTAAAAATATCCCTTTATAATAACCCATATTATGAATAAGGTAATTTGAATAAATATATCTTAGATAATGTGGGACATAATCTTAGTAAAAGAAAAATATATTAGAAGCAGTGGTCTTGGGGACTGCATTGTTACAAAATAATTGGTAAATCTATCAATAAAAAACGATATTATAAATCATGAATTTTCATCTCAACATTAGAAATGATGGTATTAAAAGAATTATTCTCTCCCTAGAGTTTTCATTTTCATGAACATGAAATAAATATATATATCAACTCAATACTGGATATAAAAAAATTATATTTTTATTAAGTGGAATATATAATCAATGTAGATAATATATTTTAATACATGATAAATATAATGTAACAAGGTATATAATTTAAGAGTAATTTATATAGTTAAGGAAAAATAAATAGAATAAACATGTTTTATCAATATAAAATTATTGACAATCTATATATATGTGGTATAGTTACAATAATGGATTTAGAATCATCATTATCAGGAGTTTCAAATAATCAATGTATCATATTTTCAAATAGATGATAAAAATAATCCTTAAAAACATATAAAATAGTATATATATAAAATTATAACTCCTGAGGATTTTAAAATATGAATATTATGTTTGATACTGTACATAATAAGAAACTCTAATCTTAAACAAACAAGACAATACTATAAATGAATTATGAAATTATAAACTAGTTATTAATTTAAATGGTATGAAAATGAATAATAAAATAATTAAATATATATAAATATATTTCCCCATATAATTTTATTTGTTTATCAATTTTCAAATAATAATTCCATTTTAGGTAAAGAAATAATATTCTTTTCAAAAAACTCCTCTTTAAAAAATTATTGAATTTTGTGAGAAAATATTATAACAATTTTTTACTAATTTTAAACATTTTATCTTATACAATTAAATTCATTAGTTAAATAAATATAAAAAAAATTAATTTGGTGAATTATTTATATTTTTTTAGAAATTATTGATTTTCTAGTGAATAGTAACAAATATTTTTTATTGAAAGAACTATGATTGTTTTCGAAATTTTCAAAGATCTATTTAGTTTTAAAAGGATTTGAAAGTAAGTTTAATTAAAATATATTATTAATTATTTTATTATTTTTATTATAATGAAATATATGGTTTATTTGTTTGTACAATCATTTTATAAAAAAGAAATTAATTTTCATAAAAAAAATATTTCATTAACATTAATGTTTTAATCTTAAACAGATTTCTAAAAACTATTGAAATTGAGACTCAAAAAATGCATTCCATATTTTTTGTAATGTGTATTATATTTGATAATTATTATCCTGTCATTTATCATCAAAATTAATTGTAACCATAATAATTTTTTCCCATAGTAATAGGAATAATGGTTAGTTGTAGTAAAAAGTAATGTGATGGGTATGAATATTAATTAAAAAACAAGCCTTTTTCCTTGCGATAATTCTGTTTCTGAAATATTTATAGAAAATTTAGAAATATTCTATTTTATTTCCATTAAATTCAATTTTTTCAATTAATATATTTATGTAAAATATAATGTCAAAAATTTCACTTTCTTACATTTAAAATATATAATATTATTTTGGTAGTTATTAAAACAACATATGTTTATTTAATAATTATTATAAGAAAAATTAACAATGATATTTTAAAACAATTATTTATATTTATGTCTTAGTGAAAAAATAAATATCTTAAATTCTTACACAAAACCGACAGATAGAATATATAAGTTGTTTATAAATCAAATATATTATTTTAAAAAATTAAAATATTTTGTTAGATTTAATGTTTACTATGAATTTTAAAGAAAAATATAACATATTTAAATGGTGATAATGTTTTTTATTTAAATTCAATTACCATAATGTTGTTTTGAAAATCAAATTTAATGAATAACTCTTAAAAGAACATTAATAGTAATTTATGTAAATTAATATTTTCCTAAATTATTTAAAAACATTTAAATTTTAAAATCAGATAAATTGGATAATAAATCATCAATTTTGTTATCCCTTTTCCATTTATGATCTTATTTTCACCTTGTATGTAAATTTATAATCATTTCATTTTGAAAAATTCATCATTGTGGTGAATGTTTAAATTTGATAAACAAGGTGTTAAACCAATTGTTGAGGTTTAGAATGATATATATACCTCAATAAATTTTATTTTTTAATTATATTAATTCAATATCAAACTTATATTATTTAAAATTTAAATTTTTAACAATTATACATGAGTTAGACATATATTATATTATAATATGTCTTGTATTTACAAAAAATTAATTAATGATATTCTATAATAAATAATATTTTCTTAAATGATTTAAACAAATATATATATATTCTATAAAAAATAATTGGATATTATTTATAATATAATTCATGGTCTTTTTATTGGTATATTTTCCTTTTATGGTTATTTTCAGGACCCCTAAATAGTAAAAAACAATTATATAATGATTATTGTCTATATGAGTAAAGGGTCGATAAAACCAATATATGGGGTTTAAAATAACACCCAAAACATGTCAAAAATTATTAATTATGGTACTTCAAAAAATAATAATATTATCTTCAAAACATATAAATTTTGTAACAATTTAACTAGGGAGTTAATATATATTACTTTAATATATTATGTAATTCAAAGAGTGACTCTTCCATCACATTAAATAGGGAACCTCTTCTCCATTGTTAATCACACTATTTGAGCCTTCAATCTTGACAAAAATCTACCCAATTACCTTCTATGATACCATATTCATTAATTATATGTTCTTATATTCGTAAAATACCATTAAATGTGTCCATATGAATGAATCTAAAGGGGGAGAATGAATGGACTAGTAATTGTCTCACTTGGCCTCTTTAATTTTATTAATACATTAACCTTCTCTTAATATTATATTTCCATTTTATTTATCTTTATTTTAGTTCCAGAAATATCTTTAATTTTTATTATTTTTATGGATAAATCATTATCCACCTTCTTCCCATTTGTTGGAAACTAGTAATGTGCCTCATGCATACCTGTATATATCCACCCCCCAAAGTGTTAAGAGTCATTTTCAATTTTGGTTTACATGTATAAAAATAAGAATAATTTTATGAAATATATATGATATATTTAATATAATAATTATTTTATAAAGGTGAACTATAATTGATTCTACATTGGTTACCTCAGTAGAAAGGTGAAAACACTAATCATCAGTATATAAATCCTACCATCTCCATGATTGTTGTTAATAATATTAATCTATCTACATTTTATGGACGAATATATATATATAATTAATACATATTCTATTGATATAATTAATAAAATTATGAATATTATATATCTATGATCAATGTCCATGGATCATAATCACTGAACTAAAATGGTCTTAAAAAATGAAATAGTTAACACATAGAATTGAAAATTTTAATAATTACATATTAATAAATGTGTGTTGTAAAATTATAATCTGATCAGATGTGATATTATTATCATGTACATGAATCTAGTATATATTTATAATAAATTTAAATTTACATTATATAATTTTAGAGATATTTTTAGAAAAGGGGGAACTAAGGTAACCGTTTCATATTGAAATATCATTATTTATTGGTATTATTTCTTATTTTGTTTTGGATGAAAATATTTTATGATCTACCTATAAATAATAACAATAATTTTCATAATTGTTTTTCGAGATTAGGTTTTTTTAAATTTATTTTTTTCACTCCATGTAATTTATATAAATAAGGAATATTTTAAGGGAATTATAACATCATTTCCCTATTTTGATAAAAACATTTTCTTCAGTATGAATTATTTTTGGAAATTATTTTAATTTTTTTAATTATACCAATATTTCACAATTTTATTTTTATCCATGATTTAATATTTTAAAATTTTATAAATTTAATCTTCTTTTCCCAATCCTAATGAGTAAAATTCTAATTTTTACAAAAAATATGAAATAAATCAATTATATAACGTATATGTCATTAATGGAATTTTCCCACTGTCATTACTGAACAGTTATTTGAATCTCTCTTTTAATGATTCCCTAAATTTTTTCAAATAAATTTTTTTCTATAAAATTTTAGTGAATTGATATGTTTTAAAAAATTGAATTCAAAATGAATTTTTTTCCTCCAGGAATATTCAAATAATTCATTTGATGTAATTTTCATTATATGATTACATAATATGAGTTCAGTAATGATTTTTTTGGGAATATAATTAAATGATATCATCAGCACTGATTTTCTAGATGTTAAATGGAGACGAGATTTTTATAAAAAAACTTATATTCTATTTAATATTCTATGATAAAATGTAGAAATATGTACATAAACAATTTATTTCCCAGGAATTAGAATATATTATGAAGGATTTTTAATCTTATGGAACACATATATATATGTTATTCATTATGTGTTTGGTGGGTATGGAATTATATATACAAAAAATGCATTAGGTATGTATGGATATCATATGAGATAATAAGTAATATAATTAGGAGTGAACCCAGTTCAATAAGAATTATATCCACAATGATAGTATTGTAATTAATCCTTCAATAAAGATATCTTGTAATGGGGAGTGAACACAATCCAGTAGGATAGTCTTGGAAGAGATCCCTGACTGTAGATGTGATTCTCTAATCTTTTGTATCTTTCATAATCATTTTCTTTATTTGAATTTTAAGCTCACATGGATCATGTTAATTTATTCAATTGTGATTTATATTTCATAATCATCCATATATTATTATGTTAAATTGGTTTACTATGTATGATATTCTAGGCATGGAATTCAAATTTTAATCTAATGTTATAATAACCCTATGCCAATTTTATGATGTATTCATAACTGATATCTCCCTTTATTACCCTTACTGAGTATCTAATCTCACCTAATTTTTTATTTCCCTTTGCCATGTTATTATAAATGATTTTATGTTGGGTATCTCTAAGAAGAGTAATAAGTTGGTTGATCATTTTGGTTGTTGATAAAGAACATTAATTAAATAAGAATATTGTGTATATAGTCTCTGAATACCTTAATCCAATTCAGTTATAGAATTTATTATAATGTTATATAACGAATATTCAACTATTGAGATGTAATAGCTATGTTCCAATAGTAGGGGTCATTATAGATGTTTTCATATTAAGACATTGTCATTATTTTGATATAAGGATTAGTTATATATTTTGGAAACCTTGTTGAGAAATCTTATTATGGGATAAAATGCTAATTTTTTATCAAGAAATATATTATCTGGTTTTCTAATGAAGGATTCCACCATCTAGATACAACATGTGCACATGGTTTTTTAATTAATTCATCAATGCTTAAAAAACCTTAATTAAATTTTACAACAATATATTTTCCATCATTCCGGTGTAGGGTTAGTGTGTACTAACTATGCATCGGGTTTGAAATAGCTTGGGTATATATTTTGATAAATTAACAATTTAATGAAAACAATTATGATAGATTAGAATTGATAATGACCCTAAATAACCAATGTTAAACCAATGTTTTCATAGATTGATAATATGGTTTCATGATAGAGACATACAATGAAATATTTTATAGGAATATATGATTCATCATTTTGAATATATATTCTATTAAAATAACTTTTGGTTTTCTTCAATTTCATTAACAATAAGGTTTCACATTAATGAATAATGTGGTCGAAAGTGGAATTATTTCGGCATAATCAACCAGATGAAACCTTTCATATAATGAAAATCTTTGTGATTATTCCTAATCGACTATCTTGTAATATAATTAACAATATCTATATGTGTTAGTTCACCTAAACATTTAATAAGATAAAATTGTAGTTTATCGAAGACCATTGAGGGAAGAAAATTAAGCTTTGTACATGACAATTCTGTGTGAATAAGAACACATGGAAATATCATAGATGAAAAATAAGTTTTTTGAGAGGAATACAAAGGAAAATATTATTTAATTATAGAGTTAAAATAAATAGGTTAATGAATGTTAATTATGATTTTCATAAAGTTCTATTTACTATTCAATGTATTATTTCTGCTGAATAAATGAATTATCTGAGCTTATTCCCTAATATAAGGGTTATTTTGAAGACCAGGGAAGGAAATAATCTATGCAAATAGACAATGTCAATTGATTCATGTATTTATGTACTGTGTTTTTAAAATTATGTCTTAATAGTTTCATATAAATTAAATACTAGATATTATAATCCTATAATATTATTGGATTATACCATAATAATTTGTGATTTAAAAATTAGAAAAATATGATAAATGGTACTGATAACCATGAATTGAGACATATTGGTAGATATGTATTGTTTATTTTTGAAAATTAATTGATTGTAAATGATTAAGTTAGTTATATGGTAGTGATAAACTTGATATTTGATAGTGATTTAATGGAAAAGTTATTTATCTCATCATTGATGAACTTTTTTGGATTTTTGTATTTGTGGAAATAGTGTGTCATTTTATTAAAGAACAATTATTATGGTAATTTTTAAATTTAAATATGTTTTCATGTGGGGATAATATATGTGTTATTGATTCCATTTTGGGATTATATTTTTAATGTTGAACATTATTTAAAATACATTGATAACACTTTTGAGTTTTTATGTAAAAAAAATTTTATGTGATTTAAAAATTTTACTTGGTTTTAATTAGAATAATAAATTGATGATTAAATAAAACATCGGGTTAGTATATTATTTTAAGACATGTATATTATTTTGTCTTCAATATTCAGTCATAGATATTCACAATTGATTAAAATTGATTTAATAGAAAGGCCATCATTTTTAATATATTTATGGTTATGTTATCGATTATCCTTCAGGTTTGTTTATGAGTTTTGTTCAAGATATTTTTATAAAGATCAATATCTAATAATATTATATAGTTATTTTCCAAACTTATTATTTATATTATGGGAGACAGATTATTAGATAAATGTAAAAATAACATTTAGGTCTGATATGTGATTTAATATTAAATATTATTTGGAAATAAAATCATTAATTATAAAGGTTTATAATATGAAAGTTATGAGACCATTAATGTGAATAAAACATCATTTAATGTATATGTTATTTAATTTATTTTGGATCAGGGATTATTTGTAAAATTATATAATTGGGACCAACATTATTGTAGTGTAAATCATGTAGTTATATGTGTTATTACGTCATATGATGGACTATAAATTTTTGAAATTGTACTAAATAATTCTTAACAATTAATTTTTTTATTGTTTATGAAATGTAAGAATATATTTTTTATTATTTTGTATATTAGGTGTCTCATAAGAAATTGTTGTTAGTTTTTGAAGAACATTAAAATATATCCTTGAATTTTCATTATTTGGGATTAAAATATATTCATTTTTATTTTATTCAATATGAAACATTGAATATAGATACTTATAGAATAATATAGATTATATCGATATTAATATAGTAATATATGGATTAAGAAATTTTTTTGTAACACCACATTGACCCAGTCATGTATTAAAGAGATGAAATGGGCTACCATCCCAAAAATCATCATATATGATTGATCCTTTATTAATGGCATCATGGTGGGGAGGGAGGGAGGTATGGTATTTTTATATTTTAAAACATTAATTTCAAACACTTACCAATTTTGTAGGTTATAAATTTGTATATCCACGATTATATAACTTATTTAATACCTTGGGGGTGTCTGATCTTAGCAACTCTCTCTTAGAGATCATTTTGGCGGAGAAGGTGATTTGGGATGTTTTCTTTCCTCTAAACCAAAAATGTTATCCTAGACCCAATGTCTTACTGGGTTGCTTCCAAGTTCCCTTTTAGGAAATTGTTAAGGGTGATCTATTTGATGTAATTTGAGACACTTTTTAATGAGATGGTGTCCCTCGGGCGTCTTGTATAACCACGCCGATTATAACACTAAAATAGAATTATCCCAAATTTCATAAGAGTTATAAATCCAATAGAATGATAAATTCACCTAACAAGGCCCTTGATAACATTATAAAATAAATAATCTCAACACATCTTCATAAATGGGTTTCTGAAGAACATCATTGCTTCATCATTGGATGCTCCACCCTACCTGCAAAATATTTTGTGAAGAAATTATTAGTGAATTATTATCCATACTCCCATCCCAGATATTTACCTAAATATTTAATTAGATAAATTATATATAATATTTGAGTTTTTAAAAATTATGAATCTTTTTTCTTGGATGTTTTTATTTTCCCATGTGATCGATATTTTTATTAGATGATACATTTCCCCTTATCATTTTGTCAAATTTTTGGGGAAGATATGTTTATATTTTAAATCAATCATTTTTTAAGGAATTGTGAAATTTTTTGTCCTTCATTCTTTATTATGTTATTATATTAATTTATTACAAATCTTTTATAGAGCGTTATTTGTGTTAACATCCTACCCTTCTGAGTTTTTCCTCAATTTAATTGAATTTCACACAATATATTTATAGTTGATATGCTCTAAATTTTTTATGGAACTAGTAGATCCATTATATGTCTCTATAAGAATAAACATGAATATTACATGTTTAATGGGAAAATTATCAATCATGACAATGTAAGTATTTTTATTTCAAAATTACTCCCAAATAGACGAACCAAATAAATTGAGAACAACCTACTAATAAAAAGAGGTACTTCCCAATTGATTACCAGATATATCATATCTCTTTTGAAAGATTTTATATTCAACTTTACTAAGGGGTGATCAAAAAATATATTTTCACATAAAAAACTAGAAAATATCCTTCCCTTATTTTGTGGGTCAATTCATCCTTGTCATCTGAATTTTAAATATTATTATCATGAATGTTCTATCTCATCTGTAATATTCCATATAGGTTCTATGGAAAATGGAGAACCCTATATAGTCATGTAATTTGGATTCCCAAAATAATGGTATATTCCAATGGGATTAGAGGGATTGGTTAAATAAGTCATTTGATTTAGGAGGAGTTAACCTATTGATTATCAGGGGTACCATGCATTGTATACAAGCATTGATTTCATGGGATTTAATGAAATAGTAGTCCTTTTGATCTATGTCCATAATTTGAAATTATGATACTATGGAAAAATTAAAAATAGTGAGAGTAACTTATTTATGGAAAATGAAATGTTTCTAAATCGTCAACCATATCCAAAACATATCATGGAATGTAGGATGTAGATATATCAATTTATTAAAACACAACAGGGTGACAGTTCTACTATGTTTCCCTTGGTTCCCGACTCCTAATATAAGGTTCATGAAGGAAAATAACCACACTAAATTCGTTAATGTTCTAATAAAAACGAAATATATTCAATAATATTATAATTAAAAATGAGAAACAGATACTCATTTTCATTGGGTCCTTCTTAGGGACCTTTTTTTATAAATCAAATTTCCATATATTATATGAAAACTATAAAAATGTGGAAACGAGATATTTTCTCTTCTGAAAAGGGACTCATGAGATGTACTATTTCCTATTATGGTGAATATGAAATCATTATATATCAATATTGAATGTGGAAGAAATGATTAAGTGTATTAAACATGATTCAACAACGCTCTACTTATTAAATAATAATGACGATATGACCACTCATATATTATTTGATGGAGAGTTGGTAGCTTCAGTGTGGAATTATATTAGATTATTCATTAAGAATAATTTTTAGGATTTCACATGTATTGACTATCTTGAAACAATTCCCAGGGAGTGGGAAGAAATAAAATAAAACCAAAAGTGAATGAGATAATCCTAGATACTATCTATTAGTGTATTTAAGACACATGAATCAAGGATCATCTTTATCAAACTAATAACATACCATTTTATATGGTAGTCCCTTAAAATTATTGGAATATTACTTGTAATTTCTCATAAATGGTGCAATAACACCCCATATTTGATGAATATCATGTCTGGTTGGAGATCCTCCCATTCGATTTAATGGTTAGTGTCTCAATATCATTACATTAATATGAATACCCATGAACATTGTCATAATATCAATATTTATAGACCAGGATATGTCTTTCACATGTAGGTGGAGGGGTTCATTTGTGACCCTAAAGCCATACTTTTTACTTATATTAGTGAATCCTATTGGTGTGGAAATTCCATAATTTTATAGGAATCACCCATACACAATGGGATTTTTTTTCTCAATATAATAGTATTATGCTTTCCAAATTTGAAATTTATTTTTATTTAATAGATAACTCTCTTCTATAAAATATTAATATCCCATTGACCATTTCATATAATATTTATAGATGCAATATAATCATTCAAATCCTGGTGAATTTTCACCACATTTCAATTTATGGGAATAATGTTGTAGGTTATACAAATACATGGGATACTTCAAATGATCCATTTAAATTAATCAATTGCATATACTTCATTACCCCCCCCATGTGTGATGATATTATCAAAAAAAAATTATCTTATGTAACGTTTCATTATAGCCATTATATCCCATAGTAATATGTAGTTTAAAAAAAATTCTTAAATTTGGATGGTAATAATTATTATTTGGAACATAACATTTTCTTGTGGTGGAAATTGATGGAATGTTGTAATTAATTTTCCTAAGAAATTATATTTCCTTTTGTTCATAATAATCGTGGGAATAAAATTCCCCAACTCTAACAGAAGTATCCTCAAGAAAAATTAATTATCTTTAAATATTCAATTTTTATAAATCTATTATCATTTTGATACATGATTGATATTTGGATTTATCGTTAACAACTTTATCATACACATTCACCTTCAAATGATCAATGAATTATATAACCTTGCATAATTTCATGGAGAACAATTCTCCTCAATGTATATATTTTTACTACCACCTAATTTTCTTCCCTTTGGAATCCTATTTATGTATTATTCATGACAATCATACTATATTGATTTCCCTCTTTTCAGGGTGAGATATTAATAAACCTTTTTAGGATGTGGGTTTCCAACATTGGGATTTATAGATAAGAAAACATGATTACCAATATGGAGTTCAAATTGAAAGGACCCTAATTAAAATGTGGTGAAATTTAACAACATTGTATTATAAAATTTAATATTGTTTTTTGTGGTGTATACAACAAGTATCACAATGCTTAAAAAATAAATATTATTATTTACAAACAACCACTATAAGAGAGCAATTTTATTGGATGGTTTGAATAGATATAGACACGTTATGAAATATATGTACTCTACACAGTTAGGAAAATTTTATTGATCAATTTTCATGTTATAATATTTCTATTCCTAGTAAAGTCACATTATATTTCAAAAAACATGTTTCGTTCAAATTTAATTTTTATTTATACTTGTAAAAAAATAATTTATCATTATTTTCAAAATTATAAATTATATTTTATAAAACTAAATTCATATTTGAAATCATAATTTCATAATTATCATAGTGTATTTTATAAAATAGATATATTTTTCAATTAATTGTAAAAAATATTGATTTTTTAAGGAAGCGGTACTTTTTTTCAAGATCACAGAAATATTCATTTAGTTTGAAAACGATTTAAATGAGAGATTAGTTATACTATAATATTTATAATCAAATTATTTTCAATATATTAATTTTTTTAAAGTTTTGTAGAATTGCATTTTTATACATGTAAGGAAGATAGAGAACAATTTTATATAGTTTTTTCATTTTTATAGTAAATTAATTTATAAAATATCAAGAAATTGAATTATAAAAAATTGATTCCATATTTGAAATCATGAGATAAATTTTTTTAAATACATCCATTTTATTTTTATCCATTATTAATAGTAATAAGAGAATTTTTTTGACATTGAACGGTTAAAATCAAAATAATTAAGGTTAAAACTAATATAATAATAAATAACATTCATCACAAAACCTTTTTTTTATTTCATTTGATCATTATTCATAATCCAAAATCATAAATAATTAGAAGATAAATATATTTTTTCTATAATTTCTCAAAGAATTTGACTATTACGGTATTTGAGTATAATATAATGCAAAAATATCATATAATTTAATATCGATAATATTTTCTAATAAGGATGAAAATAACAAAATTCATTTCAATATTATTATATTTAATATGAATTAATTTTCAATCATGTTATTTTATTTTTAAATTTTATTGCAAAAATAAATACCTTAAATGAATTACCAACAGTCACATATTTTTTGAAAAAGCATTAGAATAGTCATGAAAATTATTTAAAAAATTCCATAAGTAATAATGTTTTGGTGATAAATAGTGTCCCATGAATTATGGTGGAAAATATTAACTATTACAGATTGGTGAATGTTTTATATTCAAATTAAAGATTTTTCATCATGTTTTCAATGACCAATTATGTAAATATTTCTAAAAATCAAATTAATTGTATTTTTATATACAAAAAAATTTATAAATTTATATAAAATTTTAAAAAATCTTTTATGACGAAATTAATGATTATAAGTGTTAGAAAATTTCATTCCATATCAATTAATGTTACAATTATAATATTATTTCTATTATTATAACCCCTTAATATTGAAATATTCATTACCAATATTAATGATAAAAAAATTTACAAAGGGGTGAATCCAAAATAATCAGATAAAAATTAAATCCTATGATGTATAATTTTTTTAGGTGATTATAATAAAACCATATCCTTCTTAAAATTGAATCCATTTTCTATTCAATAATTATTCGTTAGTTAAAAATGTATCATATTATAATACGTGATGTATTTATGAACAAGAAAATACTAATTTATTCTTATAACCTATGATTTATTAATATATTTAAGACTAATAATTATCATATATTTTTTAGGTATAATGATATATGGGTTAAAATATCACCCATGGTCCTTTTATGGTTAACATGTCCTTTTATTATATATATCATGGCATGTGCTGAGTAAAAAATATTGATATCAATATATATGTCCAAGAGGATAATTAGGGGTTAAAATTAAGTGATATGTGTTAAAAAATAACCTAATTTTTCCTAAATTATATTTTATTATAGGATATGGGAAAATCCACATCATTTATTAAAAATACATCAATTTCAATCCACTAGACCTTTCAAATTAATTTATTTTACTTTAATACATAATTTAATTCCAAGAGTGACCCCAGCACTTATAAAAAAGAACCTATTATCCTATATTCTAAATGAATTTTGAGCCCTTTAGAAATAAAAACACAGAAGAAATATCTTATTGGATTTTATATGTATGAATTAGAAGTTCTAGATTCCTTAAAAAAATCCAATATTTTTAAATATTGAATGTAAAGGAGGCCTAACGAACAAGAGGTAATAGGTTTACCCAAAATCATTAAATTTATTTCATTTTATTCATCAAATAATTCTATGATATCAATTATAAAATAATTATTTCAATATATTAATAATAGTAAATTTTCATTATGATGATAAAATTTCACTATCTACCGTCATCTAATACTTTGGTAAACAATAATGGCATGCATGCGTATATATAGACTAACACCTTTATGAAGTGATATGATTCATTTTTCAAATCCACATTACATGCATGGTAAAAATGATAAAATTTATTAGTATATATGATATATATGATATAATAATTTTTTATACATTATTATTATTATTATTTACATTTCTTTTTTTCAACCTATCGAATTTTGGAAATAACATTCATGAAAATTTACAACATATAATATCCATGAATGGTGTAAATAATTTCTATATCTCACTATTTTAGAGATAATTTTGTGCATATATAAATATATTTAATATATTAAATTTGAGTCTTGATTAAAATTCCTTAGTTTTTGAACCATGAATAATATTCATTGATGAGAACTATTGAATTGAAACTCTCGTGAAAAAAAATATTTGACAACAAAAAATAATAATTTTATTAAATAATTTTGTTTTGAAATTTTATAGTTGGATAATATATGATTTTGTGTATATGAAAATTATTTTTATATTAAATTATAATTAATTAAAATTATTTATATATTATTTTATAACAATTCTTATGAATCCATTACTAAATAAATAGTTTTTTATTTAAATCTCATTTTTTCCAATATATTTATAACAAATCATTAAATGATAAAATATCTTGATCTACCACACAATAATCTCAAAAAACTCATTCTCTATTATTTATTTTCATGGAATAAATTTTTTCATTTCATTTTCCTCTCTTTAGGTTCTCATGAGATGAATGGAATATTTTTTAGAGAAATATAACATTAGATCCATCTTTAATCAAAAAAACATTTTTCTCCCATACGCATGATTTGTGAAAATTTATATAACATTTATTTTAATATTATCCTATTGTTTTTATAATAGATTTTATAAATTTAATACTTTTTATAAAATGTTTTTAAAGGAGACATGCATTGATTTTTTGAATAAGGTCTATTAGAATTTTAAAAATCTATATCAAAGTAATATTTGATTTATCATTCAAAACCAAAACATAATTTTCTACTATCATGAAAACTCAATGATTTGTTGCCATATTTAATTATTTCATTATTTTATTACAAATATTAATTTTTTAAATATTATTAATATAATTGTAATATTTTATTGAAGTGAATTCAGAATTAAATTGGTGATTTAAGTAATAAATATTAAATTTAACATTTTAAAAGAATTATAGATAAATTATAACATCAATTGATATTATATATTATTTACTACGGATATTATTCATTTATACCATATATATTATTTCTCTGTTTTCATTATTGTGATGATAATTTTTTTTAATTCTAGTTATTTTCCTTGCTCTATGATTTATTAAAATGTTTCAATAGTTGAAAAACATATTTTCATTCCATGGGATATGATATATTATCAGTGGTTTTGAATATTAGTTACAAAATAAGAATTTTTTTAATTATGTTATGGGATGAGTGAGAATTATATATTCATTTAATTGTTTTAGTAATATTGGATATATAATGAGATAAAAAGGATTGTGAGTGGGTATAATATACTAACCATTTATAGAGTTATATTAGGTGAAATTTAAGGTAATTTTTTTATCTAAAAAATCCTTGATTAGAGATATTACATGAGGTTCGTTTGGGGATGTTTTGGGAAAAAATGTGAAAAAGGGGTTGTGAACGTTTAGGCACATTTATAGAAAACAGTGCAACCAAATCCATGAAACAGAAAGATCCAAGATAGTGAGGGCCACATGTTTGGCACAAAATTTACCAAAACCCTATTCCCCTACATAAAAAACCAATTACGTGATTTCTTTTCCCCCAAAATTTAGTTTTAAAATCCATTAAACCAATTAAACACCTCATATTCGACCGTGGCTCACGAATAGACATTTTTGGAAAATTTCTGATCATTATGGGGAGTTCCAATGCAGTTCGACCTTCGTTTATGATGATTCAAAGCCTGAATCAAAGATCATCTCTTCACCTATTGAGTGGATATAATCTTGTTTCCAATCCCAATCATTCTTCTCTTTTTCATTGAACCTTTGGTGTAATTTATCATCTATTTCTTTTGATCTAAACCTCATTGGTGAGATCTAGATATAATATTTTAGATCAAGATATTGATTGATAATATATTAATATACTTGATCATGATTTATAGATTTCGATCGTGAACTCGGATCTATATCATTATGCTGGTGAAATTTTTGGGATTTCCATTGAATGAATGCCAGTCAATGAATTGAGGTTAGTGGTGTAAAATATAATTTCCATTGTCAAGGATTTGATTCATATATGCAAGATATTAGAATTACTAGAATTCTATTGCAATTGAATTCATAAATTGTGTTAATTAGGTTGACCTATTGATTTACTGAAGCATTGTTGAATTATATGACTAATAGGAAAACTGATAATTATATTACATTGTAGTCCTATTGGATAACTTATTTTAGGGAAATTGATAATGAGAGTTAGGGGTTGTAAGCTAGATAATTATTCAAGTGGTTAATTATGATACCCTGAATTGGATATATTGATAAAATTAATCATGAATTCATTATGTGCCTTGATATAATGATATAGATAATTAATTGGGGAATTAATTTGGAAGAGTTAAAATCTTGAATCAGAAAATTCATTCTAGTAAATTAATTATTACATATAAATTGTGTGATTAATTTATTAATTGATGAATTTATTAATGGGATTGGAATTTTTAATTAATGTGGGATTAAAAAAGATATTAATGAATTTAAATATTTTTAGAACTAGTAATTCAATTTCGGTGGATAATTCTTTTAAAATTATTTATGTGTGAAATAATGGGATCACAGTAATTCTAAATTTTGGAGGATAAATGGCAAAATGGTCATTTTACTTATGAGTAATGTAATTGTAACACGTTCAATCAAATGAGAAGTATAAACAATTACATGATCATTGTACTTATGAGTAAATTAATGGGAATGTGGTTATTCTATTGAAAAGTAATAATGGTAATATGCTTATCATACATATGATTTTTTGGTTACTATATTAATTATGAGTTATTTTAATGAATGGTAATATGGGATCTTCAAGATATGGACACACATAGAAATATATAGAAATCTTGAATAAAGGGGAATTAAGAACTAAGATATCATATCACCATTGAATACATCATGCTCTGGCTTGATTCTAAGCCGATGTTATGATATGATATTACATAAGAAACGCATTGGGCTATGATATGAGAGGAAGTAAGTATAAAGGTACAAGTATCTCTAGGAACCCGAAAGTTTATGTGATTAAATAATGAATAAATAGTGATGTGATAACTATTTATTTATGAATTTTCAAATTTTCTCTATAGATTCACATACATGTTATTTTTCACTGGAATTATTTTTGACACCATTGGCGATGACCTACTAAGTTGTACTCACCATATTCAGTCTACTTGATCTGTACCCGAATAGGCATTGTTGATGCATGAAAAGTTACTGTAATGTTCCCTTTATTAGATTGATGATTGGTGGTTTAGAATTGTTGAGGGAACTAGACGTGGTTCGATACTCGCATTGGAGTCACTAGGGTATTTATTTTTCAGCTGTGTTTTTAGATACTTTGACACTTATATTGGCATTTGATGTTTTTCCTTTCAGTTTAATATTTTATTATCTATTTTGGTAATCTTATCATATTGGTATTTTTATTTTTATATATGCGTCCACAATTTTTAACCATTTTTATGGTGTTTTAATCAGATAAAAGATGGTATAATTTCACTATGACTGACTTAGCAGCCCCTGAATTCTACTTAGTAGCCACTATTATTCAGGGAGGATGCATGAGGTCATGTGGCTAACTAGGTTAGATATCACTCACGTGTCTCATAGGTCAGGATGTTACAAAGTGGTATCATAGCTCCATTTTAATTTATACTTCTTTTCTCTTACTCATTGGGGAAAGGTATATGTGATTCTAGAAATATTCAGGGCTTGGTAATGAGCACATGTGTGGGAGATATAAACCCATGTACGAGGGAAACCATGATTATTTTGTGTGGGATTGTTTTTATTTAAATTTATATTTATAGTTGATTATTATTTCAAATTAGGTGACACACAGGTGATGTGTTGGGATTGTTGATTCTGAGAATTTTTTAGTATTGACTTGTGGATATTAATGGCTTGAGTCTTGAGTGTACATTCATCATTCTAGGAAATCAGGGCTATTTTGACATGCATCATGTTAATCACACATGGTAATATTTTTTATGATATATAGTTGAACATGATATTTTCTCCTTCATTGTGATTTTAAAATGAAAATTATTTTCTATCATTTATTGAATGAGGTTGTAAAAAATGAACCTAATTGAGAATAATAGGTTGTATAAATGAGAAATTTGATTATAATAGTATGTTTACCCCGATTAACCAAAACCTTGGAATACGATGGTTCATGGTAGTGACAGTTCCATGGTTATGACTGTGTGGTGAGGGGTGGGATAAAGACATGTTGCGACATTTTTTGATTATTATTCTTACATAAATGATTTAAGGTTATGTTGTGAGAGATAATATTTCTGTTTTGCATTTTATATAATATTACTCAACAAAGATAGTTAAGGGGAAGATAGAGGGACCTGGATAGGAATGGTATTCCATGTCAGGGAACATGAGGCACCGATCATGTTATATGAAGATAAAAGTTAGAAGTTTCGATTTAACTTTTATCACATCATGAAATTCATTGTATAGGATCAAGGGTGGGTTGGGAAAAGCATATTGAAGTTGATAAGAGAGATCCAGTTATATCACCCTCATAATTTTAATATAGATTGTGGAACTAAGGAAGCTGAACTCTAGGTTGAGTCCATAGTGAAAATACATGGCCATTTAGAGACACTAACTAAGAGGGTGGTCAAGCTGGCTACATATCTGCTATAGGGATCATTGAAGTGTTTTTGGCAAACTTGAACCACGAACTATAGACACCAATGGTTCGTTAGGGGATGACATCTTAGAGTGGTTCATGGAGAAATTCTATATATAAATATTATTAGATGATAAAGATGTGTATTTCATGAATATGACCAGTGGAGCTTTTCCATGATGGATTGTGTGGGATGATTTATATATTAACAACGCTTTTCTCCAGTGTTTTAAGGAGATGAGGCATCCATAGTGAGGATTTTTTAGGATGGACTTATTTCCAAGATTAATTCCCAATGTAGTATTTTCCAATTATATAAGTTGTTGATGTGGTGGATTAGGATCTCATAGATGAAGGAAACATATGGGAGGATTTTAATACTCGATATGTAGTTGTTACTTGACAACCATAAGGTGAGACTTGTTAGAGCGTGAAGTGAAATTATGAAAACATTAACCTGGATAGTGTGTAGCATTGTACATAGACAGATGGGTCGGTTGGACTGGTCTGTACTGGGGTGATCCTTCATTAGTTTGGAATGATGGGAACCTCTCATCAACAAAATCCTCGACCACATGTAGAGTGTGAGTCTCGCAGAGTGATGAGAAATCTACAAAAGTTTTATAGATTTTAGCGATAGAATATTAGTGATGTAGCATTTCAACAGAGTCAGCATGCGGGATGTGGGTCTTCTATACCATATCGGGGTGGCAACTGGGGTTCTATGTGACAAGGTGGTAGATGTATTGGACATGGTGTTACAAGGAAATATTTTCCATATCAACAGATTGGTGCTACTCCGAGGAGTAATAGATCATCACATGTAAGAGGGGAAGGAAATTTACAAGAAATGTGTCCAACACATGTGGTGTGTAAGGAGAGGCCATCAATAGTGAGATGTACTATACTATTAGTTTCTATATTATCTAGTGACTTATTTGATACAAGTCCCTCACTAAAAATTGGTTAATGGTTTGATCCTAAATGTGTAGTTCGTAGTCGAATTAATGACTATCGATACACTACTGGTAACATGCTCTACAAACATCTTTCTATGCAAGAGATGTTTAAAATAGATTATGGAAAATAATTTTCTCGGGATCTATATATTATTATTGATTTTACAGGATATTTCCTAATCATGTTTATGGAATATATAGTCGTGTGAAGATCCCACAATGACTGCTCTCGTAAGAGTGTTACATTTACATCTACTAAGGGTGAACTGTACATTCATCGTGGAGAGTGGTATATCTATGAGGGATGACGAGGGAAAATTACATAGAAATTGGGGGAGATCAGAACCCATGTTACTAACCTATTTCAAGATGATATGGTTTTTATGAAATATGTCCTACCACTAGTAGTTGAATTGTTGTAGGATGTCTTTTCAGAAGACTTCCCTGGGATACCACATGATATCCTTATGGAATTCATTATTAAGCTCATGTCGGGGCTAATCCAGTATGTATTACACAGTAATGAATTGAATTGGATAATCGTTAAGTCATCACAACTCAGTTGGAAGACATGCCAGCTAATGCATTTATCCATCCAAGAATGTCACCTTTGGGATTAACATTTTTCTTCACAAAGATGCCCAGCTGGATATTATGATTGTCTTTATATTATTAGATTTTGAAAAAAATAACTATGAAGAACTGATATCTCATTTCAGGAATTGATGATATCTTTGACCGGTTGAAGGTATATTGTGTTTTTTCATAGATCGACTTGAGATCTGGGTATCATCATTTGATAGATTAGACTTCTTCTATACTAAGGACTACTTTTAGAAGAAGGTACAACCATTAGGAGTCTATCATAATACTGATTGGGTTGAAAGATTCCCCATCAGTTTTATGGATTTGATGACCCTAATAATTCATTTGTATCTAAATTAGTTTTTTGTGGTGTTTTTCAATGAAATCTTGGTGTACTCCAACACTCAAGATGATCATGGACAACATATTGACATCATCCAGAGTACACTAGGAGGACATATGTTATATAGCATGAAATCTAAGTGTCAGTTTTTAATTGACTAGTTGCAATTCATGGGTAATATCATCTTGGAGGAACATGTTTCCATGGACGCAGAATAGGTTTATCACTACAAAATATTTCAATTTTTCCAACATGAACATATCTATTGTTCAAAGTGCATTTTCTATTGGTAAAATTGTTTACCAACCTATATTTCCTTGTCACTAAACTGTTGGTAAAAACTCTGTCGCTAAATCATTTTGAAATAGATAAAATAGATTTGTTGCAATTATAATAATACCAACAGATAATATATATGCTGGTTAAAATGTTTAGAAACAGGTTCTGATGAAAAATTTATCTGATGGTAAAAATTTTACAAATATATAATATTTGTATATAAATTACATTTACATACAAATTATAAATTTTTATTTTCATTAAAATTTATTATCTTATTTATTAATTTATAATATATAATACATATGTTATAGTTATTCAACCGACGACTATTTTACAACATGTTCAAAATTACACAAGAAATAATTATATTAACAATGAAATTCATTACAAAAAGAACCTGTGAGATCCCCACCCAGATCAATCTTTGACAACCCTTCCCACCACTACACCCCCCCCCCACAGTTTTGTTCCACACTTCTGGCACTCGACAACCATACCCACGCCCCCACCACACTAGATCTCCCCGAAATAGGATCAACCACCCCAACAACTCCATCCAATCATCACCAATTCCTCAAGCACCAGCCTGTCCTTGTCAGCTCCATCCCCTGACCCCATCCATTCCTTCTCGAGCCTCATCCATGCCATCTCTAGTCTATTCCAGATCATATATCTCTAGCCCCATCCATGCCAGCTCTATTTGATTCCAGCTCCAACTCGAGCTCTAGCACCAACCGATCTATACTGGCTCCAGTTTATGCCTGCTCCAGCCCCTGCCCAAGCCCCAGCCCGAGCCATTGCAAGTCCAATCTATGCACAAACAGATGAACAAACAGATGAAAAAAGACCACATATGGATTAAAGGGAGGTCAAAATAAAAGTGATAGAAATAGATTAAACCATAGGTATAATGGTATTACCAGCACAACAAGGAATAAAAAATTGTGTTGGACTTCCTACAATTGTGTTGAACATCCATTTGACAATCAAAAAAGAGAGTACCTACACAACAAGGAAATAAACATTCAAATATAGACTTTTATCTAACAAATAATTCATTAAAATAAGAACAGTAACATAAAATTAATCTAACAGTCTGATAATAGATACAAGTAGAAATGAAAAAAAACTTGAATAAAACAAAATACAAGAAGCAAAATTTTGAGTAGGGAAAAAACAGGAAACACAAAAGTAGAAGAGGAGAATAGGGGGACAAGAATATATAGGTAATAAAAAATACTAAATGTCCAGAAAAAATATGTTTCAAGAAAAAAATGTAGAACATGCAGGATAACCAAGGAAAAATAATAAGCAATTTAAAATCATTTGATGATAAAAACCAAAGCAATGGAAGGCCATATTGTATTTGTGATTGGGTATCATTTTGTGGGACGAGGAAAAAGAGGGGAATGGCTAGTGACTCCTGCATTGGTAAAGTTACAGTAAAGATAGTCTTAATTGTGAATAGCAAACAAATACTGAAAAACTCAAGGAATAGGTCGTGTGACTCCAAATAAAAACCTCAAGAGCCCATGATATATAGGTCCCCATCAATAAAATTGTTGAATATTTTTCATGGGATGATATTGGAGGATTCCACCTAGATTATTGTTACCTAAATTTGATTCCCCTCTATTCTAAATATAATGAACAACCTCTTTTACCCCCCCCCCCTTTGGGGTACCTTCTTCCTCATTTGATACTTTGTTCTCCGGAATCCTATTATTATCATGGTTGTTTTACAGACTTAGTTTTTTTCTATCCTTTTGATTTATCATCTAATTTCCATTCTAATTCCATTAAAAATATTAATCAAAGAATAAAATAAACTAGTTAATGTTTTTTAACAGAATGTGCACATAAATGTTACAACTTTAAAACATTCGATAAAATAACGGTAGGAAAAACGCATCAAAAAATAAAACCATGGCCCATAACCATATCCATAAAACAATAAAGGACTTTAAAAAAATTAAAATTTCATGGGTTGGGGAAGTAGCAAACTGTTCAAATTATATAAGCTACATGGGCTACATTCCCTCAAATAAAATGATAATTACCTGTACAACTAGACACTAGAATGACAAAAAAGATCCACGGAATCAACGAAAAGACAACAGGACTTACAATGATGGGTCACAACACACATTAGTACATGATCCTAGATGATCACCTCTACTGGAACATGAATATGAATTCCCACTCTACTACACATCACTATATTAAAAACATTCAATATCAGAAATGATGATGAGAACACTTAAATAGATACTAGATTCCAAAGAGAATGAAATGAGAACTCAAAAATAGGTTACAGATTCAAGATTTCACATATAGGACATGTGTAAAATCTATGTGGAAGCCATAATGTGTTGCAAGAGTGGAAAAATAATAATCCCAGATGATAATATGCGAGGGAGTAGATTGCATAGACATCAATTCGCATTGTATTTTTACCAAATATAAATAGGCACAGGTATAAACGTATTCCCACTACCCAATAATTGTAGTATACTTTCTAATTACTCTCATCACATTTAACTAGTGCACATTACAGTTTTCTAATGGTTCTATATAGCAGGGAAATTGATTAATTAAGAGAAAGACAGGAAAATGTACCTAAATTTTCGTGGATATCTTTTACCATTACATTCTAGTTGAATAATGTTTGTCAACGTTGATTGATCCATCTAATAAACAGTACTGGTACATGTTCCGAATGTATCATCATGTGGGTAGGACATCCAGCTTCTTCTTCGTGGCCTCATACCTCCCTTTCTGAAGCTTGTAATGATTCACCATAGGCCATACCATGTGGGTCTGGCCATCATTTCTCATGCTCTCCCTGTAATGAAAATTTTAGATTACAGAAGTAGTACATAGATTCTAGATTTCACACAGACTGTGAAACACATATAGATTTTACTTAGATTCCACACTTGGATGAGGTATAGATTACATGAATGAATAATGAATCAATATATAGTTATTGAGAAAAATAAAACAGATTCATATTATAGACCAAGGCATTATAAAGAGATGAGGGGAATTAATATTTTAGTGAGAACACTAAAACAGTAATGAGGCATCAATATATACCCTAAAAAATTTGGTCCCGATTACCCCACAGATTCTATGAACAACTACAAATGAAATAACACCATATATATATTCATGATACACATTATCATGGAATCAACAAAATACTACATGTCCATGTCAACAACTCGGACAAATTTATTCTTTTTCAAGAAGAGGTAGAGGAATATGTGAGTAACAACAAAAGTTATAATCGAAATCATTCCTGTATTATTATCATTACTGGGAACATTGAAAAGTTGTTTAACAGAACATTATATTTTTAAGATGCATATAAATGTTAATGATAATGTGGTAATGCTTTTACTGGGGAAGAGATTCATTGGTAAAAAATTTACTCTCCAATTCAGCGATCTCATATCAAATTTAGTACTTGAGGCTATGAAAATATTTGGAATTAATCTTCATCAAGGTTTTCAAGATATTGACATTATGTATATAAAGGTTGAAAAATTATGGATTCAAATTATATGATTTAATGTTTCTTAAAGCTGTAATGTTCAAAAAAGGCTTTGTTACCCTCATAAAAAATGAGAAAAGTCATTTTTACACATAAAAAAATGATAAAAGGGTTGTGAAACCCTGCATCTATCTTCTTTATTTTCATCTAGAGTACAAGAATTTGGATAACCAAAAAATTTTGGAGTTCGTGAGAGAAGATTCTTGGGGTGTATAAAAAATAAAAATTACATTGAGAATATTGACATTCATATCTAAATGTTCAAGTATGATTTTTCAATAAAAGAGAGAGGGTTGAGTGATTTGGCATGCCATTACTTGAGAACATCTCGAGTGAGTACCGTTATATGATTGAGAAAAGAATAAAACAAGGTACTGAAGGCTTTTGGAAATGATTTTCTAAATATACCTAATGAACATCATAAATCCTATGTGGGAACAAAAGATGGTATTTTTTTAGGTCAAGTGGATTACTAACATGTTTTTTGTTTAATCGTGGAATGTTCGGAGCCAAATTCTTCCTCCGTTCTTATAATGGGTGTTATCAAGGATTTTATAATTAAATTATACATGAATTTTCATGTTTTTATACCCTATGAATAAACATTCTCAAGAATCCAAAGTTGATACCTTGTGGTAATGTTACTACAATATCCATGTATTCCTCATTGAAGTAGAAAATATTTTCTATTGAAGTCATTGAGAAGTGGCCCTACAAATCTACTGCTATTTCATTTGATAAAATTCATGGATTGGACAAGACAAGTGTATGGGTGTTAGTACGGGTGTCATTGCAGACATGAATAAACACAACATATGGGATTCTAATAAACAGAATATGAATAAAACATGGGATACATGAAAAGAAAAAACTGTTAAAAACTAGATGAAAAATAATTATTATATTCCAGGATTGAATAATTCCGTTCTTATGAGGCGAGTACAGAGAAAAAGAGCCTTACTGTTTCCAATTTTGGGAAACCATAATAGTATGATAGAATCATCAAAAAACACCATGAAAAAAATCATATGGGACATCCTCTATCATCCTTACATATCTATCATCAGAAGGACATCAAACTGACTCTCCTCCCGCATCTACACCACTTCAATGACCACCTCCAATGAAAGTTCCATACAACCCCTAATACATAAGATCATACTCGCAAATGAGATAAAAATATCCAACAAAAAAATAATTAACAAATAAAATATAACAAGAGATCATTGGTGTGCCCATCCTGATCTTCTCATCAAACATCTAGAGTGAACTAGATTTCATCATCCCCAACGCCCCACCACAAAGTTCCATAATTAACAAGCATGAGAAATTATATCAAAACCAAAAATAAATGAATAAACATGAATAAAATCATGGAAACCAAAAACAAAATTGGAATGAAATAAAAAAGTATTAAACATAAAATTTTGAATCATTATTAATATTCCTATTTTCTATGACAACTAGAGGATATACACCTTATTTTACATCAATATCATGCTAAACACATGTTATTCACCATGCACTGACCTGCTATAGAAGAAAATCCATCCTAGAATCACTTCCATATTCATTTTTTAGTGTATTCTTTTTTACTCAAAAAAAATTGAACCCAAAAAACCCAAAATAGGGAACTGGCCACTCCAAATTATCTCGTTCTACATCCATTTGAGATAAAAAAGAACCTAAAAAAACACCAGCTTCATCACCTCCACCCTCCAAATAGATAGCAGGATGTAAAATAATAGCAAATATCTGAACACCCTTCGCTACCAGGGAGAATGGGAATAAAGAAGCATCATATTCCCATTGAATCAAGATGGACATACCGACACTACCCTGGGCTTGGAGAGCCATATTCAATACCTTACTAGACTGCCAATGATGACACATGAATCCACTATAAATGATAGGGGGTCAAAGCTGGTTGAAGTGTAAATTGACATACCCTAAAGGGGAATAGATAATGGGAAGATCAAATCCAACTAAGGGTCAATCTGAAATGATGGGGAATAAACCCTAAAAAAATTACCAAATAAACATAAACAACAATGATATCACAATACAAGACTGGGCCTATAAATTTTCATAGTGATGAAGAAGAAAACATCACTGAACGCGATTGAAGAGAGAACCATGTAAGAAGTGGAAATCCATGGGAGGGAGAACCTTTACTGGGGAGTACGGTGGTGTACTAGGTTTTTGAGTGCATTAAGCAATCACTGGTGCATAGGTGGCAGGTGAAAAATAAGTAGGGAAAATGGAGGCACAAGTAAGATATGAGGATTGGGGGATACAATGGTGATGATAGGTGAGCCGGAGAGGTAGAGAGGTGGAGAGGCGGCAGGTGAGGTGGAGCAGCGGGAGGCATGGCAGAGAGGCAGGAGGAGAGGTGGGCGGCGGGAGGCGATGCGGGGTGGTGAGGTAGTGGTGCAAGGAAGAAATGAGGATCTAGGTATTAGGGTTGAGATTTTTAATAAAAAATATTTTAATATATTTTTAAATAAATAATATTGAAAAATATTAAAACAATTAAAAGTTAGGGAAAATTGAACAAACAATATTGAAAAATATAAAATTATATAATATTTCAAAATAGTAGAAAACCAAAATCAATTATAATATATTATTAATAAAACCCCAGGAAAAAATTACTTTGGTCATAAAAATAATATATATATATATATATATATATTATTTATTTCTTAATGTATTATAGAAAAAATATTTTTTGTTATTGTATGGTCTATTTTAACATTTTTGTATTGACGCACGAATATTTGCTTGTAATAGTAATTATTGATAATAGATTCATGTGTCAGTAAAAAATGTTGGTATTAGTATGTTAATGCAATAGATTCAACTGTTGATAAATGATATGTTGGTTTTAAAAAACCAATACCAATAGATAAATCTTTTGTCAAAAGTAAGTGTTGGTATTGAAAATTAATACCAATAAAACATAATATCTATTGGAAATGATCGTTTTTACCAACAGATATATTATCTGTCAATAAGTATTTGTTGGTATAATTCATTTTATTTATGGTGTAGGGTGTAGTTTCATTGGAGCAGCTGGGTAATTTTTTTGATATCTGAAGCTTCTTGGGATTAGCTGAATATTACAGGAGATTCATTGAAGACTTTTCACATTTTTTAGTGCTGCATTAATGATTTACTAATAAGGGGATACATTTTGAGTGCAAATAAGCATTTTTGGAATTATTTTCCAATGTAGAAGAACCATTTGATGGAGACACAAGATTTAATGCATCCTTAGTCAGGTGAGGGGTATATGGTTTAATTTGACGTATATGGTATGAAACACATAGTTATGTTTATTCAAGGGGATCCAGTTATGGCTGATTGGTCTTATTAGATAAGACATCATGAACAGAACAACCCTACACCCGAACTCATGTTAGAAGCATGGGTTTGTTCCTGGTATAGTTGTAAACACTCATTTTGGGGAGAAAATCCTACAAGTTATATATATACCATGAATTTCATGTATATCTTTTCACATTAAGATTTTAATCTATAAAAGTGGATGTGGGTATAATATATGAATTCATTCAACTTTGACCATGCATATTTGACCGGGGAAGGAAATAGAGTGGCTAATTCCTTGATTATGAAAACAAATAATTAGATGGTTCTTAAGTCATTTTGACAGTGGATGATGATGACTCTGATGGCTGAAATGCATGTGGTGGTTCAAGAGAGCCAGTAGCTAATGAATATGGTTTCAGTTACCGTAGAGTCTTCCATTTTGGGACAAATCATGGACACACAATATGAGGATCTATAGTGCTTGGCCTTAAGGTAATCCTTGAATATGGGGAGTCGACATTGGATTTATTGATAGAATAAGATGTGATTATCTATGTGAAGAGACATTTTGTTGTACCTACAAGCATACAAGAGGAAATCCTATGAGATTTTCATTCCTCAAAGTGGGCGATGCGTCCGGGTGTGACCAAAATTTACCCTGAACTATGATGATAGTTTTAATGGAATGGTATGAAAAAGGAGATAACAAGGTTTGCGAAAAGATGCTTCACTTATCTACAGGTGATGGTAGATAATCAATGACCATGATTTTTAATATAGTCATTGCCTATTTAAGAATGGAAGTGGTATAACATGATAATGGATTTTGTGGTGGTTCTTAAAATGATTCTAAGGATGAATGATGCTATTTTGGTCATTATAGATCTATTAACCATGGTAATGTATTTCTCTAATATAAGGGAAACCTTTATAATACAACAGTTGGGAAAAATGTATGTTTGTGAGATAGTTCATCAAGTTGGGGTGCCATTGTATATAGTTTTAGATCTTGATTCCTGTTTTAATTCACACTTTTTAGAGGGATTTCCAAAATATCATGGTTCACAAGTTTTATTATATACATATTTCAACCCATAGAAATATGGGTAGTCTGATCATACAATACAAGTTATTAGGGATATGCTACATGCATGTGTTCTTGACATCTGTGTGTCTTAGTAGAAAACATGTATTTAATAAATATTTCCTAGAAAAATATTTATCAAAAAACTGTATAGATTGCATCATACAAGGATCGTTAATGTAGGCCCTTAATATCACCACTATGTTGGATAGAATAAAGTGAGTTAGAGTACATGGGACCAAGTCTTATGTATGAGACATCAGAGAAGGTGTAGTTGATCTAAAAACATATGGCTATGGCTCGGAGTAGGCATAAGTCATATGCTGATAGATGAAGACTACCCCAAGAGTTTATTGAGGGTGATATTTTGTTCCTTAGGGTTCTTCCTAATTATGTTCATCATTGGATACAAGGGCTAGGCTAGTAGGTGCCCAGTATTCTTGGGCCGTTTTAGGTAGTGGAGACAATCAGACATGTGTTGTACATGGTGTCTCTTTCACAGAAATAGAGAACTATGCATGATTCCAACCTTGTGTCACAACTATGGCGGTATCACCCTGAACTAACTCATGTGATCGATTTAAATTAGGTTGACTTGGAGATTGATTCTTCCATTGAGGAGAATCTAATATGTGGAATGGATTGCAGTGTGAATGTGTTGTGGGGAAAGGTTGTGCTGATAGTTCGTGTGTTATATATTCATGGACATTTATAAGAGGAAACATGGGAAATGAAAGAATATATGAGGGCCTAATGGCCTGATCATTTTGAATTAGAATCTTACAAAAGCATGGATGTAATAGTCGAGGATAATTTTTTATAAGTTGGTGAAATTGTAAGATCCCAAACTTTTTTTAAGTAACCTTAGGTGAAATTTTCTGTACTTTTTTTTTTGTTTTTAAGTACATTTGACTAGAGTTATGACATGGTCTGAGTTTGGGATGAGTTTTGAGAAACATTTATTAAAAATGGGTTCTTCACAGTTGGGGAACGGTTGGAGAATATTGTGTACCCAAAACCAAGAAATCGTGTAACCGAGAAGAGTGAGGACCACACTATCAGTTCACTATTTTCCTTAACCATGCACCCCTTCCTAGAAAAATATGTGTGTGGTTTATATTCAGCTTATAATTAGTTTTAAAATCTCCCAAACCCATGAAACACCTATTCATCTTTGGATCAGTACTGGATGAGTTTGGATGATTTCAGAACATTCCGTAGGGGTTCCAATGTATTCTTGAACTCTGTTATTTAATATTCAAATCTGGAATTTAAGATCTCCTCTTGTCCAATTAAGTGGATCTCATCGAAATGCCTATCATAATCATTATTATCTCTTTCCTTGATCATTTGGTCGAATTTATCCTATGTTTCTTTATATCTAATCTTGGTTGGTGAGAAGTAGATCCATGATTATATATTTATATCTATATTGAAAAGTTCTTGATATCCTTAATCTTGATTTAGGGATTTCAATACACAAATCTAATCTATGTCATTGTGATGCTCAGATTTAGTGGATTTCCCTTCAATGAATGTCCACCAACTAATTGAGGTAGGTTGCCTAAAATGTAATTTCCATTTTCATTCATTTGATGTCTATATGGATGATTGTAGAATTTATATAGTTTATTACAAATTGATTTCCTAAACTGGGTTAATTAGGTTGACCAATTTATTTTCCGAAGAATTATTGAATTAAATGATTAATTAGAGAATTGATCATGAGATTAACCAGAAGTCCTATTGGATTGTTATTTTGGGTGAAATTGAGATGATAGTTATTGTTTATAATATAGATAATTAATCTGGGGACTAATTCTGAGATACTGGATTGGATATATTTGGAAAATTATTCATTAATTAATTATGTTCCTTGATATTATAATCTAGATAAATAGTCTGGGGATTAAATTTGAAGAGTTGAGATTTAGAAAGAGATAATTAATTAAGGAAAATTAATTATGGTATATGAATTGAGTTATTGATTAACTAATTTTGTAATTAATTAATGATAACACTATACTAAATTAATTTGGGAAATAAACAATGATATTTATTTATTTAACCAATTGTTGAATTTGTAATGGAATTGAGGTGTACAATTAATTAATAATTAATTATGTGTGAAACAATGGGATCAAGTCCATTTTAAATTGGGAATTATAAATGGTAACATGGTCATTGTACTTGTGAGTAATGGAATGGGAACATGTTCATTTAAAGGAGAAGTATAAATTGTAACATTGTAACTGTACTTATGAGTAAAAAATGGGAACACATTTAATCTATTGTGAAGTAACTATGTTAAGATGTCTATAAAACATATGAATTTTTTATTAGTATCTTTGGTAATAATGTGTTAATTTACAGAATGGTAATAAAGAAAACCATGATATGGTCTGACATGATAATACATTGAACTCCAGCATCAGTTGAATCATTTACTCTAATATCATATTACCTTTGAATACAAAGATCTCCGAAATTAGTCGAATCATGTATTAAGATATTATATTACCTAAGGAACACTTCAATATACAGCATGAGCCAATTATAGAATAGTGGTATGAGTATCCTTGAGAACCATAGTGTTAATAATATTAAATAATAAAAAATTATAATGTGATTACTATTAATTTATGTATTGAATTTTTTATTTTCAGAACTGGTTACACTATATTTTGAGTACAATTGTTTTAGACATTATCGGTGGTGGCCTATGTAGTTGTACTAACAGCCTTCTTGGGATGCTTGATCAGTACCAGAATAGAATTTGTTGTTGCAGAATAGGTAATGGGCAAGTTCCAGTTGTTAGATTTCTTATTGGGGTTGGAGCATAGATGGGGGAACCCAACATGGTTCAGGACCAACATGGGATTCATTAGTGCGTCTATTTTTTAGATTAATTTTTATGGACTTTTCATCCTATATTGGAATTTCATGTTTTCACTTTCAGTTGATAATTGTATTTTCTATTATGGTTATCTTATGTTATTGGGATTGTTCTGCCTATATATGCTTCCTTTTTTTATATATTTCTACTAGTGTTTTACTATGATGAAAGAGGGTAGTGTCTCCCCATAACTGACTTACCAGACCCTTGATGCTAGTCGGTAGCCTCTAGAATAGGGGGAGGTGTGCTTGAGGACATGTAGCTGACCAGCTTGGGATTTTGTCGCATGGCTCAAAGGATGGGACATTACAATGGGAGTGAACCCAATTTACTAAGGCACTATATCCACTATGATTGTATTGGGAGTAAATCAAAACTAATGATATAATTAAAAACGGAATATTAAAATCCAAAAGAATATTCGTTTATGTTATCCTTGTCCTAGTTAATAAATCATTATTAATTTGTGTATTCCACAAACTTATGTCTTATTAATGTTTTATTTTCTCATGGGTCCTCTACTTTTATTCATATATGATTCATTTGTTATAATCATCCATTCATTAAGCCATTATTTATGATTATGATAAACAATATGTAAGTTATGATTTTCCAATTGGAAAATCCTGTTCGCATACCCTTCTTCTCATGTAATACTTATGTTATCATTTAAATCGCAATCACATACCCTTATTAAGCATCTGAGCTCACCTCGTTTAGGTTTCCCTTCCACATTTTATGAAAAGGTAGTGAAATGGTTGTTTATAAGAAGATTTCTATTTTGGATGATCATTCTAAGAGTTAATGATATATTTAATGAAAATGAAATTCAATCTAGTCCACAAATAAAATAATAAATAATAGTTCAATCATAGATCGTAATGTTATGTAATGAATATTCTTATATATATATATAGGAATGTTACATTTTTAAATAAATATTTTTAAATATTTTTTCATATAGGAATAATTAATATGATTTTTTGGGATATCATAATAATTATTATAAAAATTATTATAATTAGTTGGTAAATAATTATTTCATATACATGATGATAAGGTTTCAAGTTTAAAAGATATATCATGATATCATTAAATTTGATTTCTATGTTAACAATTGGTTTATAAACAACCAAGAAAAGTATAAAAAATTAAATGGGGGAAATATATGGAACTATATCAGCTTTGATATTTGTTTATCAACCAATTAGAGATATTTTCAATAATAATTAGAATTTTTTTTATATTTTGAATCATGAATTGGGTTTTTATGGGTTTATAGACTATATAAATATAAAAAAGTTTTTTTTGAGTTTATAAGGAATGAAATTCAAAATGAGAGTTTTTTTTTCAATGTTGACTGAAAAAATATTTTGATTTGTATATTGTATGTATAAATGATATCATTTCGACCATACATAAAACTCAAATTGATATTTGTGATTTATAATAATATCGGTATCTATATACAAGATGTCGTGTTGTGTAATTATTATTGTAATATAAAATCTTGTAGTATTTTTTCATAGCACGTACTTTAGAATTTTTAATGCTAAATAAGTGATTAATATAATATTGATCCATGATTTAGTTGAAAAAATAATAATGATATAATTGAAATGGGAATTATAGTTTTGAATTCAAATAATATTATTTTTTAAAATGATAATAATATGGAAAATACACGGTGTATGACTGAAAATAATAATTTCACAAGGCATAAATATAATAAAAAAACTATGTGCAAGGATTTAAATAATATAGTTTCCTGAAAATACAGAATTTTTTATCATATTTAATATCAATAATATTTTTGTGATTTATATAAGATATAGATTAATAAAATAATAAATTAAGGAATTTTTAGATCCATTGAAAAGGATCATGGAAAATATTTCAATTATTTAGATAAAAAATTTATCTTTATTTATTCAATGATTTTATTGATGTGATATCATTGGTAAACTAAATAAAAGATAAATCTATCATTTGAAAAATTTATTTTCCATATATATTTTAGTTATTACAAAAGAATTATATAATTTACTAAAATGAAGAAAATTAGGGAATAAATATTCATAAGAGAGATAATTGAAAAAATAAGATTATATAAAGAGTGATCCATTTACAACGTTTAAAATTCAAATTATATGGATATAAGTACATAATCAAAATATTTATCAAAAATAAATCATGTTAGGGAAATACCAATGGTTATTTTTTAATCATTTAATTTGATAATAATTATTATATAACATTTCAAACATTTCAATATTAAATCATTATGTTATAAATATTATATAGGGAGATAATGAAAATGAAAATATTTTGAACTCATTATAAATTCATTCCCAAGAAAATAATCACATTATTATTATTTTTTATAATTTATACATAGAAATATCATTGTTTTTATGATCCTTAGTTATATATTATTATAATAAACCAAACATATACACCCAAAATATACATAAACTAGGATTTTAGAATAGGTAAGGCCAACAAATTTATAACCTTATGAACTCAAAAATATTCGAGGATGATTAAAATAGTTTGAGATATTATTTTTCATCATTAATAATAAATTAATTCATTAATGGATCCAAAGAAACATATCATTTATAATCATAGTAAAATTTAAATTATTTATATGTATGTTAGTGTTGTAATATACATGTGTTTTTTATTATACAGTGACAATATTGTAAATTCATATAACAAAATTCTAACAAATACATATAATAAAATAATATAAAAAATTATACATGAAATTAATGGTACAAAATATACTAGATTAGACATATACATAATTCAAATTAAACAAAATGAAACTATAATATCTAAATTTATGTCCTACTTGGAAAATATCCTTAATAGAATAGGAATGGCTATCCTAATATGTCATACTATAGATCCTCCAATTAATTAACATAAATAGAACAACCCTAACTCCATAATTTATGAATAATGAACTCATATTAATGAGTTCCTTTCTCCTAACATGATAGTAAAATAAAGCCTTATATGTATCCTATGGTACACTTATTGTATGCGAGGACATAAAAACAATTTGGCAGCTGATACCAAACCCCTCGCATCAATTTATAAAACATTGTACACATATTTTTAGTAAATAATTGATAAAGATAAAAATAATTAAGAAATATTAATCCAATAACTAGTTAAATGAATTAGTAAATTATATCATTTAACTGGTTGGATTCATGGTGATAATATATACAAAAAAGAACCTAGTGTACCATATGAAAGTATATCTATCACGACCCATCCCATAGGGGCTAGTGTCTTGACTACCCCAATCCCAAATCTAATAGGCTAGGTAAGGGTGACTATTACTGAGTGGGAAAATACCACAAATGGGAGGAATTATCCTAAAGTACCTATATGCACACACAAACCACTATACCAAAAATTTAGAAATGTAAAAACAAAAATCGAACAATTCATCTAAACCACTGTATCCCATAACCGTAACACAATAGTGAAGTAATTATAATTTAAATGTGGAAACAATATTGGCCAACTAAATAATTCTATAACCACAAGTCCCACCTATAAAAAAAGTGGTATGGGAAATGTTGTCTGAACTATAGGAATAAGCCACTTCTATTCAACCTCACTATGAAAAACCCTGTCCATGTCCACCTAAGACTCAATCAAAGGGTCAATTGTATTCACAATACGTGACACATGTGGGCATATCCCGTGTTGGGGTGAGGACAAAAATAATCATAAGGACACCAAAAACCACAAAATAAATACCACAAAGGAAATTACATGATGGAAACACCACAAAGGATGTACCAAATAGATTTACATAGTATATTTCAATATCACATATAATGAGAATACCATGATATAGTTATTCAAGATCCATGGTCTAGAGGTAAGGCCAAACCAATTACCTTCTACAGGATTGTACTCAGATAATGCTCATTCTAAGTGAGCTCACCCATCGAGTCATATTTTCATCGAAGACACTCAAGAAGAGGTCTAGCTCATTTAGGCCCCAAAAATGTGATCTCATTGGTCAATGAATAGTATGATACACAGAGTGGGGAACCTACCTAGGGAATACCACTAACCCAAACTTAATCATCTCGCAATATAGTGTATACATCCCATAGAATACCACTAACCCAACTAATGTGGCCCGACATACAGAGGAACATTTACCAACTCTCAGAGGTTACATATATTCCAAAAAACACCATTGGGGATTATAGAGGATCGATCTAGTCCCATGGAGGGAGACCATAAATATATCAGTTACATAGCCTCTAGAGGGAACTGTAATAAAGTAATGTTGATGTAATGTCGTATAGAAACCTCAAGGAAAGATCCAATGGAACTCTCTCTACCTATACTGTTATAATATAAAAACTCACTATAGTTTCTCTAATGGAGCATTTCATCTTCAAGGTCTCAATTCCATCGATGTCTCATCAAATAGTTGAACCTTATGAATGTATTGATACTTTCAACATTTGAAGGGGGTAACTAGGTCTATGGACCGACTGCACAGTCGGTCTAGTAACCAAGGTAGTCAAATCCCATGGTCGATCTGCCCCACGGTCAATTGTGAGACCTCACTGCAGTTGAATGCATCTTGAAATCTTGAGATACTATGGAAGTCGACTATACAATCGACATGTTTCGACCCAATGTATGACCTGGTTCCAACCAGGAACCAACCTATTCTACGGGGTTTGACCTCAACTTCTCGGTCCAACCCAGCATGGTTCATGCAGTTGTCATCAGCATCCCATGCGGTCACCTCCACACATTGCCACCCAGTATATCCCATATCCCACCTTCTTCTTCGGACACCGCCGCCTCAGCTCACTGGACATCAATCTCACCTCAACAGATTCTAACATCGGGCCGAGGTCGATGGTCCATTCCAAGAACCACCATGCCACTTCCTCTGCCTGTAATCCAAAATGGTCACATATCATGGATCTATAAATCACGATATACATAGATCCATCTTCAATTGTGGGTTTTTTAATCCCAGTGTCAGATGGAGTTCAGAGCCACTCGGAATGATAAACTATGGCTACATGGCTTTAATGGAGAAGAATGCGAAGAAAATGGGTGAGAAAATGACATAAACACCATAAGTAATGAACCTCATACATTGTTCATGTATTAATCAATATGTTAACTTTATAAGGGTACAAAAATAGTAATTTAATCTAAATCTCTTGATAATCCCACAGATAATATCCCAGCCCACAACAAAGATAAACCTGCAGATCAATCTAGTAATGGATTGAACTGTATTCATCAAGGAAATTCAGAATGGGGAAAATCACAAATAAACAACCTCTCTAACTTGATTTGGATCAATCAATGAATAAGGATGATCATTGTTTCATCTTCATTTTCTAGGTTCTTTCTAATTGCTTGTATGATGATCATCGATCCACGATCCATCATTATTTGTTAGAGAGAGTTTTTTCAAAATGTCTAAGATGACATCCATGATTATGTTAATAAACATTAATTCTAGACAAAGGCATAATAATACTTAAAATATACTTTATAAAATAATTATTTATAAAAATTATTTCATGATGATTATATCATTTTTTATTTTTATATAGTATCCCACACCAACAAAAGCCTTGTCATGCCTCGGGTAAAGAAGCTATTTTGATCACAATGGTTCCCCTTGATTTCTTATGTGGGAAACTATTTTATATTTAATAAAAAATTTTAGGAAAACCATGGGCATGTTCTATTAAAAGGTTAATATATTTTGAATTATTTTCTCTGGAAAATCGTGCCATATAATCACACATGTCTACGGTCCTGGTCTCAAAATAATTCCATATAATTTATAAATATAATACATATAAAAATATGAGATGTTACATTCTTCCAACCATGGGGATTTAAATGATATAACTGGCCATGAATCTACGCCTCCTTCACCCATGTGCTCTCCTAGAGATTCTAGATTTTCCACCAAATGCCTAGTAGAGGAATTAAATGCCCATGAAGAATGTTCTTCTACTTATCCTCAATTTCAATGAGATACTATGAAAAATTCTTCCCATCATACCACTCTTCCAAGACCTTCCTCAAAGGGGTATCAGTCATTACTAACAATAGAGTTTTGGATAACATCATGGGATTATAATTTTAAGGATTATTATAACACTACGGGAAAAATGAACAATTGCGACGGGAATAAATCCCGTCGCAAATAGTCCTGTTAAAAACTTATTTGCGACGGGGGTATTTCCCCGTCGCAAATAATAGGGCTTTTGCGACGGGATTGCTTTCCCCGTCGCAAAAGAGCTGGCGCGCGTTGCGCGTCAAATCGCGGGAAAACTATTTGCGACGGGGGAATATTCCCGTCGCAAATAACCGGCGGCAGTAAAAGGTATTTGCGACGGGAATATTCCCCCGTCGCAAATAGTATGTCGGCAGGTGGTTATTTGCGACGGGTCCCGTCGCAAATAACTATTTACCCGTTGATGGTAATAAATGTCGGCTAAGGTATTTGCGACGGGTCCCGTCGCAAATAATACTAGTTGCGACGGGAATCCCGTCGCAAATGGACCCGTCGCAAATAATCTAACCTATAAATACCCCCATCCGTTTTTTTCATTTCATTCTCATTCTCTATCTTCTCCTTCTCTCAAAATTATATTTCTACAGTTCAGTTTTTCTCAAGTTTATTTTTTTTCTCCGGAGGTGATATTAAAGTTTTGAAGAACGATCAGAGCAGATCAATTTTCAAGGTATTTATGTTCATTTTAATTTAATATTTATTTTTAATTTTTTATTAGTTCCAATTATTCTTAATTAGTTGTAATTTAATTATGTTTACATTGTTTTATTACTTAATAAATTTAAATTATTAGTATTGTTCATAGTTAATGGTAATTAGGAATAATTAGTAATAATTTTTAATAATTAAGAATAAATATTAATAATTAGTAATAAATACCAATAATTAGGAATAATAACATTATTACATTATTAGTCTATTTTTTTATTAATATTAAAATAATATAATTTTTTATATATATACAATTCTCTTTTCATCTGTGTGTTTGCTGTCTTCACATGTATTATTTGTATGTGGAGATAGAAAACGCACAGATGAAAGGAGAATTGTATATAAATTAGAAAATAATATTATTTTAATATTAATAATAAAATATATTAATAATGTTATTATTTGTAATTATTGGTAATTATTCCTAATTATTGATAATTATTCATTTAATTACTAATAATTAGGAACAATTATCAATAATTATCAATAATTAAGAATAATTAGTAATAATTAGTAATAATTAGTAATAATTACCAATAATTAGTAATAATTAGTAATAATTATCAATAATTAATAATAATTACAAATAATTAGTAATAATTAACAATAAGTAGTAATAATTACCAATAATTAGTAATACTTACCAATAATTTGGAATAATTACCAATAATTAGTAATAATTACCAATAATTACCAATAATTAGTAATAATTAGTATTAATTAACAATAATTAGTATTAATTACCAATAATTAGTAATAATTACCAATAATTAGTAATAATTACCAATAATTAGTAATAATTACCAATAATTCGTAATAATTACCAATAATTAGTAATAATTACCAATAATTAGTAATAATTACCAATAATTAGTAATAATTACCAATAATTAGGAATAATTACCGGTAAATGGTAATAAATAGTAATAAATAGTAATAATTGGGAATAATTACCAATAATTAGTAATAATTACCAGTAATTAGTAATAATTAGTAATAATTACCAGTAATTAGTAATAATTACCAGTAATTAGTAATAATTACCAGTAATTAGTAATAATTACCAGTAATTAGTAATAATTACCAGTAATTAGTAATAATTACCAGTAATTACAAATAATTAGTAATAATTAGTATTAATGAACAATAATTAGTATTAATTACCAATAATTAGTATTAATTACCAATAATTAGTATTAATTACCAATAATTAGTTTTAATTACCAATAATTAGTATTAATTACCAATATTTAGAAAAAAATACCAGTAATTAGTAATAATTACCAGTAATTACCAATAATTAGTAATAATTAGTATTTATTACCAATAATTAGTATTAATTAACAATAATTAGTATTAATTACCAATAATTAGTAATAATTACCAGTAATTAGTAATAATTACCAGTAATTACCAATAATTAGTAATTATTAGTATTAATTACCAATAATTAGTATTAATTACCAATAATTAGTATTAATTACCAATAATTAGTATTAATTACCAATAATTAGTATTAATTACCAATAATTATTAATAATTACCAATAATTAGTAATAATTACCAATAATTAGTAATAATTACCAATAATTAGTAATAATTACCAATAATTAGTAATAATTACCAATAATTAGTAATAATTACCAATAATTAGTAATAATTACAAATAATTAGGAATAATTATCGGTAAATAGTAATAAATAGTAATAATTAGTAATAATTAGGAATAATTACCAATAATTAGTAATAATTACCAGTAATTAGTAATAATTAGTAATAATTAGCAATAATTAGTAATAATTACTAGTAATTAGTAATAATTACCAGTAATTATTAATAATTATCAGTAATTAGTAATAATTACCAGTAATTAGTAATAATTACTAGTAATTAGTAATAATTACCAGTAATTACCAATAATTAGTAATAATTAGTATTAATGACCAATAATTAGTATTAATTACCAATAATTAGTTTTAATTACCAATAATTAGTATTAATTACCAATAATTAGTATTAATTACCACCAATTAGTATTAATTACCAATAATTAGTAATAATTACCAGTAATTAGTAACAATTACCTGTAATTACCAATAATTAGTATTAATTACCAATAATTAGTATTAATTACCAATAATTAGTATTAATTACCAATAATTAGTAATAATTACCAGTAATTAGTAATAATTACCAGTAATTACCAATAATTAGTAATAATTAGTATTAATTACCAATAATTAGTATTAATTACCAATAATTAGTATTAATTACCAATAATTATTAATAATTACCAATAATTAGTAATAATTACCATTAATTAGTATTAATTACCAATAATTAGGAATAATTACCGGTAAATAGTAATAAATAGTAATAATTAGTAATAATTAGGAATAATTACCAATAATTAGTAATAATTACTAGTAATTAGTAATAATTAGTTATAATTACCAATAATTAGTAATAATTACCAATAATTACTAATAATTACCAGTAATTAGTAATAATTAGTAATAATTACCAATAATTAGTAATGATTACCAATAATTAGTAATAATTACAAGTAATTAGTAATAATTACCAGTAATTACCAATAATTAGTAATAATTAGTATTAATTACCAATAATTAGTATTAATTACCAATAATTAGTATTAATTACCAATAATTAGTATTAATTACCAATAATTAGCAATAATTAGCAATAATTAGTATTAATTACCAATAATTATCAATAATTAGCAATAATTAGCAATAATTAGCAATAATTAGCAATAATTACCAATAATTAGTAATAATTACCAATAATTAACAATAATTAGTAATAACTACCAATAATTAGTAATAACTACCAATAATTAGTTATAATTACCAATAATTAGTAATAATTACCAATAATTAGTTATAATTACCAGTAATTAGTAATAATTACCAGTAATTAGTAATAATTACCAGTAATTAGTAATAATTACCCATAATTACCAATATTTAGTAATAATTAGTATTAATTACCAATAATTAGTATTAATTACCAATAATTAGTATTAATTACCAATAATTAGTATTAATTTCCAATAATTAGTATTAATTTCCAATAATTAGTATTAATTACCAATAATTAGTATTAATTACCAGTAATTAGTATTAATTACCAGTAATTAGTAATAATTACCAGTAATTAGTAATAATTACCAGTAATTAGTAATAATTACCAGTAATTAGTAATAATTACCAGAAATTACCAATAATTAGTAATAATTACCAATAATTATTAATAATTACCAATAATTAGGAATAATTAGTAATAATTACCAATAATTAGTATTAATTACCAATAATTAGTATTAATTATCAATAATTAGTACATTATTTGTATATTTTATTATTAATATTAAAATAATATAATTTTCTATATTATATACAATTCTCTTTTCATCTGTGTGTTTTCTGTCTCCACCTGTAATATTCACATTCTTTTTCAAAATTATCAACTTACTCGCCAATGGAGAGGTGAATGTGAATGCAAATATTACATGTGGAGACAGAGTGTTAAACACACAGATGAAAGGAGAATTGTATATAATATAAAAAATTATGTTATTTTAATATTAATAATAAAATATACTAATAATGTAATAATGTTATTATTATATAATTAATGTTTATGAAAAAATTATATTAGTATTATTAAAATAATAAAAAATCAATATAATATTAAAATTATCAATATTTGTAACATGTTTTGCATTATTCTCAATATATTCAATCTTTACTTGAGTGTTTTTTCTAACAAATTATTCAAAACCAGTAATGCTTTTATATTTTATAGAGAAATATGGAACAACGAGGTCGTCAACAATCATTATTAGGTGACTGGATATGGATAAATCAACGTAGAAATCCAAACAGTTCTGGTTTAAATCCAGTATATGTTGATGGTGTGGAGACTTTTTTATCATTTGCGGAATCAAATTCAGAATTTTTTTCAGAAGGAAAAATAAAATGCCCTTGCAGAAAATGTGCATTGAGAACGTTTGACACGTTTGACAAAGTGGGAGAACATCTCTTGCGTTTTGGTTTTCAACCAGATTATGTTTTTTGGTATCAACACGGTGAACGCAGTTCCAGAGCAGGTGATACCAACTTGATTCCAGATCCATCCCGGTTTCAAGATTTAGTACATGATGTTGCAGGTTCATCTGTTCAACATACAGAAACTCCGGCTGATATAGCTTCAAATCCTGAGTTGGCACCGTCTGAATTTTATGAGTTGTTGAAATCTGCTGAGGATGCATTATATCCTGGCAGCAATATGAGAAAATTAGAAGTAGTTTCAAAATTTATGGCTATCAAATCAGATAATGGAATGTCAAACACATGTTTTGACCAGATATTTTCTTTGCTGAAAACACTGTTACCCGAAGGAAATGTTTTACCTGCAAATTACTATGAGAGTAAGAGGCTGGTTTGAAATTTGGGACTTACTTTTCAGAAGATTCATGCATGTTCAAATGACTGCATTTTATATTCTGGGGAAAATGAGTCGTTGGATATTTTTCCTACATGTGGGCAACTGAGATATAATGAAGGATAACACGGGAAGTCTGGTTTGATTCCTGTAAAACAGTTGAGATATTTTCCGCTTACATCCAGACTTCAGCGTTTATTCATGTCTAAGAATACAGCGACAATGATGTCATGGCATAAAGAGAATATTTCAACCGATAAAAGCTTGAATCATCCAGACGATGGTGATTCATGGAAACATTTTGATAGAGTGCATCCATCCTTTGCTTTAGAAGCTAGAAATGTTCGATTGGGCCTTTCCACTGATGGTTTCTGTCCGTTTGGATCTTATGGTAGTCAATATTCATGTTGGCCTGTTTTTTTAACTCCGTACAGTTTACCTCCATGGATGTTGAAGAAGGAGCCATATATATTTTTGACTTTACTAATTCCAGGACATCCGAAGAAAAATATTGATGTTTATTTGAAGCCATTGATTGATGAATTAAATTTATTGTGGAGTACTGGTGTCAGTACATATGATGTTGCAATGAAACGGAATTTTATACTGAGAGAAGCATAGATGTGGACAATAAGTGACTTCTCGGCTTATGGGATGTTATCTGGCTAGAGTACACATGGTCAGAAATCATGTCCTTACTGTATGGGAGAGAACAAAGCATTTATGCTCATTTATGGAAAGAAACCTTGTTATTTTGACTGTCATCGCAGATTTCTTCCAGCTGATCATCCTTTTCGCAGAAACAGATCTCATTTCAGAAAAGGAACAGTTGAAAGGGATGGACCTCCAAAAATGCTATCAGGTTCGGTGTTAAAATCAGTTGTATTTTCATTATCTCCCATCGCTTTTTGTCCCAGAATAAACCAACAGAAAATTTATGGTTTTGGGAAAGAACACAATTGGATTAAACGTAGCATATTTTGGGATTTGCCATATTGGTCTGATCTGTTGGTCCGAAACATGTTAGATGTCATTCATATTGAGAAGAACTGTTTTGATAATTTGTTTCATACAGTTTTGGATACGCCAGGAAAGAGAAAAGACAATGTAAATGCACGTTTAGATCTTGCCCAAATTTGCAGGCGTCCAGAATTGGAACTATTTGAGAATGTCATAACAGAAAGGTTACTGAAACCAAAAGCAGCTTATACACTGTCTAAAGAAAACCGTTTATTATTTTGTCAGTGGATTGCAGATTTGAGACTTTCAGATGGTTGTGCTTCTAATTTGGGTAGATGTGTAAAGAATGGTCATATTACTGGATTAAAAAGTCATGATTGTCATGTTATAATGGAGAGAATTCTACCCATTGTATTAAGATGTCTATTGAATTCTGTGATTTGGGATTCCATAAGAGACATGTCTCATTTCTTTCAGGAAATTTGTGCGGCTACGGCAGATTATGATGCTCTAGGAAAACTTGAAAAAGATGTTGTTGTAATTATATGTAAACTGGAAAAAATATTTCCGCCGTCTTTCTTCGACTCAATGGAACATTTGATGTTACATTTGCCATATGAAGCCAAATGTGGAGGTCCGGTACAGTTTTGATGGATGTACCCATTTTAAAGATGCATGCAAAAATTGAAAAGAAAAGTACGTAACAAAGCATCTGTTGAAGGATCTATTGCAGAAGATTATTTGCAAGAGGAAATATCTTTTTTCTGCTCCCATTATTTTGAATCTGAGTATCCTTCAAAACACAACTGAATGGGACGGAACGAGAGGAATATTGATGAAATCGACAGTCAATTATCTATTTGCAACCAGTCAGAGCTTGGTTTTGGTAGAGTTTATGAACGCTGGCTTTCAGATGATGAATATTAGAGAGCACATACGTATATTCTGCTCAACTGTGAAGAGATGACATCAGTTGTACTGTAAGTGTTTATATCACTTATTCTATCATTTATGTTACAGTAAATAACTTTGGTTTTTATAGGTTGTATGATAATCATATCAAGAAACAAATTCCACAAATTACAGCAGCTTCTCTCGAAGAACGCCGACTGAAAAATTTCTCTCAGTGGTTTCAAAAACTTGTAACATAAATTCTTTATCTTTTAGAAACTAATTCAATGTATAGTTTACTATATTGATAATTATTTCACAAATTTTCAGGTGTCTCGACATGCTGATAAAATTGACAAACGGCTGTGTGTATTGAGTAACCCACCTTCCAGATTTGTTTAAACTTATAATGCATATGTGGTGAATGGATTTCGATTCCACACACATGCATATGGGGAATCGAAAAAAACAATGAACAGTGGAGTTAGCTTGAGAGGATCTCATCATCGAGAAAATGAAGTTGAATTTTATGGCGTACTTGATGAAATCATTGAACTCTGTTATCTTGGACAACATTACATAACCATGTTCAAATGTCGGTGGTTGGATACAGAGAGAGGCGTGCGTGTTCATCCGACTCATGGAATTATCGATATTAAATGTAAAAGTGTTCTCGCAGTAAATGAACCATTCTTATTGGCTCAACTGGCATATTAAGTTTATTATGCAAAGTACTGTGCAACATCAAGAGACTTGACTGATTGGTGGAGTATAATAAAAATCAAAATTCGAGACAATCAGTTTAGTCAAAGTGAATGTGCTTTCACTGATGTGCATAGAATTGAAGTTTTTCAAGAGAGTACTCAAAATCAATCTTTTTTACAAAGAGACATGAGTATCGATGACGACACCCCACATTTAAGAGTCGGTGATGACGATGATGTTAATGACGTCACATATGAATTTGAAATGGTAAGATATGAAGCAACTATAACTCGAATGGATATCGATGATGTTGAGGAGGAATATGAAGATGACATTGACATATATGAAGATGATGATGAAGATGAACACTGATAGCATTCCATGGTATTTATATACAATCATAATATGTATATATTTATATATGTATATATAATAGTAATTATCAATTATTTGCTAACATTAACATTTTCTGTTTCAGTTGGATGAGGCCACATTTCGTGAGTTGGCGGATGCTGACCTGACTTTCGATGCGGATGTGTTACTGACAGATGACCCTCATCCTGCAGGCGCTCCAGGGAGTACGCAGAGGGGGCACGGTCTTGCATGATTGATGATTCCTGACCCCGTCCCCGAGCGACGTCCACGTATTGGGTTTGATCCACACACACGGAGGTGTGATAACCTGTGTGATAACCTATGGATTTGACTAATATTTCATTAATCTATTCACATAATAAATGTTTATTATTTTTTCAGTTTTCCGCATATAGTAGTCGGACAGGGAAGTGCTATTTTTCACAACTATTTCTCTCAGCCGTGGACCACATGGGAGCAGATTCCCATTGATGTGCAGCAGGCCATGTTCGACCATTGGTTGGTACGTACGTAAATAAATAATTTTTATTTTGAAAATTATTTCATTTCTAACTTGATATTTTGATTTATTTGTAGGGTTTATGGTATCGTATTGAGGATACCATGCGTGACGCCATCCACAAGGCATGGGAGGTGGCCATGCGTGATCGCCTTCGTCAGTTTTTTCACAATTTAAGAAAAACTACGATGAAGAAAGCAGGAGTGTCAGATTTTGAGGAGTCATGTAGAGCACACCGACCAGAGTATATTTCATCCCATGTATGGGATGGATTGTGTGCGCACTGGTTGAGTGGTGCCTTTCAGAGGAGATCATCGGTGGGGAGACAGAATCGGGGGAGACAGGAGGTGACTCATCGAGCTGGGAGTCGTTCTTTCAGTACTCATAGACAGCATCTGGTACGTACATTATTTATAAATATTTTATATAACTATAAATATTAATCGTTTATTTTTTATTCTTATAGGCTGTCGAGCACCCCGATATTACAGAGTACGACGTATATCGGAGGATGTATAGTGATCCTGCTACTGGGGAGCTCAGAGGTGATCGTCAGCATCACATCGTGGTCAGTATTATTTGTTTTCATGTTTAAAAATTAACTGCGTATAATATATTCACAATTTTAATTTTAAATTGCAACTATAGGAGTCATATGAGGCCGCAGCGTCACAGGCCCGGCCTGAGAGTCAGGCCGAGTCATCAGATCAGACCACTGCCCGTCAGTTTGATGAGGCGGCATGGATGCAGGCCATCCAGTATGCCTTCGAGAAGGGCCGGGTAGTTGGTATCGTCTCTCGACTGACTCCCGGAGATTATTATGGCAGTGCTGCGATGTTGGCGTCCAGCTCAAGAGGAGATCATGCTTCTTCTTCTACTGCACAGTATGAGGATCAGTTGCGATCTCAGACTGCACAGATAGAGAGTCTCCGACAGGAGCAGGAGCAGATGCGTCAGAAGCATGAGGATGAGCGTCGATTGAATTTCCAAAAAATAAGGTAAACCTAAATTATTCATTAAAATCTCAAAGGACCAAATGTATGTTGGAAATATATTTAACATCATAAAATATTTTATAAGTTCAATAATTAGTGGTAATTTCATTAATATATGATCCCTATTAAGGAATTATAATACCTTAATCTCATTATTAGTATTAAATTTATAGCTTCTTTTAGTATCCTTTATATGATTCCGGATTTCTTGAAACCTCTCAATTTTAAACATAGTGAGTTTTGGACCAATTAGAATCATTTTTCCAACATGATCACAACCTATTGGATTATTAAATACATTCCCTTTAAAGGTCTTGTATTGAAATATTTTTATTCATTAATGGAATATATTTTATTATAGAATCTCCACCATAGTTTGTTTCATGTCTCATAATATGATGAATTAATGTCATCATGGCCTCACTAAGTCCTGTAATGATTTATGTGTTCATTTAGACTACCGGTCTATTTGAGTATTGTATGTGATTCTCAAGAATATCACTATAACCAATGTCATTTTAACTATCCTAAAAAAACTTTATGTGACTAAATGGTTTCAATTAGATGGAATTAATAATTGTGAATCATGGTGTCTCAAAACATCAAGGACATCGTTTTAATCCCTAATATTGATAAGAAACTTCTTTCCTTATTTCATGGTTGTATCAAAAAAAATTATTCATTCAATAATCAAACAAATATCATCATTATTATATATTTCAAAATTATACTAATAAATATTTTCATTACGACATTTTCCAATTTCCACATCATTATAAAGAAGGGCATTATTACAATAAATATTGATTATTCTCTAAGATTTTACTTGTTGACATAAAAATAATCCTGAAAATAATACTCATTTTCACACATCATTAATTACCACCATTATTACATTCATATGTAACACTATATCTTAGAGTCTCCTTTATGTATAGAGAAAATTTAGATATTACTTTTACTACAAATTCCCTCTTCAAATCTAGTACCGAGGATAAAAAATGTATCTCTCAAAACAATAACATACAACCTTAATATCCATGATTTTTTAGTTTACCATGTTTTATAGATTTCAATATTTTTTAAAATCACTTGTTATATTTTTGTGACATAAATATTTTCTCTTGAATAAATGATCCGAAAATACAATGAAAATTAATTTTGTTCCTTCAATTTTAAAATTTTCAAATATAAAATAAAAAAATCCTTTAATAATATATATTTACGATTCTAATGGTATTTATAAAACTAGTGCTTTGATTAATATCTTCATTAGTACTTAAAACATTTACTCACATTCTTTTGAATTTTTTAATTACACACCATTAAAGGTAAAATTCATTGATGGATTATGTAATCCAAGAATTATTTTAGTTAAAAAAATAATAGTAACTAGTTAATCATTGGAAACTATGTATCACACTCATATTTATTAACATGATCCATTCATTAATAATCATGTACTTTAAAACATCAATTAATTTTCAATACTCGTATAAAATATGATTCATAAAGGATATTGTGGAATAAAATATTCAAAAATACTAATTTTTTTGTATAGACATTTATCCCTTATAGTGTCAATTATGATTAAAAATGGTCCTCTTGCTCTAAATAAAAATTAATTTAATTAAAAATATCCTTAAAAAACACAATACAATCCATGTTTTTCCATTAACAATCTAGTTATTAGATATCTGATCCCGGAAAGGGTATTGGTAAATCTAGATGGAATCAATTTGAAATCATAATTATCTTAACTTGTTCGAAATTTTATTTTTGGTATATCATTTTAATTGGTATTAAATTGATGATAACAAGAATGGAGATCAATTTTTGGGAAGTATTGTGTGCTTTATAGATAATAAATCATTCTAAAATTTTATTTATATGACACTTTTTCATTATAGTAATTTCATTTAAAAACACTAAATAAAAAATGCATAGTTAAAAGATTTTTTTCCAAAAATAATGAATTATGTTGAGGTGGATTAAATTTTGGGTGTATATATCCTTTATCACAAAACAATTTAATTTTTTCATTAAATCAATGAATACCTCCATATAAATTCTTTATGTGAGATAGATATTTTCATTAAATTTGGTATGATATCTATAGTGAATTCATCTTCATGATCCAATTAATATTGATGTAGTTCCATGAGAAATTAAAAAATGAAATTAATCACTAGTGAATCATCAGCAATTAAAATATAATCCTTTTCAATAATTGATTCATATTATCCAATAAATTTATTAATATATGCCACTGGTGTTGGTTTTAATCAAAACATATGGAATTGTATCGCTAGATTAAATTCATTGGGTTCTATTCCACCTTTAAAATTTTTAATCCCCTTCACATGGAAACAAAATCAATAATTATATGATCTAATAAAATCCATTCACTGAATTCTATAAATGAAAACCATTAGAATAAAACTATGTTTCTATAAAATTAAATAATTTTATTTTAATTGTTATAGAGGAATAAAATTTCATTGCCATAATATTTTGAAAAAAAAATAAATGAAAAATCCTTTTTAATAAAATATTTATGAATAATTTTTTATAAATAACATGGATGATATGACTGATTGTGTCTTTTTATAATAAAATAATGCATATGATAGAATAGTTTTTATAATAAATAATCTTATTATGAAATTATTTTAGTCCTTAAATTTTATTTTAGTTTTGAATAGACTTCATTGTTCTCTTTTTTCAACATTTGAGATGGGTACATATAACCATTATTGTATTTATTTGAATAGATCACATTATCATTATTGTTGAATCATTATATACTTCGGGATTGAAATTATTCATTTCACTAGTGGGGTTCATGGTCATTATCTCTATAATTATTACTACATCCTAAAACCTTAATTAAATCATGATGGGTTTCATTATTATTATTATTTCCCAATGAGAATTATACCATTATCCCATTCCCTTATTCCAAATAAATTTCATCTTAGTTATAAATAATCACTTTTTTCATGATTCCCTTTAAATAGATATTACATGTATAACACCTTATCAACCATGTCAGATCATGGCTGAATCTCCTCGTTAGATGAAAAATATTAGTGTATTATTTACCTTACCAAACACTAATTTAGTATATAAATGAGTAGAATGGTTAAAATATCATTGTTTTTTACATAATATGTAACATATATTCCCACACATATATAGTTATACACAAATTCAGAATTTAAATTCTATTCTATTTGACTTATATTATGAAATTCTCATTCTATTGAATCTAATTTAACAAGTTGTATGTATAACTCTAATAATATCTAATTAATGTATTTCCACAGAATAAATTATATCTCTTCATCCTTATTTTTTAAAATAATATAAAATATTGGCCAATATATATCATTATATGAAATATGACCATAATGACCTTCCCTTATTCACCAAATCCTTATTAATTAAAAATAATAACAATGGAAATTATCCGTTTCATTTAAACAAATGGGTTAGTGAAGCCATGGAATTGAACAAGATGTTATCACGTGAAGGTATCCAATATTTATACAGCCTCTTATGATAAATAAGGTATTTTCAAAAAGGAATGTTTATTGGACATAAAATATGATAAATACACTAATATTTTCAAAATCTACTGAGTTAAAAAACTATAATATCTTACATCATCATGATGAATAAATTTACACAAATTATGATGGGTTTCCGTGGTTTTTATTATTTTTATAAGGAAGGATTTCATAACACTATAATATAAAAATTTATTTGATGAATATAAGTAATAATTTTAAATGAAATTTTATAAATTAAATAATTTATTAGAAATACATGTCATAAAATTATGAAATATTTCAAGACTATAATAAGGGTTTCTGAAATGTATAGGGTCGCCAACTATGTTCATATAAATATAGTTCCGATAGATTTTATGGTCTATACTCTAATACCATATGTAACATCGATCATAAGTACTCTATATCATAGTTTTAATATTATTACATTCTTAGAAAATATATATATAAATATACCCACTATCCAATAGTTTATCAATCCTAGAGGGCTTAATATGTAATCAGACATTACATTACAGTGAAAAAATTAGAATAAATCAACAAAAAATTAATTATTTACAAATTACATTACTGAACTAATACATAATATTCTCTATCATTTAATAGGAATGAGTGAAATAATAATGGAATGAACAATTAATATATTATTAAGAGGTATCATATAGTGTAATATATCATTGAATAATAATTTTATAAAAAATAATGAATGGATAAATAAATTAATAGATTCCCAAAGAGATTATATTACATCAACGGACATCATAACAGTATATATAATAACATATTGAACAATAAATATTTTTATAATATTGGATTGATTAATGAAAAAAGTCTTCATCATACTACAAATTCCTTGAATGAAGATTTTGTACAAATATATATTGACTTATTTAAGGATATTATACATAAATAGTAAAAAGACACTCAATTTCCCAAACTAGTTTGTCTCTAGAGACCTATAGATGCATCGAGTGGCTATAAAATTTTAATCCCTCTCACCCTATAATTTTATAAGAATAAAAGATTAATATAATGAATGTAATTAATATAAATAATTTAAATAATAATATTTCAACAGTAATAAAAAATATTTATATTTTTATAATAACTAGAATAAATGTTAATATATTCCTTATTTAATGGATCAATGAACATATTTTGGTGAATATTTAAAAATGTTTATATAAATAAAATTATTTTAACTATTTAATGTTATTAATCCTCATCACATGAATTATTAAATGTAATGTTTTATGATTTATTTTGTGGTACAACGATATTAATAAAAAATCCATCGTTATGGGTTTTTAAAAGATTATGAATCATCCAATTCTAATCTCATTGGATTTTCATAAAAAGTGTGATGTCAGGACCACTCATAATCCACCAATTTAAGATTGATTTAATAGGAAAAAATATTAATTTTCATTACCCCAAGTTAAATCTATATCAGTTAGAATATCCAATTTATTTTCTCTTGATTTTTATTTAAATTCTTGAAAACTATACATTGTTTACATTACAAAATAGTTAGAATTTTTTTATGAATAGAGGATTGTTTATTCCATACAATGTAATATTTAATTATACTAATTATATTTAACTATAATCACTCATTTATGATATGAATTTTTTTTCCAAAAAAACATGAATTCTATGTTCAGTAACTGGTAATTAAATGAAATGAAAATATATTAAAAAAGGTCTACTAGAGGTTAGCAAGCCTCAAAATATTACAATAATAGCTTTAGAAATGGATATAATTAAATTTAATAACTAATATATAACTAATAATATATCATATGTATTATAATAAAGTGTACTAAATGAGTGGTAGTAAAAATGAAATAACATTAAACAACAATATAACAAAAAATTTCAATAGAAAATAAAATAGTATTATTAGAATCAAATACATGATATGTAATATCCTAATTATTGAGAACAAATCCATATTTTAATAAAATTTCCATGGAAGGGCTAATAATATTTGAAATTCTTGATAAATCATGTTTAATATATTTATAGTTGAGATGGTAAGATAATTAGATGATGTGATCACCTTTTAAAAGCAATAATTAGGATATTTATTTGGAAACATATGTTATGTGATGGAGAAAGGTGGAATCAATATAATAACACATGGGATAGTAAATGTTATATATAAGAGAAATATTATTTTTACATTCCTATAAAATATTATTTATTGATGGTTCTTCATTAATTTATTTTTGTGAATATTTTATTCATGGTATAATATATATATTTCCCATTATTAAACAATTTTATTAATTACAATTGAAAATGTTTGACCAAAAATATAAATTAGTCCCTATTTCTAAATTCTAATATGATGATTCTGAATTAATCCCACATTTTTTCTAAATAAATATCTAAATATGGAAATTATAAATTAAAATGAGACATATAATATCTTAAAAATATTTTTTTTAAGAAATAAATCTTTTCAAAAATTATGTGTTTTTAATGTTCATTTATTTAAATCACCCATAAAAATTATTACATATATATAATTATGAATTTATATATTATGGTATAATATTATCTTAAAAGTGATAAATTAAATGGATTTTATTAAATTTAGTAATGTTTACAAAAATTGAATTATTTGAAATCTTATTGTTATACCATGGAAATTATTATTTACCCTACTCAAATTTTTTTAAATAACAATATTACATAATATAAATATATTTATTCAATTATTTATGTCCTTATTATCAAAATAATTCTCTATATATATGTCTTTTTAATATTAAATTGGGAAAAATATTTTTCAAAATCACAATTTTTTGTACAATATTTGAAAACCTTTATTCTACTTAATGAAATTTTATTATAAGATATACTTGGTTACTTATATTAATATTTATTTATTAATATAAATTTTAAAAATTATAAATTTTTTAATCTTGTTATTATAAAATGTTTTTATGAAATTTATTAAGAATATGAATAAATAATAGTGAAAATTTTTTATTTGGTACATGATTTTTACACACAGTCTCTTCATCCATCCCTATGTGGCTGATTTTAAAAACCATGTATCTGAATATATATATGTGTATATATATATAATACTAGTTAGAGAAGAAAATTATATAATTATTTGATAAAATATGACGTTATCAAGGTATTTGATCAACTCATCTACGCTAATGATGAAATTTAAATATATCAAATAACAAATGGTTAAATTAATGAAATTTATATATAACCCAACTATAAGTTGATAATTTTTAAATATTATAAACATTTAATCCCACATTCCAAAAGGTGTTTCCATGATTATTTACTTTGAAGACATATACATAGTTAAAAATAAGGAGAGGTGCAAAACATTCAGATATTAAATAATGAGAGTCTTGTATAACAATTATTTTCTAAAATTTGTTTAAGATCTAAAATAAAAACGTTCATTGATGAATATTGATCACTTTAATTAATCACAGACATTGAAACTTCAAATTTTTGGAATATTATATCAATCACATCCATGTATTTCTTTTCAGTTATTTTCCTTTGTATTTTTTGTTTATCTTTTTCCCCTAGCATAACTTTTGAATTTGGGAGAAAAATAGAGGTTCTCGGGTGGAAAGTCCTTGGACCATAGATGGAGCACAATTAAAGTAAATGTTTCTCCCATCCTAGGTAATATTGAGTTAGATATAAGAACCTACCTCACGATTGGGCACCGTAGCCTAGGTAACTGTGGGCTCTAGACAGAGTGAGCATAGTTGATGCACAGTTTATTAAACCATGAGGTATAACAATGCACAATGTCAAAGACAATAGAAAATTTTGGTATTTAACATTAATCCCCACTGAAATAAAACAAAAAAATTTCCTTTTCTTCCCCACTCAGGAATTTCACCAATAGTAGTTCTCTATGCTCCCCCAATCTCCCTCAGCACCGATTGTTTAAGGTGGTTTTGTGGGAGAAACCCCGTGAATGATCATGTTAGTGGATTTTTCACTTTGTTTCTTCCTTATTTTTATGGTTTCTTCAATCTTTATGAGGGTTATAGTTTTTCATTAGCTATGGGTTTTTCAAAATGGATTAATATTTGGTTTTGGATTTTATCTCATACATTTGGGTTCATTTTGTCATTCTTACAGTACATTTGAGGTTTGGTTGAATATTCAAACCGATTTGGTAATTTTGAAACCAAGGATAAGTGGTTCCGTGTATAAGAATTATTTGGTAAATTATTTTTCTTGGTTACTTATTTTTTATGTTCTTTAATTGATGATTATACCGAGAAAGTAGATTTTAAAATATTTTAATATGGGTTTGATTTTTAATTGGCATGTTTATATGAAATGTGTTTTGTTTGGTAGTAAACCCATATTTTTTCACTTGGTAATGTTTTATAAATTGTGGAATTCGTTTATTATATTATGAATTGGTTGTGAATTATGTTTTGGTGTCATTTCAATGTGTGTTTCATATCAAAAGTGGTTTTTGAATGGTTTTTTATGTTTACATCCATTTGATACTTCTTGGAAATACTTTATAAAAATTTAATGGTGTATCAAAATATATAGAAGGATAGAAACATTTTTCCAAAAAAAAATTGAGGTCATGATTAGGGTGTCTTGATAGAACCTCTTGGGATAGTCCTCGAGTCTCCATGGGATGTAGGTATTTTTTGACTTATCATCTCATTGGGATGTGTAGGCTATAGACTATATGTGGACATTGGGTGGGGGTAATGTTGTTTGATCATTTATTGTCATAAAAAGAATAATTTATTTATATTTAATATTATTGCTAACTTTTACTAAAACTATTGTATTACTAATTTATCATGTTACTATTGATTTTTTAGCAACATGCCTCTGTGAAGAACTCCCTTTTACCCACAAGAGGAAGTCGAATAATGTTCTCCCTCATTTCTTAATTAGAGGTTTGTGGAAGCTACGGTGCATGCTATCTAGACACTTAGAAATGGAGTTGGTCCCACTCCAGCTCTAGTTATAGATGAAGAATTTTGTCCTAGGAAGGAAAAGTCCAAAGAGTTTCTCATAGACAATCATTATTCTTTCTGAGGTAGTATGATGCCTGAGGAAGATGGGGATTGTATTTAGAGGAATGAGTGAATGTTTGAGTTTATTAACACTAATGATGAAGTCATTTTAATGTGAACCTCATTATTGTTTGGGGTTCCTAGTTTAATGTGTTGGGAATCAATGATTCAATGTTAGAAGTATGCGAAGATGAGCTGGAGGGAAATCAATGTTATTTTAAATGATGAGTATTTACCATAGGTATTATCGTATGCTATAGCCAAAAATTTTATAGATCACCTTAAATGGGATCAATAAGTGGTGTAGTATGACTAAATTTTTTTGAGAATGTCCAATACACAACTAAACTAGTCTCCAAAGAGTAGATGATGGATCAGATGTTCGAAAATGGGAGTGCAGCTGAAGATATACTAGCATGTATTCATTTGAAACCTGAAGACCTATGTTGAGGTAGTTGATTGAGCTTGTATGGTACAGAATGACTGTAAGTGTAGGTATGGTTCCTCTAGGAAGGTTCCAATGATGGGTTATGGTAGTTCATCAAAGAAGAAGAGGATGCGGGATGAGTTGGGGAAGAAGGGAGGTGGTAGTTCAAACCATCCTTCCTGGCAGTCATCATTTGTAGCTTTCTATGTAGATTCAGATATATTCCATCAGTGTGGAAGTACATGGCTCATCCAACCTGAATGTAAATATCCTCATAGGCCTTTTCATAAATTTTTTGTAATAGAGAACTTGCAGCATTTTTGTTGGGTGACATGTCCATACTTGATTGGGGCAGGGTTTGTGGCTTCCATGGGGTGTTAGTTCATTCAGAGTTCTATAGGATGATAGGATCTCAGTTTGATTGTCCTAGAGATAGTTTCATATCGCCTTCTGGGAAGATCCTGTTTAGGGTTGATCCGTATGTGATCAGTCATTCTCAGTAAGATATCAAAAAATTTCATGTTGTGGATTAGGCACCAGTAGGATAGGATGTCAAGCCCTCGACAGTTTGAGGTACCATTGTGATTGTATATTTATATTAGCTAGTTTTTTTGATATTGGTGCTTCCGTTTATTTTATATCTACCTATATTGTGAACCAGTTTAACATTCCAACTGATATGATATCTTTTACAATGGATTTGGTGATGTTGTTGTGCAACAGGAAGGGGTATCGTCGTAGGATCCCATATTTTGTGCTCTCTATGTAAAGGCTTTAGGTGGAACAAAATTTTCTAGTTTGGATAAATACCTTTTCAATGTGGTCCTTGTCATGTAATGGATGGCATAATTATAAGCCTATATTGATTGATATAGGCATGATGGTAAGTTTCATGGAACATGATGGGAATCCGCATGTGTTTCTTGGGGAATGGGAACCTCAGTTAGGTTGTGTGGGACCTGCACTCCCCGAATTATGAATTCTTTTTTTTTCAGTTATCATCCTTCTCAAGTTAGTATATGGGTGTTTCTCCTGATGGTGTATTACCTCCTGTGGTGCACGTGTTACTATAGGTATTTTTATAATATTATTCCATCTTACCCCAAGAGTATGAGGTGGTTTCTCGATATATTTGGAAGAAGGAACATTCCTGATATCCCATCCCACATATCATATGGTTCCCACAATGAACAATGAATTAAATATACAATTGGACTATTTCAAATCTAGAGGATTCATTCACTTGAGCTTCCATCCTTAGGACTGTCATGTTAGATTCATGAAGAAGGCCAATGGATCCCTCATGTTGTACATCAACAACCATATGTTAAATAAGGTAAAAATTAAGAATAAATACCATTATCCTTGAACTGATGACTTTTTTTACTAGAATATGGGGAAAATTGGTTTTACAAGATATATTATTGTTGGAGTTACTACCAAGTTTTGGTGAGAGAAGAAGACATTCTAAAGACCAATTTCTGAAGCACGTACAACCACATTGAGTATTTGATCATTCCATTCTAAGTGATAAGTACTCTTGCTGTTTTATGGCTCTCATGAATTTGATATTGCACAAATATCATGACACTTTTATTGTTGTATTAGTGGATGACATCTTAGTGTACACTATATATGAGGAAGTGCATGAGCATCATTTTTGGATCAGGTTGTGCACACTGCAGGATTGTAGTCTTTATGAAATGTTCTCTTAGTTGGATTTCTAAATTAGGGAAGTGATATTTATAGGAAATTTCATCTTGATGTAGGGGGTTTTGGTAGACCCTAAAAATATCTTCTCCGTTATGTCCTCAGAAAATATGATGAACATGTTCGAGATCAGACATTACCTCTGTTTGGAATGTTATTACAGGTGGGGTTTTCGGTATTTCTCTCGTCATTTTTATGTCCATGACCACACACATCCCGAAAGGGGTGAAGTCTTAATAGGTCCAAACATGTTATGAATCCTTCGAGTAGGTGAAGCGATGGTTGACTACCACCCATATGTAAATCATTATAGAATCAGGTAAGGGTTGTTTGGTTTATTACAATGCTTTTGGTATGGGCCTCAAGTGTTTGTCCATGCAAGGCAATCATGTAGTGGCATATGGTTCTCCCTATCTCAGACTACATGAAACTAATTACCCAAATCATGATCCATAATTAGAAGCGGTGATGTGTTCCTCTAATACATGGCATCATTATTTATTTGGGGTGAAATTTGTTTTATATTCTAACCCTAAAATCATATTTTACATTTTCTCACAAAAATACATCAATTTGAGGTAGAGTCATTAGATCATGTTTTTGTTGGGGATCAACATTGACATCATCTATAACCAATCTATGGTAACATGGTGGATGAATCCTTGAGAAAAAAAGTTCTAGTGAAGGATTTGAGGAAGTCTAGTGTTGAGTGGACCTTGATAGGGATCGTTTCCTAGATGCACAGGTAATAAAAAGAGCATAGTGGACATCTGTTCATGGAAATCATTCATATGACCCCGTATCTTCTAGGGATGACTAAGCAAGAGCAGCCTAGTGATGAGTGATGTCAGTTGTCTATGAATCTAATGTATTATGTTGATATATCTCTTTATTGTTCCTCATCTCCCAATGTGATCTTTTACTTCATGGGTTGATCAGTGGTGTGGTTGTGTCTAAAGAAGTTGGTGATTCTAGAGGGTAACCAATCGTACTGGTTTGTTCATACAAGGGCTACAAAAATGTACTATGATGTTAATCAGCAGTTTCTGTTGCTAGGAATGAGGTGGGGAATAACTAACATCATATAGAGGTGTTATACATGTCATCAGGATAAAGGAGAGAACCAAGGACCATCATGTTTTTTTCATCCATCTCCCATTCCTACATAGAATTTGGATGAAGTCTACATGGATTTAAATGTTGCATTTACTTGTACTCCTTGAGGAAGGAACTCTATTTTGGTGGTGATTGATCGACTAAACAAATAATTCCACTTTATTCAAATTAGTGATACAGCTAAAGTGGGTGAGCTAGGCCAGTTTTATATCCAGTACATGGAAAGGTTTCAGGGGATTCCACTAGAATTTGTTTCTAATAGCGACCTTCATATTACCTCTTGGTTCTATGAAGGACTTCAGTTGGAATTTAGGTCATAAATTAAGATGAGTACGACATACCATCCCAAAATCGATGGTCATACGGAATGAGAATATCAAATTTAATAGGATATTATTCATTCTTGTGTATTAGATTTCCGAGGATAGTGGGATTTCCATTTGGAATTGGTCATGTTCCATTATAATAAAGCATTACATTACTCTATTAAAATGTGTCCTTTTATACATTCTATTGTTGTCCTGGTAGGTATCCTTTATGATGGGATGAGGTACGAGATACATCACTTTTGGGACCAAGGATTTTGCATGAGATGTTTGAGAAAATCATGTTCATTAAGAAGCTATTATTGAAATCTCAGAGTCTCCTCAAATATTATTCCGATCAGAGGCATCGATATCGTGAGTTTTTTGGGGGAGATCAGGTGTTCTTGAAGGTGGTCCCTCTTTTGGGCCAACATCATCTAGGTATGAATGGAAATCTTATACTGAGGTATTCTAGGCCTTTTGAAACTATCGAGTGGATTGGAATGTTGGAATAATGGTAAGATTTTCCTTCTTAGTTGATATCAATTCACGATGTATTCAAATTATCTCTGTTAAAGAAGTATAATTTAGATTCGTCTGATGTGTTGAATTTAGAAGATTTGGAGATAGTCCCAGATCATTTTGGGTTTGAACGATCAGTGCAGAGAGTCGATTTCCAAATGAGGAGCATTGTGTAATGTCAATTCCATTGATTTGAATCCTTTAGTAGCATGGGAATGATTTTCATGAGACATGGGACATGATTTCATGGGTTTATAATGAGTATCCATTCTTGTTTTTCAAATCATAATTTAGGTTGACATTTTAGAAATGAATTTTTTTCATTGGGGGGGTTATTTTTACCTCTGTGTATTTATTTTTAGGTAATTTTTTGTCAATGTTTTCCACTATGTTACCTTTTGAATTTTGGAGAAAAAATATACTTTTTGGGTTGATTGACCGTAGTGAACGGTTGGTGCACAGTTATAGTAAACCATGCACCCAACCCATGAAACCATTCAGTAGAAGGAAGAACCCACAACATAGAAAGCAGTTGTCTGTGCACCATGGCCAAGCTAAGTACGTACAATAGACAGAGTGTGCGCACAGTCACCACATAGTTTAATAAATTATGCTGACTAACCATGTGCAATGTATAGTTCATTAAAAATAGGGTATTTAATATTTTTCAAATTCATAATTAATCCTAATCCACCCATCTTCTTCCCCACATGTGATTTTCATCCATAGGATATTTCGAAGCATTTTCACGATTACATGGCACCCATTTTTCAAGGGGTTTTGGTTGGAGAAACATTACGAATCATCATGTATGTGTATTTCTCACTTGATTCATCCTTATTTAGAGGGTTTCTTCCCACATTCATGGTGTATTAATATTTTAGAATATATTGTTTGGTATCTATGTATTGATATAGGGGTTTTCGGTTTGATCTCTTAAATTAATGTTTTATTTTGATTGCTTGTGGTGTGTCATAGGTGTGGTTGGATATTCAGACTGATTTTAGGAATTTTGACACCGAAGGTTTGTAGTTCCATGAATAAAAATTATTTGGTGAATTATTATGATTTCTAAATTAATTTATTATGTTCTTTAATTGATGTGGGTGGTCCTAAAGATGTTTTGAAAGTGTTTAATATGCTTTTGATTTTTTAAGTGCCATCTTTATATGAAATTTACTGTCTTTTTTGTGTAAACCCATATTTTTTCACTTGGTAGTGCTTTATAAATTATGAAATTATTTTATTAAAATCTGAAAGGGTTGATAATTATGTTTTGGTGTGGTTTTGGTGTGATTTTGATCTTAAAAGAGGATTTTGAATGGGATTTTGAGTGTAAATCCATGTGGTACTTCTTAGATCTATTTTAAATACATTATAATGGTTTATGAAATTATATAGAGGGTGTGAAAAATTATTGGGCCCTTTTTTGGTGTGAGTATGATTTTTAAATGGAACATTGTTGTGAAAGTACTCTTATGTGACATTTGGAACATGATTAAGCACAAAAGGGAATCTTGTTTGTTTAAAGGGTGTGAAAAAGTTTAGGATGGATGATAATAATGATAAATAAATAATGATGATTGATTGAAGAGCACTAGGTTGTGGATGTGTTCCCTATTCATGGAATGATCCTGATAACGTAGTCAGTCCTAGGTTCTATGGCACTTTCCACTAAGATATGAAGTACCTAGTGTCCCTTTGTTAGCTGGTTCCCATGGATATTTCTTGTGGCTATTGATCGTTTGTTATATCAAACATACCATCAATATATGGTATATTTGGTTAGAAATTTTAGCAAAATGTTGTTTTTAATAAAAAAAATTTCATCTTGAAATTTTCATTCTTAAAAAATATTCTCAATCAAGGTTTATTCCTTAAAATTTTTACTAGAATTACATATTTCTGAAAATTGCAAGCTATTTATTGTATAATTATTATGGAATGGAATATTTTCTTAGGTGGTACACAACTGGGATTAGGCTCACACCCTACATACAAATTTATGTGTAAGTGGACTTGGTAATGTTTAACACATGTAAGGGAAATGATTTTGGATATGGTGGTTTTGGTGGAATTATATATTTATTAGTGCGGTGTTGTGGAGGTGTATTGAGTGAAATGCCTCTTTCTATGTAGTTTTTTTTATTTATTTGTGTGGTTTTTTTTGTTTTATCCTTGTTTTGATAGGACTTAAATAATATAATTCAGTTTTGAAAATTTTATGCGGATTTTTGGATTGATGCTTTTTAATAAGTTTATTGATTATTCTTAGTTATTTAATAAATTTAAATTTGAATAAATATTTATCACGCATTATTTTTGTTACCTAGGAACATTTTTCTACCTGTGGGGATTGGGAACGCCCTTTGGGTCATTCCACTGACCGTGTTAGGAGCCATTTTAAATAATGAACCTGTTTAGTCTGTGACAATATCAATGTGGAGGTAATCCTTGACTAGAATATGGTGTCTTGGATGGTCATCAATGAATTTTATATCATCGTTGGTAAAATAAAATTAGAGTTCTTCATGTGTTATGACTGGAACCTATACATCCACATTAATTTATCTTATAAAATATGTCATTTGTTATATCATAATTATAGAAATACCTTAAAATGATTCCCCACTTTAATTTTTTCCATTATTTTAATAAAAATCATTTATAATTAATTTTGATACTATAGAGAAATGTAATACATCCCAATAAAATGAAAAAACAATGAAGTTGTGGTCATCACAACACACATTTTAACAGATTGTCACATAAATACATAAAACCTATGTATTATTAATCTTTTTTATTTAATATAATTATATTAATATTTAGTAACTCATTATAAATAGTATCATATTATAGTATTGATAGTGAGCCTTATTTTGGACAAGTTTATTAAATGTTTTCGGCTCACTAGGAAGTATTTGGATTTAATCATTCTCATAAATATCATGTCATATCCTTCTATGAGAGACCATGATTATTCATAACCTCAACAATCACATCCCCCTGAGATTGGATATGTTAAAAATAATTTGGTCTATGAATTCCATATGTTATCCATAAGTCATTATAGACACAATAATAGGATGCATACAATATATCACTCATGACATTCATTTAATGAGGCATTATTCGGAAATGTCTAGGGATATGGAACTAAATAAAATTCTTGATATCCATCATTGAGAATTCCATCCAATCTTTAAACTATCTAGCATTGTCAATAATCTAATATAACCCCTCATCATCTTGATGTTAAATAAAATTTCCAAAACAAGGTTCATGTTCATCATCTCTTTCGAATAATGGTGTTTGTATTCAACAAGATGATATACTCTATAATCAGTGATAATATATTTCATATTCCCATTTGATTGATGAGAATTAAAAAGTTCTGTATTAAAATAAAATTAATATTATATAAATAATTTCATTAAAAAATTACATAACAATTGTAAAAACCATTAGATTCATATAATAAATGATTATTTATAATGACGTATATAAACAAAATAATTACTAAAATATAAATATAAAAATAATATTTATTTCTTATTTATTTGTTATTAACAATATATACATTTTATTATAATTGTATGATAATATATCCCATGTATGTATATGTTATTTACTTATATTAAGCATATGCCTACCCAATGTAAACTACATAATATGAACATAAGATGATGGAATAGAAATAAGATAATTAAACATTCAAAAATAAAACCATAAATTATCCTTATTAACTCATTATAAAAAAAATCCAATTATTTTTATTTGTTTCCTTCATTATCTATCTCTTCCATATCAAAAATACAAACTCTTGTTTTAGTTTATGAATGTTCGGACATCATTCTCAATAACCATAACCTGAATTCCAAAAGCTGGTTTCCACAACACCTCAAAAGCACTTCCTAGACACCATAATGTTTTCCATCAACTACAAGAAAAACAATAAAATTATGAGAAGAGTATCCCTCTTTAAAATTATTCTTCCTCATTAATGGATCATTCCAAAAATCATGTGATTCCTTTTAACATTTATAATAAATCATATTCAAAAAAAAATGTAGCGGTACATATGTTAGATAGTTATCAATTATACATACATTGTAATAAAAATATAGAAACAAATGTATAAAATCCATAACATCTATATAAAATTTTCGAAAATAGTATTAAATAAAAACATAAAAAACCACAAATGATATATATATATAATCTGTGTGAGAAAAATGACATAGATATGTGCAAAAGGCATCATGATTTTGATGTATCTCTAATAAAAGGTCGAAGGATAAACTATTTGAAACTTGTGTAGATAATCTCACAAAATTTAAAAAAAATATCTTCCAGAAATACATGTTCCTTAATCTATAGAAACTAATTTTTTTCTTCATAACCAACAAATAAATCATAAAAATTTATTGTCATATGAAAATTACAGTGAAAAATAAAGGGTGTGAGTAAATAAATTTAAATATGAATTCAATACAAAATTCATACGATCATATTACATAGAATTATGCATATAGTAAATGTATAATTTAAATAGTGATAACAATATATAAACAATTAATTTGTTAATAAAAATGTCATATACTATGTAATTATAATACTATACTAACTGGTTCTTAGTTTCTAAAAATGTAAAAAGGAAACCTAAAAAACCTTCACTAACATTTCCTTGTAATCTCTAACAATTTATCTATACATCAATGATCTGTAGTGGGTATATTTCCATATACCCAAAAAATATATATAATTGATTTAAAACTTTGTCATCTATGAAATTATCATTGGGAACAACATATATAAACTTGAAACATCTCTCACATAGATTGTTGGGGAAATTTATTTTGATGCATACCTCCATAAATTCTGTTCATAAAAGAAAATATGTTAAATTAAAATATTATACACACTAGAGGTTTTACATTATGGAATCAAGGAAAATGATCTGATTTCACAATTTACCATTAGAAATAGATTTAATAGTTCACCCTAATCACTACTAATATAAGAAAACATTCATTAGTTCTTCTTAAAAATAAACAAACAACCAAACAAAGGATAGAAAATGAATAAAAAATTAATCGAAATCGAATATTTTGGTTTTCATACATTCAATTGATATCCATTAAGGAACAAATATTTCTTTTTATAAAAAAATATTGATATGATTATAAACACTATAACTATATATATAGTTTTACACATTCATTAAACATACATTCGACATTATAAATTTTACCGACATCAATTTTTTTGAATTTCACAGTTGATTGTCTACGTTGTCATTCCATCTATAAATAACAATTATCCATATGTTAACTTCACCATTCAATTGAATATTCCCATACATCATCTATTTAATCCAGATCAATGTTAATAGATCCTATCAATTGATCCCATTGGAATCACTCTAACATATAACAACCATAACCACATACAAAAAATGTTGTTTTCATTTATATTAAATTGAATACATATAAATTCTGAGAACATCATTCTCATAATATAAATATTGATAATTGATTCAATTTCACATTCCCATATATAAACTATATAACTATTTGTTCAATGATAACATTAATATTCTATAAATTTTTGAAATACGAAATTCTGATTTTATACTATTCATGTAGTGTTCACTATCAACCACTATTCACAAAATACTATTGATGAACATTATTACATAAATAATTCTAGTAATATAACCTTTGTGAACACATCATCCAAAAAATTATTCACTGAAATCATAAACTACTAAATAAAAATTTCAATTATGTCATTCTAAATGAATTGTAATTTCTATTCCATGTGATATATTCATTCATAAATAAAAGTATTTCAAGATTGGTGGATTGTAATCAGACTATAATATAATAACACTAATATATTCAATGACATTTATAGATTCTTTTTCAATCACATTAGATGGAATAAATCATTTCCAAAATTAATAAAAGATATTTATATTTCATCAATCATACACTATGTAACCGTACACATCAGCGGGCACAACCAACATTCCACTAAACCTCCAAACATACACATGAAACCCAAAGTTCTATTTTTGTTGTTGGAATTTGTTTAAAAATCCAGTCTAATAAATCCATTTGAAGGATAGCCTTCACAAAAATGTAGAATAGTATCTTGCGGTCACATTAAACATCAAATGATCCATTTAACAGCGTCCTAATATTCCCTTAATAGTTTTTAGATGAATAGTAATACTACTCCCACATAGAAATAATATTGTTTTGTTTACATTTAAAAACATACATTATGGTTCCCACAATAGATTCATATGATACTACCTTTATTTAATGGACCAAAAATTCTAAGTTAAGTGATTATGTATTTGATAACATTATTTGACTTATAGGTGTGGTGTGAAAATACTCTACCATGTATTTTAAAACATTCAATGCTCTTTGTGATTTAATATTTTAGGGATAACACTATAGTATCCTATTGTTTACCCTCTTAAATTTCAAATTATAATTTTCTTACATTCATATATTTTAGGCAACCTACTCCCTAATATCTAAATTTATAATCTTTTATACCCTATATGAAATATTTTATCCATATAGAGAAACTGAATGATTTTCCCCACCATTACATAAATTATGATAACAAAAATAATAAATTATTTATCATATGACACCCTCTTCATTCATTAATGTGTCAAAATTATTTCTGCAATAAAATTTAATCTATTTGAATATGTATAGAATAAACAACAATATTAAAAATCCCTCCATTATAGGGGCATTAAAAACCATAGGTTGATTAATATTAATATACTCCTCTAAATCATAGTGATGAATGATATTCATTACACCCATATATTCCAAGTGTAATCCATTTGAAGCTAAAAGGCATAATAAATTTTGGATGTCTGTATTTATTACTACTAATAAACAATATTTCATTAAATAGGTTCCTTCCTTAAATTATAGTATATTTACAACAACAAATTCCTTGAATATTTAACTTATTTAATTTTTCTCATTCAAATTAGAAACACATATGTTCTCTAGTGATAAAATTTCATCCACTAGATCGACCATCTAAAATATTTAGTTGAACTATAATGATTTCATTTCATCCCCTCGTTAAATCCTGATGTTTTGAGTTACTATTCATCATTACAATTTGTGGGAATTTAAGATCCCAAAAATCCAATATATTTATTATATTCATATCAACCTCATACATAAAAATTATAAATTTGACCTAGAAAATCATCCCAATACTAATTGATACTATTTTTAATCTAGTAACCCAAATTCTATTCACTTAATTTCTTAATCATTTCCTAAATAAATTTTATTGTATAGTTTAAATTATTATCATATATTATTGAATGAAAAGGACTTCTTGTTCTTTCAAACTCTATATATCAAACCGTCCAAGGATAACCCAACAGATCGCTTGATCCATTCAGTCACTAGGATTTTTGGATATACCCAGTACCCATGGGCCGAAATAATGTTAATGTGAATCAATAAAAAAATTCAATAGTTTCCTTGTTATAATATAATATTAACAATATATGGGAACCTTCAAATATTTTTAAATGATGCATCCAGACACTATAAATATATATAAATGAATTGAAAAATAATTTTACAACCAAATGTGTGTTTAAATATAGTAAGAAACCAACTCAAATTATTTATATATAAAATAAGGTATTTCATGAGAATCTACTACTAAAAGTACAAACCAAGTGTAATATTTCAATATAATTCCCTGTTTGAAAACATCATTAGGTCCTAATATTCATTCCATAATGTGAATTATTACAAAATTTCGTCTTTTTTAACCATGGTTAACATCAAATATTAACACACAAATCAAATAATTAAATTGAATATCAAATGAAAAATATTAAAATTCGGCACCAGAGAAAGAATGAGAGCTAAACTCACTTATAAATGATTTTGTATTTATGGTGAGATCAAATGTAGACTAAAACAATACCAAAAAAAATATTTTGACATTCCACATTATAAAATAATTAACAATTTCATGTTATTAACTATGATTAATTGAAAATAATATTGCTTACATGAAAAGGAAGACAAAAAATAGATTTTTTTTAGATTTTTTTTAAAATCCACCTCTCTATATTAATCAAGAGTTGAACTGGAAATTTTTTAAAAAATATATTACATCTAATAAAACAGTACTATTAATTTTATAAAACAAAAATTCCTTTTTCCCAATTCAAATCGATTATTAAATCCAATTTATAATCCTTTTTGTAAGAACCAATTGAAAATTGAATATCTTATCATTTTAGTTATTTACATGAAAAAATTCTAGAAATATTTTTATTATTAATGGAAGTATGAAATAAAATAACAATAACATCTGAACCACTATAATAACAATTATTAACTACAAAAAATTATTAATTTCATGTTTCCATAAAACTCACACGGTAACAAGGGGATGTAATCATGGATAATGTGTTAAATCCACCAAAATCATCCATAAATGACCAAAAATCATCTAAATGTCAATATGAACTGATATAGATAAAATAACAGAACCATTATATAGAATATGAACCATTTAATTGGATTATCTAAGTAGAAAATTACAACTATTACAACCTATCACATTTTATCTTTGATTCATTGGTTGACCTCCATCACTATTTTTAGCATAATAATATATAGTGGAGTATCGCATATGAAATCAATGCGATTGTATCACTCATCAAGATTTTCAATAGATATTCCAAGGGTTCCCATAAAATTATTTTTAATGTTGTTAGTAAAACAAGAAAATAAATGATCCGCATAGTGAGAAATGATAAAAAATATTAAATAAAAAATAAATCACATGTCCAATACCCTCACATGAAAAAACCCATTAAAACAATTAAAATATCACATAATAATAATATATTCACCCCACATAAGTGGGATATAACATATAAAATTCAAATAAATGCAATAGGTATCAATTTAGTGTTATCATACATTGTATGAAATTTAAAGGACCAATTTAGAATATAATAATCATTGTGAGGGGTGAATCATTATTGGGGACTTGATACCCTTTTAACAATTTTCATCCCTTTACCTCTTAGACTTGTTATGATTTTAATTCAGATATTCACTTTTTTTTATTGTATTAATTGTTATGAAATAATGTAAAGATTGAACATGATATTTTGACAGGGTTCAATACTCAATTAGACTATCTAGTCCTTGTATTTGTTTCTAAATAATAGCACTATAGAAACACCTGAAAATAGTCCTTGGAATTAGGTTACAACAATCATAAAAAATCCTTTTACTGGAAATGTATAACATTCAGTTGATAGTTTAAGTATTAATTATCCTAGATGGATTGAAATATTTCCTATAAAGATAGAGTGTTTCATTAATAAATGTTATTTGTAAACCCAAAAATTTATTACATTATATGATGCATTTGTAGTATATAATTGAACTACATATGTTCTTCAAATTATTCACATTTTACATTCTCATTAACATGCATGAAAAAATTCTTTCTTATTCCCAGTAATAAAAAAAATGTTTTAGTTTCTTATTATTCTATTAGTCACAATAATACAAATAAGATTTGGATAGATAATATTAAAATTATTCCATTCCCAATTGTCAATCAATTTGATATAAATTCTTCTATGACTAATTATTTTCCATAAAATCATTGATGCACTCTAACATTCAATAGTATATAGCAATAACATAATCAATTTATTCTTTCATGAAAACTAGATAACCCCAAATCACCTATTTATAATCATTATAGACTCAAAAAAATACATTATGATTATAAAAATATTGAAAGTAAATTTTTGTATAGAGTCACAAAAAATTTATCTTCATCATTCAGAACGATATAAATATTATAGTGTATTGAATTATTTGACATGGATGATACAAAATATTATAAATTGTTTATAACATTCATTTCATATTAGTGACAATTAATATTTTTAAATCACTAATTAAATTACACTAAAAATCTCATCTTATAAATGAAATTTAATTATGAATTGAATTATCACAAAACCCCCATGTTGAAATAATTCCATAATTTTATTATCATTGAATTTTTATTCAGGGTAAATAAATTATCATTGTTATTAAAATTTAATTAAAACTACACTATTCAATTCTTATTTTTCTCTCACGTATCTTCATGCAAGTGAAACTAAATGGAAATATTTATTCAAAAATATAAAAAACACTAGCTCATATAGTCAATATTTTTATTAATATTTTATATTCTTTTATTATGTTTTGATACTATCTTAGTCAATCATATATGAATGTTTATGCAAGCACAAATTATTTATTTTCTTTTATATTTCATTCACTATTCTTCCAGAAAATTAGCAGGAAACTGTCCAATTCATCCCAATATATTTTCCATTCACAGTGTACTATTATATTATACCATTAAAATACTCTTATCCTTATATTATTTAGGTAGAGGACCTTCAAGAAGGTATATCATGTCGATTCCTCCCCCATCACACAACTCAATCAACCTGAAATTATTCTATGTCTCCTTATAGAACGCTTCTGTGTGTGAGTGAAATATCAATAGGTTTTGGTCCTTATTCAATGAAAAAAAGGCCTCACTAAACTTTTTATTTAAGAATCCATACGAGTTTGTATAACAAAAGACGAATATTATTTGGATCATCTTCACATGTTTTGGGAATGTGAATATTTATTTAAAAATCAGGAAGGTTTGTAGAACTCCCCTACTCATGTAGCCTTAGATATATACAGAAACTTATCTCATTCATTTACTACAGAATCACGGATAGTGTTATGTTTTAAACATGAATAAAGATTTCTAAAACAAATGCGGCTAGAAACACCTCTCCTTGGTTCCATGCCTCAATATTTATGTGTAAATATATTCCCAATTTTAACTTACATTCAATCCATGTTGTCTGTAGTTTGTATTCCTAGATGAAGTTTTATTCAATAATCTAATGATATTATAATTTGGAAATAACTCCATGTGGCTATCTCAAAGCATTTAAACAAAATTTGAAGGATTTATTTATAATGCTATTTTAAATTTATTTTTTGAAAAATACCACATCAGCATGGAGTCATGTGAAACTAAATGCATGAGTATGATAGATTATAAATTATGGATTCTAAAACCCTATTTATATCATGGAAATTTCATATTATTCAAAAAATCCTATAATGAACATTGTTTCACGTGTGCATGCAGATCCATAGGTTCATCTTAATAGTATCTAGGCCATCCAGGCATAGCATGGTGATGGAAGTTACAAGATGAAAAAACCCAATTTTACAAAAAACCCAACGAATGTTGTAAACTGAAGAAGATCTCCTACAATGATCAAATAGTTGTGATTCATCGAATTGAATATATAGTGACATATAATCATCTTTAAATCATAGATAAATAGTATGATATAAACCATGTTTCCCACAATGATTATTAACATGGTTGTACTCCTCTATATTAAATAAATCATTCCATCATTAGATTATAGTTGGAACAAGGGTCCGCACATGGATACACAACACACAATACACCCAGATTTAGCCTTGTAGGATTCTGTCCAAACCTATACTATCAATTAGGTTTTCTCTTTATGTCCTTCATACAAGGTCCCACCCACACCATGTCACCACTATGAACAATATCATGCTTTGATTCATCCTTCTAGGACTTTTTGAGATTAAACTCCCACATGTTTAACCAAAACACTCATATTTGGTTGAATAGATATCAAATATGGATTGTATTGGTTGGGATAAATTTCTTATTAACTCATAGAATAAACCTATATAAAATATTAAAAATAGAAAATTTATAGACATATTATCAATTACCCAACACATTACTCAGGAATTAAAGGTTTTATTTTATTTACATCATTTTCTCCATTGGGAATATACATTATAAATAATTCTTCCTCAACCAAACCACTTTCATCTAATATTCTACATTATCATAATAAATGTGACGCCATTGAAACAATATTTATAACCATAAGATCAATTCTACAATAATCATAATTACTATGATAATTATTTAAACATGATGATGAACCCAAAAATCATTTGGGTATCTAGTAGAATTATTTAAAGAATACATCTCATTTAAATTATTTAATCAAAAACTATTCTCCAAGAATAACCTTGGAAATTCTATGTCATCTTACTATTTATAGTTATCATTAGATTATAAGACATGATGAATTCTTCCAAGATAAATTCAAATTAGATATACTTTATCATATTTACATCAATAAAATCTTTTTATTTCATTGATATCTATTGAAAAGAAATAAAACTCATTAACATTGTAATAACCTCGATATCCCCACTGGTAATTGTTGGAAACACCTTCAAGGTTATTTTCAATTCAATGTGTCCATATATTCCTCTCCCATTTACGTTTCCATTCATTAATTTCACTTTCATTCACAAATATTAAAAACAATTAAATATTTCAATACAAATTTGTGTCATTCCATACTTAGTAAATTATATATTCATCATTTTTTTCTAATTGTTCATGATCAATTTGCAATGAAGAAAAAAATGAGTTTATTTAGAAAACATTTTTTCCATTACATAAATTTCTTAATACCAAACATAATGAAAACTCATACAATTTAATTCAAGGGGTTTCTACTTTTATGAAAGGATGACGATACATAAATAAGATATGAAGCATTTTTAAGAAAGATCATTCCTTAAACATATGCACTCAATTTAAAAAATTAATCAAAAAATATCAGGTGTAATTAGAAAGATAATTTCATTTGGGAACATCCATTACATCCAAATTTGTTATTCCATTAATTAATTGTATTACTCCACCTTTATATAATGTTTATTAATTTTTATAAACTATGATATGAAATTTAGTGTTACATAACTTTTGTAATTTCATGGTCTTCATGAATTTTATATAATAATAATATTCTATACAAATTTAAAAAATGATTCTAATAGTAAATCCATATTTCTTCATTTCACACTCCCTTAAATGAAACAAACCTCATAACCTTCACAATTACATGTCTCTACCAGAATTAATTTCCTGATGTTCCAATTTGGGGAATACCCCAAAAATGGTTCTTCAACTTGTGACTATCTAGATTTCTAAACATCTAAAATGGAACCAAGGATGATCATATTCAATAATTTTTCTTTAGGATGTCAAATTTAATATCAAACCAAGATGATAACAACTATATCCTTATTTACAATGATATGAAATAACAGTCCTCAATTTTATGATAGACAGCCATCTATAATTATTTTATTTTAATAAGAATTGTGGATTCACCCATGGATGGTCACTTAAAAAAGATATCTAATAATAATTGATAGCAGTCATTGCTTCTTACCCCCCCCCCCTCCACCCCTGAGAAGCTACTTCACCTTAAATTAAAATAATTTAAATAATAAATAAAATATACAAAGAGTTAGTGAATAATGTGTATATGTCCTTGATTCTCAATCTATGCAGTAATATTGTGATTGTTTTCTAAACCATGTGACCCTATTTATTCTTGTATTTACTCATTTACATCTGATATTATATTCTGTTTTATGTTGGGGTCATACAAATCTCATCAAATTATCTTCTAGTTTGCGTGGATAATTTTTCTTCTTAACATTCTTCATAGATGATTAATTATTTAATCTCAAAAGGACTACTCCTTTCAACATGAAAAGAGTTTGAAATCCTTTTTTGACATGACCAGATTTCTTACATTTATCAGACATATAACATTGTTTACACTATAGTTATATCTATTAGAAACCCCCTACATAATTTTTCATCTTCATGTGGGGTCTTTTCTATTCCATTTTCACTAACCTTATCTTTTGTATCTTCAATATTATTAATTATTTCAAAATATTTTGGGTGGATAACTACCATGACATTTAGAATAGTGGAAACATGTTTGGATCTTCCATGTTTCTTATTGTAAGAGAAATCCCTTTTATTTTCTCTTTTTATGACACACATTACTTCAATGTAATTTATTTGGAATACAAATTCCTCTCATATTAATTACATGAAATATTAGTGGGATAATTTTTTCCCCCAATATTCTTATGATTTACTTCCAAGGATTCTTCATCATTCATAACCAACATTTGTGGTCTTCTATTACCATCATATTTGGATACATCTTGATGTGAAAATGTATCATCCTTTCGACCAATACCGTTGCATAAATGATATATATTTTCAATATTTACGTAATATTTAGGTGTATATTGAGTTTTCATGGCCTATAAACATTTATTATTCATATATTGTTTTCTCCCCCTTGATATGGGACTTCTTTATACTTTATCATTTATGGTATTTTAACAACAATAATCTTCCCAATTTCAAAATCATTTATAGCATAATCATTGACCATAAAACAATAATCTTTTAATTTATTTTATATAACGATTTTGGGTTTCCTTAAATGATTTTTGGGTTCATTGTGGGGCATCATATTCCAAACACTTTTTCAGTTACACCAAATTATGATATGATTCTTCTATCATTTATTTATCAATATATATTCACAAGTGATTTTCCAATATTCACTATTTAGGGAATGATATTTAGAAACATTATTAAAAGATGGCCTGGATGGCTATTTTTTCTTCTTAGCTAGTTGATATAGATCATTGAATGATTTGAGTATCTTACTGTCCGACATTGAATTTATTTTAACATTATAATCCTCAAGTGACCTTTGAGTAGCAGTAGAAACCCTTTCCTTCATTTCTAAATTCTCAATATTTGTCTTATAAAAATTTTACCGTTGAACATCCAATTAGAGACAATTAATATTGATGAATATTTTTTGATCTCCAATAATAATAATATTCACATAAATTTTTTTCTTTCAACATAATAATTAGGAACATGAACATTATTCTGAATGAAAGATTAAAGTTTTTGATTTCCCTAGAAGGTAATTCATTTTATTAATCCATGATAACAATATTGTTTTTCAATTTTTCTTTATTTGCATGGAAATTTTATTTAAGATCCTCCATGACTCCATATTGCTTTTAATCATATTTAAGACATTTTGAGTTACTTATATCATTTTCCTTATATAATACTTCAATGGTTCTGACCTATTTCAATGGATTCATATATTTTAGAATTTTCTTCTGAAATCCATTCTCTATAATATCATATTAAGCTTCTTTTGAAGTGATTTATTCATGAATACATTAAAATAAATCAGAAAAAGAGATATTTTTTTTGGGAACACAATGTTGGATATCTCTTAATATACCAAATGATAATTCTTGAGAGGTTGCATAATTATCATCATTAACACTTATGCTAGAATATGCATCTTGTGTAAAAATATTAAATTATCTAACATACACCTCCTAATGATATAATTTTTTTCATTCACATAGGGTAGATATCTTTTCCCTCTCCATTGTGGAATATTGAGTCACATACACATAATATTACAATACAGGTATATCATCATTGTTTCCAAGGCACGTAGATACTGATATATACTTATCATTAAATAAAAGTGATATCTTATTCAAAATTCGTTTATATTTCTTCCTCCTATTCATCATAGTACTAGTAGAAATATAATTATACTAGTGATAACCGAATATTCAGTAAAATTGAACGTTATTTAAATAGAGGAAGTAATCGCAAATAATTAAAACACAATAGGTTCATTGTAGGGAATCAATCAGAGGTGAACCTTTATATGATACTACTTCAATGGACTAGTTTTTGGAATTTCATACACTAATAGAGGAGATGAATTATTATTGAAAACATTATTACCTATTACAACTTTTTCCCTTTAAAATGTTATGATCTCAATGCCATTATTCAAATTTTCATATTTTATGAATGTTTGTGGAAGAATGTAAATATATAGAATTATATTTTTATAAGGATCACTACTCAATGTGATTTCCTAGTCCTTAGCATGGTATGGAAATTATCTAACCAGACAACTACTAGAAAATAATCTATTGAATGTGATTATAGAATGAATGAAATATAATGTTTCCTTAAATCAACTATATTCAATTTATAATGAATTTTTTAATGCTCATGCTTACATATTTATACTACCACTAATTATAGTATTCCTCATTTGCTAAAGGTTCTTTGTAATGCATATAATTTCATCCTCAATTCGAGAAATCTATTTTTTTCATAGTGCTACTTTTATTTCTATGCTTCTTCACTTTTTACATTGTTAGAAGAAGGAATAATACAATTCGTACTTATTCAAATAATTAATCATTATTCTGATCATTATTCTCTTTCTAGTATTCCCAATAATATGAAATTTTTTTCAAATGGTAAACACAAAATTATTCTTTGACCAATGATAATCAACTAAATATAAATTTGTGAGTCGTTTCTTCAAATGACTTTGATCATTTACACAATATTATAATAAATAGTGAATTAAATTTTAGTTACCACATTATTATTATTAAAATATACGGTGAAATGAATCACCATATTCCAATCCTAATAGAATAACAAACATCAATTATGATTATAAAAACTATGAAATATCATATCGGCATAACATCATTATAATTGTTTATTATTTAATTAGAAGGATATGAAAATTAAAATTGATAGAATTCTCTAACTCTAACGACACACAACATTAGTAATTGAGTATATTATCAATATCCATTATATGAAAATGAATATTTTGCAATAACTAATTACACTACAGAGAACATCTCATCATACATATTTATTTAATATATGAATGTAATTATAACCAAAATCCCATGGGAACATAATTCCTTCAATTTATTATCAATTCATGTTTTGTTCTCGATGCATGCATTCTCATACCCATTACCATGTATGAAGAAATCAACTTTCACTTTCACGTTTTCACTCTCATATATGTATGCAAGTTAAATTATGTAGAACTATTTCTTCAAAAAAAATTAAAGAACATATGAAGAATAATTTTGTTTTTATATTATGTTCATATCTTCAATATTTTTTCTCTCGAATGAATTCATGTATGCATGTTCCTGCAAGCATACATACCTTATTTTCATTATTTCTTCTTGAACACTTCATAAGGAAAATGATTTCAAAAATTTCCAATTCATCACAACATTATTTGTGCCAACACTTCAATATTATATCATGACATTGTAATACACAAAATAGATAACTATTTAGGTATAGGAACTTCATTCAGGTATTTAACGTGGCTTACTCCACCTTCACTTGACTCAATCACTGTATAATTCTTCTCATTCTCATTATGTAACCCTTGAGTGCATAAGTTTTATATAAAGGCCTCATAGTTCTTCCCCAAGAAAGAAAAATCATTATGGATATTTTTTCATGTGAAGATATCAGATTGTGTACAACACATGTTGAACATCCTTTGGATATTTATCATTTTCTTGATAGAGTTAATCTTCTTCATAAAAACATGGCAGTTCATAGAACACAGATATTCACATGTACAAGGAGTCTCATGTGACATTATACCATTACCACATTTGATAATCATGAAGAGTTCTCTATTTTATAAAAAAATCACAATATCTTGGAAAACATGAGTGATCAATCATCTCCATGTTCTATTTATCATTATTTATAATCAATTATCTATCAAATTGTTATTTAATTTCATTCAATATTGATTCCGGATTATATGTCATGATAAAGACTCATTAAATAATCCGAAGACAAAGCCTTATGGAAATATCTCCACATTGGAATCTGATAAATTTTATACTAAATTTTATGGTTTTATATTTTATTTGAGTAAAAATTATTTAGTTTTAGAAACCTATCATAATTGTGAAGTCAGGAGAATCATCAATCATATAAATGTTCAAGTGTATGTAAGGGGTACTGTAAATTAATTTATATCTAGACTTCTTCCAATGAATCCTCACCTGCAAATCATATCGCATGTGAATAATGATCTGTGGCCACATATCCCAATTGCTTGGACCATTAAATCACATATTAGTGATGGAATCCATCGAATGAAAAATCTATAGCATATAGAACCCTGTGGAATTCCACACATTGATGATCATCTCATCCGTTGATTAGATGGTTGTGATTGAATAAATCAGATATCCACTGAAATATCTATATCATTTAAATAAGGAGAAATATTAACTCATAAACAACAAATCCCAAAACGACTCATTAATCAATTGGTGGGTGTTGTATGAAAGATCATATTCCCACTATCCATTTGATCTTAATTTTGGTTGGAACATGGATAGACAGAACACACCCCTCTAGGATTTGGTCTTACAAACTTCTATACCAACCTATTCCCACCATCGAGCATACACACTATGGGCATTACAGAAGGGATTGCAGACATCATTTTTCTAATATTCATATCCATAAGATACTTTTTCAACATGTAGTTCTTAACTGGACAAACCACCCACATGGTTGACCTGCAGACCCAACATTGATTGATTATATGGCCAATTTGGCTTGTATAGATGGGACCAAAATTTTTATTAATATTTAGTGTAATTATAATTAAAATTTTAATTATATAAAAACAAAGGATATTATCAATTCTCCACAACCATTCATCATGCAATAAATGTTGTATTTTATTTCATGCTTCATCTATTTTTAGAATATACATTCCAAAGAATACTTCATCATCCAAACCACTTAAATCTCACCTTCTACACAATTGTTATAAATGTATCACCCATAACAATTATATATTTAGTATATGATAAATTAAAAAATCTTCAGGATATCTAGGAAAATTATTTAAACATGTCATCCAATTCTACATTTTTCAGAGTTTTTAAGAGAACTATTTAAATACAACATCCAATGTAATTTAATTAATCATTATCAATTCTATAAGAATCACCTAGAAAACTCAATCAATTAAAAATATTTTCCTGTCTCTTCAAATTATTTTATGTAATCACATCATCAAAGATCAATTATAATTTTATATTCTTCTTCATATTGAAATCAATTAAGTCTTCATTTTTCATTTAGCACCATCAAAAAAATAGAATTCATGAAAATATGGTATATTAAGAAATGTCATTAAATAACATTTAATATGGGATTGAAATCCCTAAAATGGATTTATATATTATTGAAAATTAACTATATTCCAATTAATAAAACAAGAACTATTAAAAATCATTTATAAAACACAATATTCCATTGAAAAATCATAAAATTATACGAACGTAATCATGAATCAAAATAAATCATCAATGGTAAAACAAAACTAGTTTTATTGAATAATCCATTTTAAAAAATTAAAACATCGCCAAAAATATAAAAATTGTCGTCCATCACCTATCCTTTATTTCAATTTAATATCAATTCACACCACACAAAATAAAAAATCATTGAAAATAAAAATAGCACATGTGGGAAGTGAAAAATTAAAATTCATTCATATCTCCATTTATATCAATCATATAATAAATTTACTATTTATTAAAATCCCAATAAATTATTTTAGACATATGAATAAATTCATAATAAAAATATTTTGAAACATCCACAAATTTCATGACATATTTATGAATGTAATTTCACAAAAACCCTAACATAATCTCTGAAAAACCATACACATTCAATAGGGGAAGCCAAATTAAGAAAGTATATGGGCTTCATAAAATGTAAATAACAAAAAAAAATTAAAACCATCCTTAACTTAAAACCCAAACTACAATGTGATAACGTAACATTATTGAAATAGAATCTGGGGGAAAATTTAGCTAGTGAGTATGGGATTATAATTTAGGGAAAACATGATATTGACATATTTATATATCTAGGAATCTATTAAGTAGAGGCTAAAAATAAAAATATGTCGATGAAAGAAATACCTTACTCCTATACCAAGGTCCTCTAAATGATAGGGTGCAAAACTATTTCAAAATAGAATAATAAATTATGGGATATTCAAAAAAAATCACATTTAAAAGAATATAATCCAACAAAATTATAATTCATTTTCTCTTTATTCATGTATTAAAAACCATTAAACCATTCCTTATATTTTTTTGATGTTCTTTCATTCCTTGATTATTAAATGTGATCCTTCGAGTGTCTTTTAAGTGTTATGGAGACTTTCAAGTCAATCACAGGCTACATTTTGTTTATAAAAAATCTCATTGTATTCCCTGTTATAATAAACTATTAAATGTGAAGAGTGGAATGTAAAATCATGGGGGCGGATCATTAGGAAACCATCACTAGTCCATGCCCATATCAACAAACCTCTGCCTATGGTGGAGGCCTTGGGGAGGGAATACAACCAAAAATATTTCACTAATACTAGTTGGGATTCATGTAAAAAATGATTTTTTGAATCTACTATCGTTGGAGTGGAGACCATAGTAGAAGACATGGTGTTTGTTGTACTATTAAAATAGTATCCAAAATAGCCACCATTTTCCTCATATAATTAGATTTCAATAGGTGACATCCCGAAATCTCAAATGTGGTTCCTTGAATGAGATTTTAATTTTATTCTTTAAACTATTATTTAGTCTACACTCCCCTCTCTGATTGAATTATCCAATGTGATGAGATTCATCTGATATCCATGTAATATGAGTTAAATGATTTGTAAAAACATCATTAATAAAGTAATAGTGATGGGATATTCATTGTTCATTACCAGCTTTTATCATCCTTGATCTATGATCAAACCCATTGAGATAAGTTTTTCTATATGGATTGATTTCCTGGGGATATAAATGGATGAGATCTACCATCAAATGTTTATCATGTTTCTTCTTTATCTTACCCTTTTTAGTTCAAATGAATCATTGAGTTGACATGTCATTAAGAGAAAAATGGAATATTATTCAGCTTAATGAAGTGTTCTTGGGATCTTATTTGATCATCCATGGATAAATATGGTCACTATTAGTGTGAAATATTCATCTTATTGGATAATGTATGTGGTTTGGGATTCAAATAACAGAGAACCATGAAATATGATTTCAAAACATAGGACATATGAATTACATAAAATATACACCCTTGATCTCAAATTATTTTCCATGTTTTTTTTGTATTTTCATACAAATAGTGTGAAAAAAACATTGTATAATATGGTGTGCCAATGTTTCCATCTATATCATGTTAGAACCATATTTTCGGTCTATACCATGGATATACATGATATATATGATGAAACTGATGCAAGGAGATGTATTGGTTATATGTCATGTTGTTGTTCTTATATGTATAATAATAAAGTGATGTATATTTATTTTAGGTTCATTAGTCTCAGGGAGGAAGTATGATAAGAAGATTCATGGGACATGGTGATAAGACTGAGTTAGATGACATTTCATGATATAATTTTCTGAAATGACTTCCAGGACTGGAGGATTATGTGGTCCGACCTAAGAGGAGATAGTGGGGAATGATAATATTATGAGATATATCCTATTAAATTTTAAAATGGTAAATATTTTTCGGTGCTATCTATACTAGAGGCCTCAAGATAGTATTAAAAATGGGAAGCCTTATCATTTGATCCTCTATATGTGACATTCAAAAGACCATCATGATACTCTTTTAGTATAGAGCCAAAACTGGTACAGTTGGAGTTTCTTTTGGCATGGTATGTCCATGAATTCATGGAATGGAATTTCTTCCTAATGTGAGTTTATATGATTATCCTAGATTACACCACTATATACATGTACACATATGTTATGTAGTCATTGGTGTTGTCTTACTGGGTTATACACAAATCTAGGACAAGAATCTCTCTGCATGTGTAGATTTAATGATGAAGGATATACTGATGGGAATGGGTCCTACAGTAGGAAGATGAGGTGATAGAGTCTCATATTCGATGGTTATTCCATGTCATACTATGGAATATTTTTATTTCAGTAGTTTCATTTTGTACTTCATGATATATGGTTTGACCCACTGCATTGGGGATCCGTAGATTATATTTTTTATGAAATGTAATGAGAACTTTTATAAAATTACTAATGTTTCTCTTCTATAGAGATTTTTATTTGGATTATGGTTTTATTTTTTTTAACCTATTATTATTATTATTATTGATATTATAGCCTCCCATCTTCTATCATATCATCACAACTAGTCTGAAACTTCTATAATACTGTGAGGCACACATCATTTCTTATAGAATATAAACCCTAGCTTTGAAAGAAAAAATAATTATTGGGGTGTCACAAAATGGTTCAAATTATTGATGTTCCAATAATTATTTTAATTTGGGGTTGTGGTAGAAAGTATATTGGTTCTATAGATCTCAGGTAGAGGAGTTTCAATGTGTCTATCCAACATATATTAAATAGACCTTGTAGATGCTAGTAATGGTATTTGTCACGTAGTTTCCTGAGAGATGGGTTCATTCTATAATTATTTTTAGGAAGGGTAAAATTCCATATATATGAAAACTTTTTTTCTTCATTTTTTTATTTATTTAAATTCCCGGATCTTTGGTAAATTTTTACCGATTTATGGGTTTGCTCCTTCACTATAATATATAATTAGATAGTTTATATAGAGAACACATTAATTTTTTGTATATAAATTATTATGAATTGAATATTTTTATAGGGGACTAGGATATATAAATTGGTATAACTAGGGGGTTATATGTTCTGTGGAGGTATCTCTTAGAATATTTTTTCCCACACAATTCCTTTTTGTGTGCCTTTGAACTACTTATGTTGTTCTCTTATTCAACATATTGTGGGAATTAAAATAATAATTAATAATTTCCAATTAATATAAATTCAGATACATATGATTGGACCCCAAATAGTAGTTTACCTAAAAACTCATAATAATGATAATGTCTCTTTTCCACCTCTAAATTTACAATATTTGGAAATTGACCATGATCCTTCACCTAAACTAGTGATTCATGTTGGGGAGTTGATATAGAAAATAGTATTTCATATTTCTCTCATTCAATGTCCTGTAACAACACGATCCAAGGTCAATAATGTTTTTTTTATTTCATCTCCAATAACTTCATCCTTCAACTGGTATCCAAGGCCCTCAGAATATTGAGTACAAGGTTGAATTTATTGAGGGAATAATCAAATTGGTAGAGAATAAATATAACCAGAGTGTTCTTTTTGAAACATTAATGTTTCTTGAATCCAAAAAGAGATTGATATGTATCACAAAATAAACATGTCAACCTAAAATTATGACATGTGATACCTTTATAGATATAATCTGTAATGTGTTCTTTTAGATGCAATGATACCGGACAATGAACGTTCAGAGAGATAATTTATGTGATGATGTAAATATCTTCTTATTACTATAATTCCATGAAGATTCTATATTTTATCCTCCACATGGTAGTGATGAGGAGTAATAAATTTATAAAGATCATGATGGGTCTTCATTTGAAGCATAAACTTGAGGTCATGAATTATTACTAAGAAACTATGACTGTGGTGTTTTTCAAGGACCTCACCATCGAGATGCTATTAGAGAATGAATCCATGATAAGTATTTTTAATGTTCCAAATTTATTTATAGGGGGAACTACCATTTCTGATATGAGTACTTGTTATGGAAATTAATGGAGGTTCGATGAGCTCTTGCATGATTGTGATATCAATATGGAACCCGATAGGTTTTAATTGTTTCATTCAAGGGAGATATTTTTTCATAATTATAAAACTATGTTCTGATTATAAACTACAACATTGATTTCATGGATTCCATGAGTAAGTTACACTAATTTGGAAATAAATAGAGTAATTTGTTTCTTGTTTGTTTTATGGAATCTTAGAGAAGTCTCATAGGATAGAGTCAGACACATGACAAAATGATAGTACCTACCAAGGTCCCCTATAGCTAGTACAGAAGCCTTGGATGACAACGCCTCTAGTCAACAATGTTTATTAGGGATATGGCCATTATGGTTATTATAGCCAGGTATATATACTAGACCAAATTCTAAATAACCATGTATAGGGATAGTCTAGAGTTTGATGTATAGTCTGTATCACCACTACACATTACCCATAATTTTTGGTATAGGTGATTCATATTAATTAATATATTATGAAGTTCTTCCAAGCCATAAATTATGGATTATGTTGTTTTCAATTTCAAAATATCTCTATGTAACCATTTGAAATATGTATTGTCATCATCAGATATGTGGAAATTATCTATTAGTTGTTTCCAACTGTGGACATATATGGTATTTAATAATCCATTGGATGAAATTTCATGACCCAACCCAAGATAGGGATCATGCCAAATCTACCCCAATTATTCCTCGAAATACTAGGGGTGGAGATAAGTGTTTAATGAATAACTAACTTAGGGATTCATTTTCCAAAAGACTAGTATAATAACACCAATCCAACTCAATGAAAAAGTGAAATCATATATGAGAAAAGATGCAACCATACTATAATTTAAAACAAGAATGCATGAACCTTTAGACAATATGAAGATATGTAACTGTATACTCAATATTAAAGTGGAATGTACTTTCCTTGGGAGAAATGCATCAAAACATGATAGAAAATATTAATGATTAAACAGTTGAGAGATTCCAACTTGTAAATCCAATGCTATGAGAAATCTACGTGGTCCCAGAACCGAGTACACCTAATACACAATGTAGTTACGGTTGAAATTAATGTTATCGTCAAATGAAATGAATTATGTGGGAAAATACCATTCAAGGGTGAGTATAAGAAAAACCAGAAGGACACCCCGAAAGATGATGTGGTGAATTAATAAAAAGATACAAGAGGGAAACAATATATAAAACATTGTATTGTAATTGATAACTACTCAACCCAAACAAAGAGTATATGTAATCATTTCCAAAAGCAAGGGACTTAACATAGTAAGTAGATGAACTTCCAATTTATTCTTTACCAACAATAGCTGGAGAGTAGACTCATAAAACCATTAGAATCTAAATATTGAATGCATGTATCTTACCCTACGCATCTTATCCTCTCTTAACGAAGATTATCCCAATACAAGGTGTGGAAATAAAAGAATTGTATATATTTTATCTCATTCAATGAATCCAAAATGAATGTGTAAGGGTGTCTCTATCTCTTTGATCATCCTAAGAACAAGAGTAACCAACTACTTCGATAGTATATTAATGATTCCAAGCATCTCACATGTCTTTACATAACATAAAAAATGAAGGAATTCATTCACTGCACCCTGAAACTATGAAAATTGGGTAGAACTATGTAACCCAAATAGTTTGGGTCATGTATCAAAAACACTTCTTTGTAGTGAAATCATCCCTCGTCCTCACTAGTCCATTGTTATATCATGGTGTGGCTTGTCACCGTGTCATGTAGTAAAGGGGTCACAATTTCTATGTAGAGGACCCATGACATAGAATGATAAAAGGTTTCCACTCTAATGGGTTGAGGACTCATACAAAGCCTAAATAGAGGGTTTCACTCAAGACTATCATGGACCATTCCCTTCACTGAACGAGGGTTCCACTATAAATGTTGAGGACTCATTCCCAGCCCAGCTAGAGGGTTCCAATCTAGGTCATTGATGACCCATTCCCTATACCAAGGATGGTTAATATAAATTTTTTCTCGAACTATTACAAGAATAGAAAGAGTGTTATATTATATGTTTTTGAGGACTCACACCATACCCCATAAAAGGGATCCACTCAGAAATAATCCATTTTTCATCTCCCATAGTCACTATCTCCATCAATCATCACCTAAAAATTTTCATGCCTAGAATTTTACAAATCTTATGAAAAAATACACTACCAAGGGTATCATCACATTCTATGTGTAAAAAAATTCAATGTAGGATACTTGTGGGTCAAAATATGTGTTTAAATTCAAGAGATATGGGTGATCGAAGTTTTATCTAAAGTGTTAATGGGGTACATGGCATGTTATGGGACCCATATGGAATGTTTTCCTACACTACTATTATGTTATTACCTATATAGAAACCAAATCCATCTCATGTAGTAGTACATGTTGTGTAGGTGGACTACACAGCATGTCCTGACTAACAAGGACTGGGGCCACGTGCTGCTTATCGTGTATCTATACCAAAGTACATTAACATGTACCTAACCCTATGTACCACAATACTGGATCCCATCCACGTGACTCATCACATGAGCTTTCCATCTAGGAAAGGGTACATGGCGTGTAAGGTAGGACTACAGGTCGTGTCATCCATAATTTTTATGAAAGCCTACCATCACTACTATGGGGGTTTGACACCATGTGTTCATACTAGAACACGACATGCATCCATTATTTTCGAAATAAATCCATATCGATTATTACAATGATGGATATATCCCATCCCTTTGATTCCAGCTTTAAATCAGTCTGATATACATGGATCTAGACTAGATCTATCACATTTGGCATCTGCTCAATGAAAATCATATTTTTGTGGGTATTCAATGGATCTATTGTTTAATTGGAATGAACTAAAGGTTTCCACCTTTGAAGATATATCATCATCCCATCAAATCAATCATCCTTGAACTTATGCGTTCCAAGATCTATGCTCATTTCATCAAGGCATTTTTTTCATTGATCTGTCATGAATATAGGGGTCAGATTGAGCTGAGTACATCCCGGGAAGGTTGATGCGGGACCAAGGAGATCCATCCAGGGAAAAATGAAAATAAAATTTTTTATTATCATAAGAAAAAGTTTAAATTGATTATGGCCAATCATTTACATAGAATACTCAGAAAATATGGATTCCAAATTTGTTTTGTAGTCCCTTGATACGTCTGTTCTAGTTTTAGAATCACTGTTTCCAAGTGGTTTCCATTAGACTTATTCGTGGAACCGGAAACACCCAACAGTTCATTATCCAAAAGGGACCTACATTCCAAGGGAAAGATTTCGTTATGTTTAAAAAATTTTGATACCTAATAACATTCATTGGTTGAGAGTATCGGAGGTTGGACTCATCACACCTTTTTTATGGAATTATTTTCTACTCTTTGACTCTCTACATAAATTTATGATATTTTCATTAATCATTATTAATTCACCATGTATAATATACTTTTCCCATGGAATTTACCATAACATAATAACATGAGTGATATTTAGAATCATCCACATGTATTTTAGGATCTTCATTAATGGTATCCTCTAATATACTATTTAGAGATTCTTAGTCATCAATATGTAGATACATGTTTTTAAGACACTCAGTGGGGTGATCTAGAATTTATTATTATCTAGGGAGATGAAGGTTTGTATTGAAATAAGGATCATACCCTGTAAATGGGATACCTATGTATCATTATGAAAGGAATCAGAACCCTATTAGTTTGGTTCCAATTAATGGGATACATCATACCATTTAAGGTCATGTGATAACGACCTAACCATATAGTTTAATCTCATCTAGTATGGAAATCAATATAAAAGGCTCATATTCAATGTTTTTTGTGGGACTTATGCCAATGTAGCTCAAGGTTATTGAAAAATATATGGGATTCAATGTAAAATTATTACATGAGAGTAATATGTCCCATGAAGAACATGGTTGATTTAAGGTGTCAAGTTTGAACATCGAGGATTCTTTCTTACTTATCAAATTTGGATGGGAATCAAATCCGAAGTTGTTTGATAACTCTCATAGGAGAGTATAGTCCTTTGAGATAAATTTGTTTGGGATTACATAATTAAAAGGATGTCTTGATGATTTGGGGGGTTTATTTGGGGTTTATTCCTAATGAGAATGCCCAGATTAAGTGAATTAATGTTGGATTCCTGATGAGGATTTCCAATGATATCAAGCCCTGAGAATGCTTCATACGTATCCCAATTATGATGGGAATCATATTTCTTTTAGTTCTTTAATTGTGTTGGGTCTTATGCATATGATCTGCCCAATAGAGTGGATATAATTGGGTAAACCCATTTGGAATGGATGCCTTTTGAGATCGGGCAATCAAGTATGCATCCTACATATCCTAGTATGAATAGGAATCAAAGTTAATGTTTTCCAAGTCCTCTTGACCAAATTTAGTGATCATAACAAATATTTAATACCACATGACTCATGATCAGTGTGATAAACTAGAGGTTGTAAATGATTCAACAAAGGTACTCACACTTTTCCTCCTCTAATGGTGGAAGTGGGAACGCCTATGGCGGCCAGGGAGGATGAGGTCGATTGGACCTTAGAATAGGTTGAGGTGACAAACCTTCCCTCCCTTAAAATTACATTGTAAAATGGTTCAATGTAAATAAGGAGTAAAGGTGGAGGTAGTAGAGCATAGCAAGGATGAAACCTCATATTTGAAAGGTTAGGGGATTACACCAGAAAGGATTCCATAAATTTGATCATGGTAGGGGATGAAAATTTCACTTTTTATTTCATGGAAAATCAATTTTAAAGCATACCTTCCCTACTAGAGACATTAGGATCTGGGTCTAAGAGATGAGAAGGGGATGTCATAACCCAAACCCTAATCCTCAAAACTGGGAACGTCCCTACACTATTCCTGGGATAATGGTTTATGTGGTTGCAGATAAACAAACCCATAGACATTCCATGAATACTAACCTCATTGTGAAACCATTGTGGGAAAACTATAACTATAGATATGTAATCCAAAATTGGAGACACGCTTTTGTGCCTTTCCCATGGGTTTGAAATTTCAGGAGGTTTTGGTGAAGGTCTCAACAGAATCCATTTTAGACAAGGGTGCTAATGAAGAAGAAGCCTTGCCAGGAATGCATTTGAATAGGGCTTAATAGATTGTAGACTTAAGGGAGTATGTGAATCGAATAAGGGCACCCATGTAAGTACTAGCACTCAAGTAGGCTTAGGTGACTTTATTTTCACATGAGTGATGAACAAATTTTATGTTAATACTTGGATGAGACCTGACTCAAGCCTTCAAGAGTATTCACTGGTATTCCCAGAAGCAGGGCACTCAAGTTCCTATGAGTGGAATAGGTGGAATGCAAGTGTTTATGATTTGGGGAGGGTTGGAAATTTAGGCATGCAAGTGTTATGGATTTGAAACACTAAAAGGACTTAGGTCTTATGATCCTCCTTCAATTCCTCCATCTTAGGTTTTAATGAACAACCTAGAATGTTTCTAAAGGCATGGGAAAGGCACTAGGGTGACTAGAGAAGAAATTATGCTTCCGGGAAATTCCTTCATTAAAATAAAGGCCCCAAGGGTCTATTTATAGGAAAAATATGCACCTGGGAATATGATATTGGGCGTTCAAGAGGGTTGTGCGCCAGATCTGGGAACCCAAGTACTTTGTGTGCTAACGAATCCTTGGTCAGAATTGGGTGATCCAAAACAAAAGCCTTTGAAAATCATGATTTTATCCATGTTTTTTCTCCTAATTTTTATAAGGTGTTTCTCTTAGTTGTTTGTTAGACTCCTTAATGAGATATTGTGTTAACAAAATACCCCCTTTGAATTGGATCCAGAAAGAAAATAGGATCCTATACTGAGTTATAGTAATGAATAAGGAAAATAAATAATGTACTGGGGAGTGCAAGTTGAGGCTCACAAGATGAAAGGTCATGCATTTGATAGAAAACAATATTATGGCTCCCAATGTGACTGGAATCACATATATATATATTGGATTTACGTCTGGAAAAATTATCTAGACTTCTCGAAATATTTCTATTGGCGTAAAAGTCTACTATTTTTTTCAGAATCATATATTTAGTTGTGCTTTTGCTTTATGCTTTATTAGTTGCACACTATAATTGCAGGACCACACTTGTGCACCAGTTTTTATACTTTCATAGTAAGTGCTAGACATGAAGGCCTTAATTACATTGTCGATTTTTATCCCAATTCATTTGTCAAAACCTAAAAAATGATCTTACATTAATGATAATTTTTGATATATTTTGTAGTATCAATGGCTCCCAAAATAATTGGAACCTCATAGTAACTGGCCAGTGAGTGGATTGTTGACATGATGATTTTTTTTGGTCTTCACTACATCGACGTTTGTGAGACCACACTCCTAGACAAGAAAAAATATCTGATTAAATATCACGCTGAATTTTCCCGAAGCACATATTTTCCTCTGTATAGCTATGGAAATCTACAGGTTGTCAATATTCTGGACCCAAATAAATTTGTCACACATTATTGGTTTCAATATTATACAAATGTTTCATATGATAATGTTTCATTTTGGGGCTCATTTGCTAATTCTTGGACAACAGAAAAAGCTCAAATCATGCATCACAACCTGTGTGATCTAGATTTTAAAGCACACACACCCAAGCTACATCCACACTATAATTCATCCATATTTTCTGATTCGCACACGGATCAATCCAAAGGATGGAGGAAAATTTAGTATTTACGCCCAGGAGGAGGTGTTAATCCTGCATAGATTTGGGCATATTTGACACACAATACATGTGGATAATATATAGATGAAATAAAAATTGTTAGGATTTACAAGGTTGTATGGGTGGGGAATATCTATGAGTATAGGAATTATGATTTTGTGCCAGTGTTACTTAGCCGATGGAGTCCATAAATTAACTCTTTCCACTTGACACATGGAGATGTATGAATCCGTTTTTGGGATGTCTACAAGATTTATGGATCTCTAATCCTTGGAGATATAGACAATGTGTTTATTCCCCCAAAGGTGTCATGGAATGACTCAATGAAGTCACATTCTTTGGTTCATGAGTTGATGATAATATTTTATAAACACAAGAAAGAAACTACCATGAAGTCCCAAAAAAAGGTTTATTCATCAAGAGGAGTGGATATAAATATTCCTAGTAATGAAGAAGGAAAAAGTTCTCACCTTTACTTGTTCGACCAGAAGTATAAAGGGATAGAATAGAGGTACACCTAAGAACATTTCGATGACATTAATTAAATGAGAGTTTGAAAATTGGGTATATGAAGTCCAACCCATAATTAATAAAAATACATGTATGGTAGGTTTTTTTCCATGTGGTTCAGTGTGTATCTAAAAATAGTCTAGGATTTAAAAGGAGTTGTGTGGACACATACTTTTGTTTTCACATCCAAAATGGCCAAGAGAAGGATTTTAGGTTTGGCCACTTCTATTTTGGGAAAGATTAATAGGTTCTTATAGCATATTCACAGAGATCAGTCTCCTTTTTGAATAGAGGTACCATTCCATGTGTTATGTGGATGGATCACTACTCATTTTAGAACATATTCTATTCAATGTGGGGTAAGGGTATTTGGAAGTTCCTTCTGACCATTTTTTCATGCATTCTCTGTAATTTCACCTTTTTTTCTAAATTCTTACGATATCAAATGATGATTGGGTATGAAAGTGGAATTTCATCTCTTTATTTATGGGCATCAACCGACGAGAATATACTTTGAAGATGGGATGACCATTTCATAGTTAAGGGCATATATGTCAGCTTGCAGAGATAGTGTATGGGCCATCGGGATTGATAGAGAAATTATATGCAAGGACTATGCTTTTTTTTATATTTGTGTCAATTCAAATGTCTGCAAAAAATTACTCTATCCACCTTATTCATGTCATATTAGAGAAACATCTGATGGTTCTCTGAAAAATAATGCTTGCTGACATCTATGGAGAAGACTGGAGAAATATTTAATTTACCTTCCGTTGATGTAATATGCAGATTGAATGTCTGGTATGCTGAAAACAGGGTCACATCATACACTGAAGGGATCTTAAACCATGTATTACATCGATTGGGGATATATAATACTAGTAGGAAGGAACACCTTCATTGGTAATGTATTTATTATTCATCAGGGGTCGACTCAGAAGAGTCAGGGGGTGGAGGTGACGAGGATCAAAATTCAAGATACCTCATGTAAGATATAATCCACATTCCAGAGTTAAGAGAGACACCCCATTGATCCCTACAGAGGATGTACCAAGGTGATATAGTCACCATCATTCTGAAGAGCGACATGTCCTATTTTATCATTCCCTTTCTGTGACTGCAGGAATTGGGAGGGAAATTAAATCCATGGCTACATGATCCTCTTCACAACCCTCTCGTATATGCTCTGAATCTATATGACCAAAGGTAGTTCAAACATGAGAATGTTTATATAATGATGCTGAAACAAAGTGGATGGAACTGTGTGATGGGATGCATATTCTTGGAGTGTAAGATATATGGTCCTCTTATAATACTCTATTTAATGAAAATCTCAAGGAAGTGAGAACATTCATCCGAGACCTGCAAATGATCATATATGGAACCAAAAAATAAATTTCCACCGTGAGGCATGTGAAGGAAGTGATTGATTTTTGTAATACTGAAGGGATTGGTCTTTCATTAGATGAATAATTGCATGATTTTGTGGATCCCGATGATGTATGTTTCCTTTTTCTAAAATTTTCTTCTGCTTTACAATTTGAATTTAGTCAAATATTTTTTACTCTTGGGAAATATTATCCAAACATAAAACTAGTTAATGGAACATAAACTGATGTTCCATTGCCCCGATATAGCCATGGTGGAATGGCTCATGTAACTACTGTATTACATTGTGAATCAGGATAAATATCTCCAAAAAAACATGTCATGGAGAATGAGATAGAATAGGTATTTCCATCAATAATTACTTTTTTGGAGATGATAACGAATTTACTCCAAACGAAGAAATAAAACAAAATAAATGAACAAAGAAATCCATTGTTAAACACTTTCTCAGTAGTGGAAAACCGTCCTTATAATGACGAATTTTAACCTTATTCATTAATAAAGTGTTTAAACATCTTGAAATTTTAAGTGCATCATGTAATTCTTATCTGTAAGAAAATATTGAGAGGCTTTGAGGAACAATGGACGGTGCTTCTGAATAGGTACAAATTCTTGCTAACCTAGTGGCTCCTGAAGAGGCATTGAGGCCAAATGAACCAACGTCTATTCCCAACACTACTCCTTTTCCTTCTATCAGAAGGTATGAGGCCTTTAGTAAAACAATAATACTTTATAAGTCATCAAATGTAACAACAACTGACTTTCATCCTACCATCCTATGATACTTTAGGATTATCAAATGTACCAATACATTTGACAACAACTGATGTTAACCCCACAACTATTGTTGAGGAAGCAATTCAGGATCAATGTTTATCAGAAGAAGGTTGTGAAGAAAACATGTCAACTGATCCAAAAGGTGAGGCTAACCTAGGATATGGGATTTCATTGAATGATATGATGAACCATGGAATGCTTTGAAGAATTATTAGAACATGATTATATAACAAATGCTTTAGAAGATCTTGATGTTCCATGAATAGAATCAACTGGACGTGAGTTTTCATTATTCGTCTTATTAATCTTCTTATAATTAAATTTATTTCCATGGTTGGTTGTGATATGTAGTTCCATCTAAAGAAACTGCTACTGTTATGATGCTTGATGGAAGTAAAAAAATTAATGTCAATCCTATCATTGCAGAGTCATTGACACAGGTGAATCTTGAGACAATATCTTCTTGAGATTCATTATAAGGATCCCTAGAAAATTAATGAGAGAATTACCCACCTATGTACATCAAAAACAACTATTCGAACTGAGAATATTTGGGAGAATTTTACTGAAGATTTCGAACTACTATGAAGTAAGTGATATTGATATTGTGATTGTCCTCAATTTTTTATCCCTTTAAAAAACCATAACTATAATTATTAAATTACCATATATGGATATCAAAACCAATGGATAGGTCCATATGTGAATCCTATACATCTGTTCAAACAGAATTAGAAGGTGATTCATCCATTTTCATGGAAGGAGAAGAACTATGCTCTTCTTTAAGTAGCTTAATCCTAGAATATATCAATCTGTTTGATAGTTACTCTGAATCAGGCCCAAAACTACAAAAGGACATTCATCTTGCATGTTGGAATTCATGTCAAAATATATCGAAGATAATATATGAAATTCCCCTTGAGGAAATACCTTTAATAATTCATTGACTTTCATGTATGTATATCACACTAGGATTTGGAGGTTTTGAATATCGGGAAATTCAATATGATTTGAAAGAGATTATATGAGAGAGGGCAAAAGAGCATAACTTTGACATGACCTGATAAAGACTAAACTATTGATCAATACTAATGATTTACAAGAATTTTTATCCCGAGGTTAGTCCAATCATACTGTAAAGTTAAAAGAACTAAAGTAGAAGATTAATGAAAATAATATACATAAGTTTCATCTTCAACGGGAATTAGAATTTATCATAGGTGATCTTGACCAGCTTCATATCACATAAGAAGATGTCTATATGGATAGGGAAAAATCCATTTCAGATGATAAGGAATCACTTATTCATGATGAAGAGAATAAAGAAGGTTGGATAAATGAACATCAATGGGAAAATGATCACACTCAAGAGGTTGTTAACCAAATGAGAAGTTACGTAGAAAACCTTTTGAGATTTTTGACAGAAGAGATAATCCAATTTTTGGATGCTCCATGTAAAACTTTTCTCATAAATGAAAAGCATATCATCTTCAATCATATGTGTTTTCATTCTTAATAGCTACTTTTTTTACCCACTACAATGGGCCTAGTAAACGTAGTTATATTTTTTTCGAGGTTATGCAGACAACCCCACAAACTTTTTACCTTTTAACTTATTAATACTCAATATTACCAAAATAGTAATAAATGTATGTTTAGTGAGTTTGGACTTGAGTTTTTGTTCACAGTTCCCTATGTGGGTTCCCAATCTGGGGAGTACCACTTCTCATGTTTCTAGAAGTTTAAAGTCATAAATGTTGGAATATAAAGGACTAGTCCTTATGTTCGAAAAAAATTTGACCAAAATTTTTGAAATTAGATCCAAAAAAGACATAGTGGCATAGAATTGTTCAAATATTTTTTAAATATTTTATAGGGGAATCCTGATTCATTATTTTTTATGGTTACCAAATCTAAAACTTGTATAAACATAAGGGAATTCTTTTCCGATAACAATGTTACATCATTTGACTAGAAAATTATGGGAGTTATGTTAAGCATGGATGACTAGGGAATATGATGTAAAGCCAAATAGTGGCCTCTTTTGACTAACATTACTTTAATGTAGACATATAATGCAAGACCACCTAAGGGCACATACTACATTGTCATGAAAAATAGAACTCAGGAATTTAACATTTCACTGTTTATAGATAAGGGGAAATAATTTTTGGCTGACTCACGACCATAGTGTGTGGTTTTTCAAAGGAAATTTATTTTAAGAATAAAGGGTTATCTTTAAAGACATATGTCATGAATAGGAAAACCATTTATACACAAATTTGGTGTATCCGGAATGGTTAAAATTTTTCTATAAGGATAATTTATTATATCATGTAATGCAGTTTTAAGTCATGTAGTGAAGGCATTGTATTGTGTAGTTTTAAATAATGTAGTGAGGATATTGTGTTGTGTAGTTTTATGTCCTGATGTACGGAAATTGGGTAGCATTAGTTTAAGGTATTTATCTTTGATCAAGGGTATGAGAGTATCCCAATTTTGTGATAATTTTCATGGAAACATACTCCCATATTCTGGTATGGAAGGGAAAATTGAAAACTATGATTTGAGAATTTTGGGATTTGAAGAATTATATGGGAAAAAGGATAAAATCATTAGAGGATATCTTCTTCAAGAAATAAGTTACCATTATTTGACAAAACCGTTATGGGGGATGAATTATGCATGGCCAACTGGAGAATATAATACATAGACAAATTATGGCATCTTTTAAATTATAGTCCGATTAAGTAGGAAAATCAAATGCAAGGCCACCTAGTGGAACATACTGAATAGTTAGGAAAACGATATCCCAGATGATTGGAAATCTATTGCTTAATGCTGAAGAAAGATTTCGGAGTTTCAAATTTTCCAAAGCACGTAGTTTTGTTTATGAATGAAGGTACCTGAATATGGGGAGAGTATTTCCAATAATTATTTCAAAGAATCAGAGAAATAGGATTTCTACGAAGGTCTGACCCAAACGTAGGGAGTATGATGAATGTATTTTTTAGGTCATACAACTCGAAACAGAAATGGAAACATCATATGATATGTGTCCATGTGATTCTAAGGTGATTTCAAATTTATTTGAACAAATGGAGAGAGAAATGTGTAATACTTAGACATGAAGACTTTAATATTAAGATAATGTTAATGAGACACATATAAATTAATTACATTAGTAAAATATAGATTCTTGTATATTTTTATCAATTCTTGAAGGGGAAAAAAGAAACTTTAACTATGGATGAAATTACCATTATTTGAAAAACCCATTATGGGGGTTTATTATGCCGGGCCAACATGGGAATTTGTGGTATAGAAAAATAGTGGTATCCTTTGACTGAAAGTATTGTTTTTTAGGAAAATTTACCCAACGCCACCTATGGGAACATACTGCATAGTCAGGGAAAAGAGATCACATATATTAGAGACTCTGCCACAAAAAAACCGAAAAAAAATTATGATGATCTGAAAATATTCATGATTATGATTGTGAAATATGGAAGGGGGTTATTCACAATGCGCATGAGAAATATTTGAATCAATAATTTTAATGAGTTTGACATCTTTACATATAACTAAATCATATGTAAAAATGGAGGCATTCTTTGTTTCCACTAAATCAATATCACATTGTGCAGTTTAGTGTCATGAAGCAACGATATTTTATTGTGCAGTTTTATGTCATCCAGTGATAACTATTGATAACCTTATAAAAAATTGTGACACTATACTTTTGAAGAGAATGTTTTTTCCCAAATTCCAATGCCCACGTGAGCTACGATCGGTTTGAGAAACAAGGACAAGTAAAAGATTCTTTTGTAACAGAAAGGTGACACAAGTAAAGAATATGGGTATTATAATTATGTGAGGGTTGATCCATGGCATAGGACCCAGGCTCACTAAATATATCGTTAGTGAAAAAATAAATCCATGTATAGTTCATGCATTACAGTGCAGATTAAATCCATGCGGTAAGGACAAAGATGAACCGATGTGAAAAGAAAGATATATGGTAGCTGGAAAAAGGAATAAAAACCATGTGTCACAACATATCATTTTGGGGAAATTAATCGAGCCATGTGTAGTTCTTTAAATATTCCCTATGCAGGATTTGATTCTTATATGAGGAATAAAGGGTGGATTTTTATATCATGGGTTTTCCCATGATTGGAGATCTGGGCGTCTCTACGTATCTCTCATAAATTAGAATCAAGGCATACATAGTTCTTTAAACATTAAATTCCCACACCAATCGAGTTTGATATGGGAGACAGGAGAATTTGACACTTTTTGAGAGAATGATTAATCTTAAGAAAAAAAATAATATAAAAATCATACAATTTATCTTTAGGGAACACCCTCAATATATCTGATTCATATATAAGAGGAGAAAATAAAATAAAATTTGTGTGTTTGCGGTTGGTCCCATGATTGGTGATCCATGAATTCTACAGAACTCAAATTGATGAGAAACAAGCCACACATATTACATGAAATAAAGTCCCAATTTATATCTGACTAAGTCATAGGGATTAAATGGAATCATGTGCCACTAAGGAGCAGCAATAATGTCAATGATTCTTGTATAAGGAAGATCCTAACATTAAGTAGAGTAAACATTATCTATACAGCTTAATTTCATGTAAGGAGGAAAAATGATGTCATTAGGTTTAACATTGTTTAACATAGAAACATATACTACACAATTTATTTCCATATATCATGGACACTTCTGATAGTTATGCATTTTACTATCTTGAAGCATGGACTTTGTCTTGTGCTGTTCAGAGTCATGCAGCGAGGACGACATTGTGTAATTACACAAAGTATTTCTTCAAGAATCTTGTATTGGTTGGTGTTTTGACAATCTCTCATTTAACTAATATTAATTCATAAGATCAATTTTAGAAGACCTTATGTATGAAATAACATCCTAAAATGTTTGCATCATTGTTTGGATGTTTCTTCCATAGTATCAATGGATTCATGAGGACAAATACCAATTCCCCTTGAAGAAATCAACAGAGGAGAACATTATTGTTAAAGGATTGTGCTATTCTATTCTGATAGATGTATAAATGATGTAATGTATGTAATCATTTTCTCTTCTAATCATTCCAGCTCATCAAACCATTTCTGGTACATCTTATCTATAGACAAATGATCATATATTTCAACTCTGAGTGAAGGAAATTAAATTTCAATTGGAAAAAGTTCTTCTGTTCCAAATACCAGTGAATATAGGTTTTCATGAGAGGCATTATGGGTTGTAGTATGGTAATCCAATAAATCATGAAAACTTTTATCGATTAATGATTTATTATCTTTATCCACCATATTCTAGAGTATATTTTACATGGTCTTATTGACAGACTCTATCTTTCCATTGTCAGATGCATGATAACAAGATGAATGGTTGGATTTGATATTGTTCTCTTGATATAACATCATTACCGCAACAGAAAAAATTCTTTTCCATTTTCTATCAATATAGTGTGAGGGATACCAAATTTTGTGAGGATGTTAGTTTTGACAAAACTAACAATGCTTTTGGATCTAATTTCATTGATAGGTATTTCCTCAGCCCATTTGGAGTAGAAGTCCATATTAGTAAGGATATACTTCAACATCATATCCTTAACTAGAGGATAAGGCCATAATACATCCATTTCCTATGTGGAAAATGGATATGAGTATTTAGTAGTATGTACCAACTCTAGGGTGGATGAAATAAGATGGAATTCACTTAGAAGTGACGACATTTGGTGGTAAAATTTGTCCAATCCTACATAATTGAAGTTCAAAAGTATCAAAGACTTTGGATTCGATCAGAAAGCATATTCCTAAACTGGAGAGCACCAAAATCCCCTAAATGTTGTTCTTTCATGAAAGATGCATTTTCTTCTCCATCAATACACATGAAAATTATTCCATCAAAGCCTCGTTTGTAGAGGATCTTTGGGTGATATGGACTAGCATAAAGAGTACAATTGTCCACACGTCATCAGATCTGTTCTTTTTCAACTGTACCTAGTGGAAGTACTTGATTTTGATGATATTTCAGGATGGGTATCATCCATCCCATTGTATGACCATATGGATAAAAAATAGGGATAATTACATCAATTTACATCAGTCTAGTTTGAATGAAAGGTAAGACCACATAATTATGGGCAATACTAATGATTTTTGTATACTAATTTATATCTTCCACGGTTTTATCTGTATTATCCAGTGCATCGACATGGGCATTTTGTGATCACAGGATATTAGAAAATTTCACCTCTAGGGGAAATTCAAACATTGACACTCTGAAGTGATCACAAAAAGGGATTAACACATACTTTTTGAGAGCATAGTCCCTATTTATTTGTTTTATTACCGACTCTGAATCACCTTATACTTCATGTGATTCACTTGTACCTGATGTACCAATTCATAGCCTACAATGAGAGATTGATATTAGACTTCATTGTTAGTACCTTCTTCTAACAATAGGAAGGAATAAGGCCACACTAGATTTTATGGGAAGATAAGTACAATTCCGAAAACATATTGGATGAGATTATTTTTTTACTTTATCTTATATATTAAACATCTGGAGGAACCATCATAGTACATTTCCCATTTTTTGGAGTTATCTGAAATATAAAATACCACTTCATTGGGAAGATCAGTACTCAATGATGAATCTTCCATATATGTGTGTTCTGGAGGAAAGTCGACTAGATCTTGGCCCTTAATTTCCAATTAAGGCATAAACTAGATATCATATTATTGTAATATAACTATCCACCATGCCAAATTCCCTATAAGTATAGGACAATTGAGGATAAATATTGGTACTTTATTAAAAGACACCAATTGTATCTCATGATGTTTCAAGTAATGCCAAATTATTGAACTACAAAGATTAATGTGAGGCATCATTTTCTATACTTGATTACAGAGTTTTTGCATCATGAATACTTCAACTAAAATAGTAAATATTTTTTTTATTCCTTACATCATTATTTTGGAACAAAGGAACCCAGTGATCGCTCAAAAGATGTCACATACAGAATAGGTGGTGTTCATTGAACATTTTGTATTAATAATGTTGTACTCAAAAATATTTCATGAGGTTATCAAATTCCTTTTGGAATAATTCATTCCATGGATAAGTGGCTCTCTTCTTCATTAATCTAGTGAAGCGTAAACACATGCCTAAAAAATTGGTGATAAAGTGCTGAATATAGGAAACCTATCCGTGGTGTCCTCTTTATTCATTCAAATTTCAAGTAGGTGACATACCAATGAATGATTTGGTTTTCTCTGTATCAAATTTGATGACACAATGGTGTGCAATTATGTCGAGGAATTTTCCTAACGTTACTCTGAATGCACAATTCAAAGGTTTCATCTTCAATTGTGTTGCTGAAGTTCATTGAATAGGTTATCGAGATAAGCCAAGTGATAAAAACGTTTTCTATATTTAACCACTAAATCATCCACTTGAAATTCAACAAATTTTCCTAATAATGGTTTGATTATATGGTAAATGTCATATTGATATGTTTCACCTGCATTCTTTATGTCAAAGTGAATTAACCTATAGAAAAACACACCTTGAGTGGAAATGAAGGCTGTAGACTCTTCATCTCCTAGGGCCATGTAGATTTCATTATGCCTAGTGTAGCCATTCATGAAGGAAAGAGCTTCATAGTCAGCTGTTGAGTCAATTAAAAGCTCTGTTATCAGAACTGGAAACTCCTCTTTAGGAAAATTCTAGTTAAGATATCTCAAATCAATGAAAACTCTAATTTTAATATTTTTCATTTTCAATGGGACATGTTTTTCCAGCGATTTGTGATATTGAACCACCCTAAATATGTTTTCCTTGATATGCTTATCAACATCAGCATCAATTATAGAAACATGATTTGGGTGAGTTCTTCTTGCTTCCTTCTGAAATACTCGATGTTATTCCCAAAAATGAAAATGATGGGGGGCTACGTTGAGATCAATTCCTAAAATTTCTATATAGTTCCAAGATTATTTATCTCAATGTTTCTTTTGAAATGAGGTATACATCTCTTTCTCTTCAGAATTCATCATCGAAATAATTAGATAGGAGCATTGGTCTTTTTCTATACCACGATTTATTTCTCTTAGTTCATCCATATTTGTAGAGACACCTTATTCTAATGCTAGAGGAGTGACCCCGAGATCTTATTCTTCATCCTCTTCCTCCATACATGACACATATTTTGTTTTTACTTGCATAGTAGGTGGTGAATAAAAATATTTAGAGCTAGGGGGTAAATCAGTATTTCAAAATTGTGAAGAATATGATACCATTTCTGAACCTACTGTTGATGATGGGATTTTCAGGAGCATTAAAGAGGATATAATGAGTTGGGAACCAACTCCCTTGTCTACCTCATGTATTAATATAACTTCATTCAGTCTGATTTCTAAACCAGAGACTTTCTGATGTTCAGTGGAGGAAATGAATACATCTATATTTACGATTTCACAATTACTTGGTGAATCATTAATTTATCCCCTACTATTAGGCTGGATTTTCGCAATTGAACTTATGGAATTCATTGGGTTAGTGTTCCGATTTCAATTTTTCCTTTCAATTTTATTGACAGAAAATAGATAATCTATACTCAACTGTCTGTATGGGTTTGCTGGGATCATTTCTAGGCCATTTGGATCATTGATTCTTCTCACCTCATTTTTCATAGACGTTGTACCCATCATGTGATAATTTTCTGCCTCAATGCATTATGATTCACATGTTTTGAATGGATCCTTGTAACCATACAATGTTATAATTTGACTATTGAAACATTACATGAGACATTGGTTGTACGAAAAAGGTATGGCTAAATGATGAAGTATCCAAGGCCTTCCAACAACAAATGATAAAGTCTATGTCCTGATGGACAATCAAAAAATCTGAATTAGACACAAGATCATTAAACTGTGTTCTGAGTGTAATATCTCCTAGAGGTTCTTTCTCATTTTTATCCTGGCCTTTTAACATTAATGTGGAATGAGATAGATCATATTTACTGAGGCCCACTCGATGAAGTGTACGAATGGAAATTTGGATGAATATTAAGCCATTATCAATGATGGCTCATCGGATATCTATATCATTGACCATTCCAGATAGATACAAGGCCTAATATGTCCATTTAGAACATCATCTTCATCTTCATCCATAAAAGATATAACTATATGACATTCTATAGGGTCATTAACTATACATTAAATCTCATTACTATTAACGTCATTTTCAAACTTTTGAGGACATGAAAATGCCTCAATAAGTGCTTCTCAATGATCCTTCGATAGATTGAAGGCATATAAAATTGACAACATATCTGGTACATGGGCCAGCTACTTCAAAATATAATTATTTTTTTTATGAGTTATGGGTTTCCCAGCATGGAGACCTGGTTTTGTACGTGCCATAGAAGTTGACACTCTTGATTTAGATTTTCACTATGTTAGAGAAAAAGTTAGAAATACTCTAGTTTTTGTTAGATTAATATGACTGGTCTATCCACTTTCTGAGACAATGATGGTGTAACGTCTAATTGGCCCTCCAAAATTATCATGTCTAGACTGAATCTGTCATGCGTGGAAGAATTTCGTTGTTCATTATGTGCTCTTTGAAGGGATCTCCAATGATTTTCTACTACATATATGGTTCAAGCAGTGGTATAGTTATAATAGTGACTACTAGAATTCCTATGTCATCCCTTTTATCCTTGACCATGGCTCTATCCTCTATTTCCACAATTAGGTATAGGGAACTCAGTTTCATTATAACCAGAATCATCATCATCATTATGATTTGTTATATAGATAACGTTATTGGAACCAAAGATCAATTATTTTTCTGATGAGGATTCTACTTCAAAGGTCAGTTTTGATATGGATTTTTGGCGGTGTGGTGCCCATTCTTTTGAAAAAGATGGCATGAAATCTACCAAAGTACAGGAAAAAATTATTCATGAAATGAGCTCGTCTTATTCTAACTTCCCTTTATCCTTTTGATCTTGTCACTTCTTTTAGGATTGAACTTTTGATGAAGGATGTTTTTATTTGGCAAGAGTGGTAAAATATAAAATCATTTGTTTCAATTGTGTTCATATAATGGCATAGTTTTACTTGAATTTTTTTCTTGAACATCATATCATCACATTTCTGCAAACATTTACTATTTAATTTCATTCATCCTCATTCTTCTTCTGCATCAGTTGCAGTAACAAATACTACATGGGGTGATGGTCTTTTCATTTTACCTTTTCCACGGTCTACATTTTTTTCATTAGGTCTTTGAAAACAAAACAATTCTAGATTGAATGCCCCAACATCTGATGAATGGAACAATAATTCGGAAGATCTTAATCTATTTTATTGTTCGGTTTCATCAGTCATGGAAACTAAACCAAATTATTTTCCATAGTTGAGATTAAGTAATTGGGAACCTGTTTATTCTATAAAGAATAATCATTATTCTTTAACTCTTCAAACTATTTCCACCCTTGATATCTTTTATCATCTTGATGAGGTGGTCATTTTTACTGATGCTCGAGATGTAGAGCCCTTCGATATGATGGTGTTTTTGATGTTGAAGCTTTTATAGGTTCTTGCTCGAGTGTGAATGTAGTAGCATTTAATTACCCTATTATCTTTATCATAGTTGATGTAATTATAAAAGTTTTAGCATTTGTTATGACAATGGAATCGTACACTAGTTGGGAAATTGAATCCAGGTCTCGAAACCCTCCAATGTATTTTACAAGTATCAATGGCGTAGGTAACTCATCATGCATATTTTCCACATAAATTGGATGAAACTCTTATTTATGGTTTCCAAATTAAAGGAATATGTTAATCCATTCCATTGAGAAATGAAATCTGAGACTCTTTTATTTTCCCTTTATTTAAAATTTTTATGATAAAAACCCGTCAACATCAGCAGTGTTGAGCTAAATTGAAGAATAAATTTTTAATGGATTTCATCCCATCCAGTAAATGATCGATTTTGAAAACATTTATATCATAAAAAAGCTTGTCCCCATAATGTCTTCACAAAAAATCTAAGCATTACTGCTTCTTGTTGACGAGGATTCCCTATCATGGGATCACAATGAGAAATGAATAGTATTAAGTGTTGATTCTGATCTACTGAACTATTAATGATTTGGAATTTTGTATTCACAAAAGTTTCTAGGGGAGAGAACTTATCCACCCATTCCCGGTAAGATCTCTTTTCTAGCTAAACTGGTGCACGTCGTTCTTACATAAAATCCAATCATGTTTTTAATTCCTTAATTTTATTCATAATCATTTTAGGAATATCCTAATGAGCTGGGACCTGTACAGGTACAGTAGCTGGAGCATGAACCGATGAAATGACCAGAAAAACCCCTAGTGGTGGTGCTGTTGGTATTTTCCTTGGATAAACAACAGGGAAAAGCCTATAAGGATTTGTTTGATCATTCCCTAGCTATGTACCCAATAGAGGGAATTCATTATATGAATCTATAGTTATCAATTTCCGCTTTTCAAAAGAACTCCATTAGGATATGCAAGTTGATGATATTATTGGAGAGTATGTCTAGTATAAAAGATGCATCGAAATGTCTCTTTATTGTGATTTTAAACTCTTTCATATACACATCATGTTGTGAAAATAGTTGTTTAAGTGAAATATATTGACCTTATCAAGTGTAAAAGTGAGATACGATCATACTTTTACCTTTACCCTTGTTAGTTTCCATTCAGAGGGGTGGGAGTTGGTTATTTGAAGTCATACCAAGATTCTGGTTGAGCCTCTGATTTCGAGTATGCACACCTCCATCCTTTTTTTCAGTGTTTACCGTATTATGGATAAGAACATCCTCTTACGATTCCCCTGAAGATGAAATGTTTTTTGGAGCATCTTCTTTAATGGTGTTAATACTGTTTACTAATGTATATTTCATTAAAGGCATTTTTTCAGTATTGTTGTATTATTGTATCATTCTTTATATTCAATAAGACTATGTTCTCCTATATATTGATTTCCTAGGAATTGCTTGGGAGATTTTTACCCAAAGGAAATCCTTGTATAGTTCAGTTGTGCACTCTCTTTAGGGCTTCCTCCCTAATTGGTGGAAAACTATCTTTGATTTAGGAGAGGATTGTAGATGCGAAAAATCTCACAACCCTACATGTTGGGGATTTTCCTTTTCTTCTTCTTCAAACCTTCAAACAATGTTTACGAAATTTAATTGTTTAATTAAACAATCCCCTATCCCTGTAAGCTTGGCTGGTTATTGAACTGCTAGAGCTAAGAATCACGTAGATGATGTTCTAAATTTTAAAAATTTGGTTCAAACATTAGCTGGGTGCATTATTCGGAAACAACAAAAATCAACTGTTTCAGAATATTGTTGAGTTATTTCTATAATTGGCATTATATTATAACTGACATGCTCTAAGTGTGATGCTTGATGACGATTCTCATATTCTTAATGAAAAAGTACATCAAAAATTTGTATTCATTGGGCATGACACTGATGAGAGCTAATTGAGACATGTTCTTGAGCGTACATTTGATTACATAAAAAAATTTGATTGTAGCTGGCTATGGGAAATAAAATTGCATGAGACCACTATTGGTGGAGTATTCTAATTATGAAGGGTAGTAAAACACAATTCTCCATGTGCACCCCATCCTCTGATACAAACACTACACGGTGTATCAAAAATTAATAGGCGTAGTCCATTTAAATCATTGAGGCATGCACGCAGATGGGTTCTCTACTGCTTTTCAACCATGGGATGTTGGGAAGATGAGAGAGATGTAAATTCAAATTTGGCGGTGCAAACCTTATATTAACATTACATGATTTTGATATTCATCAAATGGTAATACTATATTTTTCCAAAGATAAAGAGTCTTCCATAAATTGATGTGTACATCATGAATGAAATCTTCTTTTATCAATTCCAGGATGTTTTATTGAGAATTTTCAAAGTCCATAATAGGAAAGTCACATCTCCTTCTGACAATTGATTTATCATTTTAAACATATCTCTATCATCATTCACTAGAGGTTTCTCTATTTAGTATATCCAAAGTGGATTATTCGCAATTGTTTTTATTAAAAACCCTGGAGTTAGTCATTTTTTCTGCTACCATTTTAGAAGACAAATGAACCAAAGGAGGTTCAGAAATGATTGTTCCCTTAAGTTGTCTTCAGTTTGAGAAATTACTTAACCTGTTAATGACAATGCATTAGAAATTACTATCCCTATGTTGGAATGTGCCTTGAGATAAGAGGAATTTCACATTAACACATTGTCAATTATTGAATTATCATGACAATGAAAAATACAAATGAGGAGATAAACTTCCCAGTGAATTCCATCATAAGGAGGACCACTATAGAGGATTAAAATAAGGGTTAAATCCACTGGCTACTTTTTCATCTGGTCACAGAGAGGGTTTCTATGGCTATGTTATGAAGATAGGCTCTCATGATTGACTGAAATTTCATGAAGCAAGAAATGATGATGAAGTGTCCAATGGGGATATTCATAATTACTACTAATAATCCTATAATTTGGTAATGAGAGTGTATGATCTTGAGCTACAATAGATAAATGTTGGAGGGCTTCAATAACTCCAGAATTATGAGGAACCAGATCATAGCTTGGGTCCTGATTTTCCAACTGTGTTTGGCAAGACTTATTATTTTATTATCTCTTACACATAGTTGGGGACACATTCTGGGAGAGGTGGTTATCATGGGAAAGTGTATGTGCATACCTTGGAGTGGTTATAAGGACATTCTGATTACCTCCAATTGGAAAGGGTGTACTTTCCAATACATGATGTCTATATGATATGGGGGAGTATGTCCCGTAATCTTCATGAACTGGAGCAAAGGTATGTATTTTCTCTAGGATGGAATGTTTATAGGTCATCCCATGTTTGGGGAAAAATTTGTGTGTATGTTCCCTTAGTACTACTAAAGTGGTGGTTATGATATTCTGGCATGCTTTCAGAATATGGGCGTGAATTTTTGAGTGCCTTTTCTATATTACACAAATATGATTATTGAATTTAGTGTCTAGAATGGGATTATACATCCATTCCTTATCTATATTATATGTATGTGCCTTCTCCTGTCCTCCTTTTCATGTAATTGGATTCTAATAATACTCATGTATGGGGCAGAGAGCTGAGTCTGCCATAGATTTTTCGTCAAAGATTTCCGACTGACTTCTCCGGGTGATGCCAAACAAGCCTGTTGGATGGCTTGATGAATGATGCAAGGTGTATGTTTCTAACTACCTATTTCCCCTCAGTCATGGTTTTGATCCTCTTTAAATACTAGTATTAATTACTACTAGAAAATTGGTGACTGCATGTAGTTGTACGTTCCTGTTTACCAGTTCCCACAACATTTGTTTGGTGGGATTTGTTAAATACCAATAGAAGAGCCTACTAACTAACTGATAATTTGTAAATTGGTGCATGTTTCTGATCATGATAATCCAACAGATTTTCCAATAGGGATTGGTGGGTTGATTTTAGATGAGTCTAGTGGCCAATGGAATTGGTATGAATGGGTTTAGGTGCCTGCTCGTTGTATTCCATCAAGTTAGGTTGATGGACTTCTCTATAAGGGGAAAAGGTAAGAAACTACTTCCTATTGATCGGACGTTGTCCTCGGTGGTTCTTCTTGTGTTTCTAGGAAATAGTGGTATAATAAGATCCTCCAAATGAAAAACCACCATCATATTTGGTGTTCAATGCTGCACGATTCTGCAAATGGCGACTTTTTTGGGAGTCCTCAGGAAGACCCCTACAGCTTTGAATTGAGGCCCTGAGTGAACTTCTGATCCACCTTTCAATAGTATGAGGGGACTTCTTGTTTCATTATAGGGATAAGTGACTAAAATGTTTAAATAAATTGTTTTTAACTATCTTCTTCATGATCAGCAGTCTTTATTTTCCGAATGATCGAAGATTTCTATTAAACCGGAGAGCCTGTCAGGTTGCCTTCAAGGTTGGGATTGTACCATGATGACGGTACAAAAATATCATCATGTTGATGATTCAGCATTGAATACATTGTGTGGGTGATGAAGTCCTTCTAGTGGATGATGATCTAACTTGAGAAATGTGCGGGACATTCACATGTGAAAACATGGATGAGTCCATTTTGAAGTGAAGGGAGTTTTGAGGAAAAAAAAGAACGACAATAAAATCCATTCAAGTTACATATTTTATATTAATCAATTTATGATTGATTCCTTTGTGTAGACTTACATTATCAATTCACTTGAGCCTCAAATGTGGTTAATATTATTAACTTGGTTAAGGATTCATGACAAGCTCACCTTATTTTTCGTAGTTCCATGAAACATGTGTACCAGTTTAAGAATCACTACTTCTAGGCAGTTTCCATTGGATTTATTCTTGGAACAAAAAACACCCAATATTTATTTATCCAAAAAGGATCTATTTTCCAAAGGAAGATGTATGTTTTGTTTAATATTTGTGATAATTAAGAACATTCATTCGTTTAGAGGATGGGAGGTCAGACTCATCATACCCTTTTGGGGGGAATTATTATCCACTACGGGGCTCTCTTTAAAAATTTAAAATATTTTCATGAATCTTTATTAATTCACAATGTAAAAAAAATACTTTTCCCATGGAATTTTTAATCAATTATTATCATATGAGAAATTTAGAATCATTGGTATGTATTTTATGTTTTTCATTAACTGTATGATCTCATATAATATTTAGAGAATATTTTAATCATTTTTGTGATGATACTAGTTTTTAAGCCACTCAGTGGGGAACTTTATAATTGATTGTCATCTAAAGAAATGAATATTTGTTTTGATATCATGATCATACCCATAATATGGGCTATCTGTGAATCCTTATGGAAGGAATCATAACCCTCGTAGTTCAGTGCCACATAATGGTACACATCATACATTTTAAGGTCATGTGATATGGACCTAACTGTACTATTTATTAACATGTTGTAAGAGAATGTAAGAGAAAGGTTCTTAGTCTTTTTTGGTGTGGGACATATGCTGAAGTAACCTGAGGATTTTGTAAAGGATATGGGATTCCATGTAAAATTAGACCATGTAAGTAATATGGACCATGAAGACCAAGGTAGATTTGAAGTGTCCAGTTTGAACCTCAATGAGGTCTTCTTACGTATCAAATTTGGATGGGAATCAAATCCCACATTGTTTTATATGTCTCAAATGAGAGTATATTACTTTTTGAGAAATGTGTTTGGTCTTAAAGTATGAAAATGATGCCTTGGTGATTTGAGGGATTAATATGGGGTTTATTCCTAAGTAGGATGCAATAATTAAGGGAATTAAGGTTGGATTTATGAATAGTATATCCAATGAGCTCGGTCTCTGAGAAGTCATCTTATGTATCCAAATTATGATGGGAGTCAGAGTTATCATAATTCATAGATTTTATTTCTGCTTATGCATAAGTGATTCCCATTGGAGGGGATATGATTTGGTACACCAGTATGAAATTGAACAATTTTGAGCATGAGCCTTTAAGAAGGCATCATGCGTATCTTGGTTTGAATAGGAATTAGAGTTCTCAATGTTTAAGCCTTCTTGCACAAATTTTTTGATCCTGACAAAATCTCAAATCCCACATGAGTCATGAACAGTGAGAGAAACAAGAGAATATCAATGATTCAACAAAGGTAGTCACACTTTTTCTCCTCTGCTGGTGGAAGAGGGTTCACCTACGGCAGCCAGGGTGGATGACGTCGAGTCGACCTGAGAAGAGGGTGAGGTGAGAACCCTTCCATATCATGAATTTAAATTACACAAGGTTCCAATGAATGGAAGGAGTAAAGGTGAAGGATGTAGTGTGGAGCCAGACTGCAACCTCCTTCTTGGAATTTTATTGGATTACAACAGTATGGCTACCTTAAAATAGATCCTGTCAGGGGAGGGAGATTTTCATTTTTCTTGAATGGAAACAAAAACATGAATAGTACCTTCCATACCATATTCATAAGGTGTTGGGTGCAACCCAAACCCCAATCCTCAATACAGGGAACTTCTTAGCACTATTCCTAGAAGAGAGGTATATGTGTCCGTCGATATAAAAACCCACAGAAATTCAATGAATCCTAAGACCACAATAAAACAAATGTGGGAATCCTTTGAATATGGATATAAAAACCCAAATAAGAGAAACACTGATGTACATATCTTAAGGGATTGAGAAGTAAGGAGGTTTTGGTGAAGGTCTCAACAGAATCCATTTCAGACATGGGAGAAAATGAAGAAGAATCCTTTCTATTAATGGATTTGGAGAGGGCTTAGTAGCTTGTAGACTGAAGAGAGAAGGAGAATCAAAGAAGTGATCCCATGTAGGTACCAGCAAGAAAGTATGGGAACACAAGTAGGATTAGTTGACTTGATTTTCACTTGAGTAATTAAAAACTTGTTTATTAATACTACGGTGAGACCAGACTAAAGACTTCAATGGTATTCATTGGTATTCCCAGATGTAGGGCCCTCATGTTCTTGTGAGTGGAATAGGTGTCTTGATAGTGTTGCTGATTTAGGGTGGTCGGGTTCTTTAGGTGAACAATTGTTATGTATTTCAAACCATAAAAGGACATATGTTCTATGATCATCCTTCAATTCCTCTCCATTGGGTTTAAGAGAACTAAATTGAATATTTCAGAAGACTTGGGAGAAGCACTAGGGACACCAGAGTAGAAATTAGGCTTCATGTGAATTCGTATATACAAATGAAGGCCCCAAGGGTCTATTTATATGAAAAATATGACACTGGAAAAAAAGATATTGGGTGCACAAGTGGGTTGCGGGCTAGATCTTGGTGTGCAAGTACCTTGTGTGATGACAACTCCTTGGTCAGAGTAGGGCGATCCAAAACTCGATCCTATTCAAATCAAGATTTTCTTCATGTTTTTTCTAGTATATTTTCTAAGGTACTTCCATTTTTCATTTTTTAGACTCTTTGACATAATAGAGTGTTAATGATATTATAAAATCATCTAAGAACAATTTAATTTCTATAAATGGGCACATAATATGGCTGAAAAGTTGCCCAAATTGATGAAAAACAATTAATATACTCAATATATTTAATCAAGGTAACAAAAAAAACAATTGATGAGTATTAAAATTATTATTGGTCAGTTCTTTATGAATAAAATTTCCAAAATAAACATGAAAATAGTTGATACATTCATTGTGTCCAATTCAGACCTGATCTAGCATTATGTCCACGTCTGAGATGAAATTCCAAAGGAAGGGGGGAAGAGAGGTTCATGAGTGATTTAAAAATTATGAGGCTAACATTATAAATTCATCCATAATGAGATATTTATAATATATCGTTTAAGTTAAAATATATGTAGTTAGATATTTTAATAATTAATTAATCCACTTAACATACCACCACTGAGAAAAGGGTCTGAACTCCCCACACCGGCTCAATTTATGTCATGCCTATGATAATCACCATATTCTAAACACAATTGTGGTTGAATATTTCTGATCTGATCTAATTTATAATATTTATACAATTTTTCTTTGTAAATATGAATGTTATCTATAAAAAATATATTTAATATTTTTATAAAAATAAATCCAGTATCACCAGGCCATGAAATACCATGTACACTCAATTCCTATATCGTAAAAAATATATATACTTATTTTGATGCCATACAATAAAAAAATTGGGACTCTAAATCGTTACCTTCTTCATGAATTTCATCATTTGAATGAAAAAATTGGGAATAAAACTATGGGTATAGAGCCCAAAAATGGAACTACCAGACTCTGGAACCATCATGTGTGTTTCTATGCTACTAAAACATGCGAACCAAAGGAAGGGATTGTCCTCATAGAGTCCCCTCCTAACAATCATCGATCTACATTAGGTGACACAAAAATCTATATTAATCCTCAAGGATCAGATCGACCCAATTGATGATTTGTGTAGGGTCAGGAATGTGTCCCCTCATATATGGAATGTTGAAGACATCATGGAACTACAAAAGATGTGGGGTGGGGTGAGGTTGTATGAATCCTTTCCAATCCTCTTCAAGATCATCAATAGCCTGATGAATATTAGTGATATCTTACCCCCATCCAAATCTCAACAATCCTCCTCATGTGGAGACTTCTAGGAAAATGTGGTTTCCTTAATAGAACCCCAAGGGCAACTGATGACAATCTTCAGAAGATTTTTTTCTGCTATGTGCCATCATCATCTTCTTATATATGTCCTACACATTCTCCATTGTCACATGCACCATCTCTAGTACCAAAATACACGAAACTTCAATCGCTTTGTAGGAAAAGGGGGACCAAAATGGTCTCCTACACATGACCTCAAATTGTTTCATGCCAATGATATAGTGTTATTTGTTCTTGTACACAAACACTACCAGGAATAGGTGGTCCTCCTAGCTCCGGCCAAAGTCCAGTGCACAATCTCTCAACATATCCTCCTGCACCAAGATATTGAAATCAGTCTACCCATCTGTCTAGGGATAAAAGGATGTAAAACTCCTCATGTCAGTTATGAATTAATCATACATACCTCTTTAAAATATTAACATAAACCATGTGTCACGATCAGAGACAATATTTATGGGCTCTCCATGTAAGATAATGATCACTGTTACAATAAACTAATGAAAACACTCCACCAAACACTGCTCCCTGATATCAAGGATGTTTACATAGTTCCTGATACATTCCACTATCATCTAGATGGAATCGTGGTTCTTTGTTTTGTCATGAAAAATTATGAAAATTTCTATAAATATCTCATCCCACATTCACTATGGGATCTAAAGGGGCTGCAACAAACCCACTGGAACATGATGCTCAGCTTTCACCTATTAACAATTAAGGCATTGTGGGATGAACTCAGATATTCTTAATCTCATTGTAGACCACCAAAAGAGATACTGAATGTATATTTAAATCTACCCCACACCAGTATGTATAGCTATGGGAGATGTGTGGAACTCCCACATCACCTCCACTCATAATACGGCTGGAACCATTTTTCTCCACTACAACAAGATGATGTGTTTCCATCAATCATATTATGCACATTGTGAGTATCCTGTGGAAATCTGAACATGTAATTCCTCACAGTTGAATTCCATTATATGATACTCTCTCACACACTCATGAAGTGAATGAGTCAACACTTTCGACTATAGAAAATTTTTACGCTCCTACCTCCCCAGGGTTAGCTGGAGGAATGATAACTGCTCCGAAGCTTATTGTACAAAATTAACCTAATACATCATACTACAGAAATTTTCTACAACATCACTTTACTATAAGTTATAATATATCAATGTAATTGTCCTAAAATAACTCCAACCCTTGTTGTTGCCTCAGGTTTAGGTATCTTTGAATGAAGACCTACCTAGGTCACTAGTGATATGAGTAATCCATATACCTCTCTCCCAGAAGTTAGTGTCTCCAAATACTCAGGTCCAATAGTACTTATTCATGATCTAGGTCATGAGTCATATGGATATTTTTTGTGGCATCACATGTGAATTGACACATATATGATGACTATCTACAATGACATCAACACATATTCAATCCCTGCTCTTGACAAATCACAATACACAACAAATTACATTCTTTCCTATATTATTCTCAACACCATAACACTCTTCAAACTCAAATTCAACTCCGCAAAGGACATCTAGAACAACTCATACCATGTAAATGGATACCCTTTATGAAACCGTGAGGTCAATGGGGGTGAGATTCTGTAAATGATTTCTAAAAACCTACTATAGGACCACACCAATCCACGAAATATCCTCACCTATGAAACATTCTTGGGTGGATCCAAAGTAATAACTCTATCAATTTTCACTAGATCCATGGATAAACAGTTCTCATAAATAACATTCCCCATAATCTGATCCTCATCTATTTTGAAGTGACACTTTGATAGATTCATGTAAAGATGGTGCTCTCGATGAAATTATATGACCATCCTCAAGTGATCCGCATGAACCTACTCTAATGCTATGTAGATGAGTACATCATCGATAAGGAAAACAAAAATATTTTCTATGTATGGATAGAATAACTATTTCTTAATATCTAAAAACATGGTGGTGGAATTCGTCATACCAAATGGAATCATTTCGAACTCATATTTTCCATAACTTCATCGGAAGGCCAACATTAGAATATAATTCTTGAAAACCCTAAACAATTAGTTGCTAGACATGAGACTGATTTTCATGAACAATATATCAAATTCCAATTTCTTAAATATTTCCTTAATCTTTTTAATGGGGTATGTGTTTTTTTTGGTGGCCTCGTTCAGGAGACAATAATCCATGAAAAGTTGTATGATCCCATCCGCCTTTTTCAGGAATTGGACTAGAGCTATATAAGGGGACACAATCAGTTTGATGAAACCATTCAATTGAGGGACCTCCAACTACAACCACACCTCCTAGTTCTCAGAAGGTTCCATTCGACATTCTACATAAGATATATCTATGGTTCTTGGAAAAAAGAAAATGTAAAACTCTATCTCCCAAATTAGAGTTAGTATTATAACATCCTCAGGGAACATATCCATGTAATCTACCACATTGAATGAATAGAGGATCTTGATGATCCTACTACACAAATGTCTATACTCATTATTTGATGGGTGATATGTTGCAACCACAGGCGTGATGAACTCTATTTCTATTCCATGAGATGTCTCTCACTAAAAATGAGAATCTTGTCCCATCAGCATGATGTAATCAGACATGTCTATGGTGGCCGTCGATCTGGAATTGGAAAAAATATATTTGATCCATACCCATGATGATATGATAGGTTTCCATAATTACTACCAATAAGTATTTTTTGATCCTATCGCCAATAAGTCATAGTTCCCACTGCTGACATATGAAAGATATAGAAGATGTGTTCCTTGTAATAACATAAGGAAAACGCTATTAGGATACCACCTCTACTAGGAGATTCACTAATCACAACATAAGAATATAGATAATGGAATTATTTTCACTTATGTATAATATAAATTAATTAGGAGAAAAAACACAATTACCATACCCTTATTATCACTGTTTTTGTGGGATCATATATAAATAATACCTATATCTATCTACAACCCCGACATCCAGCTCCATGAGCCAATCCTGGGCAACCAGGTGGGTGGTTTGGAAGCATTTCATATCATATTACTCCACCTATAGATCAAATCACTCCTATTACAATTATCCCACCCCAGGGACCACATTATATATTCATAAGATATACATGTTGATGATGTTGCCTCTACCGTGATGGTCCAATTGCTATCTGTTAAGGTTTCTGAATATGTATGGTCGGTCAATCATGAGTCATGTGACTTATCCAATCAAAATTAAATCACTAGCCACTATTAGGGATGCTATGGTACTATAGAAAACCTATAACCACATGAATTATTTTGATCATGGAATAATAATCTACGTTAATATCCTTGGGCCGAATGGCTTCTAGCTGCCACAAATGAAATAGCTCTAGGGAACCCACTACCAAATCCAACAATATAAAACCCTCTAAGAGAAATAACTCAGTCAAAAGTGCCCTTATATAGAATGCTGACATATGTGGGGATTCACATGGGTATAACAATGGCTCATATCTCTCTATGGAGTCCCTTCTAAAACATTCGTGCTTGGATCTTGCTATCTCAGATCATGATAAAAGTTTAATGAGTAAGAAATGTTAAAATAAACCCATACTCTTCCACCAAAATTCATATATATTTTATACCAAGCATTTCATGGATCTAGAAATAATACAATGACATGGGTGTAGAACTCCTCAGGAAATTGTTGACGGAAGTCAGTACATGAGAGTTTATACACATCGTGCATCTACGTAACAGGACTCCACTAGTGCTAATCTACTCCACACAAGAGGATGGATATCTATGAATCCTCTTGATACATCGGTGTTTGAACAAGCCTAATGATAAATACCATTGACTATATCAATCAATCTTCATCATGAGGTTCTATCTCCCAATGGAACCTCAATGGTTTTTCATGCTAGAACTCACAGAGCACTCTAAGCCTACTTTTGTCATCAGCATGCCCTTATAGAATTATCATATGATCGATATGGGGTTTCTATTCTACCTACATATTTGGTGGAGTCAGATTGTTGGATGGACCCTAAACTGAGGCCTTGTCACTCATTGGATCATCATTATGAACTGGGGCTAGTATCTTACAGGTTTCCATTAGAGAGGCATCCTGAAAGTTATCAATGAGTACCGCAGTTAGATGAGAATATATATATATATATATTTATATATATATATGTCAAAAAATGGTGAACCTAAACTAGAATAATATTAATAAAAATAGTCATAAATGATTAATCTACCATTAATCTCTACAGCGAATTTCTCAACATATTAAGTTGACAAGAATGTAGTTAAGGTCTTGGTGAATGGATATGTTGTGAAATTCACTATAAATGGACTTCATACCATTAAAACAAAACGTGAGAAACATTGACAATATTTCCTTAAATCCAACCAAATAAAATTAGAGGGATATATCAAAAAAAACATCCCATGGTATGAAATTTATTTGATACCTAACTGTCACAACAACCCCAAGATGGGGCTTCAGCTACAATTTTCCCAATCCTACCTCCATTGGCCAATGATTGAGATAGGTTCTGAAGTTATAAATAACTAAGAAGGTAATTTTTCTAAAAACCTCCACACATGGAAACAATCCAACTCAATGAAGAAGTGTTGAGGTAAATGAGAATATTTTTGACTCTATTGTAATGTAAACCAAGAATGGATGATCATGTAGATAGTACCAGGGTATGTTAGTGTTTACTCAAAAAAAGGGATAAATACACTCCAAATATGAAATTCATCACAACATAATAGAAAATTTAAAGAGTAAATGACTAATAGATCTCATATAATAAATCCTAGGCTATATCCACCATAAGTTGTCCAAGCACCCAGTATTCCTAAGCTTCGATTTAGTCATTTTTGACATATCTTCTATTTGTATAAGACACAATGTGTGCGGGATAATCCAATGCATGGGTGAGTATATTCATACACAATATGACTCCTTGAATAATGACAAAATAGTAGTAAGATATAATATATAACAGGAATAATGTATATAGAACAAGGTATATTGAAATATTACAGCTCAACCCAAACCAATAGTGAATGTAAGATCATCCAAATAAAATGGGATTATCACAATGAGTAGATGAACTAGTCGTTGAGTCATTCCCAACTATAGTAGGAGAGTATACTCATCTAAAAAAGAGAATATGAACATAGAAATAAAATTACATACCACTCACATCTTTTCATCTCCTAGAACGAGAGTATACAAATCCATGTGGAGGATAATGAACAAGGGTGTATATGTATTCTCATTCAACGAAACCCAAAAATGAGGGAAAGGGGATCATTGTATCATAGATAAACCTATGAATAAGTTCAATGAATAGATCCAAAAATCCCAAAATATTGCCATGAATCTTGTGTGTCTTCACTAAAAAAAAATTAAGGTATTGGTTCACAAAAATGTGAAATTATTCACTTTTAATGGCCCTAACTCACCCACCCAGTTATGGTCATGTCTCAAAAATATTTCATAGTGGGGAAAACATCTCTCTTCCTCATTTGTAAAAAAAATTTCAAGACGTAACTCATTAAAGTGTCACACATTCATGATTCAAAATTTCTATTTATAGTACACATACCATGGAATTATAGGAGGGTTAATATTTGGTGGGTTAAGGAACCATTACGAACATACTTGGAGGATTCCACTCCAGATCATCGAGGACTCATTCTCTTCTCTACTGGAGGGTTCCACTCGGAAGGTCAAGGACCCATTCCTAGCTCAATTGGAGGGTTCTTTTCTAGTTCTTTTATGACCCATGCCCTACCACACATGAGGTTTCCATATATAAATATGATGAATCATTCCCATCCCAGTTGGAGAGATCCACTCTATGATGTTTAGAACCCATCAATATCTCATAGGAGGGTTCCACTATGAAGGAAAACTATGGTGATTTTTATTGATCACAATTCCACCAAGAATTACCTATTAATGTGTCACTCTTAAGGTATTATATATCATATCTTTAGATACATCGATAAGGTCACAATAACGATCCTTGTGGAAAAAACAGTATGGATAGGTTACTCGCGGGTCAAAATATGAGTTGAAACGAAGGATATATTGGTGTTAGAAGTTTTACAAAAAGATCTAAATGAGTAAATGGAATGTGAGAGGAACCAAACATAGTGTGGTCCCACTCTAACAAAAATCTATTTTCCTAGTTAGAAAAAATCTTGATCCCATGTATTGGTACAATCTATGTAGGTGGACTTCATGGTGTGCCCTGTCTAACCAGGATAAAGATCGTGTGTTGGTCACCATGTCTGTGTACCGGAGTGCACGACTGACTACCGGACCACATGTACATCTAAATGGGTTTTAATCCTAGTGAGTCATAACACTAGTTTTTCATCTTGGATTGGGTACCAGATGTTTAAGGGAGGACACAATGCAGTGTCATCCTTAATTTTTTTTGAAAACCTAATGTCACTGATAAGGGTGATACACATAGTTTTTTTTATACATGAACACGATGTATAGTTGGGATTTTATCTTAAAAACATATCCTTGAAACATGATATATATATGTTCTATCCCATTTGATTGTGTATTTGTATCCATTTGAAACTTTTGATTCTGGATTGGATCTGTCGCTTTCTCTGCCGCTCTCTAGAAATCAGACCAGTTTGGTTCATCTGTGGATCTGTCATTCATTGTACATGCACGTGAGCTTTCCACCGTTGAATATTTCACCTCAAACCATCAAATCAATCATCCTTTAACTAAAATGATAATGAATAACATCTCTATTCGTCAAACTATTATTGTTTTGGTGATCTTCCATTAATCTGAGTGTCTGATCGAGCTCGGAACCTCCTGAAAATGTCTAACTGGGACCACGGGGATCCAAAAAGTGAACAAACCAGATTTAAAATATCATTAAAAATGATTAATTTATTAATGCCAAATGTTTTTGGAAAATATATCTAGAATTGGGATTCCATATTATGAAGAAAATGAAGACACTTTCATTTCTATATATTGGAAAATGCAGAGGTTGCAAAGAGGCGACGATCAACAAAAAAATCAATCTAATAAATATATTTGATAATGGTGTAAATACAATAATTGAATTGTCATTACTCGATTAGGGATCAATATTTTATGATGAATTGTCCCACCAATAATATCAATGGAGATACAATGATCGTTTTTCCCTTATCTGATCTGATCTGGTGTTCTGTCATTATCTATGATGATCCACTAGGGGAATGAGGAATGTGTTCTTCACTGGTGATTTTAGAGTTATTAGGCTAACCCCAAATTATCATCCATAATTTTATATTTTTAATATACCATTTATGTTAAAAATAATAATAGATTAATTATTTTAAATGTAAATTAATCCACATAGCATACCACCACAATGTGAAGGGTCTGAACACCCCATGCTGACTAATTTTATGACGCTAATAGGGTAATCACCATGTATTAGACTCAAATATTATATCAAATTTTTAAATTTGAGATACAATATCAGATTTATCCTAGTTTTTAGGATTATTCATGAACACTATATAAAATATATTTAATATTTTTATATTATTAATTTTGATCACACCGGGACTTAGAATCGCATGTTGTCTTAGTGCCTAGATATTGAAATATATATATAGTAGTATTTAAATGTAATAGAAGTGATAAACCAAGTCTCTACATGAATAAAATGGATTAATCGTTGGATAGGATTGATAAAAATATCCATGATCAAATTAAATGTTACCATTAGAGGGTTCAATTTTCATAACATAAGGTATAGAATTATGTGATGTCTACTGAGTGGGATGTTGAAGCTAATAGAGTAGGACTACAAGCTATCTAGTTCTAATATATTATGATGCTTTTATCTTTCTTGAATCATATAGAAAAGTCAGCATAATATCCATCTAATTTCCCTCCAATGGTGGATAATTATTACAATGATTTCCCAGAATAATTCTCTGATATCCCTCTAAAAATGATATGTTATTAATTTGATTTTATACCTAGGTAGAAATTGATATTATTTTCTCATTATAATATATGACCAATATACATGATAGAGAAAAAAATTTGATAGAAAATTTTAATGTGAAATTATTTATTAGAACTTAAACATCACCTTATGGATCTCAAATGTTATCTTCAACAAACATATATGGATTTATATATATCTTTGTGGAATATATAAAGCTTAATTGGTTAACCTTGAATAACATTTATCCATTTCCCATGATTAATGATATAGTTGATCAGTTATGTGAAGCCTAATGTCTTCCCATGAACAATCCTTATTAAATCTACCATCAGTATCACAATATTGAAGATGATATTCTAATGATAAAAGTATATAATTAATATATGAGTATACCTTATTTACTTTCTTATTTGAAAATTATTTTTTTGGTGTTCATGTCTCTCATATATATTATTTTCGACCCATTTCATTACATATTAATTTTTTTAGGGAAGATATCATCATTATATGATAACATAAAATCATTCTAGGAACCTATAGACTATAATAAGTACACCTTGACAACATTAGTTGTACTATAAATTATTTATTTTCACTTTTGGATTTAGGAGGTGTAGTTTCTTACACATTTGATTTATGAGAAAGGCGTTACAGTGGAAACAGAGATTGTTGATTTTGTAATGTTGTTCACTTTCCCTAAAAATGTATTCAATTTAAAAAAAATCTTGGGTTTTTTGAATATTTACATCATTTTATCCAAGTCCTCGAGAATTTAGAAACACATGTGACTGATTTGACTAAGAAGGATAATATGTTTGACTTTTATGATATGTTTTAAGTGTCCATCAATGATTTGAATAAAAATAGGAAGAAAACCCGAACATTTATTATTTTATATATTGTGATCTGAAATTTTCAGTATTATGCTTCCTCATGTGTTTTCTTGAGAGTTGTTGTAATACAAAGATAATATATGGACACACACATATATATAATTAGATATTAATCAATGAATCGAGTAACTAGTATCATGACATAGATTTGGAAGATGTGGTCTATGGATAGAAGTGTTATTGACACTATCTATTTGGTGAGTGATCTTTCATATATATAAACCATTAGATTATACCATATATCCTCTCTCACTATGATCATAATCATACATAGAAGAATATGGTGAATTTTCAATAGTTATTTTACATTGAGATAGCATATTCCTTATGTAGAGTGAATTTTGTTGAAGTTGTCATCAGTAGGAGAATAAAAGATATATAGGAGCTTGGTGGTTGGAATTTATATGGAGAATTATGTCTATAATTCTTGATGGTGGAGTGGAGAGTAGGTAAATTTTAGTGTCAGGGAGAAATAACATGTTTACTATTGGATATTAGGCCTTCTTTTTTGGATACTTTCAAAAAAATATGAGTTATATCCTATGTGAGCGGTGGTATATGAATTCATGATGTGAGATGATTATATTGTGTGTTTCTAATTAGAAGACAATTGTACAATATATATCTAATTTATGGAAGATATAAATTCTTCTTTATGGGATAATCAAATGGTTGATTTCCATTCCTCAAAATTAGAAGTGCATTTATGGTCAACAAGGATAATCTATTATATCCAATGTCTATTTTTTGTTAATGTTTGGGGAGATTCGTTGCCAATTGTGTTTCAAGATTCCTTACATTCCAGTGGCTCATGGAAGGCAATCAACATACAAATGAGTTTTTTAGTAACATTGGGTTCTTTTGTGAATGTGTAATGACATGATGACTGAATTCATGATTAGGAAACCCATGAACTCAAGTAGATTAGATGATTTTTGGGTGAAATTTTATCATATAACTAATTTCCAAACTTTTTTATGATTGTAGAGAATAATTTTATAGTTGATTTGGGTATGATATTTTTTTTGAGATTTTATAACTACGAAATTCGGTTCCATGTATTATCGCATTATTCTGGGATGTTATATTCTTGTCAAAGATTTATAATTTTTTGCAAAAGGTGTTGGTGAAAAAATTGATACTAATAAAGGTTTATCATTAAGAAACTGATTCTATATCAAAGATCATGATAAAAATAATAGAGGGTATTCTCTGGGAATGTGTTGTAGAAATTAGAATATTATAGGATATTATTTCCTTATATTTTTTCCGTTAATGGAGTATTGTACGATACCATAAACTGGTAAGAATATTTTTACAACAACAATTTAAATGAATAAATTTTTATGGTAGAATTTGATGTTCTATATTCACAGTCATTCCACTCATTAGAGTGTTGATTCCTAGAAGGTGGGGTTTCTCTTTTTGGTCTGAGTATTGATATAGATACCTATGAGAGTGTGAATTTTATTAATAATATGTTTGTTTCTACCCTTATTTGGAAATGTTATCATAAAAACTGGATAATGGAATGTCCTACATATTATCAAGGAATTCATGACTTCGTCCCCGTTTCTCAGGATTGGTGATACATGCTAATCCAACACATTTGATCAATGGATAGAATTTTTATTTTTAACTAGATTATATATTTGTGGAGTTTCCAATTGAGATTGTAATTCAAAATGATATGGTTCTGAGTGGGAAAGTGGTGAAACATTATTGAATATTATGAATGAATTGATGGATCGAGAATGAATCATGGTATTGGGAGTATAATGTCTGATATCAGCGGAAGGAGTTGTTTGGAATGACCTATAAAGATACTTAAAATGAATGATATGTCAATAGAGTGGGTGATCAAAATGTGAATGGAATTTTTTCCATACACGTAAAATTTTGATTATATTTCTTCCATATATGCATATGAATTTTTCAATTTTTGGGTGGTGATTTATTATATTTAGAAGGGCTTTTAATTATTATGGGGTCTTTATTTTCCCACTCAGAATAATCCATCACTATGATTTATTTTGGGGTGGCATGTGTTGTGTTTCTTTATAATATGATCATTGGAAATATTGTGATAGGGGTTTGTCCATGGGTGTGATGCATTGTGGTATACCATTTGAAACAAAACCAACTCAACCTTACCATGAAAATATTGATGGCCTTGGAAATGGAAAAAACTGAAAAATTAAGAACCATTCCCCAGGGGTTACAATATCAGGAAAGCACATATGAATCACCCATAACCGTAGTGGAAGCCATGGCAAACGGAATGGCAGTGGTTGAGTTGAAAACTGAGTGGATGAAATGGTCACCATTCCTCATAGAACTTGATTATTTCAATGTGGAAACATGTGAACCCTAAATAAGGGGTCTTTAATGGGATTATAATTTGATCTCCCTAAATATAAATTGTTCTATGGTCTTCTTCATGGTTGTTCCATTGAATGAGATGACTTCATGATGGATTATTGGATATTTGACGGTGATGAATAAGAATAAATTACTATTTGATGTTATGGTCTTGGGTGATTCATTCTCTTTATAACTCTTAGATCAACAATGTATTATAATCCTACAATGTGAGATAATTTTTATTAAAGTTTATCCATGATTATGGGAATTCAATGTGAGATATCTATCTCCACATGTTCTTTATGTTTCTTCTAAATTTACATTTATTCGTAAAAAAATTAATATATCAGGATTTTAAATTCTAGATATGCAAATAATGATACATACTAATGAATATGTAATGAATCATTATTATATACAAGATAAATCTATAGTGTATTTTTTAACATGAATTCTTGTTTGGATATTGTTATTATTTTTCATTGGAATTTAATTTTAACAAACAATGATATTGATGTCGACATAATTTATGTAGTAATTCGTTATATATATGGCCTTGATATTGTGTTTATTTCCATTTTCTATTTTATGTGTGTATGAATAACATAATGAACCATTGTGTGATATATTTTGATTATATGTTATTGTGTATACCTATAAAACAAAGTATGATATTATATTCTCTATATATACATTTTTGGTATGATAACACCATTAATATGCCATTAATTTGTAATATTTAATAGAGATTTTATTTCAATTTTTTTAAAAATGTCTTAGGTTGACTATTGATGGTTCATTATCCTTGATGGTTGACTATTGATGGTTCCTTATGGTAGGATAAAAAATTATGTTATAAATCATGACATCGTGTCCATAATTGGAATGACCCACGAAAATGGTGTTGCGGAGTGGTCCTTCCATAGAGGCGATGGTGGGTCATTATGGTTGTATGTGATCATATGATAGATATATTAATAGGTAATTATTGATATGTATTTTTTAACATGGGCACATTGGAATTTTATTACTATTAGATCAATTTTTATCGTGATCCTCCACAACTGATGTCTGACCAACAATATCTATATATTCTAATGGTATAAAGTCAAAGAATATATGACTATTTTTTTGAAGGATAGGATAATTCAGGGATGATTGATATAGAATTGTATTATTGTGTGGATTTATATTGATGGAATAATATACATATTTAAATATATATTTTTTTGTTCCTTACTGTGTTATACAAACACCATTCATGGATATCTTTATGTACATGTATATTTCATGACCATTGATTTGGTGAAGGAAAATTATCTCGTGATAGGAAGATAAGGAGACCATGGGTTTTAGTTAGATGTGATGTTGAAACATACTCTAAAATATTTCAACATTATTTATTTTCTTCTCTATTTCAAGATAATTGGGTTCACCAGCCATATAGGGAGTTCATATATAATATTTTAATTACATGGAATATCATTTATTATATAATTTTCTTTTGATTTTAGGGGATATTTATTTGGATTGTGGTTGTATTTTACTATCCTTTGATTGTTATGATTACGTGGGTATAATCTACCCACATTATATTAGACCCTTATAGCTTGTGAGTGGAATCTTATATATAAGGAGATTCACATTAGGTAATATAGAATCCCTACTCATGTGTTATTTATAGAAATTTTTTTTTCAGTGAAACATGAAAAGTTTGTATAAAATGTTTACTGAACAATGCCTCACCTATATGACACTCAATATTATGAGTTATCATTCCACCTAGTTATACAACCTTACATAGATATATCTGATTGTGTTTATGTGGTTTGATAACTCACCATACACAATTGTTTCCTACATTTTTTGGCAACACTATTCATTGAACAAATCAGAAACCATGTAGATCCAACCAGTAAAATCTAAAATACTACACAATGTATTATTACACATTTTTACTATAAAAATATATTAACTTATTTTTGGAATTTTTTCACCCTTTATATGATTTTAATTTTTTAGTCTTGTCTAGGGTTATTTTGTTTGATGTTTGAGGAATTTTTGAATCCTATGGGAACGATAATGTTTTGTTCATGGTTAAGGAAAAATATTGTGTTTGTCAAAGAAAAACATTTTCCCCTTTTAGGTGGTCTAGAAGGTAGTTCATTGTTGCTGTATATTTTTTCCAAACCATGTTGTGACCACTGAAAGCCATTCACCCCTGGAAATTATGGGATTTCAAGATGGGATCATAGTTAGTTTACAAGGGATTTCAATCCATTAAATCCATCGAGATGTACTATAGGGTGACATGGTTAGGGAACATGGTTACTAGTAACAGTGCATCCCTACCCAAGAGAACTATGTGTCATCAGTTTTTACCCCCAAAAAATTGTTGAGTAATCCTAATATAGAATTTTATGATTCCTATCAGCCCCATTGATCCATATCTTTTTTTCTATTTCTTAGGCTCTCTAAAGGATTCTATGGCTCTCGAAATGTCTTCTCTTTAGAAAAAAATTGATGGTGTAATACTAATACCTTTATGATTAGTGGATCTATTCTCATTTAGTTTATTGTAATCTCCTCCACCCTCATTCTTAGATAGAGGTAGATCACAATGTTATTGACAGATCTAATAAAAAATTTGATGTAATTTTCTATGTTTTAATTTATTTTATATAACTTTTAAAAATGTGTTTCGTGAGTTTTGATGAAGTGGTTATTCATGGAAAATTTTTTGAATTCAGAATAATGATTTTGATATCATGGCCATGCAATTTTCTATGGTAACTCTGAAAATTCATTTCAACAAACTTCGTGTGAATGACTTCTGTCAAAATGGACACATTGTTTACTAAATTTAGTGAAGAATAATAATTTGAAATCTTCCATTATATCTCATATTAAACTTCTTATATGAGAAACTGGATAAGGAGGGGTTTTTTGGATTATTTTATTATCGTTTATTCCCAAAAAATATGGCCAACTATATAAGACATGTGGTCCCCCTATACCTCACAAAGATGGTATGATCACATCAAACACATGGAGAATCGGTCTATACATGTCACGAACTGTCCCCTGGGGCCCGTGCCGTAATTACCCCAAGCCTACATTCCATAGGCCAGGGGATGGAGACTAGAAACAAAGGCGTAACTAACTAAAACAGGGAAGGCATTGATTTTATAAACTAGAAACACACATAGAAGTGTACGAGCTGAAGTAAAACACTAAGTAATGCTGTATAAAAAAGAAGTGATGAAAAGTAAAAGGGAGTAAAATACAAGCCCAATAGGAAAGTGCAAGTACAACTAAAAAGAATGTACAACCGAGTAAAAGAAAAGAAGCTACTAGGTCCTCCTATGAGGTTCCTACATGAAGGGTAGGTACATATGGCATCCTCAGCACTCTACGTCCTTCAGTCTCTGTTGGGTACCAAATCATTGTAAGGTCCACCTCCAGGTACTATCTGGTTCTACTAGTTAGCACCAGTCAGCACTGTTTGTCGTCTGTATCCAACACAACAAGGTGCGGGAATAGACTATGCATGGGTGAGTATAACTATACTCAATAGGTACCTCCAGACCCTCATGGTCTCAAAAAATCCATCAAGGATAAAACTAAAATTATAAAATGGATAGGTAATCCCACTGAGGTATATGCCCATACATATACCTATGTTATCAAGTAATCTACCTCATTCACGAGGAAACCCAAGAGTTGATGACTCTGCTCACACTTGTATACAACTTATGTATATAGATTGAGATTATCAGATATATCCACTGAATCATTAGATTTGTCAGACCAACACATGATCCAGGAACAACTATTCTATCGGACCAACACATGATCCAGCAACAGAAGTCATAACTGTCAGACCAACACATGATCCAAGAACAGTCATCAGAGCTTTCAGACCAACACATGATCTAGGAACAACTATTCTGTTGGACCAACAAATGATCCTGGAACGGAAGTCAGAACTGTTGGACTAACACATGATCGAGGAACAATCATCAGTGCATAGCTAGCCACAGGGTTTCCACATAGAATGCTTGATTCCAGGAGGGTCTGATCCACAATCCAAGTGTCAACACATCAACGACCAAAATGTCCAAATAATAAGTATCTCAAAGTTCTGTCTAGCCATAAGGATCCCAATGCAACAGACGACGTGTCAATTGGATGCCCAGTCTGTGAGTTATTAGCCTTTTAGTCCCAGGGGCCCGATTGGATTCGTGTATGATCCAACCTAATCGTAACTCAACTATTCCCTGAAAGCTAGTGTGTTATACTCAAAGTGACTGTCGTGATTGATCAATACTAGTGCAGCTGACGGTTCGTCAAATGGTCATCCAGTGCCAAAGTTATGGCCTATGTAAGAAATGGGTCAGTATTAGGCTCGAGTCCGGTCTGACCCGGTCGGACTGACTCGGCGCCACCCAGTCTGGGCCGACCCTGTCTGGGTCAACCCGGTCAAACTCACTACTTCTGACCCGGCCCGTTGGGCAGGTCATCCTATTATGTTCAGCCCGGTTCACAGGGCCCCGCCCAGCAGATCACGAGGGTGGTTTGGCCCTGGCTCAGGGCCACTTCAGCCCAGAGCGTCACGAGCACGCGGCCCAGTGCGGCTCGGCGCGGCACAGTTTTGAGGGCTTGGCCAGGCTAGTTTTTTCAGGATACAGCAAGGGGGCCAAGATGCTAGCTCGTCCGGGAGGCTGCAAGCGGGCCAGTTTGGCAGGCTCGGGAGGCCTCGTGGGGACCAGTTAGGTCGGCTTGGGAGGCCGCGTGGAGGTCCATTTTGGGGGCGTTTGTGTCATGTAGAAGTTAGCTCGGGGCGGCCGGGTAGCAGCATGGCCTGGAGGGATGTGGGCGGCCGGGCATCAGCTCTGCCAGGCGGGCCGCGGGTGGCCGTGTGCGGCCAGGCGGGTGGCGAGGCGGCGACCGGTTTTGGGTGATGCGCAGTCGGGCAGGATGCAGGTTCCGCAGGGCGTGGGTCTGCGCAGGGATCTTTTGGGGAACGTGGGTGGCGTGGGTGGGTGGACGACCGAATGGCTGGGCTGGCGTGAGTTCGTTTGGGGTGCCCGGGGCACCGCGAGGATGGTGCAATTCACGGTGGCCACAGGTATCACAACTATTATCGTTGCCTCCTTCGTCGCTTCGTCGTTGTTACATCACCACACTGAATAAACATCACAAGAGATCGGTGGAGAGAGTCGGTCCATGTTAGTTCGCCCGCACCCTCCATGACTAGAGGGTGTTAACAATTGGCTTATCAAGAGAAGAATATGGTCACAAATTTACCCACAACAATTCTTTTCTAATTATTAAAGGAGATAAGAAAATAGAATATCAACATGTAATAAACCCCTACCATTTGATTATCGGTCGTTCGTCATTCATTGACGATGTTGCGGAACAAGACGAGGAAGGTCTTCGTTCGTCACGTACACCATGCACTTTTCTACTCCCGTATTCACACGATGGTCAGGGAAGTGGTTCCATGTCGGTAGATTTCTGAGGAAGGAGTCGAAGACGATCAGCATTCTTCATCAGTGGAGTGTTCCTCGTTCTTCGTTGGGAGCATTTCTCCATAGCATTCCTCCTCCTAAGCTCCACCAAATGCCCAAAATGAAAATAATAGAGGAATGTTTTGTCTATTATTTTTGTTGGCACAAAAATTCTAAATGGAAATTTAAATTAAAGGATCCCCCTAATTAATTAAAGAGAGTTGGAACAATTAATTAGGGGAGGCTGGCACAAATTAAATAAAGGGGAGCTGAAGAGGCACCCCCTAATTAATTGGATATTGATTGTTTCATGAATTTAATGGGGAGTTCCAAGGGGTTAAAATCCCAGGTGGCCCCCACAACATTAATCCTCCCATGGGGGGTGGAGTTCGGGTGGGCCGCACCACCATAACCTCTCATGGGAGGTTGAGGTGTGGTGGTCCCACCTCCAACCTCCATGAGGTGGTTTTGACCACCAAACATCAAATGAAGGCTCAAATAAAATTAAGTGTAGCTCAATTTATTTTATTACTTTTCCATGATAACCCAAAAACTAACTTTTATCCTAAAATCAATGTCGTCGATGTGAAAGTTATATTAAGAGAATACTAGTGCTGCTAGTTCAACGGTGCCCTCATATTTTAATTCCGAGCACCTGTTCAAATGTTACAAACCGCAGCTCGCGCGTTTACTGAACCTACCCAAAAAAATGTTTGGAAAATTATTATTAGTCATCCTCCAGTCCCTCCAGTTGAGATTAGGCCTTTATTAAGTGAAACACGACCCAAATAACCCAACTATACTCTCTTATTTTCAATCAAAGTTACCGTTTAGATGTTATGAAATTTAAAATAAAATATTTGTCACTTAATTATTTTATTTGTGGCAAAAAACTAACTTTCTCCTGTGGCCCGCACTGGCCAAAGTTAGTATCTTCTTAAAGAAATCATACACTCATTAGTTAAGTGGTGGTATCATATTTTTAATCTCAGTTACTATTTGTGAGTTATAAGAATTTAAAAATTAAAATAATTTATTTAATTATTTTATTTACCATTTTTCCATTTTTGGGTTATCTCAAAGGAGGCTCGCGCTGACTAATCATAATTCGTGCTAAGGGTAAACCCTGAAATCTTGAGCGCAGACACGCCATCATATTTATGATCCATGTTACTGTTTTAAAGTTATTCATCTTTTTCATGAAAACAGCTTACGTGCGTTAACTTAATCTTAACAAAAACATTGAAGGATCATTCTGGGCACTCCGGGTCTCGGAATCAAGCACCGTCAAATTTCATGGACCCATAAAATTACCATATAATTAAAAAAAATACATGGAAATTCCGAGTCATTAGATTTTCCACACCTCGGGGCTCTATGTCCCCGTAAGCCACCACTCACAACTAAAGGAACATGTGGTGGTACATAGCACGTATTTGAGCATCCCACTTTCTTGTGCTCTCTTAGTGATTCATGTGCTGCCAGTAAACATGAACCAAAGGTTTCGACCATTAATAAAGGACCTGCTCCTATCTATCCTCAATCTCTAAAGGAACCTCAATAAAAGTCGCATCATCATCAACCTACATCTCTCCATGGACGACGATGTGGGAAGGGTCATGCACATATCTCCTCAGCTGGGATACGTAGAAGATGTCATGCACCCGGTGCATCTGAGCTGGATGAGCTATGTGGTATGCCACCTCGCCAACTATGTTGAGGACATGAATAGTTCAGATGAATCTCAAAGATAACTTGCCACCTTGGCCAAACCTCTATAGACCTCATCGTGGTGAGACCCAAAGGAAGAGACGGTCACCATCCTCAAACTCTAGAGGTCTCACCCTTTTTTCAGCATATGACTTCTTCCTTCACTGTGCAGGCTTCATCCGCTCCTAGAGGATTTACACCATCTCTATGATAGCTCGTGACCTCGAGATTTATCTCTATAGGGGAAGTGTGGAACCCCCTCTACACTTCCTCATAAAGTGCTACTGGTTCCAAGGTATGTCCTCTGAAGAGGATTACATGTTCCCCACCATCAGAAAATCCATCAGGTTCCTGCCCTATGGATATCTGAGCACTTCATGTCTCGCAGTCAGCATCCCCATACTGTGCCTCCTTGACTCGCTAAAGAAGTGGAGGAGTGATTGTAAGATACTATAGGAAAACCACTCCATATCTATCCACAATGGTTATCTGCAAAGCATCCAGCTGCTTCGTCACCTCACCTTGCAGTTGTATACCAGATCTTTTGCTGAGAGAATCTTCCACAATGTTCCCCTTCCTAAGAGTATAGAATATCTCTAAGTCATATTCTTGGAGGAACTCGAGTCATCGTCACTGTCTTAGGTTCATGTCCTTCTGTGAGAAGATATACCTGAGACTATTGTGACCAGAGTACATGGTAAAACGTTCTCCCATAAGATAGTGTCACCACATATTTAATTTGAAGACCACTGCTGCTAACTGCAGGTCTTGTGTAGAATAGTTAGGCTCGTGTTGTCTTAGCTACTGAGAACTATATGTGATCACTGCTCTCTCCTACATCAGTAAAAACCCGAGTCTGGTCCATGATGTGTTACAGTAGACTACGTACCCTACGACTTCCTCTGGAAGCCTCAAGATGGGGATACTATTCAGCCTCTACCTTATCTGTTGAAATCTCTATTGGAATCTCTCTGACCACACGAAGGGTTTCCCCTTCTTCGTCAAGGCTGATAGGAGTTCTTCAACTATGGAGAAGTCTGGAACGAATCTACGGTAGTATCCAGCCAAACCCAGGAAACTCCGTACCTCGGTCACACTCCTTTGGGGCTCCCAAGCATGTACCACCTCAATCATCACTAAATCCACTGCAACTCCAGCCTCGGAGATGATGTCTCTCAAAATGTGAACCTATAGAATCCAAAACTCAAACATTGAGAGCTTACTATAAAGATGGAGCTCTTGTGGTGTGACCAATACTACCTGTAAATATTAGGCATGCTCCTCCTCAGTATTCGAGTAGATCAGAATATCATCGATGAGGAATACTACAAAGAGATTGAGGTATGGCTGGAAGATCTTGTTCATGAGTCCCATGAACACCGCTGGAGTGTTGGTTATGCTGAAAGGCATAACACAGAACTCATAGTCATCGTACCGAAACCTGAAGGCCGTCTTCTGCACATCCTCATCTCGAACACTAAGCTGGTGATATCCTCGCGAGCTGGATCAAATAGATCCCAAGGAAAACTCTTGAAACAAACACACAATCAGGTTTTTCGTGCACTGAGTCTAAAACCAGAAGTCAGGGTACTGGTGTTTGGATACGTCGGTCACCACACGAACACTAGAATCCATGTACTGAAAACATCACTTAATACTCTTAACACTATTGCTTAATATAAAATAAATATCAGAGTCGTATGTTCTGGGGTAGAACTGACTCTTCTAATTCCAATTTTTCATGACCCGTCCCACGGGGCCTATGCCGTATCTACCCCAATCCCGCCTTCCAAAGGCCAGGGGCTGACGACTAGCATCAAAGGCGTAATTCCCTAAAATTGTGAAGACAATGCCTTTACAAACTGAAGACACACACAAAAGATTGCGAGATGGAAATAAAACACTAAGTAAATGTGTATAAAAAGGAAGTGATAAAATGTAAAAGGTACAGAAATACAAGCCCAACAAAAAAGTACATGTACCACTGAAAAGAAAATTCAACTGAAAAAAAGAAAAGTAGCTATTGTGTCTTCCTCCTAGGTTCTTACCTGATGGTTAGGTATATGTGGCCTTCTCAGCACTCCAGGTGCTTCAGTCTTCGTCGGGTACCGACTCGTCGTAAGGTCCACCTCTGGGTATCGTCCCATCCTACTACTCAGCCTCAGTCAGTGATGTCCGTCGTATGCATACAACACAATGAGGTGCGGGCATAGCCCATGTTGGGGTGAGTATAACTATACTCAGTAGGGACCCCGAGACACCCAAGGTCCCAAAATATCTAATAAGGATAAAAGACAAAGTATGAAATTTTCATGTAATCCCCACTTAGGTATATGCCCATACAAATACCTAAGTTATCAAGTAATCCATCTAGTTCAAGTGGAAAAACAGGAGTTTCTGATTCAGCTCACATGGGTATACAAATTATGTAGAAAGATAAAGATGATTTGACATATCCACTGAATAATCAAAGTAGTCGGACCAACACGTGATCCAGGACCAGCTATTCTGTCGGACTAACACATGATATAGGAATAAAAGTCAGAACTGTCGGACCAATACATGATCTTAAAAGATTCATCAGAGCTGTTGGATCAACATAAGATTTGGGACCAGATATTATGTCAGACCAACACATGATCTAGGAACAGAAGTCAGAACTATCAGACCAACACATGATCCAGGAATAGTCGTCAGTGCACAACAAGCCACAAGGTTTCCACAAAGCACACTTCATTCTGGTAGGGTCCTCTCCTTAAGCCAAGTTTCGACACATAAAATGCCACCATGTCCCACGATAAAGTATCTCAATGTTCTATCTCGTAATAAGGATCTCAATGCAACAAACAACGTGTCAATCGGATGCCCTGTCTGAGAGTTATTATCTTTTTAGTCCCAGGGGGGCTGGTTGGATTCGTGTACAATCCAACATGACCATAACTCAACTATGCCCCGAACTCTAATGGGGTATACTCAAAGGGAATGTCTCGCTCCAAGAATACCAGCGTCGTTGATGGTTCGACATATGGTCGTCTGGTGACGAAGTTATGGTCGATGTACGAAATGGGTCAGTAGTGGGCCTGGGTCCGGTCTGACCCGGTCGAACCAACTATGCCCAACCCAGTCTAGGCCGACCTTGTCTTGGTCGACCCGGTAAGACTTGTTGAGTCTGACCCAGCCTATTGGGCTGGTCATTTAATTATGTTCAGCTCGGTTTGCGGGTCCCAGCCCAGCAAACTGCGAGGGTGGTTCGGCCCAGGCTCGAAGCCAGTTCATCCTGGAGCGTCGCAAGGACGCATCCCGGTGCGGCTCGGCGCGGATCAGTCTAGAGGGCTCAGCTGGGCCGGTTCGTCCAGGGCTCCGCGAGGGGGCTGGGACACTGGCTTGACTGGGAAGCCACAAGGTGGCCGGTTCGGCCAACTCGGGAGGTCGTGTGGTGGCCGGTTCGTCCTGCTTGGAAGACCGAGAGGAGGGATGGTTCGGTGCCACACGGGTCGAGCGGAGGCCTGCTTGAGGGTGGTCGGGCAGTGGCCCGGCCAGGCGGCCTGCGGGCGGCCAGGTGTGTGGCCAGGCTAGCGGCTAGGTGGAGGCTGGTTTGAGGTGACGTGTGGCTGGGTGGGCCACGGGTCCGTTAGGGTGCGGGCTCTCACGAGGTTCCACCGAGGCGCGTAGGAGGCGCAGGCGGCCGGATAGCCAGGAGGCCAAGATGGTGTGGGTTCGGCCGGGGTGCACGGGGCACTAAAGGGGCGGCGCTATTCACGGAGGTCGCATGTAGTGCGTCCATTGTCATTTCCTCCTTCTTCGCCTCATCTTTGTTACATCTCCATGCAGAAGAAACATCATAAGAGATCAGCGGAGGGAGTTGGTCCATGTTATTTGGCCTGCACCATCCCCGTTTAAAGGGTGATAACAATTGGGTTATCAAGAGAAGAAGATGGTCAAATATTCACCCACCAAAAAATCCATTATAATCATTTAAGGAGATAAGAAAAAGGAATATCAACATGTAATAAACTATTTCCTTTTGATTTTATGTTTTTCATCGTTCGTTGACGTTGTTACGGAAGAAAACGAGGAAGGTCTTCATTCGTCGCGTATGCCATGCACACATCCACTCCCGTATTCACACGACGGTCATGGAAGTGGATCCACATCGGTAGATGTCAAGGGAAGGTTTCGAAGAGGATCAGTGTTCTTTGTCGGTGAAGTGTCCTTCGTTCTTCGTTGTGCGCTTTTCTCCATAGCATTCCTCCTCCCAAGCTCCACCAAATGCCCAAAATGAAAATAATTGAGGAATGTTTTGTCTATTATTTTTCTTGTAAAAACAATTCAAAAAAGAAAATTAAATTAAAGGCTCCCCTAAGTAAGTCACAAGAGTTGGCATAATTAATTAAGGAAGACTGGCACAAATTAAATAAAGGGGAGTTGTAGAGGCTCCCCCTAATTTATTGGACCTTGAGGCTTTCATGAATTTAATGTGGAGTTCCAAGGGGCTAATTTCCTGGGTGGTCCCCACCACATTAATCCTCCCATGGGATTTTGAGTTTGGGAGGTCCCCACCACCATAAAATCTCATGGGAGGTTAAGGAGCGGTGGTCCTACCTCAAGCCTCTATGAGGAGGTTTTAACCACCACACACCAAATTACGGCTCAAATAAAATAAAGTGTAGATCGCTTTATTTTATTATTTTTCCACGAAAACCCAAAAACTAACTTTTATCCTCGACTCACTACCATCTAAGTGAATGTATACTTAAGTGAATATCGACACATCATGTTCAATAGTGCCCTTAGATTTCAATTCCGTTCATCGGTTCAAAAGTTACAAAATGTCGCTCGCGTGTTTACAGAACGTACTAGAAAAAAAAGTTCAGAAAATTATTATCAGTCACCCCCGACTCGCACAGGTCGAGGTTAGGCTCTGCCTAGGTGAAAAACGCCCCAACAAACCCAATGGTACTCTCAGATTTTCCATATGTGTTATCGTTTAGATGTTATGAATTTTAAAATAATATAATTGTCACTTAATTATTTCATTTGCGTCCGAAAACTAACATTCTATAGTGGCCCGCGCCGACCAATGTTAGTATCTGATTAAAGAAAACATAGACTCATGAGTTTAGTGGTGGTCTTGGATTTTTTATCCGAGTTACCGTTTGTGAGTTATAATCATTTGAAAAATAAAATAATTTATTTAATTATTTTATGTACGATTATGCAATTTTTGGGTTTCCTCATAGGAGGCTCGCGCCGAATAATCTTATGTCATTGAAAGTGTAAACTCGCTATCCTAAGTGGAACGATGCCCTCGTATTTCTAATCCATGTTACCGATTAAGATTTATTCCACATTTTCTAGAAAATTGATTACCCGTGTTAACATAAGCATAGAAAAAACATCGACGGATCATTTTGGGAACTCCGAGCCTCGGAATCACGTGCCATCATATTTCACAGAACTGTAAAATTTTTATTTAAGTAAAACAATTTACATGGAAATTTTGGGACTTTATAATACATCCCTTATAGAGGCATTATTTTGGGTAGGATCATGTATATGGTCTAAAATAAGGAATTATTAATGGTGTTAATGGGCCCATGTAGAGGGACTGTAGGGATCGTGTTGGCATGCATAAGTGGATCCAAACCCCTGATGTATGCATACATTGAGTGATTGGGGATGATCCCACAAAGATTGCCTAAGTGTGTTGTGACATGAAATTAATAATAATTCCGAGAACATAATTTCTATATAACTAATGCAGGATATGATCATGGTTAATAATATTCCCCAAAAATTAATATATCAGTCAATATTAGAGTTATTTTATTATTTATATATCCATTGTCTGATGGATAATATGCTCTATGTTTTCAAATGATCTGATTTCCGTCAGTCATCATCCTTAGAAGTCTTTCTTCACATATTTAATACAACCAGTTATCATCATTCATGAATCAATTATATAACTTACATCTTCACTTATCAATCCAAAGGATTGATGAAATGGTTATCTAACCATTATAAGGAATGCATCATTTTCTTGCATGCATACCAAAAGTTTGGTGAATAGTGTTGTGGAATGAATCCATTGGAAGGTCTAGTGACAACACAAGTTTTCATCACATGATAATATGGGGAATACATGACCACATGCCAAAATTATCTTATCATCACCAGAAGCCTTTGGGTGAATAAAAGAAGATCATTGTGAAATAACATGAACACAATAATGATCACCTAATGCTATCATAAGAACAAGTGGCATTAAACAAGTTCAATACATGAACTCATATAAAAAATCATCATGGAAAATAAAGAATTCCACTTAGGAATTGATTTATTAAGAATGTGATTATGAGAATGAATCATACGGATCCCTTGATCATGCCAGTGCAGGATATATAAGCTAATAGTCTCATAATTCATTAAGTCATAAGAAACTCATGGGTTTTAATTGGTCTCCTAAATAGAATGAAAGATGAAGGAATTATAAACTATAAAAATTAAGGAGTAGGTGAGGGAACATGTTATTTTAATTGAGAATATTATCATATATCTTGAAGCATATAATTCACATGAAGCATACATGCACTGGGAAGTGATAATACACATGATTAATTCACATGGATGAAGTTAAGTTTCATTGTATTAAATCACATAAATACTTCCAAGTAAAACCATATTTCTCACATAAAGGATACACTCATTGAAATACATTTAGTAACTTTAAATAACCTTTAGACATAATCTATATATCCTAAATGTATAAAATTAATCAATTTATACATTTTCAATGATCCTGAAATGAACCTACAGACAAATCAATGTTGTGCGAAGGGGGAACCAGTGTCCCACCTGTGTTATGTGAAGGGAAGAAGTGTAAAAATATCAATCTTTTTATTCTCTTATGTGAAATAAATATGAGAATCCATACATGATATCATGAATAGGTCTTGCACATTACATAGTGTTGTATATGTCATACCCTTCACATTAAATATTGATGTTTTGTAGTTGAAGTTGTCCCATTGTATTTTTGAAGAGTACTACAAAGACGTGACTATATTATATAAATTTAGTAGTATTCAAATACCATGATGTTGAAACATGTTAATAAGATGATATAATAACATCATATTCATTATACATATGTTTTTAAATGTTTCTATAAATTACCATTGAAGAATTGGTGGTGTCGGTATAAATAATGTCACTCAATATTTGGGGCATGATTATAAAGGACACCACTAAATGAAAAAGAATAATTTTTTTCCTTCTTAAAAATTATAAATAAATTATAATTTTTTATCATTTCAAAATAATAGTGATAAGATAATCCTTGAAATAACTATTGTTTGATCACATAAAGGAGTAGGCTTTTGATGAACCATGAAAAATTCTTATGTGATTTTCATTGCATTATTTTTTTCCTATTTGAGATGTGAAAATTAATTTAAAAAGAGTTCATGGATTTAACTATCCACGTATTATTATTTAGTAATTTAAATTTGTAGAAATTTTCCACTAAATCAACCCCAGCAAACTCAACCTCGACATATAAATGTAGTATCAAAGAAAAATAAATTCCCTTTGATATTTTCTCTTTTATAGAATACCATAGAGATTAAAAATTTTGTTAATAGTAAAGGTGTTTCTTTTATGGATTCAAAACATTGTGTGTTGAAAATTAAAATTCATTGATATTTAAAATATTAAGGTCCATACGTAAGTGAAGTTTTAATTGATGTATAAGCATCAATTAAAATGGAGGTTCCATGAATTTTAAACAATTAATCACAGGGATTATGGGAAATTAATAAATTATATACTATCATAATTATCCTAAAAAGTGTATAACATTTTGATGGGAATTTATAAAAAAATTTAAATGTGGGAAAATATATAAAATTTTTGTGATGAAAAAAAATAAAAGAAGAAATATTCAAATTCTGGAGTGCCATATTTGATTATTTAAGAATGGATTACCCTGAAAATGTTGATTATTATTTCGGAAGGGAAGATGAGATTGTTATCCATATCCATAGTTTTATTGAAAAATGAATGATGAAAATTTTATCACAATATATTATAAGAAAAAACCCTAATAGATTTTACCTAATGATTTTCCATTAGATGAAATCCAAGAAATCTCTCTTGATGGATTTCACAATACTCTTTAGAATTATGAGATGATAAAAGATTCATTTTTTACAAATTATAAAAGGGTAGAAATAGATTTCTATGATATTTAAAATATAATGATCATGGAGGATTAAATATTTAAAACCCACACAAATTTTGTTGAATATGATGAGAGTAATTGGTATAAAAATAAAATCTTAATTATCGCATCCAAAATTCATAAAATGGGAAAGGGATGTACTATGGAAAGAACACAATTAAATGTTTCTTTGTGGTGATATTAAAAAATTTTATAATGATTTCCCAAATAATAAGAAACTCATTGAATCATATAAATTAGAATAATAATATTTATCATAGTATACATAAAAAGGAAAATATGTTAAATTTTAGATGAAATTTAATGGATACAATGAAGAAGTATTTTGGATTGAAAGTAATGATCAATATGAGTAAAGTGATTTAAGATAACTCAACCAAGAATTATGATTCAAAGTATAAATTTTCTCTAATTATATTGAAATTATATTATATATTAAAAGAAAAGATCAAAATTTGAGTGGTGAATAAGAAGAAAGAAATGTGGTTTATAAAATTCACATTTTAAAAATAAAACTATAATTCATTGTTGAAAGAATAAATAGGCTCATGAAATATGATAAATCATCTAATAAGGATATTTAACAACTAAAGAAGTTTTTAGATAGTTTTAAAAAAATCTAGATATTTACACTGACAAGATTAATATAATCATGGTAAAAGTACTAAGATAAAAATAAATATCATTAGAAAAAAATGTATAATCTGGAGGACGATCATAGGGAGAATGATTCAATATTATTCAAGGCGGAGATGACTCATGGATAGGTGATGATAAATTATGTTAATATTATTAAAATAAATTATGATTAATCTATTAATTCTCGAATAAAATTAATAACTATCTGGTAAACTATAAAATAGATAATTTTGGATATATTAAATCTATACAACCTAATAGTTAAGGTTTCATGAGAATTTCAGGATAAAATATGTTGATGAATATCTGAAAGGATTTTCCCCATTTTTTTTATATATAATGACACAAATATGGAATTATACATTAAAAATATGCGAAATATGGTAAGTCCCTATCAGAATAACAATCGTACTTTCAATGATAGACTCGGTAGATTTTTTTAAAAATCAATATAATGGGGGAACTATTGGTGTTATAGAATTTATGGAAACAATTTTATTTTATGATAGTATAACATATCTCCCATCATTAATTGGAAGGGGAAAATATATAGGGGACTCTCTAAGATATATGAGGTAATAGACTTATCAGAAGGCAAATAAAAAGTTATAACTCTTATGTGGTTTCATTCAAAAACAATTTTTAGGACATCAAGAAATGTCTGGATGATGAGATTAGAAATATTGTTATTATGAAGAGTGTATTACTATTCATCAATATGAAAATAAAGTAAATATTATAATATTCAACATAAAAACAAGAATGATAAATAATTGGTAGTATAAATCTCTTAAAATGCCATAAAAAGGACAAACTATAGATTCATAACAGTGGTTGTTCTGCATATATGACATGAGACACCAAGTATTTTAATAAATTTATGAAATATGAATGTTGTGTTGTGACATATTTAATTGAGTCATTATTATAATTTAAGGAATTTTATTCATCTAAAACTGAACCATATAGAATTAATTCATGGGATGTTATATTTTTTTATATGATCAAACACATCTTATTGTGTGTTAGTAAATTATGTGATGAATGGAATAAGGTCATAATCAATAAGGATCGTTTTTTAATCAAGATAAATACTGATTGAAAATGAATTTGAATAGTAGAAATAATTTTTTGAAATTATTTTGATATTGGAGACCACAATAGTTCTTGTAATCATAGTGAATGAGATGAAAAGAATCTATGGCATAGAAGGATCATCCTTATTGGTCAAAATATTTTAAAAAATATTTATAATGAAAACATGGTTCGGTTTTGTCATCGATTAAGTTGAGGTAATGATAATGATTTTACAATATGTTAAAAGGGAAATTGGGTAGAAGTAAGAAAATCAATTTGGAACACAATATTAAAGGACCAAAGACTTAATTAGTTCATAATTTTTTGGACCTATGATATATAAATGTATAAAACGTGAGTTGAATTTTATATTATAAAAAATTGATTTAACAGGAATAAAAAGTGTTATATTTTTTATGAATAGGAAATAACTATTTTATATAATCAATATGTACAATATAGAAGATGAAATGGAACTCTGTATTCACAACTAAAAATTGATATCTGATAAATAAAAGAATCACACTATATGTGCTTTTCAATATTATCAGGGAAAATATGGACTAAGATATAAATATAACACCACCAACACAACACAAAAAATGTTGTTTCTAAACTAATGAAGAAAATCATTATGAAAATGGGGAGAACATATATTTTTGAGTTTGGGAGATCAAATTTCATTTAGAGGGAAAGAATGTGATGTTCTATAAATATTCAAAACTGATGTTTTACAGAAGAAATTAAAATATTACATAATTTTAAATGTTGTATTATAAAAATCCAAAATATATATTAATTCAATTCATTAGGATTCATCACAAAAAAAAAATTGACATAAATTTGGAGATATTTTCTGAGAAATAATTGGTAGGTATCATTCTTGGATATCTATCTAATGAGAATGGATATTGATTTTTTTAATAAGAAACGTCACTAATTAGTTGATCTTTGTGATTTCAAAATCATTTATACCCAATACATACAAAAGGATATATTTTTTGAAATTTTTTGAGAATATATGGATACCGCCATACTGGTTTTTGAATGGTTCAGTAAAAAATTTCAAAAAATTGTACTGCAAGAAGGAAGGGTTGACCCACATTAGAATATGTTTAAGGTGATATTTATGAAATTAAAAAACCTACTTACCAATGACTTTAGAATCATTTTGAATGTGAAAATATCATTGAGAAACATCCTTCAACTCTGTAGACATGAAGAATTATGAAATACAATTAGAACATATAAGATCCAACAAGAAGAAGATTGAGGTTTGAAATTAAAATAACACTTATCTCTCAAATTTAGAATAAATTAGTAAGATAATCAATTGAAAATAAAAAATGTTTTAAAGTTATGACAGAAGGCCTAATTCAAATTTACAATTATTCTATATGGTCTCTTGTTCCAATATTTATGGATAAAAATATTATTAGAACAATGTAAGTCTATAGAGACCGGATTAATTATCCAAGAAGGGATTTTAGAAATAAATAAATACTTGTATGAAGTGGTTACTAAGAAGTTGAATGTGTATTTTTTGAAGAACCATTTTTCTCCAGTTTCAATATTGGATGCTATTATAATGTTCATTATTGTTTCAGCATACCTAAAACCTATAATTTATCAAATTTATGTAAAACCAACTTTCATAAATTTTGATCCTCAAGAAGAAGTTTATATTGAGAAACATGATTTGTTTTACGGGATAATGATGACATGATATTAGGAAAATTGATGGATTATAATTATTTCTTAAAAAAGGCCCTAATGTCAAGGTATTAAAACATGGAAAAAAATATGAAAAAGGCAATCATTATTAAAGGATATGTTGGTATCAACATATATATGAAATAAATGAAGAAAATTTTACCAATTTTAATTTTATATATTGATTATATCATTTTTATAGATGATCACAAAAATTATTTTCAAGATTTTTTAAACCAATTTATATAAAATTTGCAGATGTCCAAGCTTGGTGAGCTGAGATAGTCATCAGGATTATATATCATAATAGTAGAACATTTTACTTTATATCCAATTAAATTATTTTAAAGAATTATTCAATAAATTTGAAATTAACGAATCAAAACCTGTGTCTACAACAATTCACATAGGTATGGAGTTGTCATAAATATGAAAATGGAGAATTTTTCTATCAATAAAAATTTTGAAGACCTCTTTGGAATCTACTTTATACCATATCATCAGAATTAGAAAAATTATAATATTTGAGTCTCTATACTATATTCCAATGTTGTTCATAGCATTCACACCTAATAGATGCTAAGATAATTATCAAATATACCAAATATACATTAAATTATTGGCTTCATTATAATAATTAATTTTGATTGACTATTTCTATATTTATATATATTTTTTAGGAAGCTGAGTATGATTATAGAATGTCCACCCTGGGTGGAATTTTGTTTTTTTGAGATAGTTTTGGTTTTGGTGCTATATCAAACAAAACTCCAAGATAATGAGTAGTACAAAATCTTACATTGTTATTAGAACTAGTGATTTCACACAAATGATTTAGATTACAGAATAATTATATAGTTTATGTGTAAAAATTGAAAAACTTCTAAAAATTCACATTTAATATTTTATTTCAATAGATATTTCAAAATACCATGTTTATTATTTAGGATCCAATAATATTTATATCAGATTTCATTTCATTAAGGAGAAGGTATTAAATTGAGTTTCTAGTTTGGAATTTATTCCAACTCAAGATAAATTGGATAATATCATAACCAAAGTTATTACTAATTATATATATGAGATACTATGGTTAAATATGGGTTTCCATACCCTTCCAATTAATTAAAACACCTTTTTTGAGACAACTATAAGACATTGTTTCTATTATTAAAAGGGGATAAAATAGGGTAAGACAAAGGTGACCTTATATTCACAAACCATTAAATGATTATTGATAAAATTTTTCTTTGGTTTCAAATTTTTTGTATTTTACTGATAACATATAAATATTTTTTTTTGTATCTCTCTTTTTTATCATTGGATAATCCCACATAGACTAATTGATTATTAACTAAATTCTATTTTCTGTAAAAATATGTTAGGATCATCCCTATCATATTATGGAAAAAAAATTCATATAGAGTTGATTAAAAGGTTATTAAAAGAATAATAATATATAGAAACCCCAAATTCCATTTTAATTGAATTTTTAAAAAGGGGGAAAATTATTGAGAACAACTATTTTTCATTTAAATATTATAATATATATTGAAAAATTGTCAAACTGTGAGATTTTATTCCCAATATTTTAATTTTTTAATAATGTGTAAATATGTGTTTGTTGTCCTTGGAGGAAGTTTTGAATCTAGGAAATATTATTATTGATTCAATTAATGAAATTTATTTTAATTATAGAATAATTTTACATGATAAATATGAGGATATATTGAACATTTATTAGTGTCAATGACATGTGTAAATAAAGACACATTTATTATAACATTTTTTGGAGTAGAATTTTTGGAATTGTTATATGATAATTTCTATTAAACATATCATGTATGATATTTGATGTGGGGGGATTTATTATATTATTTTATTGGTGGACATTCATGATAAATTTGGCCAACCCTGTAATCCACATTGTCCATGTCAACCCTACATATGTGGGAGCAGGAATGCGACCACCTGAAGAAATTATTCCATTTAGTCCATGTGGAGAAATGCGTATTAGAAGACATATGTATAAGTCTACAAGGATTACAAAACCAGAGGCATATATGGGTCCATGTATGAATTCCATAGGGTACCAGTGGTCCTCTGTATGTGAGGCATTGCTTTTGATATATTGGATCATAGTGTGATGGGAGGTGATCCCCCGTAGCCAACTCAAGAGTGTTGTGGCACGGGGTTATTAATAAAGACCAGAGTAGATGATCTATATAACTAATGGGGGATATGTGTAATGATGATATTGGTCCACCATAAATTAAATGTCAATAAATTTAATAGCTCCTCAAACCTTTTCATATTTTCCATCTAAAGGGTCCCACACTCTTCATTTTCAAATGAGATTATTGTCTTCATCTACGATCCTTTAAAGGCTATTAGCATGCATTTTTATAGTAGCTGCAATCACCATTCCAGACTCAATATGATTAATTAGAACATCACTTTTCAATAAACATTTTTGATAAATTTAATTTCAAACAAATATCAAGGAATACATCATCGTATTGCATGCATACTAAATATTTTAAGGAAAGTGATGTTGAAGGAAGCCATTGTAATAACCAGTGATGCTGCATGATGTTATGAAATTATAATTAATTGATTGCATGAACACTTTCTTGCAGTTATATCTTAATGATAAGATTCAATCACATAAACAAAAGACAATCAATATGACCTCACACGAATACAAAAGACATCACCTGAATATGTTGTATAAAAGAGAAGCAGTTTTTGATTTTTTCAGATTAAAGTAGGTTCCAAATCACTGAAGAAATTCTTGATGTCCACTAAGAGATCATATTACTAATACAATGATGATGAGATGTAATATCATAGATCAATTGATCATTCCATCATTTCACGGATAATCTATTAGTTTGGACATTCATGATATCCCTTGATCCAATATAGAAACCGAGGCATGGATAAGGGAACTTGTGTAGTTAATTATGAATATATTGAGAGATCATAAAATAGATCTATAAAATATTGATATACATATAGGATAGTGATAATCCAAGTGAATCATTCAGGCGATGTATGAAGAAGCTCACATGATTCAATCATGAGAATCCATCTAGTGAATAAATTCATGTTTACATGAACGATCCACCCATTAACAAACCACTTATCTCAAAGAGGAACCCGTGTAAAGTTAATTTTTCATAAAAAAATAACACATTAATATTTATTTCTTAAGAGAAGTTCACCAAACGAACTGATGGAAAAATCAATGTAATTCAACGGATGAACCCACAGGACACCTGTGCCACATGATGAGATGAAGGGTTCAAATGAGACACATTTTAATACATTATGAGAAGTCATTTTAAGATAATTATGTGATCATTTATATATTTCATTATATTCAGATTATCTTTTATATTTGATGAGAATCACATGAAACTACGAAGTTTTTTTCTAGAAGTTCTGACTTTTTTTATTGAAGTGTGAGAGGCCAAAATGAATATAAATATTTAATTATATATTAGTAAAAGAATATAATTGAATAATAATACTCTCAGTGGTTGAAAATTCATCTAGTGTAGTAGTAATATCTTTTTAATACTGATTATCAATTTTATTTTATATATTATTGGTTCTAGTATAAACATTGACATTGAAGATTGGTGGATTCAGTATGGTGAACACCCCCAAATCAGGTGATTAATTGTTTCTTGTATGAAATGTTCATGAAAAATATCTGGTTTTTCATCTCCAAATTTTTTTAATGACAATATAATCCTAAAAAACCCATTGTATGATCATGGAGAAGAGTTAGTTTTTTTCCTGTCCTTTTAAAAATCCTTTTTTCCATATCGTTTCACACATTTTTTTCAAACGGGATAAGGTAAACTTCATAAAAAATGTGATTGAATATTTAACCTGACATGAAAATTAAATTAATTAACAGAATTTGAAAAAAAAATTATCCACTATTTCCTACCCACCCCCTCTCAATATATCTATCCTAGGGATCAAAAAGTTGGATATTCATTATTGGTTCAATTCCTTGATCTCGTATGACTTCATTTTTAATTTTCATATTTCATTATGGTGGTTGGGTAGCGTCAATATCATGGTTAAAGTAAGTGCTTCCATAATTTATTAAGTAGAAATTAAAACCCTAAACATTTATTTGATGTGATTTGATGATTGATCTAAAAAGGTAATAGAATTATGAACACTCCACAACATTAAGGGAATTGAAATTTTTTGGAGGATTTTGAGAAACATGATGGATTGTATTGAAAGTGGATTTTATGGGAATATTTTATTTTGATTTTGAGAAAATTTGATTAAAATAAAATATTAATTAAAATTCTGGATTTTAATAAAATCCTGAGATTTTGTTTTGAAATTAAAATAAATTTTGAAAACAAAATAATTGTATATAATCATTGAATGATAAAATGATTAGAAATCAATGATTTTTTCCCTTATTGATTGATTAGTTATTTATGAAAATGTGATCAAGGATTGTTAGTTGATGATTTAGATAGGCACACTAGGACTCTGAGTCCAATGAAATGGATTGAAAATGAAAAAAAATTACTAGACCAAGCATGTCATACCATCCTAGTATAGGACCTCTAATGATGTATATATTGAGTCTCCATTATGTATACCGAAATGAGGTGTATATTTTAGATTGAATATATACGTTGAAAACTGATAATTATTGTAGATTGGGAGGATCCTATTTTTATAAACTAATGGAACTCTATGATTATAAACCTGGTGATTTTATTTTCAGAATAAATTAAACATTCAATTTATTATATAACTAATTTGATCATGCCATAATTTTTTTATAAATTTTCCATAAGAAATATTATTTTTATAATTTTTCGATATTTCTTTAATTTTATTTATTTGAAGGTATGTTTTTTTTGAAAATATCTAAATTTAATACTATTAATTAATTTATTTAATTTAAAATAATGAAGTATTTGATGATATGTAATTTCTTATCAAATCATCTATGGTATCATATAGGGATTTTTTCTGACACCCTATATTTTCATTTGGGAGTTTTTGGATTATCTTATGCCTAGTACAGGAAAATTAAATGTTCTAGTTGTATGTAGATGGTGTACATGATTCATTAGACACATAGTGATAGACTTGGACAGTGGATATGGGATCCAAATATTACAAGGGATATTTTTAGCATTGAATTAAAAAAATTTAATCTTGTTGATAATGTTTTTTTAGATTAATATTTCATCTTTTATTTTGGTATATTCTCCATGAAGTGTGTCCAAAAACTGAAAATTATCATTTATTATCTACTGGGTTGTGAAATAATTGTTCCCTATGTATTCATGTATGTTTCTAGGTTCTAGCTTTTATCCCATAGAGACTAGTAACACCCTTCACGCTATGTCAGTACCGGCATGTGTATCAGTGTATCAGGGTATTGTAGCATGTTTTTTGAAAACATGGTACCATAGGTTTTGTTTTTTGCATCTCTTTGTAAAGTTAGTATAGAGTTTTGTAATATTGGTAGAAAATAGGGAGGATTTATGTGCTATAGGGAGTAGTTACAAGTGAGTTATCTGATGACTCTAATTGTAACAAGCCTTGAGATTCAATGGGTGTTTGGTAAATGTGACTATAGTGAGTAATTTGATATTATTATAGCCTTTTCCCTGTCCATGTTGGTGATTTTCTTCATTTTTACTATTTTTTTAGTTGATGATAAATGTATCATTAACAATTTTTTTTGTCATATGTCAATGTTTGGTAGAATAATGACCCCAAGAAGATGTTTGAAGAGTCCACCAAAGGGAGAAAATGGTTAAAACATTCATAGACTCCTCATGTGGACTAGAATGTTGTTAATATATTGGTGCATGTTTTCAACATTTTATGGTAGATACCTAAACCCATTCCTATTAATGGTCATTTTGTGGAACCTAGAAGGGATGAATTGAGATATCATTCAAAAACTATTATTCACTAATATGACCATCCTTCCAAATGAAACAATTTATCTCTCGATTATTGGGATCACATGACAAATATTGTGCTTCTTCTCAAGTTTTAAGAAAAATCACAATCTATAATGGTTATGTGTGCTACAATTCATCTAGAAGGTCCTAATGAGAGATTATGTGATTAGATAGTCAAACAAAGAAACAAGAAGGGTGGGAGCGGAAGGTAACCATTAACCTTTTTCTAAACATTTTTTTCATTAATATTTGGTCTGGGTGGAATCAAAAGAGTTTCTAAGCCACTGGTAGGGTGACATGACCATGGAACAATATCTGATTCATTTTTTTATCTTATAATTTTCATTACTAAGGTTTTGACAAATGATAAACCAAAGTATCAATGATTTTATATGGATATTCAATCAAATATTCAATCTCAAATCCTTATGTTCATTTTCACATCATATGATGAAGTAATATATAGTGTGTTTATCGTTGAACTAGACCTGGATAGTATGTCTGGGTTGACTGGAGGTACTTTTTCCCCTAGTGACAGTTCACTTAGTCCCTTTACAGTGAATATAAATATTGGTGATTCTCATAGTGTCTCTAGAAAGTTTTTTTCATATAAACCTCCTATAAATCACGGAAGAGGCAGTGTGACAATATTTTTATGGGGAAAGGTCTTATTTTCATAATAGGTTTTCATAGAGACACTATAGATATATAGTACGTGTGTATTCTCAGGTCACATGAAAAAGTGATATCACACTTTTCAGTTTCACACAAGGGATCATAACAATCATCTCTTGAATTTACTTTTGTGAAATAATATTCTTCATGGATTATGGTGTTCTAACCAAAAGAATCCATAATCTCACTTCTTCATGAAGTGTGAGAGTCACCAAAGGATGTTGAGATGGTTCCACCGAAAATGAGAGGTACCATAAAAATATTTTCATCATTAATGGTAATTTTATTTTATTTTAGTTAATGGATCATATTTATATTAAATCATATCGTAAACCTAATAAATATACACATGATTATTTTTCCTTATATGATGGATATTATTATTCCCCATAAAACCAAGATATAGTATGGACTCTATTGTCCCTCTTACGTTTTATCTCTAGAAGATATTGAGCTGTCCTTAAATTATTTGGTTCTTGACCTGAAACATCATGATGTCATTTTTTATGTGGAATTCATGATTTCTCAAAAGGCCCATATTGAAAATTATCTTCGATGAGTTTCCGTTATTTTTCATTATGTGGGGTTTCATGTTTTATAGGGAAAATATCACCTTATATAGAGTAGATCATGACCTATTATTCCAGAGTTTGGAAGATCAATATCAATATATTATTTTTAATTTGGGGATAAAATATTAGTGGAGATCTACCTCATATTTTCATAGGGTTTCCTAAATTTATTTCATCTGATTTCTACGACTTTGTATTAGTTGAATATGTGGATTTACCAATGGATATGGTACTTAGTACTCAACCATGGTCTATTCATTCATATCTTATGAAATGGAAAAAATGATGTAGTTGAGAACTCAGTTCCACTATCTTTAATATATATCTATAGTCATATATATATATATATATATATTCTCAAGTGTGTCACCTTGTGGGGTGCCTATTCATTCTGAAAAAAATGTTAATGGGACAATTTTATTATGTGTTGATTACACGAATCCCAATAGATTTGACTTTTTTAACACTTCCTTCGGGATTAATTATGGCCATAATTAGTATATTATTTTTTCTATTTGGTATGATGAATTCGGATATTATTTTCATTTAAATGATGAATAACATATTCCAGAATATTCTTGACTCATTTTTTGGATTTATTTTGAAGATATCATAGTTTACTAAAAAAATCAAGGAGGATCGTGTCCATAATTTTATTGAAGTTCTAGAAATATTGTGATACCAAAAACATTATGTGGTGCTATCAAAATGTAATTTCTAGATTAAATTAATGAATTTATTAGGAAAATTTTTATCGGAAGAGTTATTTTAGTTAACCATGCAAAGTTTAATGAATAAATGAAATGGGAGAAACATCATAATATATTTTTTATTTCGAGATTCTTTGTCTTTGTAGGTTATTATAATAGGTTCATTACTGATTTCTCAATGATGTCTTCTCTTATCGCCATTATCCCTAAAAATGATTTAAAATATTGCGGTATGTGATGTGTTAGACACCATACTATGATATGAAATAGAATTTTACAGTTATCCATATTTGGACTCTTCTTGAGGTCATATAGGGAAATGTGGTCTTTTTTAATGCATTAGGAGTAGGTTTGGGATTCTTTATTATGTAGGGTGATCACAGGGTAAACTTTGGTTCAATATATCTTAGGCTACATGAGAATAACTACCCTATTCTTGAACTATAAAACACTCGTCTGATACATTCTCTTAATAGTTATCATCATCACCTTTATGAATAATGAATTGCAATTTTTTATCAAAACAAGAGCTTTAGTTATATTCTCACTCAAAAAATATCATTCATCAATATATGAATTAGGGGGATTACCTACAACATTTTTATTTAATAATTTCCTACACAATATATGTGTGGAATTTTATTTCGATTCATATAGTTGGAAACATTTTACATTTCCCTAGAGAAAATCATTAGAAGTGTGAAATGTGATATATCTTTTTGCATAGTTACATTTGGGATTTCCAAAGGATGACATTGTCAATGTTATGGACTGTTTTTAGTTAAAATACACTACTATTTTTATGATCCTTGAAGATAATAATTTTGATGATATCGTTCATGGAATAAAGGACACTCATTATGGTGGGGAGACCATCAGTGAGTTAACATTTTCATCATTGGGTATCCTATGTTTCTGCAATTGGATTGGTGTACCATTAATGATGAGGAAATATTTTATGGGGGAATTACAAAATATATAGTTTTCGGTGAACCATAGAACCATATATATGTTATATGATATTTTCCAACAATTCTAGTGTCCATGTATTATATGAGATATCATTGACATTAGTACTCACTATTATACTATCCCATATGTCAAATCTGAGAACTAGATGCCATCAGGATTGCTTCATCCACTCACAATATCTAACGAGAAATGGGGAGATATTTATATATACTTATTTTGGTTGAAACCTATGTCCATGAGAAAGAATACTATATGGATAGTGATTGATAGGCTGGCCATATCGTTTCACGTTATACCCAATCGAGAAACAACTAATGATTTGTATTTAATTGTTATCTATGTCAAATAGATTTTCGGTTTTCAAGGAATTACATATATAATATTCTCTAATAATGATCACCATTTTCCTTATAATATTTGGATATTCCTCATGAAGGTATTGGATTCCCATATTTAAATGAGAATGACAAATACTCCATAAAGATATGGCTAGACAGAACAAACTGTACATATTATTGAATAAATTCTATGTTCTTGTGTTCTTGTTTTGGCTTGTTCTTGGGTTATCTATTTGAGACTAATTGAGATGGCAAAAAATTATAGTTACTATTATATAATCATAATTTATACGTTGGAATCTCTGTACGATCATCCATCTAAATATTAATTCTGTCTGACCGATATTGGTGAAGAAACCTTGATTGGGATTTTTTTTTCTGAGATATGAAAATTAATACTTAGTTTATTTATTAGAGAATGGTAATGGAATAGAGAACGTATACATCCCATGTTGGTTGTCATTTATGGACTATGGAGCTTCCAATTAATGAAGAGGCTTTATTGATATATTATCCTCGATTCGGGCATTTAAATTTTGGGAAATAGGGAAATCGTTCTCCATCATTTGGGTGTTTTTTCTATTGTAATGATGGTGGAGAAAGTTCCTCATTTTTTCCCCTTGTTTTTTCATGAGATTAGATTAAAGTCATTATGAACCTAATTTGTTTATGGTGAGCATATATTAATGATTTTTAATTCCAAGATAATATTTTTCATGGGAAGATGATACCTATCGTATGTGTATCACGGCCTAATACTCTTAATTTGCGAGAGACTATTGAGCAAGTGGAACTAGTTGAAATTTAGTGGACTCATCTCATTGATATCAAATATTCTTTATTGGAATTATATGGATTGAAAATGTTTAGGGTGAGAAGGTTATAAAATCATGTAACATTATTAAATGTAATCCCTGAATATTTTATTAGTTTTTAAATTGATTGGGGATTATTTTTTGTTCATTTAGGTTATGTTTCAAAAAATATTCAGTCCATGGGGAACTTTTTTATGTTATCTGTTATCATTTGGAATGAACGTAGCATTGGTGCTCAAGCCAAGTGTGCGTTCTTGGCTGATGAAGGTAGGAAAGCTAAAGTTTTTGAGGTGGTCGTGTTGGAACCGAAGCTCGCTTCATGCAAGCTGACTTGTGTTGCTAAGAGGTTGGGGTTCCCGAATTCCTTGTATGGAGGTGATGTTAACTCTCATATTTGGATTGGCTGAACGAACAACATTTCAGTGGAGGTGGTGAATATCTTTCCCCAGTGTATTGATACTAGGATTGATATTGGTGGAGTTAATGTGTTATTCTAGTTTGTTTATGCGAGCACTTTGACTAGCGGAAGAAGGGAATTATGGAATCATTTAAAAATGACACAAATCGGATCTCTTCCATGGCTTGTGGGAGGGGATTTTAACACTATTGTGGACCCATTAGAAAAGAAATGTAGATCGAGGGTTAGTCAGGAGAGTGTCTTGGAGTTTCAAGAGTGCATGGTGCATGCAGGGCTTATAAATTTAGGTTTCATGGGTTCAAAATTCACGTGGTGCAACAATTGTAATGGTTCGAGCCGAATCTGGAGTCGGCTAGACAGATGCCTCACCAACATGAAAGAACTTGATATTTTTTTAAATCTTCAGTCACTAATCTATAACGTTTTCTTTCAGATCATGCACCTATTTTAATAGATATCAAAAGTGAAGTGGTGATGGGCAGGTCGTTCCACTACTCGGGGGAGTGGCACCGCATTCCAGGGTTCTTTCACTTGCTGAAAACTTCTTGGCTTGAAGAAGAGAGAGAGTACTCTTGGGAAAGGCTGGTGAATCGCCTCAAATGACTTAGGAAGGATATCAGGGATTGGATGATCAACCAACAAGACCCTTCCAATGAGGTGGTTAGTTTTAAGGCCGTTATTGAGAGTTTGGAGGGTGTTCTACAGGTGGCCTGGGATGAGAACACATTTATTGTTCTTTGTGATAAGAAGGTTTCTCTTGCTGATAAAATCCTTGATATGGAACGAGTCTTCAAGGAGTGGTCTCAGGATAGATGGCTCATAGAAGGAAACCATAATACTACCTTCTTCCAAGCTTTCATTAAGGAAAAGAGAAGCACAAAGTTTAATATCAAGATGGAGGACGATTCTTTCACGAAGGATGTAAATATTGCTGGAAATTTAGTGTTGAATCATTTCGAGGGTCTTCTGGCTGGGGAGCCTGTGTCGGGTTTTGTGAGAGATGATACAGATGACACTAACTTCTTAAGTGGTATTCCTCTATTGGTGAATGATAGTGACAATGAGTGTCTCTCTGCTTTTCCCCAGGAGGAGGAGATCAGGGAGGCCTTGATGAGCATGCCCAAGGGAAGTGTGTCTGGTCCAGACGGATTCCTTGCATCATTATACAGTTTTTCCTGGAGTGTGGTTGGATTTGTTGTTGTGCATTCTATCCAGGACTTCTTCAGGGGGGATTATTAAACAAGGGTGTATCTGCCTTAAGGGTGGTTCTTGTCCCAAAAGTTAAAGATCCCAACATCATCATGCATTTCCGGCCCATATGTCTATGTAACATATCTTATAAGATCTTGGCCACAGTGATTGGGAGGAGGGTTTCAATACTTTTTCCCAAAGTGGTCTCGGCAGAACAACATGGGTTCATACAGGTTCGGAATATATAGGGGGCGGTCGGCATCGCGAGTGAGTTGGTTCAGGATATCAACAAGCGCACGGTTGGGTCAAATTTTATTCTCCAACTCGATATGAACAAGGCTTATGATCAAATAGAATGGAGCTTCATCATCAGGGTAATGAGAGGGTTTGGGTTCCAGGAGCGGTTTTGTGATTTTTGTTTCAGGTGCTACTCCTCGCTGTGGCATTTGGTGGCTATGATGGGGAAGAGTTTTGGTTTTTTCAAAACTGTTCGCGTTGTGAGACAAGGTGATCCACTGTCTCCAACCCTCTTTGTTCTAGCTCTGGACGCTCTGTTAAAGAATCTGAAGAAAGGTTTGTTAGAGGGAAAGCTGAAACCGTATGCTGGAAAAAGGAATTAGGGGAACATCAACCACCTGATGTTTGCCGACGACTTCATGTTTTTCATGAATGGCCGGTGCAGATCCTTAAACTATTTCAGAGACATCATGTTCAGCTACAACAAGCTCAGTGGGAAATCCATCAACTTCTCGAAGATCCATTTCTTTATCTCTGATAAATGTTCGAGAAGGAGGTGTAGGGATATACAGAGGGCTATTGGTTGAAAATAGAAACATCTACCCATTTTGTATCTTGGGGTTCCATTATCTTCTGGTCGGGTCATGAAACATCATTTTAATGGAGTCATGGATCATATGTTTGGGAGGATTCTAAACTAGAAGAATAAGATTCTTTCGTTCGGAGGAAGGGTCATGATTATAAATAGTGTTCTTCTATTTATTCCCATGCATGTGTTTTCAGTTATTAACCCTCCGACGGGCATGGTCCAGAAGATGGAAATCATCCTTACATCATTCGTTTGGGATGCCAAGGCGGAAGGGCGGTGTCATTGGGCCTCGGGGAAGAGAATGGTGTGACCAACTGATGAAGGAGGTGTCGGCCTGTATGACATCCATGATACTATCCTTGGCTTACAGGCTCGTCTTTCTTGGGAGATTATTACGAGGGAGACACTGTGGGAAAAATTCTTCAGAGGACGTTACGGCTGGGGTGAGGGGCCCAACATGCATGGAGCGACGTGGATGGCGATGTGTATGTTTGATCATATGGAGGAGTTTCATGGTTTCTCCAGGTGGATTATTAGTTATGGGAATATTAGCTTCTGGAATGAGAACTGGGCGGGGGGAAAGTTGGCCTTTGAAGGCTGCCCGTCTCCTGACGTTACATTCAGGGAAGCTTGCAACTCGTATGATGTCATACATGCGGCGTTAAACCACACCCAGTTGAACCTGTTTGAAGAAATTGTGATGAGCGAGGAACCTGATGTTTGTTTCTTCACAGAGGCTGCTTCAGGTAGATTCAGTGTTCGCGACTACAGGAGATTCCTTCAGAGAGTGAGGCCCATGGTGGAAGTGGGACACGTATTTTGGTTCAAGGAGATTATGACAAGGATGAACATCTTGGTTTCCAGAGTCAATAACAGAGTGCTAATGATGGAGGAGAATATTCAGAGAAAAGGGATCTGCATGGAGTCTCGGTGTTTTTGTTGTGAGCACTCTAGTATTGAGACAGCAGTTCATCTATTATTCTGAGGGCAATGGGCCTCTCTTCTTTGGTCCTACTTCTCTCACTCTCCTCTTGAAGATGGGGAACATGTGACCTGTCGGGGTTTTGTGGTAGCTTGGTTCTCTGGGATTCATAATAGGGCCATGGAAAGGATGATTAGGGCCATCATCTTGGTTGCTATCTGCTGGGTCCTTTGGGAGGCACGTAACCAGGTTAGGCTGGGCTCCAAAAGGTCTCATTTGTCCCTTCTGATTAGCTCAAAACTCTCATTGTGGAACTTGAATCATTGGTTAAAGGGGGGATTGATTCGGTGTTCCCTTGTAACTTTATTAAGAGACCATTCAGGCCTCAAAGGAGGGATGTTTTTTGGGTAATGTGGCAGCCACCTAGCCACAGGTTGAAACTGAATATCAATGGGTCTTGCATGGAGGGAGTGATGAGGGGTGGAGGTTTACATCGAGACTGTTGGGGTTCGGTGTACATTTCATTTAGTGAGTTTTATGGTCCTGGTAACTCCACGAGGGAAGAGGTTCGAGCTCTCCTTTCTGGACTTATGATTTGAAAGAGAAGGGGCTTTAAGGTGATAGAGATTGAATCAGATTCAGAGGTCATGGTTTGGGCTGTGCAGGGAAGATATGGGATTCCTTGGGACCTGACTTACATTATTCGATGGTGAAAGACAGAAACAAGGCATGGAAGGTTAATTAATCATAGCTGGAGGGAATCCAACTTTGCAACTGACTCGCTGGCTCGTCTAGGCAGGCAGGAGGGCTCCCTATTAGTTTATGACAGTCCCCACTCTCTTCCCATTGAGTGTTTATGTGTGGTTCAAGGGGATGCCCTGGGAGTGCACCACATTCGCCCACATTGATGGGTGTTCCATGTTCTCTCTTGTTTTACTTTAAAATATTAATAAAAATAACATTCAGACCAGATTAGAAAAGCATCCACCCTATTGTGAGGTTCTAGACGGTGGTGCTTGGTTGGGGCATAGTTTGAAAAAATATGTTGGCCACACCACCGAACTGTGCACCCCTAGATGGTGGGGATATGAATTATTGAATCATAATTAGTTCAGATATTTATCCTTACCACACACCCCATTTATACCTCTAGTAGGGGTTTACACTTACTACTGACCCTGCATCCAAACCCAATTAATTGTGATTATGGGTTTTTAACCTTTTTAAAATTTATTTAAAAAAACACGGACCCCGAGTTTATGTTACATATCACCCCATATTATACGCTAGTTAGATTTATTTTATAGGATCTCTAAAAAATCTCAAAGATCTCAAATCATCTAATCATGTTAAATGAAGTGTTTATAGAAGATATTTTCCCTTTTCATTAAGTAGATCTACTACCATTTAGATTCTCCCAATATCCTCTTATATCTTTATTAGAGAGTGATAGATCATATTGTTTTGATGGAACTATTATTTGTTTTAATAAATCAATGTTATTGGATTTATTTACGGATATCTTATTCCATTATTCTTCATTTGCAAATCCTATTGATTGTACTATGTTAAAATTATCTCATGATTAGTGGTTGGTGGTAATATAAGGCTTTAACTAATAATGGATACACACATTTCTTTATTTATTTTTAATGGAATCCTAATTTATTTAATAAAAATCATATTTTATGATGATTATATGTTTTACTTAATAATGGTTTGGACTTGTGAATGTCACCTAGTTTAAATGGAATTTAAATCTATGGTTGGACATTATGATGAACAGTTTATTGTATTGAACATAGATTTATGGAATTATTACATTTTTATTCTTTAAAATTATTTATTACAATGATTTATGTGTTGAAATTATTTAATTTGATGAAAATATATATTTTTTAAATGAAAACTCATGATTGAAACTAAATTTTTTCAATTTAGTAGTATATGATTAAATGATGTTAACTGGTTTATCAGTCCAACATTTATTGATTATTCTATTGAAGAACATGTGACATTTTCTATTTATTCTATTATTATGAAAAGTATATTGGGTATTAGACTTTCTAGTAATTGAAATAAGATAAAAATACTATCTAAACAAAATTTTACATGACATTACAGGATGTGTCCCATAATGTCATACAGATTAATTAACCATAATGGATGTGACATCCTTACATGGATGCCACTAAAGAGTGTCCCAAGCCACATTCCACATGGGCTCAAGCGTTCTTTTGTATACACTAGAGGCATCTGACTAGCTATTAGGGTCATATGTGGTATAGGGGATAGAGTATACCCTTTTGATCAGAGTATCTCATCAGTGAGAAAGATAGATATATAGAATAAGTATAAAAAATAACTCATAGTGGATGATATGACATCCTAATATAATAAATAATGAACATAAAAATTACAATCATCACATAAAAATGATGTATTTTCAAGTTTCTATCAAAAGTAAAAAAAAAGGGATGAATGAATGTAGGAATTCCATACAATACATGTATCAAAAGAAAAAAAAATCACAAAAAAGACTACCTCTTATTTAATCATGGGAGATAGATCAATCATGTTCACCCTCACTCCCATGTTGTACCCAAATAACGAATATATATAATCCTCCCGAGTACCATCACTGGCCCATATTGGGTGTGATATAAACACAATGTTTAAAGAAAATCAATTTCTATAAATACCCATTTAGATAATATAATTTTGTAGTGTATAGATAATAATGGTAATATGTAATAAAACTATAAATGGTTGTCTCATATTCATAAGGGTTACATGGATGAAACTACCTAATTCGTACTATGATTTGTAATCTCTGAACATGTAACCATAGGTAGACATTTATATGGTATGTATATGTAGTGACATATCTAGAGATATATATGTGTGCTACTACTATCATGGACTAAAGGAATAACATAGGCATCTATGGGCTGTAGCATGAGTCACACAAGTGTCAAGGGATTCCACATCAGATATCATAATAATATGGGATTCAATTCCTCATACCATAATAGTAGGATTTCCACTTCTCATATCATATCAGTATGGTCTCCATTCTTGAATGATAATAATAGGGTTTCAATGCTTGAATCATATAATTCAGGGTAATCATTCATGTATATAATAATTCATAAGGGTCTCTATTCCAATAAATTATAGATTATAAGAATCTTCATGCCCAATAATAATAATACATAAGGGTCACCATGCCCAATTTCCATTATATTGGGACTACATGCCTAAATCATAATATAGGGAATCCATGCATGTATCACAAATATGGGGTGGCCATGCTTGTATCATATCTAATAGGGCTTTATGCCTATATCATAATAAATATAATTAGTCAATGAATTAATCACATCCAATATATAATTTATAGTTCATTAACATTCTTTATTAACAATGGTGAGACCATTGATTAGTTTAAAATAGATGAAATGGTTTTACAACTACGTTTTCATTTAAATCAATGTGTTATTGTAATTATTATATCCGTTATACAACATTTCAATCATTCATTATTATTTATGATATCACCATTTAGAATTAAAACCAATAACAGTGATAGGGTTTTTTCCAATAACCTTAAAATAAAAAAATCATATAAGGTAAAACCCAAATGGGAGGAACATTTTGAGATTGACAACTTTAATGTCCCATGGGGCCAAATAAATTCATTATTCTCTAGAATGGGAAAACAATTTAATGATAATTCATTTTAGTGTAAACACATGATCAAATCAATTTATTCCAAAAAAAAAATGATATAATGAATCACTATATTGATGGATAATTACTAGACTATGTACCTTATGTCTGTAGGGGAGAAGCCATCATGTATCAGCCTTTGCGTTGTTCCAGATCAGAAGAAAATTGAAATAAAAATGAACACCCTTACAATAGGGCATATTTTCCAACACCTAAATAACTCCATCGTTAAAAATAAAAATAAATAATAGTGCTTAATGAATAGTAAAATCACTTGATCATATCCAAAAATGATGATCATAAGTCGAATTTGAGACCGGGAAGATTATAAATTCAACAACATAACTTTATGGAATGAAGAGATAAAAAGGGAAAAAAGATGTGGATGTCCGCTGGAGGAAGTAATGAATGAATATTATTAAATATATAACAATATTAGGGGGAAATGGTAATTTTTAACAAAAATTACCATTCGCATGGTTTCGCCTCACAATCTTCCAAACTATGTGCCAAACGTAAGCCATGGATTAACTAATGCGGGTGATCTAATGGTTTATATACACAATTGGGGAATCCATGCCAGAACTATGATTTTTAATTATGCCAAAAATTAAAAATACCCAAAATGAGAATAATCCCTAGGATGCACGGTCATTGAAAATTATACAACCCATTGTTTCCCACTGAAACTCCACACATGGTTAGGGAAACCATGGGGACTGGGCATCAAATTTTTTTCTAAATGTGCAACCCAATTTTCCCTTCCCCTGGACATTGTTTTGGGATCTAAACAATCCCCATACACCTTATTTTCTAATATATATTCACTAAAAATCCAAATTAACTCAAATTAAAATAATTATAATAAGAACTATTGGATCTATACCTCATAGGAAATACACATTCTTACAGTATTCCCCCCTTACCCGACCCAGAGTTACCCTTGCAAGGGTGACATAACATCATTTGAGAATAAATCTAGACAATGAGAATGTACAGCATCCTCCTTCTCCCATTTCTCATTTTATGCAATGTTGTACTAAAATAACACCCTTACTAAAGGGAATAACTAGCCTTGGGTAGCCATTGTTATCCAATCAATGATTCATAAGTGATATTACTCAAAATAATCATCTACATCTAACAAAACATCCTCACAATGAAAAGTATGATATAGGTCTGCATGATAAAATAAAATCTATGAAATGTGGAAAATGATGTGCATGGAATGAAATCTATAAGATAAAATAAACTTATAAGATATATGCATGATAAAATCCATGATATAAAAATTCTCAAAAAATGCGATGATAACTTCCCTTCCCTCTGTATCCATCAATTCTTATGTATGGGTGATACCTATAAGAAAGAGTGATCAAAAATCTTGAAATCCAATGGTCATCAATGGAAATTGTTATAATATTTATGTCCAAAATGAATTGAAGACACACATTAACTGATCAATTATACCTATATTGAATTCACCTTCATGGGACGATGATCTAGAAGTATTGCTTCCCCTTCCTCCAACAAGAATAGAGGCATATAGAAGGACGTATCATTTAGGGACTCATAAAATTTCATCAGAAATTTCTCCTAAAAGATGTTAATTTAGGAAAAAAAGACAAAAGGATTGTGAATCCCGCATGATATTCCAAAACCAAGGACACATTCGTAGTGCATGTGCTCTGACAACTGTATAGTATGTTATGATTGGCCATCAGTCTGATGGTGAAATGATATGACCCGAAGCACTGTTGTATGAAAATATTTTTGTAACCATTTATTGAACCTAGAAGTGAAATGTGAATCCCTATTTGAAATTATAAAATTATGGATGTCGTGTAGCTATATAATCACATGGACATACGATCTCATTATGTCATTAGCTGAGAATGTATCCTATATGTGAAGGAAGTTAGAGAATTTCATCAGTAGATCCACTAATACCCAATCTACATCACATTTTAATGATGACCTTAATAAACCAACCACTAAATCCCTCACAACATATTTCCATTTTCATTTTGGAAATGATAATGGTTGTGGAAATCATGCGGGCTACTGGTTTTCCACATTCATCTTCTAGTAGATGGAACACCTACTAGTAAAATATACTATCTAAAATTTCTTCCTTTTCCTTCAATAAGCTCAAAAGATATCAAAATAGATCATGGATATACATAGATTCATTTCCCACAATAAATCATGAGACTGTAGCATTATCTCCTCTCCCATATCAATATGAACCTAGATACTCCCATTTATACGCATGATTTCATTATGATTGATAGACCAATATAGTAGTGGTTCCTCACCAAAGATACATTCCTGTAGGTCGAAGCCCTTAGGATATGAAAATATTCTCATCTTAACTCTCTCCCAAAGTTAATTGGTGTAACATCCCATCTAATTAATGAGTAATAGTTATTTTTATCTATGTCTATTAATGAATTAGATAGTGTTTTAGAGGCTTAAAATGAAAATAAATCCAATGTTACGAATGGAATACACTAATATTTTTTAAAGGATTGTTTTACTACCTTTTGATGGAAAACCATTTTTAAATATATATTCTGACAATTTTATAAGCTATGTTTGTCAAAATAAACTTATTCTTTATGATTGGGACATCAAAATTTACTTTGTGTGAATTTTTGGAATTTTTCCGACAATGTTCATTTTTTAATGAATATTGTAAAATGTTGTATTTTAATTCAAAAAATATTTTTAATCTAATTTATTAATATGAATAGATTATCATTTGAATTGGTCTTAAATTGAAATTACAATATATTTTTACCATTTAATTCAATGGTGGTCATTGGAATCAATTTCACTTTGAAATGGGACTTAAACTAGTGTCAATCTTTTCATAGATATTGTTTCAAAAAAACCCGCTATTTGTCATGACAGCGGGAATTAATTATTAAATTAATTAATGTGACTTATATGTTTTGAATTTTGTAAAATAGACTTCATTTTTGAATTCTGAGTATCAAATATAGCTTAGGGTGAATTTTTGGTAATTTTCTGAAAAACATCAATTTTTGATAAATAGTGAAAACACTAAGTGGTACTTATAAAAACTGATTTTTCCGTTTAAATGAAATTTTGCCAACATTGTGTTTTGAATTTCAAAAATCCGACATCCATGGTTGTCATTAAGAAGTAAAATTTGGTTCAATGGGATTAAAATAATTTTTTGGTGAATAGTAACTTATCAAGTTCTTAATCGCGATTAGAGGTAATTAGTGTAGTCTAAGGTAAAAATAATACTTTAATAAATTGAGATGAGCTTGAAACATGTCCTACCCTCATTGGTTGTGTCATGGCCGACCAAGACAAGCCATGTGTCAACTTGGGGACCCCATGGATCCACTTTGATTTGGAAATGACATAAATAACTTTTTTATTTAATGTTAAAGTAAAAATGACACAAACATGAGTTATGTTACTAAAACAATTTTTATATGGGGTTAAAAAAGTCAGATTTTTTACTATAAATATTCATTATAAATCTAAAAAGATTTTATACATCATAGTATTTTTTTATAATTGTTAGACAGTATATAAATTAAATTATTTATGACATCACGATGATGCAACGATGACCTCATTATTTAACGATTTAAATAAAATGGAATGTTAATGTAAAATCTAAAACCTACACATGGAAAAAACCAATTGTATGAGTGGATTTCGAACCCTTATCACCTTATCCTCGAATTATATCAATGTGGGACCTTTTGAATCCGAAACTCATTTTAAAATAAAGAAACTTGTCTTTACTTTCCATGAGTGCCCCTCCTATCCTCTTATAAAAGGCCCCCACCTCTACCACCTTACCCACACTCCCAAAGCCTTTGGCTTGGCCAACCCCTTCCCATTTTGTCTCTCCACTTCTCTCTATTACTCTTTGAAGCCTCACTTTGGGCAGAAGTCTTCTCAAGTAAGCCTTTGAGATCAAACCAAAGGGAGTTACCCGATTTTATGGTAAAGTCTTCACATGAGTCCGTTTGTTTTATTTTTCTTCTCAAACCCCATAAACCCTTTTTATTCATTTATTTTGCAACAAATCCAGTATATTCAATATACTAGGATGTTTTTATAATAAGTATTCGAGATACACTTACACACACCTTAATCTAATGGTTAACGAACAATACTGTTTCCGTGGATGGTGAATTTATGCCTCCCGAAACGATGATTGTTCAACATTCTTTTAACACCTTCAATGGTGGCCATTAATATTTCACTATATTTATATATGATATATAAAATGTTTATGTTTTCCTTAAGCTTCTGTATTTTTCATTTTGGGTATACCTTTATGGTTTCCATTATGGGTAAACACGATATCTTCATTTAAGGAAGTGCGGACTACCGCCCCCTCAAAGTGAGTTGATTCGTTAAATACCATATGTGGGACGTATAAAGGAAGGAACTATGATATTATATATAATATTATACTGAAATAATAATATACTTTTATATCATTATGATTCCATTCTATAAAATACGAAATAGAAATGAAAGTAGCGTTCATGCGTACGTACGACTTACCGTCTCCATGAACGATGCATTTCATTTCATACCTCTAAATGATTATGTAATATTATAAATGCATGTATATACTGGATATATATGATATATAAATAATTATTATAATTATGGATATAATGGATACATTAACAACATGTAATTATAAAGGGTTTATTTTTGACGCAAGTACCAATGATCGTTAAAACGACCGTTATTAACTTAAATAATTACATAGTGTAATGACATGGAGATAAGTGATATAAAAGGAATAATGAACTTGAAAAAGGTTCTTAAACAAGTAGGAATTAACTCAAGTTTATTATTCAGGAGATTAAAGAACGACCGAGTCAAGTCGGACCCGAGGTATGGGACTTCGTCTCAATCTCCTTTCATTGAGGCATAATTTATTTTATACACAAATTCTTTTTTACGGTGTATAAACCCCTTTTACTTTTACATTAATTCAAAAGGACTCTTTTTTATATGAAGCGTTTACTAAATGACAAAAGGGAATGTTTTTGTTGTACGTATGCGGTGACAACGACTTCTCCACCGTCGTGACTGTTATTTGAGTTCCGGCTTCCTCTACAAGCCATACCTTCTTTTTGAAAGAAAAATAAATACCATGTTTTAATTTTATTTTATTTTGGTATTGAAAATGGTTTTCATAATGTTTTTATATCAATGTGTTGTATTGATATCTTGTGATTGAAAGGTGTAAATATTATGTTTCCTTTATGCATGTTTTTTGTGATATGATTATGTTGAGGTTCTTGGGCATTATTATGAAGACGGGTGGTTCCATGATAAACTAAGGGTGGGTGAGCCCGATATAGCTCTCCAATGCATTTGGTAACGTGAAGGAGTGAAACATTAAGGTTTCTCCGAAGAGATTTAGGGAATATACTGTGATGGGTATTCCAAACATAACCAAGAGGGTTACTCTCTACATAAGAATGTTATGAATGTCTCATGTTACCTTTATGTCTTATGATTTCTTTGATTTATTCATGATTTTATGAGGTATGTTAAAGTGCTTACGTATTATGGGTAAAGTATGATTTCATTCTTATGTATATATGTACCCATGTTTCCTTTCCATATTTTTATATCCCTTACTGAGGTTTTTATGCTCATCCCATGTTTTTTTGAAATGTTTTCACAGATCAAGGTAATGGTACATGATATGATGATAGTGTCAAGGAAGTGTCAAGAAAGAATCCATGTTTTATATTAAATATGTTTCCATTTATGGGAATGAAGAATACTATCTTTATGTAACCAATTTGTTTATATGTGGAATGTAATGCAAGTTTTGTGATCTAATTCTCTAAAACTCTAAACCCAAAAAGATCCTCAATGTGTAATCTTGTAATAACTCAAGATTAAGTACGGTTTAATGCTGGGGCCTTATAGTTGGTATCAGAGGTCGGTTTAGATAACTTTAGGAGTTAGAATTATATTAAACGATTATCCAAAAATATTTTTTTATGGTCAAATTGAAGTGATATAGTATTTGAAGATTACCATGTTGCTTCATCGAAGACATGTTTGTTCCGAATGGTTTTCCGTAGAGGAAATAGGGAAGCAGTGCTAGGAAGGCATACAAAAAGAAGATAACCTTCCGAATCAGCATCATGAGATGGTCGGAATTGGAACTGAATAGTTTGTTGCAGTAATGGTGTAGTTGACTGAAGAGATAAATAGTGGTGGTATCCATGCACCAGATCAGCCAGATCAACCGCCGAGGAACATGTCAGTGGTTGAACATTTCATGAGGCAACATCCCCCATCATTCAGAGGATCATATGACCCTATTCTAGCGGAAGGGTGGATTAAAGCACTGGATAATATTTTCTATGTCATGGGGTGTTCAGACAATCAAAAGGTTAGTCTTGCTATTTACCGTTTGGAGGGTGAGGCAGATCAGTGGTGGTCGATGGTTAAAAATATCAGGGATGCTGATGAGATTTATGCTCTCGACTGGGATGAATTCAAAGGTATGTTTCTTGAGAATTATTTTCCTAAGGATGTTCGACTTAGGATGGAAAATCAATTCTTGGAATTGAGGAAAGATGAAGACTCAGTGGCTACCTATGACGAAAGGTTCACTCGATTGGCAAGGTATGCACCAAATTTTATCCGAGACCTTGATAGTAAAATCAATCGTTTTTACTCAGGATTAAAGCCAAAATATCGAAGGGAATTAGCTTCTCGTGAGTTTAAAAGTTATGAAAATCTTGTTCGATGTGCTGAGAAGGTGGAAATGGAGTTTGCTGATGATCAAGTGTTCTATAAAAACCAACAGAAGAAGAGACCGAGGTTGCAGGAGAAAGGTAATAATTCTTCAAAAAAGTCTGATGGTAAGAAAACTAAGTTTCCAGTTTGTGATAAATGTGGAAAAAGTCATGCTGGGGAATGTCTTCTGAATTCTGGAAATTGCTACCGATGTGGTAATATGGGACATAAGGCTCGTGATTGCACTGAAAAGGATCAAGGTGAAGGTAAGACAAAATTTGATTTATAGTTAGTGAAATGTTATAAGTGAAATGAGATGGGTCACTATGCAAACAAGTGTCTGAAAAAGAGCTTGAGTGATGGGATGCAGTTAGACTACAAGTAGAAAGGGGTGGTGAATTCCTTTGCAACTACTTCAGCAGATGTCGGGCCATCAAATGAAGTTGTATCAGGTACTTTGTTTGTTTTTTCAGATAATGCCTGTGTGTTTTTTGATTTGGGGTCTACACATTCTTTCATCTCTAAAACCTTTTCTTGTAAAATGGGAATATCATCTCAAGAAATGACTCCTGAACTTTTGGTAAAAACACCTGGGGGGAATGTTGAGGCAAAATGAATTTATATGAATCTTCCTATCCTTATCTGTGGAAAGAACCTACTTACAAACCTTATTGTTCTACCTCTAGTAGAGTTTTATATTATCCTGGGTATGGATTGGCACTCTATTTACCCTGCTAAGATTGAATGTAGAGCTAAAGATGTTTCTTTTCAGAAAGACTTTCAGTTTGTGTAAAAGAATGAACCCTTACTGTTGATAACTTATCAAGAGGCCGAAAAACTTGTAAAAGATGGAAATGAATGTTACCTTTCACACATCGTTGAAAATAAAGGAACTGTTCAGATTAATGATGTTCCAGTGGTAAATGAGTATCCTGATGTTTTTCCTGATGAGTTTCCTGGAATAATACCAGATCGGGAAGCTGAGTTTACCGTTGACTTAGTTCCTGATGCTAAGCCAATTTCAAAACCCCCTTATCGAATGACTCAAATTGAACTTTTAGAGTTGAAGGAGAAATTTCATGATTTATTAGAGAAAGGTTTCATTCGACCTAGCACATCACCATGGGGTGCTCCTATCTTGTTTGTTAAAAAGAAAGATGGTTCAATGAGACTTTGCATTGATTATAGATCCTTGAATAATATCACTGTTAAGAACAAATATCCTTTGCCTCATATCGATGATTTGTTTGATCAGCTCCAGGGAGATCAGTATTTCTTAAAGATTAACTTGAGATCGGGGTACCATCAGCTGAAGGTAAAGGAATCAGATGTTCCGAAGACCGCGTTCCGTACAAGATATGGCCATTATGAATTTGTAGTAATTCCTTTTGGGCTAACCAATGTACCTGCTGTATTCATGGACTTAATGAATATAATTTTCCATGAGTTCATGGATAAGTTTGTAGTGGTTTTTATTGATGATATTTTGGTGTTTTCTAAAAGTAAAGAGGAGAATGAAAGACATATAAGGGTTATCTTGGAAACCATAAAAGTAAAGAAATTGTATGGAAAATTCAGAATGTGTGAGTTTTGGTTGCAAAAAATTTCATTCCTTGGTCATATTGTTTCTAAAGATGGAATAACTGTTGATCCTGCAAAAACAAATGTTGTGGAAGACTGGCCAAGACCCACAAATGTAACTGAGATTCATAGCTTCCTTGGTTTGGCAGGCTATTACTGAAGGTTTGTTAGAAATTTTTCACAATTATCTATTCCAATGACTAAGGTTACTCGGAAGGGTGTTAAGTTTATCTAGACAAAAGAATGTGATGATTGTTTTCAGGAATTGAAAAGAAGATTGGTGAATGCTCCAGTTTTGGCACTACCTTCCAGGAATGGTGAGTTTGTTATATACAATGATGCTTCATTGAAAGGACTTGGTTGCGTCCTAATGCAGAATGATTAGGTAGTTGCTTATGCTTCACAACAGTTGAAAACTCATGAAGTAAATTACCCTACACATGATTTGGAATTAGCTGCTGTTGTTTTCGCTTTAAAAATTTGGAGGCATCATTTGTATGGAGTAAAGTGTGAAATATATACTGATCACAAAAGTTTAAAGTATATATTCACTTAGAAAGTGTTAAACATGAGACAGAGGAGATGGATGGAATTAATCAAGGATTATGATTGTACAATTCATTACCATCCGGGAAAAGAAAATAATGTGGCTCATGCTTTGAGTCAAAAAAGTAATGCTTAATCAGCAATATTGAACTTGGAACGTGATACTTTGGTTAAGGATTTGTTGAACATTGGCATAGAAGTTGTTGGTGCATGATGTTCTCTTATTTTGTTTTAGGTATCAGTGAAATCTTCTCTATCAGACAGAATCAAGCAAGCACAGAAGCAAGACAGTGAGTTGCAGAAAAAGGTAGAGCTGGTTCAGAAAGGTATGTTGCATTATTTCAACATTGATAGTGATTGTGTTTTGAGATTTGGGAAGAGATTGTGTGTGACTTGTGATTCACAGTTGAAGAGAGAGTTGTTATGTGAAGCTCATAGTTCTTTGTTTTTAGTTCATCCAGGCAGTACTAAGATGTATAGAGATCATTGGGAGTATTACTGGTGGGATGGAATAAAAAGAGATATTGCTGATTTTACTGTGAAGTGTTGGACTTGTCAACATGTTAAAGCAGAGAGGTAGTTACCGAAAGGGATGCATCAGCCTTTACTAGTGCCAGAGTGGAAATGGGAGAATATATCCATGGACTTTGTTGTGGGATTATCGAAGACATCTCGAGGTAATAGTGCAATCTGGGTTATTTTTGATCGCTTGACTAAATATGCTCATTTCCTTTCTATACGAGATAGGTTTTCCCTAGATCAACTTTCCCGTTTGTATCTTAAAGAGATAGTCAGGTTACATGGAGTTCCCCTCTCCATTGTATCTGACCGTGATGTCAGGTTCACTTCTAACTTTTGGAAAGGCCTTCAGAAGTCGTTGGGTACTGAATTAAATTTTAGTACAGCTTTTCATCCTCAATCATATGGGAAGTCAGAATGAAAAATTCAGACCTTGGAGGATATGCTACGAGCTTGTTCTATGGATTATCAGGGAAGTTGGGACCAACATCTTTCTTTGGTTGAATTTTCATATAATAACAGTTTTCATTCCAGTATACAGATGGCACCATTTTAGGCATTATATGGGAAGCAGTGTCGAACTCTAGCCTTCTGGGATGAAGTGGGTGAAAGGAAGTTGATGGGACCAGAATTGGTTGAAGAGATGGCAGAAAAAGTTCTGCTGATTCAGAAGCACATTACAACAGCTCAGAGCAGGCAGAAGAGTTATGCGGATAACCAGAGGAAGGATCTATCTTTCGAGGTAGGTGATCATGTTTTTCTCAAGGTTTCTCCTTGGAAAAGTGTGATGAGATTTGGTAAGAAAGGAAAGTTAAGTCCAAGGATTATTGGACCGTATGAAATTCTGGAGAGAGTTGGATCAGTTTCATACAGGGTGGCTTTACCTTCGAGTTTATCTCAGGTACACAATGGTTTTCATGTTTCGATGTTGAGAAAGTATATGCCAGATCCATCTCATGTTTTGAGTCTAGAGGTAGTTTAGCTAGAAGAGAACCTATCTTATGAGGAACAACCGGTCCAGATTCTTGACCACAGGGAGCACGTGTTACGAAATAATGTGATTAATCAGGTAAAGGTTCTGTGGAAAAACCACATGATGGAAGAGGCAACATGGGAATCTGAAAATGCAATGAGGGATAAGTACCCCCATTTATTTGATAAGTAAATAAATTGCGGGGACACAATTTTCTAAAGGGGGGAAGGATGTAACATCCCAAGTAATTAATGATTAATAGATATTTTTATCTATGTCTATTAATGAATTAGATAGTGTTTTAGAGGCTTAAAATGAAAATAAATCCAATCTTAAGCATGGAATACACTAATATTTTTTAAAGGATTGTTTTACTACCTTTTGATGGAAAAACATTTTTAAATATATGTTTTGACAATTTTATAATCTATGTTTGTCAAAATAATCTTATTCTTTATGATTGGGACATCAAAATTTACATTGTGTGAATTATTGGTATTTTTTTGACAATGTTCATTTTTTAATGAATATTGTAAAATGTTGTATTTTAATTCAAAAACTATTTTTAATCTAATTTATTAATATGATTAGATTATCTTTTGAATTGGTTTTAACATGAAATTACAATATATTTTTACCACTTAATCCATTGGTGGTCATTGGAATCAATTTCACTTTGAAATTGGATTTAAACTAGTGGCAATCGTTTCATAGATATTGTTTCAAAAAAACCCGCTATTTGTTATGACAGCGGGAATTAATTATTAAATTAATTAATCTGACTTATATGTTTTTAATTTTGTAAAATATACTTCATTTTTGAATTCAAAGTATCAAATATAGCTTAGGGTGAATTTTTGGTAATTTTCGGAAAAACTTCAATTTTTGATGAATATTGAAACCACTAAGTGGTACTTATAAAAACTAATTTTTCCGTTTAAATGAAATTTTGGCATCATTGTGTTTTGAATTTCAAAAATACAACATACATGGTTGTCATTAAGAAGTAAAATGTGGTTCAATGGGATTAAAATAATTTTTTGGTGAATAGTAACATATTAAGTTCTTAATCGCGATTAGAGGTAATTAGTGTAGTTTAAGGTAAAAATAATACTTTAATAAAATGATATGAGCTTAACACATGTCCTACACTCATTGGTTGTGTCATGGACGACCAATACAAGCCATGGGTCTACTTGGGGACCCCATGGAGCCACTTTGGTGGGGAAATGACATAAATAACATTTTTATTTAATGTTAAAGTAAAAATGACACAAACATGAGTTATGTTACTAAAACAATTTTTATATAGGGTTAAACAAGTCCGATTTTTGACTATAAATATTCATTAGAAAGATAAAAATATTTCCTACATCATAGTAGTTTTTATATAATTTTTAGACATTATATAAATTAAATTATTTATGACATCATGATGATGTAGCGATGACCTCATTATTTAACGATTTAAATAAAATGGAAAGTTAATGTAAACTATAAAACCTACACATAGACAAAACCAATTGGATGAGTGGATTTCGAACCCTTATCACCTTATATTATAATTATATCAATGTGGGACCTTTTGAATCCGAAACTCATTTTAAAATAAAGTAACTTATCTTTACATTCCAAGAGTGCCCCTCCTCTCCTCTTATAAAAGGCCTCCACCTCTACCACCTTACCCACACTCCCAAAGCCTTTGGCTCGGCCAACGCCTGCCCATTTTGTCTCTCCACTTTCCTCTATTACTACTTGAAGCCTCACATTGGGCATAAGTCTTCCCAAGGAAGCCTTTGAGCTCAAACCAAAGGGAGTTACCCGATTTTAAGGTAAAGTCTTCACATGAGTCCGTTTGTTTTATTTTGCATCTCCAACCCCCTAAACCCTTTTTATTCATTACTTTTGTGACAAATCCAGTATCTTCAATATACTAGGATGTTGTTATAATATGAATTCGAGCTAAACTTACACACACCTTCATCTAATGGTTAACGAACATATTGTTTCCGTGGATGGTGAATTTATGCCTCCCGAAACGATGATTGTTCAACATTATTTTAACACCTTAAAAGGTGGACATTAAGATGTCACTATATCTATATATGATATATAATATGTTTATGTTTTCCTCAATATTCTATATTTTTCATTTTGGGTATACCTTTATGGTTTCCATTATGGGTAAACGCGATATCTTCATTTAAGGAAGTGCGGACTACCGCGCCCTCAAAATGAGTTGATTCGTTAAATACCATATGTGGGACATATAAGGGATGGAACTATGATATTATATATAATATTATACTGGAATTATAATATACCTTTATATCATTATGATTCCATTCTATGAAATACGAAATAAAAATGAAAGTAGCGTTCATGCGTACGTACGGCTTACCGTCTCCATGAACGGTGCATTTCTTTTCATATCTCTAAATGATTATATAATATTATAAATGCATGTATATACTGGATATATATGATATATACATAATGATTATAATTCTGGATGTAATGGATACATGAACAACATGTAATTATAAAGGGTTTATTTTTGACTCAAGTACCAATGATCGTTAAAACGACCGTTATTAACGAAAATAATTACATAGTGTTCATGACATGGCGATAAGTGATATAAAAGGAATAATGAACTTGAAAAAGGTTATTAAACACGTAGGAATGAACTCATGTTTATTATTCAGGAGATTAATGAACGACCGAGTCAAGTCGGACCCGAGATATGGGACTTCGTCTCAATCTCCTTTCATTGAGGCATATTTTATTTTACACACAACTTCTTTTATACGGTGTATAAACCCCATTGAAATTTATGTTTATTCAAAAGGAATTTTTTTTATATGAAGCATTTACTAAATGACAAAATGGAATGTTTTTATTGTACGTATGCGGTGACAATGACATCTCCACCGTCGTGACCGTTATTTTAGTTTCGTCTTCCTCTACAAGCCATACCTTCTTTTTGAAAGAAAAATAAATACCATGTTTTAATTTTCATTTATTTTGGTATTGAAAATGGTTTTCATAATGTTTTTATATCAATGTGATTTATTGATATCTTGTGATTGAAAGGTGGAAATGTTATGTTTCCTTTATGCATGTTTTACGTGATATGATTATGTTGAGGCTATTGGCCATTATTATGAAGACTGGTGGTTCCATGATAAACTAAGGGCGGGTGAGCCCGATATATCTCTCCAATGCATTGGGTAACGTGAAGGAGTGAAAAGTTAAGGTTTCTCTGAAGAGATTTAGGGAATATACTGTGATGGGTATTTCAAACGTAACCAAGAGGGTTACTCCCTACGTAAGAATGTTATGAATGCCTCAAGTTACCTTTATGTCTTATGATTTCTATGATTTATTCATGATTTGATGAGGTATGTTAAAGTGATTATGTTTTATGGGTAATGTATGATTTCATTATTATGTATATATGTACCCATGTTTCCTTTCCATATTTTTATATCCCTTACTGAGCTTTTTATGCTCATCCCATGTTTTTTTTGAAATGTTTTCACAGGTCAAGGGAAAGGTACATGATATGATGATAGTGTCAAGGAAGTGTCAAGAAAGAATCCATGTTTTATTTTAAATATGTTTCCGTTGATGGGAATGAAGAATACTATCTTTATGTAACCACTTTGTTTATATGTGGAATGTAATGCACGTTTTATGATCTAATTCTCTAAAACTCTAAACCTTAAAAGATCCTCAATGTGTAATCTTGTAATAACTCAAGATTAAGTAAGGATTAAGGCTGGGGCCTTATAATTGTTCTCTGATATCAATGTATGCATAGATTTTTCCTAGCGGTCCTGAATCACAATTTCAATTTCAGAAAATGAGGCCATATTCTACCACTCATTACTAACCTGTTGAATAATATATATTTAATTCCTCATACTCAGGGAATCAGTAATAGAATTTCAATTTTTAGGAATATAGGAATTATATTATTTAAATAATTTTAGGTATTTGACCCACCTTTTCTACCGAAGGATCAATTCATGTCGTGCGAAAATATAACTGAGGTTTTTGTGGATTATAATCACCACACAAATAACTCCCAATAGGAAATTCTTACAAATACACAAGAAACGAATAAAACCTATCAACTCGATATCATGCATATGGTAATAACACTCATGAGGCCATAGTTTATATGACCCATAATCAATTACTAGATCTTTCTTAATTAGAACATGTCCAAGACTAATACCTTATTCATCATCATATAATATATAAATTATTTTTGACTCTAAATGAATCAGTATTGGTATTGAATTTAGTCTCCATTTCATCTCCTAAAAGTATACCTCATAGGATTCAGACCATATATATATTTATATATATCACACTGATATTATTAATTCCATTATGTGGTGATGGTAAGTGTGACAATTCATGTATGAAACCTTTGAAATAACCAACAAGCCCTATAAAAAAACATATATCAAAGATGTTATTGGGGTTCTGCAATGTAACTATAGAACCCACCATATCTTGGAAAACATAAAATCCTCATTATGATATATTATGACCCTTGATGTGTACATTTTCAACCAAAATAAACATTTATGGGTCATAGTAAACACATGGTGATCTCTCAAAGTATTCCAAACTGTATCAAGATGTTTGGGATGGTCTCTTTGAGATTGAAAATGGTCCAAGATGATATCTATGAATACCATGTTAAATGAATCGAGTGAGGGGTGGAAACCCTATTTATCATGGCCATGATAAAGCCCATCATGTTTTGGAGACATAACAAAATTTCTAGATATTGATATAATCTTTACAAACTATCAAAATTAATACATAGCATATATGAATGTCTAACATGAACATGGTGATATCTAGACCTCAAATCGATCATTTAGTATTCCATAATTCTATAATAAGGTCTATGTGGTCATATATATGATGAAAATGATATATATTCTTCATAGTATGCTGATTCAACTTCTAATAATCCAAATAAACCTTGTGGTTTTGATCTACATTCTTGGAAAAAAGGACCTACCTACCCTAGAAAGAAGTAATGGTCTGTATAAAACCATTAACATTTAAAACCTCTAATAGTCTCTTGATATTATCCAACTCATCAAGATCCATCCTATATGGTGGAATGGATACCGATTCATCTCTAGGAAATAGTTTTATTGAAAACAATACCTCTCTCTCAGGAGGTAGTCTAGTGAATTTTTCATTGAATACATACCTAAAATGATCAACTACAGGAGGGAGTTCAACTTCATGAAATCACATATCATTCGCATAAAAGATATCAATCTATCATGTCACTACACCTAGACTAATATGTTTTTATCTAGTTCTACCTACTTTGAAATCCCACTCACTATTTTTCTGTATATGTACTGCCCTCTGGTTATGTGATCAATAGTCTCTTGTGAAAAAAATACTTATAGGAATGCTAGGGGACCATTCCATCATAAGGATGACATCAAATCTATTCACCCAAAGTGATAAGAGGTACCATAAGAATCAATGATTTCCTACATCATACTGAAATTCATTGAACTATCATACATTTTATGATTTTAATCAAAATGGAGTATCAAGTGTCATCTCACCAAAGGGGTTCTCAATTTTTAACTCCAGGATTTCCAATATACATATAATGATAATGGACTATTATGAACCAATTTGAAATAAGGTAGACAAACTATTAGAGGATAATAGAATAGGACCACAAATAGTAGATGGTCTGGAACCCTGGTCCTTTGTTATAATCTACACTAAATAAATATAGCTTGTTCTGTGGCCCTATACAATAACCTCACTACCATGATAATGTTTTTTCTGTTGGTTATGTGTATTTGATGATTGGATACCCTAGACACAACCTCCCCCACTTCATGTATAGAAGGTATAACTCCAGCTACCATCATAGAGGGGTTCTCCGAATCCTATTCCTGAAGGTTGAGATGATATAGATCCTTTCCCAACAGGATTAGTTTGTAAGGACCGAAAAAATGATAAGGATTCCCAAATCATGAAAAACCTCAGAACTCGATGAGGTCTCTAGGATACTGATGATTCTTATTCCCCACATTCCAAAATCAGTGAAACCCCTTGTTTCTATATATGGGTCTCATCAGGCCAATGCTTCTCTAGCATGCAGCCTCAATGAATTGCTTACGACCATTAATCAATCAACTAACATGAATTGGTCTCATCATAAATTCAATCCAACTACAAAAAATTCTCTTGAGAATGAATAGTATAACTAATTCCATCCTCAAATCACCTCCCTTTCGATAGATATCATATAGAATTGATAGGATAAAAAACTAATGCTATAAAAAATTATCCAAATACAAAATAATAGAATTATAACCCCACTAAAAGTTCATGATAACCATTGAAAAATCATCTTTTAGGGTCTCTACGGTAGATGTATTCATAAAATCGTGATTTTAAATACCTCCGCATCACATCCATATACTAAATCTCAAGGTGTAGAATATCCCTCAATTTGGGTAGCATCCATGAATCATATGCATAGTGATTATGACCCTCTTCCCAAGAGCTATCTCATGATGATTGAAAATAGAAATGTCTATCACCAACCAAAACTCTATATAATTAGGGAAACAATACCATAATGATGTACATGGATGTTGGTTAAACTATTATATCCACTCTCTTATATAAGAGGATGGTCATGGAGCTCCCAGTATAGTCATCATAATATTCTAAAACTCCCCATGATACTGGAAATCATAGCATGCATCGGGGATAACAAGAAGATCCACAAGTGCCATTACTGGAGATATCACTGGGGTATTAGGTTCCACCATCGCCAGAGTATGGTTGTCAACACCCTCCTAGTGAACGACATAGTGACATAATTATGGAATAACTCTACAAATTATATGAACATTAACCATATTGGTTCCATGAATGGAAAATACCAATGATAAATAAATAGTATTGGTAAAATCCTTCTTAAGTAAGATTCAAATCCCTCATACTTCTCATAGATCCATTTCTTGTAGATAGGATCAGTTATATAGATCATAAGAGACACAAACTACTTACCAGTAATAAGGTCTAATCTAGTTCAAGATCATCACTACAAGTCCAATGTCAAAGAATATATATTATTAGTTAAAATATGTAGTATAAAACAACCTTAAAATTCAAATTAGAATATATATTTATCATTGACTATTTCATTTTAGGATTCATTTTCATATATTTTCATTTTCATTTTTAATATAATTTTCATATAAAAAATGGACCATATGGATCATCTCTTGTAATTTATAAGACCCCATGCACCTTAAAAATTGATGATTGTCATCCATGTAATCATAGAATATAACCTATCATGTTTCTGGATGAAATTTTATCACAATTTATAGACATATCAATAATGCACCAAATGATGATTCTTATCATTCATGAAATATAGTAAACACGGAAAGTCATATTGAATGACATATAAATCCAATAATGTATGTAAAATGACTCATGATAAAGTATTCCTCTACATGTCATATAATGGATATATATAATCAATAATTAGAATAATAATGGATACACATCATGTGTGTTACCCATTGAGGGAATCAAATAAACTATAACAGCAATAAACTAGAACATGATATCACATCGTAGGTAATTTGGTTTTGGTACTATAAATGGGTTTTCTACCCCAACCACATCTCATTACCAATCTATAAAACATTTTTAATATATTTTAAAATATTCAAAAATTATAATTCATAAGAAAATAACATCTAATTCATCTTTTTAATGTCATATCCTAGAAGCCACTAAACATTGCCCCGATCGAATGAACCATGTGTCCCCTAGTACACCACCCCATACACCAGATGTTATTGACTAGTAGAAACAGTCCAAGGGGGTATAATGGGGAGAATATACCATAATTATAATAGTTTTACAATAATTATATTTATTTATAAATAGAAGAATAATATTAATTAAATAATATTGTATGGTAAACCATCAAATGGTAATAAATAACTAATAACAACAACATCCATAAACACATATAAAATAATGTAATGTCATTTGTCTATCAAAATAAAATAGGTATGCATGTCAATAGGCATGAAATACATAAAATGTTTCAAAAGAACAAAAAGACCAAAAAAATACTCTCTCCCTTTTCACAATGAACCATACCTTCATCATGTTCTTCCCAACTCCCATGGTATAAAAAATGAAGCATCAATAATAGGTAACTTTCACATTTCCTACCTACATCCTCATAATCTAATCTAGTACCTTACGCATCCCAGATATGGTGTGATCTAAATTCAGAAGGCCGCCTACAAAAGTGCCTATAAATACCCAGTTAGTGCATATAATATAGTAGTGTATATATATAAAAGGAATGAAGTAATTAAACTGTGATGGTTTGGATCAAGTTCATGAAGGAAACTATGATAACACCGTATGATACATCCCATTATAGATATTCTCTATTACATTAACCAAATTTATACATATATATGGTCCTATTACATAATGACAACTACAACCCAATATGTGTGTTGTGCTACTAGCCTAGAATCAAGGCACAACTCAACAATCCATGTATAGTAGCATGTGTATTAGAAGTTAAAATGTACTTCATGCATAAAAGCAATAGAATAAGGGTTTCCATGACAAACACCATAATATTATGGTTGGTATGACCATTGTCATATCAATTGGGTCTCTTTGTCCAAATCATAATAATATGGTTTCATCCCTGAATCATGTCAGTAATGGTTATCTTGATAATATTTCATAATTCTTAATATTGTTCATGACCATCTATTATAGTTTATAAGGGTCACCATTCCCATGAATCATAATCCTTAAGGGCCTCCATCCCCATGTGTCATAATATTAGGATGCCATGCCTGAACACAATACAGGGATTCCATGATCTTGTCACAACTGTAGAGTCACCAAACCCGTTTCATAACAAATATTTCTCCATTCCCAAAAAATGTGAACTAAATTTATTATATAAATTAATAATATCAAATAGATAAATCATAGTTAGTTAACAATCCTTAATAATAAGGGAATGATCATTGTTCAACTCAAAATAGGTGGCGTGGTGGTACCGCTCCCTTTTCATTAAATTAAATATAGTTTAGTATGTGTGATTTCAATGTTACCACACAACAATCATTCAATATCTATTATGATATCAAAATTTTTAAGTTAATACCAATATACCTATCTTTTCATATATGGCTATGAAATCCAAAAATGAATTTAAGATAACAACCAAATGTGTTGAACACATTGATGTTAATTAAATAAAATGTATAATGGGATCTAATAAGGACATAATGTTATAGAAAAGTACACCCAATATAATGAATATTCATTTCACCATATATCTATGGTGAAACTATTATACTGAACACAACACATTATATAAATAATGTTGACATTGAGGGATAATTACTAGATAACCAACCTTATGCGTGAAGAGGATAACACATCAAATATATTCATTTGGGATGGTCTAAACCAATTTAATATTTAAAAACGATGAATGCATTGAGAATAGGGAATCTGAGACTACACCTAAATAACTCAATCAAGAGGAAGAGAAATGATAAAAGTGGAATGGTGAATATAGAACCCGACGACACACATGAAACGAGATGATATGATATCATATATAAGTCTAGATCGATGATTAATTGAAGAACCAATCTTAATGGAAGGATGTACAAATGAGTTATAAAAGATGTGATTTTACACTAGATGATGGTATTATGGAATATATTTAAACATGTAATCATATAGTGGGAAATTTTTAATTAATACCAATAATTAGGGGTTGAATTATTTGGCCTTAATGTTTTCCAAAAGGCACACCAACCATGCACCAAACATTTTCCAAAGGGGGGTATCGCATGGTTCATGCACATAGTTTTGAAAACCATAAATAACATTCTTTTCACCTATGAAAAAATTAAAGACCCCCACACATGTATGAACATTAGATCACACAATTATTGAAATCTATGTGGGAAAAACATACCCACTAAAACTCCATTCCATGTTAGGGAGACCATGAAGATTATCCAACAAAGCCTATAGTATTCATGCCGCATAGTTTACTCATTCACTAAAAAGGTTTCAATGAATTTAACAAGGCCTATAACCCGTTTTCTCCTTCAATTCCTCACCATGAAACCATATTAATTCAAAATGAAATAATTATTCAGAATAAATATTCTTTTATACCTCGTATAAAAGTTGGTTTCTTATAATAGGTCCCCAAATTGGGTGTCGATTTAAGTATGCACACCTATTTTGAGTAATGGTGAAGATTTAATGCGTGAGGATACTGTTGAAAAAAACTAACATAACTCAAGGAATATGATAATGGTGTTTTATTCGGTTGATTATAATTTCCATTGATTATATGAATATTTTATTCATGTGAGCTATTTTATATAGACATTATATATAAAATTTTCATTTAAGAATATTTTGATGTATCCTATTTATTATTGATTTCAATTCATTTTTTCTTGAAAATATGTAAATTCCATTCTAGTCAATGCTTTATTCAAATTGAAATTGTTAATGGTTTACTCATATATAATTGTTTATGGAATGTTTGGTGATATCATATAAGGTTATTTTTCTCACACCCTACATTTTTCTTTAGGTTTCATAGATTATCTTACTCGAGTTCCATGGTAAGATAAATCACCAAACACATGTTTTAGGTGTTCTCGATTCATTGGAGATAGAGATTTGGAAGATGAGTCTTGTCGTGTCGTGGAGACGGTAAGCCGTACGTACGCATGAGGGATGATATCATTTCCTTAATGGATCAATCATATGTTATAGAAACTATATCATGATATATTTATTATTTAAGTCATTTTTATTCATCATTATACCCATTAAAATAATTGATAGATGAAAAACTGTTGATACCACAGTGTGGAGATAGTACGTTGTACGTACGCACACATAGAGATATTGTTTTTTATAGGATGGGTAAAAAAGGAATATTGTTATCCCATAACCATAAAATCATATCCTCATATATCAGATTCTGGATTTATTATTTTAGTCTGGTATTAACATAGAAAAAGAAAGTAGAATAAGAAATGAACATTGAAAGAAGGGATAAAATGATTACCTCTTCATCGAGGGTGTCCTTTTGATTTTCACAAAATGAGTCTTTAGGTTTTCATTCTGCTAAAATTATTTCATTTAAGATGAATTAAAGGATGTTGGAGGGATATCTGGGCAGGTTGGACCATACCAATTGGCTTTGAGGTGTGATTTAAATAGAAAAGGAGGATCCCTTTTATAAGTGATGTGAGGGGCACTTTAGGAAATGATTGAAATATTGATTTATTATAAAATTATTTTTAGTTTCTAATAGCTCCAAATTTGTTTATTTAGAGGCTAGGATAATGATGGGTTGAAATACTATCAACCAAAAGGATTTACAGATGTTTAGGTTATATATTTTTCATTTTGTTATGGGATTAACCATTTTTTCAGTAGTTTTACTCTTATCAAGTCATCTGGTATTTTTATACTTTAGGATTTCTTTTGTTAATATAAAATGCCAAGGGAACCTAATGTGGATCATTAATAAATTTTTTAAAATTATCTAATTTAGTTTACATAATCATATTTTTAGGATATTTATAACATTTAATAAAATAGTATTTGTTTTAGAAACTCATTTATGTCAATTTTGACACTATTTAGTAATTGATAGTTGCTAAAGTTATAACAACATAATTTATTCAAAACAAAGGAAAAAAATCATACCTGACATGTCAATGTCATCATTAATATTTTGGGATGGACCCAAAATGTTAAAATTAATTTTTTTTAATTTATAATATCATTTATTTTATTATTTCATTAATAAGGAAAAATACTGCATCAATATTGTGTCATATATAAATTTAATTATTTAATGTCTAAAAATTATATATAAATTATCCTAATGTAGGAAATCATTCTTTATTTCTAATTAGTATCTATAGTTGATGGGATCCAATATATAACCCCATATAAAAATTGTTTTATTAAATGATACACGTTAATGTTATATTTTCATGTACTTTAAATTAATTGTTATAAAATGTCATTTTCACACCCATGTGCCTCTATGGGGTCCCAAAATCGTCCCATGGAAAAACATGGTTATGAATATTTCATAAAAATTAATTAGTAAGTGTGCTAAGATAGTTTATTGTTATTATAATATTATTTTTTACCCTTATTTACTATAATTACCCTTTAACCATGCTAAATAAAATAACTATTGAAGTTACTATTCTTATTGTCAAAAAATAATAGGTAATTTTTAACAAAATATTCACCATTAGAATCCAAATACAGAATCCATTTTTACAAATACAAAACATAGAGTTGGCATAAATTAATTTAAAATTATTTCTCATTGTCAAAACCAAAACATGGGTTTTAATTAATAATATATATCAAAATATTAACATGTGTTTATGTTCTATTGAAAGGTAAAATTACATAAAATGAACTATATTATATTAAATTATAAAAATAAAATCTAATTATACTTTAAAAGAACTCAAATGTATAATTTAACACTATAAATTATTTCAATTACAAAATTTGTTTTCAATTAAAAATTATTATTTTCACTGTTCAACAAAATATGAAATTTTCTGAAAAGTACAAAAAAGATTTCCAAACAACATTTTTATTTACATGATATAAAGAATGATTTTATTTCATCAAATTGAAAATATATGTGTCAAAAATTAAATTGTAATATTATTTCTCTATTAAAAGGTTAAAAGACTACAATTTTTTTTAAAATACTTCTTTTATTTGAAAAATTGTATTGGTCCTCATATTAATTCTATGAATCAAAAAATATGAATTTTAAAATATTATGGGATATATATAAAATTAAAATTTTGGTTAATACTATTCATAACGTCTTTTTAACCAGCTAGATGGAAAGTTCATGTTGCGCTTGAACTTAGTGTCATGCACATCACGCACTATTGGTTTATTTAAATGGAAGCATACTAAGGATGCTTGGGTGTTACATAATCCACTAATTCAATATATTGAGTCCAAGAAATTTAATCATGTGATTGAAAACTATGGGTTTTTCATAGAAAAATATATTTCTTGAAATCCCACATAAAAAATTGAATTAATGGGGCCTCTATTTTCAAATAATGAAAGGGAAGTTTGAAGGATACCAAACATAACACATACTAGAATTCCATGTATGAAATCATGGATATGTAAGAGAAAACTAAACATCATGATATAATTGTGAGTGATAAAAAATAATATTATCAGGAAGTTATCAATATGAAATCCATAAATCGGTGATGATACAAGGGAACATTTGAATCATCACAAACGAAGTTACTAGGAAATGTTTTTTGGTTTTAAAGATCCTTTTTTCCAATGTTAAAGAACATGAGAAGAAATAAATACTTGATTTCAGTAAATCTCACCATTTTTCATGCCTTGACCAATTTCTAATTCATCGCTAATTTAATTAAATGAAGTTGAATTTGTAATTTTTGATCTGTTGGAAGATCATGTGGCCCGTAAATAGAATGATAGGTCATTTCATCGGTCTCAAAAAAGTGATAGAATAGGTTATTCGATATTCATAAGTCCACATATAGAAAGATAATACATTAATCTAAAAAAAATTAACTAGAGTATAACATATACAATCCAGAAATGGATAACCTTATAATCATTCCTAAACTGAAAATCTACATCTTCAGAAAGATGTGAACCAAATCAACGTATAATTTTTCTCCCATATCTCATAGGAATATTCTGTGTTTCCACACTCCAAACACAAGAATACCGTCATCGTGTATTTTCTTGAGTCACGTAAACAACCTGAATTATAAGATATCCTTGTTGAAAACATGCATGTTTCGTTGTTCCAAAACATAGTGGATTATTCCTTAAGTCCCCAAAAGTTATATTCATCATCCATGACTGCATAACCCTTTTGTCGAAAAATCCATAGTTAGTTCTCATGAAACTAGAATCATCCAAATTACATATGCTAATCCAACAAATCATTATCCAAACATTATTATATTATCATAAAGAACATATCGAGGGTTATTTTTAGGTTAATCATATGTTCTCCAAATATAATCTTACCCTTAAATAAATTTTCTAACCTAATATAACAATTCAAAATTTTTATGAAAATATATAGTGAGAAACCTAAACTGAATAATCTGTATATATTTCTCTTATTCATAATTCATGGATCCAAATACAAAAATAATTCAATCCTTCCAATTTAATGGTTTGCATGGAATAGTTCATTCCTTGTATTAGAGGTATATTCTTATGTCTAGGCATTTAGTTGGTAATGAACATGATTTCCACATATGAGATATAAAACTACATAACAATTTGTCACTCTATGATCTATTTTCCCATAGAGATAACTTCTTCCCCTCCATTTCAGGTATTCCTCAAGGTTATTCTTCCCTTCATATTGACATGTAGGAATCCAAATCTTCATTCTTCTATGCTTTTTATAATTTCAACATTTATAAAGATTAATCTTCCACTTACATAATATTTTTGGAAAATCATCACATATCAAATTATTAATCATATATCATGAAAATTGATTCGTTATATTCACCATATCTTTATTTGGAATCATTATCTATATTTTTTTCTCAAAATCGCGGGATTTTCCACCAAACACGAGGATAATCCAATTCTTTCCCATTTTATCCATTAACTATGACCACAAATAATAGGTTGATAAAAATATGTCATTGATTAAAAACACATAATAATGTGAAGGTATATTAAATCTACAAAATCATAGGTTTAATCCTTGGTTATTAATGGTCATTACAAAATTTCTTCGGTGTTATTCTATAATTATCCTCAAATTCAATCATAGGTTTATGATCCATAATATATGATTGACAATTATATTTACAAGGGTGTAGCTAAATTTCCTCTAATACCAACGGTAATGCCCAGAATCCAGTTATCCTGAGCTAGTGCATTATTTTGATATATTTTCATGACAATAATGAATAAATTCTTGAAGGACCAATCAATTTACCAGTCCGGGAAAACCGATTACATACATGAACGTTACAATAAACCTTTTAACATAAAAATGAAATAAATGATTTTTTTAGAATGAAATTATTCCCATATATTAACCCGGCATATCAGTCATAATACTCTTCTAGGAATCGTTGGAAAATAAAACATAATAAAGGGTTTAGCTCAGAAGCTCATTAAGGGAAAATAATTTAGCCGAAGCAATTATTATTAATGAAATATGTATAATAAGAAAATAATTTAAAAAAATAAACATCAACATAATATGGTAAAAATAATTAAATAATTACCATATATACATTAAGTTGATATTATAGTAGTCAAATAATCACATGTAAGAGAAAATATCATAATGAGGAAATTCATAATTCCAGATATAATAACTAATATGTCAAGGACCTGTGCTGAGACCATTCACAAATATTCTGTTGAGGCCTTGTTCCAAGACACTAGATTGTCTCATGAGACCTACCGATGCATTTAGAGGCTATAGCGGGCATTGTCCTCACTTCCTCAGTCCAATGATTTCCTAATATGAAAATAATGAAAGATAACACAATCATTTTCATTAATACTAGAATTCAAAATATAAAAAATTTAACCATAAACAAGAATTGTATAAAAATAGAGAATCCATATTCAAATATATCATAACTCATTAAGTACAACATATAATATATTATTTTATTTAATCAACATCAATCAAGAATAAAATTTGTTAGATGATGTAGTCATATATGAAAATGATCAATAAAAACCCTTTGACAGAAATATTTATTTTTCATAAAATCATTTAAAAGATTCACAATTTATAAAGGAAGTCGTCTAAAAGTGTTTTTTGAATCATAGTGTCACATACCACTTTTAATCTTGTGAAACTAATTTACAATTCAAAACAATAATCTACATATAAATTAATCCATAAAATCTTTATTAATGAACTTACATTAATTAAATAGATTTACAAAAATAAATACTTAAAACATTAAAAATGACGATATAGTAAAAGATTCTCTTCCATAAAACCCTAAAATAATTATTTTTAAAACATTTTTCATAAACTTGTATATGAATGATAAATTTTTACCAATAATTATTTACACATAAACAATCTCTGAAAATAACAAGATAGAAGAATTCTTAAATTAGATGTGATAGTCATTTTATGTGTCTAAAACTTTTTTATAATGTTTTTAAACATATTATTAACTTATAATAAAATCATAATAATATCTTTGATCTCATATATTATTCATTTATTACTTTATATTAACCATATATTAACAATTCAATGATAATACAACATTTCTAGTAATATCACTTGTTTATCCTACGTGTTCTAACATGTTATTATTGATCATATTACATAGATAATAATTTAATTAATTATTGAATTTATAATATGATTTATATGTAATATATATTCATATTATAAATATGTATAATACATAGATCTATAAAATGGAACATAGTGTTCATGGAGACAGTAGGTCGTATGTATGCATGAACGATGTTTTCGTTTTTGTATCATATCGATATAATTGAATTAAATATAAATATAAATATATATATATATATATATATCATCCTAGTTAAATTATTATGTCATATATTTTATAATAATTAATAATATGTATTCTTATAGTCATTCTTGGATGGTGAACAAGGAAGATGAGTCTCATCGCATCGTGGAGACGGTAAGTCGTATGTACACACGAGTGACAATATCATTTCATTAATTTTTCAATGGTTTGGATTTTTATGGACTATGAATTTTAAAGATATAATATCATGTTATATTTATTATTTATTTAATTTTTATTTACCATTATACCGATCGAAATAATGTATAGATGAGAAACTGTTTACACCACAACGTGAAGACGGTAAGCCGTACATATGCCCACATGTTGATCTTGTTTTTCAAAGGATTGATATAAGAGAAATATGGTCATCACATAATAATGACAACATCTCATAATATATTAGATATTGTAGTTATTATTTTATTATGGTAACAACTTAGTCAGAGTATGTCGAATATGAAATGAACATTGAAAGAAGGGATAAAATTATTACCTCTTCTTTGGGTCTCTCATTTTTATTTGCAGAAAGGACTTTTCAAGATGAATTTATGACCTATTTTTTCCCTCTAAGATAATGTTAGGGTTGTTTGGTGGTTATTTGGGAAGGTTTTGGCTGAGCCAATGGGCTTTGTAGGTGTGAATTAATGAGAATGTGAGGTTCCCTTTCATAGGAGATGTGAGGGGCACTTTAGGAAAACCTTGAAATAGAAATTTATTATAAAATTATAATCGGTTTATAATAGCTCAAAATTGATTTAGTTCAAGGCTATGATATTTACCGGTCTCAATACTCTAAATAAATATGTATAAGTCATGTTTTTGTCATAAATGTGTCCTAATTTTTTGGGATTAACACTTATTTAAACAATTTAACTCTTACCAAGTCTTCTTGTATTTTTATACTTTTGGATTACTTTAGATAATATAAAATTACAAGGGAATATCATGTTGATCATTAATTATATTTTTAACATTATCTATTTATGTTTTTCTAATATTATATTTTTAGGATATTTATATCATTTAATAAAATAGTATTTGTTTTAGAAACTCATTTTTGTCAATTTTGATACAATTTGTTAATTGATTTTTCTAATTGCAAAACCAACATTATTGCTTACAAAAAAGGCATTAAAACCAACAGAAAATGTCAATGTCATTTTTAAATTTCATGGCTGGCCTTAAAACATTGAAATTATTTTTATTTTAATATTTATAATATCATATATTTTATTCGTTCATTAATAAGGAAAAATATTTCCTCATTATTGAGTCATAATTTAATTTAATTACTTAATGTCTTAAAATTATGAATAAAATATAATTATTTAGGAATTAGTTTTAACATTATAATGAATATTTATAGTTGAACGGATCAATTATATAACCCATATAAAAAATGTTTCATTAAAAGATAAATGTTTATTTTATATTTTTTATACATTAAATTAATTCTTATAAAATGTCATTTTCACACAAAAATGGCTCCATGGGGTCCAATAATTATCCAAATGAAGCCCATGGTTGTTAATATCTTATAAAATATTATTAGTTCAAGTTTTATGGTAGTATAATATTATTATATTATTATTTGTTTACCCTAATTTACCATATTTACCCTTTAACCATGGTAAATAAAACAATTACTGAAGTTACAAATCAAATTTTCCAAAAAAAGGTACCTTTATAAAAAATTTAAACCATATGTTTCCAAATATGGAATCCATTTTAACAAATTCAAAACACACAATTGGTAGAAATTAATTTAAAAATAATTCCCATTGTCAAAACCAAAATGTAGGCATTTAAGATGTAATATCTATCAGAAGAGTGACATGTATTTATGTTAGCTTTAAATGTGAAATTACTTCCAATTACCTAATTTCTAAAAAATTTAAATATATATTCTAATTATACATTAAAACCCCTCTAATGTATAATTTTACACTATAATTTATTTTGATTAAAAAAATCAATTTAAATTTAGAATTTTCAAAATTCATCAAATTATGAAATTATCAGAAAATTACCAAAATTTATACAAACTAAATATTTCGGTCCATATTATAAATAAGAATTTAATTTCATAAAATTGAATAAATAAGTGTCAAATATTAGATTTAAAAATATTTTTTCTATTAAAAGGCATAAAAACTATAATTTTTTAAAAATACATCTTTTATCTGCAAAATTAAATTTTTATTTATATTCTGTATATGTAGCACCAAAGATAATTGTTAAAACTATATGGGATATATATAATATTAAAAATGTAGTTAATAATATTCATTACTACTTTTTTAAAATGCTATTTTGATAGTTCATGGTGTGCTTGAACTCGGTGTTGCATACATCACACGCTGTTGAATTATTTAAAATGAAGTGTATCGTGGAAGCAAGGGGTGTTTCTATTTATCTTTAATTTTTTTTTTGAAAAATCATTTCCACATTATTATTATATGATGTTAGGTGCTAGTATACAACATTTGTGGATTAGAAACACCCTTTAGGATATGTAAATATTCGCTCGAATATTACATTACTTTGGTATATAGGCAAGTTCATCACATTACTTTGACCATGTTATAACCATACCATAGGGGGTAAAATTATTAATATTTAAAATTTTAAATAAAAACTACCCAAATTCTAAAATAATTAGTAATTATAAAACATAATATTAAATAATTAAAAAATAATTTCACAAATATCCCCCCATTCCATATTCTACAACCTTAATCACTCTGTAAATGTAGAAGACATTAAATTACGAATCATCAATAGGAATAATAAGAGGAATGTGGGCATGGGGAACCCAAAGAGATACTATGTAATAAAATTTTTAAACGTTATATACCTTAAAAATCATTCTATATTACCCATGATCAATTGGACATATCATAAAATATTACTAAACAACATCAAAACTTAACCAACCACCATATAGACTCATGTTCTATGAAAACAATGACTTTCAGTAGGTCTCCACAACATTTAGAATTCATCTTAAATGGTGATAACGAAAATGAAAACATCTAAATAAATAATCAATTAATATCATTATCATCCACCAATAAAAATAAATATCTCAACAAACATGTAATTCCCTGACCCAAGTTACCCTGAGTCGGTGCACTATTACATAACATTGGCATGATCAGAAAACATCAAGTCTCGAAATACCGATTGGTTTAGTATCCTTGGAAACAATAGATATATTCATAAGTCATACATTATATAATAAAGTTAAAAAACTACAACAACATCTTCCTTTATATCCCCTCATACTATCCCTACAGGACATTCGTAAAATACATCTTCACATCATGGGAAAAATAAATCACTGGAATGGGTGAGCTGAGATGCTTTGTAAGGATAACAATATAGCATAAACTTTCATAAATAAATATAAAAATTTAAGGCAATTTATAATTGAAACAAAAGCCTTTTAAACTTCATCCTCAACATAATATGGAAATGATAAAATAAAATACTTCCATTTACTTAATCATGTGGATATTCTATTAGTCGAATAATCAAATTCAATATCAATAACCACTTGCATAATGTTGGAATGCATAATGCTAGACTATCATAACCACATAGTCAAGGCCTTGTACCAAGACTACAAATAATATTTTATCAAGGCCTTGTGCCAAGATACTAGTTTGTTTCATGATACATACCGAGGCATCATTGAGATATAGCCGGCTCCACCCTTCACTTATTAAGTCCAATGCATTCCTCATATGAACAGGTTTAAACATAACATAAACATTGGTTTTAAAACTAGAATAAGAAATGTAAATACATTATCCATAAACAATGAATGGTATAAAAATTACATGTCCATAGAAAAAATATCACAAAACCATCAATACTATATGGATGCTTTGTATCATAATAAATAAACTTCAAATAAGCTTAAAATCCATAAAAGGATGTTGACATGGATGAAATCAAAACTATTTGAGAGAAATATCTCTTTTTTTGAAATAATTAAAAAGTCATATAATTATAAAATAAAACTTTTACATTGAAAATATTCTATAAGTTTTTATGGGATGCTTCGATGATTTTATAATGGCGGAAAATAACTGCACCAGTCGTATAAATTAAAAAAGTCATTATTTCCTTCATTTTGACGAAAAGGTTAAAAAGGCCCTTGTTTGGAAAACAACTAAAAGATTAATTTATAAACATATTATATAAATTCAGAAAAGGTTATAAATTAATTTAACCCATAGTCTATAAAATATTAATAATGTTTTGAAATACATTTTTAAGAAACATGGATGTGCATGATAAATAGGTCCCAGGGGATAGTTACGTAAAACAACCTCGGATAATGAAGAGATAGTGAAATAAACCCATACCTTGTATATTTCCCTGGTCTAGGTAAGTTTAACCTCTTTTATAATGTTGAAATAATTTTTATTAAATTATAAAATAATCATATAAATTATTTTGATATCATATATGATCTTTTAACATTGCTTTGTTAATAATATCTTAGTATTATCGTCGTTTCGGGTGTTGACATACTCATTTTCTTTCATATGATTTGTACATAAGACGTGTTCATTATGGATAGGGTCTATATTATTCATATTGATAATGATAGCAAGTACTTAAACATTATTTTTAACCATCAAATGAGAATTAGACTTGAATAGATACAATGGGTAATGAATCTCATCGCGTTCGTGGAGACGGTAGTCCGTACGTACGCAAAAGCGACAATATCAATCTTTGGATATTAATATAATATATAATTGGATATTATATCATATATAAATAATCCGTATAATTTTATATTTGTTATTTACTTTAATTACACATCATTATCTTACCCATCCAAATAATAATGTTTTTAATAACAATTACACCACGATGTGGAGACAGTATGTTGCACGTACGCACGTATGGTGACATGTCCTTCAAAGGATGGATAGAATAATAAATTTGGTTGTACCATATTTATAATAAAAACAAAATATATGGAAGATATTAGAGTTATTAATTTTTAATGGAAATAACAATGAAAGAAGAAGTGAAAAAAGAAAGGAACTTGAAAGAGGGTGGTGAAAACATTACCTCTTCTTCGGGTTCTTCTTTTTGATTTGATCAAAAGGGCCCCAAAATATGGCTTTATTATCAAAATAAGGCCTCTAGGATGAATTGAGGTAAGTTGAGAGAGTATTTGGGAATGGTGTGGCTGAGCCAAAAGGATATGAAGGTATGAATTTTAGTGATGGGGGAGTGCCCTTTTATAAGAGGGGTGAGGAGAACCTTAGAAAAAACACAAAATATTATTTTATAATAAAATCATATTCGATTTATAATGGCTCCAAAGTGTCTTATTTCGAGGATAAGGTGGGTATGGTAAGCAATACGTTCAACCAAAAGATTTTAGATAGGTTTGGGTCACTATATTAACCTTATCATTCATATTTAACTCTTAGTTAAATAGTGTAACATTTACCATGTCCCTTTGTATTTTTTTATTATATGGTTAATAAACATACTATAACAATACAAGAGAATCCCAAGTGGTTAATTATTAATATATATAACCTTATGTTAGTCATTTTTCTGATCATTATATTTTTTGTAATATAATATCAATTAATAATATAATATTTGTTTTAAATACTCCTTTATATAAATTTTGACACTATTTAATAACTGATTTTTATTAAAGTTATAAGAACATTATTAATTTTAACTAATTTAACTTAGTCAATACTAACATCTCATATTAAACTATAGAAATATTTTAATTCATAAAAAGTCTCAAATTACATTTATTTTGATATTTATAATATCAATTATTTTAATATTTCAATAATTAGGTAATTACTGCATCACCATTGTGTCAAAATATGATTAAATTATATAATGCCTAAAAATTATAAATAAAATACCATTATTTATTAAATATTTTTATCTTTCTAATGAATATTTATAATCAAATTTATCTTTTTTGTAACCCTATATTAAATTTTATTTAGTTATTTAACTTTGATTGTAGCTCTTTTATCTCTTCTTTGAATTAAATAATAATAATTGTCCTAATCTAATCCATGTGGACTAAAGAGGTTAATATTTTATTTGTAAGTTTGTTTTTGGTTGAATAATACTTATCCAATAGAATTAGGACATGTGTTAGGGTAATAATAATATCATTTTTACACTTAATTACCCTATTTTCTTTTAACCGTTGTAAATAAAAGTAAAAAGATACTATTCACCAAAAATTATTTTTATCTTATTGAACCAAATTTTACTCCTTGATATTAACCATGTCTCTCAGATTTTTGAAATTCAATTCATATAAGAGGTAAAATTATGTATTCTGTGAATTTGTAAATTCTCCTAGGAGATGGGTAAAAGACGGTGAAAAATTAAATAAAATTTATATATATATATATTTATTATAAACTGAATCCAATGAATTCAACTGAACTTATATAGGTATTATGTATCTATTATTACCTAAAATTAATTTAAATAAAATAAATAACTATTTAAATAAAAATAAGGTTTAAAACTATAAATCAGTGTTTTTCACTATTCATCAAAAAATGAAAGTTTCCAAAAAAATACCAAAAATTCACCCTATTCTAATTTCGATATTCCAAATCAAAAAATGATGTCCATTTTAAATGATTAAATTTATAATTTTTCAAAAAGTGGTTATTAATATTCATAACTGCTAGTTTGATTGGTTCCGGTGTGTGTTAGAACTCAAAGTTCTGTACAACACACGCTACTGTATTATTCAAAGAGAAGCGTGCCATAGAAGCTTGGGGTGTTACAATCTGCCCTCCTTCAAATATTTTTTCCTCAAAATTTCTAAAATAATATTGTATGAAAAGACTCGGGTGGTTCTTCATTATATGTTCCTCAGGTACCCACGTTTCCTTTTCCACTGTACGATTTCTCCAGAGAACATTTACCAGACGATTCATCTAGTTTCTCAGCACTTATTCTCTGGTATCAAGAATCATGATGTTCTATTCAGAATAAGATTGATCGGGTTCCAGTTATACTTCCTCATAGGTGAGTACATGCGTTGGGTCAAGAATGTATTTTATCAACAATGATATGTGGAACACATCGTGAACTTTGGAGAGACTTGGCGGCATTGCCAAATGGTTAGTTATTGCCCCAACTCATTCTAGAATTTCAAAATGTCCGATGTAACTGGGACTCAATTTACCTTTCATAGCGAAATGTATAACTCCCTTCCATGGAGATAACTTCAAGAAAACATGATCTCCTACCTAAAATTCCAAATCCTTCCTTTGGTTATCAGCATAGCTCTTCTGCCTACTTTTTGCTGCTTTGATGTGGTTTTGGATTACCTACACCTTTTCCATCATTTCCCCCACTAGTTCTAGGCCAACGAGTTTTCTTTCACCAACGCTGTCCCAATAGGTTGGTGTGTCACATCTCTTTCGGTATAACGCTTCATATGGTGCGATCCGAATACTTGAATGGAAGCTATTATTATAGGAAAATTCCACAAGAGGTAAATATGCATCCAACATACCCTGAAAGTTATGTGAGAAAGATCTTAAAATGTATTTTAAGGTTTGAATAGTCCATTTTAATTGTCCATCAGTTTGGGGGTGGTAAGAAGTTCTCAAATGAAGTTTACTATCCAAGGCCTACTGATGACTCTTCCAAATTCATGATGTAAAACATATATCACAATCAAGAACAACTGATAGGGGTACTCCATGAAGTCTCACAACTTCATTAATATATAGCCTCTCTAGACATTCAAGTGGTAGATCATCCCTTATAGAAAGAAAATGTGATGATTTGGAAAGACGATCAATAATGAACCATATTGCATCGTTCCTTCTATGAGTCTTTTGAAGTCCCATGAAAAAGACCATCGTGATATTATCCCATTTCCACTCAAGTATGGGAAGAGGTTGAATGACTCCTCCAGGCTGTTGTCTTCTAGCCTTCACTTGTTGACAGACCATACATCTTGACAGAAAATTAGCAATATCCCTCTTCATTTTGTGCCATAAAAATGATCCTTCAAATCTCTATACATCTTGGTGATCCCAAGGTGTATAGAGAAATTGGGACTATGAGCATCATCCAAAAATTACCTTTTTAGATCAGGTATATCGGGAACACTAAGTCTCTTCCCAAATTTCAAAATTCCATCTTCATATACAAAGTCACTCAATCTCCCATCATTCCCTTCATTAATCATCTTTTGAAACACTTCATCATCGGTCTGAGATCTCGTTATCCTGTCTAGTAAAGATGGTTTGGAAACTATTTGAAAAAGTATTGATGTTTCTCCTTCCATGGTAATTCCCATATCCATCTTCACTAGATCAATGAAAATAGGATCCCTTTAAAATCTCATCATGTTCAAAACTCCGTAATCCTTTCAATTCAAAACATCTGCCACTATATTATCCTTCCCCGGGTGGTAGTGTATTGTGAAAGAGTAATCCTTGAGTAGTTCAAGCCATCACATTTGCCTCATTTTGATTTCTTTGTGTGAGAAAATCAATTTCAAACTCTTGTGATCGGTATATATCTCACATTTTTTACCATAGAGATTATGTCTCTATATCTTCAAAGAAAATATTACTATAGCCTACTCAACATCATGAGCAGGATTGTTTTGCTCATGATTTTTTAGCTATCGTGATGCATAGGCAATAACACTATCATTCTTCATAAGGACACAACCATGTCCTTTCTTTGATGCATCTCTATAAATAATGAACCCACCATTCCCCGATGGTAGAGTCAATATAGGGGAATTGAATAATCTTCTCTTTAGTTTTTAAAAACATTATTCACAGTCTTTTTTCCAAACAAATTTAACCCCATTACGTGTGAGCTTCATTCATGGGTTATCCAATTGGGAAAAATTCTGTAGGTAACGTCGATAATATCCTACTAAACTAATAAAACTGCGTACCTCGGTTATACTTGTTGGTGCTGGACATTCATGGATTTCTCTTCTTAGAAGGATCAACAAAGATTCCTTCTTTAGAGACAATATGGGCAAGAAAAATATCTCCTGACACCAGAATTCACACTTTCTAAACATCCCATTTAATTCATGTATTCTAAGAGTATTCAGGATAACGTGCAATTGATTTTTATGGTCTTCGTTTCTTTTTTAGTATACCAATATATCTTCAATAAATACCACTGAAAAATCGTTGAGATATTCCTTGAAAACTCTATTCAATAGATCCATGAATACAGAGGTGCATTAGTCAATCCAAAAGGCATTACTGTAAACTCGTAATGCCCGTACCTGGTTTGAAATGCTGTCTTCGGAATGTATTCCATCTTCACAGACAACTTCTGATATTGTAAAGACCCGAAAATTTCAGTGAAATTTTTTTCTTGATTCTTTGGAATTTTATTAATTTGTGGCTTTTGACGGAACCTGATTCAGAGGCCTGGTGTGACCGAAATCAATTTCTGAAGTTCATCTCGTGTACATTTAGTGAATGAACGAGCATGTTTTTTCAATCTTTTGAACCGGTTCTCAGAATTGAAATCTGAGGGCACCGAGGAACTCGCAGCACCGGGAATTGTTTAAGGGGAATTTTACTGTAGTGGCGTTTTAAGCGAGTTGAGTTTTATTTTATTTGGGGATTTAGTTTAAAATAAATAAAATTGTGTGAACAATTTTATTTTATATCTTTGGGAGTTATTCTCTCCCATGGGAAGTTGTTGGTGGGGCCCACGACCAACCAACTTCCCATGTGTGGTTAATTGAAAGGTGGGGCCCACATGAGCCCCAACCTTCCACCTCCCTCTAAACCCCTTAACTTTCTCCCATTAAACTCCCTTGGTTTTGTTGTAACGCCCCGACCCCAGCTACCCAAAGTCGGTGCATTACTTCGTAACATTGGCATGATCACAAAAGATCAAGTCTCGAAAGTCCGATTAGTTTAGTAGCCTTGGAAACACTAGATACATTCAAAAATTTTACATTACATCATAAAGTGAAAAACTAATAACAAAGTCTTCATAGTCCACACTCATATCCTCTTCTGACTATCCCTGCAGGTCATTCATAAAATACTTCTTCACATCCTGGAAAATATTAAAACATTGAAAGGGGTGAGCTCAGATGCTCAGTAAGGATAACAATATTGCGGAAGCTTTCATCAATAAACATAAACATTTAAGGAAATGTCTAACTAAAACAAAATCCTTTTAAACATGAACTTCAACATAATATGGCAAGAGTAAAATGAGATAATTCCATTCACTTATTCACATGGATATTCTACTATCGAATAATCACATGCAATATCAACAACCACTTTCATAATGAGGGAATGTATAATGCCATACATTCTGAAACATTTTGTCAAGGCCTCGGCCAAGACATCTAAAATGATTAAGGCCTCGGCCAAAACCATAAATCAAATTGGGAAAGGGCCTCAGCGAATTCCACGTCTAGTTGTCTCATGAGACCTACCGATTCATCGAGGAGCTATAGCGGGCTCCACCCATCACTTATTAAGTCCAATACATTCCTCATATGAATAGGTTTAAACATATCATAAACCATAACATAATCGTATCACATAAAACATGCATAAAGGAAACATAACATTTCCACATTTCAATCACAAGATATCAATACAACACATTGATATAATAAAAATGCTTTCAAAACCATTTTCAATACCAAAATAAAAGAAAGTTAAATATTTGTATTTATTTTTCATTAAAAAAAATGATGGCTTGTAGAGGATGCCGAAACTCAAATAATGGTCACGGCGGCGGAGAAGTCGTTGTCGCCGCATAAGTACGGAAAGAAAAACATTCCCTTTTGTCGTTTAGCAAAATGATTCGTATAAAAAAGATTCCTTTTGAATAAACGTAAAAGTCAAAGGGGTTTATACACCGTATAAAAGAAAGTTGTGTATAAAACCAAATATGCCTCAATGAAAGGGGTTTGAGACGAAGTCCTTAAAAAGATCATTTTTTTAAAATAAAGTACATCTATAATGTGTATTCACTATAACTACACATAAATAATATAAAAATACAAGATAGGACATAATAATATCATGACATAATTTGAAAGTAGGAGATTAACCCAAAGAATAGAAATTGGGTTAAGAAGTTCCCTTACAAAGATCATTTTGTAAACAAAATAGATCTCTCATGTGTATTCACAATAATCTCACATAAATAAAGTATAAATACATGATAATATATAATCATATCATGAAATAATTTGAAAGTAGAAGATTAACCCAAAGAATGGATGTTGGGTTAAGAAGTTCCCTTACAAAGATCATTTTTTAAAATAAAATAGATATATTATGTGTATTCACTATAGTTACACATAAAGAAAGTAAAAATACAAAATAAGACATAATAATATCATGACATAATTTGAAAGTAGGAGATTAACCCAAAGAATGGAAGTTGGGATAAGAAGTTCCCTTACAAAGATCATTTTTTAAAATAAAATTGATACATTATGTGTATTCACTATAGGTACACATAAAGAAAGTAAAAATACAAAATAATACATAATAATATCATGACATAATTTGAAAGTAGGAGAATAACCCAAAGAATGGAAGTTGGGTTAAGAAGTTCCCTTACCTTGTGTCCGACTTGATTCGACCGTTCTTTATCCTCCTGAATAATAAACTAGAGTTAATTTATATTTACTTAAGAACCTTTTTCATGTTCATTATTTCTTTTATATCCTTTATTAACATGTTATAAACATTATGTAATTATTTATGGTTATAACGGTCATTTTGTCGATCTTAGGTACTTGAGCCAAAAATAAAATTCTTATAATTACAAGTTGTTCATGTGGAGATATATCCATTATAACCAGAATTATATTCATGATATAGATATCATATATCTCATATATATCCAGTATATACACGAATTTATATTATTACATAACATTTAGAGGTAAAAATGAAATGCACCGTTCATAGAGATGGTAAGTCGTACGTAGGCATGAACACTACTTTAATTTCTATTTCATATTTAATGGAATGAAATCATAATTATATAAAGGTATAATATAGTTCCAGTATAATATCATATATAATATCATTTACTCCATCCTTTATACATCCCACATATGGCATTAACGATTCACATCACTTTGAGGGGGTGGTAGTCCGCACTTCCTAAAATGAAATTATCGTGTTTAACCATAATGGAAATCATAAAGTATTCCATAAATGAGAAATAAATATGAATAAGTAAAACATAAACATATTATATATCATATATAAATATAGAGACATCTTAATGGCCACCTTTGAAGGTGTTATATGAGTGTTTAACAATCATCGTTTCGTGAGGCAGAAATTCGCCATCCACAGAAACAGTATGTTCTTTAACCATTAGATGTAGGTGTGTGTAAGTGTAGCTCGAATCCTTCTTATAAAAACCTCCTAATATATTGAGGATACTGGTTTTGTTAGAAAAGAAATTAATAAAAAGAGTTTAAGTGGTTGGAGAAGCTAAATAAAACAAAACAACATTAGAGAAGACATTACCTAAAAATTGTGTAACTCTTTTTGATTTGATCCAAAGGCTTCCTTGAGAAGTATTCTGCCCATATTTAGGCTTCTAGGAGTAAGGGAGGGAAGTTGGGAGGGAATTTGTGCAGAGTTTTGCCGAGACAAATGGCTTGAAAGTGTGAATGAGGTGGTAGAGGTGGTGGCCTTTTATAAGAGGAGAGGAGGGGCACTCTTGGAAAGTAAGGAAATTTACATTATTATACAATGATTTTCGGACTCTGAAGGTCCCACACTTATATAATTAGTGGATAAGGTGATAAGGGTTCTAAATATACCCATCCAATAGTCTTTGGACAAGTGTATGCCTTGGATTTTACATTATATTTTCATTTTATTAAAATCGTTAAATAATGAGGTCATCGCTGCATCATAATGATGTCATAAATAATTTATTTATTTGATGTCTAAAATTATAAAAAAAATACTATGATGTAGGAAATCGTTTTAGCTTTCCAATGAATATTTATTGTCAAAAATATGACTTGTATAACCCCATGTAAAAATTGTTTTAGTAAAACATTTCAGGTTTGTTTCATTTTTTACTTTAACATTAAATAAAAGGTATTTATGTCATTTTCCAACTAAAGTGGCTCCATTGGGTCCCCAAGTTGACCCATGGATTGTCTTAGTCGACCATGGCACATCCAATGAGGGTAGGAAATGTTTCAAGCTCATCTCATATTATTAAAACATTATTTTTACCTTAAACTACACTAATTACCTCTAATCGCGATTAAGAACTTAAAAGTTACTATTCACCAAAAATTATTTTAATCTCATTGAACCACATTTTACTTCTTAATGAAAAACATGTATGTCGGATTTTAGAAATTCAAAACATAGAAGTGGTAAAATTTCATTTAAACGAAAAATCATTTATTTCACTACCACTTAGTGCTTTCAATATTCATCAAAAATTGAAGTTTTTCATAACAATGCCAAAATTTCACCCTAAGCTATAATTGATATTCCGAATTCGAAAATGATGTCTATTTTAATAAATTCCAAACATATAAGTTGCATTGATTAATTTTATAATTAATTCCCGCTGTCACAACAAATAGCGTGTTTTTACGAAACAATATATATCAAAAGATTTAGAATTGTTTATGTCCAATTTCAATGTTAAATTAATTCTAATGACCACCATTGGATAAAATGGTAAAAATATATTATAATTATACTTTAAAACCACTAAATAGTATAATTTATCACTATAAATTATTTTGATTAAAAAAGTTGTTTTAAGTATTTTTCACTATTCATAAAAAATTGGAAGTTCTCAGAAATTTACAAAAAATTCAACTTAAGATAATTTCGATATTCCGAATACAAAAATGAAGTCCATTTTGAAATATAAAATTTATATAATTTCAAAATGTGGATATTATTATTCATAATGGCTACTTTGATTAGTCGCGGTGTGTTAGAACTCGAGGTTGCATACAACACACGCTGCTCTATTATTCAAAGAGGAGTGTACCATGGAAGCTTGGGGTGTTACATTCTCCCCTCCTTCAATAAATTGCATCCTTGCAATTTGAAAATGTTCTTTGAAAATAAAATGTTGAAAATAGAAAATACCTTTGTGGAAAACCCACATCGGAAATAGGGTTAATAAAAATATAACATTAAAAGAAAGAAAGAAAAGTACAAAGGTCACCCGAGATAGCCCATACTAGGATTATATGAAAATATGGATATGGAGGAGAAACAAACCATCAAGGTCTGATGGAGAGTTGTAGAAAATAGGATTAGGATAAAGTTAGCTATAAGAAAATCACAAACTTGTGATTGGTTAAACGGTCATTGAATCCCCAGTTAGAAAAGTTAACCGACAACATTTTTGTTTTAAGTTACCTTTCATAAACATGAGAAATTTATTTAAGAGATTTAATAATAACATAAGGAAATATACTTACTTGTCATGTAGGCTTTCATTATTTAATAAATTTTTACCACGAACCCATCTTTCACTTTAAAAGGTAATAGAACTCAAAAATATTATATTTATCCTAATTGTATAAGGTTCCAAATATTAACACATACCATTTAGATTAGTAAAACTATTTTGTAATAACTAGGGACTTCCTGTAGGCTTGTGGTAGGTAATAAAGGTCTGTCGCACTATGGTTGTGGGATCGATTCCTGCAGCTTTTTCCGACGCGATGGGTTATGCCCCACCCTGTAGGTTGTCCTTTTCCTAAAACTATAGTATTATAATATTCCAAAAATAATCTTCAAAAATGTTTTAACCTTAAACAATACTATTCAAAGTTCAACATAATCAATCCCAACCTTTATAGTTATCCAAAATACCTCTGTCCAGACTTTTTCCAAAAGGTCTCTAAATTCCAAAATCAATTGTAACCTCAGATTCCCCAAACAAAGTAATGTTTCTCTTATTGTCACATACTAAAAATATGATTACCTTCATCATATTAAATCATTAATGAAAACAACATGTACTGCAGTACAATCATTATATATATCACATTATTCTTATAACCATAATCTAGTTGTTAAGTCCAAAAACACAAATACAATAATTATTCAACTTCATCTGTAGTAACAGCATAAGCTTGGCCATGATCCCTTGGCCTTTTCTGAGGTATGTTTTCCTGACGCTTTGCATAATGCCCCATTTTCCTACAATTGTAGCATTCAACATTGATATCCTTTTTCTTTCCCTTGCAATCACGCGCCTAGTGACCTTTTTCTCCACATTTATAACAAACTCTCATTCCTTTGAGGTAAGTACCAGGGTGATTCTTCCCACAATTATCACATAATGGAGAATCTTTCTTTCCCTTTTTCCCTTTATCCGTCTCTTGTTCCATCGTTCTCTTATTCTCTTGATTTTCTTTATTGTCATAAGACTTAGAGAATTCCTTTTCTGTCTTGATAGCACATGAGACTATATCTTCGTATGTTGAGAAAGATTTTGAGACTAATGCTCGACGGAGAAATGGTTTTAACCCATCAATGAATCGATTAATCTTACTTCTTGGGTTACATATATAATCTGTTGCATGCCTCGCTAACCTTGTAACGTTTTCCTCATACTTTGAGACATTCTCATCCTCCTTTTGTCTCAGACTCAGAAATTTCCTTTTCATATATGCTCGATGGTCATGTGGAAAGTATTTTTCTAAGAAAATTTCCTTAAACTCCCTCCATTCCATACTTGATACTTCTTCATCTTCCTTTGTGTTTTGAATCAATGACCACCATTGATCAGCATCTCCAGTGAGGTGGTAAACTGCCATGATAACCTTTTCACTTTCACTACTCCACAAGGCGTGGAATATTTTCTCTAAGGAGTTTATCCATTGCTCACCTAATAATGGATTTGTACCCCCATTAAATGTTGGTGGTTGTTGCCTCATGAAGCGGTCTAACATTGATCCTCCATGTTGCGGATCAGGGTGCTCCATACGAGTAAGGTTATTATTCATAACCTGAGTGAGTTGTCCCAATATGGTAATAAGTTGATCATCACCAGTTGTATCTCCAGATCCACAATAATTATCTTGAGCAGGAGGGAAATCCCTACACGGAGTGCGTGCGTTGATACGGTTTCAATTCCTTCCACTAGGTGCCATTTCTAAACAATGGCATAAACTAGATTAGTTTGTGAATCAAAATACATAATTCCATACTTGTAAAACACTTAACACTAATTGAACTATTTATGGATATAATCTATAATAAAAAAAATTTTTCTTTGAGGATGTATATAATCATAACCCTTCATAGTGGTTTGTAAGGAAATGAGAATTATCCTAAGCATATCCCTCGGGAGTGTCGTAACCAAGAGTGCAGCAAGGCCTGTTGTCGTGCACCAGTTCCCGTTCGAGTCTAGCTCAAAGCGGTGTTTTCGGGTTTTACCCCTAGGTACATCTGTGCCAGAGCCGCCTCTACCTGCTCGTATCTAGACAGGGATGTATTTCTCGGAAAACTCACAAAATCTCTATAATACCAAAATTCTAAGAAGTTCTTCTATACTAATCCTTAAAGTCTATCTTCAGGCTATGTGCTCTAATCAGAGTTAATCTAAATCTAGCTTCCAAGGTTAGTACTAAACTGCCTCTGATACCAACTATAACGCCCCGACCCCAGCTACCCAGAGTCAGTGAATTACTTCGTAACATTGGCATGATCACAAAAGATCATGTCTCGAAAGACCGATTAGTTTAGTAGCCTTTGAAACACTAGATACATTCATAAATGTTACATTACATCATAAAGTGAAAAACTAATAAAAAAGTCTTCATAGTCCACACTCATATCCTCTTCTGACTATCCCTGCAGTTCATTCATAAAATACTTCTTCACATCCTGGAAAATATTAAAACATTAAAAGGGGTGAGCTCATATGCTCAGTAAGGATAACAATATTGCGAAAGCTTTCATCAATAAACATAAACATTTAAGGCAATGTCTAACTAAAACAAAAGCCATTTAAACTTGAACTTCAACATAATATGGCAAGAGTAAAATGAGATAATGCCATTCACTTATTCACATGGATATTCTACTGGTCTAATAATCAGATGCAATATCAATAACCACTTTCATAATGAGGGAATGTATAATGCCAGACATTCTGAAACATTTTGTCATGGCCTCGACCAAGACGTCTAAAATGATTAAGGCCTCGGCCAAAACCATAAATCAAATTGGGAAAGGGCCTCGACCAATTCCATGTCAAGTTGTCTCATGAGACCTATCGATTCATCGAGGAGCTATAGCGGGCTCCACCCGTCACTTATTAAGTCCAATACATTCCTCATATGAATAGGTTTAAACATATCATAAACCATAACATAATCATATCACATAAAACATGCATAAAGGAAACATAACATTTCCACATTTCAATCACAAGATATCAATACAACACATTGATATAATAAAAATTCTTTCAAAACCATTTTCAATACCAAAATAAAAGAAAGTTAAACCTTTTTATTTATTTTTCATTAAAAAAATGATGGCTTGTAGAGGAAGCCGAAACTGAAATAATTGTCACGGCGGCAGAGAAGTTGTTGTCACCGCATAAGTATGGAAAGAAAAACATTCCCTTTTGTCGTTTAGCAAAACGCTTCGTATAAAAAAGATTCCTTTTAAATAAATGAAAAAGTCAAAGGGGTTTATACACCGTATAAAATAAAGTTGTGTATAAAACCAAATATGCCTCAATGAAAGGGGTTTGAGACGAAGTCCTTAAAAAGATCATTTTTTTAAAATAAAGTACATCTATAATGTGTATTCACTATAAGTACACATAAATAATGTAAAAATACAAGATATGACATAATAATATCATGAAATAATTTGAAAGTAGGAGATTAACCCAAAGAATAGAAATTGGGTTAAGAAGTTCCCTTACAAAGATCATTTTGTAAACAAAATAGATCGCTCATGTGTATTCACTATAATCTCACATAAATAAAGTATAAATACATGATAATACATAATCATATCATGACATAATTTGAAAGTAGGATATTAACCCAAAGAATGGAAGTTGGGTTAATAAGTTCCCTTACAAAGATCATTTTTTAAAATAAAATAGATATATTATGTGTATTCACTATAGTTACACATAAATAAAGTAAAAATACAAAATAAGAAATAATAATATCATGACATAATTTGAAAGTAGGAGATTAACCCAATGAATGGAAGTTGGGTTAAGAAGTTCCCTTACAAAGATCATTTTTTAAAATAAAATAGATATATTATGTGTAGTCACTATAGTTACACATAATGAAAGTAAAAATACAAAATAAGACATAATAATATCATGAAATAATTTGAAAGTAGGAGATCAACCCAAAGAATGGAAGTTGGGTTAAGAAGTTCCCTTACCTTGTGTCCGACTTGATTCGACCGTTCTTCATCCTCCTGAATAATAAACTAGAGTTAATTTATATTTAATTAAGAACCCTTTTCATGTTCATTATTCCTTTTATATCCTTTATTACCATGTTATAAACATTATGTAATTATTTAAGTTTATAACGGTCATTTTGTCGATCTTAGGTACTTGAGTCAAAAATAAAATTCTTATAATTACAAGTTGTTCATGTGGTGATATATCCATTATATCCAGAATTATATTCATGATATAGATATCATATATCTCATATATATCAAGTATATACATGCATTTATATTATTACAAAACATTTAGAGATAAAAATGAAATGCACCGTTCATGGAGACGGTAAGCCATACGTACGCATGAACGCTACTTTCATTTCTATTTCATATTTAATGGAATGAAGTCATAATTATATAAAGGTATAATATAGTTCCAGTATAATATCATATATAATATCATTTACTCCATCCTTTATACATCTTACATATGGCATTAACGATTCACATTACTTTGAGGGGGCGGTAGTCCGCACTTCCTAAAATTAAATTATCGCGTTTACCCATAATGGAAATCATAAAGTATGACATAAATGAGAAATAAATAAGCATAAGTAAAACATAAACATATTATATATCAGATATAAATATAGTGACATCTTAATGGCCACCTTTGAAGGTGTTATATGAGTGTTGAACAATCATCATTTCGTGAGGCAGAAATTCTCCATCCACAAAAACAGTATGTTATTTAACCATTAGATGTAGGTGTGTGTAAGTGTAGCTCGAATCCTTCTTATAACAACATCCTAGTATATTTAGGATACTGGTTTTGTTACAAAAGAAATTAATAAAAATAGTTTAAGGGGTTGGAGAAGCTAAATAAAACAAAACAACATTAGAGAAGACATTACCTAAAAATCGTGTAACTCTTTTTGATTTGAGCCAAAGGCTTCCTTGGGAAGAATTCTTCCCAATGTGAGGCTTCTAGGAGTAAGGTAGGGATGTTGGGAGGGTATTTGGTCAGAGGTTGGCCGAGCCAAATCGCTTGAAAGTGTGAATGAGGTGGTAGAGGTGGGGGCCTTTTTTAAGAGGAGAGGAGGGGCACTCTTGGAAAGTAAGGAAATTTTACATTATTATACAATTCTTTTCAGATTATAAAGGTCCCAAACATATATAATTCGTGCCTAAGGTGATAAGGGTTCTAAATATGAACATCCAATAGTCTTTGGACAAGTTTATGCCTTGGATTTTACATTATATTTTCATTTTATTAAAATCGTTAAATAATGAGGTCATCGCTGCATCATAATGATGTCATAAATAATTTATTTATTTAATGTCTAAAAATTATAAAAAAAATACTATGATGTAGGAAATCTTTTTATATTTCCAATGAATTTTTATAGTCAAAAATATGACTTGTATAACCCCATGTAAAATTTTTATTAGTAAAACATTTCAGGTTTGTGTCATTTTTTAATTTTACATTAAATAAAAGGTATTTATGTCATTTTCCAACTAAAGTTGATCCATGGGATCCCCAAGTTGACCCATGTATTGTCTTGGTCGGCCATGGCACATCCAATGAGGGTAGGACATGTTTCAAACTCATCTCACATTACTAAAACATTATTTTTTCCTTAAACTACACTAATTACCTCTAATCGCGATTAAGAACTTAAAAGTTACTATTCACCAAAAATTATTTTAATCTCATTGAACCACATTTTACTTCTTAATGAAAAACATGTATGTCAGATTTTTGAAATTCAAAACACAGAAGTGGAAAATTTTATTTAAACGAAAAATCATTTATTTAACTACCACTTAGTGGTTTCACTATTCATCAAAAATTGAAGTTTTTCAGAACAATGCCAAAATTTCACCCTAAGCTATAATTGATATTCCTAATTCAAAAATGATGTCTATTTTACAAAATTCCAAACATATAAGTTGCATTGATTAATTTTATAATTAATTCCCGATGTCCCAACAAATAGCGTGTTTTTACGAAACAATATATATCAAAAGATTTACAATTGTTTATGTCCAATTTCAATGTTAAATTAATTCTAATGACCACAATTGGATAAAATGGTAAAAATACATTATAATTATACTTTAAAACCACTAAATAGTATAATTTATCACTATAAATTATTTTGATTAAAAAAGTTGTTTTAAGTATTTTTCATTGTTCATAAAAAATTGGAAGTTCTCAGAAAATTACCAAAAATTCAACTTAAGATAATTTCGATATTCCGAATACAAAAATGAATTCCATTTTGAAATATAAAATTTATATAATTTCAAAAAGTGGGTATTACTATTCATAACGGCTACTTTTATTAGTCGCGGTGTGTTAGAACTCGAGGTTGCGTACAACACACGTTGCTCTATTATTCAAAGAGGAGCGTACCATGGATGCTTGGGGTGTTACATTTGATGTGACAAAATTCCATTAATTTAATGTGACTCTTCACATCCACCCCTCTCAAATGCTTGCCGACACATTATAATTAATAATGTGGTTTGATTGTTTGAATTTGAAGTGGCTTCTATTAAATAAAATAATAAGGTAGCATATTATTTTATTTGGGGGAATGCTTTTTGGGTGGGAGCTCTTGAGTTTTTTGGGGATGAACACCGACTCTCCGATGAAGAATGGCTTTCCGACTCGGTGAAGAACACTGTACAATTTCTCCAATCCTTTTTCTTCCAACGCGACATGGGAGGAACCACCACTGTGGGGAACGTCGCCATCAACGACGGCTTTTTCTCCGACATCAACGGAATAAACACCGATCTTCTGTGACATCCGATTATCATGAGGCTTGCCTCTTTCCACGGCTCGATGATGTGTGACGTCTTTGCGAGGTAGGGGTTAAGGTCAAATTTAGTTAATTAAATTTGCACTTTGTTTGTCGTTGAAAATTCTCGTTAATTTTTCCGCTTGTTATCATCACAACGGGAGGAGGTCGGACCACACAAACACGGCTGATCCCCCTCCCCTTACCTTGTTGACCTTTTTTGATCATGGTTGTGAAGGCGGTGTGGTGTCGTTGCACCGCGTGGGAACGAAGAGGACCGCGGTGGGGGCGGGCTGTGGCGATGTTGCATGGCGCCGTCGGGCTGCACCGGTGAGACCGAAGGAGGCCACGGCTAGGAGCGGGCCATGGAGGAAGGGCGCGGCGCCGTCTCACTACGCCAGAGAACCAAGGGCCGACGGCCGGAGCAGGCCGCGACAGAGGGGCGCAGCGCCGTCGCGACGCGCCGGACGGACGGAAGCCGCAGCGGTTCAGCTGGAGGCGGCTGGGCTGGGCCGGCCGCCTGCACAACTTGGAGGTGGGACCCCCACAGGTCCCACATGGCCCAACTGGCCGGCCATAATGATCATTCGTTACCCAGGAAGACAGGGGGTTGAAACCCCCAGCAACCAACTAGGGCGGACCCCATTGGGTCCATCGTTCGGTTCCAAGGGGGCGGCGCCCCCTTCGTACCCCGCAGCCGGCTCCGAGTCGGGCCGCATGGTCGCGCCCAACGGCGGGCCTTTGGGCCGTGTAGATCGGGCTGGGCCACGCCCTACTGGTTCGGACCTGGACCCAGGTTGGTCGACCCGGGTTGGGCCGACCCAGGGGGTATTGGGACGGGTCGGATGGGGCCCAAACCCCCTATTTTCAGGCACATTCGTTCAAATGCCCATACCTTGGGCAGATGGCCTCCGATTAACACACCCTTAATTGCGTTGGGATCCCTGGATCGAGACGTTCATTTTGGTATATTAGACTCGATGTTTTGGCGATGTATGGGTACGGTCGGGCTGGTTCGAACCTGAAACCAACCAGGCCCTCGGAGTGGAAACACTTATAACTTGAGTTCCGGATGTCCGATTGACATTCCATTGACTCTGTTGGATTCCTATTGGAGAGGTCATTCTTTTAGTATAATTCATCTGAGGTTTTGATGTAGTTGGAGTATGGCTGGGTTGGATTGCATGTGAAATCCAACAGGGCCCCTAGAACAGAAAAGCCGATAACTTTTAGACTAGACATCCGATTGATGAACCGTCAGTGGAATTGGTAATATCATTGAGAATCGGTCCCTTTTAGTATACCCTATGATATTTTGGGGTATGGTTGAGATACATTCCGGTTGGTTCATACTCGAAACCAACCGGGCCCCCGAGATGAAAAGGCTAATAACCCACAGACCGGGCGTCCGATTGACGCGTTGTCTTTTGAGTTGAGACCCCTATGATGAGGAAGTAATTTTAGATACTTATTCGTGGAACTATGTAATACTTGGAGTATCAACCAGTAGCTCGTGCAGCGGATCATCTTGGAGACGAGCGTACGGAGTACGGAGACCTTGTAGCTGGCTGAGACCTGAAGACTGCTTGTCCGATTCGAGTCGAAGTGTCTTGTATAACCCAGTGTAAAGCACTACTGTGTTTTTGTGGAAAACACACGGCAGGTAGCACTACTGTGTTTGGGTGGTAGACCCACGGTACTCAATAGAATGAGTACCACTATAGGATATTAGGGGTGTGCACTACTATGTTTGGGTGGCAGACCCCGGGGGCGAGCACTACTGTGTTTGGGTGGCTGAACCACGGTACCCAACAGGAGGAGTACCTCAGTAGTCATAGGTTAGTGAGCAGCGCCACGGAGTCATGACATGATCAGTGTACTCGACAGAGAGTGAGCTCTTCAGCAGTTGTGGTTTTGATATCATTAATGAAAATCCTGGTTTGAGATGATTCAATGACCTTTGTGTATTCCTCGTGATTAAGATTGGTTACTTCATTACATAGGTATATGTATGGGCATATACCTAAGTAGTGGTTATTCGTTGATTTCATATTTGTGTGATACCTCATGGCTGATATGGGTTACATGATAACTTAGGTATAAGTATCGGCTGATACCTATGTAAGGGTTATCTATTGAGAACATTATTTGTGATTATAATTGTTGGATTTAGTGAGACCTTGAGGATCTCGGGGTCCCAACTGAGTATCATAAACTCACACCTACACAGGATATGCATGCACCTCATTGTGTTGGACACAGACAACGGACATCGCTGACAGAGATCGAGTTTACAAGGATTAGACGGTTCCCAGAGGTGGACCTCACGACGAGTTAGTACCCGGAGGTGGACCTCACGAGGAGTCAGTACCCAGAGGTGGAATTCATGACAAAACGGTACTTTGAGGAGGTTGGTGGGAGAGAGCATTGAGGAGGCTATATGTACCTACCATTCTGGTAGGATCCGAGGTGGACGACCCAGGAGCTGCTTCTATCTTCCAGCTATTTTTCTTTTCTTTTGTACTTTCTTTCAATTGTAGTTGTACTATTCAGTTGGGTTTGTATTCTGGACGATTTACTTTTCAACACTTTTTTTTGTAATTTTTATATTACATCCACTTGTACTCTGGTTGGATGTGTTTATGATTTATAAAGTAAAGGCCTTCCCAGTTATATAGATTTATGCCTTTGGTTCAAGTCGTCATCACGTGGCCTATGGATGGTGGGGTTGGGGTAGTCACAACATGGGCCCCGACGACGGGTCATGACAAATTGGTATCAGAGGAGTCGGTTCTACCGCAGAACATAGGACTCTGATAATTCTCTTCTTTGAAGCAATAGCGTTAAGGGTACCGAGTGTGTCATCAGTTTAGGGAGTCCATTAATGGTGCAAAGGCCGACCTATCCATACACCAGGACCCCGACTACTGATTTCTGACTTAGTGCACGAAAACATTGATTGCGTGTGTGTTTCTAAAATGTTTAAAAGTCAGCTCAAAGCAGGTCAGATCACTAGGTATAAATCATTGACCATGTAATATCTATTCAGGATGTCTCCATGCAGACAGTCAGTTGGAGTTCTGATAGAGTACATGATGACGGCCCATCGAGCGATGAGGCTCCGGTTGAGGGCCCTCTTACAATGTTGGCACCTTCGGGTGGTGTACTCGCAGCACCACCACCCATTGGAAAGCAGATGCCACCATCCATACTAGCGAATGGTGCACGCAAACAGAAAACGTTGCATGAGTTCCAGTAGTAGAGGCCTCCGAGGTAACGAGGCGAGGCAGATTCCCATGCAGTAGAGGACTGGCTGGAAGTAATTGCTAGACTTTTCCACCTAGTTGAGACACCAGTAGAGTAGATGGTGGACATAGCTACTATTATTTTCTAGTGAGTTACCATGAGGTTGGTCCGTATATTGATGAGGCTTCGATACGTGGACCAATGCCTGGGATAGTACCTTTGGGTAGTATGCCAGCTATATCACTACTTGTTGTTCTGCAGTTACAACCGACGGTACCGGTAGATGACACATGTAGGCATAGTTCCTTACACATGTTTCAGAATCCGATACCCCTAAGGTTCCGAGGGGAGCCCGACATACAGGAGGATGAGGACTGGCTATATGAGGGGGATGAGAGTTTTCTAGAGCTTATACAGCTTCTGCAGGACAACATGTCAGTAGCTGAGTATTCATCAGGGCATACCAAACCATTCTTGGTACTCGATGAATACGATGCGATCAGTGCTTCAGGCCTCGGACTTCTGAGTGAGGTGTGTCTAAAGGACATCTGATCCATCACTTCTTTCTCTATGCCTTCCTACTTATACTAGGGTTCTAGAGAGAACATTTGTGGTTGATAATTCATTGGCTGAGTGGATGCAGCCAGTGTAGAATAGCAGTGGGAAAGCAGGACACTAGCGCCAGTCTCGTAGACTTGGGTGTGTAAAATGTTTCTAGAAGAGGAAGTGAAAAGAACAGATGAATCTGCAGGTCAGTAGAGGTGGAAGAAGATCTAGGAGAGCATCATGGGGTGGTGACCATTTTCACATGTTGCAACGACCCGACATTGTAATTCCCACTAGGCTCAGGGAGGTGGAGGGCATGGGAAGAGAGTAGTTGCATGCAGTCAAGGAGTTAGACCGAAAGGCTCTAAGGATGATTCTAAGAATGGAATTTGTCTCCTACTAGCTACCGTAACAATATAAATTGAGACGAATCATCCCTTCCTTCAACGAATCTTGTCCCAGTCCTAGAGTTTCCAGTTTAGACGTCGACTTGACCCTCACGTCTGGAGATAACCTTGGGAGGAGACTCGATAATCACACTTACGCTGATGGTGTGATCTGACCCTTGAGGCGAGAGTTTCAGTTTTATTCTCATGGTGTATGCGTCGAGGCCTTACCACGTTAGTTTGAGTATGGACTGGGCAAACACAGTTCATACAAAAATCGACGGTATTAGGAAAAAAAGTTGTGGTTTATCTTCATCCTTGGGATGGGGTTTTTCCTTGATTGGTGAAAAGGGAAACCCAGGAATCACAGGATAAACTCATGCTTAGGAGGGTGCGACTGATCACTCTTGTGTCGGCTGGCCTTAACCTCATGATAGAAAGAGTTTTTAGTTTTCAGTTCCTCCAGGACTGTGACTAGGAGATCGTCCATACTCATAGGAAGGGGAACATTGTCGCAGAAATGCCCAGTAGTAGGACTGATGTTCAGCTGTTAGGAGTGACGAGACATCAGCTGGCCATGTTTTAGGTATCCTTTTTGGATAGTGAAGGAGTCAGAATATGTAGATCCAGAGATGGTTCACGACAATTGAAACTGCATAGCGCAGACAGAAGTCATATGCAGATAGGATACAGAGACTACTGAAGTTCGAGGATGGCGACCATTTTTTTTACAGGTATAACCTCGACGAAGCTTACAGAGATGTGGCTGTGGCGGAAAGTTCTCTCTGAGGTTCAACGGACCTTTCTAGGTCCTCAGTAGGGTAGGTGAGGTGGTTTACTGCATGACCATTCCACCTCAGTTGCACCGGATGCACGATGTCATCCACGTATCTTAGTTGAGGAGATACGTGCACGACCCTTCACACATCATTGACCACAGAGAGTTGGATATCGATGACGGGGCAACTTGCACGGGGTTCCAGTAGAGGTTGAGGATCAAATTGGGAGGGTCCTACGAGGATGGTTTATTTCTCTTGCGTGCTTTCGTTGGCAGCATGAGAATCTCCGGGATAGCACATGGAGAGGGAGGATTAGATGCGTTCTCAGTACCTCCTTTAGTTTCCCTAGTTTATGTTGTAGCTTTATGGGGACGTAAATCCCTGAGGTTGGAGTAATGTAAAGACCTGAAAATTTGAAGGAAATTTTTTTCTTGATTCTATTAAATTTTACGAGTCTGTGGCTTCTAACGGCACCTGATTCTGAGGCCCGGTGTGCCCGAAATCAATTTCCGAATTTTAGCTCGGGTACATACAGTGAACGAACGTGCGGGTTTTTTCAGTCTTTTGAACCAATGATCAGAATTGAAATCTAAGTGCATCGATGGACTCGCAACACTGGTACTTACTTAAGGGAAACTTTACCGCAGTTGAGTTTTAAGTGGGTTGAGTTTCATTTTATTTGGGGATTTAGTTTAAAATAAATAAAATTGTGTGAACAATTCTATTTTATATCTTTGGGAGTTATTCTCTCCCATGGGAAGTTGTCAGTTGGGCCAACGACCATCCAACTTCCCATGTGTGGATAACTGAAAGGTGGGGCCCACACGAGCCCCAACCGTCCACATCCCTCTAAACACCTTAACTGTCTCCCATTAAACTCCCTTGTTTTTAATGTGACAACTTTACCTTAATTTAATGTGACTCTTCACATCCTCCCCTCTTAAATGCTTGCCAAAATATTCTAATTAATAAGGTGGTTTGATTGTTTGAATTTTAAGTGGCTTCTATTAAATAAAATAATAAGGTAGCTTATTATTTTATTTTGGGGAAATCATTCTGGGTGGGAGCTCTTGAGTTTTTTAGGGAAGAACACCAACTCTGCAATGAAGAACGATCTTCCGACTCGACGAAGAACGCTCTATGATTTCTCCAATCCTTTTTCTTCCTCCGCGACATGGGAGGAGACACCAATGCGGGGAATGTCGCCATCAATGATGGCTTTTTCTCCAACGTCAAGGGAATCAACACCGATCTTCCATGACATCCGATCATCACGACGCTTGCCTCTTTCCGCGGCTCGATGACTTGCGACGTCTTTGTGTGGTCGGGGTTGAGTTCATTTTTAATTAATTAAATTTGCGCTTTGTTTGTCAATGAAAATTCTAATTCATTTGGCCGCCTCTTATCTCCCCAATGGGAGGAGGTTGGACCGCACAAACATGTCTGATCCCCCTACCATTACCTTGTTGTCCTTTGTTAATCATGGTGGCGAAGGCGGCGTGGTGTCATTGCATCGCGCAGGAACAAAGTGGACCGTGTCCGGAGTGGGCAGTGGCGATGTTGCGCGGCGCCGTCACGCCACACCGGTGAGACCGAAGGAGGCCGCGACCATGAGCGGGCCACAGAGAAAGGGTGAGGTGCCATCGGGCCGCACTAGACGGACAGAAGACATGGCCTAAGGCCGCGACGGTTCAGCAGGAGGCGGCCGGGCTCGGCCTGCCGTGGGTACACCCTGGAGGCGGGACACTCACGGGTCCCGCATGGCCCAACCGGCCGTCCATAATGGCCCGCCATTACCCAGGAAAACCGGGGGTTGAAACCCCCGGCCAGCAAATAGGGCGGACCCCACTAGGTCTGACATTCGGTTCGAAGGGGGCGGTGCCCCCCTTCGCACCCCGCGGAAGGCTCTGACCCGGGCTGCATGGCCGCACCTAATGGTGGGCCACCGGTCCATGCCCTGCCAAGGGCCGGGCCATGTAGGTTGGGTCGGGCCGTGCCCTACTGCGCCGGACCCAGACAAGGGTCGGGTCACCCAGGTTCGGGCCGACCCAGGGGGTATTGGGCCAAGTCGGACCGGGCCCAAACCCCCAATTTTCGGGCAGTTTCATTCAAACGCCCATACCATGGGATGAGGACCTCCTATCGACACACCATCAGTTGAGTTTGGATCCTTGGATTGATATGGTCGTTTCGGTGTATTACACTTGATGTTTTGGTGAAGTATGGGTATGACCAGGTTGGTTCGAACCCGAAACTGACCATCCCCTTGGAGCGGAAACTCTTATTACATGAGCTCCAGATGTCTGATTGGCGTTCTGTCAACATTGTTGGATTCCTCTTGGAGATACGGTTCTTTTGTTATACTTAACCTGAGGTTTGGGTGTAGTTGGAGTATGGTCGGGTTGGATTGAACCCGAAATCGAACAGATCCCTTGGAACGGAAAAGCCGATAACTTTTAGACTAGACGTCCGTTTTATGAACGGTCAGCGGTGTTGGTAATATTGTTGAAAATCGGTCCCTTTGAGTATACCCTATGAGTGTTCTGGGTATAGTTGAGAGATGGTCGGGTTGGTTCGTACACGAAACCAACCAGGCCCCCGGGATGAAAAGGCTAATAACCCACGGACCGGGCGTCCGATTGACGCGCCGTCTATTGAGTTGAGACCCCTATGACGAGGAGGTCCTTTGAGATAATTTTTCATCGGAATTTGTGATACTTGGAGTATCGACCAGTAGCTTGTGGAGCGAATCCTATCGGAGACGAGCGTACAGAGTACGAAGACCTTGTAGCTGGCTGAGACCCGAAGACTGCTTGTCTGATTCGAGTCGGAGTGACTTGTATAGCCCAGTGGGGTGCACTACTATGTTTGGGTGGCAGACCCACAACGGGGACAACTACTGTGTTTGGGAGGCAGACCCGCAGTACTCAATAGAAGGAGTACTTCGGCAGGCTATTAGGGGGGGCTGCACTACTGTGTTTGGGTGGCAGACCCCGGCATGGAGCACTACTATGTTTGGGTGGGTGACCTGTGGTACTCGATAGGAGGAGTACCTCAACAGTCTTAGGTTAGTGAGCAGCGCATCGGAGTCATGACAGGATAAGTGTACTCATAGAGAGGGAGCTCTTCAGTAGTTGTAGTTTTGATATCATTAATGATAATCTAGGTTTGAGCTGATTTAATGACCCTTGTTTATTATTCTTGATTGAGATTGGTTACTTGATAACTTATTTATATGTATGGGAATATACATAAGTAGTAGTTATCCATTGATTTCATATCTGTGTGATATCTCATGGCTGAGATGAGTTACTTCATAACATAGGTATAAGTATGGGATTATAACTATGTAAGAGTTATCTGTTGAGATCTTTTTTTGTGATTATCCTTGTTTGATTTAGTAAGACCTTAAGGGTATCGGGGTCCCTACTGAGTATCGTAAACTCACCCCTGCATGGGATATGCCCACACCTCATTATGTAGGATGCAGACGACAGACAGCCCTGACAGAGATCGAGTATACATGGACTGGACAGTACTCGGAGATGGACCTCATGACGAGTCAGTACCCGGAGGTGGAACTCATGATGATTCAGTACCCAGAGGTGGACTTCACGATGATACGATACTTGGAGGAGGTTGGTGGGAGAGATCATTGAGGAGGCTATCTGTACCTACCCTTCAAGTAGGATCTGAGGTGGATGACCAAGGATCTGCTTCTATCTTCCAGCTGTTTGTCTTTTCTGTTGTACATTTGTTCTATTGTAGCTATACTTTTCAGTTGGGTTTGTATTCTGGCCCATTTACATTTCTGCACTTTCTTTTTTTACTTAGTATATTACTTCCACTTGTACTCTAGTTAGATGTGATTATGTTTTATAAAGTAAATGCCTTTCTAGTTATTGGGATTTACGCCTTTGATGCTACTCGTCAGCCCTTGGCCTATGGAAGGCGGGCTTGGGGTAGTCATGGCATGGGCCCTGAGGAAGGGTCATGATAGATATCTAGATTGAAGATCAATCATTGAGAAGTATTGTGCTCTATGAAGTTGGTCGAATAAATCACCAATGTGAGGTAGGGGATACTTGTTCTTTATTTTTATAGCATTGATCTCCCTGTAGTCAATGCACAATCTCATATATCCATCCTTCTTTTTAAAAAAAATAACAGGGGCTCCCCATGGAGAAACACTTGGGTGAATAAATCCCTTATTACTCAATTCCTCTAGTTGTTTTTTATGTTTTACTAATTACACAATTTCCATTCTATAAGGGGTCTTCGATATGGTCCTCGATCCAAGAATTAAATCAATAGAAAACTCAATTTCTCATTCTAGAGGATGTCCAGGTAAATCCTCTGAAAAAACATCAACGTATTATTTCACAATAGGTACATACTCTAATTCAACACTCCTTTCCTCACCCATAGTTATTTCATTCTCTTCCTACCCAATAATTTAATATAGTTGAACTATTGGGGGTAGATCTAGATAAGAATTAGGTTGTGATGATTCTGCTCTAACGATAAGGTGTTCCTTATCGTCATCATCAAAAATAGTAACCTCCTACTTCTTACAATAAATCTTCACAACATAGATCGAAAAAAATCCATACTGAGGATTATATCAAACTCAATCATAGGTATGATGATGAGATCAGCAGATAAAGAACATTTATATTCTCTAATGGGAACTGATTCACAGAACATTATAACAATGATACATCCCTTAGGAGTATTCACAGAAAACTCCCTTGTTAAATCAAATTGGAAATATATAAATTTATTATCAAACTAGGATGATATGAAATAATGTGATGATCCAGAATCAAATAAATCATTTTCTAAACATGAGTAAACCATTAAATTACATTCCACCACGTATTTCAGAGCATTTACCTCAGCAGTAGTGATAACATATGCATTGTCATGATCCCTTGGCCTTTTCTGACGTATGTTCCCCTGACGCTTAGGACATTCATTTGTATAATTTCCCATCTCCCTGCAATTGTATGATTGAACATCGGTAGCTTCTTTCTTCCTCTTGCAATCACGAGCCTGGTGGCCTTTTTCACGACACTTGTAACAGACTCCCATTCCTTTCGAGAAAGTACCATGGTGTTTCATCCCAAATTTACATCCGGATGGATATTCAACTTTTCCCTTCTTCCTCTTATTTCCATTTCTAGAGTGATCATCAGATCTCTTCTTCTCTTTCTTTTTGTTAAAGTCATATGACTTAGAGAATTACTTTTCTATCTTGATACCACATAAGATAATATCTTCATATGACAAGAATGATTGTGAGACTAATGCTCAGTAAATAAATGGTTTTAACCCATCAATGAAATGATCAATCTTACTTATTGGGTTACATATATAATCTAGAACATGCCTTTCTAACCATGTAAGTTAGACTCATACTTTGCTATATTTTCATCCTCCTTTTGCCTCAGACTCAGATATTGTCTTTCCATATCCTCTCTATGGTCATGAGAAATCTTTTTTCTATCAAAATCTCTTTAAACACCCTTTATTCCATATTTGATACTTCATCATCTTCCTTCGTGTTTTGAATCAATGACCACCATTGATCAGCATCTCCAATGAGGTGGTAAACTGCCATGAATTTTTTTTCCCTTTCACTACTCCCCATGGAGTGGAATATTTTATCTAAGGAATTTATCCATTATCAGTTACTAGTGGATTCATACCCCGATTGAATGTTGGTGGCGGTTGCCTCATGAAGCTATCTAACATTGATCCTCAACACTACGGATCAGGGTGCTCCATACGAGTAATGTTATTATTCATAACCTGAGTGAGTTGTCCCAGTATAGTGATAAGCTAATCAGCACCAGTTGTATCACCAGCTCCACTATAATTATATTGAGTAGGAGGGAAATCCCTACATGCAGTGCGTGCATTGATATGATTTTCATTCATTCCACTAGGTGCATTTTCTAAACAATGGTATACACTAGATTAGTTTATGAATCACTATAAATAAATCCAAACATGTAAAACAATTAACATAAATTGAACAGTTTATGGATTTAACCCATAATCATAAAATGTTTTCCTTGAGGAAGTATATACTCCTAAACCCTTCATAATGGTTTTTAAATCAAATGAGAATTATCTTATGCGTATCCCCCGAGAGTGTCGTAACCAAGAGTGCAGCAAGGCCTGTTGTCGTGCACCAGTTCCCATTCGAGTCAAGCTCAAAGTGGTGTTTTCAGGTTTTACCCCTAGGTACATCTATGCTAGAGCCAACTCTACCTGCTCGTATCTAGATAGGGATGTATTTCTCGGAAAACACACAAAATCTCTACAATACCAATATTCTAGGAAGTTCTTCTATACTGATCCTCAAAGACCATCTTAGGTCTATGTTCTCTAATCAGAGTTTATCTAAATCTAGATTCCATGGTTTGTACTAAACTTCCTCTGATAACAGATCTAACACGTCGACCCCAGTTACCCATAGTAGGTTCACTATTACATAACATTGGCATGATCACAAAATATCAAGTCTCAAAAGACCGATTAGTTCAGTAGCCTTGGAAACACTAGATATATTCATAAGTCATAAATTATATCATAAAGTGAAAAAAACTACAACAAAATCTTGTCTTCATATCCCCTCATACTTTCCCTGCAGTTCATTCATAAAATACTTCTTCACATCTAGGGAAAAATATAACATTGGAAGTGGTGATCTCAGATGCACAGTAAGGATAACAATATAGTGGAAACATTCATAAATAACCATAAACATTTAAGGAAATGTATAACTAAAACAAATTCCATTTTAAATGTGAACCTCAGAATAATATGGCAATGAAAAAATGAAATAATTCCATTTAAATACTCACATGGATATTCTACTAGTATAATAATCACATTCAATATCATTAACCACTTCCATAATGATTGAATGCATAAGGCCAGACTATCATAACCACATTGTCAAGGACTTATACTAAGACTGCAAATAATATTTTGTAAAGGCCTTGTTCCAAGACACTAGTTTGTTTCATGAGACCAACCGATGCATCGTGGAGATATATCGGGCTCCACCCGTCATTTATTAATTCCAATGCATTTCTCATATGAACAGGTTTAAACATAACATAAACATTAACATTAAAACTAGCATACGAAATGTCAATAATTTATCTGTAAACCACGAATGGTATAAAAATAACACATCCACAGTCAAACATATCACCAAACCAACAATACTATACAGATGTTTTGTATCATAATAAATCAACATTAAAAAAGCTTAAAATCCATCCAAGGATGTTGACATAGATGAAATCAAAACTATTGAAGGGAAATATCTATTTTTTATTAAAATCATTTAAAAGTCTTATAATTATAAAATAAAACATTTAATTTGAAAATATTCTTATAATATTGTATGGGAATCTTTGACGATTTTATAATGGCGGAAAATAGCCACACCCGTCGTATAAGTTAAAAAAGTTATTCTTACCTTAATTTTGTCGAAAAGGTTAAAAAGGACCGTGTTTGGAAAACGATGGAAAGATTAATTTATAAAAATCTTATAAAAAGTCAAAAAAGGGTATAAATGACATTAAAATATAGTCTAAAAAATAGTAAGAATTAGTTGAAATAAATTTTTAAGAAACATGGAGGTGGAAGATAAGGAGGTCTCAGTAGATACTTATTTAAAAACAACCTTGGATAATGAAGAGATTGTGAAATAAACCCTTACCTTGTAATTTTCCTTGGTCAAGGGTAGTTTAACCTCATATATAATGGTGAAATAATTGTTAGTAAATTATACAAGAATAATATATACATTGATATGATATCATATATGATCTTTCAACATTGATTTGTTAATAATATCATAGTATTATCGACGTTTCGTGTGTCAACTTAATCGTTTTCAGTCATATGTTATGTTACATAATCCATGTTTGTTATAGATAGGTTGTATCTTATTAATATACATAATGATATAAAGTCCTTAAACATTATTTTTAATAATCAAATGAGAATTATACTGGAATGGATACAATGGGGAATGAATCTCATCGCGTTCATGGAGATGGTAGTTCGTACATACGCACGAGCGACAATATCATTTTTATGATAGTAAAATAATATATAATTGTATGGTATATAATATATAGAGAATAATTATAATATTATATTTATTATTTACTTCCATTATACATCATTATCATACCTGTCCAAATAATAATGTTTTTAATTACAATTACACCACGACGTGGAGACGGTAAACCTTACGTACGCACTTATGGTGACCTTTCATTCAAGGGATGGATATTATAATGAATTTGGTTGTAAAATATTTGTAATAACATCAAATTATATAGAAGATACTGGAGTTATTATTTTATAATGGAAATAAAATAGAATGATGAAGTAGAAGATGAAAGGAACTTGAAAGAGGGTGTTGATAACATTACCTCTTATTCGGGTTCTTCCTTTTGATTTGATCAAAAGGGCTCCATAGGTTGGATTTTTGACCAATCTATGAACTCTAGGTTTAAGTGAGGTATGTTGAGAGAATATTTGGGTAGGGGTTGGCCGAGCCAAAAGACTTTTATGGTATGAATTTGTGAGAAGGGGGAGTTCCTCTTTATAAGAGGAGTAAGGGGTACCTTAAGAAAAACATAAAATATTATTATATAATAAATTCATATTCAGTTTATAATGGCTCCAAAGATACTTCTTTCGAGGTTGAGCTAGGTATGGGTCGAAATCCTTTCAACAAAAAGAGTTTAGATAGGTTTGTGTCACTATATTAACCTTATCATTTATATTTAACACTTAGTTAAATGGTTTAACATTTACCATGTTTCTTTGTATTTTTATATTATATTGTTAATAAACATACTATAACAAGCCAATCGAACCCCAAGTGTTTCATTATTAATATATAAAACCTTATATAAGTCATTTGGCCGATCCTTAAATTTTTATGAATATATTATCAATTAATAATATAATATTTGTTTTAACTATTCCTTTATGTCAATTTTGAATCTATTTAATAATTGATTATTTTTAAAGTCCTAAAAACATTATTAATTCGAAATACATTAATTTAATCAATACTTACATGTCATATAAACCAATAAAATTAGTTTAATTCATAAAATGTCTGAAATTACCTTGATATGGATATTTATAATATCAATTATTTTAATATTTCATTAATTATGTAATTACTGCATCACCATTTTGTCATAAATAAAATAAATTATTTAATGTATAAAAATTATAAATAAAATACCATTATGTTGGAAATATTTTTATATTTCTAATGAATTTTTATAAGAAAATTTATCTTATTTTTAACCCTCTATTAAAATTTTTTCCTTATTAAACTTTGATTTTAACTCTTTAAACTCTTCATTGAATAAAATAATAATAAATATACTAATCTAATCCAAGTGGAACAAAGTGGTTCATATATTATTCCTAATGTTTTTTTGGGTCGAATTATACTTAGCCAATATAATTAGGACTTGTATTAGGGTAATAATAATATCATTTTAACCCTTAATTAACCTATTTATTTTTAACCGTGGTAAATAAAAGTAAAATTTACTATTCACCAAAAATTATTTTTATCTTATTGAACCACATTTTACTCCTTTATCTTAACCATGTCTCCTAGATTTTTTGAAATTATACTCACAAAATCGGTAAAATTAAGTTTTATCAGAATTTTTAAATTCTCCTAGGAGATGGGTAAAAGACCATAAATTGTTCAATAATGTTTTTATATATCTAATATTTATATAAACTAACTCCAATGATTTAAATTGAACATATATAGATATTATGTATCTATTTTTACCTAAACTAAATTTAAAAATAATAATAACTTATTTAAATAAAAATAAAATTTTAAATTATAACTCAGTGTTTTTCACTATTCCTCAAAAATTGAATGTTTTCAGAAAAATACCAAAAATCCACCCAGAGCTAATTTCTATATTCAAAATCCAAAAATGAAGTCCGTTTTTAAAGATAAATTTTATAAAATTTCAAAAAGTGGTTATTACTATTCATAACGGCTAGTTTGATTGGTTGTGGTGTGTGTTAGAACTCGAAGTTGCATACACCACATGCTACTGTATTATTTAAAGAGAAGTGTACTGTGGAAGCTTGGGGTGATACAAAACCAAACCGAGTTTTATAATGTAATTATAACATAATGATAGTTTACTATATATCACTATCATTTTCAAAAAACTCACAATGATATCCCAATATGAGAATCAAAAAAATAAATTATTCAAAACATGCCTCATTATGTTACAATAATGAGACCTAATCTTGGGTAAAAATGAGAAATATAGATAAATATGTGACATCACTCTATTGACATTGATCTATACTAAACATAGAAGATTAAAAATATAATTTCTAATAAATTATCAAATATGGAGGTAGGATTCATCATTATTACTCAATGAAAAACAACAATTGAATTTAAATTTCGTATCAATAGTTGATAAATCTCATCATAATTTTATAATCAAATAAAAAGAAAAAATTCACTGTCAGTCAAAGGAACATGAGATGACCAAATATAATTAATATCTCAAAAGGAACACATAATTTAAAACCCATTAATTTTTCCAACTACAATAACCTCATTAGTTCATCTTTCCCTTAATTCATTAATAACATGTTTTAAATTGTTATTAATCTCCATAAAAAACCATACTAAACCTTATAATCATCCTCTAATATTTCTCCAAATCATATTCATGAATTTTTAAAATTTGACACATCAAATATAGTTCCTCAAAACTTCTAGGATATCCAATATTTTAAAAAGAAAAAATATTACACTAAAAATATATGAGTTCAATAATTGATCAATATCCTTTATTATGACCCAAATTAATGAATAATGATTTTATAATGTCATTTCTCACTTTTTATGAGGAAAATATCACTAACATGTTGAAACATGTTCCCAACTGCATTCACAATTTCTTCCTCAGATGTTTCAGTGGAATTTATAATTCCATGAATCATATCTAATAACTATATGACCTCATTAGGACCTATTAAATCCAAAAAATTACACATTGGTGATTCATCAAGTCCAATGAAATTAAATAATTTCTTTTTACCACAATATTTTGTGTCTATGTAGTGATAATAACAAAAACAACTCATACCTTTTTAAAATATGAGTATTCCTGAGGACTATCCATAATGTTTTCCATTATAAATTTTCTCATGATAATTATTGGAATCATATATTATATAACAAGAAATATGAACTCAACCATTACAAATATCACAAATCATACCAATCATTGAAAATACAAACCATGTGAGAAATATGAAACAAAATAGGCCAAGATAAGTCATTTCCTAAACACATCCTTCATTTTATGATATGTTTCCAAAATAAATTATAAAAATCCACTTTAACAAAACCATGTAAATTATGATCCCAAAATGCATGTATAAAAAACTAAAATCATTTAAAAATCTATCCAATTTAAATTTTTGGTATTATTTTTTGTTAAAACCCAACCTCATTAAAAAGGAATCAAAAAAATTTACAATATTGAATTTATCATTAAAATCCCTAATAATGATCCATGATAATTTCATACAGTATTAAAAATGATAAATTTGGTTCAATATCATTTCACAAAAACAACATAAATATATGTTTTAGAAACAAAATACTTAATGATTAACAGCTTTTACACAAAGAAAAACATATTATAAAAACAATCCTAATAATGAGCACATTTGGATATATAAAATAAATCAACTCCAACATTCTAAAAATAAAATAAAAACATATTTAATTCATATAAAAAAACTGGAATCTATTTTTGATAAATTATACTTCAAAATAATTACCATAAAATATCATAGGATGGATACTAAATTTTTTGTGGTATCACTGCATAGTCTATATTACTATGTACCAACATAGTTGTATCCTCTGTGATGATCAGAGAACCATATACATGATATTTTATAAATTGATATCATATGTATGCAAATCATGAATTTCAATTTATACCATTATTTCATCCACGAATAAAATATAACTCCAATGTATCTTATATAACTCATTGGAGAATATTCCAAATCAATTTAATTCATAAATAATAATGTATGAATAATGTATTTATGACTGAAATACTAGAATTCCAAAGAAACATGATCATATAATAGAGAAAGATATAGATAGAACTTCTACAAAACAACATCTCAATTTCAAATATCATTATCTTCTATATATAGAGATCCAAAAAATAAAAGAGCTAATAAATAATGTAGTAATTTCATTAACCCAAAATCCAGTATCATATTTAATTATGTTCCCCATGTTATCACAACATGAAACCCAACATTACCCACCACATGGCCCATAGGAAAGTCCAAATCACCATGGGATGACAATCACTTGAATTGTATTATGATAAATTACTTGGGATGCCACATCCTTTATATATTTTTTTGGTATTTTTTTTATTTTTTGTAATCCTTTCCCTTGTGTTTTTGTTTTAAATTTTGGTATAAAATGGTACATTGGGGGGGAGTATTGTGCATGGTTTGTGATGGGTTAATAGAAACTATGAACATGACTAAAAACCCATGTTGTAGGATATAATACCTAGTGCATGGCTTCCACACAACCATGGTCTATTCACTAGGAATCCAAGTGTAGTTTCCGGGTCAAATATAATGTTCCACAAGGTTACCGCATAATTTCCTAAACCGTGTGGACTGACCATAGAATATACAAGCACAATAAATCATTCCCTATTTTTCTCACTCCTGTCAGGTTCAATCCATTTTCTCCCATTTTGGCACCCCACCTAGTGGTTCCTCTCAAAAGCAGGCCTCATCCTCCTTCCACCTCCCATGGATCATCAATTTTGGTGTCGGATTTGGTGTATAACTCCCATGAATCTTGATTTAAGTCTCTCATACTCTCATCTCCTTCTCCAATATAGGGTTTCCTCAAATATAATTGGGGTTTTCATATTCTCCATCCCTTGAGTCATGATTTTTAGGGTTCTTTTTGGACATTTATGTGTCATACTATTGGGTTATGGTTCAATTATACTTATTCTTGGTGGGATTGAGTTGTGTCGAGGGATTCACACTGGATTTTGGAGTCTTTCTAAAAATTGTATGTGGTTCTATGATTAAAAATTTGTTGATATTTTTAACTAGAAACCAAGATATAAATATTTTAAAAGAAAGTGATTAAAATATTTTAAAAGACATAATCATGTTACAATCTTTATCATGAAGAGGGAGAGTATTAGCAGGTAGATCATCAATCTAGGTAATGTCTTTATTTACTCCATTATTATCAAGCTACATGAAACCATATTTTCATCCTGACAAACATGATTGATAATGTAACTTATGTCAACACAATAGAGGTTTTAATCCCCACAACAGGTATTAATAATCCATGTATGATGTATCACACAACTCTAAATCGCTTTCACAATGGTAGTAGAGTCGCTTTCAATCCAGAGATTGTTCCAACCATAGATCATAGAAAAAATAATAGCATGTATCATACTCATCATTTCGGCATCTAGGGAAGCGGAGATGATAAAACTACCAAGAAAGAATCCAAGGATCAGACCAAGGTGATTCCTGAAGATGGATCCACAATCTGTAGGACCCAGATTGCCTTTGGAGTAAATATCCACATTTACTTCAATCTAACTAAGAAAATGAGCTCTCTAGAACACTTCAATAGTTATACAATTGTGGAAAATGTTTCCATCAATCTAGAGACATCGCTTTATTCTAAATTCACAAACAATGTTATTGTAATCGCCCTTTATATGATAAATTGGTAAATTTTTGTTGTGTGGCCTAGTAGTGTGAATTTGAAAAGATTTATAAACTTGGTAAATGTTTTAAACAATTCTGTTTGAGGTTATATATATATATTTTAAATGTTGTAGTGTGCATTGAATTTTGAAAGAGAATTTCTATGTGAAATAATTACTTCGATGTGTGTTGGGACATGTATGTATTTTGAAATATAAATGTGGTGATATGAGTTTCATGTGAAACCTATAAGAACACATAATGGGATTAATGGGTTTTTAGGATGGTGGAATAGAAATATTGTTTTAGTGATTCTGAAGTGGATATAGTCTAATTTCACTCAGTGTGACTGATGATTACAACACTAAATAAACATATTGGTTAAGGGAGACCACCAAAATATTGGATTGATATTTGATCTAGTTTTTCATGCACGAGAACGTGGATTTTTGCATCACTATAACAACTAAAAACATTATGCGAGGTTATAAGGTCACTATGGATAGTAAACACCCTTAGTTAAACTCATGTGTTTGGTTCTCTTTTCCCATTATGCAACCACCATCATCTTAATGTTGCGATCTTGAGATACATCAAAATTAATGAGGCATTATAATTGGAATCGCATTTCAATAAATTTGTTTCCATTAAAACTTTTTTTCCTTAAACTATTTAAGTGCTTCCTTTTATTATATTACCATGAAAATTTATTTGTAATTTTAACATGTAGATAATGAAATCACTTTTGGGTATCATCCTATTGGGAAATATTTCATGCCCATCTTACAAATTTGGGTATAAGAGTACTTGGTTTTGTATGATATAGGTAAAGGTAAATTATTTGGTGAAAGTGGATTGGGATACTAGTGATCTTCTTAGGTGGTGTTTTGGGGATTTCATTAGGGATATTCTCCCCTTTATTGTGGTAGTTTTTGTATCATGGGTATTGGTTCCTTTTTAATCACCAAGCTATTTGGATTTTTTATAAAACGAGGAAATGTAACGCCCTGACCCCAGCTACCCAGAGTCGGTGCATTAGTTCGTAACATTGGCATGATCACAAAAGATCAAGTCTCGAAAGACGGATTAGTTTAGTAGCCTTGGAAACACTAGATACATCCATAAGTCTTACATTACATCATAAAGTGAAAAACTAATAACAAAGTCTTCATAGTCCACACTCATATGCTCTTCTTACTATCCCTTCAGGTCATTCATAAAATACTTCTTCACATCCTGGAAAATATTAAAACATTGAAAGGGGTGAGCTCAGATGCTCAGTAAGGATAACAATATTGCGGAATCTTTCATAAATAAACATAAAAATTTAAGGCAATGTATAACTAAAACAAAATCCTTTTAAACTTGAACATCAACATAATATGGCAAAAGTAAAATGAGATAATGCCATTCACTTCTTCACATGGATATTCTACTGGTCGAATAATCACATGCAATATCAATAACCACTTTCATAATGAGGGAATGTATAATGCCGGACATTCTGAAACATTTTGTCAAGGCCTCGGCCAAGACGTCTAAAATGATTAAGGCCTCGTCCAAAACCATAAATCAAATTGGGAAAGGGCCTCGGCCAATTCCACGTCTAGTTGTCTCATGAGACCTACCGATGCATCGAGGAGCTATAGCGGGCTCCACCCGTCACATGTTAAGTCCAATACATTCCTCATATGAATAGGTTTAAACATATCATAAACCATAACATAATCGTATCACATAAATCATGCATAAAGGAAACATAAAATTTCCACATTCCAATCACAAGATATAAAGACAACACATTGATATAATAAAAATGCTTTCAAAACCATTTTCAATACCAAAATAAAAGAAAGTTAAAACTTTGTATTTATTTTTCATTAAAAAAAAGATGGCTTGTAGAGGAAGCCGAAACTCAAATAATGGTCACGGCGGCGGAGAAGTCATTGTCGCCGCATAAGTACGGAAAGAAAAAAATTCCCTTTTTTCGTTTAGAAAAACGCTTCGTATAAAAAAGATTCCTTTTGAATAAACGTAAAAGTCAAAGGGGTTTATACACCGTATAAAAGAAAGTTGTGTATAAAATAAAATATGCCTTAATGAAAGGAGATTGAGACGAAGTCCCATACAAAGATCATTTTTGAAATAAAATAGATCTATTATGTGTATTCACTATAGTTACACATAAATAAAGTAAAAATACAAAATAATACATAATAATATCCTGACATAATTTGAAAGTAGGAGATTAACCCAAAGAATGGAAGTTGGGTTAAGAAGTTCCCTTACCTTGTGTCCGACTTGACTCAACCGTTCTTTAACCTCCTGATTAATAAACTAGAGTTAATATCTACCTTATTAAGAACCATTTTCAATTTCATTATCCTTTTTATATCACTTATTACAATGTTATGAATATTATGTAATTATTTAAGTTAATAACGGTCGTTTTGTCGATCTTTGGTAACTTGAGTCAACAATAAACTTCTTATAATTACAAGTTGTTCATGTGGTAGAATATCCATTATATCCAGAATTATATTCATGATTTAGATGTCATATATATCTTATATATCCATTATATACATTCATTTATAATATTACGTAACATTTAGAGGTAAGAAATGAAATGCACCGTTCATGGAGACGGTAAGCCGTACGTACGCATGAACACTACTTTCATTTCAATTTCATATTTAATGGAACTAAATCATAATGATATAAATTTATAATATAATTCCAGTATAATATAGTGTATAATACCATTTAATCCATCCTTTATACATCCCACATATGGCATTAACGATTCAAATCACTTTGAGGGGGCGGTAGTCCGCACTTCCTAAAATGAAATTATCGCATTTTACCCATAATGGAAATCATAAAGTATGCCATAAATGAGAAATACAGAAGCATAAGTAAAACATAAACATATTATATATCATATATAAAAATAGTTACATCTTAATGGCTACCTTTGAAGGTGTTATATGAGTGTTGAACAATCATCGTTTCGTGAGGCAGAAATTCGCCATCCACAGAAACCGTATGTTCTTTAACCATTAGATGTAGGTGTGTGTAAGTGTAGCTCGAATCCTTATAATAACAACATAATAGTATATTGAGGATACTTTTTTTGTTACAAAAGCAATGAATAAAAAGAGTTTATGGGGTTCGAGAAGAAAAATAAAACAAAACAAAATTAGAGAAGACATTACCTCAAAATCGGGTAACTCTTTTTGATTTGAGCCAAAGGCTTCCTTGGGAAGAGTTCTGCCCAAAGTGAGGCTTCTAGGAGTAAGGGAGGAATGTTGGGAGAGTATTTGGGCAGAGTTTGGCCGATAAAAATGTCTTGAAAGTGTGAATAACGTGGGAGAGGTGGGGGGCCTTTTATAAGTGGAGAGGAGGGGCACTTTTGGAAAGTAATGAAATGTTATTCAATTATACAATTCTTTTCGGTTTCTAAAGGTCCCACACTTATATAATTCGAGGATAAGGTGAATAGGGTTCTAAATATCCTCATCCAATAGGCTTTGGACAAGTGTAAGCCTTGGATTTTGCATTATCATCTCATTTTATTTAAATCGTTAAACAATGAGGTCATCGCTGCATCATCATGATGTCATAGATAATGTAATTTATTTAATGTCTAAAATTTATAAAAAAAATACTATGATTTAGGAAATCTTTTTAGCTTTCTAATGAATATTTATAGGCAAAATTTGGACTTGTGTAACCCCACTTAAAAATTGTTTTAGTAAAATAACTTATGTTTGTGTCAATTTAATTTTAACATTAAATAAATATATATTAATGTCATTTTCCAACTAAAGTGGCTCCATGGGGTCCCCAAGTTGACCCATGGGTTGTCTTGGTCGGCCATGACTCATCCAATAGGAGTATGACAAGTTTCAAGCTCATATCATATTGTTAAAACATTGTTTTTACCTTAAACTACACTAATTAACTCTAATCGCGATTAAGAACATAAAAGTTACTATTCACCAAAAAATTATTTTAATCTCATTGAACCCAATTTTACTTCTTAATGACAACCATGTATGTCGGATTTTTGAAAATCAAATCACAGAAGTGATAATATTTCATTTTAACGAAAAAAATCAGTTTTTAACAACCACTTAGTGCTTTCACTATTCATCAAAAATTGAAGTTTTTCAGAATAAGGCCAAAATTTCACCCTAAGCTATAATTGATATTCCGAATTCAAAAATGATGTCTATTTTACAAAATTCCAAACATATAAGTTGAATTAATTAATTTTATAATTAATTCCCGCGGTTACAACAAATAGCGTGTTTTTAAGAAACAATTTATATCAAAAGATTGGCAATTGTTTATGTCCAATTTCAATGTTAAATTAATTCTAATGACCAACATTGGATAAAATGGTAAAAATATATTCTAATTATACTTTAAAACCACTAAATATTATAATTTATCACTATAAATTATTTTAATTAAAAAAGTTGTTTTTATGTATTTTTCACTATTCATAAAAAATTAGAAGTTCTCAGAAAAATACCAAAAATTCAACATAGGCTAATTTCGATATTCCGAATCCAAAAATGAAGTCCATTTTGAAATATAAAATTTCTATAATTTTAAAAAGTGGTTATTACTATTCATAACGGCTACTTTGATTAGTCGCGGTGTTTTAGAACTCAAAGTTGCGTATAATGCAAGCTATTGCATTATTAAATGAGAAGCGTATCGTGGAAGCTCGGGGTGTTACATTCTCCCCTCCTTCAATAAATTGCGTCCTCGCAATTTGAAATTTTTCTTTGAAAATAAAAGGTTGAAAAGAGAAAATACCATTGAGGAAAACCCACATCGGAAATAAGGTTAATAAATATATAACATTAATAGAAAGTAGGATAAGTACAAAGGTCACCCGATATAGCCCATTCTAGGATTATATGAAAATATGGATATGGAGGAGAAACAAACCATCAAGGTCTGATGGAGAGTTATAGAAAACAGGATTAGGAGAAAGTTTAACCACAAGAAAATCACAAACTTGTGATTGGTTAAACGGTCATTGAATCCCCAGTTGGAAAAGTTAACCGACAACATTTTTGTTTTAAGTTACCTTTTATAATTTTGAGGAATTTATTTAGGAGATTTACAAAGAACGTAAGGGAATATACATACATGTTATGTATACTTTCATTCGTTAATAAATTTTTACCACAAACCCAACTTTTACTCCAAATGGTAACAGAACTCAAAAATATTCTATTTATCCTAATTGTATAAGGTTCAAAATGTTAACACATACCATTTAGATTAGTAAAACTATTCTGTAATAACCAGGGACTTCCTGTAGGCTAGTGGTAGGAAATAAAGGCTTGTCGCACTATGGTTGTGGGTTCGATTCCTGCAGCTTTGTCCGACGCGACGGGTTATACCACACCCTGCAGGTTGTCCTTTTCCGAAAACTATAGTATCATAATATTCTAAAAATTATCTTCATAAATTTTTTAACCTTAAACAATACTATCCAAAGATCAACTTAATCCACTCCAACCATTGTAGTTATCCAAAATAACTCTGTCCAGACTTTCTCTAAAAGGTCTCTTAATTCCAAAATCAATTTATCAGATTCCCCAAACAAAGTAAAGTTTCTCTTATTGTCACATACTAAAAATATAATTACCATTATCATATTAAAACCTTACTGAATTCAACAAGTACTACAGTACAATCCTTATATATATATCACATTATTCTAATAACCAAAATATAATCCATGAGTCCAAAAGCACCAATACATTAGTTATTCTGCTTCAACTGTAGTAACAGCATAAGATTGTCCTTGATCCCTTGGCCTTTTCTGAGGTAAGTTTCCCTGACTCTTAGGACATTCATTTGCATAATGACCCATTTCTCTACAATTGTAGCATTCAACTTTGATAGCCTCTTTCTTTCCCTTGCAATCACGAGCCTGGTGACCCTTTTCTCTACATTTATAACAAACTCCCATTCCTTTTAGGCAAGTACCAGGGTGATTCTTCCCACAATTATCACATAATGGAAAATCCTTCTTTCCCTTTTTCCCTTTATCTGTCTCTTGTTCCACCGTTCTCTTCTTCTCTTGCTTTACTTTGTTGTCATAAGACTTAGAGAATTCCTTTTCTGTCTTGATAGCACACGATACAATATCTTCGTATGATGAGAAGGATTGTGATACTAAAGCTCGACGGAGAAATGGTTTTAACCCATCAAAGAAACGATCAATCTTACTCCTTGGGTTACGTATATAATCGGCAGCATGCCTCGCTAACCTTGTAAAGTTAGCCTCATACTTTGCGACATTCTCATCCTCCTTCTGCCTCAAACTCAGAAGTTGCCTTTCCATATCTGCTCGATGGTCTCGAGGAAAGTATTTTTCTAAGAACAGCTCTTTGAACTCCTGCCATTCCATGTTTGTTAATTCATCATCTTACTTTGTGTTTTGAATTAGTGACCACCATTGATCGGCATCTCCAGTGAGGCGGTAAACTGCCATGACAACATTCTCCCTTTCGTTACTCCCCAAGGCATGGAATATTTTCTCTAAGGAATTTATCCATTGCTCAGCTACTGTAGGATTTGTACTCCCATTGAAGGTCGGTAGTTGTTGCCTCATGAAACGGTCTAGCATTGATCCTCCACGTTGCGGATCAGGGTGCTCCATACGAGTAAGGTTGTTATTCATAACCTGCGTGAGTTGTCCCAGTACGGTGAGAAGCTGATCAGCACCAGTTGTATCACTAGCTCCACCATAATTATGCTGAGCAGGAGGGAAATCCATTCACGGAGTGCGTGCATTTATACGATTTCCATTCCTTCCACTAGGCGCCATTTCTAAATAATGGCATAAACTATATTAGTTCATGAATCAAAATACATAATTCCATACTTGTAAAGCACTTAACATAAATTGAACTAATTATGGATTTAATCCATAATTATAAAAATGTTTTCTTTGAGGAAGTATATACTCATAAACCCTTCATAATGATTTGTAAAGAAAATGAGAGTTATCCTAAGCATATCCCCCGGGAGTGTCGTAACCAAGAGTGCAGCAAGGCCCGTTGTCGTGCACCATTTCCCGTTCGAGTCTAGCTCAAAGCAGTGTTTTCGGGTTTTACCCCTAGGTACATCTGTGCCAGAGCTGCCTCTACCTGCTCGTATCCAGAAAGGGATGTATTGCTCGGAAAACTCACAACATCTCTACAATACCAAAATTCTAGGAAGTTCTTCTATACTAATCCTCAAAGTCTATCTTCGGGATATTTGCTCTAATTAGAGTTTATCTAAATCTAGCTTCCAAGGTTAGTACTAAACTGCCTCTGATACCAACTGTAACGCCCCGACCCCAGCTACCCAGAGTCGGTGCATTAGTTCGTAACATTGGCATGATCACAAAAGATTAAGTCTCGAAAGACCGATTAGTTTAGTAGCCTTGGAAACACTAGATACATTCATAAGTCTTACATTACATCATAAAGTGAAAAACTAATAACAAAGTCTTCATAGTCCATACTCATATCCTCTTCTAAATATCCCTGCAGGTCATTCATAAAATACTTCTTCACATCCTGGAAAATATTAAAACATTGAAAGGGGTGAGCTCAGATGCTCAGAAAGGATAACAATATTGCGGAAGCTTTCATAAATAAACATAAAAATTTAAGGCAATGTATAACTAAAACAAAAGCCTTTTAAACTTGAACATCAACATAATATGGCAAAAGTAAAATGAGATAATTCCATTCACTTCTTCACATGGATATTCTACTGGTCGAATAATCACATGCAAGATCAATAACCACTTTCATAATGAGGGAATGTATAATGCCGGACATTCTGAAACATTTTGTCAAAGCCTCGGCCAAGACGTCTAAAATGATTAAGGCCTCGGCCAAAACCATAAATCAAATTGGGAAAGTGCCTCGGCCAATTCCACGTCTAGTTGTCTCATGAGACCTACCGATTCATCAAGGAGCTATAGCGGGCTCCACCCGTCACATATTAAGTCCAATACATTCCTCATATGAATAGGTTTAAACATATCATAAACCATAACATAATCGTATCATATAAATCATGCATAAAGGAAACATAAAATTTCCACATTCCAATCACAAGATATCAAGACAACACATTGATATAATAAAAATGCTTTCAAAACCATTTTCAATACCAAAAGTAAAGAAAGTTAAAACTTTGTATTTATTTTTCATTAAAAAAAAGATGGCTTGTAGAGGAAGCCGAAACTCAAATAATGGTCACGGCGGCGGAGAAGTCATTGTCGCCACATAAGTACGGAAAGAAAAACATTCCCTTTTGTCATTTAGAAAAACGCTTCGTATAAAAAAGATTCCTTTTGAATAAACGTAAAAGTCAAAGGGGTTTATACACCGTATAAAAGAAAGTTGTGTATAAAATAAAATATGCCTCAATGAAAGGAGATTGAGACGAAGTCCCATAAAAAGATCATTTTTGAAATAAAATAGATCTATTATGTGTATTCACTATAGGTACACATAAATAAAGTAAAAATACAAAATAATACATAATAATATCATGACATAATTTGAAAGTAGGAGATTAAACCAAAGAATGGAAGTTGGGTTAAGAAGTTCCCTTACCTTGTGTCCGACTTGACTCAACCGTTCTTTAACCTCCTGAATAATAAACTAGAGTTCATATCTACCTTATTAAGAACCATTTTCAATTTAATTATCCTTTTTATATCACTTATTACAATGTTATGAATATTATGTAATTTTTTAAGTTAATAACGGTCGTTTTGTCGATCTTTGGTAACTTGAGTCAACAATAAACTTCTTATAATTACAAGTTGTTCATGTGGTAGAATATCCATTATATCCAGAATTATATTCATGATTTAGATGTCATATATATCTTATATATCCAGTATATACATTCATTTATAATATTACGTAACATTTAGAGGTAAGAAATGAAATGCACCGTTCATGGAGACGGTAAGCCGTACGTACGCATGAACGCTACTTTCATTTCAATTTCATATTTAATGGAACTAAATCATAATGATATAAATTTATAATATAATTCCAGTATAATATAGTGTATAATACCATTTACTCCATCCTTTATACATCCCACATATGGCATTAACGATTCAAATCACTTTGAGGGGGCGGTAGTCCGCACTTCCTAAAATGAAATTATCGCGTTTACCCATAATGGAAATCATAAAGTATGCCATAAATGAGAAATACAGAAGCATAAGTAAAACATAAACATATTATATATCATATATAAAAATAGTGACATCTTAATGGCTACCTTTGAAGGTGTTATATGAGTGTTGAACAATCATCGTTTCGTGAGGCAGAAATTCGCCATCCACAGAAACCGTATGTTCTTTAACCATTAGATGTAGGTGTGTGTAAGTGTAGCTCGAATCCTTCTTATAACAACATCCTAGTATATTGAGGATACTGTTGTTGTTACAAAAGAAATTAATAAAAAGAGTTTATGGGGTTGGAGAAGAAAAATAAAACAAAACAAAATTAGAGAAGACATTACCTCAAAATCGGGTAACCCTTTTTGATTTAAGCCAAAGGCTTCCTTGGGAAGCGTTCTGCCCCAAGTGAGGCTTCTAGGAGTAAGGGAGGAATGTTGGGAGAGTATTTGGGCAGAGGTTGGCCGAGCCAAATGGCTTGAAAGTGTGAATAAGGTGGGAGAGGTGGGGGGTCTTTTATAAGTGGAGAGGAGGGGCACTTTTGGAATGTAATGAAATGTTATTCAATTATACAATGATTTTCGGTTTCTAAAGGTCCCAAACTTATATAATTCGAGGATAAGGTGATAAGGTTTCGAAATATCCTCATCCAATAGGCTTTGGACAAGTTTAGGCCTTGGATTTTGCATTATCATCTCATTTTATTTAAATCGTTAAATAATGAGGTCATCGCTGCATCATCATGATGACATAAATAATTTAATTTATTTAATGTCTAAAAATTATAAAAAAACTACTATGATGTAGGAAATCTTTTTATATTTCTAATGAATATTTATAGACAAAATTTGGACTTGTGTAACCCCACTTAAAAATTGTTTTAGTAAAATAACTTATGTTTGTGTCAATTTAATTTTAACATTAAATAAATATATATTAATGTCATTTTCCAACTAAAGTGGCTCCATGGGGTCCCCAAGTTGACCCATGGGTTGTCTTGGTCGGCCATTACTCATCCAATAGGAGTATGACAAGTGTCAAGCTCATATCATATTATTAAAACATTGTTTTTACCTTAAACTACACTAATTAACTCTAATCGCGATTAAGAACTTAAAATTTACTATTCACCAAAAAATTATTTTAATCTCATTGAACCAAATTTTACTTCTTAATGACAACCATGTATGTCGGATTTTTGAAAATCAAATCACAGAAGTGGAAATATTTCATTTTAACGAAAAAAATCAGTTTTTAACAACCACTTAGTGGTTTCACTATTCATCAAAAATTGAAGTTTTTCAGAATAAGGCCAAAATTTCACCCTAAGCTATAATTGATATTCCGAATTCAAAAATGATGTCTATTTTACAAAATTCCAAACATATAAGTTTAATTAATTAATTTTATAATTAATTCCCACTGTTACAACAAATAGCGTGTTTTTAAGAAACAATTTATATCAAAAGATTGGCAATTGTTTATGTCCAATTTCAATGTTAAATTAATTCTAATGACCACCATTGGATAAAATGGTAAAAATATATTCTAATTATACTTTAAAACCACTAAATATTATAATTTATCACTATAAATTATTTTGATTAAAAAAGTTGTTTTTATGTATTTTTCACTATTCATAAAAAATTAGAAGTTCTCAGAAAAATACCAAAAATTCAACATAGGCTAATTTCGATATTCCGAATCCAAAAATGAAGTCCATTTTGAAATATAAAAATTTCTATAATTTTAAAAACTGGTTATTACTATTCATAACGGCTACTTTGATTAGTCGCGGTGTTTTAGAACTCAAAGTTGCGTACAATGCAAGCTATTGCATTATTGAATGAGAAGCATATCGTGGAAGCTCGGGGTGTTACAGGAAATATACATTTGATACCTTATAAAGGCTCATTGGGTTGTGGTTTTCATTTTTTGGTTTATTTTTTATTTTTTTTATTTTATGTTTTTTCATCAGGTAAAACCCATTCCTACATAATTGTATGTCTACCTAGGAACTTGTGCTAGCCCGTGGGTATCGGTAACACCCTTCCGGACTTGTCATAGACCAATTTGGGGTCTGCGTTGGAGGGCGACCTGGCCTGGTTTGTTAAAAAATGGTATCATAGAATGTTTTTATCTCTTTTTTCCGTGTTTTTTCAAATGAAACTAGATATACAGGAGCTATGACTATCTAGGCTCAGAGTTCTGTTGTATGTAGGGTTCCTAGGCAGCACACCTCGTGGCTGACCTCAAGTCCCCATGGGATGTTGGGATTCTTGTCTACCTTATCCTCCAGGTGGGACATCCAGGTTGTAGACTGTGAGTAGACATTGGATAGTGGTGAAGTTGTTTGGTCTTTTGTTGTCTTATCATGTTTTATTTATTTTATCTATAATGTTTCTGTAATTTTTATATACATGATTCATTGTTGAATTTTATGTATATATTTCTTCTTGTATCAATATCCCTCCCTAGAAAGTTCCCATGCATCCAAGGGAAGGATTCGAAGAGAGTTACCCCTCTCCACTAGATCATAGGTTGGTGGAAGCAGTAGTTGAATATTATCATGTGTTGGGATAGGGATCAGGTCCTTCTCCTAATCTAGTTATAGAAGATAATCCTAGATCATGAATGGATAAGGTCCATGAATTATTGTTCAATAATCCTCCATTTTTTTAGGTACCTCCAATCCTCACAAAGTTGAGGAATGGCTCGAAAAGATCAAGAGTGTGCTTGAGTACCTATACACCATTAAAAAGTAGAGTATTAAGTGTGCTTCCTTTCCGTAGGAGGGTCTCAGTCATAGTTTTTGGGATGTCATGGTTCAGGATGGTAAGCACGAGAATATAACATAGAAGGACATTAAGGAGGTCTTCAGTGATTAATAATGACATGATGTCTTGTAATATGGTTTGTCTTGAGAGTTCAAGGACATCATACACGGGGACCTGAGGGTGATGGAGTATGGAAACCATTTGTCTATTCTAGTACAGTATGATCCTGAGATAGTTTTTAATTATAAAATAATGTCTTAATGGTTCTATAACTACTTGCGGCCATAGATCTATTCTCAAGTCATCATTTTTAAACTGAGGGCTTATAATGAAGTGGTTCACTAGGATTGTATGGTGAAAATTGACTACAATGGTAGGTCATGTGCCTTTGGGTCCATCTCAGTAATAGGAAGTTGAAGTTCAATTGAAACTAAAATAAAGTATGAAGATAATGGGATGAATGGAGGCGGTAGTTTATTCCAATCATTCATGTAGCCATCCTCTATGGATTATGATGTAGGGTATGTGGTGTGCCACAAGTGTGGGATTGTGGGACACACTCGACCACCTTGTATGGATCCTCCTAAATAATGTAATCATTTTGGAGTGTTACGGAACTTGTTGAGATTCTTTAGGCCTTCACATTCTTATCAGGGAGGTGCATGGTCATTGGATTCTAGGGTTTTGTACTCCGTCTGAACCGTCATGGATAGTATGTTCTGGGTTTATTGGTCACGGAAACATTACTGGATCTTCTTATGGTCATAGGTAGTTTAGATTAGAGCCATAGGATAGTGGCCTCATTCAGACATAGGTTGATACTAGGAACCTTCATGATGTGGAGCTGGCACCAGTGAGGCAGGATGCGAGGCCCTATACTTTATTAGGTTCCATTCTAATTAAATCCCCTAAAGATACAATTCATTTTGATACTGGTGCATCTGTCTCTTTTATGTATAATAATCTTGTGAACCTATAGAATCATCAAACAATTATTTTATTATTTTCAATGGTTATGGTGACATTATTTGGAAAGAGGAAGGACCAAGGAATCAATATTCCATTATATGCCCTTTTTGTTTTAGGGGTGGTATTAGAGAGGGATTTCATGGTCCTAGTTATTGAGTTTATTGATGTGTTCCATGGAAGGGACTGGATGGTGCATTTCTAAGTGCATATTGATGTTTATCGGTGGCATGTTAGTATCATGGCACCTAATGGAAGAGTTGAGGTTTTCTTCAGAGAACGGGATACTTGGCCGGGTGATGTAGGACCACTACTCCTCGAGTTAGGCAGTCTCCCAATTCATTTATCATCATAATTCTATAGGAAAATGGAAATAATCATGGTTGTTGTTTGCCACATGTGGTGGAGGAGTTCCTGACAGTGTTTCTGGATGATTTTTTGGGGCTACCCTCGGAGCAGAATGCAGAGATCTCCATCGATTTGGTGCCTAGAAGATAGCCAATATATATTACCTCATATTTCATTTCCCTCACCTAATTGAGGGAATTAAAGATACAATAGAACAATTTTGAATCCATAGTATTCATTCTCTTGAGCATCTCTCCTTGGTCCACTCCAATTTAGATTGCAAAGAAGGATGATAAATCTATCCGGTTGTACATCGACTAGCATAAGCATAATAAAGTAACCATAAAAACTACACCTTTCCATCAAATTATGATTTTTTTACAATCTGATTGGAGAAAAGTGGTTTTCCACAATCGAATTTTTTTTGGGTTAACAAAATTTAAGGGTGAAAGAGTGGATATCCCAATGTTATACTTCTAAAGATGTTTTGTCCACATCAAGTACTTTTTCATTCCTTTCATATTGACAAATTCTCCAGTGTTCATTATGTATCTCATGAATAGTGTGATCCAACAATACCTAGAATTCTTCGTAGTGGTTTTATGAATGAAATACTAGTATATTCCTGATCTAAGGGGGGACATGAGAATAATATGTGAATTGTGTAGGGAACCCGATGAGATAATGGAATTTGTGATATGTTCTCAAAATTCACTTTTTAAATCAATAAATTTATGTTTCCTGATGATGTCGTCTGGGAGAAAGGGGTTTCAATAGACCCTGATATGAATAGTGCGTTTATTCCATGGGAACAAGTAAATAATATGTTTTTTATATGGATTTTTGTTATCCTAGAAGTATATTTCAGTTTGTTCATTCAGGATTTCTTATGTCTAGATCTTCTGATGACTGCAGTCACTAAAAAGGGGGTGAAGTTTGAATGGAGACAACAATTTCTATCTTTATTTGGGTATATGAAGTGGTGTTTTACCACCACATATGTGTTTATATTTATACAGTCTAGAATGGGGTGTGTTGATAACTGTGACACATCAAGAATGGGTCAGGGGTATGTGTTCATGTAGGATGATCACATAGTGGGGTGTGACTCAAAACAACTCAAACTACATCAGAAGAAATACCAAACTATTGAATTGGAGCTAATGGTGGTGATTCATGCTTCGAAGACATGGTCTCAATACAAATTTTGGGATAAGTTTGTGGTCTATTGTGATCATATTATCTTGATCTACATCTTCTCTCAAAAGGATCTCAATTTCGGGCAAAGTCGCTAGATTGAATATATGAAGGGGTATGACATTGATAATTTATACACCCAAGACAAGGGTATTGTGTTAATCGATGCCTTTAGTAGGAATGTTCCAGTGAATTCATTGAGGAAGTCCATCAATGAGTGGTCTTTGATGTGGCTCTTAGCCCAGAAGAACATATAGACCTGGGAGAGCAGTGGAAATTATTTTCTAGAAACGTTGTCATTAACTCTATATCTTCTGGATCTATTACAGTTGGATCCGCCTATTGAAGATCTCTTCTAGTGATATATGATGTTAGTTCATGTTATGGATATTTCATCTGATTTTTGGTCATATAACTAGGTAATTCTATGTTTTAAGTGATGGTTTATAGTTATATTAGCTCTGAATAAGATGGTGTTGCATGATATCCACCAGTCTCGGTGGGTAATTCACTATTATATTACAAATATGTATTATGATGTGTGTTGGCTGCTTTGGTGGACATGTATGAGAAAATACATATATTACATCGTATAAAGAGTCAATACATTTCAGTAGGTGAAAATAGGGAATCAATGGACACCTAGCTTATTCCATCCATTACCTTTTCCTACCTGGATGTGGGTTGAGGTTTCCATGGGCTTCATAATTGGCCTAACTCATACACCTCAAGGAAGGAACACTATTTGGGTAGTGATTGACATCTTAACTAAATCAAATCATTTCATTATTATTAGAGATTCACCAATAGTGGGAGTGATAGGGTAGTTATATGATTATGAAGTGGACCAGTATCATGGTGTTTTTCAGTAATTGTTTCTAACAGGGAACCCCTCATCACCTCTTAGTTTTAGGATTTCCTTTATCAGACATTGAGGTTGCAGATCTAATTGAGAACGTAATACGATCCTCAATAAGATGACCAAATTAAGTGCGATAATATAATACATGAATACATGCTACAAGATTGCGTTATGGATATTAGGGGATCCTAGAATTTCAAATTGGGATTTGTGGAATTTTCTTATAACAACAGTTACCAATCCTCTAATCGAATGGATCCCTTTTTGGAACTCTTTGGATGACCTTGTTGTTTTCCACTATGTAGGTATGTGGTGGTGAGACCTCTCTTCTAGGACCATGTTTTGTGAATGATAAAATGAGTAGGTCAAGATGATCGGGAAGTGGTTGTTGATATCTCAAAGGTACTACAAGTCTTATGTCGATTAGTGGTTTTTGGATCATTAGTTTTCAGTGGGAGTATATGAGTTCTTGAAAGTGGAACCCTGTTTAGGTCATCATCATGTGGGGAAGAAGTGTAAGGTGACGCCAAGGTATGTCGTACCCTTTGAGATCACTGAACAGATTGGTAGAGTGGCATACAGGTCGTCTTTTCCCTCTCAGTTAACGGTGATTCACAATGTCTTTAATGTCTCTTAACTAAATATGTATAACCCAGACCCATCTTATGCCGTCAATTGGGGTGATATAGAGTTAGAGAATAACTATTCAATGTTTGAACGACCAATGAGGATAGTGGACTCCCAAGAGAAGGTTCTTTGTGGTAAATTTATCCCATTGGTATTTTTCATCTGGCATCATGTCAATTATATGCATGATATGTGGGATCAACAGTCATAGATTGATCTAGAGTGTCTGTTTTTGTTTGATGATCATGTTTTGAGTTGATTTTATGGGGGTGGAAAGATTCCATTGTGGGTTGAATTGTCACATCTGTGATCTATTATACTGGTATTTTTCTATTTTATTTTGGTCAATCATTTTTCTTGGGTTTCTAATTGATATTTTTGAAGAAAATTAATGTTTTCGGGATAAGAGTTCTCTATGCACAGTTTGCGCTATGTTCGTAGTAAATGTGCACTATCTAATGTAACCGCGTTGTAGGAGATAGTACCTATTTCATTTATTTCACATGGCCATGCTCCATTACCCAGGTAATCATGCAATGTCCTCTAGTTGTAAAAAGTGGTATGCACGATTATTTCACGGGTTCTTAAAATGTGTATATCTTTCGACACATTAATAATTTCCATCATTTTCTATCCCCTCCAAGGATTAACCCATTGCCCCCAATTTTGGAACCAACATGGTTTTTCCTCTTCCAGTTGCACCTCACCCTCTTTCCACCTCCCAAGGATCTTCAATTTTTGTGATGGATTTGTTGTGTAACTCAATAGAATCATCATGAAAGTGTCTTCTCCTTTCATCACCATCTCTAATCGAGGGTTTCTTCCCTTATATTTGGGTTATTCATCATCTACAGCCCTAGGGTTGAAATCTCTTCTATTATTTATTCACAATGAAGGGTTTATCTTTTGATTTAGGGTCTAATATTTCTCTTTATTTGTTCAATTTCAGTACGAAGAGGGTTTCACACTGTATTTTGGGAGTTTGCCACAAAAGGTAGGTGGTTATGTGCTTAAATGTTTCATGAAGAATGTATTTGGATTCCTTGAGTTTCATTGGATGATTTACAAGTAATAATTGTGGTGAGAATGTAATTTATAATGAGTCTTTTTTTTTGAACTTTATTTTCACGTGGGTTTTCATGGATAAATTGGAATATTCTAGATGTGTAGCCCTGTTGTGTTTATTTGAAATGATTTATAAATTGAGTGAAATTTTTAAAAAATTGTGTACAGTGTTCAAACAATATTTTTTAATGTATTTAGCTTGCTTTGAATTGTGAAAGGTTATTTTTTTGTGAAATGGTGTATTCAATGTGTGTTGGTACTTCTATGGCTTGTGAAATATAAATGTGGTGATATGTGTTTTTTGTGAAACATGTATGAGCACTCAATGAGAAGTATGAGTAGCTAGGTGGGAGGAATATGACTATTTTTCATCTAATTCGAAAGTGGATATAACCTAGTTTCACTCAGCAGGATTGAATTTGACAACACTAACTATACATATCTTTTAATGGTGGCCATTAGAATACTTTATTCGTATCCTCTCTAGTGGCTCATGCATGAGAACATTGAATTTTGTGGTTCCAATAACACCTCGCACTAAGATGCGAGGTTATAGGGTCCCTATATCTAGATAACACCCTTAGGTACACATCAATGTTTGGTCCTCTATGACCATTGTGCACCCACCATCGACATACAGTAGGGTTCTTTAGATACTTCAAAGAAAAAATGTGTTTTATTTGAAATCACATTTATATAAAATATGTTCCATTAGAACAATATCTTTTAAATTGTGAATGTTCCTTGTTTTATTTTATCTATGATTTCAAATATATTTTTCATTCTAATGTTTAGAGCATGGAATATCATTTGCGTGGCATACAAGTGGGAAATCCATCAAACCCTGCAAACACTTTTGGGTGTAAGCAGACATGGTAATGTCTGATATAGGTAATAGTAAATTATTTGGTGCATGTGGATCGGGATGCTAGTTAGCTTCTTTGGTGGTGTTGTGAAGATTGATTGAGGTAGATTCTCCCCATTCAAGTGGTGGTTTTGTCTCTTGGGTTTTGTTTCCTTTTTTTAGTCGCACACTTTTTTACATTTGTATATTTCTTGTAAACATAAATTTGAAACCTTGTAAAGGCTTGTTTGTTTGTGGTTTTCCAGTTTTGGTTTATTTTATGTGGTTTTATATTTATGTTGTAACATTATGTAAAAATTATTTCCATATGATTCTATGGATACCTGGTCACTTGTTACAACCCTTGGGGATCTGGAACACCCTTCATGCCACGCTGCAGACTAGTTTGGGTGTGAGGTTGATTGGAGACCTGACATGGGTTGTTACATGGTATTAGTTTCACCATCATTAATAAATAAATAAATAATCAATGGAAAGTATTTGATAATTAATTATAATGAATCAGTTTATTAGACCTACATACATGTACTGTATATATTTTCAAAATAAAAGAAAATCAAATGGGGAATACTCATAATAAAATACAAAATAATATTATATAAATACAACATCAATGTAAATATTATGAAAATAAGTAATAAATTTTAGACCATAAGATAAATTAATCTGTCATGAAGAGTTTTTAGATATTAATATGGATTAAAAACCCACAAATCACAAATGACTAAAAAGTTCCAATGTATAACCCATGGTCACCCCCTAGTCCATCAACTAACAAAATTTAACATTACATAAATTGTGTAAATACCACAACACCTATGATAAATAATAATATATGAATATGAAAACACAAATATGTAAGTGTATAATTCAAGAGTTATATTAAAATTCCCAATATTTATACACTAATGATGTAATAAAATTCTTCATTATTAAGGAGTTAATTAATTATTTAATTTTCAAATGTATAAATCAAATGTTGATTTAAACAATAAAGTGCATAAAGTAAAAAAAGTAATAATAAAGTTCATTTTATCAAATGTATATTATTTCCATATTAAATAATATTATGACCATTTTATTGAAAGAAAATATATTCCAATAATTAATGTAGAAAAATAAATTTATTAAATAAAATTAATTCATTAATCTAATTTTAAATTCATTCAATGAAACTCATAAGTATCCAATGAGGTATATCATTCTGAAAATGAAACTCTTTCACCCTTATATTCATTACTTTAGAAAAAATTTTGATCCTATATTTAAGGAAATAAACATGGTAGAAATGAAATGGAACTCAATAAAGAACAATAATATCAATAAAACATTACCAATTTAAAAAAAATGTCTTTATTATGTGGTAAAAACCAAACAAGTGAAATCGGATAAAATCTTCCATAAAATAGGATTTGTAATAGAATCACTAAAAATTTACAATTATAGTCACAAAATAGTGGGATATTTATAAACATAATTTTTTATATCTCTTCTATACCAACTATAATATATTTGGATGATATTTATTGAACATGATAAGCCCTGCAACTTGGGTTCCCCATCTTGGATAAATTGGGTAACCTCTTTCCCTAGTGTGAGTGCAATCACAATTAAAGAACTAGCCAGTGAATTTTTTAGACAATTATAGAACCCATCTTGATCTTATATATATAGAATAATAATACACATGAAATATGATTAGAATATATGAAAACCTATTTATTCACATGATCCACATAGTGGAAATTATAAAACATGTTATATTAATCTCATATCTCATCTCATGAATAGTAACAAGAATCATGCACTTTCACATATCTTAAGAATTATGTAATTAGAAACCTCCAAATACAATAAATGGTAAATAGACATGATAGGGATCAACCAAAATGAATAAGGGATATAGTCATGGATTTCACAACACAAATAAAGTCCTTTTCAAAATTTGCTAGTGTGGATTGAGAACAAGTATGGAGTAATAATGTTTTTGACTGTCCAGGCGATAATATTCATAAGAAACCATTATAATTCATTTAAAATATACTATTGTCATTTGAAACCATATAAAATACAATGTAAGTGAATAATATTTTTACAAATTATTAAATATTAAACCACAACCCTTTTTATTAAATAATGCCATTTAAAACATTGATCAACTTTTAACATCAAGTCAAATCCAAACACATATCTACTATTATAAATTCAATTGAAAATACCATTCAGTATATAAAAAAACATATAAAGAAAAAATATAAAATTTTAAAATTAATACAAGAAATCTATATATATATCACCTTATTCTAGGAAAATAAGTTAGTGAATATAATGGAAAATTCATTCTTGTTGATATATTAAATTATGAAATAATATGTAAATATTCTACAAAAATTGTAGTATTTTATTTTAGGATTATAAAAATAATTTAACAAAAAAATCTACCTAATATATGTAAAACAACATTCCTTCATCTGGGGAATTAATATATCCATTACGGATGGCTTCTCCAGTCCTTAAACAGCCCAATCCCACAATAAAAATTAATCCAAACCATAATGATGACCGAAAAGTGATTGTGGGTCATTAATGGAAAATAATATAATAGGAAATATAATTATAGAGATGTTTTAGAGAAGGATGGAAAAATGGGAAACTCTCCTTCTTAAATTTCTTAGAATCCATATATAAAAATGAAGGATACCTATGGTATTGGAAGAGAGAATACGCTTGAAAATGTCCTATTGTGGATCAAATAAGAGATGGGGAGGATAAAATTGGTTTAAAATATACATATTATATTTAAATATTTTTCAATGATATAAAATAACATTTCCTACAAGGGTTGGAACACGTATTTTCCAAACAATGAAAAAACTATGTAGAACTAATTAAAAATAGTACACCCTTCCCCAAATACATGATTTCTTTATATTGTACTCACTAACTATGTGAATTTTTTTTAATTCCCAAAAAACATTGGTAGCATACATGGATGTGATATATGATGCACCAAACATTGTGAAAACTATTTAACCCATATTAACCAATGTTGTTGAATAAAAAATAGTATGTACACACTATTTTCTTTTATATTGAAGTAAGTAGGCGAAATATAAAAAAATTGAAAAAAAATTATAAATTATAAATAACCCTATATAAATAATAATATTAAAAAAATAATACAATATACAATACATATATATATGACTGTTTCTAACATGAAAGTTAGATATTTTATTGTAAAAAGAATAATATTACAGGAAAATGAAATTCGTCTGATGTGATATATCCAAATAAAATCCCCACATAAAATCGACCAAAAATACAATATAAAAGAGACAATTCATGAGTAGGTTATATGTGATCTAGATTTTTGCAATCGAATTCCAGATGATCTTCCAAAATATTCACATGGTACTAGGGGTGATGCATCTACACATCTTAGATAAGATTTGTTCTTTATTATATAATGGTATATGTTGTTCTCTAATATCTAATTTTTTTCCTAAAATGTTTGGACCTATAATTATTACATATTTTCATTAAATGATTCTAAAAAATATTTCTATTATATATAGAAAACCTAGTTATCATAGCATGGGGTTTTATAATATTTTTCAGGTCACTCATTGTAAAATGTTTCATTATTCATAATAAAGGAATCATTCCATAACTTAAACACATATGATATATTCATGATTCCATGAATATGGAATATTTAATAGTAAATATTGAGGCCCTGATTAAGAAAAAATCACTAAACCAAGTTCCCTTGTACCTTTTTTTTAGTAACTGTATTATATACCGAGTTTGGGATTTGATCCCATATATAATTAGGGATATTGATAATATTTCACAAAATACTGAGAGAGAAAACTTATACAATGAAGTTATAACATAAAATTAATAATGAAAATGATCACACTCATTACTACAATCTAGGAAAAATAGTTATAATATGAAGGGATTAATTACTCTTTTTTATATTCAAAACTATACCAAACAACCCATTGTGAAATCTAATTTATTGAATATATTCTTCTAGAAAAGAAACAACATCCTTTAAAACTAAGTTCTTTGTGAAAAAAAAGTTCTTTTCCTACTTTACCCAAATTTTATTAAAACATAGGGCCTTGGTCTGAAAATATTATAATGGAATTTGGACATTTTAAATAATTTAAATTAGGAAATACAATAAAAAATAATATAATATAATTTCTTAGATTGTAATGTTATATGTATTAGATCAAGGAGTGAAACACATAATCCATGTGTAAACTAATCATGTAAAATTTTAATATTATTTAAATATTTGTTGTATTGATTATACTTTTTTTTGAGTTTATAAATTTTACACTAAACATAATTTCACATCATTGGATTAAAAATATATAAAATGAGAAATGATTTAGGTTTCTATTAAATTTTAATTTCAAAAATATTCTCATTAAATTATGTAATACAATGTTTGTGTAAAAAAAATTTCTCTTAATTAACAATTTAAAAGACATTGAATGATATTTGTTAATATTTTTTGAAAAATGTATCATAGAAAAATATGATGAACTTATTATATTCAATTTTAAATAATATATTATTTGATAATTCCACAGTAATATAATACTAACCTAGATATTTTTATAAACCAAAAGAAAAAAATAATTTTAAATCTCTTGTTGAATGAATTCATCATAGTGTATTCAATGTAAATAATTATTCATGTTAAAAAAATCTATTAATAAATTGATTAGTGGGAGAGATATTTTTTTAATCTGTGTTAAACATTTCATCCAAATTGAAATAATTAATGTTCATCTTTATTACTAAAAATATGGTCATGAAAATATATAATATAACTTTCTTGTGGTAATAGACTTATGTACACACATCTATGTCTTGTTATTTTTAACTTCATATATATTTTGTTTTTCAAAAAAATTAAAATCAGACTCTGGTCAATTTATATGGATTTGTATATATAGTATTATATGGAACGTAAGATAAATAAAGGATATATTTAGGATTTCTATAGGAAGATGATGTATAATAAGAGTGTTATATGAATTATAGTGACCAAAAATAATCATTTGTGTAATTGTTATTTTTTATAATATTTTTACTGGAAATGTTGGAGTTTTTAACAAAAAAATAACAATTATGGAATAGTTATATATTTTAGGTCATATGTAGGTATATGAAAAAATAAAAATGAGGGGTTGAAATTTTAATTAAAAAAAACATAAAATTACCAAAATATGTACAAAATATAATATGAATATTATTGTGAATAATATATAAAACATTATTATAAATTAATATGAATACGTAGTGAGTACTTTAGGTATTATAAAAATAGAAAATATAATGAAAAAATAATACATGAAGGAATAATTAACTATAACTATTTAAAAAAATTCCTAGACATGTTTATAAACTATCAACAATAAACAGCAGGGTATGTACACTATACATTCTTTTTTTATTATGTTTCCACACATTATAGTCATATCCATTTTCAACATGGAGGTAAAATCCCAAATGATAAGTTTTAATATTACCCATAAACCTTACCATAACTTTTAATATATATTTGAAAAAACTAATATATATTTCTAATTTTCAATAAATGTTTTACTATATCTTCCTTTTTGGGGTACAATAGGGGTGTAAGATGAGTGACATATAATAATAAATAAAATTCAAGTGCATTATAGTAATTTTTATAAATAGATTATAATACCAGACTCTATAGTTGGCTTAGTTTATGAATATTGAAATTATTGCCGTAAATGATTTGCGGTTATCATTAATGGTGTATCTTTGAAAACACCAATCACTTTCATCGGTTGTAAAATGATATTAATAATTTTAGGATGATGTAGAATTATTTTTCCTATGACATTTAGTTTAAGAATAGACAACATGAAATATAATTATCTGTTTCTTATGATAAACACAATAATCATGTATATGTTTCCAACATTTAACATGAATGGTATACATAATTTATAAATATTATAATCCATTACAATAAAACCAATTTTGAAAATGTTTTGAAATAAAAAACTTATAATTTAACTATTGGAATATTTATTCATGGATTTTCCTTCTAAATGTTCTTCCATGTTTCCTACTATAATTACAAACATGTAGACGACTGATTAAATGAATTCATAAAATGGTATAAAATTTTATATTCAAATTGTTTTATTGCATTTTTTGGAATCAAATATTACCATCTATTTCAAATGTATAATGGTAGTGTATAATATTATGATTTTTTTCTCCATTATTCCCTTACAATGGAATATACATTTTATAGTATTTTCATCATGTCATTTATAATGAAATGTATCATAAAAATATTTTATCCAATTAATTTTACAGTGACCAATATAAAATTTATGTGTTTCCTTAATGCATAGTGAACATTTTTTTACTCGGGCCATACAATATCTCATCTTCTAGATAACTTATCCTGATATATTATATTTTTAATAATAGTTCAAATATTGATCCCTAATGTTATTTAAATTCTTAAAACTACTAAATATTTCATTCCATTTTTTTTTGAAATAACATAATATATATGTATAAAATTATTATATTTAAACAATGAATCCTTATATAATAGAAACATGATATAAAAATTCATTATTTTCGAATAGATATCATAGAATTCATCTAAAATAGATTCTAATGCATATAAAAGAATTATTATTTTATAATATGAAAACTAATTACACAATATATTAGACAAAAATGAACAAAAATGTAGGATATAAATAAGAAATTTTGAAATAAAATCAATTTTATCTACATTATTTTTTGTAAAATTGTATAAAAATTGTATTATAGAGTCATGAAGCCCAAAATTAAAAGGAAAATTTCATATTAATCTTTATTTCTATATATGAATATATAGATAGTTGAAAAATAATTTTGAAACATTTAATAAAACATATATAAAACATATTTGACTCTATATATACTCATGTGGGAGAGGAAATTATTATATAAAATGAATATAAATGATATAAAAATATTATATTGATATTTAGAAAAAACTAAATAATGGAAATGATATATTAATATGTCATGGGGTTTGAATAAAACTAATATAATATTTATATAATTAATATAATATAAAAAATTAATTTTTGATGTTCTATACCATGATTTGGTTAAATTATAGATGGTTTGAAATATTAGAAATAACATAGAAAATTTATGACCTCCCAATAAGTTGGAACTAATTACATCACTCAAAACCACAATTATATATATGTTAATATAATAATAAGTATCAATGGAGAATCCAAATGTTTTGGAAAACAATCCAACAATGACAATAAATGAGGATATATGATTAAATATAATTATTTAATAAATTGAAGAATTCATGTCACTTATAGAAATTATTTTCAGAAATATTTATTTGGATTTTTATTTTTATTCATGTAAATATTTAACAGATATATTCTACATGTGTGATTATTCAAATAATACAAATTGATAAAAACTTTCAAGAATATTAAAATTTAATGTACATTTTCTTAATTATTAAACACATGTAACCAAACGGTAAATGATACAGTCAAAAATTTCCACCTACTAAAATAATAAAGAATATATAAATAATTAAAAATCAATATGTGATTTACTAAATATACTAGTAAAATATTGTATACTATATATATAAAGTGGAATTATTATAAAACTGTGAATACATCATAACTTATTTGAATTTATTATGAATAATTTTAATTTGATGGAATAAGTATAAATGGGAAGGAAATAAATAATTTTACCATAAATGTCATGGATCCATCATATCATGAAATTTACTGATTAGTGAATTTAATATAGTAATAAAATCACATCATATCTAATTTATATATTATTAGAGGTACGTGGAATAATCCTCCCTAGAAAACATGTAATTATATATTTTAATGAACTATCCCTGAAATCTTATAAAATAAGTATCAACGAATGTAACATGTCATTAAAATAATTCATGTTTATAGTAAAATGATTTAAAAAACAAGAACCCTAAATTAGACCACGATAGAAATTAATAATATATATCATAATTAAAAATTCTACCTAGATATATAATAAATTAGAAGGAGTAAAAAATAATTTTACTAATAGTGAAATTATAAATGGTATGAATGATGTACAACCAAATACACATTAATATTGAATATAAATAATCAGGGGGGAAATGGATTTATAAATAATAATTTAAGAATGTAAAATATGATATGTATATTTACACTGACATTGAATGTTATTTTAAAAACAAAACATGTTCTACGAACAAGTGACTGTGTAAACCATGATACATAGGTTGGTTAATAATAGTATATTAAACACACACATATATATATATAATGTTTTAGTAAATGTATATTTGAAAAATTAATTCACTATACATTTTGATCCATCCCATCTTTTGAATCCATATTCCCTTCATCATTATCATGAACCCTCATAGGTGCCCCCCCTATTGGATACCTGAGTCGGCCCACAAAAAGGTCTGAAAGCGAATTCATGATTTCCATGGGATTGAATATGTTCATGGGCATCATGGAATTTTAGATGGAAGTGATCTTGACCAATAAATAATAAAATCATGATGTGTAATTTTTTTTGAAATATTTGAAACACTCATACTGTAACATCTCACCCGTCACCCATTAGATTGGGTTGAGGTGGTGTGTGTTACCTACCTTTGGAGACATCACCAAGACACTGAAGGAACCCAATAAATGGAAATGAAATCATATAAAGTTAGGGAAATTTTTTTCTTTTTGATAAAAAACCAAATAATAAGGGAAACCAAAAAAATCTAAATGATTAATATGGGAAAGGAAATGCAGTTCATATTAATTCCAAACCAACAACTATATCATATTACCAGAAGAAATCAAATAAAAATTAATGAAACCAAAGATGTCAATCTGAAACTACTAACTTGATCTATGATCCACATTGACAAGATATTCCCAATGTATCAAGAGGAGTCAAAAAATAACTTTGAAACCTTTAAATTACTTATGTCCCAATATATGACATATGCAAACACACAACAATTCCAAATAATTGAGTGAGAATAAAATTAGTAGTATTTGTCTAATGACTTATCAACTCACACCAATAAGAAATTTTTTTAGAAAATTTATATTAATTAGATTAAGAATACATTAATGTATTTTATATCATTATCTAATTTTATTTCAAAACTGAAACACTTTTCCATAGATAATATATACAATCCTTTAAAACAACTTTCGAAATTCTGATTGAATACCCATTCCACACATTTAAACATGGATTACCGTGTGATAGTTCTATAATCATCATGTGTCTCTCATTAATGTACCAGTAATCAAAAGGATTCTAATATCTTTTTCTATTATACATTTGGAACTGAGAACCATGTAATATTTAAACTAGGCATAAGAAAATAAATAATAAACACACACCAGTAGGTATGCCAAAAAACCATACAAAAATAATTTCACATAAACCACCACATTTTTCAAAAAATTTATATAATCATTTTTCATTAATCAAAACCAAACCAAAATTTAAATATCATGAACCAAACACCTTCCACAAAAACCATCAAAATTACAAAAATTTCAAGAAAATTTCACTCAAGAGATTTCGACAAATTCATACAATGGATTAAAATCAATTTGGATAAATTCATTTAATTTATTCCATGATATAATGTTATAATCAAGATGATTTGAGAGATATTCCCCCTACGTATAAAAAATTGATAGAGATCAAAAATCGGAAAACAACATCATCATCCCAAATTATATCTTATAGATTTTTACTTAGATATGTTTACATTAATACAATTCAGGAAGATATCATCAATAAACCTAATGAATAACTTTTATATATTCCTAAGTTAATTGATCTATGGTTCTATGAGAGAGTTGTATGAGTGATATGAGTCAATCAATGAATAATAAGAACATACTGGTGAATATAGATCTCCAAATGTGTTTGGGTCACCCAATAGAGGTTCAAATATCAATGGGAATCACATCACAAGCCCTGTGAGAACAAATAATTTTGTTTTTAGGGAATATTAGGGGAACAATAAGTGAATAAATAGTTAATAAAATTCAATCTATAATTCAATGATCTAAAAAATCATGGTTCACTTTTAGGGAGAATTGTTAGACAAACAGTGAAGAAACTATGCCTGAAATACTATCTCAAGTAACACCTCGAATGGTTGGATCACATGGTTAGACCAACTATGTGAAAACCACACCTTTATAGTTGTCTCATTGTGAACAGGTTCACCTTTTAATCCACATGGTTTGGGAATACATTTCTATAATCGTGTTCCATCCTAGTGTTAACTGTTTTAACTTACAAAATTTCCTTGATGTGTTTCATTGTTTTTAATACCATCATCAAACTCTACACATCTAGAAAATCATCAAATTAGCCTTATATCCCCTCAAAACCTCTCAAAACATATCATAACATAATATACTCTTAAAATAAATAAATAAAGGTTAAGATACCAAAAATATGGGTTGATATATTCTCCTCACCATTGGCCATTCCATTCATAGAAAGAATAAATTCATAGTAGCCTTGAAGGAGTTTTTTCCATGGGAAAAAATTTCTTTTTTATGCTCCCATGTTTCCCCCTAAGTCTGACCATACTTCACTAAAACATACTATAGACTGATGATTTTCTCAAGAATGAATTTATATTACATATCCCCAATTTATAATATCTTTTGAACCAACATATAATCTTTCTCTATGTCATTTTGATCCAATTAAATCACAGGTTTTGGGTCAGGTTGATACATTATAATTTTTTATACTTGAAACTCATTATGCACTGAAAAAATACTTGGTGTAATATCCAATCAACATTCCACCTCACCAACACATTCATGTATCTAAAAAGATACTATGTCTCGAGGAGATACCTCTCCACGATTACTAAAATGATGATTTCAATTCATTGGATATATTTTCTTGAACACGTGATCACTAACATGGACTGACAATAGGCATTGATAATGATCCTAAAATAATTACTGACAAATTTGAACCATATCTATTCTATATCAATTTAAAAAATTATTATTCATTCTCTCTTACACTTAGTGGGTTCCAAATACTATTGCATGGCTTATTTCCACCCAAAAAAAAGCCGATAACAACAAGGTCCCCTAGGAAATTAATCAAAATGAGTGTTCGGTTTCAATAACTAATAACTATTTTTGTACGCGAAATCCACTAAGTATATGAGATCCAACCTTGAGCCACTATATTACATCACTCATTCCCTAATAATATCCTCAAAATTTTGATTCATCCATTTACATTGCCAATACATTCTTGGATGATTTGTTGTACTCACATTAATATAATTAATAATGGATTTCATTAAGAACTTCAAAAAATGAGATGTAAACCCTGTTATTCTATCTTATATAACTGATACTAGAAATTCATTCTTCATTATGGATTCTCAAATAACAATTTTTGACATTTCCTCCACTTTGTAGGATTCATTAATGGGTGTAATATGATTTGAAATCACAATTTGATAAAAAGTTATGCATATGGAATCATGCTTCCATGCTATTTAGGGTAAAATTTTCAAAAAAATGCATATAAATATTCTCCCCAGACATACAGGAATTGAAAAGGACTCCAATAATCCAACAAGTAACTACTGCTCCACCTTGACTTAAAAACAACTGAGGTATATTAAAACAATTTAAAAAAATTACCTTTTCATTTCAATTCATAAAAATTGTTTATTCCTTACTCTATATATACTTTTAATGCATGGATGAGCTACCTATTTTTGATGGTGGTAAAAATTATTAATTTTTTTCCAGACAATCTAATGGTACCAAGATTCAATAATTAAACCAAAAAACCAATCTCCCAACCGACATTCTTCCCTCAATGGTGTCCCTGTCATTAGGTTTTGACCACATTTCAATATAATCAAAATAAGATAACTGATATTCTTTCACATGATACAAAAAATTTTGAATAAACAAAACTAGGAAGAAAACGTCAACATCACCAACCTCAGTATGATCCTAATGAATATCTACTATTACCGTCATCACATACCAACGAACAAATACTTCTATAACCGTATATTATATCACTTTCCATTTAATTAATCATCCATTGAACTACCTTTTATTGGTGTATATATCATATCGAAGTAAAACATATGTAGATACATCATCCATCTATGCTTCTTTAAAATAAAATCTATCTTTTGGAAAATATTTTTCAGGTTCTTATGGTCCATTACAACTCTAAATTTTTCACCAAATGATTCTTAATACTAGTCCTCAATGCAAGGAATATAGAGTCTAATTCAAAATTTTATGTGGGGTTGTTTTTTTTGTGTATTTCTAACTCGATTGATCCATAAGAAACAACGTGATCTCGCTACATGAGAACAGACATGAACCCAAATCCCAATGCATCACAATTGATAATATAGACCTATTTATAATTAAGAAATGTAAGGATATGTATTGATGTATGTCACACCTTAATAAAAACAAATTTCCTCATTTGGTTTGAATTTAACAACTTTACTTATCAAATCTGACGTTGGTGATTCCAAATGTTAAATGTCATTCAAAAACGCCTATAAAATCCTGATAAGACCAACATAATACAAATCTCAACAAAATTATTCAAAATATCCAAGAGTACAGAACATATATCTTTTCCAAATATAAAAAAATTATTTTTTATGAAATATAATGGGCATGGAAATACAATTCTTCTATCCAGAAATAATACATTGATAAATTTACGAAAAAATGATTCACCAACAAGTTACATGACACTATATCAATGTTTTTCTCATGATCCCCCATTTTTCTAGTTAATCAAGTATATCCTCCACAAAAACCATCAAAAAGAAAGCTAGATAGCTTTTAAATAAGTTTGTATTCAATTCTGTATAGTTTTTTGGTTCCTTCATAATACCAAAAGGAATAAAAAATAACTTATAATTTTCATATCTGCATACGGATTATTTCTTTGGAATATCCTTGTTTCAATATTGTAGTTAGTTATATCCCCAATGTATGTAAATTTTATTGATCCACCAATATCACCACAAATTGTCAAAAATATAATAAAAACATGTAATGGGAAAACGATTTATTGTCATAACATGTTATAGATTACAATTATCTATAAAAATCTGAATAGTTCCATCATCCTCATCACAAAAGAACTATTGTTTCCCACAAAGATGATCTCAGTCAAATGAACCCTTAACATTACAACGCTCCCAGTTGTTCCCTTAACTCTTTCAATACTGTTGTTCCATCATAATAATAACAATTGAAAATATGATTAGTTTCTATTAAGAGACTAATAATAACTCCACATCTCTTTTGGGTGGAAACCCCATAAATTTTTTTTGCCAAAACATTAGGGAACAAGTCCACTATTGCTGGGAAATATCTATTAATTATATAATATAATGATGCCAAACCAACTATTTTCAACTAGTAAGAGATAGTTACAACCACCAGAACCAATGGTCTATCACTACTTGTAGTCATTTCACAATCTCTATTAAATATATTTATAACAAAATTAATGGATTTTATTATTTCCATTCATGCATAATATTCAATATGTGTTTTGATGTTTTTCATCTAATCCATTCCCTGAATCAAGAGAACGAAATCCATATCTAACATAAAAAAATAACAAACTAACTCAATCCCATTTATTGTTGGTAAAAATAATGAATATTTCATTGATCGATATACTTGATGTCCAAATAGTGCTTGGATTTTCAAAATATAAGGCATAATATCAACATGTAAACCAAAACTATAAATAACTAGTGAAGAAATAAATGAATGGGAATTGCCCATATAAAAAAATATAGTATGAGGGTAGAATTAAATATAATTGTACCCATCAATATATAAGGTCCTAATTAATCATCCATGATTAATTTATCAACTCGACATAAATTTATTAATCCCACCACATTTCGATTTTTTACTATAATAAGATTGTATCGGTTATAGATTCACAGTGTTACTCAAATCACCATATTATTCTTGGTTAATTTAATAACATAAATTCTTATTCACACACCATTTATAATAATACGATTCTTTATAGGAACTATATGTGTCTTTTTCACCTAACCTTGGAGCACTATGACAATAGTATAAAAGATGTCACATGTTATTACAATTGTGACATGACTTAGGTGGGGGTTTAGAAAAGTGATTCCAACAATAAAAAATCCTATCTAAAAATGTATCATGATGATATTTTATGAGATATTATTTTTTAAATTTCATTGATGCCTTTTCATTATCTTGCACTATACACAATACCTTATTAACTTGCAGTATACAGAACAATATAATTGTTTTGTGGTTCACAAAATTTCTTTTTATTTTAATATAATTCATTTCACACAACATTGAGTATAGGTTCTTTTCAATGTATAAATGATATAAGTTTGTATTATTTTATACACAAGACAAATGGAAGCTTTCACTACACACAAAACCGATGTGTCCTGTGTTATACGCAAGAACGACCTTTCTTGATAACTTGTGTGGTACACAATACCGAGTTTCACTAAACAATGATATATTATTAAAATATTAAGTAAACTATCAGTTATGAATATTATTAACTAAATTTTTAATTTTATATAACATTATCATTCATCTTACACATGATATGAGAACAAAATTATTTTTTTGGATAAAAGAAGTATTGTTTAAAAAAACGCAGTTTTACAGCCTTTTGATGAAGAACCCATTTTAAATCTAGTTTTTGAAAATTTTATATGTTATATATGATACGTTTAAATACATATTTAGAATCATGACATAAAATTTTACATTGGATTAATATTTTAGTTTTTCTGATAAACTTTATATTTTGATGAATAATGAAAATATAATAAATTTTAATTGAAAACATCTATTCATCGAAATAATTTATATATTTAATATTTATTATTTAATGGGTTTAAAGTATAAATACAATATATATATATATTTTAATACAATTAATTCAATTTTTCTTAATTTTACATTGATTTTAAATGTAAAAACATGTCAAATTTATGCAATGTATTAAAAAAGACCAATTTTTTCGATAATGGTAATAATTTTAAATATATTACTGAAAATTATTAGTTTTGAATTTGATAAAATGGATTCAATATTTAGAATCATAAGGATAAAATTGTGTTAATAGGAACTTTTTATTTTTGCACATTATGAATAGTAACTTCATTAATTATTTTATTTTCCATGGTTAAAGGGTAAATCTGGTAAATAATGGTAAGAAATAAATTAAAATAATATTAAAATACCCTAACACATTACCTAATACAATTGGATTAGATAATACAACCATGGGAATCTTGGGGTTTATTTTGTGACCCCATGGATTCACGTGGATGTGACAATGAAAATTTATAAGAATTAATTTATAAACAATTATAACCTAAACATATATCATTTACTAAATTTATTTTAATAGAAGTTTATATAATTGAAATATATTATTATAATTATAAATTATAAATATTAAAATACTTCCAACAACATGGTATTTTATTAATAAAATTTATGGATTATATAAATAGTTTTATTTATGAAACAATTATGATGCAGTGATTACCTTATTAATGAACTATTCAAATAAATGAAATTATAAATATTAAAACAAATATAATGTGGTTATTTTGATGTCATACACATATTTTTTGGATTTCATTTCCATATTATCTTTGTGTCAATACTTTATTTTAGAAATAATAAATAATTTATGAATTTTTAAAAAGTAATGTATGAATATTGTCTATAATTGACACAATTCATAACTTAAAACACAAAATAGTTTATTAAATGATATTATACTTCTAAAAATCATATGTTCTTAAAAATATTTAATATAGGTCCAAATATTCCATAAATGACTTTTTTGGGTCATTTTATATGATATGGTAATTAAATTATACCACAATGTGTAAATAACATGATATCATGGTAATATTAAAAATGGATAAATAAGGGTAAAACCAAAAAGATAAGGATAAAACAAATATTCAAAACATGTCAAAAAATTATATTATGATTGTAATTAGAACCAAAATAATATTATATTATAATTAAATAAGTATTTTACAATTTTTAGTCCAAATTGAATTTATAATAAATTTATATTTTGAAGACTTTCTTAAAGTGCACCTCACATTTCTTATAAATAGGAACCCCCTCCCACTCCTCTTCACTCTATTTTATGCATCCATGATAGGCCAACCCCTTCCCATTTCTCTTCTCAACTTCTTTAGTTACATTATATAGGTTTTTTCATCTCAAAACACCAACTCTAGTACCCTATGAGGAAATCTAAAGGAGGCACGTCGATAAGAGCTAATCCCTTCATCCGATTCATTAAAATTTAGTTTTTCTTATAATTCATTCTCATTATTTGTTTAATTATAATGAAATTTAATATGTATCAATAAAATAATGATATTTTATTATAAATATAAAAAAACCATTTTCAACTTATATCCATTCTATGAAAAATGAAATCATCGTGGGTGCGTGCGTACAGATTATTATCTCCATGCCGGGGTGTAATCTGTTTTTTTCACCACCACCATAATTGGATTCGTATGATGGTGTAAATAATAACTATTTATTATTGTTATGAAATTATTCTAATTTTCATTTATTATATACCATCTACGTTTATACCATTCAATAATTATGCAAACGATATCATCTCTCATATGTGCGTACGAATTACCAACTCCATGATGTGATGAGATTAATTTTCCATGTTAACCATTAAGAATGATTTTAAAGTATATTTAATAAATAATCATTAAATATATAAAATTATAATTCTACTATATATATATATTTAATTTAATAACTTCCATTAAATTTAATAAGGAAACGAATACAACGTTCATTAGTAGGTACGACCTACCGTCTCCATGAACAATGTTTATCATTACATTTACAAATCTTTTATATATATTTATATACTGAATATATATGACATATAAGTAATGTTTTACACTCTGATTTTAATCATATCATGATATAAATAATTATATTAAGAATAAAATGTCCTAACACGTATGCTAAATGAAACGATTATTGGCCAAAACGTTGCTTTAACATGGAATTGACAATTTAATGGGAAATATAACATCATAAGTGAATCATATATGATATAATAAATAACATTTGGTCCTGTTATTCGATAATAATATGTTTAAACCCACTATAAAGGATTTTTGGACACATACAGAAGAAATTGTGCCTAAGGTAAGAGGTAATATTGCAATATCATTTTTATCCAATATTGTTTATATGTATGTATTTACTGAGTTATATTTATCATCCATGAAAATGATTTATAAAAAAATTATAAAATGTATAAATTATTCTATTAATGTTTAAATTCAATTTACCAATTGTTAACATTTACAACATGGTTTGGAAAGAATATTTTTTTGTTTACCATACAAGTACTTTATGACTTTTGCGGTAAAAGTATATGGAGAAAGTTTTTTTAACATATAAAACATGAATAGATTTTATGCCTTCTTAATTACATATTTCCAAGAAGATTCCTATAAACTATTTCAATTTTGTTTTCATCAAAATTATTTTCTTTTAAAATTTCATGACATTTTGAGAAAAGAAGTCATTTTTGAAGACAAAACAATATTTTCCACAAAAATTAATTTCAATTTTTTTATCGAAATTAATTTCCATATATGATGTTATACGGTTATGTTTTTATCACTATAATTATTTTTAATTGATTTTTTTATGATAGAAATAATTTCTATGTTGTCCATTTATCTTATATAGATTATTTCTTTAAGAAATGATGTGTATGAATCTAATTTTATTTCATGAGTTATGCTATGTTGAGTGATTTATGTTTTTTTGCCACATGTATGAATAATTTCATTATGAGATGGGTGGAAGCTATATCTCCCTGAAATATATTAGGTAACAATTTATATCTGATGATATATATTTTACTGGAATGGTAAGTAAATCCGGTTTAGTAATAAATGGATGGAACAGCATGCAAACCCAGTTCAGTAATGGACATTGTCCACTATGATTGTATTGGAAACAATGAATTAGATACTATGGAAATCATGGTATGTGCATATTATTTTTCCAAAATTACATGTTTTATTCCAATGATATTATATCGTGGTTAATAATCCTTAATGATCTATTCCATACGTACTGCCATGATTTATGTCATTTCTCATGATTTGGATGTTTAAACATGATGTTCACGTTTTGACATTCAAATGTTTATGTTTTCTATTATATTCTCCATGTTTACCCTTATTGAGCATCTAATCTCAACCTTTCATGGTTTTATTTTCCCCAGGATATAAAGAATGGTTTTTTGTATGAAAAAATGTGAATATTTTATGGGAGATGTTGATGATATTTCAACATGATGAAAGGATTATGTTCCGAGTTTCCAAAGGAATTAAACTAATACGGTAATTGGGCATCTATTTTTTAATGTATTATGTATTCTAAAAAATTAATGTAATTTTAATGTATTTCAAGCATGAATATATAGAGTTGGTATCAGAGTGAAGGTTTAGTCATCCTTTGGAAACTAAGATGCAAAAAATTAGTGAGATCACGGGAGATATTTCATTGAATTGTCTTGGGATGTAACAAAGGTTAATGATAAATATTTGTTATTTTCTGAAAATTATGGTAATGATTATGAAGATCCAAGGATTATACCAATTATTTTAGATATTTTCATTACTCCCCCTGATTATATTGGATTCCTAGGACTATTTTTTCCTCAAACAATATTATTTTTGGGTTTTTTGAAAATAACAAGAAACGGGAGGATTCATGTTAATATAGCATATGATGGAAAATGGAATTAAATTATCCATGAGAAACCATATGAAATGGGAGTTGAAATTCGAAACATAATTATTTTTCCTAATATACAATCTCATTATATGATCAATGATCTCGACATTGGTGAGTTTATTCCCGTAGATAATAACAAACAGTTGGAGTTTCGTAATAATCATATATGAAAGATAGTTCAATTTTCCTCATGTATGTCATGTGTAAAGACACATAAATCGGAATGTTGCAAAAGAACTGGAAGATGATATGGGTATGGAAAATAATAACAGAAATCCATTAATAGGGAAGGAAAAGGTTTAGTTAACACAATTTACATGTATAATGGTATTACTAAGAATCCAATAGTGGTTAAATGTTATAAATTTGGAATGTATGGCCATTTTTCAAATAGATGGCCTAAGGGAAAATCTCATGAAGAGAATCAGCATGGTCATATGTGTAGTATTTATGTTGATGATGATGAAGATGATACAAATGAAATATGACATGAAATATGTGTTATGTAATAAAATGATGAAGCTCAGTCAATGGTTTATAAATTTATTGGAATCAGGAGAAATGTTGTATAAGTAATTTTATATTTTTGTGGAGTATAGAAACATCTATAGATTTTTAAACTATTGTTTTTCCATAATAATTAGAAACTATATTTTGAATGGTAATGGTAATTCAGATATTTATTGGAAAGAACATGATCTACAAATAATGAAGGGATAATGAGATAACGAGATGTTTGATAGTATTAATGAGCTCATGACTGGTATAAAGACAAATTTTTATCATTGTATGAGTATAGAGAATTTTTGGTATTTTGGAATGTCGAAAGAGTTAAATTTTGACAAAATTCATGTTTTCACTAAGGATCTATTTTAATTCATGTTTAAAAAGAATAAATGATTAAGGAATTCACATTTTTGTAATGTAACCAACAAGATATAACTTATAATACATTGGGGATAAATGATGGTATTCACATGCTTGTTACATAATGTTTTTGATAATTATTTTAATTGTACTATGAGATTAGACAAGAGTTTTTTTTGGATAAGAATAAATTTTGGAATGGATTAAGATGGACATCAGATAGTATTATTTAATCCTAGAACATTTTTTATATTATTTCTTGAATGTTATAATAGTATAGTTTTAGAAAAAGTACAATCAGCAGGATAAGTGACAACCCATTGCGTTGGACAAGGCAGTGTTAATCGAACCCACAACCAATGTGTGAAAAGACTTTATTACCAACCACTAGTCTATGGGAATTCCCTAGGTAGTACGTATTAGTTTTATTTTATTGAACCGGTGTGATAGATGATGTTTATGTCCATTTTTGGAATCAAATATGATTAATCTCACCATAGATAAAATTATGTATATTTAATAATGTGTGTTAACCTTCTTGTGATAGAGACAGATGTAAGGACCTATCATTCTATCTCAAGATCTGCTAACACTTCAAGAATAACAAATCCGACATAATTTCATTACATAAGATATGATGTGAAAATATTTCAGGGAAAGATTTACGATGAGATTTTATTTAAATCTAGTAAGTATTTCTTCTCATGACTAAATATAATGAACATTAGGAAAATGATCTTGAAACGAAAAATGTTATCTTAGTAGCTTCTTATCCAATGAATTAGATGGTCCCATAAATCATCACAGATTTATGGCTTTCTGGTAGTTAACTTTCTCCAACCATTGTTCTCCATCACAATCCATCAAAACATGATGGTTAGATTTCTCTTCCATATCCATGATTTCACATCCCACCTATTCTCTCTTATGTGGAAATGAAATTATGATTTAATTTTGGTAACCATTTTGTTTCTAACATACCTATAAAAAATGATGTTTTATTTACCCTTTTTATAGTGTGGGTTTCTATAAAATAAACTTTTAATTAATAAACCATTTATAAACTTGAAGAATTTTGATAGAGAGATTAATTTTATGGGGGTTAGAATGTAACTCTCTGAGATTTTAAGAGATATTTTTTTAATATCATTGATTTGCTGTGATTAGCTTGTGTTATACACAACACTATATTATCTTGCAGTATACGCAACAATATACATGGCATGTGTTGCCAAAAATTTCATTTTTTTGATGGAGTTTATTTCAAACAACACTAATTATAGATTTTGTTCGATTTATAAATGAAATAATTTTTTATTATTATATACACAATTCCAAAAAAACATTCACTACATGCAATACTGACATGGCTTGCATTGCACTCAAGAGCGACCTTCCATGATAGCTTTCATGGTACACAGTACTGATTTTCATAAAACAATTATATATTATTAAAATTTTATATAAACTAGAAGTTTGGAATAATATTTACCATATATTGAATTTTATATAAAATTATAATTCACCCTACACATGATATTAAAATAAAATCAATTTTTTAGAAATAAATTTATTTTCCAAAAAAATGTACTTTTACATCCTTTTGATGGTGCAACCATTTTAAATATATTTTTGAATATTTTATAAGTTGTATTTGATAATATAAACATCTTATATGTATTCAAGGCATAAAATTTAATTCTGATAAATTTTTGATATTTTTCTGATAACATTTATATTTTGATGAATAATGAAAATACACTAAATTTAAATTGAATACAACTTTTCATCAAAATATTATATATAGGAAAAATATATTATTTCATGGTTTAAATATATAAATAGAATAAATTTTTATAGTTCAATATAATTTATAAAAATTTCATTATTTATATATTACTTTCATTTGTAAAAACATTTCAATCTTTTGTTATGTTTAAAACAAAACCCCCTTTTTTCAACAATGGGATTAATTTTAAATTGATTACTGAAACGTATGTGCCTAGTATTTTGGAAAGAAGGATTACATATTTTGAATGATAAGTTAAAATTTTTGTAAATATGTAATTTTTTGGGAAATTATGAATTTCAACTTTATTAATTATTTTATTTACCATGGTTAAAGGGTAAATCTAGTAAACAAGGGTAAAAAATAATATTCTAATAATATTAAACTACACTAAAAAATTCTCTAATCCTATTGGATGATATATTTCTGACCATTGGTATATTTGCGATGATTTAGGGACCACTTGGATTAACTTGGTTGGGAAAATGACAATTTATAAAAATTAATTTAATGTAAAGATAATTATACCTAAAGATATATCTTTTATAAATCGATTTTTGTAGAGGGTTATATAACTGATACATTTTATTAAAAATAATCATTAGAAATACCAAAATATTTCCTATATCATGGTATTTTATTTATATTTTTTAGATATTATATATATAGTTTTATTTATGAAACATATATGAAGTATTGATGACCTCAATAAAGAATGATTCAAATAAAGTAAATTATAAATATTAAAACATATATAATTTGATTATTTTTATGTCATCCTAGAATTTTCATGATGAAATTGACGTAATAAATTTTATTTAATTCCTTATTTTTGAAGGAAAAATGTTTTTATGAATTTTTAAAAAGTCATGTATGAATAGTGTCCAAAATTAACCCAATTCATAACAGAAAACCTAAAATAGTTTATTAAATGATATTAAATTCATAAAAATATAACATTCGTCCAAATTTTTACTATTAGTTCATATATGTCATAAATAACTTTATTTGGGTCGTTTTACATGATATTTTAATTAAATTAACCCCCAAATTTGTAAATAACATTATATCACAGTATGATTAAAAGGGGTAAAATAAGTCTAAAACCAAAACGATATGGATAAACAATATATTCAAATCATTTCATAAAAATTATTGGATGATGTTTATTAGATCCAAAATCATATTACCTTATAATTAAATACGTTTTGGATTATTTTTAGTCGAAATTAAATTTATAATAAATTAATATTTTAAAGAGTTTCATAAAGTTCCCCTCTCCTCGTTTATAAAAGGGCACCTCCTCCCTCTCTTTTTCAATATATTTTAAGCCCTAAATCTTGGCCAAACCCTAACCATTTATCTACTAAACATTCCATGTGACATTATAGTGGTTATGTGCTTCTCAAAAGACCAACTGTAATGCCTTAAGAGGAAATCTAATGGAGGCACATCGAGGAAAGAGGTAATCTCTTCTAACGATTTTTTCAAATTTATTTCTTATTTTACTTTTTATTTTTTAGTTCATTCCATAAAAAGTAATAACTTCATTATAAATAACATAATTATATGTTATTATAAATATTAAATAACTCTATTAAAATTTCTATCCATCATACGAAAAATGAAATCACCTCACGTGTGTAATTATGGATTACCGTCTCCACACCATGGTGTAATTTTTTTTCACCACCAACATACATATCTAGGTATGATTGTGGAAATAATAACTATATAAGATTATTATAACATGATATGATTTTTCAGATATTATACACAATAGATGAAAATACCATTATATATTTATAAGAGCGATATCATCGCTCGTGCGTACGTACGACTTACCGTCTCCACAACACGAGGAGATTCATTATCCATGTTAACCATTGAAGAATTATTATTGTAACATCCCAGGTAAATAAAGAATATTATATTTTCATATTTATTAAGATATTGGAATTAAATTTTAATTTTACTATAGATGGGATTTTATGTTCATTAGCTAACCTTATTGGAAACATGTGCTTTTACAAAAAAACTAATGTGAACCATAAGGATAAGTCATAATGAAAAAAATAATATAATATTATTTTAAATGTTTGTAAATTCCTAGCCATTTTATTGGAGGGAATGAATATAAATAACTAAAATATGATTATACATGTTTTTAAATGTTATTACATTTATCAAATCACAGTTAGTGTCTTAAAATGTGAATGAATCAAATTTTAAGCATAAATATTATAATATTCTTTAAAGGATTATTTAACGCCTTATGATGGCGAACAATTTTTATATCTAGTTATTTTAAATTTTATATTTTCTATATGACAAAATAATATTTTTTTAGAATTGAGACATCAAAATTTACTTTGGTTGAAATTTTTGTATTTTTCGTATAATGTTGAATTTTTAATGACGAGTAAAAAATAAATCATTTTAATTCAAAACAGCCATTTAATCTAATTTATTTACAGGGTTAGATTATCTTTTTAATTGTATTTAAGGCGTAATTTAATTATATTTTTAACTTTAAATCAAATTTTGGTCATTGGAAATAATTTCTTTTTATAATTTGTCAAAAACAAAAGTCAATCTTTTGATAGATATTATTTCAAAAAAACATGATGTTTTCTTTTGACAACAGGAATTAATTTTAAATTAACTTCGGAAACTTCTATGTTTTGAATTTAGAAAAATGGATTCCATATTTGGAATACAGAGTTCAAAATTGTGTAAATATGTATCTTTTTAGATAATATGAATAGTAACATCAGAAAATATATTATTTACCCTAGTTAAAGGGTAAATTTAGTAAATAAGGGTAAAAAATAATATGATAATAATATTGAGTTTTCCTAACACACTTCATATTCCTATTTAATGATACATTTCAAACCATGGGAATCCTTGGGTCGATTTAGAGATCCCATGGAAAAACTTGTAATTGAAAATGAAACTTTATAAAAACTAATTTTATGTTATGGATAATATTGTAACACCCTGAGATTTTATGAAAAATATTCTTTTTAATTTTATTGATGTCTTGTGTTGTACGCTAAACCAAAGGAGTATTTCACAACACACAACCCTAACTTGGCTGCATTACACACAATCGTGACCTTCCTCGATAGCGTGTGTTGTACGCAATACCGAGTTTCACTAAACAACGATATGCTATTAAAATATTATTAAAACTACCCGTTACGAATAGTAATAACCACTTTTTGAAATTTTGAAAATTTCAACTTTCAAAATGGACTTCATTTTTGGATTAAGAATATCGAAATTAGCCTAGGGTGAAATTTTGATATTTTTCTGACAACTTTCAAATTTTTATGAATAGTGAAAACACTAGGTTACTATTTAAAAACTGACTTTTTATTTAAAGAATTATTAATTTTATTTAAATTTATTTTTGGTCAAAATTGATACATAATACCTATTTAAGTTCAATTTATTTCATTGGAGTCATTTTTTAAAAATTTTAGATATATAAAAATTTTATTGAACTTTTGACCGTCTTTTACCCACATACTAGGAGAATTTGCAAATTTATATAAAACGTAATTTTACCGCTTTTTTGAATGGAATTTCAAAAATCCGTGAGACACGGTTGATTTCAGTAAGTAAAATGTGGTTCAATGAGATGAAAATAATTTTTGGGGAATATTAACTTTTTACTTTTATTTACCATGGTAAAAAGTAAATAGGATAATTAAGGGTAAAAATGATATTATTATTACCCTAAAACTTGTACTAATTCTATTGGATAAGGGTAATTCGAACAAAAAAAACCTTAGGAATAAAATGTGACCATTTAGGCCCACTTGGATTAGATTAGGACATTTATTATTAATTTATTTAAAGAAGGGTTAAAATAGTTAAAATCATTGTTTAATAAGTAAATCATTTTTAATATAGGGTTATACATAAGATAAATTCGACTATAAATATTCATTAGAAAGATAAAAAGATTTAATAGATAATTATATTTTATTTTTAATTTTTATACTTTAAATAATTTAATTTATTTATGACACATTGATGATGCAGTAATTACCTTATTAATGAAATATCGACATAATTGATGTTATAAATACCCAAATAAATTTAATTTGAGACTTTTTATGAATTCAAATTATTTTATATGTTAATATGACATGTTAGTATTGATTTAATTAATTGTTTTCGAATTAATCATTCTATTATGATTTTCACAAAAAATCAATTACCAAATAGTGTCAAAATTGACATAAACTAGTTTTTAAAACAAATATTATATTATTAATTGTTATTATATTCCCGAAAATCTATGGTTCGGCCAAGATACTTATATCATGATAGGTGTATCATTAATGGACCACTTGGTGGTCTATTGTATGTATATGGTATGTTTATTACCAATATATTATAAAAATTCAAAGTGACATGGTAAATGTCAATCTAATTAACTAAGAGTTAAAACTAAAAGATAAGGTTAATATAATGACCTAAACTTGTTTAAATTGTATTGAATGAGAGTATTTGGACCCATACCCACCATATCTTAGAAATATATCAATTTTGATCTCTTAAAAACCGAATTTGACTTTATAATAAAATAATATTTTTAGTTATTCCAAAGGTGCCCCTCTCCTCCCTTATAAAAGGGCACCTCCTACCTCTCTTCCTCACACCATTTTGATCCTTTAATCTCGGCCAACCCATGAAATATTTTCTTCTCCACTTCCCTAGAAACATTATATTGGTCCTGGTATTCTTCAATGTCCAATTTTAGTGCCCTAAGAGGAGGTCTCAAAGAGGTTCTTTAAAGAAGAGGTAATGTATGTTACCGATTCTTTCAACTTTATTTTTTTTCTTCTACTTCTTCTTATTTAGTTGTTACATTATGAAGTAATAACATCAGTATCACTCATATACTGATATGTTATTATAAGTTTGAAACAACGATATTTCACCATCTATCCATCCTACAGAAAACGAAATCACCGTGTGTGCGTACGTACAGAATACCGTCTCCACGCCGTGGTGTAATATGTTTTTCCAACACCACCTTACTTGGATGGGTATAATGGTGTAAATAATAACTATACATAGTTATTATAAAATCATACTAATTATGATATATTTTATCATCCTATCCAATTAAATTCAATAATTATGGGAACAATATCACCGCTCGTGCGTACGTACGGACTACCGTCTCCATGACGCGATGAGATTCATTCTCCATGATAACCATTTAAGAATGATTATAAAGTATATATAAGCAATAATAATAAAATATATGACATTATAAATCTAATAGACTTATTTATATATATATATGTATGTCATCTACTTAATTCTATTCAATTTAATAAGGAAATGAAAATAGCGTTCATGCGTATATACGGCCTACTGTCTCCATTAACAGTGTCTTTCTTTCCATTTATCGATCTGTTATATATATGTATATTATGAATATATATTATATATAAATAATGTCTTACATTCAGGATGTAAGTAAACATGATCTAAGTAATCATATGAATAATAACAAGTTAAAACACGAACGACAAATGAAACGATTTTACCCAAAATGCTACTTTAACATTAATTTACAAAATTATGGGTAATATAAAGTCGTAGGTGAACCATATATGATATCGTAAAAATGAATACGATTCTGTAATAAGTCAATGACATTATTTAAATCATTATACAGTATGTTTGTATCCATACAAATCATATCGGACCTAAGTTAAGGGATAAATTTTCAATCTCATTTTTATCCGAGATTGCTTATACGTAAGTATTTACTAGGGTTACGTTTATCATCCGTGACCATGTTTTGTAAAAATGTTTTCATAAAATGTTTACCATTCTTCAATGATTGTTGAAATTTATTTTTACCCTTTATTTACTTTTTACCACATTGTATGAATGGAATCTTTCCTTTGGTTATCATATAAGGTACTTTTTTACTTTTCTGACAAAAGTACGAGGAGAATGTTATTTTTTACTTATACGACGTGAACACATTTTTACAGTTTCATAACGCCTCATTTTCAAGATTCATACTCTACAATATTTCATGATTATTTTCAACAAAACCCTATTATTTTAAAATTGCATGGAATTTTGTGAAAAGAAAATGATTTTAAAGAAGAAAGGATATTTTCCTCAAGAATTCATTTCATGTGTTTTGCCAAAACTATTTTCCATCTAAGATGACATTATTTCATATGTGTATGTTTCATGTAATATGTCTCTATGATTTAAATCGTTTCAATTTTCTTATGATGAAATAATATCAAACTTTTATGGATTATGTTATGATGGCATGATGTTTAAGAGTCTCATTTTATTACATGGGTTATGCTATGATGTATGATTTATGATTTTGTGGCACACGAAAGAATGGTTTCATTATGAGATGGGTGAGACCTATATCCACCTCTAATGCATTAGGTAAATATTTATATCTCATGAGATAGACACTTCTGGAATGGTATGTTAATACGGTTTAGTGTTACAGGACTGAAATGAGGAGTGAACTCGATTCTGAAAGGGACTTTGTCCACTAAGATGGTCTTTGCAGTAATGCCTTGGCTACTATGGAAATCATGAAATGTGCTGAATTATTTCCACAATTACCTATTTTATTCCCATTTTATCATGTTTGATGTTCTATTTTGTTATATTCCTTACGTACTTCCACGATTTTTGTCTTTGCTCAAGATTTTCATGTTTAAATTTCATGTTCAAGTTTTTGCTTCCAAATGTTTATGGATTGTTTTATGTTATCTATGTTTGCCCTTACTAAGCATTTGAGCTCACCCTTTTTATGTTTTGTTTGCTCTAGGAAGTAAAGAAAGGTTTTAGGTAAGGAAAAAAAAGGGAATATCATTATGGGAGTTGTTGAAGATCTTTCACCACAATTAGAATATTTTATTCCGAGTTTCCAAAGACAATTAACTATTACTGTCCTTGTTTGTATGTTTTTTTTTATGTATTAAGTATTCCACAAATGTAATGTATTTTCTATGTAAATCATGCTTTGGGTCTCTACAGTTGGTATCATAGGAAAGTTTTAGTCATCCTTTGGAAACTAGGATGCGAAAACAGTAGTGAGATCCCTAGAGATATTTATAAGGTATGTCTAGGGATGTCCCTAAGGATAAGTATAAGTATAAGTTATAGTCCTAGAATTACGGTAACCATCATAGAATTAAACCTAATATGTTAGATATTGAAGGTACTCCCCATTTATTATGTTGTTTTCCCTAGCATGATTTTTGCCTCTCACACTATCCTTTTTGGGTTTTAGATGATGGCTGGAACCCGAAGGAACCGTGTTGATCAATGCAATGGACAATGCAATGTTTGTCCTCCTGAACAAACAAATGTTATGGGAGATGGAGTGAAAAATCTTATTGCTTTACTTACATAAGATATGAATCATTCTGGACTTCAAAATGAGTAGAGAAGGGAACAATATTCTATTGATTCCTTCATGAGGCAACATCCACCTTCTTTCAGTGGGTCTTCTGATCCACTTGTTGCTGAACAATGGATTAGTACCACTGAAAAGATTTTTTCAGTTCTTCAATGTTCTGAACATTATAAAGTCATCTTAGCAGTATATTGTTTGGAAGGTGAAGCAGACCAATGGTGGAATCTTATCAATAATACGAGGCCAAGAGATGAAATTGAGTCCATGGAAGGGGATGAGTTCATGAACTTATTTTTCAATAATTAATTCCCTCATATTCTTCGAACAAAGATGGAGAAGGAGATTCTTGATCTAAAGCAAAAGGATAATAAATCTATTGGTATATACGAAGCAAATTTTACAAGGCTTGCATGGTATGCATCTGGCTTTATCATCCAATCTGAAAGTAAAATTGATCGATTCTTCAGTGGCTTAAACCAAAATCTTTGAAGGGCATTAGCTATAAGAGACTTCAGTAGCTATGAAGAAATTGTGTGTTGTGCTATCAAGGTAGAAATGTAAGTTGGTGTTTCATATCCATCTCATGGGTTTGAAAAGAAACGAAAGATGCAGTTCAAGGAGAAATCTTTGAATAATGGTGAAAAGAAGATGAATATTTCCTTATGCTCAATGTGTGGAAAGAAGCTTGGTGGAGATTGTCATAAAGGGACTAGAAAATGTTTTAAGTGTGGAAAAGAAGGTCATCGAGCAGCTGAGTTTCGAAGTAATGGAAAAAGTGTTGCTAATGGAGTAAATAAAGAAAAGACTGTAGAGAACGCACCAACAACACTTCAATGCTTCAAGTGCAATGAAATGGGGCAATATGCTAATCAATGCCCTAATCCAAGGGTTAATGATGATCGACATGAGCAACCACATAAGGAAAAGGACAAAGGGAATTCACATGCGATCACTATTGGCATTGTTGAATATGACAACAATGTGGTGGAATGATTAAGTGTTTATGTAATGGGATTCCAAAATAATGCTGTATATAGTATCGTGGAATATTGGAATATTTGTGTATTGTTCAATTGTGGTTTTAAATAATTTTATGGTACCGGTAGCCATGGAAAGTGATTGAGAAATTTTGGTAAAAAGATGATATGCGCATAATGAAGGGATAAAAAGATAATGATATGTTTGATTTTATTCAGGAACTCATGATTGATATATGGACTATGTGATATCATGGTTTGTGTATAAAGAATTTTGAGGATTTTGGTATGTGGAAAGTGTTAACTTTTAACTGCATTCATGTTTTCATTATGGTTCAATGGGTATTCATTCTTCAATAGAATACATGGTTAAGCTATTCACATGTTTGTAATTTGACCAACAAGATATATCTTATGATATATGGGGGATAAATGATGGCATTCACGTGATTGTTATGTGACATTTAAGTAATCATTTTCTTTATACTATGAGCATGGACTGAAGTATTTTAGATAAGCCTAAAGATTGGAATGAATTATGTTGGACATAAGTTAGTATTTTTAAGGATAGAACTTTTTTCGATATTATTGATGGGATGTTATAGTAATATATTTTTAGAAAAAGGACAACCTGCAGGACGAGCGACAACCCATCGCATCGGATAAGGCTATGGGAATCAAACCCAAAACCGAAGTGCGACTGGCCTTTATCGCCTACCACTGGTCTACAGGAAGTCCTTGGTTAGTCCAAACTAGTTTCATTTTATTACACGGTATGATATATGAATTATAAGTTCATTTTTGGAATCGTATACAATTAACCTCAGCATAGATGGACTTATGTATATTTGATAACTTTTTCTAACCTTTTGTTTGAAACAGATAGAATGACCCATCATTCTATCTCATGATCTATTAACACTTCACGAATAAGAAATTAAACTTCATTTCTTTAAGTGATGAAGTGGAAATTGTTCAAAGCATGAAAAATTGTGATATTGTACCAAAATAAAGTAAGTATTTATTCTAATTCAAATTCTTCATCTTTAGGGAAATGGTCTTGAAAACCAAAAATGTTGTCCTAGATCCCTTATATCCGATGAATGAGATGGTACCATAGATCATCACAAATCTATGGCTTTGTGATTGTTTTCTTTTTCAGACCCATGTTCTATACCACTCTCCATCAGAACATGATGGTTAGTTTTCTCTTCCATATCCATATTTTGACCTATGTTCTCTTATGTGGAAACCCAGTGATTAGTTAATTTGGGTAACCGTTATGTTTCATACATTATTTTTTAATGATTTGTTTTGGTATTCATTTTTACGATGTCGGTTTCTATTAAAGAATGGTTCGAGTAGTAAACCATTTATAACCCCGATGAATTTTGAGGGCGAAATTCATTTTAAGGGGGGTAGAATGTAACACCCCGAGATTATATGAAAAATATTCTTTTTAATTTTATTGATGTCTTGTGTTCTACGCTACAACAAAGGAGTCTTGCACAACAGGCAACCCTAACTTGGTTTCATTACACACAATCACGACCTTCCTCGACAGAATGTGTTGTACGCAATACCGAGTTTCACTAAACAACGATATGCTATTAAAATATTATTAAAACTAGCCGTTATGAATAGAAATAACCACATTTTGAAATTTTGAAAATTTAATCTTTCAAAATGGACTTCATTTTTGGATTTTTAATATTGAAATTATCCTATGGTGAAACTTTGGTATTTTTCAGAAAACTTTCAATTTTTGATGAATAGTGAAAACATTGGGTTACTATTTAAAACCCGACTTTTTATTTAAATAATTATTTATTTAATTTAAATTTATTTTAGGTCAAAATTGATACATAAAAACTATATAAGTTAAATGTAATTCATTGGAGTCATCTTTTAATAATTATAGATATATAAAATTTTTATTGAACTTTTGACCGTCTTTTACCGACCTCCTAGGAAAATTTGCAAATTTATATAAAACATAATTTTACCGCTTTTGTGAATGGAATTTCAAAAATCCGAGAGACATGGTTGATGTCAGTAAGTAAAATGTGGTTCAATGAGATGAAAATAATTTTTGGTGAATAATAACTTTTTACTTTTATTTACCACGGTTAAAAGTAAATAGGGTAATTAAGGGTAAAAATGATATTATTATTACCCTAAAACATGTCTTAATTCTATTGGATAAGTGTAATTCGACCAAAAAATAACATTAGGAATAAAATATGACCATTTAGGGCCACTTGGATTAGATTAGAACATTTATTATTAATTTATTTAAAGAAGGGTTAAAATAGTTAAAATCAAAGTTTAATAAGTAAATAATTTTTAATATAGGGTTATACATAAGATAAATTCGACTATAAATATTCATTATAAATATAAAAGAATTTCCTATATAATGATATTTTATTTGTAATTTTTAGACTTTAAATAATTTAATTTATTTTGACACAATGATGATGCAGTAATTACCTTATTAATGAAATATTGACATAATTGATGTTATAAATACCAAATAAATGTAATTTTAGACTTTTTATGAATTCCAATTATTTTATATGTTAATATGACATGTTAGTATTTATTTAATTAATTTTTTCGAACTAATAATTCTGTTATGAGTTTTACAAAAATCAATTACCAAATTGTGTCAAAATTGACATAAAATAGTTTTTAAAATAAATATTATATTATTAATTGTTATTATATTCCTAAAAACCTAAGGTTTTGAAAAAATACTTATATCATTATAGGTGTATCATTAATGGACCTCTTTGGGGTCTCTTGTAAGAATATTGTATGTTTATTAACTATATAATATAAAAATACAAAGTCACATGGTAAATGTCAATCTAAATAACTAAGAGTTAAAACTATAAGATAAGGTTAATATAATGACCTAAACTTGTCTAAATTATATAGGATGAGAGTATTTCAACCCATCCACCCAATAGCTTCTAAATATATCAATTTGGAGCTATTAAAAACCGAATTTGACTTTATAATAGAATAATAATTTTTGTTATTCCAAAGGTGCCCCTCTCCTCCCTTATAAAAGGGCACCTCCTCCCTCTCTTCCTCACACCATTTTGAGCCTTTATGGTCGGCCAACCCCTGCCAAATTATCTTCTCCACTTCCCTAGAAACATCCTATAGGTCTTGGTATTCTTCAAAAACCAATTTTAGTACCCTAAGAGGAGGTCTCAAAGAGGTGCTTCAAAGAAGAGGTAATGTCTGTTACCGATTCTTTCAACATTTTTTCTTCTTCTACTTATTCTTCTTTAGTTGTTTCATTATGAAGTAATAAAATCAGTATCACTCATATACTGATATGTTATTATAATTATGAAACTACCCTATTTCACCATCTATCCATCCTACGGAAAATGAAATCACCACTTGTGCGTACGTACGAAATATCGTCTCCACGCCGTGGTGTAATCTGTTTTTCCAACACCACCTTACTTGGATGGGTATAATGGTGTAAAGAATAACTATACATAGTTATTATAACATCATAATGATTATTATATATTGTATCATCCTATCCAATTCAATTGAATAATTATGGGAACGATATCATCGCTCATGTGTACGTACGGACTACCGTCTCCACGACGCGATGAGATTCATTCTCCATGTTAACCATTTAAGAATGATTATAATGTATATATAAGCAATAATAATGAAATATATGACATTATAAAGCTAATGGATTTATTTATATATATATGTATGTCATATACTTAATTCCATTCAACTCAATAAGGAAACGAAAACAGCATTCATGCGCACGTACGACCTACCGTCTCCATGAACGGTGTATTTCTTTCCATTTATCGATCTATTATATATATGTATATTCTGAATATGTATTATATATAAATCATGTTTTACATTATATATGTAAGAAACCATGATCTAATTAATCATATGAATAATTACAAGTAAAAACACGAACGGCAAATGAAACGATTTCACCCAAAATGCTACTCTAACATTAATTTACAAAAGAATTGGTAATATAAAGTCATAGGTGAACCATATATGATATTATAACAATGAATATGATTCTTTAATAAGTCAATGAAATTATTTAAAACTTCATACAGGAGTTTCAGATCCATACAAAGCATATCAGACCTAAGGTAAGGGATAAATTTTCAATCTCATTTTTATCCGAGATTGCTTATACGTAAGTATTTAATGGGGTTACGTTTATCATCCATGTACATGTTTTCTAAAAATGTTTTCATAAAATGTTTACCATTATTCCATGAATGTTTAAAGTCTTGTTTACCCTTTATTGACTTTTTACCACATTGTATGAATGGAATCTTTCCTTTGGTTACCATATACGGTACTTTTTGACTTTTCCGACAAAAGTACTAGGGGAATGTTATTTTTAACTTATACGGAGTGAACGGATTTTTACAATTTCATAACGCCTCATTTTAAAGAAGCTTCCTCTAAAATATTGCATGATTATTTTCAAAAAAACCCTTTTCTTTGAAAATTACATGGAATTTTGTGAAAAGAAAATGATTTTAAAGAAGGATATTTTCCTCAAGAATTCATTTCAAGTGTTTTTACAAAACTATTTTCCATCTAAGATGAAATTATTTTATATGTGTATGTTTCAAGTAATATGTCTCTATGATTTAAATGGTTTCAATTTTCTTATGGTGAAATGATATCAAACTTTTATGGATTATGTTATGATGGCATGATGTTTAAGAATCTCATTTTATTACATGGGTTATGCGATAATGTATGATTTATGATTTTTGGCACACGAAATAATGGTTTCATTATCAGATGGGTGGGACCAATATCTCCCTCCAATGAATTGTGAAAAATATTTATATCTCATGAGATAGACCAGGCTAGAACGGTAAGTTAATCCGGTTCAGTGTTACAGGACTGAAACGAGAAGTGAACTCGATTCAGAAATGGACTTTGTCCACTAAGATGGTCTTGGCAGCAATGCCTTGGCTACTATGGAAATCTTGACATGTGATGAATGGTTGCCACAATTACATGTTTTATTCCCGTTTTATCATGTTTGATGTTCTATTATGATATATGCCTTACGTACTTCCACGATTTATGTCATTGCTCAAGATTTTGATGTTTAAATTTCATGATCTAGTTTTTGCTTCCAAATGTTTATGGATTGTTTTATGTTATCTATGTGTTACCTTACTGAGAATTTGAGATCACCCTTTTTATGTTTTATTAGCCCCCAGGAAGTAAATAAAGGTTTTAGGTAAGGAAACAAAAATGGGAAGATCGTTATGGGAGTTGTTGAAGATCTTTCACCACGATTAGAAGATTTAATTCAGAGTTTCCAAATACACTAAACTATTACGGTCCTTTTGTGTATGTTTTTGTTATGTATTATGTATTCCGAAAAAGTAATGTATTGTCCATTTACGTCAAGCTTCGGGTCTCTAAAAATATAACCTAATGATATATCTCATAGTAAAACAACATTTATAATGGGTTATATAAGTGATATTTTAAATTATAAATATTAATTGCGAAGCTAAAGATATTTCCAAAATCTTGTTATTTTATTTATTATTTTTAGACATCATATAAATATATCTATTTATGACTCTACGATGATGATTTAATGATTAACTCATCAATGAATGTTTTAAATAAATGTGATTATAAATATTAAAATATATTTATTTTGAAACGTGTTATACCATCCACGAATTTTATAGATTAGGATGAATTTTTATATTATAAATAATTAATTTTATTCCGAAATAATCGTGATGGTTTGTATTTTAAATAAATTCATGATATTAATAATATAAAAATTGACATAAATGTGATTTTAAAACAATTAATTTTTTAATAAATGATAAAATAGTCTTAAAAATATAATATGCGGCCATAGGACATATGGGATGTTACTTATGTCATTAGTGATCCATTTTGGGTTTCTTGGAATTTTATAATAATTATATTAACCATATCGTATGTATATACCAGGGGAAATGGTAAAAGTAAAATTCGTTAACTAATGGTTAAAGCTAAAAAATAAATTTAATTTTATTCCCTAAACGTGTCTAAAACCCATTGAATGAGAGGATTTAGAACAATACTGACATTAACATTGGATTTAATGAGTTGAAGACCTTTTTTAAATGAAATTTAGTTTATAATAAAATAATTGTTTCAAATATTTTTAAAGGGCCCCTCCTCCCCCTTAAAAAATCCATCTTTTCCTTCCCATTACTCACACATCTCAATCCCCCTTTTATTGTCCATTACATGTTTATATAAGCTCCAAAGATCAATAACTTCCTCCTAAAACCATTACCATAGGAATAAGGAACTTCAAGAAATCATTTTGGTTCATACCAAAGGGAGTTACCCGGTTTAATGGTAACATCTTCCATCAAGTTCTCTTCTTTTTTAATTATTCACTCCCTATACTATTATTATTTTTTGTTTGAATAAAAAAATAAGTATCTTAAATATTTTTTGTTATTATTATGATGAGTATTATAAGTACACTTCCACACACCTCCATGTAATGGATACGAACATACATTTTCTGTGAACGGTGAACTACTGCCTCACGAAACTATGACTGTTCAATTATATACTACCGCCTATTATGGAGGCCATTAAGATGAAACTATATTTATATGTCATATATTTAATATTTATATCTCCTTTATGCTTCTATATTTTTTATTTATATAATAAATTTATGGTTTTCATAATTGTGAAAATATGGTAATTTCATTTGTGGAAGTGCAGACTACCACCCCCTCAAAGTGATATGACTTTTTAATACCATATTATGAACAAATAAATAAAGAAGTTACTAAAATTATATATGCTATTATACTGTAATTATTAAATAATTTTTTACCATTTGGTTTTCATTTTGTTAAATACGAAATAGAAATGAATGTAGTGTTCATGTGTACGTAAGAGTTACTGTCTCCATGAACGATACATTTCATTTCATATCTCCGAATGTTATGTACTATTATAAATACATATATATACAGGATATATATGATATATATGATATATATGACATCTAAATAATGAATATCATTATGAATATAATATAATTTTGACCACATGTACCACTTCTAATTATAAGAAGTTCATGTTTGACTCAAGTACCAAATATCGACAAAATAATCGTTATTAACTTAACTGATTGTGTAATGTATATAATATAGTAATAAGTAATTAAAAAGGAATAATAAACATGAAAAATTTTATGAACAAAGTAGAAATTAATATTAGTTTATTATTCCTAAGATTAAATAATTAATGAGTCATGTTAGACACGAGGCAAGGGAACTTTTTACCCCAATTTCCATTCTTTGGGTCAATCATATACTATTAGTTATGTCATTATATTATTATGTTAGAAATAACTTTTGATGTAATATAGCGTATTTATAAATTATTTATGTGTACTTATAATTAATATACATAATCAATCTTTTTTATTTAAAAAATTATCTTTGTAAGGGACTTCGTCGCATTCTACTTTCATTGAGGCATACTTTTTTTAGACATGACTTTTCTTTATACGATGTATAAACCTACTTGAATTTTAATTTCATTCAAGTGGAATATTTTATTTATGGGTCATTTTACTAAACATAAAAATAATTTTTCTTTTTAATGTATGTGGCGACAACATCCTTTCCACCGCTGTGAGTATTATTTGATCTTTTTCTTCCATAACAAGCCGTAGTGTGTTTTTTAAAAAGAAAATAAATATCACATAATTTTTTAGGTATTTTGGTTTTGAAAATGGGTTTGATAATGGAAATATTTTGTCAATTTATTTAAAGTATATATTGTGATTTCACTATATAAATGTTATCTTTCATGTATATTTGTTTTATGTGTTATGACTATGTTATGGTTCTTGGGCATTGTTTACGCAAAAGGGTGGTTTTGTGACAATCCTAGGGTGGGTGAGCCTGATATAGCAGTCCAATTAATTGGGTAATGTGATGGAGGTAAACATAAATGTATCTCCTATGGGATTTAGGGAATATACTATGATGGTTATTCCAATTGTAAGTCCCAATGTTTCTTTGAAAGTTGCAACCTATGTATGTTATGGATTCCACAGTTTACCTATATGATTTATGATTTCTATGTGTTGTTCATAAATATTATTATTTTATGAGGTATGTAATACCCAGACCCTTGTTACCCAAAGTCCTTGCATTATTACATAACATTGGAATGATCACAAAACATCATGTCTCGAAACAACGATTAGTTTAGTAGCGTTAAAAACACTGGATAGATTAATAAGTCCTAGATTACATGATAAAATGTAAAACTACAACAACATGTCTCCAAAGTCCACAGTCATATCTCCTCAGACTATCCCTATAGGTCAGTCCTTAACTAATTCTTCACATCCTGGAAAAAATAAAACATAGAAAGGTGTGAGCTCAGATGCTCGGTAAGGATAACAATATAGCTGAATCTTTCAAAAATAAGTATAAACATTTAAGGAAATGTATAACTAAAAAAAGCCTTTCAATCTTGAACATCAGTATAATATTGCAAAAATAATATAAAATAACTTCATTTACTTATTCACATGGATATTCTACTAGTCGAATAATCATGTGCAATATCAATAACCACTTTCATAATGATGGAATGCATAATGCCAGAGTATCATAAACACATAGTCAAGGACTTGTGCCAAGACTACAAATAATATTTTTTCAAGGCCTTGTTCCAAGACACTATTTTGTCCCATGAGACCTACCGATGCATCAAAGTGTTATAGCGGGCTCCACCCGTCACATACAAAGTCCAATGCATTCCCCATATGAATAGGTTTAGACATAACATTAACATTTTTTTTAAACTAGCGTACGAAATGTCAATACCTTATCGATAAAACATGAATGGTAAAAAAATAACACATCCACAGTCAATCATATCACAAAACCATTAATACAATATGGATGTTTTGTATCATATAAAATAAACTTCAAATAAGCTGAAAATTCATCAATGGATGTTGACATAGATGAAATAAAAACTATATGAGAGAAATATATCTTTTTTGAAATCATTTAAAATTAACATTTTTGAAAAACAAAGTACATTGAAAATATTCTTTTATGATTTTAAGGTTATATTCGACGATTTTATAATGGCAGAAAATAGCCGCACCTGCCGTATAAGTTAAAAAAATACATTCTTACATTAATTTTTTTCGAAAAGGTTAAAAAGGACCTTGTTTAGGAAACGACAGGAAGATTACTTTATAAAAATCTTATAAAAAGTCAAAAAATTGAAGAAATGTCTTTAACCCATATTATATAAAATATTAAGAATGTTTTGAAATTCTTTTTTAAGAAATATTGATGTGGATGATAAAGAGGTCCCAGTAGATAATTACGTATAAACAACCTCGGATAATGAAGAGATTGTGAAAAAACCCTTTACCTTGTACATTTCCTTAGACGAGGGTAGTTTAACATCCTGTATAATGGTGAAATAATTGTTATTAAATTATACTAGAATCATATACATTAATATGATATGATATATGATCTTTTATCATTGTTTTGTTAATAATATCTTAGTATTTTCGTCGTTTCTCGTGTTAACTAACTCATTTTATTTTATATGTTTTGATTCATAAGCCTAGTTTGTTATGGATAGTTTGTATCTTATTCATATCCAGAATGATATCAAGTCCTTAAAAATTATTTTTAATCGTCAAATGAGAATTAGATTTTAATGGATACGTTGGGGAAGGAATCTCATCACGTTAGTGAGGACCGTAGTCCGTACGTACGCACGAGGGACAATATCATTATTTTGATATTAAAATAATATATAATTGGATGGTATATCATATAAACAGAATAATTATAATGCTATAATTATTATTTAATTCAATTACACATCATTATCATACCCATCCAAATAATAATGTTTTGAATAATAATTACACCACGACGTGGAGACGGTAAGTCGTATGTACGCACGTATGGTGACATGTCATTCAAGGGATGGATAGAATAATGAATTTGGATGTACCATATATATAATAACTTCACAGTATATAGAAGATACTAGATTTATTATTTTAGAATGGAAATAACAAAGAAGGAAGAAGTGGATGAAGAAAGGAACTTGAAAGAGGGTGGTGAAAACATTACCTCTATTTCAGATTCTTCCTTCTGATTTGATCAAAAGGGCTTTATAGGTTGGATTTCTGATCAAACTATGGCCTCTAGGATTAAGTGAGGTAAGTTTATGAAATATTTGGCCAGGGTTTGGCCGAGCCAAAAGGCTTTGAAGTTATGAATCTGAGAGAAGGGGAGTGCTCTTTTATAAGATGGGTGAGGGGCAGCTTAGGAAAAACATTAAATATTATATTTTAATAAATTAAAATTCGGTTAATAATTGCTACAAAGTGACTTATTTAGATGCTAGGTTGTGTATGGGTCTAAATACTCTAAAAAAATTGGTTTTAGACTTTTTTAGGTTATCATTTAAACCTTATAATTTATAATAAACTCTAAGTTAAATAATTTAACTTTTATTGTATCTACTTGTATTCCTACACTATATGGTTAATAAATTTACAATAAACTGAATATCAAAGCTCAATTGATTCATTAATGTCATATATATTATTATATAATTCTTTTGGCTGGAACTTAGTTTTTTAGGACTGTTATATCAAATAATAATATAATATATTTTTTAAAAAAACTATTTTATTTCCATTTTGACACTATTTGGTATTTGTTTTTTCTAAATTCATAACTGCATTATTACTTAGAATAAAATTCATTTAACCAACTAAAATATGTCATATTATACTATAAAATTAGTTTAATTCATAAAAAGTCTAAAATTACATTTATTTGGATATTTATAATATCAATTATTTTAATATTTCATTATTAATGTAATTACTGCATCATCTTTGTGTCATAAATAAATTAAATTATTTAATTTCTAAAAAATATAATTAAATAACATTATTTAGGAAATTCTTTTATCTTTCTAATGATTATTTTTAATCGAATTTATCTTATGTATAACCCAATATTATAAATGTTTTTGTTATTAAAGTTTGATTTTAACTCTTTTAACTCTTCTTTAAATAAAATAATAATAAATGTCCTAATCTAATCTAAGTGTTCCATATAGGATCATATATAATCCCTAAGGTTTTTTTTGATCGAATTATACTTATCCAATTGAATTAAGACATGTCTTAGGGTAATAATAATTTCATTTTTACCCTTAATTACCCGATTTTTTTTACCGTGGAAAATAAAAGTATCAAGTTATTATTCACAAAAACCAATTTTAACATATTGAACCAAATTTTACTCCTTGATATTAACTGTGTCTCTCGGATTTTTGAAATTCAATTCACAGATATGGTAAAATTATGCTTTATGTGAATTTTTAAATTTTCCTAGGAGGTGGGTAAAAGACGGTGAAAAGTTCAATAAAATTTTTGTTTATTTAAATTATTATAAATTGACTCCAATGATTTAAATTGAACATATATAGGAATTATGTATCTATTTTGACCTAAAATAAATTAAAATAATATAATTAATTATTTTAAAAAAATCAGTTTTAAACTATAACTCAGTGGTTTTCACTATTCATGAAAAATTGAATGTTTTCAGAAAAATTCCAAAAAATTCAGCCTAAGTTAATTTCAATACTCAGAATCCAATAATGAATTCTATTTTGAATTATAATATTTATAAAATTTCAAATATGTGGTTATTACTATTCATAATGGCTAGTTTGATCTATTGTGGTGTGATAGAACTCGAAGTTGCGTACAACACCCACTACTACAATTTTCAATGTATTATTCAAAGAGAAGCGTACAATGGACGCTTGGGGTGTTACATTCTCCCCTCCAAATGATTTCGTCCTCGAAATTTCTAATATACTACATCATGAAAAGACTCTGGTGGTTTTTCATCATAAGTTCTTCTGGTTCCCACATTGTCTCTTCCATCATATGATTTCTCCATAGATCTTTTACCAGATGAGTCGCCTGGTTTTCTGCACTTGTTCTCTAGTATCAAAAATAATAATGGGCTCTCCGTAATAAGATATATCGGGTTCTAGTTCTACTTCATCATACGTGAGTACATGCGTTGGGTCAAGCATGTATTTTCTCAACAATGATATGTGGCACTCATCGTGAACTTTGGAGAGACTTGGTGGCATTGCCAAACGGTAAACTAAAACACCAAATCATTCTAGAATTTCGAAATGTCCGATGTACCTGGGACTCAATTTACCATTAATACCGAAATGTATAACTCCCTTCCATGAAGAAACCTTCAAGAAAACATGATCTCCTACCTGAAATTCAAAATCCTTCCTTCGATTATCAACATAGCTATTCTCCCTACTTTGAGCCGCTTTGATGTTGTTTTGGATTACCTTAACATTTTCCATCGTTTCCTCCACCAGTTCTAGGCCTACGGGTTCTCTTTCACTAATGTCATCTCAACTGGATGGTGTGTGACATATTTTTCTGCATTGCGCTTCATATGGTGCCATCCGAATACTTGAATGGAAGCTATTGTTATAGGAAAATTCCACCAGAGGTAAATATTGAACCCATATACCCTGAAAGTCAAGTGAGAAAGATCTCAACAAGTATTATAAGGTTTGAAAAGTCCATTCTGATAGTCCATTAGTTTGGGGGTGGTATACAGTGCTCAACCGAAGTTCAGTATCAAAGGCCTTCTGAAAACTCTTCTAGAATCTAGTTGTAAAACGTGGATCATGATCAGAATCAATTGATAGGGGTACTCCATGAAGCATCACTACATAATTAATATATAGCCATGCTAGACGTTCAAGTGGTAGACCTTCCCTTGTAGCAAGAAAATGTGCTAATTTGGTAAACTGATCAACAATGACCCATATTGCATTGTTCCTTATAGGAGTGTTTTGTAGTCCCATAACAAAGTCAATCGTGATATTATCCCATTTCCACTCAGGTATGGGAAGTGGTTTCACGTCTCCTCCAGTCAGTTGCCTTCCAGCTTTCACTTGTTGAAAAACTATACATCTTGACAAAAAATTAGTAATCCACCTCTTCATGTTATCCCCCAAAAATGATCCTCAAATCTCTATACATATTGGTGCTCCCAAGGTGTATAGAGAAATTGGAACTGTGAGCATCGTCCAAAAATTCCCTTTTTAGATGAGGTATATAGGGAACACAAAGTCTCTTCCCAAATTTCAAAATTCCATTTTCATATACAAAGTCACTCAATCTCACATTATTCACATCTTTAATCTTCTTTTGGAACCCTTCATCATCGGTCTGAGAATTCTTTATCCTTTCTAGTAAATATGGTTTGGAAACCATTTGAAAAATAATTTATGTTTCAACATCCATGGTAATTCCCATATCCATCTTCACTAGATCAATGATAATAGGATCCCTTTGAACTCTCATCTTGTTCAAAACTCCATGATCCTTTCAGCTGAAAGAATCTTCCACCTTATTGATCTTCCCTAGGTGGTAGTGTATCATGCAATCGTAATCCTTGAGTAGTTCAAGCCATCTCCTTTGCCTCATGTTGAGTTATTTCTGTGAGAAAATATACTTCAAAATCTTGTGATCGGTATATATCTCACATTTTCACCATAAAGATAATGTATCCACATATTCAATGTAATAATTACAGAAGCTACCTCAAGATCATGAGTAGGATAGTTTTTCTTGTAAATTTTAGCTGTCGTGATGCATATGAAATAACCCTATCATTCGACATAAGGACACAACCAAACCCTTTCTTCGATGAATCACTATAAATAACGAACCCATAATTCCCCGATGGTAGAGTCAATATAGGGGCATTGACTAACCTCTCTTTAGTTCTTCAAAAAATTCATTACACTCTTTTGTCCAAACAAATTTAACCCCTTTACGTGTGAGATTCGTTAATGGGTTAGACAATCGGGAAAATTATATACGAAATGTCAACAATAACCTGCTAAAACCACACAATTGTGTACCTCAGTTATACTCGTTGGTGCTAGACATTCATGGATTTCTCTTGTCATAGAAAGATAAATAGATATTCCATCCATATAGACAATATGGACAACAAAAGAAATCTCCTGAAGCCTGAATTAGCACTTGGAATACTTCCTATATAATTCATGTCTTCTAAGAGTCTTCAGGATTATGCAAAAGTGATTTTAATGATCTTCGTATCATTTGGACTATACTAATATATCATTAATAAATATCACTACCAAATCATTGAGATATTCCTTGAAAAATCTATTTATTAGATCCAGGAATACAGAGGGTGCATCAGTCAATCCAAAAGGCACTAATGTAAACTTGTAATGCCCGTACCTGGTTAGAAATGCTGTCTTTGGAATGACTTCCTTCATCACACACAACTGATGATTTACATATTAAAGATCAATCATTGAGAAGTATTATGCTTCATTATGTTGGTTGAATAAATCATTAATGCGAGGTAGGGGATACTTGTTCTTTATTATTATATCATTGATCTCCCTGTAGTCAATGTACAATCTCATAGATCCATCTTTATTTTTATAAAAAAGAATAGGGGATCCCAATGGGCCAAAACTAGGGAGAATAAATCCCTTATTAATAAATTCCTCTAGTAGTTTCATTATTTCAACTAATTCCTCAGTGGTCATTCTATAGGGGGTCTTCAATATAAGACTTGAACTAGGAATTAAATCAATGGAAAACTCAATTTCTTGTTCTAGAGGATGTCCAGGTAAATATTATAGAAAAACATCTACATATTCATTCAAAATAGGTACATCCTCTATTTGAACATTCTTTTCCTCACCCACAGTTATTTCATTATCTTCCTCCCTGATAATTGAATTTAGTTGAGCTACTGGGGGTGGATGAATCTAAGAATCAGGTGGTGACGATTCTGCTCTATATATAATGTGTTCATTGTCATCATCATCAAAAATCGAAACCTCCATTTTCTTACAATAAATATTCTAATCATGGTCTGAAAACCATTCCATACTGTGGAATATATCAAATTCAATCATGGGTATGACGATGATATCAGCAGATAAAAAATATTTATGTGCTCTATTGGGGATTGATTCACAAAACATTATTACAATGTTACTTCCCTTAAAAGTTTTAACTGACAACTCCCTTGTTAAATCAAATTAGAAATATCTAATTTTCTTAGTAAAATTGGAAGAAATGAAACAATGCGACGATCCAGAATCAAATAAATCATTTTCTAAACATGAGGAAACCATTAAATTACCTACCACCACATCTTTCATAGATTCTACCTCAGCAGTAGTGATAACATATGCTTGGCCTTGATCCCTTGGCCTTTTTTAGGTAAGTTCCCATGACTCTTAGGACATTAATTTTCATAATGTCCCATCTCCCTGCAATTGTTTCATTGAACATCAGTACCTTTTTTCTTCCTCTTACAATAATGAGCTTGGTGGGATTTTTCACCACACTTGTAACAGACTCTCACTCCCTTCAAGCAATTATCAGGGTGTTTCTTCCTACATTTACTGCTAGATGGATATTCAAATTTTCCCTTTTTCCCCTTATATCCATTCCCAGAGTGATCAATAGATCTCTTTTTCTCTTTCTTTTCGTTAAAGTCGTATGACTTAGAAAATTCCTTTTATGTCTTGATAGCACATGGGACAATATCATTGTATGATGAGATGGATTGTGAGACTAATGATCGACGGAGAAATAGATTTTAACCATCCAAGAAATGATAAATCTTACTTCGTGGGTTACGTATATAATCAATAGCTTACCTTGCAAACTTTTTAAAGTTAGACTCAAAATTTGCAACAACCGCATCCTCTCCTTTTGCCTCAGACTCAGTAATTGTCATTCCATATCCGCTCGATGGTCATGAGGAAATTATTTTTCTAAGAAAATCTCATTAAACTCCCTCCATTCCATATTTTGTACTTCATTATCTTCCTTCGTGTTTTGAATCAATGACCAACATTGATCAGCATCTCTAGTGAGGCAGTAAACTTCCATGACAACTTTTTCCCTTTCGCTACTCCCCAAGATGTCAAATATTTTCTCTATGGAATTTATCCATTGCTAGGCTACTAGTGGACTTGTACCCCCATTGAATCTTGGTGGTTGTAGCCTCATGAAGCGATCTAACATTGACCCTCTATGTTGCAGATCAGGGTGCTCCATATAGGTAAGGTTATTATTCATAACCTGAGTGAGTTTCCCTAGTATAGTGACAAGCTGATCAACACCAGTTGTATCACCAGCTACACTATAAATATCTTGAGTAGTAGGGAAATACCTACATGGAGTGCATGCATTGATATGGCTTCCATTCCTTCCACTAGGTTCCATTTCTATACAATGACATTCACTAGATTATTTTATGGATCACAATAAATAAATCCAATTATGTAAAAAACTCAACATAAATTGAACAGTTTATGGGTATAATCCATAATCATAAAAATGTTTTCATTGGGGAAGAATATACTCATAAACCCTTCATAATGGTTTTTAATGAAAATGAGAGTTATCCTAAGAATATCCCCCAGGAGTGTCGTAACCAAGATTGCAGCAAGGCCCATTGTTGTGCACCAGTTCTCATTCAATTCTAGCTCAATGTTTAGTTTTTTCTTTTTACCCCTAGGTACATATGTTCTAGATCAACCTCTACCTGCTTGTATCCGGACAGGGATGTATTGCATGGAAAACTCACAAAATTTCTACAATACCAAGATTTTTAGAAGTTCTTCTATACTAATCCTCAAAGTCCATCATAGGTCTATATGCTCTAATCAGAGTTTATCTAAATATAGCTTCCAAGGTTTGTACTAAACATACTCTGATACCAATTGTAATGCCCTGACCCCAGTTACCAAGAGTTGGTGCATTATTACATAACATTTTCATGATCACAAAAGATAAAGTCTCGAAAGACCGATTAGTTTAGTAGCCTTGGAAACACTAGATACATTCGTAAGTCTTACATTACATGATAAAATAGAAAAATACAACAACATAGTCTCCATATTCCACACTCATATCCCCTATGACTATCCCTACAGGTCAGTCATAAAATACTTCTTCACATCCTTGGAAAAATAATACATAGAAAAGTGTGATCTCAGATGCTCAGTAAGGATAACAATATAGAAAATATTGTCATAAATAAGCATAAACATTTAAAGAAATGTATAAAAAAAACAAAATACTTTTAATCTTGGACATCATCATAATATGGAAAAAATAAAATTAAATAATTCCATTTACATATTCACATGGATATTCTAGTAGTCAAATAATCACATGCAATATCAATAACCACTTTCAAAAGGATGGAATGCATAATTCAAGTCTATCATAACCACATAGTCAAGGCCTTGTGCCAGATTAGAAATAAGATTTTTCAATTCCTTGTGCCAAGACACTAGTTTTTCCCATTCGACCTACCGATACATCTAGGAGCTATAGCGGGCCCCACCCATCCCTTACTATGTCCAATGTATTCCTCATAAGAACAGTTTTAGACATAACATAAACATTCGTATTAAAACTAGAATACGAAATATCAATAGAATATCCATAAACCATGAATGGTATAAAAATAACACATCTAGGGTCAAACATATCACATAAACTTCAATACAATATCGAATTTTGGTATTATAATAAATCAACATCAAATAATCTTAAAATCAATCAACGGATGTTGACATAGATAAAAGTTAAACTATTTGAGAGAAATATCACTTTTTCTGAAATCATTTAAAATTCACATAATTAAAAATACATTTACATTGAAAACATTCTTATAAGCTTGTAAGAGATGTTTTGAAGATTTTATAATGGCGTAAAATAGCTTGATCCCCCGTATAAGTTAAAAAAAATACATTCTTACCTTAATTTTGTCGAAAAGGTTTAAAAGAACCTTGTTTAGAAAACAACGGAAAGATTCCTTCATAAAAATCTTGTAAAAAGTAAAAAAAGGGTATAAATGGATTTATCACATATTCTATAAAATATTAAGAATTTTTTTAAATAAATTTTTATGAAATATGGATTTGGATGATAAAGAGTTCCAAGTAGATAATTACTTATAAACAACCTTGGATAATTAAGAGATTGTGAAATAAACCCTTACCTTGTACTTTTCCATGATCGAGGGTAGCTTAACCTCCTTTATAATGGTGAAATAATTGTTATTAAATTATTAAAGAATCATATACATTAATATTATATCATATATGATATTTTAACATTGCTTTGTTAATAATATCTTAGTATTTTCGTCGTTTCTGGTGTTAACTTACTAGTTTTCTTTTATATGTTTTGATACATAACCTGTGTTTGTTATGGATATGTTGTATCTTATTAATATAAAGAATGATATCAATTCCATAAAAATTATTTTTAATCATCAAATGAGAATTATACTTGAATTGATATGATGGGGAATGAATCTCATTGTGTTCGTGGAGACGGTAGTCTGTTCGTACGCACGAGAGACAATATTATTCTTTTTATATTTAAATAATATATAATTGAATGTTATATAATATATAAAGAATAATTATAAGGTTATATTTATTATTTACTTCAATTAAACATCATTATCATACCCATCCAAATAATAATTTTTTGAATAACAATTACACCCCGACATGGAGACGGTAAGCCGTACGTACGCACATATGGTGACATGTCATTCAGGGGATGGATAATGTAATGAATTTGATTGTACCATATTTATAATAACATCATAGTATATTGAATATACTGGAGGTATTATTTTAGAATGGAAATAGCAAAGAAAGAAGACGTGCAAGAAGAAAGGAACATGAAAGAGGGTGGTGAAAACATAACCTCTTCTTCGGGTTCTTCCTTTTGATTTGATAAAAAGGGATACATAGGTTGGATTTCTTATCAACCTAAGGCATCTAGGTTGAAGTGAGGTATGTTGAAAGAATATTTGGGAAGGGGTTAGCCGAGCCAAAAGGCTTTGAATGTATGAATTTGAGATAAGGGGGAGTTCCCTTTTATAATAGAGGTGAGGGGCACTTCAGGGAAAACATAAAATATTATTTTATAATAAATTCATATTCACTTTATAAAGGCTCCAAGGTGACTTATTTAGAATCTAGGGCGGGTATAGGTATAAATACTTTCAAACAATAGGTTTTATTAATGTTTAGGTTATCATTTTAACCTTATCATTTAGATTTAACTCTAACATAAAAAATTTAACTTTTACCGTATCTTCTTGTATTCTTACACTATATGGTTAATAAACATACTATAAACAGCCAATAGAAACCCAATTGGTTCATTAATGTCATATATATTATTATATAAGTCTTTTGTCCGAACCTTATATTTTTAGGACCATTATATAAATTAATAATATAATATTGGTTTTAAAATCTATTTTATGTCGATTTTGACACTATTTGGTATCTGTTTTTTCTAAATTCATAACAACATTATTACTTCGAACCAAATTCATTTAACCAACTATAATTTTCCATATCAACCTATAAAATTAGTTTAATTCATAAAAAGTCTCAAATTACATTTATTTGGATATTTATAATATCAATTATTTTAATATTTCATTAATTAGGTAATTACTGCATCATCATTCTGTCATAAATAAATTAAATTATTTAATGTATAAAAAATATAAATAAAATACCATTATGTAGGAAATATTTTTAAATTTTTAATTATTATTTATAATCTAATTTATCTTCTGTATAACCCTATATTAAAAATGTGTTAGTTATTAAACTATGATTTCAACTCTTTAAATTCATCTTTAAATAAAATAATAATAAGTGTCCTAATCTAATCCAAGTGGACGAAAGAGGATCATATTTTGTCCCTAAGGTTGTTTTGGGTATAATTATACGAATCCAATAGAATTAGGACATTTTTTAGGGTAATAATAATATCATTTTTACCCTTAATTACCCTATTAATATTAACTGTGGTAAATAAAAGAAAAAAGTTACTATTAAACCAAAATTATTTTTATCTTATTGAACCAAATTTTACTCCTTGATATTAACCGTGTCTCTTAGATTTTTGAAATTACACTCACAGAAGTGGTAAAGTTATGTTTTATGTGAATTTGATAATTCTCCTAGGATGTGGGTAAAAGATGTTGAAAAGTTAAATAAAATTATTATATATATAAAATTATTATAAACTGACTCCAATTAATTACATTTAAATTATATAGGTATTATGTATCTATTTTGACGTAAAATAAATTTAAATTATATAAGTAATTATTTAATAAAAATCTGTTTTAATCGATAACTTAGTTTTTTTACTATTCATCAAAAATTGTATGTTTTTAGAAAAATATCAAAAATTCACCATAAGCTAATTTGGATTTTCCGAATTGAAAAATGATGTCCATTTTGAATGATAAAATTTATAAATTTTCAAAAAGAGGGTATTACAATTCATAACAGCTAGTTTGATTGGTTGTGGTGTGTTAGAACATGAAGTTGCGTACAACACACGCTACTGCATAATTCAATGTATTATTCAAAGAGAAGCGTACCGTGGAAGATTGGGGTCCTACAAGGTATGTTATGTATCTTATATTTTGTATGTATTGATGAACTAATGTTTTCATTCATTATTTAATAACCATTACTGAGATTTTTATGCTCAACCCATGTTGTTGAATTTTTTTTGCAGGGTATAAGGAAGGATAAGAGAAAGGAAGAATTCAAGAAGATTTATACCAAGAAAAGTATTGTACTTTTCATTTTGGATTTTTTATTTTATGGAAAAATGGATACAGAGTGGAAGTGTCTAATTATTGAAATTTGAGATGTAATTTAATATTGGTGGACTATTTTTTTAAAACAGTAATCCTTAAAAGATCACCAATGTGAATTATTAACATAAATCAAGATTATGTAATGTTTAAGGCTGGGGATTTATAGTGGGTTTTAGAGGTCGGTTCAGACAACATTAGGAGTTAGGGTATTGTTAACTTAATATTCTAAAATTTATTTATGGTATGATATAAATGATATAGAGTTTACAAATGACCATTTTGTTTTACCCAATATATTTCTGTGTTCTGAATGGTTTTTTGTAGAGGAAATAGTGAATCTGTTCTTGGGAGGCATACCGAGGGAAATGACCTTCCAAATCAGCATCCTAATATGGTTGGAATCATAATTGAACAATTTTTTTGTAGTGATTCTTTAGATGACTCCAGTGATAAATGGTTGTATTTATATTGATGATATTTTGGTTTATCAAAAATTTAAATGGGAGCATTAAAGTAATTTAATGGTTTCCTTTCAAACCATAAAGAAATATTAAGAAGAAGAAGATCATCAAAAAAATTCCATAAACTACACATAGTGTTCTTTCCATATGTAACATGTACTGGGGAACTTGAATTTTATGGGAGAAGATGAAATATTTAGAATAAGGGTATGGTTAAAAACATGCCAATGATGATCACACATTGAATATAAACAAAAAATAAATATCAAAGGAGGCCTAACTGAAAGGGGGTTGCACACAAGGGCTGGAAATCTAGGGGTTACTTCACATAGTAATAGGGTGATGATTCAGGATTTGGGCTACATAATATTTTTATTTTTATTTTTATTATTTTAATATTTTTATAATTTCATATTCAAGAATATAGGTGGAATGTTTTAACAGGATTGAGGAATCCAATTATTATGGAGCATGATTTACCAAAAAATTAACAAATCACGTTCCCTTTACAAGGATCAATGGGTCCCCACATTGGTTGTTCACGTGGTTTGAAAAACTGTGTACCATCCCAGTAAAGACACTCTATCAAGAAGATTGACTCAACCACAACATTTCATCGTGGATTGGTCTTCTAAGAAATTGGAAATATAGTATTAAATTCACCCAATAAATACTATTAAAGGAGATAAAAATTCTAGAAAAATGAAGAAATAAAAATATATAATAAAATAACTAAGAACTTTTGGGTTAGAGTCTAACAACATTAGTACTTTTTGTGATATTGAATGTCATAATTTTCTCACCCATAGTTGAATTTAGTTAAATCCAAATTTATCTGTTCATATTAGTTTATATTTTTTTCATTTTAGATGTCTATAAACTCTTAAAAGAAAAAATATTTACAATTTTTTTAAGAATACATTTTATTTAACTTTTTTATTCTATTCTATTAGCATTGATACACTGACCATTATGAACATATTACCCAACATAATTATTAAAGTGTCCAATATTTTATTTATCATCCTCAATAAAATTCAAATAAATATAATTTATGGTTTTATTAAATACTATATTATCTTTATTATCATAGTATCAGGATGTTGATAAAGTTAACAAATAAGATATAAAAACTAATTTTTATTTAAAAAATAGGTCACATATATTATTTTTATCCGCATATGTTTTTCATTTTGTGTACTCATTATTGGAGATGTGTTAGGCTAAACTAATACGATTCCTTGTATCTTTGTTATGGTTATTATTTTTATTTGATCGAGATATTAAGAAAATTCCCAACATCTTATAGCCATAACATGCATGGTTAATGTATTATATATCATTCAATTATGGTTTTCATTCTTTTTATTTTTTATCGATTTATTATTTTCAAATCCATTCCCATTATATATAATGAACTCATAATTTTTTTTCTTTTGTTATAATCGATCCTACATTATAGATATAGAACATGAAGACAATATGGGTGTTATAAGGGAAATAATTTTCATATTTTAATTATAATTAATAACAATTTTATTTAATTCATGTTCAGACTATATAATAGAAATCTTAATATCTTATTTAGTCTATATATTATAATCATTACTCTCATCCATGGAATCATTATTAGAATGAACCTTCTTAGGATGGATTTTAAAATTTATTTTAATTTTAATAAAATTATTCCTGGTTTCTCAATTTGAAATCATTTAATTAGGAATCATTATGAATCATTGATATAAATTATATATATTTCCATTCTCTAGTATTATAATTTCATGATATTCTACCCTCTAAATTATAATCGCAGTTCTCTCCAACAAATCAATACATTGATTAATTATGAATAGAGACTTCCAAATGGGAAACGTTATTTCATAGGTAGAAATATTTCAATAAAAATATAAATTTATATATTAATAATGATTATTTAGAATATATTAACTCAAAATATGTATTGTAGTATCATTCATAATAAATATTCCATGATCACATATGTATTTTAGGTAATGGTCCATAAGAAAAAAAATTCAAAATAATAATATTTACAAATATTACAACATAATGTATTTGTAGAATCTAAATTCAAAACCACTTAGTTATTGTTCCTTTATTGGATATGATATTATTTTTGACCGCAATAGTTTAAAATAACAATATGTTTGATGTCATGTACTATATAAAAAATGAAGCGTAAATAAACCACAAAATATTATTATTTAAATATCACTACAATAAAATAATAGTTAAATAAGTGAAAATGAATATAAGTAATAAAATTATAATTTATTAATAATTTCTTGAATCAATAAAAATTTATTGATAAAAGATTAATGAAAAATCACATAATTTTAATTAAAAGTTATTTCTTTTCTAAAAATAATGGTTTTAATAGAATTTGGTTTTTATCTATTTTCATGAAATAGTGGCATAATTAATTTTTGGAAGTTATATAAATATTAGTATTTTTAAATTGTAATAATTTTTGAAATCATTGATTAAATAGTACCTTAGGATATTTTTTTTAATTTTCTTAAAATTATAATTTTTGGATGATTATCTCAAAATAAGGATTTTTTTTGAAAACTAAAATTAACAATAAATTATCTACAAAGTCACAATATATATAAGATTACTTAAAAAATATTTTTATCTCTTATTCCCTAAAATTTTCCATAATATATTTTTATAATTAAAAATATTCATTCATTTGGTATAAAAACATTAATATATATATAATGGAATATTTATGAAAAATAGGTTTTCAAGGAATTTTAGATGATTAATTTTAAATTAAATCCCAAAGCTTCTTTGATGTGAATTTGATAAAACTGGTAAAAAAATTATTGAAAATAATTTTAATTTGGTGAAAATTTCAAATTATTTTTTTCACAAGGATTATTAATAATAGTAAAAATATTTTACCATGGTTCTATTTAAAATATGTTTTCCAATTTTAAAATTGAATAGATTATGTATAAAATGAACTCAACATTTTTCAAAAACCTATTGGATGGAAATATTTGGACACTATTTCGTATCATATTTTAAATCATGCCATTATTTTTCAATTTTGATTATATCAGGAATTTATATATTTTTATAAATTTAAAAATTATATGTTTTTATTCTCCACACATATGAAAGGATACCCTATCTCCATTCCTCTCCACACATCTAGATACTTTTTGATATATTTATACATAACACAATACATTCATAAAATACATCCATATATCATAGATTTTTTTATTGATAAAAAACAACCAAGGAATCATTTATTAATAAATATAATGAGGTTTCCCAAAGAAGTTGTATAGTTCTTAAATGAGAATTTTTTTATTTCATTTTCATAAATAATTAAATATTTTACTATCCATGACGAAAAAATAATATTACTAGAATAGATATTATGATATTTTATTATTTTAATGGAATAAATAAAATTATCTCATATTCCAAAAAATGGGATATGAAACTATCATTCATGTCTATGATATACAACTGCCTCATGAACCAATTTTTTTCGTTTTACATCACCACCACCCACGAATTTTTATAATGATGTATTCAAGGAATACATAAAAAATTAATGAAATTATTATCATTTAAGGATGATATTATTTTATATGTTTTCATATGTTTATCTCTATTAAAAATTCAAATCCTCTTTCGGTCATATGTGTGGATTACCCACTCTACGAACTGATATCATTCATTTTTTATACACATATCATGTGTATTGTACATATATATATAATGTGTTAATATGTTATTTATAATAGTATTTTTATTCAATAAATAAAATATTTTATTTAAATATTATTAATCATTATATTTTACAAATGAAAATGTTATTCATGCTTATAGATGGGTAATCATCCCAAATATTGTAACAAAATTCATTTTTCATAACCATATTTTATGGATAATTTTAAAATTATAATTATGTGAGAAAAAATAAAAATTATTCCCTAAATCTTTTTATATATATGATATAAAAGTTATAATTTTTAACATTGTCAATAAACCAAAGAAATTTTGAAAATATGAACTGAACATCTTCAAAACACATAACATGTACTTAATCAAAAAAGTAATTAATTATGTCACTAAAATAAATGAAATGAATTATTTAATGATAAAATTAATATGAATATAAAAATTTTATAAATAATTTAATAATTGAAATATGTTTAATATTTATGAGTGACCGAACATACATGGACGTTTTAGGTTGGATGTATGATATTTCATCATAATTTCTACAAATTATGTAATGTTTTTATAGTATGAACCTAATTTATTCTATATAATGTATATAGTGAAAATTATAAGTACTATATCCTGAATCTGTCTTATGTAAATTTATTTTTTTAGTAATTCATATTATTTCATTCAAGGGTATTTTATTTGAATGTTTCAATGTGGTATGGGATTTCTAAAATCAATTCTATTTCACTATGTTATAACACTTCTTCCATGAATTTTTTTTGTAACAATATTGAGTGAAATAAACACAAATTTGTTTTGATATATATTTAATCATTTTTTGGATTAAATTTAGATCATATAATGAATAATTTCATTAATTATCACATCAAAAATTATAATCATTCCCATGATTATCATTATCCCAGTCTCATTTTCTAATGAGATATTCATGTTGTGTACTATAATATCTTTTTATTTTTAAATTAATACCTCATAGAAGAATGTTTAAATATTAAATCAAATAATTTATTTTATTTACAGATCCAAAACATATTATTTCATTTAATGAATTTTTATTTTTAATATTACCAAAGAGGTAAAATTCCTATGTATCAATTACATTTCTTCTCTGTTCTATTTATGTTCTATGATCCTTTAGAAAAAATTTATGATATTAATTTCATGATCCAAATATTTTTTATTCTATAATAGTTGTGAATATTTTTCTATTATGATTCACATTTCTCTAACTATTTATTATGGAATAATTACCAATGTTGTTTGTATGTGATACTAATCATGTATCTTCTTTTATATTGGGAATTATTCTATTCCATATCTTGGTTTTCTAAAAGAAATCAAGAATAATATTTTTTTAAATAAATTATTTCCTAAATTAATTATAAATTATATTTTAACTTTATTTAAATGATTATAAATTAAAATTTCATAAGTTCTTCCACTTTTCTCACTTTTTACTCGCTTTAAAAAATGTTTCAGAAAAATAATTTATTTTATTTTTTACAAGATGAACATATTTTTCCACCATCATATAAATTTTTCATATGAAGAATCCATTATAAATTTTCAGTATTTTTTTCGAAAAAAAAGAAATAACAGAATATTTTGATAATATATAATTTATAAAATTTATTTTTAAATTGTGAAGTGTATTTTCTTATGGAATATTATTAATGATCTTTTAGTTGTATTTCTAATCAAAAACCATAGTAGAACAAAATATTAAACATCCTTCACCCAGGATATTTATAATTATTAAAACATTATTCTTTCTCTAGACATATCTTTATTGTTTTAAATTCAGTCACATTGAACCTATTTATTTTCTATGTATAATTAAGGTTATTAAAAATCAATGTGTTTTTATGTTGAAATATGGATGATTTATTTGGTTATAAATATCTATTTGTTCATGTGCATTGTTTATCATGGTGTATGAGCCTGATATATCTTATGATGTTGGGTGAGGCTAATATAGATCTCCACTACATTGGTAATTTGATGAATTCAAATTTTTATAGGTTTATCTAAATCAATTGTTTTAATTTTTAGGTAGGTTATTCCATTAAAAATAGTGATCCTAAAATTGATATTATAATGATATTTTAGGTTACCAACATGTTTTCTATAATCTTGGGTCGTGTTCTAATTGATACTTTGGTTTTGGATTTTTTTCAAATAGCTCAAGATTTTATTATTCAACAATTGTGTTATACATTATTCCATTGACTAATTATTTATGTTCCATGTTTGATGTGTATGAATTATCTTCTGTTATGATAAGACACTTTGATTATGCCATCAATCACTTATGCTCATATACTTCTAACTGATGAAATTCAATTCTAAATGCTTATATTCAACCTTACTATTTTTTTTAAAACTATATCTTGTTTTCCCCTATTTTGTAAAGAATAGTTTTAGCTATTATAATAATATGTTAATTAAATTATTTTATGAACCTAGTTGGAGATGATGGTTATTTTTATGAACCATTTGAGGGTGCATTCAAGATGTCATGTAAGAGATTTTCCTAATTCTGAAAAACTAGAAACCCTAAAAGGTATTCATGTATGAAACTGATTCAGTATTTCCTTTTAATGTAATAAGTTATTAGTAGTTATAAATGAGTCATATTTATTGCTTTCAAATCCAAATATTTAAATATTTTTTTCAAGGACTCACTACTAGAGAATCGAGATATCTCCATAGCCCTATATACAATTTTTTCCAAAACTGTTGCTATATGTATTGAAAACAAGGATATATCGACATTTTTTTCTAAACAATGACTATATCCTCTACCTATAGAATTGTGTTTCTTAAACTGTGACTAAAGGGTGATTTTTCAAAGTCTACACCCATGGATATTAGAAACAATGTCTATATCCTTTACAAATAGCCTCTATTTTCATTAACCATGGAAGGACGATTCTCGTATTAGCACAAGAAAATTGTTTTCACATGGGAATGTGTTTGGATAACCTATATATCTGGTTTTTTAATTTGTAAGGTTAATAACCACATATCATACTATATATACAAATAACATAATATGTATGCATATTATTGGTACGTTATCAAGTCTGTGATTTTGGAGGTATGGAGATCAAATCCGGCTGGTGGAAATTTATTTTAATGATATAGCCACGGTATATAGGGGTTATAACAATGATTTTCCACCAAGTAAATAAACCATATTTTTAATTATTAAAACATTCATATAGACTTATAACCATAATAGGAAACCATGAGAGTTATTTCCATGGATTATGAAACCATGGATATAGGATTAATTTCCATAGTGGATAACCTTGAAATAGAATTTAAAACTGTGGTTATATCTTTTCATCAATATTCATTACAAAACCAAGCACATCCTAGTGAAACTGTGGATATATATTACAGACATGGTTTTGGCCATTATATCCATCATTTTGATCCATAACTATATAAATATTAATACTTATTATTGAATATGGAAGTATAAATTTGTAGTTTTCATTATATCATTTCATAGGTACGAATTAGATAAATTTGGTGACAAGAATGTTTTCATATGAGGTTAACTATTATGTTTTGATTAAAATAATTTTTTCATAATTGTACGGTCGATCATAACTTCACCATCATCGAAAACGATTTTGATTTTCTAAGTGAAGTGATTTTATAATGATTTATGATATCATGGGAGTCATTTAATTATGTTTTGGTATATTTACCCGATTGGATTAACATGAGGTACTAATTTTGAATAATACATTTACATTTTTGGAAAGAATGATAAAAGTTATGACATAACTATTTAAGTTAAAAAAATATTTAATATTAAGGACAATGAGGTTATTTCGGATATATGGTTATATATTTAAAGAAAAATCTAAGCTAAATAATTAGTTTTATTAAGTAAATAATAATTTTAATTGTATTATTTCATCATATGATGTTTCAAATTTTTTTGATTCTTTCTAACGTTATACAATCCATTTTAATTTTCATAATTAGAAAGGATACTAGTAACAAATTATTATCCAATTTGTATTATGTAATTAATTAGAATTTGTTTTGTGTCATTTGAAAAAAATATCAACATTATTACACATCAATTAAAAAAAGATGAGATATTGGTGGAAATTAATACGTGTATGAAATTTAACAAGTCAATTACGTATAATTACTTATTTTCATAGTCTAGGTTTTAAATGAATTCTTTATATCTACGAAATTAATCATGAATCTGAAATTTTATCATATTAATATATTTTATGAATATTCAATGATATTTTTTACACCACTTCGATTTATGGTTTTAAGATCATTAAAAATATCATGATCATTATGTTTCTTTTGATCACTTTTATTTATCACTCTCAATAATTATTTAGACATTAATTCTTCCCTACATGTATATATATAAAATTTCAACTAATTTTATCATATTTTCAAACATAATTATTTGTTATTTCGTATGACCTTCGTATTTCAAATTCCATCGTTTCATATGAATGTTTTTAACTATTTTTCCAATTTGGGTACTGAAAAAAGGTATGTTGAAACATAAAATAATTTATTACATACAAAATGTTTAAATTTTTAAGGATAAATTTATTAGGTAAGGTTATAATGTAACATCCTGATATTTTGATTGACTGTTATATTTGACGGTGTATGTGACACACAACATGGAGCATTATTCAACCATGAAATATTACTTTTTATATATGACCATTATAAACTAGATATTACATAGGTGGTTATTTATATAATTAACAAAATTATGAAATATAATTAAAATTTCAAATAAATATAAATTTATCGATAAATTCAATTTTCAGGATTATTTAATTTTTTGTTAAGTCATTTTATGCTTTAAAATTTTATTTTAATAAAAAAATAGAATATATTTTCATAATTTAATATTATAAATAATTTATAAGAAATTTATAAATTTTATTTGATAAATTTTATATAATTACTAATAAAATCATATTAAAATCATATTATGGTCACTTTTGAGAGTTTTGTGATAATATTTCATTTTAAATTTATAGTGAAAAAATCAGTTCTTTATTGGAAAATAAAATTTTTTGAAATTTTTACAATGAAACACTCTATTTTTTATTTTAATTAAAAAACAATTAGTTATTTTTTAATTAAAAATATCCAGTAAATTTTATTTGGATGAATCTTTTAATTGATGTTGAAAAACAAATATATAACTAAATTTATGTTTCCTAGAAAAAAATGTTTTTCATTAATTCATTCATGTATTATTTTAAATTAAATTTACTAATAATATTAATTCAATTTAGTAAAATGGATTCAATATTTATAATTGGCATAATTAATTTTTTTTAACATTTTTAATTTCTATTTTTATAATGAAAAATAAAATAGGAAAAAATATGTGACCATTGTTAAGGTTAAAACATGTTGACAACGGAATCAACTATTCCTATAATGGTTAATATGGCCTGATAACTTGCATAAAACCTATTTTATGTAACTTTTTCTACCATATATCATCATGTAATCAGAAGTGGTCAATTTGGATGGAAATGGGTTTTAATTAGAGCATTAGTTATTTTAATATGGTTTATAATTTCATGTGTGATTTCTCCCCAACATAAAAAGGGTAACCCACTCACCTCCCTTATACCCTAATCAATATCTATTTTTCATTTTCAATACATGATTGAATTAATTCTTTAATTTGCGTCAAATTTTAGGGAGCCCTGTTGTTTTTTAGAACATAGTCATATATATGATTTAGGTACATTTTAAAGAATATGTTAGAAGAGGTGGTATATTTATTAACTGGGGTTTTTTGTTTTATTTATTATTATACCTAAATCAACCATCATTAAACTATGTTTAAATAAGTATATAAATAGGATAAATATATTTATATTTTATTAATATAATGTAATACACTATATCTTTCTCCTCTTCTTCAAATGGTAATTTAAACCATCATTTGTGTGTAAGGTGGACTACCGCCTAATAAACTGATGTCATTCATTTTCAATCACATAAACTCATGGATTTTTGTAATTATAGATTTAATTTATATAGATGATATTTTTGACATAATTATTATCATATAATGATTTTATATCATTTATTCTCATAAATTTTTATCCAATAAAATGTTATAACATCATTCATATGAACATATGGATTACAACTTCCATGATTTGATGTAATCTTTTCATCATCGCTATATCACATGGATGGTATATATACAGTTTTCTAAATGAATTAAATAACATTTATAAAAAAATAATAATTCTATAAATGATGCAATATTCTTACATTTTCCCATCATTCTATTGATAAAGGATTTTTATTGTCCTTCGTATGTATGGATTACTTTCTCTATGATTATAATGAAATTTAATTCTCATAACCATATTTCATGGATGATTGTAAAATTATAATATATTCATAAAAATTATAATTATTCCATGTATATTATTCTTGAGATTATGAAACAATATCCACTTTTCTCATGGACAATATACCAATGTCATATTGAAATAAAGAAATGAATAACCTAAAACATATGACATAGACATAACTTTTTAAATAATTAAATATATAATATTAATTAATGAATAAATATGATTATTGAAAAATTATTATTACTATAAAATTGTTATGATTTTTTAAAATTTATATATTTTTATTATAAAGAGTTAATGTTCATACATGGAAAACCCAGAAACAATATGAAGGATTTTTCCTCAGTTTCCATTTATTGAGGTAGATATAATGTTATGTGATTAATTTATTTTTATGGTGTATAAACATACAATTTTATATTTTATATTTTCACTACATCATAATTAATTTAATTGTATGCTAGAATTTAAATTATTTTACCCAAGGGTATTTAAAATTAATTCCACCAAGTGGTAATGAGTTTCATAAATATATTTAATTTTATTTGGTCATAACTGTTAGTTATTTTCTTACTTATTCCATGATCTTTTTTTAATTTACCTCTAAATAATTTTATTATATATTTAAATTTTTATGTATATTTTATTATTTTCACACAGCCAAATCCTAGAATAATTAACACTTACATAATTATGAACTTCTTAATGTTTTTATTTATCTCAATCTAATTTTCCAGAGACATGTCGGTTTTCATGAATTATGATTTTATTATATAGTTAATTTAATACTTAAAAAATTTATTTTGATATATAAATTACTTTAATTCATTGTATTTAAAAATATATTTATAATATTATTTGTTTCAATTAATTTGTAATTTTAATTTCACTAATGTTTTAATGGGTTTATGTGATAATATCATTTATTTTTGGTACTATTTCAGTTGAAGTATCATTTAAGGATTTTTATATTATCATTTTATTTTAAAATATATATATTCAAATCCTTTATTTATAAATTTATATTACGTTTTTAATTTATGTTTACTCAATTACTTATTATTGAAACATGATGAATGTTATTTATCTGTGATTTTGATTGCATGACATCATTTATATCAAGAATCATTCTCTTACATGTCTAATATTTATAAAATTATTTCATGTTATTTTATAAATAAAATTTATTTAATGAGGTAATTTTACGAGATATTTTTAATAATTTTATGTTTATTTATAAAAAATTATCTTAACAGTTTCTGTATGGGACACTTTTTACTCATTTTCAAATGTTTGATGATGATATTTAATATAAATGATTACAAAATGAACAAATTGTTCCATTATAACTAATAATATATGAATTGAAGATTCCTTTATAATATTAAAATTTTATAAAAAATCAATATTATTTTAACTATTTTTAGTGATTTTTCAAAATATAATTTTGAATGTGGAATTGGTACTTTCCTCCATAATTTTTTTAATTACATTTTACTGTATATCAATTCATCAATGGGAAAAAAATTATTTTTCACATAATATAATAGGTATATGTTTTAAATATACCATCCATATTCTTTTTCTATATTAACTATGACTATTTAAATTATATTTTCCTGAAACTAATTTCATTCAGAGGAAAAATTATCTATGATAGAACAATAATTATTTTTTCATTGAAAATTTAATACATTCATATTTTATGATACTATAATAGTGCTCAGATATTGATTATGAATATGGGATATGATTATATAGGTCATGATGGTGGGTGAGCCATATATAACACAATTATACCATGGGTAAAGATATATAGTTTAGTGGTCATAGTTTTCTCTTATGAGATTATTAGAATTTACAGGGTTGGTTATTCCATTTTAAGAGTTATTAGAAGAGGGATATTGAAATTTTGTTTTATTTTTCCAAAATATTGTCATTATTCTTTCATATTGTTATAATATATCAATTACATAAATAATTTTTTATATATCTCATTATTATCGACTTATAAGAATCATGTCTTATGTTTAATGCTCGATCTCATGATTTTCGATACAAGTTTTAGGGGTATGAATTACTTTATATTATTATATGTTATTTGATCATCTAATCATTACCTTATACTAATATTATGATAAATGATGACATTTGATATAATAATTCTTAATATTCCCCTGATTGGGACTTTTTACTCACTTATTATCGTTCCATTTATATATATTGTGAATTTTTTTTGTATTGTATGCCTAACAAGGTTTCTAGATATGTTGAAAATAGTTGGAGAAGATGTATATTTTTTCTAACAAGTCATTTCTGTTTCCATGTTACTAGGAAAAATATATTTATTGTTCTCTAAATCTTAAAACCAAAAACATATTTTGGTTTGGAAGTGATACAATATTTCATTTTAATGTTATATGATATGAGGGTTAAATTGGGTCATGTTCCCTAATATCAAATGAAAAAAAATGAAATTATAATTTTTTATCTCCATATTTTCATGTGAAGGTTCGAGGATATTATAATACCTTGAATATCAATAATATTCATAATAAATTGATCATTATTTCTATTTTTAAGGACTATGATACATATTATCCATAAAATGATCATTTTAGAAATTTGTAATTTATACAATCTAATGATTTATTTTTATAACATCACTCCCATTGTAATTGATTCATTATAAAAATTGTAATGTAAGTTAAATAATTTGGGTGAATTTCTAAAATAATTTTGAAACCTATATGTGGTGTTTTTATTATTTTATAATCCACAATGACATTCATAAAGGGAATTGTTTGTGTGATGGAATTTTTCAAAAAATGATTTTATAAATAGAATATAGTGCAATGTTGAATGAAACATAGATAATTATTATTAAAAATAATGAAATGAATTTCTTAGAGATACATGTTGAGTCAATAAGGTTTTCCTTATGACTTTTTCATTCCATCATGTTTTGAAAATCACAAACACCTTATCTTAAGTAAAATATCTTTTTACCCATTGTTTCATTTTTTAAGGAAAATTTCCTTCCCCAAGGAAATTTATCTTTACATTATTTTCATTATTCAATCAAATTTCTTTTCAATGTGTAAAATCCTGATTGTAACTAAAAACCTTGGAATCGTATAATACATAGATATGAAGCAATCTATTTAAGACTCTGAATTTCAACTCCGAAATTCTAACTAGTTCGACTCCGAAATTCTAACTAGTTTTACTCCGAACTGCAAAGAGTTCGACTCTGAACGCCTAACTAGTATGACTTCGAACTTCTAACTAGTTCGACTCCAAAATTCTAACTAGTTCGACTCTGAACATCAAACTAGGTCGAAACTGAACATCTAACTAGTTCGACTCTGAACATCTACAAGTTCAACTCCGAACTTCTATGAGTTCGACTTCGAACTTCTATGAGTTCGACTTCGATCTTTTTAAGCTCAGGTTTTGAATCCTTCTGAATCTAGACATCTAATTTCCTTGATGTTCAGACTCCAGACTTCTTTATAATTCATGATTCGAATTCCTACAAAAATAGAATCTGAATATCTCTTTATTATAGAATATGAATTCTATTTTTAGATAGACTCCGAACTTTCATACTTTTCTTACATTCCAAACTTTTATTTTACTTCATTCCAAACATAATTTTTACTTATTCTTACACTTTTTCTAATATAAAATGATGTCATTGTTCCAGTTATTGACTACCCGTTGGTTGTGTGACACGTGTACATGTCCCTCTAAAATTCAAGGAGAAATATGACCATTGGAGGAGGGAGCCGACCATTGGATCTTCACCTATTAATATGAGATCATTTGAAAAGAAGCAAGAATACTATACAACCACATGATGAATTATTTTCTTATATGCTGTGGAAGTGATTTCTAGAGATAGAGGCTCTTATCAACTCTCATGCTTTGTGTAGAATGTTTTAACAACTTGTTTAAATATTTACTTGTGCCGACATGCTTCATGCGACTCTAATATTTTTATGATTACAATTGAGGGCTTCCGGGGATAGGAAGATATAGGTGCTGACTACCTGATAGTTGAGGGCTTGCGTGGATAGTAAGACAAATACCAATCTTCGGATCAAGGGCTTACACTGGTGGGGGTATGACAGACTTTCATGAAAGTATAAATCAAGGGACCTCTTATCAATGGTTTTTCGAAACCCTTCTCTTTGGGTTAATGGAATTATTGTTTGTTACTTGTAGTTTTAATACTTTGTTTTTCCTCTTAATTTTATATTATTAAGGAAAGTATAATTGTCTTATACTTCTTTACTTGTACTCTGATTTAGTTAGATTCTATATGCTTTAAGGTAGAATCTTTGTTGGTGTAATCTTTTGTTAGGTTTCCTTTCCAGAATCACTTTTCCAGAATCAAGAAAGTCTTTAGAACATTAGGGTTTTGTAAATTATGGTTATGCTATATTTCCTTAGGGTTTTTTTAAATACAATTCACGCCCCTTACGATTAGATTCAGAACAATTTTTTTCCCATAACATTCGGATTCATATTTCAAGATTCATACTTTTCAGAATCTTTTTTAATCATAGTTCGGATTCACTTTTAGCTTAGAGAAAAAAATTTACTTGATTAAATGATTTTCTCTTGTTTACCGACTTATACTTCTAACAAGTTTGTGTGTCACTGTTTTTCATAAGGATGTTAGGTTTAAATGTTGGTACTATCGACAACCTAAATCCTACTAGACCACCAATTTTTAATGATAAAGACTACGAGTATTGTAGAGACCGAATGAAGACATTCATTATCAATACTGGGGTAGATAACTTTGTCATTCTTACTTGAGGATATGAAATTCCGGATAAAGAAGTAAGTGCCTTTACAAATCAAGAAAAGCATGAATTCCAAATAAACTATAAGTTATGCAGTACATTACATTGTTCACTGACTAGGAACATATATATCCAAATTTCATCTTTTGAAACAGCTAGCTATATATGGAAGAAACATGAAGTTACACATTTTGGTACATCTAAAGTGATTGAGACAAGGAGAGCCATGCTTAGAGCTGAGTATCATGGTTTCAATTTTCCTTATGGAGAACCAATTTTTAAGGCGCAATAGAGATTTATGACTATCGTGAATTGCTTACAATCAATGGGAGAAAAAGGTCTAGATGATCAAGCCTTTGTTGAAAATATCATAGATAGTATGCCCAATGAGTGGAAATCAAAGAGAGATGATATCGATGAAAATAGAAAGGTTACTAAAATTTCTCTTAATGAACTATTTGGAACTCTTCATCAACATGAGACTAGAATGAAGAGAGTTGCTGACAACATAAAGAATAAGAATGGGAATGGTAGTGTTTCTTTTACTACAACATCAAATCACACAAAAGCTAAAACTCCTGAGAGAGTTACTAGATCCAAATCAAATAAGGTTATTATCCAATCTGAATCTAGTGAGAGTGAAGTCCCAGAAAATGAGTTAGATAATCTTGCTCAAAGGATGAACAAGATAGCTGGTTAGAGAAATTTCCAATCCATGTATAAGAAAAAGTAAAGGAAAGATAAGAAAGAATCAAAGGTTACATGCTATTAATGTAAAAGAGCTGGACACATAAGACCTGACATCCCTATGCTCAAGAGAAAAGAAAGAAAGGAAAGGCATTCTAAGAAAAACATAAAGAAGTATTACATGTCCAAAGATAAGAATGTGTTGAAATCAAATGACACATGGAGTGCTTGTGGTGGTGACTCATTAGTTGGTAATCATTTCTTAATGGAAATCGTGCACAATGTTGTATCCTCTCCCAATGTTTCTATAAATACTAATGATAATAAATATTATAAATCCTCTGATGAAGAATCCTCTTCTGGTGAAGATAATACTTTACCTACATATAAATATGATTCTAGTTTTTCCAAACTTGTTGATATTGGGAAGTCAAAACTCATGAAAAAACATGATAAGGCAGATTCTAGGAATGTTATTCTTACTAAGGAAATAACAAATCTTTCTAATGATCTTGATATGAAAAATTCTGATTTTGAAAACATTTCAAAAAATCATGAGGATGTACATTCTCAGAAGAATAAAATTTATAAAGACCTTGAAAATGTAATTTCTATGAAAAATGTTTTCAAGCCTAAATATAGCTCAAAATAAGAAGTTTTTGAAGACTATAACTTAGTTATCAAACTCAAATTTGAAATATTTTCCTTGAGGAAGTGTTTTTCAATCATTACCCTAGGTAAGGAAAATTTTGATAAAATGTATTCACAAATCTAACCTTTAAGTAATACTTCTGGTTTTGGTTACACAAGTTCTAAACCGATTTTTAGCAACAATTACATTGTTCCTCAATGTTCCCCTTTCTGTACTAAATTTTAGTGTGGTGTTCACAAGGAAAAGAATTGTTCCCTAAACATAACCCAATCTTTAGGATTTCATAAGCGTTATTTTTCTATGAAGATGTCGGTACCCAATGTTTTGATTTCTGAAATTTCCGGATCGATGAAATTATGAATTCCGAAAATCTAATTTTTTTCTTATTTTAAGGAAAATAGGGAAATTTACAACATCAATACTTTTTATATGGATAGTGGATGTTCCCGGAATATGACTGGTAACAAAAACTGTTTCTAAATTATTTTCTAGATGAATGAAGGAAAAGAATTTTTCAGAGATAATGCTCAGGGAGAAATTATTTCTATAAGTAACATTGTTCTTCATGAGATTTCGTTGATTTCAAAATTTTTATTTGTTAAACGTCTTAATAACAACCTCATTAGCATAAGTCAGTTATGTGATTAATAGTACCTTGTGAATTTTAGGAATGATAAATGCATAGTTCACAATTACAAAGTAGAATTTATTCTCTCTGCCAATAGGCAAAAGAATATATAAACATTGAACATAGAAGACCATAGGAGCCAAGACTTACCTTTCCTTAGTGCAACAGAAGATCATTCTTGGTTGCGGCATAGAAGGTTATGACACATTAACAATAAGAACTTATTCAAACTCTCAATGAAAGGTTTATTTAAGGATCTACCAGAGCTTAGATTTGATGCTTAAATAGTTTTTGACCCATGTAAATATGGCAAGCAATATAAATCATGTTTTAAATAAATCAGTGATATCTCAACAACTGATTCACTACAGTTGGTGTAGATGGATCTTTTTGGTCCAATACCAACTGGAAGCATTGGGGGCAAGTATTATGTATTTTTCTTAGTTGATGAATACACTATATTTTCCTGGGTCTATTTTCTAGAAAAGAAGTCTGAAACTTTTTCTTATTTCAAAAGTTTAAGAGCCCAAGTGAAAAATGAGAAAATCCTTCCATTGAAAACTATTCCCAATGATCATGGAAGAGAATTACAAAATTCTGATTTTGAAAATTTTTTGTAGTAGAAAAGGTATTACTCACAAATTTTTAGCACCAAGAACACCTCAACATGAATGTTGTTATTGAAAGAAGAAATAGAATTCTTCAAGAGATAATTAAAATCATGTTGAGTGAGTATTTTATTGCCAAACGTTTTTGGTCTGAAGCTATAAGTACTTCTTGTTATGCTACAAATCTTGTTTTGATTAGACATTTTCATAATAAAACTCCTTATGAGTTATGGAATGGTAGATTACCTAGACTTTCCTACTATAAGGTTTTCTGATATAAGGTACTCATTCTGAATACTAAATATAACTTAAACAAATTAGCACAAAAATCTCATGAAGGATTTTTCTTAGGCTACTCCTCAACTTCTAAGGCATATAGTGTTTTTAACAAAAATACTTGTACTATTGAAGAAATAGTACATGTTATATTTGATGAAACTTGTCCATTTGATTTTAAACAACCCCAACCTACATCATCAGATGTGTTTTTAAAAACTGATTATCAACCTATGATAGAAAATCCTTTTGATAAATAAAATGTTCTAGAAGATGCTTCTGACACATTTACCTTAGAAGATTTCCTACCCTATGTTGATGATCAAGTTTTAAAAAACCCAAATCAGTCATTTCTAAAGAATCATCACAGTGATAGAATCATTGGTGATGTGAATCAACCTATAAGGACTAGAAGTTCCTTATGAAATGAAATATAACATCTATAATTCCTTTCCTAATTAGAACCAGAAAGCACTGATGAAGCTTTAGGTGATGATTATTGGATTAAATCCATACAAGAGAAACTAAAAGAATTCAAATGGAATAATGTCTGGACCTTGGTTAAAAGACCTAAGGAAACTTCTATAGTTGGAGTAAAATGGGTATTCAGAAATAAGTGTGATGAAAATGGAGTCGTCGTTAGGAATAAAGCTAGATTGGATTATGAAGGCTATAATCAACAAGAAGGAATTGACTATAATGAAACCTATGATCCAGTAGCTAGAATTGAATCTATTCGTATTTTACATTCCTTTGAAGCATTCTTCAATTTAAAACTTTTTTAAATGGATGTGAAATGGTCCTTTCTTAATGGTTATGTTCAAGAGGAAGATGTTGTTGAACAAACTCCTGGAATTGAAGATACAAAACATCCTGGTCATGTTTTTAGACTTTCTAAAGCATTGTATGGCCTTAAAAACCCCACGAGCTTGGTATGATAGACTTACAGGATATTTTCTTCAAAATAACTATGTTAAGGGAAATGAAGATCCAAGCATTTTTCTAAAGAAAGATAAGAAAAATGTTTTTATTGTTCAAATTTATGTTGATGACATTATATTTGGTTCATCTCAGAAATCTTTAACAGATTCCTTTTCAGATATAATGAAATCGGAGTTTGAAGTGAGTATGATGGGTGAGATAACATTTTTCCTTGGTTTTCAAATTTCTCCAAAACCTGAAGGAAATTATATATCTCAAAATATGTATATTAAATATATTCTTAAAAATTATGGATATGACAACACTATAATTATTATTACTCCCCTTGGTACCTCAAACACACATGATATTGAGAAGCTGGAAAACCCGTAGAACAAACATCTTTTTGAAGTATGATAGGAAGCTTACAATACTTGACAACTAGTCATCCAGACTTGATGACATCAGTATGATTATGGGATAGATATCAATCCAATCCTATGGAATCTCATTTAAAGTCAGTGATGATAATTTTTGTCTACTTAATGGGAAACATGGATCTTGGACTATTTTATACTTCTGGAAATGATTTTATCTTAAAACGTTTTTCATATTCTGAATTTTGGTGGATGTAGAATGGATAGAAAAAGTACATCCAGAACTATTCATTTCATAGGAGATTCATTAGTTTCATGGTCATGCAAGAAGCAACCCTCATTAGTACTATCCACTACTGAAGCTGAATATGTAGCAGCTGGAAGTTGTTGTGCTGAAATGTTGTGGATGCAACACACACTCACAGACTATGGCTTGAGTTTTACTAAGACTAAAATATTGTTCAATAATACAAGTGTCATTGCCTTTAGAAAAAACCCTACACATCACTCTCATGCAAAGCACAATGATATTAGGCTTCACTTTCTTAGGGATCACACACAAAAAAGAGATATTATTCATCAGTTTATCAGAACACAAGATCAACATGCAGACATTTTCAAAAAATATTTACCTTATGATATATTTGAATACATTAAACAGAAGTTACTAATGATAATCATAAGGTAATATTCCTTAATTAACTTCTTGTCGAACCAATCATCATACAGTAATAAACTATTTTTCATTTGGGTAGTACATCTGTTATGAATTTTTTCAAATCTTTCGTATTGAATTTTTTCAAATATTTAGTAAATAAGTTTTTTTCGGTCTTTCATAATGGATTTTTTCATGTTTCATGTAATAACATTTTTCTAAACTTTCAGAATGGAAACTTCTGGAATGGAAATATTTGGAATAGAAATTTTTGGAATGGAAATTTTCGGAATGAAAATTAGATTTTCAGAATGGAAAGTTTCGGCATAGATATTTTCGTAATAGAAACATTCATAAAGGAAATTTTTGTAATGAAAATTTTCGTAATGAAAATTAGTTTTCTTTTTCGCACCCAAGTTTTTTTATTCTAAAGTCCTTCAAGAAGAATTTTATTCAATATGAAAAATTATCCTAACAATCTGAAAGGTATGATTCTTTATTGTGTTTTTGTAATCATTTTTTCACATGCTGTTAGTTTCTTTAATTTTATAAAAAAAGTCAGATTCATGTTTCCTTAAATCTAAAAGTTCTCTTTTAAAACCTCAAAATATCAGATTCAACCTAATTTTTTTCCTTGCGGCTACTTTTACTACCGTCAGATCTGATCTGAAGAATTATCAACTGTTAGATTGGTTTTGGAAGACGAAAGGTCACTTCCAGTGCCTATATAAAGGACCCCTGATGGTTTTCCCACATCGAGTGTCAAGCACTTGCGTCTTGATGTTCTACCTCTCTACAAAATATCGTTCTAAATTCATCTGAAGTACTGCGGTTTGAATGTCTGCAGAAGCCTATGAAATGTCTACTAATCCAATTTCCGAGTGGATAATCTACACCAAAAGGTCGGTGCATCCGAATTTTTTCAATAAGTATGATTCTATCATTTCCCAGAACATAAAGCTCAATGGATGGGAAAGTATAGATATTTCAAAGAAAGCACCTCAAGATGTTGTTATCTATATCTTCTAATAGAATTCTATGAGTAAATGTGCTTCTTTAAGGAAGCTTAATGTGGGAGTTTTTCATTCAATGCCTTTGAAAAAACCTACAAAATCTCTTACACCATGGCTGCAAGCTTGGTGGGTATATCTTACATAGGTGAAGCCAAATTTTGTTCACACAAGTTTCAAGATGTTCAGGGGAGTTTCAACAAGATGAAGGATATTGAATGCCTTGGGCTCCAAGATGATAAAACAGTAAATATTTCCCATCTATCTACCAACAACCGGATTCTACAGTAATGGGTACAAGGTCTCATTGTTCCAAAAAGGGGTGATATGGATACCATTAAGAATAGTGATATGTACATCATAGATTTTATGGTAAATCTAAGGAAGGTGAACATCATGATGCACATCCTTATCATGATTGAGAATTTCAAGAATGGAAATCTTAGAGATCAGATCATTATGTATCCGACATTACTTTCTATGCTGATTGTTCGAGCCTAGAATCCTTCAAAACTCCACACAGCTCAAAGCCCAAGAATTACAAGGGGATTCTGATTAGTGATGACACCTTAAAGAGGATGAATGTTGGTTTTTCAAAACAGACAGGTGAGTTCTATGATCTACCAGAGGAGGAGAAGGAAGCTATTCTAGAAAAAATAGGGAAAGATGAACCATCCAAGAAGGCCGACAAGAAAATGAAGATGAAAGAAGTATAAGCTGAAGGTAAAACTCCTAATTATATGGAAGTTGAATCCGCACCTCCTAAACCTAAAAAGAACAATGCCTACCCAGATGAGGAGGTAGAAAAGTGGAGATAGCTCAATGAAAATTGGAAATTAGGGGAGCCACAGTTTGTCTTCGACCCTGCTGAGGCTAAGGCCTTAAATGAAAAAGATGATGATGAGTAAGAGAAGCAATATAAAGAGAAGAAGATGAATAAGAAGATGTGAGAGGCAGATATTTTTCAATATCTCTTGAAAACCACAGAAAAAGCTTCCGAGAATATTCCCATTCCGAAGTATTTCTTGGTTGAATGATTACCAGAGACTCCAAGGAAGAACTTCCTGACTCCGGAAAAATATAAAGAGAAGTTTGATGAAGAAAGGGAAGTGAGAAAGAAGTAATTAAGAATGTTTAGCAAGTTGTGGAGGATTCTCTACAAGATAAAAGGAGTGGAGGGTCTGATAATGTAATTAGGTATGTCAAAGAATATCCAGATAAGGGAACCCCATCCGAGAAGTTTCACTCAGGACATCTGAAGCTGGATCCTTAAAATTGCCTACACCCGCAGATGATGAGAAAGGTGAAGAGGAGGTGAACAAGCCATCTGATAAAGAAAGTCATAATCATGACTTTATCCATTTAGAAGATATTGAGTCTAGGGATGATAAAGAAAATGTTGACTAAGACAAGATTGTGTAATTATCTGACAGTGAGCGTGAATCTCCAGAAGAAGAGGCCTTTCCGAGAACCAGTAAGGGTAAGCAAGTCCTTATTGACACCCCAACAAAAGATATCATTAGGAGGAAGCATGTTAGAGGCTCTTCTAAAAGGAAGCTGGTGGAAATAGAAGAAGAAAAATCTCCTATAAAATTGTCTAATTCAGATTCATCTGCATTGGGACATGATTTTGTGGTCGAGTCCCTGATTAAATTTGTAGATACAATTCTGATCTTTCCTACAATATACTCTAGATTCCAGATGCTTCAGTATAGCTACAATTAGAAGTCATAATTCTTATCCATGGTAATAGATAAATGTGTGAAGATTGAAGTAGAGCATAAAAATTTTCTTATCAACTACGAGGCCCACAGAAAGTTCTGCAACAAAATATCCCTTTGGTCTAAGAAAATTGTTGAAGATATGGAAGTGCTTGATCAGTTCCAACTAGATGTTAAGGAGGCTTTTTGTTCTTAGGATGTAAAAATCAAAAATCATTCAGACAGTTTTCATGATAAGCTGAACCTAGAGTAAAAAACTCGGATTCAAGATGTCAATGATCTAAATGGAAAGATGAATTATGTTTATCAAGGTTTGTAATTAGAATGTAAATTCCGGACTGGGGTGGAAGAGAAGATAGTGAAGCAAGAGGATTTGCTGAAGGCTCAGGCAGAAGCCCTGAAGGCTCAAGAAGATAGGATCACAACCTTAGAAATGAAAGCTGAGGAGGATCATAAAGAGCTCAAAAATATGAAGAAAATTGTGAATAATCACTTACCCAAGGAAAAGTAAACAAAATAGACTCAATCCGATCATTTTTTTCCATTTCATTTTCCTTGTAAAAATTCTTCCAATTATAATAGAATTGTAGTTGCTTGTTTTGTTTTGTTTTCTTTACACATATCTCAGGTACCATATTTCTTTTCAGTTCCCTAAAACTCTTTTTGAAAATCAGAAAGGGGGATAAGGAAAAAGAACTGAAAAATGAAGAAGGAAAAATATAATGGAGATAATGAAAAATATTCATAAGCAAAAGTGGTATCCCTATGTAAGGGTGAGTTAATCTAAGGTGGAGTTTTTTATTACAAGAATTTTCCATACTCAAGAAAAATCTCTTTCCAGAAAATCCAGAATAAGATCATTAGATTTCCAAATCCATAGGTGGAGTTAGTCATATTCATCTTTGTCCATATATAATGGGAGATAAGATTTATTTTTTATAAGTCCATTTATTCTATTTCGTAAGGATTTATGTGCTTTCCAAAAAGGGGGAGATTGTTGAGTCAATAAGGGTTTCCTTATGACTTTTCCATTCCTTCATGTTTTGAAAATCACAAACACCTTATCTTAAGGAAAATCTCATTTGACCCCTTGTTTCATTTTCTTAAGGGCAATTTCCTTCCCCAAAGAAATTTATCCTTACATTGTTTTCATTATTCAATCACATTTCTTTTCTATGTGTATAATTTGGATTTTGTCTAAAAACCATGGAAATGTATAATACATAGATATGAATCATTCTTTTTAAGACTCTAAATTTTAACTCCGAACTTATAACTAGTTCGACTCTGAACATCTAACTAGGTCGACTCCCAAATTATATGGGTTTGACTCCGAACTTCTAACTAGTTTGACATCGAACTCTAACTATTTCAACTCCGAAATTCTATCTAGTTTGACTCCTAAATTCTAACTAGATCGACTCTGAACTTCAACTAGTTTGACTCTGAACTTCCGTGAGCTCCACTATGATCTTTTGTGAGTTCGACTCCAAACTTTTTATGTTCATGTTCTGAATCCTTGTGAATCTAGACTCCAAATTTCCTTGAATTTCAGACTCCATAATTCTATAAAAATCAGGTTCCAAATTCCTACAAAAACCTAATCTGAATATCTATTTATTATAGACTCTAAATTCTATTTTAATATAGACTCCAAACATTCATACCTTGCATACATTCAAAACTTATATTGACCATCATTCTAAACTTAATTTGTTCTTATTCTTACACATGTTCTAATATAAAATGATTTCATGCCTTCAGTTATTGACTAACCAATGGTTGAGTGACTCATGTACTGGTCCCTCCGAAATTCAAGGAGAAATATGACCGATGGAGGAGGGAACCTACCGTTGGAGCTTCGCATATAAATAGAATCTCATTTTAAAAGAAGCAAGAACACAAGACAAACACTTGATGGCATATGTGCTCACATGCTGTAGAAGTGATTTCTAGAGAGAGAGTCTCTTATCAACTGTAAAGATTTGTGGAAAAAGTTTGAAGAAATCGTTAAAAAGTTTCCTTGTGCATACTTTCTTCGTGTGACTCCGATTGTTACTGATTACAATCGAGGACTTCCGAGGATAGGAAGACAGAGGTGCTAACTACCTGATAGTTGGTGCCTTGCGGGGATAGCAAGACATATATTGATCTTCAGATTGAGGGCATACCCTGGTGTCGGTAAGACATCCTTTCTTTAAAGTATAAATTAAGGGACCTCTTTTGATATATTTTAAATGATTGACTCGTGAAAGGGAGGACGATGCCGCTGTTGAGAGATTCTCCTTCGTGATGCCCTAGCTTCATGCCGCCAAGATCTTCTCCCCCCTCCCTATCAGAGGGGGGAGTTTCGCGCCTGTTGCTACCTGCAAGGGAGGATGTTAGCCCTTCAATGCCTTTCCCTAAGATTTAACTTGCCCCGAAAGTGCCAAGTCTATTCCGGGAGTCTCCCCATCTATCTCTTCTTACATCGGAGGTTAACAGCGCTACGGATCTGTGTAAGTTCACATTGGTGGCCCGCTTTTGTCCCCAAAGGCCCTCGGTGGAGGCATTTGCGCAGTTCGTATCCAAATCATGGGTGTTTCGTGAGAATGTGGTCGTCGGGTTGCATGATAAGCGGCACCTCATGGTTCGATTTAGCTCGGAGGGGGACATGATAGTTGCCTGGTCAAGCTCTTTAAGAAGGTGTGGTGCTTCTCTCTTTTATTTCTTCCGTTGGAGCTTTGAATTTCATATGCAGTGCGACCCTTCCTTGATCGCGACATGGGTAAGCCTCCCCAGACTTCCACTTTATTTTCAAAATCCCTCAATTCTTTGTGCAATTGGTAACATGGTTGGACAATTTCTTTGTTCTGATCAACGAACGGAATCTGTGTCTCATACAATTTTCCCGAGGATTTGTGTTGAAGTTGATGTCACGAGGCCTCCAGTGCGATGTGTGTGGATAACTGATGAGCAGGAGTTTCGCTGGAGGACGGAGGTCGTTTTTGAGTCTTGGATGAAGTTCTGTGTGAACTGCCAGAGGATTGGGCATACAGAATCTGTTTGCCGTAATGGAGGGAGGAGTGGTGGACCGCAGGTGATGAAAGGGCTGGGTGAAGAAGGATGTGTAGTCCGTAGTGCGTTGCGGCCGGCTCAAGAGGCAGTGAGGCATGGATGTGTAAATGTTGTTATGAGTGCAGATGTTTCACCTGAGGATTGCTTCAGTGCCGAAGGTGGTTCTGGACAGGGTGGCCGGAGGGAATCCCCTTGCAGTGAGGATTTCCTTGTTGACGCTGCACCAAAACTGGCATGTGGTGTGAAGGATACTCAGACAACCGTGAACCCATCTGTGTTGCAAGTGTTTGAATGGTTTAAACATGATCTTACAGTGGATAATAGGCCTACTATGGAGGGGAGTTCTTGTCATATACAGGAGAGGGTTTTGCGTTGTTTTTTAGGTGCTGAGGAGGAGGTTTTGGAGAAGGGTGCTACTGAGGTAAAGAAGTTCTCTTCTGTGGAATTGTTGGACATTCAGGACGGGAATACTGGTCATGTTGTGGTGGATGAGCAGCAGGAAACATGCGCTTTGCTGGGGACCCATTTACAGGAGGTGGCTCACAACTCAATGCAGCCAGAGTTGGTTTTTGGTTCTGTTTTGGGTCTGGATGCTCATGTTTCGGGGGATTTGGAGGTTTGTATTCTAGAAAGGCCAGTTTGGGATAATGGGGGAGTGGAGATCATGATCTCCACTGGTAACAGTTTTACGGAATTGGAAAATGAGGAGCTACTACATGATAAGGAATCTGATGTGGGGCAGGAAAATGGTCTCTTGTAGACTACAGTTGATTCCTTTGAGGCTAAAAATGGGGGAGGTGTGATGGACGTGGTGGATCGACCACAATGTCTTTCTATATCTGCCAACAGTCCGGGCAAGAAGGATTGTGGTTTGGAAGCTTGATTTCAAGATGTTAAAATACTCGGAGCGTAGGGTGATATTTCAGAGAGTGGCAGGGAAGAGGCTAATGGTGTGGTCCGGCCTTCTTACAGTAATGTTGTTCAGGGAGCAAGGATGAAAGAGAAATAGGATGATGGTGCTAAGACCGCCCCACCACGGAGAAGAATGAAGAAGGACTATTCTTATCTTCCAAGGCCAGTGTCCACTAGATCTTCTGTTGGGAGGGATAGTTGGGCTATGCAGTCTTCAAAAGAATTTCTTCCCTTGGAGAAGATGAATCTCAGATGGAAATATTCCAAGGTTCTTATGCACTATGAAAGCTCAGAATGGTAGACAGATAAAGCAGAGGACTTATTCTTCCAAGGGGGTGGTGACGAGTATGTCTTCGATGATATGTAGTTGTTCTGGACCTCATGTAACTGCTTTTCTTTTCTTTTATTAATAAATGGTCAGAGGCTTGCCTCTGGCTAAGCGTTTCTGGTAAGGGACCTCTTAACCAGGGTTATTGGATAACCTTGTCTTTGTGTTAAAAGTGTTCTTGTTTGTTACTTGTAGTTTTACTACATTGTTTTTCCGCTGCATTTTATAACGTTAAGGAATGTATAACATTCTTATACTTCTTTAATTTTACTCTGATTTAGTTAGATTCTATATTCTTTAAGGTAGAATCATGGTAGGTGTAAAATTTTTTTAAGTTTCATTTTTGGAATCACTTTTCAAGAATCAAGCAAGTCTTTAGAACTTTGAGGTGTTGTAAATTTTTGTTATGAAAAATTTCCTTAGGGATTTTTTAAAATACAACTCACCCCCCCCCCTCTTGTATTTGAGAATATCATTATTAATTTGATCCTACGTTTGGTATAATGGATTATATCATTCTCATACATACCATCCTAACAATACATTTATTATTGACTATAAATATGATCACATCATACAATAGTGTTTTTAACAAAGGGAAGTATCAACTAAAATAAATGGTTGGCTGATAAATGATATTAAATCTAAAAAATTGGTTATAATGATAAATATACATGTCACAGCTTTGAAACATGATTTGTTTTATTAAATATGTATAATTACTGATAATATAATGATATATGAAGAAAATATTTCAAATTATATCATGGTATCTTGATTTATTGTGTATATATTTTTTTATCCATTTTGAGTTATTTTTGTAGAATGAATAAAAAGAATATTAATATTATTTATTGTTATGATATAATAGAATTTCTATATGATTTTTTAATCAGGCCAACATAGTATTATAGAGACACAGACCATTTTATTATGTTTTCATTGGATAAAAGTAATCGAATACTGAAGGATCTGGAGGATTAGTATTCTTGGTATACTAAAAACATATATGATTCCCATATTAAATTTAAATCAACAAAATTCCAACATTTTTTTTATGAATAACATTATTCACATTATCATATACATTAATATCAGTCATATTACATTACATGGAATCATGGGTAATGGGAAAGAAATAATGGTGACATCAAATGATCATTAAAGGTTATGTCCCAAATAATCTATCATTAATCAATAAAGAATAATCTATATAGCATGGTAAATAACTGAAAACACTTTCTATATACACAATAATTTATATATCATATCTCGATAATACATAATCCATATGGTAAGGAAAATAAAGTATCATACATAACAATTTAATAATTTTAATATCAGGAAAGTATAAGGAATAATCAATGTGACCTATTAAATACTGAAAAAATTACATTTAGTCAACACATGATAGTGAAAATAAATCAAAACACAATATCATGGTGGAAAGATCATGGATAATAATGGTAAATTAATTCTTAATGAATTTAATTCTTAAATATTGGAAATATTGATCTCAGTTCTCATGATTCCACTACCATTTTGATCAGTCCTCATGGGAATTTAAAACCGATGGGTAAGTATCCATTTAACTATGTCTAGAAAACTGATTTATCTAATTATTCTACTAATGCATTTATAGGATATCTGTATTAGTGTCCCACAAATACATAACATTCTAAATAATTCCCCATATATCAAATATTTTATTTAATTTTTTAAATACATTCTCTGCTATTACATTTCTATATAAGATAATGATGACATATTATAAATATTCCCCTTGTTAATAAAATAATTTTCAATGTAGAACAATGTATATAAAAATGATATAATTTTTAATAAATAATCATGTCCATTATATATAAACTAGATATTTTGGTGAAATTTAATGTCCAATGATAATAGTATTGTTAATTCTTCAATGTAAAGTTAAAGAATTAAAAAATTGAATAAAAAACGAGAATGCCAATATTTTACATGGTCAAAATGATCATGAACAACTCATATAGCGTATAAGGATAGTATCAATCCAAAATATTACCAATTGAGTAATAAGAAAGGCTTATTATATTTGCTGAGTATAAATAATATAAAATATATCTTCAATACCATTCTAGAGGAGAATAAGCATTTCACAAAGAAAATATATTTTTAAAATTAAATTATCATAAAAAATTTTGATATTTTTTTCATTTCAATAATATTATAAACTTATAAATTGTTTTTTAAAATTTATTTATTAAGATAAGAGAGAATTATATACATTTCATGAATGTTTAAACCGTGATTCCTTACAATGTTTTTGGAAACAATTAAAAATCCATATTTTTAAATTGATAATGAATTTTCATTTAAAATTTATATTTAAAAACATTTTATAGTTAAAAATATCATTAATTAATAATTTTAATTTTTTTAGAATGATTAAAAAAATTAAAACAAGGTATATGATGAAAAATTATTTTTACATGATGAGAGAAATAAAGTAAGATTTCATTAAAACATTTTATCAATCATTTTAATTAGCAAGGACTGGTAACATTATTATATTAATTTCATGAATAACCACATGAGGATAAAATTATAGGGTTTCGAAAAAATTTAAATAATTTCATTAAAAGTAAATTCATGAAAAAAAAATCCGGTTAAATTGAGATTATTAAATAAACTCTTACAAATATAATAAGATTGATTTGGGGATTTATAAATGAATGAATTGAGCGTATAAAAATTAAATCAATATAAAAAAGTTTAAATTTAATATAATACATTAATATGTGGATATATACATATTATTATAATTTATAGGTCCATAAAGAAATAATAGAATCCAATAAAAAAGATACTAATATTTTATATTCTTTACCAGAAGTTAAATTTAATGCCAAATTCCCATGGATGAAATATTTCCAATTGAAAAAAATATGTAAGGAACTGTTATGGATTCATGTTATTATATATAAAATATATTTATATATACAATACAAAATAAATTATGGTCATAACAGTATAGTATGCCTCAATGAAGAGAAGTTGAGATAAACACCTATACCTCACGCTTTCCATTAGATAAACATGATTTAACCACCAATATAATGGTTTCAATAGTTTTATTAATTTATTATATAAATATATACATATTTATAATTTGAAATATTATTTTCTTAGAATTCATTAATACCCGTTTAATAATAATATTCCATTATTTTCATAATTTAAGGTGATAATTACCTTGTTTCCCTGAGGATTGTTATGAAATGAATGTTGTGGTTCTTATACATAAGATATATGTAATTACATACATAATTATAACAATGTTATAAATATAATAATTTCCTAGTAGATATATTATTATAACCACTATTAAATGTAGGTCATTGAAAATGATTCACTTCGCTTCATGGTGACAGTAGGGTGTACGTACAAATGAGCGACGATATCATTCCACCTACAGGTAAAAGGATATGATAGTTGGGGTTGTATTAATTTTAAATAATATATTTAATCACATATATATCACATATATTATTTAATTTTATCTTTATTAAATTCCATGTACATTTTATGTGAAAAAAGAATCATATTGGTTGACGAGGTGGAAGTCCTCTATAAAAATGAGGGATGTTATCATGATTAAAATAGAATGGAACATAAAAAAATAATAAATTATTTTAAAATTAGAAAAATATAGAAATATAAAATTTATCATATAAATGATTCAAATATTTAATTATATCCATCTATGAATGTTAGTGATAGACATCGAACAACATCAGTTCTCAAAGAAGGTAGATTGTTGTACACATGTTCGATGATTTCATTGCCCATTTTATGGAAGCAGATATGAATAATTATTATATCATCAACATAATAAAATCTAAAAATAATTCATATAATGATGTTTTTATGTTTTTATTATTAATAAATAATTTTATCTGAAATAACAATAATGAAAAAGGAAGAGCTTTGTTAAGATAACTATATTTTCTAAGAGAAACCTCATTCGGATCTCCACTTAAATATCCTAGAGATAGAATTTTGGAAGGAAAAATAGTTATATTATTTTTGGATTTTTGGGAGATAATAAGTCATAATGTTTTCAATAAAAAGAGCTAGGGTGGTGTAAATATGTGAAGGGAGGGAGTTCTATTTATAAGTGTGTAATGGGGACCACTTTGGATATTACTAGTAAATGTCCCAAAAAGATTGAAAAATGAAAATGTTGTAATATCCTCTGTATTGAAATGGATTAATAAGTGATAGAAATTAAATTTTTATGTTAGATAAGCAGTAAAAATGTAAAACCGATAGTCATACCTTTTTTTAAGAGTTGGGACCGCAATGTGTTTTCTTTTAAATATGTAATTTTAATTAAATTAACATCAAAATAAAAAAATTAAATTTCAAATAAATGGAAAAATTATAATACGAGATTTGATAATGATACCAAATTAATTATTATTATTTTTAAATATAATTATTTTTATTTTTATTATTTTATCGATTATTATTATTATCATTATAAGTATACTTTTATGATTAAGGAATATTGAATCAACTCCTCCCTTCTCCCCCTCTTGGAGTATGATTCACACCATCCCCCTCCTAACTCTAGTGTGTGACCTCCTCCAACACCCCCACCGTTGTTGTGACCTACATCCTCACAAAATCCCTCATCCAGACCCCTGTGGAAGGAACCATCTTTGGCCACGACTTCCTAGTAGTGTTATGTGACCCCATGGATGAACCCCTATAGTGTGCACCTCCCTCTTGTGGTCCCTCCTTCAATGGATAATTCATCTGGGTTTCCTCATAGATTCCATTCAATTCGTTTATGTATGGTCCTTATATCCCTTCTCCTCTATGACATTGGTGTTTTTCATGTCTTTTGGCAGCTGATAATGTTTGACCAAAACCCTTGGTTAGATTTTGATTCTGGTTTTTGTGGTTTATTCTTGTTTTAGGGTATGAAAATAGACTCTTGGTTCATGTTTATTCATGTTTCCTAAACCACCACCATAGGGGAATCCATTTGGAATGATTGGGTTCAACATGACAATATATAGTGAGGTATTATTCCTGTTTCATGTTCTTTCACTATCCAAATTATGTTCTTTAGATTTTTTATGATTTATGGTAATTTATTTGAGGTAATTTGGTCCATAATACATTAATGTTGTCTCCTTTGATGATTTATAATGCCTATTATTATCTCTAGTAAGTTTTGATCACCTTTGGAGGTCTCTGCATGCATTTATCTGGGTATGTATATAAAATATATATATATATATCATCGATGATCATATTCCCTCATGGTGTATGTAATATAGAAACTGGGTTAAGGTATAAATATATATTCATATGAAACTCAATACATCTGTGTTGAGCAGTTTCCAATGGTCACTGATAAATTGATCAAGGTCCAAAGTTTAAATTGTTTATTCTTTTCAGGATGAATCCCTTTCTATTACCCTTTATTTTTATTAAATCATTAATTAATTTCATATCACACCCTTCATAGTTTTCAAATTAATTAGGTATGATTTTTAGATTAAATGTTTCCTATGATCAAGTCAATTAATTGATTAAATGTGATAAATGGTTGTTTGTTAATAAAATTCATGGTTTTACAATAATACCCTTCTATTGAGATGTGTTGCCTTCAATCTAAAAATACGGTGATAGAATTTTATAGTTTCCTTCTTTAATGCATTGGTTTATCTTTATTCTTGATATTAAAATTGTTAAATAGAAATCATTTACTTGATCCTTGTTGTTTATTTCTAAATGATACGGCTTCCTTGAAAATTGATAGATGTGCCAATACACCTTCTAATTTCATGGATCAACATGTAATTATAATTCCCAGTGTAGGGAATCTATCATCTTACCATTACATCATCTATTGGGTAATGTCGTGACTTTTTGTCACTCACTATATCTTTCTTGTGATGCCTTTTTATCTCTTATTAAATTGTTTGGTTAGTTATATCATTCTATTATGGGCTTCGCTGATGGAGAAACTCATTCAAGGTTTTCAACTGGCCTCATGGCCACACATTTAGGGTGTTCCTAGCCTAAATGTCCTTTTTAGCTTATAAATTATGTTATAAATATAATGTGATGGCTTTAATTGAATGATATTCCTTAACAATTTGGAAATCATATATCATTTAATGTCAGTTATATCCTATGGTTTGAGGTATGTCGATACCATGTTCTTTTTCTATATTCTGTTCACAATGCATGATCCTAATTTTGATGAGTCGTTTTAGTCATTTAATATGTATTTTATAATTTATATCTTAACATATTAAAATGATACCATTGTCATATAATTATTGCATGCTTACTTTTTTGATAAATTCTTTATGCCATGTTGATGGAATGGATTGTTTTACTTGATATCTTTGAATAACTTGTGGCACATTGTGCTTGTCTAACATCATGATTTGTGTACATTCTTTCCATTTGATATATTTATTAATGTTTTCATTGAAATTTTATTTCGATACTATGTTTCTCTAGATATGGTTAGGTGAGAACATGTGTTCCTTATTAAGGACTCGTGGATCAACTCCTATGCTTGGGTGGTTATACCACATCATGCTAGTGGAAGCGATGTCTTAGTATTTTAAAGATAAGGGTTTCTTGTGCCCTTATATATACTCATGATTTATATTGGTTCCCTAAGGGATAACAAAGGCTGGACCCATTGGAAAATATTCTACACCAATCCTCAGGCGATACTCAACCCCTTAAGTGTGAGACCTGAGTTGTGATCTTGATAATCCATTACCACGAGAGATACATGATCTTTCAGAAGATTTATTCGGATGGGCTCGATGGTATTAGAAAAATTGTAGGATGTAAAATAGTGATATATTCATTATGGGTAAAGACTCTAACTCTAGATTTGAATTTATTGCATTGAATTTAGGATTTGGTTAAATTTATTGTGCAATAACTATTTCTTAATTTTATATTAGAGCATGCACTTGTGATTTTTCTCTTTTTATAGTTAGCATTCTTATGTGATAACAATGGAATTCGACCCCAAGCCTATGAAAATTATTGTGGTGTTTTTTGGGTTTCCTCGTTACATTTGGCATTGGTACACTTATTATTCAGTAAAAAGTACCTTTTCATAAATTCCGACATAGGCTGAAGCAGCTGGTATGAGATGTTCATCCATTTTGGAACCGGGACCAAGTTTCTATTATTAACTCTTTTTAACTCACCATGTATTTTTTTTTGATGCACTTCTGAAATTATATTTCATTTTTTGGATTTGATTAGACAATGGTGGTGACGACATACTAGGATTTATATCTCACCCCCTACTCAAGAGGACATTACACTAGGGTTCTCAAGTAGACCTTTCTAGTTCATAGGAATGTTTACCAAGATTTATTGCTTCTGAATTGCTATTTGTACCTAGAAGATTGGATCAATGGACTGAGCTAGAGCTCTGGATGCTCGTGGAGATTACCCATGGGCCATTGGTGTCTTTTCTTTATTCTCGATCCATATTGAATAGAATGATGTATTGTTTACTACATTGAGCTAAGAATCATCAACATTGAATGAATTCATTAATTATATAAGTTGGTGTTGGAAAATATTATTAATTTGATAATTATTAACCTTCGCTGATATTAAAATTATTTATTATTGTTTCTATTTTTTTCAGTTCTTGTTGTGATTTTGCAATGTAATATGTTGTTAATCATTTTTCATAATTACATGTATGATAGAATTGTCGTTTCAAGGAAAAAATTTAGGCCCTCATTGCCAGTTAACTTCCTCTGGAATTCGGGGAGATGCGGTTGAGGTCATGTGACCCGCTGGTCCGGCCACCGTCTTAGAGGTGAGATAGCTCACGACGTTATAATTTTGTATCAGAGATGGTAAATTTCCTACGGTTTTGGGTTGGTAGATAGGAGAATAAGAATGTGTCGACACATTTTTAGAATTTATTCTTGGAACGGATCACCCACGTATGGAAAATGACTAAATAGCTAGGGATGGGAATTGATGTTCCTGCTTTTTGATATTATTGTTGATATTATTTCACCTCAAGTGATTGGTGTAATTTCCACTACATAGGTATCTATAGAGATTATGTTATTTTACCAATGTCATGGTAATGAAAATATAAAACATATCATGCATCATATTAAGAACCTAGAAATTCAAATTCCTTGCACAATGTCATGCCATGTAGTAAGATTTTAGTTTTCCTCTTGATTCAAGTTCTGTTCTGTGAATGTATGTCAGGTCATGTATTTATTTAGAATGATTGGTTAGATAAAAATTTATAGTGATGTAATTAGGATGGTTGCATGTTACCATACTTCTAGTTTACTAGCATTTTTTCCTTGTTCTACGCTTATTTTCTTATTAGCATGTCTTCAAGATTAAAATTCAATGATTATGTGATTACAGCATGTTCCTCCTAGTTACTTGCCTGTAGTGAGATTACAGTACGTTTGATATTTAATAATATTATGTTGAAAATATTTATTAATTGAAATAAAATGAGAGTTAAATGAAAGTTGTAATGTGATTGGGCTCCTTATGGATTGGAATATGGCCACCCATATGAGTGGATTGGTGAACATGGGCATGTTTTATTATGAAATGGTTTTAAAAGTAAATGGATTGAAAATGGAACATGTAGTTGTGTACTCTAATTTAGACCATCTTCAAGGGTAGATAAATCTCCTTCATTTTTTCATGGAATAGATGCAAGAAAATTTTATTGTAGGTGATCTTTCTTTAAGAGATGGATTATATTATCGATAGTTTCCCCTAGTGACTTCTTATAGCATGACCCAGTGTAAGGGTCAACTCCTGTTCCTTGTTGGGTAATATATTATTGTAGGAAGTGGAATTATAACATAAAATACTTCTTACTTCCATGATTTTCTACCTTTTTTGTTGTTTTTGGGTGACATTGTCACTATTCGTACCCCCTTTCTAAAAATAACGCCCATTTTCGAATGGGTGATCATGGTAAACTTGATTTTTTCGGGATTGATCATTGCATAATTTTCATTTTCAGTTTGTTATAAATCCATTGGGAATGGTCATATAATTTGTAGGCCTTTATACCCTATCATACCCATAGTTATTAATGAATCGATATGTCTTCATCCGAGTTAAAAGTCATCATTCTTCTATATCACCTGGGGTAGTATGTGTTCATGTATGTGGTGCCATCGAGGGATTAATGTTGTTAAGAACTGCATGAGTTCAATGTAATCATTAAGCTGTGTGCTGCTAAATATTATTTGGGTAATATCCTTAGCAGAGTGACATGTGCATTAAAGAAATCAAGTTCATCCCAATTCTCAGAATTACATCCAAATACTCAAGTGTTTTGGCATGCCGTTCATTTTGGTTATGGTTTTCATGAAAACTATTTAAACTTTTGTGCTTATGGAGGTTATATCCTTGAACATAGTTGAGTGGTTGTTCTATATATTATTTTGATATTTAGAAAACACATATGGTGGGATTTTTAATGTAATATCTATTAAATATATTTCTATTTGTGTAGAAGATGAAAAACCAAAGCGGTCCATTACAGAATGCTCAAGCTGACATAAATTTCTTGAGTCTTGTGAACTTTAAAATTTGTATGTGCTTTCTCGGCAACACGACATCAGTGTAGTTGGTAGTTTATGAAAAATTTCACTAACATCGTTGATCTTGGGTGGACTATAGTGGTTAATCTTGAAAAATCATGGGATTCCCTATGTGGAAAATGCTCAATGATCGATTAATGATAGCGTGTTGGAAGGTGAAGCATATTTTCTTTCTATGTGAGTCGACCTATAATGGTTGGAATGTTATTTTTTCTAGTTTGGTTGAGTTGACTAGAAACCATTCAGTCCTGTCGGTTTATCCAACATTTCAATGAGAATGAACCCTATCAAGACATCATCTGAGTACACTAAGAGAGAATTAGTATTATATAATGCTAATGTTTTAAAACTATTGGGCTTTTTCGAAAAGTTATTTTACTGTTTCATGCTAAATGAGTTGTTTTAATCAATTCTTGGTTAGTTTTGAAAGATCCCTAGTTTCCTATGTCAGAATTAAGGGAACAACCTCTTGTATAGAAGCCAATTATTATGACATGAATACCTGGGTGATTCCACTCTACGATCAGTCAATGATCTAATATTGATGTATTGTCCATGCACCAACATCTCACTCCCAAATATGGAGTATGAAATTTCATATGTGAGTTAATTATACCCATTTCATACCAATCTATGGTTATCCAAGACATTTTATCTTCATCAATGATGTTTAAATCACGAAAAATCATTACATGTCTAGCATGGACATTAGTGGACGTATTTGGGGTGAATGTGAAATAACTTTTAAGAATACATCATAGTTTAGTTCCTAAAAACTTAGGCTGTCTAAGATGAACATCTTTCTAAATAGTTAGATAGAGTGGATCAACTATTTATTTATAATGTTCAATAGATAAATCAGTAAAGTATTATTTCTCGTACTTCATCAGGTGATAAGGGTTTGGTTTCTGACAGCCAGGGCATTTCATTAAATCTTGGATCGAGTAGTGCTATACAGATGATATAGTATTAACTATTTTATTTGTTGTGGAAATCACATAAGAAGTTTTTCTATAATGATTAATATAATGTACGATATTAAATTTTAATAGTGGAAGGTGTGTTGGGCATTTGGAGACACATCATGACTAATTGAATTAATCTTCATGACCCTTGTAGGTCGGGTGATGTTTACATTGTTCCCAAAGGCTTTTTAGGGATGAGAAGTTCAATGGTGGGATGGTTGTAATGTAATGTTTATTGAACAAGACAAAAAACTGGAGGAAATCAATTTTTTCATTAGCTGGGTATGCCAATTTTAATATTGGGCATAAGAATAATTTTCTTCTGAGAGGTGGCATGTAATTTGTTTTGTAAATAATTTAGTTTAATTTAAAAAAACTAATATGGAAAATTAACCTAAATTTCAATTAAATTGGAAAATATGCATAATGGTTTATATAATAATAATAATTTAATTTTTATTAATATTTACATTATAATTATTTTCTTTTTTATGAATATTATTATTATTAGATGTTTTATTTTAATTGTTAGAAAAATAGAAGGGTGTCCTCCCTTATTCCTCACACGGAGAGTGACTGACACTAGACACCTCCAACCTTCAATGTCCATCCAACTAAAATTCACCGTACATGGATGCAACCTCCCTCCTTGTGAACTCCCTTTCCCAGACCAATATGGCTTCACCTCTCTTTAGACATGACCTCCCATGCGGTGCGATGTGACCCCCTGGCCGAAACCTTATCGCGCTCACGCGCATATCGTGATCCCCCTTCATTGGGAGAATCATTCCATTTTCTTCATGGATTTACTTTGATTCATTGAGTTATGGTCCTTAGATCACTTTCCGTCCATCACTATGGAGGTTTCCTTCTCTTTCAGTACTCGGTGAGGTTGGAAATAAAACCTTTGATAGGGTTTGTTTCAAGTTTTCTATTTTCATTATGTTTTAGGGTATTTTAATCTCCCCTTGGGCTGTGTTTATTAGTGTTCCGGAAACTACCGCTGAATGCGAAGTCGTTCCGAATACTTCGGTTCGTTGCTACCATTCGAAGTGAGGTATTATTTGTGTTTATTTATTGTTCACCGTCTTAATTAGGGTCTTTAATTGTTATACAATTCTTAGTAACTTAATTAAGTTATTTTGGTCCTTTTGGCCTTAATTTATGGTCCTTCGATGATTTAATAAGTAGATATTTTCTGTAGGTTGTTTTTCTCATCATTGGAGGTCGTCTCATGCATGAATCAAGGTATGTATAATATATATACATATACTAAATTAACATATTTCCTCATGGAATGGGGAACATGTGGCCATGTTTAATGTATATATATATATATATTTATTTATATCAAGATATGTGTGTCTGTGTGGAGATGTACGATATGGCCATTGATAAATCTGTCGGCTACCGAAGGTTAAATAGGTTCTCCTTTTGAGGTAGGTTACCTTTACATTCCCCATTAATTTTAGTAACGTATGAATTAAATTCTTGTAGTGCCATTTTTAGTTTTAAAATTAATTCAGAATGATTTTTAGATTAAATGTTTCCATGGATAAAGTAGATGAAAAAATTAAATTCGAGAAATGATTGTTTCCTATGAAAGGTTAATTTTATATAATAAAACCCATATTTTTCGGTGAACTGATTTCAATCTAAAAATTTATTTATTTATGTTAATGATTTCCTTCCTTAATGCATTGGTGTCTCATTATCAATAATATTATAATTTATAATTGGAATATTTGTACAAGATGTTTCTTTGTTATTTCTAAATGTCGTTGTATCCTTGAAAAAATGATGGATGAGCCAAGAATCTTCTTAAGTGCATGGATCAAAATGTAAATACAATTCCCAATGTAAGGTGTCTACCCCCTTCCCGTTATTTCATCAGTTATGTCATGTCTCGCCTTTTTTCCACTACTGAAACATTACAGTGATGCCTTCTTATTGCTTATTAAATTGTTTAATTTTTTCTATCATGTCATTGTGGACTTCGCTTATAGTGAAACCCATTCGAGGAGTTCTCCTTTCCTCTTGGCCACACCTTTTTGGTGTGACCAGTCTAAATTTTCTTTATACCTTATGAGATTTGTTATAAATAAAATGTGATGGTTTTAATTTAAATCCATGCCGAACAATCTTTTTAATTTTTATCATTTAATGGCATTTATAACCTATTGTTAGAGTGATGTTGATGCCATATTTTTTTTTCTATTTCTCATGAAAGTGGCTAATTTTTTTCAATGTTTTAGTGGTTTGACCTATATTATTGACTTTTTAGCTTGAGATATAAAAAATATCACAATGTCATGTCATTTTTTGGTTCTTACTTATATGATATATTCTTTCTACAATGATAATGGAATGGATTTTTTTATATGATATCTTGAATAGAATGTGTCTCATAGTTCTAGTATGATCGAATTATTTATGTAATACCATGTGATATTTTTATTGATGTTTTCCTTGAAATACGTGTGGTCTTATCTGATTCTCTTGATATTGGCCAGGTGAGAACATGTGTTTTGTATTAAAGACTCATGGATCGACACCTATGCTTGGGTGGTTGTACCACGATGCACTAGGGAAGTTATGTATTAGGATTTTCTAGATGAGGGTTCCCCGAGGCTTTCTATATACTCATTAGTGATACAGATTCCCTATGGTACAATCAAAGATTGAACTATTGGAAATGTGGCTACTCCAAGCCTCGGGTGATACTAAACCCCTTAAGTGTGATACCCAGGAAAAATCATGATATACAATTCCTCGAGAAATACATAGTTATTTAGAATATTCCCATGAAGGGGTATGTTGGTTGTGGATAAATTGAAGGTTGTACCCTAGAAATACAATTGTGACAAGCTCAGACTCCAACACTTGATTTTATTTAATTGTAATGAAATAATACATTGGATAAATTTCTTATTCTATACAGGTTGATTCTAATTATAATAGAGAATTCACGTGTGAATTTTTTCTCGTTCTTGTTAGCATACTTATGGGATCATAAAGAAATTAAACACTAAGCCTAATGAAAAGCTTCGGTTCTTCACAACTTTGAGTTCCCTTGTTACTTTAGGAAATGGTACACATATTTTACCTGTATAGGTTTATTATTCTAAATTCCAGCTTATGCCAAAGAAGGTAGTATGTGAAAGGTGTCCAATCTGGATACCAATCCAAATTTCTATTACTATAATTTTATCCCTCACAATTTATTTTATATGGTGAAATTATTAATTTATATTCCACTGACTGGATTGGGATAGACATTGGTGGTGGTGTCCAGAAGAGATTTATATCTCACACCCTACTCGGGAAACCATTGAACAAGGGTACATGAGTAGATATTTATTTTTAATAGGACTACGTCCAATGATTGATTTATTATGGTGTTCAATTGTTACAAGAATGTTAGGAGAAATGAACTCAGCATTCGCTTAGGATGCTCATGGAGATCAACCTTAGAGAATTGGTTTCTTTTCATTATTAAGGATCTGTATTGAAATTCATGATATATTTTTTACTTCTTTTAGTTATGTATCATCACCAGGAAATGCATTAATATGTTGTATAATCTAGTGTTTATCACTTTTATTACATTGATAATTATTGTATTCCGCTAGATTGTCAATTATTTGTTTGGGTTTCTGTCACTGTATGTTATTGTTATGCATCCCCTTTCAAATGTATTTCTAATCACTATACATACACTGATCTATTAGATAATAGACTTCCCATAGGCACTCTAGTCCCTCACTGCAAGTCAGCAACTTCTTTTATTTAGGGAGATGCACTTGAGATCATATGACCCACCGGTTTGCCCACCATCATAGATGTGAGTTGGGTTAGAACATTACCAACATCATTCACATGAAATAATATTCTATGTGACCATATATTCAATATTGGGATTGATATGGTTATAATAAGACTAGATAATATAATATAACTTTAAATTAATTTAAATTAAATAAAAATATTGAATTAAACTTCAGTATTATTTTATTTTTAAATGATATGAAAAATATTTCAGAAAAACTCTAAAAAATTCAAACTAAGATAAACTTGAGATGATTATTAAAAAAGTGAAATTTATTTTTTAAATTTTTTTTTCTAAGAGTGGTAAAAATTAATATTAAATTATGTGTGAAATGAGGGAATACATTACCTATAAGAAAAAATATTATTTTTCTTAAAAAACATATTTTCCTTTCAAATAATATTTATTCTATTAATAATAGATTGATTACAATATTTTTTATAATATATTTATTAAATTTAATATACAATAATTTAATGTATAGATTATAATATTAAAGTATATTATTGTTCTTTTAGACCTGGTTTTCATGTTTTGAAAAATACTAAGGAGATTATAATTAATGAATTTTTTTTTTGTTTGTATAAGCTTAGTGTTACATGTCTCATACACAATTTAATGTTGTGTTACTATTTTAAAATTTTATGATTTTATCAATTTTATATGTATAATGGTTTCAATTAAAAAATTACATCATAAATTTATGTATTTCACTATGATATATAGATTCATTTTGAAATGTGATGTCATTAAATATTTTCATATCTCTATATTGTGATCGTTGAAGGACTTCTCGATTAACCATGTGGATTAACACTTTACATCTCTATAATAATAAAATGTTAAAATCTTTGGATAATGGTAAACTAGTTATCATACATTAAATATGAGTACACTATGACGTAACATAGGGTTTCGTAATAAAAACCCTACGAAATATTCTTTGAGATACTTATTAATGGTTATGATTTACACCACTATTGGGTATATCATAACACCAGTATTTAGCCTCAAGTGTTACGAATTTAATGACTATATCATAATGAATAACCAAAAAATATTTTTTTGTGGGTTTTTGGTGATTCGTCAGGGAAACTACTTTTATTTCTATAAATATATCATGATATATATATATATATATATATATTATAATCAAGCCACTTATATTTTAATGTGTGAAGTAAATATGAGGAAGTATTTTTTATAGGATCTATTATTTGAAGTCCCTCAACCCAGAGGTGTGTCATTCATTGATTAATTTATATAGACATGGTAGATTTTATAGATTCATTTAAAATTAAATTTAAGGATTAATGGCATTATATATTGATGTTTTAAATATTATTTTTAGAATAAAATTAGAAAAAATATTTTCCATTAACACATTGAGTGACCAAGGTGCATTGATGGATCCAAAATTGATCTACATCATTGATAAGAGAGAATATTGAATTAGGAGCATTAATAATGGTTTTATGACTGTTGTAGAAATAAGAAAATATTACATAGATTCCATTTAATGGTTGGGAGGTGAATTATTAAATATATTTTGTATAATATATGGATTCATTGAGAGATGATACTACTACAGGTATAGTTTCACTATTTATATTCATAATATGTTAGAAAATAAGATAGAGAAATAAAAATTATTTTCAATGGAAAATAATTCTTAATATTTCGGACGTATTTCTAATATGATGATCATTTTGGGACATTAATTAAAATACATAATTATATGGATACTAATATTTTTATTTTGTGATAAATAATGAAATAGTATATCATTAAATACCACATAAAATATGATGTTTGTGATTCATATAAAATATGTTATCTATGAATATAATATAGTGAAATTCAAGTATATTAATTATTTAATTCCCTAAATATATGTGATGATAAAAAAGAAATGGGATTTGTAATTGGGTGGGTAGTTAAAGATGATTAAATATTGGTTAAAATGTTCATGTAAGTAAAGAGTATCCATTATAATATTATTTATTCAACAAATAATGTATGATAAAATATTATATCATATTTTCACATGCCCATGTTCTTTATTTTTTTCATTCTATATCCTAGTATAAGTGAACAAGATAACATCTGTTTTTCATGAGATAATTACTTTTTTAATTTTCATATGACCATAATAATGATAGAAGATTAGGTAGTGATTGATTTATTATTTTAACATGACCCATAATACCAATTGTACAACTCATTTTAAATGATCCATGATATATAGATAGAATACCATTTCCAATAGGACATAGGTTGGTTCCTAGAACCGATGGTATAAAAATCACCCACATGTGTGGGATTTCCCTCATATCAATTTATGGATTAAGTGAGTGGATGACAAACCAAAAACCGAAAATATTCATAAATATAAAAGTAATACCAATAAATGTAATGTCATACATATATAGATAAAAATGAAAACAATCTCCAAATATCAAAATAAAATCCTCTTCAATTACCAGGATTCTAAAAGTTCTCTAAAAACTACTCAATATATTACCCCTAGATCAATGACCTATTAGATATAGTGGAATTAAAAAATATATTATATATATTTTTTGTTAGAGTAACATGTATAATCAGAAATATCCTAATTAAAACTTCTTATGAAAAAGTGGGAAATAAGTATACTAAATCAAATCAATAATCAAATAAAAAAATCAATTTAACTAAACATGTATGCCTCTTTTTCCATCCACATCATGTATGAGTCACCATGTAACACATATATGAACCCAATTATCTATATATATATATATATATCTTGTTATCAATCATTCAATTACAAACTAGTTTGTCATTATAACTACCCAAAAAAATCATGGTGATTTCTCATATATTATATAATGCCTTCTAGATCTTGTGAAATCATATAATATCTATGCACCATGTTTATCCTATCCAGGTCAACAATTTCATCTTCTAGATGAGAATCTATTTGATTATCCAGAATGAACTAAACTATGGGTAAATTTAATAAATCACAATCCATCACATCATATGCAAGTAAAATATTGAAAATTCATTACTAGCACAACCAGTTACATCTATGTACTATTAACACAACTATTATGGATTTATAATATATGTATATTAAATCATGATCCATCATAGAATATGTATGAACATTAATTATACAATATTCTATAATTTATTTGGATATATTTGCTAAAATTTATAGCTAACGGGATAACAATGAGGATGTATAAGACAACCATCCATTTCCTCACCAGCCTATTTGTCGGATAAAACACCACACACATTTAGGTGTCAATTTCCTTTTATACATGGGAAGTGAAGAATTTGAAATCAGAAAATATAAACTATATCAATCATAATGACACTAAAGGAAACTACCTTTCATGAGAATTAATTATTGATATCACCATATAGAACCCTATGCTTCCACTTCAATGGTATATATCTGAAAAAAACTCATTCATATTGTTTTATATTATTTAACTAATTATACAATATTTAATATAAATCATATTAAATTCAACTATTATCATTTTATTCTTCTACAATAATTCCTTTGACATCTTATTTTATTTTTTCCATAAACGTTCACATCGACATCAGTACACACCCGGAGCAATCTATATCCATTTATTAGTCCATCTATAATTTCATAATTGTTTGGTTATGTAAAAAAATAATCCGAAAATACTATATTCAAGATAAAAATGTCATTCATATTGTGAATCTACATCACAATGTTTGAAACAAGTCATAAAAATAACATCTACCTTTTCTTCCATTTCAATATACATCCTGTATGAAATATATTTATTATTAATACCTTATGTAATCATGGATAAAACATCAAGAACTCATCAAAAATCCATTTGAAAATGTGTATAATTTATCTTTACGTCACCATCATCAATCATCACATGAACATCACTTACCCATCCCAATTCTCCTCAAAATTTCCCATCCATATCAATTTTTCATCAATAAAATCATATACCCAAAAGGATCAAATGATCTACGTTAAAATATACTTTTCCATGTAATGTTTTTCACATAGATGCAAAGGAACTCAGGAAATAACATCAAGGATATCAGGCCCCTCACGATAAATGAGTGATATTTTTGAATAGAATAATTTTATATTAAGTATTCAAAGAATCAAATACCCAATCATGAATTAACCAGTATATTAAACACAGTGTGTACATGACAAAGAAACATATGGAAAATATTTTACATATAATAGAATTAATATAAAAATGCTGCATGAATAATTAACATGCTAAAATATTCCATGATAAAAATGTATCAATTTATCACAAATCATTCAAATATGGGTGTAATATTAGTATCTTTATATTATAACCGAACATGATTAATTAACCATGTGATTTGAAAGAAAATTACATGTAAATATAAATTTATCAAATAACATAATGATGGGAGTCATCAAGAAATCATAAAATAGATGCCATCTCAAATCCTCATTACCATTTATTTATGCTCTATCAAATAAAATAAAAATCATCTATAATATAAAAATAATCTCATTTCCAACACTAGAAAAAAAATGTTATAATTTTTTTTGTTAAAACAGTAGGAGTAAAATTGCATTATCTTTCAATAAAATCACCATTTACATGACTTTTCATTCTCTCTGTTAATATAGAAAATTCATCATATGATTATTCATTTTGATCATTATTGGATAAATTTCATTAAAATGATAGGTCATTACACATCATATAATACATTATAAAAAGAATTATATACCAATTTTAAATATATAAAAATTATTTAATAGGAATATTCTATAATATATGATTTATATTTATCTTCATCTTATACAATGTCCTATATTATGAAATAATTTACATTAATATGTTTACCTTTTTATTTTCTACTTAATTTTAATCACACCCATTTAAACAATAGAGTGTAAAGGATTTTTTGATAATGGATTTATATAATGTAATGGATAAGAAATAGTTCCCCAACCTCATTATAAATTTTTCTCAAGATATTATTATATAGAAATAGATTTTGCCCTTCAGTATTGAAGTACATAGTACAACTCGAATGAAAATGTTATAGTCTATCATAATCTAATTTGAAACATAGCATTTCCCAGAAAATGGAAAAAGAATGTAATGTAACATAAATGATGTAAAAGAAACTTGTAATTAAAATTACTATATAAAATATTTTAAGTTTTTCCTAATACCCATCAAATTGTACTTTTAAATTTAACATGAAATATTTTCCCATATAATTATTCTTAAACTACACATTCAAAACCAATATTTATTTATAAAAATAAATTTAGAATATATTTATTTTAATAAGTCAATAAAACAATTTTTTTTATTTAATATAGATTATTTTTTATTTAAATGTCATAATTACATTATAATTAATTTAAACATTGTTTTGTATCAATATTTTATAAAAATGATATTTTGAAAACAAAAAAATTGAATTTATAAACTAGTAGTGAGGACCGAACAAATGATCAAAATTAATAAACATGACATCCGGACCACATTTCCCAAAAAAATCATCAATTAAGGGTCTACTACATTTCTAAAATGACTATGTGTGAAGAGTAAATAGATTATTAATACAAATAACTATAATGAATGACCACATATCAAGGATAAACAACCATGGTGAACATATATAAAAATAAAACATCAAAAAAATGAAGACCAACAACATGAACATATGGGATACATTCATTACTGGTCACATTTTAGAAACAACCAACTATGATTACCCACTACATGACTCATACCACTAACTATGAGAAATGATCTGATTATAAAAAAATTGATGGTTGGTGGTGAACACATGACCAAAATGGCCGACCACAATGAAAAATGGAATGACTAAAATGAATTGGCTTGAGAAGACATTGGGAATTTTTTTAGAACCACAAATCATTAGAAAAAAATGCACTTCATTTCAATTTAAATTACATTAAAATTTTACATCTAAAATTGGAATAATATTTGATGACATGTGATAGTGAAGTCAAAAGTATATTTACATTAGACAGAACCATGAATCACCTCCTCTCACCATTCCTTTTGACCCATATCATATCCCACCTCCTTGAAAAAGGGTGGATATGGAGCAAATGATATATAAAGATGATTTATTATTTCATATTTCATTTTAATATTTATAAAAAATTGATATTTTTGTATATAATAAAATTTTTAATTTAATTAACTATCAATGATAGATGTATGATATTTTTGGTTATATAGAAACATAATAAAATGTATATATTATAGAGTATTAACTATTATATTTATTTGATATTACACTGTGAATGACTTCATGATGATATGATCATGAAAATTTTTCCTTGTATAATGTACAATAAGATTTTCATGAAAACTCTCTATCATGCCTTAAAAATATGAAATTTGAAAAACATTACTGAAAATGAAAAAATATACCATGGAGTTAGAATGTGTTCATTCCCCAAATATAAAATAAAATTATAAACCAATAGTTTTTTTTGGAAGAAATAAGAAAAAAACTAGGGAAAATATTAATACCAATTCAATGATGATCGAGAGTATAATGAACACCACCAAAAATAAGGATTTGTACGTTTGGTAAAGTGGGGTTGATTTTTTAAATAAATCTACGTCATTTATATTTCAATACTACCTATATATAATGGTGTGTGACATCCCTCGCCAATATTTTAATGGAGTATGATATTAATGATGAATGGGATATTATCTCTAGTCATCTATCTATGAAATATTCTCGATATAATAACTGATTAATTCATTCTATAATAGAAAGGGTTTACAATTAAGAAATGAGTCATGGATTCAAATGTAAAATATAGAATATATTATATTTCAATATATTAATACTTTGATATGATTGGATTTTACCTTGATAGGACATGAAAAAATGGTGATTTGAATTATAATTATTTATTTTAATTTATTGAAATAATATACACATTTATTATGAAAACAATAAAAGATATAAATTAAAATAAAATCACACTTTATCCCAATAAATTCATATAATTTTCGAAATATAAAATAGTTTATAGAAGAAGGATTAATATTAGAGAACATTTAAATATAAATAAATGATAATTACTTGAAAATAAAAGAAGTTGAAAAATGTTAAAATCCTTAAATAGAAGGATGATGAAATCTCTCCTGGAACACATTAAAATTATATTTCAGAAAGAGGAATATTTAGAATAATTAGTAAAAATGAACGTTCTTGATATATTTATTAGTGATACTTCCTAAATAGTGTTTTCCATGATGTCCTGCTACAATTGAATTTTTTTAAATATTATGGACTTGAATTTTGATACTTATGAATTTTATTAATGAAATATATACTTATACAATATATAAACTGATTTAGAGAGATAACATGTATGATATTTTCTTAATATTAATTCTACAATAGAAATAAATACATGTAGTAGGGTATTGAGGTGAGAAGTTTGTTCAATATTCCAATAAGAAAGACCTTATTTTAATATCTTGGGTGAGGATAGTTATAAAATTATAAAAAATTATTTTTAAATAAAAATATTTTTTGAGATTAATAATTATAGGTATTTAATGAAATTTGGTATACACCTTTCATATTGAAGCACCACATACATGATGAATGAATTAAAGGTGTGAGGAGAATTTGTGGCTTTATTTAGTTGATTGATTACCTTTTAAATAAACCTCTCAAAATATATATATTTATTAATCAACATAATAACTTCTTACAATACTTAACTCATGTGATGTAATTAAATTAAAGATTTCATCAAAATTTATTTACATGGTTTGACTAACAATCATATTCTTTTCTCTGTTAATTAGGCCCCAAAAATGGATTATACACTATCATTCCATATTTTTTTACAACCAGAGAATTTATACTTCAATTAATATATAATCCCAATTATGGCCACTTAAAAACTACCTCACAACATAGATTAAAATATGACCCCATAGATTTTGGTATCCACAAGAAGATTCTTTTCATCTTCGATGATAATATAGTAATGAATGAATTAAAACTTGTGTAGACCACCCTCCACTATGTTCATGTAGATCAATAAGACTATATTTTCATAACCATTAATAAATCCACAACATACAACTATTATTATAATATAAGTTATCAAAAATCACCAAATTTTGGAGTGATCAACGTCCTTACAGTGAATATTCACTAATCATTTCTGCTTATAACATTTAATGATATCATATAATCATACCCTTCAAGATAAATATAATATAAATTATTAGTTTATCATTAATTCCTCACAATTTATAAGTGTTTAATCTATATTGAACTATATACCATAATCAATAAATATATTAAAGACCAATAAAGGAATAGGAAAATAAAAAATAACATTTCATTCTTGTTATTTTTAATTCCCAATATTTTCTATAATTTAAAATATTTAATGGATGAATATTTTCAATGAATTTTAAATAAAAATAAAAACACTTTTATGTCATCTCACTTTAGTATGATATATTATCTAAATAAATAACAAACAAAAGTCTCACGTATTTCAATAATTCCATGTGGAATATAAATATAGATGTTAAAAATATTAAATAAAAAATATAAATGGGTCTCATTTTCCTTAAACATTATTCATAGTATGAAATATACATGAATTTTCATGATATAATTTGGAACATGGATTGAGATACATGTTAAACATCAATATATACATGGAATAATATCACATGTATGAATACTGTATTTTACATCCTAACATTCCCATGTCATTATATATATTGGATTATGTGAAAGAATATCTTGTTTATCACATTATATGGAATACGTGAACATTTTGTATATAATATGTTTTGAAGAAACTAATTTTTATTATAGTAAAGTGTTTGTGGGGTCTCTTTATACTACTCTAATAACTATAATTCATTTGAAACTACATGCTTGTCTAGACATATCTAACACATCCATTGTTTTGGAAATTCCATGTTCATATTAGAGGTTCTAGTCATGTTCAATCTCTAGATATCATTCTATTATTCATCAAAATCATGGTAGAATTTATAACCCTTGATCCCTTGACCTACTCAAGGTAACATGGTTATCATATATTCAGCACACCATTCTTGTAATGTTAATAATTGGTCGATATCATAATATGTTTTCTGACTTTATGAACCTCATAATAGGCTCATTCATCTTTCCTTCAGTTATATTTTTTTAAGTGAAGGTGTATATTTTTATGTGTGGTTGATCCTTTATTAATTTGGATTATTTTTATTATATCTACATTGGTTGTTTGATCCATTAATATTTTTATTAGTTCATTTGATATATGGTAGATTAAAATTTATTATCCATACTCTTGCCTTCATTATATAGTTTCTCCATTGACTATGCAGTCAATCCGTGTTTTTTTCAGTAGCCCTATTTTATTCATTATATTGAAACATTGTAAAATAATATAATCATATTATTTCTCGTAAACTAGAAATAAATCATTGAATATATATAGTCAACACATATGTTAAATGATCTACTCTATTCATATGGTCAATCATAATTGCCATTGGATAGTTTATATACATCATGTTGTCGAATCTAATTGTCTTCGTAAAAACACTCAATGCTTTAAATTATTCACATCATTATTATTGTAAAATATTTTCACTCATCACTATTATCAAATGATATTAATCTTATTAAGATATCTAAAAATATCATATATTATTTCTAATGTGGCTTAAACAAATCAAGTAATGGTTATTAAATTTTTTCCTCATGAAACATTTCATTTATTAATGGAATAACCCAAAAAACAATATTTGATTCCCTTGATTCATTATCAAGCATGAAATAAAATTAATTTTCCTGGATCCATAAGAATCCACAAATCCTCATATTCACTATACTAATGACTTATAGAACCATTTGCATCAAATGATATATTCATATGGGTAAAACAATATACCCCTTTTAATTTAGTGGAATTATCATTACTTCTCATTATCAATATGAGTTCTTGGATATATTCATTAATATCCAACATATAGATAATAAATGAAATTTCAAATGTTAGGGAATAATAATATCTTATTTTTCATTTTATGAAACCATAATCATGTTCCCCTTTTTTCAGATATGATTGAAGGATGTCACCAAATGTTTCACATAGAAATGTTCCATTTTTTATACTCTATGTATATAATGGCTATCATTGTATAGAATAAGAGAGTGATTCATCCACAATTGTTTAATTTTTCTCTATACTCACCTTCATGAAATAACATGATCAAAATAAATTCACATACTGTTATAAAACAAATTTTCATAAATGAATCTTATAACTTCCACACATCTCAATAAAGAATATTATCAATTTTGGAAAATGATATATAAACCCTACTAATTAAATAATAATATAAAACAACCCAATAAATATAATAATTAGTAAAATCATAAAAAATATCTATTATTAAGATTTTCAAACCTCATTGTTCCATTCTATTAAAATTTTCTAGAAATATCCGATTTTTTGGGAGTGGCCATACGAAAATATCCTCTATCGATTTTCTCCCCCTCAAAGGATGTAATATTTTCATCTACCATAGACATGAATTTTTTTATTACTATTTATGTACTTAATCTTCATTATTATATATTATTTAAATCCCTCAATCTATTAACTTCAATTCAAAAATGGTAATAATATTATATGACAATTATATTGAATAAGTAGGGTTGTCTATGTACCTAGAAATATACAAGTGATAAAATTCCGCTCAAAATAGGTCATAAATTTCTTCAAATGTCATCATGGAAATATTTATTAGACCTCTCCATTTTTATTTATTTATAAATTTCTTTATTTTCAATAACCATTATATGTTTATGGACATAGAATATTTTTTTCTACAAAAATTTTGATGGTGGATTATTTTCCTTATGCTTGATGTAAAATATTTTTTGATTCTTTATAGGAAGGAATGATAGTAATAAAATTAATTTATCCATCATTATTTTTCTCATATTACCCATATTTCAATTAAATTTTTAGGTTTTAACATGTTGGTGGAACCTCTGATACCTTTCCCTCACATTCATGACTTTTTTATTTTCGTTTTGACTCAATAAGTTTTTTGAATTTAAATAAATTGATTTAAAAATTCAATTGGTTTTTAGAAATATCTAGGCATCCATTTTTAATATTTTAAACAACTTTTTTAATATTCACCAGACATTCCACTATTTTTCTTTTGAAATAATTTCGTTTTTATATAATATTGTTCAACTTCAATTATTTATAAATATAATTAATCATTGAGAATATACAAATTATTTTTTTTCATAATTCTTCCTAAATATGAAATATGTTTAATTTTGGAATAATTTTTATATATTTTATAACAAGATTTCCCCTTAGAGATGTTTTTCAAAAATAATTATAAATATATCACCTTGGTTGTTCTTTATTTCCCTATATATACATATTGAACTAATAATAATTGGATTTGAGTTGATCCATACCATGAAATCATCCAACAATTGAAAATTTTATCATCGAGATTCATTCAATATCTATAAATTCATTTTACACTACATTCATATTACAATATAATAATTTTTTTATCTCTAGTTTACTAGTTCTCTTGGATCATTAGTTACTTTTTTTGAGAGATTTTGTATCATCTATCTTGTATGAATCTCCTCATTGTTTTTCACACATGTATTTTTGGTAAAACATATATGTTTCAAATATGAGTGTGCGAATAGTTTACTTTTTATTTTGATTATTCCTTAATCTAAGAAGTCCCTCGTTTTTTCTCAACAAATTTTAAGAGGTATGTTGTCAAAATGTTACCTCTTAGTGAATAGTGAAATATATAGCTCGTATTTCAAATATTTCATATTCTTTTGAGACAAATTTTTAATTAAGATTATATACCATATTTTTGTGTTCTGTTATATCTAATTTGGTAATATTGTTCTATTTATCCCTAGATTCCACCTTTATATCCTTTTTTATTTCATCTTTAATAACATTATTTTTCATCAATAAATTTTTTTCCAGTGATAAATATCTTATTCTATTTACCCATATTTTTCTATTCACTCTTGAGCTATGTAATCATATTAAAAAATGATTATTTTGACCTATCCAGTTACACACCTGATAAAACCTTTCTTTTAAATATCCTCATTTATTAATAAATGAAATTAATTTCCAATATTGGAAAAAATGTTTACATTATCATATTATGCAAAAATTTGGTTGTCTTCTTCATTTTTTGCAATATATTTTTTTCCAATTTAGGAATTCACTTATGTTTTTATTCTTTTTATATTGTGATATATAAATAATCTCATATATTTAAAACTATTCATCTTACTTTTTTTGACAATATTTTTCAAAAAACCAATGCAATAACAATTAAAAAATATTATAAGTGTCACTTTTTCATTTCTATTTCACCACATTAATTTAATTGAAAAATGTGCCATTTTTTTAAGATACTCATTTTATTACCCATTATCTATATTTATTTCACTGATATATTATACTTTATTTATATTCACTTTACATTTTTTTCAAAGGTTATTTTATAATGGGATATCAATTTGAAGGATATGACCTTCTTTATTCCTAGGAAATGAGAATTTCTTAATGATCATTCAATGTAATATCGCACTTAAATTATAAAGTAGAATCATGGAAGAAAATCTATCTAAGAATTGTGTCATAATATTTATCATAAGGAATAAATCCTTCATCTAATCGATAAAGACTTATATGTTATTGACTATATATGTTACCTTCATAAATAATAATCTATATTTCTAACATCTCCCATTTTTATATCTTCAAAAATTCTCCACCCAAATTGTAATTTGGATTCCATGAATTTGATATTACCATCATAGATGATTCATAATTTATACAATTCTTTCATCGATGTTTGCTAAACTGTGAAATTGTTATATACATTATCTAATAGAGAAAATATGGTTATATATTTTGATTGTACATCCTTATCTATATTTGAAATATCATCATAAATCTAGGGATAATATTTATAAATATGTTGAAAATTTATATAGTAGAATCACTGATTTCCATTATGAGTGAATGGAGAAAAGAAAAAATAATATTTCTCTACCTTTGGAAGGTTAAACCAGCAATCAATTATACTAATCTACAAATATTATGATTCGGATTACCTATATATGAAGAAGATATATTTATGGATCAATATATAGAACTATGATCCAATTCCACGTGATGTTACTTAAATGAATAGGTGATTGAGAAGGGGGATGAATACTTAAAATTCATTTCATGAATTATTTACCTTTTTTAAAATTTCAATCATTGTATAGTTCTTGGTCTAGAAAGAAATATCCCACATTCCTCAACTAATTATTAGTAGTTCAATTATTGATATCAACACACAATACATATATGGATTGTTAAAAATAAATCCTCTTTACCATGTTGTTAATAGCTCATAGCATCGATTTTGTAATGTCATCCCTGGTTATATTAAATTCAAGGGTAGAATAGTCCTATAAAGAAAGATTACAAATTGTTCGCATTAAATATTTACCTCCTAATACAATATCCACAGTGTTCTCACAACATCTAAAATGAATTCAATTTTTTTTACATTAATGATGATCCATCAAAAAAATATTCAAAACATTTTGATAGTCCTCTTCCAGTTTTATATAGGTCATTAGGTCTATATGTGTAATGCCATATTGACCAAAAGTAGAAATCAAAATTCATTATACCTACTATTATATAAACTCATTCGGATTAAGAATTATTTATGTATTTAATATTAATACCTTAGGATTATTAATTCTTTACAAAGGAATGATATTGGGACATAATACACTTCTCTCTATTCTTTAATGAATATATCAAGTTCTGAAAAATTTATCTAGAAGAGTTCGCGTGTTATATATATTAATAATCATTATAATTGGTGCATGAATTAAAATTAAATAACTTAATGATATTACTTATAGTACAATTTATTTATCATTATTTTTAGTTACTAATATTTAATTTTATTTAAAATACTTCCTGATTCCCTAAATAAAATTTCTTTTAGAACCTCCTCAAAACTCAACCATTTATTTTCATTTAAATATTATATAATATTTAATTACCCAAAAATTGGAGTCATAGCTATATTAATAATTCCATAGTGTATTTAGATATTTATGTTCTTATATTTAAATACCTGAAGGTGTCAAGTAAAATTATCCTTAAACATCAAACAATATGCATAGAACAGATGAATTTTTATTTAATAGTCCTAAATAGGAATTGATATATTTTTTACATGAATCTAATATTTTTCACCATTATATTCTAATGGATACATATATAATGGTTATGTTACATAATATTTTTATCTACGTATAGAAGAGATCAAACAAGAATATTGTATTCAATATATATTTATTAGTATATTTTTTTTAAATAACTTATGTGTGTGAAAGTATTCATAAACATTAATAATAACAATTTTTGTGAAAAAATATTGTTTTCTTGTCATCTCATGCCCATCCTCTATCTTCTAAAACCCATCATTATGTTATAGTGAACACTTGAGGTTCATATTCAGACCACATTTTATTAGTCAACACACTCACTATAGAAATAATTACTCATATTCCCTTACACTAATCATAGTAACTCAGTGAACGTGAATTGATATCATCTACATTTTTAATCTCTTGGTAGGTAATTTTTTAAGTTGTTTTTTTGATCATATGAATTTTAGTGTTTGTTTGATCACAATGAATTTAATTATTCTTCTTCAAGTTATTGGTATTTATTAGTACATATAGTTGGTGCCCTAATTTTATCATATCTTCATTGGTCACGTACAAACCAAGAATAATTTATCAACCATCTTGTGGAAGATCAGTAATATTATTGTAACATTATATTTTCAATGAGGTAGTTATGTTCATAAAAGTTTATCTCTATAGAATGGATGGTCACTCAGCATTCATATGGATTAGTAGTGTTATTATTTTTTATAGAATCATGATTTATTCATATAATTATGTAATATCATTTCTATTAACATGGAATACAAGATTTCCTCTTGTTAGTGCACCTCTGTAATTATTTTTTCTCTTTATCTTATGAACCCACTTTACACATGATAGTTATAACCATTATACAGTGAGTTACAAATTTCATCTTCCACACTCAAAACACTTTAACATCATCACATCTTCTATGTTGTTAGATTGTTCACTTACAAATATTAACACATGGTCTCAACCTTATCAAAAGTGGTAAAATAATCAAATATTTATTCATTTAAGACATGATTTCCAAAAATAAATTTCTTAAATATATAGCATAACGATTAATTTTTATTAAACATGGAAACTAATAAAACATTTAATGTAAGTATAATTATACATTTTAAATAACAATATAAAATGAATTTTCATGAATCTATAACAATACACAAAGAATAATCATCACCATCTAAACCCATATAGAATCATTTATAACAAATTCAATTCTCACATGGTAAAAAAATAAAAATGATGTTAATATTTGCAACAAGGATTCATTCTTAATTTTTTTCATGTTCTGTTATAACCTAGATATCATGGTCATATATAGGTACCATTAACCACTTGAAATGTTTTTCTTACTGGGAATAATTTTTAAATGGTATATTTACCACACCAGAATAACCCTCTCCCAAATTTTGGATTCACAATGAGCTGGTATATTTCACACTAGGATAGAGGGTGGTAATGCCATATCAAAAATCGTAGGAAACCATTAAAATGAATAGAAAAAACTACCCCATGTGTTACCATATTGATTTGAAGTTGTACCATTGCTCAGATAATTATTCTAGAAAGGGGTGAACCCATCCACTAGTGATGTATCAATGATATTTTACATATTTGGGTATAACAAACATTATAATTTCATTATTATACCATCGTCAAATATGGAAAACTATTTGTGAATTGAAATTATACTGATTTTGTGTATTAACATCAAAACAATTACCCCTTACATCATATGGGATTCAAGACTTTCAAAAATCTTATACGATTTGGAGTGTGGGTGGTTTCTCTATGTCATGAATCCTAAGGATGTACTTCAATGTACTTGAAAAGTAATTTTCTAATTTTGTGTAGTGTATATTACAAATTGAGAAAAAAAATTCGTTGTCGGAGATAATTCCTCTTAAAGGGTAAATAAAATAAGAGTATTGGAATGTTTTAAAAATAATAAATATGTATAGCTAAATCATGACAGCTATGAATGATGAAAAATTTTATAATACCTATGTTTTTTTGACATATAAAATCCTAATGATAAATTAAAATTCTATGATAATAAATCTATTTGGGATAATTAATTATGATAATTCATACAATACTGAATCATCGATTGAGTAGATACGTACTATGGGGATATATTGTATTATGGATATGGATTGTAAGTTGAAAAAAGTGTATAATTCAAAATAAAATATCTTAAAATTATTCCTTAAATTTATTTCACCCAAAAAAAATTACCACTATGACGGACCATTGAATTATTCTTGTGAAGGGTTGTTTCAACATTATCATCTATATTTCCCAACAGAAGGATGTTAATGAATAATTATTACCCATATGAATTTAATTATCAAAAATTTTATTTGAGTGATAAATTTTTTTGGGATTATATGATTCATTGGATTTTTAGATAATATAATTGTGAATTCATTTAACTAATATTTATTATTTATTATGGTATGAAAGACTAATTTTAATGTAAAAATGTTATTAGAAAAATAAATTATTTTATTTTTACTACATAAATATTTTTGTGACATATTAATGTTATAAAATACTAAATATGTAATCCAAGATTTCTAAATATAAAAAAATATTTAGTAAAACTTGAATAAGGATGATAACACTATATTGGTGGAGAAACAAAAATGAAAATTTTCATTACACATTATATTGATGTAACATGTAACATCTTTGAATTGATTTTAGGATATTAAATTATACAAATGATGAAATAATCAAATGATAAAAATATTTTATTTAATTTTTGATAGAGATAAATGAATTTAGAAAGAGTTTATTGTATTAAATTTAAGGATACATTTCTTATTTTTATTTGGTGAGACAGTATAAAGACAAACACATTTCTAAGAAAATATTACATTTCATTATATGAATACTCATTAAATATCAACATGATCCATGAAAACTATATAAATGTTAGTGTATTTCAGAATAGTAATACATAAATTACAAATACATAAAACTATCAACTTCATATATCTATTACTTCATATTATCAATAACCCTTCTTAGGGAGACTATAAATAAAAAATTATTCATGACTATGGATAAACATTAAAAATGGTTATCTTATATGCTTTATATGGGTAAACATATGAGATAAGGATCAGTGATAATCAATTAGAAGAATAAATTCATATGTTTATAATATTATGAAAATAATATAAAAATTTCATACCCAAGTATTCAAGGATCATTGATAATGAATCATGGATTAAAGATTTGTCTAAAAAAGATAAATCTCATAAGAGTGTGGAACCATAAATAATAAGTCATTACCCCTTTGGAAATAACTTATGATTAAGAACTATGTTTTTGGAATAAAAATATACATTTAAATTAATATAGATAGTTCAGTATCACTGCCATGACTATAATAGTGGATTGGGTATAATCCCTATTCCATCATTTCCTTAGATAGGATTCCCTCTAAAGATTATATCCATAGAAAACGTTACATACTTTTTTGGTGTCACTCAAATTTAGCTTCATTACTATCACATTATATATCTTGTTGTTATCCAGTTTATTAAAGATCTATATAATTTTATGCCCACCACGCACATAATGAAAATCTAAAATATTGCTTCGGAAGATTGTAAAAACAATCATTTTTCAGGAGATCATAACCTTTGGTAAAAATTTAATAAATAATATATTTTTTGAAACTGTCCATATAACCAATAAAATAAAAACATGCAACCAATTCCAAAATAAATCATATGAAAAATAAAATAATTTTTTTGTAGATAAAAATAATGTTAAAATATAATGACGATATTTATTTGGAAAAAAATTATTTACTTATTTAGATCCCATTTTTTAAATATAAAAATTTCAAATATATTATGTAAAAACATACTTTGAATAAAATATAGATACTTATAAAATATCTTTCAAATAAAATGGTATTAATGATCTTGGGGGATTTTGTTAATTCAGTGCTTGTTAAAATGAAAACATTCTCACATATTCGCCAATAAGTCAAAAGTACCAGGATTTAAAATTGATATGATGACTCCTCATAGACCATGATAAATAAATTAAAATATAATAAATAATATATTAAATAATATTTGTGGAATTTTATAAATATTTTTTATAACAATTTAATGAAAATACAGACAATGAAAAATGATTCCCATTCGAAGAGAAAAATAAGTTCAATTTGCTTTTGAAAACATCATTCAAATTTGTCAGAAATTAATAAGAGTAAAATTAAATGAAGTCATTAAATTTATAGAAATAACAATATGATAAAAAATATATATTACATTGTAGAGATATATCATACAATTTCTTTATTAAAAATTTATGAATAAATAATCTCTATAAAAAATATATAATAACATAAAAATGTTACCTCAAGTACATCATCATTCATGATCTATCTAACCTAGTATACAATAATATCAAATTAATATACAATTATATAATATAATAATGATAATACCGATATAACATTATATGTTTTTTATAACATCTTTTCTCCCATTTATTGGGAACCTTTCATTATCATCATCAGTTTGGGGGATAACCTACTGCAAATTTGTATTATGTTTCGATTCGGTAGTTTTAGTCCATTAAATTTGATCATAGTTACATTATATCTAGATTATTAATAATGCATTAAATAGCATATATATATTAATTATGTATACTTTATAACCATTAATATAATTTTTCTTGAAAATTTATTTACATCACCACATAGAGATGGTAGTCCTTACCTTGTAAAGAGGGATGTTTCCATTTCTCTATGGATGGAATGAAAGAACGTTAAATTTTAATTAAATGTTATAGTAAATTTTTTATATCATAAATATCATATATATATATATAGATATTAAATATATTATAATAATTATATATGGAATATGGTATGGAAAATGATTCATATCACATTGTGAATTAGGCAGTACTTAAGTATGAAAATTTGATACTTCCATCTCCAATTCAATATAGAAGAATTGGTGAGTGGTTTTTCCATCATCATAATATATTGATAGTATATTTTTTATATTTCATTAATAATATTTTTGGGGATAAATAATTATAGATACTGTAGTTCAAGAAACAAAATTGAAAGAGTTTGGTCAATATGTATACCTCATCCCTGAGATACCTCCTTTGACATACACATTATGCATCAAATGATTAGTAATGGGAAAATAAAAATATATCAAGGATGAAGGGATGGAATAATGAATGACTATTTAGAATGTATTGTATATGATAAAAGGAAAAAATGGTTATACTAATGGCTAATAATATCCTCATTTTTATGTTAAGGGAGGGACACAAATTCAATTTCTTAAAATATTTCAATGATATGAGGTCAGTTTTTTAGGAATGTGGCTCCTAATGTATATTAATTTGTAATTTAAAAAAATGTTTAAATATCTTAATAATGTTTTATTTAGGTTATTTTGGATGGAAACCCAACCATTAAATCTTGGTTTACCCCATATAAACTACTTTTAGCATGAACAATGGAAAAAATATATTTTTGATTTTTAATATTTATTTATTCAGAAAAAAAATTAAATTTTTTTGTTATATAAAATATAATTATAAAAAATATGAAATTAATTTTTCCATAATAAATTTCTCTATGTGGAAGAACATAATTTGAAATAGTTACACAATCAATAGCTAAAACTAATTTTAGAAAAATAAATTTTAAGAATAAAACTATATATACATTCATTAATGGCCATGTAAAAACCATAAAATGAATTATGAAATTTATTATTGAATATATAATATATAAATATAATTAAAAAAGTTAAACAAAATAGAATATTTTATTTTAAGAATATAAAAACCTATTAGATAATAAAAACTATTTTTAGGAAAATAATTTTAATCCCAAATATGAACATATACAAAAATAATGTAAATTGAAAATTCCAATGTATTTAGTTTTATTATTTTTATTTAATAAGATTTATCTTAATTTTTGGTAAAATTGAAAACATATTATCACTTTTTATATGAAAATTCATTAAAATATTTAAAAATATATGGAATTTTCATAATTTTCAGAAAAATAAATCATATTAGAAAAATATTTTAATTTCTCTCTAAGATAATGTTTTAATGTTTTTAACCAAAAATATATTCATTTCCTAACATAATATTTTTTAAAAACATATTAATTAATTATAAATTTCATCAAAAAGATTCTGTAAATTTTTTTTGATTAAAACATATTTGTAAATCTGAAAAAAAATAATATGGCTTTACACTCTCTCCAATTTAAAATAATTTTATACCGAAAAATTTAACATATTTAATACAAGAAAATGATAATTTATTTTTTTCATCACATCTTTATTTTCTCATATATCGTCCTCAAAAGTTTTATTCCTCTAATAAAATTTAACCAAATGAGTAGTCAAGATCTATAGAACATTATATCTATATTCTACGATTTCTATTAAATATTATTTATAGGAAATATAATTTTCCATTATTATAATATTTGTTATGAGATAAATTTAGGCATCAGTTAGGTACTTCCTTATGAGAGATACATGGAACACCTTAGGAATTTTTGATATGTTTGTAGGGAGAGAAAATTGATAAGAAACAATCCCAATTCAGTAAATAATAAAAAAATAACAAATATACCTAGTTCTCCACATGCCCTTACTTTTAAATCTCAAATAATTATTCAATTTATAAATTCAATTAAATACATTATACCCATTATCAAATAGTATATGTCGTGAATGATTGTTATCACAACTCTTCTATGTACTATGAGGTACCCTAATGAGCAATTAAATTGATCTGACATGCATTGACATTTTTTTAACTATCTCTGGTTCAAATATCTTTCTTTAATCACCTTCATTTCATCATATTAGTGTTCAAGAATTCATTCCACAATGTTACTCATAATAATCCATATGAATTTTCACGTTATAGGTGTTGTAATAAGTTACATCAACTATATGAATTTGTTGATTACATCCACCTTTTAAATCAACAGATTATGATATCAGCATGTCAAATAGGATTGGAATGTTCTTCGTAGTCTATCTAGTTGTCTTGGGTAGATAATAAATTTTGAAACCCAACTATTTATCCATAAAATACATAATACTTCCCCCCACACATAATGTTAAACATTATATCTCGATAAGATGTAATATAATTTGATACGAAATATAAACATACCCCATACCTAACATATATCCATTCAGAATGATTAGGATGCATGTCTTTAATGTAATTAATGAGGTTTGATTCCTTTGTAAATATATATACTCTAAACCATATAACATTACATATATTAGAATTATTGGAGAATTTTACAAGGAATTTGTTTATACTTTTTACCTATTTAAATTTTATTACGGGTAATGGTTGACACATTACCATATAAATTCATCTCTCGTCCTTATGTAACATACATACCAACCCAAAAAATAAAAACCCTAAAAAAATAGTGTCCATATTTTCCAACTATATATTACTCTTTTAGATCATTATACATCTTTTTTACTTCTTGGATGAATTGAGAATAATGATCTATGATATTATTCTAACAGTTACCTATTTATATTTGGTATTTATATGACGAATGATCATTCCATGAACCTTATCATTCCATTTCAATAAACATCATACTTATGAACATTTCCCACATTATGTTTTAGCTCCACATCTACCTTCTATACCTCTTTAATCATCATTATTTTAGAATATTAAATATTCATATGAGAAAGTTAATATTTTTATAAATCATTAAAAATATCAAATTCCATTAACTGAAAGACCAAAAATATTTTACCATATGTGATCATCAATACTAGGAATCATTCACGATCCATTATACTCAATGAATCATCCACTTCTTCACTTTACCTAGGATGTAATTTAATTATTATTTATAATATTTAATCAACACCGACCATCTTCTCTAGAACATATTCTTTTTTGGGTGAATATGTATGATAAAATTTTATGAGCACCATATATGTCACACGTTTAACTATAAATATAATTCCTCCATATATTTAATTAATGAATTAACACTTCTAACATTAAATGATTATTTGTGTAATTTTTTTAATGAACCAAAAATTGATATGAGTCATTGGATATCACAATATCATTCTAAAAAAGAACACATACCTTTGAATTCATTGATGGGACAATGTAAATAAAAAAACTTCTCCCATTTAGTGTAGTGTGAACAAATTTGACCTGGATAATCTTCTCTCAAGTTTAGTTAAATGTTCTATTTATTTGTTTTTCCAAATAAACGTAAAAAACATATGAGTTTATTTAGTGACTTAGTGATTTCCCCATGTTTAATCCTTCAATATTACCTGATAATATCCATAATATTCAATAAAACAATATATCTAATTCAAAATAGATGGTTTAATACAATGACTTATAACCTACATAATTGAGGAATCTACCTATATACCCTTTATTGGGGTTATGTCACCTAATAATATAACATTCTATTTAAAAAATAGTACGAAAACTTTTCATACAATATAATCTTTCATAGGATATTTAATAAAATAATTATTTGAAATCCATTCCCTTATATAATATTTTAATATATATTAGATATTAATATATGAATACTACAAAAAATTGATCGAGGTAATCTCTAAAGGATCAATTAATTAAATCCATGATGATATTTGGGGAATTTTTATGTCCATGAGTCCCCACATCAAATCCATAGTGTCATTACCTAGTATATAATTATGTATTGGGAATATCCTCACATGTTTCATTAAACAAAAAGAATTTTGATCCAAGACCTATCTTGTAAATATATTTATCACCTCATAATTGGCCATGAAAATCATCACTATGTGGAAGAGGATACATATTTAGGATAATGATATTTTCCCTGAATAATCAATATATTATTGAATCAATCGATATGTTTTATTTAATAATAGGATATTTTCACGTTATTGTGATTTGTATAGCTTAATTATTCAATTACCATGATTCTCCCACTGTTACTTCTTCAATTATTTCATCTCAATTGGGGAATTTCAAAAAGAAGTCGTTTATATTATTTTATAATCATGTGTGAATTTTATTAATAACTAAACTACATAATTCATTGAATGACTAGGAATGTAACAAAACAGTTCTCCATGTGAATATTTAAATGATATATACAATTATTTTTTGAGTGGGATCTGAGATTGCACAACATTCAATGGCCTAGTGTGGAAAAAAACTATATTTATAATATATTAAATATAGTGATATAATCCCTGATTTTTTTATGAAAAACATGTAGTAAATCCAAAATAGAGTCTCAAATCAGATATCAAAGGCCAGTATTATGTTTGCATTGTTGTTTTTACCCTAATTATGACCTAAACATTGAGTGTATCTAAATCTCATACACGATGCAACCACAATTGAATTTATAAATAATTTAATTAATTAAATTTAAAAATTTAATAGATTTTACACAACATGTTTTTTCCATTAATTATACCATTTTGAGAAAAATATCATTGAAATTTTCATAACCCGAGATATCTAGAAGATCCATTAGTGAAGTTCTTGGTGAAGGAAGCAGAATCCTATCAATAATAGTGGATCTTCATTTCCATCATAGCTTATGGATCTCACAAATGCAAAAAAAATCTACGATCATAATTCACATGTGATTTACAAAAATATATGAATTATCTTTTATTTATAAAATTTAATCTCTTTTATTTGTCCCATATTCAATGTGGAACAATTCTACAAATATGAATTAATTCTTGTATAGATGTTTGAATTAATTTTTAGTTATAGTTTTTATATTTTTGATTATTCCTATTAACTCATTTATTCTATGACAATGGATCAAGAACTGATGAACAATATGTTGAGGTTCATTAATAATTTTTATAGTTGATGGTTTTATTAGATGTTTCCTTTTATGTTCATCATTGGAAAATTATTTAGCCAATAATTAGTTTATTTCCATGTATTTGGTCATTGTGAAACCATTCTTCACCACAAAGGATCAGTAGTATTTGTACCATTTTCTATCTAGAGTATTATCAAGGTGCTATATTATAGGAAAAAAGATGTGAAGTGGTGTTACACTGATGAATTCTATTTTCTTTGTCGATGCATGATGACATGCCAGTGTGTTGATGGTTCACCCCTACGGACTAATTTCTGAGCATATCAAGGCCCAGTTTCAAACAATTTGTGATGATGTGGATCATATGACCTCATATTTGGGTTTTATAGTGAGATAAATGGTGGAGAAAATGGATCCAAATGATTCATAAAGGATAAATGGGAATTATAAATTCCCATTATATGAAGAATATAAACTGGTCTTACATGCTGTATGGGGGCCTAGTTTTAGTCCTAAGGTTTAATTATAAGGTATAAGTATAAGATTTCATGTGGTCCCTATAACACATCATGTGGCCTTCAACTAGTGAAATTTCATGATTCATAGGGGACACATGGGAACGAGATGAATAGATAAACCCAAATTATTTAATATACATGGTATGATCCATGTACATAAACACGAATAGGGGTAAATGGGCATGAACCAACATATATGGCCAATTGTACATGGGAACACCCTATTGTACATGGTCATGGGAAGAGGGTCATGGTAATGGGATCATAATTATATGGATCTATAAATACATGTCATGTATAATATGTACATTGTGTGTTCAACCTCACATATGGATTAGAACATTTCATTAATTTAGTATAGACATGGTTTAGTTGACTGATATACCTTGGACATTTCTGATGATGGTAGAGTGTGTTATTTTTTCATTTACATAGGATTGTGATCCCCACTATGGATTAAGTATTATATATATTCTATTTCATCCCCTTTTAAGTCCAGGGTGGGATACTTTTTCATTAATTTGAGGGGATTGTGTTATTATCATGACTAATATGCACATTTAATCGATCCACTATTTATAAGAATAATAAAATACAGTTTTTGGTGTTCCCCAATATCCATGGGAGTAATCACCTACCGTGATGATGATATCTTCTGGTATCCAATATGTACTTTTTGGGTTGGACCGATTGATCATTACCTCTTGGATTTGTCTCACCAGGGATAGCATTGATCATGGAGTGAGTAATCCTGGAATGATCTCTAACTAGATGCATCAAAAAGTATTGATATGTGGGAGGGGTTTGTTCAATACATTGTGCGATCAGCCATCTATTATGATTATATCTAGGTATTTTTCAATTATGTTTTGACTACTCTTGATGCATTATGATTACTAATATTTGGACATCCTATTGGTTGTTGATATACTCACCATGACATGGTTACTTCCTACACATTTGAGGTCTTATCAAATTATGACCCTTTTGATGGTGTCCATGAAGAATTGGAAGTAGGTGGAGCATAGTTGGGAAAGAACAACAAAGTTTAATTAGGTTCTTGCATTTGATTGTGGTCCCCTACTTCTAATTATCATGGATTCTCTATTATTCTCTGTTGGTATTATGACTGACCCTTTTTGTATTTCCTTACTTTTTTTCTAATAAAATTTGGGATAAATTATGTTCATGAATTTATGGTATTATTTTCATTTACATTCCTACAATTTTATATTCTTGGGGTCATGTTTGTGGGAATATGTATATTAGCCTAATGTCTCACATGTATTGGTTATGCCTAATCGGAACTAGTATCCATCCCAATGGAAAATTTGAGATTGCCTTGGGGTAATCATCCTCAGATTATCAGTAGTTAGGCTGGACTATATGTTTTGTGCCATTAAAAACATATATTGATGTATTACATTATACCATAATACTATGGTTTATATTTTTTCCTTCATTTCGGATTGGATTCTGCTTTACTAAAATAAAGGTAATGTTTTTTTAATTTGAATATTATTCTAGGGAATCTAGTGTTGGCATAGTGGCCAATGAAACGATTCACAAAAACAAGATAACATGCTTGTCAGCTCAACACATTTAGATAGTAGTTGTTCTAAATAATATTATTACATGTGTAATATTGGAATGGGATGTGTTTCTCATGTTCATTATGAGTCAACTCCCCATATATTCGTATTGATCAGGTTGATTCCTATTTATTTCATCCTTCTTCTATATTGAATTATATCTAGGATTTCAATATGTTATTATAAGGATGATTTTTTATGTGAAGAATCATCCATTCTGGGAAATATACCATAGGTGGTTCCTAAATGTGGTTTTCCAATAATTCAACCAAATGTTGATTAGATTTTAGAACATGTATTAAGATACGGATGCGCTCTGGCCGAGTGAACAATATGAGTTATATTTGTAGATAAAACCTATGATTTGGGGTGATCCAGACCCCCATGAGACTATCAAGAGGGGGTAACATGAGTTTTCAAACAATTTTAGGATGCATGAATATCAGATGACGTTCCACATAGAGATCCTTCTTTAGGTCCCTGTTGGGAAATTTCAGAGTATGAATACTCAGTCACACAATGAGAATCCTCTTTTGTGGTCAGAATTTGAGCTTCCCATTAGGGAGGATTTTCTTGATCCACATTCTTATATGTATAAATCAATGATATTTTATATCTACAATAATGTATTATGACCAAAACAAGATATTTAAAAATGTTTAATAATATCTTGTAATAATCCCTATATTATATGAATTTTTTATTATTCAAGGAAGAGATGATAAATATAGGATTACCCAGATATATTAGTACTTTAGTGATATCTCATTACATTAACACTTACGATGTAGTTTTCAAGTGAGATTCTGTTTTGGAGCGCTTCTTTGCGGAGAATATGTTGACCATGGGACCTGTAAGTTGTCACCCATGTGTACGGAACCTAGTACAAAGTACCAGATGGAATCATCATGGATCTTGTTTTTCCATATGTCATAAGAGATAATCCCTAGAAATAGTATTTATGTTTTAGGTCTCTCCAAATATCTAGATTCAATAGGGAGAGAGGTAGTTCTTCTCAACCAAAAGTCTGAGACATATTGCACGAGATTTTCTGACCTATCGTAAATCTATCAGGTAGATGGTCAGTGGACCTACTAGGAATATGGAGAGTTAGTAATAGGGTGGTCATTAGGTTAGTGGAAAATGAAGATGAGATGGCATAGATGGTATAGGCAGAAGATGGTTTGACTTATTACTAACTACACACCAAGGTGGTCTATGTCTGGCTAAGGGAGCTAGTGGGACGGGGTGAGGATATATGTATGCATTGGAGGAATATGTTCTAAAGGATCGATGGATTATTAGTGGAATAATATATTTATAATTTATATTAGGCATGTTACTGATATAAATGTGTATAAGAAACTTCTTTTATGCCACTTATCTCATTTAAAGAATAAATATTCTAGTTTATCTTTTTGCTAAACCCTTGAGCTTAGAGAATCTAATAGTAGGTGACAAAATAACCACACACTTCTACTTAAATCGTGACCTTAGAATGGTAGGTCACGTTTTTTAGGGGGTTTATTTTCATTTGTGATGAGGCCTTATGCAATAAACTTATGTATGGCCTGGTTATCCATTGTTTAGACCTAGATTTATTGTTTTTGGTGGAGGATATCGTGTTTCTGCTTTGATGGGATGATGTTTTCTTTAAAGGGTAAGAATGAGACCCTATCAATGTGGTATTGGATAATATATAGGATACTGGATCCGATTTCTCACCATTAGATTGAATCAATTAAGGAGTAGTGTATACTATGGGATAATAGTTTCTTAGGTGGTGGAGTATGAGTATGTCTATGCTATGAAAATACCTAGATTACATCTACAGAGAGTTAAAAACATTACTTTGAATTGCTCCCATGCATGGGATCAAAATCTATACCGGTATATCTGATAGCAACCATAGATCTTTGAGAGCTATGGGTGTTGTCGGAGGACATGTAGAAAAAGGGATTCGTGAGTCCCAATGTTTCCTCCTAGGCATCCCCTACGTTATTCTTCATGATGATGGGTGAGAGCTTGAGGATGTGTTTCAATTATCAATGCTTTAACCATGTAGTTATAAAACCTATTTACCCCCATGAAGGATTGATGACCTCTTCGTCCAGCTGAGAGAGTCGTGATTGTTCTCCATGATTGACCTCTGATTATGCTATCAACATCTATATGTATGTAGTGAGGTTATATTGATGATAGAATTCATGTGTTTCTATTTTCATTTTGTTTACATGGTGATGCATTTCAGAATGCAAAAAACCATTTCAGTATTCATGGGACTCATTAACATGATATTTCCACATTTCTTATACCGGTCAGTAGTGGACATCATCAATTATATCCACATGTAATCATCATCTAGGGTGGAGAACATGAGACACTTGATGATGGTTCTAGACTCAATCCAAGATTGAGAGAATAATGGGAATCTATTAAAGTGTTTGTTAAATATTCTATATTCCACTTACTAGGACACATCAGATTGGTTGATGGTCTAGTAGTGGACCAGTCCATGGCTGAGGTAGTGTAATCTTGGGATCCATCCAAAATAATGAAAAAGGAGCAAAGAGTCCTTCAGTTAGTAGAATACTGTAATGTATTTGTTCCAGATTTATAATGAATATTATCAAATTTTAATTCTTTGACCTGGAATGGGAATCATTTTGTTTGAATGGAAATGTTCCTATAGGATTTTCTGGAGTTAAGGTAGTGGTTGATGAGAAACCCCATATTTAAATTTCTAGTTGTGGTTATCAATTATATACTATTCAACATTGTCTTGTTTATCATAATTGTGTTTTGATTCATAGGTAGTATGTGATTGAGTATGGGTCATAAAAGTTGATAACATATGAGAATAACTATACAACCATTGATCTAAATTTATCTGTAGTAGTCCTCTCACTAATGATGTGTAAAAACAACATTATGTGTGAGAAATTTGTCTTATAGTTTTTTCAAAAGTTTCTCATGAATAAATTCTCTCAGAACAATATCATCCAAATATTGGGGTGATGGATATATTTCTTCTAGTACAATAAATTAAATATATTATATAATATTGTAAAGGGGAACACCGAAGCTTAAACACTAAATGAGAGATATTTTTTCACATTTATTGGTCAAGTCATTAGAGAAGTTATCCTAGTTGTAGGTTTTCATAGTAGGCAGGGATAGTTCTTCATATATTAACTAGATAACTGTTACCCCTGCTGCATTTATAGCATGTCAGTAATGCTCAATATGGAGATACATACCATGAGACCTTAAATACTTTTATATATACTATATGTGTTTCTGATGGATTTATAAATGGTGGGGGAATGTTATCATTTATTGATGAAAAATAGTTGTAGGAGATATGTATTTGGGAAAGGTGATCTGGTAGATTCACACATTCCCATTATCATTATAAATCGGTGTTTCAATGATGTATTAGGACCTCTAATGATAGTTCTCATCACTATGAATTAATATGTTAGTATGAGAGTCTATCTTTCTATGAAAAATGTATTAGTAGGTAATGGAAGATCACAATGCTCTAGTTGGTTTATCTCATCCCAAAGTGGTTCTAGAGTGTAAGTTTGATGTTATATCCATGGAAATCATGATTGGGTTACCATGTATGTTCTGAGTAATAATTCCATCTAGAACATTTTAAAGCGACTCAACATGTTTTCCCAAATTCTATGTATTCGAGAGTGATTTTTTCTAGAGAGAAATGGATTCTTTTTCATGTATATGATAATGAATTTAAATGGTATTAACTAAATGATAATTTAACCATAGTATTTTCAACTCACATCTTAATATTGGATATTATTTTAGGAAGACCATTGGAGTAATTTTTATTTGACCATGGAATTTCATCACAGAATTACTAACTGACAAAGTGGACCATTCATGTGATAGTGTACATGTTTAGGGCTTTCAATGTTAGACTATTTTGACATTTGGGAGGATCTTATATCATTGGTCATGTTTTTGTACAAAAATATCTACCATTAAACTACCATTATAGCATCATTAAAGTCCTTTTAGTGGAGACCCTATTGGCCACCACTTTGCTGGACTGATCTTTGAGAGTTAGTACTCATGGTCCAGATAAGGTGTGAGCTAAAAAATAGGATGTGAATATCATCCATGTGTAAATGTGTACATTACATATCCATCATATGTCCTATGCGGATTGATGATAGAGGCCTTCTGAGTTCAAGGAGGTACTCCATGTGTTATTTTTGGTTCTCCTGAATTTCGATTACCAATATTTGACGGAGGTTGCTAAATATATCTAGTATTCATTTACAATTTCTGTATACTGTGTAGATTCAATGAGGTGGTGTATCCCTTGGAACTGATTTTTTAGTTACACTATGTACATATCATCATCAACGTGTTGCACCTGAGTAGGTATGTGCATGAACCATCACTTGTTATCGGTTGGGGTGAGATGTACATCAATGATAAAGTTAACTTTGCTAAGTACCCATTAGATATCAAGGATTTTTAGGGGAAGATCCTCGATTGTTAGGTGATTACATTGGTGTGTGGCTGGTACAAGTATGAGAATATTAAATACAGTATATAGGAGGGGGATACTCATATGTGATATTTGAAGACACATCATTTCGAGTTGCCTTTTTTATTTTATAGATAATTAGATCATTGATTAGGATAATGTAACTTCATAGTTTCTGACTTGTAACTATTAAAAAAATGTAATCTTTTTTTGTGATGAAGGTTTTGAGATGGTGCAACATTTTAAGGATCAGTGAGCTGAGAATAGATATTTAAAAAAATTAAACATATTAATATAATGTAAGTGTTGTTTTCCTCAAAAAAATATTTTCTGTTGAAAAGAGTCTCGTATCAGAAATATGAGGCCTTTAATGACTTCTTAATATGGGTTTTATCATAGGAGTGAACTAAATTTGGATTGAATATGATTCATTGATTGAACACAGTCAAGGGTGTATTTTTAAATAAATTTATTTTATTAAATAAATTTATTTTATTTATTTTCCATGACCTAATTTTTCTATAAATATGTTTTCATGGGGATATCATTGTTTTAGTGATGTAACACTTAAGATTTATAGAATGTGTTGGAGGACATATGAGTGAATACGATATATGACGATCGGTAACTGTGTATCAAATTCACTAACATAGACATTCGATCTCTCCAATGAAAACAATGTAGGATCAATCTCTTCCATGTATTATTTCATATAATGGTATGATTTCATAGATGTCCATCAATCACATTTATTTATCTCATTTCAAATTCAAATCTATTTCACAAATAGGAATTTATTCACACATCCACAAATGATTTATTTTACATTTGATTTATTATTCTTTGTTTATTACTACAAATTATTCATCAATTCTATGATAAGGGATCAAGGATGAAATAAAAAAGGATGTGGTTTGTTAATAATATTAATTGTTTATGGTTTATGGTTTTTTCACTTGTTCGTTATATGAAATTTTTTTAGACACCATGATTACAAAGTTTTAGATCACTAAAAACAATTATTTGGTGCAATAGATCAATAATACTATGAGGATTGTGATATAGGGTGAGGTCATGGTGTGATAATTGTGTATGACTGAAGATGAAGTAGTATCAGACTTATGGGTTCTGTTTTCCCAGTACATACATAATGATAGTTTGGTTTCATGATGGTTTGGAACTTTAGACTGATTTATAAGTTTATTAAGGCTATTTTTCTGATGAGAAACAATGATGAGGATAAAAAACATTGGATTAGAGTTTCCTTGTGAGATCAAAGTTGGAGAATACTGATTTGGACAACGAATAAAAGATTCATGGGATCTGAAAAATCTCATAGTACTAGATCTATAAACTAGAATTAAACACCTTGTGGGTCTCTGGATATAGAACTACTATGTCTGTAGAATATATATGGAATACAATCAATTTTGTCCCTACAACATGTCGTATAGCCATAATATAGTTTTATTCCATGTATACTGAAGGATAAGTGATCACGGGATCAGTACATGGGATAAGCCTTGTAATTAAACATTGACAGAGTACACAGGATGGGATGTGTGATCGAACATGTCTATTTATACATATGTATAACCCTTATAACATGATATTAGGTATTGTAAGGAAGTAAAATTCATGAGATGTAACGGTGTTAGTAGTATAGTTTGTGGAATTCATCTTAGATGGTTTGAAGCTCTTCTTCTATTTAATATAGTCCATGGGTAGTTGAGTGTGATGACTTGGTCCATTCCTGAATTGGTATAGTTAAACATTACATCCTTGTAAAGTGAATCTGATCCCCTCCACAGAAGTAGTATTTTATAGAGTTCAGTACATCCCCCTATGTGACTGGTTAAGGATCATATATAATTCATAGGTCAAGTTTAGTGAATCAACATGACCACCATGTATTGGGTGTCAATCCAAAATATATAAAGAAATCATGTAGGGTTTGTAGTGTACTGCAGTAGCCATGGTAGTGATAACTAACATGGATTATGAGATATTATAAGGTCTTGTCATTAAATATTGTTCAATTCTTAAGAATCATGAACTCTTAGATGAGCATCATCATCATTAGCATGGGTTGTGGAGTGAGTACTCTCAGAATGAGTGTAATCAAGAAGCCTTTTGTAGTATCCTAGGGTGGCCAGGTTTTGATTGAGATATTTTGAGACTGATTGTCAATTAGGAGTATAACTGGGTTTGGTTTATTGAAATGATTTTCTTATATAACTACAATATATTCATTATTATTACATATTTTCATGTGTCATACTGGGTTTTGATATACTTACACCTAAATGGGATCTTCCCACGTGTGGTGTGTATTATGCATACTAATTCCCTTTTTATGGTTTCTTAAGAAATGAAGGATAATCATAAGAAGATTTTTGTGAGTTAATCGATTTTTTTTTCAAGGTGGTTTCATTTTAAAATGGTCACATACTTCTTTATAGATTTGAATCATTGTTGGTTTTGGTTGGGCTTATGTTTTTTCCATTCATATATTTTAGTACTTTTTCATAATCTAATATGGTATATATGTTGTTATTTCATTTATAGTATCATATGTTTTAAATTTATCAATGTTCTATAAGATTGGATGTGTGTGTCTGTGTTTACATGTACATTAGAATAAATCATCCCATGTATCTATTATTATTACTCTTTTCTAGTCTCCGGGAATTGGAAATTTTGAGCAGGGAAGTGGGTAGTCACACTCAATATACCACTATCCAGGCGGGAATCAGTGGGACAATAAATAATAAAGCATCTCTTCAATGATACATAAAATATACTAAAATAGGAATATCATCAATGATTATTTTCCAATTTCAATATAATATAAATACTTACTCTGACTGTGATCCAAAACCCATTCAGTTACTGAAATATATATTTTATTGTCATATTTATCCTTTTACTGATTGAAATTAATATATTGGTTCAAAATATCATATATGATTTCTTTTTTAGGATCTGTTATTTTTATAGAGGTATGGATCCTTTAATTTTCAGTATGAACCAAATATTTATCTAAATATTTGTTTGTAAAATGTTCATAGAGTTTTCAAGAACATTTGGGCTTGGATTGGGGTTCAAATATTCATTCTTCGAAGATAAAAACTAATAGGGGAAAATTCATCATGTGTATTAATAACCATTCACCACAATCATTCCAACCAATATAAGTGGTGAATGTATTTTTTTTAACCATGAAATAGAAGTTGAACAATCATGAAAAACCTAAAATTCATTGTGGAATCAGAATGCATAGTATTCACATGGTTCCATGTCATTGTAATTATGTTATGTTTTGTGTTAGCTTGTGGAATAGGGGTATCACATAGTTTGTGCATGATCTGTTCATCCATAAAGCCTAACCATGTACCCCCTTTAATGTAGTAATTTTCCATCTTTCCACCGTAGACATTAACACTTCCCTCAACCTTTCTCCTCATTCACACATTATATCAACTATAGGGAGCTCCCCTTTTCCACCTTTATAATATTTAGTGTATCACCTCCATCCAAAATCAGATTCAAACTCTATTCATCGTGTTTTTATCTTTGGTAATTATGACACACCAATTGATTACTTTCTCAGTTTTATTTTGAAACTTTATAAATGACTTAAAGAAACATAAAATCACTTGTTTTATAGGAATTTTTCAAGTATCATATTTTCAATATTTATATCCTCGATCTGAAGATGATATATAATTATGAGTCTACTATTGAAATATAGTTGATCATTATCTATATTTTTATAAAATTATAATTTTTTATTAAATTGATTTATTTTGATTCACATCCAGCATTCTGTGTGTTTCTCCCAAGATTAATATTCCATTAAATTGTTATTTAATCATGGTTCTAAAAGTGTTATGAATCCCTTTAACACCATTTGAGGTTATTGATATCAAATTGAACTACCACTTAGGGTGTGTCTAAATAAATGACATTGAAAACATTATTTATACTCTATAAAAAAACACCCCTTATGAGTGATTGTTAGGATACATATAAATGGAAAGAATACCATGAAATAAATGGATTGTGTCATGGATTGTGTACTTCAATTTTATCATTTTCAAATATATTTTTTATGAATAAATGAATTAATTTATTTGATAAATTTAATTTATACCTACATAGACATATTATCAATAACATATTTTAATTGATTATGTTTATGAACATTGATTACATTATAGGTGTGGGATGCCTCGAGTAGGACATGGATTCCTAACATGGAATTCATTGAGAAAATTTTTTGGATGAAAAATGATTCACTGATGATACTATAATGAATTGAAATTTACTGGTACTAAAAATGGATATTCATACAAGAATAACTAAAAATTACACCAACAATTCACCTATAACTCTTGAAATTAGGATCCTAGGGATCATCTACTTGGTTTTGGCATGATATCCTCAGACACGGATAATCTTTGATTATATCCTTGGGAACCAATAAATTTAATAACTAGTTTTCTTTAGTCAATATCCATTGAATAAATTTGAACACCATTACCCTAGGTTTGGGTTACTATCCATGTAATATGTTTTCTACTCAGTTATTTTTGGTTTAGGACAAACTTGGTGGTCTCTACATGGTTAACATTTATATACATTTTATACCCCTTTATATATTGGTTTGTTGGATCATGATTGATGCTCATTTTACATATTCATTTGATTTATTTAAATACTAATAACTGGAATAGAATAGAATATAATATTTTTTATTAGTCTACATTGATTTTATATCATTTAATTATTTATATATCGCACACTATTATTGCTTATATTGAGATTGTGTATTTTTTTAGTCACAAATGATGGTGGTCCATTATATTTATCTCAACCCTTATTAGGCCCACCATTCATTACCAGGGAAAACATCATGGATGTATCTAAGAAACATGGTAGGATCAAATAAATACACACTTTTTTCTTCTTGGAGGGGACCATACAAGAATACTATCAATCTAGTGGTCAGGATTATATGATGATGGGTATTCAGTTCTTTTTGGATTCTAATTTTTAGTTTTTGTACTATTCTATATGAGGTTCCATTAATCCAATTACTAATTGAATATATTCACATGAAATAATCATTTATATAGGATAATTTTGTTATTTATTCCAAATTTTTATATATGATTGTTTATTACTACTGATTCCCTATTCATTTATTTCTGATTCATTACTATTAATTATTATTTTGTAGTAATTTGTTAAAGAGGGTATAGTATCCCCACCATACCATTATAAATCCATTAATCTACTCAGGGTCATATATTGTATGGGAATGTCACGACCCATCCTTGAGACCCATGCTGTGACTACCCCAACCCGCCTTCCATAGACCATGGGCTTGCGACTAGCACAAAAGGCGTAAATCCCATTATGAATGGAAGGCATTGCCTTTATATAAGTAAACAAACACAACCGAGTACACAAGTGAAGTAATCACTAAGAGAAACTGAGTACAATAGTAGGTGTTGAAAAGTAAATGTTCTAGTATACAAAACCAACTAAAAGTACAGTACAAATGAAAATAAAGTACAACTGCAGTAAAGTAAAGCAGCATCCGCCGAGTCATCCTCCGTATATCCCAACTGAGGGGTGGGTACAGATGGGATCCTCAGCTCCTCGAGTCCGGTCGTCCACCCCGTGTATGTCCCGCCAATTGGTCCACCTATGAGTACCGTCCATCTCCACATGCCTCCACCTCGATCAGTGTTGCATTTCCTCTGCATCCAACACAATGTATTGCGAGCATAGCCCGTTCAGGGGTGAGTAGACAATACTCAGTAGCGACCCCGAGACCCCCGAAAGTCTCCCAAAATCCATAAAGGATAAACCAAAAAAGAAAGATACAAAAACTATGTATCAACTAACTCTACTTAGGTAAATTCACCTACATATACTTAAGACATCAATCTCAGTACGGCTCCAACTTCCAAGCCCAAGCACAATCCAGTCTTCACAGGACATAAGTCAATCACACTGATGTTAATGATTGAAAGTCAACACTCATCTCACACAGGTATACTACTCACGAAAAGGATTGAAGATGATTAGATGTAGCCTTTGATTCATCTCCTCTAACTAACCCACGTAGGATCCTAGGACAGAACTCATTGCTTCCGAACCCACGTAGGATCCAAGTACAGTAACCATCACTGCCGAACCCACGTAGGATCAAAGTAAAGTCGTCATCACTACCGAACCCATGGAGTATCCAAGTACAGTCGTCCTCACTGCCAAACCCATATAGGATCCATGTACAATCGTCTTCGTTGTCGAACCCACATAGGATCACCGCACGGTACTCATTGCAGTAACAACCAGCTCCAGGGTCCCCGCACACAGCGTACTCGATTCCGGGAGGGTCCGCTTCTCGAGTAAATTTTTAGATACATCAACAATCAAGAAGTCCAGATTTGATGTATCCTAAAATTACCTCTTGTCAAAATGAACTCAACATGACAAACGGCGTGTCAATCGGACGCCCGGTCTGAGAGATATTGGCATTTTCGTTCTAGGGGCCTGATTTGAATATAGTCGTTCCCAACCCAGCCATTTTCCAAAGATGCCCAAAAATCACTTAGAGTATCACAAAAGGATCACCTCGTCGAAAGGATCCCAATGCAGTAGATTGCTCGCCGATTGGACGCATGGTCTTAACGTTATTCACGTTTAAGTGAATAACGGGCACGACCCGTGTGCTAGTGGGTTGGGTCACTAAGTTTTTGGCGGGTCCGACCTGGTAGGGGTTTCAGACCGGCCCGATGGTTCTCGTGGCCCGGCCTGAGGAGCGTGGCGTGGCCCGGCGAGGCCGCGGCCTTGCCTGACGTGGCGCGACCCGTCCTGGAAGGGCATGGCCTGGCAGGCTCGGCCAGTAGGCCGAGCAGTCCGAGGGGGTGCCCCCCCAGTTGTCCGAACCGGCAACGCCATATGGCTCCGCCCTCCCAAACTGGTCGAGTAGGCCGGTCGACCATCTTGCGCAAGAAGCCCGTATGGGTGGGATGTGGGTTCTCCAGCACGGCGCCCTCCTAGATCTGTGGCATTGCTCTGGCCAGCAAGCCGACAATCCGTATGGTCCTTTTTCCAAAGCGGCCCACAATACGGGCCGCGATATCCTACTGCATAGCCGACGTGACGGCGCCGGCTTCCTCCACCATGGCCTAAGCTTGTGTTGGCTCCACAACCCTGGCACGCCGCGACGGCACCGTGCTTCATCCGTCGCGGCCCGCTTGGCCGCGAATTTCCTTGTGTGTGCGACGACGACCCTTGTGCCTCCAGTATCTTCCGCATTCCACCTCTGATCGTCGATACCATTTAATTAAACATGATCCAACGGAGGTTTGTCAGGCCATGTTCGTTTGGCCCTCTCCCTCCACGTTAAGCGATAGAAATAGGCAGAGACAATAAAGGTTATACAACAACGATCCGAGGCACAATTTCAACCCATTAAAATTCAACATAACCCCTACATTGATAATTGATGTCGTACGTCGGGCGTCGCGGAAGACAGTGTCACGAGTAAAGGATTCATAAGCATCGTCAGAGTGCGTACGGGGAGAAAGCAGCTTCTCCTCACTTGTCGTGGAGAAGAGAATGGTTGGAGCATCTTCATTCTTCATGGAACTGGCGTTATTCATTAAAGAAGTCGTTGTTCTTCATCGGAGAAGAAAACTATTCTCTCAAGAGCTCTCTCTCCCTCAATACAATGAATGCCCTCCCAAAATAAAATAATATGCTAACCTCATTATTTTATTAACACAATCCATTTAATATTTTGACATTCAAACACATAATTAATTAAATGAAGAGGTTCCATTCATTAATTAAGGTATTTTGGAAAGAGTTAAAGAGAGTGAGAGGAATGGTCCTCATAAATAAAAGGGTTTTTCATGAATTAAGGGACTGAGGGAGGTTGAGAGTTTGACAATTAAAGGGGTGTCGCCAATTTAATGAAGGGGGTTTAATGAGTTTAGGGGAAACAAAAGGTTGGTGCTCATGTGTGCCCCACCTCTCAAACATCCACACTTGGGTAGTTAGGTGGTTGTGGGTCCCACCCTTAACTCCCCATTGTAGGATATAACTACCTTAGATATAAATAAAATTATACACACCAATTTTATTTATTTTAAGCTAATTCCACAATTATGAACTTTCAACCTGCATAAAACATAACTGCGATGAAGATCACCTTAAGAGAATACCGGCGTGCGAGTTCATCGGTGCCCTCAGATTTTGATTCCGAGCACCGGTTCAAAAGGTAGAAAACCCCTCTCATTCATTTACTGAACGTACCTGAGAAAAACTTCAGAAATTGATTCTGGGAACACTGGCCCATGGAATCAGGTTCCGTCAGAATCCACAGACTCGTAAATCTCCAAAGTATTTATGAAAAAAAATTTGTTTAAATTTCTAGGTCTTTAGATTACTCACACATCAGCGATTTTCATCTCCATAAAGCTAAAACATAAACTAGGGAAACAAAAGCGGGTACTGAGCATGCATCTGAGCCTCCCGCTCCCATTTTATCTCATGGAGGTTCATGTGCTGCCAAAAAATGTGCACCAGAGGAATCGACTGACCACGTAGGACCTAATCCTATCGATCCCCAATCTCCACTAAGACCTCCGCAAATGTCACCCCATCATCGATGTCCAGCTCCCCATGATCAATGATGTGGGTCGGGTCATGCACGTATCTCCTCAACTGAGATACATAGAAGACTTCGTGCACCCGATGCGACTAAGGTAGAAGGACCAGGCGGTAATCCACCTCACCTACCCTATTGTGGACCTTTAATGGACCGATGAAGCACATATATAACTTGCCACCCTGGCCAAATCACTGTAATCCACATCGAGGTGAGACTGGTAAGAAAACGTGGTCTCCATCCTTGAACTCCACTAGTCTCCATCTCCTATCAGCATATGACTTTTGTCTGATCTATGGAGTCCTCATCCACTCCTGGATGATCTTCCCCTTCTCAGTCGTAGCCTGAACCATCTCTGGTCCTAAAAGTGCTGACTCCCCGGGTCAGTCCAGCACAAAGATGATCTGCAAGGTCAGCCGTACAGTGCCTCGTATGGTGTCCTCCCAAAGGTGGAGTGGTAGCTATTGTTGTACGAAAACTCCACCAAGGGTAGGTGAATCTCCAAACAGTGACCAAAGTCAAGGACACATGCACAGAGCAATTCCTCGAGTGTCTGAATGGTCTTATCCGTCTGGCCATCCGTATGAGGATGAAAGGTAGTGCTCAGGCGTAGCTGCATCCCAAATTCCTCCTAAAACCCCTTCCAAATCCAGGAAGTAAAGAGAGTGTCTCTATCTAAGATGATAGAAGATGGAAAACCATGTATTTATATGATATCTTGAACATAGAGGCGTCCCAAACTCTCTACTCTGCCCTGCTCTTTGATGAGAAAGAAGTTGGCCGACCTGGTTAGTCAGTCGACGTTCACCCAGATGGAGTCGTGTCCTCCAGAAGTATGTGGGTGTCCCATCACGAAATCCATAGATATTCTATCCCACTACCACTCCAGAACCTCCAACGGTGGTACCAAACCTGCTGGTACCTGATTCTCTGCCTTCACTTGCTGGCAAGTGAGGCATCGTGAAACGAACTCTGCTATAGCCTTCTTCATACCTGGCCACCAGTGCTATCGTCTGAGGTCTTGGAAAATATTCTCCACACCTAGACGTACCTCTTGAGGGGAAGTGTAAAAATCTCATAGCACTTCCTTCGGCAGTGAAAATGGAACCATGGTACATCCCTTGAAGCAGATGACATGCTCTCCTCCTTCAGAAAATCCATCTAGTGCCTGCCCTGTTGAAATCTGAGCAAGTCGCGTCTCACAGTCAATATACCAACGATGTGCCTCCCTAACCCAGTGAATTAGCGGTGTAGTGACTGTGAGGGACTGTAGAAAGGCTACCCCATCTCTATCCATGAAATATATCTTCAAAGTGGCTAACTTCTCTTCCACCTCTCCAAGTAGCTGAATGATCGATATCCTACTGGGAGCATCATCTACTATTTTCCCATTCCCAGGAGTATAGGCAATCTCAATATCATAGTCCTGGAGGAACATGAGCCATTGATGCAATCTTAGGTTCAGGTCGTTCTATGAGAAAATGTACTTGAGACTCTGGTGGTTAGAGTAGACTGCAAATCGATTTCCCATCAGATAGTGCCACCACAAATTCTGGGTGAAGACCACTGCTGCTAACTCCAGGCCATGGGTAGAATAGTTCTTCTCGTGCTGCCTCAAGTGTCATGAACCATAGGCGATCACTACTCTCTCTTACATCCGGACACACCTGAGTCCAGTCCCTGATGCGTCGTAGTAAACCATGTATCCAACTCCCTCCTCTGGTAGCCTCATGATGGGTGTAGTGGTCAATCTCTGCCTTAACTCTTGGAAGCTCTGCTGGCATCTATCTGACCACACGAAGGTTTTCCCCTTCTTTGTGAAAGTGGAAAGGGGTGTTGCAACTCTGGAAAAGTCTGTCAAAAATCTATAATAGTACCCAGCCAGGCCTAGGAAACTCTGCACCTCCGTCACACTCCTGGGTGGCACCGAAGAGAGTACTGCCATGATCATCACAGGATCCACTACAACTCCCGCCTCCGAGATGAAGTGCCCGAAGAAGTGAACAACTTGAATCTAGAACTGAAACTTCGAGAGAATACTATAAAGCTGGTGCTCTCGGGGCTTTTCGAGTACAACCCACAAGTGGTAGGCGTGCTCCTCCTCAGTAGTCGAGTAAATCAGAATGTCGTCGATGAAGACTATGAAAAATAGATCAAGGTAATTCTAGAAGATCATGTTCAAGGGACTCATGAACACTACTGTGTGTTGGTTACACCGAAGGGAATAACCAAAAACTCATATTGGCCATACCGACACCTGAAGTCTATCTTCTGCACATCCTCGTCTCGAACTCTCTACTGATGATATCCTGACCTGAAGTCTATCTACAAGAACCATATTGCTCCCTTGAGCTGATTAAAGAGTTCGTCAATCCCCGGGAGTGGATACTTGATCTTCACGGTCACCGGATTCCGGCGACGGTAGTAGAAACTCAGTCGTAAGCTCCCATCCGCCTTCATGGAAAATAAAATCGGAGAAGTCCAAGGTGAAACACTGGGTCGGATGAATCCCTTTCCCTGCAAGTCCTCCAGCTGCACCAGCAGCTCATGATGCTCGCTGGGATCCATATGATATTCTGGAGTAGATATTGGTGATTTCCACGGGAAGAGGTCAATTTAAATTTCTACCTCTCTACGAGGAGGTAGTCCTAGAACGTTTTTTGGAAAAACGTCTGCATACTGATCCACCAGAACAGGAAAACCCAGACTCTGCACATCAACAGCTCCTAGGATGAGACTATGCAACTGATGTGTAATCAGCGTCCCTCTCCTCTACTTAAGTCTTTCCTATGCTGCAAAGGCTCCCTTCTCGCTGGTGAAGGTGAACTTGGTCCCATCCATGCGGACACACCGCACTTTGCACCTAAAATAGTCAATCTGGGCATGTACTATAGATAACCAATCCATACCAAAGATGATGTCGTAATGCCTCGAAGCTGCTACAAGAAGATCCCAGCCGAAGCTCTCACCTCCAAGAGTATGCTCACACTGCCGGCACTAGTGCGTAATCATCATGTCTACTCCCGTAGAAGTCTCTAGATGTATGTATCGAGAAAACAGCTCTATCAGAATCTCCAAGCTCCGAACAAAGGGCATTAGGAAATAATAGAATGACTCTCTCCTGTGTCTATAGGAACTGCAATAAGGTTGGAGTAGACACAGATAGTACCTCAAATCATCTCAGGTGTGCCGTGGTCGTAGGCCTCGACTGCCTGGAGCTGAGCCTGGCCTTGTCTGCCAGCTCCCTATAGTTGGGGTAGTCCTCCTGGTGGTGGTGGTGGTAAAGCCTTGAAGCATCATCCACCACTTGCTGCTCGGCCAGCTCCTCTGCCTCGTCCGCCTGCTCCCTGCAAACCACCACGGTCTAACCTCTGCCTTTTTCTGGGAGGTCCCTCTACTATATACTTCACTTATTCATGGCAGGTTGGGCAGTCACGAGCCATGTGGCCCTGCCCGCTGAATGCATAGAATTGTCTTCCCCTCGTATGCCTGGCTCTGCTCTGTGTGCCCCACACATCCGAACCTGTATCCTGAGGTCACACACTTGATGGCCCGGTCTGCTTGGACCTCTGCGACATCTGTCTACTGGAAGATGCAGAAGACTCTACTACATATCACCCTGCGGTGGGTCTCGCTACTGGTGTAGGCTTAGCAAGAAATCTCTCCATAAGAAGGGCTCATTCCAGTACTCCTGTCTGCTTCAGAATGTTGAGGGAGATCATCGTAACCTTGATCTCATTCCTCAGTCCCTACTCAAAGGTCAAGGAATGATATAATGGGTCTCGTACCATGTCTGTGGAGTAGAGTGAGAGGTCGGTAAATCTCGCCGAGTACTAGGCTAGAGTGATGCTGCCCTGCCAGAGCTGTAGTAACATCTAGATGCGCGCCGCACTGAGGGAGGCTGGAAAAAACACTAAGCGGAAGAGGCTCTCGAAGTCCGTCCAATGTAGAGATGCATCGTCGTGCACCTGGAGCATCATTCTCCACCATATACATACTGGTGCGTGCTGGAGACTCGCGGAAAAGATCACCATAAGGTATGCTGGTTTCCCAACCAATCTGAAGACTCGAACGATAGCCTCCAGCCAATCCTAGGCTGCTTGAGGGTCCATCTTTCTATGGAACCTGGGTGGCCTCTATCACTGAAACTCATTCAACTCAATCAGGAGGCGTGCACTCTCTACTACTGGGGATGGTGGCATCGGTGGCTCAGCGGGTAATGGTACCACTGGGGCCTCCGCTATGATGGGGCCCTATACCAAGGCCTCATCGATCGATGGGCTTCCATCTCGCATGTAGATCGGAACCCTAGCACTCTGCAAACGTGGGGCCATCCAGAAAAGAAACTGGAGCGCCACTGTCAAATAGTATAACTGGTGAGCTGACACAAATTAATCATGAAGAAAACTTTTGAAACACACTTGAAATCAATGTTTTCATGCACTAAGTCGGAAATAAGAATCCAGGGTCCTGGTGTATGGATACGCCAGCCACCGCAAAAACACTAGACTCCCTAGACTGATATCTACACTCAATACTCTTAACATTATTGCTTCATAGGGAAGAAATTATCAGAGTCCTGAGTTCTGGGGTATAACCGACTCCTCTAATACCAATTTTCACGACCCATCCTCAGGGCCCGTGCCATGACTACCCCAAGCCCGCCTTCCATAGGTCAGGGGCTGGCGACTATCACCAAAGGTGTAAATCCCGTTAAAAAGGGAAGGCATATCCTTTCTAGAAGTAAACAAACATAATAGAGTATGCAAGTGAAGTAAGAACTATGTAAAACCGAGTTCAAAAGTAGGGGCTGAAAAGTAAATGGGCCAGTATCAAACCCAACTGAAAGTACAGTACAGCTGAAAAGAAAGTAAAATAGTAGTAAAGTAAAGCATCAACCGTTGAGTCCTCCTATGGATATCCCACCTGAAGGTTGGGTTTAGATGGTCTCCCCACCTCCTCAGGTTTGGCCATACACTCCATATTTGTCACGCCAAAGGGTCCACCTTCGGGTACCGTCCAGCTCCACAAGCCTCCACCTAGATCAGTGATGTCCGTCGTCTGCATACAACACAACATAGTGCAGGCATAGCCTGTGCAGGGGTGAGTATACGATACTCAGTAGGGACCCCGAGACCCCTGAAGGTCTCCCAGAATCCAAAAAGGATAAACCAAAAAGGAAATATACAAACACGAATATCAAATAACTCTACTTAGATATATGCCCATACGTATACTTAAGTCATCAATCTCTGTATGGTTCCAACTTTTAAGCCCAAGCACAACCCAGTCCACACAGGAAAGAAGTCAATCACACCTTTGGTAATGATTAAAAGTCAAGACATATCTCACACATGTATACTACTCATGAAGAGGGGTGAAGATGATTAGATGTAGCCTCTAAATCATCTCCTCTTTTGAACCCACTTAGGATCCAAGTACAGAAGTTGTCGCTCCCGATCCGACGTAGGATCCATGTACAGTTACCATCGGTACCGAACCCACGTAAGATCCATGTATAGTCGTCATCACTATCAAACCCACGGTGGATCCAAGTACAGTTTCCCTCTTTACTAAACCCACATTTGATCCATTTATATACATCTTCATCGTCAAACCCACGGAGGATCCCAACACGGTAGTCGTTGCAGTCAGAGCCAGTTCATGTGTTCCCAAACACAGCGTAATAGATTTTGGGAGGGTCCTCTCCTCGAGTAAAGGGGTCGATACATCAACTGTGAAAAAGTCCAGAGATGATGTATCCTAATGTTCTGTCTCATTAAAATGAACTCAACGAGATAGACGATGTGTCAATCGGATGCCCAGTCTGAGAGATAATGGATTTTTCATTTTAGGGGCCCCGTTGGAAATATAATCATTCCAAACACGACCGTTTTCCAAATATTCCATAAAACTCTCTTATAGTATCGAAAAAGGATTGCCTCATCGAAAGGATCCCAATGCCGCAGACAGTGCGTTGATAGGATGCATGACCTTTATGTTATTCAAGTTGAAGTGAATAACGGGCACAACCCGTTATGCCTTGTGGGGTGGCGGGTCGGGTCACTCAGTTTTTGGCGGGTCCGACCTGGTTGGGTTGTCAGACCGGCCTGAAGGTTCACGTGGCCCGGCCTGAGGGGTGCGGGCCAGCCCTACAGGGAACGTCCTGGCCCGGCCCACCCCGTGCGTGACCTGGCTGGGCGCGGCCCGACTGGGTCGGCCAGCCGGCAATTTTTCCATGGGGGTGTGGCCCCCTGGTTTTCCGAACCGGTAGTGCCATATAGTGTCTCCCTCCCAAACCGGACAGCTAGGCTGGTCGGCCTTTTGGCGCAAGCGGCCTGCACAAGTGGGCCATGGGTTCTCCAGTGCGGTGCCCTCCTGGGGCTGCGGATTTGCTCCACCCGGCCGGCCGACGGGCCAGCCTGTCCTTCCGCCAAAGCATCCCACAATTCGGCATTTGGTTCATGCTGCACAGCCGGTGCGATGGCACCAGCTTCCTCCGTTGCGGCATGAGCTGGTCGTGCCTCCACATCTCCGTCATGGCGCGACCGCGTCGGGCTTCTTCTACCGCGGCCCGCTTGGCCACGGCTTTCCTTTGCGTGTGTGACGGCTTCCCTTGCGCCACCGGTCTCTTCTGCATTCCTCCTCTGATCATCGATTCCATTTAATTAAACAAGATCAAACGGAGGGCCATCAGACCATGTTCGTTTGTACCATGCCCTCCACGTTAAGCGATAGTAATTGAATGAGACAAACATGGTTCTAAAACAACGAACCAATGCACAATTTTAATCCACTATAATTGAACATAACCCCTTCCTCGATAATTGACGTCGTACTTCAGGCGTCGCGGAAGAAGGCGTCATGGGGAAAGGATTCATATGCGTCGTCGGAGTGCTTCTGAGGAGGAAGCGGCATCTCATCACTTTTCACGGTGAAGAGAATGGTTGGCGTGTCATCGTTCTTCATGGAACTGGCATTCTTCGTCGAAGAAGACACCATTCATCTTCGGATAAAAAAACTATTCCCTCAAGAGCTCTCTCTCCCTTAATACAATGAAATCCCTTCCATAATAAAAAATAAGCCACCCTCATTATTTTATTAACACAATCCATTTAAAATTCAAACATTCAAACAAATAATTAATAAAATGAAGTGGTTCCATTCATTAATTTAGGTATGTTGGCATGAGTTTAAGAGAGTGAGAGAGAGAGGAAAGGTCCTCATAAATTAAATGGGTTGTCATGAATTAATCATGTGAGGGAGGTGGAGAGTTTGGGAATTAAAGGGGTGTTGCCAATTTAATAAAGCAGGGTTTAAGGAGTTTAGGGGAAAATGAAAGGTTGGGGCTTGTGTGGGCCCCACCTATCAAACATCCACACTTGGGTAGTTAGGTGGTTGTGGGTCCCACACTTATCTCCCCTTTGTAGGATATAACTACCTCAGATATAAATAAAATTTCACTAACCAATTTTATTTATTTTATGCTAATTCCCCAATTATTAACTTTTGACACGCATAAAACACAACTACGGTGAAGGTCCCCTTAAGGGAATATCGGTGATACGAGTCCATCGGTGCCCCCAGATTTTGATTCCAAGCACCGGTTCAAAATATAGAAAAATCCGCTTGTTCGTTTACTGAACATACCTGATCTAATCTTCGGAAATTGATTCCAGCAACACCGGGCCTCAGAATCCGGTGCCGTCAAGATCCATAGGCTCCTAAAATTCCAAAGTATTTAAGAAAAAAAAATCCCTAAAAATTTACTAGTCATTAAAGGAGAGGTGAACATAATGTAATTTGGACTATTGGTTCAATAAATTCTGATTGAATGAGTAATGTGACATCACTATGTTGATTTAGAGGATTCCTTTTCCTTTGGCATATTATTTGGGATTTGTTGACAAAAGACCTATATTTTTTTGGATCATTGTAAATTGACATCACTAGAATATCTTAACCCATGTTTATGGTAAATAAAGGATACAAGATAAGTAATTATTTTTTAAATTTTTATTATAGTTTTAATAATTTGTCATTTATGTTATGCACATGCTTTTAGATTTTCTATTAAACGGATTTTACCCTTGTCAGAAATATCATGAAGAAATTATCTCATGGAATATAATATACATGTTTGGATTTATATTTCATTCAAATGACATTCCTTTTATATTTAATTATAAGATATTATTTTTCTTATTGTTCAGGAATTTATTACCACACAAGTAATTCTCAAACATTAATTAATGTTAAAATAATATTAATTGGGTACATGGTATGTCTGCATCTATCCAGTTGGGGTTTCCAATGTATCTTTATAGTGACATTTAAACTAACAAATTATAGAATTTTTAAACCATGAAATATTTTTTTAATATTCTAAATCAACGTTTGGATGCACTTACAAGGAATTACAATTATTGCGTATAAATAATAGTTCATTATTAATTGAGAATGGAAACACAACTAACACAACCATTATATTATAATTTTAATTTACAACTCTTAATGTAATTGTTTTTCATTAAATGTTTATTGAAATTATAGATTAATAATAATTTTATTATATAGCTTGTTATTGAATCACCTTATAAGAAATTCATTTCAAAAAAACATGAATATCACCGTGGACCTGGATATAGTAGAACGTTATTAGGCTAGTGTTTTTTGGGATATTTAGGGTCTGTAGCTTTATTAATAGGTATCAATAAATCATTTCTTTATTATATAAATATTTTATATTTTTTCTTTGTATTTTCATTATATTCCTCCATGATGACCTTAGGTAGAGTACCAGGAAGGTATTGATGACCATGCTTCAAAAGTGGTGGGACCTAAACCACTTATAGTGCCACATACAATACCTCATATTGTACCATAATTAATTACTAGTCGAATCATTGATTATGAATTTTGAGAGGGTCTTTTATACCTAGTTAATTCTATATAAGTAGAACTATGAACTACAACATCTATTTCATATTTTAATAGGGAATTATAGTAACAACATCCTCCAACCATTTTGGAGGAAGGATGTTCCATGGTAATAATAAATAGATATATTATGTAATTATTTTATTTTATAATATAGAGATGTCTCTATAGAGAAGCTTATATGTCACATCTTATATGCTTCATTGATCTTCCATGAGATTGTTTTACGTTCTTATAAATTAATATTAGTATCAATGTTTGGTATGTTGGGATTTATTGACTAGTTTCAAGGGATATTTTTCCCACACACAGAAATAGTGGATTGAGTAAAGGATATCACTCATCTTGGGATGGTTTATATTTCCATCATGGATTAGTCAAATCATTTCCAAGAGGACCGGTGTTTCATTGAAACTCTTGAAAATGATGATCTTTGTAGGGAGATATGTTTTTAAGATGGGAAATGGTATACCATATGATCTCAATTCAATGTATCTGGATTGACTAATATCACTGAAATAGTGCACAGTACATTTTCTCTAAGCACAATCTTATATTAGATGAAGGTATAGGTCACAATATTTATCATCTAGGATTTGTAGATAACATTGAATTTTAGGAAGAATAACATTGATATTTTTCATGAAGGAAGTGGTTGTCATATTGTATTCAGATTAATTTATGCATTGTTCCATCCGTGTGTAAGGTCATGAAACATGATTCCCCAGTGTAAAATAAAAATATCACAGTGTTCCACAACATAATTTTCCATCTTTATATATCTTTAAGAACCATACCATAATTCATAGGGAGAGTGAATTTTTATACGATTTTAATTCTAGACCCGGAATAGAGGTACCACACCATACAAGAAGATGGAGTACTACAATCCATTCAGGCTGGAGAGGTGGTTTTGGTCAAAGATGTTAGATGCAATGGTTGTAAAACAAGCATAGAATATGTATTGAGGGTGGTCATGTTGTAAATCTTGGCCCTGGATCTAAAGAATTGTATATGGTTCAACATATTCTTTGGGAGAATAATTTTGATCATTTTACAGTGTGAGGTATGATCTTAGTGACCTCAATAGTAGCATCACCATTTTTCAATATAGGATCTTTAGAATCTTTTATGTTTATGACTTTATAGGAAAATCATGTGACTGTTAATGAGTAATTTTGTAGGGGGAATTTCTCTATAAATAGTTTTGGTATGATATTAATATATATATTAATTATGAATGATGGTTAACATAAGGATCAAGGTTTAATAATTTATATGGAATGATTTTTCTATCCATATGATATTATTTAAAAAAATCAGGTTTGACCTGTAAGTTTATTATTGAACGCATATTTATTTTCTTCACCAGAGGGTTTATTTTGTATAAAATGATAGAGGTATATAATTTTACCAAATATAATGGGATGTACAGGTAATACATTTAGGATCTGTGTATCATGGGAAATTTGGAGTGTCATCCTAGATATCATGACATTTTCCTGATTATTAAGAAGTGTGATTGGTAATTTTTCTACTACTAGTGGTCCTTATCAGGGATATCATTACTAACTTATTTTCTTGAATACCTCCTAAGAGATATGTATAGTTCACAATTGATATTATTTTAAAGGAATAAATAGTTTATATTCCTTTTTATAGGTTGGACATAGCGAGACTTTATAACTCAATAGGTAGTCAGTGGACATGGAATCTATTGGGTTCTCATGTCCTTGTTCTTCTCCATGGTTTTAGTCTATTCTTTTTTCTAAGTAGGATGATAGTAAAATATAGCTTTGCATGGATTAACAATGGTTAAATAATCTTACAATTAAGAAATGATTCTGAATTTCTCATGTAGATTATATATTCAACTAGATTTTAAGATCTAGGTTCTACACAAATATATATTTGAGATTGGTTTATAATCGGGTGAGAGATAAACCATTTGATATACCAAGTATGAAATTTAATATAAGTTATATCCATTATGATTATTTGGTTATGTATTTTGGTATGAATAATGTTCCTTATATTTAACTTCATTAATGAATTTTGTTTCCCATCCAATCCATGATTCCATTGTAATAGTTTTTTGGATAATAAATTATAGTACTCATATACATGACACGATCATGAATAACATATTTATATTACTGTGAGTATGCTCTGAGAGCATAGTATGTCTGAAAATATTAATAAATTACACATTTTGAAAATAAATTTAAATACATAGGTTTCATTATATCCGATCATTGAGTATTTGGGGATTTAGAGAAGGTGAGAGTCCTTTTTTCAATAGAGTATAAGAAAAATGTTATTGAAATAAGGAGTTTCTATGGGATATCCTCTTACTTTTGATATATCATTTAGAAAATTACATTCCATTTAGTATTAATTATTTGCACCACCATGAATAGTTTGAATCTTACATGGGTTGAAGCATGTAACAATGCCTTTTGGGAATTAAAATGCAGACTAACCTAGATACTGATCCAAATTTCACCTGAGCCTCGTAAGGGCTATATAGTTTGTTTTGATGATTTAAGAATTTGGTTGAGAGATGATTTTATGCATTTTGAGTTAGTTATGGAATTTGAGACTCTAAATTTGAGGCTCCATGATCATAATTAACCAATGAAAGATTTTTTAGTAGTTTTTAGTCATGGTATACATTCCTCAGTATCTTATCTATTTGGGGATAAATTTGGGGAATGCATAGTCAATAAAAGTATAAAAATTCATATTCAATCCGAGTTACAAGAACCTATGGTAGTGTAGGGGTTTTTATTGTCTATATTCATTTAACATTGATAATTATTATATTCTATTAAATAGAAATAACAGAGTAGATGCTATAGCAAGATGAATCTGACAAATGTTATTTAGGAAGCTAGTATTGAATAAATATTGATGGATATCCATTCTAAAATAAATATATAATTTCAGGAATGCCAAGAGAATCATTTTCTCCCTTCCATATCAGTGACTTAATTACATCTTGATCAATTGAGAATAAGTAATATTTCAAATACTAAAGGATAATTATGGATGTAAAGTGTTGTAAGTGAGGACCCAACAAATATTTTGGTTGTTGATGAGTATGATATCCCACTAATCCCTGATCTTGGATAGGTTCCAGAAGACATATTGAAGGATGTGATGTAGTAATATAATTCTCCAAATGGAATGTAAATCTTAGAATTAAGAATATTTAACATAATATACACCAATGGCATTGGTATCAAGGGATGACATAGAAAATAATAGGGTTTTTCACTCAGCAATCACAAGTCCAAAGGTGAAGAAGAGAGACATATGTCCTACTATAGAGACCATGAAATGTGTTCCATGCACTTCTTCTCAATTGAAGATGTATTTCCATTTTTCACGACTCAAAATGACCTCCACCAGGCTCGAAAAGTTAGCTTTTAAAACTATACATATTTTATGGTGGTTAGTGATGGTAGCAAAGGAATCGGCCCAATGACCTAGGACTACAACATGACACTGATCCCAAGCATGGGTGCGGGGAGCAGGCCCCGCGGTAATGGGGAATTATTTAGATAAGTCCCAAAAGCAGCACCCTGGGTAGCTACACTCAAATACCAGCATACCACTATGCTAGAGATAATTGAAGTAATTTTGTTGGCTAAGTCCTCAACGTGTCGCCCATATTATCCCATCTCACTAGCGGCGTGAAAGTATTATTGGCAGTCTCCTATCTGATGCATGACCACTTGTGTGCCGCAATGTTGTTGTGAACCCTTCTTGATCGCCCAACTCCTTTCTCCCAAGGTCACTTATTTTCCTATAAATAAACCCTTTGGGCCTTCATTTGTATGGATTAATTTCCTTAAATCCTAATTGCTGCTCTGGTAACCCTAGTACTTCTCCCAAGTCTTACTGAACTTTCAATGTTGTTTTTCAACACCTCGAGCAGTGGATTTAAATGAGGATGATTGGATGTATGTCATTTTAGTGTTTGGAAACCATAACACTTGCACACATAAAGCAAACAACTTCCAAAAAATAAGAAAAACTTATGCACCACCTATTACTTTCATAAGAACTTAATCGCCCCACTTCTGGGATTACATGTGAAAACTCCAGAAGGCTTGAGCCTAGTCTCTCCCAAGTGTTACCATACTGGTTTTTCATCACTTATGTGAATATAATGTCACTCAAGAATACTTGTGCACCCATACTTGTGCACCATTATCTAAATGAGCCCCCATATTTTACTCAATTACTCTATTCAGTTTACAATCCATCATGCCTTCATCAAATCCATTCATGGAAAGGCTTCTTCTTCCTTGGCTCCCATGTCATAAATGGATTCTGTTGAGAGATCCACCAAAACCTCCTAACTTATCAAACCATTGGGAATGTAACATCATCTTATCTCCTATTTGGGTTTGTATTTCCACAGTCAAGGGTTTAGAAAACTTGTTTTAAAAATGGAGTTAGGATACATGGAATCATTGTGATTTTTTATATCCATAGTCACATGGACCCTTCTCCCAGGAACCGTGTTGGGATGTTCCCAGTTTGGAGGAGGGTTTTGGTCATAACCTCTTCCTTCAAAATGAGGCGAACTGAATCCTCAAGTCTCTAGTAGGGAATGTATGGTTCACAAATTTACTTCTATTTACGAAAAAGGTAAGTCTATGTCCCCTCCTAGGTTAAATTTTAGGGAACCATCCTAGTATATGCCCCTCTATTTTCATTCTTGAGGTATCACTATTTCTCTTTCTTTCTTCTTCAGTGCCAAAGATCAACGGGGAGATGGGAACATAGAATTTTGTAACACATTCACTCTCTTGTTGGGAATTGTCACCATTGGAATCCCTCCTAGTGTGATCCCCTAACAATCATCTCTTAATCCATACATTGGGCCCTTCTCCAAAGTAAATAGAATAGAGGGAAGGCTAGTCACCTCGCCCTCTTCCAAGGTCACCTCACCCTCTTCCACTCTCTCCATTATAGTTGTTCCCCATTCCTTGAGTGGAAAATGAAATGTGTGGATGCTTTTGTGTAATCTTTTACATTTTATTGTTTCCCACACTCAGCATGACTCACGTGGGATTAGAGATTTGTCATGGTCACAACATTTTCCCAATTGAATGAACTACGAGAACTATGATTCACTTAATAATGAGGATACATAGGAAGGCTTCTCTTTTCCTGATCTCACTAGATGTCCTCATCATGAATCCAACCCTAATTCCCCTAATTTTGGTATCCTCCTTAGAAATAATCCAAAAATTAAATCCTCAATTCACCAATGCATCTTTTTATTGAAGTAATCCCAAAATCATTTCTCATAAAGAACTATACTCTCCTATGTGACTTATCAAACAACGTGGGATTATATTTCCATCTATACGGGATATGTAGGAAGCCTCTATGAGGTTCAAACCCAATACTATAAATCAACACTTTTCTTCTTGGTCCATATTCCCAACAAGGTCTGATCCTACTTGGAATCTTATATCCATTCCATGTTCCTTGTGTTGCTTTAGTGAAAGTCCCACACTATGTTATGACTAAGCACATTCAGCATATATGTCCAAACTAAATGAAGTTAAATAGTATGTCTAGATCCTTATCACATGACCTTACAAGTTATGATGTGTCCATTTCAGTGGCATTGAACTATGATGGTTTTGATTCTTTTTACAAGGAATTGTTGGTAGCCCATTTTATGGGCACAATCTGAAGATTAAACCAAGCCATCATCTCCCTATATGAAAATAAATTCTATAGTGCCCCACTGAGTGGCACAAAAAACTAGTATCATCATAATGATGATTACAAGAATCTCTAAGTTGTATATAAGAGGATACCATTGATGGAGAACCTCGAATTCATACCGATATCTACATTAATTAAGACCCACAAATAAATTCGTATTATTTTTATACATTTTACATGCTAAATTAGTGATTTAAAATTACAAGGAATACTTATGATATAATTGGTGAATTAATAATGATTCATGAAAATATCTTAAATTATAAAGAGTTTCCTGGAGTAGACACCAATTTCCATCAAAAGGGTATGATGAGTCTGACCTTCCATCCTCTCGACCAATGCACGTTATTAGGTATCGTGATGTTCAAACATAATGAACACCTAACTTTGGATATAAGATCCCATTTTGATGAAGAACTATTGGATGTTTCCGGTTCCATAAATAAGTCGAATGGAAACTGTCTGGAAGAAGTGATTCTTAAAACTATAATACATGTTTCAATGAAATATGAAACACATACTAGCATGTTGTAGACTTTACCCACCTCCGTGTTGTAATGGGGTGACATAACTAATGATATTGTGGAAGGTTTACCAATTTCAACTCGAGGTAGTGATGCTTCAATGTAAATCATGGGCTAGCTAACAAATGTCACCAACTTCATGTCATTACACAAGACCATACCATTGGATGATAATGTGATACATTACACATAAGTGGTCATATTTCATAATTGGGTTTTATTTACATAATTATTAAAGGGGAATTATCAGTTAGCTTCTTAGTTCTTGTAGGGGTTTCATAAGAATATTTATTCATAAGTACTTCTGATTTCTGCGTAAAACTGTCAGACTAATATTATTTTTTGTTGGGAATGTATATTATTAAAATTACGCTATAAATCCTATTGTTTTTACGGTATAAAATTACCTTTTTTATTGATGATAAGAGTTTATTTTTTTTCTTGGGAAAAAAATATTCACTTGAATATTAATCTAGAATGATATTCTAGTGATTAATCTACAAGTAATATTCATCATTGAATTTGGAATGCATTTGAACATATCTAGGAAACACTGTTCATACCCTATATTGGTAAGAATTATGTAATGAATGAAACCTATGTTTGTAATTGCATGTATAAATCTTCAACCAAATAATATCTATATACTACAGTTAAAGAACCCTTCGTTATTATCGAACCTTATGTTTGTGATAAGAGAATGTGTGGTTAAGAAACACTATATACGTAAGGGACCCTAAATTCATGGAAGAAAATGTATGTTACATAAAAAATATTTTTATGAAACCATAAATTTTTAACACTAAGATTTATATTATTTCTCAAAATAGAGGAAACATATATTTTCTAATTCAACAATGGAGATTTAATTCTATGCTTTTATCTTAAATTTATATAATGGTGTTAAATGAAGTAATGGTATATTCCAAATGATTTTATGATTAATTCAAAGGTTAGTTATGATCTATTTAAATAATGTTATTCACCAGAGTAAATCATTCCTATTTATACTTTAAGGTAAACCTCTTCTAAATAATTTTAATTTTAATAACTGTGATCTATCGGGTTACATTCTTAGATCTGAAAGGCCAAATAATCCTACTTATTTTATATATATGATCATAAATTCATAAAATATATATATATATATGATATTTGTGTGAAATATATATTATATGAAACTACATATTTGTGAAAATATTTCAATAAAAATTCTACATAGATATATGGACTCATTTATTCATAATATGATACACTTTGAAGATACATATTTCAACCTCGTGATGCATTAAAAATTGTTCTGTATTTTTATCTAATTTTATTGGAGAACATTTACAAATAGGATATATTTGGAGTTATTCTTTCTTAAATACATTCATCATAGACGAAGAAGATCCATATTCTATTTGTTACATCTACAATTGTGAAGGAAAACCAGAATAAATGAACAAATGAAACTCTATTGTTTTCTTTGAATATATACTACTCATAATTAGTCATAGATTATGTGTCATCATTTTTCTATATGTTATGGAGATAATTAGTACCCAAAAAATCAAATAGAAGTCTATTTTTATCCTATATGAAATTATGTTACCTTCCTTCACTCATTTGTGGACTAAATTGATCTAGTTATAAGGGGACAATATCTAGATAAAATAAAAAATATTATATGGAAAGAATTAGTGTATAGGAATATGGGATGGTTGTAACCCAAACCACTATAAAAATTCATATGTTCTTCTTAATTATTAATATAATAATAATATTTCTTATAGATGAGAATGCATTATATCTTCATAAATCGAAAAAAGGGTTAACCACCAGAATAAAGGAATATTAATGAAATGAAAAAATTTACCCATTATCTTGTGTATCTTTAAACTATTCCAATCATACAAGTAGTATCAAAGAAGAGATTTTTGATAAATTAAATAAATCTAAATCATTTTTAAAGAAATATGTTCTACACGAAGAATATGTTAATGGATGATTGAAGAGAATGTATATCTAAGATTCATCATCGATTTATAAATCGTTACAAATATGGATGATGGAAATCACACATGATCTTCTGCATAATGAATATAGGATTTAAATTTCATTCTAAGAACATAAACCCTTATGTAATTCCTGAAAAACCAAAAACATGGGATGCTACACAATAAGATGAATATGATATCTACTCAAAAGTAATGAATTCTATTATCTGTTAATTTTGTTCTAAAGAATTCAATTATATTGATTGTACCCTAAATCCTATGAAATATGGTGGAAAAAATTCATTGTATATTAGGAATATATCACATAAAAAATAAGTTATGAAACATAAAAATTAAAACATGACATCACTGGGATGTAGGATGGAGAAGGAATAAAAAATGAATGTAAGATTCAAGGACATTTTCAATAATATTACATCCTTGGGAGATCCAATATCACCATATGATGAAGCCCTAAAAGTACATAGAGTACTACCAGTAATGTTTTGTGGAAATCATCATCTATATGATAATCATCACTAGTCCAAAACAATTGTTATGATAGATTTAATCATACTATAGATGATTTATGAAGCATTGATGTAAGAAGAAGCTAAAGATAACATGATAATAGTAAAAAGTGAAAACACATCCGTTAAGGATACATCTTGAAATCCAAAAAGGAAATCGATAGATTTTTTAAACATCACAAAATATTCAGAATACTATGATTCTGATATGGAACTCACTCAACTGTCTATGAATTTTAAAAAATTCAATAATACAAAGACATGATTCAAAAAATCCATTAAAAATATGAGAAAGGATAAAAATAATTCATATGATATGATTGTATTTAGAAGTCTCATATAAGATCAGATATCCCGAAACAAATGGAAAAAATAAGAAGATTGAAAAAAATTCCATAAGAAAAAATTTTAGGAGAATAAACGAAAAAATCCATTAAATATATGTGGAGTGTGCTTGAGAGCTCAAAAAACTCATCAAAATCTCTATCAGAAAAATATCCAAAAAACTCTAAGAAAAAATGTGCTTTATGTAGATGTAATTAGAAAATATAAAAACATATAACTCTTATACACATGACTCTGATAGCTTCTCATATAGTAAATTGGTTGTTTATTATTCAATGCATTAAGAATGATATGATTCATTAATAAATAAGTAGGATTCATTAAATTTATTCAAAGTGGATTTTTATGAGAAAGAGACACAATTATAAAACAACATAAAAAACTAATTATAATATTAAATTCATTTACGTCAATCTATATTATTAATGAAAACAAATTATAAAATAATTATAGGATGAAGTAATATATTATAAAAGTACATCATGTATTTTAACTAAAGGTGAAAAACAATAAATAAAATTCTTGGAAACAATTTTATTAAAAAATAAAAATAATAGATGCAAGGGATAAAAGATAATGTGGTACAAAAGTTAAATAATCCCCAGTTCTAAAAACACTACCTACAATTATTGTCATATAAAAGAACATTACACTAACACCAGTTATTTAGGAAATACATTTATAATAGGTATTAAAAAATATTTCATTTCCAAGAACATGTTGAATGAGTTTTATATAAATTTTAAATAAATAACATATATATGGATTCCAAAATCACTTCTTGTTGACACTGTTGGAGCAGTGAAATATGGATACCAAAAAAATAAGTGTTTAAATGATTTCACTAGAAAAAGGACACATAATCAAAAATTCTATAAGGTATTTGGAACATGGCTTATCAATTAAAATGAGTGAACACTCTTCAAATTTTTATACACATATAAAAATGTATGGAGGTCTATTCACCTTTATAGAAAAACGCAATATGATAAATAGATGGAGTTGGAACTGTTGGATATCCATAGATAATCTCAATAAAAAAAGCATTGTATGTATTGTAGATAATGTATATCATGATATTAATTTATAAAAAATTTTAGTTTGGATGATATGTATATTTATGAAAATAATTCCATCTTTGTTTTTAATGATGAAATGCTGAAAATTAGATTACAATGAATTGAAAATGTCTATACTTTGGATCACAATTCTTTATTTAAATAGAAATTCAATTATCTAACTACTGAGAAAAATAATCCATGGATCTATCATAGGATATATGGACATTCAAATATTTATGATTTATAGATTTTTTCAAATATATAATTAGTTTCTAATTTTTCTGGTCTTATGTTTGAATATATTATATTTTTTGATACATGTCAAATAGTTAATCAACAAAAATCATCATTCAAATAAATTAATAAAATTACTACATATAAACCATTATAACTTACCAACATGGATTTATTGGAATATATAAGGTAGAATTTTTGGAATGAAAATTATATTTTTATGTTTGATTTGATGATTTTAAAATATTTAACTGTGTTTATTAACTAGAACATAAACAAGATGTATTGACTGTTTATTATTTTTTATAATATTTTTCAAAATGATGTTTAAAAAATAATTTCCTTATGAATTGATAATGGTGGACAATTTTAGGATAAATAATCTAATTATTTTTTCAAAAATATGTTTATAAAATACACATTCTGTATACCAAGAACTCCTCTACATAGTAGAATTGTTTAATGAGGAAAAAATATTAATGAAATGGAATAGACTATACTAAATGAATAGAGTCTTCCTACTTATTTTTGAGTTAAAGCATTAAAAAAAAATTTCTATATTAGCAATAGAGTTTTAATAAGACCAATTATTAAAAACATAGCCTATGAACAATGGAATAATATAATACAAAATTAAATGTACTTTAAATCATTTGGATAAAATGTTTGTATCTCGAATACTAATGAAAACATTGAAAAATTTGATCCCAAATGTGATGAAGGGTTATTTACAGAATATTATGCTAATTCTAAACCCTATAGAGTGTTTAATAAATATTCACATATTTTTGAAGAATCATATCCTGTTATTCTTCATAAAGGTTTCCCTTTCATTAATAAAGATGAACCAAATTAAATTTCTGACAATTTTGATAACATGACACTTGAAACTCCAAAAAATAAATTTGAAAATAAAATTAATGAAATTTTGTTCAGTTCATAAAAACGTGAATCTAGAAAATGTAAAAGTATCTTACCAATACATTTTATGAAATTAAAGGACCATCCTTTAGAAAAATTTATAGGAAATTTAGACATTATAGTTACAACTAGATGAAATATATGAAACCAATATGAATTCTATTGCTTTTGATCCTCGTTAGAACCAATGTATATTGAGGATGATTTAATATATAATAGTTTCTTATTATATATGAAATAATAACTAATCCAATTCAGAGGAAATAATGATTTTGAATAAATAAAAAATCCATTAAATTATCTAGTGATAGGAACTAATTGGGTCTTTAGGAATAGATAGGATGACCAAGGTGTCATAACTAAAAACAAAGATAGGATAGGATCCAAAGAATATTATCAGGAAGAAGGAATATATTTGGATGAAATCATTTAAGTTGTTTCTATATTAGAGGCCATTAGAATATTTATAGCATATGCATATCATAGGAATTTAAATTATATCATATGGATGTTAAACCTGACTTTATAAATATATATTTAATCGATAACGTTTATATTAAAATGAAAATAAGTTTTTAAAAACCTCAGATTCCTAATTTAGATATTAAACATACCAAATAACTTTATGTACATAAAATAGAACCAATATCTTGATATGAGTGATTAAGTTCTTTGTTTTAGAAAATGGATTTTTTGTGGGATTGGAAGATCCTACTCTTTTTATAATGACAATTTTTCTACTATATTATTAGTGAAAATTTATGTTGAAGATGTTATTTCTAGATTAACAAATAAAAACACAGTAATGAATTTTCAAGTATAATAAAAGAAGTATTTGAAATAACTATGATGAGATATCAAAAATTATTGTAGGGATTCCAGATTTATCAACAATTTTTTGGAAATTTATTAAATAAAATTAAATATATTATTGATTTATTAATGGATTTTGTTTCATAAAATAGTAATATTTATTCAACTCCCATGTATACAAATATAAAACATCATTTGGATGATTTTTGAAAAACATTTGACATCAAGTTATGTAGAGGTGTGATTTTTATTTTGTTATATCTTACCACTAGCATAAAATACATAATGTTATCTATTTTTTTCATGTGCTAGATTTTAATCAAACCGAATAATGATGAAATAATTTTTAGATATTTAAAAGGATATATTTTTAAATCACGACATTATAAAAAAATAGGATTCAAATTTAATTTAATATCCAGATGATGAATTTAGAGATTTTTAATTAGATATAAAAGGAACATCAGGGAACTATCACTTTTTAGGGAAATAATTATTATCTTGTCCAATTAAGAAACAACATTCAGTTTCTATTTCAACATCTGAGACATAATATATATCTACTGAATGTTTTTATGAAATTTTGTTGTGAATTAAACATACCATATAAGAATTTGTAAATAAATATAATAAGATAACTATTTGTGTGGTAATACATGTCCAATTAATAATTCTAAAAGTTATATATGTCATTCTTGGACTAAGAATGTTGATATATGGAATATTTTTATAAAAGATTGTGTTTTTAAAAAGGAAATATCTTTAGAATCTTTCAATAATGAATATAAACTAGCTAAAATTATTACTAAACTGCTTCCCACTACATTTTTTGATTTCATTAAGGGGAGTTCAGAATATTTAAATTAAAATAATTTTTTATTAATATTGTCATTAATTTTTCAATTAATCAACTTTATTCACTATTTTTTATACATTTATTTTTTTAAATAAATTTTATTTCTCTATAAAATTATAGTGCATGTATTCAAAATTAAAAATTTATGATTACCCAATGTAATTGGCTTTAGATAATAGACCACATAACCCAACCACCGTAAAACTCTTCTTCTATATCCTTATCCTTTGGTTTATAAAAATTATGACTACCATTGCTTTAGTCCTCTTTTGAAACCATATAACTTAATAACCTTTATACTATCGGATTACTAGTCATGTATAAGAAAAATAAAAAATATTAAGGTGAAGAAAAATTCCCCAAAACATCATCTTTTCCCCTTTAGGAAGATAAATCAAGGAATATTCATTGATTTTTAATGGATTTATTGGAGGATTATTATACTCAATAATTACATTGCCGAATGTTAAGATTTTTTTAATGAAGAAAATACCAAATTTCTTTTTGAGATGGATCTAAAATAGTTCTACAAGAATCTTAATTTTAGATTTGGTGAAATAGAGGATATAATATCTTTATGAGTATATGATAATGTGTCCTCCATAAACTCTATATAAATATAATAGATATTAAAATTCTCCTATAAAAGAGTGTTCTACATTTAACTTTTATCAATTGGAAAGAAAGAAAAATAAGTAATATGATATCAGGTATACTCTTTTTTGTTCACACAATATGAACAAAATATTTTTAAAGTATAATAAACTTAACAAGAATGTAATGGTAAATTTTATTTAGATAGGCACACTTTAATGAACTAGAAAATCAAAAAATATTATCATACCTCTTCATGTATATTATTTTTTTATTATTATTGATATTAAGTTGAAATCCAAAAATATAGGATAAAATTTATGAATACCTAATGTCAATTAGAGTTAAGAAATCCTTTCTATCCATATTGATAGATTATTTATCTTATTATACACATAAGAAATTATTTTATATTAGGATGTTCACAAAAATATTCATCACTGTAACATTCATAATATTAGTACATTTAGAAAATTAGGTTTCACTTTGATTCATTTTAATGAATTTTTTTTCATATTTATGAAACTGAGTCACAAGAATCGAGACTATTTTATTAGGAGAGGAAGGTAATATCATAACATCCATATCAGTTTATCTGAGAAATTAAAAAGTCCAAGATTCCTAAATAAATTATTTTTCACAACTAACTAAATGAAAAATTTGATATTATATAATAAATGAAGACGGGGAAACGTCTGTAGAAGTTTCGAATGAGGATTTTGTCAAATGGACTATAATTGATGAAGATCCTCTTCATGAGATCCAAGAAGTGTGAACATATGGATGTAGAGATTCAACTCCATAAATACAATTGGATGTTACTAAAAATTCATAGGAACAACATGCTGAAATTAAATACAAGGAATAACAACATTCCCCTCAACCAGATGAACTAAAATAAACCGCTCAAGATGATGAGAAAGTCCAAAAATAAGAAACCAAAAAAAATTAAAAGAAGGTTTTCCTTCATATAGAAATATCCTTGGAAAATATGTATTCTTTATATTGAGAATGAATTTATGTCCTTGATAGTGTTTCTTATTCAAGGAAAACAATATCTGTAATGGCTATAGCTATTTTATAGGTTGTCACCCATTTGAAAAACCCAGATGAAGGAACAATTAATTCACTATAATATTATATTAATGATATGTTATTATAGTATAATATAATTATGGAGGAGAAATCAATAATAAATCCTGATATATCATCAACAAGAAAAAAATTGGATGATTTGAGAAATTCATAGAATTTTAGAGGAGAATTTGAAGTTTTAATGGCTCATTTCGTCAATTTTGGAGAAATTGCTTTCCGAAGGAGATATTATGATGTTGTCCATAGGTAATTGTTTGATCAATTAGGAAAATTAAATTTTTTTATGTTTCCAAAATTTATTTTTTTATTAAAATTGTATTTATGAAGTAACATTAAATCAATAAAAATAATGTATCAGAAAATCCAAATCTTCCTCTTCTGCACCACAAACATCAAAACAAATATTCATTATATTTCAAGAAATCACTTATATAATGATTTATATGAATTAAATACGTAAATTTCTTTAGTTTAATATGTTAACACTACATGTGATTTTGGATAATCAAAAATATCTTATGAATTATTTGAAATCAATGAATCTTAGCATGAGACTACTACACAAAACGTTTAGTAATAATGTTACATGGTTTTGTAGACATAAGAAAACATGCATTAATTTATATAATTCAATTTGATTAATGTTTAAAAATGGTTCATTATTCTATATAGTTTATATGGTAGATTTCTGAAAATCATAATAAATTTTTTCATGAATATATAGTAGAGGATAAAAAATTACAATCTTCTCAGGCTTCAATAGAACTATAAAAATAACCTAAAAACATTTTTTATCTTAAAAGAGACCTTCCCTTTAAACCATTTCCTTCAATAAGAAAATTTAGTGTATTTTTAAATTCATTATATTATTTTTTTAAATAATGATTTTTTGTATATTATTTTCATGTTTTATTGTTTGTTCATTTCAATAATCAGAACACATTTTTTATTTATGTCTAACATAGACTATAATATTTGGATGTTTTTATTTGATACATTGAGTTTTTATCTATTTTCATATTATTTATTTATTCATATCACAAAAAGAGGTGTAAAATTGGGTAAACACAAAATTTTCAAATTAATTGTATCTATTTTCATCAAAATATTATAGTGGAATTTAAATAATAATGTGAATATATAACATTCAAAACAATATTTTTTTTTATTTAAAATATAATATCATTAGAATTTACAAATCCAAAATTTTATATAAATACTTTTATGGGTTTTAAGATCTTCAAATAGAGGGAGATTTTTGGGCGTCTATTTTTTAACATTTATCTTTAAATTTTATTGATTTTGACTCTCGAAAATACCTTTTTCTATATTATTGATGATATTATTTTATGTTAATTTTAGGAAAAAAATATTAATTTCAATATTTATTATGTAATTATATTCATGTTATTAATCTACAAGGAACATTAGTTAATGTATTTGAAATGCATTTTAACATATTTTAGAAAAACTATTCAGACCCTACATTAGTAAGCATAAATTAAGGAATCAACCCTACGTTTGTAATAGCTAGTATTAATCATCGGTCCTATTATTTCAATAATTTATGATAAAGGAAATCTCAATTGACATGGAACCATGAATTTGTAAAAAGGGAATTTATGGTCATGCAACCATACAAATGTAATAAACCAAATATTTGAGGATGAAAACATATGAAACATCAATAATACTTTTTCATGAAACCCTACACTATATGTCTACATAAATGAGAAAGAGAGTTAATAGCATGAATATGTGAAGATTAATTATAAGACACAATTCACCCACTCATGTCCATCATTGTGTTATTTCAGCCTAATAATTGGTATTAAATTATATATTTTTGATAATTGATATGAAGCACTAGAAATCATAAAAAATACTGTCTATAAAAAGGATACGTCAGTTTATGATCCTAGAGAATGGAAGTCTATGATTCATGCTCCATATTTCAATGGTGAAAAATATACATGCTGAAAATCATTCTCGATCATCTATATAAAAAATCAAGGATTTAAATTTTATTTGAATATAATCACTCTTTAAGTAATTCCAGAAAAATAAAGAAATGTGAGAATCCACACAAAATTTTAATTTGATAAAAAATAAAAACCAATAATTGTCATTATCTATGGACTCAAACTAGATGAATTCATTCGAGTATCAAAATTCACAAAATCCTATGAAATGTGGGAGAAAATCATCATTAATGTTGAATGAGTAGATAAAATTAGAAAATCAGATATGCAATTGAAAATCTAAAATTTGAAACCTTTAGGGTGTATGACGGAGATCGAAGCACAAAAATGAATCGATGATTGATAGAAAATGTCAACCATATTACTTCCCAAGGAGATCAAATTTTATAATTTGATGATGTGCTGAATGTACATAGAGTAATATCCGATAATTGGTATGGAATATATCCATCTTTAAGAAAATAATCACCAGAAAAAAATTCCACTATGAAGGATTTAATTAGATATTTAATAGTGTATGATGTTTAGATTCCAGATGAATATAATGACCATAATATAGTTGTTATAAGGCAAAAACTATCCATAATGTTATATCTCATAAGCATGAAAAAAATCAAGTGAATATGAAAAAAAATCAAATGACAAAGGCTTCTCAAATTATGATATGGAACTGGAACAATTAGGCCAAAAATTAAAATAATATACTATGAATAATATTGGTTTTATAAAATAATTAAGAAATGATGAAAAAGGATACAAAAAAGATAAAATTTATGAATTCCAAAAGATGGTACATATTTGGGAAAATTTCCATCAACTAAAGGATGAAATGAAGAAATTTGAAAAGAAGATCCAGAAGAAAATTGATTAGAAGAATAAATGAAAAATATCCTTGAAATACATGTAAAGTTTGATTGAATATCCTAACAGGTTTTCCAAATTTTAATCAATAAATGAGTTACAGAATCTAAAAGCCAACATGTTATTTATCGCAACCGAATAAGAATAGGTAGAGACACATTAATCTTCTCCCTCTATCCCTTATAACTTCTCCAATATTAAATTTTTTATTTACTGTTAAATACTTGAAGAAAATAAAATTATATGATAAAAAACAATAAAAATTTAAAATATAATCAGAAGGTTCTTTTAGTTAAAATAGACTCAATGATAAAACAACATCATTAACAAATTGAAAAAATCAATTCATCTACATCAAACATTTTTGATCATGACATCAATTTTAATATAATTATATTATGAAGCAGAATCATAAAAAAGTGATGCTATTTATTTAACTAATGGGGAAAATATAAATAAAAATCTGGGAAATAATTTTATTATGAAAGAAAAATATGAAATAGGAATCAAGGTATAACAAATATAAAATAATGTATTATGTTCGTTGTTTTAAAAACACTACCTCTATTTCTTGTTGAATAAAAAGACATTACACAAACAAATATTATTTAATAAATCCTCAAATAAAAATTATTAATTAAAATCATTTCCAAAAACATGACAATGGGAGTTAATATATATTATTAAAAAATATGGTAGCTATGGTTCGTAGATCATTTCTAACTGAAACAGATAGACCTAAGAAAATATGGGTTCCAATACAAACATGTTTTTAAATTCATCTAAATGATAAAGGCCACATGAAATATATTATATATGGTATATAGAATGTTTCTTCTCAACACAAATGATTGGATAATACTCCAACTTATATTAACATAAAAAATAGTAGAAGGAATAGTCACCTTTGGAGATAATGAAAATGGAAAAATATTTGGTGTTTCAAATATTAGAGATCCACAATAAATATAAATTATAAATTTACATTATATAAAAGGGATTATCAATAACCTGATAATTATTTCTCTAAATTTTTATTATGGTTTTTATGGTGATTTTTCTAACAATTCATACTCAATTTTTAAAGATAAACTTTATAAATTTCGAGCTCCATGAATTGGAAATATTTTTACTTTATATCTCAATATTTTATGTAAACTAAAAAGGATTTATTATACTGTAGAGATAAATCTGTACTATATCTAGAATAAAAGACTCATGAATTTCTATATATATTATTTATATAAGTTTTATAATAATAATATGTTTCTTATTTACTACTCTTATGTTTGAAAATAATAGATTATGTGACGCATGATAAATATGTAAACAACACAAATCATCATTAAAAAAAACATAATTGGTACATATAAACCATTTTAAATTATATACATGTATTTTTTAGGACCACTTGGTGTTATAGGTTTGGATGGAAAATTATATGTCTATGTTTTACTTAATTATTTTTCATGATATACTTGTATTATTTTCTGAATAACTAAAGTGAATTATTCTCTAATTTTGAAATTTTCAGTATAATTTTTCAAAATTAAATAGATTTTAATGTAATTTCATTATGAATTGATCATGGTGTATAATTATAAAATCCCTATTTTAATTCATTTTTATCAAATATGGTTATAAATCACACCTTGTCTTCAAAAATTACTCCTCATAAATGGAATTGTCAAATTAAGAAACATAACTATTCATGAAATCGAAAGGATTAATGGTAAATGAATACAACATTTCCACATATATTTGTGAAAATTCTATAAGCATAACTTTATATATCATGAATAGAGTTTCAATAAGACCAATTGTTAAAAATACTCTATATGATGTTTGGAATAAATGAAATCATAATGTAAAGTACATTAAAGAATTTTTATTCAAGTTTTATATCATGAATACTAAAGAAAACCCTATTAAATTTGATACGAAAGCTATTGAACAAATCATTCATTGATATTATAGTACTTCTAAAGACAGTATAGTATTTAATAAGTAGTAAAGGATTAATAATCAATCAAATAAAGTGAATTTTTATCAATGTGACCCTTTCCATAAAAAATGATCAAATATTTGAACTTGCTAACTCTATTTGAAATATGTTACTTAAAACTGGAAAAACACATTATGAAAATAAAAATAAAACAATTTACTCTTTTTAAAATGAACAACAAACTAAATAATCATAATTTATCCCACCTATATAGTCTCTAAACATAAAGGGACATAAATTATAAGTAGTTATTGGAAATCTAGAAAAGGTAGTAGATCAAGATGAAGTACAGGAATGGTATCTGAATTTTCTACCTTAATATACCAGATAGAACATATGTTTATTAAAGAAACATTAAAATATTGATGATGGTTATTATCCATGTTAGAAAAACTATACCAATTTAATATAATTAACATATGTAAATTAGTATAAATAACATCATGTAATCCAATAATATCAACAAAATGGATCTTTAGAGATAAATGGGACGATAAAGGATCGTTACTAAAAACAAATCTCGATTAGTAGAAAATGGTGATAATCTTGAAGAAGGAATAATTTATGATGAATCATTTTCAAATGTTTCAATATTAGTGTGAATTATATTCTTGTTAGCTTATGTATCTAATATGAATATAAATTACATCATATAGATGTTAAATATTTATTTTTTAAATGGATAGTTAATGGAGGATGTTAATAATTGAACAAACCCACGCTTTTTAAAACCATAAAAAATAGATTTATTTTCCAATCATTTCAAATCACTTTATATCAATAAACTACTCCTTAGAGAATGGTATGAGAGACTAGGTTCTTTTTTATTAGAAAATTGATTTTCTGTTGGATATTAATTTCCTAATATTTTTTAGAAATTAATTTTCCCTAATATTTTATTAGTGAAAATTTATATTACTAATGTTATTTTTGGATCAACAAATAAAAATCGTTATAATGAATTATCAAGTATATTGAAAAAAGAATTTGAAAGGAGTGTGATGGGAGAAATAAATTTCATTTTTTCGATTATAAAACTATCAAAATGATAATGGAAATGTTTTAAATCAAATTAATTATATTTCTAATTTATTAATGAATTTTTTATAAGAAAACTTTAATAATTATACGACTCCCATGTCTACCAATATAAAACTTGATTTGGATGAAGCTATAAAATCAATTAACAACATGTTACTTGGATGTATGAATTTTTTTTTATTATACATTTCTCCTAAAAAGGAGAAAAATAATGTTTTCTATAGGTTTATATTCTATATTTCATTGAAACCCAAAATTATCTCATCACATTAGTATTAAAATAGTTTAATGATATTTAAATTTAATTTTTTGTCAATATATAAATTATCCAAAAACCTATTATTGTATTATAAATTCATATTATGATAATGAATTTTGATTATGTAAATGAGTTTGATAAAGAACATCAAATACCTTTCACATTTTATGGAAATATTTATTATCACTATAAAGTAAGAAATAAAATTAGGTTTCATTATCAATAGTCGAGGTATAATTAATTTATTATAGAAATTTATATGAATAAGAGTTATGAAGGAAAGACAACTTAATGGATATTATAATTAATTTTAATAATATTCCCTTTTTTTGAAAATACTAGTGCAATTAATATTTCCAAAAATCCTATAATTCATTCTTGGACTAAGCATGTTCATATAAGTCATCATTTTCTAAGATATAATTTTAATAAAAAATAATGTATCTTTATGATTTATAAATACCGAATATCAACTATATGATATTTTTACATATCCACTTCATACTACACATTTTTATTTTATTAAGGGGGTTTAGGAATATTTAAAATTAAATAATTTTTCATTAATCTATTTGGTTAATTTATCAATTAATAAATTTTATTCATTATATTTTTAACAATTTGTTTATTATTTAAATAAAATGTATTTATTTAAATTTTATTTAAGAGACCCTTTCCAAAACAGTAATTTAATGATTACCCCACATAATCTTCATGGGAAACCAAACCACGTCACCCATCTATCATAAAATTCCTCCTTTTTCTCCTTACAATTCTATTTCTATCCTTTTTCACTACTCGAGATTTCATCCTCTTTAAAAATAATAGAATCTGAAAACCATCCTAATATCCAATTTCAAGAGAAATCGAAGGCAATGTGATATGGTGATGGTTAACCAAGTGACCAAAAGTGTCAGTGTGTCTCCGTCCAAAATATTCTTTAAGGAAAAGTCATTGATTTTGAATTGTTGTATCATATTCATAATCCTCTCTAACAAGCTGTTGATTTTCATCTTTTATATATTTTATTTAATAATGATAATACAAAATATCAATTTTATATGGATGAAAAATAGTTTTATTAGAATTTTAATTTTATCTTTAGTGAAATAAAGGATATAAAATTTCATGGGTAGATGATAACGTTTTCCCAAATGCCTCAATAGAAATAGATTATATGTTAAATTTCCCCTAAAGGATTACTCCACATTGATCATAGATCAATTTGAAATATGGAAAATAAGTTAGAGGATATCATGTCATTTCATTTTGGTTCAACCAATATAAGGAAATTGTTTATAACGAATCGTAATGTTGACCAAAAGTAACAGGTCAAGTTTATTCAGGAAGCTATACTTCTCAAAACATTAGAATGAAAAAATAATTTTATAACCTGACTTCAATATCATTTTTTATTTATCAGGGATATTATGTTTAATATACCTAAATATATGATGAAATATCTGAATCACTCTTACCAATCACAGGTTATAATGTATTTTTATCTCCATATTTGTATTACTTGTATTCTTTTGTACATAAAAAACAAGATTCACCATTTGTATTTTCATATAAAATATTATCATAAAGTCATTCTAAATGATAGTACATTTAGAAAATTTCGTTTCTTTTTTAGTATTGTTAATGTAAAATAGTTTCTAGTTAGTGCAACTGGCCAACAAAAAACTGGATAAACTTTTTAGGGGGATCAAGTAATTATCAAGTATAGAGGATCAGTTAATTTGAAAAATAAAGATGTCAATGAATATCGAATAGAATATATTTCCAAAAGAACAAAAATAATACGTTTTTAGGATACTATAAATCAAAATGAAGAATCCTATAAAGATTTTTTTTAGTGAGGAACTTTCCACAAAGCCTTGAATTAGAAAATAGCCTCATCATTAGAACATAATATTAGAAACAACTAGAACATGAGATGTAACTCCATTAAAACCTTTGGAAGTAACCAATAGTCCTAAGTAATAATAGGCTAGAAGTCAAGCACATGGAAAAAAGATTCCCCTCAACAAGATCAACTGAAAGAAACTGATCAAGAAGATAAGAAATTACTGGCATCAGTAACTAAAATAACATAAAATCATTCTATATATTCTATTGAAAAATCCTTGGAAATTTTAAATTATATATCATGATATGAGTGAAAAGAAATTTCTAGTATTTTAAAGTAAATCAACTTCAGTTAAGTCTTTAGCTATTTTCGAATGGGTCCCCTAGTCAAAAAACCTAATTGATGGAACATATAATTCCCTATCAAATAAAATTAACGATTAGGAATAAAATTTAATAAAATAAAGGAGGAAAATAAAATCCTATAGAATGAGTTGGAATAAATAAGAAAATTACTGTAAAATTTGATAAATTCAACTATTTCTAGAGAGGAATTTGATGATGTAGATGATCAAAAGCCCAATTATATAGAAAGTGTTGTTTCCAAAAGATATATTGATGTCTTTCAAAGGGAATTGTTAGAATAGTTTATAAATATAAAATCATAATAAATTTAAGAAAGAATTTTTTTATTTGAAATGATATTTGTGAAATCAATTTGGATCAATAAAATGAAATATTTTTTAATCCAATGCTTCTAATTTTTCACCACAAACACCATAATACATAATAATAATATTTCATGAAATCAAATATTTAATAGACAATATGAAAGAAATAATTCAATTTCTTTAGTCTAACAATGCACCTTTGAATGTGCTATTATATAATCAAATTTATTTTATCATGATGTTGACTTCATCTGAACTTATAATCTGACTGCTACTCAATAAGTTTTGTGATAACATTTCTCAGTTTCTACCAACTGAATAAAATCTTCATGAAATTGAATAAGTAAATCTGGTTGAATGTTAGAATTTTGGTCATGATTTAGGATCATTAATAAGGTAGTTTTTTGAAATAATTAAAAATTATTACAAGGAAATATAGTAATGCAAAAAAATCAGGATGGTCATGCTTCAATAGAACAAGAAAACACTCCAGAACAAAACGGTTCATAATCATCCTGCCATTTTTTTACCATTTTTGCTTTGCACAAAACCACATAGGTGTGCTTAAACTATATGGGGAGAAATATTTGGTAAAAAAACATTCTCAAATTTATGTGTATATTTTTTCATTAAAATGATACAATTAAATCAAAATAATACTTTGAAAAAAAATTTAAAACAAAAAAAAAATTCTTCTTTAAAATATTTCTTAATTAGTGTTTATAAATAATATATTTTAAATAAATTTTTTAATTGATTTTTTATCATCAAAATAGGGGTGATTTGTGTTCATTTATTAACTTAATAATAATCATAAAATCATATTGATTTTTATGTCCATAAAAACCCTTTATTTTTTTATTAATGATATTACGTTAAATGAATTTTATGAAAACAATATTTTTTTCAATATGTAATTGAAAATAACTTCAGGTTATTAATATTAACGGAATATTAATCAAATTATGTTGAACACATTTTGACATATTATGTTAACACTTTTCACAACCAATGATGGTAATCATTGTGTTAGGAATCAACCATATGTTTGGAACAACATTATGGATCATCAACCCTACGCTAGCAAGAAAGTATTTTTAAGGAACCCTACATTAGTATGGAACTGTACATTTGTGAAATGATAAATTATCATTATGTATCCCTGTGTAAGTAAAAAAAACCTTTGTTTGAGGAAGAAAACATATGGTACATCAACTCTACTTTTGTATTAAACCCTATATTGTAAACCCTAAATTTGATATTTTTTCATCACTTGGAGGAACCTTCTGTTTTTATATTCAATGAAGAATATTTGAATCCATGGTTTATGAAATATTTTTGAAACGAGTAATGATATGTTAAAAAAATTATAAATTTATCTATGGCATGGCATGATAGATTCAAAGGCACATATTCACTAGAGTAAATCATTCATATAACATTAGGATGTAACAATTCGCTTTAATAATTTGAATCTGAATATCGTTGATCTATCAGGTGACATTATTTGATCTAAAAGGCGAAAGAAAGCTATTTGTTCAATATATGTGATCAAAACACATTAAAAATTTTGTATATAAGATATATGTGTGCAATAAATGAGATATATTTCTATAAATTGTTTAATATATTTCTTCAGAATTACTTCATAGAATGAAAGAATCATTGTTTTCTAATGAGGCTACAGTTTGATGGTACATATTTCAACCTTGTGTTGTTGTATATACTATTGTTTATTATTTTCATAATTTATTGAAGAACATTAAGAACCAAGATCTATTTGGAGCTATTATTTATTGAATACATTCATATTTAAAAGTGATGACCCATATGTTTTATGTTTCTGATAAAACTGTGAAGTTAAACTAGAACCATTAAAAAAATAAAACTCTTTCGATTTCATAGTGTTTTGACTACACTAACTCAGTTCTAGATTATATTTCATCATTTTCCACTATGTTATGGACAAACTAGTTAACTATAAATGAACTAGAAGGATCTTTTTATTCTGGTTGTAATGCTTTCAAATTCCTGGACATAGTTGTGGATTTAAATTGTTTTGTAATAAGGGAACATTTTCTAGTGGAAATCCACAATCTCATAGGGATAGTGTTGGTGGAGTGGACTAGGGGATATTTTTACCCTAAACCAATATAAAAATTATTCACTTCATCTTTAATATTAATCTTCTACTCATAGTAATTACAAAAGATAATGATTCATATCTTCATAAATATGAAAGAGAGTAATCCTACTGAATCTATAAAAATTTAAAAAAAAACATAAAATTAAAAACCCATTTTCTATATAATTTTATTATTCCTACATAAAAATTCTAAGCATTCTATATAGGTATTAGAGGATAATATTAAAGAACATGTTTGAGATTTTTGAGGATCTAGGAATATAATTTTTCTCTCTCTTATACAACATTTAATAACAGTTTCTAAGGGATTATCTAGATGTATCCATATGAAGTTTTCTACAGTATGAAATTTCATTCACCTATGTTCTATATAGTCCATGGGGAGACAATTGGTTTGGGACCATATCTCATTCTGAAAAAAATTATTTATTTATAGTTGGTTAGGAAATGAATCCATATAGGTCAACCAAGAAATAATTCATTTATTTACCACTATAATAAACATGTAGAGTTTAAATTTGGGAATTATGTCTATTTATGAGTATCAACTAGAATGGGTTGTTTATATATTTAAAAAACTAATGTTTTTTACTATATTTTTTTGGGACATTAGGTATTTTAGGGTGAGTCATTCTAGTATCCTATCTAACATAATTTCCATATAGAAATTGTCGCATTCATGAATTATTTTTTATTTCATTGTTTCACCATTATTAATCTAACCCATCTCATGATTTTGATCTTGGGTAAGCTGAGTTTGATGATTATAATTTTTATGGGATTATATAGTTTATATCTTTAACATCAACATGAACTCTCACTAAGGAAGGATATTTTCTTTTTTGTTGGGCCTATGGAAGCATTTCCATGTATAAGGTGAAACCTAAGAGTGAATGTCTCAAATAAAAAATATGTTGTTGATGGTATTCTCAATAATAGCTTAACCACATGTGGAATGGAAACTACAGAATGATTTGTTTTATAGAGGGTAGGTTTTATGATCATTATTTTTAATAGAGGTTGGAAACATTTAATTTTCAATATAAACTATTATTTATCCAAATAGATGAATGTAAATTGGTGTTGGATCTTCTATGAGTGTTTGGTCTTGGATCGAGACCTAAACATTCATTTCATGGAGGATTAGTTTATTGATCATAGTTAGTACAACTTTATCATAAAATTTGATACTTAAACATGTTGTCCAATAATGGTGGATCACAATTTTTCAATCAATTTAATGAAAATTAGATGGTCATGAAAACCCTAGTAATTAATTTTAGATGAACTACAGATAGTGTGTTCATGGTTTGTCTAATTCTGATCCTAAACATTGTGAGTTTAAGGACTAAGGACTTTGAATACTACATGGTTCAATATTATTTTTCATCCTTGTTGAAAAAATATGATTCCAATTAAAATTGGTAATATTTCATTTCCCCCTCCATCCATCAATCTTATATTCACAATTTCTCATAGTCATTCACAGTAAATCACTGCCATAGGTATATTTCCATTTCCCTCTTCTTAGAAATTGGTGTAACTCCTCTATAAGGTCTCGAATTAGAACATAGTTCTCCATGCTAGACCCCCCGTGATAGGAATAACACATATTTTTCTTCTTTACTCAATGTTTTCTACATCTTCATCATTTTATTAATGTGACCTAATGTTCTCTATTTTCCTATAAATTTTCTGGTATCTCATTTTTTCTTTCCATAGACAATATCTAAGGATGAAACTATAGAAAGAGTATAATATTGAGTTTAGGCAGGAGGTCATCAAATTTTCCTAAATTTTTTTTTTTATAAATTTCGTAATAGTTTGATACTACAGATATTCCGTATCATTATACTAAAATTAATTTTCCTTTAAATTTGTACAAAAATGGTTCTAAAAGTTCCATGAGACCCTTACACTACATTAGAGGTCGAAAAACTAAATAGGGGCATTCCCTTACGGAGAATCTAATTTTATGACAATGACAACCATATTTACATTGTAGAAAAAACACCTCTCAGTTGTGTTTTTCTATATTTTTGAAAAGGGAAATACTAAATTGAATTGAATGAAATGAGATATGGGATGTTAACATTACATTTCCTTCATTCACTTGTAAGTGAAATGAATAAATTGATTATTTTAATTGATAAATGGAATGGATAACTACATGGACGTTTGTTTTTTGATATGTTATAATTGATTTAGGTTTTTAACATTGATATCTAAATTGGAGTGGCTCGTATCGAGTATGACATAAATTCCATAAATTGAATTCCATGAGTAAACTCATAAAAATATAGTCGATTCATTGACCTGACATCTAATTGGTACACTAGACATGGACTAATTAAATGACATGGATGCATCAATGCCTTGGTATTACACTTCAAATTCACTTAATGAATCCCAAAATTTAAATTCCATGGATTATCTATTTGTAATAAAAATGATTTCCTAGGACATTGTTGATTAAAAATTATCTCTGTGGGCTAAAAGCATGTCTATATAGAGTATACATTATAATATCCACTTAGAAATGACGTGTTCTCCTCTTCTAAGGGATTTGGGTTCCTATCCAACTTAATTTTCAAATATTCAGTGATATCCTTAATAAGTCAAATCTTGTTGATTTAACATAGTTCACATTCATATAAAGTGTTTACTTATTAATATAATCATGGAATAGATTATGTTGGTCTCATTTTTCATATAATCACTTAATTTATTTATATAAAAATATTGGTTACAGATTATAATAATGAAAAGAATAATATTAGAGTTCAATTTTAAATATTTCATTTCGTTATATGCAGAAAACTATTACATATTATATTCATATAAAGGATGTGTTTTAGACATTGTTAGTTGTGGGCTACCATGTTTTACATATACCATATTGTTCTTTTTTGGGTACATATGGATATTTTATGCGTTCTATTAAGGATAAATGAAAGAACCATGCTATGGATGCTTTGATTATTTTATGAGGTAATATAGAGAATATATAATTATTTAAGTTCCCTAGATTTAATGGGGAAAATTAATTAGTAACTTTTAGTTTCCTTTTTGAATTATATGAATTTTTTTATGAATTCTTCTACATCTTCCTATTTATATATCCATATATACCTTCCAAATTGCCATTTATATATGATACATTGTCTCTATGTCTACTTATTATTATTGTATCGAAATTTAATTTAGTTTTCCAGTTATGTTTTTGTATAAATTATTATTAATTTCTATAGTTATGTACATTGACTAAGATAGTATAGACTCTCCACCATAGAACCATACATAATAGCTTAAAGTAGATTGTCGCCAACATATGGGGTAGAGGACATGAGGCCATATGGCCCATGGATTCTTTTAATTTTCAGCAAACTAGGACTACAATGTCACAACATAATCTAGTAACATATAATTGATATTTATAGAGAGATATGTGAATTACAAATATCAAATAAATTTACACTAAAGGAAGAATACCAATATTTTCATTGGGAATATTCTTATAAACATTAATATTTCATTCCTAACTCTTTAGTAGAGGACATGTGTTCCGGAACCATCCTAATCCACTTATGTAATTGACATGCATAGTCTCTTCACTAACCAAGGATGAACCCTATAGATTAGGGCATTGAATAATATTATATCCATGATTCCCAAATAATTGAAATTGATCATGAAATGGTACTTTTTAATCAAAATTATTTCCCTCCATCAATCTATTTATTTTAAATATAATTTATTTGTACTTAGACCATGTTTTTTTTACATATTATACACATTATAATTCATTTGAGACATTTTCATAGTTCCTTCTTCCCACATTCTCTACATGTTATATGTTGAATCATTATTCCTCCATGGCCATCATGAAAATCCATTTTTATATTATGGGGTGTATTAAAAATCTCACCTACAATGATAATGTACATCATATAATTGGATAGATGTTCAGAAATAATAACAATTTTTCATATTAAAACTCATGTTTTAATAGTTTTATCATAATAAAATTAATTAATTTTCCTTCACATGAATCCTTAAGAAAATTCCTTAGTATTCCAAACATTGAATAAAACAATTACACAAAATTAAAAATAATTACCATAGTTGTTAATAATATAGAGATGATAATAATTTATAAGATCTCTATATATGGACACATTCTACAATATATAGAAACCATAGTTTTAATAGTGATTATCATTTTTTATTATTTATTAAAATCCTTTTTGGTTTCATAAATAAAATATGGATTAACCTGACAATATCACCTAGGAGTGTAAATAATGGTTAACATTAGTGTCCCATTTATAATTTACTGGAATTATGGTCGGTGTATACTCAACCATCTCTTTTTAGGGAAAATAGCACTATATGAATTTGTTCAAAATCTAAGTCCACTAGCAGTATCGTAACATGGAATTATTTCTATGAAAAAAATATCCACCATACCATAACATTATAATGTTATCCAATACGTAGGATTATCCAAAATATTCTTAGCAATGATTCAACATCCTATATTCTAAATATTTATAATCATGGATGTAAATTCAAAAATAGTGACCTGAAAAATTGATATATTTATATTACATCTGATTATTTTAATATTAATTACACATCAGTGTGATCCTTTATAGAACCATAATGATTTACTGACATTAGAATGATGTGAACATAAACAAATGATACAAAAATAAACTACATAGAATCTTACATAGTTCTTCACATATAAGACACTTTTTAGACATATCTACTGATAACAATTCAATATAACATAAGGTAATAAAACATAATAATTGGTGATATAAGATTCATATTATGGGTAAGCATAATATGTATAAATAAATGATCATAAATAATCTTAAGATAATAATAAGGGTATAATATCATGGTCATAATATAAAAAATTACACATGTAGTTATGAAACTGTAGTCATTATTAATGGAAAAATGATTATTCATAACAAAAGACATTATGAAAAAGAGAGAAGAATAATAAAAAATAAATAAGGATCCATGTAAACATAAAATTATAATATGAAGATTTTTTTGCATGCATGTAAGTATATAAAATAATTACATTCATCAAGGATCACTACTAAGACTATCGTAGTCGATTTGGCTCACCCCTGATTCAATTATTTACTTAGTCCATATTTACTCAAATGACTATATAATTATAAAATGTATCATACTAAAATGGGTTCAATCCCAATTCCAATAATTATTATATCATGATGTATCCTTTTTTACATAATTAATTGGAGGTCTATATAATTTTAGAACTATACATCTCATAATGAAAACCATACAACTTTATTCCACTAGATCATAAAACATTCATCATATCATCACAAATTAACTCATTGAAAGGATATGGGTTCTAAAAATATTTCATCATTATAATCATAAAATGTCAGGATAATTAATAATTAAGGTAACATTGGATAATATCCCCAAAATATCATATGAATACATATAATATATTGTTATATATGTAAAACCCCTTAATATATCTCATGATTTTATTTTTGAAATCACTTATTTAAAACATAAAATATCCAAATATATTAAAGACTAATTTATATTTGAAAAAGTAAACCAGAAAATTATGAATTAAGAATCAATGAAATGTGTATTCATTAAAATAAGGAATTCTATTCGTGTTGTGCATATCAAAATAGAAAAATCCTTCATATTGATGTTATAAATAAAACATTTCCCCATTTAAAACATAACAATTTTCTTTGATAAAATTTATGATGAAGGTTAAATATTTTTTAAAATTAAATTAAATAAAATTTCTAGAATATATAAAACATTCTTGGAACATTTTTTATGTTAACATAAACATGGAGAAAAATATTACCAACTAATGTGATTAGAATGGATTATTTCACTAAGAATATATTTTTTGTCTCTTCAGTATAAAATTAGAGAAAAATGAATGGAAAAATTATAATATATAGAATAAATTTTAATATAAAAAATTGCATAATATTTGAGATATATATATTATATAATTTATTAATCTAAAATATAAGTATAATTAGTCGTAGAAAAATGTGATTGTAACATTATACCATTACATCATGTTTTCTTACTTAAAAAGTGATATTTACTCCAGTAAAATAAATTAAAATATATTATAATTAAAATATTAAAATAAATATAATATATATAATATAATAAATGTTTTACTTATAAAATCATATTTACCGTTTAATTGCAACATTTCATTATAATCATCATTTTGGTTATCAACTAATTCATTTTTAATGATTTACTGTTTTAGTAGTTATAGTTTGTGAATAGAAATAATAGTTCCTTCAACTACTGAATGATAATAAATATATAAATATAATATATATTAATTATATAAATATTTATATATAATAATATAAACTTGTGAATGAAATTTAACTACATTACACTATGGATATATAAATATTCATTACTAATCATATAAATTGGTGAATGAAATTTAATTACATTACCCCATGGAGACATTAGTCTGTACAAAGGAAAGAATGATGTTTCCATTTTTTGAAAGAGGTAATGAAATAATGTAATATATTAGTTAACTATAAATGAACCATTGTTAAATCAATAATAAAATAGATATATATATATCCATTAAATATATCATATTAAGAATCTATTAACTATGGGGATGTAAAATGAACCATATTTCTACATAGAGAGGGTATTCAATATGTATTCATGAAAAAACATTAATCATACATTTTAAGGAGAAGTGGTAGTAAGTGGTTTTCACATCATCATAATGAAATACCTATATATTTATGGTATTTCATTCATCATTTTCTAATGGATATAATAATATTAAAAGATGTAAATTAAGATAATAAATTGGTAGATATTGGTAAAAATTTATACATCTTCTTCACGAGACATCCTACGGCTTACAAATTAGGTCTTAAAGGATTGGTCATGGGTGAATAAAATATGCTATAAAATTAATTTAATAAATATATGAAGGATTTTAAGTAATAATTTACCAAAATATATGGCCTAAATGGAATTAATCTTGTATGATAATATGTTCTCTTTTATAAATGAGGGGAGGCACACACATATAATCCCCTTAAATATTTCGATGATATAATTTAACATTAATGGGTAAATGAATCCAAATGGAAAGGATTTTATGATATGATAATATTATTTTTAAATATCATCATATATTTACAACTAAAATTATTTTGTTTGAAATCATACCATCATCTGTTGGGTTAACACTCACCCTATGAAAACTCATTTTAATAGTAAACATTGAAACCAAAAAAATATATTTTAACTATTAATTATGAAAAAAGTATGTTTAATATATAATTTTATAATAAAAATTAAATTTCATCATATGGATTCAATTTTATCAGTTTAATTTATAAATGTGTATGAATTTAAATTTGATGAATTTTTAAAATCTCAAAGAATACATGATTAAAAAAATCATTTCTAAGCAAAAATCTGAATTTACTTACCACTCAGGATTTGTAAAAATCATAAAATTAATATTATAAATATTTTTAACATATATATTTTACTTATTTATTTATTTACAATAATTAATTGATATTAATGTAAACTAATTAGATAAAAACACATTGCATATATGAATTTCTTTTTGAAAATTGTGTTTTTCGCCAAATAGTGATTCTACACAAGAATATTGTATATTGATTATTATATGTAAATAATTATATTATTTATAATTAAATTCATATTATACTATTTTATGATTAAAATTAAAACATAATTATAAAATTTCATGAAAATAATACATTATTTTATAAAATCATTATATTTTATTAATCACTAAAAAAATAAGTTTTTTAGAAAATTCAAAAAAAATACCACCCTAAGATAGTATTTACATGTTTAATTAAATATTATTTTTAACATCATTACATATAATTTCTAACCATGGTAGTATATAATTATAAATTTGGTTGAATATTTAAAATTTTAATTGTTTAAAACATAGAAAATTAGGTTTTAATAAGTTTAAAAATAATAATGTTACCAAAAGATATTATTTTCATAATAATATTTTTATAAATTATGAATACTATAAAGGAGTTATTTTCCATAGAGGGTGTTTAAACACTCTTGATCATATTATATTTAATAGGGAAGATGGTTGTGTTTTATATTTTTTATATAAATGTGGGATACTTTTTATTTCATTCAAAAAATAAGTTCATGTATTATATTGAAAGAGAGATAAAAATATAATAATGAAACTCGTATACATTTTTTGGAATAGGGGGTTCAAATAAGGAAATTATTTGAAGATATGATTTTTATTTCTTACCCAAGGGAGTGATAAATAATGAAAAATAAATCAATAATTTTATTAACTAATGAGTTGAATTATTAATATAGATGTATAGATGAATTGATAACATAACAAAAAATGGTAATATAATGAATCATAGTTATTTCTTGTTCAATTTATTTACAATCCATGCTTATAGTCAATGGATATTTTTTAGAGAATTATATTGTTATGTGAATGATGTATCGTTAAAGAATAATATTTATAGGTTAAAGAGAAATAGATACTTATGGACGAAATTAATTCAAATAATTGAGTAAAATATATAATTATTTAATGTATTATGATTATTATTGGGAATGATTTAGTGATCATAAAATGGGTTGTGTAATGAAAACATAGTTCATGAGTGAGAATTTTGATGAAATGTGAATCAATGTATTTGTAATGAACCAATGCTTTATCAATGGAAATTAACTTCTAATACTTATGGCATATAAACACATGAAATCACAACTCAATGAACAACTAGGTTTGATGTGTCCATTAAAAATAATATTATCACTTATTTTATTTGAATTTCAAAAATATGACGTACAAGTTTGTGATCAGTAAGATGTTTGGAGTGAAACATCCCATCTTTAATATGGTCTGGACCATTTAATTTTAATTTTGCATAAATATTTAATGTGACAAAGGGTGTGCTTTTGTGAACCCTGGTATGGGTCCAAGACAACCTTTTTAAATTAATTAAATGACTATATGGTTTTATGAAAAAAAAAATTTCACGCCTTAGAGTGGTGTTTGGGATTAAAATAATTAATTTATAACTACAAATAAATTAGAAGATTTTAAAATATAATATAAAAGAACTAAAGATGTTATATAATTAAATTTAAAAATAAAATAGAAATGGGGTTATAGAAAAATTAAAAATAATTAAAATGGGAGATTAACATTTTAGTTATTTTTATCCTTTTTCGTTTCCAATATTTTTATTTTATTTTATTTATCATTTTATTTTCCCTCTTCCCTTTCTTTTTTGTTAAATTTTTTTCTTTTCTTTTTCTTTCTTTTCATTCTTTCTTTATTTCTGATCTTTTTTATACTCCACTTCCTCATGTCGTGTCTCCCCCTCTCCTTATGTGGTGCGCCCCCTAATCCCTCTTTGTAACACTATCTGGCCTTTGTTCGTCATTTTTTCTCATCATTGTCATGTGATATTTAAACCATAATGAAAGACTAACCTGAGACATTTGTAATAGTAGAATTTTGTTTAGTATCCTTCACATAGTTCTGCATTGAAATATTTTACCCTATTTTGGGGTTTTTATACATCAATGAGTTTCATCAATTTTAGGTCAAATAAAATCCTACCACAAATCATATAATCATATAGAAATATAAGGTAGGGTGTCTACATGATTTCCCTTTGTTTCATTGCAATTTATAAAAATGAATTGGTGTTCCGTTCATTGGTGCCTCCCAACATTTTGTAATTTCAAAAATTCTTTCTTATTTAATTATTTTTATAAGTTTTTACAAACCAATTTATCATAAATTAATTTTTTAAAATTATTGAAATGTGTTCAGACACCATTTGGGTTTTCCGAAATGGCCGGTAAGAATTATGTTAGACCGAGTATTTAATTTATTTAACTGAATGTGTTGTGCAACCCATTTTTGTACTGTTTAATTTAAATATTTCATATATATTAATTATAGACCATGAATTTTTCAATCATTGGTAGTTATTAAGGCTTAATTATTTATTTATTAAATTTTCATTAATCTTCTTGTGCAATTATGGTATCTTTCTTCGTTATGTTTTTATGCTTCAATATTAAATTAATACCTTCTGTTTCACAGGTGTATCTGCTTGGATTTCAAACTACCATTACATATGAATTTTATGTTATATTTGCTTCTTTTATATTTAAAATAAATTTAGGGTAGGGAAAATTGGTGGGTCCCATATTAATGGACACACTTAGACCCTCAATTCTTGACTTGTTACCACTATACGTCAGGAGGTGTGTCTTAAAATTTTCCAGACAATGTATTCCCCGAGCCTTCTCATACTTATGAGTGAAACTAGTTCCAAAAGGTCCCATCGAAGATGGATCCATTGGAAATGTGTAACATCAAGCCTCAGATGATGCACGTACCCTTTTTGAAATATCCGAACAAACTCATGGTAAATCCATGCCTCGAGTGGTACATGGTATTTCGAAAGTTTGTCATGGACGGGCGTGGTAGTATTGGATAATTTGAAGGATGTTCAATAGTGATACCTTCAGGATGGGCTTCGACACCAACTCTCAAAATAAAAATTAATAATGATGCACTTAAGTGTTATGTTAATTCATCTTTGAGTCTCTATGAGAATTGTGATATTTTCTAGAATGTTGAAGCACACCTGGTTGACATATGATTTAGACCCCAAGTTTAAGAACATGATTTAGGGTGTACCTCTTCCTTGTTTTACTGTGATTTTCTAGTTTCATATATATGTTAATATGTGCATCATTTTGATCACACATACTCCTTTTAGACTTCCAGCTCAGACCAATGAATGTGATTAGGGACAGGTACCATTGGGAACCCTTGGAGTGTTATTTATTATATTACACTTAATTAATTATATACAATTTTTATATAATTGAACACTTCATTTTATAACTACATGAAATGGAATGATTTAGAAACTATGGGTGTCGGCCGACTGGGAGTTTATCCCACACCCTATTCGGGTGTTTTTGACACCCGAGTAGATTACATGCTTGTCGTTATTGACAATGGGAATCTTGAAACTTTTAATGCATTATTGTTTCTTGCTGCAGAGGATGGAAACCTGGTTAAAGTATCAATCATTTATCATGGTGAAGTTGTTTGATTTCCATCTTTTATTTTTTAGATGATAGTATTAATGGGTTTCTGTTTTCTATTTTTATAGTCTAGATAGGCATCATATCATGACATTGTTTTTTGATCTTCCACAGCTGATTCTTTTTTAGTTGGATTATTCTTATTGCTTCAACTGCATTTTATTCATTTATATATTTCCTCTATTAAATACTGTTTGGTGTTTACTTTAATTGATATAATACCTATTACCTATGAGGTAATAGTCTCCCCTATGGACAAGAAAAATACCCTCACTGCTAGTAAGCAACCTATAGTGTTCTGGGAGATGTGCTTGGGGTTATTTGGCTGACCTGACTCTAGGAACCCTTTATGTGGCTCCCATGATTGGACACTACAATGTGGTATCATCACCTAGTTTTCCTATTTTATTTCTATTTGGGTTCGACAGGAGACTATGATATAGAGTTTTGGAATGTACCTGGTGCTTGGACGTAGCAAACTCATGTTTAGGGGAAACCCAAAATCCATGGATGGGATTGCAGAAATTGATTGTGACGGTTATTGTTGATATGATTTCACTATTGGATTACTCACTTATGTTGGGTTGTTATTTGTGTTGGTATTTTTTAAATAATAGTTTTTTACCATTGCATCCCAATGGTATGGTGAAAATACATTATATGCATCATATTAGGAACCGTATGATTAAAATATCATTCATATTTTGATTCCATATATAAATTCATCTTGAATTATCTTATTTGAATGTGAGTGATTTTGGGGTTAGTTGTAAATTTTTGGAAATCTTGTTTGTTAAATATAATGTTGTGATTTTCCGTTAGATCTTAAGCTGATATATCCAGAAAAGGATAGTTGGACATGTTTAATAATCCTTTAATTATTTGTCTCCCATATCATATCCCATGTATTGATGGTGGTTATATATTATGTAGTGTTCAGTGGTAGGCTATATACCTAACATCTTTTTGTGCCTTACAGTTTTCATCATCTTCTATACTCTTTTTCAAAAGCTGTTTGTTGGGCTATTATAGACTAATACCATTGCGACGTCTTTGTGTCATGCCTTAGGGGAGTATAAATGAGAACATTCAAGAGATGGTGGGTCTTATACCACCAGTGGTCTTTCTTTTAGTGCCTCTTATGGAATTACTTCCTGCTGACCTCCCAGGGACATTGACGCTCAGTTCAAGGATAGTCTACTCTGGTTCATGCAGTCTATTAATAATATCCCCAGACCTCCTGTAATGAACCAGGTATCTAGAGAATAATACATTTTCATATATATAAATATTTATGAATACGATATTAATTTTTTGTTAAAAATAAATCTTTTTCTAAAAGATTACTCATCACAAAACAACAAGTTTATTTGAAATCTTACATTGCACACAACATTGAGTTATGTCAAAAAAATAATATAACAATATTAAAATTATTTTAAATGATAGTTAATGCCTAGTCATTGTATTGGAGGGAACGAACACAGAAAACTAAACTATGATTATAAAATTTCATTAAACTTATCTGATAAATATTAGTGTCATAAAATAAGAAGGAATCATATTTTAAGTACGGAAAACTCGAGTATTTTTTAAAAGGTCGTTTTACCGACTTTTGATGGAGAACCATTTATAAATTTAGTTTTTTCTCATTGATATGATCTATTTGAAAAAATTATTTTCTTCTTTAGATTAAGGACATGAAAATTTACGTTGTATGAAATATTGTTATTTTTCTAATAATGTTCATTTTAAATGAATAGAGAAAAATAATAAATTTTAATTCAAAACTGTATTTTAATATATTTTATTTATACTGTAATATTATAGATTTATTTTTTATTATAGTCTTCTTGGATTAAATTTTTACCTATTAATCCAATTATGGTCATTATAAGTAATTCTGATTTGAAATTGTACATAAACACATGTCAATCATTTGGTAGTTTTTACTTCTTAAAAACAAGCTTTTTGTTTTAAAAAATAGAATTATTATAAAATTAACTACTACAATATCATTCTTTTGAATAAGAAAAAATCGATTCCATATTTTCAAACAGGATGTTCAAATTTTCAAAAAAAATCACTATTATTTTTAGACATTATGAATATTAAATAAAACAAATATTTTATTTACCATGGTTATAGGGTAAATCTGGTAAATAAGGGTAAAAAATAAAATTATAATAATATTAAAATACCCAAAACATGTTCCTATTCCTATTGGATGAGATATTTCTTACCATAGGAATCCTTGGGTCGATTTTAGGACCCCATGGAGCTACTTCTGTGTGAAAATGACGTTAAATTACTTTTAATTTAATGTTAAGGAAAATATAATTGAATCATATATCTTTTACTAAATTTTTTTGTGGGGTAATATATATGATATCTTCGACTATAAAAAATAATTTTAAAGATACAAATATTTCCTATATTATGATATTTTATTTATAATTTTTAGACTGCAAATAAATAAATTTAATTATGACACAATGATGATGCAATGATAGCTTCATTAATAAAGGATTGAAATAAATGATATTATAAATGTTAAAATAAATGTAATTCTGATATTTATATTTCCAAATATATTTTTTTGGAAGAAATATACATTTTATTATTGCATTAATGATGTTTTTTTGACATAATCATGTTGTTACAGTTTTTTATATATGTCATGATATGAATATTGTCGAAATTAACATAATTCATATTTTAAAATATATAATATTATATTAAATATTTTAAAAATCCAAAAAAATATAATATTCAAGAAAAATAATTATCATAAGTCTAATATATTATTTTTTTACTATTTAATTTTATATTTTTCTTGTTTTGGTTAATATTTTGACTCCCATAGTTTTAAATGCTTTAGAAATAGTAATACTAAATTAGGGTTATACAAAAACATTAATGATTAAAAAATATCCAAGACTTGTCAAATTATTATTGGATGATATTTTTGACTTATATTCATAATATATTTGAAATATTTGATTTTGGACTCATTAATAATTGAAATATAATTTACAATAGAATAATATTTCAAGATTTTCTATTAGGGCACCTCATACCTCTAATAAAAGTCCGACACCTCTTACCCTTACTCACACATCTCATGTAACCTTGGATCATCTGTACTCTGCCCAAATAAGCTCCCAACATCCGTATCTTCCTCCTTGAATCCTTACCATGGGAATACAGATTTCTAGAAGGCCGTTTAACTTAATTAAAAAGGAGTTACCTGATTGGACGTAATGTCTTTTCTCTTGCTTCATCATTTATTTTCCCTTCTCCAACCCCATAAATATCATTATTCAATTAATTTATAAAAACAAATTTATCTTTAATATACAATGTTGTTTTTATTTAAAGTATTGGACATACACTCACACATACCTCCATCTAATGTATTTAGAACATATTGTTTTTTTGGACTGTAAACGTTTTCCTTACGAAATGATGATTGTTCAATTATTTTCTACCGCTTCTTATTGTAGCCATTATTATTTCACTGAAATTAAATATGAAATATATGATATTTATATTATCTATATGTTTCTATAATTAACATTTATAACATAACATTATTCTTTACATGTTGTATAGATACAATAATTTCACTTGAGGAAGTGTGCACTACCACCCCCTGAATGTGATATGACTTCCTCATTCTATGTGTGGATGAAATAAAGGAGGAATTAATTATCATATGTAACATATATAGAATATATATTATAATTTAATTATAATATACATCTTTATCTTTTATTTATATTCTATTAAAAATGAAAAATAAATGAATGTAGCATCCATGCATACGTATGACTTACCGTCTCCATGAATGGTGCATTTCATTTTAATATTTCCAAATGTTATGGATATAAATAAATTTATATTGTATAAATATGATATTTAAAATTTGAATAAAATTATGAAGATACTATAATTTTGACCACATGGAAAATTTTAAATTATAACATGTTCATTTTTAACTCAAGTACCGAACTTCGAGAAAAATATCACTACGAACATGAATAATTATATGAATATTATAAAAAGGTAACAAGTTATATTAAAGGAATAATAATATTTAAACTGTTCTAAATAATGCATGATTAAATTATGATTAATATTCAGGGAGATAAATATGGAACGAGTCTAGTCGGACACAAGGTAAGGGAACCTTTCACCCTTCTCTTTTAGTTAAAGACTTATTTTATGTTATGTCTTTTAATTTCGATTTTATTTTGTTGGGTAATGTTCTTATATATATTTATTTTTGTACATTTAATGTTCATTTTATGAGAGGCCCTTTTCTCTTGCATTGACTCATTTTATTAATTTTTATGTGCCACCATTAGGCTACTAAATTTTTGAATGGGGATTTCTAAACACAATTTTCTTTCTTTGGGTTTTACACATGTTTCATTGATTATATTATTCCACGACTTTGTGTGGAATCACAGTTTATTTATTTATGTTATAATTTACACTTCCAAACGTGTTGATATACTATTTCTTCAAATAATCACCCATTGATATGTTTTAATGTTATTTATATGATCTTTGTAAGGGACTTCATCTCAATCTACTTTCATTGGGGCACACATATATTTATACAAAACATTATTTTATATGGTGTATAAACCCATTTTAAAAGTAGTTTAATTCAATGGGAATCCTTTTTCTACAAATCATTTTACTAAATAAAAAAATATGTGGTTCTTTTTAACATACGCAATGACAATGAACAATCATCCATCGCGAGCATTATTTGATATTTGGATTCCTTAAAAAGCTGTAATATTGTTAAAAGGAAAATATATATAATATACTTTTTACGTATTTTGTTATTGAAATTTTTTTTGATAATGGATTTTTATATAAATATATTGAAATGAAATATTGTGGCTGTATTTTGGAAATTCTATCTTTCCATTATTCTTGTGTTATTTGTTATGATTTTGTTATGGTTCTTGGGCATTGATTATGTGTATGGGTGGTTTTGTGATAAACCTAGAGAGGGTGATCCTGAGATAGCTCTCAAATGAATTGGGTTATGTGATAGAAGAAAATGTTAATGTTTCTCTGAAGATATTTAGGAAATATATTCTGATGGGTATTCCAAATGTGACTCCTCATGTTTCTATGAATGCTAAAATGAATGTATGATATGGATTCCACAAGTTATCTTTACAATTTATGATTACTATGTGTTATTAACAAATCGTATGATTTCCTGTGGTTTGTTAAATATATTTAGTTTTTTATGTATATAGACTAATGTATTCTTTCTTTATTTTATAATAATTTCAGTCTTTTTTATGCTCATCACATGTTTTTGTAATTTCTTTCACAGATTAAAAGGATAGGTCTGAGAAATAAAGTATTCAAGAAGAGTTATATCCACAAAATAAGTCTTTTTTTATTTAAGGATTTTTATTTTTTTGTGAAAAAAATTGATAGAGTATAATTGTCTACATTTTAATTTTGAGATGTAATGAAGTAGTTATGTTCTAATTCTATAAAACACTAGACATGAAAAGATCTTCAATGTTTATTTTTGATGTAATTCAAGATTGTGTTATGTTTAAGGATGGGACATTATAGTTGGTATTAGAGGTCGGTTTAGAAAACATTAGAGGTTAGCATGTTATCTGGTTGTAGGTAAACGACCCTGTATAACCAAGAGGGTTATTACAATATGGAATATTTTGGAGGGTTAATGTAAAATAGGTTGTTTCAATAAAATTTTTATCAATGTAAATATAAAGAGGTTGATGTATTAGAGTAACATAAAAGTTTTTATGTTATATTTAACCTATGGAGGATTATTTTTTTAAATAATAAATTGTTATTTGTTTATGTGTTTATTCTTTTTAGCTGATTATGGGTCATTTGTCTTTGATAAAAGGTAATAGATCAAGCACACCATTCTTATTTCCTCCCTAACAATTTTTCATCCCTTTTATGGAAAAAGATTGTTCAAATTATTTGGACTACATCTGTAGTATTCAAATAACTTGCAATATTTTTTTTGAGTTATCCAACACCTACTCATTTTGAAATAAAATTTATGGGTCATGGTATCATTTTCATGTGATTTCATGATCTCAGCTTTTCCAACACATTAAAAAAACGGTATTTTATAAGTGATGTGGATCATTACTTTTTAATGTATGATATCATGCTGAAAGAGAAATGGAACATCTAGAATATCATGATATCTATATACATGGTTTAATTTCACTTTTTATCCATAAAGAATGACGAATCATTGGATTGATATTTATAAATAATTAGGATATTCGATCTCCAGTAATGATGTATTATGAAATAAAGTTTAAATTCATATTTAATGGATTTTGAAGATCCCTGAATGGGTAATAAGTCAATATATATGGGATTCCAGAGCTATGGTTGATTATAAGATGATGAAATGTTTAAAATTATTAAAACTCATCTGACAATGATATTACTTTGGGAAGACTTTATCAAATATGGAAATCTATGGTGTATGATATGTACAAATTTTATTCAATAAAGAATTAATTTTTATTATGTGAAAATAATGGATAACCTTAGGGATTCAAATGATTTTTAATTTTTGAGGTGATTAATGGTTATTACATTTTGGGATGAAAATGAATGGTATTAGATAACCTGTGAGAAAAAACAAGTGTGTGGTAATTTTTATTGAAATTATATTATTTTTTGTTAATTTTTTAAGGATGATACAGTTTTAGAACAAAGAAAACTCGTAGGATGGGTGACCACCAATCGCGTTTGAAAAGGCTACTAGAATCGAACAAACAACAGAAGGGATAGAAGGGAGCATTTCCTATTATTTTCCAAAATTAAGTACCAAGTATGTATGACTTATTTTTTTAGTTAAATTATATTATAAATGAAGAATAAGTTTATTTTTTTACTTATGTTTTATAAAATGTATATCCATAGTCAAGAAAATGATTTGGTGATTAAGTGATAAATGTTATTTTAAAGGAAATTCCCTCTTTTTGAAACACTTTATACATAAGGATCATTGAATAAAATGGTATTTAATTTTTCAAGTAATAGTTGAAATACTATTTTGATAGAATCTATGTATTGTTGAGGAAAAATGGAGACTTGCTTATTTATGTAAATGATTAACCAATCATAGAGAATATGTGATTATGTTAATTATTTTTCAGTATCAGACATTATGAGTATTCGATGTTATTTGGAGGTAAATGCTATGATTAATCATGGAAGACTATGTGATCAAATCCTTCTGAAATTTTGGGATTCAATATTAGTTATATTATATGATGAATTTTATGGAAAATTTCTTAATGGATGATCTTTGATGAACTTTGGGTATTTTTTTGTTCAATTGTGGGGATTAAGAATGGAATTTTTTTTATATAGGATTATCCTTTTTTGGGGATTATCAGATCTCAGACTAACCATTTTGGTATTGGTTATTTTTTAAAGATAGGAGAATACATAGTTCATCTTTTGGGGATTATTTAATTCTATAGAAGTTGATTTTAGTGCTTCAGATGTGATAAAGTCCACTTGAATACTCATCATTTGGAGAAATGATGAGTTTGTGGTAGAAACTTATTATATATTATACTCTACTTAAATAGTATGTATATTTTCTTATGTTCTAAGTCAATATCATAAATAAAGTACGAAACTTTATGAAAAGAAACCTAAAACAAAAACATTATCCACTTACTTTTCCTAATATGGAATCAAAAACTGTTTCACCTATCACATGTTTGTAATTTCATGGGGGTTAACTTTCTCTAAGTCATGTTTTATACCACTCTCCATTAGAAATTAATGGTTTTTTTCTCTTATATATCCCTGATTTCATACATGGAATCCCACAATGTGTTATCTCTTGTGACCTTTTTTCTTGTCTATAATTCTTTTAAATTGATAGTTTTATTGACTCATTTTCCAATTTGGGTCTTTCAGAAATGTTTCCAAACGCAATTAGAAAATTACGAGGATGCAATTTACAAAAGGGGGGAAGGATGTAATGACCCAGGAAATTATAGAATAATAATTTTTCATATCTTCTAAAATTTATGATTACGATATTAATTTTATGTTAAAGAGGACAATTTTTTAGGTAGCATACCCAACAATTAAAAACATGTTTATTTGAAATCAATATTTGCACACAACTTTGAGTTATATCAAAAAATTAATATAATAATACTATTATATTAAATGAAATTTAAGACCTAGTCTTTATATTGGAAGTAATGAACAGAACTAACTACAATATTATTATTAAAAGACATTACACTTATCTAATAAATTTTAGAGGCTGAAAATAAGAATGAATCCGAGTTTAAGTATGAAAAACTCAAAAAAACTAAAAAATTATTTTTTCCCCCTTTTGATGGGGAACCCTTTTTAAATATATTTTTTTCCACTATTATATTTTGTATTTATAAAAATAATATTCTTAATTAAGAGTGGGGCATCAAATTTTATATTGGTTAAAATTTTGGTAATTTTCGGATAAAGTTCATTATTAATAAATAGTGAAAATACTAAATTTTAATTGAAAACTACCTTCTAAAATTATTTAATTATATATATTAGATTTTACTTTTAATTAGTTTTGTTGTATGATTGGATTTTATTTTTAACATTTAATCTAATTTGGTTCATGGGATGTAATTTCAATTTGAAATTGGACATAAACATATGTCAATATTATTGTAGTTCTAACTTCTTAAAAACATGCTTTTAGTTTTGAAATAACGAAGTAATTTATAATTATATACCACTACTTCTATGCTTTGAATTTTAAAAATTGGATTCTATATCTGTAATCAGGTGTTCAAAATTGTTTAAATAAGTAACCTTTATTTTTAGACATTATGAATATTAACATTAGTAAATATTTCATTTACCATTGTCAAAGGATAAATATGGTAAATAAGGGTTTAAAATAATATTAAAATTATAGTAAATTACACTAACATGTGTCCTAATAAAATTTGATGTGATATGTCCGACCAGGGAAATTCTTGGGTAGATTTTTGGACCCCACGGAGCAACTTGTGTGTAAAAATGAAATTTAATTACTTTTAATTTAATGTTAAGGAAAATATAACATAAACATATATCGAATAAAAAAAATTATGTGGGGTCATATAAGTGATCTCTTTGGCTATAAATATTTTTTATAAGTCAAAAGGTATTTTTTCTTACATCATGGAATTTTATTTTTAGTTTTTAGACATCAAAAAAAAAATTAATTATGACACAATGATGAAGCAGTAATTGGTTCTTTAATAAAGGATTCAAATAATAAATATTATAAATGATAAAATAAATTTAATTTTGTTATTTTTATGTCATACATGAATATTTTGGATGTAATTTACATATTATATTTGTAATAAATTATTTTATTTGATGTAATCATGTTTTTATGGATTATTAAAATAGTCATGATTTGAATTGTGTCAAAATTGATATAATTAATATTATAAAATATACAATATTTATCTAAATATTAAAAAATTCCAATAAAAAGTATTCGATTTGGAAAAACAGTTATCATAAGTCTATAATTTTGTTAATTCCTTTTTAATTAGATATTTCTCATGTTCTGGTATCTATTTTGATTCTCAATTTGTAATATTCATGATAAATGGTAAAAGTAAAAAATGGTTAAATAAAAAGGATAAGGATTTAATAATATGCAAGACATATATAATTATTAATGGATTATTTTTTTCTACTTATATTCATCATATATTCTAACTAACTAATTTTTATATGATTTATAATCGAAATATAATTAACAATAAAATAATATTTCATGATATTCCTTTAGGGCCCCTCCTTCCTCTTATAAAATTATACCACCTCTAACCCATACTCACACCTCTCAAGACCCCTTGGTGCTTCCAAAGTCTTCCCAAATAATCTCCCAACATACCTCTATTCCTCATAGATTTCTTACATTGGAATGAAAGAAACTCAAGAAGGGCTTTTTGTGTAAATCAAAAGGTGTGACCTAATTTGAGGCAATGTCTTCTCCCAAGCTTCTTTCATTTATATTCCCTTTTCCAACCCCATAAAACTCTTAATTAATTTAATTTATATCAATAAATGAATCTCCAATATAATAAGTTTTTTAAAAGGATTATACTTACACTCAGACACAACTCTATCTACTAGATTTAGAACATATTGTTTTTGTGGAGGACAAACATTTTCCTTATGAAATGAGGATTGTTCAATTATCTTCTTCCACCTGTTGTGGTGCCCATTAAAATGGAACTGAAATTAGATATGATATATATGTTTTTTATTTTATCTATATTCTTCTGTAATTATCATTATGAACAAACAGTTATGATTTTCATGTTTTATAGATAAGATAATTTCATTTGGGGGAAAGCCTACTACTGACCACTCAATGTGAAATGACTCATTCATTCTATACATGGAATATATAAAGGGTGGAATATATAAACTTATGTATCATATATAACTTATATATTATACTTTAATAATAATATACCTATGTATCATTTAGTTTTCATTCGTTTAAAAATGAAATAAATAAAGGTAGATTTCATGTGTATGTATGGCTTACCATCTCCATTGATAGTGCATTTCATTTTATTATATCCAAATTCTATGGATATAAATATATATATAATATAAATATATGATATGTAAATCATGAATTAAATTCTGTAAACAATGAAATTTTGACCACATGGACAATTTTTAATTATAATAAGTTCATTTTGACTCATGTTCTGAAAATCGACAAAAAGACTGATATGAACATAAATAATTATATTATTGTTATATAAAGGTAAAAATAAATAAAAAATGAATAATAAACATGAAAATATTCTAACTAATTTAGAATTAACTTATGTTTATTATTCAGGGTGATAATTAACAAACAAAACAAGACAGAAACAAGGTAAAGGAACATTTCACCCTTCTCTTTTAGTCAAACACTTCTTTTTATGTTATTTATTTTAATTTAAATTTTATGATGTTGTGATATTTTCTTCTATATCCTTATTATTGTAAATTTTATGTTCATGTAATGAGACAAAATTTTCTATCACATCAAATCATTTTCTGAATTGTTAATTTACGTTATTAGGATGTCGCATTTTTGTGAGGGAATTTTTAAACTCAATATCTTCTTATTTGGTTTTACACAAACATAATTGAATATATTATTCCATGATTATATGTGGAATAACTATTTATTTATTTATGTTATATTTTCCACTTCCCGTTGTGTGGATATACTATTTCTACACAGAATCACCCCAATCATATGTTTTTACGTCGCTTATATGATCTTTGTATGGATTAGCATCTCAATCTCATTTCATTGAGGCCAACATATATTTATACATGAAATTATTTTATATAGTTTAAAACCCCCTTTGACTTGTATTTTCATTCAATGAGAATCTTTTTTCTATGAATCATTTTACTAAATGACAAAAATAATGTTTTCTTATAATATACCTTATGACAATGACCTTTCCACCACTGGGAGAATTATTTTATATTTGGCTTACTAAACAAGATGTAATATATTTCATTGGAAAATAAATACAATATAATTTTAACATATTTTTTTATTGAAAATGGTTTTGAGAATGGATTGGTTATTTCAAAATATTGAAATGATATAATGTGATTGCAATGTGGAAATGTTATCTTTCCATTATTCTTGGGTTATGTATTATGAATTTGTGATAGTTAATGGGAATTGTATACATATATAGTTGGTTCAATGATAAACTATGGGAATGTGATACCCAATATAAATCTCCAATTCATTGGGTAACATGGTAGAGGGAAATGTTAATTTTGTCTCCTAATAGATTTTGGAAATAAACTATGATGGGTATTCAAAATGTAACTCCCTATGTAGTTGTGAAATACAAATTGTAAGTATGATATGGATGAAATAAGTTATCTTTATTATTTATGATTACATTGTGTTATTAATAAATATTATGATTTCATGATGTTTTTTAAAGAGATTATGTTTTGAATGTATTGATAGACTAATGTATTCTTTTTTTATTTTATAACCGTTACTGGGATTTTTATGCTCATCCTTGTTTTTTGAAAAAAAATTCACAAGGAATATAGAAGGTTAACAGATGGGAAGAATTCAAGAAGAATTATATAATAAATAACCCTTGTTTTATTTAAGGAGTTTTATTTTATGGTGATTTTTTTATTTAGTAAAACTGTCTACCTTGTAATTTTGAGATATAATATAATATTTATGGCATATTTATCTAAAACTATAATCTTTAAAATATCTTCAATGAAAATTCATGAATTAACATATGATTATGTAAGGGTTAATGCTGGGGACATATTCCTACCACTTCTATGGTAGACCTTATGTGGGACATTCTGAAATACCACCCTTCGACCATCTCAGGGAGTGGTGTCCCTCATGCTATAGATTCATGTATAGTGGGAATAATTTATATCTTCGACCACCTCAAGATGCTTCCAGAGTGAAGGGTCAAATGAGCAGTCTACATGCATCGTGACTCTGCCACATGCTGGGGGATGTTGTTTCTCATCCTAATAAGACCCGTGACATGGTTTGGCCCAACTTCCAAACCACTTTCTCTGATCAATTTTTCAAGCAATGTGTGAGGGATGATCATGTGTAGGAGTTCCAATATATTCCACAAGGCACTATGACAGTGTTAGAGAATTCTACTCATTTCACAGAGCATCAGAGTATTTTCATATATCTAAATGGTGATGAGAAGACTAATTCGAGATGTTCTGAGGATAAACATAAGAGTAATATCCTCTAGAAGCTGAACATTTTCTATTTGGCCACTGTCATAGAGATCGTAAATAATGATCTAATATAAAAATGAAATGTCAAGGAAGCTAAACCGGCTTTCTAGGGTGTTTCAGTTTTGAGATATGGTGACAGTTCTTGTGTAAATAGGAAACCCCATTTTGAAATCTCACATGGGGGAAATCCTATCCAAATTGAACATTTAGAGGACATGGTCTCATTTTATCAGTGCAATAGGGATGGTCACAAGAACCCCAAGTGCACGAGAGACCCCATGGAGTGTCGAGCTAGTAGAAATAGGTGCCACCTTCAGTGTTTCTATTTTTCCTTATCATCACCATCCAGTGGTAGAGGATTTTTACATGTACCTTCATCTGTTATGGGATCTATGACTCCACTATTGGATGGAAGTTATTTTTCAACCAGACGATTATATCGAGGTAATGGTGGAGGTCATTTTCGAGGAAATAAATTTCCATATTATCAGGTTCAGCTGAGTGTACCTACTCAGGAAAACCATGTAGCATCTTAGGAACATGGTATAGGTCACATGTAAACTGTGAAAATAACACCCTGGGAGATGATTGAGGGACCATCTATGGTAAGAGGTACTATTCAAGAATCCTCAAATGTAGTTTTTTCTCTCTTTGATAATGGTGCATCACACTCTTTTTGATATGCTACTGTTGTTGATATTCTGGGTTTTCTAATTTATTACCTTTGTGGGGTAATATCTATCAACACTCATTTTAGAGTCGTGAAAGGGGGAATGTTCCAGTTCCAAGAGTGTCACCTTGAGATAGGTGGGTACCATTTCATTTAAAATTTCAATATCATAGATTTTTCTGGAATAAACGTCTTACTTTTTATGACATATTTTGCTACATATCATGCTCGAGTGGATTTTTATCAACGTCGGGTGTCCTTTACATCCCCTGAGGGAGACACATGTCTACCAAAAGGATAATGGGATATACAGGAAGACTAATCTAAGACTAAATATGTAGGGTTGGGAAGAGTGATAACTCAGTTTGCAAGTCACTTTGTGGTTGTTCAAGGTACACAACTAGTTGACTTCCCTCTAGTGGTGCATCTTTTTAGGGATTTCTCCACTTAAAAGTTTTATGGAATACCTCCTACAAGAGATATGGTGTTTGTGGTCGATCTCATGCTAGGTGAAGCACCACTATCTATATCTCCTTGTAGGATTCACCAACAGAGCTGCAACAACTCAAAAAGCATCTTGAGACCTCAAGGCTATGGGTTTCATCAAATTTAGCACATCATCATCATGATTACCTATTCTTTTCGCCCGGAAGGAAGCTGGTACCCTTAGGTTATACATGAATTTTCATTGACTCAACCAGCTCATAGTAAAGAATTGATATCCATTGCCTCATATTGATGACTTATTCGACCAGATCCGAGGAGAAACTATTTCCTCCAAGATCGATATGAGGTCGGGAAATCACCAGGTGTGTGTGAGACCCTCTAAGAAACCACATACAACATTCTGATGTAGGTATGGATTGTAGAAGTATTTATTTATGCCCTTCTACCTCACAAATGTACCTGTAGTCTTCATTGCACAGATGAAATGGGGTTTTCACAAGTGTATTGATTCCATTGTGGTAGTCTTCATTGACAACATATTGGGGTACTTTTGTTCCATACATGACCATGATACCCATCATGAGATCATGGAGATCACACTAATAGAGCACCGTCTATAAGATAAGGTCAACAAATTCCTCTTCTGGATTGATAATGTACACTTCATTAGTCATATTATATTTGAATCATGAGTATTATTTGACCCATAAAAGGTGTGAGATATAGTTTCGTGGAAGAAGACTAAGAGTTTCCTCGACATCTACCATTTTTTGGGGCTTGATAGGTATTTCAAGAATTTAATCTAGGATTTATCTGCCATTGAAGCACCTCTTACAACCCTAACAAAGAAATTTGTATGGTTCATCTGTTTATAATCTTGTGAGATGTCTTTAAAAAAGTTCAATGTTAGACTGACCTCACCCAATATCCTAATTCTGCCTAAATTAGGTAAAAGGTATACAGTTTAATGTGATTATTCAATAATCAGACTTGGTGCAGTTTTGATGTAGGGTGATTGAGTCATGTTTTAGGGATTCCACCAGCTGATTCCTCAATAGTGGATCAATCTGACACATGAACATGACTTATCAGCAGTTTTTCATGCTCTATACTGGTGGAGACACTACTTTTTTGGTGAATGATTTGTTATTTTCAGGGATTTTATAAGCTTAAAATATTTTCCACCCAAAGTTACATTAACTTAAGGATGTGTAGAATGGTCGAATACTTGCAGTCATTTGACATTGATCTTGATTATACCCCATCTAAGGGTAATGTCATGGTAGATGATTTATTCCACATAACACAGTTCCAAGCTTTTCAGGTGGCCAACAGTGAGTGGAAGATAACGGATTTGTTTTCATAGCTTCTTCTAGAGGTTTAATAATAGTGTGTTCAACCATTTATAGCAACTCTTACAGTGATGTTCTCTCTTCTAGATAAATTCCACAAGAAATAGATGACATATCCTGAGGGGAATGTTTTGAGGGAAAGGGTTACAAGAGCGAACCCACCTGGTTGTTGGTTTGTTGATGGTTGTGAAACACTCCATTACTATGGGCATGCATGGGTACCTTTAGGAATATGGGATGAGATGTGAAGTAATATCATACCTCTATTTGGTGATTTTATTATGTACCGGCCAAGATGTATAGAGACACATGTCGATAATATTAGTGTCCTAGTATGAAAAAGCAGATCGCTGAATTCATCGCTCAGTGCTCCACCTACCAACATGTGAAGGTAGAGCACCAGTGACCTACTAGACTCCTACAGCCTCTATCAATTACTGAATGGAAATCGAATGACATAACTATAGATTTTGTTTAGTTTTTCCATGATCTCCTTGAGTCAGGGATATAGTAAAAGAGATTGTCGGTAGATTGACAAAGTTTTCACACTTCTGACCTATATGAGTGACATTTACAATTGATGATTTGTGATGGATGTATATAAGGGAGATTGTGAGACATCATGGCATACACCATTCTACTATATCAGATAGAGATTCTCTATTTACATCACGATTCTGGAAAGGGTTCAAAATGGTTCTGGGTTCACTAGTACTTTTGAGTACTTCATATCACCCTTAGACCGATGGGAAGTCTTAGAGATATATAAGAGTGTTAGAGGATATGATACATGCAAGTATCCCTGATTTTTGTAGTTCCTGGATAAATAGTATACCTCTTGATGAGTTTACTTATAATAACAGATTCCATGTGACAATGAAAATGGTTACCTGTGTGGACCACTTTGATAGACAGTGCCATTCACTATTAAGCTGGCTGAAAATAGGTGAGGAAGCTCTGTTGGGTCCTCATACTATTCAAGATACACCTAATCATGTTTATATAATTCAGAAGCATATGACTACAACTTAGCCCTTATTGATTTCATATACCAATCGTCGCCACCAACCTATCACGTTTGAGGTGTTGAATCATGTATTTCTGGGAGTTTTCCAAAATTTGGGTCATATGTGGAACTGGAGATAGAGAATATTATCATAGAGATACATTGGGTGTTCATGATAGTGGAGATAGATGGTCTGGTAGCCTATTGGTTACATATACCACATTGGAATCGTAAAATGCATGATGTTTTCCATGTATCTCAGCTCCAAAAATATTATCCAGACCCTTATCATTATTTTGACCCTGATGACATCAAGCATGAAGAATATTCATACTTTTCGGAGCATCCGATACCTATTGTCATCCATAGCATGAAAGAACATTGAGGAAAGTAAGTCCATATAGTCTGTGTGTAGTGGAAACATAGATGCATTTAGTATGAGACCAAGGAGCGAGAGACTGATATACGTGTGCTATGGCCGAAACTTTTCTCTAACGACATTCCACTACCCTCGGAAGAGAAACTCGTGGTTGAGTTGTCTTAGGGATAGGAGTTTCTAACGTCGTTGCATTAATCAAGTACCAGCCATTTAATTTTTTGTGTCTAAATCATTAAAGAATCCCAGGGCGCATGCGTGCGCACCACTCTGCGGGTCCCGAGAAACCTTTTTGAATTAATTAAATGAATGTAAGAGATTTATAAAAAAATTATATAGCTCCATAGAAAAATTTTTGGGATTAAAAAAAATATCTAATAATTGAAAATAAATAAGAATAGATTAAATGAAATTTTAATTAAAATCATGAAGGGATAAAAAATATATAAATAAAATAGAAAGGGGGTTACCGAATAAAAAATAAAATAATATATTAACATTTCTTACTATTTTTATCCTTTTCATTTTCCATCCTTTTAATTCTATATTATATTCCATTTTATTTTCCCATTTTCCTTTCTTTAATTTATTTCAAAAAGATTATCTTTTCTTTTACTTTCTTTGCATACGATTTCCCAACTCTTCCTCTCCTCCACTTCCTCAAGTCGTGTATCCCCCTATATCTATGTGTCACACCCCCTACCCCCTCTTTAAAAGACCATCGCACCATTGTAGGTTGTCTGTTTTCATCATCGTTAGTGGTGATATTAACCTTATATAAAGGGCAACCTTGCGTATTTGGACTCATAGAGTTTCGTTGAGTATCCTTCCCATAGTTCAAAGCATAAGAATTATACCCAATTTTGGGGTTTTACTAAAATCATAAGTTTTCTTCCATTTTAGGGCAAATAAATTCCTATAGTGCATCATATAATCATCTATAACCATAATGTAGGGTTTCTACGCGCATTCCCATAGTTTAATTCTGATTTATAAAAATGAACGGATGTTTTGTTCATCAGTGCCTACCGAAATTATTCAATTTCATTCGATATTTTTTAATTAGTTGTTTTTATTAATTTTTTCAGCACTATTTATCACAAATTAATTTGTTTAAATTGTTGCAATGTGGATGGGAACCTCTTTGGGTTTTCCGACGTGGCTGGTATGAATTCCATTAGCGTGAGTATTTAATTTATTTAACTGCATCTGTTGTGAAAACCATTTTTTAATTTAAATAAATAATCGAGATTAATTATGGACATTCAATTTTTGAATCATAGGTAGTTTTTATGTTGAAATATTTATTTATAAAAAGTGAATTTATCTGCTTGAGTTGATACAGTATATTTTCTTATTATGTTTTTACGCTTCAATATTAAATTAATACCTTGAGTTGCGCAGTTATATCTTCAAAGAATACAAACTACCATTACATATGAATGTAATTTCATATCTACTGCTATGATATTTTAATTAAATTATGGGTGGGGAAAAATTTTGTTTCCCATATTATGTTCCACACTTAAACTCTCCGTTCATGACTGGTTACCACTACGTATCAGAGGGGGGGGGGGGTCTCTATGAATTACCGGTCCTAGACATCCCTGGGATTTCTAATACTTATGTGTGAACATAATTCCAAAAGGGTCCATCAAGGATATAACCATTGGGAATATTTCTAATCCAACCTCAGATGATGCTCAACCGCTTTTGTGAGATCGGAATAGACTCATGGTAATTCCATTCCTCAAGCGATACATGGTCTTTCAAAAAAGTTCTTCACAAGGGATCAACGGTATTAGATATTTTGAAGGATATTCTATAGTGACACCTTTGGTATGGCCTCAGACTCTGACTATCAAGATTAAAATTTAACAAAAATTCCTTGAATGGTAATGTTAATGTCATTTTGAGTATCATTGAGAAATGTGATATTTTTATAGTATGTCAAATAATACCTCATTGACCTATGATTTTGATTCCATGTTAATGAACAATCTTGTGGTGTACCTATTCCTTATTTTAACATTCTTTTTTGAGTTTATATATATTTACATACACTCATCCTGCTTATCATTCGATATCCTTTCAGAATACCTGATTGGGCCAAGGTAGGTGATTAGGGATGAAAACCGATGGGGACTTGGGCCGAGCTATTTATTTTGTTTCACTTAATTAGTTATTTACATTCTTTATATAATGTCATACTTCATTTTAGTACTACACGAAACGGAGATTTTTTGACATTGTGAATGCTGGCCTACTGGGATTTTATCTCATACCATACTCAGACATTGTTGAGACCTGAGTAGATTATATGCTTGTAGATATTGACAAAAGGAAGTGTGTTTCTCCAGATGATTGATTATTTCTTACAGCCTCGGATGGATATCAGGGAAGAGGATTGATCCTTCTGCATTATATAGTTATTTCTTTACCTCTTTTCATCTTAATTGATTGTATGCTTGGGTTATTGTTTTTCGTTCATTCATTTTAGACAGACATAATAACATGAAATTGTTTTGTGAGTATCCACACTTGATTCATGTTTAGATAGATTATTTATATTTCTTCTACTACATTTTATTCATTTATATACTTCTACTATTTATTACTAATTGTTCTTTACTTTTGTTGTAATAATAACAATTAACTATGAGGGCATAGTCTCCCCCACAGACATGAAAACCACCCTCTCAGTTAGTTGGCAGTCTCTCACATTCGTGGATATGCGGTTGAGGATATGGGGCCAACCCAGCTCGGGGCACACTTTAGATAGACATGGACTCTACATGGAGTCTGATTGACCAAACATAATTTTCGGTGAATAATAACCTTCCCTTATAAATAATAACCTACCCCTATAAATAGATGTTTAACAATTAAGAATATTGAATAATTCAAAATAATAGTGACCACTCCATTGAATGTATATAAAAAATTTAGGCATCTTATATGTGATAATTTGAGTATATTAAAAGTATTGGTATCATTGTAAGTGATAACTAATTAATTAAAATGAATTAGTTAAAAGAAAAAAAATTCTGAAAATGAGTTCCCAAATAATCAAATTTATGTCTACTAGTTTTCAGATAATTTTATAACACAATATGTAATTTTTGAAAATATTATAACATTAGTTATATTTTTAAATTTAATATATTTCAACCCAATTGTGATTTTAATTAAATAATAAATTAATCATATTAAAAGTGATATTTTATAAAATTGTTTTTAATTTTTGGATTATACACACTGAAAAATGGTTTGGGTGAATATTTTTGTTTTCTTCTAATATACTATAGTTTTTTGTGAATAGTAATAAATTATAATTAACGATAAATGATAAATAAATTAATTTCTACATATTTCGTAAGTCATTGATGATGTGGATGTCTATTTGATCGAACCCATATGCAATAATTACTCTTTTGGGTAAAATTAATCATTACTATTTCTTGTCTTATGAAAAAATAATAATCCATAGATTTAAATATTAAGAAAACCCTCCTCCCCTCCATTGTAAAAACCACCAACTGTCCCCTCTTCTCTTCACTCCCCTCAAACCTTGTTCTATTCCTAAATTATGCTAATATAACTCCCTCAGCTACTCCCCATAGGTCCAAAAACCCATGGTTTCCTCATAATACCAAACTCTCTCCCCTTAAGAGCCTCTCAAGGAAGATTAATTCGAGATCTAAATTTCTCTTTTCATTTCTTTTACTTTCATTTAATGTTACTTTATTTTAATTTATATCCATACCTCTCCTCATCCAAATTTTAGGACAAATCCAATATATTATATGTATAGGAATGTTGTTATGATAATGGAATAAGTTATTATCATATCTATTTTACCCATCCTTTATTCTAGTAGGAATAACCCCATCCGAGATGTGTTAATTAACCACATTCAAGGATGATGGGTTTTCAATTTCCATTACCATCTGCAATTCCAGTAATGAAACAATTATTATGGTAGAACCACAATTTGACATATTTATTGTGTATCATATATGGTTCTAGAATCTTTTTTACACTTGGAATGGATTTATAAAACCAAATGTGTTCATTGTTATAAAAAACTGCCAATTGCCCCAAACGGTTGTCACTAAAGATTTACAAAATGATTCCTCATAACTACAAGTAAAAAAATAAAATTTACAAACATGTAAGATTTTTTATATTACATAATAAAATATGTCTCCAATAAAAGAAAATCATCCTAATTTTACATGATTATTCATTAATGTATATAAGTAATCTAATCGTGAATCAAATGGACCGAAACAATGAAATTGAACCTCATAACCTATCAAAAAGGTTATGAATGAACTCAAAAATTTTATACTAACTCAATTTAATATAAAATCGGTTGCGGAATTATTAATTAATGAACCAAATTTTATTATTCAAGTCATTAATATCATGTGGAGAACACTATCATACTTAAGGTAAGGGATTCTACCCGAACCTCCATTATTCAATAGAGTTATTCTTACTCTCGTTTTACCCAAATAAAATCCTATATTCTGTTTATGTATAAATTATAAATGTAGTTTATATGTCCAAAATCATGTTTCATGTTCAATTAATCATTATCTTTCGTGTATATACATGCTTTTAAGTGGTTTCCACCTCAATACTTCCCGATAAGAAAACCCGTTTTTAGGGAACTTCCTGAAATCTTACCAAATTACAAGTACACTATACAATTTTATTATGAAAAAATTATATTTATAAAACAAATATTTTTTTTCATAAAAAATCATTTATCTTATGGATTTATAAAAAATATTATGTCCTTTTAATGTTTTAAATGATCTTTTATATTTTCATTAAACCACACTAAAATGTTTTAATTTTAAAGTTTATTTTACATGTTATCCCACCAATTTGGCATCAATTATTATGATATATTCCTATTATACCTTATGAATTTCCATGATTGATATTATAAATTTTTTCTTAGACATATGTATGATACACACATTCATTAAACTTTATAACATGATTATGATAACAATTTCTCTGCATGGGTACCCTTGTGTATATATATGATTGATTATGTATGATTCTTTATGTGGAAATAAAATTCATGATAATTTTAACGTTGGTTCCCAAGGATATCTCCCCAATGCATTGGTAAATGTTGAGTGACATGAGAGGTTATGTTCAATAGTCTTGGCGGTTATCCTTGACTCATGTTACCATTATAATGGTCATGGTGGTTAACCATGAATTTTGCTCTTTTTTTTACAAAGAGCCTTGAATCATGCAAAAATCATTTTTTATAGTGTTTCAACATTTTTGTGACTCCTTATTTATATGATTCCATGTTTATATGTTATTATTTCACATATTACATTCCTTTTTATATCAATATGCAACTCTTTTTAAACCATGTGCTAAAGCATTATTACTATGATTTTTCCCGTACTGGGCTTTTAAATCATTCCTTTGTTATTGTTATCCATAGGTTATCCCATAAGGATATATGAGAACAATGGAAGATAGGATCTTATTATAGATAATAAATAAAAAGTTCATTTTATAAAGCTTTATTATTTAGTTAGTCTACCAATACACTAGAATTAATGAACCTTGGATTGTAATTTGATGTTTTATTATGCTTAAATTCATGTAATGATATGTGTAAAAGCTTGGTATATATATATAATACATATATGGATCCAAATTCCATGGAAAAAGATCATTATAATATGTGGTAAATTATAGATAAACATAGATTTAGAGGATGATATATGATTTAAACCATGATTATTTCAGATTATAAGGACATTATAAGTACTATGATCTTACATCAAAGAATATAGAGGGGTTTTTATTAATGGAAAACAAACCATGTCATAATAAATTTTTTTACACAATAGTTAATATTTTCTATTAATTTTCTTATATAATACATTCATAGAAGTAATAAATATAATAAATTGTGTATTTTATAATACTCTATGAATTAATGGAGTAATATCATTCCTTTAAATAAATTATATCTTCATTTAGATATAGCTAAAGTATTTTCCATGAATTTATGATATAATGCAACAATTTTCTGTAATAATTAATATACGGTTTTTCTAAATAATGGGTAAGGTATCAAAAAATATAATGTATTATAATATGATTAAAAAATCACTATAATTATTTTCCAATATTATAATTGGATAATTCTATTCAAAATAGATTACGAGTGACACCATAATTTGGAATATCATGCAAAAACAAATAATTTGTCTAATGATGAAAAATTGTGGATAATTCATTACAAGGACACCTTAAAATACATATCTCTTTGGATTTTTTTATTAACCATTGGGTATTAGGTAACTCGCAAATGAATTTAAGATTGAAATATTTTGAAGGATAAAAATCAATATTTTTGGTTGTCTATAGTTTTATTGGCATTGATTTGTATTTTGGAAACATTTTTAAATTCACATCACCTTAGAATGATAGTAATCATTGAATAGTTTTTGATAAAATTATTATTTTCCTTATTAAAATTAAATTAAAAATAGGTAGATATAGAATGTTATTTGTTGATTAACAATAAAATTATGTAAAAATTGGTCAGAATAATTTATATAGGATAATTGAATACATGCTTAAGCATAAAGGTGTCATAAAAAATGCACCGTTAATTAATGTCCATTGAGATATAAAGTATTTAATAAAAATTCAATATTATTTCACGTAATTGTATATATATTTTGGCCGATCTAATTTACAAATAGGGACTCAGTCGTAAAATTAATTTTCATCGAAATGTATTTTTATTGAGAAAATATTTTAACAAGTATAGAGTTCAATAATTATGTTTTTAATATTAGAGTATAAAATGGATTTCAATAAATTTAATTATTTTATGAAATTATTACATATAATTAAGAGTGATAACTAAACAGATATTAATTAGCAAGGAACTTTTTAACTCACCCAATAAAAATATTATTAGATTTTCCATCGAGGAAGAATATAATTATAAGGTTGACATCCGTATGTCATCAAATATGTAGTTTTTTATAAATATCAATTAATTCTTATATGTTAATCATAAAGAGACATATGATAAAATAAACTAGTTATTTACTTCATTCAGTTTCTAATTATGAATTAAAATAAAATTTACCATAGATGAAAAGTGATTGGTCATTAAATATTATAGAGTAAAAATTACTTATTTTTCATTATTTTATACAAAATCTTGTATCCACATAACTCAATATAATAATTTATTTATATAATCCTTTAAATTGATATAATTATTCTTCATTGACATATACCAATTACTTTGAATTTATTAAAATATATGAACATTTTTCTCTTGACTGTATCATTTTTGGTTGAATTGTAAAAATTAAAAGATGTTGGTTTCATACAATGAACATTCTCCATATAAATAATGAACATGATTGATTTATGGTTATGTTTTAGGAGAAATACATTTTTATTTTTTTTATAACATGGTAAATTTACAAAACCACATAGAATTCATCTTGAATTATATTTTAACATTCCAGTCAGAACTCATAATAAAATTAATTTACACATCTTCAATGAAAAAAAAAATATAGCATCAAATATGTTATAATAATACCCTTTTCTCATCCCATCTACTCCTCATGACTTTTGGATCGATGTAAGATTATGAAAAATATTTAGTATCATTCAAAAGAGAATTATAACCTTCTTTTTCATGTGGATGAATAACTAAATTTATCATTTTTTTAATGAGGGTGGAAAAATTCAACACAGATACCATTTATAGTATTACAAAAATAATATAAACACTACTTTTATGGGACAAATCCCAATTATTTATTAGATAATATAATTTTATAATTTAAAAGATAATACATTACTCTTTAGCAAATAATTCCTTTATATGGTCTTTGTATAAAGTTTTTCTTATTATTATTATTTGTGTCATTTCAATATATATCATTACACTTCCTATGATTTAAAAATTTGTGGTTATAATAAAATATAATTTATATATAATGAAACATCAGAATATTTAATGGTGGGATTATATTCCAATGTTTTCTCTAAAAAACATAATAAAGAATTGGCATAATATCCTAGCTTGAATTTACTACCCAATATAGTGGTTACATGATATCTATAAGCATTATATCATAATTCCCTATTATCCTTTCAACATTGTCTTTATATAAAATTTATTAATGAATCTATATAGTTATTTTCATGAAAAAAATATAGGTATGTAACTTGTTATATTTATGGATTAAGTATAGTCACTTTATCATAACTTTTCATCATTTTTGAGGAATTAAGATGAACCAGATATCAATTGTCTTTCATTAAATCTATTTTCATTCATTATTCATTCAAACATTAAAAAAATTGATAATATCATTTAGTAATTTTCATATAAGGAAATAAATCCCAATATGAATTAATAAAAATGAATCATAAATTGGTAATATATTTTTCTTATTGAATTCATGGTGGTCCCTTACAAAAGGTCTAATGTATTTTCTATTTGATATATCACTGTGTAGAGATATAATACATAGACTAATGTATTATTATTTTATACTTAGAAAATACACCTAAAATCAAAATATTATCAAAACCAATGTTAAAAAATATCATTTAAGGAATTATAAATGATTATTTTTTTTAGATATCAAAATAAAATATCATTATTGTATCATTGATAATATAATCTCCCTTATTTAGAAAAGGTTAAAATTGGTATAATAAAAATTAAATAACAGACAAAATGATAATTCATATGTTAAAAAAATTAAATATTTATAATGATAAAAAATAAAAATACACCATTAAAAAACTCCATGATTATAGGAGATATATTACACATTGAAACTCATTATAAAAACTCTCATTATTTTGATATATAAAAAAATTAATTTCGAAAGATTAATTAAAATTTACCTGAAATAAATAATTGGATAAAAGTATTATAATGTGAAAAAAATTCAATAAATATACAATGGTTATTATTTTTTTATTTCATCTATTTGTTTATCCACATTCTTTTATTTCTCAGTCTATACAGCAGGTATTTCAAATATTCAACCATCAAATTTATTCCCTCATTTTATTATTTCTGTTCATCTATTTTTAAAGGTTCTATTACTTATATATCAATATCATATTATATAAACTAAAATTTAAAAATATGTTTTATACGGACCACAAATTTTCTTACTATATTCATTAAATTTTTTTCTCTTTACTTTTTAATTGAAAACAACCATAAATAGATAGTTGTCTTCTATAATATGATTCTCTCATTCATATCATCATCCCATATAATATAAAGACTTGGTTATATTTTCCATAAAAAAATAATTTCATCCTATTAGATTTATGTTTTACCAATTGAGATCTTCTTAGATTAAGAACCATTATATGTATTCCTTTAATATATTTAATTTGATATATTTTTTATTTCATTGATATATCCTTTATATTTTTTAATGTAATCAGAATTTCATTTTTATTTTAAACATACATATTTTTAATTTCTTTAGGTTTCCCTATGATCATTACAATTTATAAATTAATATTTATATTTAATAATTCATCATTCTTTTGATATTATTTTAACTAAGACATGGTAAAAACATTAGTAGAATATAATAGACTGTAACTAGAACTCCTTTTTCATCTTGAATAAATGGTGTGATTGAAATTGTTTTCTATCCACCATTAAATAAATATTTTTAAAAATCAATTTCTAATTCAAAATACAATAATTTCGTTTTTTATGTAATAAGGAAATATATTATAACAATTAATATCAAGGGTCATTTATGTAAAATTAATTATTTTATTTCAAAATATATACTGAAATATATAGTTATTATACTTATTCAAATTAATGATATTATTAAGGTCTTATTGTCATTATATTTTTGATTAATTTTTTTTATAAATGAATAATTCTAGAAATGTTAAATGTGATTTTTCAGAAGAGTGGAAGTTAACATGATAATAATATATATTAGGAATAAAATTGACTTCATATAATATTCCAATGTTTTACATAACTGAATATATGTATTATCAAAAAACACTTTTTATAATTCTTTATATCTTTTGAAAAATTATTGAGATCATAAATGTTATAATTTTCATTGTTTTAGTATTGAATTATAGTTGTGTTACATGATAATGTATCACATATGTTGAAAAATCATTACATAAAAAAATTTCCCTTTTAATGAACATAAAAATTAATATATTATACATTTCCCAATCATTCATATGTTTTTATCATTATATGTGTCCACAATCATTTCATATGATTATTTTTTGCCAACATAAAAATGAATAATTTTTTAACAATATAACATTTTTGTTTAATGATTTATTCAACTGTGTAGAAAACATAACATGTATATAGAGGTAAAATAATTTGATATGTATAAGTTTTTAATTTATTCCTATTTTATGATTTTCATGGAAATGAATAAGTATTTTTGTTATTTCATCTTTAATATATGTCAAAAGTCTTATAGAAATGTAATGTTAATTCAGTAGATATAAGTTTGAATTTATGAATGGGTGGATTAATGTGAGTTACAGAAATGTAATGTCATACATAATAAGTTTTTATAACATCGGTTAAATTTAAATATCAATCCATAATATTTAAGGTTCATAAAGTCATATATATATATTAAATTTTAAATACTAGTGAAATTTTCATTCCATAAATGGGGATAATAGAATATAATGCCTTATAGAAGGTTATTAATAATTATTTGTATTTTAATTAAATGTTTTGATAAATTTTGTACTATATGATTGGTATAATATCATTCCCCTAGATTTATTAATATATGGGAAGAGTATAACTATGCCTCGTTGAGTGCTATATGATATAATCATCAATTTGTATGAATATCCTATAATTTTTCCATTAACCTTTTAGATAACATTCTAATAAATATGAATATATATGTTGGCCCATATGATTTTCGTATTTATAGTCTCATATTTGTACTAATTACCATATAAAAGGTAATTTTATGATATTAGATTATGTATAGAGATTCTTATAATGTAATGATATATGGATATTAATGTTTTTTATTGATATTGTGAGGGTTTCTTTTGTAATATTAGTGTCAATGCTTCAATTCATATATCCTTGCCTGTAGTTGGGTTTTTTAATTACGAATTTAATAATATTTTCAATGTTATAGAGGCCCACAAGATCATATATAAATGCAGATTAGGTATGTATTGTTTAAAAAAATGAGTTTTAACAAAATTATATGATGTTATGATAGCATAGATACATTATTTTAAATTAAAACCAAATTTTAATTGGTTAGGTTTTACTTATTATTCCATATGATATAACACAATGTTTTGTATGTATGAATATTCCATGTTATTAACCATTTTTTTTAATTGTAAATATTCACTAAATCCAAAATTATAATATGAAATATATAAAATAACACCCTCAGTGATATACAAATATTTTCAAAATATGTCATCTAACATGGTCCAAAATACATATGATATAATATATATTTAATAAATAGTATGATTCTTCTTCCTTTTGATCATTCATCCATTCAAAATTTTCAAAATTATATAATTTGTTATGAGTACTTTTTATAAGTTTCACTTATTATTATGTCACTTAGAAAATGATGGATTTTTATTAATTGATACATTAAAAATATATCAATGTAATATTTAGTAAAATAAATATTTAGCAATGGTTACCTAAAAGATTGTAAATATATAGCCTCATTCACAAAATTAATAGTCGTTATATTAGGATTATTAATCACCAGTTTCATGGGATAAATGTAACAATAAATTTTTATTAGTTATAGATTCTTTCATCTTATAATATTTTTTAACATGGATGCAATAAAATTTCATGGAGATATATAAAGTTGATATGTTAATTGTTCATGATTGAAGAAACCTATGGATTTCATATAGAGTTAAGTCATTGATGGATGTTTCTAAATGGTCATTTTCAATAATCATGTTGACAGATTTATAGAAAATATAAAATATATGGTCAATGTTTAATATTATTTATTTCCTATCATGTAGGTCCGTTTTCCATGGATTTTTCTTTCATTATAAATATTAAATTCTGATATCATTGAAAAATATATTCATCATCATATTAAAAAAATGTTATTACATGACAATAATCTTCTCATGATAATCTTCATAATTGTTTGTATCCTGAATGAATGTGATGAAATTTTTTTTTATGATTAAATATTTAAAATTTAACATGTAAATGAATACATTGTTTTTTGGAGTGTTCATGTGGTAAATTTTCATATATTTAATTTAGACTATATTTTTCAAGATTAGATATAATATATTATTTTCCATGTTTCAAAATGTTTATGTTTTAATCCATTTAAGTTTATAAAGAATTATGGCATTCAAAACATTATTTTATGTAGGATTTTTTAATTTATATTACTGAACTAGTCCACTATAAAATATATACACTATAATTTAAAATTTATAGAGGCCTTAGAATTCATTACATTCATATTGATGATAATTATCATATATTATTTGGGTAGACATGGTAACAGTGGTCTATATTAATCGTAAAATGTTTAACGAATGATTTATGATGTCACAGTGTTGATGTATTGACTAGTGTTACCTAATAGATTAACAATAAATAATAGATATTGATATGCTTTATTATTATTAAATAATCTATGTATTTTCTATATATATATAAATAAAATCCTTCTATTATTAATGTTGAACTTGTTAATTTTTTTTGAGTTATTCAAATTATTATATAGTGATTACATATATATAATATGGGATGATATAAAAATAATGAAGTAAACTCAATGTAAATATAGAAATAAATCATATTCTTAGGTAATAACGGTATGTAAAAATAGATATTATAAAATTAAATGACTAAGGTTTACTACAAATATTCGATATAGAACATTTTAATAGTAAAATTTAAATTCATGTCCACATCAAATATATTATAGTCATTTATGTTAAATAATAGAGAATTAAATTATTTTTGAAATTACATAATTTTACCATTAAAATATATATATTTTTAAGATATGTGAATTATAAAACATTTTAGATACATCTTTTAATAATACAATTCTTAAGATCCTATTTTAAATTTACTTTATATTTTTTACACTAGTCAAATGATAAGTATCTATTTTAAAACAAGGATAAAACATAATATATGTTTTTAAAATTGTTTTTAGAAAAATAAAATGTTAATTTAAGTTTATTATCTTTTTATATATCATTAAGTATAATTTGGAATAATTTTTTTGATTGGGACATAGAACAGTTACGATAGTCATTATGGGACTATTAACAAAATATTATTTTTTGGATCAATAAAAAATTTCATGATGTATAATTCTATGTCACATAATATATAATAATGATTATAAATGTATATATATATTAATGAATTATGGAAAGTGTATGGGGAAGTGGAAAACATGGAGAGTATAAATTTTTTTACCTATGTTTAGTAATATTCTAATATTATTAAATATATTAATATAAAATTGTTTGTGATTTTTTTTAATTTTGTGACCAATATACATAATTAAAGATAAGGGTGAAAAAAATACAAGGTATTAATAGTAATCCAATACTATAATTTTATAATCATGTGTATATTTTTGTTGAAGATTATGTGATGCTATTGGTGGTTACACATCTATTTTCTTATGTGATTCATCTATTTCCTCATTTGTTAATATTTATAAATAAGAATTTTTTAGTTAATTATTTGATTATGATAATTTATAGACATTATCATTAAAAGTAACAAACTGTAATAATTTGTTGTTTAAACTAACACCTGACCAGATACACCACTTGATTAAGGTGAATTCTCGACCCCCATGTGCCATCAAGTAGTAAAAATTCTTCAAATGAACACAATTTGGAATTATTTTATAATTAAATAAGTGTTAAAAATATTTTCTTCCAAAATATCATTCATGATCCTTCTGTATGTTTTAGTTATACACCAAAATAACATATACAATAACTACTATAAATATATAATAATTTAAAAAATATAAATAAATTCAATCCTGCTTCTAACAGTCTGAATTCCATGTCCTACATACATCTATAAGTCTCACCATGACCACAATAGATCTAATTCATAGACACCAACACCCATAACTAAAATCATAAAAGTCCCACTTTCATGGTGAAAAATAGAAAACAAAATAATTCAGATCATGTAACTAGACTCTGATGTCAGAAAACAAACAATACTATAAGAGTGGTCCAAAGATGGAATATTAGCCTAAAAATGAATTGAAATACAGGAATGAGAATAAAATTATCAGTAGTCCATAGAGATCCAATTCAGATTAAAACCTAATAACTAATTATCCACATTCTAGATAATTTTATAATAAATATAAATTGGTTTATTCATGTTCAAAATGTTTATTACCAAACATCGTGCCATTAATCTTTTGAAAAATTTCCCTCTTCATTTTAATGAAGTAAACGTTTAGTGGAACGAAAAAAAATTTCATGACTTGGTAAAACCATTAGAATAATAATCATATAGTCTAAAACCGTAGTTTCAATCCAACACATAAATCATGCGATTTCAATAAAATTCCTTTCAAACCATGGTATGTGGATCACAAATAAAAAAATCAACTGAAAACACATCATTTCATCCTCCATCACAAAAATATCAATAACAATTCATTCACTAAGAAATATAGATTTTACATTTTTAAAAAACTACTTCTTAAATAATTTCATAAATCAATTTGAACTATAAACCTGTTCTATAAATATACAATATGTCACAATAGAATTACAGAAATTGAAATTATTAAAAAACTCGTTAAAGTAACATGATGACAGTAATCAATTAATGGGTTGGGTATGCGATCAAAACATAAATGAAGTTCCCTATATAAACTAAAAATTTGATCTACTTCCATGTACAAAATCAAAATATTATTTTAATAATGATATACAAGTATAGTATAGGACCTAGTTTGACACTAATAATACTTTATATGTCCCTAGTACTCCCATAAGACAATCAATAAATAAATTCCCTAAAAGTACCACCACTACCAATGGAAAAATATCATATGTCAGACAAATTATTACCCTCTATGTCAAACTAATGAGGTGTATCTGTGAAACATTCTCTGATAGCTTAATATACCACAATATGGATTTCTATCATAAAAATCACATTTCTTCTTTATTAGTTTCCCGTATAATATTTAATAGGAGTGATTATACAATTGTCACATATTATATTTTTAATTAATTTCAATAAAACACACATCACAAATCCTATACCCTCTCAATAAACCCCCACGTCATTAAATCCATGTCAAAGAATAAAAACATGCACAAAAATTTCCAAAAAATATCCATGGGGGTTATAAGCCAGAATATTCATAGTAATCACATCATCACATATATTGGAAAGATATAACTATCCTTTAAAAATTAAAACTCTATTTTAAAATCAATTTCACCCATGAATATAAAAAAATTTAAATATAATTTAATTAGTCCTTTAAAATTAATATTTCAAAACATATTGAATTCTATAAAACTATTCACTATTTTTAATAATAATTTTTAAAAAATTAATTACATATATATATATATATTGTTCATTTAAAACATTCAGGTGTGAAAAATAAAACCCTTCAATATATTTCATAACACAAATTGGGTAAAAACATTTATAAATCATGCATTTTATTCAAAATAAATTTTGAAACACATTTTAAGGACATTGATTTTTCATGAGTCACCTTAAACAACAACTAAAACATATTATTACTCACAATAAAGAAAGAAAAATCATTTAAAAACAAAGATATCGCTGACATAGGCCATTCATGAATTTTTCAACACCTTGTATGCAAGTTTTAATGAACAATATTTCAAACCCAATAATAAAAATGGAACAACATTCACTTTATTTAAAAACCAATATTAAAACCCATTTCATATTATGAAATCAAACCAAATAGTTAATAATACAACTAAATATTTAAATCATGATTTTACCTGACATGAAATAATTTTATCTAGAATTAAAATTCCATGGAATGGGAAATCCAAACTCAAATCAATGATAGATAAGTCAAAACATTGAATCTAGATAGGATGTGGCCTAAAGTAATGGTCTCATGTAAAATAAATTGAAAAACTATCAAAATAATGTCATTCTATTAACATGGTTTTTTTTAAGTTCCACACAACATGGGTAGAGGGAAAGAAATGAAAAAAATGATTGTATAGGGAAGAATATAAATTAACAAGACCATTTAAACAAGAATAAATATGAAATTAGATATTAATGCAAACAAGGGGAGGTCACATAATGTATGGTAGATCGTCCAATGTGGTGTCATTCTCAGGTGAGGGGAGAGTGATAGTAATATTGATTTATAATTTTTTGGAACAAAATCATATTCATAATATATTTAAATATAGGGAATGATCGAAGGTAAGACCACACAGTTTTCCAAATTTTGTAGTGACTATGTAACCCACACTAGAAACCAAAATCACACTAACATAGTTTCCCCTTAGAACATTCATTTTTAAGAAATGTTCCTTTTCTAACCATGAAAAATAGAATTGTATAGAGAAAATGAAAAATACAAGGATTAATAAAAGGACCCATCCTTAAAACATTACAAAATCTTGAATTAAAAGAATAATTCACATTGAGGTTCTTTTCAGGTTTAGTGTTTTAGAGAATTATTACATAACTATTACATCTCAAAATATTACAAAGTAGATACTTCTACTATGTTTCAATAAAATAAAAACTCTTAAAAAGAAACATGTCTAGTTCCTTGTTTTAGATAACATGTATTATTTTGATTCCATCCTTGACCCTATTCATCTTTAAGTCCTCTGGAGATCATTTCAAAAACTTGGGATGAGCATAAAAAGCTCGGTAAGGGATACACAAAGAAGGAAAACTGTTAGTTTTTAAAAACAACAAATAAACCATGAATGCTTTATCTAAGTAATAATTTTCACCTTTATGTTGTAGTAAATAATCTTCAACGAATAAAAGATCATTACATACCCTTTTGTAACCAAATATTACCATAAAACCCATATAAAGAACACATAACATATAATGGTAACATGGGACATAAACATACTTAAATGGAATAACCATACTGTCGACTTCCACACATATCACTAATTGGAATAGCCATACGGCCGAGTTCCATACCCAATGCATTGGTTATTAGAACATAACCACCCATCCTGGTATTCATGGCACCACCTGTCATATGGTTTATCACGTAACCACCCATCAAATGTCCAAGTACCATTATAAAATCATAAGACATAAAACAAATATAATGGAAAGAAAACATTTCCACATGGCGGTCACAATATATAACATAAATATAATTACATTTCAAATCCATTATAAAAACCATTATAAATACCAAAAAATTTAAATAGTATATGGTATTTATTTCATTTTAGCAACATTACATCTTGTTGAGGAAGGTAATGACCAAATAATACTCATGGCAGCGGAAAAGGTCGTTGTCACCACGTACGTTAAAAGAAACATTCCTTTTTTCATTTAGTAAAACGTTCGTAGAAAATTATTCCATTTGAGTGAAATGAAATGTCAATGGTGTTTTATACAGCGTACAGAAGAAAGTCTTATAATAGAACAAAATATGCCTCAATGAAAGGAGATTGAGACGAAGTCCTGTACATAGACAGTATCCTTAGATTAAGGATAAATCAATTAAATGATTATGTGTGGAAAATATAAATACACTTAAAATAATATGATATTATGATTAAATAAATCGGAGTCCATCCATACATTTTCATAGTACAGCATAATGAAGATGTTGATGTTTGACCCAAATAATTGAAATTGTGTTAAGAAGTTCCCTTATAGAAATTCGATAGCATAACAGCGTTACATTAAAATTCATAGAATGGGTTGATGATAGAGAAAAGGGTATATGATCACTTGGACATAATATTTATACAATAAGGATATATAAGAACATATCCCAACATAACAAGACGAAAATTAAAAGACATAAAAATAAGAAGTCTTTTAAAAAAGAGGAGGGTGAAAGAATCCCTTACCGATTTGGGTAACTTTTGAAACGTACACCCCATGAAAGAAGGGTCATAAAATAAAGATGGAAATACCCATAACATAAATTATATTACACAAATAATACAGTCATGGGCAATACACATAGCACAAAAAATTAAATAGTGGTAGATGTTGCATAAATCTCACGGGAATAAAAGCGAGACGAAAAATCCCTTACGAAAACTCGGCAGCCTAACGACGCCACTTAAAACATCCAAAAATGGATTGATGAGATCAAATGGGGTATCTCATCATATTAAAATAAAATAAACAGTTAGAGGAATATTTAATTACATCCCCAAACATAAGAAAGAGGAGCTTATAGAAATGACATAAAAGAGAGTACATAAAAGAAAGAGACAGGTAGGATCCCTTACCTCGTGTCTGACTTGACATGATCATTCTTTGATCTCCTGAATAATAAACTAGAGTTAATTTATACTTTCCTAAGCACCTTTTTTTATGTTCATTATTCATTTTATATAAGAATTATCTTGTCAAGTCGGACATGATACATATTAGTATTTTCACTATATGATTTTCATTAATGATTTGAAATGATATATTACGATTATTGGTTATACTACTGAGGATTAAGAGATTTTAAATGAAATGTGAAAGGTGTGTGAGATTTTTCAAGTACGGTTTTCATTAAACATATAAATCATGATTACAGTAAGGTAGAATAACCTTAGGAACCTATTATTATTTTATGAAAGACTAAGATGATGGATCATATGTAATGTTTTATTAATAAAGTAGGAAGATTGTGGTGTATATGTTTCAAAATTCAACAATCATATGAATCATGATACATGTCAGTATCTTCACTATATGTTTTTCATTAATGATTTGAAATGATATATTATTTAGCTATTAATACATAGAATATTTATTTAAGGGTGATATGATATATTTTTAGAACACATGATTAAGGGAACGAAAAACATTATTATTTCCCTTAGGTTAAGATAATGATTTTGGGATAATGATGTGTTGTATATGTATATGTAAATTTGATGAAACTGGTATCTTGAGAACATATTATTGAATTGATTCCAAGAAAACTGTGCTATCGTGGATGAAGTATCAAACTCTTTAGGGAATGAGGAATGTATCCTAAAATATTTGGAATATGGAAACATGCTTGTTTTTAATAATTATATATAGTAATCCAAGTTATTACCATGTCTCATTAGAATACATGATGAAGGTTTCCACATGTTTGGAATGTGACCAACCAGACATACCATATGATATATGGGAGATAAATGTTCAAATGAGTTAGTGAATCTCTTTCTAAAGTTTTTTATTTACAAAATTCATAAGGATTGTAAGGTTATAAATTTATGTAATGTTTAAGTTAAACATAGTGTGATTTTTTTTAAAAAAATAATTTCCTCACCATAGGCAGACTTATGCATTTTTGATAACGTGTGCTAAACATTTTGTAGTTATATAGATGGATGGAATAACTTATAATTCAATTTATAGATCTCCTTATATGCTAACACTTCAGGAATTAAACATTTCTCTTTGTTTCATTGAATAAGATAATAAGGGGAATTTGTTCACAGAACAACCAATTGTGATATTGTACGAAAGAATAACTATGTATTTCTTCTCATGAAAATTATTAAATGATTGGAAAAGGGATTGTTATGTAAAATTTTGTTATATTATAAAATTTTATTATGATATAAATAAACTCTTTAATTCTTATTTAGATTATGGTTTTCTTCATTGTTAGCTTTCACATGATCAACAACTTTCTTGTCATCAGGGATCTTTAGCAATATCTATGATTATTTATGTCTGTACTTGATGCATAATCTCTACCTATATTATCCTATGTAGAGACTAAGTGATGATTTACATTAGGTAACTTTTATTTTCCAACTAATACTTTTTAAAAGGTTGTCTTAGTTCCTTTTTAAGATGTTGGTTTTTTGAAATAAACATTCATTTATTATTCCTTTAACAACCTTGGAAACTTTAGAGGGTGAAATTCATTTTAATGGGGAAGAATGTAACACTCTGAGATATTTATGATATTTTTTTGAAAAAACTATTTTAGGAATTTTTTTATTATAAATCACCATGATAATTTTGTGCTACATGAAACATCATCTTAGCTTGTGGTATACACAACAATATGTTGGCCTTGTGTTACTATAGTTTCACATTCTTCAAATAGAATTCATTTTCATCAAGACTATGATAATGAGATATTATAAAATAATGAAATCTTTATTTATGGATCTTATTAATGAAATATATATGTATTATATTCTATATAATTATTAAAATTAATCTTATATGGTTTTTATATATGATATATGAAAAATTCAATTTTTGGGATAAAATAATTATTTTTCAAAAAATATGCAGTTTTGTAGCCTTTTAAAGGCGTATCTATTTTAAATCATGTTGTCAAAATTTTTTATATTATATTTAAAAAAATAATATCCTTCTTTGGAATTAGCATATATAAATTTACTTTGGATTAACTTTTTATTTTTTTCAGTTGAGTTTTAAATTTTAATGAATTGTAAAAATATACTATATTTCAATTGAAAAAATCTTTTTTCATTAATATAATTTATGTGGATAAATTAATTTATTTAAGGGTTTAAAATTAATAATATAATATAATTTCATCAATTAATATATTATTGGTCATTATTATTAATATTATCATGAATTTTGAGGTTAAAATCGTTCAATCTTTTGTAATGATTGTTCTTATAAAACATGTTTTACATTTGTACAATGAGATTTATATTAAATTAATTATTTATAATTATGGATTTTAAATTTATTAATAATTATTTCATATTTGGATTAAGTAGGTATAAATTATTTAAATAGTATTATTTTTTAGGTATTATAAATAGTAATATCAGTAATTTATATTAATACGGTAAAAAGGTAAATTAGTTAATTATGGGTAAATAAAATTTTAAATAAATAACATTAAACGTGTAATAATATTATTAGATGACTTATTTTTTACCTTAAAAATACATGGGTTGTAATTCTAACCTTTCTAACCACTTGTATTAGATTAGGACATTTAATAAATTTTATTTAATGAAAAGATTAATATGTCTAAATAAAATTTTAGTAACTAAATCAATTTTAATATCAGTTTATATAGAAGATAGATTTTATTAAAAATAATAATTTGAAATATAATAATATATTACTCATCATGGTATTTTATTTGTAATTTTTTGGAAATATATAATTACCTTAAATGTTTATATATTATTGATGCATAAATTATTTAATTGATACAAATTCAATTAATTAATTATTATTAGTATGATAATAACTATTAAAAGACAAACAAACTTGACAAATAATTCTTGGTCAATAATATCATGACTATAATAATTCAATGGTTGAGTTACTGGCCATTTTTTCCTTTATTGAAGAGATTATGACACTTGTATTATTTTATTTAATGTGATGTTAACCTTGTCAAATTCATGATTTAATTAGTATAACATTTTTCATGATATATTTTAAAATATATATATTAGGCTAAGGGTATTGTTTTGAAATCTATAATAATTACATTCATCGTAGTATTTTATTTTTTAATTTTATTCAATAAATTAGTGTATTAAAAAATTACACAAAATCGATGTTGTAATGATTTTATTAATGAAGTTTCAAATAAATGATATTACAAATATGAACATAAATATAATTTGATGTAATTAAAATTTGTAATGAATTTTTTATATGAAAATAACCCATTTGGGATATAATTAAATATTTATTTGTAAGATAACTAGTTATCTTGATATTTTTAAAAATCAGTAAATTGAATACTATCGAAATTGACACCATTGATTGTTTATGTAAATTATGTTTTATTAAATTATTAAATATATTATTTTTAAAAATATAGATTAATTATTATACTTTCTAAAATTATATAAATTTTTCATTTCACGTCTAATTGACATAAAATATGTAAAAAAGTACACCATTTTCATTTTGAAATATATGTTTACCCCAGATAAAAATTAAATAGAATAACAAAGTATTAATTACAATTATAATGTTTAATTATCCATAAAAACTAGTACAAATATAATTTTTTGATGCTATTACAACCTTATCTCATCTCATATTTTAAACTATTACATTTTTGAGGTTTTTGGATAGGGATATTATTTATTATAAAATAATTTTTTTGGATATTCTAAATGTGCTACTCACCTCAATTATAAAAGGGAACACCCTCCCTCACAATTTCAATACACATTGAGATTTGATGATCGCATATAACCAAACAATTTCCATTATAAACAACTTTTAGTAACATTATAGATGTTATGGTATTATTAAATACTAAGACATGGAAATTAAAAATATTATTTTTAATTGTTTGGGATTATTTTGAGGTCGTGAAATCTGACGACACACGATTCTGTGTCCCAGAGTACCTAAAATGTTCCATTGATTTTTTTAAGCATTAATTATTTTGCGTGAGAAGCTTTCATGAAATAGAGGAATAAATCTTAAATGGGTTCCCAGATCAAAATTCTATGGGCATTGTTGTATTTAGGATACTGGGTTTACCCTTGGAGCAACTTTAGTTTAGTCTGCACAGGCCTCCAGTTAGAAAACCCGAAAATGGCATTACCGTAAATAAAATAATTAAATAAAGTTATTTTATTTTTCAAATACTTATAACTCATGAATGGATACTAGAATTTAGAATTTGAGACGACCTCTGAGCTTATAAGGGTATGCTTTTTTAGGCATATACTATCATAGGTCGGCACGGTCCAACTACGGAATTTAGTTTTTTCCATAAATAAAATAATTATGTAACAAATATATTATTCTTAAAATTCAGAACATCTAAACAATAACTAGAATTGAAAATATGAGAGTATCATTGTGTTCATTGTTACTTTATTCCCTTAGGAAGAGCCAAACCTCTGCCGGTGCATGTTGAGGGAGACTCGTAATAATTTTCAGAACATTATTTCAAGTATGTTTAGAAAACACGTGTGTGATGTTTTCAATCTTTTGACTCGTTTCTCGGTTCAATAATATGAGTGAACATTTGAATATTCAGTGCCATGATTCACTTAAGTGATTAATCACTTAAACCCTTGTTGGTCTGTATTAAAAGTTAGATTTTGGACCTTTTCAAAACAATACTAAAATAACTTTGTTATATTATTTTTTTCATTTTTTTCCTCAGCAAAAGAAGTGGCAGTGGTGGGGCCAATGATGTGTCTAGACAATAAATGTCTTGACTACAGAACTCCATTGTAATATCACTGTTGGTATTTGGAAGCTTCCTATTAAAAAAAACCCCATTAATTCATGGGCCTTACACACCATCCCCCTTTCCTATTTATATGGAGCATGGGGGAGGTATTGGCACGACAACACAAAGCGATGATGTCCTGATTAAGTGATGCGATTCCAATCACATGGTGGACGTAGCTTGTTCTAGCTGGCGATGACGAGTGATAATGAATCACGAACCGATGGACGACTTTTGGGTGGAAACATTGGCGGATTATTGCAGGGATGAAGAACACCAACTCTTCCTCAATCATGTGTGTTCTCCAACAATCATGAGTTATGGGGTTTGTTTAAAGTTAATCTTGGTTCTTTCCTTTGAATCTATTTGTTATAATATTTAACACAGAGGGTCTGGGCCAAACGAACAAGGCTCGGACCCCCCTCCGCTTTGTTTAATTTTCATTCTTCAAGGACATTTACCTCAGGGCGACGACAAATAGATGGTAGTGGAATAACAAATGAAACTGTCGAACCACTGGTGTGACAAGTCGGCGGTGGCCAATAGGGGTCTGAGGAGACATGCATCAGCCTACCATGGGAGGAGGAGGGTGGAATGTGACGGTGTGTCACGGAGGCTGGCAGCAGCCTGCCTAAGTCGGCCACGTGGGACAAGGGGAAGAGCATGTAGTCACTGTTACTGGCTATAGTTGCAGCCAGTGGTCCACGACAGGTTGAGAGCAGTGTAGCCTAGTGAAATGCTAGGTTGAAGGACCCTCGGTCGGCCAATAAGACCGACTATTATGTAGTGGGTAAGCACCCCACCGGTTGGAAGAAATGGCCCAACACCCAATGGGCCAACTGGGAATAAGGGTTAGCCATTTTGCAGACTAGGTCGGGCTGGATCTGCGGCCCAGTGGACCAGACGCACCAGCGGACTAGGCAGAACCTACGACCCAGTGGGCCAACCCTGGTGGGCCGAGCCACACCCGACGGGTTGGACGAACTACAGCCCGGTCCGACGAACCTATCTGGTCCATCCCTGATGTGCTAGACCAAGTATACCAATCCTACCATTAGAGGTCCAGACCTGAGCGGGGTTAGGTAGACCCCAGGACCCATTGTGTTCGGTCAGCCTAACCGAGTCAGAACAGGCCTAGACCCAACCAGTACCTGAATAATGAAATGCATTTAAATGAGTAACCTGGTGTCCATTCGACACACCATCAATGGTATTGGGATCCCTTTTGCGAATTGGTCCGATTGTAATATTCTGGAAGGCCCGACCAAGCTGGGTCGGACCAAGTTGCGATCACCCCCGTTTCCTAGAAAGGTGTGTAACTAACAGATCGGGTGTCCGTTTGACGAACCATCTATGGCGCTGGAACCCTAAGGATGAGACAGTCCATTTGGTATACACCACTTGAGTTTTGGATAAGTTGGTTTATTTCTATGTTGAATTGAATCTAAATCCAACTTGGCCATCGGAACTAAATCATTTATAAGTCACAGGTCAGGCGTCCGATTGATGTGCCGTCTCCAACGTTGGAAGCCTTAGGAAATTGTAATCCATTGGAATACTTATTAATAGAGATTCAGAGAAGTTGGGGTATGACTCATTTCTTGAGGAGTGGTTCCCTCAGAATCAAGCATACTATGAGAAGAAATCAAGTTGTTGGAAGTGAGGCTGAGGTTGGAGACAGATCATACAGAGGTTAGTACTGAGTGATCCTATATGGGTCAGATCTTGTGTGGTTCAGCACTATGTAGTCCTATGTGGGTCAGCACATACCGATCCTATGTGGGTTGAATCGTATGTGGGTCAGCGCCCAAAAATCAAGTGTGGGTCAACACATACTGATCATGTGAGGGTCTATGCGGGGTTTAGTACCTATTGACTCTGGGTGGGTCAGATTATGTGTGGAACATTGTGGGGGTTAATACCAATCGATCATGATTGGGTTAGACTCCATATAGCCAGTAGTAGTGCCTCTTGATAGAGTATGATGATCTAGCTTCACGACTGATCATATATTCTTCCATACTTCACTATACCATCTATAACGTGAGTCTTTTACCATTGTGTTGATACCAGTGTGGCACTATTACCATCATGGTGATATCACCTTGGTGATATCTGTGGGGTACCTTTAATTTCATGGTGATATCTGTATGGTATTACCTTTGTGGTACTTTTACATTCGTGGTGTTATCTTCGTGTTGTTACAATGTGGTACTTTTACCATCATGGTGTCATCTCAATGGTGTTACCCATTGTGGTATTCATCCCGCATGTATGAGATGAGTATAACTTGATAACATAGGAATATGTTTGGGCATCTACCAAAGTAGATTTTATGACTACTTCGTGCTTTGTGATTGAGGCCTTGCATTGTGGTTTTTCCATTGGGAACTATGAGAGACCTTTGGGGGAATCGGTGCCCCTACTAAGTATTGTTATACTCACCCAAAATGGGATTTTCTCACACATTTTTTGTCTTTTGAAGATGATAGACATCATTGATCAAGGGAGAGGGAGATAATACTGGACGGTGCTCATAGGTGGACCATTTGACGTGGTCTGAACCTGGACTACTAATCGTGAACTGTACATGCCTTTTAGGTTGGATCCTAAGTGGACAATCCAGGAGCTGTTTTTAACTTTTTAGTTGTACTTATACATTCCATTTGTGATTTTATTCCGGCCCATTTACTTTCATCGATATTTGTACTATAACAGTTTACATTGTGGTTGCCTCTTTTTGTTATCTAGGAATTGTGGGTTTGTACAGGTTTAAAGGAAATGCCTTCCTGTTACGGGATACTTCTTTCTCGTGAAATTCGTCAGCCCCTTCCCTATGGAAGGATGGCATGGGGTATTCATGGCACGGGCCCCAGGGGACGGGTCGTGGAAAAGTGGTATTAGCAAAGTCGGTTCTACCTGAAGAAATATAAATCTTATCATTTCAATGTGGAAATATTGTTTACTGTTATGAGTGTGGTTTTCAGTTTGGGGAATTCAGTGTTGGTGCGGAGGCCGACGTATCCTTACTACATGACCATGAATTTTTATTTCTGACTTACTGTAAGAAAACACTAATTTCTTGTGTTTTGAAATTTTTTTCTTATGTTTTATTTGAGTCAACTCACCAGGTATAACTTATTGATTGTGGAACAATGAGTTTCTATTAGCATGCTTCCACATAGACAACCAGCCCGGATTCCCAAGTGAGTAGATGAGGATGGCCCACTGAGCGATGATGCCTCGGGGAAGGGCCCCCATATGGTGATAGCACCTTTAGGTGTAGTACCCATAACCCCACTGCTCATTGGGAAGTCATTTCCACCAGCCCCACTTGTAGACGATGGACGCTGATTTAGTGCATTGCACATGTTCTAGAGGAATAAGCCTTCGAGTTTTTTAGGAAAGACATATTCATAGGTAGCTTATGAATTATTGTACGATGTGGCTAGAGTTTTCTGCCATGTTCAGACACCAGTTGAGCAGACGATGATACTAGATGCTAGTTTTTTCAAGAGAGTTACCCTGAGGATGGTCTATAGGGGGAAGAAGATTCGGTATATAGACAGTTTCCCAAGATGGTACCATAAGGTAGTGTTCTGGCTATATCACTACCCATTAGTCGGATGTTACTACTGGCGGTACTAGTATAAGACACAAGTAGGCTTTGTTCCTTACACATGTTTCATCATCAGATATCCCTCGTGTTCTGAAGAGAGCCTGAATCACTAGAAACTAAGGACTATCTTGAGAAGGTGGATGAGTTTCCATCCCACCAGGGAACCATTCGATCAGATGGAGGTCCTTGTAGAGAGCCTTATACGTGGCTCAGTAGGACTATTATAGGGTATAGAATACCCTATTCTTCTAGTGAGGTGTCATTTTTGTGGAAAAGAATGAGAACCTTCCCCAGAGAATGGGGAATCATACCATTGAAAGATAAATGTTGAGTGTTCCCTAGTGCTTCTAAAACATTGTTAGGACAACATGTTGGTAGATAAGTATGCATTGAGTCATACCAACCATCCTAGGTACACGATGAATTCAGTACGATCAGTGCTTCTCGGCTTGGACCTCTAAGTGAGGTGTTTTTAGGGTCATCTGAGCCAGCACTATTCCTCTATGCATTCCTACTATTGTTTTGGTACTATAGAGATTCATTGTGGTTGAAAGTTCTTTGGATGAGCAGATGAAGCCAGTGAATGCTAGTAGTTGGAATGTAGGAAACTGATTCCAGTCACAGAGTCTTTGGCATGGAAAATTATTTTGGGAAGAGGAAGTGGTAGGGAAAGTTGAATCTGTAGGGAAGTAGACATTGAAGTGGAGTTAGGAGAGAAGCATGATGTGGTATACATTTCAGTATGTTACAACCCCCCCAACCAATGTAGTCCCCACTAGGCTCAAGGATCTAGCTAACAATGGAATGGAGTAGCTGCAATTGGTCAAGGAGTGTGACCCAAGGTCTCCAGGAATGATTCGAGGTACAGTCTGTCTCTAGAACTACCTATCCCGGCAATAGACATAGGTACCAATCATTTTTTCTTAATACGAATCATGTTCAAGACCTATATTTTCTAGTTAAACTGATAGCACGACCCTTACGTCTTTTGATGCCTTTGGGAGTAGACTCCATAATAACACATACACTGACAATGTGATCTGACCCTTATGGAAAGAGTTTTAGATGGATCCTTTTGGTCGCAGCATCGAGGCCTTACAACGTATGTTTGGGTATGGATTGGACATCCACATTTCATAATCATATTTACTGTTTTAGTCAAAAATGATGTAGTTTATATATATATATTTGGAATGTGGTTTTCCTTGGTTGGTGAAAAAGGAAACCCATGCAACACAAGATAAATTCATGCCTAGGATGGTGTATCCGATCACATTTGAGATGGCCAACCTTACATTCATTGCATAAGAAGTTTTTAGTTTTTATTTCCTAGTTGTAGTGGAAGAGTGTGGGGAAATCATTACAAAATATGTTTCTAGGACTACCTCCCCAATATGAGAGGGACTTCTTCCTTAGAAGAGTACTACCAAGGATTTGTTCCAGACATCTATAGGGTATTGGCACCCTTGTCAACATTTATGAAGTACGGGGAGCCATTACTATGTATGGGGAAGATACAGCAGAGCATTAAAGAGATAAGACAAAGACTGATGTGTGCCCGAATCTGGAGGGCCCCAAAAGAGGATGATGGGTATGTATTCTATTGTGATGCATCAAGGACCATACTAGGTTGTTTCGTGATGCAGAAGTGGGTAGTGATTGCCTATGGATCACGAATGTTGAGATAGCATGAGAAAAACTATGCTACCTATGACCTGGAGATAGCAGTAGTGGTCTTTGTGATGAAGTTATAGCGAAACTATTTTATGGTTTAACAGTTTAATGTTAACATTGATCACAATAGTCAATGGTATATCATTCCTTAGAAGGAAATGAACCTGAGACAAAAATGATGGATGAAGGTCCTCTATGACTATGACATTGATAAAGTATATACTTCTAGGAGGGAAATGTGGTAGCAGATGCACTCAGCATGAGGTCTGGTCTATAGTTGTGGAGTGGGGAGATAGAACAGCTAGCTACTTTGTAGAAATCCTTTGAGGATTGAGATGGAGAAAATTTACTCCAGTCGATGACAGTCTCTCACCCACTTCTTCAGCGCGTTCGGTAGGCGCAAATTGGGGATGTTGACTTCAAGGCATGAAATGCTCATATATCCATAGGAAATGCACCTGATGGATTATCTGAAGGTAGGGAACACATCATCTTCTTCAGAGGATGCACTATGGAACTAGTGGTGCTTCAAGAGGAGGTGTTGAGGGAGCTCTACACATCCCCTTTGTTGGTACATCCAAGAGTAAATAAGATGTACCATGACCTCCAGTGTCAGTACTGGTGGAGATGGATGAAGGAAGCAGTGGCAGAGTTTGTACCACGATGCCTCACTTATCAGCTAGTAATGACTGCACGTAGCCGGTAGAAGTCTTAAGCCGACATGAGATAGATACCCTTGGTGTTTGAGGAGGGAGACCTTGAATTCATAATGGTCTTTACCTAATGAGTATTTTTGGAGGATTGTATGGGGTGGAAATCTATATCTGAGGTTCATCATAACATTCTTGATTCTCATTAGAGTGAGAGGGGAGGCATACTGTCTATAACATTCCCCACAGATACACGAGGTGCAAAATGATTTCTATTTTTCGTATATGGGGAGATGTGTGCATGATCCATTACACGTTATCAACTAGTGTGAGTTCGGCTTTGATGATGGGGTGATTTTTTAGGAGTTTTCAGTGGAGATAGATGATCGATAGAAGCGTTTCCTTTGTGGACAGTCGATATCTCTATTGTGAGTTATATATAGCACGAGAATCTCTATGAGGTCACATGGGAGGGGGAGGCTCCTATTCTTGCTAAGTACCCTTATTTTTTCGATTTTACTTTGTTTTTTCTTTTGAGGATGAAATAACCTATGTAGGGGAGAATATACATCCAGGAAATTCTGAATAATTTTTTTAAAAATTATTTGGGATTATTTTGAGGTCTCGGAATTTGATCGTAGATGATTCCGAGGACTGGAGTACCCAAAATGATCTGTTGAGTTTTTATTAAAATTTATTTAGATTGATTGATTAGTTTTCATGAAAAAGTGGAATAACTCTTAAAAAGGTTCCCAGATTTGATATCTGAGGGAATTTTTGCGTTCTGGATAGCAGGATTACCTAGCCGTGACTTAAGATTAGTCAGTGGAGGCCTCTAGTGAGAAATCCTGAAAATAGAATAATCTTAAATAAAAGAAATTAAAAAATGATATTTTATTTTTCAAATGCTTTTAACTCATGAACATTGACTCTAATTTAAAATTAGAGACCACCGTGAGCTCGTAAGGGTATTATTTCATTAGGTAGATACTACCATTGACCGTCGTGGGCCAACTATGGAAATTTGTTTTTGGTCGATAATAAAAATAATTAAGTAAAAATTATTTTGTTGTTGAAATTATTAACATCTAATTGGTAACATGGATTAAAAATCTGAGATTACCATTGAGTTCACTGGGACATGTTTCCCTTATGTAGTTCCTAACCTAGACCGGTGCGGGTCGAGCGTGACTCTTAATAATTTTCTGAAAAAATTTTCGGGTACGTTTAGTAAAGGTGTGGGTGGAATTATTTATCTTTTGACTCATTTCTTGGATAAAAAATCTGAGAGCACCATTGAATCAACAATGCAGGGATTCTTATAAGGGAGGCCTCACATCAACCCCAATAGGTCGGGAAAAAAAGATTGATTGTTGAACTTTTTAAAAGAATAAAAAAATAATTCTATTATTTTATTCCATTCTTACTTTTCCTCTAATGAACAAATAGTAGTGGCGAAACCAACAATGTGTCATGACATTAAATTCATTGACTCCTCAAATACATTGTAAAAAAGACATTAGAATTAGGAAGATTCCTATTAAACGAACCCCCAATAATTCCATGGGCATTACACACCCTCCCCCTCTCCTATTTAGATGGAGCATGGGGAGGGGTGTTGGCACATTTTCACAAGTGACGAAGTCCGGAAAAAGTGAAGTGATGACAATCAATTGGAGGATGGAGCTAGTCCCAACGGGCGGTTATGAGCGACACAGAATCACGAGCCGAAGGATGACGTTTGAGAAGCAACATCGGCGGCCTATTGTGGGGACGAAGAACAATGACTCTTCCTCAATCGTGTGAGTTATCCAACGATCTGGAGTTACTGGGTTTGTTTAATGTTAATATTTTATATTTCCCTTACTTCTATTCGTTATCATATTTAACGCCGAAGGAGAGGGATAAACGAACATGGCCCGGACCCCCCGCCACTCTGTTTATTTTGTATTCTTCTGGGACATTTTCCTCAGGGCGGTGACAGCGAGGTGGTGGCGGAAGCACAGAAGAAACCCCCGAATAGTTGGCGTACTATGTCGGCAGTGGCCGATGGGGGGTGGAGGAGACTCGCATCAAACAGTCTTGGGTGGAGGAGGGCGGCGTGTGATGACACGCCGGAGAGGCCAAAGGTGGCCAGCTCGAGCCAACCACATGGCACAAGGAGTGTTGCATGCAGGCGTTGCCGGTGGTAATATCCAGGAAATTTGTGCCGCGGAAGGGGGAGTGTAGTGCAGCCCCGCGACGCACCGGTTTGGATGACCCCCTGATCTTCCAAAACAGACGAATATTACACAGTGGGGAAGAACCCCACTGGCAGACCGAAATAGCCCCGCACCTTCTGGGCCATCTGGGAAGATCGGTCCACCATCAGGGGGACCGGGCCGGCTGAGCAGGATAGGCCTACCCAACAGATCGAACCTACCCAGCAGGTCGAGCTGGACCCGCTGCCCAGTAGACCGGACCCGCTAGCTAGCCGGGCTGAACCAGCGGCTGAGTGAGCCAACGCGGGTGGGTCGAGCCCCACCCGACAGGTCGTGAAAACTATGGCAGGGGACAGTGAACCAAAATGGGCCAACCCCAACTTGTCGAACCCAAGCAGGGTCAGGTAGACCCCGGGACCCATTGCGTCAGGCCGACCTGACTGATTTGTATCGAGACAAGACCCAACCGGTCCCCGAATAATGAAAGACCTGTAACTGACAAACCAGGTGTCCATTTTACATGATGTCAGTGGCATGGGGATCACTTTTGGGAAGCAGTCCCTTTGGCATATTCTGGCAGGCCCGACCGAGCTGGGTCAGACCAAGGTGTGATCACCCCTGTTTCACATAAAGATGTGTAACTAACAGACCGAGCATCCATTCGATGAATAGTATACTACACCAGAAATCTTAGGATGTGGGTTTCAATTTGGTACAATCCAGTTGAGTTTTGGATAATTTGGAGTATGGCTAGGTTGGATCGAATCCCAATCCAATTGGGTCCTCAGAACCAAAATGCTTATAAGTCACAGTCTGAGCATCGGATTGATGCACTGTCTATCACTTTGAAAGTCTTATGAATTGGCAGTCCTTTGGAATACTTCATCGTGGAGATTAATGTTGGTTTAAGTACACCTGGTGTCTTGAGGAGTGGTTCTCTAGGAATTAAGCATACTATGAGTAGGAATCCAGTGGCTGGTAATGAGGCGGAAGTTGGAGACAACTCATATTAAGTTTAGCACCGATCAATCCTATGTGGGTCAGATCTTGTGTGGGTTAGCTCCCAGAGATCATATGTGGGTAATCACATACTCATCTTCTATGGTTCAGATTCTGTGTGTGTCAACACTATACGATCCTGTGTGGGTCAGCACATACTGATCCTTTGTGGGTCATTGTTGGTGTTAGTACCTATCGAATCTGGGCAGGTCAGATCCCATGTGGATCATTATGGGGTTTATTACCTATCAATCCTACATGGATCATACTCTTTATAGTCAGAAGTAGTGCCTCTTGATAGAATAAGATGATCTGGCTTCGCAGCTTATCATCTGTACTTCTATACTTCACTATACCTGGTGTGAGTTGAGTGTTTTACCATCATGGTGATACCGATGTGGTAATTTTACCTTTTTGGTGATATATTCATGGTGATAACTTTTTGGTACTTTTACCCTTGTGGTGATATCTTCGTGGTGTTAACTATGTGGTACATGTATCTTCAGGGTGTTATCTTCATGTTGTTACTTCTGTGGTACTTTTACCATCATGGTGTCATCTTCATCGTGTTACCCTTTGTGGTATTATTTCTTAATGTATGAGACAAGTAAAACATGATAAATTAGGTATATATATGGGCATATACATAAGTAGAGTTGATGATTGCTTATTGCTTCATGATTGAGGTATTCAATGCATGGTTTTGGGTCCTATGGAAGGCTATGAACTGGGTGAGGTATGAAGTAATTACATCAATAGGGAGATCCATCATCTTGAGAACACAGAACCTACTTGCTGATTGGGTTACCCTCCTCAAAAAATGGTAAGATTCACCCTGACTTCGGCTGCTGCATGTTCCCTATACAACAACCCACACCTGCTCCAAGGATCGGGGTATTTGGGTGTGATGGAATCCTCCATTAGATGGTTTTATGTAAATAATTTATGTATCATTCATTTCAAGTGTCAAATGTAGAGGAGTGCTAATGATAGACCACCGAGGAAGTGTTTTTTTAGAATTCATAGCTCACTACATTAAAGAAAACCCCATACATATAGAGGTTATGTCGGTTCTGACCAGGATCACCCTATGCATGCACTAGAATATTAGGTTATCCCATGTGGAAATATATTGTATGGTCATTCTTGACACCTTGAATGGGGAAGGACTCATCCCGTGGTTGATTTCTTACACCAAAAGGAAGTGAAAATATCTCATCAACAACAACATTATAGTCACTCGTACATGGAGAGAGGGAAACAAAGTAGCAGACCCCCTTACTTCTCAGGCTGATAAAACATTCAATTCCCAATTTCTCACTAACATCCATTTCATTAAACCTAAGTGGGTGAATCTGATTCAAGGGTATGCCCTTGGCATGTACTAATACATGCCACCATAGGCCCAGGGGCTTTGCAGTACTTGTACTCTTCAATGTAATAAAAATGATAATGATTATGATGATGATGGGTGATGTATGAGATATGTTGGAAAAATGGGATTTAAAAATTTTTCTAGGTCATTTGGGCCCCTAATTTTTTTGTTTTGACCCTTGTTTAGCTTAATTTACATTAGTTTTTGTCAATAAATTTAATAACATTCACCAAAAATTTTATTCAAAGACTAATAAGATCTTATTAGAAATTATATATATTTATTATTCCAAATAAAGAATCCATATTTTTTCAAAAAAAATTCATAGATGTGGATAATATTAAATTAGCATTAATCATATAGATGGGACGATAATAGTGATTTTTTATGTAATAATGACCAAACATTTGTTATGTTTTTATATCGAATTTCACAGTTAAATTGGTTACAATGACCTAAGATGCATTAATAATAAAAATAATATATCATTCAATATTTAAACCATTTTAAAATAAAATATATCATTATAAAGAATTTTATGAATAATCATTATAAAACTAAAATTACGTATTTTTCAATATTAATAAAAAAAATTTATCAGAGAAATAAAAAAATTCACCATAAGCTAATAATGACATTATAAATTCAAAAAAAAATTATCAAATTAAATATATAAAAGTTTATAAAATTAAAATGATTATATTTTCGCAGACGGACATAATAAACCTTTCATTTCAGAAAATTTTTGTTTCAAACATATAAAGACATTACTAAAAATTTTATTTGTCACTATAAATATGATTTTTTAATTTGAAAATAATATATATAGTATTTTAAAAGTTGTTATTAAAATTTATATTACTAATTTTAATGTCTATTTTATAATTATATCATTTAAATATTTTTAACAAAACAATATGTTTCTTAAAAACACAGTGTTGGGTGTAATATTTGATTAGCCAATGTTATATATAACATATGAAAAATAAATGGTGTTTAAAAAATGTATGATTTAGATAAATGAAAAAAAATAATGAAAATTAATTTTTTATAGAAATAAATGTTCCATAAAAACTTGAGGTGTTACATTCTTCCCCCTTTAAAATTAATTTCTCTATTGAAATTTGTGAATCAGTTAAAAAATGAGGATACTTTTTCCTTATCATATCCTCAGCTTTTCATGTAGCTTTCTCTAACTATTGATTTTTTCACAAAGCATTGACTGAGTGAGTGGTCTTGTATCATAGAACATTTTCTGTATGATCAAAATTTTCAATGGGTTTTTCCTCAGAAAAAAGATTGTGCTCCAGTGATAAGACCTTTGAGTTCACAACATGTGAAGGGTTATGTATATTCTATCATAGGAGAGATACAAGGAACACATAATGGACATGAGAGATATTGGAAGGAAGTTCCAAGTGATAGGATATCATCCCAATATGACTATGAATCAGAAAGGGATATAGATACCAAAGGATTTGTTTCTATTTCTCCCCAAATCTCATAACCTTATTCTAGGGATTGTTCATAGAAACTCATTTTCAACAACATAAAATTCTAGTTAATGTATTCAGCTATTTGTATAACTTTTCTTCTAACTTTGAGCTACCTTGATATGTTTTTGAAATGTTTTAACCTTCTATACCATTTCTTTAGTGATACATGGTCCTAATAGATTTCTTTTACCAAATTTATCTCAAAATGATGGAGAACTGAAATTTTTACCACAATGATCTACTTATTCTGCCATCTATATGATTGAGTGAAAGATATTGTCTTAAGAAAACATAACTAGTGGAATATGTTAATCCCAACTAACTTTGAAATAAAATGAATAGGATATGAACATATTCTCCATGGTTTTAATTGTTCATTGATAAAGAACATCTAATCAATGATGACATATAGTGTTGAAACTCAATTCTGTATCAAGTTCATGATGAATGATTTTCCATAACATTGATGTAATACTCGATCCAGATATTATAAAATGGAAATAGGTACTCAATTCAACCATAACACATCATTAATATATATCATGGAATGATAATTTAGAGAGAAGTATTCTTATATTATAATAAATCATGCTAACTTTGTAAGGTTATTTATTACCACCCATATACCATTAAACCCTTTTGTTGTTTTGGGCAGTCAAATGAATAAATTCATAGCCATATTCTCCCATTTACATTCTTTTATGGGTAATGGAGGAAATTTCAATTTAGTCTTTTGTCTTTTATCCTTAACTTGTTGTAATACCATGGAATGGGTTATAATCCCCATGATATCTCTATTCACGACATCCTACATAATAATTATCTCAAATTTATATACATATTCATATTTCTAGGATGAATTTCTAATTAATAACCATGAGATACCTCTAATAGATTATTCTTTAAATATGGTATGGAAATAACACATGCATGGTTCCTAAACCATATTATTCAATCTAGACAAGGATAAACTCATGAACATTTCTAACATTATTTTTCAGATCTATATATTCCATATGCACTTAGTTAATCATTACAAGGATATTCGGTTTAAAAATAATTTTAGAATTATATGATTTTCACCCTTCCCTAGGATTTATAGATTCATCATTTTCAAGCCCATAAATAATTTATCTTTTGTTATCCTCATCTTGGATAAGCTAGTATGATCCTTCTGACTCATTGTATCGACCACCATGTTTGTTTTCCAAGGGTGTTAATGTATTGAATACTCATAATCCTTTATCAAATCTAATCAATTCTATGGGGAATGTTCAACTAATATTTAAGGAATATATATTTCAGAAATATATGATTGGTATAATAAAAATAATTTTCACTATAATTATAATCCCTCTATATATTAAATTCAAAAATAATCGATGCTAACATAAAATCATGAGTTTTTTAGTTTTGCTTATAAATTATCAAATACTGTGATGTATAAGCAATAAACAATTTAATTTTTAGAAGAAATCATCCCAATCCTTGTTAGGTTGGACAACTTTAGATTTTCAACATTTATCTACTATAGTGTAATGTAAGAATAGGTTCACTGACTAACCTTATTTTCAGTTCTTAGAAATTTTCCACACATTCATTTGTACATAAAAAATTTACCCTCTTACAAGTTAACTAGGTTATAAGATTATATTGTCATGAGAAATTATCCACAATTTTTTAAAAATATCTTGATAAACTAAGATTTCTTTGGATCTTAGTCACAATGGTTGGTCTAGGAAAACATTTAATAGCCTCTATCATTTATGTAACTACTAATATACCCCCTCTTGAGATTATGTGACCCACATAATAAACCCTTTTGTAGTCAAAATTTACACACTGTAAATGTTTCAGACAATTTATCTTTCCTTAGGCTCTTCGTTACATCTCTCAAGTGGCCTTTAGGATCATATTTCCTCATTCACTAGATAATAATATCATCTCTATAGACTAAAAAACTGATCGAGGTAATCTCTAAATACTCTATTAATCAAATACATGATGCTAGCTAGAAAATTATTAACACAAGAAGCCATCACTATATAGTCAAAGATTCTATAAAATGTATGGGATGCTATCATGGGAATAGCCTCCTTCTGGACCCTGAATTGATGATATCCCGAATGAAAGTCTATTTTTGGATATGTATTGAGCTCCAAACAGATGACCAAAAAATAATCAATAATGTTACGTGGATAGTTGTTCTAGTTTTTGATCATGTTTAACTACCAATAATCAGTGAAAATATCATTGATCCATCTTTCCTTTTCCCAGAAAGAATAGGTGCACACCATGGTGACACAACTATTAAAAAAAGTCTGATATCACAGTTTTCATGGAATTTATTATCTAATTCCTACAAATTAATCAAGTACATTCTATAAGTGTTATTTGAAATATGTGTAGAACTAGGTATGAGTTCTATTGCAAACTCTACTTCACATTTTTGTGGAAGTATATGAATATATTCTTAAAAGACATCAAAAAATTGATGTAAATAGGCATGTAATCTATGTGAATTTTCTCCCCAACCATTTGAGAAAAAAATCCCTTATGAATGGAAATTAACAACCATGCACATGATTTAATATCTACAGGATGTTCCCGATTATGGTCACATTGATGGGCATTCATAAGAGGTTGTGAAATATTAAATGTAAATAATCATACTCAAAAATTTATGTGTGGATTCATGTAATGAAATCCAATCCATGTCTATGATAACATCAAAACAAATAAAATAAATAATTAAATGATTTATAGGAAGAAAATTACTATAAACATCAACAAGAGTTGAATCTTAAAACTGGGATGAAATCATCATATCGTTTTGGGTCTGCACTCCAAATTCCATATCAAATAATTTTTGTGGGATACTAACACGCTTAATAAATTATTTAGATATGATAGAGTGAGTAGATCTAGAATAGAATAGTATGTTAGTAGTTCTATAGTGGATGGATTGTGTAACCATTACCATGTAATTATCACCGCTAATAAGAAATAGTAATTGGATGAGATTTCCCTTTATATTTTTCTTTAGAGTTTTTTTATGTCAGTCATCATTACCATCCCTTGGGTTTGGTAATTGGATAAAATAATTTTAATTTTTCATTACACATGTAGAATTGGAGCTTGGGGAGGCACATTATGTGCCTGTGTTTCACCATTCGTTCAATAAGATAACTTTTTCCCTTTTCTTAGAGGATAAAATACTTGATGGTCATCCCGTACAATCAAATAACATTTATTAGTCCCCTTAAGGCAATTTTATATATTCTTATTCCCACACATAGAGCGTAAATGAACCGTTACCTTATTCTTTTCATGTTTTTTATATTTTCATTTTATATATATCTTCCTTTTATTTTCAAAACCAGGAGATTAATTTTTTACTCCAATATCTATTTCATCCATCATTTCGCAACACGTAGTCTCTTCGTACATACTAAATCCTCTTATAGTCATTACCATTATGAGATTTGGATTTAATCCACTAATGAACCTATGAACATTAAATTAATGTCAGATGATAATTCATAATGTGTACCTCATAAATCTTGTGAAATAAGTATCCAGGACACCAACAGATTCATCATCCCATTGCTTCAACTCATGTGACTATTTATCCTTCTTAGAATAAAGAATATGAGGAATATAACACATTGAAAAATATTTGTTTGAACTCATCCCAATCCATGGATTTAATTTCAACATTCTTCCTCATATTCATAATTAGAGTCTATCTCCGGTCCGCTTCATCTTCTATATGATAAACAACCAAAATAAAATTTTCATTTTATAAACTCTAAAGGATAGAAAATATATATTCAGTCGTACTAATCAATTGTTTTAAAAAATTTAGATAATAAGAACTTCTAATTGAAGGTTGTTGTTTCCTCATGATGGATATAAGAGAATGTTATTCCTTCATTTTCTTATTTGGAAGTCCAACATGATTTTTAACATAATAGATATTGGTTATAATAAGAACCATATATTTCATTGCATCTCCCATAACATTAATTTTATCATGAGTAAAATCATTTAATTTTCTATCACAATAACCCTTAACATGATTCCTTCAGGTTCCAAATAATGACTAAAACCCAAAAGCTAGGAGTAAGAAACAATTATCATATTGGAGTACCACATAATCATAAAAAGTAATTTATTGGATTTTTAAAACATGAGAGCTTTATTAACCTAATAAACCTTATTATTATCCGAGGTTATTCAAAGCCAACACCAATTAAATCATTTTTGATGTTCCATGAATAGTTTGTGAATTTATGAAGAATATCCCTTCATAGTGTGAACCAATGTGTGCATCATGGTAGATTGTCATGTACCAGGTTATGTAGAGTCAGGCTCAACACACCTAGTCTATGTTGTTACTCTTAGGTACATTTGTTCCAAATATACATAAACCTGTATTATCTAGATAGAAATTTATTGAAAAAAACCACTCACTCTATCATATTCCAAAATTCCAAGGCATTTCCTTATACTATTTCTTATTACTAAGCTTATACATAGACATTTCATTAAGATTATCACTATGATTTTATCATATTTGTTTCCAAAGATTGAATAATGGTTTGGTATGATTACAACTATAGTGAATCTCAATTTTCAAAAATAGACATTACATAACTTTTGTGGAATACATAAAATATTATACAAACAGACACCCAAAGACTGTATTAGACTTCATCATTTAGAAAAAAGGTAACTTGAAAACTATTACATAAGTGACATACATAATCTCCAACTAGGATCATCGTGACTAGAACCCTTTAATGACACACCTTAATTAATAAAAAACTTCATAACTTTGGGAAGAAAACATAGAAATGAGTGATCTCAGATGCTCAGTAAGGGTAAACAAGGGATATTGGTAAGAATAATCCTGATCAAAAGGTTTTGAGGACATGATCATAGAAATATAATATCATAGACTTCATATAAAATACCATATACTTGAAACATTGAATAAGGATTGGCAGTTAATATGAAATGAATCATTGGGAAATAATGAAAATTATCCATAAGGTATAATATAGAAATAAAACATGTAACTGTGGAATACCAATAAGAATGTAAAATTATTATTATAGTTCTTAATGATTTTCTTCCAAGGTCATCTTGGTAGTATGAGTTCACTCCCCATACCATATCAGTATCCATAGTTCACTCCGTTGACCTTCTTAGTAGCATGGATTCACTTCTAATAACATCTTTGTAGTTAGGGTTCACTCCCATAGTCATCATATTATCATGGTCTAATCCCAATACCATCTTAGTATATCTCATGAGATATGAATATTTTCCTTTTGAATTAGAGGGGGATATAGGTCACATCCATATCATAATGAAATAATATATACATGTACCAAAAGTTCATTAAACAGTATATCATATCAAATAAAATAAAATGGATATCATAAAAATGTAATCATATAATGACATGTGAAAAAAGATACATTTTTTATATTCATTTCATCAAAATCATAAACTATGAAAAGAAGAGACTTTTAAAGGTATATAAATCATGAAAGAGAAACATGAATCATAAACATCATGCCTTCCAAAAATAATCCCCTATGGGAAATAATATTTTTGGAAACATTAAATCATTTTTGTAGAAATTATAGCTAACACGAACAGATGGAATCTTATTTGGGAAGTATTTTTCAAACATATTTTAAATACATTTCTCATGGAAAATATCCTCATTATATTGAAAAAGAATTTTTAAAACAAAATATAAGTTCTAAATGTTTTTTCATGGAAAATAGATTTGAAATCATATAATGGAATCTTTGAAAACCATAAAACATTTTAAAATCTATTTCCCTTGAAAATTGTAACACCTTGATATTTTGTGAAATTATATTCGATTATATTTATTCTTATTTATATTTTATGACACCAAATTTATCATATATTATTTTAATACACTATTTTGAACATTCATTTCACATAAAAATGACTTGTATCACTTCATATAAACACCAAATTGGCTTTTAAAATATGAAATAGTAACAGCGTTTGTGGTAAAAAGAATATAGACTTGGCGTATGCTACACACAACACCGAGTTTTTACGAAACCCCATTTAGTGTAATAATTATTTTAAATTATATAATTATAAACTAGAAATTAAAATTAATTAAATTAATATTATTAATTACTTTATTAAAATTATTTAGAATAGTTTTATATAAATAAAATGTATTTCTTCTTGTATCGTCTTTATATGCTAAAAACTCATTATGTTAATTGAACTACTTTTTATGTCCTTCTGTGAAAAATAATAAAATTAATGTTAAACACATATAGAATTTTAATTTGATAAAACATACTTCATTTTTTAATTCATAATATCAAAATTTTCTTCGGGTGAATTTTTTTGATTTTTCTTAGAAACTTCATTTTTGATTGAATATTGATAAATACTTTTTTTTATTTAAAAAATGCATTTTCATTTAAAAATTTATTATTCATAAATTATATTTTACCTTTATTTGTAAGAAAAAATTAGATAAATATTGACTTAATTGATAAATTTTAGTTCATTAGAATAAATTTCACATTGAAATTAAATATAACATCTTAACAAAAATTTGAACATTTTTCAACTTTAATAACCCTCTCTCTCACCACATCTATAAGAATGGTGTTAATCATAGTTTTCCCACTTCTGTGATTTTTATATAAAAAATAAAACATAAATTGTTGTAATCAGAATGATATTTTTGGTCTAATATTTTAAACATAATTTTTTAACCAAAAGTGATTAGTGATAGTGACTAAAATTAATTACGGTCATTAAGGTAAAATTAAGCTTAATAAATGATTAAACCCCAAAAATAAGGATGAAAATAACTTTCAATATTGTCCAAAATAACTTTCATGATAATAAATCATCTATATCCCCCCTTTTTGTTACTGTTAATGTTTATTGGGGTATTATTATATTTAATTTCCCAATATAAAAGTTTAACTAAAGAAAATTACAAAAATAGAACTTTCCTAACATTTAACATTTATTAAATATTTTCATATGTACAGAACATCATACATTCGCTAATACATTTTATTTTGAAATATAAATTTTTAATTTTTATAATTATTTTCTTTTAATAATTTTTCAAGATGATTTAGTTATTTATAATTCTTTAGAAATGAAAATGTATTCATTATTTCGTTAATACATTACAAAAATAAATGAAACTCTGAATCTTACAAGTAAAATGAATGGATTGAATTATTTTATTAATTTATTTTTTTATATTAATATATTATGTTATAAAAATTTAATGATAATATATTTGAATGCTTATATTATTTTCGTATTTTAAAACTAAAATTAAATAAATAATGACATAATTGACATTATAATAACTTTATAATAAAAGAAAATTTTATTAAATTATTAAAATTATTAAAAGTATTATATTCTAACATGTGATTTATATGAATCATTAAATATTAAATATATTCTTTTAATGTACCAATTAATCATTTTTTATTAACATAATGATCTATATAATTTAAAACATTATTATCACGGTCCAGGTTTAAGCATTCTTTTGCATGTCACATGTGCTTGTTTTAAAAATTAATTTCCAAAAAAATGTGTTTTTTATATTATAATTTATATAACATATTTTTGATTAAGTTATTATATATTTTATAATATATCTCACATTATTTTTGACTTAATGGTTTTGTTACGTAGGTTATAAAACTATAAACATTAATAAAAACCAAAATAATAAAATTCAGCAATAATAGATGTTTAGGATCAAAATTAAAATAATGTAGATAGTGTTTTTTTTGCGTGGATTTGGTTTAAATTTAAATTCAAATTACTTTTTTTTATTCAATTTTGGACTCACATTAATTAAAGGAGACCTCCCATTATTTAATACCTTTTGGTATTTACAAGAGTGTCACTCCTAATCCACTATCAAAAAGACAACACTCTCCCCGTTAATATATTTCATGGAATGATGATTTAGAGAGATGTATTCTCAGATTACAAGAATGTGTGCTAACTTTGTAATTTTATCAACTACCACCCATATATCATTAAACAATTTGGTTGTTTTGGGTAGTCTAATAAAAAAATTCTTAGTCACGTTCTACCATTTTTATTCGTGTATGGTTAACGGAGGAAATATCCATATAGTCTTTTGTCTTTTATCCATAACTTGTCGTAATACCAAGGAATGGGTTATAAAACCAGTGATATCTCTCTTCACTACATCCTACGTGAATCATTATCTCAAATTTATATACATATTCATATTTCTAGGACGAGTAGAGATTAATAACCATGAGATCCCTCTAATATATCCATATTCAAATATGTTATGGAAGGAACACATGCACGGTTCATAAACCTTATCATTCAATCCGGATTTAGGTTAAACTGAGGAACATTTCTAATTTATTTTTTTATCTCTATATATTCCACATGTGATTCATTAATCATTACAAGGATATTGGGTTTAAAATTCATTTTAGAATGATATGATTTTCACGTATCCTTAGGATTTATATATATAGCATTTTATAGCCCAGAAATTATTAAACTTTTGTGATCCTCATCCAGGATAAGCTAGCATGATTCTTTTTAATCCAACCATCGTCCACCTTGTTCGTTTTCCCAGGGGGGTAATTTATTGAACCGTTATAAAACGTTATCAAATCTAACCAATTCTATGGGGAATGTTCAACTGATTTAATTCCTACAACTTAATCAATTACATTCTTTAAGGGGTCTTTGAAATATGTGTAGAACTAGGTATGAGTTCTATCGCAATCTCAAATTCATATTTTTGTGGAAGAATATGAAAATATTCATGAAATGAAATCCAAAAATTGATGATAAATAGGTATGTCATCTATATCAATTTTCTCCCCAACTATTTGAGAAAAATAATCCCTTATGAATGGGAATTAAGAATCATTCACATGATGTAATCTCTATTGGATGTTCGTGATTATGGTTTCATTGATGGGTGATCAAAGGTGGTTGTGAAATATTAAATGTATATTCTCTTACTTAAAAATTTATGTGGGCTTAATTTAAAGAAATACAATCCATGACTATGTTAACATCAAATTAATGAAAATGAATATTTAAATGATTTATAGGAAGAAAATTACTACAAAAATCAACAAGAGTTAAATCATAGACATGGGACAAAATCATCATATCATTATGGGTCTTCACTGCTAATTACATTTCTAATCATTTTTGTGGGATCTTATCACCCTTAACAAATTATTTAAATATGCTAGTGTGAGTAGATCCAGAATTGAATAATATGTTAGTAGTTATATAGTGGATTATATGTGTGTTATTTACCATGTAATTATCATCACTAATAAGAAATAGTAATTGAATGGGATTTCCCTTTATCTCTTAATTTAAGAGTTTTTTTATGTCACTCATCATTACAATCCCTAGGGTGTGGTAATTAGTTAGCATAATTTCCATTTTCCTTACACTTGTAGTATTGGAGAATGGGGAGGTACATTCTGTTCCAGTGTTTCACCATTCTATCAATAAGATATCTTTTTCCCACCCATTAGATGATCAAATACTCGATGGACATCCCATAAAATCATATAACATTTATTAGTCCTCTTGAGGAAATTTTCTAACTTCTTATTCCCACACATAGAGCATAAATGAACCATCATCTTATTTTTTTCATTTTTTTGGATTTTCATTTAATATATATCTTCTTTTCCTTTTCAAAACAATGTGATTGATATCTGACTCCAATATCAATTTCATCGATCATTTCACAACAGATAGTCACTTTGTATGTACTAAATCCTCTTATAGTCATCACCATTATAAGAATTGGCTTTAGCCATCGAAGAACCTATAAACTTAACAATAATGTAAGATGATAATTCCTAAAGAGTCCTCATAAGTCTTGTGAAATAATTATCCTAGATACCAATATATTCATCATCCCATTCCATCAACTCAAGGGACTATTTATCCTTCTTAGTTCGAAGAATCCGATGAAAGTAAAAATATGACAAATATGTTCTTGAGCTCATCCCAATCCATGGATTCAATTTCAACATTCTTCCTCATATTCATAATTATAGTCTACCACTGGTCCTCTTCACTTTCTATATGATAAAAAACCAAAATGAATTTCCCATTTTATAAACTCTCGAGGATATAAAATATATTTTTAGTTGTACAAATCTATTTTTTGAAAACAAATAGATGTGAAGACCTGATAAAATAAGGTTGATGTTTCCTCATGATGGATATAATGGAATGTTTTTCCCTCATTTTCTTATTTGGAAGTTAGATATGATTCATAAAGTTATATATTTTCATTATAATAGGAACCATATTTTCCATTCCATCTCCCATAACATTAATTTTCTCATGAGTAAAATCATTCCATTTTATATCAAAATAACCCTTAACATGGTTCCGTCAGGTTCCAATTATTGACTAAAACCCAAAAGAATAGAGTAATAATAGTTATCATAGTGTAGAACCACTAAATCATAATAATTTATTTATTGGATGTCTAAGTCATGAATGCTTTATTAACCTAATAAACATTAGGATTATCCAAGGTTATTCAATGCCAACACCAATTTAAATCCTTTATGAAGTTCCATGATGAGTTTGTGAATTTATGATGAATATCCCTTTGGAGTGTGAACCAATGTGTGCATCAAGGAAGATTATTATGTTCCAGGTTATGTCAAGTCAAGACCAACACACCTACTCAATGTTGTTACACCTAGGTACATATGTTCTAGAAGCACATACACATGTATTATCCAGAAATGAATGTATTGAAAAAAAACCACTCACTCTATCATATTCCAATATTCCAAGGAATTTTCTTATACTATTCCTTATTCCTAAGCTTATACATAGACATCTCATTAGGTTTATAGCTATGGTTTTATCATACTTTTTTCCAAATATTGAATAAAGTATTGATTTGATAACAACTATAGTTAACCTCAATCTTCATAAATAGACATTACATAACTTTTATGATATACTTAAACAATTATACAAAGAGACACCCAAACACAATATTATTCTTCTTCTTTTTGGAAACATGGAAACATGAAAAATTTATATAAGTGAGATACATAATCTCCAACTAGGATCATCATGACTATAACCCTTCATAGAGACACCTTAATTAATACATATGTTTATAACTTGGGGAAGGAAACATTGAAATGAGTAAGCTCAGATGCTCAGTAAAAGTAAAAAAGGGAGACATGTAAGATATATCATGATAATAAGGGTTTGAGAACATGATCATGAAAATAGAAGATCGCCCCCATCATATAAAAGACCATATACATGAATCATTGAAAAAGGATTGGCAGTTCATATGAAATGAATCATTAGGAAATAAAGAAAATTATCCATAAGGTATAACATAGGAATAAAACATGTAACTATGGAAAACCCATAAAAATGTACAATTATTCATATAGTTGTCTAAGAATATCTTCCAATGTCATCTTTGTAGTATGAGCTCACTCCCCATACCATATCAGTAGTTATAGTTCACTTCCTCGACCTTTTAGTAGCATTTATTCACTTATAATACCATCTTGGTAGTTAGGGTTCACTCCAATAATCATCATATAGTAATGGTTTACTCCCAATACCATCATAGTATATATCTCATGAGATATAAATCATTTCCTATTCAATTAGAGGGGGATATAGGTTCCATCCATCACATAATGAAGTAATACATACATGTTCCAAAAGTTCATTAAAAGTTGTATCATATCAAATGAAATGAAATGGAAATCATAAACATGTATTCATATAATAACATGTGAAAAAAGATACAGTTTCCATATTCATTTTATCAAAATCATAAACGGTGAAAAGAAGTTACTTTCAAAGGCATATAACTCATGAAAGAGAAACATGCTTCATAGAAATCATTCCTTCAAAATATAATCCATTAAGGGAAATAATATTTATGGATACATTGAATCATATTCATATAAATTCTTGATGGACATGAATAGATGGAATCTTATATAGAAAGTATTTTTGAAATATATTTTATAGAAATTTCTCAAGGAAAATATCTTTATTTTATTGAAATATACTTCTTACAAAAAAATTGAAATGTTTTTTCATGCAAAATAGATTTGAAACCATATAATGTAATCTTTGAAAACCATAAAACATTTTAAAATCCATTTCCTTTGAACATTGTAACACCGTGATATTTTGTAAAATTATATTCGATTTAATTTATTTTTATTTAAATTTCTTGAAACCAAATTTATCTTATATTATGTGAATACACTATTTCATACATTCATCTCACATGAAAATGAATTTTATCAGTCAATAAGAAATGCCAAATTGGATTTCACTATATAAAACACTGACAGCATTTGTGCTCAACATAATATCGACATGGCATATGCTACACACCACACCTTGTTTTTACGAAACACCATTTTATTGTTATAATTATTTTAAATTATAGAATTATAGACTAGATATTAAAATTAATTAAAATAATAGTATTAAATACATTTTTAATATTATTTTTAATATTTTTTATAATTATGATTTATTTATTTTTTGTATGATCTTTATATGGTAGAAATTCATTATGTCAATTGAAAAACATGTAATGTCCTTCTGTGAAAAATAAATTAATTAATTTTAAACACATGTAGTATATTAATTTGATAAAAAATACATTATTTTTTAATTCGTAATATCAAAATTTTATTAGGTTGAATTTTTTGGATTTTTTTAAGAAACATCACTTTTGGATGAATATTGAAAAATACTGTTTCTTTTTAAACTACATTTTCATTTAAAAGTTTATTAATGATAAATAATATTTTAATTTTTTTAGGAAAAATTACATAAATATTGAGTTAATTTATAAAATTTAGTTCATTAGAATTATTATCACATTGAAATTGAATATAAAATCATATCAAACATTTAATCATTTTTCTATATTAAAACCCCTCTCTCTCACCACGTCTCTAAGACTGATGTTAATCATAGTTTTCCGACTTATATGATTTTTATTTAAAAAATAAATCATAAATGGTTGTAATCAATATGATATTTTTGGTATAATATGTTAAACATAATATTCAACTCAAAGATATTAGTGATAGTGATTAAAATTAGTTATGGTGATTAAGGTAAAATGAAGCATAACAATTGATTAAACATCAATCATAAGGATGAAAATTACTCTGAATGTTGTCCAAAATAAATTTTATGACAATAAGTCATCTATATCTCCCATTTTTAATAATGTTATTGTTTATTGGGATATTATTATATTCAATTTCCTAATATAATAGTTTAATTAAAGAATATTACAAAAAAGAAAACTTTCTAAACATTTAACCTTTATAAAATTATTTCATATGTACAGAACATCTTACATTCACTTATACATATTATTTTTAAATATTAATTGTTTATTTTAATAATAATAATATTTTAATGATTTTTCAAGATGATTTAGTTACTTAAAATGCTTTATAAATTCCAATGTAGTGATTATTTAGGTAATACATTACTAAAATAAATGAAACTTTGAATCTTAGAAGTGAAAGAAATGGAATGACATATTGTATTAATTTAATTTTTAAGATGAAAATATTATGTTATAGAAATTTAAACATAATATAATCAAATTAATATTTTATTTTAATATTTTAAAATTAAAATTAAATAAATAATGTCAAATTGACATTATTATTAATTTATAATAACAGAGATTTTATTAAATTTTTAAAATTATTAAAAGTTGTATATTATAACAAGTGATTTATATATATAATTAAATATTAAATATATTCATTTATTATAACACTTAATCTTTTATGTTTAACATAATTACCCATATAATTTAAAACATTATTAGTGAGGTCCAGGTTCAAGCATTGTTTTGCACGTCACATGCGCTTGTTTTAAAAATAAATTTCCAAAACACATGAGTTTTTTATATTATAAATTACATAACATATTTTTAATTCAGTTTTTATATATTTAGTAATATATCTCACATTATTTTTGTCTTAATGGTTTTGTTACATAGGTTATAAAACTAGAAACTTTACTAAAAACTAAAATTATAAAATTCAGGATTCATAGATGTTTAGGATCAAAATTAATATAATGCACATAGTATTTTTTTGTGTATTTGTTTTGACATTAAATTCAAATTACTTCCTTGTTTTTAAATTTTTGACTCACATTAGGTAAATGAGACCTCCAATTATTGAATACCTTTTGGTATTTATAAGAGTGTCACTCCTACTCCACTATAAAAAAAAGCACTCTCCCCCTTATTCAAACCTATCAAACCTGTCACGAACCAGGCCGGGTCGCCATCCGACCCGGCGCCGACCCGGTCCGCGGCAAGGCCCGAAGGGCGTTCCCAATCCCCACGGGCTGGCACAAGTGCCCGGGTATCAAGTTTAACAGGTGGGAACGGTTTTACCCGAAATACAAGACAGAAAAACCAACTAACCAGATAGATAAACTGAAATTAGAAATAGACAACAAAACGTGCCTTTAAACTATGAACAAGTTTAAAGTCTACAACTTGAAGAAATAACTAAAAAGAAAAGACGACAGCGGAAACTAAAACTCATACCCAACCTCCCGGAAGAAGTGAGACCACATCAACACCATTCTGCATGAGAAGACCAGTTGCAACCTGAACCACCATCACTGAGCACGAAGTCGCAACCTGGAAGACAGAAGAAACAGAAACTACATACACCCAAGGGTGTATGCAGGGTGTGAGCAAAAAGCCCAGTAGGACGCCACCGAGAAATGGTTCCATGCCACAACATCAAAAGACAATTTAAAGTGCTTATTCAAAATTTTAATTTAAAAATTCTTTTAAAGAAAACATTTACAAGTTAAACGCTAAAAGAAAAACATTAAAAAGAACTCATTTAACAAACACGATTTTTTAAAGGGGAAGAGAAATGTTCAATATGGGAACACACACACATACTCACACACACACACACACATGCTCACACACACACACATACTCAAGTGGTCTTCCATATGCCGACGGAAGGCACCACGCCAAAGATGGTAGAGCACTACGGGTAAATCCCCTAAGGTTCATCTAGCTCAAGTGGGACCCTAGAACCTCGTGTCTCGTTGAAACGTGGCTTAGAAGGCCACGACCCTCAGAAAACGTGGCTTAGAAGGCCACGACCCTCAGAACACGTGGCTTAGAAGGCCACGACCCTCAGATATCATGTTTAGTTAGTGTTGCAATCGTCAATCCAGCTATGTGAAACAGGGACGACACCCATCCGGTTCACTAGCGCACTAGTTCTAGTCTGCCCACCTAGATACCCAGGGTTTTTCCCATGTTCTCAAACAAGTTTCACATTAAAATAATGTATATCGCTTCCACATATCTCGAACCAAACCAAACATTACACATACACGTCACCATTTGCATACCCAAACACCACAAAAAAAACACACGCACACCAAAACCATTTTATCACATAGTCCAGATCACTTGCGTGACTTGATAAACTATTTAAACAATTAGAAGAACATTTCAAAATAGCACAATAAGAGTTTTCACATGAGGCATGTCCAATCTCACATGTAAGAATACCTTTAAAACTTAACGCACACCTAATACTGTCAAACACAACTCTCACGCTCCACATATAATTTAATAAGTGAAATTAACAATTTTATAAAACACTTAAAATTAGAAAGAAAAGGTTTACACCAGAACGACGAACTCAATTTCATATACGAACGTCACTTTAAAACCAAAAGTGTAGCTTATGCAAACTAAAACATATTTTCCCATTGTTCAAACAATTTTCAATTTAATTCCAAAAGTACGCCACACGGCAAACACACCCAAATTGACTCATGTTGATTGAAGATCTACATTTAATTACACACACCCCTCAAAGAACTTGAAAACACATTTCGCACCTACCATGCAACCTCAAAAACCTTACCAACCATATTCTTCATCTTAAACGACACTTAATTAAACAATTTCTTAATTTGTAAAACATCACATGCATACCACAAGACCTCACTTTAAAACACACAAATTTTTAGATGCCAAAACCATTTGAAAATCAATTGCACGTCCCAACCCTTCTAAAACATCATTCGCACCCCTAAAACACACTCAAGGTTCATAATAAAAATTAACACATCAGAATTTTTTATCTTCTTTAAAAGGAAAACTCAATTTAATCACCCTTGCACCTCAAGCGTTCTTGAAAACACAATTTTCACACCTTAACCAATTAACCAAAATACATATAAAGATTTCAAAAACTCTACGCACATGAAATACAATGGAATTTACTTAAGAACAATTCAAATTCATCAAATCTGAAAATCGAAGCATGCCTAAAAATAAATTTCACATCACACAAATTATCATTAGAAAACATTGAAATTTAATTAAGGAGCAATTTAAATCATCTAATGATGGTATAGCACGGAACCACCTACCTCGTCATCGCAGACTTCACGACCGTGGTGCGCAACGACCGCCGCACATCAACCGCAACTCAAACAAAACCAAAATTGATCCTAAACAAACAATTGAACCAAAACATCAACAATTTACCCAGAAATTTATTGAATTCTTCAACCGAACCTAATGCGCACCAATAATGAACCAAAGGTAAACCATAAATCATGAGATTGAACCGATACGAATTAAGATCAAACCCTGAAATCAGACCCATAAACAAGAGGCAAAACCCAACAATGAGGAGAAGGGATTACCGAGGCTGTTCGAGCGAGAGAGGTGGGGCGTCGGGCTGGTTGCGCGAAGGAGAAAACGTGCCGAGTTCAGTCGCGTGAATGAGGTGGTGCGCCGAAGCTGTTCGCACGGCGGGGTCGGCCAACACCGAGCTGCAGCGCGACGAGGGGGAGGGATGGGAGTTTGTCGCGTTGAGGTTGAAGCGGGTGACCTGGAGAGGGGGAAGAGGGCGACGCCAGACGAGAGGCGCAGCGAAGAAGGAGGTCAGGGGGGGTTCGACGGGATTCCAAAATGGAATAAGAGGGTGCGCCGAAGGGGTGAGAACCTGGGAGGGGGGCGGCCGCGCGACTGGTTTGGGAAGCGGCTGCCGAGACGTGAAACAGAGGAACGAAGAAGAAGAAAAAAAACCGGTATAACCCTTGCTCCAAAAAAAAATCAAAAACAACAAAAAGAAAAATAAAATAAATAAATGAAATTAATAGTAATAATAATATTATTACCATCAAAAGGATTAATTTTAATTTGTATCCCACTACTATTATTTTATATTAATATTCTTTTATGATTCATTTAATTTTTTATTTCTTCATTGTTAATTCACTTCATTTAAGTAGTTTCACATCGGCAGGTGAGCGGGGAACCGAGCGAGGTCACACGGTGACCCGAGCGAAGTTGTGCGGTTTCGACCGTCCCCTACCCAAGCATCGGACGCCGCCAAGCCCAAAATATTCATTTATCTGCAAAACGTAAAATTGAACGTCGGGCGGGTCACACGGTGGCGCTGGCGAAGTCACTAGGCTTCGCAGTTATATTTCGCACATGCGTCCCACGCTGTCAAGACCTGAGGAGTCGGGTGAGGTTGCGTGTCAAGGCCAAAACATTAATTTATCCATGCAAAAGAGAGAGAAAAACCCAGTTTGGATTGCCCCGCATTTCATATACATATATACATAAAAAAAGAAATAATCATCTGAAGCAGATAAAATTATAAGATAAAACATAAAAATTAGAAACATGTCACAGCGCGAAGACCGGGTGTGACAAAACCACTTTGTCTCATAAGTTATATGACCAATAAACTTACCAAGATCCCCACCATTCTCCTTTATGCCTCCATTTGTGCATAATGTCTTCCATGTAAGCCTTTTGTCCCAAACCAAAAGGAGTCACCCGATTAAGAGGCAACACCTTCTCTTAAGCTCCTTTTTTTATTTTCCTTCTCCACCCCACCACTCTCTTTATTAAATTATTTTATAAAAAGATAATAAAAAATATAATTGTATGTTTTTATTATATGGTTCTGATCTACACAAAAACACACCTCCATCTAATGGGTAACAAACATACTTTTTCTGTGGTCGACTAACTACTACCTCAAGAAATGATGATTGTTCTTTTTAATATTACCACCTATCTTGGTTGATTATATGATGTAAACACTATTTATACATTTTATATATTATATTAATTATTCATTTATGTTTTTATACTTCTTTTTAAAATACATTAATTTTTTACATTCAATTTTTTGTTAAAACGATTATCTCGTTTATGGAAGTGTGGACAACCACCCCCTCAAAACGATGTGATTCATTCACACAACACATGGAATGTATTAAGTATGTATTGAATGAATTTATTTGATATATATTATATAATAATTATACATTATTAATTTTATATATATATATACATTTACAAATTTCATTTTTCATACGTTCATTCAATACAACAATATCATCAGAAACAACGTTCATGTGTACGTACGAATTATCGTCTCCTTGAATAGTTTATTGCATGTCATAATTGAATATTATATATAAAATTATAATATAAATATAACTTATATAAATGATATTAATTTCATATTATAAAATCTATAATCAAAAAATTTGTGTAAAGACCGATGATTAAACAAATTAAGACACATGCGATGAACAATGCTGATAATACCAGAAGTGAAACCATAAAATAAGATTATTAAAAATTGGTTAATGTAAATATATAAAGAAAACATATATATAATTAAAAATAGTAATATGGTATAGTAAATGTTTTATAAAAAGTTTATATTTATTATATAGGTGGTTTTAATGAGAATTACTTGAGTTAGGGCACAAGGTTAGTGGATTTCATCTCACTCTTTTTCTATTTGAAACAAGATTTATTCCCCACCGATTTATTTTCAGTAGTGTGTATACCTCCATGAGATGTATTATCTGATTCTTATAATTAAATTTATGTGTATTTTCATATCCATTCAATTATCCTTATTTCATAATTTTAATTCCTCAAATGTTACCAATTCAAAAATGTAGTTTTGTCTCAAATTTCCTTTATTGAGAAACTAGTTTCGTTATGAACCTAGGATCATTAACGAGGTATATATGATTCAAATTGACATGTTATGTAATGTAGATAATCCTTTTAATTATTTTTCATGATTCTTGAAATTTATTTTTATGACATGAAGTGTATGAACCCATGTATGAATGTGGTAAGCGTTTATTGAAACATTCTCATCGCATTACAACATTGATAATGATTACGCTTATTTGATGAAATAATATTGTCCATATCTCAAGAACATTTATGAATTTTAGTCACCTAAATATATTCATTATTTATTAAATTATTTCTACAATTTACCTACTTATTGTTATATAATTTAGTTCAAAATGTTTTTAAGAAATCCTCACTTCACAATATCTTTGGTCGAAAATATGTGTTTCTTAAAACACATGTTTCCTAAAAATGGATTCCCAGAATATTATAATATGATTATATAATAATTAAAAGATATTTTTAGACATTAATATTTGTCCATTGTTTTCAGTATAATCTTATTTTCTCTTTCTGAATGAGGCATTTTTCTAATGGCTTTACCATGGTAAAGATATGTTCTTTTTACCTCATATGAAATCTGAAGATTTATCCTCCATCAATCCTTTGAAGAATTATTTTCACATTTGAAGGTATATTTTTAGTTTTTTTTAATATATGTTAAAGAAATGTTATTGAAAATGTTTTCATGCTTCTATATATGTTTTAATTAAAATGGGTTTCAAATGGTTTTATATTTTAAAGATATAGTTTCATAGATGATTGGATATTTATATCAATAAAGGTTATTAAACCTATACCTCAAAGATATTTTCTATATATGATAACATCTGTTGATGTAAATAATACCCTTTATATAAATTGCACAATGTATCTATTCGTATCTTTTATTTAATGATTTATGTTTAAATGAAATGATGTCGAAGACACCAATTTCACATCCACTAGTTTTACTCTTTTGAAACCATCTTCTTTTAATGGATTTTAATTTCATAATAAAAACTCTTACTTTCCATAGCATATTATCTGATGAAATTTTAAGGATACACATTTATATCCCAATACCAAAAATAAGAAGGTACATGGGTTTTAGCCCAGTTATGGAAACATGAAGGGACATGGGATGCAACCCAAACCAAAATGAAAAGGGGAAATGTGTTTTTATCCCCATCCCACATTAGGTACATGGACCTTAACCAAATCCAAACATGTTATTAAGGTCTTATTAGGTAGCCTTGAAATTAAAATTTAAATTATTTTATGCTTGTCACAAATCATTGTATTATACATTAATTATTTTCTCATAGCTCAAGATGTTTATTTCTTTATGTTTCTTTCCTTATGAATATCAATGAGGTATCCCGTAACTCATGTTTCATATCGTTTATATGTAGGGTATGATCACATAATGTTATGATCATGTTCTCTTACCCCTATCTTCATTTTTGTGCATTAATGTCTCCCTTGATTATCATACAAAGAATATAACCTCACCGATTATTGTGTTTCCTTTCCCAAGGTTTTGAATAAATGTTTTAGGTATAATTAATAAAGATTTATATCTTAATAGTAAATTATGAAGATCATTCACGAGAATATATAATTTTGTTTGAAATGTTTCTAAGGACACCGAACTATTACGATCCTCATGAAAGTATTTTTTTTTATGTACATAATATTCATCTAAAATTATGTAATATACTTATAAGATAATCACAACACTCTATAAAAATAATCTTCAAATATTAGTTTATTTTTTTTTGAAATAAATTTTGAATACATGTTTTTTGAAATAAAACATATTTTTGACCGAAGAGGGAAGTATGATTAGATTAATCATTAAAAAATTATCTAAATTATATTATGTACTAAATAGCGGTAAAATGTTATTGATACATGAATAGTTCATTAATAAATATTTTAGAATAAAATATATGATATTTATTAGGAGGTGGATTATAAGATTTCATCTTTGGGAGCATAATCATATACAATCTTGAAAAACAATGAGATGTTTTAATAAAATATCACCACTAGGTGACTTTGAAAAATAATCCACATGTAATAAAATGAATTTAAATAAAGTTTAAAATATCATGAAAATAATTATATTCATGTTATAAAATTTCAAAGTCATTATATAAACGTACTGGAAAATATAGGTGCATAACATGGTATGTGTCTCAAAGAAAGAAAAATTGAGGCAAAATTATTTTACTGATTGGGTAGCTTTTGAAACGTAAAACCCAATGATGTAAACATAATCAAATCGATATTTATTTATTAAAAAATTTATCTATATGAATAATTGAATATCTCATTGGGTTGTATACACATCACACAAAATGAATGGGTTGTAAATAAATCATGTATCTAACAGAAATAAAAAGTGAGATGAAATTCGCATACCTTGTATCATTAATATTATTGTATTCATATAAACATCATATAAAATAAATATCTGGTTATTATAAATCAATAAATTAACCTTATACTAATATATAATACTATATATGATTTGATTTTGACGTTATATAACCCATATGTTCACAATTTAATGTCAAGTTTACCCTTCAGGTAATATTATCTTTGTTTTTGCATGTGTCCTAATTTGTTATATAATTGGTCCTTATACAAAAATCCTGATCCCAATAATTTAAACCTTGATATAAATATCATGTATATTAATTATATTTTTATTATAAAAATCTATATAATATCAAATTATGAATTCGAATACACCATTCATGTAGATGGTAGGTCGTAAGTATACATGAACATTGTTTTCATTTTATTGTTATGTCGAAATAAATAAGGAAAATGAAATATAAGTATATAATATCATCACATTAGAATAATTATTTAATTTATGTTATATATGTTATCTAAAAAATATGTAAAACTTTTCATGTTGTGTGTTAATGAATCACATCACTTCGAGTGGGCGGTTGTCCACACATCCCCAAATGAAATTATCATATTTACACAAAATGGAATGTATAAATAAATGTGTTGTAATAGAATTAATTAATCATAAAACCACAATATTTATAATATAAATCTAATATTAAAATCGTTTCCAAAATAATTCCTTACATGATAGATGGTAATGTAAAAATGAATAATCATCATTTCGTGAGACGGTAGATCACCATACACATAAATAATATGTTCATTATGAATTAGATGGAAGTGTGTGCAAGAGTAGGTAATAATCATTTAATTAAAACATCAAAGTGTTTTTATTATATTGGTTTTCTTGTGTAATAATGTAGTATGTATAGTGGAGGGGGTGGACAATGAAAATAAGATAACAGAGCTTAAGTAAGGATGTTACCTCTTCAATGGGTATCTCCTTTTGGGTTTCATCAAAGGGCTTCCTTGGATTTTTCATCATCCAAAATTTCTGATTTTAGAAGGAATTAAAGGTTATTGGAGGTCTAATGGTCATATCTATTACAATCCAATGTGTATTTTTAGGTTTGATTATTTGGGAGAGGTGGTGGCCCTATATTGGGGAGGAAAATGACTTACTTGGTATTTTTCAGAAGAAGTTTGTTGAAACAATGTTTTTAACTAAAAAAAGTAATTAAAGACAATAAAGAACACCATAATGCAAGGTTTATGGATAACTAATGTCCATATAATTGGTGTTGTACATATTTTGTGGTCATTTTGGCCCCAAGATTATGTTTTAGTTCCTTATTAAGCTTAATTTACCCTTAATTTTTTTAATTAATTTTAATTACATTGCAAAATATTTTTGGATAGAAAATCTGTTTAAATTGAGATAAATTATAAATATTTTTGATTCATACTATATAAGAAACTTTCTTTATTGTAATCACAAAATTTATGGAAATTAATTTAAAACTAATCCCATAGATCGGATGAAAATTGAGGTTTTTAAAGTAAAAATAATCAATAGATTACAATGTGTTTATATCCAATTTCAATGTAAAATTGGTTCCAATGATCTAAATTGGATTAATCTCTAAAATATGATATAATTAAACTTTTAAACAATTTTATATATAATTTATCTTTTTAAATAAATTAGGTAAACTAGAATGTTTAAATTAAAATTTAGTATTTTTCACTATTCATCCCAAAATTTGGTTCACAGAAAAATCCCATAAATACACCCTAAATTATTTTCAACACTCTGAATTAAAAATTAAGGTTAATTTATCTAATTTAAATTCTAAATGTTTCTAAAATTAATTTTCTTTTGCACAGAAGTACATAAAATGAAGTTCATTTGAGAGAATACTAATTTTAAACATATAAACACTTTACAAAAAATGATATTTTTCTTCATAAATATGTTTTATTTATATAAAACCATTATGAGTAATATTTGAAATTTATTTATTACTATTCATATTTTTATTATTAATGGATAGTGTATAAATATCACTCTTAAAAAAATATAAAAAATTAATTTTTCAATGAAACTCAGTGTTGTGTGTAACAAACACCATGTTAGTGTGGCATGTGACATAAAGCTTGTCGGTGTAATGTGAATGTTTTATTTCAATCAGTACAATGCAAGGATTCAATGAAAATTAATCCATTCAAGAAAAAAAGGTCTATATAAACTCATCATGTTACACCTACTGATTTGTTCTTATGGGTTTTCCAATTTAATCCTGTCACAAAATACATAGTTACCTAACACCATTTCCACTTTGGAATTGAAAGTTATTGAAGTATCATAGATGGCATTTGATGCTTGTAATTCACATGATGAAAATTGAAACATCTTTACACAAATCCTTTTATATAATTCTCTATTCTAGACCCACAATACAATTTAAGCAGATCATGATACATCTTTTCCAAACTCGGATGTACCACACATCTAGAAACATGGAAATCCCTTATCAAATCCTCAAAAATTTCATAGGAACCTATTCTCAACCGCAAAAAATAACTGAATTACTGATACCAATATACCATAGTGATGGTGTATCCCCATCATATAAACTATCTCTCCTAACTATACCCAATGGATTAGATAAATTCTTTTTCTAGTGCTTCATTTAAGAAAACTATCATTACCATGCTTTTTCTAGAAGAATAAGATCATCAATTTATCCCTTATGAAATAGTATGTACACTTATTGGGGCCTTTCTAATATTCTCTTACATTATGAGTTCCCAATTCATTACATCCTTAAGACTCCTTAGATGATTTGTTTTCAAATATGACATAATCTGATAGAGAATCCCATTATGAAATCACCTACACCTAGTAAAAACATCATCTTCCAATGACATGACAACGTGCAACCGGTTGGTGAAACATTTGATGTATTCCATCATTTACATGACCACTTATGTCCAATGTATTAACTCATGAGCCCTATGAGCCTCAAAGTCATTGGATAAAAGTGGATCAATAACATCAACTTGAATTTCCTCTATGATAACTAATTTTGATTCCCATCATACTCTATAATATTCCCGAAATGTGTATCATGTCGACATAACATATAAGTAGTAACATTCACTATCTAATAAATGGGTTCCTCGAGAATCATAATGATTATACAGACAAACCCAATCTTGTACTCATCACATTAACAAAAGTGGATAATATAATTGGAACATTGTCATCAGCTTAGACATTGAAGGAATAGTTCAAACAATCTCCATTTACATAGATCACATGACCCTCAAAAAGATTTTGGGAATCTAAACACCCATGTAATCCCTAAAGGATACATAGATATCTATATCAACTGTGATATGAGAAGGATGATTTCCACTCTTCTAGCTCTTAACTCAAATATCATGGGGAGTTATTTTTTCTATATAAAAAACACTCCTTAGAACACTGGATCTAACAAAAATGGTCCACCTCAATGGGGGAAAACAACAGAGAACCACTTATCATTTCTCTATAAACAAAGATTCCAAGTTTTTACCATGAAATTTCAGTTAATTTCATTTATGTTATCAGATATAAAATTATCTCATATCACAGTTCATATAGTAAAGTATATATAAAATGATATAAAATCTTCATTATCACAAAATGTAGATGTCAATATATATCCCTATCTGTCAACCATGATGCACACATACTCTTATCATGTCATACGAGACCGTGACCATAAATATCAATATAGAAAAATATCACACAACATTGAATCTTCCTATGTAAAATTAAATCAACTATAACAAGAGGAAAACATAAAAACAATCCCATCCTTGGGCACTCAGATTCCCCTACAATTCTTGGATTATCTTCTCCAATGGACAATATTATTAACAACTCTTGACACATACTAGTATCTTATCTACCTTATCAAATTGTAATAAAAAAATAAAACACTTCCACTCCTCTAATACCACATTGTAATGTCCCCCGATCTGACACCCACTCATGATGACAAATGAGGTTTGTTATTAGACCTCACATTCAACCCCACATTTTCCAATGGTAGTCGACTAGAAATGGGGGTATCATGTAATAGTGGGGAGACTATACCCCCTTGTATGGAGTTACATTACATCAGAAATAAGAAACATAAATTAATAGAACATGATTAATAGACATATGGAATGAAACATATCATACAACATTAATCTATAAGGAGAACCAATAAACTAATAATAATGAATCTTGTAATCACATACTACGATTAATCTAAATTTCAAACTGAAAATAATAGATATAAAAGAAAAATAACAACAAATACACCCCAATTCCATGATTTCTATCCCCTGTTTAGTCTCTTTTATAAAATACATCCTATCCAGCAACTAACATTCAAAAACAAGGCCTCGTTTCCTTGTCTGAACCTACATCAATTTAATATTCTTGATTTCCAAACAGCCCATGAATAAGGTGTGTATATATCTCAGCAGGACAACACCACCATATCTAAAACAAACTATTATGATAATAAGTTTATAGTATAAGTGATAAATATATGAATGGATTAACTAATTAATACAATATAATAGTCAAAATTATTGGTACCATTCTTTAATTTATCTAATAATATAGCATAACTGTGCCATCCAACATCCATATTTTCAAATAACCTACTTCTGTTCCATTCTAGAATAAATCGTAGAATGTAAAAAAAAAGACAACCATAACCATATATCCAAGTAAAAATCCCAAAATATAGGATGATCCCTATATATATAATTTTATCATGGGACTAGGAAAATATTGTTCAAAATAATCATTAATGAATGAAACTGGTAATAACCCCCTCGATATAAGAATTGCAACATGGGACTGGGAAAATCATGATTAATATAAGCATTACAACATGGGACTAAGAAATTCTTGATTACTATTACAATTATAGAATGAGAATTGAAAATTTGTGCCCAATATAATCATTATAGCATGGGACTCGGAAACCACACTCAATATAAGATTTATTGAAATAACCAGGAAATATATAATAGCAATCATTGTATCACAATATCATATCATATGGATCAATGGTTAATTTTAAAATAAAATTTATATTTTTGTTTCACATTCATTATATATATCAATTTATCAATATCCATACCAATATAGAGAATGAAATTTTTAATGTGAACCTATATAAATAAATCATCTGAATTCATATATTGCAATAAAATCATTATTCCACTGGTAATTTTGAATTAATCAAGCGTTCACTCACCCAATGAGTATACCTAAGACATGTTTGTCAATATTTGAATACAAAGTGTTTCAAAAACTATTAAATTAAATTATTTATCATTAATCAATGAATAAATTAATTAAGGAACATTTATGGTTGATTAAATCACAATATTGAGTAAAAATTGCAATTAAATAGGCTATATGGTAATGTCTAGACTCTTTACCTTTCACTAGTTATTAAAAAACAATAAAAAAGGGTAATTAAATATAAATTAAGGAAATAGAGATCACAAAAGGAACCCTAGAGTATAGAATGTCTATGTTAATATAGAATCAACACCATTCCAAGGATATCCACAATAATACTGATGAACAATGGGAGAGAGGGGACACCCAAAGAAGATCAACATACTAGGGTTCAAATCTAGGAAAGTGATCACCAATATAGAGGTATGGTGTAAAAAATAGATTATATAAATATAGGGTTATAGATTAAGGATTACTACATTGAAATAATGAGAATAATAAATCAGATGACAACTTTAAAACCATTGTGTTTTAGTAAAAAATGGTGTGTAATCCTTTCACATCATGCTTTTTCATATTTTTCAGTTACAAATAAAAACCCATCAACTCAATTTAATATTTATTTCAATCAACATTTACACAACACGAATTTGTTTCACGACATGTAACCACTTAACATCAGGATCTAGTTCAATTCAGTTGGCTTATAGTAGCTACACATTGTGTAACATGTACACCATGAGTAAATACTCAATATACAATTTTCATATCACTTTCAACACAATGACTATAATTACCACCAAATCCTTCTAAACTATAAAAACCCATCATAAACCATTTAAAATATTTTTACCTAGGCTCATTTAATTCATAGAATAAAATAACCTTAAATATTAGTTCATTTTCCCCAACAATGGTTCTCCCTCTCTTAATAAGACTCATTCACTAACGTTGAAAAAACACCAAGAGGGATAAACTTGAAAAAAAATATGAGATCTTAAACATGAAATGTTGACTATAGTTATGTTTATTGTAAAAATTTATTCAATATATATAGAATATTAATAGAGATAGAAATATAATTTTATACTTCAATTTTTTTATCTCTTTGATGTTATGAGTTAATGGAAAATGAAATGTTTCATCGACTCGGAGGTGATATTACGACCATACACACACGCAAACGCATCCATTTTTGATAAAATTGGATGGTGGTTGAAATAAAAACTATTACTTACATAAGAGATATAAATGGAAAAAAATTATTCGTCATGTTCTTCCATGGTTTTAACCATTAAATTCAATGATGATAAAAAAATGTATCACTTCATGGGGGCGGAAGTCCGCACAAACGCACAAACAATTATTATGTTTTTCTCTGCAGATGCATGAGAATGAATAAATATTTATTAAAAAATATAATGAAACTATATTATATAAATTATATAGAATCAATTATATTTATGGGACTAAGGATGAAAAATATTTGAAAATAATTTATAAAATAATGAATTATAAGAAGAAGCACTCACCCTATGAAATAAAATTATATAGGGATTCTCCATGGAAATGAAATGAATAAGATAAATAAATAGGGAAATATTATTACATATTTTGGGTTTTTATGAGTAAATGGGAATATTTTTTCCTAGGATATTAAAGGAATGTATGTCCCTTGATGGGGTATAATTTCTATCTTTTATAATGATGAACATGGTAGGTTTGAAAAACATTAACTAATTAAATTATATATTTATTCAATTAAATGGTAAAATACAACCGTGGTTAAATATTATGTATTATAGGTCATGATATGTCCAAATAGAATCACATAAAATAATGTTTGGACACCTTTTTGTGATATATAGAGTTTTATTTTCACATTTCACTTTATCCATGTATACTATTAAATAAGTATATTATAATTTCACCAATGTTAACTAATTTAAATGATTTCAATTAATATTTATATTTTAGAAATAATTTCGTATAATATTCCTAGGTAAGAAATTTTCATTTATAATTAAAAATACCCTAAGTAAGAAATGTTTTAAACAAATGTTCTAAGTACATAAAAATATATTAAGAGAAAAAATGTTTTAAATCCTAAAATTGATTTGGATTTATAAATTATAAATTTAAATAACATATTTGAACTAAATTTATTTATTTTTTGTAAAATCTAGTTTGAAGGACTCAAAAAACATGCCATAATATAATTCCACAAAAAAATTAATAAATTTAAAAAAAATCCATAAAACAATTTATTTTATTAAATTTACCATTTAACATTGTTTCAAAATAATATGAATGGTGTTATCATCATTCACATTAAATTTAAAAATTTATAATTTGACTATTTAATTAAATATTTCATTACATAAATGGATTTTTTACTTTCTAGATCATTTTAAATATCATGGATGTTTTAATTTTCATAAAAAATACATTTTTCACAAAATATTAATATTATTTTTGAAATTAACAAAAATAATAATAAGTAAAATATAGTTTTATTAATTAAAAAATAATGTTACATTTATCTAATTATATTTATAACATTAATTTTTTCCTCTACTAATTTAAAATACAGTATATACAGATAAAACACTTCTATTAGCTAATGGTGTATTTAATCCTTATGTGTTTTAAAAATTATCTTATAAAAACATTCAAAATGAAATTATTTCAACATATTTGATTATAATTGATACATAATATTAACATTTTAATAGTGATAAAATAAATTTATTAATGTTTCATAATTTTTATTTTTTTGTGCGGGAATAAATTTATTGAATTTAATTGGAACTTATATTACAAAATACGATGTTGTTACATAGTTTTTATATATAATATTTCCAAAGTATTATTTTTATTTAATTATGTATATAATAGTATTGGGTATTTCTATGAATATAATATAATGGAGGATTATATTAATTCTTGTTCAATAATTGAAATTCATCCTTTAATCATTGTTCGAAATGATTGAACAATGTGAATAATTTCAACAAATGTTTACACGAAATCCTTAATGTGATAAGGATAATTGAGAAAGGTATGGATTGTGTAGAATATTTACCTATGTTGAAAATACAATTAGAAAATGTTTTAATCCAAAAATAGAATATTTTATTTTTTTAATATCCAACCTCATTAACTAAAAAATTGAGAGGTGGTAGAACGTTGAGGAAATATTTACATAATACAGAATTTGTTGATATACATAAAGGGGTTTGATAAATTCCAAGGAGAGTTCCCATCAGATATCAGTGTTATATAAGTTGTTCTTTTATTTTTATTAGAGATTGATATAAAAATAAATTTGTACCAATTTTTTAAATATAATTCTATTAAAAAATAAGATAACGTGTAATTTATTTTTTAGGATGAATGAAAATTTTCAACTTGGATGTTTTTAAATTGATGATATTGATTCAAAACAATAATTCATGCATAAATATATCTAAATATTATTTATGTTTTGATATTTTTACTCTTATTTTATAATAGGGATTATTTTTAAACAAATATTTTTCTTCAAGAAGTGGGATGGTATATAGGGTTTATAATTCATCAAACACTAAATATACAAGAAAATTATATAAAATAAAATAAATTTTATACAATATAATATAGAATCTAGATATTCAATAAAATTTGAGAGATATGACACCAAAATATATAGTTTACTATTTTAAATCCTAAATACATATTTTTCAAAATGATATTCTGACACATAAAATGTCATATAATATACTGATAAAGTAGTATATTTTTGAAACATTCCCATAAGATAAAATATGTTTTATTTCACAACATAAGAGATATTGTGTATTTTTATCTTAGTATTCATGTGTGAATAAAATGTCTAAAAGTCTTCTAAGGAGTATATTATGAATTTAATATGTTTTAAGTTAACAAGTATTTGATTATATTGACAATCAAAATACAATTTAATGTCAAATTTAAAGCCAAAAAGAGTTTAGGATATGTTTTTAAAGGCATATTGTAAAGTGTTACATTTTTCACCAAAATGATCTCAAGAAAAATTCTAATAAAAAAATTATATGAATGGTGATGATGATTATGAAAAAATAATGACTTCTAAGTATACAATAGGATATATGTTCATCAAATTAATATATATTGTGAAGTTAACATGTTTTTTTACAATGTTCAAAGTGTTAAACATTATGAATATGATTCCCAAATATATAAATTATTCAAAAAGTAAATTTTCATATTTGGTACCAATTAAATAGTTTTTTGGAATGGTTTTATCAAGTAGTAATATAGATATTTGGTTTAAATTACATCTTGACCTAATGAGTATTAGAAAACATAGAACAATGCAATGAATATATGGATTATCTAGTGATAAAATATATAAAATACGATTAGTCAAACAACTACGCATAGTTTTTTAAAATTGATAATTGAGTTTAGGAATATATAAAATATTATGTTATATAAAATTGTGTCTCTAGTTAATCATTCATTTATATTGGTTTTATATATTATTTTAATTGAAATGATAACTAACCTCTGAATGTATGACTTTATGTTATCCCTAATAGTGTTCATAATGGACAATAAATAATTATGAATAAATGTTAAGGTTATCATGAGAAGTATTTCATTTAGACAATCATAATATTCTCATAAGGTATAGAATGAGTTTTTTCTATTAGATAACCCATCATGTATAGTAAAATGAGTGTAAAATACATTATCTTTTGTATAATAATGGTGTATTTTTATATCAAACCCCTATACCAGAGGATGTAATGATTCCTTCCATGATAACCATCAAACCATTATATATTTTCTATAAAATCCTTGAGGAATAGAAAATCATAGAGGAATTGGGTATATTTTTAATCATGTCATTGATTGAGGCTAGCCCAAGATGGGACTCCACTTCTTATATAACGAGAATGACATCTCGGAACTTGATTCAGATTGACTAAGAAACTATATTTCTACATGAGGATAGTGGTCATGGGTTGTCCATATCTATTTGGATTAGGGGTATGTGTTGTTCTCATATACATAGATGAATATCATGAGATTTATTCAACAATTTAGATATTCTATACTCAGAGAATCAATAATTTAGGAGTTTGATGTTCACATTGATCTATGATATCGAATATGGGGGTGTAATTAGTGTGAAATAGGTTTTCACTAATTATGTTATCTATTATTTATCAATCCATATTCTAATGCAATCATCTGCACCATTATAGGTGACTAATTTTTTACAATAATTTCCATCACAACACGCCCCCTATGAAGCTATAAATAATGAAGAGGTGTATTATAATGTATTATTACAGGGATTGATCCCAACGTGGTGATTTAATCATTTATGTGTTTGGTAAAAGTTCGAGACATAGATATATAATATAAAATTTGAATTAAAATATATGGGGAAGGTATCATCCTTAACACCTATGTCCATCTCGTGAAAATCCATAAAATCACCCAATCCTTTTAAAATCTCCCATTTTTTCATTATGATGGTTCCTTCTAGTCTATATTTGGAAAATGTAGTTCACTGGTAAACAGGATCTAAAAAATTCTTACCATGTCAATAAATGAAATTATTAGATATTATTACTCTTTAATAGTTTTTCAATTACTAATTTATGATAATATATAATTTCATGCACATATTCCTTATTCCCTAGATTCAATATTATGATGATAAACACCTTAATATACCATGTATGTTCAAATTTTCTTCCTCATACTCAACATAAAGAAAATTAACTACAAATAAAAATGCCTGAAGTAGTATCTTTTTTTCCTATCTTAATCAAAAAAATTCTTCCTCTTTTATAGTATTGAAATATTGAATATATATATAGAATATGATTTGGTCTCCCAACTCACATCACATCTTATTTATTTTTCATATTATTTGTTCTATTTTTCCTTCACGAAAAAATGGGTGTGTACTATAAGTACCTCATCATAAACATCCTACTTCTCTTCTACATTTTCATTCATGATTTAGAATATCTTCTCTGTCTAAAATGTCATCATCTTCTTTCACACACTTTATTCAATGGTAATGATATTTAATTTTATTCAATATCAATTTCTCATATCCTTCTTCACTAAATAATATAATCTTATACGTATTATCTTCTAATATACATAATTTCAATGGATTATTAGGGTTTGATCCCCCCAAAATTTTATCAAGAACTTATAATGTGGTTCTATTACCATGGTCTCTATAAATTATTTTTTTGTAAAGATTAACCAATTGACCATCCAAAATTCCACACTATAAATTTCATATTACACATATATTGGATCATATAAAAAACACACTCCCTTAAATTTCAATTTTTTTATCAAAATGTCTTTAATTAAAAACTCAAAATTTGAAATTCATAATTGATTTCATATATTTGTATTTGAAATCAGAGAATTTTTACATCAATATCCTATCATAATTATATATATTTATCAATCCATTTATGATTCAATGAATATTTGTTTAATAAAGTACAAAGTCACCTTAAATCTGTAATGTCTCAGATCTGGGTGTTGCCCAAAGGTGCCTCAAAAATTGTTTGTCACATAACCTCAAGTGAATTTCCCCTGAAAACAGAGGCTTAGGACTAGTTATGAGGGTCATGTTGTGAAATTGGGGAAACTATACCATCATTGATATAATATACAAAGTGGAAAACAAATTTTAAACAACAGGAGAAGTAGTAATACCACACATCATAATTAAAACGATGCAGATATAATGGAAATCCCAACAAGGGAAAAAATATACATATATATGATTCATGGAATGTGAATCTATGAAGGCATCCAATCATGTAACAATTCTAGAATGAAATAAAAAAACAAAAGTACAATTGAAACTAGTACACTCAAGCAGCATCGCAAGCCTCATCATGGTCTCATACTCTCCAACTCCAACAAAAATCAAATACCTAATGAGGAAGGGCGCTTTCCCTTATTTGTACCCACAACCATATAATCAGTTTGCGTTCCAAATCATGACCCAAATATGGGGTGAGACAAATCCCACTAGGAAACAACTAAAATATATCATTGTAACGATCATTGAATATATATATATACACCAGGAAATATGAATAAGTAATGAAATAAATTAGGATGTACTCGAAAGTAAAAAATCAAACCTTTTTCAATTACATTCATTTACATTTAGTTATAATTCAATCTGTTGAATCATGTAAACCTTGGGATGTAGCATATGCTCTATATCCCCATAGGTACATAATAAAAGATGTCTAGAAGACCACCTAAAAATCAAGTATGTCCATGTCCATGCTTCTGTTTTGGCTTGCCAGACATGACACAATCATTCAATTCTTCAATAGAAACCCTCTTGGAAAGACCTCATAGTATAACCCCTCAGATCTATCATATCACCAATTCAATAAGTAATGACCCTCTGGGAATGCTCACATAGTCTAACCTTTTTGGTACCACATAGCTCTAATCATTTACAAATGGCCTCTTGGGCAGCTATCATAGTCAATACTCTTGGTCTACATCACATAAATAAACTATAATGACCTCCTAGTAGATCTCACAGTCAAATCAATAAGGTCTAACATTCATTCAATCAAATAATAATGTTCACCTTGGAAGCTATCATAGTCTAACCCAATGAAAATATAAATGACCACATGGATAGCTCTCACTGTCTAACCCCTTTGGGAAGATCTCATCGTCCTATCTCATGTGGTCAAACATTCACAATGTATGTCACAAGCTGTACAAAATCAAAAAAAAATCCATCCTAATCAACCAAGCCATGGAAAACATGGCAGTCCTCAAAGAAACCTATACCATACAACCATAACTCTCCATCATGGGAAACACACTCATGGGTTTTCCCGAAAATAGGGTCTCTAACCATACACATAAGCAATAACCCTTATCAATCAATCAAACAATAATAAGTAACAAATAGGGTTTAATTCCAAAACATGCAATACCCCAAACATGGTATTTGGCACATTTAGCATATATAATCCAAATATGAACAATTAAAGGCACAAAGAACGTACCTAGATTTCGTAAAATCAATACCCTTGAATTACAACCCTTTAATCGGCCTAGAACCGAATATATCTACAAAATGATGAAAAATATCCAACCATGATTTACCCATGAGAGATGAGGAATCAGGAATAAAGGAACTATGGGGATTGATAAATTGCAAGTGGGATTCTAATGCGCCCAATAAAATCTCAATTAGAGCTTAGACGGAGAGCCAAGAGGGGTTTAGAGTTTGTCGGTTGTTCTACCACTCTCCTATACAAATCATGGGGAAAAAAAGATTGTTCTGGACATGAGACACGACCCCACACCAATATATCAAATAATTAGAAAACTATATGTTGTTTTCATTAAATGTACATTCCATTTCATAGCTTTAACCATTCCACGACTTAAGTGTTCTACCAAGTCACCACAGAGCTATGTACTTGGCCAATACATAGCCAGAAAGTGACCGTACGTGGTACCCAGGTAGACGGTGTGTAATCATAAGTACAAAGAATGTACATAGAAAATTCCCATATTTCCCTTTTCCAAAAAACTTCCCAAAAACAAGATCCATACCTGAAAAGAAGATTGGGGTTCTTAAAAACATCTGCCTTAAAGGAATTTGTCCCTGAATTTTCCGTCCAGTGGTTGTGAAGAAGATCATTCCAACAACTTTGGCCACTGTCATCGTACGTCACCCTCTTTATCCAAAGTCTTATCATATACTCACAGGTGCTACCATAGCACCTCAACTAGAAGAATATACCGGCAGTAGAGTACCATTCTAATGTGGTCCAATATCCAAATAGGGTGCTCCATGAAGGATAAATCCACCTTCAACACAACTTCCCCAGGATGAGATAAATCAGGTAGATCTGAAAAAGTAACGTCATAGCAATGAAACATGAAAGATATCATGAATTTACCAGAAACTCAGAGGTAACTACAATAGATATGAAATTAGACCAACTCTATCCAAAACTCAAATGGTCACATGCATCAAAATGAAAGATTTCCCTATTTCTTAATCATCATGTGTCCCAACCTCAATGTGACATGAAAGAAAACCCAATCTACGACATCGAAATCCATAGGTCATCCCCATCAATCAGTGAAAGATTCCTACTAAGACTATGGTATAGTCATCCTCTTCCAAATATAATCCACCAACTCAATTGTCTCGTAGACAAGACAAGGTCCAAGCTTTGCTTCCTCACGTACCTCAAGCCAACATAGGGATGATTGGAATGGAATAATTTAAAAATCCTTATAAGCATCCATCTAAATCATTTAATGAAAAATTTATTATAGGGAAATTCTACCATGGGTATGTGCCTCTCCCAAGAGCCCCAAAAATCTATAATTCATGCTCGAAACAAGTACTCCAAAACATGATTCGTATGCTTAGACTGTAAATCAGTCTAAAGATGGTAAGTTGTACTCAAATATACCTATGTACCCAAATCCCTCTATAGTCCCTTCCTAACACAAGATGTAATATAGGTATCCCTGTCCAAAATGATAATGTGTGTAACCCCATGAAAACAGACAATCTATTGTATGTCCAACATTACATGCACATCAACCATAAAGGTTTCCATGATCTGCATGACATGTCAAACCTTCGTGAGTCTGTCAATAACTTCCAAAACCGCATCACTGCCTCGCGGTGATCTTGATAACAATGTCAACAAATCCATCTTTACAATCATTCCACTTACAATAAAGAATGGTTAATTGCAATAAAATCCCTTCGCGTCGCTGATGCTATTTCTTCACCTACTTAAAGAGGGAACATATCATAACAAAACAAGCTACATCATTCTTTATAATAGGACACCAATTCTGACAATGTAGTTATTGATTCATCTTGGTGACACTAGGATGAACATCCTCAATCAAGGCATGAAAATATCACATCAACTTCTCACATATGTTTAATGAGACCCATATATATCCATGAAAATGTAGAACCACATCCATGCCTAACATCCAACCAACAGATGATTCCTCACCTGACACACTCGCACATAGGACTAGTCATTCATAATATGACAGATGTTTCATTCACACTCAATCTAGTAGAGTAGATGTAACAAAAAAAAATTAAAGTAAAATCTTCCCATGTTTTTCATTCACCTCCAAATGCATCTTAGAGAACATACCCATAATCTACCACTCACTATTATCCTCTTGAACTACTTGTATCTGAGTCCTCCTGCTCATTGTATTAGCCACTGCGTTGCCTTTCCCAGAAGTGTTGGAATACCCAAAGTCAAAATACTAAAGGAACTCAACCTACTTCTACTGTCACAAATTCAGATCATGCTGAGTAGAGATACACATGTCGATTTTGTGGTAACTGTATAACATAAAATTCTCTCCTAGATAATAATGTCTCAAATAATGCAATGAATGCATAACCACTTCCAACATTAGATCATGCATCAGTTAATTATGCTAATGTGGCCTCAACTATCTAGACCTGTATGTAGTAACTCGTTCACCATGAATAAGCACTGTTCCCATCCCGATAACAGATGCATTTTATTAAATATTGTACCTTTTCACTGGGTCTTGAAAAATAAATATTGGGGTGGAATTAAATCTCCATTTTAGCTCCTGAAATTCTAAATTTCAGAATTATATACCTAAAAATTTTCACCCTTCATATTTAGGCTTTTCAGAAGCACTACAAAGCGTGAAAAGTCTTGAATAAAGCACTTATAGTAACCAGCATGCCACAATAAACTCCGTACCTCAAACACATTCATTAGATGCTTCTAGGAAACTACTTCTCTCACCTTCTATGGGTCTACTAAAACTACTATATCTAAGATGACATGACCCAATAAGTGGATATGGCCGATCCAAAAGTGTCGCATTGAGTGTATAGTATAGAAATGATGATCTGTTACTTTACTCAATACAATCTCAAGAAGTGTGTCTTGGTTTTGTCGTGTTTGAGAGTAAACAAAGATATCAACCATGAAGACTTCCACAAAATAATCCAAGTAAAGATTGAACACTCAGTTAATTAGTTCCATGAAAACTACCGGTGTGTCCATCAGACTAAACAACATAATTGAATACTCGTATAGAACAAAATTTCTCCAAAAGTCCATAAGAGGTATATGGAATCCCAACTTTTTATCACATAAAAATTCATTACATTATAGAAAACTAAGGATCTTTAAGGTTTAGTGTCTTGGAAACCAGGAACTCAAAACATGAAAACATAAAACATTCTTCTCAAACACTTGAAAGGATTCTCCTTATATTCATCCCAGGTTCATTAGAGCATCTTAGTACCTGGGGACATACATAAATAGAAAGGGTGAGCAGAAGGCCCAGTAAGGTAAACAAGAGAAACATTTAACATGTGAACTTGAGATACATCAAAAAAGTCATGAAAAACAACTTTAAGGCATAAGAATGAAATCAAGAGGGATATCATAATAAAAATAACATATTTCATAACATGAATATGTGGCTACAAAATTTAACTTAGAAAATCATTTTTGTTTCACCATGGTACATCCAAAAGGTGTCATTAAAAAATACCAAGCTTATTCACCAAGATATCGTTAAAAAATGGTCATCTCCCAAGATTAAGTCTTTACCCAATGCATTGGAGCGCTATCAGGACGCACCCTTAAATTTTTATTTTTTATCATGTGAGACATATATATCATCATCAATCATTTTATAAAAAAGCCGCATAGAATAAAAGAAATGGGATTCATTTCATAGTAATCACATTTTAAAAACTGTTTTAAAGACGTGATCTTTATGTCACTTTAAACCCACATAAAAAGGAATGTGGGTATAATGTATGTAAATACCAGATTTTAAAACAAAAAAATTTGGTTTATATGTGAATCACCGTTTATAATAATTATATTTGATTATTCACTTAATAAAATAAAAGAAATTGAGATAAATATAGGGACATTTCGAGATGAAAATTCTGCAGTTTAACAGCTATGTTGCAGGGCATTAGAAAACATTGAAAAGAGAGGCGACATGGGTCACCAACTCATAAATGATATATAAAATAGTATAGGGATAGAATATAATGGATTTGAGAACATGGTAATGAAATTTAAAATATCTACCATATGAAATGAAGAACATGAAAGGAAGAAAAAAATAAGATTTCTCTTATGAAAATTCGGAAGCCTAACGGCGTCACATAAACTTCAAAAAAAAAATTATTGACGATATCAAATCGGGTCTCTCATCATGTGAACATAAAAGATCATTATGATAGATATAAATATCATACCCCAACATAATAAAAAAGTAACATGAAAGACTTGACAAGAAAATAGAACTTGAAAATAAGAAGGGTGAAAGAATCCCTTAAAAATTCGGCAGCCTAACGATGCAACATAAACATTCATAAAAAGAAATGATGAGAGTAATAGGGGATCTCTCATCATATAAAAATGAAAAGGGTATTAAGAGGAATATAAAAGAACATCCTCCAACATAAGAACATGGAGCATAAAATAAATGAATTAAAAGATAGTATTTGAAAAGAAAGAGAGAGGTTGGATCCCTTACCATAAAACATGACTCTTAAAACTCGATGGTTGGGACCTTGAGGGATTGGGGGCACCTTGGGAGGACTCTTTGGAAGGTAATGAGACCAGAGCTTCGTTGGGGGACAGTTGGGAGTGAAAACTAAAGGAGGAAAGGAGGATATTTATAGGGAAAGGGAGGTGATACATATAATTTCAAGGGACACCTCACTAGTGGTTTTGACAAAACCATGGGCTTGCCCATGGTATTTGCCCATGGTTTTGGCCACATGGGACCCCTCATAAAATAATTCATCCTCTTTAGTCGACCATCCCATAAAATATCTCATGACTTCATCATGATGCATTCATGATGTCATCAAACATACCGAAACCCTAAAACTATATTTTTACTATTCCCTGAAATTTCAACTTTTTCCGAAAACTCCCAAATAATTATCTTAACATAATATCAATGTTCTGAATTCAAAAATAAACTCCATTTTATAAAAATAATTTTCTATATATTTTTAATTAAATTTTTAAATAAAAACACTATTCACCGAAAATTCATTTTTTTAGAAAAAACCCAAAAAATTACCTTAACATAATATCGATTCTATAAGTTCAAAAATAAAGTCCATTTTATAAAAATAATTTTCTAAATATTTTTAATATAATCTTTAATTAAAAACACTATTCACTTAAAAAACTAATACTTGACTAATAATTAATGAAACAGTTATTTACCTATTTAACTGAATCACACTACTTAATCAAGGTGCCTATATTATATTAATACATTTTTTAACTGATATTACTAATCCATTCGGTCACATTACTAATCCTAAGCATAAAATCACTATTCATAATTTACTATTCATCAAAAATTATGTTGGTCTTATTAGACTCTAAATTTCATACTGAAAACATTTGCAGAAGTCCATTTTTTGAAAATCATTACACATCATTAATTATTTAAGGTTTACATAAATATTTTAGAATATCCTTTTTTCAATATACATCAATAAAATAAATCCTATATTCATTATAACATTTAAGAACCCCCAAACTTCACCATAAGAAGAAAACTCAATTTTATTTATAACAAAGGATTATGGTCTCCTTACACAGCCCCTTATAACCCCAGCATAGGACCTAAGTGTATGGTGTGCTAAGGTGAGAGAATCCGAGGACGGCTCGGCCAACATTGCACGAGTAGTAATTTATATCAGATTGAACTTCTCATGAAGGAGATTCTGTTCTAGCTTCACACAATGAAGTTCTGCTTGGGTTTGGTCCAGAAGCAAGCCCAGTGGTGCTACCTCCATCCCAAGTTCTGTTAGATGGGCATCGATTGGCCCGAGACTACTGGATGAGGCCATCAAATCTTCTTTCAACATTAATTAACCAAGATCACATGTATTTAGAGACAATAATTTCAACATTTAGATTCCAACGGTCATATTGATGAATGTTCATATAACAGTCAAAACCCAACGGTCTCATTTTAATTATACTCATGTTATCAAATGAAACAGTTTTGTTGAGTATAAAATAAAATAACACACAAAATTAAGAAACAAGATTTATTCAAAATCTTGGGTCGTTACATTCTTCCCCCCTTATGAAATTGCATCCTCGCAATTTTTAAAATTGGGCATGGAAATTTCATTGAATGTCCAACATCAGAAAAGGAGTCAGTAAAACTATTACATTAAAAGAAAGAAAGGGAAGTACAAATGTCTCCCGAGTTAACCCATACTAGGATTCCATGTAGGGAAACATGGATATGGGAGAGAAAATAAAGGGTCATGTTCTGATGGAGATTGATAGGTAACATTATTCGGAGAAAGTTAACCACCAGAAAATCACAAACATGTGATGGGTTAGACGGTATTTGATTTCGATGAAACAAATGTTAACAGACAACATTTTGGTTTTACGTTCCTTTTCATAATTTTGAGGAATTCATTTACTACATAGAATATAAACATAAGGAAATATATTTACCTTCCAGTTGTGTTTCATCCCTTAATAAGTTTCAACCAAAACAAATCTTTTCTCCAAACGATGAGCATTAAAAAAACATTGTCTCAACAAAAGCACAAGAATCATCTTCTAGAGAATCACATAATCCACCGAAAATAAACTATCTATTTCTTCTATCTTTAAGATTTATCCCAAAAACATAAAGGGTAAGATAAAACAACTATTCCAAAATAAAGAACCCCAAAGGAAGGGAAACTAATTTTAAATATTCTAAATTCCATGGTACTACCCAAAGTTCATCATAGACCATCCCATAAATAACTGTCCTTAAAATTCCTCAATATAAACCAAACTACGATAGAAACCCAAATACAAGAAGGATTTGATAACATAGTCTTCCAAAATAAACTTCATCGTTCATCTCCAAACAACATCAACCGCTCCTAACATCTTATTACAAAAGTAGCTAACCTAAACATATTTTGCCCAAAATAGGTTAATCATTTCCATAAGTAACCTTTATTACCATATGTTCTCCTTAAATTCGTCGATTCTTCATAATATAAGTCAGCCTTTATTCCTCAAAGAAAATACTGTAGTAATCTATTTACCTCGATCATATAGGGTTCCCAAAATAGTGAACGTCTTCCAAAATAATAATCACCTTTTAATCCCCTAATCATCCTTTTTTCAAGAATAATAGCTTCACAACATCAACATGTGGTACATAATAATCGATGTTTTCCTGAATGATATAAAACCATCTTAGGTAGGGACATGATGTTCATAGAAAACGTTAACTATATGCTCATAGGGCATGAACTAAAAAAACAACATAACCTAGACAATTATTGTGAAGAAGTCACATGTACTTTAGTCATCATGATCCATCTCAGAATAGGACTTGCATTGTTCCCTTGTCCTTGAAGATTGTTGACTCTCATCATGATTCTCATCCCTTCCAAGAGATATTTTCCTTGTATAATGTCTAACTTCTCCACATTTACGAAATTTAAAAGTATAATTTACATTATATCAAACATTATCTTATTCATCAAATTATCCATTTTTTAAAGCAATTAGCTACTTTATGCCCTATCACCCCACACATAAAACAACTTCCAGTTCCATTGTGACATTCTCATTGGTGAACCTATCCACACCATTTGCACAATGGAAATTGGTTCTTCTTTCCCTTATCAACTTTATCAAATGAACATCCGTGAGACTTCATCTTCTTCTTCCTTAATGAATTTGGGCATTCAACTAGGTATTAATTATTAATTGTGATTTTTGATAGCTAGTTTGGCATAATCACAATATGTTCAACTTGATCTCCCATCATCTCTGTCATATTAATGGGCTAATCATCACATTTCCTATCACATTTGTTGTTGGGACGTGTTCTTCCATTTCCCGCCATTAACTAAGAATAGAGAGTATAATTAGGGGCCTTAAATACTTAGCCAATAATCATGAAAAGGAAATATAAATCATAGAAGGATAAAAATATAGAATAAACGTAGACCCTAACTTGTGATCCCCTAGGTTCCAATCTAGGTTATCCATGATCATATATTCTTATGTGAATCTCTATTTTATTTTATCTTTGTTCTTTTAATAATGGTGCATACTAATCTTATTAATTTACCAAAACATATCCCTCAGGAGTGTCGTAATCAAGAGTGCAGCAAGGCCCATTTTCGTGTGCTAGTTCCCGTTCGAGTCTAGCTCAAAGCGGTGTTTTCAGGTTTTACCCCTATGTACATCTTTGCTAAAGCCACCTCTACCTGCTCGTATCCAAACAGGGATGTATTTGCTTGATTAACCACTTACTCAATACTCACCAAAATACTAGGATGATTTCCTATATTAAAACTTTTATATAGGGTTCTTCCTAAAGTTTTCATATCAAAATTTCCAAAAATTACTAAACCTTCCTTTGATACCAACTATGGCATGCCGGCTTTTTTATCCCATAAACTTTCATTACATTATACAAAACCAAGGAACTTTATGGTTTAGTGTCTTGGAAACCAGGAACTCAAATCATTATAACATAAAACATTCTTCTTAAACACTTGAAAGGCTTATCCTTATGTTCATACTAGTTAATTAATGCATCTCATAACCTGGGGATATACATAAAAAGAAAGGGCGATCAGAAGTCCCAGTAAGAGAAACAAGGGAAACATTTAACATGTGAACATGAGATACATCAATAAAGTGATGAAAAAGAACATTAAGGCATGAGAAAGAAATCATGAGGCATATCCTAATAAAAATAATGTATTTCATAACAAGAATATTTGGATACAACATTTAACTTAGGAAATAATTTATTTTTCACCAAGGTCCATCCCCATGGTGTCATTAAAAATTACCAAGGTTATTCACCAAGATATCGTTAAAAAAATGGTCATCTCTTGAGATTATGTCTTTACCCAATGCATTGGAGTGATATCAGGGCGCACCCTTAAATTTTACTTTTTTACCATGTGATCCAAATATATCACCATAAATCATTTCATAAACAACCATCATAGCATAAAAGAAGTGGTTTCATTTCATAGTCATCACATTTTAAAAACAGCTTTAAAGACCTGATCTGTATGTCACTTTAAACCCATATAAAAAAGAAAAGCGGGTCTCATGTATGTAACTCCCGGAATTTAAAATAGAACATTGTTGTATATATGTGAATCTCACTTTAGAATAAAGAGCTTTGAGTATTCACTTAATAAAATAAAATAATTTGAGATAAATATAGAGACATTTTGAGACGAAAATTCTGCAGCATAATGGCTATGTTGCAGGGCTTTAGAAAACATTGAAAAGAGAGGGGACATGAGTCAACCACTCATAAATGATCTATAAAATAGTATAGGGACAGAATATAAAGGATTTAAGAACATGGTAAAGAAATTTAAAAGATATACCATATGAAATGAAGAACATAAAAGGAAGACAAAAATAAGATTTCTCTTATGAAAATTCGGCAGACTAACAGCGTCACTTAAACATCAAAAAATATGAATTGACGAGATCAAATAGGGTATCTAATCATATGAACATAAAAGATCCATATGATAGATATAGAGATCATACCATGTCACATACATGACTTATTTTGAAGTTAAATTTCATTTATTTTCCATTCATGATTTGTTTTGGAGGGTTTCCAAAGTTTTTATGGAGGAATAGATGAGTATTTATGAATTGGGCCAAACTATGAGCCCAATTCCAGATTTAAATTTTTTTTTCTTTTATAACATTTTCATTTTTTAATATTTATCACCCATTCCAATTCCTAAATGGTCTCCTCTGACCTACTAACACAAAAATATAAATTTTGAGCCTTTATAAATCCATAATCATGGAGGATTTGGGTTTTTATTTAATAATAGGGCCAACCCGAAAGCCCATTTTCCAGTTTTAAAATGTATCTTTAATTTTTTAATATCATATAAAATGTAATGTATTTTTCGGTGATTCCACCTCCTTCTCGAGCCAAATAAACCCAGGAGCGCTCCCATTTCCTTTCCCCCCTCCTTGGAGCTCTTTGAAATCTCGAATTAGTGCTGAACCTCTTAGGATGTCTCAAATCGGCCGGAATTGAAGAGGGAACTTCATACCTTCTTAAATCTCTCAATTCTTACTCTATTCCCTCCATTCTAGTTCCTAAATTACCTTCTATATCTTGTTTGAACAACCCCTGAATTTTGGCTGTTTTAAATTTCTGAAACTATTGTTTTTGGAGTGATTAATTCAGGATACTTCAAGTAAACGAGTCTATTTCTTTCCTCTTTCAAATTGCGTAGGGTTTCTTCCCTAATTCCTGAATTATAAAAAAATCCAGAAGTTAGGGTTCGTGCCTAGGATCTAAATTACTGTATTTTGGGTGAAATATTGAGGTTTTAGGTTTCTTTTAACTTCCTTGAGGTGCGGCGGTCCTACGGTTGATGTTTCGCCCCAATATTTGAGGGTTTCGACACATTCGGTAGGTGATTCTATGGGTAACCATTTAATGATGAGTTAGTTTGCTTGATTAAATAATTTTTTATGTTCCTTATATGTTGTTTATTAGGAAAAAACCATTTTTGGTAGCAATAGTAAATCATTTGGTATTAAAGTTACATTTTTGTTTGAAGTATGTATTTTTCAAATGTATTTCATGTGTTATCTCTTGTATTAGTTTTGTAAAACATGGAAGTGATTTATTAGTTGTTGAACGGGGCTGCCAATTTTGGTTGGGTAATAATATAGTGTCATGTGGGCCTAAAATGGAGGGTCTTTTAATGGGTTTTATGTGTGTATCCTTGTTATACTCCTTGAAAGTGTTTTATGGATCTGTGTGTTCTCATTGGTATCTTTTGCGATATTGTTCAAGGTGATTATATAACATTTGAAAGTGGATTATTACATGTTTATTGGGATTCCAATTCTGTTTTTGTAACAGATTGGTGTGATTTTGGCTTAAAAATAGGTTTTTGAAATGGGTTTTTTGTGCAAGACATATTTGCACCACTTGGGTTCTTTTTATGAAAATTGTAAATGTTTTAGTTGGTTAAACAAAGTGCGAAAAGGATGCATATGTACTGTTTGGTATATGTGTTCATGTATTATGGGGTTTTTAAAGGTGAAGTGATGTTTTAAGATTTCAAATTTTTTTAGAATGTTTTGTAATTTTATGTAATGTTTTATTAATTTGTGATGTTGGAGCGAAACTTGTTTGTGGGCTACTTCTTGTAAGTATAATGATAAAAATATTTTGAAGGTAAAAAGGGTGTTATATAACAAGTGAGTGGGTTGTTATGAGGGTTTTAATATATTAGAATGGTTTTATCAAATTTTTTAATGAATTTGTGGAAGTGTTAAAGAAATGTCAAAAGTGTTGTGGGCAATTTTGGTGTGAGTCGGATTTCGAAATGAATTTGAATGAAAAGTGGAATTTTGTGACTTGTGTTGTATACATGTGGGTTTTTTGGTGAATTTATGATATGGAAATATTATTTTCTTGTGAATATTATATTCATTGACTTGTTTAACGTGTTTGATCAAAAAGGGAAAACCCAGGTATCTAGGTGGGTGGATGTGTACTAGTATGCTAGTGAATCCGTGGGGTTTGGCCTCAGCCTCACCTAGCAAGATTGATGCTTAAAACTCTAACTAAATTATGATGATGATTATTAAGGACCACTAGGTTATGGTTATGTACCCTACTACTTGATCGTGCACGATAATGGATATTTGTGATGGTTACTCTCACTGAGATAAAGGTACCTGGGACCCACAACTAGCTAGTGCCTAGGGGTTATTTCCCATTGCTTGTGCTCACTAGATATTTTTTGCTTATCTTCGGCGTATGGTGTGAGTGGCTGGAAAATTCAGTAGCCTTGGTATTTATTTTAAAAGTGTTTATTCTTTAAATTATCCCACTTGAAAACTGATTTTTTTTTAAGTTGCGCCTTTTAGAAATTGTAACTAGAAATTACATGTTTTTGAAAACTTGCATGCTTTTCATCTTTTAATGTTTATCACATAGAATCTCATAGTGGTGGTATCCTACTGGGAATTGTCTCACACCCTACTTACACCCTTGGGTGTAAGTATACTTGGTTATTTTTGTTGTCGCAGGTTCGGTACAGTTTTTTGTTCTAGTGGATCGGGTTTCTAGCAGGTCCTTGGTGGAGAAGACTTGTGGAGGTGGCTTGAGGGCAGTGCCCCATGCCATGAGGGTTCATGGGCTGTCTTTATTTGGTTTTTTACCTTTGGTATAGACCTTTTGAGTTGTTTTAAGCTATGTAATTCAGTTCTGAATTTTTGTAAAAGATTGTTTGGTTTGAAAAATCCAGATTTGTTTCATTGGCTTCTTTTGTTGTTTTATGTTTATAAACTCGGGTAAATCATTCCCAATTTTTATTTTATGATACCCAGGAACTTGTGCCAGCCCGTGGGGATCAGGAATGCCCTTCGGGCCTTGTCACGGGCTGGGTGTGGTGCCATTTTTGGTGGCGATCGATTTGGTTCGTGACCAAATGGTATCAGAGGAGGTTCAGGTTAACTCTTTGGGTCATGTTATTTGGGGAATAGACATGATAGTCTGGAGTTAGGAATGTTGGGACATGGAATTATTGTTATGGGTAGTGTGCCTGATCACCACACCTCATAATGGGATTCATGTTTAAAATAGAAGTCGGGATTTATCTAAGTCCTTCAGTTTTCTTGGTTCGATGATGATTAAGGGAAATGAAAAGAGAGTTGGGTTAATGGTCCTAGTGATCTCGCAGGGCCTAGCAAGCCATGTGGAGCCAAGGATATTCCCTAGAACACTATCTGTGACAGTGAAGTGATTGTAATATGGCCTCCAACCATATTTCCAAGTCACCCACTGAAACTAGTTTCCTCTCGCACTATTTTGTTCTTAGGTTTTGAAATCTTGGCACTTTGGTTTTAAGAAGTGTATAGTTTTTGTGAAATGATTTTCAAATAAAGAGGGAATGGTTTGGTTTATGAAATGGCGGAAATGAATTTTCAGAATAGTTTTGAAATGTAAAATGGTGCGCTTACACCTCTTTGAAAGCAGAAACTATATTGAAGTTGGTTTTGAAAAGTGTTTCCAATAGAGTTTTCTAAACAATCAGAGTGTGTTTTAATGGGATGAGATGTTTTTAAATTGATGTGAATATCTTTAAAGTGAGTTATTTTCTAAATGGTTTTGACTTTCTGAAATTTTTTGTAAGTTGTGAGTTGGGATTTTGATCTCGTGGTTAGCGGTTATGAGAAAAAAGGATGTGTTGGTTGACCGTTTTGGTTTTGAAAAGTGGAATGAATTTTTGTTTTAACCTTTGGTATTTCCATTAGCGACCACATGCATGGGGTTATTTGGGATGATGGATGGTTGATGGCACGATTGGATGAGTGCCTGGATGGATATGAGGAGGGTGTCTGGTGTAGCACAAAAACCTGCATTTGTGAGGCGCATGGGGTACCATTGGTGGATACGCTTACTGCTAAACTATTTGTTCTTAAAGAATTACTTTTAAAGAGAAAAATGATGTCTTGATGAATATTTTGGTATGGTTTGTGTTATAGGTTTCTGAAAATTCTGATGTTGTGGGATGTTTTGAGTCCAAGAACCCCTTTTTTTGAACTGTGTTTGGTCGGTAAGCTGTGTTGTAGGGACGGTTAGTGGTCTCTTTTGAAAAATGTTTTCGGATGCCTCTACGGTGGTTCCCTTCATGTGTTTGGAGCTGGTTTATGGATTGTTTTGACCAATGGACCAGATTGGTTGGGTCCTTGGGTTCTCTCATTGGATAAGGTACCCCCCCCCCATTAAAGGTTAATGCATAATTGAAGCGCAACACAGATTGTTTCTCCATTGGAAAATACTCCAGTTGATCAATATAAGGAATCTATTTCTTGAGATTTTTAGATTGAGTATACACCCTTTCCTTTATTTTTTTGTGTATCCTATTGTAGTGGGAGATTGATTATGGATGGTTGAAAGTGACCTTATCCTCTAAAGTTTCCTAATTTTTCGAAGGTGGGAGTGTTCTGGGTTGTTAGCATGGATGAGTATTTGGATAGTGTCTAAGATGAACTCTCGGTCCATCATAGTTTCTTCGAAGATGGAGTTCATGTTAAACTACCAGTGTGGGAAATCTGGTCATGAGTGGATATTATGGCCACATTTTAGAATTGTGTGTTGTTTGGGGATGTTGTACAAGTTCCCTCTCTATTCATTGTTTATATCAGTCATAATGGTCATGTTCGGTGTTGCCTTGTGATGTCATGTGCTCGATTGACCGTAAAGGTGAATGTTGGGCAATCATCTGAGTGGCTCTATTATGTTGGGAGAATGTCTCCCTTGAAAAAAAAATATTCCATTTTAGAGTAAGGTGAGTATAAGTATTCTTTACTTCTATTTTTTCTCACCCTAACAAACAAGGTCTGATTTGTGTACATCTTCTAATCCCTTGTTTCAGTGAAATATCGAGTTAGGGTAAAGTGAGGTTGGAATGTGTTATGTCATGGAAAAACTTATCGGGGATTAAGGTGTAGTTGTTGTTTGCATCGAAAGAAGAATTATCATTCAGGTGGTTTCCAAAGCCTAACTGCGAGGCCGAAGATTCTTCAATATTTTGAGCTCCAGCCATAGGTCCCGGAGAGAAGCTGACGCGTAGTTAGGGGAAACCCTAGTGTCATTTAAACCCTTGTGCAAAGTCCTATCATCAATATGAAGGATAAGAAGAGTTTAAACCTGTGGTGTCATCATATTTCTTCTACTGTTCATGTTCGGTAGAAATAGGTGGAGGGCCTTGAACCCATGTCATCACCCAATATTATTCCCTCCCCCTTTGGTTTCCATTGTGTCTTTAGAGAAAGGTATGAAGTTTGGCTAAACAGGTTGACCACACGGTTTGCACTTGGTTAGTAGTGACCATGCCCCCAAAAATGATGTAGATAGAATAATCTCCACTATTAGTTCATGGTTTCCCAAACTGTGTAGACTAAACATGTGTTCGTCCCAACACCTTATATTTTGGGGTCTTTCTGTACTAGCCCATGCTGGTCGATTAAGATGGTTGGTTCTTATGGTGGGGAGCCTATTTTTTTCCCCAGACCAATAACGTAGACTTATCCATGGTCAGGGATTGGTGGTCGGTAGTCTCGTTCGGATCTATCATGCTACATAAATCTTCCTTGGGAAACTATTGAGATTGGAGGGTTCCCAATGGTTTAGTATTTCAAGGTATGTGTATCCTTGTTCGATGTTGTTGTTCGTTTGAGTGAATTGCTTGAGTCTGGTTCAGATAGTGTTTGAAGAGTTTTCCTTTGGGATAAAGCATGAATGTGATTGATTGTTTCAGAAATGTGGTATATGTTTTTGTTGTGAAGTATTCCTTCCTTAATTGATCACTGGAGGTGTTTTGGCCTTTGGGGGAGAAACCTGGAAAGGGAGTACATCTTGGTTTATCAGTTCGGTTTGGCTTTCGTATCTGGCCTTTCTGTAGCTTTCCGGGGACGGAAAGTTTTCATGGTGGGGAGAATTGTTACATACATGACTTATTTTGAAGTTAAATTTCATTTATTTTCCATTCATGATTTTGATTGGAGGGTTTCCAAAGGTTTTATGGAGGAATAGATGAGTATTTATGAATTGGGCCAAACCGTGAGCCCAATTCCAGATTTAAAAATAAATTTTTTTTCTTTTATAACCTTTTCATTTTTAAATATTTTTCACCCATTCTAATTCTTAAATGGTCTCCTCTGACATATTAACACCAAAATATAAATTTGGAGCCTTTATAAATCCATAATCTTGGAGGATTTGGGTTTTTATTTAAGAATTGGGCCAACCCGGAATCCCATTTTCCTGTTTTAAAATGTTTCATTAATTTTTTAATATCTTATAAAATATAATTTATTTGTCGGTGATTCCACCTCCCTCTAGAACCTAAGAAAACCAGGCGCGCTCCCATTGCCTTTCCCCCAACCTTTGAGCTCTATGAAATCGCGAATTAGGGCTGAACTTCATAGGATGTCTCAAATCAGCCCGAATTGAAGAGGTAACATCATACCTTCCTAACTCTCTCAATTCTTACTATTTTCCCTCCACCCTAGTTCCTAAATTACCCTCTATATATTGTTCGAACAACCCCTGAATTTTGGGCGTTTTAAATTTCAAAAACTATTGTTTTTGGAGTGATTAATTCATGATACTTCAAGTAAGCGAGTCTATTTCTTTCCTCTTTCAAATTGCATATGGTTTCTTCCCAAATTCTTGAATTATAAAAAATCCAGAATTTAGGGTTCATTCCAAGGTTCTAATTACTGTATTTTGGGTGAAATATTGAGGTTTTAGGTTTCTTTTAACTTCCTTGAGGTGCGGCGGTCGTGCGGTTGATGTTTCGCCCCAATATTTGAGGGTTTCGACACATTCGGTAGGTGATTCCATGGGTAACCATTTAATGATGAGTTACTTTTCTTGATTAAATAATTTTTCATGTTCCTTATATGTTGTTTATTATGAAAAAACCATTTTTGGTAGCAATAGTAATGCATTTGGTATTAAAGTTACATTTTTGTTTGAAGTATGTATTTTTCCAATGTATTTCATGTGTTATCTCTTGTAGTAGTTTTGTAAAACACGGAAGTGATTTATTAGTTGTTGAACAGGGCTGCCAATTTGGGTTGGGTAATAATATAGTGTCATGTGGGACTAAAATGGAGGGTCTTTTAATGGTTTTTAGGTGTGTAACCTTGTTATACTCCTTGAAAGTGTTTTATGGATTTGTGTGTTCTCATGGGTATCTTTTGCGATATTGTTCAAGGTGATTATATAACATTTGAAAGTGGATTATTACATGTTTATTGGGATTCCAATTCTGTTTTGGTAAGAGATTGGTGTGATTTTGGATTAAAAATAGGATTTCGAAATGGGTTTTTTGTGCAAGACATATTTGCACCACTTGGGATCTTTTTATGAAAATTATAAATGTTTTAGTTGGTTAAAAAAAGTGGGAAAAGGGTGCATATGTACTGTTTGTTATATGTGTTCACGTATTATGGGGTTTTGAAAGGTGAAGTTTTGTTTAAGATTTCAAATATTTTTAGAATGTTTTTTAATTTTATGTAATGTTTTATTAGATTGTGATGTTGGAGCGAAACATGTTTGTGGGTTGTTTAGTGTATGTTTAATGATAAAATGATTTTGAAGGTAAAAAGGGTGTTATATAACCAGTGAGTGGGCTGTTATGAGAGTTTTAATATATTGTAATTGTTTTATCAAATTGTTTAATGAATTTGTGGATGTGTTAAAGAAATGTGAAATGTGTTGTGGGCTATTTTGGTGTGAGTCGGATTTCAAAATCAATTTGAATGAAAAGTGGACTTTTGTGACTTGTGTTGTATACATGTGGGTTTATTGGTGAATTTATGATATGGAAATATTATTTTCTTGTTAATATTATATTCATTGACTTGTTTAACTTGTTTGAGCACAAAGGTAAAACCCGGGTATCTAGGTGGGTGGACGTGTACTAGTATGCTAGTGAATCCGTGGGGTTTGGCCTCAGTTTCACTTAGCAAGATTGACACTTAAAACTCTAAATACATTATGATGATGATGATTGGGGACCACTAGGATATGGTTATGTACCCTACTAGTGGATCGTGCATGAGAATGGATATTTGTGATGGTTACTCTCACCGAGATACAAGGTACCAGGGACCCACAACTAGCTAGTGCCTAGGGGTTATTTCCCATTGCTTGTGCTCACTAGATATTTTGTACTTATCGTCGGCATACGGTATGAGTGTCTGGAAAATTCAGTATCCTTGGTATTTATTTTAAATTTGTTTATTCTTTAAATTATCCCACTTGAAAACTGATTTTTTTTAAGTTGCGTCTTTTAGAAATATTAACTAGAAATTACATGTTTTTGAAAACTTGCATTCTTTTCATCTTTGAATGTTTATCACATGGAATCTCTTAGTGGTGGTATCCTAATGGGCATTGGATCACACCCTATATAGTCCCTTGGGTGTAAGTAGACTTGGTTTTTTTTTGTTGCAGGTTGGGTACAGTTTTTTGTTCCATTGGTTCAGGTTTCTAGCAGGTCCTTGGTGGTGAAGTCTTGTGGAGGTGGCTTGAGGGCGGTGCCCCTTGCCATGAGGGTTCATGGGCTGTCCTTATTTGGTTTTGTACCTTTGGTATAGAGCTTTTGAGTTGTTATAATCTACGTAATTCAGTTCTTAATTTTTTTAAAAGATTGTTTGGTTTGAAAAATCCAGATTTGTTTCATTGGATTCTTTTGTTGTTTTATGTTTATAAACTCGGGTAAATCATTCCCAATTTTCATTTTATGATACTCAGGAACTTGTGTCATCCCGTGGGGATCGGGAACGCCCTTCGGGCCTAATCACGGGCTAGGTGTGCTACCAGTTTTGGTGGCGATCGATTCGGTTCGTGACATACCCCAACTTAATGAAAATGATCTTGAAAGACTTGACAAGAAAATAGAACTTGAAAATGACAAGGGTGATAGAATCTCTTAAAAATTTGGCAGCCTAACGACGCCACTTAAACATTCATAAAATGAAATGATGAGAGTAATAGGGGATCTCTCATCATATGAACATGAAAAGGAAAGTAAGAGGAATATAAAAGAACATCCTCCAACATAAGAACATGGAGCATAAAAGAAATGACTTAAAAGATTGTATTTGAAAAGAAAGAGAGAGGTTAGATCCGTTACCTTAAAATGTGACTCTTGAAACACAAAGGTTGGGACCTTGAGTGCTTGGGGGCACCTTGGGAGGACACTTTGGGAGGTAATGAGACCATAGCTTCGTTGGGGGAGTGATGGGAGTGAAAACTAAAGGATGAAATGGTGGGTAATTATAGGGAAAGGGAGGTGATACTTTAATAATTTCAAGGGACACCTCACTAGTGGTTTTGACAGAACCATGGGCTTTCCCATGGTATTTGCTCATGGGTTTGGACACATGGGACCCCTCATATAATAATTCATCCCATTTAGTCGACCATGCCTTAAATTATCTCATGACATCATCATGATGCAGTCATGATGTCATTAAACATACCAAAACCCTAAAACTGTATTTTTACTATTCACTGTAAATTAAACTTTTTCCGAAAACTCCCAAAAATTTATCTTAACATAATATCAATGCTCTGAATTCAAAACTAAACTCCATTTTGTAAAAATGATTTTCCAAATATTTTTAATTTATTTTTTAAATAAAAACACTATTCACCTAAAATTCTTTTTTTCAGAAGAAACCCCAAAAATTACCTTCACATAATATCGATTCTATAAGTTCAAAATTAAATTCCATTTTATAAAAATAATTTTATAAATATTTATAATTTAATTTTTATTTAAAAAACACTATTCACTCGAAAAAACTAATACTTGACTAATAATTAATGAAACTGTTATTTACATATTTTATTGAATCACACTATTTAATCAAGGTGACTAAATTATATTAATACTTTCTTTAAGTGAGATTACTAATACATTTGGTCACCTTACTAATCCTAAGCATAAAATCACTATTCATAATTTAATATTCATCAAAAATTATGTTGATCTTATAAGAATCTAAATTTCTTTCTGAACTCATTTGCAGAAGGCCATTTTTTAAAAATCATTACACATCATTAATTATTTAAGGTTTACATAAATATTTTAAAATTTCCTTTTTTCAAAATACATCAATAAAATAAATCCTATATTCATTTGAACATTTTAAAACTCCCAAACTTCACCATAAAAAGAAAACACATTTTTATTTATAATAAAGGATTCTAGTCTCTTTACATAGCCCCTTGTAACCCCAGCATATGACCTAATTGTAAGGTGTTCTATGTTCAGAGAATCTGATGGGGGCTCGTCCAACATTGCACGAGTATTAATTTCTATCAGTTTGAACTTCTCGCGAAAGATATTCCTTTCTAGCTTCACACGATGATGTTCATCTTGGGGTTGGTCCAGAGCAAAGCCCAGTGGTGCTACCTCCTTCCCAAGTTCTGTTAGATGGGATTCGATCGGCCTGAGGCTACTGGATGAGGCCATCGAATCTTCTTTCTATACTAATTAACCAAGATCACATGTATTTAGAGAAAATAATTGCATCGTTTAGTTTCCAACGGTCATATTGACCAATGGTCATATAACAGTCGAAACCCAATGGTCTCATTTTAATAATACTCATGTTATCAAATGAAATAGTTTTGTTGAGTACAAAATAAAATAACACACAATATTAGGAAACAATATTTATTCAAAATTTCAGGTCGTTACAAGGTATATCTGATGGTCTAATGCACAAGTGACGATAAACAGATCTCAATTCAATCTCCATGAACAACTGAAATCCTCGAAGCTAATCAAGTAGATCAGTATTCATTATCTTGAGATATCAATTCTTAACCATCAACAAGTTCAACATATGATAATCCACACAATGTGTGATGGTATTGTCCACCTTCTTTGAAAAAAGGATAGGTAGACCGCAAGAAGAAGATTTTGGTTACATTAAAACCTTTTTTTCAAGCCCTCTAACTACTTCTTGAGCTCTAGTAACACTAAGTTTTCCATCCTATAAGGAGGAATAGACATTGGTGCCGCTCCTAACGGATGATCAATAGAGAAATATACCTCTCTCTTCTGATGTAAACCTGAAAAGTTTTTTGGAAGGAAATCTATGAACCAATTCACTACTAGAGGAATGTCCATCTATGACGTCCCCTGGTAATCCTGATATAAACTAGCAATCTGGGATATAATTCCCCCCATCCCAGGATGCTTAGGCCTTGATATGACCACGTAGAAATCATATTCTCCCATGTGTAGAAATGAACCTCCCCTAGTGATGAGAAAAACACTCTATGATAATAGTAGAGAACAATGTCCTGAAGGAGAAAAAACAGTCCATTCATAGAATGACATTGAATCCCATAATCTCTAATATATAGTGGTCCAAAAAGAAATGACACCCACCAAACATAAGAGTGCACTCCTGGAACTGATTCACACTATCCTTATTGATCCCTAAAAGATTTTATAGCTTCCTAACATCATTATACATAAAGATATAGAACCAAAAGATCTACAAAACGAAAAATGGTATAAATCAATGGGAATCCATTTTATCATAAAGAGTAGAATATTATACTCTGTAAACATGAATCGTACCTGTAACTATTGTGGTTTTTGGATCCTTCCCATGATGGGTCTTTTCCATTGCAAAATATAGACCTGTATCGTGGCCCTACAACCCTACCTGGATACCCTAAGCTGGTCCTAACACAACCCATCCTCAGGGCTCGTGCCATGACTACACCAAGATTGCCTTCCCTAGGCCGGGGGCTGGTGACTAGCACCAAAAGCATAATCCCGATAATAAGGGAAGTCATTGCCTTTAATAAGTAAACAAAAACAACAGAGTACACAACTGGAAGTAAACACTAAGAAAAACTGTATACAAAAGAAAGTGCTTGAAGGAATGGGGCTGGAAATACAAGCCCAACCGTAATGTACAAACAATTGTAAAACTACTACAACTGAAAAAAGGTAAAATAGAAACTATTGAGTCATACTCCAGGAATCCTGCCTAATGGGTGAGTGTAGATGGCATCCTTAGCACCCCAGGTCCATCTGTCAGCTCTTTGTACGTCTCGCCATGTGGTCCACCTCCAGGCACCTTCCATCTCTACAACTCTCTACCTTGATCAGTGTTTTCCATCGTCTGCAACCAACAAAACGAAGAGTGGGAATAGACCGTGCATAGGTGAGTATAACGATGCTCAGTAGGGACCCGTGAACCCTAAGGTCTCACAATATCCAACAAGGATAACTCAAAAAGAATGATACAATCATGAAGTATCAACCAACCTTACTTAGGTATATTCCCATACATATACCTATGTCACCAATCATAGTTCGACTCCAGCTCATGATCCCAATCACAAACCATTCCTCAGAGGAAGTAAAGTCAACCACCTCGAAGATAAAATATTGAAAGTCAAGACTCATCTCGCACAAGTATACATCTTTTGTAGAGTGATAAAGATGATCAGATGTAGTCAATGATTCATCTAAACTGTCGGACCCACACATGATACAGGTACAGGCGTCAGAACTTTCGTACCCACACAGGATTCCGGTACAGTAGTCATCGCTTTCAAACCCACGAAGGATTCTGGTACAGTAGTAAACGATGTCAAACCCATAGAGGATTTGGGTATAATAAGTCTCGTTGTCTATACCATGTAGGATTCCATTACAGTCGTCGTCACTGTCAAACCCACGTCGGATTCCAATACAGCAGTCGTCGGAGCCAGCCCTAGAGTTCCTGCACACAGCACGCTCAATTCGGGGATGGTATGCACCACGAGCCAAGTCTCGATATATAAACTATCATTAAGACTATAGATGATATATCTTGTAGTTCCGTCTTATCAAAAGGAATCCAACGCGATAGACAACGCATCAATCAGACCCCTGGTCTGAGAGTTATTGGAATTTCCGTTCTAAGGGCCCGGTTGGATTTACGCACGATCCAAACCCATATATTTTCAAAAATTTTCCAAAAACTCATTTAGAGTATAGAAAAAGGACCACCTCATAACGAGGGTCCTAGTACTGCATAAGGAGTGTCGATCAGACGTGCGGTCTAGGTGAAATTATCATTTATGCGAAGTCGTGTCTGGCCCGTCAAGCCCAGTGGGCCGTGGCGGGTCAGCCCGTCCTAGCTCAGCGGGTCCGACCTGGCTTGGGGGTCGGTCGGGCTTGGTTCGACAGGTCCAACCCGGTTGGGGGGTTGTCCCAGCCCGGTGGGGCGCAACCCAACTGCAAACCCGGCCCGCGCTGCGGGCCGGTCCGGTTCACCCAGCAACACCAAGCGGCGTCGCCTCTCCCCTATACTGCCTGCCAGTTCAACCTAGTGCATGTGGATCCCGCATTGGGCCACGGTTCTTCCCACACGGCGCATGCAGGTGCCACGTTTCTCCTGCCCGTTCGGCATGCGACTGGCTAGTTTGCCCAGCAAAGCGGCCCGCGGAAGTGGGCTGCGGTCTTCTCCGCGCTGCGCCTGCGGGCTCTTCGGATCTCTAGCCTGACATGCAGGTGGTCAGCCGGTTCGGTTTGGCTGAGAGGACCATGTATGCGGGCCATGTCCTCCATCTCCATGCGGCTGCTGCGGGCATCTTGGTTTCTCCAGCGGGTTGGCCGGTCGGCCGGCTGGTCATCCTGCGGACCGGGTGACCCGAGTGGCCGTCGGACCCTCCACACAGTCAGAGCACGGCTGCCGCTGCCGCCGCCACCTCCGATCACCGAGGCCTCATTCGTTGGCCATGGCCCGCATGGCCACGACCCCCATCCTTCAGAGTGGTGCGACGGCACCGTGCCATACTGGCTTTGCATCCATCGTCACAACAAACTAGGTTCAACGGAGGGATGTCGGTCTGTGTTTGTTCCGCTCGCGCCCTCCGTGTTATGTGATAACAACTCGGTCTCCGTCAACCAAAATCAAATGTCGAAGAATGATAATATAATTCATACATTAAAATTAATCAAATCCACCAACCTCTTATTTCGTCGTTGAACATTGACGAGTTGAAAAAGGAGGACGCCGCGGAAGACGGACGTCATTCCGTAAACATTGGAGGGAATGTTGTTTTCGTTGGCGACATTCATCGCGAGATTTATCTTCCCATTCTTACCCCATTTTGAAAGGACAAAGATGCCTCATCGTTCTTTGGTGGAAATAACATTCTTCGTCGAGAAAAAAAGTGTTCTTCCAAGAGCTCTCCCCATGCTCTCAAACGATTATGCCAACCCAAAATAAAAGATCATCTTTCCTTATTTTAATGTTGGCATAATGAATTCAAAATTATTCAAACACTCAAATTCATTAATTATGATGGGTCACTAAATTAAATGTAAGGAGTTTGCATGAATTTCATGGGACTCAAATAATTAAATACATGGGTGTTTTGGAACATTAATGGGAATTCTAAGTGTTAATGGGGGTTCAAGGGATGTTGAAGGGTTGGAGCTTGTGTGGGACCCACCACAAAATATCCTCCCATGGGAGGTTATGTGGTGGTGGGACCCACCTCCAAAATACCTTTGCAGAAATTAACCACCACCAAAATAAAATTTATGTCACACATAATTTTTATTTAATTTATTAATAATCCCCAAAAATTATCTTCCATCCGCGATAAAACGCAACTGCGGTAAAGGTCTCCTTAACCGAATACTGGTGCTGTGAGTTCATCTGTGTCCTTGGATTTAAATTTCAAACACCGGTTCAAATGATATAAAATCCCACTCATACTTTTTCTGAATGTACCCGAAAAAAACATCCGAAATTAATTCTGGGCACACCGGGCATCGGAATCAAGTGCCGTCAGAAACTGCGTACTCGTAAAAATCCCATGTATTTAAGAATAAAATTTCATAGGATTTCCGGGTCTTTACATTCACCCTTACTCAGGTATTTACGTCTATGTAAGCTACAATACAAACTAGGGAAACAAAAGGGGGTACTGATCACACATATGAGCCTCCCGCTCCCATGTGCTCTCCTGGAGGTTCCCGTGCTGCCAATGAACACGCACCAGAGTAATCGACCATCCACGCCAGACCCGCTCCTGTCGATCTTCAATCTCCACTGGAACCTCCGTGATTGTCACCCTGTCATTGATGTCTAGCTACCCATGGTCTATGATGTGAGATGGGTCATGCACTTATCTCCTCAGCGGAGATATGTGGAAGACGTCATGCACCCGGTGTAATTGTGGTGGAACAGCCAAGCAGAAATCCATCTCGCTTACCCTGCCAAGGACCTGAAAAGGTCTGATAAATCATGGAGATAACTTGCTGCCTCTGCAAAATCTCTGTAGACCTCGTCGAGGTGAGACCTGTAAGAAGTCGTGGTCACCATCCTTGAACTCTAGGGGTCTCTGTATCCTATCAACATAAGACTTCTGTCTGCTATGTGCAGTCTTCATCCACTCCTGGATGATCTGCACCTTCTCTGTGGTAGCCTTTACCATATCTAGTCATACATGTTCTGACTCCCCTAGGTCATTACAGCATAGTTTCTATCTGTAAGGTTGTCCTAAAAGTGCCTCATAAGATGCCATCTTGATTTTGGAGTGGTAGCTGTTGTTATACGCAAACTCTACCATGGGTAAGCGATCCTCCTAGATATGACTGAAGTCGAGGACACATGAACAGAGCATGTCCTAGAGAGCCCAAATGGTCCTCTCCATCTGACCATCTGTCTGAGGATGGAAGGTGGTGATCAAGTGAAGCTACATCCCAAAAGCCTCCTACAACCCCTTACATAGTCGGGAAGTGAAACGTGCATCCCGATTGGATACGATCATCAATGTCACACCATGATGTCGTACGATCTCCTGTACATAGAGGAGTCCCATGCTCTCTACAAAACCCTTCTCTCTGATTGGTAGGAACTGGTCCGACTTGGTGATACGGTCAACAATAACCTAGATAGATTCGTGTCCTTTAGATGTACGAGGAACTCTCGTTAAGAATTCCATGGATATCCGGTCCCACATTCACTTTGGGACCACTAAGGGATGAAGCAAGACTGTTGGAACCTGGTGATCCGCCTTCACTTACTGACAAGTGAGGCATCGTGAGACAAAATCTGCTACTGCCTTCATCATACCTTGCCACCAGTTATATCGTCTGAGGTCCTGATACATCTTCGCCACTCCAGGATGTACCGCTAGAGGGGAAGTGTAAAACTCCCTCAACACATCCTCATGTAGTGCAACATGTACCATGGTATGTGATCTGAAGAGGATGACATGCTCCCCACATTTAGAATATCCATCAGGTGTCTGACCTGTGGATATCTGAGCACGTCGAGTCTCACAGTCAACGTCCCCACATTGTGCCTCTATGACTCGATGAATAAGTGGAGGAGTGACGGTGAGAGATTGCAGAAAGGATTCTCCATCTCTATCCACTAAGGATATCTTCAATGTGGCCAGCTGCTCTGTCACGTCTCCTAGAAGTTGAATGCCTGATCTTCTATTGAGAGCATCTGCTACAACGTTCCCCTTTCCTGGAGTATAGAAAATCTCTAAGTCACAGACCAAGAGTAATTCAAGCCAACATCGCTGTCTCAGGTCCAGGTCCTTCTGAGAAAAGATAAACCTGAGACACTGTCAGTCATAGAAGACTGTAAAGCATTCGACCAATGAACTATGGGGGAAACTAGCCAATTGTAAATAACTCCACTACACCCTTCTCCTAATACATCCTACAAGAGCTGCTAAGATTTCTCCTTTTTTCCAAAAAAAGAAATCTGGTCTCACCCCTTGGCTGAACCACATCCTTTACCTAATATAGTAAATACTGACATGAAGGGTTCCAATTCATTCCATTGACGATGTCTTATGGCCTCAACACTACTACCAAGAGATCCAACCGTTACTCTCACCTCCAAGGGTTGAGTCACACTGTCGGCATCAGTGTGTGGTCATTGGGTCTCCTCTAGTATGAATCTCTAACGTGAAGGTCAAGTCAACATTTTTAACCAGAACCTCTCAGTATCAACCACCCAAAAAGGTAGGAAAAAACATCACAAGGACAAGTGTCTTTTATTACTATAGATCAATGTATAAAGACGCAAAGCAACCACAAGCAATGACATCAACGAAGCTAGAAGCATCAAGATGAAAGGCCTCTATTCTTGGAGCTCGTCCCACTCATGTCCACCTACTGCTCGACCAGCTCCACTACCACATCCTCCTACTCCTGTCGGATTTCCATGGTCAAAACTATGCCCCTTCTTAGGTGGTTCCTCAACTATTCGATGATCGTCTGTACGGCGGGTCGAACAGTCACGTGCCATGTGACCATGTCTGCTGCACGCATAGCACTGCCTTCTCCTCTTACGGCTGGCCCTGTCTCATGTGCCCCACACAACCAAGCCTGTATCCTGGGGCCTCCCACCTGATGGCCTGGTCCGCTTGGACTTCTACGACATCTCTCTACTACCGACTACAGAAAAATCCATTACGTGTCGCCCTGTTGTGGGTCTCTCTGCTGGTGTCTGCTCAGTAAGAAAACTCTCCACTAGAAGGGCACACTCCACCACCCTCGCCTGCATCTGAATGATTAGAGAGATCATTGAATCCCTGATCCCATGCCTGAGTCCCTGCTCGAAGGTCCGGGCCCTGAATAATGGGTCTCGTCCCATATCATTAGAGTAGCACGAGAGGTTAGTAAACCTCACTGTGTATTGAGATACTGTGATGATGCCCTCCTGCAGATGAAGTAACACCTGAATTATCATGGCATGAAGGGTTTCTATAAAAAACACCACCCAGAATAGGATCTCTAAATATTTCCAGAGTAATGATTCCTCGTCATGAACCTGGAGCATCAGGCTCCACCATCTGCATGATGATACATGCAGGAGACTCGCGGCAAGGATCACCATGAGGTCAACTAGTGTCCCTACCAATCTGAAATCTATCATGATAGCCTCCAGAAAATCCTCCGATACTTGTGGGTCCATCTCTTTCCGTTTCCTGGGTGGCCTCTGGCTCTAAAAATCGTGCAACACACTCAGACGGTGGGCACACTCTTCTGCTCGAGCTGGTTGTATCAGTGGCCTAGCGAGCAGTGGTACCACTAGTACCCCCGCTGTGATGGGGACCTGCACCGAGACCTCATCGCATGGTGGGCTACCATCTCGTACGAAACTCAGAACCCTAGCTTGCGGCCTTCATGGGGCCATCCTAAACAGAAACAGTTGTGACACGGTTAAAATAGTATACATGGTGTGCTCACAAAAAGTAATCACGAAGAAAACTTTTTAAACACTCATGCAATTAGTGTTTTCATGCACTGAGTCGGAAATCAGAGGTCATGGTCCTGGTCTATGGATACATCGGCCGCCGCACCAACTCTGGGCTCCCTGGACTGAAAACCACACTCAATACTCTTAACACTATTTCATTACAGTATGATAGATCAGAGACATTTGTTCTTTGGTAGAACTGACTCCTCTGATACAAATTTGTCACGAACCGTCCTCAAGACTCGTGACGTGACTACCCCAAGCCCGCCTTCTGAAGGCCAGGGGCTGGCGACTATCACCAAAGGAGTAAACCCGATTAAAAGGGATGGAATTTCATTTAATGTAAGGATTCAGAAATCCTATGGATATTTTTTTTAAATTCATGGGAATTTTACGTGTCCGCAGTTTCTTACAACACATGATTTTGAGGCACTGTGTGCCTGAAATCAATTTCGGATGTTTTTTTCAGGAACGTTCAGTAAATGTACATGTAGGATTTTAAATATTTTGAATCGGTTCTCGGAATTGAAATCTGAGGGCATGGATGAACTCGCAGCGCTGGTATTCACTTAAGGAGACCTTTACCGTAGTTGTGTTATATCGAGAGTAGAAGTTAATTATTTAAGATTCTTAATCATTTAAAAAAAATTATGTGTGACATAATTTTATTTAAGTAGTGGTTTCATCCTCCAAGGTGATGTTGGAGGTGGGGACCACCCCCACATAACCACCAATGGGAGGATATTATGTGGTGGGGTCCACACGAGCTCAAACCCCTCAACTCCCCTTGAACCACCATTAAACTCCTGGAGATCCCATTAATGTGCCATCACACCCATGTATTTAATTATTTAAATACCTTAGAATTCATGCTAACTCCATGAATTTAATTAAGTGAATGAAAATAATTAATAGATCTGAGTGTTTTAATTCTTTTGAATTCATTATTCCAATATTAAAATAAGGGATGATATTCTATTATTTTGGGTTGGCATAATCGTTGGAGAGCTTAGGGAGGGCTCTTGGAAGAACACTTTTTCTCTCAATGAAGAACGCCATTTCCACTGAAGAAAGACGACGTGTCTCCATCCTTTCCAACCTAGGAAAGAAAGGGAAGACATTTCCTGCAAATAATGTCGCCAATGACAACAACCGTCCCTCCAATGTGAGAAGAATAACGTCTGTCTTCCACGACGTCTGCCTTCCACGACTCATTAACATTCAACAACGAAATATGAGGTAGAGGGATTTTTTTACATTAAAATTAATAAAATTATACCCTCATTCATTGATGAATGATTTGGATAGTTGTTGACCAATTGGTATAACCTAATGGGGAGGGTGCGGACAGAACCAACACGGCCCGACACCCCTTTGTTGGTTATTGTTGATTGACATCGGAGTTGGAGCCGAAAGGGCGCGGTGCCATCACAATGCGCTGGAGAAGAACATCAGCGATGAAAGACGATCCGTGGTCGGGAGGGCCGCGGTGGATGAAGAAATGTGGAGTCTTTGCGCCGCGCGGTGGAGCCAAAGGTTGCGGCCACGTTGGACTATGGCGGAGATGGCATGGTGTCGTCGCACCGCGTGGAGGGCAGCTAGTCCGTGGCGCCATCGCACCACGGTGGAGTTGCGGAGGAGGCGGGACGAGCGGGCCATAGTGGAGCCAGACCGTGGGATCACCGGCCAGCCGACCGGTAGGCCGACAGAAAGATTGTTGTGCCTGCAATCGCCGCATTGAGATAGACTGTGGGCCGCTTGGCTTGGCGAACAGGCTGGCTATGGCCGGCTGGGATGGAGAATTGCAGCACCCACAGGGGCCGCGTAGGAAGAACATGACCCGCTGTGCGGGCCGTGTGCGACAGGCAGAACCAGCCGGCATCATCCGACCGGGCAGGGGTGAGGCGGCGCTGTTTGGCGCCGCCGGGAGAACCATAGTGGCCCGCAGTGCGGGCTGGGTCCGTAGGTGGGCTATGCCCCACCGGACCGGGCCGACCCCCCAGCTGGGTTGGACCCGCCGAGTCGGGCAGGGCAAACCACCCAGCCGTGTCGGACCAGCAATGCCGGGTCGGGCCGACCCACCACATCCCACTAGCCTTGACGAGTCGGGCCCTACTTCGCTTAAATGCGAATATCTTCTAGAAGGCGCGTCTGATCGTTGCACCCTCTGCGGCAATAGGAATCTCTCAAAGGTGTTTTCCTTTTGGAATACTCTAAGGGAGTTTTGGAAAAATTAGAAAAATTTTGGGTTTGGATCGAGCATAAATCCAACTGGGCCCCTGGAACGAAAATGACAATAACACTCAGACTGGGCGTCCTATTGATGCACCATCTATCATGTTGGGTTCCTTATGATGAGACAGAACTACGAGATACATCAGCTCAGGACATAGTGATGCTTGATGTATCAACACTTGGATCAAGGAGCGGACCCTCCCGGAATCAAGTGTGCTATGTATGGAAACCCAAGGGTTGACTGCGACTATACTATACCAAGATCCTCCATGGGTTTGACAGTGATGAATTCTATACCAGAATCCTCCGTGGGTTCGACAGGGATGAGTTCTGTACCAGAATCCTCTATGGGTTTGACAGTGATGACTTTTGTATTGGAATCCTCCATGGGATTGACATGCATGACTTATCTATCAGAATCCTTTGTGGGTTCGACATAGATGACTTCTATAGAGGAACCCTCAGTGGGTTTGATAGTGATGAATACAATACCGGGATCCTCCATGGGTTCTACAATGATGAATATTGTACTGAAATCCAGTGTGGGTTCGACAGTTCTGACTTCTGTTCCTGTGTTCTTTGTGGGTCTGACAGAATAGCCGGTTTTGTCTCCTATGCGGGTCCGACAGCTTAGCTGGTCCTTTATCCTATGTGGGTCCGATAGCTTAGAAGAATCAGTAAATACATCTCATCATCTCTATCACTCTACAAAATATGTATACTTATGTGAGCTGAGTCTTGACTTTCAATCATTTATCTTCAAGGTGATTTACTTTACTTCATTTGTGGAATGGTTTGTGCTTGGGCTCGAAAGTTAGAGCCAAACTATGATTGGTGACTTAGGTATATGTTTGGGAATATACCTAAGTATGTTTGGTTGATTCTTCATGATTATATCTTTCTTTGTGAGTTATCCTTATTTGATATTGTGAGACCATGAGGGTCTTAGGGTACCTACTAAGTAATGTTATACTCACCGATGCCTGGGAAATGCCTGCACTTCATTGGGCTGGATGCAGACGACAGAAATTACTGATTAGGTAGAGAGTTGTAGAGATGGACGGTACCCGGAGGGGGACCACATGGCGAGACATACATGGAGTGGATAGACGGACCTGGGGTGCTGAGGAGGCCAACTGTACCCACCCTTCTGGTGGGATTATTATAGGACGACTTAGTTGTTGTTGTTTTACCTTTCTGCAGTTGTACTAGTTTTACAGTTGTTTGTGCTTTACTGTTGGGATTGTATATTCGACCCCTTTCCTTTCAACACCTTATTTTGAATATAGTTTTACTTAGTGTTTACATCCAGTTGCATAATATTTTATTGTTTATTATTGAAGGTAATAACTTCCTTTTTTATCAGGACTACACCTTTGGTGCTAGTCACCAGCCCCTGGCCTATGGATGGAGGGCTTGGGGTAGTCATGGCACGGGCCCCATGGATGTGTTGTGACAAATTGGTTTCAGAGGAGTCGGTTCTACCGCAGATCATAGGACTCTGATCTATTTTACAGATAGTGCGGCGGCCAACGTATCCATACACCAGGTCCCTGACCTCTAATTTTTAACTAAGTGCTTGAAAACACTGATCGAGTGTGTGTTTCAAAAGTTTTCTTTGTGATTACTTTCTGTCAGCTCACTAGATAAACTTTTTTAACCGTGTCACACCTATTTCTTTTCAGGATGGCCCCACAAAGGTAGCTAGCTAGGGTTCCGAGTTTTGTACGACATGGTAGCCCACCGAGCGACGAGGTCTCGATGTAGGGCCACATCTCAGCAGGGGTACCTGCAGTACTACTGCCTGCTGGGCCACTGATACCACCAGCTCCAGCAGTAGAGAGTGCACACCATCTGAGTGCATTGCATGACTTCCATTTCCATAGGCTGCCCAGGTTTTAGGGAGATATGGACCCACAAGCAGCTGAGGATTTGCTGGAGGCTATCGTGAGAGTTTTCAGATTGGTAGGGACACCACCCGACCTCATGGGGATCTTTTCCACGAGTCTCCTGCATGTAGCAGCAGACATATGGTGGAGCCAGATGCTCCAGGTGCATGATGAGGCATCACTACTCTAAACAGACTTCGAGAGCCTGTTCCGGGCTTAGTTTTTTTCGAGCCACCATTCTTGTGGTGCGGATTCAGGAGTTACTTCATCTACAGCAAGGCATCAAGACTGTAGGTTAGTACACATTGAGGTTCAATGACCTCTCGCGCTACTCCACGGATATGGTATGGGACCCATTCATCAAGGCCCAGACCTTCGATTAGGGACTCAGGCATGAGATCAAGGCTTCTATGATCTCTCTAAACATTTCGACGTAGGCGGGGGTGCTGGAGAGTTTTCATGCTGAGCAAACACCAGCAGCAAGACCCACCACAAGGCGACAAATATTGGAGACTTCTGTAGCCTGTATTAGATAGATGTCGCAGAGCTCCATGCAGACCAAGCCATATGGTGGGAGACCACAGGATACACGTTCGGTTGTGCAGGGCACATGAGACAGAGCTGACCATACGAGGAGCAGACAGTGTTATGCGTGCGGCGCGTTGGGTCACATGGCACATGACTCTCCGACACACTGTACAGAAGATCATTATAATGTAGAGGAACCACCCAAGAAGAGACAGAGGTTTGACCGTGGTGATCTGACGGCAGTAGGCGGACATGGGAGAGGAGCTGGTCGTGCAATAGGTGGATAGGAGCGGGACTACCTCTAGGTAGAGATGCATTTGTTCTTGATGCTTCTAGTTTCGTTGATGTCTTTGTTTTTGGTTTCTTTGTGTCTTTTTACATTAAGCTGTGGTAATAAAAGAAACTTATCATTGTGGCATTTTCTTTCTTGCCTTTTTGTGTGGATGATAATGAGAGGATGTAGTTAAACCCATTGACTTGACCTTCACTTTCAATATTCCTACTGGAGGATACCTAATGACCACACACTGTTTCCGATAGTGGGACTCAACCCTTGGAGGTGAGAGTAATAGTTGGATATCTTGGTAGTAGTGTCTAGGTCTTACGACGTTGTCCACGACATGAATTAGTACCGTTCATGTTAGGAATGACTATATGAGGAAAATTTTGTGGTTCATACAATGGATGCGACCAGATATCTCTTTTAAGAAAAAAATAGAAATATTAGCATCTCTTATAGGACGTATGCGAAGAAGGGTGTAATTGAGTTCCTTACAATTGGCTTGTCTCACCCATAGTTCATTGGCTGAATGCTTTACAGTCTACTCAAACCACCAGAGTCTCAGGTATATCTTCTCTCAGAAGGACCTGGACCTAAGACAATGACGTTGGATTGAATTACTACAGGTTTATGACTTCTAGATAGTCTATACAACAGGAAAGGGGAACGTTGTTGCAGATGCTATCAGCATGAGATCATGAATTCAGATGCTATGAGAGGAGATGGAGCAACTAGCTGCGTTCCAGATATCGTTTCTGGATATATATGGAGCAACCCTTCATCAGTCTCTCACAGTCACTCCCCCACTACATCACCAAGTCAGGGAGGCACAGCGTGAGGACGTTGACTGTGAGACACGACGTGCTCAAATATCCTAAGGGAAAGCACCTGATTGATGTTATGAAGGTGGGGAACACATAATTATCTTTAGAGGACTGACCGTGGTACCAGTTTCACTTCAGGAGGAAGTGTTTTGGGAGTTCCACACTTCCCCTCTTGCGGTACATCCTGAAGTAGCGAAGATGTATCAGGACATCCGACGACAGTACTCATGGCCAGGTATGAAGAGGGCAGTAGCAGGGTTTGTCTCACGTTAATTCACTTGTCAGCAAGTGAAGTCGGAACACCAGGTTCCAGCAGGATTGGTTTATCCCATTATGGTTTCAGAGTGTATGTGGTAAGGGATATCCATGGATTTCGTGATAGGACTTCCATATATATCCAGTGGACATGAATCTATTTGGGTGATTGTCGACCGACTCACCATGTTGGCACACTTCCTACTAATTACAGAGTAGGGTTCAGTAGAGGGATTATGAGGACTCTACATACAAAAGATCGTACGGCTTCATGGTGTACCAGAGATAATCATCTCTGATCGTGATGCTCAGTTCACTTCCCGACTATGGAAATGGTTACAGGATGCTTTTGGGATGCAGCTTCGCTTGAGCACCGCCTTCTATCCTCAGAAAAATGGTTAGACTGAAAGGATCATTTTTACTCTCAAGGGCATGATTTTTGCATGTTTCCATGACTTTGGTGGTAGTTGGGAGGATCACTTACCCTTGGTGGAGTTTTCATACAACAACAGCTACCACTCCACCATCGGGATGACACCTTACGAGGCACTGTACGGCCGACCTTGCAGATCACCACTATGATGGACTGACCCAGGGGAGTCAGCACTTGTATGACCAGAGATAGTATAGGCTACGACAGAGAAGGTGCAGATAATCCAAGAGAAAATGAAGACTGTACAGAGCAGATAGAAGTCTTATGCTGATATGAGATGGAGACCACTGATGTTTGAAGATGGCGACTATGTCTTCCTAAGGGTATCACCTCAACAAGTTCTATGGATATTGGGCTGAGGCGGCAAGTTATCTCCATAATTTATTGGACCATTTCAGGTCCTCATAAGAGTAGGTGAGGTGGCTTACCTCCTATCCCTTCCACCTCAGATGCACTGGGAGCACGAAATCTTCCACGTAACATAGATGAGGAGATGCGTACATGACCCGTCCCACATTATTGACCATGGGAGATGGACATCGGTGACGGGGTGACATTCACGGAGGTTCTAGTGGATATTGAGGATTGACAGGAGTGGGTCCTACGTGGATGGTCTATTCCTCTGGTGCGCCTTGGCTGGCAGCATGGGAACCTCCAGGAGAGCACATGGGAGCGAGAGGCTCAGATGCATGCTCAGTACCCCCATTTATTTCCTTAGTGTGTGTTGTGTCTTTTGGGGACATAAAGCCCTAATGTGGGGAGAATTTATTGACATGTAAATCCTGTAGAATTTTTTTTCCTAAATACATGGAAATTTTACGAGTTTGCAGTTTCTGACGGCACTTGATTCCGAGGCACAGTGTTCCGAGAATCAATTTCTGAAGTTTTGTTTGGGTGCGTTCCTTAAACATGCATGCATGATTTTATATATTTTGAACCGGTGCTTGGAATTGAAATCTGAGGACACCGATGAACTCGCAATGACGGTATTCGTTTAAGAAGACCTTTACAGCAGTTGAGTTATATTGGGAATGGAAGTTAATTTTTGGGGTTTCGTAATATATTAAATAAAAAATATGTCTGAATTAATTCTATTTATGTGGTGGTTTTATCCTCCAAGGGGAAGTTGGAGGGGGGTCCCACCCCTTCATAACCTCCCATGGGAGTATATTATGTGGTGGGACCCAAATGAGCTCAAACCCCTCAACTCCCCTTGAACCCCCTTTAAACTCTTGGACTTCCCATTAATGTGCCAACACACCCTTGTATTTAATTTTTTGAATCCCTTAGAATTCTTGACAACTCCGTGCATTTAATTAAGTGAACCAACATAATTAATTGATATGAGTGTTTGAATTATTTTGAATTCATTATGCCAATATTAAAATGAGGGATGATATTATTTTATTTTGGGGTGGCATATTCATTAGAGAGCCTGGGGAGAGCTCTTGGAAAAACACATTTTCTCTCGACGAAGAACACCCTTTCCACCGAAGAACGACGACATGTCTCCTTCCATTCCAACCGAGGCAAGAAAAGAAAGACATCACCCACGAAGAACGTCGCCAACGACAACAACATTCCCTCTAACGTTGATGGAATGACATCTGCCTTCCGCGATGTCTGCCTTCCGCGACTCGTTAACATTAAAAGTGGAAATACAAGGTAGGGGGATTTTTTTATTTTTAAATGAATAAAAGTATACCCTCGTTCTTCGATGAATGGTTTGTTTCGTTGTTGTCCAATTGATATCACCTAATGCAGAGGGAGAGTGATGATCCAACATGTCCTGATGCCCCTCCATTCGTTATTGTTGATTGACGTCGGAGGTGGAGCCAAAAGGGCACGATGTCGTCACACCGCGCCGGAGAAGAACTACGGTGACGAAAGAGGAACTGCAGCAGGGAGGGCCACGATGGATGAAGGAACTCGGCACCGTCGCATAGCACGGTTAAGCCAAAGGCCGCAGCCACGTCGGGTCATGATGGAGGTGGCACGGTGCCATCGTGCCACGCGGAGGGCAGCAGGTCCGTGACACTGTCACACCCGGTGATGGTGCAGAGGCGGCCGGCTGAGCCGCCCACTGGGGAGCCTGACCACGGGATGACCGGCTCGGTAAACCGGCCGGATACGTCCAACTACGCTAGAGAATCGCGGTGGCCACAGGTGCCGTGTGGGAAGAATAACGGCCCGTTCTGCAGGCCACATGCACCGTGCAGAATCGGCCTGCTACAGCCGGCCGGGAAGGGGAGAGGCGGCGCCACACGATGCCGCCAGCTGAACTGGACTAGCCCACAGTGCAGGCCAGGTCCTCAGGTGGCTAAGCCCCACCGGGCCGGGTGGACCCCCCAGCCAGGTGGGACCCTCTGAGCCCGGCTGGGAAGAACCCCCAACCGGGTCGGACCTACAAAGTTGGGTCGAGCCGACCCATGACATCCCACAGGGCTTGACGGGTCGGGCTCCGCTTCGCTTAAATGCGAATATCTCCTAGATTGCGCGTCCGATTAATGTTCCCTTTGTGTCACTAGGACCCTTGCGATGAGGATGTCATTTTGGAACACTATATGTGAGTTTTGGACAAATTTGGAAATTTCCCGGTTTGGATCGAGCATAAATCCAACCGGGTCCCTGGAACAGATATGCCAATAACTCTCAGACCGGGTGTCTGATTGATGAACCATCTATCTTGTTGGGTTCCTTATGATGAGGCAGAACTACGGGATTCATCAACTCAGGAATTCATGATAGTTTATGTATTGAAACTTGGCTCGAGGAGCAGACCCTCTCGGAATCGAGCGTGCTGTGTGTAGAAACCCTAGGGATGGATACAAAGATACTATACCAGGATCCTCTGTGGGTTCACCTGTGATGACATTTTTACTGGAATCTACCGTGGGTTGGACAGGGATGAATTCTATACCAGAATACTCTATGGGATCGATAGTGATGACATCTGTACCAGAATCCTCCATGGGTTCGACAAGGTTGAATTCTATACCGGAATCCTCCATGGGATCGATAGGGATGAATTCTATATCGGAATCCTCCGTGGGTTCGACAATGATGACTACTGTATCGGGATCCTCCTTGGATTCGATAGTGATGACTACTGTACATGAATCATGTGTGGGTTCGACAGTTCTGACTTCTGTTCCTGTATCTTGTGTGGATCCGACAGAATAGATGGTTCTATATCCTATATGGGTTTGACAGCTTAGCTGGTCCAGTATCCTCTATGGGTCCGACAGCTTAGATAAATTAGTGACTACATATGATCATCTCTATCACTCTACGAAAGATGTATATCGGTGTGAGATGAGTCTTGAAATTCAAACATTATTTTCGTGGTGATTGAATTTACTTCCTTTAAGGAATGGTTTGTTCTTGGGCTCGAGATTTAGAGTCGAACTATGATTGGTGACTTAGTTATATGTATGAGAATATACCTAAGTAAGGTTGGTTGATACTTCGTGATTGTATCTTTGTTTGTGAGTTATCATTTTTGGATATCATGAGACCTTGAGGGTCTCAGGATACCTAAAGAGTATCGTTATACTCACCCCTGCACGGGCTATGCCCGCACTTCATTTTGTGGGATGCAGAACATTGACAGTACAGATCAAGGTAGAGAGTTTTAGAGCTGGACGGTACCCGGAGGTGGACCACTTAGTGAGACGTACATGGAGAGGATGGACGGAACTGGGGTACTGAGGAGGCCAACTATACCCACCCATCAGGTGGGATTCCCGGAGGATGACTTAGTAGTTTCTGTTTTACCTTTCTGCAGTTGTAATCGTTTTAAAGTTGTGTGTACTTTACTATTGGGCTTGTATTTCTGGCCCCTTTACTTTCAGCAATTTCTTATGTATACAGTTTTACATAGTGTTCACTTCATGTTGCATACTCTATTGTTTTTGTTTACTTATTAAAGACAATTATTTCCCTCTTTATCAGTATTATGCCTTTGGTGCTAGTCTCCAGCCCCTGGCCGATGGAAGGCTGGCTTGGGGTAGTCACGGCACGGGCCTCGAGGATGAGTTGTGACATTTAATAAGTAAAAACAAACAATAGAGTATGAAACTATAAGTAAACACTACGTAAATATATATATAAAAGAATGTGATGAAAGGAATGGGGCCTGAAATAGAGGCCCAATAGTAAACTAAAAACAACTGTCAAACTAGTAAAATTGCAGAAAGGTAAAACTGCAACTACTGAGTCGTCCTCCGAAATTCCCACCAGAAGGGTGGCCACAGATGGTCTCCTCATCACCCCAGTTCCATCCGTCTTCTCCGTGTACGTCTCTCCAAGTCGTCCTCCTCTGGGTACCATCCAGATCTACAACTATCTACCTCGATCAGTGTTGTCTGTCGTCTGCAACCAATACAACGATGTGCGGGCAAAGCCCGTGCAAGGATGAGTATAACAATACTAAGTAGGGACATTATGACCCTAAAGGTATCACACTGTCCAAAATGGATAAATCACAAAGAAAGCTATAATAATGAAGTATCAGTAAACCCTACTTAGGTATATGCCCATACATATACCTAAGTCACCAATCATAGTTTGACTACAACTCTCGATCCTAAGCACAAACCATTACACAAAGGATGTAAAGTAAACCACCTCGAAGATAAATGATTGAAAGTCAAAACATAGCTCACACAGGTATACATCTTTCATAGAGTGATAGAGATGATCAGATATAGTCACTGATTCATCTAAGTTGTCAGACCCACACAGGATACAGGAATTGCTAAGCTGTCAGACCCACACAGGATACAAAATTAGCTATTTTGTTGGACCCACATAGGAAACAGGTACATAAGGAAGAACTGTCAAACCCACATAGGATTATGGTATAGTAGTCATTGTTGTCGAACCCATGGAGGACTCTGTTATAGTAGCCATCGCTGTCGAACCCACGATGGATTCTAGTACAGAATTCATCACTTTCAAACCCATTAGGGTTCTGGTATTGTAGCTGTCACTTTCGAACCCATGTAAGATTCTGGTACAGTAGTCATCGCAGCCAGCTCTAGGGTTCCAGCACATAACACTCTTGATTCCTGGAGGGTCTGCTCCATGATTCAAGTGTCGATACATCAACTATCACGAAGTTTATAGTTGATGTATCTTGTAGTTCAATCTCATCAAAAGGAACCCAATGCGATAGACGACGTGTCAATCAGACACTCGGTTTGAATGTTGTTGGCATTTCCGTTCTAGGGGCCTGGTTGGATTTATGCTTGATCCAAACCCAGTTGTTTTCTAAAATTTATTTGAAAATCACTTAGAGTATCTCAAAATCACCGCCTCGTCGTGAGGTTCCCAATGCCATAGACGACACGTCGATCAGAAGCTGGTTCTAGAAGATATTCTCATTTAAGCGAAGTCGGGCCCAGCCCGTCAAGCCCAGTGGGCTGTGGCGGGCAGCCCGACCCGGCTCGGAGGGTCCGACCCCACTGGGGGGGGGGGGTCTGTCGGGCCCGATTCTGAGCCTTTGCCCCGGATGGGGGGTCTACCCAGCCTGGTGGGTAGCGTCCCACCTGCGGACCGGGACCGCATTGCGGGCCGGTCCGGTTCACCCGGTGGCACCAAGCAGCGCCGCCTCTCCCCTGCCGGCTCCGCCCAGCGCACGTGGACGGTGTAGAAGGATGTGGTTCTTCCCACGCGGCGCTTGTGGGCGCCGTGTTTCTCAATCCCAAATGGCAGGCGGCCGGTCGGTTCACCCAGCAGCGACGCCCGCCGAAGCGGGCCGCGATCTTCTCCACGCGTCGCCTGCAAGCGCCGCAGATATCCAGCCCGACCGAGAGGCGGAAAACTGGTTTTGTTTGGCCGAGAGGCCCGCAGACACGGGCCTCCTCCTTCACCTCCACACGGCACCTGTGGGAACAGCAGTTTAACCTGCAGGCCTGCCGGTCAGCTGGTCGGTTGTCCTACGGACCGGGCGGCCCTAGTGGCTGCCAGACCCTCCACACGGCTGGGGCGCAACTGCCGCTGCCATTGCCACCTCTAGTCACCGGCACCACTTCCATTCATTATGGACCTCATTGTCGCCACCCCCTTCCTTCGTCACCGCACCCTACCGGCTCCAGCTCCATCATCAACACAAACAAGTTTCAACAGAGGGACGTCGGTCCCTGTTTGTTCAGCTCGTGCCCTCTATGTTAGGTGATAACAACATGGTGTTGTCAACAAAAAACAGACGTCGACAAATGAGGATATAATTAATACATTAAAATTTATCTAATCCCCCTACCTCGTATTTCATCGTTGAACATTGACGAGTCGTGGATGGTGGACGTTGCGGAAGATAGACGGCGTTTTGTCAATGCTGGAAGTAATGTCGTTGTTGTTGGAGACGTTCTTCATGGGTGATGTCTTCCCTTTCTTTCCCCGGTTGTAAATAAAGGATAGGTATCATCATTATTCGGCAAAAACAACGATCTTCATCGAGAAAAAAGTGTTCTTACAAGAGCTATCCCCAAGCTCTCCAACAATTATGCCAACCCAAAATAAAAGATCATCTTACCATATTTTAATGTTGGCATAATGAGTTCAAAAGTATTCAAGCAATCAAATTCAGTAATTAAGATGGGTCACTTAATTAAATGTAACAAGTTGGAATGAATTTCAAGGGACTCAAAAAATTAAATAAAAGGGTGTGTTGGCACATTAATGGGATTTCCAAGAGTTAATGGGGGTTTAAGGGAAGTTGAGGGGTATGAGCTCGTGTGGGCCCCACCACATAATATCCTCCCATGAGAGGTTATGTGGGGGTGGCCCCCACCGCTAACTTACCTTTGGAGAAATTAACCACCACCAAAATAAAAACTATGTCACACATATTTTTTATTTAATTTATTAAGAATCCCCATAAATTAACTTCTGTCCTCGATAAAATGCAACTACAGTAATGGTCTTCTTAAGAGAATACTGGCGCTGCGAGTTCATCGGTGTCCTCATATTTCAATTCTGAGCAACGGTACAAAAGATATAAAATCTCATACCTACGTTTACTGAACAGACCAGAACAAAACATGAGAAGTAGATTTTGGGCCCACCGGGCCTCAGAATCAAGCGCAGTAAAAAACAACGGACTAGTAAAATTCCCATGTATTTAAGAAAAAAAATTCCATAGGATTTCCAGGTCATTATAGGTCAACCCTACTATCACTGAAAACCCATCATCTGACTACCAAGGCCACGATCACATCCTCTACCAGAATTGCTTGATGAACTCCAGTTCTGTAACTACTTATAAACTGGTTGTCCTAATCCTGAATGTGGATTTATAACAGATCCCTTCTCACTCACTGTAGGTGAGAACATCCAACAAAAGGGATGAATATGTCCATCCTTCCACAAGTTCAACACTCAACTAGTTCCCATGGGAAAAGTGTTATCATGTGACCACTCCATACACACTACTATCACACAACATGGATACCTAAAGATACATCACAAGAGAGCTCCCTATGACACTTCCTACCATCAGTTGATGGGGTACCAACACTATTTATTGAACCTCCTTTTCTCACTTATCCAAACTCACTCATATTTCTCTTGGTAATCAGTACTCGGTTTAATAAATCAGTCAATGAAGTCAACCTAGAAAATTTCACCTATGATCAGATTTCATACCTGATTCCATCCTCAAATTGCCTAGCCAATAATAACCCTTATGTTCCCAAAACATGTTTGAATTGATGAAGATATGTAATATGTTAAGAATAATCCATTAATAAAAGAGATTCCTGCTCCAAGTTCATGAACTCTTGTGCATGGATGGACCTCATCATATTAGGGTAGAAGTAGTTAGAGAAGGTCCTCTGAACCCCTTCCCAAGAAATATCCTGATGGAATCCTTCCTGTGAGATAACATCTCACTATCTCCTGGATGAATGACATAGCATGTACATCATGAGCTTCAACCTCCTATATGGAGGCATCTCCAGATGCATGAAGATACAAATAGTAGACTCTAATTATGACTCTATATCATGAGGTCATATGTTCCCTAAAAAAGTTGGAGGATGCTGTTGTCGGAACACCCAAGTCAGCTCTTCCATAGTTGGGGCAGGAAGTGGTTCTCCCTGAAAATTCTGCATCATCCTCAAAAAGGAACTGTGCATCAGCACTTGTGTCTAGTATAATAGTTGATTCCATTATGATCATGAAAGGAATATATGCCAGTAGTCCCTCATGTTCCATTTACGGTGTCTTATCATTGCCATGTACCTGGCATACAATTGGAGAGTGTCATGGTGGCATGACTCTGCATGGTCAAGTGAAAACATTTATTCCAGATTATCATGGACTACACCATAAGATTGAAATAAAAGAATAAGAGTAGAAATCATTAATGTATTATAAAAGTGGGTTACACAGATTTTAGAGCCCCTACACAACGTTTTCCCTTATGCCTTAACATGGGTGTCTACCACTGCAAACCTAGTCGTGTAACTCCCAATACACATGGAATGCTCCTCCAAATACACGACGAGTACTTTAATATTCCATCCTATCCAAGTACTTCTACATGTCTAGAACTATACATCATATATGGTGTAACACTACACGATGTTCACACTTTAGATACGGCATGTACTACATATGTTATATCCACCAGCATCGTTAGTCACACATCCAGACACACGGTCCACTATAGCACGATGTATACTCCCAGTACACGGCGTGTGCCATTAAGTATTTTCCAATCCTGTGTCTCATCTCACACACTCAGGTCCCATGGTCTATAACTATAATTTATAAAAATGGTACATGGAATGTACATAATAAAAGTCAATTCTACCAAAACAGAAGAACACATGGCGTGTGTTCATAGAACCACACATTGTGTTGTCAGGGTTCCCGTATAGTAAGATTAATAAACTTCTCTATAACCCATAAAAATTTAAAAATATATCCAAGGAATGATAAATTCTGACCATTGATATCCCATACTCCCCACGGATGAATTTTTTTTTAACTTTTTCACATCATAACTTATGAAAATTATATTAAAGTTCAAACATGATGCACCAAATTCAAATCCAAGAGGACCGATAAAACCATAGGGACGAAATCATGGAATCCATCCATATTAAACATTACATATTCCACTACCCTATGAAAATATAATGTATTCTATACTGACATCTATCAAAACATCATTCACAAGAAGAAAAAATTCTATCACAACGACATGAAATCAGTAATGTATCCTAAAGGGAATGATAAGAATGAATGACATGTGATATCTAGAAAGTGCCTGTATGATTCTTGGGATTGAATACCCTCATCTCATCAGGTTGGAACAAAAATAAAACCTCAATAATATCAATGATATTATAACAATATATGTGTATCACCCAATGGTGAAATAAAATCAACTGAAATAATTGAAAAACTAGAACAATTAAAAAAATATGATGTTATAAGGATTTTCACTAAACGCGGGTTATCTACTCCCAAGAAGAAATTTTTACCAACTACATATTCCATCGTATCTGATTCTATAAGATCCAAATATTATGTAAAAGATAAAAAAATTCCTCTAATACAAATTTTTAATATCCCGGATGTGGGTACCACACACAGGTTCCCCAAACCCGGTTGGTCACATAACCTCAAGCCCTTTTCCCCAAACACAAGAGGCTGTCAACTTGTAGAAAGGCACAAGGTGTGATATTGGGTATACAATTACCACATTATATGAGTATACATAATGGAAATGAAATAGTAAATAATATAGGAAGCAGTAATTCCATAAAATAGAAGTAATCATCGGAAGAATGATTGTAAATCCATCAGAGGCCACAATATATATATATATATATAAATATATAATCCATGACATATGTATCTAAGAAGGAATCCAAACAATTCATAGTGATAAAAATCAATACAGAAACAAATGTACAATAGAAATAAGTAAACTCTCGCAGCATCACAAGCCTCATCATGGTCTCATGCTCTCAACCTCCAATAGAAATCATGTTCCTGATGAGGAAGGGAACTTTATATTATCTATACATGCAACTATATAATCTATTTGGGTCCAAAATTATGACGCAAAAAATATATGAGATGTATCCCAGCAGGAAACCACAATATGATTTGTGCCTAACTATAATGGAATATATATACAGTTGGAAATATGCAGAAATTAATCAATAAACTATAATGTACACAAAAGTAATCAATCCAACCATTTTAAATTACATTCATTTTCATTTCACGATTATTCAGTATGCTAATTCGTGTAACCCCAGGGATCAAGCGTAAGATATGTATCCCTTGTGTACATAACAAATAGAAGTCTCAGAAGACCACATAAACAATCATTTAAGACAAAGTGAAAACTAGTTCTATGTCTCAGAAGACTTATCATAACCATTGAATAATTCAATAGAAACCATCTGGGAATGTTCTCACATAATATCCCCTCTAGTATATCAAATAATCAATTCAATAAATAATTACACTCTGAGAAATCTCACATATTCTGACCCCTTTGGTCCTACATGTCACTAATCATTTACAAACTACCACCTAGGCACCTCTCATGGTCAATACCCCTTGGTCTACATAGCATCAATAATATATAACGACCACTTGGACTCACTCACATTAGATTTCATAGGCTCCATCATTCACTTAATGAAATAATAATGATCACTTCTTTAGTATTCATGGTATAAAAAATTAATTATAAATGACCACTTAAGAAGCTCTCACGGTATTTCCCCTTTGGAAAGCTCTCACATTCTACCCCTTTTCAAACATTCAAAATGAATATCAATATCATATCTTAAATAAAAAACACTATGTAATTCAACCAAGGCATGAAAAAAAAATGTAGGCCTCAACAAAACCTTGACCAAAGAGTTATAACTATCAAACAGTGTAAATGCTCCCATGGGGGGTCCTGAAAACAAGGTCTATAACCTTATGAATAAGTCAAAACCCTTATCAATCAATCTAACAATAGTACTAAACAATAGGGTTTAATTACAAAACAGAAAATACCATAAATTTGGTAATGCAGTAAATTAGGCATATATAATCAAAATAAAAACATAAAAAGGAGTAAACAACCAACATTGATGTCACGCGATCAATATTCATGAATATCAACCCTTGAATTATCCTAGAATGGCATAGATCTAAAAAAAGATGAAATACATCAAACCTTGAATAACCAATTAGAGATGAGTAATCATGAAGAAAGGATATAGAAGAATTGAGAACTCACTAGTGGGATTCCGACGCACCTGATGACATCTGAATCAGAGAACCTATGGAGAATCAAGATGGGTTCAGAGTTTGTCAGACTTCCATCTAACTCCTGTATGAATCATGGGGAGAATAGGATAGTTCTGGACATGACATTCGACCTCACACCAATATATCAAATAAAAAGAAAACTAAACAGAGTGTTAATTAAATGTACATGTCATTTAGTATCATTTACCATCCCCTGACTAAAGCTGTCTTCCAGGTCACCAAACATCCATGTACTCGGATGTTACATGGCTAGTACACAGTTGTACGCCATACCGAAGTACATTGCTTGTACAAAAAAATTACCATTTATTCCATTTTTCTAAAAAAATACTGGAAAAAAATATCTATACTTATAATGAATATACTATTTCTTATAAAATACATGGAAAAAAATTCAACATCTTCAAATTTCAATCCATCCAAACTCCCAAATATATCAAACTACTAAGCATCCATTATGAAATGGAATATCATATGTGTCATATTAATGAGATAATATATCATATACATGATATCACATATATTTATTTTTATCATGTATATATTCCATATTTTCATGGGATTCATACGTATTCTCAATATAATTTTTATAATTACATATTATATTCAATCTATGAGAAAAGATATCCTATATATCACAGCAGCTCTAATATATTTGGGGAATTTTTATCTGTAAAGTCATACATAGCATTTCTGATATATTATGTATTATCTAAAAACATTTTTTACGATCCAAATATCATTTGTATCATTGTTTGGTTAAGAATGCATCACATTTAAGTATGAGCATCAATATGTATCCTCTGTATCCAAATAGGTAATTATGTATCAATAAGGAAATCATACGTACAATCGGAAAGATGTTATGTATCATAGTGCACTTACAACAATATACTACATACAATAAAAATAATTTAATATATCATAGTGAGCTTCAGTAACTCTAGTATTTTTAATTATGGTGTATATTTCATATACATTTATTAAATTATCACATTCGACACTAAATTATATAAGTTCTTAAAATTGGATCAGAACCTCTGTAAATATTTTGAGGGAAAATTTTATAACACTAATTTATCTAAAAAACATAAATAATTTTTTAAATATATCAAAATATCATGAATCGTATCCTCAAAATTTATAATGAATATTGTAAAATTATTAAACTATATTTAAGTACATCCAGGTTTCCTAATCTTCTTCAATGAAAATATCATCTCCTTTCACCATATATTCTTATTAATTAAGGAATATTCAATTATAAATAAGTGTAAAGTCTATATCATCTTAAAAATTATAAATTTATGATCACCATCCTATTGTGTCTAATCAATATTTATAATTTTCATAATTCTTCATAACATAATGAAACATACTCTAACTTACAACCAACTTTTATTCGTCTGTAATTTTATATCCTCAAGCTATTCAATATCCATATTTTCAAACTCATCCAAACAATAAATAAAAATTACACTCATATGACAACATAACGTTTCATTGAATATCATTATGTATAGAAAAACTATCATTCTATACTTTATACAACTTTATTGTACATATAATTCAATGAACACTATGTCGAAACAAATCGTTCCCACTTTCAATGGATTTATTTTAACAATTATCATTTTTTTTAAAATGAATAATTCTCTATCAACATGTACAATGATATTCATTAATGATCATAACTTATGATATTACTATATATATCTTTAAATTTCCATTTTAAATTTAAAACTCCATATTTTAATGACACATTTTATATATTAGGGGATTCATGAGTATCTTAATTTTTTTGATCTTCAACATGACCCAATAAATATATAAAGAAAGTTTGGGGATTTAAATAAAAATAATCATCAAAATAATTTTATATTTTTAATCTCCATCTTAGATTTATTACCAACTCCCCAAATTATGATAAATAAATAACTATAAATATTTTTTTACTAGTTCTAATTTTGTCTCCCCTTATTTAAAATCATTATAAATTATCGTTTGTAGTGGTTGAATCATAAATTACATAAGTAGTGATCTATAGATTATTAACATCTATTTTTAATTGAATAATTCTTGATGTATAAATATGAGAGATAAAATATGAGAAAAACGTTTTCAAAAAAACGTTAATCAGGTGATAACAACTCAATAATCTGTTTCTATGGTTATTCAAATAGAATTTTCATTTTTTTAACTATACCCAAATCAATAAAAATATTAATAATTATACAATACAATATGATCTTTCCACTTTAATTTTTCTATTTACATAAACTAACAATTCCATATCTCTTAATAATAGAATAAAATATTTCCATAAAATGATAAGGTATTATTACCGGAATACATCATTGAAGTCAAATTTGGGATTAATAGTGAAAATACAGTTTTACATGAAATATTCTATTATAGAAATTATTAAACTTTTCAATTCCCCCTCAATAGTATAACTCCCTAAATCTTTATCATCTCTGATATTATTAAAAATGACCTCCAAGAATGATTTTTATATTATATGATGTACTTCAAGGAAGAAAAAATATAAGTATCCCCAAATAGATATCTTATATAACTATAAATTATTAACAGTCTTCACCATGTTCATCCATTATATGCATGCATCACAATAAATTCCCTAAAAAGAAAAACCAAAAAACATATATAGTAGTAAAATAGATCTGAAATATATTTTTAGTGAGAAAAATAAGAATAAGATCTGATTCTAAACCTATAAACTATTTTTTCCTCTAATTTATTAAAAAAATCAGGATTTCTACATCTTTGATTCTAATGATCAGATTATTCATGGATAGCATGGTCTTCTAACATTAATCAAACATATTCTAATAATGTATTTTCTATTTTATGATATCTTAAAAGAAAAAAATAATATTATTAGTATTGATTCATATTATTTTCCATTTATTTTTGGTATAACCCAAAAATAATCCATTTATTTTTAATATTCTTATATTTCCTGGACTTTAAATAAGGGTTGTCATGAATTTTGGGGGCACCCTTCTTTTAGAACCTCTCATTTTTTTTATTCAAAGGCATCTTCCCTATAACAACATATAAGAATATTCCTTGAATTGATTTTATTATTCATTCCATATTTCATCTTCCAAATATGATGTTTACTATCTATTTTCTATGATTCATGATGTGTCCATTTTTTTTAATATAATAATATCCATTTTTTTGTAGAATCATTATAAAACATATTATTTGGATTGTTTTTTAATTTATTTTTTCATATATTTTAGGAGTACTCATATATATTTATCCCTTGTTTCTTCATTTGTTGACGTCTTCTTCTATTGATATCTTATATTAATTTACAATTTTATTTATATAGAAATTATTCATAATTATGAAAATATTTCTTTTCAAGTTCTATATAACTTTTCACCTAATTCAGTATTATTTTATTTTAATTTAGTTTCATGTTTTTGAATTCATTTATAGTTATTAGCAATTCTGATAAAATCTCCAGTTTTTTCTTTGTAAAAAATATTTGAAATCATGAAATTCATATTGTTTTTGAGATGGAAACACAAATTTTGGGAAAATTTGTTGTATCCATTATTCTTACAAGTGTTCACGTAGACTCATTTTGTGGTGATGAAGTTATTCATAATTTTCTTCACTGATATATGCCTATATTTTTAATTACAACTTACACTATCAATTGAAATAGTATATTTAAATAAGACAGTTATTAGGGTCTAGTATACATAATTCCTTGAGTCTTATGTTGATGAAAATTTTTATTATCTCAATCCCTTATTATCTCATATATGAGGCTTTTTAGAAGAAATAATCCAATTAGAATATTTGAAGACAGAAAATATCATTTCTATAGTTTGGGATGGTTCTTCTTTTGTCACGTCAATATTTATTAATTTCACTTCCAGCTCAAGTTGCCTTATATTGAGTGAAGTTTTATAAACCTAAAATTATCTAAATATATCTCATAATCATTTATTTATATTTCTATGATACCATTCATTCATCATTTTATATTATTTCTTGGAATTTTAAAGGTCCTTTTTTCCTTTTATCCTTGATTTACAACTATGAATCATTCAAATACAATGTATCTCTTATTATTACATTTAGATCATCCATTATCTCTTCCAAATATTTTCTAATATTTTCGTTCTCTTATAAAATATTTAATTAAATGAAACTATTAAATAAAAATTATCCTTATAAAACCATAAGATTTATTCATTAGTATACTCATATTTAAAAAGAGTGTTTGAATTTTTAAAATTTTCACCTTAATACATATCCAATTCATGTACTTCTATAACTAGTTTTATTTTATCTTCCTATAGTACATTTACAAATTCATGTTTGAAATTATCAAATTCAAGTAAACAATTTTCTATTTAATCCTTTATTTTAGAGTAAAAATTATCCATAGATTCAATATCCACAAACACATCATATATTGAACAAATATCTTTTTTGCAGTTAATTTTAAAATAATATGATATAAATATTACCACCATTAAAACCATAATAATGTGGTGAATCCCATTTTCCATTTTCCATTATTAATGATTCCTTGTCATCTTATATTATTTTTTCATCATTTACATCAAAATTTTGGCTAATGCATCTATATATTGTTTGAATGGTTTGTAAAGAAATATTAAAGTTTATAATTTTATCTCAAATATTATGAAATCTATGAAAATTATTATATATAAATAATGGTAGAACATGAATTATCCTTGATACTGTTTAAAGGGGAATTCAATCCTTGAAATCACACTGAGAGAGGGGAGGGGTGAATCAATGTGAACTGAAATTAATATATTATATTTTATATTTTTAATTACAACTCTTAATATTTTAACATATATAATATTAGAGTGATTACATTTTCATATGAATACCAAATAATACACATTATATTTAATTTAGTAATTAAATAAGGGCAATGACACACAATATATTTCGATGATTTGGTTCTATTTTGGGTATATTCCCCATTATATGTTTGGGTTCAGTTAGATAGAAGCATATCCACTCTTAAAATATTATTAATATAAGTGGGTAATTTATGACCCTTCACCCTTGAGGATATGAATTTAAAATATTAAATATATCGTAAAATATTTATAATATGTCAATTATTTTTATACTATAACCCACCAGTTTAATATGGGTACCTTAAAAACAATAATGAACAAGAAAATTAATATTCTCAAGTATATTATTTCATAAAATGATCAAATATTTTCTCTCAATAAATGATCAGTGGAAACCCATTTATGATCACCTATAATATGTTGTAAAAATTACGTTTTTCAAGACTACATTTAGGAATGATCAATTTATAAATAAATCAAGGTCATTTAGTTTAAATTGTTCCTCTTAGGAAATAAGATGATAAATGGGTAGTGTAAATCATAAAGTATTTTCTTGTTTTCCTTTCATAGTCAATATTATTTTTCGTATCCATGAAATTGGACACACACCATATTTATATGTACATATATGATGAATAAGTGTCGATTTACTAAAATCTTTTCTCTTTTTCATCTTAATTTTTTTTTTGTGATCAGTAATAATTGGGTATGAAGAAGTAGTAAATCATAATCTTCCACCTTAAATTATTATTCATTTTCTTCATCCTTAATTTATATAATTTTATCCACCTAAAATAAATTTCTTTATTTCTCTCTATTTCATTTATTATCATCATTTATATTATAATTAAATATTAGTTTCTTCCATATATATTCACTAACTCATCTCCTATTCCTAACAACTTCATATATTCAGATTTTCAAATAATCACATTGGTTTGTTCCCAATGATGATCAGTTAATAAAAACTCATGTAGGTGTAGATATTTATTATTTATAATATTCTTAATATTCTAAAATTTACCTTTAAAAAATAAATTAATCAATTATTATCATGAGTCAAACATTTATGGTATTTAGAGGAAACATAGTATTTTAAAAATGATTTTATTTGAGAGCTGGAATTTTGATCAAGGTATTGAGTGTTTGTATATCTCAAAGAGATTGTTTTGGATATAGAATTGGCCCCAGATAAATGTAATGGTTATGAAGATGATGTTAAGGAAAATTAGGTGAGTGCATGGATTATTGAGGCTCGCCAAAACAAAGGATATGTCATGGTGCTCTTGGTCATTTTGTTGTGTCTCACCATTTGGATCCCTACATTGTATATCTCCTTGTAGTGTTAGGGGTTGAGTTGGTTTAAAATGGTTTGAAAAAAATTACTAGGGATCATCATATAGCCAATTGTGTTAGTGTCTAGAGGATCCAAGGAAAAAACATGGAACAACTACACCATGGTCCCCAATCTCCTGGTTTTTCATCCATGAGGTGGAATGGGAAAAAAACTGCAAGCATAGAGGGGTGTTCTCCATGACATATAAGAGGGAATTTGACTCTTTTTGGGTGTTGCGTGGTGGAGATGTATCGAGACATTGTATTTTCAAAAATGGATATTACATATTTTTAATGGAATATTTAATAGTTTACACAAACACATGCCCAAGAAACATAATAGTATATTGTTCCTAGATACTTGGTACACAATATTAATATTTTTTTTAAATATATACAATGATTCCATAAAATATATTCCCATTTCACACACATCAATAAAATGGACAATAAAAATGATTCTTTATAACATAGGGAAAGGAAATACAAGAAAGGGTGAACTTAGATGCTTAGAATGGTTAAAAAAGGATATACATAAGAGTACCATGAATATAATGGTATGCTAAAATGATAAAAACATTTGAAAACCACACCATTTATATCAAAGATCACAATCTGGAAGCATGGGATAATGATCGGCATTTCCTAAGACATGAGTCATAATGATGTTTATGAATATTAGACAAGAGAGTATAACATTGGAATAAGACAATAAAAATTTGGAATCCATATAAGTATGGAAAATATTATTTCAATGGTATTCACCAAGCCATTCATTGCAAGTTAGTATTGGGACAACCACACAAGTAACCATTTCAGGTTTGGGAAAAACACTATTGTACCATTATTTGGGACTTGGGATAACCACCCATATACCATTCTTTTTTTGATTGGAATAAGCTCTTGTATACCGGCATTAGGAATGGTAAAACAACACATGTAACCTATTTTACATACCTGGGATTACCACTCGTGTACATTACTTTTCAGGCTTGGGTAACCACCAATGTAGCCATTGACCTTTTAGAACATTTATCAATACCCAATGCATTGGAGGGAGGTATTGGTCAAACCCATCACATAATCCATACATTTATGTTATAAAATATCATAAAAGAGTCATCTTATTAAAAACCATGAAGATATAAGGGTTCAATAATACACTACATTATAGAATAACCCATGGAAAAAATAGGTTTCATAAACACATAATATATTCAAAGCATGACCATTGGAAAAATAAATAGGTTTATTTAGTAGTTTTCCATATGAAAACCTATGGATGTTTAATGGGTTGTTTTAAAATATTATCTTTATAAAAAAATTTAGACAAATAATATAAATGGCATGCTTGGTTTATATTCCTAGTAAAGAAAAAGTTACATAAAAGGATTTCATCATATATGTAAAACGATTTTGAATGGTAATTGACATGGATTTTTTCTTGAGGAAGAATATATTTTTCAAATAGAAATTTTAATGTCTAATAGATTTTATAAATCAATTTCATTGAAAATAAACTTGAAAACCAATAGAGGAATGTTTTCTAATCATTTTAAAATTTTCATGAAGAAAATATTATTTATTTTTAAAAAACAAATATTCAAACATAAAACATTTCTAAAATAATTTTTTTTATATAACTTTGAAAAGTTATAAAGGATGGTTTAGTGTGGATAATGGCTATGATGACATGAAGTTTCATTCACTCCTTGCACGTTAAAATAATAATTAGTTTCACAATTTCATTAAAATCCAAATTTATATTTTTTGGAAAAAACATATTATTTTCTTTGATTTTTTTAGTAAAAAAAATTATAAATGGTTAAAATTTTATTTTAAAAATAATAATATATTAATAAAAATATGAAAATATTTTTATATAATATTGTTATGGGATGGATTCCTAAAAAAATTGATAAATAATGTTATATTTTCGGAAAGAAAATTTTACAATTATTTCAAGTAAAAGTGAGTGTAAAATTGAAATATTACTTAAAAATATCTTGAATATCCAACGGAGAATAATGATCAATAGTTTCTTGTTATATGTATCCTATGATATATTCATAAATAATCCGAAGAAATGATTGCATTGATATATAAAATCATTACCACTTTGGTATCTTTTAATCGTAATACCCATAAAAGAATATAAAATTGCGACTTAAAATATCACGAGGGTAAATAAATTCAATATATTACATTTGAATGGGGATTTATATAGACATAATAATAGAATACTGGATCATAACATAATATACATTTCAATACATGGAAAATTGAGGCAAAAACCTTTTACCACAAAGTTTATTTTGAATAATAATCCCCATTGAATCCTAATATAAAATGAATAATTAAATATTATGAAAATAATAGGATTAATGAAATAAAATTTGAATGTGTTATTATATACACCACCCAAAATAAACTAGTTGTGAATTTTCTTTTGCCTTCCAGAAATAAAAGACAGACTAAAAATCCAATACCTCAAGTCTCAACTTCTTTTGAATTCATTTGAATAAATTGTATATTAATTATGAGTTTATATAACATATATTTATTAAACAAACACAGACACAAATATATATATATATTCCATACCATATACAAGTTAATTATGAAACTTTATTACCCATTTATTAACAAATCCTTGTTAAAGTCAAATTTTAGGTAATAACATTTTTTATATATTTTTCTATTGGTTAATTTTAGTCCCACAAATTTGTAATTATTATACCACCTTTATAATTTTTATAATTATATAAATATCATATATATATACTATATATTTATTTAAAGTGATTCATAAAATTTAGTGATATAAATTAAAATTCTACATTCATGGAGATGGTAGGTCGTACATATTCATATTGTATTTGAATATTAATTTTTGGATTGAAATAAAGAAAGGTAAATGATATATTATCATTAATAAATAATTTTTATATCTTATATATTATATATTTTTGTTAAAAAACCCCATATTGCCTTTAATGTAAATCATGAACTAATTATAATGCATCGTGAGGTGGTAGTCTACCGTACACATGATCGACGTCATTGTAGTCACAAAAAAATGCAGAGTATGAAAGAATTTTTGATATTATGATTAAATAATAATAATTATATCATCAATATCAAATATAGGTAATATATTTATCACTATGAGTAGCAATGAGAGGTGTAAATTTAAAAATGAATGTCATTAGTTCGTGAGGCGTTAGTCTATCGTATACACGAATGATGATTTCATAACCCATTTGATGGAAGTTGATATGGTTTTGGGATATGAAATATACATAAAAATTATAATTATAATAAATAAAATGAGGTTATTTTATAATAATTTTATAATATAAAATGGTTTATGTGGGGGAATAAATTAAATAAAACACACATTGGTCAACGTTGCCCCTTCTTCAAGTATCCACATTAGGTTTTCCAAATAAAATCCACTCATTGGATTTCCACCCAAAAAAAGTTCTATATGATGAGAGGAGAGAATTTGAAATGTTATTAGGGTGGTTTCCGATGAATAAATATTTTTATAAGGTGAGTAAAATAGAGGATCATGAGTGTCCATTTATAAGTGAGGTGAGTTAAAAAAATTATAATTTTTTGAAATGAATGAATTTCGCCAGCGATTTTATTCATGTAACATGGCTCCAAAATTGATTATTATCTAGAATAAAAGATAAAAGATCAAAATTGTTCCTTAAAATTTATTTTTTAATTACTTTGGTTCCTTTTTAAAAAAAATTTAGTTTAAACTCTATATATACCCATTTTTACCTTAGGTAGTATAATTATTTATTATTATTTCCAAATTTCATTTTGGTCAAAAATTAATTTGAAGCTAAAAAATAATATAAATAATTATGAATAAAAATACTGAATAAATGTTTCAAAAATTATTTCATAAAATTATAGAAAAATAATTTTAAATTAATCATACACACAAAATGATAATGCACGGTTTTAATATTAAAATCTTCAAAAGTTTACAAGGTTTTTATATTGAAATTAAATGTGAAACGAATTCCAATTATATAAATTAAATTAATGGATTTATTATTGAACTAATATTACATTAAAAAACCAATTTTAAATATTTTTTAACATTATAAACAATTTAAATGGAATGTTAGTATTTTGTTGATATTAAATATTTTCACAATTCATTAAAATTGAAAGATTTCAGAAATATCCATAAACATCAAACTAATAAAATTTTGAAATATAATTTTAATAATTAATAATATTTTATACAATTAATTTTATAAAATTGAATATCGTATTTTATTATAGTCTTATAAAAGGAATAAAAAATGGTTTTTAGGAAATAGTATTTTCCAAAAAATATAAATAACTTATAGAAAATTGAGTACTTTTTAACAATATGTTTCTTTTATATAATAGAATTAAAAATAATATTTTAAAACATGTTATAACTATCCAATTCTCTATGTTTAATATCTATTTTTTAATATTCGCATTTGAATAACTATATTAATAATATATTTTGGTTTTGTCAAAAATTATTGTCTTGTGTGACTCAAGACAACATTGTGTTTTAAAACTAAAATATTAATATGGTTTTTCATGTAGTGATGGATTAAAAGGTTGTTTGTTTAAGTGAAATATTAAAATTTTATTTTATGTAATTAAATCTAAACTCATTGTTTCATATAACATAAGAACGACATAGTATTTGGTGTAACACCAGATTAACTATGTGTTGCATGTAATAAATTATAAAAATAGTATTTCATGTAAGGAAAGATATCAAACAGTATAAATTTAATTTCCAAAAAAAAATTTCACAAAATCTTAGGATGATACATTCTACCCCACAAAAAACTAAATTTTTTCTCGTAATTCATCTCGTTCATCATGGTTTAATATTTTTTTATTTGTATTTATAGATACCCTCAAAAGAAAAAGGGTCAATATAATATCTTATTTGAATAACATAAAGGGATGTGTAAATGTAATCTAGAAAGAAACATATTAGGTTCTGAAATAGGAGAAAATTTATTGAATGGAAAACATAGACATAAATGAGAAAACTAAGACCATAATATGGATGGAGAGTGATATATATTTTATATGACATGAACATCGGCATTCCTGAAATGGTTAACATATATAAAGGTAAAAAACCTTGTGGCATGAAAAAGGTTGTTCATATCCTAAAAAATCATGATAACATGATAAAATTTAGTTTCAATATCCTTCCCTAATTTTGGGGAATTATTTCTTAGTATAGACTATGGACGTATCACAATTTTCTGACTCGATACATTTTTATTTAAGAGAAACAATTTCAGCCTTTTGTTATTCCTTGATAAATTTTGACTTCATATGTTACACTAAGAGGTGAATTCTTTTTCATTTCTAAAGAACTAAATAAGTTCCATAAAATAATTATAACCCATTCCTCATATATCTAGTTATAAAATTTTACATAATTTATCCAAAAAGGATAAATATTCATATAGTGAAGTAATGGGTTAGTCATTAAAAAATTGTCTAATGTTTAGAATAAACTATTTCATAAATGGTTATCCATAAGACCCTACAAAAATTCCAAATTTATAAATAAGTTTAATAAATATATCAAAAGGGAATTAGAAATATTCTTCCAAGCATTTCTTAATGGTAACATAAAAATATATTTCAATACCTCTGTTATATATTCTCATGAGGATTGATAATAACCATAATTACCATAATAACATAATGAAAACATGAATTAATTCTTATTCATGGAATAATAAAATATATAATTTAACATATATGATAGATCCATTAATGTTTTAAACCCCATAAACCAAAATATAAACCACTTTCTCAACAAATCCTTTAACAGATCGAAAGTCATGAACACTGTCCAATTTACTTTATCCTTATAAATCACATATTTTTCAAAACTAAACACCATTTTTTCAAGCTTAGGTATATATTTTTGGGTTATATTACCTATTTTAAAATATTAAATTTCAATTAAATCAGTTTTATACTCCATAAATACCATTTAAAAAGTTTTTTCAAATCCATATCAAGAAACATATTCTGAAAAATAGTTAGATTTTCCATGATTCATATAACATAATCCTTGAATTAGAATAAATAACTAATTTAATCATCCAACATACATCTTAAACAAATAACATTGATTAATTATATTATTTCATAAAACTTGTTTCTATTAAAAATTCATATGTAGTCTCTTCATCATAAAAAATATAACCATTACTCATACCACCTTGATGATTCTATACACAAGCTTTCCTCCTTGGAAATTGATTTACATATTTCCCATAATATCAATATTTAATGTAATCATACATTGATAATACTCTTGAGAGAACAATATTCCCATATATTACATCAACTAAACTATACATTTTTTCCATTATTGTTACGTTCATTATATATTTTTTTCCACACACAAAACATATTCACATTCCCCCCATACATTGAATTGAGTGTTTCATTTCACATTCTCAATATAAATGAATCAAAATCTTCTTTCCACAATGACATCCACAACCTAAACACTCAGTAAACTCTATCGTTATTTTTTTCAGTCCAAGAGTTTTTTAGGGTTCATATTGTTAAATATGTTCTATGATAATTTACTAGTAAAAATCAAAATTTATTTTACTCCCATCATTAACCCATTTGGCTGCTCATCATAAAATTTTATATCATAGTAAATGTTAATCCAGTTCCTCCGAGTTCCTTCCATTATCTAAATGAAAAAAAATTATAGTGTTATGAAAAATATGTAGTGTGGGGAACCACAAAATAATGAAAAATCACTTAATGGATGTCCAAATCCTAAATCATTATTTTAGTCTATTACACCATGGGATTATAATTGGTAATTCACTATAATCATATATTAAAATACATCATTATGGTCTGAATTTGTTTTTTAATTTCCAAAGAATATTCCTTGGGAGTGTATAACTATGTGTGCAGAGAGGGCCATTTTTGTGCACTAGGTGATTATCAAGTCTCTTTTAATGCTCCTTTATCAGAGTTTTTACCACATGGTACCTCAGTTATTGACCCATATCCACTTATTATATTCATACATAGACATAATTATTTGGAAACCATATTATCAATCATGTACAATAATTCAAGGAAATTTATTATACTCTGACTCATTATAATAATTATTATTAGAGAAATCTTAATTAATATTCTCTGAAATATCACTAGGGATCACACTAAATATTAATCATCCTATTTTCTTCACGTTTTCTAAACATATTTTCTAATATGAAATATATCCGTCTAGAATTAATTCTAATGAAATATAATTTATACCTATTTGGGAACTCAATTGGTGTCTACATTTCCTCGGTGGGAAAAACCACCATCTCTAATGTAAAAACCTTCCTCATTAATTCCAGGGGTACATAACCATGATTCATCCAAATCACACACATGTGATTTCCTAAGGAAAAAATTACTTCCTCTTACTATTAAAAATACTATAGTGACCATGAAATTTCATACTTGGATGTGAAATATTTTTATATGAATATTCAATCCATTGGCAAAACACATTTTTGAGGACCATAACACATTAGTTTATTTGGATACTATGTATACAATATCCTAATATTATGAATGATATTCAATTATTCCACCAACAATATCCCCATTTAGTAATTTTCATAGAAACACCATATATAAAATTATTCATTCTAACCTAGGGGAATGAAACCTATGAAAATGTAGGCTTAGAAGCTAAGTAAGGGTAAAAGGATTATTATATAAGCATATCATATATATAATTGTTTGAGAACATGAGCATATCATTTGAAAAAAATACACTATATATCAATGATTACAATCTTGATTCATGGAATAAATATTAGATGTTCATAAGATTTGAATAATAAGGAAATTAATGAGCATCATCCCTGACAGCATAAAATTTTCATATGTTAAGGAATTTTTTTAAAAAAAAAGAATAAAAATTTTCTTTTTGAGGATATCCACCATGACATTCATAACATGTCATTCTTGGAAAAACCACATGTGAATAATATTTTTTGACCTTGGGATAACAAATAGTTCGACCTCCTTGAGGGGAATGGTCTAAACACCTATATAAATAAATCAATATTTGGATAAACACCATTGTACCCTATTTTTGGGCTTGTCCTAACCCCCATTATACCAGCCTTTTTGGGATTGGGATAACCACCAGTTTCCCCAATGACCTGAAAAAACATTTATCAGTACCTAATTAGTTAGAGGGATATATATGTCCCACCAATCACATAATAAATACATTTATTCACCATATTATCATATTACATTCATCATATTGGAACCCACGAGAATAAATGGGTTTTATGAAAAATTACATCATATTATAACCTATGGAAAAGATTCTGGTTTCCTAATAATTTCCCCATCTCATAAAAGAATAAATCATTGAAAATTTAGAGGGTTTTATAAGAATTTTTCCATGGTATAATAGGTAGATGAGAAATGGATTTCATAAAAATAACGTTCTAATTAAATATTCATAGAATGAATAAGAATAGAATCCGTAGTTCATATCGGCAATAAATAAAATTTACTAAAAAAATATTTCATCTTATATTGATTTATTTTTGAATGATAAATAAATAAAAATTGAATCACATTGCTTCACGAGGTAGTAGTCATCCATACACATGAATGACCATATTTTTTTTATTAGATGTTAAAGAAAGAAATTGTTTCATGACCCGTCCTTGGGGCCCGTGTCGTGACTACCCCAAGCCCACCTTCTATTGGCCAGGGGCTGGCGAATAACACCAAAGGCGGATCCCTGATAAAAATGGAAGGCATTGCCTTTAAACCTATATGTCACACTATCTGAACACAAGAAGTCGATGCAATAAGTACTAAAATAGAAAAGAAAAGTGTGGTGAAAGTAAGTGGGCCAGAATACAAAGCCAACAGAACAACAAGTAAAAGTTAAAAAGGGAAAGAAACTCCTAGATTGCCCACTGGGGAATCCTACCTGAATGGTAGGTACAGAACTCAAACAACTCATCCCAGAAGTACGCCCCTTCTAGTCTAGGTCCGAGCAGCCTCCCGTCTGTCACTCCCTACCTTGATCACTACTGACTGTCGTCTGCACAGAACACAACACGGTGCCAGCGAAGCCCGTGTAGGGGTGAGTATAACAATACACAGTAGGGGACCCCGAGACCCCCGAAGGTCTCCCAGAATCCACTAAGGATAAACCAACGAATAAGGATATAATCACGAAATATCAACCAACCCTACACAGTTATATTTCCATACATATACGTAAGTTAACAGTCACAGTCCGACTCCAACTCTTGATCCCAAACACAACCCAGTCCATAAAGGATGTAAAGTCGATCACCTCGGTGATAACGACTAAAAGTCAAGACTCATCTCACAGAGGTATAAAACACATGAAGGGGGTAGATATGATTTGATGTGGCCTCTAAATCATCACCTCTGTCGAACCCACGTAGGATCCTGGAACAGTATCATCGTTGTTGAACCCACGTAGTATCCTGGAACAGAAGTCATCACGGTTGCACCCATGTAGGATCCCAGTACAGAAGTCATCGCTGTCAAACCCACATAGGATCCTGGTACAAATGTCACTGTTGTAGATCCCACGTAGAATCCTGGTACAAAATTCATCACTGTTGAACCCACGTAGGAACATGGTACAGTATTGTCGTTGTGGAACCCACAGATATTCATGTCATCTCAGTCGTAGCGAGCCCTAAGGTTCTCAAACACAACACGCTCGATTCTCGGAGGGTCCTATCCTCGAGCCAAAGGTCGATACATCAACTAACATGAAGTCATGAGTTGATATATCATATAGTTCTCTATCATAATAAGGAATCCAACATGACAGACGGCATGTTAATCAGATTCCCGGTCTGTGAGTAATTGGCATTTCCGTTTCAGGGGCCCAGTTCATTTTTACGCTCAAACCAACCTGACCATACCACAACTCCATCCAAACCACTAGTGTAGAATGCCAATAGAATCTTACGGCTCTAATAATTCCATCTCTGCAAACGGGTCGTCAATGGGACACCCATAGCCATAGGTGCGGGCTAAATGGTGCAAACAGCCATAAAGGGTTCGGGTCCGGTCTGACCCAGTTAGATTGACCCTGCCCGACCCGGTCTGAATCGGGGTCTAACCTGGTCCATTGGTCTGACCCGATCTGAGGAAGCGACCCGAGCCGAGGCAATGACCCGGCTTGAAGAGACAACTCGGCCCAATGGGTGGCCCGTCCTAAGGGTCCGACCCGGTCTGAGGAAGCGACCCGAGCCAAAGGGACGACCCAGCTCGAAGAGATAGCCCAACCCGATGGGCGGCCCATCCCGAGGGTGGCCTGACGCCAGGTCGGCCCGGGCCATGGCCGGCCCGACAGTGGGGTGGCTCGGCCGAGGGTGGCCCAGCCTTGGGCGGCCCGGCAAAGGGTGGCCCGGCCGGCCATGCGAGGGAGGGTTTTGCTTCCCCCTCCCCAGTTTGTCGAACAAAACCGCCACGCTGCGCTGTTTCGGGAACGCGGGACTCGGCTGGTCCCGCTCGTCTTGCTCCAAAGCGGCCGGCCCGGCCGGCCACCCCCGTGGCGCGACAATGTTGTGGTCCTCCTTCCCTCTGCGTGCTACGACGGTGTCGTGCCTCCACTGCCACGACCCGACATGGCCGCGTCCTTCGGCTCGACAACGCGGTGCGATGACGCCCCACTTCTACATCAGCTGCAGCCATCTCGGCCGCAGATCCTCACTGGTGTAGTGCGAGGGCACCGCACCGCTTTGCTGCGGTCCACCCTGGTCACGGTTCCGTACTTCCGGTGCGGTGTGATGGCACCACGCCCTTCCTGCATCGGCTCTGACATCAACCAAACAAGAATCAACAGAGGGACATCGGGCCGTTTTTGTTTGGCACACACCCTCCACATTAGGTGATAACAAAGGTCCATCATTGAACCAATATATACGACGAGGAATGAGAGTATAATTCATACATTAAAATAATCAAATCCCCATATCTCGTGTCTATTTTTCTTTGATGATATCGAAAAAAGGGTGGATGCTTATTCGTTGATTGACGTGTTCGTCACGCACTCCAAACTCTCACGCTCATGCATCGGAAAGGAATAAGGGTAATCGTCATTGGTGATGTTCTTCATGGGCGATGTGTTCTCCTTTGATGCGGATGAAGGTCATTGGAGATGTCGTGGGCATCGCTTCCCTTTCCTTGCTTCGGTTGAAGAACAATGAACAAGGAAGAATATGGCGTCGTTGTGCTTTGATGGTGGAAGAGACGTTCTTCGTGTTCTTCGTGGGAAGAATGCTCTCTCCAAGAATTCTCCCAAAGCTCCCCCAAAGAGAATCGCCAATGCCAAAATAAAATAATAGCTCCACTATTATTTTATTATTTCCATGCAACCAAAAAAAATTCAAAAGAATTCAAAACACATCAAAATAATTAATTTACATAATTAATTCATAGGTGTGTTGGAACCATTATGAGGGAAGATGGAAAGTCTCCAAAATAAATTTAGAGTTCCAAGGGTTTAAGGGGGGTTAAGGGGGTTTGATGATCATCTGGGCCACACCTTATAACATCCTCCCAATGGAGGTTATGTGTGGGTGGGCCCCTCTACTAACCTCCCCTTTGAGGTTCTAAATACCATCTCAAATAAAAATATGGCTAACACATATTTGTATTCAGTTTAAATAAAACCCCAAAAACTAACATCCAATATCGATAAAATGAAACTGCAGTAAAGGTCACCTTAAGCGAATATCGGCATTGTGAGGTCAAGGGTGCCCTTAGATTTCAATTCCGAGCTCCGGTTCAAAAGTTATGAAATGTCGCTCACACGTTTACTGAACGTACCAGGAAAAAAAGTTCGGAAAATTATTAATAGCCACCCTATACCCACTACGATCGTGGTTAGGCTCTGCCTCGGTGAAACCTACGCTGAGAACCCAACGGTACTCTCAGAATTCCAATCCGAGTTACCGTTTAAAAGATATTAATTTTACAATAAAATGATTGTCACTTAATTATTTTATTCGCAGCCATAAACTAACTTTCTCTGGTGGCTCTCGCCGACCAAATTTAGTGTTTACATAAAAAAGAATACACTAAAACGTTCATCGGTGGTCTCAAATTTTTAATCCGGGTTATCGTTTATTAGTAATAAGAATTTGAAAAATAAACTAACATTATTTAATTATTTTATTTACAATTATTCCATTTTCGGGTTTTCTTACAGGAGGTCCACACCATTTAAACATAAGTCATGCCTACGGTAAACCCACCATCCTGAGCGCAACAGTGGCCTAAAAAATCCCATCTGATTAACCATTTAAAAGATACTCCACCTTTTTAGGAAAACTACATATACACGTTAATTTAAGTTTAACAAAACATCGACGGATCATTCCGGGCACTCCGGGCCTCGGAATCACGCGCCGTCAGAATCTGTGGACATGTAAAATACCCATGTTTTTAAGAAAGAAAAATTTGACCAAAATTCCCGGTCCTTACAAATTATATGATAATATATATTTTTTGAATTAATAATATTTCACAAATATAATATATAAACATTGAATCCATCATCATGAATATTGATGTGATGTGATGTTGGGGGAAAAATTATATCTATTCATGAGGCAGTAGTCTTCCATACACATGAATGATGGTTTCATTTTCCATTTGATGGAAGAGGAGAATAATATAGATTATGAAATTAACATAATAATATTTATGTATATTTTAGAAAATTATTTTAATATGCCATCATTGTTTAGTACGATTTAGCGGATGTGGATGTAGAAGAAGAACAAAAAATCATGAATAAGAATGATTCATCATATTTGGACCACCTCTTTAGGATAATACCTATAGCCTTCCTAGATTGGCATTATGATAAAACCAAGGCCTCTCTAAAAGGTGGTTTGAAATAATGATGATATTTCTTTTGATATTTTCTAGTCCAAAAGTAATTTTATGTCGGAAATGGAGAGGATAGGAGGTTCCCTACTAAATGTTAGAGGGTGTGATATTTTTATAAATACATAAAACTAATCTATAATAGGAATCCACTCTCAAGCCAATTTCTTCCAAAGTTGATATGTAAATTATTTTAGGTTTCATATGGTCTATAAAAACATCTATAATTTAATAGAAACAATTTTCATCATGTTATTTCATTTACCTATAAGGTTACCTAATTTTACAATTTTAGTTTTCCCGACTGCAACAAATGTTTTTACACTTTTTACTCTTTATTACAGAAAATCATTAGTTTTAAAAAATTAACAAATATTAATTATTCTTATTAAAAATATGGAAATAATTTTATCTGATACATATCATAGAAGTGTAATAATAAAATATAAAGGTCAACCAAAAAATGTGTAGGATAAATAATTTTCCAAGAAATATATTCTCCATGAAATTGGTGGTTTTATATTATATCCATGAATATAATTCATCAATATATTAATTTAAATTCAAATAAATAGATTTATAATATATTAAAATCATATAAGTACAATCTTAATTTGGTGTAATTTAGCATATTATTATTGAAAATCATTATGGACATATTTAATTTACATATAATAGTGTTTATATTCATAAAAATAAAATAATAAAAAATATTGGAAAATGATTATTAAAAATAAATTAAATAGATTATTATAAATAAAAATTTTCAAATTAAACATTGAGGCTAAATCCAATATAAAATTTTACATTTAAATTACTTTATTTGATGAAAATAAATGATAGTATTTGAAAAAATATAAATTTATACTCTTTACTAAAAAACATATTATTTAAGAAAAATATCCAAAAAACATTCCCGAAATAAAAATTTCAAATTATTATTTATATTTTTTATCCAATTTTATAATATAAAATATCAAACTTTTATGAAATCAATTATATTACATTCTCTCAAAAATTAAAAAAATTTAAGGAAGCTATGTACTTTTTGATATATTATAGTTATTAAAAACTGAGTGTTTATTTCATTACAATTTATCAGAAATTTATTTATTTTAGGGTATTTATTTAAATTTAATATATTTTTAATTTCAATTCATTCTGTATGATATAATAAATTTTTATATCATGTAGGTTTATATAATTATATTTTAACAGTATATTATGGTTCCTTTAAAATCCTTATTCTACATTGAACACACTATCAAACATTTATTTATTTTAAAATATTAATGTGTTACACAATACCCATTAATTTTTTTCTCATAATTTTTACATGTTCTCAGTAATCAAGGGATTAAAATTTGAAAATTACATTTTATAAAACACACACCATAAATAGAAATTATAAAACATTTTTTAAAAATAGATAAAGGTAAATAAAAGTTCATATGAAATATAAAATTTTTATGATGACACATAACTTTATCATTTCAAATGAGATGAAAGATGGAATTTGAAATATGAAAAATAAAGATAATAATGTTATCCTTTTTTAGAGGGATTAAACCAACAATTTATCGAAAATTAAAAAAAATAGATCTATTTCATAAAAAATTTGTGATCCTTTTACGATATTGGATAATAAAATAATGAAAATATACATACTTGAAACGTATAACTAAAAAATTTAATCATTTTTCAAAATTGTCTCATATATTCCTCCAAATGATAAGTATTTAAGATGAATGTTTTTCTAGCTAATGTACTAATATAAATGTCTAATATATCACATAGTCTATATAAAGTTATAAATATATTCCAACATTATTTTTTATTAACCAAAAATTATTTTCATAAGACTATGTAAGATAACCTCCAAAAATTTTAAACACTTATATTATTATCTATATCTGACGTTCAACATAAATCATTCAATAAATAAAAAAACATCAATTCAAAATAACCTCAAAATTAAAACATGTAATTATATTTTTCCAATCATCTGTTCATGTTGAATCACAATTTATATTTATATTTTATATATAACTCAATCAAATGAAACATTTCCCCAAATATCATTATTAACCACAATAACAAGAAAATTAAAAAAAATCCAAAAACATTTATCCCAAAACTAAATTATTATTTATACATTAAATCATCTATGTAAAAATAATTACCTGAAAAAAATTAAATCATATAATTTAATGGTAAGAATTGAACACGTACCTCCCATGTATTGTGTGAGTAATCCACATAGACTTTTCCTGTTCAACGGGTTGTCACACGACATATAGTTTCTCCATTTTCAAAAACTATCGAAAAAAGTGACAATCATATTCTTAATAAATGTTATCACTTATATGATTAAGATCATAAAAAATAACATTATTCAACAAATAACCCTTATTTGGCCTCTATGGTTCTATATCCAAGTCATTATTCTATATAATAACAGATAATTATAATTGAATATAATTACCTCATCATCAAGCATATATTAAGGATAATTTATTCCACAATCATCCCTTTTTTCAAAAAATATCACCTTACCATTTAATAAAACATTATATTTTTATGAATATTTGACATTTTTAGGAAAATAGATAATGAAAAAATATTATAGAAAAATCCATTTAATTTTCATGATTCTTATATCTAAAATACAGTTGTTAAAAAAATGCTCTATCAACAAGATTCTTATATTCCAACACATCATCCTAAAAATCATTAAATATAAAATATTTTCATAATAGATTCAATTTTGTAATAGTTATTGGATTATAATATTGACATATATAATGAACATGTTCCCCATATCCTTAAAATTAAACTTTTATTGGTGTGTTTGTTTGACCAGCACTTCACTACGTCTAGTACAAAAAAATAATCTCTTTATATCAGTAATTATATGGTTTATAACCTTTTTTGGCAAACATAAATCATCATCCGATTCCATTAAGTCACATTACATGGATCATATTCCAATAAGTTTTATAAATGGGAAATGTAATATACTAATTATTATCCAATTTAATAGATCAACTTCCATTAGACATCATGATCCTCTTCTTTGATTTTTTTTAATTCAAATATATTCCAGTTTTGAATCAAAACTATTCATTGATAATCTGGTATGATAATAATATTTTTAAAATAAATTCAAATTTACATAAGATGTTTTTAAAAAAAATATTAAATTTCCCATCACATTGGTTATAGGCATGCCTCCTTCTATTTTATTCAATTAACTGAAAAGAATAAAAGAAACAAGATGACGATGCATTAATATAAAAAAGGGAAAACTTCTAAACCATTATGGAATAACATATAAATGAATATTATAACAAATATTATCAGTCTCTATGTTTTTTTAGTATATATGTTCTAATCTATTCAAATAGGTTTTCTAACGTAACAATTTTTTAATTTCATCTGAAACGGGTATTAATGAGTTTTTTTATTTTACCAAACATATCCCTAGAGTGTTTAATGAAAAGTATGCATCACTGTTGGACCTCATGCACTAGGTGATGAATGAGTCATGCCCAATGCAACCTTTATGGGGTTGTTACCGACATTATACAGTGATTCTAGAGTCATACCCACATGTAGTATCTAAAAGAGATGTAATTTCATTGAACCCACTAACTCTATACATCACAATAATAATATGATATATTTTTCACTAATAAAAATTACATTTATAGTTATTACTAGGGTAATCAATAAATTATTCTATTCCTAATCAATAAAATAGCTAAATCATGCATGGATACCAACTGTAGTGACCCAATACATTAATAAAAAATTTCACATTATGTTTTATACAATCAACAATTAATGAAAACCCAATTACCACGTGATAATGTTTGATTGAATACCATGTGCATGAATCATCAATTTAAAAAAATAGTTATTGTTTATTTTCCGCCATGTGACCTCCTAAACTTATTTTTTCTCCTAAACCCACATAGTTAAACCTTAGTAATTCAAATAAAAAGGGTTGAGGTAAAACTACTAGTAAGGTAATAAAAATGAAAACGAAATGCTAAATGGGGATAAAAGGTATAACATAATAACATAAGAGAAAATATGAATGAGTATTAAAATAGATGTATAATATAAATTCTTTGATATAATAATGTCATGGAATTATTGGACATGTGTTATCAACACGAATCATGATATAATAATTAGTAAAGTCTAACTACGTAGATAATATGCAATAGTGTATAATGTACCATATTAAACTAGGATTAATCCCAATTATTATAAATTAATTCTCATGAGACTAAATCACTACACAATGCATTATAGAAAAATCAAGGGACATCCACAAAAAAGTTTCTTGATTATGTGTACAAAAAAATATTAAATTAATCAAAACACATTAACTTAATAAATACCCATCAAAATTAAAAAATTGCACAATATATTCTCAAATTATAATAAAATAAAATATCATTAATAATTCTTTATATATATGAGCATCAAAAAATGTATTTCCACATAAAATAAAGTTAAAATTATATATAATATGAATGAAAAATATTTATTTAATTCTAATATTTAAAACATCAAAATTTTTTCATCATTAATGAAAATTTATTTAAACAATCACATGGAATATTTCTTGAGGAGAAAACAATTTTCATTAAAATTTAATATTTGATGGCTAAAAATTTCCATTTTTATTGTAAAACTATATCCTTCCAAAAAAACATGTTAATATTTTATATTTTCAAACTATTTAGTAGTCATGATGATAAGAAATTATTTTAAATCATTATATTTTATATGAAAACATTCCCATTTAGATTTTTGTTTAAAAAAATACATTAGTTAGAGAATTATAGAAGGATTCAATTTAAACCATTCGAAAAAATCAAATCATGGCTAAACATTTCATTAATAAATCATTGAATATTATGAAAAAAATATTCATCAAAAACTATTAAGGAAAATAAGTATATTAAAGAAAGATAATTTTTATCCAAAACGTCAAATTATTTTTTATTTTCTTAAAATAATTTTCCTTAATTTTAATTATGAAAATATGAAAAGGGTACAATTTTATGATAATATAATTAATACAATAAAGATAGAAAAATAAATTTGTTAATAATGATATTTTGAATTAATTTCATCGATGGGAATTCAATCATTACCAATCCATGTAAATATGATATTGATGGATAAAGCCATACTGCCATTGTAAATGTTTAATTGAAACCCCAATGAAGGTGTGACATCATATGAATCAACAAATATCCTGAAAATATATTTTTCAAGATATAAAATTTCATATGGTTAATATATACATCACATAAAATAATATGTGGTGATATGGAATAAGTATCCAAAAATAATAGTGATAATAGATATCTGATTCCTCATAAAACAAATTATTCATAATCATTTATCAATAGAGAATATAATGGTTCAAACCTAAGCTCATGAAACAAAACAAAAAATAAATTAGGCCCAATAATTTGAAAAAAATCATAGTGATTTTGAAAAAAAACCATCCTATTAGAACTCACATCCTTACAGTAATGATACTGCACTTCCAACGACCATATTACTCTCCCATGACATTTGAATGTCATTAATCAATCAAAAATATTCCCATGGTCTAGGCCATGTATGAGAAATAATTATGAACACAAATTAATGATTCATTAATATCATAATATAACCACATATCATATAAGGGAAATCCACATGTGAACCCAAAGGATACCCAGAATGATGGTCATTTCCAAACATCTATTATTCTATGCTCTCCAACCCAAAATCCCGAATCACCTTAACACCCAAAATTCACCCAGAATCATCTCATTATGAAACTACTTGTGGTGTCTTGATAATGCACCTTCAATATACACCACGTTCTCAAAAACATAGGAATTAAATTTTCTAGAGTTACACTCTATATAACCTGAAAAATTTGAGGTTTTTATGAATATCTCTTACAAATATCTAATAAAAAACCCTCAAAGAAAATTATATAATTATTATCCAAATACATGGATCATGAAGTCAAATTATTTACAATATAAACATTCTTATGAAAACTGCATTGAATAAAAATTATCTTAAATAATTATAAGAGACACACTAGTACCAATTTATAAGAAAGAATAGAATCATCAACTCTATTTAAAGTTTGGGAAGTTCCAAAAAACAAGAGCAATACACTAAAGTGAAAACTGGATTCACCCAAAGGTATATCCAATGAAACAATATTTTTTACTTCATTTCATTAACATTTTAAAATTCACGAAATAGAAATTGAAAAAATTTATCCTACCTAATAATGGTTCAATAACCAAACTAAAAAATCCAGGAACAATATAATACAAGATCTAATGAACCCATTAATTAAAAAACTAAAATTAAAAAGAAATACCTTCATTTTAAAATTCTCCACATTACATAAATTATAAAAATGTTATTTTTAAAACATAATGTTCTTTTTAAATACTCAATAACTTGAAAACATTATGCTTTATTTAAAAATACCAACTCCCTTGAGGTAATTTAAAAATATTTCACTCATCACAAGAAATTAATACTATGTCCCTATAATAAGAAACCCACATTAGATTCATAAATATATTCAATAAAATTTATTACTTAAAATCCCAATTATATTTCATAATGATTCGCATATTAAAATATTTTAAAAGACATAATGATATTCATTTTAGACCATACAACTACAAACAAATACCCACTGAGACTCAAAATTATTCAAAATATTCCAATAAATTGGTTTAATAACAAATAGGCATTTCAAATTTCACTATAATATCAATAATTCCAAAAATAATTGCATATAAACTATTTTTTATAAATATTCACTAAGGACATAATTAAAATAAAAAACTATTTTCATAATTTATTCTTTTCCATAGAAACCCAGTTTTCATAACTTCCCCATATGAAAAACATGACACAAAACAAAGAAAAGTTTATCCATAACATCAAAACATCATAATATATAACTTTATTATCCCATGTTCTTGGGAATCACTCAAAATAAGTATAAATAATAATACAAATTAGTTGTTAAACAATTAATGTCTTGGATTTTTAAACACACGAGAAGTGAACTAGTCCTGTAGCATCATATGAACATTTACAAAAAAGGAGCAAATACTCTAAAAGTTTGTTCAAGTCATGTGAGATAAATTTTTATCACTATTTCATCTACCATATTCTCCCCAAATAAAGAACATAACATCCCATTAATATGATATAATGTAACGGTATTCCAATAACATTAAAAATATTCAAAAAATCTACAAAAAAATTTACCCAGAAACACAATAGTCAATATGAATGGTGGTTATTAATAACCTACGCATGGACAAACTCATGAGTCCCAAAAATAATCATATCTACATACTATAAACCTCATGAAATATATTCATATTTTTTCAATAAACATAAATCTTTTTTTAAATCTCATATTTGATACAATTTTTCATTGAACTATCTCATGTTGACCAAACACATCTCCCAATCAAGGGAACCATAAGGACCAAAGGGAATTATAGATATAAACGAGCTAAAACTATTTACAAGGTTGTAATAATGGGTACTTTTTGATGATATATCCATCATATAAGAATAGAAAAAAAATTAGAAACTATTCCAAATATCTTGAATGACATATCCATTAATTGGTTTTCCTAGCATCACAAATTTGTATATGCAGATATATAAACCATCAAAAAATAGAATAAAAAATACACATCCACAGAAATAAAAATAATATGTCTCCAAATTAAATCATTTGTAATCAGATATAATGAGAAAAAAAATATCAATTACACCATGTCGAAATGGGAGATAAACTAACACTTAAAAAAATGAAACCCAAACATCTCTAATAAAACCACCATAAGACCCATGGTTACTCACCCTATCCCACCTTGTCCTACCATGGCCCTATTATATAGATCAAATACTACTAACCTGGTAGAAAATGTTAGATCTACATACACACATATACTAGTGTATATATATGTTGTGATCCAAGAATGCCCAGTGGGATATCAGCATACTGACTATATAGTCTCCTTTGTAAAATAGTTCATAAATAATTGTAATGGCCCGGACCTCTCCGGCCCATTCCATTGTCAAAAGAAGGCCAAAAAGTGTTCTGGAGGGTAAAATGGACTTTTCCCAAACTTTCCAGAATTTTGAAACTACACACCGTGTAGTTTGAGTACACTCCGTGTACACCCTTACCGAGTATACCCCGTGTTGCAGGTTGTGTCCTCGTCGTGTGATGTAAATGAGTACACGCCATTTAGTGTAATTACACGCCGTGTACCCCCTTTCCAGGTATACCCCGTGTCACAGGTTGTGTCTTTGTCGTGTGCAATAAATGGGTGCACGTCGTGTGTTCAGTACTATACGCCGTGTAGTCCTTCCCCGCATACGCATTACCGTGTGTTGATCAGTCAACGTCCATGTGCCGTGTTGGAGCCATGTGAAATAAATGAGTGCACACTGTGTGTCCAAACTACATGTTGTGTAGTCTTTCCCCGTGTATGTGTTACCCTCAAACCGTGTGTTGACCAGTCAATGGCCACGAAGCCGTGTTGGAAGCCGCGTGGAGACCGTGTGAAATAACTGAGTACACGTTGTGTACCATAAAGTACACACCGTGTACTTTTTCTTTTCTCTCCTATAAAAGGAGGGGTCCCCTCCTCCTTTTCATCTCACCCCTCTCCTCCCCTTTCCTCTGAGCAGAGTTCTCCCAAGAGACTCGAAGGCTCTTTATTCCATAACTTCTTCGTCCGAGCTCCTATTTACGATCCTTCAGCGGCCACGGGATTGTAACGACAAAGCAGAACTTCTGAGCTTGGATCCGTTTTCTTTCCTTCGACCTTTCCTTTTCTACATCCACCTGAGGAGGTTTTTCCGGGACCTGACAGAAGTGACAGACGCCGACAGACATCTTCTAAGGTTGATCCGGGGGAGCATTGCGATCGGAACCAGTTGAGGTGGGGATCTTACCTTCGTCTCTCTAATATGTGCATAATGCGGGGTGGGTATCATCTTGTTATCATGAGAAACTATTGAACCATTAAATAAAGATAATAACTGGTTAATGAACGGGGATGAGAAAGTTGTTATGTTTATCTTGTTTATCCTATTGATATGTTATGAATTGAATGTGATTATGCCTACTGAAAATCACGGTCGTTGGGGCCCTTTACTTGCGTAATTAAATGTTGCCCTATCTTTTTAGTCCTTTTTGTGGATAGAACCTTGTGGAATGTGGAATTGGCTAATCAAGTAAAGTTGGCTGATTAAATTAAAATATAAAACCCTTGTGTGATCACCCCAGTTAAACAAAAATGTAATAATGAGAATGTGGGTGTTGGCTTGGATACATGGCATGTGATGGGGGTGTTTTGTGGGTTGGTGTGAATGTTGGTGATGGGCAGCGGGGCTGCGATAAATGATACTAAAGGGATAATGATGTACGGTGTTGTTGTGGTTATGATTTTGGAAGCGGGGCTGCAGGGATGGGCTTGAATGTGAAAAAATAGTGGGTTGTGAATAAATAAAAGTGGATGAGTTAATGGTGGGTCATGGTAATGGAACAGGATTAATAATCAATGGGTTGGTTGGTTGTTAATAAGGACATTGGTTTTGTTGCTTGTGTTTTCCTAACTTGATTTGTGGATGGCAGGGATATGTTTTACAAACAATCGATGTGGTTGGTTGTGGATAGTTTCCCAGTAGGTAAGGAACTAATAAAACTAATTCTTCTGAAACGTGAAAACCTAAATGGGGTTGGGGTTGTTTGTTGTATATACATGCTTCGTAGTAGCAGTGTCGAGGCATGTGCTCAGTTTCTCTATTTACAAGCTAGAGGTTGGGCTGTGTGTTTGGTATACATATATATATATATATATATCTGTATATTTTCTGTTTTATCGCACCCCACCCATGTTGAGAACTTAGTGCCGAACACTCCCATTTCATGGGAGTGGGTGTGTTTCCCTTAGATACTAGCTCCTTCCTTCTCCTTCTACCCTAGGTTGTGATGGCTTGAGGGGACCTTACACCTAAGACTCATCGGGTAGGTTTCGATTGGGGTGGTTTTAGCCCATGACTTTTCGGGAAGGTTCTACTGTTTCCCAAGAATCTTCAGGATGAGGCCCAGGTGTGTGTGGATGGGATACATGGTTGTGAGGCCCCGGTGTGTTCGGGCGGGATACATGGTTTTGAGGCCCAAGTGTGTGCGGGTGGGATAGGTGGTTGTGAGGCCCAGGAGTGTGCGGGCGGGATATGTGGTTGTGAAGCCCAGGTGTGTGCGGGCGGGATACGTAGTGGTGAGGCCCAAGTGTCTGCGGGCGAGAAATGATGTTGTGGGGCCTAGGTGTGTGCGAGAGAGGAGAGTGTGGCAGTGTCAGGACGTTCGCCATTAGGAAGAGCAGCTAATTAACGGGAAATGGTGCGGGGTACCCAATACTCTTGTTCTTATATACTACTACCTGTTGTGATTGTGTTTGTGGTGAGTGTGGCTGGTGAAGTTGGGTGGATAGAATTCCTTTCTACGTTTCTTCTGTTGTTCTCACGGGACATTCGGATGTCTCCCCACTTGTGCACGAGAGCATTAAGATTCCCCACTGAGAATACTTGTATGCTCACCCTACGTTTACTTCCAGGTTTCTAGGAGGACTAACAGGGTCATGCGGGACCCTACTAGTCGGATAGTTGGAGTTGTTGCAGTTGTTGTACTCTTGTTTTATTTAGGTATTTTTCTTTTAGATTTCTTGTACTTTTACCTTGTTATTAAATTGTTTAAAACATTCATGTGAGATTGCTTTGGGTTTATTTACACACACTTGTTCTTTTCCTTTTGCTGGTTGACTTGTCCTTTTTACCGATCCTAAATAATAAAAAGGGTAATGCCTCCCATATTTGTGAAAACTCATACCCTTGGTGCTAGTCGCCACCCCAGGGCCCACTGGAGGTTGGACTCGGGGTTCATTCTCTCCCTTTCACCATTTCCAGCTCAGGAGGGGAATCTTTGGTGGGAGGGGGTCGTGACAGAATGGTATCAAAGGTGATGGTTGAGAGATAGGATGGATTCTGGAGTTAGGCACCGTGAGTATTGCATGGGATGGTAGGGAAATAATGTTAGTTAATCTTGGTGTGTGACCTAGTCCAGGAAAGACAGGCTAGGACACGAGATTTTAGCCCCCCCCCCCCCCCCCCCCCCCCGTGATCTGATGCAAGGACTCTGAGCCTACCGAAAAACCAAGTGTGACTACATTGATTGCACGGTAGAGACCCTAGGGAAGGTACATGCATCATCATGATTGTGTTTTACTTGATTTGGTTGTTCTGGGTAATAAATTGAAATAAAATTATAAAATAAAAACATGAGTTTTTCATTACTACATGGGCTTAGGCGATCTCTGTTTATAGTATAGCTATGGCACCTGGACGTCGTCCTCGGGTGGCTCAGATGGTCGAGGCCCAGCAGATTCAGGCAGTCGATCAGTTGAGGATTGACCGAGAGGAGGAAGATAGCCAGTGGAAAAAGTCTCTCCGTTCTTTTCAGCGGCACGCCCTCAAGAAGTATGAAGGTAGTACTTCAGATACGGAGACAGAAGGGTGGTTTGAGGAGCTAGGGATCGCTTTTACCTTGATCCGTGCTCTGAGGGAGTACTTGGTTCCCCTAGCAGTCAGTTAGCTGAAATGTGCGGCGCGACAGTGGTGGATGCTCTACCTCGAAGAGAGGATAGAGGCAGAGGTTCTGTGGGCTGACTTTGAGAAGGAATTCCGAGAGGAATTCCTTTCTTCCATGATCAAGGCAGAGAAGTGGCAGGAGATACTCTCCCTTCAGCAGTTGAGTATGTCGATACGATATTTGGGGATCTAGTTCAAGGATCTCATGCACATTGCTCCGGATGTCTTTCTGGATAAGGAGTCTTGGGTGAGACATTTGGAGGAGGCGCTTAGTCCTTCTCTCCAGTATGTTGTCACCCCCTTCACCCTTCTGACGTACTTGGTGGTATAGAAGAAGGAAGAGGTTAAGGAGAGGATGCACTCACTGGGAGGTGCACCCCGAGAGGGGATCCATCCGGGCTCGTCGAAGGGGAAGGCATTTGTAACAGCCCGAGATTTTATGAAAAATATTCTTTTTATTTCACTAATGTCTTGTGTTGTACGCTACACCAAAAGGAGCTTGCACAACACGCATCCTTGACTTGCCTTGCATACACGCAATCGCGACCTTCCTCGATAGCGTGTGTAGTACGCAATACCGATTTTCACTAAACAGCGATATGCTATTAAAATGTTATTAAAACTAGCTTTTATGAATAGTAATAACCACTTTTTGAAATTTTTTAAATTTTATTTTTCAAAATGGATTTCATTTTTGGATTCGGAGTATCGAATTTAGCCTAAGGTGAAATTTTGGTACATTTCGGATAACTTTCATATTCTGATTAATAGTGAAAATTACTAAATTTTAATTAAAAACAACTTTTTTAATCGAAATAATTAATAGTGATAAATTATTAATTTAAGTGGTTTTAAAGTATATTTAGAATATATTTTAACAATTTAATACAATGTTGGTCATTGGATGTAATTTCACATTTAAACCAGACATAATCAAGTGTCAATCTTTTGATAGATATTGTTTCTTAAAAACACGCTATTTGTTTTAACAGCGGGATTTAATTATAAAAATTAATTAATGCAACTTTTATGTTATGAATTTGGTAAAATAGACTTCATTTTTGAATTCGGAATATGAAATATAGCTTAGGATGAAATTTTGGCATTGTTCTGAAAAACATCAATTTTTGATGAATAGTGAATCTACTAAGTGGTAGTTAAAAAAACTGAATTTTTCATAAAACTTAATTTTACCGCTTCTGTGAATGGAATTTCAAAAATCCATGAGACACAGTTGATTTCAGTAAGTAAAATGTGGTTCAATGAGATAAAAATAATTTTTTGGTGAATAGTAACTTTTTACTTTTTTACCGCGGTTAATAGTAAATAGGGTAACTAAGGGTAAATATGATATTACTATTACCCTAACACATGTCCTAATTCTATTGGATAAGTGTAATTCGACCAAAAACAACCTTATGAATAAAATATGACCATTTAGGCCCACTTGGGTTAGATTAGGACATTTATTATTATTTAATTCAAAGAAGAGTTAAAAGAGTTAAAATCAAAGTGTATTTACTAAAACATTTTTAATATAGGGTTATACATAAGATACATTCGATTTTAAATATTCATTAGAAAGATAAAACGATTTCCTACATGATGGTAATTTATTTGTAATTTTTAGACATCATATAAGTTAATTTATTTATGACACAAAGATGATGCAGTAATTATCTTATTAATGAAATATTGACATAATTAATATTATAAATACCAAAATAAATGTAATTTAAGACTTTTTATGAATTCCAATAATTTTATAGGTTACTATGATATATTAGTGTTGATTTAATCAACTTGGTTCGAACATATAATTCTATTATGACTTTCACAAAAATAATATATCAAATAGTGTCAAAATTGACACAAAATAGTTTTTAAATAAAATAAAATATTATTAATTGTTATTCTATTCCTAAAAATCTAAGGTTCGGCCAAATTACTTAGATAAGGATATATATATTAAGAAACAATTTGGGGTTCGTTTGGTATGTTATAGTAAGTGTATTAACCATATAGTGAAAGAAAACAAAAAGACACGGTAAAAGTTAAATTATTTAACTTAGAGTTAAATCTAATTGATAAGGTTAAAATAATATACTAAACTTGTATAAATCCTATTGGATGATAGGATTTCGATCCATCCCCACTTTAGCTTCGAAATAAGACCCTTTGGAACCATTATAAACCGATTTTGACTTTAATATAAAATAATATTTTGAGATATTCCTAAGGTGACCCTCTCCTCCCTTATAAAAGGGCACCTCCTCCCCCTCCTCCTCACACCAATTTGAGCACTCAAGCTCGGCCAAACCCTGCCATTTTCTCCTCTCCACTTCCCTAGAATAATCCTAGAGGTCCTGGTCTTCTCCAAAAACCAATCTTAGTTCCTTAAGTGGAGGATTCAAAGAGGCGTTCCAAAGAAGAGGTAATATCCATTACCGATCTTTTCAATTTCTTTCTTCTTCAACTTCTTCTTCATTAGTTGTTTCATTATAAAGTAATAACATCAGTATTAATTACATACTGATATGTTATTATAAATATGAAACAACCCTAATTCACCTTCTATCCATCCCACGGAAAAATTAAATCACCGCGCGTGCGTACGTACGGAATACCATCTCCACGCCGTGGTGTAATCTATTTTTCCACCATCACTTTACAAGGATGGGTATAATGGTGTAGTGAGTAACTATGTATGATTATTATAAAGTAATATTGATACTGAAATAATATATATACTCCAATACAGTTCCACGATCATAGGAACGATATCATCACTTGTGCGTACGTACGGAATACCGTCTCCACGATGTGATGCGACTCGTTCTACATGATCATCATTACATAGTAATTATATAAATGAATTGAATGAATAAATATGATATATGTTACACTAATACCATTCTGGATATAAGGTATCTATAACCTTAAAATAAGAATAAGAATGTATTCGGCAAAACACGCATAAGAAGAAAAGGCAATAAAGACCCGAGTAACAAGTAACAATGAAATATTACTAACAAGAAGCTAATAATATGACCATATATGACATCATATCAATATGTATGATTCTGGAATAAGTCAATAACATTATTTAAACCATTATACAGGAGCTTCGGACACGTACAAAGCTAATCGGACCTATGGTAAAGAAAATATCACAATCTCATTTTTTTCCGAGATTGTTTATTCGTAAGTATTTACTGGGGTGTATTTTATTATCCACATCCATGTTCCCTCAATATGTAATATTGTTTCCATCCACTTACAATATTTTAAATCCAATTTTACCCTTTGGTGAGTTTTTAGTAAAGAATATGAAAGGAATCTTTTGTCGTTTTTTTCGTACGAGGTACTTTTTGACTTTTCCGACAAAAGTACGAGAAGAATGTTTTTTTTAACTTATACAGAAAGAATGGATTTTTAAAACAGTATTTCCAAGAAGATTCCTTTACAAGTTTTCATGTTTATTTTTAATCAACTTCTTTTAGTTTAAAATTGTATGACATGTTAAGAAAGGAAAAGTATTTTTGAAGTAGAAAGGATATTTTCCTCAAGAATGAAGTTCAAGTATTTTATCAAAATTATTTTCCATCTAAGATAATAAAAGGGTTCTGTTTTTATCCCTATTATTACATGGATTTGATTATGTTGTGATGGAAACATTTGTATGAATTACTTTATCTTATATGAGCTGTTTTATGATGTCATGTTGTTTAAGAACCCCATTTTTATTACATGGGTTATGCGATGAAGTATGATTTATGATTATGTGGCACACATAAGAAAGGATTCATTATAAGATGGGTGGGACCTATATCTCCCTCCAATTCATTGGGTAAAGATTTTATATCTCATGAGATAGACAGGGCTGGAACGGTAGGTTATACCGGTTCAGTGAAACAGGACTGAAACGAGGGTTACTCGATTCAGAAAGGGACTTTGTCCACTAAGATAGTCTTGGCAATGAGTCTTGACAAACAAGAAATGATTCTCTATGATTATGTGTGAATGCCAAAATGTTTCATGTTTTAAGTTATGATTATTGTGATTACATTTCACTGCCATGATTTATCCCATGTTATGAAATTATGCTCTCTCTTTTTCAGGTTATGATTTCCAAAATGTTATGTTCTTATGAATATGATGTGATTGATATTTATTTTGTGTACCCTTACTGAGCATTTGAGCTCACCCTTTTATGTTTTCTTTTCCCCAGGATATAAAGAAAGGTTTTAGGTAAAAAAAAGGAAGATCTTTATGGGAGATGTTGAAGATCTTTCACCACAATTAGAAGATTTTATTCCGAGTTTCCAAAGACACTAAACTATTACGATCCTTGTGTGTGTGTTTTTGTTATGTACTAAGTATTCCGCAAAAGTATTGTAATGTCCATGTACGATAAGCTTCGGGTCTCTACAGTTGGTATCAGAGGAAAGGTTTAGTCAACCTTTGGAAACTAGGATGCGAAAACGTTAGTGAGATCCCTAGAGATATTTCTAAGGTATGTCAAGGGATGCCCCTAAGGATAAGTATACGTATAGGATATAGTCCTAGAACCATGGTAACGATATTAGATTAAACCAAAGATGTTAGATATTTATGTTACTCCCCCTTTATTATGATTTTTGCCTCTCACACTATTCTTTTTGGGTTTTAGAAAATGGCTGGAAACAAGGTGATTCACGATAATGGAGGATATGATGGATAATGGAATGATATTCTTCATGAGAAACCAAATGAAATGGGATTTGGAAGTCCAAACATCATTATTATGCCGAATCAGCAATCTCATAATATGATTAATAAAGTAAAATTTGGTATGTTTCCTGACTCGGCTAATAAGAGAAAGATGGAGTTTCATGATGATCATAGAGGAAAGAATGTTCAATTTCCCCTATGTAAATCATGTGGGAAGAGGCATCAAGGAGAATGTTTCAAAGGAACTGGAAGATGCTATGGGTGTGGAAAAGAAGGACACAAAGCCAGTAAGTGCAAAGGAAAAGGTTCAGTTAATACCAGGGATGAGGATAATGGTATTGCTATGACATCAACAATGGTTAAATGTTTTAAATGTGGAATGTACGGGCATTATACAAACCAATGCCCTAAGGGAAAGTCTCATGAAGAGAATCAGTATGGTCGTATGGGTAGTATTTATGTTGATGATGATGATGAGACTACAAATGATATGTGAGATGAAAGAATTGTTGAAGCTCGGTCAATGGTTTAAGAATGTAGTGGAATGATTACATGTTTATCAAGTGTAATGTTGTATAAGTAATCTCATGGTACTATGGGATAAAGAGACATCTAAGGATTGTTACATTGTTGTCTTTCCTTAAGTTTTGAAAGTATGTGATGAATGGTACCGGTATTTTTGGAAAGTAGATGATATGCGCATAATGAAGGGATAAGACGATAATGAGATGTTTGATTGTATGCATGAGATCATGATTGATATAAGGACTAAGTGATATCATGGTTTGAGTATATAGAATTCTGAGGATTTTGGTATGTGGAAAGAGTTGACTTTTAACTGCATTCATGTTTTCACTAAGGTTCAATGGGTATTCAAGAGAATACATGATTAAGGCCTTTGAATGTTTGGAATGTGACCAAAAAGACATATCTTATGATATATGGGGATTAACGACAGTATTAAATCTCTGGTAATCGTTTTCACCATATTATGAGAGTAGACTGTAGTATTATGGATAAGCCTAAAGATTGAAATGGATTATGTTGGACATAAGTGAGTATAGTTTAAGGATAGAAGTTTTTTTTATTCGATATTATTGATGGGATGTTATAGTAATGTATTTTTAGAAAAAGGACAACCTGCAGGACGGGCGACAGCCCATCACGTCGGACAAGGCTGTGGGAATCGAACCCACAACCGAAGTGCGACTGGCCTTTATCGCCTACCACTGGCCTACAGGAAGTCCCTGTTTAGTAGAAAGTAGTTTTATTATATTAAGCAGTATGATATATGAAGTATAAGTCCATTTTAGGAACCATATATGATTAATCTCACTATAGACCGACTTATGTATATAATTTTTTACCTTTTGTTTGAGACAGATGGAATGACCCGTTATTCTATCACATAATCTGCTAACACTTCACGAATAAAAAATTCAACTTCATTTATTTAAGAGATGAAGTGGAAATTGTTCAAGGCACGAACAACAGTGAGATTGTACCAAAATAAAGTAAGTATTTATTCTAATTCAAATTCTTCAACTTTAGGGAAACGATCTTGAAAACCAAAAATGTTGTCCTAGTGCTCTTATATCTGATTAATCAGATGGTACCTTAGATCGTCACAAATTTATGGATTTGTGATTTTTGGCTTTTCCATAGCCATGTTCTCTACCACTCTCCATCAGAACATGATGGTTAGATTTTTCTTCCATATCCATATTTTAATCTATGTGGAAACCGAGCGTTTAGTTTATTTGGGTAATTGTTACATTTCATACTTTAGTTTTTAAAGCCAAGTTTTGGTATTCCTTTTTACGATGTGGGTTTCTATTAAAGAAACTTTCGAATAGAAAACCTTTTATAACCCCGACGAATTTCGAGGGCGAAATTCATTTTAAGGGGGGTAGAATGTAACAGCCCGAGATTTTATGAAAAATATTCTTTTTATTTCACTAATGTCTTGTGTTGTACGCTACACCAAAAGGATCTTGCACAACACGCATCCTTGACTTGCCTTGCATTACACGCAATCGCGACCTTCCTCGATAGCGTGTGTAGTACGCAATAATGATTTTCACTAAACAGCGATATGCTATTAAAATGTTATTGAAACTAGCTGTTATGAATAGTAATAACCACTTTTTGAAATTTTTTAAATTTTATTTTTCAAAATGGATTTCATTTTTGGATTCGGAGTATCGAATTTAGCCTAAGGTGAAATTTTGGTACATTTCGGATAACTTTCATATTCTGATGAATAGTGAAAATTACTAAATTTTAATTAAAAACAACTTTTTTAATCGAAATAATTAATAGTGATAAATTATTAATTTAAGTGGTTTTAAAGTATATTTAGAATATATTTTTACAATTTAATACAATGTTGGTCATTGGATGTAAATTCACATTTAAACCAGACATAATCAAGTGTCAATCTTTTGATAGATATTGTTTCTTAAAAACACGCTATTTGTTTTAACAGCGGGATTTAATTATAAAAATTAATTAATGCGACTTTTATGTTATGAATTTGGTAAAATAGACTTCATTTTTGAATTCGGAATATGAAATATAGCTTAGGATGAAATTTTGGCATTGTTCTGAAAAACATCAATTTTTGATGAATAGTGAATCTACTAAGTGGTAGTTAAAAAAACTGAATTTTTCATAAAACTTAATTTTACCGCTTCTGTGAATGGAATTTCAAAAATCCAAGAGACACGGTTGATTTCAGTAAGTAAAATGTGGTTCAATGAGATAAAAATAATTTTTTGGTGAATAGTAACTTTTTACTTTTTTAACGCGGTTAATAGTAAATTGGGTAACTAAGGGTAAATATGATATTACTATTACCCTAAAACATGTCCTAATTCTATTGGATAAGTGTAATTCGACCAAAAACAACCTTATGAATAAAATATGACCATTTAGGCCCACTTGGGTTAGATTAGGACATTTATTGTTATTTAATTCAAAGAAGAGTTAAAAGAGTTAAAATCAAAGTTTATTTACTAAAACATTTTTAATATAGGGTTATACATAAGATAAATTCGATTTTAAATATTAATTAGAAAGCTAAAAAGATTTCCTAAATGATGGCAATTTATTTGTAATTTTTAGACATCATATAAGTTAATTTATTTATGACACAAAGATGATGCAGTAATTATCTTATTAATGAAATATTGACATAATTAATATTATAAATACCAAAATAAATGTAATTTAAGACTTTTTATGAATTCCAATAATTTTCTAGGTTACTATGATATATTAGTGTTGATTTAATCAACTTGTTTCGAACATATAATTCTATTATGACTTTCACAAAAATCATATATCAAATAGTGTCAAAATTCACACAAAATAGTGTTTAAATAAAATAAAATATTATTAATTGTTATTCTATTCCTAAAAATCTAAGGTTCGGCCAAATGACTTAGATAAGGATATATATATTAGTAATAAACAATTTGGGGTTCGTTTGGCATGTTATAGTAAGTGTATTAACCATATAGTGAAAGAAAACAAAAAGACAAGTAAAAGTTAAATTATTTAACTTAGAGTTAAATCTAATTGATAAGGTTAAAATAATATCCTAAACTTGTATAAATCCTATTGGATGATAGGAGTTCGACCCATCCCCACTTTAGCTTCGAAATAAGACCCTTTGGAACCATTATATACCGATTTTGACTTTAATATAAAATAATATTTTGAGATATTCCTAAGGTGCCCCTCTCCTCCCTTATAAAAGGGCACCTCCTCCCCCTCCTCCTCACACCAATTTGAGCACTCAAGCTCGGCCAACCCCTGAAATTTTCTCCTCTCCACTTCCCTAGAATAATCCTAGAGGTCCTGGTATTCTCCAAAGACCAATCTTAGTTCCTTAAGTGGAGGATTCAAAGAGGCGTTCCAAAGAAGAGGTAATATCCATTACCGATCTTTTCAATTTCTTTCTTCTTCAACTTCTTCTTCTTTAGTTGTTTCATTATAAAGTAATAACATCAGTATTACTTACATACTGATATGTTATTATAAATATGAAACAACACTAATTAACCTTCTATCCATCCCACGGAAAAATTAAATCACCGCGCGTGCGTACGTACGGAATACCGTCTCCACGCCGTGGTGTAATCTATTTTTCCACCATCACTTTACAAGGATGGGTATAATGGTGTAGTGAGTAACTATTTATGATTATTATAAAGTAATATTGATACTGAAATAATATATATACTCCAATACAGTTCCACGATCATAGGAACGATATCATCACTCGTGCGTACGTACGGAATACCGTCTCCACGATGTGATGCGACTCGTTCTACATGATCATCATTACATAGTAATTATATAAATGAATTGAATGAATAAATATGATATATGTTACACTAATACCATTCTGGATATAAGGTATCTATAACCTTAAAAGAAGAATAAGAATGTATTCGGAAAAACACGCATAAGAACAAAAGGCAATAAAGACCCGAGTAACAAGTAACAATGAAATATTACTAACAAGAAGCTAAGAATATGACCATATATGACATCATATCAATATGTATGATTCTGGAATAAGTCAATAACATTATTTAAACCATTATACAGGAGCTTCGGACACGTACAAAGCAAATCGGACCTAAGGTAAGGGAAATATCACAATCTCATTTTTATCCGAGATTGTTTATTCGTAAGTATTTACTGGGGTGTATTTTATCATCCACATCCATGTTCCCTCAATATGTAATATTGTTTCCATCCACTTACAATATTTTAAATCCAATTTTACCCTTTGGTGAGTTTTTAGTAAAGAATATGAAAGGAATCTTTTGTCGTTTTTTTCGTACGAGGTACTTTTTGACATTTCCGACAAAAGTACGAGAAGAATGTTTTTTTAACTTATATAGAAAGAATGGATTTTTAAAACAGTATTTCCAAGAAGCTTCCTTTACAAGTTTTCAAGTTTATTTTTAATCAACTTCTATTAGTTTAAAATTGTATGACATGTTAAGAAAGGAAAAGTATTTTTGAAGTAGAAAGGTTATTTTCCTCAAGAATGAAGTTCAAGTATTTTATCAAAATTATTTTCCATCTAAGATAATAAAAGGGTTCTGTTTTTATCCCTATTATTACATGGATTTGATTATGTTGTGATGGAAACATTTGTATGAATTAATTTATCTTATATGAGCTGTTTTATGATGTCATGTTGTTTTAGAATCCCATTTTTATTACATGGGTTATGTGATGAAGTATGATTTATGATTATGCGGAACACATAAGAAAGGATTCATTATAAGATAGGTGGGACCTATATCTCCCTCCAATTCATTGGGTAAAGATTTTATATCTCATGAGATAGACAGGGCTGGAACGGTAGGTTATACCGGTTCAGTGAAACAGGACTGAAACGAGGGTTACTCGATTCAGAAAGGGACTTTGTCCACTAAGATAGTCTTGGCAACGAGTCTTGACTAACAAGAAATGATTCTCTATGATTATGTGTGAATGCCACAATGTTTCATGTTTTAAGTTATGATTATTGTGATTACATTTCACTGCCATGATTTATCCCATGTTATGAAATTATGCTCTCTCTTTTTCAGGTTATGATTTCCAAAATGTTATGTTCTTATGAATATGATGTGATTGATATTTATTTTGTGTACCCTTACTGAGCATTTGAGCTCACCCTTTTATGTTTTCTTTTCCCCAGGATATAAAGAAAGGTTTTAGGTAAAAAAAAGGAAGATCTTTATGGGAGATGTTGATGATCTTTCACCACAATTAGAAGATTTTATTCCGAGTTTCCAAAGTCACTAAACTATTACGATCCTTGTGTGTGTGTTTTTGTTATGTACTAAGTATTCCGCAAAAGTATTGTAATGTCCATGTACGATAAGCTTCGGGTCTCTAAAGAATTCAACAGCAGGTCTCTTGCGACGGGACCTTCCAGGTTCAGGCCAGTGGAGAGCAGGCCCCAGCAGTTCCAGTTCAGATATTCGGGTCCTCATCCCTTTTTCACGAGCCCCGGACCGAAGTGTTTTTCTTGTGGAGGTTTCAGGCACGTTCAAAGTTTGTGCCCGACCCGAGCTCAGTATGGAGGAGGTGGGCAGGTTCAGCGACCACCTCAGCAGCACTAGTTTCCAGTGAGGCAGAGGAGATGGGCGTGGACAGTTGCACGCAGCAGAGTTGATACCTCCAATAGTACCACAGGTGGTGCGATGTACGATTTGGTTATTCAGCACTCTTGTTGCTGCTTTGTTCGATTCGGGATCTACGCACTCCTTTGTTGCACCTGGTCTAGCCCATGCTTTGGGACTAGACGTGGAGAGGCTTTTCATACCACTGGTGCTGAGTACACCAGTTGGATGCCAGACTAGCGTATCTTGTGTTTTCCGGGGATGTGGGCTGACGTCGGGACCACATCAATCTAGTGGGGACCTTCTTCTCTTACAGATGCTGCCATACGATGTCATCCTAGGCATCGACTGATTGTTTTCTATTAGTGTCGTTATGGACTGCTTCTGGAGAAGAGTCATGTTCTCCGACGTGGATGGGCAGCACGTATGTTTTGTTGGTGAGAGGAGCTATCAGGTGGGAAGTCGGCATTTGAAGCCTCTCTTTTCCTTGTTAGGCGGGTTATCAGTGGTTCTAGCTGATATAGAGATGATGGATTTCCCGGAGGTTGTTGGGGAGTTCCTCGAGGTTTTTCCTGAGGAGTTTGTGACTCTACCCCCCCCCCCCAACATGACGTTGAGTTCGGGATAGACTTACACCTTGGTGCCCGTCCAATTTAGAAGGCCCCTTATCAGATGGCACCATCATAGTTGTAGGAATTGAGGATTCAGATTGATGATCTGATGGAGAAGGATTTTGTTCGACCCAGCATATCGCCATGGGGTGCTCCAGTTTTGTTCGTGAATAAGGCAGATGGTGGTCTCAGGATATGCATAGATTACCAAAGGTGAACCAGGTAACGGTCAAGAACCACTACCCCCTTCCAAGGATATATGAGCTCTTAGACCACCTGAGGGGAGCATGTTGGTTTTCCATGATTGATCTAAGAATCTGGATATCATAAACTGAGGGTAAAGGATAATGACATCTCGAAGATGGATTTTAGTTACAGGTATGGGCACTTCATGTTTGTAGTGATGACGTTTGGAGTTACGAATGCACCAGATGTGTTCAAGGGACTTATGAACATTGTCTTCCGAGAGTTTCTGGACCTGTTCGTCATTGTGTTTATCGATGAAATCCTGGTCTACTCAAGATCAGAGGAGGAGCACGTTGAGCATCTTAGGGTAGGCTTGTAAGTCCTTCGACACCACCAGATTTATGGGAAATTGTCAAAGGGTAAGTTCTGGACGCAAGAAGTACACTTCCTTGGGAACATGGTGTCTCAACATGAAGTGTAAGTGGACCCGTCGAAGGTGGAGGTAGTTTTTTCTTAGGCAGCACCCAAGAGCATGGAAGAAGTTCATAATTTCCTGGGGTTAGTAGGTTACTATCGGAGGTTCGTTTCGGACATCCCTAGAGTTGCTGCTCTATTGAGATCTTTGACTAGGAAGAACTAGGTCTTCTTATGGAGTGAGCAATGCCAGAAATTTTTCGACTACCTGGAGGAGAAGTTGGTCAGTGCTCCCATACTCAGGTTTCGAGAGGAAGGGTTGTTGTATGAGGTGTTTTGTGATGATTCTGGCCTTGGTATGGGGTGTGTGCTGATGCAGAAGAAGGGAGTGATCTGTTATGGGTCTAGGCAGTTATGCCCTCACGAGCGTAACTATGCCACCCATGACCTTGAGCTTGCAGTAGTAGTGTTCACAATGAAGTTATGGCGATATTACCTCTTTGGGGAGCGCTTTGTGGTCTTCTCACATCATAAGAGCCTACATTATATCTTCTCCCATCGTGACCTGAACTTACAGCAACAGAGATGGGTAGAGCTTCTCCAAGACTATGACTTTGAGATCTCTTACACAAAAGGTAAGGGCAATGTTGTAGCTGATTCCCTGAGAAGGAAGTCATATAAGGAAGTGGTTCGGGAATCCATTGATGTTTGGAAGGCGATGGGAGAGTTGGCTGCCTTGGACATTGATGCCAGGGTAGAATGTGTTGGAGGCTATTTGTTTCAGATGATGGTGGAGTACTCCTTATTGCAGTATGTGGAAGAGTCTCAGTGGGGGGTCTCCGAGGCGGAAGTGATGCAGGATCGTTCCGATCAGAGGAACGCTCCAGAATAATGGTCAGAGGATAGCTGACAGCGGATGCTTTTCCATGAAAGGTTGTTTGTCCCGAAGACAATGTGTGAGGGATTTCTCCGTGAGTTCCATAGCTCAGCCATGGCGGTACATATAGGAGTTTAAAAAATGTACTGAGGCCTGAGGGAACAGTTTTGGTGGCCTGGGGTGAAATGGGAAGTGGCGGAGTTTGTGGCTAAATGCCTAGTGTGTTAGTAAGTGAAGGATGGGCACTGTGTTCCCAGTGGTTTGTTGCATCCATTAGATGTCCCCAAGTGGAAGTGGGATGAAATCTCAATGGACTTCGTCACAGGACTACCCAAAGCTCAGGATGGTTATGATGATATCTGGGTAGTGGTGGATCGACTGACGAAATCAGCTCACTTCTTATCAATTAAGGAGTCTGGCGCATTGAGTACCTTAGCACAGAGGTACGTTGATGAGGTGGTGTGTTTTCATGGAGTCCCGAAGACTATCGTCTCAGATCAGGATACTCGATTTACCTCACGAGTCTGGAGGGGGTTACAAAATTCTTTTGGCACCCATCTATGCCTTATCCCTGCTTTCCACCCCCAGACCAATGGACAGATGGAGCAGACTATCCAGACGTTGGAGGACATGCTACGAGCATGCGTTCGGGATTTCGGAGGATCATGGGTATGACACTTGCCTTTAGTAGAGTTTTCCTACAATAACAACTTTCACTAAACTATTGGAATGGCACTGTTTTAGGCTTTGTATGGAAGACCATGTCGTTCACCCATTTTTTGGGCAGAGGTTGGCGAGACAGGTGCTCTTGGGCCAGAGGTAGTGCAAAGAACCACTGAGAAAGTCCATCTTATACGTGAGAGTATGAAAGCGTCTCAGGACCGACAAAAGTCTTTTGCTGATCACCGGAGGAGGCCCTTGGAGTTCGAGGTGGGAGATCATGTGTTCTTGAAGGCTTCCCCTCGACGGGGGCAGCAGAGTTTTGGGAAAGGGAGAAAGCTCTCACCAAGGTTCATCGGACCTTTCGAGGTGCTGAGGAGAGTTGGCGTGGTATCATATCAGCTGGCCATGCCACCTTAGTTGGATAAGGTTCATGACGTCTTCCACATCTCCCAGCTTCGTCAGTACTTACACGACGACTCCCACGTTATCGACTGGGGAGAGTTAAATATGGGAGATGATGCGACCTTCAAGGCATGACCGGACAGAATCGAGGATTGTAAAGAAAATGTGCTCCATGGATGAACAATTCCATTGGTTCGTGTGTTGGGGAGGCATGGCGGCCTCGAGGAGAGCACTTGAGAGCGGGAGACCCAGATGCATAATCAGTACCTGGAGTTGTTTTGACTTGTGTTTTTTCGTGTTCTTCTGAGCTTTGTTTTGATGTTGTACTCTGTACCTTTGATATATGGAATTCTTGGCTTGTCGGTTGTGAGACCTTTTTTTTCTTTGTTCCCTGGTAATGTGAAACATGTCCGGATGTGTGGGGAAAGGGAAAAACCTGATCCTTAATCAACATGCATTAATTCGGATGCGATTGAACCCATGCGGGCGAGTCAGTGCCACCTAAAGCGGATAATATCTCAACATAGGAGAAGGAATTTTCCCAAAACCACGTGTTCGGGCAGTGTGTTGGTTTTGCGGTGTTGGGGGCAGTGCTAGTTGAAAAATTCATATGGAAGTGGGAAGGCCCAATCCTTAATTGAGACACATTAATGAGGATGTGGTTAAACCCATGTTGGTGAGTCAGTGCCGCCTAAAGCGGATAATATCTCGACAAAGGAGGGGGAATTCCTTACACCTATGATTAGGGTTGTTGGTTGGATCCCTATTATAACGAGAACCCTAAGACGTATCTTGTTGGGTTCCTCTAGGTTGGGTTTTGAATTCTCGGGGATGAGAATGTTTTAAGAGGTATCTGATGTAATGGCCTGAACCTCTCCGGCCCATTCCTTTGTCAAAATAAGTCCATGAAGTGTTCTGGAGGGTAAAATGGACTTTTCCCACACTTTCCAGAATTTTGAAACTATATGCCGTGTAGTTTGAGTACACGTTGTGTACCCCCTTGTCAGGTATACCCCGTGTTGCAGGCCCTGCCCTCGCTGTGTGAAGTAAATGAGTACATGCAGAGTAGTGTAAGTACACGTCGTGTCACCCCCATGCCGGGTATACCTTGTGTCGCAGGCAGTGTCCTTGCCGTGTGCAAGAAATGGGTGCACGTCATGTGTTCAGTACTACACATCGTGTAGTCCTTCCCTGCGTACGCGTTACCGTGTGTTGACCAGTCAACAGACATGTGCCATTTTGGAGCCATGTGAAATAAATGAGTGCACGTCGTGTCTCCAAACTACACGTTGTGTAGTCCTTCCCCGCGTATGCGTTACCCTCAAACCGTTTGTTGACCAGTCAACGGCCGAGAGCCGTGTTGGAAGCCGCGTGGAGACCGTGTGAAATAACCGAGTACACGCCATGTACCATAAAGTACATGCCATTTACTTTTTCTTTGCTTGCCTATAAAAGGAGGCGTCCCCTCCTCCTTTTAAACTCACCCCTCTCCTCCCATTTCCTATCAGCATAGTTCTCCCAAGAGACTCGAAAGCTCTTTCTTTCATAACTTCTTCATCCGAGATCCGATTTACGATCCATCAGCGAACATGGGATCGTAACGATGAGGAGGAACTTCCTAGCTTGGATCCATTGTCTTTCCTTCGGCCTTTCCTTTCCGACATCCACCCGAGGAGGTTTTTCCGAGACCCGACATAAGTGACGGATGCCGACAGACATCTTCTAAGGTTGATCCAGGGGAGCGTTGCGATCAGAACCTGTTGAGGTAGGGATCTTACCTTCATCTCTCTAATTTTTGCATCATGCGGGGTGGGTATCATCCTATTTTCATGAGAAACAGTTGAACCATTAAATAAAGATAATAACTGGTTAAAGAATGGGGATGGGAAATTTGTTATGTTTATCTTGTTTATCCTATTGATATTTTATGAATTGAATGTGATTATGCCAACTGAAAATCACGGTTGTGGGGGGCCTTTTCTTGTGCAATTAAAGGGTTCCCTATCTTTTTAGACAGTTTTTGTGGATGGAAACTTGTGGAATGTGGAATTTGGCTAATCATGTAAAGTTGTCTAATTAAATGAAAATATGGAACACTTGTGTGATCACCCAGGTTAAACAAAAATGGAATAATTATCATTTGGGTGTTGTCTTGGATACATGGCATGTGATGGGGGTGTTTTTTGGGTTGGTGTGAATGTTGGTGACAGGAAGAGGGGCTGCGATATATGGTATTAAAGTGATAATGATGTAAGGTGTTGTTGTGGTTATGATGTTTGGAATCGGGGTTGTAGGGATGGGCTTAAATGTGAACAAACAGTGGGTTGTGTATAAATAAAAATGGAAGAGTTAATGGTGGGTCATGGTAATGGAATGATATTAATAATCAATGTGTTGGTTGGTTGATAATAAGGACTTTGGTTGTGTTGCTTGTGTTTTCCTAACATGATTTGTGGATGGCAATGATATGTTTTACGAACAATCGATTTGGTTGGTTGTGGATAGTTTCCCATTAGTTAAGGAACTAATAAAACTAATTTTGCTAAAACGTGAAAACCTAAATGTGGTTGGGGTTGTTTTTTGTATGCATGCTTCGTAGTAGCAGTGCCGAGGAACATGCTAAGTTTCTCTGTTTAGAAGCCATAGGTTGGGCTATGTGTTTGGTATACATATATATATATATATATATATATCATTTGTGTTTTATCACACCCCACCCATGTAAATCACTTCGTGCCGAACACTCCCATTTCATGGGAGATGGTGTTTTTCCCTTAGTTACTAGCTCCTTCCTGCTCATTATCCCCTAGGCTGTGATGGATTGTGGAGACCTTACACCTAAGACTCTTCGAGTAGGTTTCGATTGGGGTGGTTTTAGCCCAGGACTCTTCGGGCAGGTTCTACTATTTCCAAAGAATCTTTAGGATGAGGCCCAGGTGTGTGCGGGCGGGATACGTGGTTGTGAGGCCCAGGTGTGTGCGGGTGGGATACATGGTTGTGAGGCCTAGGTGTGTGCGGGTGGGATACGTTGTGGTGAGGCCCAGGTGTGTGCGGGCGGAATATGTGGTTGTGAGGCCCAAGTGTGTGCGGGCGGGGAGAGTGTGGCAGCGTCAGGACGTTCACCTTTAGGAAGAGCAGCTAATTAAAGGGAAATGGTGCAGGGTACCCAATACTCTTGTTATTATATACTACTACCTTTTTTTATTGTGTTTTTTGTGAGTGTGGCTGGTGAGGTTGGGTGGATAGAATTCTTTGCTAGTTTTTTATTTTGTTCTCACGGGACATTAGGATGTCTCCCCACATGTGCACGAGAGATTTAGGTTTCCTTTCTGAGTATACTTGTATTCTCACCCTACGTTTACTTTCAGGTTTTTAGGAGGACTACCAGGGCCGTGAAGGACCCTATTAGTCGGACAGTTGGAGTTTTTGCAGTTGTTGTAATCTTGTTTTCTTTTGGTATTGTACTTTTAGCTTTCTTGTACTTGTACCTTGTTATAAAATTGTTTAAAACATGCATATGGGACTGGTTTGGGTTTATTTACATTCACTTGTTCTTTTCCTTTTGGTGGTTGACTTGTCCTATTTCCCAATCCTAAATAATAAAAATGGTAATGCCTCTCATATTTGTGAAAACATATACCCTTGGAGCTAGTCGCCACCCTGGGGCCTACTGGAGGCGGGACTCAGGGTTCATTATCTCCCTTTCACCTTTGCCAGCTCAAGAGGGGCATATTTGGGGGGAGGGGGTCGTGACAATAATAGTTCAAAGATTAATTATAAAATAGGTTTTCACACATTTTTATAATGATAAGAAGACATAAAACATGATTTATTTTATAAAATATCCACCCACCACTCACAAAAAAAACATAGGAATATCATTTTAAAGAGTCACATCGGAACCATGGAATGACGATTTAAATAAAACATGAACAAAATAAAAACTCACTTTCATTTTTATTTCTCAAAAAATCACAATTATAACATTTTAAAAAACCCTCATCCATTTTTTCATAAAACCTTTATTCCAAACAAGATTAAAAAATTTAATTGTAGTTTAATTAAAAAGCATGAAAATAACTGGAGGACAAGAGTAACCATTGTACCAATTATTCTTAATAAAAAAAAGTATCAACCAAACCATTATTACATACAATTAACGTATAAATATACAAATAAGGTATATAATAGGATCCAATAAAACAAAAAATAATTGAATATGGGTATCAGGGGAATCTCCCTCATACCCAAGTAATATGATTAGGGACCAGGAATCTCAAATTCTTATTCAATACAAAAAACCTCTCTACAATCATGGTAGTTAGGATAAATGATTATTTCTATATAATACAAATATAAACTTTAAAACACTCAGAAAAAACAACCCCTTTCATGTCCACATATAATAATAATAAATTAACATCGTCCATATTGATAAATTCCACATCAAGAATAAAATATTAAAGGGCCTCAATGAGGGAAGAAGAAATGATCGATAAATGTTTAGAAAATTATTTCAATTGGCCTTTAAAAACACATTTTAATGTATATCCAAATTATTAAAACTTAATCATATTATTTTAAAACATTCACTGAACATTAATAAATGAAAATATCCTCTCTATAATCATTTACTTATATTTGTAATTATATTTATGACACTACAAGATGAATAAGTCCTAAAACATTTAAATATAGTCTAACAACCGCTTTTTATTTCAAAACATTTAACATTTCTTCCCAAAATCTGTTTTTTCCAGGAATCCAATTAAATAATTAAATATACATTAATGAGAAATTCAATAACATTTTGAAAAACATAGAATGAAACGCTTTAATTTGGAACTGAAAATACGAACCCATTTAGATCCCATTTCATCTCAATCATAAGAATGATCTTAAAAACATTTAAAACACATATGTTGTGTTACAAATGTTTATAAAAATTTACAAGATATCATTTATAAACACTGAAAAATTCATGTCATGTGGTATTATATAACTTAATAGAAGATCCTATCATGATACAATCATAGGGGAAAAATTACATGGTTCATTTGATTAGGGAATTGTAATAATGTAAGGGATGATTTTGTCTAATCATTAGATAAAAATCCAAAATCAAACCAAAATTTATTCATCAATATCATTTAGTGTATCTGAGAGTTATATAAAATTGAGGGTAAGGATGTTATGAAGATAATTAAATGATATAACAATGATGTGATACCTACATTGAAATGGTGAAGGGTCAGAAACCAATGGGAAATGAGGATGAAGGGGGATGAGTTCTATGATAGTTCACTCGGTCTGGTCGCTTGCACACGACAGATGGAGAGATATATAAACTTCAAGAGAGAGAGAGATATATATATAGAGGGAGAGAATAGAGAGGAAAATAACCCCCATAAACTCATATATTGGATTAGGGTATCATAAAAACAAAACCAATGAATACTACTACCCTGACGCAGCCCCATATATTGTACTATATATCCCCAAAAGATACTCACCATCATAGAACATTGAGTAGTGTAGTATGGATTTCCTTTATTAGTAATAAACAAGGATACTAACACTAGCCACATTGGGGTGGCATAATATTTCATGGTTCAAATACCCACTTCTATAAAAAATCACTTCAACCCATGTATGTCCACTCCATGCCAAAGCCTAAGTGTTTCAGTGTTGATCTCCCCTCATAAACACATCCAATTTAAAAAGATCCTAGGAAATGGTGTGGTATACCTCACTAAACAGTAATCACCATGTATCACCTAGTTTTTAGTCTAGTTTACCTTAATATAAGTAATCATAGATCTCTGATCCTTGGGCCTCCATGTTCTGGACCATTCTCCACAACACATTCACCCCTTTATAAAGAATTCACAATGTAATTGAGAATGGTTGCAGCATGGTCATAGTCGGTCACGGTGTTATATAATTCCATCTAGGAATTATGAAACTCTATAAGATTCTGTGAAATATTTATTTTTCAAATCAATTTAATATTTTTAATACTTGGAGTTAGACATAACATGGTGGTCAGCTTGCATTACATGCAATAATGAGATTCATCAAAATATGTGATATAAAAAAATATTATATAATAAATATCACATAGCCATTGAAATGGAGGGTATGAATAGTATTAACTAAATTATGATTATTTATAGATTACAGATGTATATAGACTAAATATGTTGGAAACCAATTAATTAAAAATTAAAATAAACAATTCTTAAAAATAATGGAAATTTTTTTCTGAAAATATATTTTAATGAAATCCAACATGTTAATAAAAAACAACCTTTGGTGAAATATTTTAATTAAAATATTTAATTATATATTATTTAAAAAAATTAACATTTACCTTTTTTATTTTTTGTTTTCAAGTTAAAATATAAGAATAAATCAATTTTTACTGTTAAAACTATATATACCTAAAAACTGTTATTTCCCCTTTTTATAAACTTTTTTTAAAAGTAATATTTAAATATTTTATATTTCTTTTACAGAAATTAATTTTAAAATTTTTAATCACAGGGTAATAAATTTCATGGAGTGAATTTTTAAAAATATTCTGAAATTATTTATATTTTTATGAACCATGAAAAATACTAAATTTTAATTAATGACATCATTTTAATAATTATTAATATACATAAATGTCGATTTATATTTATTTAAAATAAAAAAATTTCAATTATAAAATTATTATTCCAATTTATGTCATTAAAATCATTTTTATATTGAATTTTTATTTAAAACCATATAATATTTTGAAATGTTTCACATTGAAAACTAACTTTTTTGGAATATTTATGATATTAACATTAAATTATGTTTTTCACTTTTTTGAATGGAATTTGAAATAGATTGACTGCCTGTTTTCAATAATAATATGTTATATTATCTAATATGCTCAAATTTATTTTACACAAAATGAATTCCGTGAAATGTAAAAATTAATTATTGCGTTAAAGGTAAAATCGGTAAAATACGGGTTAGTTTAAAAATATAAGGATTTAAATGACAGTTAAATTAATCTAAACCATGCATCATAAAATATTTATTCCTTAAAATGTATAATTATATAGTATACAATATATTTTATCCTTTTACCTTGATAAAAACGTGGTGAAACTTTTTATTTTCAAAACATTACAACTATTCCACCCACTTCACATAAAACATGCCACCCACTATACCCTCATATTAAAACATAAAGCAAATTTATCTTCATATAAACCTACCAAAATGTCATATAAAATTAAATATTCTCATCTGATAATCAATATTTTATAATGAAATTCATCCTATGAAGGCTTTTGGTGCACCATTAAGAATGATACTCAAAGAAGAGATAAAATTCTTTATTGAGGTTATTAATTTTAATTCTTCCTCATACGAATTCAATTATTTCTAAACTGTGACTATATAATAACCCAAATATAATAAATATACATATATATTGTTTTTTATGTACATTACTTACATGAATCTACACTTCTATAAACATGTTTACAAAATCATCATTTGTGTTTACTGTAAACTACTACCTTGAGAATTGATATCATTCATTTCCCCATCACCATCTCTCACTATTTAGTATGATGATTGATATAAAGTATAAATATAATATTTATAACATAATTATCACTACTTAGTCATTGTATTATATATTCCTTTATTAATTATTATTTCACAGGGTATTCGATAAGGTCTCTCATGTGTACAAGAGATTACCGCCTCACGAAGCTATTTGAATCATTTTTCAATACTTTTCTACAAGGAAGATAATAAGGATAAAATTACTTAATCTATTTTATATACATGAAATAATTATGATATTAATGATATATTTATCATCATTAAATATTATTATATCATTTTTATTCATAAACATTCTCTCACAAAAAGATGACATCGTCATTCATGTGTGTGTGGACAACAACCATCATGAAACGATGTCACTCTATTCACATCACCAATCCACATGGATCATATTTATATGTATATTAAATGAAATATAATTATATTTATGATATTTTTTTCATTAAGGAATGAGAAAATATGTAACATCCCAGGTAAATAAAGAATAAATAATTTTCATATTTATTAATTTTTACGAATTAAATATTAATTTTATTTTAAAGGGGTTTCTATGTTCGATAGCATACCCGATACGCAACGATGAGTTTCTTTGAAACTTACGTAGCACACTATTAATAAAATAATATTATTTTAAATGTTAGTTAACAAGTAGCCGTTGTACTGGCGGGAATGGATAGAAATAACTAAAATATAATTAGATATGTTTTTAAATGTTTATACATTTACCCAATAAAAGATAAAGGCTTAAAATATGGAAAGAGTTCAATTTTAGGGCATATATACTCTAATTTTCACTAAAGGTTCACTTATCACCTTTTAATGGTGAACCGTCATTAAATATAGTTTTGATCACTCTTATACTTTGTTTTGGACCAAATATAACTCTTCTTTAGAATTGGGACATCAAAATTTACTTTGTGTAAATTTTTGGTACCTTTCTGATAAAGTTTATTTTTTTATGAATAATGTAAAATGTTGTATTTTAATTCAAAAACTCTTTTTAATATAATTTATTTATATTATTAGATTATTATTTTAATTGATTTTAAAGTGAAATTAGAAAATATTTTTACCAGTTAATCCAATGGTGGTCATTGGAATCAATTTCACTTTGAAATTGAACTTAAACTAGTATCAATCTTTTGATACTTATTGTTTTGTAAAAAGACGCTATTTGCTCTGGCAACGGGAATTAATTATTAAATTAATTAATGTGACTTATATGATTTGAATTTTGTAAAATAGACTTCATTTTTGAATTCAGAATATCAAATATAACTTAGGGTGAATTTTTGGTAATTTTCTGAAAAACTTCAATTTTTGATGAATAGTGAAACCACTAAGTGGTAATCAAGCAAACTGATTTTTCAGTTAAATGAAAGTTTACCATCATTGTGTTTTGAATTTTGAAAATCCAACTTAAATGGTTGTCATTAGTATGTAAAATGTGTTTCAATGGGATGAAAATAATTTTTTGGTGAATAGTAATTTTTTTCATTAATCGCGATTAGAGGTAATTAGTGTAGATTAAGGTAAAAATGATATTATAAGAATGTGAAAACACCATGACACTTGTCCTACACCTATTGGGTGAGTCATGGACGACCAATAAAATCCATGGTCCAACTTGGGGACCCCATGGAGCCACATTAGTTGGAAAATGACATTAATATATTTTTATTTAATGTTAAAGTGAAAATGACACTAACATAATTTGTTTTACTAAAATAATTATTGAGTGGGGTTATACAAGTCCACATTTTTATTATAAATAGTCATTTTAAAGCTAAAAAGATTTTCTACATCATAGTATTTTTTTTATAATTTTTAGACATTAAATAAATTAAATTATATATGACATAATAATGATGCACCGATGACATCATTATTTGACGATTTAAATAAAATGGAAAGATAATGAAAAATCTAAACCCTAAAAATGTCCAAAACCAATTGGATGAGTGGATTTCGAACCCTTATCACCTTACCCACGAATTATATCAATGTGGGACCTTTTAAAACCGAAACACATTTTCAAATAAAGTAATATTTCTTTACTTTCCAAAAGTGCCACTCCTCTCCTCTTATAAAAGGCCCCCACCTCTACCCCATTTCACACACTTCTCAAGCCTTTGGCTCGGCCAACCCCTGCCCAATTACTCTCTCCACATCCCTCTCCTCATCCTAGAGGATTCCCTTTGGGCATAACCCTTTCAAAGGAAGCCTTTAGGCTCAAATCAAAAGGGAGTTACACTTTTAAAGGTAATTCATTCTCTCTTGTTCATTTGTTTTATTTTGCTTCTCCAACCCTCTAAACTCTTTTTATTTACTTCTTTTGTAAAAACACCAGTATCTTAAATATACTAGGATGTTGTTATAATATTTATTTGAGCTACACTATCACACAACTACATCAAATGGTTAATGAACATACGGTTTCCGTGGATGGCGAAATTCTGCCTCCTGAAACGATGATTGTTCAATACTCATTTAACACCTTCAAAGCTGGCCATTATGATGTCACTATTTTTATATATGATATATAATATGTTTATGTTTTACTTATGCTTCTGTATTTTTCATTTGTGTCTTACATTTATGGCTTCCATTATGGGTATACGCGATATCTTCATTTTAGGAAGTGCGGACTACCGCCCCCTCAAAGTGATGTGATTCGTTAATGCCATATGTGGGACATGTAAAGGATGGATTTAAAGTTATTATATATGATGTTATACTGTAATTATAATATACCTCTATATCATTATTATTTCTTTCCATTAAAGTATGATATAGAAATGAAAGTAGCGTTCATGCGTACGTACGGCTTACCGTCTCCATGAACGGTGCATTTCATTTCTTATCCCCAAATGTAATGTACTATTAAAATTACATGTATATAATGTATATATATAATTAATGATATATCTAAATGATGAATATAATTTTGGAATTAAAATATACATACCTCTCATTTAGATTTAATTCCATTAATACGACAAAGAAATGAAAGTAGCGTTCATGCGTACGTACGGCTTACCGTCTCCATGAACGGTGCATTTCATTTCTTACCTCTGAATGATTATGTAATATTATAAATACATGTATATGCTGGATATATATGAAACATATTATATCCAAATCGGGAATTTCATTCTGGATATAAAGAACTTTTGACCACATGAACAACATGTAATTGTAAGAAGTCAACTTTCGACTTAAGATCCAAATATTGACAAAACAAACATTATTAACTTAAATGGTTAAATAATGTTTATAACATGGCAATAAGTGATATAAAAAGAATAATGAACTTTAAAAAGGTTCTTAATCAAGTATAAATTAACTCAAGTTTATTATTCAGGACGTTAAAGAACAATCGAGTCAAGTCGGACCCAAGGTAAGGGACTTAGTCTCAATCTCCTTTCATTGAGGCATATTTCGTTTTATACACAACTTTCTTTTATACGGTGTATAAACTCCTTTGACTTTTACTTTTATACAAAAGGAATCTTTTTCTACGAAGCGTTTTACTAAACGACAAAAAGGAATGTTTTTTTAACGTACGCGGTGACAACGACCTTTTCCGCCGCCGCGAGTATTATTTGATCTTTGGCTTTCTCAACAAGCCGTAATGTTTTTAGAATAAAATAAATACCATATACTCTTTTTTGTATTTTGGTATTGAAAATGGTATTTAAAAAGGATTCTATTATGTCAATATATTTATGATATATTGTGATTGAAATGTGGAAATGTTATCATTCATTTATATTGGTTTTATGTGTTATGATTTTATATTGGTACTTGGACATTTTAACGGGTGGTTACATTATAAACCATATGACGGGTGGTGCCGTGAATACCAGGACGGGTGGTTACGTTATAACCTCCAATGCATTGGGTATGGAAGTCGGCCGTATGGCTATTCCATTAAGTATGTATGGAAATTGGCCGTATGGCTATTCCATTAAGTGATATGTGTGGAAGTCGACCGTATGGTAATTCCACTTAAGTAAGTTTATGTCCCAAGTTACCTTTATATATGTTATGTGTTCTTTATATGGGTTTTATGGTTATACTTTGGTTACAAAAAAGTAAGTAATGATACTTTATTCAGTGAAGAGTTTTACTACTTCATAAAGGTGAAGGTATTACTTTGATATAGTATACGTGGTTTACTTGATGTTTGAAAAACTAACAGTTTTCATGATTTTTGTATCCCTTACTGTGCTTTTTATGCTGACCCCAAGTTTTTCGAAATGTTTTTCACAGGACATAAAGTGGAATAAGGTCAAGGATGGGATCAAGGGAATTTCATGCTATCTAAAACATGGAATCTAGACATCTTTCTTTTTAAGAGTTTTTTTTATGGAGACTTAGTAGAAGTGTCTACTTTGTAATCTTTTAAGATGTAATAGTTATGTTCTAATTCTCTAAAACTCTAAACCTGAAAATATCCTCAATGTGAATTATTCATTTAATTCAATATTAAGTAAGGTTTAAGGCTGGGGCCTTATAGTTGGTATCAGAGGGAGGTTTAGACAACTTTAGGAGTTAGAAAAGTGTTAAATTATAATATGATTGAAATGATATAGCATTTACGGATTACCATGTTGCTTCGCCTAAGATATTTCTGTGTTCAGAATGGTTTTCCGCAGAGGAAACAAAGCAGCTATGTTGGGACGACATCAGGAGGAAGATAACCTTCCAAATCAGCAACCTGAGATGGTCGGAATTGGAACTGAACAGTTTGTTGCAGTGATGGCACAGTTGACTCAGGCTATAAATGGTGGTGGTATCCATGCACGAGATCAGATAGATCAACCGCAGAGGAACATGTCAGTGGTGGAACATTTCATGAGGAAACATCCCCCATCATTCAGAGGATCATCTGACCTTGTGCAAGCTGAAGGGTGGATTAAAGCACTGGAGAAGATTTTTGATTTCATGGGGTGTTCAGAACATCAAAAGGATAGTCTTTCTGTTTACCGTTTTGAAGGTGAAGCTGATCAGTGGTGGTCGATGGTGAAAAATATAAGGGATAGTGATGAGATTGAGGATCTTCACGGGGACAAATTCAAAGGTATGTTCCTTGAGAAATATTTTCCTAAGGTGGTTCGTCTTAGGATGGAAAAACAGTTCCTAGAATTGAGGCAGGAGGATGATTCAGTGGCTGCTTATGAAGAAAAGTTCACTCGATTGGCAAGGTATGCTCCAAACTTCATACGAGATCTTGATAGTAAAATAAACCGTTTTTACTCAGGGTTAAAGCCAATGTATCGAAGGGATTTAGCTTCTCGTGAGTTCAAAAGTTATGAAAAACTTGTTCGATGTACGGAGAAGGTGGAAATGGAGTTTGCCGATGATCAGGTGTTCTATGACAAACAACAGAATAAGACGTCTAGTTGGCAGGAAAAGGGGAAGAATTCATCAAAGAAGCAAGAAGGTAAGAAAACCAAATATCCATCCTGTGAGAAGTGTGGTAAAATGCATCCTGGAGAATGTTTATCCAAGTCTGGTAAGTGCTTTCGGTGTGGTAAGTCTGGTCATATTGCTCGTAACTGTAAGGAAGATGATCAAGCAAGCACAGAAGCAAGACAGTGAGTTGCAGAAAAAGGTAGAGCTAGTTCAGAAAGGTAAGTTGCCTGAATTCAACATTAATAATGATTGTGTTTTGAGATTTGGGAGGAGATTGTGTGTGCCTTGTGATTCACAGTTGAAGAATGAGTTGTTATGTGAGGCTCATAGTTCTCCGTTTTCAATTCATCCTGGCAGTACTAAGATGTATAGAGATCTGCGGGAGTATTACTGGTGGGATGGAATGAAAAGAGATATTTCTGATTTTACTGTGAAGTGTTTGACATGTCAACAGGTTAAAGCAGAGCGGAAGGGATGCTTCAGCCTTTACCAGTTCCAGAGTGGAAATGGGAAAACATATCCATGGACTTTGTTGTGGGATTACCGATGACATCTCGAGGTAATAATGCAATCTGGGTTATTGTTGATCGCTTGACCAAATCTGCTCATTTCCTTTCTATACGAGATATTTTCTCTCTATATCAACTTTCCCATTTGTATCTTAAAGAGATAGTCAGGTTACATGGAGTTCCTCTCTCCATTGTATCGGATCGTGATCCCAGGTTTACTTCTAACTTCTGGAAAGGCCTTCAGAAGTCGTTTGGTACTGAATTAAATTTTAGTACAGCTTTTCATCCTCAATCAGATGGGCAGTCAGAACGAACAATTCAAACATTGGAGGATATGCTACGAGATTGTTCTATGGATTATCAGGGAAGTTGGGACCAACATCATTCTTTGGTTGAGTTTTCATATAATAACAGTTTTCATTCCAGTATACAGATGGCACCATTTCAGGCATTATATGGGAAGCGGTGTTGAACTCCATCTTTCTGGGATGAAGTGGGTGAAAGGAAGTTGATGGGACCAGAATTGGTAGAAGAGATGGCAGAAAAAGTTCAGCTGATTCAGAAACACATGAGAACAGCTCAGAGCAGGCAGAAGAGTTATGCGTATAACCGGAGGAAGGATCTATCTTTCGAGGTAGGTGATCATTTTTTTCTCAAGGTTTCTCCTTGGAAAAGTGTGATGAGATTTGGTAAGAAAGGAAAGTTGAGTCCAAGGTTCATTGGACCATATGAAATTCTGGAGAGAGTTGGATCAGTTGCATACCGAGTGGATTTACCTCCGAGTTTATCTCAGGTACACAATGTTTTTCACGTTTTGATGTTGAGAAAGTATATGCCAGATCCATCTCATGTTTTGAGTCCAGAGGTAGTTCAGATGGAAGAGAACCTATCTTATGAGAAACAACTGGTCCAGATTCTTGACCACAGGGAGCAACTGTTACGGAATAAGGTGATTCATCAGGTAAAGGTTTTGTGGAAAAACCATGTGATCGATGAGGCAACGTGGGAATCTGAAAATGCTATGAGGGATAAATACCCCCACTTATTTTGATAAGTGAAAAAAATTGCGAGGACGCAATTCCCAAAAGGGGGGAAGGATGTAACATCCCAGGTAAATAAAGAATAAAGAATTTTCATATTTATTAATATTTACGAATTAAATATTAATTTTATTTTAAAGGGGTTGCTAGGTTCGATAGCGTACCCGATACGCAACGATGAGTTTCTTTGAAACTTACGTAGCACACTAGTAATAAAATAATATTATTTTAAATGTTAGTTAACAAGTAGCCGTTTTACTGGTGAGAATGGATAGAAATAACTAAAATATGATTAGATATGTTTTTAAATGTTTATACATTTACCCAATAAAAGATAAAGGCTTAAAATATGGAAAGAGTTCAATTTTAGGGCATATATACTCTAATTTTCACTAAAGGTTCACTTATCACCTTTTAATGGTGAACCATCATTAAATATAGTTTTGATCACTCTTATAATTTCTTTTGGACCAAATATAACTCTTCTTTAGAATCGGGACATCAAAATTTACTTTGTGTAAATTTTTGGTACCTTTCTGATAAAGTTCATTTTTTTTATGAATAGTATAAAATGTTGTATTTTAATTCAAAACCTCTTTTTAATCTAATTTATTTATATGATTAGATTATTATTTTAATTGATTTTAAAGTGAAATTAGAAAATATTTTTACCAGTTAATCCAATGGTGGTCATTGGAATCAATTTCACTTTGAAATTTGACTTAAACTAGTATCAATCTTTTGATACTTATTGTTTTGTAAAAACACGCTATTTGCTCTGGCAGCGGGAATTAATTATTAAATTAATTAATGTGACTTATATGATTTTAATTTTGTAAAGTAGACTTCATTTTTGAATTCAGAATATCAAATATATCTTAGGGTGAATTTTTGGTAATTTTCTGAAAAACTTCAATTTTTGATGAATAGTGAAACCACTAAGTGGTAATCAAGCAAACTGATTTTTCAGTTAAATGAAAGTTTACCATCATTGTGTTTTGAATTTTGAAAATCCGACATACATGGTTGTCATTAGTATGTAAAATGTGGTTCAATGGGATGAAAATAATTTTTTTGGTGAATAGTAATTTTTTTTCATTAATCGCGATTAGAGGTAATTAGTGTAGATTAAGGTAAAAAATGATATTATAAGAATGTGAAAACACCATGACACTTGTCCTACACCTATTGGGTGAGTCATGGCCGACCAAGACAAGCCATGGGCCAACTTGGGGACCCCATGGAGCCACTTTAGTTGGAAAATGACATTAATATATTTTTATTTAATGTTAAAGTGAAAATGACACTAACATAAATTGTTTTACTAAAATAATTATTGATTGGGGTTATACAAGTCCAAAATTTGATTATAAATAGTCATTGGAAAGCTAAAAAGATTTTATACATCATAGTATTTTTTTTATAATTTTTAGACATTATATAAATTAAATTATATATGACATAATAATGATGCACCGATGACATCATTATTTGATGATTTAAATAAAATGGAAAGATAATGAAAAATCTAAAACCTAAAAATGTCCAAAACCAATTGGATGAGTGTATTTAGAACCCTTATCACCTTATCCACGAATTATATCAATTTGGGACCTTTTAAAACCGAAACACATTTCCAAATAAAGTAATATTTCTTTACTTTCCAAAAGTGCCCCTCCTCTCCTCTTATAAAAGGCCCCCACCTCTACCACATTTCACACAATTATCAAGACTTTTGCTCGGCCAACCCCTGCCCAATTACTCTCTCCACATCCCTCTCCTCATCCTAGAGTATTCCCTTTGGGCAGAATCCTTTCAAAGGAAGCCTTTAGGCTCAAATCAAAAGGGAGTTACACTTTTAAAGGTAATTCATTCTCTCTTGTTCATTTGTTTTATTTTGCTCCTTCAACCCTCTAAACTCTTTTTATTTACTTCTTTTGTAACAACACCAGTATCTGAAATATACTAAGATGTTGTTATAATATTTATTTGAGCTACACTCTCACACAACTACATCAAATGGTTAAATAACATACGGTTTCCGTGGATGGCGAAATTCTGCCTCCCGAAACGATGATTGTTCAATACTCATTTAACTCCTTCAAAGGTGGCCATTATGATGTCACTATTTTTATATATGATATATAATATGTTTATGTTTTACTTATGCTTCTGTATTTTTCATTTTTTTCTTACCTTTATGGCTTCCATTATGGGTATACGCGATATCTTCATTTTAGGAAGTGCGGACTACCGCCCCCTCAAAGTGATGTGATTCGTTAATGCCATATGTGGGACATGTAAAGGATGGATTTAAAGTTATTATATATGATGTTATACTGGAATTATAATATACCTCTATATCATTATTATTTCTTTCCCTTAAATTATGAGATAGAAATGAAAGTAGCGTTCATGCGTACGTACGGCTTACCGTCTCCATGAACGGTGCATTTCATTTCTTATCCCCAAATGTAATGTACTATTAAAATTACATGTATATAATGTATATATATAATTAATGATATATCTAAATGATGAATATAATTCTGGAATTAAAATATACATACCTCTCATTTAGTTTTAATTCCATTAATACGACAAAGAAATGAAAGTAGCGTTCTTGTGTACGTACGGCTTACCATCTCCATGAACGGTGCATTTCATTTCTTACCTCTAAATGATTATGTAATATTATAAATACATGTATATGCTGGATATATATGATACATATTATATCCAAATCGGGAATTTCATTCTGGATATAAAGAACTTTTGACCACATGAACAACATGTAATTGTAAGAAGTCAACTTTCGACTTAAGAACCAAATATTGAAAAAACAAACATTATTAACTTAAATGGTTAAATAATGTTTATAACATGGCAATAAGTGATATAAAAAGAATAATGAACTTTAAAACGGTTCTTAATCATGTATAAATTAACTCATGTTTATTATTCAGGACGTTAAAGAACGATCGAGTCAAGTCGGACCCAAGGTAAGGGACTTCGTCTCAATCTCCTTTCATTGAGGCATATTTCGTTTTATACACAAATTTCTTTTATACGGTGTATAAAATCCTTTGACTTTTACTTTTATACAAAAGGAATCTTTTTCTACAAAGCGTTTTACTAAACGACAAAAAGGAATGTTTTTTTTAACGTACACGGTGACAATGACCTTTTCCGCCACCGCGAGTATTATTTGATCTTTGGCTTTCTCAACAAGCCGTAATGTTTTTAGAATAAAATAAATACCATATACTCTTTTATGTATTTTGGTATTGAAAATGGTTTTGAAAAAGGATTCTATTATGTCAATATATTTATGATATATTTTGATTGAAATGTGGAAATGTTATCATTCATTTATATTGGTTTTATGTGTTATGATTTTATATTGATACTTGGACATTTTAACGGGTGGTTACGTTATAAACCATATGACGGGTGGTGCCGTGAATACCAGGATGGGTGGTTACGTTATAACCTCCAATGTATTGGGTATGGAAGTCGGCCGTATGGCTATTCCATTAAGTATGTATGGAAATTGGCCGTATGGCTATTCCATTATGTGAAATGTGTGGAAGTCGACCGTATGGTTATTCCACTTAAGTAAGTTTATGTCCCAAGTTACCTTTATATATGTTACGTGTTCTCTATATGGGTTTCATGGTTATACTTTGGTTACAAAAAAGTAAGTAATGATACTTTATTTAGTGAAGAGTTTTACTACTTCATGAAGGTGAAGGTATTACTTTGATATAGTATACATGGTTTACTTGATGTTTGAAAAACTAATAGTTTTCATTCTTTTTGTATCCCTTACTGAGCTTTTTATGCTCACCCCAAGTTTTTCGAAATGTTTTTCACAGGACTTAAAGTGGAATACGGTCAAGGATGGGATCAAGGGAATTTCATGCTATCTAAAACATGGAATCTAGACATCTTTCTTTTTAAGAGTTTTTTTTATGGAGACTTAGAAGAAGTGTCTACTTTGTAATCTTTTAAGATGTAATAGTTATATTCTAATTCTCTAAAACTCTAAACCTGAAAAGATCCTCAATGTGAATTATTCATTTAATTCAATATTAAGTAAGGTTTAAGGCTGGGGCCTTATAAAATATTTCTTACCTTTTTTTCAAAATGGACGTCGACAAATGGAATAGTTTTTTTTGCGTACGTACAACAAATTGTCTCCAATGTTGTAACTTACACAATTTCTCCAAACCCACATTCATGATTTAAATTAAGAGTATAATTAACATAAAATTTTGATAATAATTTTATTATTATTATTATTATTATTATTATTATTATTTAACCATTATCATTGTAATAGACAAAAAATAATAAATAAAAAAACAAAAAAAACCAAAGAGGTTATTAATTAAAATATTATTTTTACAAGGAATGGGTAAAGTTTGTATTGAAAAGAAATAAAGAAATAATATATAGTTTAATATAATTATATATGTTTCTAAATTATATTTATAATAATTATATATTTATATTATATGAAATTTTATCATTATGACATATGTGGAGACTTAAGGTAAGATATTTCTAGTCTAACTTATATTTCAGGAAAACATGTAAAAATTAAAAACCTATTTATTTTTTTTGTCATGTATATAATATAACTTTAACATTATATATGATTAATATCATAATATTAATTATATTAATTTTTTATTTTTATTATATTCTTTATTATGGATAAATATTCTAAATAATTCAGAAGTATAAAGGTATTTTTGTCTCAATTTTTACATATGTGAGACATATGTTGTATTCACTAGAACTTTTATTTGTGTGTTTTAAATATTTCCCATGAATTTATTTTATTATTATTTACATTAATATTTTTTTTATTTAAAAATCCTTCTTAGGATCTATCTTTCATTTTTTTATGGTTCAAAAGTTACCAAAATGTTAAGGAATTTTTATCAAAAAGTTCATTCTTTGAGACATATGTTATGTTATGAACCTATTATATTTTATGAGGTGTATATCAAGAATCATTTCAATGTAATTAAATAAATTTAAATTTTCAAATTATATTATTTCTTTAATTCAATGATATTTTTTCATGGGGCTTATGATTCAACATTACCAAAGTGGTACATATTTTTTGTTACAATTTCATTATTTATCAAGATAATTCATGATTACATTTCCAGTTATGAAATATTATTACCAATATCTTAGTAAACTCATTCATTTTATTATAATATGATTATTTCATGAGAATACACGTTTTAAAATTAATTTACACTCCTTATATACTCATGAGTTCAAAATAATGTTTTTAATAAAATTATTTTTTATCTCTATCATTGTTGAGAAAATTATTTTTCAACCCAAACCATGTTTTCTAAAAATGAATTTAAAATTATTAAAAACATTTTTAAAATAAAATTTTTCCCATGATTTAATTTTTAGAAAAAAAATGAATGTAATATTCAATCTATTTTACAAATAAAGAATGAATGGATTTTTTGAAATATGTGAATTGAATCATTATTTTAATGCTTACTACCTGAACATCATTCTCAACCATCATGACCCATTTTTTAATTTAATCGTACTTTATAAATTATCACATTTTTTAAATAACAAATTTTATAAAGAATTTTATAATCATTATTTATAATAATTTATTATTATAGAAAGTTAACATTCATTAAGAAAAATTCCATGCGATTTTCCATTAAAAATAATTCTTAATCTAATATTACATCATGTAAGGTTATAGATCATTTAATAGGTATATTATCCAATTATAAAAATATTATTTTTCTCTTAATTGTTTTTGTTTATATTGTGGTTTTTAAATAATCACATTTCTCTTCCATGGGTTATACAATGATGAGATCTTATCATATTCGCTTCCCTTCCTGGGTTATGTTGTCGGGAAATGTTAAAATTAATATGTAATTTGTACCTTTTGACTAGTTATATATATGATAAAAATTTTATGAAACCCATATCATTTCATATGTTATGATATAATTAATTTTTTATTATATTTATATGCAAATGCATATGATTTTCATCTTCTTATGGGTGGAACATATATAACCGAAAAACTATTTTGGAAATGAATAATGTTATATGATCTCAAATGGCATGTATGAGGATATCCCAAACTATAAACTGGTAACACGAGAGGTCATTTAATCATCAATTTAGTTACATGGGTTGTTAGACCAATCATAAATTTTATTAATGACTTTTTGGGTATTCATTATATAAAATATTCACTGTTTTTTTTTGTGTTCCACACATCATTGAGTTATTCTAATGTTATGCTATCATGGAAAATTTTCAATCATTATCGTGTGATTCATATCTTACGATCATAAAATTTTTATGTTGTAACATAGTATTAAGACCTTTCATATGTGGGGTATTGTTTTAAAATTTTATGATCTTGGCCTCATAAACATAGGATCATGTTATGACTATGTACTAAAACTGTTTACCCTTACATAGAATTTGAGATAAAAATTTATTATAATTCCATTTTATAGGTTATATAAATGTTTTTATGTAGGGTAGGTTTTTGAAGATTAATAATGTGTGAGATATATATGGTACATGTTTAATATCTATCCCAAAATTTTACAATTGTGTACCTAGAATCATGATACAGAAAAATATTATGTTCCTAAGTCATGTGTTTTTGGAATTTATTGAATATTCATATAAAAACTATTTAACATCTATTTTTGGAAATCATAGGATGATATAATTGGATTCAAGATAAAGGATTAGTTATACATTTAATTCTAGGACAACAAAACTACATTGATATACCTATGGATATTTATAAGGTTATATCTGTATATAATGTTATGTTTAAGGATTTAAGGATTAGTCAAAGTATACAATAATGAACTTGAATTTTGGTAAATGATAGAGAAACTATTTTCCATGAAATTTGATCCATATAAGGAAAGTAAAGGTTTATGTGGATATGGAAAAATGTATTTATAGGTAAAAAATAAGAAAAGTATCCATTGATCTAGACTCAATTGTCACCTATTATAAGATAACATGCCTTATTTCACACCTAGTTCAACAATATATGGTGATATGTTTTTGAAAATTTATAAACTAATCATGGAATATATTAAATGATTAAAATTGATTATGACTATGAATTTCCTATAAATAACCAATTATTTTATATATTAAAATGAGATTTTAATGTCTTATACATCCAATACATTATTTTTCACGATTATGTACTCTTCTCTTATGATTAATATTTCCCCCAATTTCCTTTTTGTTTCTAGTCAATAGTGGGAAATAAATTTAATTATGTTAGTATTATATATGATAGAATGTTTTACTATGGGAATCAAAATGGGATAGTGATTATAATGAAGGATTCTATGATTATTAATATCCAGTTATCATGGATCATTATTAAAAACATGCACCTTAACAAACACTTAGACTCACCTATGATGAGAAGGATAGAGTACACAATGATTTATGGTTGTGGATACCACGTTGGTAAGAATATCATATTTTATATTTTTTAGAATGATGGAAGGTCGACTCTATATAATGTATCCTAAGATGAGAGGATGTTTTGGGTGTGGGAAATAAGGACACAATGCAATTAACTAAAATTTAAAAATGAAATGTTTACATAATTAAAAGTATGAGAATAATGGTCCCCCTAAATTATCATCTAAAATAGAATTATATAAATGTGTCGGGCATAAGAATTATGAAATTAGTTTTCTGAAGGGGACAACTCATTAAAAACAATCATGGTTTAATGAGTAATGTTTTTTCCATTGGCGATGAAGAGAATATCGATGTAAAAGTAAATGAACAAGGTATTAAAGAATAAGATGATGATTCCATGTTAATAGTCAAAGAAGTTTGTATAATTATTAAATTATTAATATTTTCAAATTCATGGATTATGTTGTATGAATCATGAAATATATATGTAATGTTAGGTAAAATTATTTATTATTGATTGGGAGAGTATTTTTAATATTACCAATGAACTTGAAAATCAATGTAATGGATATGAAATATATTATGTCAAACACATGATTATGTTAACATAACTATAACATGTAAATGTGGATGAGAAAATGGTGTTTAGTTTGGGGAATGATATGTTAGATAAGAATATGTAAATTGGATTGTAATGAATAACGTAACGCTTCATTGACAATACTTTTTATTCATTCATTGATAGGGTTTCCATAATTTTTGGATTGATGGAATATATATAATAATATGTGTAAGGAATTAGTAATCATTTTTGTTTATAATAACGTTTCACGGTATTTCACATTATTACCATGATTCAAGAGAATAAAAGATAATGGTATTCACATGTTTGGAATGTGATAAAGAAGAGACACTTTATAATATATGGGGGGGTTAATTTAATATAATTTTTCTGAAATTTAGTGACAATTTTAGAAAAATTTAATTTATTATGGCTTATAAGGATATCCATTTTTTAAATTATTTACCTAGAAATTTGGATGAGATTTTAGGAATTAACATATTACTTCACCATGTGAATTTTTATCCATATTATATAACTAGTGATAATTTTTTTATTAAATTTATATGGAATGAATCATAATTATATTTGGGATATTATTTTTTAATTTGGATTTAAAATATTAATATCAAAGATTAAATGATGAAGTGGAAATTGATCAAGGCACATCCAAATTATGACAATTGTTAATGTGATGTAACATGATATCACGTAAGTACATTTTCATATTCTCTCAACCAAGAAGAAAAAATAACACACCCAATATTAATAAAAAGAAAATTAAAATTAAATATTATCATGTAATGGTAAATTTTTTATATCAGTGACCTGATCAATTCCTCATTAATTTATCGTGTTGTGTTCATTACTTTTCCCTGACAATGTTCTTTATCCCACAGTAATGGTATTTGGGTGTTAGTTTTATTTTTCTATGTCCACATTTTCACATCATTCCAATTTTCTCTTATTTGTAACCCTATTATATGTTTTTTCCAATGAAATACTCACATCCCTTTTTCTATTTCAATTGGATGTTCTATTAACCATTTTTATAGTCAGATATTCAATGAAGATATTTTCAAATGTTAAACCTTCAATGAACAATGTGAATCATTAGGGTGAAATTTATTTTAATGGGTATAGAATGTTACATCCCATCATATTTAAATTTTACAACAAATGAATCTAATAATTTTGATATTTTCTTTACATTTGACAATGATTTTAGCTTTTATTACATTTAACAATGTGTTTAAAAAAATGTGAAATATTATTAAAATATTATATGATATATATCATATATACATTTAAATGGTGTGTATTATTATGATTATCTAAATTATGAGAATATAAGGATTAAAAATATATATAACATTATTTATTTGCTAAAAAATTAGTTTAAAATGAAAAAAACCAATTTTTAAATAAATTGAATGTTTTTTTGATAAAATATTTTTAAGAAAATGAACATGTTAATCAAACATACCAATTTTGGTAAAAAAAATATTTAAATTCATATTATATCTAATCAATCAACTATTTAACATTCATATTATGTATTTTTTATACAATATATCATATTACATGCAACTTTATGCTAAAATACTTATTTATTAAAAATAAGTTATCTCACATTTTTTTAATATTATTTAAACTTTGATTTTTGAAACATAAAAAAAAAATTTATTTTATAAAAACGTCTTATTTTTAAATCATAATACAAACAATATCTTTAGGGGAATTTTTGAAAATTTTCTGAAAATATTATTTTTTTGATAAATAGTGAATAATATGGAATTTTATTTAAAATTTTCATTTTCATGTAAATTATTTATAAAATAATTAATATTTTAATATGGGTTAAAATTAAAATTAGTTAAATTATATATGTATTAATATAATTTAGGTCATTCGAGTGATTTTCAAATAGAATTTTCATATAAAAACCTTGTAAATGTTTTAGCATTTTCACATTGAAAAGGTACTTTCTCATCACATTTTCAGAACTAGTTTTGAATTATGTTTTTTCGCATTTTTTAATTGAATTTTAAGAAAAAAATTCCATATTAGGAATAAAAATAATTTATATTACCTAATATGGATAAAATTAGATTTTGTAAAAATTTAATAGTGAAAATAGTAAAAATTATTTGCCACTGTTAAGGAAAATATGGGTTTAATGGGGATTAAACTAAAATGATACGGATTAAAATGACAATAATTTACTCTAAAAAAATTTATGGATATATTTAGATCCCATTATATTTATTTATTTTTAATAATTTATTTTTGAGATTTTTGTACTGAGACAAAAATGATTACACCATTTTATTTTCAAAAAATTACAAGTGTGCTAGTTATGTATCATATAAAAGGCCACACACTCTTATCTCCTCCTCATAGATTCGATCTATTTTTGGTTCATCGAGGATTGTAAGAACCCGGTTTTTCCCTCAACTGTGGATCCTTTATATTTTGGACTAATTTTATTTTATGGACCTAATACATAAGCATAATGAGTTTGCAATGATTTCATGGGATTCCAAATTTTTTCCAAGATCGAAACCCCAACCAGTGGAAGAAAATGGATTATCACATGTATAGAGGAAACCATGTAAGGCAGGCTGAATGGTCAATTTTAACTGAGCAAGGATGGACAAAGGGGTGATATAGGGGAATAGTTTTTTTTAACATGTGATATGAGCTGCATGGTCATGCAAAAATCTGCAGACAAATAACATAGGCATTTTGCACGATTGGTGCATGGTTTACCAAACAATGTGGGGTCCCACATCCTAAAGCAGACCATGCATTTATTGAACTTGGTTTGGTCCAACCATGCATCCAAATAATGAGATTGAAACTTTTTGCGAAATTTGACCATTTACCAATAAATTATTTAATAAATCAAACCCTTATTATGTTTTCTATTTCTAATGGAATGAATATTTTTTTCTCCCATTTTGATATTTGGAAGGACCAAACATAGATTTGAGATCACGATTCTGTCTTTTGAGTTTAATTCCACCTCTATCTGTCTCATTGGATCATCATCGGTACTTTCTCAAGTCATTTTTAATATTACTTTATTCTTCTTCCTATCAATGATGTTATTTAGATGCATGGACCTTTACTCTATTTTATGGGTGTGGGTCAATTATCCATATCTACAATAATATAATCAAAACTAGAACCATACACTAGATGTGAAAGGTCATATGTGCATAAGGTAGGTGGACTAAAACACACTTATCAAGATTCTTCATTTTATAAATTTACGTGTTGTTGTACCGGTGTCTTTTAGGGTCATATGTTGATGTTAAATCAACTCCATATATTCATTGAAACAATGTTCTAGGACCCTTTACCTATACTTAATTCACTATTAGTGTTTATTACTTCAATTATGACCCCCCCAAGTATGGTACTTGTTCTTAATTTTGTTTCTAGTGCCCGAACTATGTGTCTTTGGCTCTATTCAGGTGTTCATTATAATTGAATTTCTAAATGTAACCATTCTAAATAAAATAAACATTTAATTTTGAATTTATCATGGAATTTATCATGTCATATAAACACTTTAAGCACCTAAGGATAGTTCCTAAACATGAATAATAAATTTTAAATGGAATTTGAATGTTTATTATATATATATAAGTTGTCCTATATTGATAGAAATGAATTTTAGTTTCATGTCATTTTATTTCTTTACACATATGACTAGTCGTATGGGAATTAACCTTGTAAAATTAATATGATATAAATATATTAATTAAATTGTTTTATACATAGTTGGACTTGTTGAAAAATGTACGGGAATGGCTTGAAACATATGAAAGATTAAATGGATTGTGTATTAAATTGCCTAATTAATTAAATGAATAAAATGTAAGGTGTCTAATTATATATGGGCCATGAAATAATTATCATGTTGGTTTGAAAAGATCATGGCTTGGATTAACATGATAATTCCTTGATTACTCAAGAACGACATTTCGATCCAATGTATTCAGTTGCCTTGGTTAAGACCCACCATGGAACCTATATCTTATTTATCAGTGGATTCCCCATATGACATTATGGGATCCCTCTCTTACAATTACATGATGAATATGATGAACTCCTTTTAATAATAATGTCCTATATAAACACAATGTTCCATGATATCATCCTTAGAACTAGCCATAACATTGGACATTTTACCTTTGATGTATTCCATGGACTCGATTGTGTCACACTATTATAGAATTCATTATATGATGATCCTTTTATTACAATCTTTCCCCCATTCTAGGATAAAATTAGTACTAATTTGGTGATATTTTATGTCATGGATTCCATGGATACCACCTTTTATCCCTTCAATGTTTATTATCACAAGGTTGCCTTGCTATAGATTTTATCCTTCACTGATAAAATAATTTGCTGACGGTAGGTCTTGAAATTCCTCACATGAATTAAATATATAAAATAAAACATAAATAATTTATCAACTCGATACATGTTCAAATAGTAACTAGGATATGAGTAAGGTACATTGTTATTTACATTTCTGTTTTGGTTCAGTTTTATATATGAATGATTTCACAGTTTCTAATTTTATATTACATAGAAATAATTTTCTAGAAACATTTGGCAGTAGCCTTCTGATATTTATATCACACTATTACTAGGCTCCATATGTACTATAATTTCCTAAATTTAATCAATTTATAGATCATTTAATGGTTTAGTGAATTTCTATAATGTGAACTAGGGCAGATGGCCCTATAGCCTATTTTGGGATCCTGATCTTCTTTTAATTTATTTAAATAGTTTCATAGGGTTTATGTAAAATAATACATCATGGCCTAGTGCAGTGTTCAGGTCAAAAATAATTAAAAAGGCTTAAAATTAATAAAAAGAAATTGAAAAAAATAAAAGAGATAAAAAATGAATAAAGATAAATAATAAAACAAATATTTATCATTAGAGGAATAAAATTAAGTAAAATGGGTTTGGATGTTTCTATTATTCATTCCCATTCACTTCCCTTTTTTTCCTTTCCTTTTCCTTTCATTCCATTTTATTTTTTACCTCTCCTTTTTCTTTAATTATTTTCATTTTTTCTATCACCTCTTTTCTCCCTCTTGGTGGATTATTCCACTATGTTTTCCTACATATAGCACACATACCTCATCCTATTTCAGAAGATTGTTACGGCTCAAATTATCTTCTGTTTTCAATACCATTGGAAGAATCCTGAAGCTCACTCTAAGGCTAAAATCATGAATAATGAATCATAGTATTTCATCCACATTCCATAATTCTAATGGCCTAGAACCCCTTGTCCAACATTTTGGGGAAATTTATTGTTTGAGGAGTTCTATGGAGGCATAGTGACTCATTTTAAGAGATCACCAAAAATATACTTTTCCAATAGTAGGTGGTGTCAGTAGTTAGCATAAGTAGGTCATTTCGGTGACTTGATGTTGGTTTCCCATAGCAGTAAGTATTATCAGTGCCTTCTATTGGTTGTCCATATTTGTGGCTCACTATCAGTAGGACAAGTAAGTGAATCTCTATCAGTAAGTCATGTTAGTAGGTCATGTCAGTGAGTTCATGTCAGTATGTCATGTCTATGGTTTGTGTCAGTGGATCAATGTCAGTAGGTCACATAGGTGGTTAACATCGGTGAATCACTATTGGTAGGTCTGGATAGTGGCTCCTGTCAGTGGCTCGTTTTCGTCTAGTCATGTCGTTGACTGGCATTAGTGACTCTCCTCAGTGACTCGCCTTAGTGACATACCCAATAATGAGTCATTTCCTTCTCTTCCCAATTTTTCTAATTTCATCCTAATTACATTTTATTTGACATAAATCAATTTTAAAATAGTATTTAAATGTTTCTGATGGTGTATCAATGGATATTAATAATATCTTTAAAATCCTAATTCCCCCAAAGGCCTTTAAATAGTCAAGATATGTGGTCTTGATGATGAACCAACATTCATTTCCCTTGAAGCTGTTTCATTCTATTGATGTAAGATCCCGACATTCCTTAAACAAGGTCATTCATTCCTTGTGTGTTTTAGTTTTCTCTTAGTGATCCAAAATCATTTCATACCTATGGATTAGCATGTTGTGTTGTGGTCTTAAAATCATGTTTTCCTTAGAGTCTTTCATATTGCTCATGCACCCCCAATTTTTATGTAATGAGGAGTTTCTGATCATCTACTCCTTGAGGTAGGGATCCCACAGTCTTGCTTTATTTTTGTATCATGAGGGGTGTGGAAGATAATTTCCATCATTGATTACTTTATATTACTATATTCAAATTAATGTAGTTATGAAGATAATATAACATGTTATAAAGATTGTTGGAACTACTAAAATAATGGTCTTTGTTACATTAGTAATAAATGAGTGGCATAGAAAATGATGATGATGATTTTTTGTTTTATCTATTTTCTTTTATAAAATCTATGAATTTTATGAATTCTGAAATCCATTTCCATTTGTGTTTTTTCTTGAACACTGTTGATGCTTTACACATTTTCTAGATCCCCTGTTGAACTACTAGAATAATGAAATTGAATAAAATAGTATACTTGGATAAACAAATGGATTCCCCGTAATTGAACATGTTCAATGACCACACTGAATTTTAAAAGTTGAATTAATGAACAGTTGATCATAAATATGAATACAACTTCCTTGTTAGGTGTGGCTATGTTGTATTTTAGTGTATGTTCTCCATTTTTCTTGTGATTGTTTTCTGGTGATATGGCTGGGAGTGTGGATGTGTGTGTGGGGTTGTATAATGTGTATAATGGAATCTCAGGGTGAGAGATTGGTTGTTTGTTGACTGGATTAACATATTTTTTAGTCGTACTATATTTGGGTTATGTTATGGTTATTGGACATGGTTTTTTTTGCAGTGGGACTGAATATTGGATGTGTTTTTTTTCTGGATGTGGTTTTTGTGCAGTGGGGCTACCGGGGATGGTTGTGGTGTGGAGTGTTCACGAGATTACCGATGTGTTTGGGGGTTTGTTCTGGTCATAAGAAGATTTGATAGGGATGATTTTGAAGTAGTATAATGTTACCTTGTGTGGGTATATCTCCCAGATATTCTTGAGATTGATATATTTGGAATGGGTGTATGAGTGTATTCTTTTACCCAGGAAATTTTTCATATTTTTTGGGTTGGTTGTGAGGATAGTTGTGTATAGTGGTTGTTAGTGTCCCATGTAGATATGTAATAATTGGTAAATTCTTAATAACATCAAAATTATTGGATGTTAAGAGTCTTCTATTACTCCACATCGGAGTTGCATGTTGTTCATCCTTATTTGTGAATTTAGAGGTAGCAACCAAGTTGAAAGTGATCGGAGGTGGTTGTTTTCATGAGAACCCATATGATGTGTTGAGTGTTTGGTAACTTTATATATATACATTTAATTTTCTATGATTATATATGTACAACACCAAAGTTGAGTACTACATGCCAAACACCCCCACTATTATGGGAGAGGGTGTATTTCCAATACATCTCGGTGGATGGATCGATGTTTGACCACATTCTCAACCCTACTCTCACCTTTTTGTGGGGATTTCCCAAGTTTCTTTAGACATGTTGTGGTTTGTGAGTCCTAGGTGTTTGTGGGTGTGTTGTTCTTCCTAGGTGTCTTTGGGAAGAGTTGTGTTTTGGTTCCCAAGTTTCTTCAGGATATGTTGTGGTTTGTGTCATAGGTGTATGTGGGAGGGATGAGATGTAGTTTTGAGTCATATATTTGTGTTAATGGAGTGTGATGTGGCATGTGTCCTAGGTGTGTTTGGGAGGATTGTGATTTGGTTTTTTCAAAAGAGGTGGGAGTTCTAGGACGTTTTCGGATAGGGTGTCAGAGTGGCTAATTAGAGGAAAACCGGTGTGGTGTACCCTAGCATCGATCTTCATATTAGATTACTTTACGTGACTTGAATTATTTTATGATCATGCATTTGTTAGGGTAGGGGTGGAATGTATACCCTTTAAGGTGATTTTTGTTTATATAGTTCCTCCTTCGGGAATTAGTATGCTTATTATCTTTGTCATGAGAAACTTGGGTTTCCCCTCCTATGTATACTTGTATTTTCACACACTGTATATACACAGTTTTCACGATTCTAAGAGGGCTACAATGACAATTCTAGGTATTAATACCACAGTTGTTGACATAGTTTCCATTCCTCTATTAAATTTATTTCATTTGGTATTTATATTTGAGGTTTTTATTGTATGTCTAGTAGTTTTACATTCATCATTAATGTGGTATATAATATGGATGATTTATATATATGTCTTGGATTTTTTTTTATGTTGATACGTCTTATATCCCAATCATCGTTACTATAAAATGGGTAATTCCGCCCATTTTTTGATATTTTTATACTGTTGGTGTTGGTCTCCACCTCGGAGCCTGATGGAGGCATGACATAGTGGACATTATCACTAATCCTGCATTTTTAGCTTAGGAGGGGTATCATTGAAGGGATGGGGTCACGAAAGAATGGTATCAGTGGTGATGGTTGAGAGATAGGATGGAGTTCGGATTTAGTCATAGTGAGGATTTTATATGATGGTAAGGAAACAATGCTAGTTGACCTCGGTATGTTAAATAGGTCGGGGAAGACTAGTTAAGATACAAGATTCTATGGCCCCCCATGATCTATTGCAAGGACACTGAGTGTACTGAATGATCATGTGAGGCTACACTATTTCAATGGTTGATAACCTATTAGAGTTACATGTATCAGGATGACTTGTTTTTTTGTTTGAATTGGGAATTTTGGGGAATTCATATAAATAAAGTGTTAAAATGAAACTTAAAAATAATTTCATTATACATGGGATTAAGAGTTCCTTGTTTACTATTCATCTATGGGACCCATTTATCATTCACAAGTATCCCGGGGAGTGGAGGTTCATCATGCAGATCAGGATAATCAGAGGAATGTTGGTCTAGATGAAGAGAACAACCAGTGGTAGAGAACTTTACATGCTTTCCATTAGAAGGCCATGGGAATGTAGAAGGGAAGTTTCAGAAGTCTTTTGTATATGTAACTCCAATGAGTTTTATGAAATTTTTAAATAGATTTTATTCTTCAGTAGCTTGTTTGGCAAACAGTCATTAGTTTAAACAAACTATGAGATTCCCTTAATATAAAATTTTTGTCATAATCTAGTCATTATGTTAGCGGGAATAAATATAACTAACATTAAAAATCAATGATAAATGTAAATCAATTATATGTCATATTAGTTATTTGACTGAATGAAATTAATAATATATGTATTTTATATAATTAAAATGATATTTTTGATATTCATCAAATAGATATTAAAAGAATGTTTTTTAACCTTTTAGTAGAAAACCCTTTTTAATTTAAGATTTAGGAACATTAATAATTATAATATTACAATGTAATACTTTTCATTTGAAGAGGGATATTAAAATTTTATTTGGTTAAAATTCTGACATTTTTCAAATAAACATAATAAATTGATGAATAATAAAAATACGCTAAATTTTAATTAAAACCATCATTTTTCCTCGAGATAATTTATTTTTTAAAATTATAATATTGAATGGTTTTAAAGTAAAAATAGAATATATTTTTACTATTTAATATAATATATTTCATAATCATTAATTTCATAGTGAATTGTTAAGTAAAATCATTTCAATCTTTTAAAATGTTTCAAACAAAAAACAGTTTCTTTTCAATAATGGGATTAATTTTAAATTAAATTTCCGAAAATTATCTTTCTTGAATTTGGAAAAATGGAATCCATATTTGGAATCAGTATGTCCAAATTATGTTAATAGGATACTTTTATTTTTTTCATTATGAATAATATCTACGGTAAATTTTATTTACCACAGTTAATGGTAAATTGGATAATTAATGGTAAAAATAATATTGTAAAAATACCCTAACACTTGTATTAATATAATTGTATGATTATATTTCATCCAAAAACATAATTGGATATAAATGGTATCAATTGTAACCCACTTGGATGAGATTGAGTTAAAAAATTTATTTTATTTAAAGGAAATTGAAATATGTCTCAGTCAAACATTAATAATTAAATTATTTTTAATATAAGGTTATACAGAATATAAATTAGATTATAAATACTCATTTTAAAGATAAAATATTTTTCATTGTCATGATAATTTATTTGTAATTTTTATGAAATATATAATTACCTTAATATCTTATACATTAGTTATTCAAAAATTATTTATTTAGTGAAAAATCAATAATATAGTTTTTATTAAAATATTAGTACCCATTAAAAGGACAAAACACTTGACAAAACCTTATTGGTAGATTATATCTAAACCATAAGCATCCTAGGGTCATCTAGTAGATAATTTGGGGCCTTACAAAAGTTATTATGACACTTATAATTTTTTTATTTTAAATAATGTCAAAATTGCCTCCTTCAAAATTTAACAATATAACATTTCAAAAGATGGTTTTTTTAGAAGACAAAATCGTATAAAAGTGTTATTATCAAATATATTAGATTTATCTTCATCATGGTTTTTTTATTTTTTATTTCTATTCAACAAATATGCAGATTAAATAATTATACAAAAATTATGTAGTAATTATATTATCAAGATAATTATCAAATAAATAGTTTTAAAAATATTAAAATAACTATTATATGATATAATTAATGTTCTCCACGAATTTCTAATTTTAATATCACTTGTTTGGAATCTATTAAATATTTTGTTTCGAAAATATCTTCTATTTTTATTTTATTTAAATTCAAATAAACGAATTGGGTCAAAATCGACACTATTGATATTTTATGAAAATATCATATTATTAATTTTTTTAAAAATAACCAAAATATTTTAAAATTACAAATTAAAATTTATATGGTCGACCATTTCTTAACGTATCCAATTATGTATAATTAACAACACATAATTAAGTATTTATAACCATTTAAAATTTATAACATTTTCACCACAAATAAAATTAAATAGGTTAAATAAAAATAAATCAAAATGATAAGGATTAAAATAAAATAAAATTATGTATAATATTTTTTGGTTGATTAGATAAGGACCATATCTAATATCATATTCTTATTCGAGTCATTTCTGAGGTTTTTATGTGGGGTTGGATTTAATATTAAATTAATATTTTTGAGGTTTCCATAATTGCCCATCTCCTATCTTATAAATGGGAACCCCTTCCCTCTCCTCTTCACTCAATTTTCAGCCTTCAATATCATCCAAAACCTACAAATTTCAATTCTCAACCTCTCTATTTACATTATATAGGTGCTGGACATCTAAAAATACCAACTCTAGTGCCGTAAGAAGAATTCTAAAGGACGCACTTTGAGGAAGAGATAATATCTTCTACCGATTCTTTCAAATTTATTTATTCTTCTACTTAATCTTCATTTATTGTTTCATTATAATGTAATTACATTAGTATCACACATATAAAAATATGTAATTTTAAATTGGAAACAACCCTATTTCACCTTATATCCATCCTACTGTAGGACTACGAGACTCCCTAAGAGGGGAGGAGTGAATCAAGGTGTCTACTTTTTCTTTTAAAAACAAGGATCTTGTTCCCACGATGGTATGAACTAGTAAAACCTGTATGATGGATAGGATCATCAATGAAACATTCACATGAAAAGAGATGACACATCAATTTTTATATGGTTCACCTCTAAGGGATATGTCCAAGGAGCATACGCCGACAAGTTTCTAGTCATACCAAATTCCACTAAACATCAGTCGTTGTGGATTACAATGGTTCGGGCACAATAACTATGTCCCTGGATCACTACATTTATAATGGTTTAGGGATATCTCACTATTTCCCTCCGGTCACTCCCGTTGACTCCCCCTAGCTCACTGCCTTTGTTGAAGTCCCACTCAGTTTATAGACATGAAGGTCTCTTCAATAGATTTTCATTGAAGTCTTTGTCTCCTGTTCAGTATGAGACAATGCTTGCATCAGATACCTAAGTTGATTCTCTTTTGTGTTAAGTCTTCTACTTTAGTGCAATAACTGAATGCACTAAATCATCTTCTTCTCTTCCATTAATTCCTAATATCTACAGTTGAGTGTATTGAAATATTTCCCTATTGCTGTGTAGATCTGAGTTTAGTTGCATGAAACATTCTTCTTCTCTTCGCAAAGCACAACGAGGGTATTAAACACCCATCATGTGTGTGCAGTACCACTTCTCTTCGTAAAACCAAATTGTTCACTGCTCTTCCATATTCGCAAATGTGTACATCCTCTGTTGTATGTAGATGCTATGTTTAAGTCCTACTTTCACTCGTAGAATGATCTCACTTTTCACTGAAGTTATCGGCTATCTTCCAGCTTTCATGAAGCTCCAAAAAGATGGGTGTGTTCCAAAAATTACCTAGCACGCTTCTCCAAGACCTCCACGCAAGTTCCATTAAGGCATGAAACACTTTGGCATGGAAGTCCAAACTAGCACGCAAGTTCACCTCACCCACTTGCGTGACACTCACTTCTTCAACATCAAACTTGCACGACTCACTTCCATTCTCGCCCAAACCGCCTTGCACGTGCAACAACCGACTGGCGCGCAACTTATACTTGTGCGACCACACACCACTTGTGTGACAACAACACCTGCGCGATGGGAGCTCTAATTTTCTCTAAGTGTTGAGCTAATGTAAAATGAGGAGGGGTCGACCTATATTTATAGGCAATTGGACAACCTATGCGACGGTGCACAAGTCTCCCCTTGGCGCGCAAGTTTCGGCCCGCAAGTCTCTGCCCCTAAAAGTTACTTGTGCAACCCATTTCCAAACCTAGCCACCCCTCTCCCTTTTCCACATTTTCATGTTATATTCTCGAAAAACAACAGTTGCACAATTTCCGGAGCCTATAAGTAATCGGCGCGGAAGTCCCTTTGCTAAAAACACTTTTTCAAATCACTTGCATTACCAAACCGAAAACCGGCATGACCCTTATCCATTTTCCATATTTAAATGTTCTGATCATGAAATAAATTCAGTGAACAAGTTACCACTCCTTCAAATACACAGCGTGCTAGTCCCTTTTCTGAAAAACACTTTTCTCCATTTTTCGATTTTCCGGCCCAAATATTTTGCAAACACTGGAGACTGCGCCACCTTGTATCTGATATTATGTACCTCCTCAACATCATTCATTCCTTTGTCGAAATTATTGAATCAGATATGGATCATTAACCACATCCCTTGAACTCGACATGCCACTATGAAATCCCCTTTATCAATATATTTGTATGTCATTGTTTTCTTTGTCAACAATCACAATCACCTTAAAAAAGGCGTATTTTCTGTGATTTTTCTTCTTCATCAACTCTTCTTATTTCATCACAAACTCCAATATCGTGATATATGTCTTTTAATAAATCAGATTTAGCATCGTCAAATTTTAATAAAATGTGATGTTCATGGCCATCTCATAATTCCAATCCCTTCCATAGTGTCTTCTTCTTCAACCGTTATTCACTACTTCATGAAAATCATACAATTCTATTCTCCATAAAGTCACTTGCATGGTTCTCAAGAAATCATGAAGAGTTTCATGGTCTTCATAAAATCCCCATTCTTATTTAATCATCCTCATATGGATTATACCTCACCATTCATCAATTTTTTAAACAATGTGTCACCTTTGACACATGTTCTTTGAGCTTATGATCGGTACAAAAATCGTCTGAATTTCCATTCCTCCATTTCATTGGAGTACTTCTTCATATACTTTATTTTGATCTTCATTGAAAATTATTGACAACAAATACAACCTTATACACAATTTTTTCCCAACACCTAGAAAAAAAATCATCGCGCGTACCTACGTATGAAATACCGTCCCCACAACGTGATGTAATCTTTTTTTCATCACCAACATACATGGATGGGTATAATGATTGATGAAATTACAATATATTATTATTCTAATGTTATATTTATTCTAAAATATTATACACCACACACATCAATACCATTACACAATCATGGGAATGATATCATCGCTCGTGTGTATGTACGGCCTACCGTCTCCATAATGTGATGATATTTGTTCTACATGATCTTCATTGAATATTGATTATATAAATGAATTGACATAATAAATATGATATATATTATACTAACACCATTCTGTATATGATATATCTATAACCTAAATAGAAGAATAATAATTTATTTGACAAAACATGCATAAGAATATATAGCAGTTAACACCCGAATTACGAGTAACAATGAAACGTTACTAATAAACAAGTAAGAATATGACCATATATGATATCATAAAAATTAATACGATTCTAGAATAAGTCAATGAAATAATTTTAATCATTATACAGGAGGTTCAGATACGTACAATGCATATCTTACCTAAGGTAATGGAAAATCTCGAAATCTCATTTTTATGAGATATTGTTTATGCTTCAATATTTACTAGGGAATATTTATCATCCACATCCATGTTTCATCAATATGAAATATTATTTTTATCCTCCAAAAAAAATTTAAATCCAGTTTTACCTATTTATTAGAAGAATGTTTTTATAACTTATACAACATGAGAGAATTTTTATGCATTCGTAGAAAATTTTTTCCATGTAATATTCCTTTACATTTCTTCAAGTTTATTTAAAATTAACTTCTTTTTAATTAAATTTGGGTGACATGTTGAGAAAATAAAATTTTATGATGAAGAAAGGATATTTTCCTCAAGAAATAAGTTCAAGTGTTTTATCAAAAGTATTTTCCATCTTTGATGATATAGGGTTATGTTTATATCCATATTATTATATTAATTTGATTATGTTCGGATGAAATTATTTTTATAAAGTCCTTTTATCTTATGGTGGCATGATGTTTGTGAATCCCATTTTATTACATGGGTTATGCTATGATGTATGATGTATGATTTTTTGTCACACATTTTAATGGTTTCATTATGATATGGTTGGGATGTATAACTACCTCTAATGCACTAGGTAAATACTTGTATCTCATGAGATATAAATGTATGGAATGAAAATTTAATCTGGTTCGGTGATACATAACTGGAATAAGGAGTGAACTCGGATTAGTAATGGACATTATCAACTATGATGTTCTTGGAAATGACCCATGACTAATATGAAATGAATTTCTATGCTTATGTGTGTATGCCACAAAGTTTCATGTCATATTTTATGATGATTTAGATTACATTTTAGTTCTATTACTTATCCCATGACATGATATTATGACCTCTTATGAAGGATAATATTTTCAAACGCTATGTTCTTGAGAATATGATATGATGGATATTTCCTTTGTTTACCCTTACTGAGCATTTGAGCCCACCCTTTTGTATGTTTCTTTTCCCCCAGTCAGGAATAAGTGTATTAAATAGGTTATTCCAAAAAGGTGTCTAGATATTATCAAACAAACTGGAGACAACATGGATTCTTTATGAACCAGTTGATTACATTTCCCAGTTTCTAAAGACACTATACCTATACGGTCCTATCATGGTTTTGTAATATGTTGTAATACACATATGTCAATTGGGAAGTATTAAAAATTTATATAATGTGTGGGTTGTTATAGTTGGTATCAGAGGAATGGTATAGTTCAACTTTGGAAACTAGGATGTGAACGCCATAGTATGAACCCTAAGGATAAGTCTAAGCATAGGACACAATCCTATTGTTTTTAAAATATCCATGAATAACCTATGATAAGACCTATAGTGTGAAATGTTTTTCTTGATTATGTGGTTTTCCTGTTGTAATTAGTGTTTCTCACATTAAGATTGTTTGTTTTAGTCAATGGATGGAACCTGAAGGAACCATGTTAATGCTGAATATAATGGGTAACAAAATGATTTTCAGACAAAGAAACCAATCATTATGGTATATGGAATGAAAAATATTGTATCCATGATCACGCAACCTTTTCATGCTATAAATCATAAAGGAATTCCAAATGAGAAAAGGCAAGAGAAACATTCTGTTGAATCCTTCATGAGGAAGTGTCCACCTTCATCCAGCAGGTCTTTTGATCCATTAGTGGCTGAACTATTGTTCAGTACCACTGAAATGATATTTTCATTTCCAAAATTTTCTGAACATGATAATGTCATCAAATTAGTATATCGTTTGGATGGTGATGCTGGTCAATGGTGGAATCTTATCAATAATAAGAGGCAAAGAGTTGAACATGAGTCCATATAATGGGACGAGTTCAAAACCTTATTTTTCAATAAGTATATCTCTCATATTCTTCGACAAAGATGGAGAAGAAGTTTCTTGAACAAAATCAAATGGATGATTAATATGTTGGTACCTACGAAGATAATTTTACAAGACATTCATGGTACGCTTCAGGAATTATTATCCAACCTGAGAGTAAGATCAATCGATACATTAGTGGCTTAAAACCAAGTCTCCAAACGTCATTATCCATAAGGGACTACAATAGCTATGAAGATGTTATTCAATGTGCTCTCATGGTTGATATGGAGATTGGAGTAACCCATCAGCCTAATGGGTTTGATATAAAGTGGAAAATGGAATTCAATAGAAAATATAAAGACCACACTGAAAAGAAGATGAGTTTTCCATTATGATCAATGTGTTGTAACAATCATGGAGGGAATTTTCTTACAGGGACAGGTATATGTTTTAAATGTGGAATAGATGTTCATCAAAAAATTGAATGTCACAGTGATGGAAAAAATTTATATAATGATGTGAATACAGAAAAGGCTTCACAGAATGCACCTACTACAATTTAATGTTACAAGTGCAAGGAAATGGAGCATTATTCCCTTCAATGAACTAATCCAAGGGTTGTTGATGATGATTAACGTCAAAAAACTCTTAAGGAAAAAGACAAAGGAATGTCTCATGCAATTTCTATCGGTGTTGTGGAGTATGATAACAAAGTGGTGAAAGGTACACATACCATCCATTATAATGTAGGAAATTTGTTATTTGATTCTGGATCCACAGACTCTTTTATTTTAGAAATATTTTCTAAGGATATGTCCATACCACCTCAACAGTTAGATGTTGAGTTATTGGTGAAAACTTCTAATGGCTTGATAGTGGCATCAAAAGTTTATAATTCTTGTCCAATTGACGTTTGTGGGAAAGTACTTTTGGAAAATCTTGTGATCCTTCCTATAGTGGAATTTTATGTGATTCTCGGAATGGATTAGATTTCCTTATATGGAAATCATTTGAATTTCCATAGAAGGGCTGTCATATTTTATATTGAAAATCAATCTATGATCATCTATAGATGCAAGGATGAATATAACCTTACAGTGTATATTTGTCCCATCTTATGGGACTTAATTCCAATAAATGAAGGTTATTTATCTCAAATGGTTGGAAAAAAATCATGATTAAGAATATTCCTATTGTATGGGAGTTTTATGATGTCTTTCCAGAGGAATTTACAGGTCTTCCACCAAATCGTGAAGTTGAGTTTTCAATAGAACTCATACCGGGTGTTATGCCCATTTCAAAGGCACCTTATAGAATGGCTTTAGTTGACTTCCAAGAATTGAAGAAGAAAATTCAAGATAATCTTGGTAAGGGATTCATATTCCTTAGTGCATCACCTTGGTGGGCACATGTTCTATTTGTTAAGAAGAGATATGGATCAATGAGACTCTACATTGATTATTGAGAACATAACAAGATCACTATCAATAACAAATTTCCTCTCCCATGCATTAATGAATTATTCGACCAACTATGCGAAGCTCAATACTTTTACAAGATTGAACTTCATTCTGGGTTTCATAAATTAACAGTAAAAAGGAGGATATACCAAAGACGTCTTTCCATAAAAGTTACAGACACTATGAATTTATAGTTATGGTATTTGGTCATACTAATTCACATTTTATCTTTATGGATCTAATGAATAGAGTATAGAGAGACTATCATGACCAGGTTTTGGTAGTATTTATAGATGATAGTTTTGTTTATTCATAGAGAAAGGAACAACATGAAGATCACTTTAGAATTGTATTGAAGAACCTGAGAAGGTAGAAGCATTATGCCAAATTTACCAAGTGTGAATTTTGGCTTCAAAATGTTTCATTTTTGGGTCACATAATCTCAAGGGAGGGGATATCTATGGATAAAAGGTTATTGAATGAAGTTCGGGACCAACAACAATAATTTAGATCTGAATTTTTCTTAGTTTGGCAGGATATTACCAACGTTTTGTGAATGATTTTTCATGATTATCTAATCAACTGACTAGGTTTACTTGAAAATGAGTTATGTTTGTTTGGATGGCTGAGTGTGAAAATATTTTCAAGGTGTTAAAAAAATGTTAGGTGGTGCGCTTTTGCTCACACGACCTTATAGTGGAGAAAGGTCTGTGATCGACAGTGAAAGGGGTGACATTTATACTGATCATAAAATTTTAATGAATATTTTCACACAAAAGGAGTTGAATATAAACCAATGAAGATGGCAGGATTTGATTAAAGATTATGACTTTTGCATACATTACCACCCCGAGAAAGAAAAAAAGGTGGAAGATGCATTAAGCCGACAAGACCATGCCATCTTATCCTCGATGAGGATCAGGAAAGAACCAATACTTATGGATTTGCAAAGGATAGATCATGAAATTTTAACGGAAGGGTAAAATCATATCTTTCTCTTATAAATGTTCAACCATCGATACATGTGATGATTAAAGAGGCATAGAAGGAAGATGTAGAGTGAAAAAAGAAGGTGAGAAAAGTTCAAGAATTCAACATGGATTGATATGAAATAATAATCTTCAGGAATTGGGTTAGTGTTCCTCCCATACCATAAATAAGGAAGGAAATATTAGATAAGGCTCATAGTTCTTCATTTTCTGTTCACTATGGAAGCACGGTGATGTATAAGGATATTAAAGAGTACTTCTAGTTGGTTGGAATGAAACAAGATGTTTCATAATATGTTTCTTGATGCTTGGTTTTTCAGCAAGTTAGGGCTGAAAGAAAAAAGTCTAAGGGGATGTTACAACCATTACCATTACCAGAATGGAAATCGGAAAACATCACTCAGGACATTGTCACTAAACATCCAAAAACATCCAAAGGGAATAATGTTATCTAGGTTATAGTTGAACGTCTTATGATGGCAGCACACTTCATTGCTATTAGAGAGGATTTCCCGCTTGATCATCCTGCCAGGATATATGTAGAAGAAGTCGTAAAATTACATGAAGTAACACTTTCCATTATATCTGATCGGGATCTGAGGTTTACCTCAATGTTTTGGAAAAGTCTTCAGCATGCTCTAGATACATAGTTGAGATTCCGCATTGTTTATCATCCTCAGATAGACAGTCAGTCTGAAATGAATATTAAAACACTAGATGACATGTTGAGAGATTTATCTATGGATTTAAAAGGTTATTGGGATCGACACCTACCCTTGGTGGAATTTTCGTACAACAACAGCTTTCACTCCAGTATTCAGATTTATCCTTATGAAGCCCTCTATAGAAAGATGTGGAGAAACCCAACATGCTAAGATGAAGTTGCGGAAAAAAAGCAATTAGTACATGATCTTATTGATGAAATGGAAGAAAATTTTATATGGATTCAACATAAAATAAGAGAAACTCAGAGTCGACAAAAAAGTTATGCTGACAACAGAAGAAAAGAAATAGAGTTTGAAGATGGAGATAAGGTGTTCTTACGAATATCTCCCTGGAAGAGAGTAATGGGACTTGGAAATATGGGAAAGCTGAGCCCTATATATATCGATCATTTTGAGATTTTGTATCATGTTTGGAAGGTAGATTACAGATTGACGCTTCCCCCAAATCTTTCTCAAGTTCATGATGTGTTCCACGTATCCCTCCTGAGAAAGTGCATTCCTAATCCTTCACATGTACTGCGCTCATAAGTCATACCATTGGAGAAAGATATTTCTTATGAAGAATAACCTATAGAGAATCTAGATTCTAGAGAAAATGTTCTACGAAAAAGACAACTTGACTGGTTAAATTTTTGAGGAGGAATCGTCAATTAGAAGAAGCTACAAAGTAACTTGATGATATGATGAGGGAATGCTATCCTCATCTGTTTATTTCAAAGTGACTAATATAGAGTGTGAAATTATATTTGAGGGGGGTATAATGTAACTCCCATTTGTTTTATGAAATATTTTAAAAACATTATTCATTACTGAGTTGTTATTCATGCAATCATTAGTTTAAACAAACTGTGAGATGCCCTTAATATAACATTTCCGTTATAACCTAACTGTTATGTTAGCAGAAATAAATATAACTAACTTTTATAAATCTATTATAATTGTATATCGATTATATGTTATTTTAGTTATTTGTGTGAATGAAATTAATAATATATGTATGTCATATAATTAAAATGATATTTTCGATATTCCTCAAATTGATATTAAAATAATGTTTTCCACCTTTTATTGGAAAAACCTTTTTAATTTAAGATTTTGGAACATTAATAATTTTAATATTACAATGTAAACCTTTTCTTTGGAAGTGGGATATAAAAATTTAATTTGTTTAATATTATGATATTTTTCTGATAAGCTTCATAATTTGATGAATAGTAAAAATACGCTAAATTTTAATTAAAAACAACTTTTTTAATCGTGATAATTTATATGGTTAAATTATAATATTTAATGGTTTTAAAGTATAAATAAAATATATATTTACTATTTATTATAATTTATATCATTATAATTAATTTTACAATTAATTCATATGTAAAATCATTTCAATCTTTTGCAATGTTTTAAACAAAAACCCGTTTTTTACGACAACAAGATTATTTTCAAATTAAATTTCTGCAACTTATGTGCATTGAATTTTCATTTTTTTCCATATTTGGAATCCCAAGGACCAAATTCTGTTAGTATGTTACTTTTATTTTTTTCCATTATGAATAGTTACCACGGTAAATTTTATTTACCATAGTAAAAGGTTAGTCGTGTAATTAAAGAGAAAACATAATATTACAAAATCACCCTAACACTTGACTTAATATAAATTGATTATTATATTTCATCCAAAAACATATTTTGGACGAAATTTAATTTATTGGAACCCAATTGGATGAGATTGAGACAATTAATTTATTTTATTTAAAGGAAACTGAAAGATGTCTCACTCAAACAATAATAATTAAATTATTTTTTATATAAGGTTATACAAAATATAAATTAGATTATAAATACAAATTTCTAAGATAAATGTTTTTTATTTATCTAGGTAATTTATTTGTAATTTTTATGAAATACATAACTACCTTAATAGCTTATAAATTAATGATGCCGAAATTATTTATTTTGTGAAAAATAAATAATATATTCTTTATTAAAATAATATTAACCATTAAAGAGAACAAACACTTGAAAAACCCTTATTAGTCAAGTATATATAAACCATAATCATAAAAGGGTCAACTTTTGGTCCATTTGGATCCTTATAAAAGTTATTATGACACATATATTTTTTTATTTTACATAATTTAAAAATTTCCACCGTCATAATTTAAAAAATATAACATTTTAGAAGAAGGGTTTTTAAGAAAAAATCGATTAAAAGTATTATTATGAAATCTATTAGATTTATATTCATTAAATTTTTTTATTTCTAATTTATATGTTAAAACTAAGTAGATTAAATAATTATACAAAAATGTTGTAGTAATTATTTTATCAAGAGAAATATCAAATAAAAAGTTTTAAAAATATTAAAAAATGTCATATGATATAATTAATGTTATATATGAATTTTATAGATTAATATGACTTCTTAGGAATCTATTAAATATTTTTTTTGAAACTATTTTCGGTGGGATTTTAATTAAATTCAAATAAACGAATTGTGTCAAAATTGACACTACTATTATTTTATAAAAATATAATATTATTAAATTGGTTAAAAATATAAACAATATTTAAATATTACAAATTAAAATTAATATGGTTTACCATGTCATAATTTAGCAAATTATGTACAATTAACAACACATAATTATGTATTTATAACCATTTAAAATTTATAACTTTATTACCATAAATAAAACTAAATAGATTAAATATAGATAAATTAAAATGATATGGTTAAAAATAAAATTAAAACATGTATAAATATTATTGTTTGATGATATTACAACACTATATCATCTCATATTAAATGTTGAGTCATTTTTGAGGTTTTTATATGGAGGTATATTTTTTTATAAATTAATATTTTTTAGGATTCCAAAAGTGTACCTCTCCACCCTTATAAAAGGGCACCCCTTCCCTCTCCTCTTCACTAAATTTCGAGCCTTCATGATCATCCATCCCATGAAAATTATTCTTCTTAACCTATCTTTTTACATTATGTAGTTTATTTTCTTCACTAAAGACCAACTCTAGAGCCCAAAGAGGATGTTTAAAGGAGGCACTTCGAGAAAGAGGAAATATCTTCTACCGATCCTTTCAAATTTATTTCTTCGTCTACTTCCTCTTATTTAGTTGTTTCATTATAAAGTAATAACATAATTATCACTCATATACTTATATGATAGTATAAATATGAAACAACCCTATTTCACCTTCTATCCATCTTATGAAAACGAAATCGCCACGCGTGCGTTCGTACGGAATACCATCTCCACGCTGTGGGGTAGCCTTTTTTTCATCACCAACGTACTTTGATGGGTATAATTATGGAAGAAATTACAACATATTATTATTTTTAAGTGACATTGAATATGATATATTATACACCATACACATCAATAAATATCCACAATCATGGGAATGATATAATTGCTCGTGTGTACCTACGGCATACCGTCCCCATGATGTGATGCGATTTGTTCTACATGATCTTCATTGAAGAATGATTATATAAATTAATTGAATGAATAAATATTATATATATTATACTAATACCATTCTATAAATGATATATCTATAACCTAAAAAGAGAAATAATATTTATTTGACAAAACATTCATAATAATATAATACAGTTAACACCCGAATAACGAGTAACAATGAAATGTAACTAATAAACAGATAAGAATATGACAATATATGATATCATAACAATGACTATGATTCTAGAATAATTAAATGACATTATTTAAATCATTATACAGGATGTTCAGATACGTACAAATCAAATCATACTTATGGTAAGGGAAAATCTTGCAATCTCATTTTTTTGTCCAAGATTTTTTCTACTTTAGTATTTACTAGGTCATATTTATCATCCACATACATATTTCCACAATATGTAATATTACTTTTATCCTAAAAAAATTTTTAAATCCATTTTTACCAATTGATGAGTTTTTAGTAAGAGAAATGAAAATAATCCTTTGTCATTTTTAGTACGAGATACTTTTTGACTTTTCCAGCAAAAGTAGGAGAAGAATGTTTTTTAACTTATACGGAATGAGGATATTTTTATGATTTCGTAGGAAATTATTTCCCTTGATTATTCCTTTACATGTTTTCATGTTTATTTTCAATTAAATTTTTTTAATTTAAAATTGTGTGACATGTTGAGAAAAGAAAATGTTTTGATGAAGAATGGATATTTTCCTCAAAAACTATGTTCAAGTATCTTATCAAAATTATTTTCCATCTATGATGATATAGGGTTATGTTTCTAAACATATTATTACATTGATTTAATTATTTTCTGATTTAATTATTTTTATGAATTCCATTTATCTTATGATGGCGTGATGTTTAAGAATCCCATTTTATTACATGAGTTATGCTATGATGTATGATTTATGATTTTGTGTCACACATAAGAATGGTTTCATTATGATATTGGTGGGACCTATGTCTCCTTCCAATGTATTGGGTAATGATTTTTATCTCATGAGATAGACATGGCTAGAATGGAAATCTAATCTGATTAAGGGATATAGGATTGGAAAGAGGAGAGAACTCTGTTCAGAAGTGGACAATGTCCACTACAATGGTCTTGGAATGGAGCCATGACTAATATGAAATGATTTTCAATTATTATGTGTGTATGCTACAATGTTTCATGGCCTATATTAGGATGATTGGGATTAAATTTTAGTTCTATGATTTATCCCCTGACAGGATATTATAACATCTTATGGAGTATAATATTTTCCAACGTTATGATCTTAATAATATGATATTGTTGATATTTCATTTTTTACCCTTATTGAGAATTTTAAATCACCCTTTTGTATATTTCGTTTCTGCAGGTCAGGAAAAAGGGTATTAAATATGACATTCCAAAAAGGAGTCTAGATATAATCAAATAAATGGGAGACAACATTGATGCTTTATGAACCAGTTGTTTATGTTTCCCAGTTTCCAAATACACTATACCTATAAAGTACTGTCATGGTTTTATTATATGTTGTAATATATATACATCAATTCATAAGTATTAACAATGTATGTAATGTATTTGTTGTTATAAGATACCGAAATGGGATTCCTATCAGTGCTCTAGATTCCACAGAAAGGGGTGATGTTCAAGGTGTTTTTCAATGATTCTCATCTAGGATTGGGGTGTGAGATGATTAAACAATAGGGAGTGACCTCGTATGGGTCTAGAAAGTTACAACCCCATAAAGTTAACTATACAACAAATGATCTGGATGTATAAGCATCATGTTTGTGATAATGTTATGGTGGAATTTACTTATTGTGGAGCGCTTTGTGGACTTCACAGATCACATGATCTTATGTTATATATTTTCCCAGTGTGATTTGAACTTGATAAAACAGAGGTGGATGGATTTTATTGATGATTATGATTTCATTATATCATGCACCTTAGCATAGGGGAATTTTGTGGCTGATGAATTGAGAAAAAGGTCACATTAGGATGTTGTTTTGGAATATGTGGATTCATGGAAGGTGATGGATGATTTGGTCACCTTGATAAATGATGTAGAATTTGATGCAAGCAGTGGGTGTCTATTTCAGATGACTATGATGTCTACCATAAAACAGCTGGCGGAGGAGTCTCAATTGGGTGACATGGAGGTAGATGTGATGTGCGATCATGTTGACCATGGTGATGCTCCAGAGGGGTGGTCGGAGGATGGTTATAATCAAATGTTGTTTTGTGGGATGCTATTTGTTCTGTTGGCGATTTTCGAGTGTGTTCTCCATGATTTTAATAGATCATATTTAGTGGTACACATAGGAATTTATAATATGTACTATGGAATGAGGATGTAGTTTTGGTGGATCTAGATAAATAGGGAAGTTGTGGAGATCTGTGGGGACATTCTTATTGATCCTACAGATGAAGGCTAATCCTCTTATGCCTAGTGGTTTTTCTCAACCATTAGATGTCTCTTAGTGTTTGTGGGATGACAACCTGATAGATTCCATCACAGGATTTACCAAGGCTCAAGGAGACTATGATACTAACATGTTAGTGGTAAATTGTATGATGAAATAGGATATCTTCATCTTTATTAAGGGGATATGAATAGCTGACATCTAGGCCCTATGGTATGCAGATGAGGTGGTGGTGCTGTATGGGTTCCAATATACATGGTCCTAGATCGGTATGCATGTTTTACCAAGTTACTCTGGAGGGGATTGCATCATGATTTTGGATCTCTGTTTCACCTCAACACTACCTTCCACACATAGAAAGATGTGTAGATTGAGAAGACCATCCAGATATCAGAGGAAATTTAGTGGGAAATCATCTTGGACATCATTGGATCTTGGGTATGACAACATCAATTTGTAGAGTTTTCTTACAATAATAGATATCACTTTTCCATTTGTATACATATATTCGGAGCCTTGTATGGGAAAATGATTCATTCACATTTTTTATGGATATATGTTGGGGAGGAATATGGTTTTGGTCTAGATGTGCCACAAAGTATGAATGAGAAGGTTGACCTTGTTCATGAGAGGATGAAGGAATCAATGTACAAGGATAATTCATACACCGATTGTGGGAGCAGGCCCTTAGAGTATGATTTTGGGGACTAAATGTTCTTAATGGTATACCCTTGATGTGGGGATCATAGGATTGGCCAATGGGGAATGAATTCTCATAGGATAATTGGAATCATTGAGGTGTCGATGCGAATTTTCCATGTGGAATTCCAATTAGCATTCCCACGATAGTTGTATTGGATCCACAATGTCTTTCATGCATCCTAACTTCTTTGGTTTCATCATTATCACTCTCAATTCAATTACATGGGAGAGTTTGATATCGCGGGTGAAGAAACATTATGGGAGAGGAAAATAGAGATCATGGATCATCGGGAGAAGGTTCAGTGTGGAAAGACCATTACATTGGTCTGTGTGATGTGGTGGCACGGTGTCTTGGAGTACAGTACATGGGTGCAAGAATAACATATGTGTTCCATGTACTTAGAGTTGTTTCGAGATTTTATTTATGATGTAAGTCATGAACCTTTTCATTTATAAGATTAGTTGTTTCATAGTTCTATTATGTGTGATAATGTGATGGCCATGAAGAGAGTAGGACATGATTCTTAATCACGATGAATTAATTGAGATATGACTAAACTTTTGCAGGTGATTTAGTGCTACCTTGAGAGGATAATATCTCGAGATTGGGGAAGGAATTCCCTGATTCATGTGTCTATATAGTGTAGTTTTTCAACTCATGCGGTGAGTCCTTTGTTCGATTGGGTTTTGTATATGTTATATGAGGTATTTATGGAAGCTTATGTTTCACTCTAACATTAAGAAATCATAGAGTGGTTTATCATTGATCATTGATGATTATAGCGGTGTTTCATGTGAAGCATGATCCTTGAGAGGTATCCTATGAGGTGGCTATTTGGACAACACTTTATTATGGGTTTGGTGTGGAATTCTCAATGGGGAGAATAGTTTCAGAGGTATATGACTGTATGACCCCAACCTGTATGGTTATTCACATTGTGAAAGTGTATTGTTTGAGGTGTCCTAGGGAGTCACAATGAATCATTTCATGAGTTTGAAAAAATATATTTTCCAACGGCATGTGGAAAATGTAGGATAGGTCGCTAGGTCACATTAGTGACTCATTATCGTTAGGTCACATCGGTAGGTTTCAACAGTGTCTCACTGTCAGAATGTTGCATCAATGGATTTATGTAAGTAGGTTTCATTAGTGACTCAGTATCTATAGGTCACATCGGTGGGTCACTTCAATGACTCTCTGTTAGTAGGTCATGTCAGTGGCTTGATGTTTGTAGGTCATAATGGTGGGTCGTGTTGGTTACTCACAATCGGTAGGTCATGTTAGTGGGTTGCATCGGTGGCTCACTATTAGTATGTGGTGTTGGTGAGTGACATTTTTTAGTGGTGTAAGAAGGTCCCATTGGTGAATCACCTTGGATACACTCCCAATAGAGATTCCTTTTTAGCTCTTCCAATTTTTTTTCATCCCCCTCTTAAATTTTATTTGATGTAAATCGTTTTTAAAATCATGTTTTATTGTTTTTAATGTCATTCCAAAGGATATTAGTTATATCTCTAATATCATAATTCTCTTAATACCATGACATAGCCAAGAATTGTGGTTTCGACCACAATCCAAATTTAATGTCCCTTAAAACTATTTCCTTCAATTGATATTAGTTCTAGACCATCCAGAGATCAGGTTATATCTTTTCTTTGTGTTTCAGTTTTCCCTTGGTGTGCCTATAGCCCTTCTTCCCCATGGAATTGTATGTTGTGTTGTGGCATTCAAATGTATTTTTCCTTGGATTCATTCCTTCTTCTCATGAAACCATTTTTTTGGCATAAGGTGGAGTTTCTTATCTCATGTTTTTTGATCTAGGGATCTATTTTATCATTATTTGTTTGTGTATCATGATGGGTTGGTATGTTAATGGCCCTTTGTGATGATGGTTGTATCACTAAATTTAATTAATGAGTTTAGGAAGACATTCAAACCGGTTATAATGTTAATTAGACCTAATATGATAACATTTATTATAAAATTAGTAATGAATGGGGTATGGGGAAGACGATGATGATGACTATTTATTTTATCTTTTATCTTTGATCAATTTTTTGAATTTTTTTCCATCTGAAAACCATATCCATTAGTGGTTTTTTTGCATATGGATGAGGCATTACATGTGTTTTGGATCCCCTATGGAACTACTATAATTATGAAATTTATTAACCACATATACACAGATAAATGAATGGATTCCCTAGAATTGAAATTTTATTGTGGCCACCCTAAATTATCAAAGTGGAAGTAAGGAAATAGTGTATCCAAATCTGAATACACCATGATTTTTTGGTTTGGGTGGGTACTATGTAAGGTTTTGTTTGGCCTTGTGTCCTTTAATGGTTGTGTAGTGATGTGTCTTGTAGTGTGGATGTGTGTGAGGGGTGGTACGTGTGGTATAATGGAATATCCGGTTGACATTTTGGTTGTTTGAGGAATGGATGAACTTTTTGTGTACTGGGACTACATCTAAGTTGCGTTATGGTTGTTGGAAATGGTTTTTTTGTGCAGTGGGAATATAACTAGGTTGAGTTTTTTTTTGAGTGTGGTGTTTTTTTTGTAGTGAGTCTACTGAGGACAGTTGTGATGTGGAGTATTCCTAGGTATTTTTATGTGTTTGGGAGATTTTTTTGGGTTGTATGAAGTTTTCAGACGGATTATTTTGAAGATTTATATCATTACCTTGTGTGGTATTTTCTTCCCGATCTTCCAAATAATGATATATTAGGAATGGGTGTTAGAGATGATTCTTTTACCATATTCCTTCTTCCTAGTTTTAGATTGTATTTGAGGCTGGTTTTGTGTTGTGGTTATAAGTTAACATGATAGGGATTGAATTACTAGTAAGTGATTAATAATGATAAAGTTGTTTTTCGTTAAGTGTATTTCATTTATCAACATCGGAATTGATCCTCATTCATCCTGTTAATTGAATTTAGATATAACGTGAAATGTGTTTGTGTTATTGGGTGGTAGTTTTCATGATAACCTGTAGTTTGAGATTAGTTTTTGGTACCTATATATACATGTACTTTCTTGTGATTCGATATGCACACCACCCTAGTTGGGAACTATGTGCCGAACAACCCCAATATTGTTGGGGAGGGTGTCTTTCCAAAACATCCATGTGGGAGGATGGATAGTTGTTCGTCCACTCTTATTGCCACCCTATTTCATGTGGTTATAGCCCAAGAATCTTCAGGCAGAATGTAGTTTTTGAGGCCTAGGTTCATGTGAGAAACTTATGCTTCCTATGTTGATTTGGGATGAGATGTTTTTTGGTTCCCATGTGTCATCAAGTTTGCAGGGTGTTTTGTGGACCAGGTGTCTATAAGTGGGATGAGATTTAGATGTGAGTATCAAGTGTGTACTAGCAAGATGTGATATGGTCTTTGTCCCTAGTGGGAGTGGGATAATTTTGGTGTGGTTGTTTCAGAAGAGGTGGGAGCATGATGGAATTTTCCATTAGTGCGTGAGAGCAGTTAATAGTGGAAAAGTGGTGTGGGGTACCCTATCATCAATGTTATTTCTATATTAATTTACTTGAATTTCATTATTTATTGAGCATGCATTTGTTCAGTTTGGGTTGGATATTATACCTTGTATGGTGTTTTTGATTTTTTCTATTTTTCATAAGGGTATTAGTATGCTTCTCAACTTCTTCATGTGAGAATTTGGTTTTCCTTACTAAGTGTTCTTGTATTCTCACCCTTAAAATATAAAATTGCTTTCAGGATTTCAGGAGGACAATGGGGACCATGTTGGGCATTACAATCTTAGATGTTGGGACAGTTTTGTGTCACATCTAATCATTGTTCTTCTGGTATTTACATAGTATATTATCAATGTATTATGAGTAGTTTTACCTTGAACGTGAATGTAGGATGGATTTAGATTATTAAATGTATATTTCATGGAGTTTTTTGAGGGTGATACATCTTATCTCCCAATATTGGTTACTAAAAAAAGGGAAATGCATCCAATTTTTTGAAAATTGAATTCCCATGACATTGTTCCCCACCACGGGGCCTACTAGATGTGACACACGAGGGTTATTAACTATTTTTATTCATTTACATAATAAAAGGGATATCTTGGGAGGATGGGTGTCATGATAATCACATAGTTTTCCACATATGTTTTTTAATAAAAAATGTTGTTTTTCTAAAATCATATAGTTTCTCCACTTTTAGGTCAAATTAGTGGATATCATAGGATATTAATGATAATCAAAATATGAGGTATGCTTTCTATAATATATCATAAAATTCAATCAGGTTAATCATATTTCACTATTGTGCCACTCATATATTCCTACCGGTGAATCGTATTTTAAATCCTATTAATTTAATTAAATTGGTTTTCCTTTATCATTAAGACCATGGCACAATGTGAACCCTTCTTTAGTAATCTCCATGAAATTGAAAACCCCTTTAGGTGTGCTATCATAATTGGCCTATTTTTATCATAAGCCTTGATTCTTTGAATAATCAGTTATTTGATTTTTTATTATACTTTAGCATGATTTTTAAATTTTATAAAATTATTTATTATGAACTATTTTCCAAAATAATTTTCTTATAATTATAGATGTTCCTTGAATTTATTTAAATGATGTTGCCTCTACTTACAATAATAAAATCCATGTTCTATTTATACTTATTTATGATGTTGGAGTTGATTTGATAAAAAAATGGATACAATTATGAAATACTTCTCTTAGATATATATATATATACATATATATATATATATTCCTCTCTTTATATTTTTAGGTAATTTGTTCATCGAGATAATATGGAATCTGTATTTAGAACCCAAAATGTAATCGACGTGCTTGAATAAGTTACATCATGTTGCACCAAGGAAGTGATGTTTTAGGCATTCTAGGCATGGGATCCTTGAGGTTTTCATATATTGTTGGGATCAACTGATTCCCTATGGGGAAACTAAGTATTGACATGTTGGAATTTTGGATATGCTAAGCCTTACCTTAGACTCTGTCCCATTGTGCGATACATGGTATGAACTCATGGTTAAAACACCACAAGTGATAGATGGGATTCCGAATAGAATTATTTGGGTGGGTTTGGTGGCATTGTATAATTGATTGGATGTTACATAGTGATACCTTCATGATATTCTCATACTCCACCTCTATATTTATCAATTTTATATTGAAAGCTTTATATTCTTTTATTTATGTTTTATTGATTTATTTATGCCCTGTGATGCTTTCTTATGCATTTAGTGTGCCTGATTTTGACATATAAATTAGACCCAAATCCAAAGCACAAGCATGTGGTGTGTGATTTTTCTGTTGTTGTTATGATACCTAGTCCTTGATATATATATATTCTTTTTTACAAGGTATGTTGTTTAGATATCTGGTTCAGGCCAAAGCAGGTGGTAATGGAAAAGTGTCCTCTTGGGAACCCTGACCACATTACAATTATTTTTTTTAATTAATCTTCCCCAAAAAATACACTTCACCAGGAATTAATTTTTTTACTACATGAAATCAAAAGGTCTAGATAGCCTGGGGGCCTACCTACTGAGATTATATCTCACACCCTTCATATGAGTCATTTGGTAATTCAGTATACATTATGATAATAGGTATGGATATAGGGAAGAATTATACTTTTTATTCTTTATTGATTTGCTATTTTGGATGGACAAATTGGGGGAAGATGAATGATCCATGCTCGAGATTCCTTGTGGTAGTTTCTGTTTGGTCATTTTATTCATTATTAGAATGCAGTATATGGTTGTACCCTTTACACCATCACTTTTATTTATTCACATTTGGAATCATATACTAACATCATTATGGTATCAAATAAGAAATTTCAGCCTCTATTTTTATGATATATTTTTCCATTGGGTCATTTATTTTTTTCAAATTCCCACTATTGATTTTCTTATTTCATCCAGTTATATCAGAATTATGTTATTTCCTTCCTCTATGCAACACCTTTTCCAAGGAAGGAATAGTCTCCCCATGGACTTAAAAATGCCCTCATGCCTAGATTCCATCCTCTGACATTTGGGGAGATGTGCTTGAGGTCTTTTGGACCACCGTCTTGGTGCCCCTATTCATAAAAACATGGGGAAGGATGCTAAAATATGGTATCAGAGGATTGGTTTTTCTTTTGTATTATGGTTTGGGTTTGAATGTATACAAAAATATATGGATTTTGAACATACAATGTCGTTGGTCCTAGTTAACCCATGTCCAGGGGAAACTCAAATTTCTTTGCTTAGGGATTGTAGTAATAACCTGTGTTGTTTATTGTTGATATGAATTCATAATTGGATGAAAAACATTTTTTATGATATTTAAGGTATTGGTATTTCTGAAATTATTATGTGGAAAATACCATCCCAACGACATGAGGAAAATTCATTTAAATGAATTCAATTAATCACTAAGGGATTAAAGTGACATGCCTATTTAAATTCCACATCTACCTTCAGTGTGCATAATGTTTTTTGCATGTGACTAATTTTCTGTTTAGTTGTAATGTTTTACATTACAATATTTATATAAATATAATTTTTGTAACATTTGTTAGAATAAAAAGGTCACCTTAAGTGGGAATGTTATATTTTTTAAATTCTTTAAATGGGAGGCCTTACACATTCCCTTTTCTTACTACTCATTGATTTGTTTACCTCAAATTCAATAGAATCCCATATAAGGTGTGTATTTTTACATTTTTGTGAAATTCCATTGTAATGTATTAGTGTTGTATGTTAGGAGAGTATTGATGAGAAAATTATAGATTCAGTAGGTCTGGAACAACATGTAGTGCCTCCTACATTGCTTCCTATAGTGCCTCATGTGGAACCTCCTCCTGATCATCCATTGGTTGATAATGTTTATAACATGGATATACTTTTCTAGTGTATAAAGTCATTTTATAATTTTTCCTGACTTCCCGACCTTCAGATGATCTTAAATGGAATTTTATATGGTATAATCCAACCACCATTTCGAGGGATGGTGGTCCCAATGCAACAGAGCCATGGATTGAAGCAATAAAATCCATCTTCAACAATCATGAGATTCTCCCAAAGCTGGGGGTCAAATGTTTTTCCTTTATTCTTTTTTAATCCACCAAGAATTGGTGTGATTTCATTTATCAGACAGAAGAACCAAGGGATTTGGTTTGGGAAGACATACGTACCACATTTTATGATCTCTAATATATATAGATATTTAGGGAAAATCATGCAAGGGAGTTCCTATAACTTCCATAGGTCTCTATGATAGTGTTAGAGTATTCTACTCATTTCACTATTCTTCATCGTGTTTATCCTTCTACAACCATTGAAATATAGATAACAGTTAGATGCATTTAGTATGGACTTGGATATGTTATCTACTCATACGTGAATGTCTTTCACTTGAAAACTGTTAAAAATATCATGTATCCAGCCCTAATTATGGAATGAAATCTCAGGGAAGTTGATTATGTTAACCCAGGAGCATTAGTTATAAAGAAGGACGATGGTTATTCGGGTAGTATGATGTGCATTTTTTAGGGTGAATATAGGGTAATGGCCAGCCAGATGGAACATAATGATTGAACTATTGTATGTAATCAATGTTGTAGTAATAGACAAAATAATCTTCAGTTCCTAAGAATCATGTTGGAGTGTCGAGATTGAGGTAAGAAGGGTTAACATTAGTGTTTCATTCACTCTTATCCTTCAACATATAGTGGTAGAGGATCCATGTCAGAACCTCTATAAGGAGTAGGATCTACCACTCCACATTAGTAGAGGAGTTCATTTTTTTACTAGCCAATCGGGTCAAGGCAATGGAGGTTGTGATTGAAGTAGTCATGTTATTAAATGGTATTGTGAGAAGAGTGGACCAACACAAGGTAGTTGGGAATAATATCTAGGATGAGGATTAGGCCATAGAGATGTAGAGTAGCCAGATATTGTGGAGAATATTCTAGGTAAATCTACAGTTAGAGGTACTATCCTTGAATCCTCTATTTTGGTTTTTACCCTTTTCGATACAGGTGATTCTCACCCATTCTTATCAGCTACAAATATTGATATTTTTGGTATTTCCATAAATTAAATATATTATTTTTTGACTCTTGACACACCTTTGGGGGTTAGAACATAGGGTATATGCCAATGCCAAGAGTTCCCCCATGAGATTTTTCGGGATCATATCATCTGAAATTTATACATCCTTAAGATGACTTTCTTGATTTCCTTATCATTATGGACTGGCTCATTATTTTTCATGACCAATTGGATTGTTATCACGATAGATTGTCTTTCAAAACACTAGATGGAAACACTCTTATATAAAAGTGATAATGGGATATCCAGGTATCCTAAGATGGGCCCATGAAATTTGGGTTAGGCTGAGTTATATGTCAATTAGAAATAATTTTTATGAGCAATTAGGAACTACAAATAGTGGATTTTGCACCTACTGTGGATTGTTTCAGGGATGTGTTGCCTAACGATTTCTTCAGCTTACATCTTATGAGGTACATCGAGTTCACTATCGATCTGGTACCAAGTGTGGAACCGGTGTCCATTCCTTCTTTCAGGGAGGAAAAATATAGATATATGAACTCAAGATGTAGATTAATTTTCTTGTGGTGATGGTTTTCATTAGACATAGTACATATCCATGCGGTTCACTAGTCCTTTTTTCAAAAAAGGGTGATAATAAATTCAAATTGTTTGTTGATTACTGTGGACTTATGAATCCTTTGGTAAATAATTGATATCTTTTTCCTCATATATACAACATATTATACCATCTCCAATTAGAAACTCTTTTATCTAAGATCGATCTAAGGTCAAACAATCATTCGTTTCATGTGCAAGCATTAGATATACCACGTATCTATTTTTGGAGCAGGTACAACTCTTATGTGATTTTTTATGTTGTTTGGTATCAAAAACATGCCATTAGTTTTCATGGCTCTAATGAATCGGGTTTTCCCCATACCTTTATTTCTTTTTTGGTAGTATACATAAACAAAATATGTGTGTATCCACACTCCATACATGACCATGTAACCCTTATGGAAATCATTCTATGTTCACTAAAATAGACCCATCTGTACACGAAGCCTAATAAATTCCACATTTGGTTCAGCGAGATTCACTTATTTTGTCTTTTAATTTTTAAGGGAGGCGTATCTGTGGGCTCAGAGAAGGTGAGTGCACTAGTTTCTTGGGGGAATCCCAATAATGTTCTTGACTTATAAAGTTTCATAAGTCTAACTATCTATTATAGATGATCTATATAGGAATTTTCCCACTTAACAGTGCATTTTACAACCATGAATAACAAGGAAGTGCAGTTTATCTGGTGAAAATATTTCTGAGAAATATTCCCACAAGTTAAATGGAAGAATCATCATAGCTCTGATCCTCATTCTTCCATATCCAGGAAGAAGTGATGTTATTTTCTGTGATGCTTTAGGAATCAGACACGGTGAAGTCCAAATTCATGGTGATTGATTCATGTCTTATGGATCCCACCATTTAAGGCTTAATGCATTGAATTATCCTAAGAATGACCTGGAATTAGCAGTATTAGTTCACAATTTTTACTATGGGAAAAACTATGTGTTTTGTAACACCCCAAGATTTCATAGTGTGTTATTTCTTCAAAATAATTCAATAACTTGCACTACACGCAACACCGAGTTCAATCACACCATGACATAAAAAAAATCCATTCAAAAGAGGTTATGAATAGTGTTAACTAAAATTTAAACTTTATATAATCCTTATAATTTTAGAATTCATATTATGAGTTTCTTAGACATAATGTAAGAACAAATTCATTTTCAGTATTGCACTTTTACCAAATTTTAATAGTGAACCCTTTTTAGATACTATATTTTAAACTTTTTGACTAAATGGGGACATCAAAAATTTAAAATGAAACATCCCAAGCTTCCACGGTACGCTAGTGTGTGTTGTACGCAACACCGAGTTCTAACACACCGTAACCAATTAAACTAGCTGTTATGAATAGTAATACCTACTTTTTGAAGTTATATATATTTTATATTTCAAAATAGACTTCATTTTTGGATTTGGAATATCTAATTTAGCCTAAGGTGAAATTTTGGTATTTTTCGGATAACTTTCATATTTTGATGAATAGTGAAAATTACTAAATTTTAATTAAAAACAACTTTTTTAATCAAAATAATTAATAGTGATAAATTGTGAATTTGAGTGGTTTTAAAGTATATTTAGAATATATTTTTACCATTTAATATAATTTTGGTCATTGGACATAATTTTACAATTAAACCGAACATAAACAAGTGTCAATCTTTTGATAGTTATTACCTCTTAAAAACACGCTTTTTGTTTTGACAGCGGGAATTAATTTTAAATTAATTTCTGCCACTTCTGTGTTTAGAATTTAGGAAAATGGATTCCATATTTGGAATCAGGATGTTCAAATTGTGTAAATAGGTAACTTTTATTTTTAGACATTTTGAATAATTACTGCGGTAAATATTTTATTTACCATGGTTAAGGGTAAATCCGGTAAATAAGGGTTAAAAAAATAATATTATAATAATACTAAATTACCCTAAAACGTGTCTTAACCCTATTGGTTGTTACATGGTCGACCATGGGAATCTTTGGGTCTATTTTGGGACCCCATGGATCCACTTGTAAGTGATAATGACACTTTATTTTAATTAAGTTAAAATGGATACAAAAATGACACAAGCATATATCGTTTAGAAAAACAATTGTTACATAGGGTTATATATGTTGGATTTTAGATTATAAATATTCATTAGAAAGCTAAAAAGATTTCCTACATAATGATATTTTATTTATAATTTTTAGACATTAAATATTTTATTTTATTTATGACACAATGATGATGCAGTAATTACTATAATAGTGAAAAATTAAAATAATTGATATTATAAATACCCAAATAAATATAATATGAAAATTTTAATGAATTAAAATAATTTTCTAGGATAATATGATATATTAGGATTTATTTAATTGACTTTTTTCGAAGTAATCAATCTGTTATGAGTTTCACAAAAATCAACTATTGAATAGTGTCAAAATTGACATAAAAGAGTTCTTAAAACAAATATTATATTATTAATTGATATTAAATTCCTAAAAATCTACGGTTCGGCCAAGAGACTTATATTATGATAGGTTAATCATTAATGGACCACTTTGCGGTCGCTTGGATGTATATAGTAAGTTTATTAACCATATTATATAAAAATACAAAGAGACATTGTAAAAGTGAAACTAATTAACTTAGAGTTAATACTTGAAGATAAGGTTAATATAAGTACCCAAACCTGTCTAAATTCTATTGGATGAGTTGTTTTCGACCTATCCCCACCTCATACTTTGAATAGTCAACTTTGGAGCCTTTGGAAACCGAATATGAATTTATTATAAATTAATATTTCTAGCTTTTCCAAAGGTGCCCCTCACCCCTCTTATAAAAGGGCACTCCTCCTTCTCTTTTCCTCACACCTCTCAAGCCACTTGGCTCGTCCAAACTCTGCCCAACTAAGCTCCCCACATCCCCCTCCTCCTCCTTGAATCTTCCCCTTAGGCAGGAAGCATTTCAAGAAGTCCTTTGGTTCCAACCAAAGTGAGTTACCTAAATTAAAGGTAACGATTTCTCTTAAATTATTTTCATTTATTTTTCTTCTCCAACCCCCAAACTCTTTTTATTTCCTTTCTTTTGTAACAACACCAGTATCCTAAATATACTAGGATGTTGTTATAAGAAGGATTCAAACTACACATACACACAACTCTATCTAATGGATGATGAACATAATGTTTCTGTGGATGGCAAACTAACGCCTCACGAAACGATGATTGTTCAAATACATCATACCACCTCTCATGGTGGCCATTATGATGGAACTGTAATTAAATATGATATTAATGATATATATTTTATATATAATCTTCTGTAATTCCATTTTATTTCATACCATTATTCGTTTCATGTTGTATATACATACGATAATTTCATTTGAGGAAGTGCGGACTACCGCCCCCTTAAAATGATATGACTCGTTCATACCACACATGGAACGTATAAAGGATGGTGTTAATGAACTTAAGTAACATATATAAAATATTATATTATACTGGAATAGTAATATACCTATGTATCATTTGGATTTGATTCTTTTAAAATAAAAATTAAATGGAAGTAGCGTTCGTGCGTACGTACGGACTACCGTCTCCACGAACGCGATAAGATTCTTTCTCCATCATATCCATTCAAGTATTATTCTCATTTTAGGGTTAAAAATCATGTTAATATCATTCTGATTATGAATAAGATATAATCTATCCATTACAAACATGTCTTACATAACCTAACATTTAAGAAGAACGAATCGATTATCACCCGAAACGACGATAATACTAAGATATTATTAATAAAGCAATGTTAAAAGATCATATATGATATCATATTAATGTATATGATTCTTGTATAATTTAATAACAATTATTTCACCATTATACAGGAGGTTAACCTACCCCCAAAAAGGAAAAGTACAAGGTAAGGGTTATTTCACAATCTCTTCATTATCCGAGGTTGTTTATACGTAATAATCTACTGGGATATCTTTATCATCCACATCCATGTTTCTTAAAAATGTATTTCAAAACATTTTTTACTATTTACAAGAATATGGGTTAAAGTCATTTATACCCTTGTTTGACTTTTTATAAGAGGTTTATAAAGGAATCTTTCCATCGTTTTCAAAACAAGGTCCTTTTTAACCTTTTCGACAGAATTGAGGTAAGAATGTTTTTTTAACTTATACGGCGGGTGCGGTTATTTTACGCCGTTATAAAATCTTCAAATCTTTCCTTACAAGCTTATAAGAATATTTTCAAAGAAAATGTTTTATTTTATATGGATCTTAAATGATTTCAAAATAAAAGGAGATATTTCTTTAAAAAGAATTTTGATTTCATCAACGTCAACATCCTTTGATGGATTTTAAGATTATTTGAAGTTGATTTATTATGATACAAAACTTCTATATTGTATTGAAGGTTTTGTGATATGTTTGACTATGGATGTGTTATTTTTATACCATTCATAGTTTATGGTGAAATTATTGACATTTCGTATGCTAGTTTTAATACGAATGTTTATGTTATGTTTAAAACTTTTCATATGGGAATGCATTGGACTTAATAAGTGACGGGTGGAGCCCGCTATAGCTCCTCGATGCATCGGTAGGTCTCATGAGACAAACTAGTGTCTTGGCACAAGGCCTTGACGAAATCTTATTTGTAGTCTTGGCACGAGGCCTTGGCTATGTGGTTATGATAGTCTGGCATTATGCATTCCAACATTATGAAAGTGGTTATTGATTTTTGCATGTGATTATTTGATTAGTAGAATATCCATGTGAATAAGTAAATGGAATTATTTCATTTTATTTATGCCGTACCATTTTGAAAGTTCATGTTTGAAAGGCTTTTGTTTTAGTTATACATTTCCTTAAATGTTTATGCTTATTTTTGAATGTTCCGCTATATTGTTATCCTTACTGGGCATTTGAGCTCACCCCTTTTCTATGTTTTATTTTTCCCAGGAAGTGAAGAAGTAAATTATGAATGACCTGCAGGGATATTATATGGGGATATGAGTGTGGATTATGGAGACATTATGTTGTTGTAGTAGTTTTTTATTTTATGATGTAATGTAAAACTTATGAATATATCTAGTATTTCCAAGGCTACTAAACCAATCGGTCTTTCGAGATTTGATCTTTCTTGTGATCATACCAATGTTATGTAATAATGCACTGACTCTGGGTAACTGGGGTCGGGGCGTTACAGTTGGTATCAGAGGAAGTTTAGTACAAACCTTGGAAGCTAGATTTAGATAAACTCTGATTAGAGCACGTAGACCTAAGATGAACTTTGAGGATTAGTATAGAAGAACTTCCTAGAATTTTGGTATTGTAGAGATTTTGTGAGTTTTCCGAGCAATACATCCATGTCTGGATACGAGCAGGTAGAGGCGGCTCTGGCACAGATGTACCTAGGGGTAAAACCCGAAAACACCGCTTTGAGCTAGACTCGAACGGGAACTGGTGCACGACAACGGGCCTTGCTGCACTCTTGGTTACGACACTCCCAGGGGATATGCTTAGGATAACTCTCTTTTTATTTACAAATCATTATGAAGGGTTTATGAGTATATACATCCTCAAAGGAGAAATTTTTATGATTATGGATTATATCCATAAATAGTTCAATTTATGTTAAGTGTTTTATAAGTATGGGATTATGTATTTTGATTCATAAACTGATCTAGTGTATTCCATTGTTTAGAAATGGCGCCCAGTAGAAGGAATGAGAACTCCAGAAATGCACATGATCCAAAGAGAAGGAAGGATCATATCTTTCATGGTCTTAAGATAGAATTTATAAGAGAAATAGTCTCCCATGTATTATCATCATATGAAGAAATAATATCATGTATTGATAAGATAAGTAAAGAGTTTACTGAGTCCTATGGCTTTGAAGGGAAGCAAGAGAAGAAAAGGATAGAAGAGAAAAATATGGATAAATGGAAGAGGGAAAAGAAGAATTTTCCCATATGTGGTAACTGTGGAAAGAAACACCCTGGAACTTGCCTGAAAGGAATGGGAGTTTGTTATAAGTGTGGAGGAAAAGGGCACAAAGTACATGACTGCAAGGGTAAGAAAATGGTTTCAAATGTACAGTGCTTCATTTGCAAGGAGTTTGGACACTACGCGAACCTATGTCCCAGTCATCAGACTATGCCGCAAATGATGCTATTGGATAATAATCAAGTTATGATACTACCACAGATGAAGAGGAATGATTAGAGTTCTTATGTTGATTATATCAATTGAGTGTTGTATCAACAATGTACTTGTTATAATAATTATGGAGTATATAAGGATTGTACTGCAGTACTATTTCATTAAGGACTTGAGATGGTGTGGAACAAAGAAAAGTGACTCAGTAGCAGGTTAAATGTTTGGAAAATATATGGTTGAGAGAAAGATAAACCATAATATGGTTCAGATACCGAGGTGGTGATTTTAGAATAATACATGATTGATTTGGATAAATTATATTGGATATTATTGACTACCTTGAAGCTGATTAATGATTTGTATATTCCATCATTGTTGGGGTTTAAAACATTTTTGGATTAATGAAGTATATCCAGCACTCTATATGGAATAAGGGAACATGAATGTAATCAATAAGGAATATGGTAGTACATGATGAAGGTATTCATATGCTATTACGGGGTAAAAAGGATCTATATTATGTTTACCTTCCTTATAAATGTTGGACTGTGAGTTTGGATAGAAGTATTTTGGATAGTTATAGTTTGGATTATTTTGGATTTCCATAAAAGGACAACCCGGAGGTCGGGCGGCAACCCGTCGCGTCTGGCAAGGCTGCGAGACTTGAACCCGCAACCGAAGGGCGACAAGGGTGTATCACCTACCAATGTCCCATGAGATGTCCTGAATTAAATAATGTAGTTTTTTTTAAAAAAAGATCTGGTAGATGAATTATAAATTCATTTATTTTGGAACCCTGTACGAATAGTATAAATAGAAAAAAAAAATTACGTTCTATTATCTTTTAGAGTGAAAGATGAGTTTGTGGTAGAAATTTATTAATGGGTAAAATTCTAATTATAAAGTAAGTATATCTCCTTATTATCTTAGCCAATCTCATAAATAAATTCCTCAACATTAATAATAGAAACTTAGAACAAAAATGTTGTCCTAGATGGTACCTTAAATCATCACAAATTTATGGCTTTGGTATTTTTGGCCTCTTCATAGCCATGTTCTCTACCACTCTCCATCAGATAATTGATGGTTATATTTTTCTTCCATATCCATATTTTCCTACATGGAACCCTAGTATGTGTTATTTTCGGTAATCTTCATACTTTCCACTCTTTATTTTAAATAGAGGCCGCTTTAATTCATTTTTCGATGTGGGATTTCAACTAAGATATTTTGAAAAGTCAAAAATGTGTTATCCTAATACCCTATGTTTTGTTGAACCGATGGTATTTCAAATCATCATAGATTGATGAGTTTAAGGACCTCAATTCTATACTTGTTTGTGATTTATGACCTCAATAACTACCTATAAATATTTACATTTTTCCTCCAATTATATGTCTCTAATTTCCACCAATGTTCTCCTAATAGAGATCATAATTTGGTGGTGACCCTTTCATTTCTATTTTCCTCATATTAAGAATAAATTTTAGTAACCCAATTTCCGATGTGGGTTTTCCCACAAAGATATTTTTTTTTATTTTCAACCTTTTATTTTCGAAGAACAATTTCAAATTGCGAGGACGCAATTTATTGAAGGGGGTGAGAATGTAACACCCCAAGATTTCATAGTGTGTTATTTCTTCAAAATAATTCAATAACTTGCACTACACGCAACACCGAGTTCAATCACACCATGACATAAAAAAAAATCCATTCAAAAGAGGTTATGAATAGTGTTAACTAAAATTTAAACTTTATATAATCCTTATAATTTTAGAATTCATATTATGAGTTTCTTAGACATAATGTAAGAACAAATTCATTTTCAGTATTGCACTTTTACCAAATTTTAATAGTGAACCCTTTTTAGATACTATATTTTAAACTTTTTGACTAAATGGGGACATCAAAAATTTAAAATGAAACATCCCAAGCTTCCACGGTACGCTAGTGTGTGTTGTACGCAACACCGAGTTCTAACACACCGTAACCAATCAAACTAGCTGTTATGAATAGTAATACCTACTTTTTGAAGTTATATATATTTTATATTTCAAAATAGACTTCATTTTTGGATTCGGAATATCTAATTTAGCCTAAGGTGAAATTTTGGTATTTTTCGGATAACTTTCATATTTTGATGAATAGTGAAAATTACTAAATTTTAATTAAAAACAACTTTTTTAATCAAAATAATTAATAGTGATAAATTGTGAATTTGAGTGGTTTTAAAGTATATTTAGAATATATTTTTACCATTTAATATAATGTTGGTCATTGGACATAATTTTACAATTAAACCGAACATAAACAAGTGTCAATCTTTTGATAGTTATTACCTCTTAAAAACACGCTTTTTGTTTTGACAGCGGGAATTAATTTTAAATTAATTTCTGCCACTTCTGTGTTTAGAATTTAGGAAAATGTATTCCATATTTGGAATCAGGATGTTCAAATTGTGTAAATAGGTAACTTTTATTTTTAGACATTTTGAATAATTACTGCGGTAAATATTTTATTTACCATGGTTAAGGGTAAATCCGGTAAATAAGGGTTAAAAAAATAATATTATAATAATACTAAATTACCCTAAAACGTGTCTTAACCCTATTGGTTGTTACATGGTCGACCATGGAAATCTTTGGGTCTATTTTGGGACCCCATGGATCCACTTGTAAGTGATAATGACACTTTATTTTAATTAAGTTAAAATGGATACAAAAATGACACAAGCATATATCGTTTAGAAAAACAATTGTTACATAGGGTTATATATGTTGGATTTTAGATTATAAATATTCATTAGAAATCTAAAAAGATTTCCTACATAATTATATTTTATTTATAATTTTTAGACATTAAATAATTTATTTTATTTATGACACAATGATGATGCAGTAATTACTATAATAGTGAAAAATTAAAATAATTGATATTATAAATACCCAAATAAATATAATATGAAACTTTTAATGAATTAAACTAATTTTCTAGGATAATAGGATATATTAGGATTTATTTAATTGACTTTTTTCGAAGTAATCAATCTGTTATGAGTTTCACAAAAATCAACTATTGAATAGTGTCAAAATTGACATAAAAGAGTTCTTAAAACAAATATTATATTATTAATTGATATTAAATTCCTAAAAATCTAAGGTTCGGCCAAGAGACTTATATTATGATAGGTTAATCATTAATGGACCACTTTGGGGTCGCTTGGATGTATATAGTAAGTTTATTAACCATATTATATAAAAATACAAAGAGACATTGTAAAAGTGAAACTAATTAACTTAGAGTTAATACTTGAAGATAAGGTTAATATAAGTACCCAAACCTGTCTAAATTCTATTGGATGAGTTGTTTTTGACCTATCCCCACCTCATACTTTGAATAGTCAACTTTGGAGCCTTTGGAAACCGAATATGAATTTATTATAAATTAATATTTCTAGCTTTTCCAAAGGTGCCCCTCACCCCTCTTATAAAAGGGAACTCCTCCTTCTCTTTTCCTCACACCTCTCAAGCCACTTGGCTCGTCCAAACTCTGCCCAACTAAGCTCCCCACATCCCCCTCCTCCTCCTTGAATCTTCCCCTTAGGCAGGAAGCATTTCAAGAAGTCCTTTGGTTCCAACCAAAGTGAGTTACCTAAATTAAAGGTAACGATTTCTCTTAAATTATTTTCATTTATTTTGCTTCTCCAACCCCCAAACTCTTTTTATTTCCTTTCTTTTGTAACAACACCAGTATCCTCAATATACTAGGATGTTGTTATAAGAAGGATTCAAACTACACATACACACAACTACATCTAATGGATGATGAACATAATGTTTCTGTGGATGGCAAACTAACGCCTCACGAAACGATGATTGTTCAAATACATCTTACCACCTCTCATGGTGGACATTATGATGGAACTGTAATTAAATATGATATTAATGATATATATTTTATATATAATCTTCTGTAATTCCATTTTATTTCATACCATTATTCGTTTCATGTTGTATATACATACGATGATTTCATTTGAGGAAGTGCGGACTACCGCCCCCTTAAAATGATATGACTCGTTCATACCACACATGGAACGTATAAAGGATGGTGTTAATGAACTTAAGTAACATATATAAAATATGATATTATACTGGAATAGTAATATACCTATGTATCATTTGGATTTGATTCTTTTACAATAAAAATTAAATGGAAGTAGCGTTCGTGCGTACGTACGGACTACCGTCTCCACGAACGCGATAAGATTCTTTCTCCATCATATCCATTCAAGTATTATTCTCATTTTAGGGTTAAAAATCATGTTAATATCATTCTGATTATGAATAAGATATAATCTATCCATTACAAACATGTCTTACATAACCTAACATTTAAGAAGAACGAATCGATTATCACCCGAAACGACGATAATACTAAGATATTATTAATAAAGCAATGTTAAAAGATCATATATGATATCATATTAATGTATATGATTCTTGTATAATTTAATAACAATTATTTCACCATTATACAGGAGGTTAACCTACCCCCAAAAAGGAAAAGTACAAGGTAAGGGTTATTTCACAATCTCTTCATTATCCGAGGTTGTTTATACGTAATAATCTACTGGGATATCTTTATCATCCACATCCATGTTTCTTAAAAATGTATTTCAAAACATTTTTTACTATTTACAAGAATATGGGTTAAAGTCATTTATACCCTTGTTTGACTTTTTATAAGAGGTTTATAAAGGAATCTTTCCGTCGTTTTCAAAACAAGGTCCTTTTTAACCTTTTCGACAGAATTGAGGTAAGAATGTTTTTTTAACTTATACGGCGGGTGCGGTTATTTGACGCCGTTATAAAATCTTCAAAGCTTTCCTTACAAGCTTATAAGAATATTTTCAAAGAAAATGTTTTATTTTATATGGATCTTAAATGATTTCAAAATAAAAGGAGATATTTCTTTAAAAAGAATTTTGATTTCATCTACGTCAACATCCTTTGATGGATTTTAAGATTATTTGAAGTTGATTTATTATGATACAAAACTTCTATATTGTATTGAATGTTTTGTGATATGTTTGACTATGGATGTGTTATTTTTATACCATTCATAGTTTATGGTGAAATTATTGACATTTCGTATGCTAGTTTTAATACGAATGTTTATGTTATGTTTAAAACTTTTCATATGGGAATGCATTGGACTTAATAAGTGACGGCTGGAGCCCGCTATAGCTCCTCGATGCATCGGTAGGTCTCATGAGACAAACTAGTGTCTTGGCACAAGGCCTTGACAAAATCTTATTTGTAGTCTTGGCACGAGGCCTTGGCTATGTGGTTATGATAGTCTGGCATTATGCATTCCAACATTATGAAAGTGGTTATTGATTTTTGCATGTGATTATTTGATTAGTAGAATATCCATGTGAATAAGTAAATGGCATTATTTCATTTTATTTATGCCGTACCATGTTGAAAGTTCCTGTTTGAAAGGCTTTTGTTTTAGTTATACATTTCCTTAAATGTTTATGCTTATTTTTGAATGTTCCGCTATATTGTTATCCTTACTGGGCATTTGAGCTCACCCCTTTTCTATGTTTTATTTTCCCAGGAAGTGATGAAGTAAATTATGAATGACCTGCAGGGATATTATATGGGGATATGAGTGTGGATTATGGAGACATTATGTTGTTGTAGTAGTTTTTTATTTTATGATGTAATGTAAAACTTATGAATATATCTAGTATTTCCAAGGCTACTAAACCAATCGGTCTTTCGAGATTTGATCTTTCTTGTGATCATACCAATGTTATGTAATAATGCACCGACTCTGGGTAACTGGGGTCGGGGCGTTACATGTTTGGTGTGAGGTGTATTGTTTACACGGATAAAAAAATCCTGAAATATATCTCCACATTGTAAGGCTTGAATTTGAGGTAGTGTAGGTGGGTTGAATATCTACATTCACTTGACATTGAGATTTATTATACCCCTATTAAGGGTAATGTCGTGGATAATTCCTCGAGCCACATGATGCAGGAAAAATTCATAAAGTAACCTAATAGTGAGCGGAGGTGATGTCTTTGTTTTATGAGACTCCAATGGAGGTTGAGGAACATGACAGACAACTTGTTCTTGCATCTTTTGCAGTGTCATCCTATGTTATTGAGTGATTCAGAATGGAATATTTATGTAATCTAGAGGAGATCCTTTTGAGGTAAAGTGTCATTGGAGAGATCCCACCTTCTAGTCGGTTTGTTGATGGATGTGAAAATATACACTACCAATGCTTATTATGGGTACCATCCAATATTCAGAAAGAGATGAGGAGGGAATACCAGGCATCTATTTGGGAATATTATCCTGGAAATACCAATAAATATAAGTATATGAAACTTCAGTACTCATGTACAGGTATGAAAATGAAAATAGTTTGTTTCATTACTTGGTCCTCCACCTATCAGTAGGAGAAGGTAGAGGATCATACCTACTAGACTCCAATAGCACCTGTCCATTCATAAGTGGGAAATGAATGATGTTTCCATGGATTTCATTACATTATTTACAATATCCCCTCAAGTCAGTGATGTGGTATGGGTGATCTTCAATTGTTTGTCCAACGTCACGAACCTCATTCCAATCTGGGAGACCATATATATTGATGAGTTGGGGGAGGCATTATATTTGAAAGATATTTTGACTTCATAGAGTGACTCGTTCTATTATTTTAGACTAAGAAACCGATTTCCCATCATGATTCTATCAAGGGTTTCTTAAGGAACTAATTTCAATGGTGCTTTTGAGAATATATTATCAACTCCTAATTAATGGGTAGTCCAATCAGACCATTCAATTGATAGAGCATATGTTATTGGCATGTATCCTTGATTTTGGTGGCTCTTGGGAGACATATATTCCTCTACTTGGATTTTCATATAATAATATATTCGTGGACACAATCTAAATGTCTACATATGAGGCCCTCTATGGAAGACCATTGTGTTCACCTCTATTCTAGAACAATGCATTTGAAGAAGCTCTTCTGGTTCCATAGATCATTCAGTCGAATTTTGAGCATGTCCATATAATTCTGATGCATATGGAAAAATATCATTCCAAATAGAAGCCTTATATCAATCGTCATCGTAGAACTCTAGAGTTTGACAGGGAACATCGGGTCTTTTGATGAGTTTCACCAACGTTGGGTCATAGGTGAATTACGAGATATAAAAATCTATCACCAAGATATGTTGGGCCATTAGAGAGAGTGGAGATTGTTTGGACATTAGACTATCAGATGGTATTACCTCATATGTACAATTCCATGAAGGATGTCATCCATTTGTATAAGCTTCAACATTATTATCCAGACTCATCTCATTTGTTTGATCGGGACGACATCAAACTTGAGGAGGATGCATCCTCTAAGGAGAATATAAAATTTTTTGTTGACCATGGTATGAATTTTCTCTATGGAAGGAAAAATACTTTATAATTGGAGTTATGGAACCATGGATAGATTCAAAATGAGACCAAGGAGTGGGAGACTAATCTATATGCATAAAGGCTAGAACTTTTCTCAGACGACATTCCACTACCCTCCAAATAGAAACTCATGGATGAGTTGTCTTAAGGTGGGGAGGTTGTAACGAACTGAAATAAATAAAAGTATGAACCATTTACATTTTTAGTGTGTTTCCTCGAAGAGACTCTGGGAACTCACCCACTCAGCCTGTTGTAGATCCCTAGAAGCTATTAAATTATATAAAAAGTCACACGGGATTTATGTAAAATAATAAATTTTTCCCAGGTGTAGTGTTCATGTTAAAAATAACTAAAATGGATTAAAAGGAATAAAAATAAATTAAATGAAATTATTATTGGTGAAAACATGAAAAATTTATATAATAACATAAAATGTAGGCATGAGAATATTAGAAACGATTAAGAATGGGTTTATCAATTTTTAATTTTTTTATTTTTTCTTTATATTACTTGTTGTTTTATGTATATTTATATATTATACTTTTCCATTCTCAATAATTTTATTTTCTTTTTTCCCGCACCATTTTATTTTTTATTTTTATTTTTTCCCTCATATCGTCTCTCCTTCTTGGTGTGCCCCCCCCCCCTTCCTAGGTGGTGTACACCTTCCTCCTCCTCCTTCGAATGATCTTTGTGACTCTGATTCTCCAATGTTTCCAATTCCAGTGGTAGTGTTGTGAAGATCATGGTTAGGCTAAAATCACACTCAAATAATCAAAGGATCTCATCCACTCTCCATCATGTAATCTAAAGAATAATATTTTTACGCGAAATTGGGGTTTTCCTAAAATCACTTGATTTTCTCCATTTTAGGAAAAATCAATGGTTGTTCTAGGTTATGTAAGATACTACAACTACAAGGTATGGCCTATATGATCTATCACTTGATTCTTTTTTTATTAAAATCATTCCACTATTCTTCTCACCTGTTCCTACAAACGACTCTCAATATAATGCCTATTAATTTAATTAAACATCGTATCCTTGATCATTACATCCATGCGTCAATGTGAACACTATATAGTTTATCGCCCTACTATTGGACACATGTTTGAGCATTCCAACATAATCAGTCTATTTTTTACATTATCATTGAATCTATTAATTATCAGGTACCTTTTTTTATTATATCTTAAGTGGAATTTTAAATTTAATATAATTATTTAGGGTGAAATTTTTAAATAATTTATTTTGTTATTATTTTTTTACATGATTTTAAATAATTTTTGTTGCCTCTACGTACATTGATAAAGGCCATGTTTTTTTATAACCTATGTTATGATTTTGGAATTTATTAGTTACCTTAATGATTGCAATTATGAATTCTTATTGTAAGATTTATATATATATGTTTGTGTGTGTGTGTGCCTCTCTTATTGAATTAAATTAATGGAGCTAGTGATAAAATGTGGGATATGTACAAAAAACCCAAAATAGACTCACAAATATTGATAGGTTACAGCACGATGTGTCAGGGAAGTAATGGTTTACACTCTTCAGACATGGGATCCCCTAATATTTTAATATATTTTTGAGTGAGATTAGTTCCCTAAGGGGAAACCAAGGATAAATACATTGGTATGTGAGCCAAACCATGCATCAATTGAGGTTCTGTCACATTGGTTGATTCATGGTACATAGTCATGGTAACTATACCAAAACAGATACCTAGGATTCCAAATTGATCGCCATGGATTAACTTTGTCTCATTAGATAATTCACTAGATCTTCCATAGTGATACATTAGTTATGGGATGAGACTCCACTTATGTATTATTCAATTTTAATATGAATACTTTAGATTATATTATTGATAAATCATAGATTTATTAATTCCTTGTGATTCTTTCTCATGCCTTTAGTGTGCCTAATTTTGACTGATGGATTAGAACCCAATCCAAAGAACAATATTGGGTTGTGTTTTTTTTTCTATGGATATTTTGATCAATAGTCTTTAATATATATATATATATATATATATATTATTTTACAAGGTATCCTGATCTTTATACCATCTTAGTCTGTAGAAGGTTTTATGGGATTGATGACCTCTTGTGAAACCAACCGACATTATAGTTATTTTATTTATTTAAACTTCTTACAATAATTATACATTGTCACACTGCTATTTATTTACAACACAGTATAGAATAGACTTGATACCTTGTGTTTCATCCTACTAAGATTATATCTCACAGCCTTCTCGGGAATAGTTTGGTACCCTAGTAGAATTTATGTTCTTTGTTATGGATATAGGGATCTGTGTGGATTCTGATACTTTCTTTATTTTTAATTTTTGGATGGAGCCTTAAGAGTACAGGACCAAGCCAGGCTCATGATTTCATGTGGAGGTTTCGGTTTTTCCTTCTGAGTTATTTTTTTAATGTAGTTCGTGGTTTTACAATATACCCCATAACATTTATTTATTTATAATTGTCATCATACATTAACAACATCATGGACTCAGTTAAGACACCATTCAATGTTTTGAAAAGGACCACACACTATGATCCTAACACCACATTTGTGCTACAGTTTCCTGATCAATATACTACTATGTTGTCCTAACTGTTTCACCACTCAAAGGAAAAGAAAAAGACACCATTTCGTGATGACACCATATCCAAGGGACACCATTTTGAAGACAGTATATGACACCATTCTTTAATCTGTTTTCCCGTTTAAAATTTAATTTCTAACGGTCATATTTGAGTTTATTAAACAAACTGAAATAATTAACATTTCCTTGTAGACATGTCACCTAACAGTATGAGGAAGTAGGTGTAGAATACATGCATCATATCAGCTCCAATATATACACTCCATGAATAAATAGAAAACTGTGGCCCTGAAACAAAAAAGAGGTAGAGCACTAGAAACATGAGAATTTTAGAAAAAAGAACAGACACATGAAACAAGATACATCTGAAGAACACATGAAGAATAAAAGAATCCAATAGCTAGGATACATTTGATCAAAATCAAGAACATATTTGCATAAATCACTATAGTAAAAAATGATCCAAATCTAACTGGAAACCAGAGCACCAGACTTAAGATACTCTTTTTCTCACAAGATGACTCAATTCATGCATCTTCTTCATCCTAGAATACCAGAGATGCATAGAATATCACTCAGATCACATCTAACCTTATCTCATTATCCATCCTAATTTGTATAATATTTTTATCATTTGAGTAGTGTGTGTGTTTCTGTACTAATACAGACATTGTCTCACATGCTAAACTAAACGACACAAGATATCCTTCCTCTTGTATCATTTTTTACTTGTTTACTCCCAAGGATAAGTGTTGAAGACATCCCTGTGTGACCTGATATTTTATACCCACAAAAAATGTGGTAGAGTTTGTGTGACCTGGAAAGTTTTTTACACTATTTTTAACCTGATATAGGGTGTGTATCATGTTTATTAATATAAACTACATGGTGGTAGGTAATCACCAAGTGGATTCGATTATGTCTTGGCTTGATACTGAACCAAATTAATTATTTCCACTAAGTTGTTTAATATTGTTTTTTCTGTTTTACTCTAAAATTCATAAATCCCTATATTTACATTGATTGTTAATCTTGGATAGAAGTTATAATTGTTTTGACATATTAGAATAACTTCAAAAGTTATATCAATAAATCATATTGAGATTACTAATAATTAATAAAACTTTTAAGATGTTATTTGAATAATCAATCATTCTAAACCATATTGATTTGATTAATTGGGCTAGATTTATTTTTATTAGGGATCATTTTAAGAAAACTTCTCTAACTGAAATTTTTATATATTTTCAATTAACCCCAGTAATGATTAATCTACTCTGACCAACACATTGTAATCCTAAAAATAAAAAAAATTGACCTGAAATAGGATTCCCAAAATCAACATAATATTTATACATAAAATATTTTAAATAAATAAAATTTCATACTAACTAGTACATGAAATATTCTATTGTTAGGATATTCACCCTTATTTCCCTTCAATGTTGTGTTTAAGCCTTGAAGCCTTACTATATTCAATTGGTTTTCATCTATCATTCATGTTATCCATTTTCAAAAAAAAAAAGAAAAAAAATTGATAATAAAATTGATCATTCACCTTGATCCTAAATAATTCTCAAAAATATGATGGACATATTAAAAAATAACAATATTCCTCAAATACCACATTTTAACTAAAAATTAATTATACCCAACTCATTATATTCCAAAAAAGAATTAAATTGACTCAGATTACCTCAAAATTAATAACATATTAAGGACTTTATATAATAAAATAATGTATTTTCTATAATATATCACCTTACAATTAAATAATTATTCTCCTTCATTAGTAACATTATTAATTTTTTTACAAATCCATACATTAAAATAGCTACAAAACAATCCTTAGAAGTTTCTTGTTTGATAAAATTAGAATACCAATAATGAAAAACAAATCTTCATAATTATTCTAAAGTTGAAATGCATGAAAACAATAATTAAACTTCAATGACTATCATAAAACAATGTCATAGTAATAAATCTTGGCATTATGTAGTTGAATTAGATAATTACCATCTTCCTTATATCCATGACATTGAATAGTTAGTAGTTCATTAGGCAAAACATTATTTTCTTTTTCTCTTTTAAACTGACTCTTCATTTTTACATGGAAATTCACTACATTATGGTCTCTTTAACCACTAAAAAATAATACTTGTATTCAATTAAGACATATTAAAAGGATCCACACCCGAAATTTTTGACATTTATGAAATTTATTCTTCTTTTCCATATCATATTAAACAATTCAACCTCTATGAGTAATTATCCACATCTTCATTGGTGTGTTTTGAAATTAACATATGATATAGTTTTTATTCATAATTATGGATAGATAATTTGGACTAGTTTTATCATGACTAAATTTTATTCTCATTATGAAGGGAATCATATTAGTAAAATATCTATATTTCTTATCATTATGGTTACAACATGATTTCTCAAATAATCCTCTATTAACTAAAAACTAAAAAAGTATCATGATCAATATGAAATGGAATGAAAGAGGGGAAGTTATAAAACTATAAAGAGTAACTTAAAAATGAGAACCATATACATACTTATTAGTTTGATAGTTTCAATATTGTTTATCCATGGTAATTTTTCCAATTACATTTTCTAACCTCTATATTTTTTCGAATCATTTATGATGGTTCATAAAGATATTCATAAATTGTAGAAAACATATCCCCTGGGAGTGTCAAACATGATGTGCATTAAGTATTATTGTTTTGCACTTGGTGATAATCGAGTTAATCCCAATACTCCCTTTTTGGGTTATCTTCTATTTATACAATTGTTACAAAGACACATCAACGTTTAATATTGAGATATTGATGTAATTTCATTGAACCCACTCTCTATACACTACACTAAAATTCTAAGATATTATTTACATTAATAATAATATAGTTATACATATATTTAGGGTTATTATTTAATTATTCGTTTCATATTACACTAAATGACCAAACCATGCTCAGATACAAACTATAGATATCCAATCATTTTACACAAGTTATTACCTTATTTTTAACATAATATCCCATTAAATACAACCCAATAATAATGAGGCCCGGTGCCATGGAGGAATATATACATAAATATAAATAAGAAACTACAATAAACAATCTTATTTTATTCTCATTATTCATCTCGTAAATCACTTTTATATCCTAAAAGTGTGTGTGGTAACATGTGGAATACATAAAACAATGGAATGAGGAAAATGATAAATAAGTTAATAACCAAGATAAGGTAACAAATAGTGTAATTCAAATGAATTAAAAAGAAATCCTAAAATATAATACACATGTGTAATAACCTATAGCCATTGTGGCATCCCGCCTTTTTATAACATAACTTTTCATTACATTTTACAAAACCGAGGATCTTTAAGGTTTAGTGTCTTGGAAACCGGGAACATAAAACATAAAAACATAAAACATCCTTCTTAAACACTTGAAAGTCTTCTCCTCATGTTCATCTTAGGTTCATTACTGAATCTCATATCCTGGGGAAATACATCAAAAGAAAGGGTGAGAAGAAGGCCTAGTAAGGGATACAAGGGAAACATTTAACATGTGAAATTGAGTTACATCAACAATTTCATGAAAAAGAACCTTAAGGCCTAAGAAAGAAATCCTGAGGAATATCATAATACAAAATAACATATTTCATAACCTGAATATGGTTCTATAGCATTTAACAAAACAATCATTTCCATTTCACCAAGGTCCATCCCTAAGGTGTCAATAAAAATTACCATGGTTATCACCAAGGTATTAGTCAAAATGGTCATCTCTAGAGATTAAGTCATTACCCAATGCATTGAAGCGCTATCAGGGCGCACCCTTAAATTTGACTTTATAATCATGTGATCCACATATATCATCATCAATCATTTCATAAACAACCCATATAGCATAAAATAAATGGGTTTCATTTCATAATCATAACATTTTAAAAACTGCTTTAAAGATATGATCATTATGTCACTTAAAACCCACGGAAAAGGAAAGAGGGTCTTATTTATGTAAATCCCAGAATATAAAATAGAAAATTTTGATATATATGTGAATAACCATTTAGAAGTAAGATCTTTGAGTATTCACTTAATAAAATAAAATAATTTTAGAAAAAGACAGAGACATTTGAGACGGAAATTCTACAGCATAACGACTATGCTTCGGGGTTTTCGAAAACATTGAAAAGAGAGAGGAAATAGGTCACCCACTCATAAATGATACAAAGAACAGTATAGGGACAGAATATAATGGATATAATAACATGGTAATGATATTTGAAAGACATACGATATGAAATGAAAAGCATGGAGGGAAGACAAAAATAAGATTTCTCTAATGAAAACTCGGCAGCCTAACGGCGTCACTTAAACTTCAACAAAATGAATTGAAGAGATCAAATAGGGTATCTCATCATATAAAAATAAGAGATCAGTATGAAATATATAGATATAATACCCCAGCATAATAAAAAGGAACTTGAAATACTTGACATGAAAATAGAACTTCGAAAAATGGAAAAGGTGAAAGAATCCCTTAAAAATTTGGCAGCCTAACGGCGCCACATAAACTTCAACAAAAAATGAATTTGACGAGATAAAATAGAGTCTCTCATCATATGAACATAAAAGATAAGTATTATAGATATAGAGATCGTACCCTGACATAATAAAAAGGAACCTTAATGACTTGACATGAAAGTAGAACTTCAAAAAATGAGAAAGGTGATAGAATCCCTTAAAAATTCGGCAGCCTAACGGCGCCACTTAAACTTCAACAAAAAATGAATTTGGTGAGATCAAATAGGGTATATAATCATATGAACAAATAAGATAACTATTACAGATATTGATATCATACCCCAACATAATAAAATGGAACTTGAAAGACTTGACATGAAAGTAGAACTTTGAAAAATGAGAAAGGTGAAAGAAGCCCTTAAAAATTCAGCAGCCTAACGGCGCCACTTAAACATCCAGAAAAATGAATTTGAAAAGATCAAATAGGGTCTCTAATAATATAAACATAGAAGATCAGTATTATAGATATAGATATCATCCCCCAACATAATAAAAAGGAACTTGAAAGACTTGACATGAAAGTAGAACTTCAAAAAATGAGAAAGGAGAAAGAATCCCTTAAAAATTCGGCAGCCTAACATCGCCACTTAAAAGTTCATAAAACGAATTTAAGAGAGAAAGATGGGGTCTCAGAACATATGAACATGAAAAGGGTAGTAATATTAATATTAAAGAACATCCTACAACATAAGAACATGGATCATAAAAGAAATGACATAAAAGAGATTACTTGGAAAGAAATAGAGAGGTATGATCCCTTATCTTAAAACGTATCTCTTAAAACTCAAAGGTTGGGACCTTGAGGGATTGGGGGCACCTTGAAAGGACTCCTTAGGAGGTAATGAGACCAGATCATAGTTGGGGAAGGTTTGGGAGTGAAAAATAAAGGAGGAATGGGTGGGTATTTATAGGGAATGTGAGGGAACAAGGCATTAATGGCCAAGGGACACCTCACAAGTGGTTTTCTCAAAACCATGGGCTCTCCCATGGTATTTCCCATGGAGTTAGGCCACATGGGTCACCGCACACAATGAATCATCACCTTTGGTAGGACAACTCTTAAAATATCTCATGACATCATCATGACACAGTTCTGATGTCACTAAACATACCGAAACCATAAAACTGTATTTTTACTATTCACTGGAAATTCATCTTTCTCAGAAAAATCCCAAAATTTCACCTTAACCAAATATCAATGCTATGATTTCAATAATGAACTCCATTTTATAAAAATAATTTTCTAAATATTTTTAATTTAATTTTTGAATAAATACACTATTCACCAAAAATTCATTTTTTTCAAAAAAAACCCCAAAAATTACCATAACATAATATCGATGCTCTGAGTTCGAAAATAAAGTCCATTTTATAAAAATAATTTTCTAAATATTTTTAATTTAATTTTTTATTAAAAAACACTATTCACCCTAAAAAACTAATACTTGAATAATAATTTATGAAATCATTTTTTACCATTTTATTGAATCACATTACTTAATCAAGGTGCTTAGATTATATTAATAGTTTCTTTAAGTGAGATTACTAATCCATTTGGTCACATTACTAATCCTAAGCATAAAATCACTATTCATAATTTATTATTCATCAAAAATTTAGTTGATGTTTTTAGACTGTAAATTTTGTACTGAACATAATTGTAGAAGACCATTTTTTGAAAATTATTACACATTTTTAATTATTTATGGTTTAAATTAACATTTTTAAAATATCCTTTCTCTAAAATTCATCCAAAATATGCATACTATATTTTCCAGACTTTGAAAATTCATAAACATCAACATAATAAGAAATCAAAAATTTTATTTAAAACAAAGGATCACACAAGGTAGTTATTGTCACCATACATATCCCCTTTTAACCCTAGCATTGGACCAAAGTGTAAGGTGTGATAAGGTAAGAGAATATGAGGGCAGCTCAGCCAACATTCCATGAGTAGTAATTTCTATGAGTTTGAACATCTCGCGAAGGTGATTCCGTTCATGCTTCACATGATGAAGTTCGGCTTTGGTTTGGTCCAGAGAAAATCCAAGTGGTGCTACCTCCTTCCCATGTTCTGTTAGATGGGCTTCGATTGGCCCGAGACTACTACATAAGGCCGTCGAATCTTCTTTCTATATTAATTAACCATGATCACTTGTATTTAGAGACAATATCGAAACGTTTAGTTTCCATTGGTTATATTGACCAATTGTCATATAACAGTCAAAACCCAAGGGTCTCATTTTAATTATACTCATGTTATCAAATGAAACAGTTTTGTTGAGTATAAAAATAAAATAACACACAAAATTATAAAACAAGATTTATTCAAAATTTCGGTTTGTTACAATCTTCCCCCCATAATAAGTTGCGTCCTCACATTTTTTAAAATGGGGTTTTGAAATTTCATTGAAAGTCTCACATCGGAAAAGGAGTGAGTAAAACTATTAATTTAAGAGAAAGAAAGGGAAGTACAAAGGTCACCCGAGTTAACCCACACTAGGATTACATATAGGAAAACATGGACATGGAGGAGAAAAGAAAGGGTCATGTTCATAGGGAGAGTGATAGAAAACATGATTAGGAGAAAGTTAACCTCAAGAAAATCACAAAATTATGATGTGTGTAAACGGTATTTGATTACATAGTAGGAAACCTAAACCAACAACGTTTTTGTTTTACATTCCTTTTCATAATTTTGAGGAATTCATTTACTATATACAATAAAAACACAAGGAAATATATTTACCTTCAACTAGAGTTTCATCCTTTAACAAGTTTCTACCAAAACTAATCTTTTCTCCAAACGATGAGAATTCAAGAACACTTGGTCTCATCAAAACACAAGAATCATCATCATGAGGGTCACATAATCCACAAATGATTATCTATCAATTTATTCTATCTTTAAAAATTATCCCAAAAACAGAAAGGGTATGATAAAACAACTCTTCAAAAAGAAATAATCCCATAGGAAGGGAAACTAATTTTAAATATTGAAAGTTCCATGGTACTACCAAAAAATCATCATAGACCATTCCATAAATAACTGTCCCTAAAATTCCTCAAAATAAACCAAACAAAGATTGAAACCCAATTATAAGAATGATCTCATAACATAGTCTTCCAAGATAGAATTTATCGTTCATCTCCAAACAACATTAACCACTATTATCATCTTATAACAAAAGTAACTAACCTAATCACATTTTCCCCATGATAGGTTAATCATTTCCATATGTAACCTAAAATACTATATCTTCACCTTAAATTCATCGATTCTTCAAAATATAATTCAGCCTTTAGTCCTCAAAGAAAATACTATAGTAATCTATTTACCTCGATCAAATAGGGGTCCCAGAATAGTGAACATCTTCCAAAATAACAATCATCTTTTAATCCCCTAATCATCTATGTCATATTAATAAGGAAATTGTCAAATTTCCTATCACATTGGTTGTTGTGACATGTTCTTCCATTTCTCACCATTAACTAAAAAAAGAAAGTACAATTAGGGGCTTAAATACTTAGCCAATAATCAGGAAAAGGAACTTAAAGCATATAAGGATAACATGTAGAAGAAATGTATACCTTAAATTGTGATCCCCTAGGTTCCAAACTAGGTTATCCATGATCATATATTCTTATGTGAATCTTTATTTTATTTTATCTTTGTTCCTTTAATAATGGTTCATATTAAGCTTATGAATTTACCAAAGAATATCCCCTGGGAGTGTCGTAACCAAGAGTGCAGAAAGGCCCGTTGTCGTGTACCAGTTCCCATTCGAGTCTAGCTCAAAGTGGTGTTTTCAGGATTTACCTCTATGTACATCTGTGCCAGATCCACCTCTTCCCGCTCGTATCCAGATAGGGTTGTATTTGCTTGGAAACCCCTTACTCAATACTCACCAAAATACTAGGAAGATTTCTTACATTTAAACTTTTCTATAGAATTCTTCCAAAAGTTTTTATATCCTAATTTCCACAAATAACTAAACCATCCTTTGATACCAACTATGGAATCACACCTTTTTAAAACATAACTTTTCATTACATTTTACAAAACCGGGGATCATTAAGGTTTAGTGTCTTGGAAACCAGGAACATAAAACATAAAAACATAAAACAACCTTCTTAAACACTGGAAAGGATTCTCCTCATGTTCATCTGAGGTTCATTACTGCATCTCATAACCTAGGTAATACATCAAAAGAAAGGGCGAGCAGAAGGCCCAGTAAGGGAAACAAAGGAAACATTTAACATGTAAACTTGAGATACAACAACAATGTCAAGAAAAAGAACTTTAAGGCATGAGAAAGAAATCATGAGGCATATCATAATAAAAATAACGTATTTCTTAACTTGAAGATGTGGCTAAGACATTTAACAAAGGCAATAATTTCTGTTTCACCAAGGTACATCCCTATGGTGTCAATAAAAATTACCAAGGTTATCACCAAGGTATCATTAAAAATGGTCATCTCTAGAGGTTAAGTCTTTACCCAATGCATTGGAGGGATATCAGGGTGCACCCTTAAATTTTCATTTATTATCATGTGAGCCACATATATCATCATCAATAATTTCATAAACAACCCATATAGCATAAAATAAATGGGTTTCATTTCATAATCATAACGTTTTAAAAACTACTTTCAATACATGATCTTTATGTCACTTAAAACCCACAGAAAAGGAAAGTGGGTCTTATGTATGTAAATCCCAGAATTTAAAATAGAACATTTTGGTATATATGTGAATACCCATTTATAAGGAATATATTTGAGTATTCACTTAATAAAATAAAATAATTTGAGAAATAGAGAGAGACATTTGAGATGGAAATTCTGCAGCATAACGGCTATGCTTCAGGGATTTAGAAAACATTGAAAAGAGAGGGGACATAGGTCACCCACTAATAAATGATCCAAAGAATAGTACAGGGATAGAATATAATGGATATAAGAACATGGTAATGATATTTTAAATACATGCCATATGAAATGAAAAACATGGAGGGAAGACAAAAATAAGATTTCTCTTATGAAAACTCGGCAGCCTAACAACGTCACTTAAACTTCAACAAAATGAATTGAAGAGATCAAATAGGGTCTCTCATCATATGAACATAAAAGATCAGTATGATATATATAGATATTCTACCCCAAAATAATAAAAAGGAAATTGAAAGACTTCACATGAAAGTAGAACTTCGAAAAATTAGAAAGTTGAAAGAATCCCTTAAAAATTTGGCAGCCTAACGACGCCACTTAAACATCATCAAAAAAAATGAATTTGACGAAATCAAATTGGGTCTCTCATCATATGAACATAGAATATCAGTATGATAGATATATAGATCATACCCCAACATAATAAAATGGAACTTGAAAGACTTGACATGAAAGTAGTTTTGGAACTAGGGTCTTTTAAGCATGATTTGGCGTACGGTTTGTGTTTGTGGTCAATCCTCAGTGGAAGTTCAGAATGTGTACCAGAAAAGAGATCATACCATTCAAGCAAACAATAGTAGTGAAGGTGGCGCCATTTCCCAGGGTTTTCCAATTTTTTGGGCCTGAAAATCGACATATAAAGAAAAGTGTTTTTGGAAAAGGGACTTGCGCACCGAGGTCTTAGAGGATAGGAAACATGCGTGCCATATGTTTTTGAGGATCAGAACATCAAAATATGGAAAAGGGATCTGGTTCGTGCAAGTGTTTGTTAGGTCGCACAAGTGGACTTGAGCGCCGTGAAAGAACTTGAATGTTGGTACCTAGATGGATTCGGTCTTGTGCTCCTATTGTTTTCCAAGAATATAACTTCAAAATTTGGATAAGGAAAGGAGGTCACGCAAGTATTGGTTGGGTCGCGCAAGTTAGTTGCGCGACAGAGGTAACGGGAGATGAGACTTGCGCGCCAATGAGGGACTTGCGCACCTTCGTGCAGGGGGTCCAGTTTGCCTATAAATACATGTCGACCCCTCCACATTTCTTATAGAGTACAAGGAATAGTGATTGTTCGAGCTCTCATCGCGTAGGTGGTTGAGACGCGCAAGTGGCAGTTGGGTCGCACAAGTAGATCTTGCACGCCGGCTGTTGGCTACGCACCCATGGCGGTTTGGGAGAGAAAGGAAGTGGACCGCACAAGTTTGTAGTTGGGGAAGGAAGCGTCGCGCAGGTGCTTTGGTTACACTTGCGCACCAGTTTGGACTTGCGTACCCTATTAGGACTTGCGCTCCTGGCTTGGTGAAGCACGCCATGTATTGCTGAAGCCCTCTGGTCTGTTTGGAGCTTCATGAAAGCTGAGAGATTACCCGATACAATCGGGGAAAATTGATATTAATCTTCCGGTGAAAATTGGACATCAATAGAGCATCTACATACAACAGAGGATGCATTCTTATGCAATGATGAAGAGACCATCACGTCTATAAACTGAGTGTGACTTCACCAAAAGCAGTGAGCCAGGGGGAGTCAACGGGAGTGACCCGAGGGAAGCAGTGAGTTATCCCTGAACCTTTGTAAAGGTAGTGTGCCTGGGACAGAGTGTCTGTGCCCAAACCATTGTAATCCATAGTTAGTGAAGATTAGTGGAATTGGGTACGACCGATAGCTTGTCGGCGTATGCTCCTTGGACATAGCCCTTAGTTGTGAACCAAGTAAAAAGTGTTGTGTCTTCTCTGTGCAAGTGAATGTTTGCTTTCTAATCATAATCATCATACAGGTTCAACAAGTTCCTACGAACGTGGGAACAAGATCCATCACATTAAAAGAAAAAGTTGTCACCCTAATTCACCCCTCCCCTCTCAGGGTTTCCCGGGGTCCTTCAAGTGGTATCACAGGCAGGTTGCTGGTGTTGAATCTGACCTTTTTCGTCATGGAATATGCGGTCATTGTCAGGGGAGTCCCTCACTTCGATGGAAGCAATTTCCAGATCTAGAAGAATAGAATGAGATCTCATCTAAGATATCTTGGAATGGAAGTTCTCTTTTCTACTGTTCAAGGAATACAAGTCACTGATCCAACAGGACTAGCTATGACTGAAACAGACAAGAAACTTCCTGATGCAGATGCTAAAGCACAAAATGCACTCACTGCAGCCCTTTCTGATAAGTTCTACCTAATGGCGATGAATTTCACCTCAGAAAAATCCATGTGTGATAAACTTGAGAATATTTACGAATTAGATAGAAAATTGAAGGAGGAGAAACTACAAGTGCTGCACAATCGGTTTGATAATCTGAAGATGCATCTAGATGATAATGCAGACTCTTTCTTCAATCAAATTACTGATGTGGTTGGAGCAATTTGGGGTCTAGGTGAAGAAATCAAAGACATTAATATTGTAAAAAAAATATTAAGAAGACTTACATTTCTGTATAATTCCAAGGTGTCAGCCCTTTAGGAAAGAGATATTTCCAAACATTCCTTAGATGATCTAATGAGAATCTTGGTAGTATATGAAATAAGAGTCAAATTAGAAGATGCTATGACTCGGGTGAGCAAGGAAATGGAATTCAAGGCCATGGATAAACTGAAAATCTCACAGGATATTAGCGGTGAAGATGATGAAGAAAAAGTAATTCTTTCTCTCATTACAAAGAAGTTCCAGAAGGGGAAAGGGAAATTCAAAGAGAAGTTACCTCTCGCATGTTTCCGTTGTGGAAAAGTTGGGCACATTTCCTCTTAGTGATTAAGAAATATCAATGATGAATATAGTGAAGATGAAAACTTCAAGAAGCCTCAGAGAAGGTTCTTCAAAAAGGGAGACTTCAAATCTGGTAATAAAATGCAAAGGAAGAGTTTTGTCTGTGAAGAGGAAGAAGATGACAATGAATTTTGTGATGAAGAAGAACCAGAAATCAAAACTGGGAACCATGCTTCTATGATGGCCACTGTTGAAAATTCAGAAGATACTGATGGAGAAAAACAACTAAGAACTTGTGTAGATCCTGAGATGCAACTTAAGGATGTGGTTAGTAAGCTTAAGATTAAATGTAAGAGCTACAATAAGTGGAAATCAATTGTAGAAGAATCAACTGAATACGTTGATAAACTTGAAGCTGAAATTGAACGACTGGAAGAATATGTGAAGGTACAGTCTAAAATAATTGAAAGCAATGATGATGTAGTAGATCTGAAGCTGAGAATTGAAGAGCAGGAAAAGGTCATCAATGACCTGATCTCCTGACTAGATGAAAAATCCAAGATAGCTGGAAGTCTTGAGGAGGAAGATGTTACTCTAAGGAGTAAACTGGAGACTGAATCAGTTTCAAATGAATTCAGGAAGAAAATACAGTTTGGAAGATTCTTAGATACAGAATTACTAGCAAGAGCCAAGTGTGGTTCAGATGGGGTTGGAAAAATCTTGATTGATCAAAGACCTGCTTGCATGGGAAAGAGTGGAATTGGTTGTGAGGCTGAGACATCAACTTCTGGAAGTGAAAAGATCCAAAATAAAGATAAGAAGAAAGTTTAACATGTTGAAACTTTACCTAGAGTGCTGAAAAAGGAACCCTCAATCCAAACTAATAGGAGACCTAAAAATTATCCTTAAACATTCATAAATGATAGGCAGTCTTACTATTCACCCAAGGAAGAAGGTATGAGGAGAAATTAAAGTGAGAAGACATTTCCTCTCATGAAGTGTCAGTCCTGTCGCTATCTGGGCCATACCATGTCTTATTGTGAAGATGCAAGAAGCTATCTGAATGGAGAATATATAGAAGCTCAACAAAGGAGAACAATTTCATATCTTAATTCTTATAGAAAAAATAATTTCTATGGATATTGTTATCGTTGTTCTAACATTTGTCATAAGGCCACTAATTGCAGGCAGAGAAGGGACATGGACACCTCATACCGAAGTTCATGACAAGTCAAGTCTCATCGGCAAGACAGTGTTGCTCTTTTAAACAGGTTTTCACCACTCAAGGAATAATTTGACTATGAAGAACCTAGGTATGTGGAAGAGATAATTGAAAGGCCATTAATTCTATATACTCAATATAATGTCTCATGGAAGGAAAGGAAGAAGATTGAGAAATCCAACCTTGTAAAGGTGGCCCTCAAAGCTACAAAGAACAACAGTACATGGATTCTGGATAACGGTTGTTCATCTCATATGATAGGTAATGCCATCCTACTAACGAATATCATAAGGAAGGTTGACAGTACAGTAAGATTTGGTAATGATGGGGCTCTGAAAATCAAAGGGAGTGTAAGTACCAAACTAGCTAATGGAGAACTAAAGAAGGCTAAAGTCCTTTACGTAGATTTTCTATGTCATAATCTCCTCAGCGTGAGTCAACTCTATGACTCAAGACTTATAGTAATATTTAATTAGAAAGTCTGAACTGTCAAGGGAATGACTGAAAATTCACTTATGAAGGGATGCATAACTGAATGCAACTTGTATCAGGTTGATAGTGAAGAAAATGTATGTCACATGACTGTTGAAGAAGAAAAAAATTTGTGGCATCGGAGACTGGGACACATCAATCAACAAGACATGGAGAAAATATCAAAATTTAGAATTGTCATGGACATTCCCAACCTAAAGAGTGAGCGTGAAAAAACTTGTGATGCTTGTATTTGTTGGAATCTGGTCTGTAGTTCATAACGGCCAAAGAGGAAAAGGGCATCTCACCTTCTTGATATGATTCATACAGATGTTTGTGGGCCAATAAATGTTGCTGGAACTCATGGAAAAAAGGTACTTTGTCCTTTTCATAGATGATTACAGTAGAATGGCATGTGTGATGGTCATTCACAGGAAACGACAATTCCTTGACTGCATGAAAACATATCGGCGAATCGCCGAGAATGATACTGGATGAACAATCAATGTGTTGCGATCTGACAATGGTGGAGAATACACATCCATTGAATTTGAAAATTATCTGGAGAAGCATGGGATACAACATGAGGTAGATGCTATGGGAACTCCACAACAAAATGGATTTGTTGAACGTAGGAATCGACAGGTGGACAACATGGCATGAACTATGCTGATTGATAGCCGTAGTCCAGGACATTACTGCAAAGAGGTTGTTCAAGATGCAGTGTACATTCAAAATCGAATAGGAATTTATATGGGTGAGACAAAGACACCATATGAATTGTGGCATGGATGGAAGGATTCTCTAAAATACTTTCATGTATTTGGAAGTAAATGTTTCATCAGGAACAAAGAAATAAATCAAGGGAAATATGGCGACAATGCAGATGAAGGAATTTTCCTTGGTTACTCAATGAACAGAAAAGCCAACAAATGTTTCAACAAGAATTTGGGAAGGATTGTGGAAAGCAGTGATGTTAAGATAATTGAAGAGAAAACCACAAATGCTTCAAAGAAGTCATAAGATTATGTGATAGAAAGTCAGGAAAATGTGAATGTGAAGAAAATATAAATGCCAAAATAGAAGAAGATGTTCAAAACAATCAACAGTCACATCATGATGTTGACTCAGAAGAAGAATCTAAAGAAGAAACTATGGCTGAATAGAATGATACTGAACCTCACTAGAGAAATCGAAGAGCTGAGATTGATCCATCCAACATAATTGGATACAGGAGTCCACCCACTCAAACAAGGAGGATGAGGAATAACACGCACTCTGAATTCCTATCAGTTGTAGAGCCATCCTCATTCAAAGAAGCTGCAAAAATGAATCTTGGGTGAAATCCATGAATGTTGAATTAGATCAGATTGACAAGACTCATACATGGGATCTTGTCCAGAGACCCAAAGGTTACAATGTTATTGGTACCAAATGGATCGTCAAAAATAAGTTTGATGATCATGGAAGTGTCATAAAAAACAAGGCACGACTAGTATATAAAGGATACTCCCAGATTGAAGGCATTGATTTTGAAGAAACCTTTTCTCCAGTGGCTAGACTGGATTAAATTAGGCTTTTCCTTGCCATGTCACTTCAAAGAGGATATAATGTATATCAAATGGATGTCAAGACAGCATTATTGAATTGTGTACTCGAAGAATAAGTCTACATTGAACAACCAGTGTGCTTTGTTTTGGGTACTGATGAAACAAAGGTCTGCAAACTGAAGAAAGCTCTATATGGTTTAAAGCAGGCACCACGGGCGTGGTACTCATGACTGTATTCATATCTCGTGATGTTGGAATTCAAAAGAGGAGGAATTGATCACAATCTCTATGTGATGAATTATCCAAAAGATCAATTCATGGTTCTAGTCTACGTTGATGATATCATATTTGGTGGCAGCAGGCCGAAATCCGTGGATGAATTTTCCAACCACATGAAATCGGAATTTGAAATGTCTATGATTGGGGAGCACACATATTTCTTGGGGCTGTAAGTGATTCAAAAGAAGGAATACACTTTCATTTCCCAGGAAAAATATGCAAGAGAGCTGCTAAAGAAGTTTATTATGCAAGAATCCAAACAAATGTTAACTTCAATTGCAGTTGGAACTAAACTTGGAATGAATGAGGATGGGAACTCTGTTGATCCCACCATGTACTGGAGGATCATTGGAAGCCAATTGTACCTGACAGCGACAAGGCCAGATATTGTCTTTGCAGCATGACTTGCGGCCCACTTTCAGTGTAATCCAAAGGAGGAACATATGGAAGCAGTAAAAAGAATCACGAGGTACATTCAAGGTACACATAACTTCAGGTTATTTTTTGCTGCAGGTAGGGATAGTGAATTATCAGTGTTTTCTGATGCTGACTGGGCTCGTGATGTAGTAGGCAGAAAGTCCACTAGTGGTGGAGAATTCTATATTGGGCAGAAATGTGTTGGATGGTTGAGAAAGAAACAAGAAAGTACTTCTCTTAGTACTGCTGAAGCTGGGTATATCTCTTCCACAAATGCATGCACTCAACTGCTTTGGATGAAGCAGCAAATAACAGATATTGGTGATAAGGTGCAGCAACCAATGGTGATTTACTGTGATAACAAAAGTGCAATTGATCTTATGAAGAATCTGGTTCAGCATTCTCATACAAAACATATTGAAATACGGTATCATTTTATCAAAGAAAAGGTTGAACAAGGCGTGATTAGAATGAACCATGTTGGAACTGATGAGCAAGTGGCTAATATCCTAACCAAGCCACTGTCTGCGACTGTGTTTGAGAAGCATCGGTTGAACCTCGGTGTTCAACCACCTCCTACTACATAAGGAGGCTTTGGAAAACCCCTCTCCCCGTTTGTTATAACTATTTTTATCTGTTTATGGCTGTGATTCAGGTTTATGGGGGAGAAACTATCCATGGGGAGTATGGTTTGAGCTAAAAGTTGAACAACTTATCGGTCATTGGATTTATTGTCAATGGGAGAGAAAAGATTAAATTCAAGGAAAGTAATGCTTCTGTGAAGAGAAGTATATGAAGGAAAACATTGGGCATCATGGCGGATTCCAAAAACACTGGAACCCAATTCAATATTCCTCTCTTGTTTTCTACACCGAGCATTGCTCATGTAGACTTAGAGTGTTGGCTGAGTTGATTCTTGCCTTTTTTGAATTCCGTAAGGATGGAGATCTATTGAATTTATTTTTTTGATTTCCAACAAACCCAAAGGGGGATATTGTTGGAACCAGGGTCTTATAAGCATGATTTGGCATAGGGTTTGTGTTTTTTGTCAATCCTCAGGGGAAGTTCAGAATGTGTACCAGCAAAGAGATCATACTGTTCAAGCAGACAACAGTAGTGAAGGTGGGGCCATTTCCCAGTGTTTGCCAAATTTTTGGGCCTGGAAATCGACAAATAATGAAAAGTGTCTTTGGCAAAGGGAATGGTGCACCGAGGTCTTAGAGGATAGGGAACTTGCGAACCATATGTTTTTGAGGATCAGAACATCAAAATATGGCAATGGGATAAGGGTCGTGCAAGTGTTGGTTAGGTCGCACAAGTGGACTTGCGCGCTGTGAAAGAAATTGCGCGCTGGTACCTAGATGGAGTAGGTCTTGTGCTCCAATTGTTTTCCAAGAACAGAAATTCAAAATTTGGCTAATGAAAGAATTTTGCGCATGTATTGGTTGGGTCGTGCAAGTGAGTTGTGCGACAGAGGTTACGGGAGATGAGACTTGCGTGCTAATGAGGGACCTGCGCGCCTCCGCACCGGGGGTCCAGTTTGCCTATAAATACAGTTCGACCCCTCCTCATTTCTTACGGAGTTCAGGACTTAGTGATTTTTCGATCTCTCGTCACGTAGGTGGTTGAGATGCGCAATTGGTAGTTGGGTCGCGCAAGTAGATATTGCACGCCGGTTGTTGGATGCGCGCCCAATGCGGTTTGGGATAGAAAGGAAGTGGACCGCGCAAGTTTGTAGTTAGGGAAGGAAGCATCGCGCAGGTGCTTTGGTTACAATTGTGTGCCAGTTTGGACTTGCACACCCTATTGGGACTTGCGCGCCTATCTTGGTGAAGCACGCCATGTATTGCTGAAGCCCGCCAGTCTGTTTGGAGCTGCACGAAAGCGGGGAGATTACCCGATACATTCGGGGAAATAGATATTCATATTTTGGTGAAAATTGGACTTCAATAGAGAATCTACATTCAACAGAGGATGCATTCTTATGCAATGATGAAGAGACCTTCACATCTATAAACAGAGTGTGACTTCACCAACGGCAGTGAGCCAGGGGGAGTCAACGGGAGTGACCCGAGGGAAGTAGTGAGTTATCCCTGAACGTTTGTAAAGGCAGTGAGTCTGGGACAGAGTGTTTGTGCCCAAACCATTGTAATCCATAGCTAGTGAAGGTTAGTGGAATTGGGTATGACCGACATCTTGTCGGCGTATGCTCCTTGGACGTAGCCCTTAGTGGTGAACCATGTAAAAAGTGTTGTGTCTTCTCTGTGCTTGTTAATGTTTGCTTTCTAATCATAATCATCATACAGGTTCAACAAGTTCCTACCAACGTGGGAACAAGATCCATCATATTAAAAGAAAAATTTGTAACCCTGATTCACCCCTCCCCTCTCAGGGTGTCTCGAGGTCCTTCAAGTAGAACTTCGAAAAATGAGAAAGGTGAAAGAATCCCTTAAAACTTCGGCAGCCTAACAGCGCGAGTTAAACTTCAACAAAAAATGAATTTGACAAGATCAGATCGGTTATCTCATCATATGAACATAGAATATCAGTTTGATATATATATAGATCTTACCCCAACATAATAAAAATGAACTTGAAAGACTTGACATGAAAGTAGAACATTGAACAATGAGATAAGTGAAAGAATCCCTTATAAATTCGGCAACCTAACGGCGCCACTTAAACGTCAACAAAAAATGAATTTGACGTGATCAAATAGGGTCTCTCCTCATATGAACATAGAAGATCAGTATGATAGATATAGAGATCATACACCAATATAATAAAAATTTACTTGAAAGACTTGACATGAAAGTATAACTTCGAAAAATGAGAAAGGTGAAAGAATCCCTTAAAAATTCGGCACCCTAACGGCGCCACTTAACCTTTCTTAAAACGAATTGAAGAGTGAAATAGGAGGTCTCTCATCATATGAACATGAAAAGGGATGTAATAGTAATATAAAAAAACATCCTCCAACATATGAACATTGAGCATAAATAAATGGCATAAAAGAGAGTACTTGGAAAGAAAGAGAGAGGTAGGATCCCTTTCCTTAAAACGTATCTCTTAAAACTCAATGGTTGGGACCTTGAGGGCTTTGGGGCACCTTGAAAGGACTCCTTAGGAGGTAATTAGACCAGAACATTATTGGGGAAGAGTTGGGAGTGAAAACTAAATGAGGAAAGTGTGGGTATTTATAGGGAATGTGAGGGGACAAGGCATTAATGGCCAAGGGACACCCCACAAATGGTTTTCTCAAAACCATGGGCTCTCCCATGGTATTTCCCATGGATTTAGGCCACATGGGTCCCCCTACACAATAAATCATCACCTTTGGTCGTCCAACTCTTAAAATATCTCATCACATCATCATGACACAGTTCTGATGTCATTAAACATACCGAAACCCTAAAACTGTATTATTACTATTCACTAAAAATTCAAATTTCTGAGAAAAATCCCAAAAATTCACCATAACCAAATATCAATGCTCTGATTTAAAAAATGAACACCATTTTATAAAAATAATTTTCTAAATAATTTTAATTTACTTTTTAATTAAATACACTATTCACCGAAATTTCATTTTTTCAGAAAAAACCCCAAAAATTACCATAACATAATATCGATGCAATGAGTTCAAAAATAAAGTCCATTTAATAAAAATATTTTTCTAAATATTTTTAATATACTTTTTAATTAAAAAACACTATTCACCCGAAAAAACTAATACTTGACTAATAATTTATGAAACCGTTATTTAACCATTTTATTGAATCACATTACTTAATCAAGGTGCCTAGATTATTTTAATAATTTCTTTAAATGAGATTACTAATCCATTTGGTCACATTACTAATCCTAAGCATAAAATCACTATTTATAATTTACTATTCATCAAAAAATTATGTTGATGTTATTAGACTCTAAATTTCGTACTGAATATAATTGTAGAAGACCATTTTTTGAAAATAATTACAAATATTTAATTATTTTTAGTTTACATAAAAATTTTTAAAATATCCATTCTCTAAAATTCATCAAAAATATGCATACTATATTTATCTGGACTTTGAAAATTCATAAACTTCAACATAAGAAGAAATATAATTTTTTTTTAAAACAAAGGATTACACAAGGCAGTTACGGTCTCCTTACATAGCTCCTTATAACCCCAGCATAGGACCTAAGTGTAAGGTGTTCTATGGTGAGAGAATCTGAGGGCGGCTTAGCCAACATTGCACGAGTAGTAATTTCTATCAGTTTGAACTTCTTGCAAAGGAGATTCCATTCTAGCTTCACACGATGATGTTCAACTTGGGTTTTGTCCAGGGTAAAGCCTAGTGGTGCTACCTCCTTCCCCAGTTTCGTTAGATGGGCTTCGATTGGCCCGAGACTACTAGTTGAGGCCATCGAATCTTCTTTCTATACTAATTAAACAAGATCACTTTTATTTAGAGACAATAATCGAAACGTTTAGTTTCTAGTAGTCATATTGACCAATGGTCATATAACAGTCAAAACCCAATGGTCTCATTTAAATTATACTCATGTTATCAAATGAAACAGTTTTGTTGAGTATAAAAATAAAATAACACAAAAAATTATTAAACAAGATTTATTCAAAATTTTGGGTCTTTACAGCCATGAAAAAAACATTGTATAATAAGAATGTGTAATAATTATAAATGTAGAAACAATACAAAACAAGACATAATAATTTTTAAAGTATAACCATGTAGATTAGATCAAATTATTGGAAAATTCCTTTAATATTTTAGGTTTACATTAAAAAACCATAAACGAAGTTTCATGGGACTAAATATTTATCCAATGCTTTGGATTTATATCTAGAAACACCCATCATACCATGTCCAAGATTATCCGTTCTAAAAAATGAATTCTATATAAATTAAAAAACATAATAATTACCCATGGAAGTATATCAGTTCTATAATCTTGTCTCATATAATAATCAAATGAAATATCAAAAATTAGGAAATTGATAAATAAATATAAGGCATGTATTACCCTAAGAAAATAATGTGTAATAATATTTTTATATATGTAATGTTTATATAGAATGGATTTTAACAATCCATAACATCAATGCTTTAGTTATTGTTGAAAATATCTCTAAAATTTCATTTGGGTTATTTTATGAGGAAAATCCAATTTTCAATTTGAAATTACATATTTGAAATATAAAAATTTCAAGTAAAAAAATTTTAAAAAAAATTACATGAAGATAACCGTGGGAAATTTTAAAATAATCTTAAAATTATTGACTTTTCATGAAAATAGTAAATTCTATTCATGTAATTTTATTTAAATTAAAATAGCCAATTCATATTTATTTAAAAAAATTACATCATTTAGAAAATACACATAAATTTTCCTTTTAAACTATTAGTAAAAATAAAAACATAGGTAAAAATATCCATAATTAATCATTGGAGAATGTTTCAAAATATTACTTAAAATATTTTTTTGGAAAATATGGATATGGGAGAAAATTAATTTTTGACTAAAAAAATAAATAACGCGTGAATTTTATTAAAAACGATTCTCAGTCATTATATGTAAAAAAGATGGTAAAATGGTATTATTGCATGGAAATTTCATGAATGACCATAGGTGAATAAAATGAAATGGGTTTGTTATGAAATGAGAAATTAGTTTCATTCCATATAAATTCAAGTATACGCAATCTCGATAAAAATGATATAGAAGTATAAACCCTTACCAGTATGGTTTCATTTGAATCAAATATTTTATAAAAGAATTTCACAGAATTAATAATTAATTTTCATGATAATAAAGAGGTTTAAGATATTACAATTCAATGAGGGAATTATATAAACCACAAAAAATAACTACTGGTTAATATTTAATAAGTCTCCGAAAAAATAAAATTGTTACTCAAAATCCCATACCACAAGTCCAAACATGTTGTTTAAGTGATTATCTAAAAAAAATAAACATAAAAATTGAATTTTTTACTAATAATAATTTTTAAGATTAATATAATATATTGAAACAATTTATATCTTTTAATTTATTTTAATATTTAATTTCTTTAATAATTTTTCTCCAAGTTTAGTGTTTGGAGGATTTTAATTTAATAAATACAAGATGGCATCTATGTTTTTACTAGGATCGAAGTGGTGTTTTTTATATAATACCTAGAATATTAATAACTAAATTATTATCATCTATATAAATAAACTAATATTTTAAAATTAACCATGAATTATGTTAATGGAAAATAAAATATGTTAAATTAAAAGAGACAATATGTTATATGTAGGAAAATGTAACTTTTCATTTGAAAAATATCATTATTGAAAGAATTTTAGTTTCATTTTATCTTAAAAAAATTATATTCATATCATAAATATCATATTATTTCGTCAAATACAATTACATATACCATGAATTTAAAACAATAATAAAAAATTAATATCATCTCATTGTGATGAAATAATCAATCATACACACGAATGATGAAATAATTTTTCATTTAAATGTATGAAATGGATTTAAATAATTTATTAATTTTCATTAAATATTAAAATTATATATATATATATATTCGTTAAATCCATCATCATGAGAGTACATGATAAATGATTTTTGAAAATGAATTAGAGCTTTTGGTGAGGTTGTAGTTTCATGGCCGATTAAATGATTTTTTCATTTTCCAACTGATGGAAGATGATATATATTTTGGTCATTAAATTAAGATAATAATATAAAATTATTTTTGGGAGATTAAATATATTATATAATCATGGATTAATAAAATTTTATGGAGGTGGATGAAGGAAAAAAATTGGAATTCCTAGTTAAGAGAGATATATCTTCATAAGAAAAAATATTTATGATTATATACGTATTCGTCCTATAATGTATTTATATTCAATAAAAGGGATCCAGATATGGGAGGGATGTAAAAAAGTTATTAGGTTGTGTATTGGTTTTAGAAATACATTGTAATTATATATAGTGGATTATAGGAGGATCCCTTTTATAGGTGAGCGTGAGAGGATTTTTTAAAATTCTGGAAACTATTCTATAATGGAAAGTCACTCTCAATACAAGTCCCACCAAAATAAATAAATAATGTATATTATTGGTGATATGGTCTATGAAAACCACCAAAATTAAATATCAACCATGTTTTAATCATTTTTTTCTATTTACATTTATGGATACTCACTTTTATCATCATAGTTTGTCACCAAGGTAAGTAGTTTTTATGTATTTTTAATATTTATTGTGACAAAAAAACAAGTGTAACATATTAACTAATATTAATTATAGTTATTATAAATATTTCATACATTTTATCATATTAAATTCACGTGATTCGATGAAATAAATTTAAAATTAAACATGAAGTCATGCCAGAAAACAATTTTTGGGAAATGATTTTGTCTAGAAACTGATGCTCTTATATTAACTGTATGACTAGAAATCATCATTGAATAAATTTCAATTTATAGAAATAGATCTAAAAACTATTAATTTTTTTCACATTTTTTCTTACAATAATTTATTTTAATAATCAATAATGGAACAACATTATGCACATAAATTGAATTTTAGAAAACAATATTTTACAAAAAAAATTAAAATTATACAAAAAAAAGATAATTAATTTTTACAAATAAATTAATAATATTATTTTATATAAAAAAATATATTAATAAATAGTAATAAAAAATCATAAATATAATGGTATATTAAAATTAATTTATTTAATAAAAATATATGATTGTATTTAGAAAAATAAAATTATTCATTATTTATTGAAAAATTAATCACTTTATAAAAATAAAAAAATTAAATAGAATTAAATTTCAGAAATATGATTTAAAAATATTATGGCCATTAAAAAAATAAAATTTCTAATATTCTAGAACTAAATTATAATATTTTCATAATAAAATAAATAAAAATAATATTTCAAAGAAACATATTTTTTATATAATAAAATGTCATGACTAAAAATTCAGTGATTATTTTTTAAGTATTTATCAATAAATATATATTTACTATTCCCATTATATATATTTCAAAAATCAACTAATATTATGAATTCCCATTATTTTAAGGTATAGGTTATGTCTTTCACGTTTATATAATAATATTTTAATAGTATTTCATAGTTTGATTAAACTCAGTGGTGATTGTAGTATACAATATCAAAGTTAGTTTTTAAAAACAATTGTGGTTGGGGGTATTGGTAACCCTAATATATAATTATAAAAAAATTGTGAAAAGTTATTCTTCATAATATAATTTTAATGTACCCAACAGCTGAGTTAGTTCAACAACGAACTAAGTGAAACTCAAATTATTATACTACTATGGTAATCCAACCATTCCATTCTCAATTGAGTTCTTAGATTTTATATCTGTGGAATAATTTCAAAGGAATACATGTATTTAAGTGAATGTGATTTTTTGAAATAAAAATAGTATATTTTTTAATAATTTATTAATATGGATGCACAGTTTACTCAACTCTATTCTTTCTCAATAACCCATTCCAAAAATTTAATTTCAAATATTTTAAATCCTAGTATTTAAAAAATTCGGGTCATTATATGCTCAATACTTCAAAAAAAATAACCCCAAAAAAGGAAACTATGGGGTCTCCTAACTCTGGAATTAATCAAAATAACCTAATGTAGAAAACAATCCTTCATTGCAAGAGATATGTTTTCTTTCAGTGGTTTAATATCTAAATAAACATTCTACAAAAATTTCTAATAATAGAAAATTATTTATCTTCAATAAATATATCGACCACATCGCTCCAAAAAAAAAATATAAATCATTAATATTTTCTATACAATTCGTGCAAACCCTCGGTACCTAGAACCTTTTCATAATATAATTTCATCAATGTTGATTCAATGAATCAAACCAACTAATTTTTCTATTGATTTGATTCCTAATAAAGGTTACCTCTAGTAGAGTTCCACATTCTCCAGTATTAAAAATTGTTTTATATTGTATTTTAATGAGAACAAACCATAAATTACATACTCTATCATTGACTATTTCAAATGACTTGAAACTAATACAATTTATTTTGAATTAAAATATTCTCCCCTTGATCAATGTAAACTTATCCATAACCCCCTATGTAAAATGAGTAATAAAAAATGTCACGAGATAATTACACAAAAAAATGAGTCCTATTCCAAATACACTTCCCAAATATATATATATGAATCATATATATATATATATATGTCTCAATATCAAAAATTTATACATACAATATATAAAATATAATGTTTGGTTATTCAGATCTCATTCGTTAAAGCTAGCGAAACCCTTCAATAACAATGATAACAAGTTAAAACCACTATTTATAACACCATATCCAAATGGGATGCTCAATCATCCATATTAAAGATTTGACAATCAATATAATTCAAATGGACAAACTTTGTATGATCTATAACAAAAGACATTACCTATAAAAACTCATGAGACCATAAACAAAAACCTTCAAGGAGAACGTCCCCCAAAACAATATAAAAATATTTTCTATTTTATGGTTGAAACATGAACGATCACATGGTTATTCAACACTAATGGAAAAAATTCACATAGAAATACCAACTCAAGAATCCATGAAATTAATTTTATTCAAACATTTAGGTAAACTAATATCATCCTGGGGAAGGGGTGATGTGGTTCCCACTATATTAATAAAAAAATCCAAATCACATAAAAAAGAATAACTTATCACAAAGGACCACTAAACCAACTTTAATAAAATGGATCTCATTCACACTAGTGAAGAGTGTTAACACACAAACATCTATTTATGGTGACAAACATATCCCTCTTCATATATGAATCAATTAATCTAGATCTGGCTTCTCATGCACCACATCTATCACATAGACATATAGTTTATTTTCATGGGTGTTAGATACTACAAAACTATTATTCCATGTTATTATTATCAAAAAATATAGTATTAAATTCACAATTGTCAATGTATCACCATTAATCCATAACACACACTATAATGGGTTACTTCATATCTGTGAATATCAAGGAAATACAATGTAATTTACATGAATTCCCAATAAGATCCTCCTAAAATCAACACATGAAAGTATTTTTCCCATATGATCCCTAAAAAATACTTGGGTGTTCATAATTCCACATGATAATCACATGAAACCTGATTTTGTTTTATTTTATTTACCTATTTTCTGTATAATTTTTATAAAATTTTTCTAATTTTGATAATTAAACTTTGTTATAACTGTGAATGATTGGTTTAAAATGATTTTAGTGTAAAATATAATTCTTTATATTTTTTTAAAATATATTAATTTCTTATGATATAATTATCAAATACATGTTGAAATAAAATTCATGATTTTGGTGAAACATTTTGTAAAATAAAATTTTGATGTGTTTCTCAACAGAATTATTCTCTTTGAATTATTTCATTCCAATTCATAGTACAAATTTTAAATTTTAATTATTTGTACATGTTTGTTATTTATAATATCATTGTTCCATTTTTTTATATATAATTATTAACATATAATTGATAATTTACACAGATATATAATTATTCATGTAGTATGTTATTATAATTTGAAAAAATTTATATTTAGAGCTATTTTGTATGAGTTATTAAATGTAAAATGTATTATTTCTTTCTGATGTATCATATGATTTAAGAATAATGTTTATAATTTTTCAACTCTGATACATAGAAGTAAAACAAAATCAATTCACTCAATGATAATTTTATATGAATCAAAAGATACATAATTGAAAAAAAAAATTCATTGAAGATTTAGTCGTCAATTTTTTTACCAAATCTGAAACATGATATAAACTTAATCTTGATTCAATTTGATAACACAAATTCAAATGTAAATCCTATTAATGTAGTCAATAATGGCACCATTAAATAGATAATCACTAGAATATCTGCACTAGATCTCCAACCAGTCTAAAAAATTAACCTGCACTGCATATGGAGTAACCTATGGAATGAATATCGTAACCAATATATAATAGTATAATTCCATTAGAATCATTGTCCTTATTAATGTATATATATGACCAAAGAAACTAATATTTGAATTAAATAATTCATTCACCATTTTTTACCCTTATAATGGTGTGAACTGATGATGATAGAGGGATACATGTTCCTTCCTAATACCATTTCTTCCTATATAATTAAAAAAACACTCAAATAATTTGGGTGAATAACTTTATTAGGTTAAAACACATGAAGGTTAATTGGGAAACAAAATTAATTAATTGAAATAGTAGGTAACATGAATGAATTGTAATGAATACTGAAGCTCAATAATCCTTTTTTTATACATGGGTGAGGTTAGTTGAAGGATAATTTTATTCCAATTATGCTACTTGAGAAAAAAATGGTAAACCTTTTATGTATATATTTGGAGATACACGATGAATGGTGAAGTAGTTGACATAGTATTATGCAATAACATGTCACAAGATGAGTGAAAATATCAACATTGAAAAATTGACAAATAATATTGATAAAAAATTATTACAGTTGTAGAAAAAAATATTAAAATATAATAACAAATAAATATATTGTAGCTAGAGGTAATCAAATACTCTCGTAGTAATGTGAAATATAGAAAAGGACATTAAACTAAACATTATTATGTTGAACGATAATAGATACTAACAAATAACTCAATAATTCTTTAAAATATAACAAGATAACTAACTCTTGGTGCCAACATTGTCCCATATGAGAATACTATATTCTATTTGAATCGATTTTCGAATAATTCAATGAAGGGGGACAATGTATAGAAACTAGAACAATGTTGCGGTTATGGATTCAATACATTAGTTTATTCTTTTGAGATTATTTGTTCCAAGACCCTTAATTATGGGTGCACTATTCTTTAAAATGAGCCACATAATTTAGGAATAATAAATAAATAATTTTTTCTAATAAAAAGTTGAATCCAAATAGTAGAAATTAATGAGTATTCAAGTGGTGGGAATTGGGGATCCCAAGCTAGACAATGATGGAATAACGACGTAGATGGAGAACATTATTTAATTACTCATGTTTACTATCATTGATCACAAACGATAAATTTTTTATGAATTAGTTTCTTTAAATTTTGTAATTTTAACCATCAATGTATAAACTAAAGTAATCAGTCATGAAAAAGAAGATAGTTTCATTTTCTATTTGAGAAAAATGAATTTTTTATGAACTTGGATAATGAAACAATGCAATGGGAATGGTGATTGAATGTATTTTATTGTCTATGTAGCTGTTCAGAAACACCTAACCTACTTTTATATGTCAATTAAGACCATGAGTTACATTTAATGAATCCTTTTTTCAATTTATATTATCATGATCTCCCTATCTTAACTGAATCCAAAAATGTTTTCTATATATTTATGAAATTTTTTCCTCAAATTATTTTGAAATCATATTCATTTATATAATACTTATTTGTATTGTTCCATTGAAACTCTTTTTTAGTTTTATTTCATTCTATTTTCATTAGTTTAATTAATTTTTTTCATTCTTCCATGTTTGAAGACATTTATTTCATTATGTATCAATAAATATCACCACTTTTAATAGTAATTATGTTTTCTAAATATCATTATTAATATTATTTTTATTATATAGTTAAAAATTATTGTCTTCATATGGTAATTCATGAGTTAAAAACCGTGAAATATATATATAACTAAATCTATTAAATATAGGGAAATTTGTTGAAAATCAAAAAAAGAAGATGCATGATGAAATCATTTTCAACTACTTCAGAAGATGTTGTGCCATCAAATAAAGTGGTATTAGATACACTATTTGATTATTCAGACTATTCCATTGTGTTTTTTGATTCAGGGTCTACACATTCCTTTATTTCTGAGAAGCTTTCTAGTAAATTGGGATTCCATCTCAGGATATGATTCATGATCTTATGGTAAAAACACCGAGAGAAAATGTTGATACAAAAATAAACACTACGAACCTTTCTATACTTTTATGTGGAATGAATCTACCTAAAAACCTTATATTTTTTCCCTTAGTAGTGTTTGATGTTATTTTAGGTATGGATTTGATTTTAGTTTATCTTTTTAAATTTTTCATAAGATCTAAAGAGGTTTCTTTTCATAAAGAATTTTAGTTTGTGTACAATTTTGAACCCTTAAATATGATAACATATAAGGAATGTGAGAAACTAGTAAAATATTGAAATGAACGCTACCTTGTAAAAATTATTGAAAATAATGGAACAATTTAGTTTAATTATGTTCCAGGGGTAAATGAGTTTCTTGATGTTGTCCATGATGATTTTCCTTGTATAATACCTAATCGAGAAGTTGAATTTATTGTTGACTTAGTTCTTGATGCTAATCCAATTTCAAAACCCCCTTATCGAATGGCTCAAATTGAACTTTTAGAGTTAATGAAGTAAATCCAGGACTTATTAGGTAAATGTTTCATTCGACCCAGAAAATCACCATGGGGTTCTCCTATCTTGTTTGTTTAAAAGAAAGATGGTTCAATGAAACATTGCATTGATTATAGAGCATTTAATAACATCATTGTTCCCCTCATATCGATGGTTTGATTGATCTGCTCTAAAGTGCTCATTATTTTGCAAAATTTTATTTGAAGCCAGGCTACCATCAGTTGAAATTAAAGTAAGAAGACATTCTGAATTTCTCAAATCGTAATATATTTGGCCATAATGAATTTTCAGTTATTCCTTTTGGGTTAACCAATTTACATGTTGTATTCATGCATCTCATGAATCGAATTTTCTCTGTGTTTTTAATAAGTTTTTTGTCGTTTTTATTGATTATATTTTGGTTTATTCTAAAATTAATGTGGAGCATGAAATCCATTAATGGGTTGTCTTTAAAACCTAAAAAAATTTGATTGTAAAATTAATCAATTGTATGTTTTGGTTAAAACAAATTTTAATCCTTGGCCACATTGTTCCCAAAAATGGCATAACAGTTGATCCTCATAAAAAAAAGTTGTCGAAGAATGGCCAAGACACACAAATATAACTATGATCTATAGTTTTCAGGGTTTATAAGGTTATTAGCGGAGGTTTGATGAAAAAATTTCATGGTTATCTAGACCAATGACTTTGTTAACTCAAAACGGTGTTAGGCCCATTTGTACAAAACACTCTTATGATTGACATCTAGAATTGAAAATAATATTGGTGAATGCCAAATTTTTGGCACTGCCTTATAGAAATGGTGAGTTTGTCATCTATATTGAAGCATTGTTGGAAGGACTTAGTTGTGTCCTAATGTATAATGATTAGGTAATTTCTTATGGTTCATGTCATTTTAAACATCATGAGTTAAATTAACCTACACATGATTTGGAATTTTTTTCTGTTGTTTTGGAATTAAAATTTTGGAGGAATCATCTGTATGGACTAAAATGTGTAATATATAATGATCACAAATGTTTGAAGTATATATTTACACCAAAGGTATTAAACCTGATACAGAGAAGATGGTTATAATTAATAAAGAAATATGAGTGGACGGTCAATTATCATCCAGGAAAGGCAAATAAAGTGGCTGAAGCATTGACTCTAAATTGTAATGCTACCTTAAACAATGAAACATTTTGATCAAGATCCATTGGATCTTGAATTGAGGCGTTTTGGATTGGAAGCTTTTGTTTCATGAAAATATTCTGTTTTGTTTCAGGTGTCAGTGAAATCATCTCTCTCAGACATAATTATGCAAGAGCAGAAAGATGACAGTGAGTTTCCGAAAAAGGTTGAGTTGGTTCAGAAGGGTATGCTGCCTGATTTTAACATTGATAATGACTGTGATTTGATTTTTGGGAAGAGAGGATTTGTGCCTTATGATTCACAGTTTAAGAAAGAGTTATTAAATGAAACTCATAGTTACCTGTTTTCATTTTATCAAGGAAGTATTAAGATGTATAGAGTGTTTTGTGAGTATTAACGGTGGGATGGAATTAAAAGAGATGTTGCTTAATTTTCCATGTATTGTTTGACAATTCAACAGGTTAAAGAAGAGAAGATGTTACCAAATGGTATGCTTCCGTATTTACCAGTTCCAGAGTAGAAATGAAAAAATATATCTATAAAATTCATTGTTGGATTACCAAAGGCATCTCGAGGTAACAATTCAATATTGGTTATTGTTGATTGATTGACTAAAACTACACATTTCCTTCCAATTCGAGATACGCTGTCTCTAGATCAACATTCTCAGTTATACGTCAAAGATATAGTTAGGTTACATGGAGTTACCCTCTCCATTTTATATGATTATGATCCTAGGTTCGCTTCTATATTTTTGGAAAGGCCATCAAATGTCATTAGGTACTAAATTAAATTTTAGTACAACTATTCCTCCACAATAAGATGGGCAGACAGAAGGAACAATTCAGAATTTTGATGATATGCTACGTGCTTTATCAATGGGTTATCAGGGATTTTGGGACCAATATCTTTCTCTGGTTAAGTTTTCTTATAACAACTATTTTCATTCCATTTTACAGATGGCTCATTTTTAAGAATTATATAGAAAGTAGTGTCGAACTCCATCTTTTTAGGTTTAATTAGGTGAAAGGAAGTATAAGGAACCATAATAGGAAAAGAGATGGTAGATAAAGTTTAGTTCATTTATAAGCACCTGAGAACAGTTCAAAGCAGGAAGAAATTTTTTTTCATATAACTTGAGGAAGGATCTTTTTATTTGAGGTCAGTGATCATGTATTTCTGAATTTTTCTCCATAAAAAGTTTCATGAATTTTGGAAAGAAGGGAAAGTTGAGTACGAGGTTCATTGGACCCTATGAAATCCAGGAGAATGTTGGAGCAGTTTCTTTCAGAATGGTTTTACCTTCATGTTTATCAAAGGTACACCATGTTTTTCATTTTTTAATGTTGAGAATGTATATGCACGATCCATATCATGTTTTGAGTCCTGAGATAGTTCAGTTAAAAGATAATATTTCTTATGAGGAATAACCAGTCTAAATTCTTGACTGTAGAGAGCAGGTATTGTGGAATATGGTAATCCATCAGGTAATGGTAATTTTGGGAAAATCTATACGGTTGAAGAGGCAACATGGGAATCTGAAAATTCTATGAGGGATAAATACCCCCATTTATTTAATAAGTCAATAAAAATTCAAGGGAACAATTTCCAAAAGTGGGGAAGGATGTAACATCCTTGGAAAATAAAGGATATGATATTTACATATTTAATAAAATTTAGGAATTAAATATATTTTAATTTAATGGGGTTTTTATGTTCAATTACTTACCCGATAAGAAACAATGGGTTTCTTTGAAACCATACATTGCAGACGACATTGGGTCATACTGAAAAATAATAATATAATATTATTTTTTGTGATAGTTAATTCCTAGCCATTATATTAGAGAGAATGAATATAACTGACGAAAAGTTGATTATATATGATTGTTAAATGTTTTTTAATTATCTAATAAATTTTAGAGGCTTAAAATGTTAATTAATCCAATTTTAAGCATATATACTCAAATATTCATTAAAAGGATGATTTAATACCTTTTAATAGAGAACCCTTTTTAAAATGTAATTTTTTCTCACTTTTATGAGTTCTATTTGAGAAAATAATATTCTTATTTATAATCGGGACATCAAAATTTACTTTGGTGAAAAAATTTGGTATATTTTTTATAATGTTAATTTTTTAATGAATAGTGAAAAATATTACATTTTAATTCAAAACTGCCTTTTAATATAATTCATTTATATTATTAGACTATCTTTTTTATTTTGTTTTTAAGTATAATTTTAATATATTTTTTCCATTTAATATAATTTTTGTCATTATAAGTATCTTTACATTGTAATTGAACATAATCAAATGTCAATATTTTGATAGTTATTATTTCTTAAAAACCCACTTTTTTTTGGAAAATAGAAATTAACTTTAAATATATTTCTGCAACATCTATGTTTTGAAATTTGATAATTGGATTCCATATTTAGAATCAGGAGGTCCAAATTGTTCAAATATGTATCTTTTATATTCTTATATAATAAATATTTACTTAAGTAAATATTTAATTTAGCATTGTTAATGGGAATATATGGTAAATAAGGGTGAAAAATAATATTATAATAACATCAAATTACATATACACATGTCTTAAACATATTGGATGATACATGTCCGACCATGGTCAACTTTTAGTTGATTTGGAGACCCCATGGATCCACTTAGGTGTGATAATGACACTTTATATTATTTAATTTAAAGTAATGACTAAAATGACATAAACATATATCTTTTAGTATATAAATTTTTACACTGGGTTATATAAGTTATCTCTTAGAATATAAAAATTAATATAAATTTTAAAGATATTTCCTACATCATGGTAATTTATTTATTATTTTTTAACATTAGATAAATAAAATTATTTATGACACAATGACGATGCAGTGATTACCTTATTAATAAATGATTTAATTAAATGAGATTATAAAATTTAAAAAACTATCCAAAACTTTTAAATTTTTATTGGATGATTTTATATTGAACAGGAGTCATCCTATCTTCGAATTTAATGAGTTTTTTAATTTTTTAAACCCAAAATTTATTTTTAATAAAATAATGTTTTCATGTTTTCTTAAAGAACCCATCCCCCCCTTAATAAAAGTCATCACCTCTAACCCATTAATCACACCTATCAAGCCCCTTGGCTCATCCAACCACTACATAAATAATCTCCAAACATCCCTATCTTCCTCCTAGAATCCTTCCCCTAGGTATAAGGAGAATCAAGAAAACCTATTTTTTCACACCAAAGGGAGATACCCAATTTAAAGGTAACATATTTTATTAAGTTCTATTATTTTATTTTACTTCTCTAACAAACTATACTAACTTTATTCATTTATTTTATAGAAACAATAGTACTATTAATATACTATTTTTTATAATTGAGAATTATTATAAATATACTACCACACACCAATATTTAATATATACGAACATACTGTTTCTGTGGATGGTGAACTACTACATCACGAAACAATTATTGTTCAAATATCTCCGACCACCTATCATGGTGGACATTATGTTAGCACTGTATCTATATGTGATATATATTATATTTATATTGTCTCTTTAATTATTCATTTTAGATTTATATCATGCCCTTATGGTTTCCGTAATGGGTAAATATGATAATTTCATTTGTGAAAGTTCGGACCACCGCCCCCTTTGAGTGATATGACTCATTCATGCCATAGGTTTGACGTATAAAGTATAGAGATAATGCAATTATATATGATATTAAACGGGAATTATAATATACCTATGTATCATTAATTTTTCAATATATTAAAATATTAAATCGAAATGAAAGTATCGTTCATGCATACATACAACTTACCATCTCCATGAACAATGAATTTCTTATCTTGTATTCAAATGTTATTTACTATTATAAATACATATATATATTGGATATATAAGAAATATATGATATCTAAATCATGAATATTATTCTAGAGATAATGTTACATTGGGCATATGGACAACTTGTAATTATAAGGAGTTCATTGTTTACTCAAGTTCCAAATATCGACAAAATGATAGTTATTAACATAAATGATTATATAATGTTCATATAATGGTAATAAGTGATATAAAAGGAATAATAAACCTGATTTTTTTAAGCAAGTATTAATTTTCTTTATCTTATTATTTAGGATATTAAAGAAGTAACAGGTCAAGTTGGACAGGAGTTAAGGGACTTTGTCTCAATCCCCCTTCATTGATAAATATTTTTATTTACAAACAACTTTATTTTATATGGTGTATAAACCCCATTTCATTTTCATTTCATTCAAAACAAATCTTTTTATATGATGTGTTTTACTAAACAACAAAAAGGAATGTTTTTTTAATGTACGCAGTGACAACGACCTTTCTTCCACTGCAAGTATTATTTAATCATTGGATTTCGTAACAAGACATAATGTTTTTTAAGGAAAATAAATACCATATACCTTTTTTACATATTTTGGTATTGAAAATGGTTTTGAGAAAACATAGATTATTTCAATATATTTAATTGATATATTGTGATTGAAATGTGAAAATGTTATCTTTTCTTTTATGCATGTTTTATGTGTTATAAATAAGTTATGGTTCATGGGAATTGTTTATGTATATGGTTTGTTTTGTGATAAACATAGGGCGGGTGAGCTCGAGATAGCTCTCCAATGAATTGGCTAACATGACAGAGGTAAATAATAATGTTTCTCCGAAGAGATTTTGGGAATACACTGTGATCATTATTAAAAATATAACTCCCTATATAGCTAGGAAAGATACAATGTATGTATGTTATGGATGTCACAAGTTACATTTATGATTTATGATTTCTATGGGTTATTCCTAAATCTTATGATTTCATGAGGTATTAGCTTATTTTTGGAATTTATTGATGGATTGATTTTTACTTTATTTATTTTAAAATCCTTACTGAGCTTTTTATGATCATCCCATGTTTTATGAATAGTTTTTCAAAGGACATAATGATTAATAGGGTCAATTATGGGATCATGGGAAAGTCATGATGTCAAAAACATGGATCTAGACATGGCTCTTTTTTCAAAGAGTATTTATTTTTTTTGAAAAAAATGGATACTGAGTAGACGTGACTACATGTAATATTCAAATTGTTATGTGTATGTTATGATCTAATTATCTAAATATCTAAAAATGAAAAGATCATCAATTTTAATTATTAACATAATTCAAGATTATGTAATTTTTAAGGGTGGGGCCATATAGGTTTAATCAGCAGTCAGTTTAGATAACATTATATGTTATGATATTGTTAAATTAATTCCCATAAATAATTTATGGTCAAGTATAAATGATATAGCATTTATAGATTACTATGCTGCTTCGCCTAAGAAATTTCAATGTTCAAAATGGATTTTTGTAGAGGAAACATTGAATCTATGATGGGATGAAATCAAGATGATGAAAACATTCCAAATCAACAACCTGATATGGTCATAATCTGATGTAAATAATTTGTTTCTATGATGGAACAATTGACTCAGGATATAAATAGTGGTGGTACCCACGTACGAGATCATCCAGATCTACCACAGAAGAACATGTTAGTAGTATAGCATTTCATGAGGCATCATCCCCCATCATTAAGAGGGTCATCTAATCCTATACAAGTTTAAGGGTCGATTAAAGCACTATAGAATATTTTTCAGGTCATGGGCTGTTCAGAACATCAATAGGTTAGTCTTGATATTTACTATTTGAAGGTGAATATTATTAGTGGTGGTTGATGGTGAAAAATATCAAGGATAATAAGAAGATTGATTCCCTTTATTGGGTTGAATTCAAAGGTATGCTTCCTGAGAAATATTTTCCTAATGTGTTTTGTCTTAGGATGGAAAAACAATTCTTGGAATTGAGGCAGGAACATGACTCAATGGATAATTATGATGAAAAATTCACTTAACTAGCAAGGTATACTACAAATTTCATATGATAACATGATAGTAAAATCAAACATGTTTAGTTAATATTAATTCCAAATTATTGAAGGGAATTAGCCTCTTGTGAGTTCAAAAGTTAAAAAACTTGTTCTTTATGTTGAGATAGGGGGAAAACTCTTCATCAAAATTTGATGTTATGAAAAATAAGTTTATTGTTTGTGAAAATTTTGGCATAAATCACGATGGGGAATGTATTTTTATTTATTTTATGTGCATCTGATGTTGTAAAATGGGGCATAAGGGTGTAATTGCACTGAAAAAAGATCATGGTAATGGTAATAAAAAATCATATTTATAGATAGTAAATTTTTTTAAGTATTATAAAATGGGTCATATAAAGATGATTTTCCAATGTAGAACTCAACTGAGGGAAAGAAGGAAGACTATAACCAGAAATGGGTGGTGGAATCCTTTGGAACTACTTCAAAATATTTTGGGCCATCAAATGAAGAAGTATCGTGTACACTATTTCATTATTCAGATTATGCCATTGTATTTTTTGATTCATGGTGTACTCATTCTTTCATTTCTGATAATTTTTCAATTAAATTGGGAATTCAATCTCAAGATATAAATCCTAAACTAATGGTAAAAAACTAGGATGAAATGTTTAGAAAAAAAGAATCTATATGGACATTACTATTCATTTTTTTGAAAAGAATCTACGTGAAAAATTTGGATTTTTTCCTCTATTAATGTTTGATTTTATTTTTTTTATAGATTGGTTTTCTATTTATCTGGTAAGATTGATTGATGATCTAGATAATATTCTTTTCAAAAACAATTTCAGTTCGTGTACAACAATGAACCCTTACGTTTAATAGCATATCAGGAAGCTGAGAAACTAGTAAAATATGGAAATGAATGCTACCTTTCACATATTGTTGAAAAAAAGAACTATTCAGATTAGTTATGATCTAGTGTTAAATTAGTATCTTGATGTTTTTTTGATGAGTTTCCTGATATAATTCTTAATCGGGAACTTTAATTTATTTTTTACTTTGTTCCTAATGTTAAGCCAATTTTAAAACCGCTTAATCGAATGGATAAAATTGAACAATTAAAGTTAATGATTTATTTTCTTGAGTTATTAGATAAAGGATTCATGCGACCTAGCTTATCAAAATAGGATACTACTATTTTGTTTGCTAAAAATAAATATGGTTTAATGTGACATTGAATTCATTATAGAGCATTGAATAACATCACTGTTAAGAACAATTATCCTTTGCCCCATATCAAGGATTTGTTTGATCAGCTCCAGGGAGCATAGTATTTTTCAAAATTGATTTGAGGTCGGAGTACCACCAGTTGAATGAAAAATAAGAAAACATTTTTAAGACTGTGTTTCGTACTAGATATGGCCATCATGAGTTTTTACTTATGGATTTTGGGTAAACCAATGCACATGTTGTATTCATGGATCATATGAATATAATTTTTTGGGAGTTTTTTTATATGTATTTTTTCATGTTTATAGATGAAATTTTGGATTTGTCTATAAGTAAAGAGGAGCATGAAATTCATTTAAGTTTTTTCTTAAAAACCATAAAAGAAAATAAACTATTTGGAAAATTCTTCATGTGTGTGTTTTGGATACAAAAAATTTCATTCGTCGATCACATTGTTTCAAAAAATGGCATAACTATTGATCATGTTAAAAAAAATTGTTGATTAATGGCCAAGACCCACAAATATAACTGAGATATGTAGTTTTCTTGGTTTATCAAGTTATTACAAGAATATTGTTAAAAAATTCACGTTTATCTATCCCAAAGACTATGTTAACTCAAAAAGGTGTTAAGTTAATTTGTACAAAAGAATGAGGTGATGGATTTCAGGAATTTAATATAAGTTTTGTGAATTCTCAGTTTTTGACACTACCTCCCTAAAAATATTTGATTGTTATATAATGTGATTTTTCATTGCAAGGACATGGTTTTTTCTTAATGCAGAATGATCAAGTAATTTTTATTCTTCACGTTAGTTTAAACTTCACAAGTTAAATTACCCGACACATGATTTGGAATTATGTTCTGTTGATTTTGATTTAAAAATTTGGAGGCATCATCTGTATGGAGTAAATTGTGAAATATATATTTACCACAAAAGATTGAAGTAATATTTAATCAGAAGGAATTAATCATGATAAATAATATATGGTTATAATTAATCAGGGATTATGATTGCATGATCCATTACTATCCAGGAAAGGAAAATAATATTGTTGATGCTTTGGGTCAAAAGAGTAATGTTACCTTAACAATGCTATGTTTTTAAGTAGATCATTTGGTTTTTTGATTTGCTGAACTTTGGATTGGAAGTTGTTAGTGTAGGAAATTACATTTTTTGTTTCAGGTGTCAGTGAAATCATATCAATAATACATAATATTTCAGGTGTAGAAAGATGACACTGTGTTGCAGAAAAAGGAATAGTTGGTTCAGAAGGGTATGTTTCCTGATTTTTACATTGATAAAGATTCTTTTTTGAGGTTTGGGAAGCGATTATATGTTCTTTGTGATTCACAGTTGAAGAAAAAGTTATTATTTAAAGCTCAGAGTTCAATGCTTTTAGTTCATCCAAGAAGTACTAAGATGTATATTGATCTTTAAGAGTATTACTGGTGGGATGCAATGAAAATAGATATTACAGACATTACTATTAAGTGATTCACTTGTCAACATGTTAATGTAGGGCGAAAATTACTGAAAGGGATGCTTTATTCTTTACCGGTGAAAAAGTGGAAATGGGAAAATATGTCCATGGACTTCATAGTGGGATTACCAAAGACATATCTAAATAACAATGAATTCTGGGTTATTATTGACAGATTGACTAAAACTTCTCATTTCCTTCCTATTCAAGATACATTTCCTCAAGACCAACATTCTCGGTTGTATGTTATAGAGATAATCATGTTACATGGTGTTCCCATCTCTATTTTATCCGATCATCATCCCATGATCACTTCTAAATTGTGTAAAGGCCTTCAAAAGTCCTTGGGTACTGAATTAAATTTTTGTACAGCTTTTCATCCATAATAAGATGGGCAGTCAGAATGAAAAATTTAGACTTCGGATGAAATGCTGCGTTCTTCTTCAATTCATTACCAGGGAAGTTGGGACCAAAATTCTTCTTTGGATAAATTTTATCAAAGTAAAAAAATTTCATTCCAGTATAAAAATGGCTCCGTTTGAGGAATTATATAGAAATCATTTTCAAACTAAAATTTTTTCGGATGAAGTAGAAGAATGGAAGCTGATAGGACTATAATTGGTAGAAGAGATGGCACAAAAAGTTCAGTTGATTCAGAAGCACATGAGAACAACTACAGGAAGGAATAAAGGTTATGCAGATAACCGGATGAAGGAACTTTCTTTTGAGGTTGGTGATCATGTATGTCTCAAAGTATACCACGGAAAAGTGCGATGCGTTTTGGAAAGAATAGGAAGTTGAGTCTGAGGTTCAATAAACTTTATGAAATCTTGGAGAATGTTGAATCATTTTCTTATAGAGTGAATTTACCTACATGTTTATCAAAGGTACACAATATTTTTCATATTTCAATATTCAGAATGTATATACTAGATCCATCTCAGGTTTTGAGATGATATATACTTCATTTGGAAGAGAGTATTTCTTATGTGGAACATCCAGTCAAAATTCTTGAACGTAGAGAGAAAGTATTGTAGAATAAGGTAATCAACCAGGTAACGTTTTTGTGGAAAATCCATATGGATAATGATGAATTGTTGGAATCTGAAAATTTAATGAGGGATAAATACCATAATTTATTTTATAAGTGAATAAAATTGCGAGGAAACAATTTCCAAAATGGAAAAGGATGTAACATCACAATATAATAAAAAATATGATATTTTCATATTTTTAATATTTTTTAATTATGTATTAATTTTACATTAAAATGGATTCTATGTTCGATGGCATACCCGATACACAATAATGAGTTTCTTTGAAATCTTACATTCAACACAACATTGGGTCACACTGAAAAATAATAAAAAAATATTATTTTAAATAGTAGTTTACTCCTAGCCATTATATTAGAAAGAATGAATATAACTAAATACAACATTAGTATATATGTTTTTAAATTTTTTTAACTTTTATCTAATAAAATATAAGTGCTTAATATGTGAATGTATTCAATTTTAATCATAAATACTCTACTATTCTTTTAAAGTTCGATTTACTGCCTTTTAATGGAGAACCATTTTTAAATCTATTTTTGTCACTTTTATAGGATCTATTTAAAAAATAATATTCTTCTTCCGAATCTGGACATCAAAATTTTTGTTGGATGAAATTTTGGTAATTTTCTGATAATGTTCATTTTTTATTGAATATTGAAAAGTACTGCATTTTAATTGAAAACTGCCTTTTAATCTAATTTATTTATATGGTTAGATTAACTTTTTAATTAGATATAAAGTATAATTAGATTATATTTTTAACATTTAATCCTTTTTTGGTCATTGTATGTAATTTCACTTTGAAATTTTGCATAAATAAGTGTCAATATTTTGATAGTTATTAATTCTGAAAACTTTCTTTTGGATTTGACAAAAGAAATAAATTTTAAATTAATTTAATCCACATATATGTTTTGAATATGGAGAAATATATTCCATATTTGGAATAAGGAGGTCTAAATTGTGTAAATAGGTAACTTTTTTTTGACATTATGAATATTTATATTAGTAAATATTTCATTTACAATGGTTAAAGATTAAATCTGGTAAATAAGAGTGAAAAATAATATTATAATAATATTAAATTACCCTAACACTTTTCTTAAACCTATTATATTATTAATTTCAATCCATGTAAATCCTTAAGTCAATTTTGGGACCCATGGATCAACATAGGAGTGATAATGACACTTTATATTAATTAATTTAATGTAGAGACAATAATGACTTAATCATATATCTTCTAATAAATAATTTTTTACATGGTGTTAAATAAGTTATATCTTTGACCAAAAATATTCATTTAAAAACTATAAAAATTTCTCAAATCATGGTATTTTATTTATAATTTTTATACATTATATATATAAAATTATTTATGACATAATGATGATGTAGTGATTACCTTATTAATAAATGATTTAAATTAATGAGATTAAAAAATTTATAAAACTATCCAAAACCTATCCAATTGTTATTATATTATTTTATTTAGAACTATAGTCGTATTATTTTCAAATTGAATGATTTTTTGTCCTTTTTAATTCGAAAAAAATTTTATAATAAAATAATGTTTTCATACTTTCTTAAAGAGCCCCTCCTCCCCCTTATAAAAATTCATCAACTATAACTGATTAATCACACCACTCAACACCCTTGGATTGACCATATTCTCCATAAATAATCTCCCAATATCCCAATCTTTCTCATAGAAGCCTTACCTTAGGTAGAAGGCTGTTCAAGAAAACCCTTTGGTTCAATCCAAAGAGAGATACCCAATTAAAGGTAACATCTTCTCTTAAGTTATTATTTTTTATTTTACCTCTCCAACCCCCATAACTCTCTTTGTTCATTTATTTTATAGAAAAACTAGTATAATCAATATACTAGGTTGTTTTAATGATATATATTCTAACTACACTTCCATGAACCTCTTTCTAATTGATAAAAACATACTTTTTCTATCGATGGTGAACTACAGTCTCACGAAATGATGATTGTTCAAATATCTCCAGACGCCTATCATGGTGGCCATTATTATGGAACTTCATTTATATGTGATATATATTATATTTATATTTTCTCTTTACTTATGTATTTTCATTCATATCGTACCTTTATAGTTTCCAAAATGGTTAAATAGGATAATTTCATTTGAGGAAGTACAGACTACCGCCCCCTCAATGTGAAATGACTCGTTCATGAAATATGTGGGACATATAAAGGATGGAGATAATGAAATTATATATGATATTATAGTGGAATTATATTATACCAATGAATCATTAATTTTTCAATTTATTAAAATACGAAATAGAAATTAAAGTAGCATTCATTCGTACGTAGGGCTTACTGTATCCATGATCGGTGCATTTCATTTCGTTTCTCCAAAATGTTTTGTACTATTATAAATACAAATATATACCAGATATATAAGATATATACGATAAATAAATCATGAATATCATTCTTGAGATAATGGATTTGGACCCCATGGACTACTTAATTATAAAGAGTTCATTTTTGACTCAAATACCAAATATAGACAAAATGACCATTATTAACCCAAATAATTTTATAATGTTTTCAACATGGTAATATGTGATATAAAAGGAATAATATACCCGAAAAATGTTTTGAATAATGTAGATATTAACTTAGTTTGTTATTCTGAAGATTAATGAATTAACGGGTCATGTTGGACATGAGGTAAGGGACATCGTCTCCATCTCCTTTCATAGAGGCATATTTTGATTTACATACATCCTTCTTTTATATGGTGTATAATCCCTTTTTACTTTTTATTTCATTTAAAAGGAATATTTTTATACAAATTGTTTTACTAAATAACAAAAAGGAATGTTTCTTTTTATTGTACGCGATGACAACAACCTTTCCGCCACTGCGAGTATTATCTGATCATTGGTTTCATTATGAAGTCGTAGTGTTTTTCTAAGGGATATATATACCATATACGCTTTTTACGTATTTTGGTTTTAAAAATTGTTTTGATAAAGAATTACTTTTTTCAATATCTTTAAATGATATATTGTTATTGAAATGTGTAAATGTTATCGTTCCATTATGCTTCTTTTATGTGTTATGAATATGTTATGGTTCATGGGCATATTTTACATATATGGGTGGTTACGTGATAATCCAAGGTTGGGTGAGCCTTAAATAGCTCTCTGATGCAATGGGTAACATGACAGAGGTAAAGAATAATATTTCTCCTAAGAGATTTACGAAATATACTGTGGTGGGTATTCCAAATGTAACACTCTATGTAGCTGCAAAAGCTATAATGTAAGTGTGTTATGGATGCCAAAAGTTACCTTTATGATTTATGATTTCTATGTTTTATTCATAAATATTATAATTTCATGATGTATTAGCTTATACTTGTTATTTATTTATAGAATAATGTTTTATTTCCTTATTTTATAATCCTTAATGAACATTTTATTCGCATCCAATGTATTTTTGAATTGTTTTCAACATTTCTAAAATTTGAATAGGGTAATTTATGGGATCATGGAAAAGTCATGATGTCTAAAACAAAGAACAAGACATGACTCTTTTTATCAATGAGTTTTTATTTTATGAAAAAATTAATGCTGAGTAAAAGTTTCAATATGTAATATTCAAATTGTTATGTATATTTTATGACCTAATTATCTAAATTTGTAATCTTGAAAATATACTCAATGTGAATTATTAAATTAATTCAATATTATGTAATGATTATGGTTGGGTCCTTATAGTTGGTGTAAGTGGTCGGTTTAGACATACTTTATAAGTAATGTTATTTTAAAATAAATGTGAATAAATGAATTTATGGTCATATTTAAATGATATATCATTTACAGATTACCATGTTGCTTCACCTAAGATATTTCTATGCTTAAAATGGTTTTCCATAGAGGAAATAGGGTAGCTATGATGATATAATAGAAATATGAAGATAAACATCCAAATTAGCAACCTGATATGGTTGGAATCATACCTAAACATTTTTTTGCATAGATGGAATAATAGACTCAGTCTATAAATGTTGGGGTTTTCCTTGCACAAGATCTTCCAGATCATCCACAGAGGAGCTTGTTAGTAGTAGAGCAGTTCATGAGGCAACATCCCCCATCATTTAGAAGATCATCTGACATTGTGCAAGCTAAAGGGATAATTAAAGCACTAGAGATGATTTTTTATTTAATGGGGTGTTTAGAACATCAAAGGGTGAGTATTGTTGTTTAGTGTTTTGAAGCTGAATCTAATTAGTGGTGATCATTGGTGAAAAATATTTGGGATAGTGAGGATATTGATTCTCTTGATTTGGATGAATTCAATTGTTTTTTTTTTGAGAATTATTTTCTGATGGTGGTTTATTATAGAATGGAAAAAACAACTCATGGAATTGATGAAGGAATGTGACTTAGTGGCTATATATGAATAAAAATTCACTCAACTAGCAATGTATGCTCTAAATTTCATACAATATCTTAATAGTAAAATCAATCATTTTTACTAAGGATTAAATCAGATGTATTGAATGGATTTAGATTATCGTGAGTTCAAAAGTTATGAAAAATTTTTCATTGTGTGGAGATGGTAGAAATGGAGTTTGTCAATGATCATGTATTCTTTGACAAAAAACAGAATAAGAGGTTGAGGAGAAATCCAAAAGGGAAGAAATCTTCAAAAAATCCCATTGGTAATAAATATAAGTTTATAGTTTGTATAAATTGTTGTAAAAATAAAAATGGAATGTCTTTTGAATTATTTTATATTCTAAAAAAGTGTTAAAATAGTGCATAAGTATTGTAATTGCAATGAAAAAGATCAGGTTAATGGTAAGAAAAAATCTGATTTACCATCAATAACATGTTTTAAGTGAATGTAATTGTACATTATGAAAATGAGTGTCTAACAAAGAACTCAACTAAGGGAAAGAAGAAGGACTACATGGAAAAGGGGGTGGTGAAATCCTTTTCAAGTACATTAGTAGATGTTGGTCCATCAAATGAAGTAGTATCAGGAACACTATTTGTTTATTCACATTATGTCATTGTGTTTTTTGATTCAGGGTCTACACATTCCTTCATTTCTGAGATGTTTTCTTGCAAATTGAGAATTCCATCTCTGGATATGAATCCTAAAATTTTGGTAAAAACACTGGGAAGAAATGTTTAAACAAAAAAGAAACTATAATAACCTTCATGCCCTTTTGTGTGGAAATCATCTACCTAAAAAACTTATAGTATTTTTTGTAGTAGAGTTTGATGTTATTTTGGGTATGGATTGGATTTCTGTTTATCATGCTATGATTGACTGCAGAGCTAATGAGGTTTCTTTTCCAAAAAAATCATTTTTTGTACAAGAATGAACCCTTACCTTTGATAACATATCATGAATCATATAAACTATTAAAAGATGTAAATTAATGCTACCTTGCACATATTATTGAAAACAAAGGAACTGTTCATATTAATGATGTTCTAGTGGTAAATGAGTATCCTAATGTTTTTCCTGATGAGTTGCCTTGTATAATTCCAGATCGATGAGTTGAATTTATCATTGTCTTAGTTCCTGATGTTAAGCCAATTTCAAAATTTCCTTATCGAATGGCACAAATTGAACTTTTAGAGTTAAAGAAGAAATTGCAGGAGTTATTAGATAAAGGATTCATTTGACCTAGAAAATCACCATGGGGTCCTCCAGTCTTGTTTATTAAAAATAAAGATGGTTTAATGAGACATTTCATTGATTATAGAGAATTGAATAACATAAATTTTAAAAACAAGTATCCATAGCCTAATATTGATGATTTTTTTTATCAGCTCTAGGGAGCTCAGTAATTTTTGAATATTGATTTGAGGTTGGGTATGATCAGTTGAATGTAATGAAAGAAAAAATACCGATGACAATGTTTTTTACTAGATATGGTCATTATGAATTTGTATTTATGCCTTTTGTGTTATCCAATGCACATGTTGTATTCATGGATCTTATGAATAAAATTTTCCATGAGTTTTTTGATTATTTTTTGTTTTTTTTATTAATTATATTTTTTTTATATTAAAATAAAATGGTAGTATGAAATTTATTTATGGGTTGTCTTGAAACCCTTAAAAGAAAAAAAATTTGTTTGGAATATTCAGCAAGTGTGAGTTTTGGTAAAAAAAATCATTTCATAGTCATTTTATTTAAAAAAATGTCATAATTATTGATCCTACTAAAACCAAAGTTGTTGAAAATCGCCAAGACCGACTGATATAACCGAGATCCATATTTTTCATGGTTCAGAAGGTTATTACCGGAGGTTTGTAGAAAAATTTTCAGAGTTATCTAGACCAATGACAAAGATAACTCAAAATGGTGTTATGTTCATTTGGAAAAAAGAATTTGAAAATTATTTACAATAATTGAAAAGAACATTAGTTAATGATACATCTTTAGAAATTCCTTATAGAAATGGTGTGTTTGTTATTTAATGTGATTCTCTGTAGAAAGGAATTGGTTGTGTCCTAATGAATAATGATCATACAATTTCTTACGCTTCACGTCAGTTGAAACCTCATTAGTTAATTTACCCAACACAAGATTTGGAATTAACTGCTATTGTTTTTTGCATTAAAAATTTAGAGAAATCATCTTTATGGAGTAAAATTTGAAATATATACAGACCAAAAATGTTTTATGTATATATTTACTCAGAGGGAATTAAACATGAGACACAACAGTTGGGTAGAATTAATCAAGGATTATTATTGCACGATCCATTACCATACAGGAAAGGAAAATAATGTGGCTAATGCATTGAGTGGAAAGAGTAATGCTACCTTGACAATGCTATATTTGGAACTAGATCATTGGGTTTTTGAATTGATGAATTTTGGATTGGAAATTTTTGATGCATGAAAATTATTCTATTTTTTCTGGTGTTAGTGAAATCACATCTATGAGAAATAATTATCCATTCATAGAATGATGATAGTGAGTTGCATAAAAAGGTATGGATGGTTCATAATGTTATTTTTCTGGATTTTAACATAGAGAAAGATTGTGTTTTGTGGTTTGGGAAGAGATTATGTGTGCCTTGTGATTCACAGTTGAAAAAAGAGTTATTATGTGAAGCTCATAGTTCTCTATATTTAGTTCATCCTAGAAGTAATATGATGTATAGAGATCCTCAAGAGTATTACTGGAGGGATGGAATGAGAAGAGATATTGCTGACATTACTATAAAGAGTTTGACATTTTAATAGGTTACAATAGAGCGGCAGTTACCGAATGGGATTCTCTATTCATTAGTGGTGCCAGAGTGGAAATGGGAATGTGTATCCATTGACTTCACTGTGGGATTACCAAATACATGTAAATGTAACATTGAAATCTGGGTTATTGTTGATCGATTGAATAAAACTACTCATTTGCTTCCTATTCGAGAAAATTTTCCCCCAAAACAACTTTCTCAGTTGTATGATAATGAGATTTTCAGGTTACATGGAGTTCCCCTCTCCATTGTATCTAATAATGATCCCATATTCACTTCTAAAATTTGGAAAGGCCTTAAAAAATCATTGGGTACTGAATTAAATTTTAGTACAAATTTGCATCCACAACCAGATGGGAATTCATAACATACAATTCACACATTGTATGATATGCAATGTGCGTGTTCAATGATTTACTATATAAGTTGAGAACAAAATATCTATTTGGGTAATTTTTTTTATAATAACAGTTTACATTCCAGTATACATATGGATCTATTGGACACAATATTCTTAAAGCGGCGTCGAACTCCATTTTTTTCCGATGAAGTAGGTGAAAAGAAACCGATGTTACCAAAATTGGTAGACGATGTAGTGGAGAAAATTCATTTGATGGAGAAGCACTTAAGAATAGCTCAGAGAAGGAAACATAGTTTTGCAGATAACCAGAGGAAGGATCCTTCTTTCGAAGTAGGTGATCATGTATTTTTCAAAGTTTCTCTACAGAAATGTTTGATGCATTTTGGAAAAAGGGAAAGCTGGGTATGAGGTTCATTGGACCCTATGACATCCTATAGAAAGGTGCATATGTTTCTTAAAGAGTTTCTTTACCTCCATGTTTATCCCAGGAACACAATGTTTTTCGTGTTTCAATGTTGAGATTGTTTATACCCGATCCATCTAATGTTTTGAGTCTAGAGATAGTTCAATTGGAAGAGAATATTTCATATGAGGAACAACAAGTCGATATTCTTGACTGCAGAGAACTTGTATTGCAGAATAAGGTAATCTATCTTGTAATGGTTTTGTGGAAAATCCATATGTTTGAAGAGGCAATGTGGTAATCTGAAATGCTATGAGGGATAAATACCCCCATTTATTTGATAAATGAATAAAATTGTGAGGACATAATTTCCAAAATAGGGGATGGATGTGACATCCCAGGAAAATAAAGATTATGATATTTTCATATTTATTAATATTTTTATGTTAACTAATAATTTATTTTAAATGGGATTCTATGTTTGATGGCATACTGGATAAGAATCAATTGGTTTCTTTTACATCTTATGTTGCACAGAACGTAGGGTCATACTGGAAAATAATAATATAATATTATTTTAAATTATAGTTAATGCCTAACCATTGTTTTAGAAAAAATGAATAGACAAAACTACAAGATGAATATATATGTTTGTTAAATAATTTTACATTTAAAAAAATAAATTTTATAGGCTTAAAATGTGAATAAATCCAATTTTAATAATAAATACTATAATATTCTTTAGAAAGTTGATTTACAACCTTTTAATGGAGAATCATTTTAAAATATAGTTTTTTTTCACTTTTATAAGTTCTATTTGATAAAATAATATTTTTCATCATAATCGGGACATCAATTGTTTTGGATGATATTTTGGTATTTTTCTGATAATGTTCATTTATTAATGAATAGTGACAATACATCATTTTAATTCAAAACTGTCTTGTAATCTATTTTATTTATATTGTTATATATTCTTTGTATTTTGTTTTAAAGTATGATTAGATTAAATTTTTATACATTATTTCAATTTTGGGCATTAGAATTAATTTTAATTTGAAATTGGTCATAAACTAGGGACAATCTTTTGATAGTTATTATTTCATAAAAACACACTTTTTTATTTTGACAACAGTAATTAATATTAAATTAATTTATTACACTTATGTGTTTTGATTATAGAAAAATTAATTCCATATTTGCAATCAGGAGGTCCAAATTGTGTAAAAAGTTAGCTTTTATTTTTAGACATTATGAATATTTAATTCAGTAAATATATCATTTACCATGGATAAAGTGTAAATCAGGTAAATAAGAGTGAAAAATATTATTATGATAATATTAAATTACCCATACACTTGTTCTAAACCTATTGGGTGATACATTTCTGACCATGGGCATCCTTGAGTTTATTTTGGGACCCCATGGAGCTACATAGGAGTGATAATGACACTTTATATTAATTAATATAATGTCAAAACAAAATTGATATAATCATATATCTTTTAGTAATTAAATTATTACATGGGGTTATATAAGTTATCTCTTCAACTATAAATAATAATTATAAATATAAAAAGAATTTATACATCATTTTATTTTATTTATTATTTTTTGAAATTAAATAAATAATATTATTTATGACACAATGACGATGCAAAGATTACCTTATTAATAAATCATTTAAATAGATGAAATTATAAAATTTTAAAAACAATCCAAATCCTATCCAATTATCATTTAATGATTTTATTTCGATAAAGTGTCTTATTATCTTTAATGTTAATTACTTTTGGACCTTTTGAAAGTGAAAATCAGTTTATAGTAAAATAATATCCTGAAACATTCCTAAAGAGCCCCTCCCCCCATTTTAAAAAGTCATCACCTCAAACCCATTAATCACACCCCTCAAGACCCTTGGATCATCCAACATCTGCCAAAATAATCTTAAAATATCATTATATTCCTCCTAGAAGCCTTATCCTAGTTATAAGGCAATTCATGTAAACATTTTGGTTCAATCCAAAGGGAGATACAAAATTTAAAGGTAACGTCTTCTCATAAGTTCTTTTCCATTATTTTACTTCTCCAACCACCAAAAAACTCATTATTCATTTATTTCATAGAAACACCAGTATCCTCAATATAATAGGTTGTTTAAATGAGATTTTTTCAAACTACACTTCCACACACCTCTATCAAATGGATACCAATATACTGTTTCTGTGGATGGTGAACTACTGCCTTACGTAACAATAATTGTTCAAATATTACCAATCGCCTCTCATAGTGTCCATTATTATGGAACTGTATTTATATGTGATATATATATATATATTTTTTACATTCATATTTTTCATTTCGGTCATACCTTTATGGTTTTCATAATGGGTAAATACTATAATTTCATTTGAGGAAATGTGAAATACCTCCCTCTCAATGTTATATGACTTGTTCATTCCATATGTGGGACATATAAAGGATGGAGTTAATGAAATTATATATGATATTTTACTGGAATTATTTTATACCTATGTATCTTTAATTTTTAAATACATTAAAAAATGAAATATAAATGAATGTAGAGTTCATTCATATGTACGACTTTCCGTCTCCATGAACGGTGCATTTTATTTCTTCTCTATAAATGTTATGTATTGTTGTAAAGAAATTTATATACTAGATATATATGATATATTTTATATCTAAATCATGAATATCATTCAAAAGATAATGTACTATTGACCACATGGACAATTTGTAATTTTAAGGAGTTCATTTTGACTTTAGTACCAAATATTTTCAAAATGACTGTTATTAACATAAATGATTATATAAAATTTATATCCTAATAATAAGTGATATAAATGGAATAATAAACATGAAAAATTTTCTTAATAAAATATAAATTAACATTAGTTTAGTATTCAAGAGATTAAAGAAGAAACGGGTCATGTTTTACATGAGGTAATGGACTTCGTCTCAATCTCATTTCTTTGATTAATATTTTGATTTATACACAGCATTATTTTATATGTTGTATAACCAACTTTTAATTTTCTATTAATTCAAAATGATTCTTTTTATATGATTCTATTTACTATATTAAAAATATGAATGTTTCTTTTAAACTTACGCGGTGATAACAACCATTTCTCCGCTGCCAGTATTATTATGTCTTCAGCTTCTATAATAAGTCGTAGTGTCTTTTAAATGAAAGTAAATGCCATATACCCTTTTTACGTATTTTGGTATTGAAAATGGTTTTGAGAAATCATTAATTATTCCAATATCTTTATATGATATATTTTTTTGAAATGTGGAAATGTTATCTTTCCATCATGCTCGTTTTATATGTTATGGATATGTTATGGTTCTTAGGGATTGTTTACATATATGGGTGGTTCCGTGATAATCCTCGGGAAGATAACCCTGATATAGCTCTCTAATGCATTGAGTAACATGATGGTGGTAAACGATAATGTATCTCCAATGAGATTTGGGGAATATATTGTGATGGGTATTCCAAATATAACTCCCTACATAGGTGTGAAGGCTAAAATGTAAGTATGGTATGGATTCCGCAATTTACCACTATGATTTATTATTTCTATGAATTATTCATAAATATTATGATTTCATGTGGTATAATATTATGCACAATATTCCTTGATGGAATAATGTTTTCTTTCTTTATTATATAATCCTTACTGATCTTTTTATGCCCATACCATGTTTTTTTAAATGTTTTTCACATGTCATAAAGTAGAATAGGGTCAAGGATGGGATCAAGGAAAAGTCATTCTATATAAATCATGGAACTAGACATGACACTTTGTTTCTATGAGTTTCTACTTTATGAAAAAATCGATTCCAAATAGAAGTGTCTACATGTAATATTAAAATTGTTATGTATATGATATGGCCTAATTCTCTAAAGCTATAAACATGAAAAGATCCTCAATGTTAATTATTAACTTAATTCAAGATTATGTAATGTTTAAGGCTGGTGCCTTATATTAAATCATAAATTTATGAACATATTTAAAATCATCATGTGCATGACAAATCATTTACATGTTGATACCATCATTATATTTATAATAAATCATGTCGACATGTTCTACCATAATGAGTCAATGATCAATATGTTAATTATAGTTAATTATATCATGTTCATTCTCAATCAGCTGAACATAGTTAATCCCATAATATATACACTCGATATTTTGAGCATAGAAAATCCCTCTATGTCCATATGAAATATTGTGATCATAACTAACCACTTATATTCCATACTTAATGTTTTAAATAGTTAAAACTTCATTATTCCCTCACATAATATTGTGATAATGTTAAACCTCATTACTTCCATTATCAACATCATTATATTCACATATTTAAATCCATAATGAATTAAATGTTGTATTATATTAGAATACACCAATATCATAGTTATAATACTTAGAGATGTGTTATATAAAAAACCATCATATATCATATCATAAAAATCCATGGAAAGAATGGGTTTTGAATTTTTTTTAATGTAATTTTATAATATCACCTCAATAATTATATCAGATGATTCCCAAAATTCAATTAACCAAAAGATTTTTTAACTATGTAATTTAGGGTAAATTCATTAAGAATTACTCTAACAAAGACTGATATTTTGGAGTTAATGTATAAAATGGATATGAAATCGTGTCAAATCATTTCCGAAGATTTTTAATATTATCATCGAAATATGATATTGTGGTTCACTATTAAATGATTTTCATGAGAATTTGACATGAAAAATATCTAAAATAATTATTTATAATTGAATCTATATAGTTTACCCTTTAGAGGACCATAAAATACTATAATAGGAAATGTAGTGTGCCAGATAAAACATATGATCATAAAAGAAGAATAATTAATATTTTATAATACCATTGATGAAAACAATTTCTTTATAAAGATAAAATATTATTTTAAAACACAATAAGGAAATAAAAATATAACAAGTGACTATTCATTTTTTTAAAAAAAATTATGAATTTAATATATTTTTGTAGATAAATGTTATTTACATGGTGGAAAACAAACCATAAATAGGATGAGGATTATTCTTAACTACGATGCATTTTTTATAACGAAAGTAGTCTATAAAGTAATAATATATGTAACCTTTTTATTAAAAGGATTCCAAATGATAAAATTATAATTCTAGATATATATCTGATAAATAAAAATAATAATAAAACATAATCAAGTTTAATCCCAACATAGAAGAATAAATATCAAGAGTAAGGATCATAAATCAATGAAAAAAATTGATTACATAAACCACTTAAAATTTTATTATATCATGAATTTAGAGTCCATTTAACATAGATCATGAGAAGTATTTTTTAATTTATTGAATTAAATGAATTTTTGTTTAAAAAATATATTTTATGTTGTATACACATTATCATATAAAAATAAATAGTGAAGATTGAATTTGTGAAAAATGAAATTTGAGTTAAGAATCCCATACAAACAATATAATTCATGAAGTATGAAATATTTCAAAATTATATTATGTGATAAATATTTAAATCCTCTATTTAAAACTACGAATTAAAATTTAATAAATTAATTGTAAATAATGTACACAAATTATAATTATGGATTTCAATAAGAAAAAATATAACTCAACGAAAGTATATTGAGTTAAGAAATGCCCTTGAGTATTTATTAACAATTGATTCAAATAGATAAAAAAGTTATACTTATGAAAAAAATTTAAATTTATATTAATAAAACATATATATTGATTATATAATCTCCAATGCTTTTTAGGGACAACATATAAAATAATAATACGTACACAGTATGAAAGCATTCCTTAGTGAACAAATATTGCGACAAAACCCTTAAAATTTCAATAATTTACATGAATGTGTTTCAAAATAATACACAATAAACATAATTATTATATTATATTATTTAAAAAATTTATTCGATAATTTTCTTAGTTAGATCATTATAATCATTCATTATAAGTTTTTTTATCAAGTTAATGATTATTTTAATCCTAAAATTATACTAATTTTTATTATTTCCCACATGTTTCATAATGGAGGCATGCAAATCAATTATATGATACAAAATTACACATTAATAGATAATAATTCGTATTTAATTAAATTTTGAATAGATTTATCAATCCTCATGTTCACATGATAGGAATTACCTATGTTGTTTGAGAGATTAAGGTCTATGACAAGATTGTTTCAAATAATTTACTAAAATCAATGTAATACATTCTAATGATATTTAATTATTTTTTAATCCATAATGAAAAATATTAATGATATATGCCAATAAATAAGATCATATATACTATTCCGATATAATTTTGAACATTACCTATAGGTTGTTATTAAAATGAAACCTATCATCCATGTAGTTTCTACTCTGTATTTATTCTGCAGCCATGTTTTCATTTTCTTATAAATGGGGAGGGAATAAGGGTACTGTCTAAACAGATTAATTAGGATAAAGACACAATAGGTTCAATTAAATTTGATTTTTTAAAATCATAATAATATTTGAAACACACCCATTGAAATACAATGTCTCATTCATTCTCTCTTAAAGATGATTAAGAAGTATATAAAATAAAGAAAATAATATTGAAATTAATAGTGGTTCATTCCACAAATATCCAATAGTCCATTTTTCCTATACTCTATACCTGAGCTTAATGATTTTCAATAGTATTTCATTTTACTAAGGATCTCCACAACTCAGTACATGATTTTTATAACATTTAAATATATATTTTACAAGTACTTATATTTCCTTCACCAGGAACTATATATCCATAGCATATTCAAAAAAATTAAATACACCAAAAACAATTGAGTTCGAGTAGCATATGAAAAAATAATTCAATAATGAATAATTTGATCGAGAAAATATATTTAATTAATAATTTTAATAGAAACTGATATATGTGTTTGATTATATATAATGAACATTAATGGAAATAGATCATTAACATCAGATAAGCTTACATTAATCTATTATGGATAAAACACTGGAGAGATGAATAAACATATATGTATCCAATGTCTAGCTTTGAAAAAATGATTGAGAAACTTGTAGAATAATATTTAATAATAATAAATAGAAGCTTTAACAAATGTAGAAGAATGCTGATCAGAGTTATCTATATATACATGTATCTAAACTACATCTCTGAAGGAAGTGACTCACTATTTTTATAATGAAAATAAGTCTTTATTTTCTTGTAATATATATTAATAAGTTGAATATCTCAGTATTTATTTAGATGGTTTCCTAGTTCCATGTCAAACCTCCTCGAGAAATACCGCATAACAAATAAAAAACATTTAAATTGAAATATTTAAATTAGAGTCATAAAATTAAATATAAATTGAAACAATATAATCCATTGAGTATGAACCTTTGAAATGGTCACGAACCATCTATGAAGATATATTTACTTCTAATGAGACCTCTAAAAAACATAGATAAAATCATCAATTAAAAACTCTATCATGACCATCTAAAACATATGGTTCCTTATTGTAATGAAACACTTAAAAGGTATAGTTGATGAGGTATGGTTGATTACAAAAACTACTTTAAATAACTATACATATTATTTCTCAAATTTAGGGATTCATCTAAATGTAGGGTTATTGGTCTATACTTTTCATACAGTGTAGTGGTAACGGTCATTACATTTCTTTCAAAACATAGGCTTCCCAAACCATATGTTATGTTTAACAACATATGTTATGAACAATGTTTCGATATGACTATAAATATACACACCGAAGAGAAATTCAAATAACCTCCCATGGATTATCAAATATAATACATTTCCAGAATGAATAAATAGTTTAATGAATATAATCTTCATAAAATTAACCTAAATGAAAAATTATCTGTAAAAAAATACGTATTTTTGTGTCATTTTTTTAATATGAATAAAAAATTTATTTAATCAAAACAAGCTCGATAATACCCCCATTGTTTCACAAAATCATTAAATCTATCATTATTTTATAAAAAATATATTAAAAATAAATTTCATTATTCTCATAAATTTATCACAAATTTAACATAATTTTATCATAATTTTATCCCTATTTTATGACATAAAAAATATGAGAATAAAATCTAGTAAATAAAACTCAACCAAAATATATTCAACCAAAAAAATATAAAAAAATATAATCAAGGAGAAATGAAAGAATAAAAAATATTATTTAATTGATAATAGTGGATTTGATTAATGTATTAAAACATTTATTTATTTCAATCTTAAATATTTAAACAGATGATATATATTTAAAATAACATCCAAAAGAAAAATAATAATTGGAAAAGATATAAAATATTTTCAATAAATTCTAAAATAATTTTTGGGCATATCATATGTGATAAACACATATTTATTAATATAATCATTAGTCACATACTATATCAAACTAAATTATCACATGTAATAAATGAAAATAGTAAATCCTTAAATACTTTTCTATACATAAGATAACCTTTCATGTAAAATCACATTAAAATATAAAAATTAAAATTAATTTATGAAACAATTTCATAAAACATATTTTTAATAAAAAATATTTAGGAAAAATGTTATATATGATATTATCTAAAAAGATAAAGAAAATTAAGGGTGTTTTGAAAATTCATACAGTTTAACCAAACATCCAAAAAATTTATGTTTTTCACAAATAATTTAATAAGTCACCCGAGAGTTGTACTTTTTTTAAATATTTTTAGATACATGACACACAGAAGAGGTTCAATGCTATTTCACTAGAAACTCCATTAGATCATAAATATCCCACATCAAAACAACTTATTTTTTCAGCAACACCATCAACCTTATCCTATCCATTTTGTAATCATCAGATACATCATTTGCAATTGAAATTTCATTCACATTTTTATAACACCTTTGATGTGTATCAAAAATGGTTTTTGAAACATATTAATTTTTAATTTATTTGTATGTGTTCATATAAATATTCACATCGGCATGCAACATCACTATTTTTTAATGTAATAACCATGATCAAAATCACTTTGTAAAAAAATCCCCCTTTTATCATTTTAAATTATGAATATTGTGTTTCTTAAGAAAAATTATATTCCTTATTTTTTCACAAGATTTTAGAATGTGTCCTTAACATAGGGAACACGGAATTATCAAAATAGATCATAAGAGGGATTACCTTTCATTTTCATTTTAAAACTTATATTCTTTGAACATTATTTTTTTATTTGCATCATTTTTCTCAGAATTATTTTATAAATTATTTCAAAATATATATAAAGGAATAAGTATAATCATTTTAAAATGATTCAAGAAAAAAACTCTAGAGTTGTAAGGAGTAATAAAGTACACTATTTTATGAATATTTGTAGATGACACTTCATATTCTTGATATGAAAATATAGTTTCATAATTTCATTTGTAAAATTTTGAAAATAAATTTTATGTAGGAAAACTAATGTAAAATAAATGAAATTTAAATGAATAAAAATTTGTAATAATAAGATATTTAATATTATTAATAACATTAAAATTTTAAATAATAAATATTGTTTTCATAAAAAAATTATAAATAAAAAACTACTATATTTTTGAGTGAATTTCTTAAGATAATCATATTAAATAATGTTAATCAAATGTTGAATAGTTTAGAACCATAGTTATATTCAGTTATATATAATTATATAGACTATGTTTTAAATGATTGGTTCAAATAATGGGGAGTTTTTTAACCCTTGAGAATAAAATATCTCTATCCCCTATATAAAATAGTGTATATAATAAAAAATGTAAATTAAAATATAAATTAAATATTTTTTATATTATTAGTTCCAATGACATAAAAAACTACTTCATCTTTGATCACTTAATCATTTAGTTAGAAAATTTTATACACTTATCAGATGACCACTAAATGGTTTGACGATTTATTTTAGTTGTGTAGTCCTAAAAACATTATATAGAAATTTCTTTTGATATAAATACACTTTTGGGTTCAAAATGGTTCGAAAGTATGGTTTTGGGTAAACTAATAAATCATGTTTTTATGATATTTTAATATTAGATAGTGGAAGATATTTTAAAAAATAAACATGTTTAACCTCAAAAATTATGGCCTTATAAATCTATAGTTATATTAATAATGTATACTAATAGCATAAACAAATTAACAAATTAGATGTGATTTATATTTGAACCATGATTAAAATAATTCTTATATAATATTGTTCATTCACTATTACTATCACCTCCATGTTTTCATTTATGAATTTTATTTTCACAAATAATTAAGTTTGAGATATTTTACTAATTATAAATAATACTATAGGAATTTCTAAACTAACCACTTCTTCCAACCATTCTTCAGTTTTAGTTTCAATCATATCACATGAATTTTTGGAGGATTTTCATTTTAAATATGTAATTATTTTTAACAATATTCTCTTATCAAATAAAAAATAAACCTTTTATTATCTATGTTTTCAATGATCATTATTCAAGGATTCATATTTATCTTCATGTATAAAAATAATACTTGTTCATCTCATGATATGTATATTTTTCATACATCGAATTTTCATAGTAATAAAATTGTAACTCATATGTATGGCCTATAAGAAATACTATATTATTTTTACATTAAACATTAGAGAATATAAAATATTCAACAATTGAAAAAAAATTAATGAAATTTTTCATCATAATTTTCTTTACTTTTGTTTTGTATTAATCTTTTCCCTGAGCTTTAATGATAGAAAAATTAAATTTTGTATGAGATTTCACTTACGATTTATAGTAGTTACTCTCTTAAATAACTGCCATTATTTAGTATTATTGTTTTTCAAAACATTTAACAATATTTTATAAATATTTATTTGAATCTAAACAACATGTATTAGATGATTAATCCAAAATATTTTTGATAGAATCTTCTCTATATCTTATATGATTTTCAACATTAGAATATATGGAAACATTATATATCATCATGGTTTTAATAAATTATTCTATTTATAATTATTTAACAAGTGTTTATAGTCATATAGTAGAATATATTAGATTCCCCATAGAAGTTAAGACTCATAGTACTTTTTACAAAGGATCTAATTTATTAGTAGGGTATTCTGAAGAAGAATCAACATTGAAAAAATATTTCGACATCCAATTAATTTTATTTATACTTTCATCTCCATGAATTGTGATATTATTAAACATTAACATTTGAGTATTAAAAATTAATTTTTTAATATTAATTATTCCTTTATAGGAAACATAAATATTCTACAATATCTCATATACTATAGTAAATTGATAAACTCGTTCACACTCATCAATTCCCAAATACTAGAAAATAAAATTCATTGTTATTCAATTGAGATCATATTACTTTTATTGATCATAACCCTATTCTTCCAAATCATCATTAGGTATTTCAAAATGATTGAAAACCATTTAATGATGTTATATTCCATGATTTTTCTAGTAGATACTCTTGATATAATTACAACATCCATAACTATCATCATTAATGTATATAGATCAAATCATTAACATACATATTTGAGATGAGCTATTTTGAGATTTTTCATCTTTTGAATGGTTTACATAGCCGTTTTAGCATGGAATTATACCACCAATATTTCAAAATGTATGAAACATGTGATTCACTTGGTAGTATCAAATTGAAAAATAAAGGGTTTTATAAAAGAAATTTATAAATTTACCACATCCATTGATATTACATGCTTGTATCAGATAAATACCAATGAATATTCCAACATTTATGAAATGTTAAATATATCCAATGAAGAAAAAATTTTGATACAACTTGTTAGGTCAATTTGATTATGATAATGAGACAATATGGGTGAATTGTGAAACCTTTAAAACAAAAATTGATATCAAACATTCCTCTTAATAGGAAATGAGAATTTAATTATATCATAAATATGAGTAAGTACCTGAAAAAATAAAGAAACCAACCTAGTGATGTATAGTGGTTCAATTCACAAAGATTCCCTAGATAACTACACAAACACTCTTTCAATGTGGAAGGTTATTTTCACTTGTATGTCTTTTTATCGGGGACTTATACACCTTAGTATAGGTGGTAGACAACATTACAATATGAATTTTACAAGTACTACTATGTATTATAAAAGGAACTGTAAATAAAAATCTTATTTAGAGAAGATAATACTCTACAAATGAATTATTATGAGAAGACGATACACCAATAAGTCAATAGAGATTGATTTTATTCCTAAAATTGGGTTTTCTCCCAATTATATCTAAAACTAAAAAATGTGATTGATCATGAATAATGTAAAGCATCGACAGGTAGATATTCAATGTCGCATATGATTCTTAAAAACATTAATAATTAAATGCATCGTAATATTTTTCCGGATGGTCGAACAAATCCTAGTCAAATCAGCTCTAGAAATACCGAATAATAAATCTTAAATATTTTAATTCAAATAATTCAAAGATATACCCATATTCCATTATAAGTAGGAACTATTTAATCCATTATGTACGATCCATTGAATATTTAATAAAATATATTATTATAGATTTTTACTTTTAGTGATAGTATTATAAAAAACATAGATAATATCGTAAATTGAAAACTATGTCATTGAAAAAGTCAAGCATAGGGTTCTATAATTTAATAAAAATTCATATAGGTACAACTCAAAACATATAGTTTATTACCAATGTACGGTTTGATGACCAATATATTTCAACAAAAAACACAGGGTTTCTTTAAAACATAGGGTTTTTATCCATAATTTTACAAGAGATTAGGGTTTATGATCTATAAATTTAATTCCACGTATAGGGTTCACAAACCAAACATTATACCTATAAATGTAGGGTATTAATAGTGCTTAGAGATTACATTAGAAAACACATCGAGAATAATTAATAAAATATATTCCCATGGATTAACTCCTTTTATATGTTATGAGAATAAAAAAAAATATTAAAAAGAATATAATCTTCTATAAATTCCAATAAAATAATCTTTATTAGTGAAATTGATATTGGTTATTTGAGAATGAAAATAAAACTCAAATTAATGATATTTTTTAACCCACTTATGATCAACAATTATAAAATGATTTTTTTCAAGAATACTATTTATTTTTTAAAATATCATTTACATATTAGTTATATTAATATAATCAACCTTGATTGTTGGTGATGAAAATTGATATATGTTTTTTATATAGATGGTTGTCTAAATGTATTCAAGAGTGACAATAACATTTTTCAATTTTTTGGGAGGAATGACAAAAATATTATTTAATTAATATAATAAAAATTAATTATTATTATGATAATGATGTAATTATTTCAGGATATGTATAATAGATTTTGGGGAGGAATAGGAACAATTTTAGGAATATAAATTAATGTGTGATTTGGAATTTGTTTACATTACTCTCTAGAATAACTCCTTTACAAATTGGATTTAGCCTTTGAGGGGTGTTATTCTATGGAGAAAAAAACATATCAGAAATTTATAGGGGTTTGGTGGATTTTATTAGGTTTTTTCAAATAAAGTTTCTTCAACTTTGAGTATAGGTGATGTGTTAAAGGGAACTATTTATATGTCATTGTAGTTTTTTATTTGTAATAAGTGGTATATTTTTTAGGAAAATTGTATAAAAAATTTGAAAATAACTTATAATTAACCAGTTGTGGTCAATAGATCCCTTGAAAACTAACGTGGATTAATTTATTAACAATATTTAGGTAATTTAATTTTTATATATATTATTTTTTCTATATTGACTTTTACATTGGTAAGAACACTTTCCATAGTTAATTTTTTATACCCAAAAAGAAATAGATCTTATAAAAAATTATTTTATGATTCTGAATATGAATCCCATTTTAATAGATACAATTTCTAATATTTGTCAAAATTAAATATATAAATATAAATTTATAATGTATTAAAAATATTTTTTAGAATAATAAAACATATTTTCAAAATAAAAAATAAATCTATTTTTAATAAAATAATCTCTTAACTTTTACATCATTTTATATACTAAGTATGTCACAAATGTAACAGTATTTTATAAACGGAATGAATAACTATTCACATAAAATCAATATTTTAAGGAAAATTAAAAAAATTAATCTTATGGTATTTTTTATGATAAAAACCAAATATAATACAATTTATTCAAACCAAATATCAAAAATTAAAAAATTTAGGAATTTATTTTTTAAATAGATATATAAAATATAATGAAATCAGTTTTTATACGAAAATGATTTTTTAAAATGCTTTATATTCTTATACGTATTTTATATAAATTAATAATTAATTAGTAATTAATATATATTATTGTCATTCTACCATAATATATTTATTGTTTTAAAATAAAAAAGAATAGAACAGAAAAAAGTAATTCTTAGAAAAAGTTAGTTTTATGCCTAAAATGAATTTATTATTATTAATTTCCTAGTAAAAAATATTTGATTATTGTTACTTTTTTAATTATAATATTTTAAATATAGTTCATTTAAAACATATTGTGTTCAACAATATTTAAAAATAATCAATACTTCAAAAATTAGTTTGTTGAAAACACACTTTTACTATTACATTAAATAATCTTCACCAAATAGATAAATAAAAAATTTTACTATTCAAAAAAGTAAAATATAAAAATCCATTGAAATAAAAATCATTAATATAAAAGTAAAAATAAACCATTTATTAATAACATGATAATTATAAAAAAATTATTATATTTTATAATAAATAAAATTATTTTTTGTTTTATTATTACATTTTCATACAAAATTTATCTTGAATCATAAAAATTTTATCTCATAGAAACGTATCATGGTTTATCTAGTTTCCATTTGTGTGTAAAATAATTTATTTAATATAGTATATATTTATTGGATATTCATAATAAAATCTCTAGGGGTTATATTCATTACCTTTGAATGAGTCACATCTTTCTATGTTTAGATACCACATACTATTAAAAATAACTATTATTTTCTATAATATTGAAAAGACTCATGATATAATTTATTATTCATAATCACTATAATGAAAATTAATGTATCATATTTTCCTTTATAATAGGTATATATTGGGGTTATGAAACATTTATTCCATATATTCCTCGTTAAATGACTACACACCATATGAGTTTCTAAGGACTTGCCTTTCATAGCATTATTTTAATAATCCTATTCCCAACCATATACTAAGAAAAATTAATGAAAACATCATACCACCTTAATACATCATAAAAAAAATCAACCATAATATTCCTTCTCCTATGAAACCATTTTCTAAGAATATTTTAATTTCAGTTGAATCTACTTTAGATTATGTAAGTTTCTCTTTTACATATTTACCTAATCAAAAATATAACTATCCAAATTTTTTTAGGAACATTATTTTAAACAAAAAACGAGTTAAAATTTGTTCACTCAATTTAAACCTACACTTTATCCATGAATGAAAAATTTTAATTAATATAAATCATATTTATGATTCTCTATATTTCAATCGATGTTACACATTTTCATTTCGATTAGGTTTTATTTCCTTAATATATTCAAATCGATCATAATGTATGGGAACATTATTTTGAATTATCCAAATAATATCCTCCAGAAGTTTCAAAACGGATGTGTTATAAGTATTATAACATATGAAAAACAATTCCAATGAAGAATATGAAAATTAATAGGAGATACCAATAATGAAAATTGATATTTTTATCATGTCAATTCATTATATTGTTAACACATCTTAATGTATTGTGTCTATTCTTAGTCTTCTAAACATAGATAACCATGTTGAGTCAATACTCAATCTTTGGAATTTATTTTACCACATAGTTTTTATGCTCAATATTATGAATATATCTAATCAATTTATGTAAACATCAATTATTTTTAATATAGATGACTACATGGTGTCCATAATCAATATATATATCATCACTAATTTCATTATTTCCACACTCAATCTTGTGAATATCAATAATTTCATAATATCCTCACTTTAGAATATTACATCGTGAGATATAAAACCATAACCAATGAATTGAATGGATAAATAAAACCAAATCCACCACATAATAATAATTCATAAGGCAATGTAGTTTTAAAAAATACAACATATATCATAAAATAGATATCTCATAGAAAAAAAATAGTTTTGTATCATTTCCAATTAGTATCACATAAAATAACCTTAGGATTCAGGTCTATTGAATCCCAAGATTCAATCACCTAATGGATAATTTATCAATGGAATTTTTATGTTTATTCCTAAAATTTACTAACATGGATATGTTCATTTTCTAGATAAATATAAAAATTAAATATAATTAATTAAATAAGATTTAATAAAACTTTTTTAATTTTGTCACAAATTGATGAGGTTTTCGGTCAGCATCAAAATATTTTTTTAGAATTTGAAGTGAAAAAAACATTTATAATAGTATAATGAAAAAAAAGAATTTATACTTACAAATGATAAAATATATATTTTAGATTTAAAGTTTTAAAAGGAAATCATTTTTAGAATGAAATTTTATGGACATAGATAAAAAAATTAAATTTGATATGAATAATTCTTAAAAAAATAATTTTTTATAATGAAATATGTTCACCAATGATGAGTTGATTTAACAATACATTGAAAAATAGGTCCTAATGACGATATTTAAATCCCTAAAAAATTATATCAAATGCACTATTATTAAATAACATGTTATATATCTCCCATATTATAATAATAATGTAAAACATGAATTATCTTAAATCAAAGAATAAAACATGTCTAATTTAAAACTCATACATCAAATGTATATCTTTAATAGAAATAAAATGAATGATAGAACATGAAATGGATTAATAAATAAATTTAATTTAATAAATGTATGATATAAATATCCATTTGTATGTATATACACAACACTACATAACAAAAGTATTCACTATGGAATATGTCTCAAAAAATGATTCAAATGATTAGAGACCCTTATAAATAACATAATTCATTAATGAAGAAACATTTGAAAATGGTTCTATGTCATAAAAATTTAAATTACCATAAAAAAGGAAAAATTGATTCAAACAAATCTTTCCACAAATAAATATTATATCATTTTTTGTGAATATTCAATACCTCTAATAATATAACATGCCTAATAAACATAAAGTAGTATGGTACTTATAGAATATATACATAAACATCTAATTTATGTAATATATGAATTATCTGCCCAATATATATTTTAACATTTTACCCATGTTATCATACTGTATATGAAAACATTTCTTCATAACATGGGAAAAGTAATGATAAGAAAGTGTGAGCATAAATGCTCAGTAATGGTAAATATCATATATATATTTCCATGATAAAATTTGAGAATAAGATTACCATGAGGGTAATGATATAATTGCCATAACATAAAAATTTCATACACAATATTTCAAATATCAAAATCAGGATTTATTGAATAAACAGTATCATTTCAAATTTCATGGATCCTAAGAGTGAGGAATCATCCTTAATCAATCATGTCCATGATTTCATAACAATATCCTAAAACATGTCATAGGAGTGTGGCACCACATTATGCATAAAAATAAAATCATATATAATATTTAACAACTATTACCATTATATCATATTATATAAGGCATTGATACATGATTATAATATTATAACAGATTATGCATCACCACATTTTTGTCATATTATACCTGATTATGAATCCCTGCCAATTTTAGATAGTGGATCGTTCACTTCAAATCATTTCCGATAATAATCTAATGATATATAATTAATTAAGTAATTAATTTTAGTGACATAATATATCCACCAATCACATAATGATGACCATATATATGTCTTCTACAATATCCCAAAACATTTACAATTTTATTATTGAAACCCCTATGGAAAAAATAGGTTTCATAAACATTTCATCATTTAATAATAGAATATCCCATTGGAATTGTATGGGTTCCATAAAAAGCTTATCATAATAATAATGAACAATTCATAGAAACAATTATTATGCGATCATTGGATCGTATCTATAGAAAATAAGATGTAACATCACCTACTGTTATTGTTGATGAAAACACCTTTAAAATATAACTAGAATATTTCTTGTGGGAAATACTATTTAAATTCATTGGGAAATAATTTATAATAATCAAAAAATTAAAAAATACTAAGGATTATTTTTTTTGAAACAATCCATAAAAACATTTCATGTATGTTTCAATGACACGATGTTCAGGGTGGTAGGAAATTTTTTTCATGTTATAATCATTAAAATCATGATTATGTTCCCACCTTCATTAAAAGTGTCTCATTCATAAAAAAATATAAATATAAATGTTATTAGATTTTTAAAAATGTAAAATATGAGTAAAAATGAGTTTAAAAAAACCACAACATAAAACATTCATGAAAACATTTTATAAACATGGTCATGGGATAAAAAGGATTTCTACCTAAATTAATTATAATAAATTTATTTTTTTATAAAAACTTATGAATATTTTTTTGTACCAAAGAGTGTAAAAAGGGTCTAAATCATAAAATTTACATAATTATGAAGATGATTGAAAAAATTATGGGGTTTATTATATATACGATAATTTAATTTCACTCAATGACTATTCAATTACAAACAATACATCCAAAATGAATATTAATAAATAAACACCTTACATAACATTTTTTTATTTGATATTATATTTAATAATATGTGTAATTGATATAATATATATATATATATAATAAAATTCATTTATATGACACAATATATGATTTAATTTTTATATTATATCAATATGATATTAAAAATTCATTATGAAAATTAGTATTCCTCTTGGTAATTGTTTCTTTCTTTCATGCATGTTTATGTTTGGAAAACACAGTACATATACATTGATCATGTATCCTTTATCACTATAATTTATATCATGAAATTATTATAATATTTAATCATTATATACCCTTATATTACTTTTCAATTAATGTTGTGATAAAAAATGGAAATCTTCACTTTGTGGATATAGTTATCCAAACTATCCCATATATGACGACTCTATTTTATGAATAGATGGAATGTAAGAAATTAAAATAACAATTCAAATTTATATAAAAATATTAATGTGATAAATAACATCAATATTTAGTAATTCCAAAATTATAATAATTAATGTTATATGATGATAAAAAATTGAACACATCACTTTGTAGAAGTGGTAGTCCAAATGTATGCCGAAGAGATGTTTTCAGTTCCCCTATGATGAGAAAAAGAAGATAATGGTGGTTATACCATCATAATAAGCATACTATATATTAATGACACTGATATCAATACTTTATAATAAATAACATAGGTTTATTAGTGGTATAAGAAGAATAAAAAATTGAATGAACTCTGTTAAGAGTTAAATTGCTTAATTGATAAACCTACTTTGTCTTATACATTAATCCATTAAAGGATGATATTTAGTAACAAAAATATATATTGGTCATGAAAAAGGATTTTTTAATTGAATTATAGTGTTCATTTAATGATATATAGGGCTCAAGCATTTGTAATAATAAATCAGTGGATCCTTTTTTTATAATTGGGGGAAATGACACATTAGGAATTACCATAAAAATAAATAATATATATATATATCATTTAAATTGGATCCCAGGAATCCTAGATTCTATGATAATAATAGATAGGTAAAAATTAACTCAATAATATCATTTTTAAGGTTCTGGATACATATTACGCCTCATCTTATAGTAATTCCACATTAAATCCATTTTAACCAAAATTGTGATATCTTAAATTTTATACCTTGAAAGAGTAATTATATGAGTAAAAATAAAATGTGATTTTTTTATCAAAATTTGAAATAATTATTCTATATTTGGGATCCATTTTAACATAATTAATTTCTATATTATGTTGAGATTTCTTTTAATAAAATGACATAGAACACATGAAAATAATTTTTATTACAATTATCAAATTTATAGAAAACATTAGTTCCCCTTGAAATAAATAAACAAGTTGATTTACCGAAAAAAATGATAAATAATAATAATAATTTATTTATTATTTTATAGTAGGAAAAATATAAATACAATCTTTCAAAAATGAAATTAAATTCAGTGACACAAAAATACTATTATAGTTGATTAAAATATATGTTATATTCACAAAAGTCTTGTTTGGGTTCTGAAAAATAATATAATTTTTTAAATCACACTATTTTACAGCATAAAAAAAATTTCAAAAAAATCTCATTGAATAAGATAAATGAATTTATTATAGATATTATAAAACATTAAAATAATGTTTTAACCTATTTTTATATTTTTTAACATTGTAAAAAATAATTTCCTTGGTTACAATTCCTAAGGAAAAATAATTAAATTGACCCTATTATATTATATATTGATTAATTATTAAAAATGTGGAATCAAAATTTCATTGTTAAATTTATACATGAAGAATACATTCATTTTAATTAATGATCGCAAAACTCAACAAAAACTATTTTTAGAAAAATTCATTTTACCCATAAAACACTAAATATTGTTTTTCCATTCCTAGTAAAAAAACTATTTGATAAATAATAAGAAATTAAATTGAATATATAATCTATAAATTTCAATAAAATAATTCATAAATATATATTAAAATAATTGATATGAGAAAAGTTAATTTCATTAATAAAAAAATTGAAAAAAGATCACATGAAATGAATTAATTTTCATTTTCAAATATTTAATAACAAATAAATTTAATATATAAATTTGTAAAAAATTGTTTTCCAATTTTTTTTATTTCAATTTATAATCAACAATAAAATGGATATATGACAAATATCATGTAAAATAATTATATATTAATAGTATATCATTGTTTTTTTATACTCCATTTTCTATTTAATGAAAATTGTCACATAAATTTTATTTAAATATAAATATATAATAAAATTATTGGGTTTTACATTCAAAAAAATTATAATAATTTCACCCTAATTTTTCTTTGTTTCAATAAAAACAAATGATTATTCAGTTTTCATCACATCCTCAAGCTCTGATGTAGCTTCTTCAAATTTATGGTTTCCCCACAAAACATTAACCATGTTAGTGGTTTGGTTTCACAACACATTATTTCTTCGAAATAAAATCTAAACTAGTCATTTCTCATAATAGAGGACATTCTCCATTAGTGTGACCTGTGATTTTAGTACAAGTATATAATCTAGTTGGCAATTCCTCATGAGAGATACAGGGAAGGAATTGTGAACCTGAGAGACATTTAGTGGGAATAAAATGAAAAAATCCACCATATTAACACAATAAATAATTTTGAAGGGACTTATATATCTAGTGATCAATTATTACTTATTCCTAAATATAGTAACCTTCTTCCAAGTATATACTTTTAGAAATACCTGATCACCAACATCAACAACATCAAATTTTGGATATCAATGTTGATTTTCACCATTAATTTTCTATTGACTATATTCTTCCCTTATGTGATATTGAATAGTAACAACATTCTCTATCATTTCGTGGGATAGACCATGTACTAATACCTTTATTTCTCTATTTTTTTATATAAAATTAGACATCAATAGTTCATAACATATTTTTATTCATAATTATCCATCTTAATGTTTGGTTGAAATGTATTATATTAATAAAAGTATACTAAAAGTCGGTGTTGATACCAATCATACTTCATATATCTATGTGAAGAAATTGAAATGTATTTTATATTTTGAAGGGCCCTATCAAATAGAGCATATATATTATGTTCATAAGTAGTTATTAAACCTACTCTATTTCCTGATCCAATTGAAGACTTCTCTAGAAAAACAAGGTAAAAATTAAATCTCAATCAAATATTATGGAATTTGATAATCCATTATCATTTACAACTTACCTAATATATATCATGGAAGGATTATCAATACATAAATATTATCTAATTGATATTAGTTATACTAAATTGTATACTGATATTAACTGTAACGCAAATCCAATTATGCCTATTATATGTTTTGTGGAGTCCAATGATGATATCCATGGTGATGTTTACCATTTCCACCCTATTGTGGGTAATGTTTGTAACATCCCATTATATGTTTTTATCTCAAACTTAACTTTTCTCCATACATGGTGTCTAGATACATATTCTTCAATATTTTTATTCCTAATGTCCCAAAAAATATTATTTCAAATATTTTTGAATATTCATACATATTGAATGAACATTGAATGAAGAGATACGATCTTTAGCAAATAACCACATCAAGTCTATTGTTAATGGGACACATAATAAGTTATAGAACTTAATTATTCCATTTAAATCATCATTTTACACATGAAATTTCTCCACATCTTCTTCAGTACCACATCTGACTTTTGTACATCCTTAATCCCCACATGGATGGATGGATGAACCCTCTTATGAGAATTATTGGATATGTATCATTTTATTAGGATTTATAGTTCCATAATGTTAGTATCCAAAAATATTAGATTTATATAAATCCTCATAATTTATAAACGAGCCTAGCCTTCTAACATAGAGCATCGCTGAACTTGTTATCCTTTTCAGGGTGGAAATATGTTAAAATGACATAATTTTTAATCACATACTACTATCTTCTCTGGTGAATATTAAACTATTTTTGTGTGAAAATATATTTCCTGATTTGAAGAATCATATATATGTTACAAAATTGAAAATAAATATTATTTCTATATATCATTAATGTAAATATTACATTAATTAACTCTAAATCATGGGACAAGTAGTTTTTCTAATGAACCATAAATTGATGTGGGGTATAAATTATGACTATATTTATACATGAGGATGAATTTAAATCCCTAATTCAATGTATCACTATAGATAATTAACCTTTTATAAATTATATTTTTATGAGTATAGGTTCACTTACCAACCTACTTATCACGAACAATGCCTACATGCCATCAATCGCAACACCCAATACGTCCCGAGACAAGGCATGAAGGGAATTCCTAATCCCCAGTGCAAGACAAAAGTGTTGGGAATAAAATTAATAATAATGGAAATGTATTTTCTTCCCAGCCAAACTAGGATCTGATAAATAAACATAACATGTAGCAATATCCAACAACAACTGAGCCTCAACAAATATTTAACTAAATCAAATAAAACAATTGTTTATTCAAAACAAAACTGAATTCAAAAACTAAAACTAGACAATTAAGAATATGTATCCATGTGACCTCTTGGTCACCACCATCCACAAGACAGTCATTCCCTAATAGAAACAGAACATTAAACCTTCTGATTCAAAAAAACATATGTCTATAATCATAGAATGGTATTATTAGGGTGTGATATTAAACATATAAGTAGGTAATCAGTATTGAATATAAAAAATTTCATTCCTGATATAGTCCATAAATTCCATTTTGATGTTTTTTTCCAAAAATTGTATTTTAATAATTTATTAAAAGAATACCCAACATCCACATGTTCTTGTTTTTTTTAAAAGACACACCATATTCCTTTCCAAAAATAGTTTCACTATCCACAAACCATTTTTTAATTCCAAATCCCATGTCCAAATTCATACCAAGTTAACAAAAATTGCAATGAATGTTGTGAAATAAAAAACCCCAAAAGGAATAAAATAACCTAGAAAAAATAGAAACAATCTGTTAAAAAAATAGGGCATATAAATAGGGATTCATGAGAATTTCCTGAACATCCCTAGGGAGGTCATTGAATTTGCTCAGTTTGGTCTCATCTGTCAACATATGGGCCATATCCATAGTTAATAACCAACTCGGAATTTTTGACACGCTAATGTAGTAGAATTTAAATCATTGCCCAATAATGTAATGCAGGTACCAACCCATGTAATCGGGGTCGACATGAAAAGATCACTCGACCTTATAAGTGACGCCACAAAATCCGATGATGATAATAATAATAAAACGTTATGAAAATGTTATCAGAGGATAATAAAAAACATCTTGATGTGTGAGAAAATAAAGAGGATCTCATACAATGATCTAAGAGACTAAATACAACAATGTTCCCATTCGTGATCCATTAGAGAGGATTTGATACTATGTAATAGTGTTCTCAAATTATAGGCTAATTGTCACATCTAGAATAAGAATCCATATATTTTTCATTAATTAATAAATAATAATTGGGCTCCACACATCCAAGGTTTTCAATGAATTTTCATAAATTATTCCATAAAAACCCTATTTTACATACACAATGCCAAATGGGCCCTTCTATTTGAAATCCAAAACTCATTCCAAGCTAAGTGAAAAACACAAAACAAAATGAGAAGTTAGAAATGGACTTTTATATCATATATGAACCAAAACACATTAACTAATGAAAAATATTCTTTCATACCTGTCACTCACCCAAATTATCTTCAAATGATAAAAATTAAATTCATTTGGAAACATATTTCACATTAAATTCAGGACACATGAAACCAATTTGTAAATAAAATAACTAAATCACAAATAAAAGCCATCAATTTTCATATGGAAAGCCTATTTCAAAGACACACACACCATACCCATATTCAAACATGCTTCTCCTAATTTATAGAATCTATAGCATATATATATATATGAAATGTAGCAAATGAATACAATCATAAAAAAACTCCATTTATATTGGAAAACTAAAATTAAAAAAGGTTCATCTAAACTCACATTGAAACCATATTTTTTAGGAATCATCACTAGTTTTAAAACTAATACAATGTTCCACACAAATTTATCACACAAAAAAGTAACTCATTTACACGTACAACACCATTCTCATAATCCAACTTTACTAATAATGTAAAAACATATGAAAAACTACCAAAACCACCAAATTCCTCTTCAAAAACTAAAAGTACATTTTATTGAAAGCCATACTGTTGTCTAAAACTGGGCCCAATTAAATAATCCTATTAAAACCCATTTATAACTCATTTTCCATTATTAAAAACATAAAACAGTTTATTCAAAAACCTCACAAGAATGGGATACACATTTAATAGTAATTTATGAAATATTGAGCATCAAACGAAGTTTTCCATAAATGAAATGGATGGAAAAACCTTCCTTATTGATGTACAAATGAAACCAAAATTCTAGTTTAAGGAATATCCAAACCGAAGACAAAATATGTGCACCCTAATATCCAAAAAAATAAAACTATACACTATCCCGAACCTTTAGTGTTCAACCAAGAGGGAAACCCCACTATATGAGAGGAATATCAGAGAAGTGTAGGGAGAAGAGAAGAAGAAATTGACCAGAAACTCAAACGAATTCACCATAGAATATTCAATGGAATTAAAAATGAACGAGGAGAAATGGAGAAGAAGATTAATGGACATCCTGGTAAAAATAGCATGTGAAATGGAGAAAAATTATAAATTTTGGTCAAAAACCATATAGGAAATATCGTAATTTCATAATTTTATGAATCTAGGAATGGAACGTGGTTTAGCTACATGGTTTGAGATACCATGCAATATGCCACTACCCGAATCCCTAACTGAACCACATGTTTCCCTCATTTTTTACCTAGATATGTGAAGGTCATTTTTGAAGACCCATGAATATGATACACATTTCACAGTTACTTGGGAGAGGCCGCACAGTTTCCCTTAACCATTTACTACATGCGAGACCCGTGCTGTGAAACCCAAAACAAACCTTTCAAAACAAAACTAAAAAAATTCAAATGTGGACTCCCTATAAATCCAAACCAATGTATACCTTATCAAAAAATTTAATAAAATAAATTAATTTCCATGGTTAGGGTGTGAAAATTCCCCACCCCACAATACACTTTATTCTTCGATATGGTGATAAAGATGATAGATAAATACAACTCTGTACAAATTAAGAGTAAATCACAAAAAATGATGAACCTCAATGTCTCATTTCACGTCAAAAGGTACACCCAAACTTTTCTAAGGAACCCACAGCATTATAATCAATGATAAAAATGAGATGGTTCTCTCTAAATCAACAACTCGACTAACACATGCAACATTGAAACCCCACAACAACATCACCTCAGAATGAATAGTGATGGAACTGCCTACACTAGACACTCAAACATATATACACAAACTAAAAAAAATCCCATAATACAAATTAAATCAAAAAAACGAGTCATTACCCATTTTTACCAACTAAAAAACAAAAAAATTAAACCCGAGAAAAATAACCAACTCGAACAGAAATTAAAAACATCAATTTTGAAAAGAAATAATATCTCCAATCAAGTGAAACAAAAAACTAATTTAGATTCAAGAAGGTATAACCCTTTAAAGATCAACATATAAGTAATAATAATGGGATTATAAGAAAACAATACCACCATGACTATTACAAAGACATGGTAATTTCACATTAGGTAAGAAACTATGATAGAAAACTTATACAGTACATATCCCATCATGGGAGACAAATGTTAGGCCAAGGTTCCTGAAAACCCCAGTGACTGCTAATTGTGATAATCCATTAGTCTTAGGCATGTGTATGGATTACTAATGAAATATGTATCCACTAAATAATATTTAGGTCATAACATCCTCTGATCAAGTTATTGTATTCAGTAAATGCTTCTTAAAAAACATATGAAAATGATCCATGTAACCACAACAGTGATAAGTTATTAGAGTATTGTGAGAAAATTTTTTAAAATTCCAAAAATATCCTCCAAAAAACAAATGAATGGATGTTTTAAAAATTTAGAGGTTGAATCAAATGATGGGGACATCCCATGAATAGGTTCCTATGGAATAAACTGATCACTATATGGGGAAACCTTACAATAACAACCTAACACTAAATTCTCCCCAAAACTCTACTCAACTAAGTATTAATAATCCAACAACTTCTAAAATTTAACTTCACCCAATGAAATGTGTAATGACTTGAAAATTTCAAGGAAATTTTTTTCATAAATTCTTTGGGATTTTATGAGTGCGCAATTTCTGACGGAACATGATTCTAAGGCCTGGTGTCCCCGGAATCAATTTATGAAGATTAGCTTTGGTGCGTTCAGTGAACGAACGAGCAGGTTTTTATATCTTTTGAACTGGTGCTCAAATTTGAAATCTGGGGGCACCAATTGTACCGTAGTGCTGGTAATTTCTTAAGAAGATCATTGCTAGATTTTCTTTTTCTTGGGATGGGTTGTAAAAAATGTGGATTAAATGAAGAGTAAAATAAAATTGTGTTACAATTTTATTTCTTTTCTAAGTGGTTTATTCCTAGGTTAGGAAGCTAGGCTGGGACTTGCTAGTTACTAACTACCCTTGTGTGGTTAAAGGTGAGGTGGGGCCCACACGAGCCCAACCCCTGACATTCCTTAACTCCTCTAATCCCCTCATAAGATATGTAACTCTCCCACATTAATTCTTGCCAACCTAACACCTAATTAATTAGACAACTTCAGTTTAATTAATTAAGTGAGTTGTTTTTGGATATTGTGTTTTGAAATGCATGCCATGATTTAATAAAATAATGGTAGTCTTATTTAATTTGGTGTTGGCTTGTTATGTTGAGGATTGGAGGAGAAATAATTTCATTCTTCCCGTGAAGAACATTTGCACTTCTTTCCCTCATCGAAGAACGCGAAGAACGTCGGTGCCAACCTCGGCTTCTTTCTTCTTGACGTTGAAGAAGTGATGCCGTCATTCCGCGGCAACATGAACGGAACAAATAAAGCATCTCCATCCTTCATCAAGCGATCAACCTTCTTGAATTGAGGTAGGATTTAATTCTTCGTTCAAGTATTATTTAACGATCTTCGTTGTTAAATGATTTTCCACTTGTTATCGATATAACGGGATGAGATCAGACCACACAAACATGGCCGATCCTCGTCCCCTTTTATATTTGATCTTCATAGTGGATTGAAACAAAGGCGACGTGGTGCCATTGCACCATGCAGAGACAATGAAGAATACGGTCAGAGCGGGCCGCTGAGATGAAGTGTAGTGTCGTCGCGCCGCGCCGGGGAGGCCGGAGTGGCCGCAGCCATGAACGGGCCGCGGTGGAGGGGCACGGCGCCGTCGCGCCACGCCGGAGAACCAAGGGGCCTTGGCCGGGGCGGGCCACGGAGCCATCGCGCCGCGCAGGTCGGGGAAGAGTCGCGGCCTTTGGCCCCTACGGTTCTGCAGGAGGCCGCTGGCCAAGCCTGGCGCCGGCGCTCTACGAGGCGGGACACCCCCCCCCCCCTCGCGGGTCCCGCCTGGCTCAACCGGCCGGCCATAAGGTTCCGCCATTTCTAGGAAGACCGGGGGTTTAAAACCCCCGGCCAGCTCACTAGGGAGGACCCCAAAGGTCCGTCGTTTCGAGATAAGGGGGCGGCGCCCCATTCACGCCCCACTCATCTATGAGCCGAGCACCCAGCCTCGGGTTGGACTGCCCGCGCCGGGCCGGACCGCCCGCTCTTGGCCGGACTGCCAGAGCCGGGCCACGCCGAACGAGGTCGGACACGGACCCGGGTCGGGTCGACCCGGTTTCGGCCGACACAGGGGGTATTGGGCCGGGTTGGACCGGGCCCGAACCCCCTCTTTACGGGCAGTTTCGTTCAAACGCCCATATCATGGGCTACGGACCTCCGATCGACGCACCGTCTGCTACGTTGGGATCCTTGGATCAAGATGGTCATTTTAGTATATTACACTCAAACTTTAGGAAATGTTTGGGTATGGTCGTGTTGGTTCGAACCCGAAACTAATAGGCCCTTGGAGCGGAAATGCTTATAACATAATGATCGGACGTCCGAACGACGTGGCGTCAGTTACGTTGATTTCCACTTAGTGAGACGGTTCTTTTGGATTACTCTGCTCGAGGATTGGACACAACTGGAGTATGGTCGGGTTGGTTTTAGCTTAAAACCCAATCGGGCCCCTAGGACGAAAAAGCCAAAAACTCTCAGACCGGGGGTCCGATTGACGCGCCGTCTGTCGCGTTGAGATCCTCTTGATGGGATGGAACAGTGTGACACATCAACTCTGGACTTTGTGACAGTTGATGTATCGACCCCTTGGTTCATGGAGTGGATCCTCCCAGAATCGAGCGTGCTGTGTGCGGGAACCCTAGAGCTGGCTACGACTGCGACGACAATCCATGATGACTGTACTTGCATCCTACATGGGTTCGACAGCGATGAAGATTGTACTTGGATCCTACGTGGGTTCGGCAGTGATGACAACTATACTTGGATCCTACGTGGGTTCGGTAGTGATGGTTACTGTACTTGGATCATACGTGGGTTCGGCAGCGACGACTTCTGTACTTGGATCCTACATCGGCTCGGCAGAGGAGATGATTCAGAGGCTACATCGAATCATATCCATCCCTCTTCGTAAGTAGTATACCTATATGAGCTAAGTCTTGACTTTCAATCATTATCTTCGATATGATTGAATTGTTATCCTGTGTGGATTGGGTAGTGCTTTCATGTGTGGATTGGGTTGTACATTCCTGTGTGGACTGGGTTGAACTTGGGCTCGTGTGTTGGAGAAGAACAGAAATTGATGACTTAGGTATATGTATGGGAATATACGTAAGAATAGTTAGATGATACTTTTTGATTGTATCTTTCCTTTTTGGTTTATCCATTATGGATTCTGGGAGACCTTTGGGAGTCTCGGGGTCTCTACTGAGTATCGTATACTCACCCATACACGGGTTATGCCCGCACTACGTTGTGTAGGTTGCAAACGATGGATAGAACTGATCGTGGTTGAGGCTTGTGGAGCGGGATAGTACCAGGAGGTGGACTATCAGGCGGGACGTACATGGAGAGGACGGCCGGACTCGAGGAGCTGACAAGGCAATATGTACTCACCCTTCATGTGGGAGTTCCGGAGGATGTCTTGGTGGTTGCTGCTCCACTTTTCAGCTGTTGTACTTTCTTTCCTCAGTTGTACTTTACTTTTAGTTGGGTTTTTATACTAGCGGATTTACTTTCTAGCACTTAAATTTGTACACAGTTAACTTAGTATTTACTTCATCTTCTGTACTCTGTGGTGTTTGTTTTCTTATATAAAGGCAACGTCTTCCCTTTTATCGGGATTTACGCCTTTGGTGCTAGTCTCCTGCCCCTGGCCTATGGAAGGAGGTCTTGGGGTAGTCACAACAAGGGCCCCGAGGAAGGTTCGTGACAAAAGGACCCTCTCCATGTTATGTAGAGGAATACCACAGATGAAAGAAGAACATTTCAACAAATACAATGATGTTATATATGAAGTGAATGAAATTAACTCCTCAAAATGCTTAAAATAGGCCTTAACTAACCACTATACATTCCCAATACTCATGACCTCTTTAAAATTATTTGTCTTAAACATTTTGGGTATAAACCATCCGAAAAAAATGGACTACAACAACTCCCACATTATCCCAACCATCATCGATTATAGTGTAATCACCTTCAATTGATCCAAACATGGGCACTCAAACAAACCCATAAAATCATATACACTCATCACATATGGATTTTCAAATGATATAAAGAAACACTAAACTTTATCATGCCATTCTACTATTGATAACGAACCTAGATGACTATGGAAGTTATGCAACAACTAAGATGAACCGAAAGCATGGAAAACCCAAAAGACGTTTTGGGGGACTTTCAATGTGGCATATTTTAAATGACATAAGGAATAAAAAACAAGTCAAAATAAACCAAACACATAATAATAAGAACATCTCAATTAAAAAAAGTCTTAGTAGATATTCACATATAAAAATAACGAACAATCCACTTTTCATAAACCACCATTTCATTTTAATTTCAAAACATCCATCTTACAAGGATTCTTATTAATGCCAAAATCCAATTTTCATAAAAAAAATATACTTACAAAGAAATAACACATTCCCAAAAACAAATCCATTTCAAAAAATATTTTGTAAATAAAAGAAATCTAAGACATTGATTTCAAATACTTACTCATTGTATCATATAAATAGTAGCATATTCATTCATTCCTCTTATGATTATATAAACTATGAACATGGGTAAATTTGAACATTAAAAATATATGAAGACATCCACGTGGAGTAACAAGGGTCAACGGTTCCATTTTATTATCAAATCCGAACATTCACCAAATATTCAATAAAAAAATACTTTTAGTCTAATAAATTTTAATTAGAAAACCAAATAAAAGAAATATTTTCAATTTCAAAACACTCTTTCATTTTAAAATATTAATAACAACAACCGAGATAGAAACAAAACATAACTCATATAAAACTACTAGAGTGCAGATCTAGTGTCCATTCCTACACTGTTGACATTATTTGTGGGACATGAACAAAGTAATGATCAACAAATTGGCAGAGCATAAATGATGTACTCAGAAACCACATGGGTCACTATTCCATGTAATATCATGACATATAATTAGCTCACCTCCATTGTCATTCCTCATCCACAACAAACCTAAAACCAAAAAAATAAAATAATGTCAGAGAATACCTATCCACTGGTGGATCAATACAAGAAAGGGTTTATGAAGAACTTCTAGTAGCAACCTATAGAGTCCTGAAAATACTAATATCCAAATATTTGACAATTCATATAATATAGCCCTGATCTGATACTATTTATTCATGAACCGAGATGGGATTCCATCTGACTCGACACACGACCTGACTTGAGACCTATCCTAATGGGTGTTCCCAATACCCATGAGAGGGAAAATAGTGTCGAGCATCAAATTAATCATAATGGGAATGATTTTTCCCAACTAAACTAGGATCATATAAATATATAGAAAATACAAAAAAAACTACAAAAATGAACCTTAATAAATATATAACTGATTAAAAGAAAAAAACTACTAAAATAAAAATCACAGAATACAAAAAGTAAAACTAGTCCATGTAGAAAAGATATCAATGTGAAATCTTGGACGACACAATCCGCGAGACCAACAATGTAAGATAGAAATTGTAACAAAAACCAAAACCTGTAAAACAACTCGTGTATACTAAAACTGAATTTTTCAAATAGGGTGTGAGCATAAATAGATCAGTAGGTAATCACCATAAAATCCATACATTTCCATTCCCATGAGATCCCATAAACACTATTTTAAAAACACAATCCAACAAAGTGATTTTTATCATCTAATGAAAACAAATCCAACATCCAAAAGTGTTATTTTGAAAAAAGATACAAACTCCCTTCCTTTTCAAATACAGTTTCACTTTTCAAAACCCTTTTTATTATTACAAAGTCAAAGACCAAATCAATACCATGTACTCAGTAAGTCATATGCACAATGTGAATGAAACAAAATCCTACTTGCATGAAGTAACAATTCTAAAATCCAAAAAAAACCGATGTAAATATAATAGATAGATAGTGATTCATGAGAATCTCTTAAACATCCCTAGTGTGAAACCTGGACATACTCAGTTTGGACACAACTGAGGGAATATGGTGTAGCTCTATATTCATTATCTAATTTTCCTCCCTCAACTACCAAATCTAGTGGAACATCCCACCTATCCGTTTCTTGTCAAGGGGGGACCAACCCATATAATCAGGGATGAGAAGTAACCTACACCAAACCATATAGATTATTCCCTAAAATCCAATGATAATAATAATAAAAGAACATTATAAAATTTGGTATAACATCCACAATTAATAGAGTTCTCATCCATGATCCATTATAGAGGATCCCATGTAATGTTTTAGTGGACCCAATATGTGAACATTCCGATGTACCAAATACTATATAGGATCTCATCCAAATATCATGTTGTCTCAAATGATAGTTCAAGTATAAAAACTATAATTAAAATAAATTTCATTCAAAATCATTACCAAATATTATCAGGTCCCGAAAATGGGTACATTTTCGGGGAATTTTCCCAAATATGACAACAAAAACACCGCTACTTCAAACAAATTTCCAAATGGGACCTTATATTACAAATCCAGAACTATTTCCATCCAAGTGATAATCACAAAAAAAACACTAGATGTTACTAATGGGACTTTATATCATTTTAAATCCCATCCACATTACAAACTGAAAAATGAGACTTAATTACATTCACTCACCCATTATACCATAAAATGGAAAATGGGACGAGCATTTGGAAACACATTTCACACCACATTCATAACTCAAAATACCAATTTGAAAATACTACAAGAAAATCGCACATAAAATCCATACATTTTCATAAAAAGTTCCTCATTAAAATCTACATGAACACCAACCCCATTTTCAAATGTTCCTAAAACCTTTAAGATAATTCATAACACAAATTTATGAAACATAAAAAATAAAATAACTAAAAAACATCTGATTTATTTTTGGAAACCATGTTTCACACATATGCCTCTCGTTTCACTTTGAAATCATATTTTTTAAGAAACATTAATTGTTATTAAATTAATACATGGTACTAAAAAAATCACACAAAAAATGTCACTATTTCTCACATAACATACACAACTCATAAATAAACATTATTACCAAAATAAATCCATGGGAAAACACAAATAAAATCAACCAATTTCACTTTAAAAACTAAAATGAAAATTATTTAATATCTTAGGTGTGTTCAAAACAATTCATAATTAAAGAATACCTTGATAGACCATTTCTATGAAATTTTACATTATAAAAATCCTAAAATAGTTTATTCTAACACATCACAGGAAAGGGAAACACATATATTAATAATTTGGGAAATCTCAATCATCATATAAAATGTTCTGGAAATGGAATTGATGGAAACACCTATTCTAACAATGTGTGAACCCAACTGAACATTGGGATGAGGATGATCAAAGCTGAAGAAACAATCTGTAAATCCTAACATATAATTAATTGAATTATTCACCATCCATAACCCTTAAGAATCATCCAAGAAGGAAACCCCACCACAAGAGTCCAATATATCAAGTGATGAGGGAGAGGAGAAGAGTAAAATGCACAAAAAACAAAGTAATTACCTTAAGACCCATCAAAGGTATTCAAAAATTGTAGGGTAGTAATGATGGAGAAGCATCGAGGACCCCCTGGAATTCCTAGGTTGTGAAATGGAGAAAAATCACAAATTCAGATTATAACACCAAAGGGGAATGAATTTAATTCCATAATGTTATGAATCTGGGTAGACCATGTGGTTTCATAAACTATTCACCAGCCATGGGATATTTCACTTCCAGAATCCATAACCGAACAGTATCATTCTCTCATGGTTTCTTTAAGATGATATACTTAAACATCAGATAATATTTTAATAAGTTAATAATTCCCATTGAGGATCTTTTAAGTTTTAGATCATTATAGAAATAGGTCATAACATATACATAATAACTTTAATATTACATATACACACTTCTACTCAGTATCCATTTTTATCATAAAATATTAATTCATTAAAAAAAGAAACATGATTACATCCTTGTTTTAAATAGCATGAATTTTCTGTGATCGCATCCTAAACCCTATTGCACTTTATTTCCTGTGGAAAAAATTTCAAATATTTGGGTTAAGCATAAAAAGTTCAATATGGGATACATAGAGATGGGAAACCGTTAGTTTTTCAAAACAAAAATTAAACCATGAATACATTATCATAATGTAATACTTTTAACATGAAATAAGAATAAATAACACATCACTGAATATATTCTCATTGCTTACCATTTTTATATATATAGTATTAAAATAAAACCCATATAAATAATCATATAGCATATAAAGGTAACATGGGACCTAAACATACTTAAATAGAATAACCATGCAGTCGTTCTCCACACATATCACTAAATGGAATATCCATACGGATGGCTTCCACACTCAATTAATTGTAGGTTATAATGTAACCACCTGCCATTGGTTTATCTTATAACCAGCCATCACATGGTTTATCATGAAACCACCCATCAAATTCCCAAGTACCATTATATAATCATCACACATAAAAATTGAAAATATCAACATTTAAATCAATAAAATTCATTTCCAATCACAAGAAATAATTTAATAATTTGGATATAGTAAATGAAACTTCAATACACATTTTGAATACCAAAACACCCAAAAAGGGATCACGGGATTTCTTTTCCATTTAAAAACATTAAATCTTATAGTGGAAGTAAAATAATGATATTGGTGGTAGAGAGGCCATTGTCACTAACAACGATAATAACATTCCTTTTGTCATTTAGTAAAATACATCATAGATAAATTTTATCCTTTTAATTAAATTAAAATTCAATGGGGTTTATTATACACCATGAAAAACAAGGAGGTGTATATTATCAAAATATGCCTCATTGAATTGATATTCTGAAAAGTCCATTACCTCAAGTCCGACTTTTCTCGTATGTTCCTTATTCTTCTTGAATAATAAACTTAAGATAATTTCAACATGGTTAAGAACCATTTTCATGTTTATTATTCCTTATATATCACTTATTATCTTTATTAAACAATTAGTTAATTATTTCAGGTCATATCAAATTTTTTTATGATGTTCGGAAATTGAGTCAAAAATGTACTTCTAATGATAAAACATTTTCCATGTTGAGAAATAGAAATTATCAATAGAATGATATTCATTATTTAGATATCATTATATCATATAAATCTATTATATATGTATTTAGAATAGTCCATAACATTTTTATATAAGAAATTAAGTGCACCGTTCATGGATAAGGTAAGTCGTTCGCACGCATGAACTCTACATTAATTTCTTTTTCATATTTAATGAATTTTAAACTAAATTATAAATAGGTATATAATAATTCCATTATAATATCTATCTTATATATGTTACATATGTTCATTAGTTACATCCTTTATACATTCCATGTATAGCATGATCGAGTCATATCACTTTGAGGGGGCGGTAGTCTGCATTTCCTCAAATTAAATTATCGTACATATACAATATGAAAAGCATAATGGTATCTTATAAATTAGAATTAAAGAATCATAGAGGTAAAATAAATATCATAAATATCATGTATAATTATTTTTCGATCATAATTTCCACCATAATAGGTTGTAGGAGAAGATTGAACAATCTTCGTTATGTGAGACAATAGTTCATCATGCATAGAAACACTATGTTCTATACTCATAAGATGGAGATGTATTTATGTTCCATTTGAATAATTCTCATAAAAAAACCTCGTATATTTATGATACTATTTTTTTTATATAAACAAATAATAATAAGATAATAGGGATTGGAGATGGAAAAATAAATAAAAGGAACTAGAGAGAAGACGTTTCCTCAAATTTGGAAACATCTTTTCATTTGAGCCAAATGGCTTTCATGAAATGCCTTCATCCTATGGGAAAGACTATAAGAGGAATAGAGGAATTTTGGTATCTTATGGTATCATATTTTTTATGAGCCAGGTGGGAATGAGTGGTTTGAGTAAGCATTAGAGGGGATAACCTTTTATAAGGGGGTAGGGGCTCTTTAGAAATGTATAAATGTATTATTTTATTATAAAATTATTTTCACTTTAAAAATGTCCAAAACCCATTAAATTTGAAGATAAAATAACTAGTGTTTTTAATAAACTCAACCAAAAGGTTTTAGACATGTTTTGGTTTCATATTTAACCTTATCATATGACTTTAATCCTTAGTTTACTAATTTAACTCTTACCATGTCTTCTTGTATATTCATAAAATGGGAATAATATAGTTGCCATATAATTAAAATCGTACCACAAGTGGATAATTAATTAAATTTTCAACCTTATATAATTAATTTGGCCAATTATTATATTTTTATTGCTACGATATCATTTAGTAATATAATATTTGATTTAGAAACACATATATATCAATTTATATACTATTCATATCATGACTTTTAAAAAAACTAAAATTGGTTCATTATTTTGAAAAATATTCATTAATTAAAATATAACAAGTAAAAATTGTCCCTAAAATTTTTTATGGCATAAAAACATTCAAAAAATAATAATTTTAATATTTATAATCTAATTTTTTAAATCATTCATCAATAAGATACTGACTATATCATCATTGTATCATTAATATATTTATTTATTTGATGTATAAAAATTAAAAATAAAATACCATGATATATGAAATATTTTTATATTTTTAATGATTATTTATAGATGAAGATATCACTTATATAACCCCATATAAATTTTTTTGTTAAAGATACATGTTTTGGTTATATTTTCCCTAACTTTAAATTAATTGTTATAAAATGTCATTTCCACACACAAGTGGCTCCATGGGGTCCTAAAATTGTCCCAAGGATTCCAATCATCGTATATATATTATATAATAGGGTGAGGACATGTTTTAGGGTAATTCAGTATTATTATAATATTATTTTTACCCTTATTTACCATATTTACCCTTTAACCGTGGTAAATAAATTATTTACTAAATTAACTATTCATTATGTATACATATAAAAGGTACCTATTTAATCAATTTGAACGTCTTGATTCCAAATATGGAATCCATTTTTCAAAATTCAAAACAAAGAAGCTGTAGAAATTAATTTATATTTAATTCATTTTGTAAAAACCAAAAATCATGTTTTTAAAAAATAATAACTTATAAATGATTGACTTGTTTTTATGAGTAATTAAAAGATGAAATTACATCCAATGAAAAAAATTGGATTAAATGGTAAAAAAATTAATCTGATAAAACATTAAAAATAATTAAAAAGATAATGTAACCATATAAATAAATCAGATGAAAAGATAGTTTTGATGTAACATGCAGTATTTCTCACTATTTTTGAAAGAATGAACATTATCAAAAAAATAAAAAAAATCCAAAAGTAAATTGTGATTTCCTTATTATATATAAGATGTTTATTTTGTCAAATTCAAAATATAAAAGTGAAAAAAAGTTAGTTAAAAAGGGTTCTCCATCAAAATGCGGTAAAACTACATTTTTAGAAATATATTTCTTTTTTTTTTTGAAAAAATGAATTTGTTCTTATGTCATATCTAGAAAACATATAAGATTAATTTAAAACATTAAATTGAATAATATTATATATTTTTCATTAAATATAAATCCATAATGATTGATATGAAAACAAAATTATTCTCTTTAAACCCCATCCTTTATATTCAATTGGTTTTTATTTCCATCCTTAATAAATTTGGTAACCAATGAATCATTATTTAAACATGTTTAATCCATATATTAAAATTAATTTGTTGTTATTTATTCCTTAAATTAAAATGTATAGGATTTCACTACCATTATAAATAATATTATTATTTTTGTATTATATTTCGGTAAAACTAAAAGTTGTGTACATCGTAATATTTCGGTTAAATCTGTTATTGCATTTCAAGTAATCTCTGAGAAGTGTCCCATTTAATTTAAAATTAATAAATTATTCATATGTATTAATATGTATCAAAAAATTAGTATTCTAAAAATACAAATGGCATTACATCCTTCCCCCCTTTTGGAAACTACGTCCTCACAATTTTAAAATTGGGCTTTGAAAAAACATTGAAAGTCCCACATCAGAGAAAGAGTTAATAAAACTATCACATTACAAAACAAATAGAAGTAAAAAGGTGATCAAATATAACCCATACTAGGATTCCATGTTGGAAAAAATGGATATGGGAATGAAAATTTGTGTCATGTTCTGATGGAGAGTGATAGAAAACATGATCAAGAGAAAGCTAACCACCAGAAAATAACAAACATATGATGGGTTAAAAAGGTCTTTGATTTCCTAGTTTGAAAAGTAAAGAGACCACATTTTTGTATTATGTTCCTTTTCATAATTAAAAGGTATTTATTGATGATGTTTAATAATAAGATAAGTAAATATACTTAATTTTCCTGTATACGTACATCCTTTAATAAATTTTTACCACAAACCCATCTTTTCCCCAAACGACGAGTATTCATGATAACATGCTCACACCTAAAGTGCTAGAATCAACTTCTAGAGAATCACATAATCCAAAAAAGATGAACTATATATTTTCCCTTTCATTGGAAATTAACCAAAACCCAAAAAAATAGTATGATATTAGATAATTTTGATAATGGATAATCCTCTATAAAAATAAATACAACTCTTAATATCCAAAATTCAACAAAAAATACCCAAAGATCAAAAAATATGATTAAATACACATTTTTACAAAAAATTATTCAATATAATAAGAACTAATGTTGAAATGAAATTTTCATTAGAATTTAATAACATAGTCTTCCATTCTTAAGCTAACTATTATTTCCAAATAACATCGACTACTCTTAATGTCTCATACAAAAGTATAATTAAACTAACCACATATTCTCTATGATAGGATAATAAATTCCATATCCATATGTCCGCAATAGAATAATATATTCTTCCCAAAATAAAATTCAACCATTTCTCCTCAAATAAAATGCAACAGTATTCTATTTTCCTTAGGCTTAGAGTGTTTCCCAAAAGAGAGAACTGCCAAAATAACCTTTATCACATAATCATAAAATCATTTTCTTATACTGAGGATATCCATTTGATAAAATATATGTTCCAAAAATCAACTTTTTCTTGACCCATAAAATCATTTATGTTAAAATAATTATTCTTACTAACAAGTGACTTCACATAGGCCAATGGTAGGTGATTCTCCCTTGTTTTCCATTAGTTGTGTGTTCGATTCCTATGGCCTTTCTGGACGTGAAAAGTTGTCACATATCCTACAGGTTGTCCTTTTTATAAAACTCAAAAATAACCCTAACATGTTTCAACCACAAAGGTTTTCTTATACCTATCATTTCACCCTAACACATTAAGACCACAACATCTTAGTTCATGAAGTTATATATATATTGTTCTTTTTTATTTCACCTCTATATGATAAAATAATACTATTCACAATAGAAATTACATTATAACTTTACCATGGTGTCCAAATGGATTCACTATCCTCTTTTTCACGTAGGTATAAGGTCCATTCATTGAATAAAATATTTATGTATCCTTCAAAATCATTTGCTTCCTTCATCAAAATAAACTTTGTACAACTTGATTCATAGAGATCTTTTCAGAAATATAGTTTCAAAAAATATTCTTGTATGACATATAATTTCAAAAAAAAAATGATAAAACATGATTTTTATAGAATCATCAGAGTGAGTATGAGTTGAAACATTCAATAAAAGGACCATTTAAAATACCATAAGTATGTTTTGAGATACACTATTTTAAAAGAAATATAAATAGATTGTGCTTGGGTATCCTTTTTTAGCACCATTTTCAATATCATAATTTGATTAAAAGTATTGTGATAAGGGAGAATATTTGAAAATGCCTTGATAATATTTACCTTTCTCGAACATATGGTAATATTGTAAAAATACTATTTTATTTAATACAACCCATGAACTGTGATGATATCTAGGTATAGTGGAGGTGTCTGATATCTCAAACAACTACATTCATGTGAGTTGTATACTAGACAAAGTTTCACAATTATCCGTACATCAATTTTCAATAATTATTGAAATCATGTTATAAAGAAGTGATATAAATTTTTTTTGTGATCCACCTACTTCCATTTTTAACCGAATTTCCTTGATAAGAAAAATCTATAAAACATGAATTAAACTAAACAAATAGACATAGGGAATAACCATGTGTTCAACAAAAACTCATAATCCCTAAAGTTGTCTAAACCATTCCTCTGATATCTACTATAAGGCCCCTTCCTTAAAAATTACATAATCATGAATTATGTTTATAATTCACATTAAGGATCATTTCAGGTTTAGTGTATTGTATAATTAGGTATTAACACATACATAACTATATGAATATTACATGTACACACTTCTACTCAATATCCATTTTTTCATAAAATAAAAACTATTGAAAAAGAAACTTGTTTAGTTTTTTGTTTTAAACAGCATGAATTACTTTGACCCCATCCTTGACCCTATTTCACATTAAGTCTTGTGTAAAAATTTTAAAAACATTGTATGAGCATAAAAATCACCATAAGAGATAAATAAAGAATGAAAATGAATATTTTTTCAAAACAACAAGTAAACCATGAATAATTTATCATAATATAATACCTTTCACCATATAAAAGAAGGAAAAACACTTCACTGAATATAATATCATTTCTTACCTTTTTTTAACCTAATGATTACCTTAAAACCCATAGAAATCATCATATAGAATATAATGGTAACTTGGGACATAAACATACTTAAATGAAATAACTATAAAGTCAACATCCACCCATATCACAAAACTAAATAGCCTTACATTTGACATCTATACACAATGAATTAGAGGTTATAACGTAATCACCCATCCTTGGTTTATCACAGAACCACCCATCATTTGGTTTACCATGTGACCACCTATCCAATGTCCATGTACCATTATATAATAGCCACACATAAAATATTTAAAATATCAACATTTCAAAAATTATATTTCATTTTAAATCACAACAGATAATTTCAATATACAGAAATAGAAAATCAACTTTTAAAACCCTTTTTCCAAACCAAAACACCTAAAAAAGGAATACGAGATTTATTTTCCTTTTAAAAAAATTATGTCTTATAGAGGAATCTAAATAATAAATATTGTGGCAGAGTGGTCATTATCACAGCAAACATTAAAAACATTCATTTTATTGTTTTCTAAAATACATCGTAGATAAAATATTCCCTTTGAATGGAATTAAATGTCAAAGGGGTTTATTATACACCATGTAAAATAAGGTGGTGTATATTAACAAATATGTCTCAATGAAAACAGATTGAGACAAAGCCCCTTACCTTGAGTCCATCTTGTCTCATATGTTCCTTGTTCATCCAGAATAATAAATATAAGTTAATTTCTACATTATAAAGAACCATTTTCATTTTTATTACTTTTTTATCACATATTACCTTACCATAACAATTAGGTATTTATTTTAGTTTGTATCATACATTTTGTCGATGTTCACATCGTAAGTAAAAGATTAAACTTGTTATAATTTTAAATTGTCTATGTGGTCAAAATTACATTATATAAAGAATGATATTAATGATTTTGATATAATATATATCATATATATCCATTATATATGTATTCATAATATTCCATAACAATTGGATATAAGAAATGAAGTTCATCATTCAAGAATACGGTATGTCGTACGTACGCATGAATGCTACTTTCATTTATTTTTAATATTTAATGAAATGAAAACTAAATGATACATAGGTATATTATAATATCAATATAACAACTATGTTACATAGTTTACATATTTTTATTCATTACATCGTTTATATGTAACATGTATAGCTTGAACGAGTCATATCTTGTTGAGGGGGCGGTAGTCCAAACTTCCTCAAATGAAATTATTGTATATATACATCATTAAAATAATATGATCTAAATAATAATTAAAGAGGCATAAAGATAAAATAAATATCATAAATATCATTTATAATTATATTTCCATCATAATTACCACCATAATAGGGGTTAGGAAAAGATTGAAGAATCATAATTTCGTGAGACAATAGTTCTTCGTCCACGGAAACAGTAGGTTCTATACCCATTAGACAGAGGTGTGTGTAAGTGTAGAAAGAATACTTATGATAAAAAAACTAATATATTGAGGATACTAGTTTTCTTATATAAAAAAATAAAAATAATATCATTGGGAGTGGAGAAGGAAAACTAATGAAAGGGGAAAAGAGAGAAGATGTTACCTCAAATTAGGTAAATTATTTTCATTTGAGCCAAAGGGATTTATTTATTGACCTTAGGCCTATGGGAAGGACTCTAAAAGTAACAGAGGAATATTTATATATTATTGTTACATATATTGGGTGATCCAATGGGGATTAACTAGTGTGAGTATGGGTTATAGGTGATGACCGTTAAAAAGGGGGGATGGGCTCTTTTGGAAAGTTTGAAATTATTATTTTATTATTAAATGATTTTCTATTTTAAAAGGTCCAAAACTCAATAAATTTAAACATAAGAGGACTAATGTTTGAAATTTTCTCAACCAATAGGTTTTAGTAGAGATTCGTTTTCATATTTAACTTTATTATTTTTCTTTAACCCTTAGTAAACTAATTTAACTCTTACTATATCTTGTTGTATATTTGTACTATGTAGTTAATGTAGTTTCAATAAAATGCCAATCGAACCAAAAGTGGTTCATTAATGGAATTTTCAACCATAACTAAGTCATTTTTTCAAATCATTGGTTTTTTAGGTCTATGGAAGAGCGCTGTCGTGGGCGCCCTCAAATGATTAGTGTGATTTGGGGTACTTAAGTGCAGCAGAGTGGCTGACCAAGGTCGTCTCTCAAAGGAGGAAGTGAATTTAACAACTTATTAGAGGTATTCTAAAAAAATAAAATAAAATAGAATAGAATAAAAACACTACTTTAAAGGATTGGGGTTTGTTGTAGTTTATGAATCTAGAAGAAGTTTGCTGGAAGAAGATTGTATAATTTTTTTTTTGTTTTTAGTTTTGAAATGAATTTCAATTTAAATGACACAACAAGAAGATGTTTTTTTAGAAATCTATTTAAAAAGCGTAATCGATCTAACTCTACCTCTTCACTTTATTATTAATCGTTATCATTTAAATTAACATTCACTTAATTATGATCCCTTAATTTGTTAAATCCCGAACCCTACGAGAATTAACTTTACCACGAAGATTGAAGTGAATTTTAACCTTAGGCTAACTTCGGAACATGCAATCGCAGCACCCTGCTTTGATTGATGTTCTAAGATTAGCTTATGATCAGTGGTAAATTAAGGCACATATCCATTCTGGAAATTAGGATGAATTGTGTTTAGGGATTATATTTGAACTCTACAAATTTATCCCAAGTGGTCTTGTATTACCGATTAAGCTCGCACTCTCACAATTTACACAAAATCTCGACCTCGCGTGTTTTTGTATTAATTGTTCAATTGCTTGCTTAGTTTCTTAAAATTTAAAAACATAATTCATGGATCATATTAAGTGAATTACAGTAGGCTCAATGATTCAAAATAATTAAATGAAGAGGGTAGAAGATAGATCGATCACTAAAAATTACTCTTCCATGGGTGGCGTAATCATCGTAGAAGCGTTTTGCATTTGCAAAGGTTTATAATGGGTATAACCCAATATCGCTTCTACTCAAAAATTCCAGACCTAATAGGAAGATTAAGAGAAGAATGAATTTAAATAAAACAGAGGAAAAGAGAAGAAATAAAAGAATAACAAAGAAGTTTATTACACAAACAAAACAATTACAACATGAAGGAGAGAAGGAGGCTTCGATGAGAGGATCCTTGCTTCAAGAGCTACCTCTCTTACAATGGTTGGAGAATTTGGTTGAAACCAATTCTCCTCTGCCTCCAATCTCCCAATTCACGAACCACCCTCTCCAAATGAGAAAATCACTAATTTATAGAGTGGAGGGGAGGCTAGGTTTAAAGTGGTTTCAAGTGTGAATGCAAAATCTCGGCCAAATATTTTAATGAAACTTTCACCGCCCATTTGGCCTCCAAAACGCGTGAATTTACCGGCCTTCCAGAAGGATGATTTGTGCCACATCATGTCCCCGAGCTTTCCTCAAAATATGGGCTCAATCCAAGCCCGTATGTAGAGGATATGGCCCAAATACAGAACCTTCTCCATTCTGGCGAGCCCAGCCCAACGTTGACTTCATGGCCCAATTTCAACAACCAAATTAACTCTTTAGCTTTATTGTCCTGAATAAAAGTTGTAGATAATTAAGTTAAGAACACTGTTACAAAATTTCAAATTCAAATAATAAATATAAAGATATTTATCTTCGAAATAATACAGTGCACTATTAAGGGTAAAACTGGAATTTTCACCAAATTTTCAAATGAATGATCAAATCCCAAATATTTTATAAATAAACATATTTAACACAATGTGAGGAAATTATATCATTTATTATCAATAAAATATTCAATAAAATAGTGTTTTATCAACTCCCCCACACTTACCCTTTTGCACACCTGGGCAAAACCTCATATCAAGTAAACATCAATATCAAATCAAAACCAATTTTAAAACACATATCTTTAAGATCAATCAATTTCACACCAAGAATAAAAAAGATATCATGCCTCATAAAAAACCTTATTTCAGGTTCTCCATTTATATCATTCAATATATTTCCACTTTATTTATCCACCCATGCACAAAACACTTACCTCGCTTGAATTTTCTCTCATCACTCAAATATCAATTTTTTTGCAATGTCTTTCTCATCCAAACTCATACAAGGGTCACATTGGCTTGATAGATTCCTACATCGCTACCCGATGTGAGTCAAGGACATATGTTTATCATGAGGACTTTTCAGGGTTGTTCTGTGGCTTTCGGTTGGTAGGATTAAGATGCGAAAAACTCTGAGGCTGAATGAGGAGGGCTTGACTCTTTTGAAGCAAAATTGCATTAATCTAATTTTCACTTAAATATGGTCTTCTCTTCAATCCCCATAGTATCAATTCAGCTCCATCATCATGAAAAGTCATGAAAGGTTTACACCATTCATCATTTCATCATAAAAAATGTCAATCTTCTCAAACATGATTTTCTTGAAAGCTCCAGATGGGCAGAGCTTTCCACCTCAATTAGAAGCTCCAGAAAAGGCACAGCTTCACTTGTCATGAAAGCTCCAGAAAAGGAACAGATTTCAATATAATGACTTTATTTAGCAGCAAACACATCTCTTCAGAATTTAATTTTCCACCCAAAGTATCACATAATGTGGTGGCACAACATAAGACAGCTTCCCCCACACTTAAGCTCAACTAGATTATGCAATTTCACTTCAAGGGTTGGTTGGATAGGGAAAATTGGCTTGTAATGTGGCTTAACCTAACAGGCTGTGCATGGCTTCTAAGGGCTACAAGGATTAAATATTCAAGGTAGGCCATTATAAAAAAGGATTCTTTGAAAAGGGGGCTTTAATACCAAACAAATGCCTCAATCATTTAAACTCAAGTACCTCAAACCCTCAAGTTTTGACAGGAATAGATCAAATTCTGGTTAAATCAAGTATGGTTTGGTTCTCTCAAGAAGTGAGGTGAATGTAAAGAATATGAAAATAATGGTTTAGAAGCCTCACAGGAAAGTGATTTCAAATATAAAGACAGTGAGATTGGCATGGGATTCAAAATTCAGCGTACTTTGCATGAAATTACTAAATATTTGAACTTGAAACAAAGTCATTTCAGCATTCATTTAAGCTTAGTTTCAAGGGGTAAATTGTTTCACTTATTGATATGGATTTAAAAATGGTGATGAGAATCATTTCAGCTCAAAAGTTTCAAAAACACACAGAAAATTGTAAAATAAACACACAAATTTTGAAAAACACACAATTTTTTTTTTTGGTTATTGAAATTACTAAACTAAAAGGTTCCCTCCCCCACACTTAAAATATTTCATTTTCCTCAATGTGAACCCATGAGATGATATATGCACATGAAATGCAGAATTTTTAAATAGGACAAATAATATAAAAGTGAAAGGGTTAGGAACAGCCTGATGTGATCAAGTGATGATGGGGTCATGCAGTGTGATAAAATCCACTGCATCAGTAGGATGTCCTTCAATGTATCTCTTCAAACGTTGCCCATTGACTGTAAAGCTCCTTCCAGTGTCCTCTTGTGTGATCTCCACTGCACCATAAGGAAAAACATTAGACACAATATAAGGACCTAACCATCTGGAACGCAACTTACCAGGCATCAACTTCAGTCGTGAACTATAGAGAAGGACTTTCTCTCCAACATGAAACTCCCTTTGTTGGATCATTTTGTCCTGAGCTGCTTTTGATCTTTCCTTGTAGAGCCTTGAGTTCTCATATGATGACAGTCGAATCTCCTCAAGCTCTTGAATTTGCAACTTCCTTTGAATTCCAGCTTAGGCCAAATCCATGTTACATTTCTTTATAGCCCAATATGCCCGATGCTCGACTTCCACGGGGAGATGACACGCTTTCCCAAAAACAATCCGAAATGGGGACATACCAATGGGGGTCTTGTATGCTGTCCTATAAGCCCACAATGCATCATCCAAGCGCTTGCTCCAATCCTTCCTATTTGGCTGCACGGTTTTCTCCAAGATTTGTTTCAACTCACGATTTGAAACCTCAGCCTGGCCATTTGTTTGGGGGTGGTATGGTGTTGATGTTTTGTGTGTCACCCCATACTTCCGAAGGAGGGAAGCAAAATTCCTATTGCAAAAGTGTGTCCCTTGGTCACTGATGATGGCCTTTGGTACTCCAAACCTGCAAAAAATCTGTGCTTTGAAAAAATCCACAACAACATGAGAATCTTCAGTCCTGGTGGCCTTGGCCTCCACCCATTTACTCACATAATCGACAGCAACAAGGATATACAAGAAACCAAATGAACTAGGAAAAGGTCCCATAAAATCAATTCCCCAAACGTCAAAAATCTCACAGAATAAAATGGGTTGTTGGGGCATCTCGTGTCTTCTTGAAATGTTTCCAGTGTGTTGGCAACGAGAGCATGACTTACAAAATACATGGGAATCATGGAATAAACTATGCCAATATAATCCTGAGTCTAAAACCTTCCTAGCTGTCCGTTGGGGTCCAAAGTGTCCACCACAAGCAAGTTTATGACAGAAATGAAAAACAGACTCAAACTCATGATCGGGAACACACCTCCTAATGACTTGGTCACTACACATGCGCCAGAGGTATGGATCATCCCACACATAATACCTAGACTCACTTTTTAATTTTTGGACTTGATGCTTCTTCAAATTTACTGGGATTTCAGAGCCAACAATGTAATTAACTAAATCAGCATACCAAGGATGCTTACCTGAGATGGTATAGGGATGCTCATCGGGGAAAGTGTCCCGAAGTGGTACCTGGTCCAAGGTGTCACCCTCTAGTGTGTGAGTAAGCCTACTCATGTGGTCTGCCACCAAATTCTTTGACCCCTTCTTGTCCTTTATCTCAAGGTCAAACTCTTGAAGAAGTAGCATCCAACGGATAAGTCGTGGCTTTGCATCTGGCTTCTTTAGGAGGTACCTCAAAGCTGCATGGTCAGAAAAAAATACTACTTTAGAGCCCAATAAATATGAACGAAATTTATCTAAAGCAAATATAACAGCAAGAAACTCCTTTTCTGTTGTGGTGTAGTTTGATTGGGCTGAATCTAGTGTCCTCGATGCATAGGCGATCACATGTGAACGTCCCTCCACCCTCTGAGATAAGACAGCTCCAACCGCGAAGTTGGAGGCGTCACACATAAGCTCAAAAGGAATCTCCCACCGTGGGGGCTGTATGATCGGTGGAGTGGTCAGACACTTCTTTAGCTCATCAAATGATACCCTGCATGAATCATCAAAATTGAAGTCAATATCTTTTTGAAGCAATCGAGATAAGGGTAGAGCGATCTTACTAAAATCTCTGATGAAGCGTCGATAAAATCCAGCATGTCCAAGGAATGATCGAACATCACGCACACATGAAGGGTAGGGTAAGGATGAAATGATGTCTACCTTAGATCTATCAACCTCTATCCCATGTTTTGACACTACATGCCCTAAGACAATGCCATGCTCTACCATGAAATGACACTTTTCAAAGTTCAGGACTAGATTCTTCTCAATACAATGATTCAACACATTTTCCAAACTACTTAGACATTCATCAAATGAAGATCCATACACTGTAAAATCATCCATAAATACCTCCATGCAGGTCTCAATAAAATCAGAAAAAATACTCACCATGCATCTCTGGAAGGTACCTGGGGCATTGCAAAGTCCAAATGGCATCCTCCGATAGGCAAATGTCCCAAAGGGACAGGTGAATGTAGTCTTCTCCTGATCCTCCGGAGCTATAGGAACCTGAAAATATCCAGAAAATCCATCCAAGAAACAATAGTGTGTCTTCCCAGCTAGTCTCTCAAGCATCTGATCAATAAATGGGAGGGGGAAATGATCTTTGCGAGTGGAATGATTTAGTTTCCTATAATCAATACACACGCGCCAACTGTTTTGTACCCTCATTGGAACTAACTCATCTTTCTCATTTTTAAAAACAGTAACACCACTTTTCTTAGGCACAACCTGAATAGGACTTACCCACTGAGAATCTGAAATGGGATAGATTATACCTGCCTCGAGCAATTTTTCAACCTCTTTTTTAACAACCTCCAGAAGGGTTGGATTGAGTCTCCTTTGTGGTTGCCTCACCGGTTTAGCTCCATCTTCCAAAAGAATCCTATGCATGCAAATGGAGGGGCTAATACCTGATATGTCAGTCAAGGTCCACCCGATTGCCCTGATGTTCTCCCTCAAAAGATTCAAAAGTTTTTCTTCATGTTCAAAAGAGAGATTGTTAGAAATGATAACAGGTAATTTTTCACCACTTAACAAGTATGAGTATTTGAGATTTGGTGGCAATGGCTTTAGTTCCAGTGATGGTGGCTGCTGAATGGATGGAAGCATGAGTGGCGTAGACATCTGTGCACAATCATACATATCATCTGAATGAGAGAACAATGCATCAAATCCATCAGAAAAATTAGCAGCCATATCATAATCAGAGTATACATGCTCAGAATTCTAATATGATTGGACAAATGAACCAATCCCAAGATCAGAAAGATCATGAATTAAAGGGGATGAAGTAGAATGAGACATCAAGTTGGACCCAATACTCATTATTTCATTAAGAAGTGAATAGTCCCCAAGAGATTGGGAATCAAAAATAGAGGGACTATCACATGGAGACTCAGAATGAGAGAGAAAGAATGCTGAGTGTTCCTCTGGTGGGTACTTCATAGAATCCAGGATTTTAAACCTCACGATTTCATCCCCGAATTCCATGGAATGAGTACCCTCATGAACATTGATAATGGTCTTAGCAGTTTTGAGGAAGGGTCTACCAAGAATGATAGGGGCATGAGAACTTACCTGGTTATCTTCCATGTTTAGTACATAGAAATCAGCAGGGAAGATCATGTCCTTTACCTTTACCAACACATCTTCAAGGACACCAGCCGGATATGCTGTAGCTCTATTCGCTAGCTGCACCACTACCCTTGTAGTCTTGAGCTCACCAATCTGCAATGAAGAGAAAACAGAGTGAGGCATCACATTTATTGAAGCTCCTAAATCACAAAGAGCATCAGAGAAGTGAAACTCCCCTATGGTGCATGGGATGGTGAATGTCCCGGGATCCTTGCACTTTGTTGGCATTGCTAGAGTTGGTGTAATGAGTGCTGAGACATTCCTTCCAAGGTTGATCCTCTCATTTCCCTTGAGCCCTCTTCGATTGGTACAAAGTTCTTTTAAGAATTTGGCATACCTTGGGATTTGCTTAATGGCTTCGAGTAGAGGAATGTTGATCTCTACACGCTTGAATGTGTCCAAAACCTCCTTTTGCATTGCTTCTTCAGCCATCTTCTTGGTTTGAACAACCCTGTTTGGAAAAGGAAGTGGTTTAGGAGGAACATCATCAATCTTTTTCTTACCTTTATCTTTCTCCTTGGATTGTTCATCAGTTGGTATGGAATGCGGCTTCTCTGAAGTTGAGGTGAATCCCGGTGGAATGGTAGGTGTAGATGTATCGTTCATTTGCTTCCCACTTCTCAATGTGATGGCACTAACATTCCCCTTTGGATTTGGAGTGGGTTGGGAAGGTAGATTTCCAGAATTCTTACTCACAAGTTCATGGAGGGCGGTGGCAATCTGGCTCATTTGAGTCTTCAACTCTCTCAGCTCCGAACCTTGACTCTTCAGCTCATTCTGTTGATTAAGAACAATTTGTTTCGAAAGATCATCAGTGTTAGAGTCTACCTTGTGTTGGATATTCCCTTGTTGCTGACTCGTTGATGTTTGAGCTTCGAATCTCCTTTGGGGATGTTGGAAACCCTGTTGGTAAGGTGGAGGCTGCTGGAAGTTTGGTTGAAAATGGGGCCTTTGTTGTTGTCCAGAGCCATACCTCATGTCCGCTAGATCTTTCCACCCTTGGTTGTATGTTGGATCAAACTTCTTTTGGGGATATGGTTGTTGTTGTTGCTGCTGAAATGGTCTCCCAGGGAACACTGCTGCACAATCTTCTGTTTCTTGGAGTTGTGGGCAACAGTCAGTCGGGTGGCTTGTCTCAGTGCAAATACCACAAGGCCTTGAAGGAGGAGGTAAAGATGTCTTTTGTGCCAAAGCAATCTGCCTTACCATAGTTGTCAATTCTTCTAACTTGGTATCAATCAAATGACTCTCAAGAGAAGAAGGACTTACCTGATGTACTCCCCTGACATGTAGTGTACCTCTATCGCCAAATTGTTGGGAGTTTTGGGCCATCTTGTCAATCAATGCACGTGCGGCTATTGGTGTCTTGTCCACCAATGCCCCTCCAGCTGCGGCATCCACCATGCTTCTCTCCATAGCTGTGAGTCCTTCACAGAAGTACTGAATGAGGAGTTGCTCACTGATTTGGTGATGTGGACAGCTTGCACACAACTTCTTGAATCGCTCCCAATACTCATACATGGACTCCCCTTGTGCTTGCTTGATCCCCGAGATCTCATTACGAATGGAAGTGGTCCTCGATGCTGGAAAAAATCTCTGCAAGAAAAGACGTTTCAAATCGTTCCAACAAGTTACATCTTCAGGTTGTAAATAATACATCCAATCTTTTGCAGCTCCATCAAGTAAGAATGGGAATGCTCTTAGTTTGATTTGATCTTCAGAGACATTTTTAGGTTTTAGGGTTGAGCAAACCACATTAAATTCTTTCAAATGTTTATTCGGATCCTCACCAGAGAGGCCATGAAACTTTGGAAGTAATTGAATTAACCCTGATTTTAGTTCAAAGTCCGATTCGAGATTTGGGTATGCAACACAATTTGGTTGATAGTTAATATCAGGTGCAGCCAATTCTCGAATGGTTCTATTAAGTTCATTTCCATTATTATCAGCCATTGGTTCCTATTTTATGTTTGAATTTGAATTGATTCCAATTTCAATGTTCTAATATTGGAGTAATTCTCCAACTGGTTGAATGTTGAAACTTCCCGTAGACTGAGAATGTCTGATTCGTGCCCTAAGGCTACGTTCAATCTCAGGGTCAAGATCTAAGAGTTCTTCGGGATTAGATCATGTCATAGATCAAATAAAAATGAAAAGAAAGAAGGTGGACCATAGTAAAATAAAAATGAGAAGTTTGAGTTGATGGTCCACCAAGAAGTAGGAGAAAATAAAAGAAGAGGATGAAAAATCAGATTGGGTAAAGAAGGAAGAAAGAAGAGAGGAAAATAATAAAATGTAAAATAAAATAAATACCTCTAGTTGGTTGAAATAATTACTTGCCTCCCCGGCAACGGCGCCAATTTGGAAGAGCGCTGTCGTGGGCGCCCTCAAATGATTAGTGTGATTTGGGGTACTTAAGTGCAGCAGAGTGGCTGACCAAGGTCGTCTCTCAAAGGAGGAAGTGAATTTAACAACTTATTAGAGGTATTATAAAAAAATAAAATAAAATAGAATAGAATAAAAACACTACTTTAAAGGATTGGGGTTTGTTGTAGTTTATGAATCTAGAAGAAGTTTGCTGGAAGAAGATTGTATAATTTTTTTTTGTTTTTAGTTTTGAAATGAATTTCAATTTAAATGACACAACAAGAAGATGTTTTTTTTAGAAATCTATTTAAAAAGCGTAATCGATCTAACTCTACCTCTTCACTTTATTATTAATAATTATCATTTAAATTAACATTCACTTAATTATGATCCCTTAATTTGTTAAATCCCGAACCCTACGAGAATTAACTTTACCACGAAGATTGAAGTGAATTTTAACCTTAGGCTAACTTCGGAACATGCAATCGCAGCACCCTGCTTTGATTGATGTTCTAAGATTAGCTTATGATCAGTGGTAATTAAGGCACATATCCATTCTGGAAATGAGGATGAATTGTGTTTAGGGATTATATTTGAACTCTACAAATTTATCCCAAGTGGTCTTGTATTACCGATTAAGCTCGCACTCTCACAATTTACACAAAATCTCGACCTCGCGTGTTTTTGTATTAATTGTTCAATTGCTTTCTTAGTTTCTTAAAATTTAAAAACATAATTCATGGATCATATTAAGTGAATTACAATAGGCTCAATGATTCAAAATAATTAAATGAAGAGGTTAGAAGATAGATCGATCACTAAAAATTACTCTTCCATGGGTGGCGTAATCATCGTAGAAGCGTTTTGCATGTGCAAAGGTTTATAATGGGTATAACCCAATATCGCTTCTACTCAAGAATTCCAGACCCAAGAGGAAGATTAAGAGAAGAATAAATTTAAATAAAACAGAGGAAAAGAGAAGAAATAAAAGAAGAACAAAGAAGTTTATTACACAAACAAAACAATTACAACATGAAGGAGAGAAGGAGGCTTCGATGAGAGGATCCTTGCTTCAAGAGCTACCTCTCTTACAATGGTTGGAGAATTTGGTTGAAACCAATTCTCCTCTGCCTCCAATCTCCCAATGCACGAACCACCCTCTCCAAATGAGAAAATCACTAATTTATAGAGTGGAGGGGAGGCTAGGTTTAAAGTGGTTTCAAGTGTGAATGCAAAATCTCGGCCAAATATTTTAATGAAACTTTCACCGCCCATTTGACCTCCAAAACGCGTGAATTGACCGGCCTTCCAGAAGGATGATTTGTGACACATCATGTCCCCGAGCTTTCCTCAAAATTTGGGCTCAATCCAAGCCCGTATGTAGAGGATATGGCCCAAATACAGAACCTTCTCCATTCTGGCGAGCCCAGCCCAACTTTGACTTCATGGCCCAATTTCAACAACAAAATTAACTCTTTAGCTTTATTGTCCTGAATACAAGTTGTAGATAATTAAGTTAGGAACACTGTTACAAAATTTCAAATTCTAATAATAAATATAAAGATATTTATCTTCGAAATAATACAGTGCACTATTAAGGGTAAAACTGGAATTTTCACCAAATTTTCAAATGAATGATCAAATCCCAAATATTTTATAAATAAACATATTTAACACAATGTGAGGAAATTATATCATTTATTATCAATAAAATATTCAATAAAATAGTGTTTTATCAGTCTATTATATAATTTAATAAAATAACATTTTTTTAGAAAACTCAATTATGTTAATTTATATACTTTTCATATCCTGAATTTTAACTAAATCAAAAAACAACTTTTTTATTTCGAATAAACATCATTAATGCAAATATAAAATGTCATATGCATCTTTAATATACTTTTATGTCATAAAAAGGCTCAAATTAAATTTATTTTAATATTTATAAAATAATTTATATAAAAATTCGTTAATAAGGTAATCACTACAGCGTCATTGTATCCAAAATGTATTTATTTATTTGTTGTCTAAAAATTTTAAATAAACTTACATGATGTTGGAAATTTTATTCTATGTATAATGTTTATTTATAGAATAATATATCACTTATATAACGAAAAAAAATTGTTTTATGAAAAGATACATGTTTTCGTTATATTTTTCACAACTTTTAATTAAATGTAATTAAATGTCATTTTCATACACAAGTGGATCCATGGGGTCAAAAAATAGACCCAAATATGACCATGTTCGGAAATATCTCATTAAATTAGTTTACGATATGTTTTAGCATATTTTCACATTATTATAATAATATATTTTTACCCATTTTTACCATATTTACCCTTTAACCACGGTAAATAAAATATTTACTAAAGCTACTATTCCTAATGTCTAAAAATAAAAGGTATGAATTTACATAATTTGGACCTCCAGATTTAAAATATGGAATTAATTTTTCATAATTCAAAATATAGAAGTTTCATTAAAAATTTTAATATTAATTCACATTGTCAAAACAAAAAAAACATGTTTTTATAAAATAATAACTATTAAAAGATTGACATGTGTTTATGTCTAATTAAAAAGTGTAATTACATCCAATGTCCAAAATTACATTAAATTCTAAAAACATTACATAATTACAATTTATAACCATTTAAAAATAAAATCTAACCATATAAATAGATAAGATAAAAAGACAATTTTGACGTAAAATGCATTTGTTTTAACTATTCATTGAAAATTGAACATTGTTAGAAAAATACCAAAAAATTTTCAAAGTAAATTTTGATGTCCCTTTTCTAAAGAAGATGTTTATTTTATCAAATGGATCATATAAAAGTGACAAAAACATGATTTAAAAAGGGTTCACCATCAAAATGTGATAAAACTACATTTATTGAAAAATAATTATTTTATTCAAAAAAATGAATTTGTTCTTATGTCATGTCTAGAAAACTTATAAATGAATTTAAAAAATTACATTGACTATATTTCATATATTTTTAATTAAATAAAAATCTTTAAATATTGATAGGAAAACACAATTACCCTCTTTAAAACTCATCCATTATATTCAATTGCTTTTATTTCCATTTTTAATAAATTTGGAAACCAATGATTCATTATATAAACATGTGTAAATAGTATTTCAATATTCAGTTAATACAACTCATTCCCTCTATTCCATAGGCTAAGCATTACCTACCATTTAAAATAATATTATTATTATTTTATTATATTTCGTTATAACTCAATGTTGTGTTCAATATAAGATTTCGGAGAAATCCATTTTTCATGTCAAGTATGTTATCCAAAGAATCATCCCCATTAATGAAATATTCAGATCTTATACATAAGTATTAATTGAAATCAAAATTTATTATTATATAAATACCTGGGTCTTTATAGTTTCTCGGACCATTCACAATCCATGTTCCAATCCCCGGGCACCAGACGCAAGCCACATTGTTACCTGTTTGAAGCCACATAGTTTCCCTCAACCAATAGATACTCATAGACTCCATGATTTTAAGCCAAAATCATCCTTTTTCAAGAAAACATCAATAATTAAAATTCATACTAACCTCAACCCCAACCAGAGGATCCAAGAGCACAAAAAGAATACAATAAATGAATTTTCAAGGTCATTATGTGACACATCTCTTCATATCCATGAATTTATCTTTACATCCATCTATCCATAAGAACATAACCACCTTCCAATTCAACTTTTCTTTTATATTAGATAGTCATGGGAAATCTCTTAAAATGTTTTCATAATATCTTACCAAATATATAATGTTAGGATCTCAAGTATTCTACTTGGTATAGGAAATTTCTAAATAAATCGAATCTTTCAAAAATCCACTTATATACAATCAATAGATATTATATGTAAATATAATTAAGCTTTATGATGCATTAAATTAAATCTTATAGATTAAAAAAATCAACTTTTCCATCTATAGGGCCTTCGGTAGAATTATCCAACCATCTTAATTATATTACATTATCATTAACTTTAATGTAATATAATCTATAACATCAACCACAAACCAGTCATGTTAATCTCCAATGACTATTTTCAATGAATAATGAATAAATTAAGGGATTTATTATGTCTAAATGGAATCACTATAAATTCTTTATGATCATACCTTATATAGAAGGATTTTATGGGTATATTTTCCATCTAACCCATCAATTGATGATATCTAAAATCATGATAAATATTGAAAAATTATTTATCTGTTCAAATTTTATGAAAAAAAATCATTTATACAGTGAAATGGATACGTTTTCATGATATAGATCTTACATGTCACGAACCGTCCCCCGGGGCCCATGTCGTAACTACCCCAAGCTCGCCTTCCATAGGCAAGGGGCTGGAGACTAGAACCAAAGGCATAAATCCCTATAACGGGGAAGGCATTGCCTTTATAAAATGTAAACACACACAACCAGAGAACATGTAGAAGAAAACACTAAGTAAAACCGTATAACAAAACAAGTGATGGAAAGTAAAAGGGTCCATAAATACAAGACCAATAGTAAAGTACAACGAAATAAAAAAAACAGGTTCAACTAAAAGACAAACAGCTGGAAGGTGTCTAGCAGCTCCAGGATCATCCACTATGGATCATACCTGAATGGTAGGTAAAGATAGCCTCTTCAACACTCCACGTTCATCCATCTCTTCTGGGTACCATCTCATCGTGAGTTCCACCTCCGGTTACCATCCAGTCCTCGCACACTCCGCCTCGGTAAGCGTTGTCTGTCACATACATCCAACACAAGGAGGTGCGGGCATAATCTGTGCAGGGGTGAGTATAACGATACTCAGTATGGACCCTGAGACCCTAAAGTTCTCACAAAATCCAACAAGGATAAACCAAAATGTATTAATCAATGGATAACCATTACTTAGGTATTTTCCCATACATATACCTAAGTTATCTAGTAACCCATCTCAATCATGAGGAAAACACAAAGGTCATTGACTCAGCTCAAACCAAGATTTTCATTATCGAAACCCCAGCTACTGGAGAACTCCTCCTCTGTCAAGAACAGTGGGCCTCTAGAGACACCAAGGAGCTTCTCACTAACATTATACTACTGAGTTACTTCTCTTGTTGTGTATTGTGGGTCTACTGCCAACTACCAGGCGCTTTGTCCGATGTGGGTCTGCCGTGAAATACCGGGCGCTCTCCCTATTAGCCTACAGAGGTACTCCTCCTGTCGAGTAACACAGGTCTACTAACAACTACTAGGTACTCCGTCCTCCATGGGACTGTCACCAAATACCTAGCGCTCCCCACTAGGCTAATCGAATCCCTTCGAGTCGAATCAGTCAAGCAGTCGTGAGGTCTGTCAGCTACTATGTCTCTGCACTCTATCTACTCGTCTCTATGAGGATATGCTCCATGAGCTACTGTTCGATACTCCAAGTTTCAAAAAGTGTCAGGTGGAATTATCTCAAAGGACTTCTACGTCATAGAGGTCTCAACGCAACAGAAGGCGCATCAATCGGATGCCTGGTCTGTGAGTTATTGGCATTTCCGTCCCAGGGGCTCGATTGGTTTTTAGGTTCAAACCAACCTGAACGTACTCCAACTATGTCCAAAACACATGTTAGATATTCCAAAGGAACCCTCTCACTCTAAGCATTCTATCACCGGAAATGGTTCATTGATCGGACGCCTGTATCCCAAGTTAGTGGTGTAAAGGTGTTTTCGGGTCTAATGGGTCCGGACTGGGGTCCGACCCGGTCAGCGAGTCTGACCGGGCCCAAAGGAGGCCTATCCCAAAGGAGCTCCGGCTAGAAGGCGCGGCCCAGCCCAGCTGGCTGGTCGTGTGGCCCGGCCCGGCTGGCCGTGTGGCCAGGCCCGGCTGGCCGTGTGGCCCGACCCTACTGGCCCTGTAGCTCGGCCCAGCTAGTCGTGTGGCACGGCCCCACTGGCCGTGTGGCCCAGCCGGCTGGCCATGGAAGGCAGGTCGGCCACCCTATGTTTCCCAGCTTGCCACGCATGAGAGGGGTGTCACGCCCCCATGCTGTCTGAAACAGAACCGGCGCCTAGCGCCGGTTCAGGTAAACACGGGACCCGCACTGTCGGCAGACCTACACCATCGGCGTGGCACGACGGCGCTGCGCCCCTCTGCCTTGTCCTCCCATGTCCACAGCCTCCTAGTGCCCTCTACGTGGTGCGACGGTGTTGCAACACCTTTTCCACGGCCCGGTGTGGTCGTGGCCCGGCTCTCCTTTGCATGGCACGACGGTGTCGCGCCTTTCCAGTGACCTGGAGGACTTGTGTTGTTGGTTTCCTCATGGTCAGCCTGATGCCGGCTGTCGTTGTCCACTTCCATCGTTAACCCCAATCATGATCAATGGGTAAGGGTCAGCCGTGTTGGTGTGGTCTGAACCCTCCATGTTATGTTGATGACATTCGACATAACGTATACCAAAATATTGAACAACATGGAAGAGAAACAAGGAAACTCAAACCCCTAACTTGCTTGTTAATGATCGTTGATGAAGTCGTGGAATAAGGCGGTGTCGATTTGTTGATGTCGGGAAGCGACTGGGGTAGGAGACCGAAGAAGAAGCGTTGTTGGCGTTCTTTGTGGTCAGCTCCTTCTCCTTAGGTTCGTTCTAAGAAGGAAGAAGAAGTTGTCGACGTTCTTTGGGTTCTTCGTGTTCTTCATGGGAAGAACGGTTCTTCGCTAAGAGCTTCTTCCAGCAATCTTACAGGAAGAGAAATGCCAACCCCACATTAAATAATATTCTTCCTATTATCTTATGTGTTTGAATGTAATTCAAAATGGTGAATTAAAAACCCGGCTCCACCCAATTTAAATCACTTGCATTGGCATAATAAATTAGTGGGGGAAGGTGGAGAGTTTAACCCACATAAATGGGGTGTTAGAGGTGTTCCAAAATTAATGGGGAGATATAAGAGTTAAAAAACTCATGTGGGCCCCACTAAATAAAATCCTACCAAGGGAGGTTATGTGTGGGTTGCCCCCACCACTATCCTCCACTTGGAGGTTTTAACCCCCATAAAATAAATTTAGGTGAACACCTTATTTTTATTTAATTTAATTTAATTAAAAATCCCCAAAACTAACTTTTATTCTTGTCTGAATGAAAATGTGGTTGAGGTCTCACTAAGAATTTACCGATGTTGTGAGTTTAATGGTTCCCTCAGATTTCAGTTCTGAGCACCGGTTAAAAAGTTATAAAAACCCACTAGTACGTTGACAGAACATACCCGAACAAAACTTCAGATATTGATTCCAGGCACACCAGGCCTCGGAATCAACCACCGGCAGAGACTTCAGACCCGTTAAATTACCATGTATTTAAGAAAAAAATATTCCACGGAAATTTCGGGTCTTTAAATTCTTCCCACCACATGGATTTACGTCCCTGTAAGCTATAACTCACACTAAGGGAATAAATGGGAGTACTGAGCACGCATCTGAGCCTCCCTCTCCCTTGTGCTCTTCTAGAGGTTCTCGTGCTTCCATTGACCGTGCACCAGAGGTATCGACCATCCTTATAGAACCATCTCTTGTCGGTCCTCGATCTCCATTGGAACCTCCATGAATGTCGCCCCATCATCGATGTCCAACTCCCTGTGGTCGATGATGTTGGATGGGTTGTGCCCGGAACTCCTCAATTGAGATACTTGGAAGATGTCGTAAAATAGGTGGAACTGAGGTGGAAGAGAAAATTGGTAAGCTACCTCACCTACTCTGATGAGGACCTCGAATTGTCTGATGAATCGTGGAGATAACTTACTTCCTTGTCCAAATCTCCATAGACCACATTTAGGTGAGACCCGTATGAAGATTTTGTCTCCATCCTCGAACTCTAGAGGTCTCTATATCCTATAATCATACAACTTCTACCTACTCTGTGTAGTCCTCATCTGCTCCTGGATGATCTGCACCTTCTCCGTGGTAGCCGGTACCATCTCTCTGGGCCCACGAGTGTTCACTCCCCTAGATCTGTCTAGCACAATGGCGATCTGCATGTTCATCCATACAATGCCTCAAAAGGTGCCATACCGATGGTGGAGTGATAGCTGTTGTTGTAGGCAAACTCCAAAAAAGGTAGGTGATCTTCCCAGCTGCGGCTGAAGTCGAGGACGCATTCTTGTAGAAAGTCCTCGAGGGTTTGGATAGTCCTCTCGGCCTGACCATCTGTCTAAGGATTGAAGGTGGTGCTCAAGAGAATTTTTGTCCTGAAAGCTTCCTTCAACCCCTTCCATTGCCAGGAAGTAAACCATGCATCACGGTCGGAGACAACTGAAGAAGGTACTCCATGTAATCGCACAATCTCCTGCATATAGAGGCATCCCAATCTCTCTACTAATCCCTTATCTCTGATCGGTAGGATGTGGGGAGACTTGGTGATTTGGTAGAGAATCACCCAAATCGAGTCATGACCTATGGATGTACGTGGAAGAACTGTCAAGAAGCCCATGGATATCTAATCCCACTTCCACTCAGGGACCTCTATGATCTAAAAAAATATTTGTGGTACCTAGTGCTCTACCTTCACTTGCTGACAAGTGAGGCACAATGAGAGAAACTCAGCTACTGCCTTCTTCATACCTGGCCACCAGTGCTATCGTCGAATCTCGATGTACATCTTTGCCACTCCCAGATGTACCACTAGAGGGGAGGTGTGGATCTCCCTCAACACCTCCTCTTAAAGTGAAACTGGTACCGTGGTACATCCTCTGAAGAGGATGACATGCTCCCCACCTTCAAAAAATCCATTAGGTGCTTACCCTATGGATATCTGACCACGTCATGTCTCATAGTAAATTTCCCCATGTTGTGCCTCCCTGACTTGCTAAAGAAGTGGGGGAGTGACTGTAAGAGACTGTAGATAGGCTTCTTACTCTCTGTCCACAAATGATATCTCTAAGGCAACCAGCTACTCTGTCGCCTCTCCTAGAAGCTGTATACCAATCCTCCTGTTGAGCGCATTCGCAACAACGTTCCCCTTCCCATGAGTATAGACTGTCTCGAAGTCATAGTCCTGGAGGAACTCAAGCCATTGCCACTGTCTCAAGTTCAGTTCCTTCTGAGAGAAGATATACCTAAGACTCTTGTGATCAGATTACATGGTAAAATATTCGCCCATCAGATAGTGCCGCCACATTTTCAAGGAGAAGACCACAACTTCTAACACCATGTCATCGGTAGTGTAGTTCTGCTCAAGCTGTCTCAACTGTCGAGAACCATATGTGGTCACAACATGTTCCTTCATTAGGACACACCTGATTCTGGTCCCTGATGTGTCGCAATATACTACGTACCCTATGCCTTCCTCTAGAAACCTCAAAATGGGGCAGTAGGTAGCTTCTACCTCAGCTCCTCAAAGATCTTCTGGCATCTCTCTGACCACATGAAGGGTTTCCCCTTCTTCATCAAGGATCAAACTAGTTCTATGACTCTGGGGAAGTCTGGAATGAATCTCCGATAATATCCAGCCAAGCCCGGGAAACTCTGAACCTCTGTCATAGTCTTGGGTGGCTCACAAGAGAGCACTGCTTCTATCATCGCAGGATCCAATGCAACTCCAGCCTCCGAGATGAGGTGTCCCATGAATTGAACCTGTCGAATCAAAAACTGTAACTTCAAGAGCATACCATAATGCTGGTGCTCTTAGAGTGTGTCCAGTACAACCCACAAATGGTAGGCATGCTCCTTCTTAGTAGTCGAGTAAATCAGAACGTCGTCAATGAAGACCATGACAAAGAGATCGAGGTAAGGCTGGAAGATCCTATTCATGAGGCTCAAGAACACTGTTGGAGTGTTGGTTTCACTGAAGGGCATAACCATGAACTCATAGTGGTCGTAACGACACCTGAAGGACGTCTTCTGCACATCCTCATCTCGAACTCTGAGCTGTTGATAGCCTGATCTGAGGTCTATCGTTGAGAATCATCGTGCTCCCTTGAGCTGATCGAGGAGGTCATCAATCCTCGATAGTGGGTACTTATTCTTTATGGTTACCTGGTTCAGGTGACGGTAGTCAACACAGAGCCTCAAGCTACCATCCTCCTTCTTGGAAAACAGAATTGGGGCTACCTAGGGAGACACACTGGGGTGGATGAATCCTTTCCCCTGTAAGTCCTCTAGTTGTACCGGCAGCTCGCGAGGCTCAGCGGGAGCCATCCGATATGATGGAGTAAATATTGGTGTCTTCCCTAGGTATAGGTCAGTATAGAAGTACACCTTTCTATGAGGAGGAAGTCCTGGAACATCGTTAGGGAAAACATCTGGGTACTGGTCCACCACTATAGGATATGTCGGACTCTCCACATCAACTGCTTCGAGGGTAAGGCACGCCAACTTGTGAGTGATCGGGTGCACCCTCCTTCGAGTAAGTCCATCCTGTACTGATAAGGTTCCCATCTCTCTAGTGAAGGTTATCTTATCCCCATCCATGAGGACACATTACACATTGCACCTAATACAGTGGATCTGAGCATGCACTGTAGATAACCAGTCTATACCAAAGATGAAGTTGTAAGGCCTCGACGCTGATACAAGGAGATCCCAGCCGATGCTCTCACCTCCTAGAGTAAGCTAAGATTGTCAGAACCAGTTCGTAATTATAAAATCATATCTCGTAAGAGTCTCTAGCCGTAAGTATTGAAAAAATGGCTCATTCGGAATCTCTGTGCTCCGAACAAGGGAAGTGGCAATGAAAGAGTGACTGGAACATGTGTCTTTAAGAACTACAGCTATGGTTGAGTAGACACATATCTTACCTCGTATAATCTATTGATCACCATGGTCATAGGACTCAGCTTCCTCAATATGATATCCCCCCTATCCCCCCTCTCCCTGCAGTCGGGGTGGACCTCCTAGTGGTGGTGGCGGTAGCACCTCGTATCCTCATCCACCGCCAGCTGCACTTCCAGCTCCTCTTCAATGTCCACCTCCACCCTGTATAATTCCTCAATCAAACCTCTGCCTCTACCTGGGGGGTCCCCCAACTGTCTTCTGATCATTAATACGGTGGGTCGGACAGTCACGAGCCATGTGACCAAGCTCGCCGCATGACTAAAACTGTCTGCTCCTGGCATGACTAGTTCTGTCTCCACTTTGGGTTCCCCGCACAACTGATCCTCAGTCGTGCAGTCAACCACCTGTGGGTCTGGTCCTCTTGGACCACAGCGCATCTGTCTACTGCCAGTTACAAAAGACACTATTGCAAGTCAACAAGTGGTGGGTCTCACAGCTGGAGACTACTCATCAAGGAAACTCTCCACTAGGAGGGATCGCTCCAACACCCTTGTCTGCGTCGAGATATTGTGGGAGATAACTGAAGCTCTGATCTCTCACCTGAGTCCCTGCTCAATGGTCTGGGCCCTGAAGAATGAGTCTCATACCATATTAGTGGACTAGCGTGAGAGGTGAGTGAACATCGCTGACTACTGAGCTACACTCATACTTCCCTTCCGCAGATGTAGTAGTTCCTGTATCCACACTGCTCGAAGGGTGGCTGGTACAAACATCGATCGAAAATAGGCTCTCGAAGTCTTCCCATAGATGTGTCACCTCGTCGTGTATCTGGAGAATCAGGCTCTACTATCTACCTCCTGCTGCATTAAGGAGGAAAGTAGTAAGGATCACCATCAAGTCGGTTGGTGTCCCTACTAGTCTGAAGACTCTCACCACAGACTCCAGCCAATCTTCAGCTGCCTGCGGGTCCATCTCTCCCCTAAACCTAAGTGGCCTCGGGTGTTGGAACTCGTGCAGCGCTCTCAAGTGGTGTGCACTCTCTACTATTGGGGCTAGTGGCATCGGTGGCCAAACAGGATGTAGTACCACTGGTTCCTCTGCTGGTGCCTCAACTGGAAGAGGGTCATGTACAGAGGCCTTGTCGCTCAGCTGGCTGTCAGTACGTACAACTCTCGGGGCTCTAACTGGTTGTCTGTAGGGAGGCATCCTGAAAGAAACAGATGCGACAAATTAAAATTATTATACCTAGTGAGATGACCTGGTTTGAGCAGACATAAAGAAAACTTTTGAAACACACACGCAATCAGTGTTTTCATGCACTAGGTTGGAAATCAGTAGTCAGGTTCCTGTTGTATGGATACGTCGGTCGACGCACAAAAACTGGACTTCTTGAACTGAAAACCACACTCGGTACCCTTAACACTATTGCTTCACAGAATAGATAACATCTGTAGGGCCATCGGTAGAATTATCAAACCATATTAATTATATTACATTATCATTGAATATAATGTAATATAATCTATAAGATCAACCACAAACCAGTCATGTTAATCTCCAATGACTATATTCATTGAATAATGAAGAAATTAAGGGATTTATTATGTTTAAATGGAATCAATACAAATTATTAATGACCATACCTTATATAGAAAGATTTTATGGGTATATTTTCCTTCTAACCCATCAATTTATGATATCTAAAATCAAGATAAATATTGAAAAATTATTTATCTAATCAAATTTTATGATAAAAAATAATTCATACAGTGAAATGGATACATTTTCTTGAAATAGATCTTACATGTCCCGAACCTTCCCCCAAGGCCCGTGTCGTAACTACCCCAAGCCCGAATTCCATAGGTTAGGGGCTGACGACTAGCACCAAAGTCGTAAATCCCTATAACTAGGATGGCATTGCCTTTATAAAATGTAAACACACACAACCAGAGTACAAGAAGAAGTAAAAACTAAGTAAAAATTGTATAACAAAAGATGTGCAGGAAAGTAAAAGGGGCCCGAAATACAAGCCCCACAGTAATGTACAAGGAAAAGACAAAACAGGTACAACTAAAAGACAAACAGCTGGAAATTGTCTAGCAGCTTCTGGATCGTCCACCATGGATTCTACCTGATGGTTAGGTATAGATAGCCTCCTCATCAATCCACATACATCCATCTCCTATGTGTACCATCTCGTCATGTGTTCCACCTCCGGGTACCGTCCAGTCCTCGCACAATCCACCTCGGTCAGCGCTGTCAGTCATCTGCATCCAACACAACAAGGTACGGGCATAGCCCGTGTAGGGGTGAGTATAACGATACTTAGTAGGGACCCTGAGACCCTCAAGGTCTCACAAAATTAAACAAAGATAAACCACAATGTATGAATGAATGAATTTCCATTACATTGGTATATTCTCATACGTATACCTAAGTTATCTAGTAACCCATCTCAATCATGAGGAAAACACAAAGGTCATTGACTCAGATCAAACCAGGATTTTCATTATCGAAACCAAGGATGATGGAGAAATCCTCCTCTATTGAGAACAGTGGGCCTATAGCGACACCAAGGCGCTTCTCACTAACCTTAGACTGCAGAGGTACTCCTCTTGTCGAGTACCGTAGGTCTGTTTCCAACTAATAGGCGCTCCGTCTGATGTGGGTCTACCTCCAAATACCGAGCACTCCTCCTAATAGCCTACAGAGGAACTCCTCCTGTCGAGTAACAAGGGTCTGCTACCAACTACCAGGCGCTCCATCCTCAATGGGTCTTCCACCAAATACCGGGCGCTCCCCACTGGGCTAGTTGAATCACTCCGAGTCGAATTGTTCAAGTAGTCGTCAGGTCTATCAGATACTAGGTCTCTGCACTCTGTCTTCTCATCTTCGAGAAGGATCCACTCCAAGAGCTACTGGTTGATTCTCCAAGTGTCACAAATTCTCATGTGGAAGTATCTCAAAGTGTTTCTACATCATAGGGGTCTCAATGAAATAGACAGTGCATCAATCGAACGTCCGGTCTGTGAGTTATTGGCATTTCCATCCTAGGGGATTGGTTGGTTTTTTGGTTCAAACCAGCCCGAACGTACTCCAAATGTGTCCAAAACTCATGTCGTATATTCCAAAAGAACAGTCGCACTCTAATCATTCCTTGGCCCCAAATGGTTCATCGATTGGACGCCTATAGCCGAAGTTATGGGCGTAAAGGCGTTTTCGGGACTGACGGGTCCGGACAAGGGTCCGACCCGGTCCACGGGTCCAACCCATCCCAAAGGCGGCCCAACCCAAAGGTGCGGCCCAACCCGGTTGGATGGGTGTGTGGCCCAGCCTGGTTGGCCGTGTGGCTGGGCCCAGTTGGCCATGGGGCCCGGCCGACTGGTCACGGCTGGCTAGCCGCAAGGCCTGGTTGGCCGGCCCGCGGGGCTCGGCTGGCCACTCATGGAAGGGGGAGTCTCCCCCCCCCCTTGCTGTCCGAAATGGAACCGGAACCTAGCAATAGTTCAGGTAACCGAGGGACCTATAGGTTCCTGCCTGTAGAGCGCACCAGAACCCAGCTCAGTCAGCCTCCCTCCCCTATCCACCACAACCAAAGGCTACGGGTCTTCCACGGCGTGGCACGATGGTGTCACACCCCTGCTCTCCCACCGCGGCCCACCCTGGCCGCGAAACTACACCACTGGCACGGTACGACGGTTCCACGCTGCTCCATCGCGGCTCGCCCTAGCCGCGGCCTCCTACTGCCCTCCGCGCGGTGTGATGGTGTTGTGCCGTCTTTGATGCGGCCCATCTCTCCTCCACATGGCACAAAGGTTCCATGTCTTTCCAATGATCTGGTGGTCTTCTTCCGCTAGTTTCCTCATTGCCGAAAAACGCTGGCCATCGTTTACTGCTTCCTTCTCAACAACAAACAAGATAAAAGGGGTAGGGGAAACCGTGTTGGTGCGGTCTGAACCCCCATGTTATTTTGATAACATTCTGCATAAATTATACAAAAATATTTAACGACATGGGATGGAAACATGGAAACTCAAAACCTTACCTGGCTTGTTAATGATCGTTGACGAATTCGCTGAATAAGGCAGCGTCGATTCGTTGACGTCAGGAAGCGTACAGGGTAAGTGACCGTGGGAGAAGTGTCATTGGCATTATTCATGATCATCTCCTTCTCTTTATGTTCAGTCGATAAAGTAAAAATAATTTCATTGATGTTATTCATGATCTTCACGTTCTTCATTGGAAGAACGGTTCTCCATTGAGTCCTTTTTTCAACAATCTCACTGGAAGATAAATTGCAACCACATATGAAACAATAGTCTACCTATTATCTTAATTGTAAGCACATAATTCAAAAGGGTGAATTAATAACCCGGATCTACCCAATTTAAATCACGTGTGTTGGCATAATAAATTAGTAGGGGAATTTGGGGAGTTTAACCCACATAAATGGGGGGTTAGAGTTGGTCAAAAATTAATGAGGAGTTAGAATAGTTATGAAACTCATTGGGCCCCACTAAAAAATCCTCCCAAGGGTGGTTATGTGCGGGTGGTCCCCACCACTAAACTCCACTTGGAGGTTTTAACCACCAGAAAATATAAATAAGGTGAACATATTATTTTTATTTAATTAAATTTCATTAAAAACCCCCAAAACTAACTTCTATTCTCGTCAGAACGCAACTATGGTGTAGGTCTCACTAAGAAACTTGTGTGGGTCCCACTAAACAAAATCCTCCCAAGGGAGGTTATCTGTGGGTGGCCCCCACCACTAACCTCTACATGGAGGTTTTAACCACCATAATATAAAAATAAGGTGAACACCATATTTTTATTTAATTTAATTTAATTAACAACCCCCAAAACTAACTTCTATTCACGTCAGAATGCAACTGCGGTCTTGGTCTCACTAAGCATTCACCGACGCTGCGAGTTCAACTGTGCCCTCAATTTCAGTTCTGATCACTGGTTCAAATGTTTTGAAAACACGCTCGTATGTTTACTGAACATACCTGAACAAAACATCCGAAATTGATTCCAGTCACACCAGGCCTTGGAGTCAAGAACCGTTAGAAACTGAGGACTCGTAAAATTTCCATGTATTTTAGAAAATAAATTCACAGAAATTCTGGGTCTTTACATTACTAACATCACAACAATCAATTTAAACACACATTGACAAACCAGTATTCCTTAAAAAATAATAAGTGAACCCTATGGTGTTGCATGTGGAAATTTGAATCCTTTATGAATATAATCATGGAGTTTAATCATTATACCCTAAAACTTAATTAAGGTTTTTATATGAAAAGCCTTTCAAATTAGAATATATTAATTATCTCTTCTCTTGAAAACATAAATGCGAAATTTAGAGGATGTCTAGGAAAATATTCTACAAAATCATCAAAAAGAACTCATAAAATTGGAAAATCATCAATATTGAATTTACCTACATCCATATAACTTGGATACACATCAAGGAGTACCCCCAAGGTAAATTTTATTTTATTTGGATGTTCATATTCATCCTCATGATGATAAATGACCATAGGATTATTTAGAAAAAGAATTTTGACATTAATTCATTGAAAATTTATTTTGGATCTATATAAAGAAAGATAATAGATGCATACAATCACAAAAAATTCAACTAGAGGGAAATTAAATAGATTTTTAAGAATCATATTTCCACAGATATCAATTATAGATGAAGAATTGACTTGAGATGTGATAATCATACAATTAAGAGTTTTTATTAGATAATCAGCATCGAATAATTAAGGTGTAATATGATATATACATATATATAAAAAATTCCTTATAAATAAGAGATTCATTATATCAAAAATCAAAAAATAAATTAGTTGTTCTAGAGTGGATTATATGTGTAACCTTACCTAATTCATTCTTATATACAACCTCAGAAATCAGGATTTTTGGATATTTACATGTTTCTAGGGATTTAATGGTTTATTGATGAATATCACCTTCATAAATCATTGTATTCATTAACTAATTTTCATAGTGAACATACATATTTTATTTTAGTCATTAAATTATAGGTGGATAATTTTTTGTAATCACCCAATCTCCAACAACATCAATCGGAATGTTCATCACCTTTTAACATTCACAAGACATATAACAATAAATTACAAACATAAATCTCCACAAATTTCCATTACGGAAATTAAATTGAATCTTATTGCAACAATTAAAGAATGTACCATACTGAAATTTCATTCCATTATGTGATTTATTTGACATTTCTTGAGACTCCATCACCCTTTTACTATTAAAACCCTATGAATTAGGGAAAACTACAATTTCAGTTTCTCAATTGAGACTATATAGAATATTTTCATTATATATAATTAAGGATCATGTAGTTTGGGCCTTTTGGTGACATGTATTAAAGCCATCAAATAATAAAAAATACTATTTTTGGGAAGATAATTGAACATGAACCACACAATTAATATGTTTAAATTTGTCATCATATGATTTAATAGATTTGTCATGATACTATATATGTTCAAGGAATACCATATCTATTTTTATGTGAAATACAATGTAATAAATTTCTATAAAATACCCTCTTAATTTAAAGAAATTCTATGTGGTAAATTTCTACATCCTACATCACAATCATAGTAACATAGAACCATTGATCTTATTATACTTCTAGATGATTAACATCTAAGAAAACATTTTATTTTTTTGAGCACTTGAGAACATAAAATATTTTCTTAGTTGTAGTGATCCATCACTCAGTCAATTGAAGATTATAAAACACACTAAAATAAGGTGAATTTTATCTTATGCATAACCCAATAGTAAAATTTTATATCCTTTCATCATTCAAAATCTCTCCATGATACACAGCCTGAGAATGTTACGTAATTATTGTAACATGATTTTTTATTCCCACTCAAATAACATTCTGTTTATCATGAGGATAATCCTTATATTCTACATCCAATTATTTGTCTGTGTGATTCCTTATGGTTCCATCCATCAGAAAAAACGAAAACCACAGAGTAAGAAGCATTCTATAACCATTAGAGAGATAAATCATATAATCATGAAAAAACATTAACAGAGTATATAAATCATGAAACATTCATTTCAATCTATGGCACCCTAGGTTTATCATTTCCCATCCATGGTCATTTTATATTCAATTCATTCAAATTGGCTCAAAAAATTGAATTTACCTTGGTGAACCTAGGATCACAGTTATGTCCCATTCAACATGAACCCAAATTATGATCCTGATATACTCAACCAACTCTTTTAGAGTTCATTACCCGTAGATTCATCTTTTCCAAAGCCACATGTAGTTTTAATATATTTATAGAGATTTATTGATATGAAAATAGTATAATCTATAATATACAAAAACATTCGGGCGTTATACTATACATAAAATAATCTCTAGGATATTCTCCATAGTTATCTAATACTAATATTTAAAAAATAACTAATCCATTCTCTAATACCAACTTAGGTGTACCAAAAAAATCATACATAAATATTACATTGATGATGATTAATATTGAACACATATAATAACATTAAACACCCTAAAAATTATATGATTATTTCACATAAAAACAATATACATAATCATCTTATTTAGGTTCAATATTTTTCATCTCACCTAATGTTATTACCACATTGTACCATTATTTAGATACCATACATAAAAAAATAATTCATAACCTTGGGAAAGTAAAAATAATAAAGACACAATCTACAAGACCAAAAATGTAAGATAGAAACTGAAGCAAAAAAACAAAACATGTAAAACAACTCATGTATAACAAAATAGAATTGTTCAAAAAGGGTGTGAGCATAAATAGATTAGTAGGTAATCACCATAAAATCCATACTTTTCCCTTACCATGAGATCCCATAAACACTATTTTAAAAACACAATCCAACAAATGGATTTTAAAAATTTAATGATAACAAAGCCAACATCCAAAAGTTTTATTTTGAAAAAATTCACAAACTGCTTTCCTTTTCAAATATAGTTACTCTTTTCAAAACCCTTTTTATTATGCCAAAGTCTAAGACCAAATCAATACCATGTAATTATAAGGAATAGTCACAATGTGAAAGAAACAAAATCCAACTGGCATGAATTAACAATTCTAAAATCCAAAAAAATAAAATCTGATGTAAATAGAATAGATAGATAGTGATTCATGAGAATCTATTAAACATCCATAGTGTGAAACATGGATATACTCAGTTTGGACACACCTAATGGAATATGGTGTAACTCCATATCCATTATCTAATTGTCCTCCCTCAACTACCCAATCTAGTGGAACATCCCACCTATCCATTTCTTTTCAAGGGGGTACCAACCCATATAATTGGGGATGGGAAGTAACCTATGCCAAGCCTTATAGATTATTCCCAAGAATCCAAAGATAATAATAATAATAGAACTTTATAAAATTTGGCATAACATCCACAACTAATAGAGTTCTCATCCATGATCCATTATAGAGGATCCCATGTAATGTTTTAGTGGACTCAATATGTGAACATTCTTATGTACCAGATACTATATAGGATCTCAACCAAATATCTTGTTATCTCAAATTATAGGCCAAGTATCAAAACTATAATTAAAATAAATTTCAATCAAAATCAATACTAAATATTAGTCGGTCCTAACACTGTACACACTTTCAGGGAATTTTCCCAAATATGACAACAAAAACACCACTACTACAAACATATTTCCAAATGGGCCCTTATGTTACAAATCCAGAACAATTTACATCCAAGTGATAATCATGAAAAAACACAATAAGTTACTACTGGGACTTTATATCATTTTAAATCCCATCCACATTAAAAACTGAAAAATGAGACTTAATTCTATTTACTCACCCATCATACCACAAAATGGAAAATGGGAAGAGCATTTGGAAACACATTTCACACCACTTTCATAACTCATAATACCAATTTGTAAATACAAGAAGAAACCCGCACATAAAATCCATCTAATTTCATAGGCAATTCCTCTTTAAAATATACGTGCACACCAACCCCATTTTCAAATGTTCATAAAACCTTTAAGACAATTCATAAAACATATTTATGAAATATAATAAATAAAATAACTAAAAAACATCTATTTTTTTTGGAAAACCATGTTTCACACATGCGCCTCTTGTGACACTTTGATATCATATTTTTTTAAGAAACATTATTAGTTAATAAATTAATACAAGGTACCAAAAACATCTCACAAAAAGTGTTACTATTTCTCACATAACATACACAACTCATAAGTAAAATTTATTAAAAAAATAAATCCATTGGAAAAGACAAATAAAATCAACCATTTTCAATTTAGAAACTAAAATGATAATTATTGAATATCTTAGGTGTGTTCAAAACAATGCATAATTAAAGAATACCTTGATAGACCATTTCTATGAAAGTTTACATTATAAAAAACATAAAATAGTTTATTCTAACACATCCCTAGAAAGGGAAACACATATATTAATAATTTTGGAAATCTCAATCATCATATAGAATGTTCTGGAAATGAAATTGATGGAAACACATATTCTAACAATGTGCGAACCCAGCCGAACATTTGGATGAGGAAGATCGAAGCTCAAGAAACAATCTGTAAATCCTAACATATAATTAATTGAATTATTCACCACCCATAACCCTTAATAATCATCCACAACGGAATCCCCACCATGAGAGACCAATATATCAAGTGATGAGGGAGAGGAGAAGAGTAAACGACACAAAAAACAAAGGAATTTACTTAAGAACAATCAATGTGATTCAAAAATTGAAGGGGAGTAGGGATGGAGAAGCTTGTAGGGCCTCCTATAATTCATAGGTCGTGAAATGGAGAAAAATCAAAAATTCGGATTAAAATACCAAAGGGAAATGAATTTAATTCCACACAGTTATGAATCTGGATAGACCATGTGGTTTTATAAACTTTGCACTAACCAGGGGATATTCCACTTCCAGAATCCATAACCGAACTACTTGATTCTCGCATGGTTTCTATAAGACCATAGCCTTAAACATCAGATAATATGGTAATAAATTAATAATTCACATTGAGGATATTTTAAGTTTTATATCTTTATAGAAATAGGTCATAACATATACATAACAACTTTAATATTACATATACCCACTTCTACTCAGTATCGAATTTTTCATAAAATATAAATTAATTAAAAAAAGAAACATGTTTACATCTGTGTTTTAAATAGCATGACTGTTCTGTGATCGCATCCTAAAACCTTTTCCACTTTATGTCCTATGAAAAAATTTAAAAAATTTGGGATAAGCATAAAAAGATCAATAAGGGATACATAGAAAAGAAAAACCGCTAGTTTTTCAAAACAAATAGTAAACCATGAATACATTATCATAATGTAATACTTTTAACATGAAATATGGAGAAATAACACATCACTGAATATATTCTCATTTCTTACCATTTTTATACATGTAATATTACCATAAAACCCATATAAAGAATCATATAGCATATAAATGTAACATGGGACGGACACATACTTAAATAGAATAACCATGCAGTCGTTCTCCACACAAATCACTAAATAGAATACCCATATAGATGACTTCCACACTAAATTAATTATAGGTTATAATGTAACCACCCGCCACTGTTTTATCATGGAACCACCCATCACACAGTTTATCATGTAACCTCCCGTCAAATTCCCAAGTACCATTATATAATCATCACACATATAAATTGAAAATATCAACATTTAAATCAATAAAATTCATTTCAAATCACAAGAAATAATTTAATAATTTGGAAATAGTAAATTAAACTTCAATACATATTTTTAATACCAAAACACCCAAAAATGGATGAAGGGATTTCTTTTCCTTTTAAAAGATTAAATCTTATAGTGGAATTTAAATAAAGATTTTGGTGGTAGAGAGGTCTTTTTCACTACAAACGTTAATAACATTCCTTTTGTTATTTAGTAAAATATATCATAGATAAATATTTTTATTTTAATGAAATTAAAATTAAATGGGGTTTATTATACACCATGTAAAATAAGGAGGTGTATATTATCAAAATATGCCTAAATTAATTGATATTGTGAAAAAGTCCATTACCTCAAGTCCGACTTATCTTATATGTTCCGTATTCTTCCTAAATAATAAAAATAAGTTAACTTCAACATGGTTAAGAATCATTTTCATGTTTATTTTTCCTTTTATATCACTTATTATCTTTATTAAACAATTAGTTAATTATTTCTGATCATATCAATTTTTTTTGATGTTCGGAACTTGAGTCAAAAATGTACTTGTAATAATTAAAAATTGTCCATGTGGAGAAATCTAAATTATCTATAGAATTATATTCATTATTTAAATATCATTATATCATATAAATCTAATATATATGTATTTATAATAGTCCATAACATTTTTATATAATAAATGAAATGCACCATTCATGGAGAAGGTAAGCCATGCACACGCATGAACTCAACATTCATTTCTTTTTCATATTTAATGAATTTTAAACTAAATGATAAATAGGTATATAATAATTAAATTATAATATCTATCTTATATATGTTACATATGTTCATTAATTCTATCCTTTATACATTCCATCTATAGAATGACCGAGTCATATCACTTTGAGTGGGTGGTAGTCCGCATTTCCTCAAATTAAATTATCGTATATATACAATATGAAATGCATAATGGTATCTTATAAATTAGAATTAAAGAAACATAGAGGTAAAATAAATTTCATATATAACATGTATAATTATTTTGCAATCATAATTTCCACCATAATAGGTTGTAGGAGAATATTGAACAATCTTCGTTACGTGATACAATAGTTCATCATGCATAGAAACACTATGTTCTATAATCATAAGACAGATATGTATGTAAGTTCCATTTGAATAATTCTCATAAAAAACTATTATATTTATGATACTATTGTTTTTATATAAATAATAATAATAATATAATAGGGAGTGGATATGGAAAAATAATTAAAAGGAACTAAAGTGAAGACATTTCCTCAAATTTGGAAACATCTTTTCATTTGAGCCAAATGGCTTTCATGAAATGCCTTCATCTTTGGGGAAAGATTATAAGAGGAATAGAGGAATTAGGGTTTCTTATGGTATCATATTTTGTATGATCCGAGTGGGAATGAGTGCTTTGAGTAAGCATTAGAGGTGATATCCTTTTATAAGTGGGGAAGGGGATATTTTCATATATTTGAAAGTATTATTTTATTATAAAATTATTTTCACTATCAAAATGTCCAAAACTCATTAAATTTGAAGATACAATGACAACTGTTTTTAATCATCTCAACCAAAAGGTTTTAGACATGTTTTGGTTTCATATTTAACCTTATAATATAACATTAATCCTTAGTTTACTAATTTAACTCTTACCATGTCTTCTTGTATATTCATAAAATGTGAATAATATAGTAACCATATTTTGAAAATCGAACCACAGGTGGATAATTAATTACATTTTCAACCTTATATAATTAATTTGGCCAATTATTATATTTTTATTTCTATTATATTATTCAATAATATAATATTTGATTTAGAAACTCATATATGTCAATTTATATACTATTCATATCATGACTTTTAAAAAATCCAACAATGGTTAATTATTTTGATAAATACTCATTAATTAAAATATAACAAGTTAAAATTGTCCCTAAAATTATTTTATGGAATAAAATGTTTCAAAAAACGTTTATTTTAATATTTATAATTTAATTCTTTAAATCATTCATCAATAAGGTAATCACTATATCATCATTGTAAAATTAATATATTTATTTTTTTGATGTCTAAAAATAATAAATAAAATACCATGATATATGAAAAAAATTTATATTTTTAATGATTATTTATATATGAAGATATCACCTATATAACCCCATATAATTTCTTTTGGTTAAAGATACATGTTTTGGTTATATTTTCCCTAACTTTAAATTGATTGTTATAAAATGCCATTTCCACACACAATTGGCTCCATGGGGTCCTAAAATTGTCGCAAGGATTCCAATCGTCGTATATATATTATATAATAGGGTGAGGACATGTTTTAGGGTAATTCAATATTGTTATAATATTATTTTTACCCTTATTAACCATATTTTCCCTTTAACCGTGGTAAATAAATTATTTATTAAATTAACTATTCATAATGTATAAAAATAAAAGGTACCTATTTACTCAATTTGAACATCCTGATTCCAAATATGGAATCCATTTTTCAAAATAAAACACATAGAAGCTGTCGAAAATAATTTAATTAATTCCTTTTGTAAAAACCAAAAAGCATGTTTTTAAAAAATAATAACTATTAAATGATTGACATGTTTATATGAGTAATTAAAAGATGAAATTACATCCAATGAACAAAATTGGATTAAATGGTAAAAAATAATCTGAATAAACATTAAAACTAATTAAAAATATAATTTAACCATATAAATAAATCAGATGAAAAGATAGTTTTGGCGTAAAATGGAGTATTTTTCACTATTTATGAAACAATGAACATTATCTAAAAAATAAAAAAAAATTCCAAAAGTAAATTTTGACTTCTTTATTATATATAAGATTTTTATTTTGTCAGATTTAAAATATTAAAGTGAAAAAAAATTATTTAAAAATGGTTCTCCATCAAAATGCGATAAAACTACATATTTAGAAATATACTTCTTTTTTTAAAAAATAATTGAACTTGTTCTTAGGTCATATCTAGAAAACATAAAACATTAATTTAAAACATTAAATTGAATATATATTATATATTTTTTATTAAATATAAATCCATAATGATTGATATGAAAACATAATTAATCTCCTTAAAACCCATCCTTTATATTCAATTGGTTTTTATTTCCATCCTTAATAAATTTGGTAACCAATGAATCATTATTTAAACAAGTTTAATCCATATTTCAAAATTCATGTGATATTATTTATTCCTTCAATTAAAATGTATAGGATTTCACTGCCATTTTAAAAATTATTATTATTTTTGTTTAATATTTCGGTAAAAATCAATGTTATGTACATCGTAAGATTTTGGTTAAATATGTTATTGCATTTCAAGTAATCTCTCAGAAGCAGTTTCCCCTTTAATTTTAAATAAATAAATTATTCATATGTATTAATATATATCAAAAAATTATTATTCTAAAAATACCAATGTCGTTACATCCATCCCCCATTTGGAAACTACATCCTCGCAATTTTAAAATTGGGATTGGAAACTTCATTGAAAGTCCCACATCAGAGAAAGAGTTAATAAAACTATCACTTTAAAAAAACAAATAGAAGTAAAAAGGTCATAAAAGATAACCAATACTAGGATTCCATGTTGGAAAACCTGGATAAGGGAATGAAAATTAGTGTCAAGATCTGATGGAGTGTAATAGAAAACATGATCAAGAGAAAGCTAACCTCCAGAAAATCACAAACATATGATGGGTTAAAAAGGTATTTGATTTCTTAGTACGAAAAGTAAACAAACCACATTTTTTTATTATGTTACTTTTCAAAATTATAAGTAATTTATTTATGATCTTGAATAATAAGATAAGTAAATATACTTAATTTTCATGTATACTTACATCCTTTAATAAATTTCTACAACAATCACATCTTTTCCCCAAATGATTTGAATTCATGATAACATGTTCACACCTAAAGTGCTACAATAAACTTCTAGAGAATCACATAATCCACAAAAGATGAACTATATATTTTCCCATTCTTTGTACATTAACCAAAACCCAAAAAATACTATGAGATTAGATAATTCTGATAATGGATAATCCTTTTTAAAAAGAAATACAACTCTTAATCTCCAAAATTCAACAGAAAATACCCAAATATCAACAAAGATGATTAAATACACAATTGTACGTAAAATAATTCAATATAATGGAAACTCATTTTGAAATGAAAATTTCATTAGTATTTAAATACATAGTCTTCCATTGTTAATCTAACATTTATTTCCAAATAACATCGACTACTCTTAATGTCTCATACATAAGTATAATTAAACTAACCACATATTCTCTATGATAGGATAATAATTTCCATATCCATATGTCCTCAATAGAATAATATATTCTTCCCAAAATAAAATTCAACCATTACTCATCAAATGAAATCCTATAGTTTTATATTTTCCATAGGCATAGAGTGTTCCACAAAATAGAGAACATCCAAAATAACCTTTATCACATAATCATAAAATCATTTTCTTATACTAAGGATATCTATATGATAAAATATATTTTCTAAAAATCAACTTATTATTGACCCATAAAATCATTTATGTTAAAATAATTATTCTTACTAATAAGGGACTACAAATAGGCCAATGGTACGTGATTCTCCCTTGTTTTCCATTAGTTGTGTGTTCGATTCCTACGACCTTTCTGGACGTGATGAGTTTTCACCCATCTTACGGGTTGTCCTTTTTTATAAAACTCAAAAATAACCCTAACATGTTTCAACCAAAAAGGTTTTCTTATACCTATCATTTCTCCCTAACACATTAAGACCACAACATCTTAGTTGATGATGATATATATATATATATATTGTTCTTTTTTATTTCACCTCAATATGATAAAATAATACTATTCACAATAGAAATTACATTATAACATTATCATGGTGTCCAAATGGATTCACTATCCTCTTGTTCACGTAGGTATAAGGTCCATTCATTGCAAAAAATATTTATATATCCTTCAAAATCATTTGTTTCCTTCATCAAATTACACTTTGTACAACTTGAGTCATACAGATGCTTTCAGAAATATAGTTTTTGAAAATATTCATGTATGACATATAATTTCAAAAAAAAATGATAAAACATGATTTTTATAGAATCATCAGAGTGAGTATGAGTTGAAACATTAAATAAATTGTCCATTTAAAATACCATAAGTATGTGTTCAGATACTATATTTTAAAAAAAATATAAATAGATTATTCTAGGGTCTCCTTTTTTATAACCTTTTTCAATATCATAATATGATTCAAAATCTTGTGATAAGGGAGGATATTTGAAAATGCCTTGATAATATTTACCTTTCACAAACATATGATAATATTTTAAAAATAATATTTATTTAATACAACCCATGAAACATGATGATATCTACGTATAGTGGAGGTGTCTGATATCTCAAACAACTACCTGCATGTGAGTTGTATACTAGAAAAAATTTCACAATTATCCAAACATCACTTTTCAATAATTTTTTAAATCATGTTATCAAGATGTGATATAAATTTTGTTTCAGATACCCCTACTTCCATTTGGAACCGACATTCCTTGATATGAAAAAGCTATAAAACATTAATTAAACTGAAGTAATAGACATAAGGACTAACCATGTGTTTAACGAAAACTCATAATCCCAAAAGTTATCTAAACCATTCATCTGATATCAACTATAAGTCCCCTTCATTAAAAATTACATTATCTTGAATTAGGTTTATAATTCACATTAAGGATCCTTTCATGTTTATAGCATTGTATAATTAGGTCTTAAAAAATACATAACTACATGAATATTACATGTACACACTTCTACTCATTATCCATTTTTTTCAAAAAATAAAAACTATTAAAAAAGAAACTTGTTTAGTTTTGAGTTTTAAACAGCATGAATTTCCTTGACCCCATCCTTGACCCTATTCCACATTATGTATTATTAATTTTTTTAAAAACAAGGTATGAGCATAAAAATCACAATAATAGATACGTAAAGAAATAAACTGATTATTTTTTCAAAACAACAAGTAAACCATGAATAATTTATCATAATATAATACCTTTCACATTATAAAAGAAGGGAAAACACTTCACTGAATATAATATCATTTCTTACCTTTTTTGTAACCTAATAAGTACCTTAAAACACATAGAAATCATCATATAGAATATAATGGTAACCTTGGACATAAACATACTTAAATGAAATAACTATACAGTCAGCTTCCACCCATATCACAAAATTGAATAGCCTTACAGTTGACATCTAAACACAATGAATTAGAGGTTATAACGTCACCACCCAATCTTGTTTTATCATAGAACCACCCATGATTTGGTTTACTATGTGACCACATTTCCAATGTCCAAGTACCATTATATAATAATCACACATAAAAGATACCAAATATCAGCATTTCGACAATTAGTTTTCATTTGAAATCACAACAAATAATTTCAATATACTGAAATAGTAAATCAACTTTCAAAACCCGTTTTCCCTAACAAAACACCTAAAAATGGAATACGATATTTATTTTCCTTTTAGAAGCATTAAGACTTATAGAGGAATCTAAATAAAAAATATTTTGGCAGAGTGTTCATTATCACAACAAACATTAAAAACATTCCTTTTATTGTTTTGTAAAATGATTCATAGATAAAATATTCCCTTTGAATGAAATTAAATTTCAAAGAGGTTTATTATACACTGTGTAAAATAAGGTGGTGTATATTATCAAAAATATGTCTCAATGAAAAGAGATTGAGACAAATCCCCTTACCTTGAGTCCATCTTGTCTCATATGATACTTGTCCATCCAGAATAATAAATATAAGTTAATTTCTACTTTATAAAGAACAATTTTCAAGTTTATTATTTTTTTATCACATATTACCTTGTGATAACAATTAGGTAATTATTTGAGTTCGTATAATACATTTTGTTGATGTTCAGAATGTAAGTGAAAGATTAAACTTGTTATAATTTTAAATTGTCTATGTGGTCAAAAGTACATTATATCTAGAATGATATTCATTATTTTGATATCAGATATATCATATATATCTAGTATATATGTATTCTTAATATTCCATAACAATTGGATATAAGAAATGAAGTGCATCGTTCAAGCAGACGGTATGTCTTACATACGCATGAATGCTACATTCATTTATTTTTAATATTTAACAGAATGAAAACTAAATGATACATAGGTATATTATAATATCAATATAATAACTATTTTACATATCTTACATATTTTTATTCATTACATCCTTTATATGTTACATGTATAGCTTGAAGGAGTCATATCTTATTGAGGGGGCGGTAGTCCACACTTCCTCAAATGAAATTATTATACATATAAATAATTAAAATAATATGTTCTAAATAAAAATTAAAGAGGCATAAAGATAAAATAAATATCATGTATATCATTTATAATTATAGTGCCATCATAATTACCACCATAATAGGGGGTAGGAGAAGATTGAAGAATCATAATTTTGTGACACAATAGTTTGTCGTCCGCGGAAAGAGTAGGTTCTATAACCATTAGACAGAGGTGTGTGTAAGTGTTGTAAGAATACATATGATAGAAAAACTAATATATTGAGGATAATGGTTTTTTTATATAAAAGGAGAATAATAATAGCATTGGGAGTGGAGAAGGATAACTAATGAAAAGGGAAAAGAGAGAAGTTGTTAACTCAAATTAGGTAACTTATTTTCATTTGAGAAAAAGGGATTTATTTAGTGACCTTATGCCTAAGGGAAGGATTCTAAAAGTAACAGAGGAATATTTAATGATTATTGTTGCATAGTTTGGGTAATCCAATGGGGATTTATTGGTGTGAGTATGGGTTAGAGGTGATGACCTTTAATAAGGGGGAGGGGCTCTTTTAGAATGTTTGAAATTATTATTTAATTATTAAATGATTTTCTATTTTAAAAGGTCCAAAACTAAATAAATTTGAACATAAGATGACTAATGTTTGAAATAATCTCATCCAATAGGTTTCAGCAGAGATTCGGTTTCATATTTAACTTTATTATTTTTCTTTAACCCTTTGTGAACTAATTTAACTCTTACTATATCTTCTCATATATTTATACAATATGGTTAATGTAGTTACCATAAAATTACAATCGAACAAAAAGTGATTAATTAATGGAATTTTCAACCATAAATAAGTAATTTTTTCAAATCATTTATTTTTTAGGTCTATTATATAATTTAATTAAATAACAATTTTTTTAAAAACTCAATTATGTCAATTTATATACTATTCATATTCTGACTTTTAAACAAATCCAAAACAACTTGATTGTTTCAAAAAATATTCATTAATGCAAATATAAAATTTCATATTCATCCCTAAAATTCGTTTAGTTCATAAAAAGGCTCAAATTAAATTTATTTTAATATTTATAATATAATTTATTTAAATAATTCTTTAATAAGGTAATCACTACATCATCTTTGTATCCAAAATATACTTATTTATTTGTCGTCTAAAAATTACAAATAAAGTTACACGATGCAGGAAATTTTCTTTTATGTATAATGATTATTTATAGATTAATATATCACTTATATAACAACAAAAAATTGTTTTATGAAAAGATACATGTTTTGTTTATATTTTTCACAACTTTTAATTAAATGTAATTAAATGTCATTTTCATACACAAGTGGATCTATGGGGTCAAAAAATAGACCCAGATGACCATGGTCGGAAATATATCATTAAATTGGGTTAGGATATGATTTAGAATATTTTAATATTATTATTATAATATATTTTTACCTATTTTTACAATATTTACCTTTAACCATGGTAAATAAAATATTTACTAAAGATACTATTCATAATGTCTAAAAATAAAAGGTATGAATTTACATAATTTGGACCTCCAGATTCAAAATATGGAATTAATTTAACATAATTCAAAATACAGAAGTTGTATTAAATAATTTATAATTAATTCACGTTTTCAAAAAAAAACATGTTTTTATGAAATAATAACTATTAAAAGATTGACATGTGTTTATCTCTAATTAAAAAGTGTAATTACATCCAATTTCCAAATTTACATTAAATGGGAAAAACATAACATATTTAAAATTTATAACCATTTAAAAATATAATCTAACCATATAAATAGATAATATAAAAAGACAATTTTGAAGTAAAATGAATTAGTTTTAACAATTCAATGAAAAATGAACATTTTTAGAATAATAACAAAAATTTACCCAAAGTATATTTTGATGTCCATTTTCTAAATAAGATGTTTATTATGTCAAATGGAATATATAAAAGTGAAAAAACATGATTTAAAAAGGGTTCACCATCAAAAGTTGATAAAACTACATTTACTGAAAAATGATTCTTTTATTCAAAAAAATGAATTTGTACTTATGTCATATCTAGGAAACATATAAATGAATTTAAAACATTACATTGAATATATTCATATATTTTTAATTAAATAAATATCTTTAAATATTGATAGGAAAACACAATTACTCTCTTTAAAACACATCCATTATATTCAATTGGTTTTTATTTCCATTTTTAATAAATTTGGAACCCAATGATTCATTATATAAACATCTGTAAAAAATATTTCAAAATTCATTAGATAATACTCATTCCCTTTATTCCAATGGCTAGGCATTACCTACCATTTAAAATAAAAATAATATTATTTTATTATATTTTGGTATAACTCAATGTTGTGTTCAAAGTAAGATTTCGGAGAAATTAGTTATTCTATGTCATGTATGTTATCTGAAGAAGCATCCCCATTAATGAAATATTAAGATCTTATTCATAAGAATTAATTGAAATAAAAAATTATTATTATATAAATACCTGGGTCATTATAGTTTCCCTGACCATTCACAAGCCATGTTCCAATCCCCGAGCACCAGGCTCAAGCCACACTGTTACCTTTTTGAAGCCACATAGTTTCCCTCGACCATGAGATACTCATAGACTCCATCCTTTTTAGCCAAAAACATCATTTTTCAAGAAAACATCAGTAATTAAAATTAATACTGACCTCAACCCCAACCAGAGGATCCAAGATCACAACACGAATATAATAAAGAAATTTCCAAGGTCGTTATGTGACAAATCTTTTCAGATCCATGAATTTATCTTCACATCCATCTATCCATAAGAACTTAACCACCTTCCGATTCAACTTTTCTTTTAGATTAGATAGTCATGAGAAATATCTTAAAAAGTTTTCATAGTATCCTACCAAATATATAATGTTAGGATCTCGAGTATTGTACTTGGTATAGGAAATTTCTAAATGACTCATATGTTTCACAAGTCCACTTATGTACAATCAATAGATATTATATGTCAGAATAATGAAGCTTTATGATGCAGAAAATTAAATATTATAGATTAAAAAATCAACTTCTCCATCTGTAGGGCCTTCGGTAGAATTATCAAACCATCTTAATTATATTACATTATCATTGAATATAATGTAATATAATCTATAACATCAACCAAAAACTAGTCATGTTAATCTCCAATGACTATATTCAAAGAATAATGATTAAATTAATGTATTTATTATGTCCAAATGGAATCACTATAAATTCTTAATGATCATACCTTATATAGAAGGATTTTATGGGTATATTTTCCATCTAGCCTATCAATTGATGATATCTAAAATCAAGATAAATTTTGAAAAATTATTTATCTGTTCAAATTTTATGAAAAAAAATCATTCATACAGTGAAATGGATACATTTTCTTGATATAGATCTTATATGTCACGACTCGTCCCCCGGGGACCATGTCATAACATCCCCAAACCCGCCTTCCATAGGCCAGGGGCTGAAGACTAGATCCAAAGGCGTAAATCCCTATAACTGGGAAGGCATTGCTTTTATAAAATGTAAACACAAACAACCAGAGTATAAGTAGAAGAAAACAATAAGTACAACTGTATAACAAAACATGAGCTGGAAAGTAAAAGGGGCCAGAAATACAATACCAATAGTAAAGTACAAGGAAATGAAAAAAACAGGTTCAATTAAAAGACAAATAGCTGGAAGGTGTCTAGCAACACCTGGATCATTCACAATTGATCCTACCTAAATGGTAGGTACAGATATCCTCTTCAACACTCCACATTCTTCTGTCTCCTCTATGTACCATCTCATTGTGAGGTCCACCTCCGGGTACCATCCAGTCCTCGCACAATCCTCCTCGGTCTGCGCTGTCTGTCGTCTGCATCCAACACAAGGAGATGTGGGCATAGGCCGTGCAGGGGTGAGTATAACGATACTCATTATAGACCCCGAGATCCTCATGTTCTTACAAAATCCAACAAGGATAAACCACCAATTATGAATCAATGGATAACCATTACATAGGTATATGCCCATACATATACCTAAGTTATCTAGTAACCCATCTCAATAATGAGGAAAACACAAAGGTCATCGACTCAGCTCAAACCAAGATTTTCATTATCGAAACCCTAGCTACTGGAGAACTCCTCATCTGTCGAGAATAGTGGGCCTTTAGAGATACCAAGGTGCTTCTCACTAACCTTAGACTTCTGAGGTACCTCTCTTGTCGAGTATTGTGGGTCTGTGGCCAACTACCAGGTGCTTCGTCCGATGTGGGTCTGCCGCCAAATACCGGGTGCTCCCCCTAATAGTCTATAGAGGTACTCCTCCTGTCGAGTATCATAGGTCTACTGAAAAATACTATGCACTCCGTCCTCCATGGTTCGGCCGCTAAAAACCTGGTGCTCCCCACTGGGCTAGTCGAATCACTCCAAGTCGAATCAGTCAAGAAGTCGTCAGGTCTGTCAGCTACTAGGTCTCTGCACTCTGTCTACTCGTCTCTATGAGGATCCACTCCACGAGCTACTAGTCGATACTCCAAGTGTCAAAAAGTCTCACGTGGAAATATCTAAAAGGACCGCCACATCATATAGATCTCAATGCAACAGATGGTGCATCAATCGGCCGCCCGGTCTGTGAGTTATTGGCATTTCCATCCTAGGGGCCTGGTTGATTTTTAAGTTCAAACCAACCCGTACATAATCCAACTATTTCAAAAACTCATGTGGGATATTCCAAAGGAACCCTCTCACTCTAATATTTTTGTCTCCACAAACGGTTCATCGATCGGATGCCCGTAGCCCAAGTTAGGGGCGTAAAGGAGTTTTCAGGTATGACAGGTCCGGACTGCGGTCCAACCAGGTCCACGAGTCCGACTCGGCCAAAAGGCGGCCCATCCCAATGTTGCCCCGACCCAAAGGTGCGGCGTGGCCCGATTGGCTGGCCGTGTGGCCTGGCCTAGCTAGCCGTGCGGCCCGACCCTACTGGTTCTGTGGCCCGACCCTGCTGGCCGTGTGGCCCCACCCGGCCGGCCGTGCGGCCCCACCCGGATGGCCATGTGGCCCGGCCCAACTGGCCATGTGGCCCAGCCGACTGGCCACGACAGGCTGGCTGGCCACCCTATGTGGCCCAGCTGGCCACGCATGGGAGGGGGTGTCACGTCCCCCTTGCTTTCTGAAACAGAATCGGCGCCTAGCACCGGTTCGGGTAACCACGGGACCTACACTATCCACAGACCTACAACACCGGCGTGGCGGGACGGTGTCATTACCCTCCGCCTCGGCCATCCCAGGCTGCGGCCTCATGCTGCCCTCTGCGCGGCACGATGGTGTTGCACCACCTTCGCCACGGTCCGGCGTGGTCGCATCCCGGCTCTCCTTTGTGTGGCCCGACAGTGTCGCACCTTTCCGGTGACCTGGAGGACTTGCGCCACTGGTTTCCTCACGGTCGGCCCGATGTCAGCCGTCGTTGTCCTCTTCCATCATTAACCACAAAAAATATCAAAGGGTAAGAGTCAGCCATGTTGGTGTGTTCTGAACCCCCCATGTTATGTTGATAACATTCGGCATAACGTAAACCAAAATAGTGAATGACGTGGAACAGAAACAAGGAAACTCCAACCCCTACCTTTCTTATTAATGATCGTTGACGAATTCGTGGAATAAGGCGGTGTCGATTTGTTGACGTCAAGAAGTGACCGGGGTGTGATACCGATGAAGAAGCGGTGTTGGCGTTCTTCGTTGTCAGCTACTTCTCCATAGGTTCGGTCTAAGAAGGAAGAAGAAGTTCATCGACGTTCTTTGCGTTCTTCGTGTTCTTCATTGGAAGAACGGTTCTTTGCTGAGAGATTTTTCCAAAAATATCAAAGGAAGATAAATGCCAACCCCAAATAAAATAATAGTCTTCCTATTATCTTATGTGTTGGAATGTAATTCAAAACAGGGAATTAATAACTCGGCTCCACCCAATATAAATCACGTGCATTGGCATAATAAATTAGCGGGGGAAGGTGGAGAGTTTAACCCACATAAATGGGGGTTTAGAGGTGATCCAAAATTAATGGGGAGATATAAGAGTTAAGAAACTCATGTGGGCCCCACTAAATGAAATCCTACCATGGGAGGTTATGTGTGGGTGGCCCCCACCACTATCCTCCACTTGGAGGTTTTAACCACCATAAAATAAAAATTAGGTGAACACCTAATTTTTATATAATTGAATATAATTAAAAACCCCCAAAACTAACTTCTATTCTTGTCAGAATGCAAATGTGGTGGATGTCTCACTAAGAATTCATTGATGCTGCGAGTTCAACGGTACCCTTGTATTTCAGTTCCGAGCAATAGTTCAAATGTTATAAAAACCCACTAGTACGTTTACTGAACTTACCCGAACAAAACTTCAGAAATTGATTCCGGGTACACTGGGCCTCGGAATCATGCGTCGTCAGAAACTGAGGACTCGTAAAATTTCCTTTTATTTAAGAAAAAAAATTCCCATGGAAATTATGTGTCTTTAAATTCATACCGCCTCATAGATTTATGTCCCCGTAAGCTACAAATCACACTAAGGGAAAAAAAATGGTGGTACTGAGCACGCATATGATCCTCCCGCTCCCATGTGATCTCCTGGAGGTTCCCGTGTTGCCAGTGAACATGCACCAAAGGTATCGACCATCCACATAGGACCCGCTCATGTCGATCATCAATCTCTACTGGAACCTCCATGAATGTTGCCCCATCATCGATTTCCAACTCCCTGTGGTCGATGATGTTGGATGGATCGTGCACATAAATCCTCAACTGAGATTCATGGAAGACGTCGAAAACCAGGTGCAACTGAGGTGGAAGAGCAAATCGATGAGCCACCTCATATACTCTACTAAGGACCTAGAATGGTCCTATGAATCGCGAAGATAACTTGCCGCCTTGGCCAAATCTACGTAGACCTCGTCGAGGTGAGACCCGTAGGAAGATGTGGTCTCCATTCTCGAACTCCAGAGGTCTCCATCTCCTATCATCATACAACTTCTACCTACTCTGTGTAGTCTTCATCTACTCATGGATGATCTGCACCTTCTCCGTGGTAACCCGTACCATCTTTGGCTCCACTAGTGCTGAGTCACCTAGATCTGTCCAGCACAATGGTGATCTGCATGTTCATCCATACAATGCCTCAAAATGTGCCATACTGATGGTGGATTGACAGCTGTTGTTGTAGGAAAACTCCAAAAAAGGTAGGTGATCCTCCCAGCTGTGGCCGAAGTCAAGGATGCATGCTCGTAGAAAGTCCTCGAGGGTCTGGATGGTCTTCTCGGTCTGACTATCCATCTATGGATGGATGGAATTACTCAAGAGAAGCTGTGTCCTGAAAGATTCCTACAACCCCTTCAATCACAGGGAAGTAAACCGTGTGTCACGGTTGGAGACAACAGAATAAGGTACTCCATGTAATCGCAGAATCTCCTGCACGTAGAGGCATATCAAGCTCTCTACTAATCCCTTCTCTCTGATCGGTAGGATGTGGGCCGACTTGGTGATTTTTTCGACAATCACCCAAATCGAGTCGTGACCTATGGATGTGTGTGGAAGACCCGTCACGAAGTCCATGGATTGAGGATAACTGATGAACATATTAAAAACACAGTAATCATATATAGCGGTGAGTAATGTAGAGGCCATAACGATTGAGGATAACTGATGAACATATTCAAAACATAGTATCCATCTCTTATGACCAGGAAAATGAAGAAATAATTGAGCATTGACCTCTGACCATATTCTCAATGCTGGACATGTGTCAATTTGTCATTGAAAATCATGGGGGATGTTGGAACGAGATGGTATGAGAGCCCTAAGGCCTAGAATCTATGTCATTTGGTGGTCCTTTCGGAGGTGAATGGTGATGGAAACCCAAATTACAGGATGTGTAAAGCATGGTTGTACCCGTGTTGTTTAACATTTATGTCATGGATTCTAGATGAAGGCGGGGTTTCTCAAGGGGATGTTTGTGGAATGGTAAAAATATCCCGACTTGAATGAGGACATAAGTTCTATACCAAACCTCACAATCCTATGTGGGATCTTTGGATAGGGGGTAGAAGGTTAGGGGCATTGAGGCAGGGCCACAGTTCAAAAGACCCAGCCAGTTAGTTGTTTATAGTCTTGCAGGACCAGTGATGAGTAGTTTGATTTCCTTATTACTAGATGGATCATGAAATTTAATGTCATGTAGTGGGGACGAGATAGTTAAAATTCCTGGGTTACTGTTAAAGAAAAATACTTCTTAAAAATTTTATCATTGGTGGGAGGAGTAATATGCTCACCATACACAGTGACTGTGGAATATGCACCATTTGGGTAGACAATGTAAACGATATAAGGTCCCCCCCCTATATTGGATCTAGAATTGATATCTTCCTGTAAAGTATCATTGGAGTTCTCAAGGACTATAATGTGTTTCCTTGTAAGAAAGAGTGGAGGCAAACATTCTTGTGGAATTATCTAGATATCTTGTTATGATGCTCTCCAAACTATGCAGGGCACAAAGCCTATTCTTGTCAAACCCTTCCAAATTAGTTGGATGGATTTAGGCTACATTTTATGGTGTCTAATATTCATATATTGTGGTGCATAATGAAATCATATAAATCTCTAGGGGTAGAACTACCTCCGTTCCATACACCAAGGTATATGGGGCCACATGAGTTGAATTACGAGTCTTTGTTTGATAATCCCAAAGATCATTGGTGAGTTTTTTCAGCCAACACTTCTTGTTATGAATAACAATCTTCAGAAAAATATTAGAGGCATTTGTTTAAATCCTCGATCTACCCATTTTCTAATGAATGATAGTGGGAGGTATGGTAAGAATAAATTTTTTTTATGGAATAAAACATTCTAGTTTGCCTTCCCGGAAGTTGGTGTCCTTATATATGAGGATGGTGCGACAGAATTAGAATTGATAGATGATATTGCAGCTCTTAAACTCAACGATAGAATGTCAATTGACTTCATTGAGCAGAACTACTTCTTCCCACTAGGAAAAGAAATACTTAACAGTTTGAATGAACCTAAATTGGCGATCTGTCATCGGTGGATTGGGTGCCACAACATCGAGTCCCCAGACCACAATAGGCCAATAGTACATGGTAGTGTGGAGAGATTCTGGAGGCTGATACAAAAAATTAGAATGGATTTATCATGCATGGTACCACTTGGAAAAAATGATCTAGTCACATATCACGGCCGGCCAAAAATGACCCCCCCCCCCTCTAGATATACTGAGAGGTTTTTAGCCCTATCTGATGAGCCTAGTAGGAACTGACATAAACATCCTACATGACTTGATAAATGTCACCTCCTTGAACACAAAAAAGTAGAATCCCACAAAACATGAATATGTAGAGGATCTTCTCAAGATTGGGACCACTATGGAGGGTGAACTACAATGTGTACTATAAAATTTTATCAAGATCGGCTCAATATACTATGAGATTTAATTGATAGATATACTTAATAAAGGTGGTACAACAGTCAGGGGTCTCTTCCAACATTGTGGTAGGGGGGCCTGGGGGTCCTGACATGGAGGCACCACTGGTAAGGTTTCTTACCTGTGGGCTATCATCATTGTCCGATGTAATGTGAGACATGGGTCTGCAATGCGCCATAGGGTAAATCAAATCATCCTAATAAGGCTCTACTAGGGATCTGGCCATGATGTACAAGGAATGAGATCGACCATTCGATTACTGAGGGACATGAGTAACTTTCAGACGAGATGGGAATTGGGCCACCAGCTATTGGGTACATTCAAATAGTAGTAAGAGCTTTGGCTTCCAGAAGAAATAGTCACCCTTTATTTTCTTGATGACTAATATGGTGTCCTATTTCACATGTAAGTGGGGAAAGCCAATCTTGAGGACCAGATCAAGACCAGTAATGAGATTCTAGAAGTATGCCTCATTATTGGTACAACCTTCTAATAACATTAATGAATATTGTAAAAAAGCTTACACCTGTGTGATGAAGACGATACATAGTCCCACATTGTTGAGTCTAGGATCAATGAGTCTTCTTCTAGTAAGGCTTTAGGAAGTTCCACCAAAATTCATTTTACAACATCAAATGGCTTGATCTATAGATAGGATTGCTGCATTTAGAAAATTAAGATCCAAGTACTGGGCCACCGGAGTTGGATGGGTAGAATGAACATTACCCAATTCTTGTCCCTTAATATACTTCTGGGTTAGAAACATGATGTCAAAATACTGTAGGATCACTTCACACCAAGATAAATGGCCTATCAACATGGGGAGTTTTAGAACTCAAATTAGTGGATCCAATCTTGACACAAGATGTTTCGCATGGTGATGCAAATAATGTCGCAATTTCTGCCCAATGAATAACAGCGCAAGACTGGTCTTCTCAATAATAGAATAACTATTCTCTCTATTGAGAAACATGCCACTAAGATAAGATAAACTACTATATGTTCCCTTATTGTTTATTTGGGTGAGGTGGGCGCCTATAGATCGTTCTAGATCTTCCACATAGAGGACCAACAGTTTTCTAGAAATGTGTGGAATTAGAACATATGGCTATAAAGAGGAACTGATCTATCACGTCAAAAGAATTTTGACACTCCTCATCCCACTAATAATCGGTGCCTTTCTTTATGATTTGTGAAATGGGCTTACACTTTCCAGCCAGATTTCTAATGAATAAATATATATAGGCTAAGTGGACTTGAATTCCTCGGAGCTTCTGAATCTTGATCAGAGGAGACATCTGACTTATGGACTTGATATTCCCTAAATATATCTTCATGCCATTATTTCTAATAAAAATCCAAGAAACCTTCTATAGGTGTTCCTAATGGTACAAAATAAGGGGTCCATCTTCAGATGGAGGGATCAGAGGAAGCCAAACACTTTCCAATGATTGAGATGGTCCTTACCCCGGTGATATTTAACCACCAGATAATTCAAATAACATTGTACAAAGGTCCTGAGGATTTCTAAAATATGCAATGTCTGGCACGCTGAATGGTGGCACCTTCATTTTTCATACTGAATGGTATTACCTAGTGGCGAAAAGTATCTTGTAGTGCCCTAAATGATGTAGAATATTCATCCATAGGGGCCATTCGAATTTGGTTATACCTAGAATACCCATCCACTAAAGAGACTTCCAAGAACCCCACTATGGCATCAATTAATATTTCTGTCGTAGGAATGACAATGCCATTTTTAGGCAGTGACTTTTGAGATCCCAAAAGTAGATGAAAAATCTGATCGATTTGTTATTCTTCTGTAATAGATCAATGTCATCTAACCATCTACGGAACTGGACCTCCTTGAAGAAGTTGGCTCTAATGATCTTTTAAACATCATCATTGACCATGGAACTGTGTGTATGGTGCATCTTTCTGGGAGGGTGTTTAAATCCAAGATTATATGTTGGAAGACCGAGGCGGTGGACAGTTACCTATGGATCTTGACCTGGAATCTAAACATAACTCAAATCAAATACATCACGATGTTACTTCAAGAAATCCATGTATCAATGTTACTCTTCGATAGGCATAGAGGAACTGATCAATGCGGGTTTCTAATCTATCTTGTTATCATGGTTCACCTATAACAATTTGTTGACCGTGGCGGAGACACCCTCTTCAAATTGGGACGAGCATCCTCAAAATAATATTATTCATTCACAGATGATGGATCCTCGGTGGGAGGTGATTCATCCAAGTTGATAGGTCATAACGGGGCCCTGGTTTCAGCCTGAGAGGTAGTGGATAACCAATCGAGGAGCTCCTATACTACTGAAACCATGGAGATAAAATATGTCGAACCGATCCCATCTGCCATTTGACCGAATCTTCCATCCTTGATGAAATCAGAAAATTGTGGTGTGTTGTCTTGTGTCGGTTTACCCTTTCTGACAAAACAATAATGTATTACATATTTTTGTATCCTTGGGGTGGGAATCCTGATACCTTATGGGAGTAGGGGGATCTGGGTTCACCTGAGCCTGATATGTAATGGAAAATGACATTATCATCTAGAATCCCATAGACTTGGGAATTTGTTTCCCACTCATTCTATAGAAAAAACATAATCTCCCCAAATCTGGTGTCATGGCCTCCAATCAGTTGGTCGAGAAAATGTAGGCATCATCTAAAACTTTCCATGGGGCGGTCCCAATCATAGCATGCTCAACCTCGTTATCCTGGATATTCTTTTCCATTCTCTTTTAGTTGTCGGAATACATGTAGTGAGCTTCACAAGAGGCAATGTGAGATTCATAACCTTGGATAATTCATACTCGACCATTAAGGGAGTACCTAAGGCACTAGTGATACGAATTAGGGACCACCATGTATAGGTGGAGCCATGAACTACCCATCAATGTCTTGTAATTAGTGTCATGTGAGATATCCGTGAACTCAGTCTTGGAAGCTAGGCCACCAATTTGATTCTTCAGATAGATCTTTCCAACTGATATCTTCTTTGTCCTATCATATCCTTGATTTTTCAGGTCAGAGGAACTTAGATCGTCCTCATACATCCCCATCCTTTGGAGTTTCAAGGTAAGGATATGGTTGATCCCTAAACCTATGTCGACAAGAAAATGGCGAAACTACATGCTGTTGAAATATACAATGATGTACAGTGGGTAGATGTGCCCCAATATTAGGAAACATTCATCTTATCTAGAGAATGAAATAATGTCTTGACATTCTACATGCGCATCTGCCTCGACATGGAAGGCTTATGTGGATACTACCTCTGTCTAAAATGAAGGGGGAATAATAAACTCTCTGAATGGGATTCAAACATATACCCTAATAGCCGAAGAGCCTTGACTATAGAGAGGATCGAGAGAATGATGACAAGATTCTTAATAATAAAATTCTTTCATGCCAACCATGAACTTCTGTTGAATGAACGTTCTTTTTTCATGGGAGATATGATGGGAACTTCTGGCTGAACTGGTGGCCGACTGGTACTGGGAATTTCTCGCTGCTCACTAGTCAAAACCCAAGTAATAACTACCTAATGAGGTCTAGATGACTATGTCCGATCCACAACAGAATGTGGATGAAAGTAGAGAGACTATGATGTCACGACCCGTCCTCAGGGCCCGTGCCGTGACTACCCCAAGCCCGCCTTCCATAGGCCAGGGGCTGGTGACTAGCACCAAAGGTGTAATTCCTGATAACTGGGAAGGCATTTCCTTTAAAAAAGTAAACAAACACCATAGAGTACAAGTAGAAGTAAAACACTAAGTAAAAAAGGAAGTGGTGAAAACTAAATGGGCCAGAATACAAGCCCAATCAAAAGTACAGCTACAACTGAACAAAAGTACAATAGAAAAAGACAACAGCTGGAAGAAAGGAAGCAGCTCCTGGTTCATCCTCCTCGGATCCTACCTGAAGGGTAGGTACAGATAGCACAACTCCTAGATCGTCCACCACGGATCCTACCTGAAGGGTAGGTACAGATAGCCTCCACAATGCTCTTTCCCGTCAACCTACTCCATGTATCATCTCACCGTGAAGTCCACCTCCGGATACTGACTCGTTGTGAGGTCCACCTCCAGGTACTGTCCAGTCTTCGAACACTCGGCCTCCGTCAGCACTGCCCGTCATCTGCACCAACACAACGAGGTGTGGGAATAGACCGTGAAGGGGTGAGTATAATGATACTCAGTAGGGACCTCGAGACACTCAAGGTCTCTCTAAATCCAACAAGGATAACCACAAAGCAGAATCACAATAGATAACCCTTCTTAGGTATAAGCCCATACTTATAACTAAGTTATCAAGTAACCCATCTCAATCATGAGGTAAGCAAAAAGGTCATGAAATCAACGAATAACCACTACCCAGGTATATGCTCATACATATACCTAAGTTATCAAGTGACCCATCTCAATCACGAGGTAAACAAAAAGCTCATGAAATCAACGGATATCCACTACCCAGGTATATTCCCATACATATACATAAGTTATCAAGTGACCCATCTCAATCAGGAGGTAAACACAAAGGCCATGGACTCAGCTCAAACCAGGATTTTCATTATCGAACCCGAAACTGCTGAAGAGACCCGTCTCTGGAGTGTACAGTGATCTTTTCATGACTCCGAGGTACTGATCTCTAACCTAAGAATGTTGAGGTACTCCTCCTGTCTTGTACCCCGGGTAATCCACCCAAACATATTAGTGCTACCCGCCAGGTCTGTCACCCAAACACAATAGTGCATCCCCCCTAATAGCCTGCAGAGGTTCTCTCTGGACGAGTACAACGGTTCTGCACCCAAACACTGTAGTGCTCCGTCCGCCATGGGTCTGCTCCCAAACAAAGTAGTGCTCTGTCCACTGGGCTAGTCAACTCACTCCAAGTCGAGTAGGTCAAGCAGTCGTCAGGTCTCAGCCAGCTACACCGTCTCCGTACTCCGTACGCTAATCTCCAGTAGGGTATGCTCCACGAGTAACAAGTCGATACTCCATGTATCTCAAAGTTCCATGAATATGTATCTCAAAGGACTGCCTCTTCATAGGGGTCTTAATGCAACAGACGACGCGTCAATCGGACGCCCGGTCTATGAGTTATTAGCCTTTTCGCCCCAGGGGCCCAGTTGGTTTCATGTGCGATCCAACTCGGTCGTATCTCAACTGTACCCCGTACTCTCATAGGTTATACTCATAGGGACCATTTCTCAATGTCATCATCAATGCCGTTGATGGTTCATCAAACGGACATCGGGTCTGAAAGTTATCAACTTTTCTATTCCAGGGGCCCGGTTGGATTTCGGTTACAATCCAACTCATCCACACTCCAACTTCATCCAAATCTCAGGAGAATTATTCCAAATATTCCATCTCATCAAGAGGAATCCAACAAAGTCGACGGCACATCAATCGGACGTCCGGAGCTCATGATATAAGTGTTTCCACTCCGAGGGCCCGGTTGGTTTTGTGTACGAACCAACCTGGCCGAACTCAAAGTTCTCTGAAACCTTGAGTGTAATATACTGAAATGACCGTCTCGATCCAATAATCGCATCTCAACTGAAGGTGCGTTGATCAGAGGTTCTTAGCACATGTTATGGGCGTTTTAATGGAAATTGCCTGAAAATTGGGGGTTCGGGCCCGGCCCGAGACCCCCTGGGTCGGCCCGAACTGGGTCGACCCAAACAGGGTCCGGGTTCGGCCCGGCTGGGCGCGGCCTGGATCAGCCCGGCCTGGGTGGCCCAGCCCGGCCCGGCTTGGGCGGCCAGTTGGCCCAGCGTGAGCACACCCGCACGGCCTGCTGGCCGTGCCGTTGTGAAAATGGGGGGGGGGGGGGGGGTTGCCCCCCATGATTGAAGCCGCAGCCCCCCTCCATATGGGGGCCTCTCCCTTGACCACTGGTGGTTATGACCCCTTGTTTCACTCGGTCCTGCGCGGCCGCGGGACCATTCGCATGCCGCCGCGGCTTGAGCCGGGGCGGCCAGCTGGTGTCGGCCGCCGGTGCCGGCAGGCCCTTCCGCGGACCACCGAAGTTGCTCTGGTGGTCCATTTTCAATTCTGCCTTCGGCTGCGGTCCTCCCAGGAAATTCCCTTCATTGCAAAGCCTCCAAATCTCCCATGCGGCCTGTTCTTCCATGGCCCATCGATCCGCACTCCAAAAAAACAAACTGCGTCTCTTCGTGGTTTTCTAGCGCGGCGCGACGGTGTCGCGGCTTCATTCGGCCTCCACGGCGCAGCACAATGGCGCCGCGCTTCTTTTCCGATAAATCATCCTTGTTTCCGTGCAGTACCGTTGCACCACGCCACCCTTGATCGAGCCTCAAAAAACACATTAACGAAGGGGGAAGAGTTTCGGCTATGTTCGTGCGGTCTGACCTCCTCCCGTTAATCCGATATTAATCGGCTTAAGAAAAAGAATTGTTTTAGTATGTTTAAGAAAGATTCATGAACCAAAATCAAACCCCCTACCTCGAAATTAACATCGCACGTCGTCGGGTCACGGAAGTCGAACGTCGCGGAAGACGGCGTCGCAGATCGATTATTTGTAAGCGTTGTCGGCGTTCACCCAATGAAGGATGTGGCACGTCGTCGTTCTTCGACAAAGGCGTCTCTCACCGGCTGCGGAGAGGGAAGAATAATGGCACGTCATTCAATCCTTGCGGTGACGGCATTCTTCATCGGGTTCTTGACGTTCTTCGCGTTATTCAATGAAGTAGACGAGTTCTATCTCCTCCCATTCCCCACACAACCATCCAAACTCTAATAAATAAGACTCTTCTTATTTTATTACCCATCCCATGCATTTTCAAAACATTTCAAAATGTTGAATTAACATAACTTAATTAATCATGAGCTTGTCAAATTAAATGAAGTAGAGTTGGCATCATTAATGAGAGGGTGTGTCACAAGGGGGTTTGGAGTGAGTTATGGAAGATGAGAGTTCACCCACTTAATGGGGGAGTTAGAGGAGGTTTCAGAAATGTGAAGGGGTGGGGTTCGTGTGGGGCCCACCTCACCTTTAATCCTATCATGGGTAGTAAACTAGAAGTGGGTCTCACCCCTAACTCCCTTACTTAGGTTATAACCACTTAAGAGAGGGACAAAGTGTTGTGACACAACACTTAATCCACTGAACAAGAAATGAAAATATAATTGTAAAACAATTATATTTTTATCCCTCACTTTTTTTAAACAACTCCTCCCAATAAAATGAAACTCCAGAATGGGTCTTCTTAAGAAATTATCGGCACTTCAATTTCATCGGGTCCCTCAGATTTCAATTCCGAGCACCGTTTCAAAATATAGAAAAACCTGCTCGTTCGTTCACTGAACGTACCTGAGCTAAACTTTGGAAAATTGATTCCAGGCACACCGGGCCTCAGAATCAGGTGTTGTCAGAAACTGTCTTCTTTTAAAATCCAAAATAAATTATGAAAAAAATTTCCATGAAATTTCCAGGTCTTTACATTACTCCCACCTCAAGGATTTACGTCCCTATAAAGCTTTAACACTAACTAGGGATACTAAATTGGTACTGAGAATGCACCTGAGCCTTCCGCTCCCATGTGCTCACCTGGAGGTTCTTGTACTACCAGTGAAGCGCACCCAAGGAATCGACCGTCCACATAGGATCTGCTCCTGTCGATCCTCAACCTCAACTGGAACCCCGCAAAAGTCACCCCATCGCCAAAGTCCAGTTCCCCATGGTCGATGACATGCATCGGGTCAAGCACGTATCTCCTCAGTTGAGATACGTGGAAGTCGTCGTGCACCCGGTGCAACTGAGTTGGATGGGTCAAACGGTAAGCCACCTCGCCTACCCTACTGAGGACCTGAAAAAGGTCTTCTGAACCTCAGAGATTACTTGTCGCCTTGGCCTAATCTCTGTAAACCTCGTCGAGGTGAGCCCCGTATAAGGTCGTGATCGTCATCCTCAAACTCTAGAGGTCTCCCTTTCTTGATTAGAACTGAAACTCAAAACTCCTACTGCCACAAGGGTAAGGTTGGGCGACTCAGGAGTGATCGGCTACACACTCATATGCATGAGTTTATATTGTACTGCCTGGGGTTTCCTTTTCACCGACCAAGGAAAACCCATCCCAACTTTGTAGGTAAACCACAACCTCTTTGCCTAATAAAGTCAATCTAAGTATGAACTGTGAATCCAATCTATACCAAGACCAACATCGAAAGGCCTCAACGCTGCCACCAAGATATTCCTACCGAAACTCTCGCCTCGAGGGTCAGACCACACTGTCGGCGTTAGTGTGATTATCGAGTCTCCTCCCAAGGTATCCCCAGACGTGATGGTCAAGTCCACGGCTTACCGGAAACTCTAGGTCTGGGACAAGATTCGTGGAAGGAAGGAATGATTCGTATCAAAGTCTGCAGTTACGGAAGCTAGTAATGGACAGAGACTGTCCCTTGAATCATTCTTAGAGCAATTGGGTCACACTCCTTAACTGCATGAAGCTACTCTCTTCCCCTACCCTCCAGCTCCCTGAGCCTGGTGGGGACTACAAAGGCAGGTGATTGTAACATGTCAAAAAGTACACAACCCCATGCTTCTCTCCTAGTTCTTCTTCCATGTCTACTACTCTACAGATTAATTTGTCCTTAACATTTCCTCTTCTTGAAAAATTCTCACGCCCAAGTCTCTGAGACTGGCACCAGTTCGCTGTGTTCCAACTTCTAACATTCTCTAGCTGTATTCGTTCAGCCAAAGAGTATTCAACCACAAGGTTCTCTATAGAACCCTAACGTGAGTAGGAATGCATATAGGAAAAAGTGTTGGCTCAGATATCCTTAAACACACCACGCTCAAAGGTCCGAGCTCTATAGTACTGATCGAATCGCATTCATCGAGTACCAGGAATTTTTTGGTATGCCCTGATGAATTCTTAGCTACCGACATGTCGTCCTGCCAAAGCTGTATAAGCTCTAGAAAACTCTCAGCCACTTCTTCAAGAAAGTCCTCAGCCGCCTGTAAGTCGGCTCGCATCGGAACATGAGGGTATCTGATTTTGGAGCACGTGTAAGGCATTAAGTCTACACGTGTCACATATCGGTACCACTGGTTGTAACTGCTGACCAACAGGTAGTGATGTATAGCTGACACACTACCCGAAGGAACTATCTCAGGAATCGGTCCACGTACCGATGCCCCGTCACTATGCGGACCATACTCATGGTCACTCACTGGCAAACACTAGTATCCAAGTCAACAATCCACTCCACTGGTGTCTCAGCAAGGCGGAAAACTCTAGCAACTGCCTCTAGCCCGTGCTTTGCTGTCTGGGAATCTGCCTCGCCTCGTAACCTCAGAGGCCTCTACTGCTGAAACTTGTGCAATGTGCTCTTCCATCGTTCACCTTCCACTAGTACGACTGGTGGAATTTTCTGCCCAACAGGTGGTGGTGTTGCTGGTACACTACCCGAGGGTGCCAACATAGTAAAAAGGGCCCCGCACTGTAGCCTCGTTGCTCGGTGGGCCGTCATCGAGTACTCTCTCAGAAACTCCAACTGACTGTCTACGTGGAGACATCCTGAACATATGCGACATGGTCAATGATTTATACCTGGTGAGCTGACCTGGTTCTATCTGACTTTAAAACTTTTGGAAACACACACGCAATCAGTGTTTTCGTGCACAAAGACGGAAATCAGAAGTCAGGGTCCTGGTGTACGGATATGTCGGCCGCCGCACCAACACTGGACTCCCTCAACCGAAAACCACACTCGGTACCCTTAAAATTATTTCTTCAGAGAAATAAAATATCAGAGTCTTAAGTTCTGCGGTAGAATTGATCCCTTGGATACCAATTTTTCACGACCCTTCCTCGGGGCCCGTGTCATGAGTACCCCAAGCCCGCCTTCCATAGGCAAGGGGATGGCGACTAGCACCAAAGGCGTAATTCCTGATAACTGAGAAGGCATTGCCATTAAAAAATTAAAAAAACACCACAGAGTACAAGCGGAAGTAATACACTAAGTACAAAAGGAAGTGCTGAAAACTAAATGGGCTAGAATACAAACCCAATCGAAAGTACAGCTACAACTGAACAAAGGTACAACAGAAAAAGACAAAAGTTGGAAGAAAAGAAGAATCTCCTAGGTCGCCCTCCTCGGATCCTACCTGAAGTGTAGGTATAGATAGCGCAGCTCCTGGATCATCCACCACGGATCCTACCTGAAGGGAAGGTACATATAGCCTCCACAACGCTCCTTCCCGTCAACCTCCTCCATGTATCATCTCTCCGTGAAGTCCACCTCCGGATACTGACTCTTCGTGAGGTCGACCTCTGGGTACCGTCCAGTCTTCGAACACTCGACCTCCGTCAGCACTGCCCGTCGTCTGAAACCAACACAACGAGGTGCGGGCATAGCCCATGCAGGGGTGAGTATAAAGATACTCAGTAGGGACCCTGAGACCCTCAAGGTATCTCTAAATACAACAAGGATAACCACAAAGCAGAATCACAATAGATAAAACTTCTTAGGTATAAACCCATACTTATATCTAAGTTATCAAGTAACCCATCTTAATCATAAGATAAATACAAAGGTTATGAAATCAACGGATAACCACTACCCAGGTATATGCCCATACATATACCTAAGTTATCAAGTGACCCATCTCAATCATGAGTTAAACACAAAGGTTATGAAATCAATGGATAACCACTACCCAGGTATATTCCCATAGATATACCAAAGTTATCAAGTGACCCATCTCAATCATGAGGTAAACACAAAGGCCATGGACTCAGCTCAAACCAGGATTTTCATTATCGAAACTTTAACTGCTGAAGAGCCTCATCTCTGGAGTGTACAGTGATCCTGTCACAACTCCGAGGTACTGCTCTCTAACCTAAGACTGCTGAGGTACTCCTCCTGTCGAGTACCGCGTGTCAGCCACCCAAACACAGTAGTGTTACCTGTCGGGGTCTGCCACCCAAACACAGTAGTGCATCCACCCTAATTGCCTGCAGAGGTACTCTCCGGATGAGTACCGCGGGCCTTCACCCAAACACTATAGTGCTCCGTCCTCCATGGGTCTTCACCCAAAAAAAGTAGTGCTCCATCCACTGGGCTAGTCGACTCACTCCAAGTCGAGTCGGTCAAGTAGTCGTCAGGTCTCAGTCGGCTACACGGTCTCCGTACTCCATATGCTCTTCTCCGTGAGGGTCCTCTCCATGAGCTACAGGTCTATACTCCAAATATATCAAAGTTACATGAAGAAGTATCTCAAAGGACCACCTCTTCATAGGGGTCTCAATGCAATAGACGGCGCCTCAATCGGACGCCCGGTCTGTGAGTTATTAGCCTTTTTTCCTAGGGGCCCAGTTGGTTTCATGTGCGAACCAACCTGGTCGTATCTCAACTATACATTGTACTCTCATAGGGTATACTCATAGGGACCGTTTCTCAACGTGATCACCAACGCCGCTGACGGTTAGTCAAACGGACGTCCGGTCTGGAAGTTATCATCTTTTCAGTTCGAGGGGCCCGGTTGGATTTCGGGTACAATCCAACCCGGCTATACTCCAACTGCATCCAAATCTCAGTCAAGGTATGCTAAAAGTTAATTCTTATCAAGAGGAATCCAACAAATTCGATGGCACATCAATCGGACATCCGGAGCTCAATATATAAGTGTTTCCGCTCCGAGGGCCCAGTTGGTTTCGTGTATGAACCAACCTGGCTGAATCCAAAGTTCTCCAAAACCTTCAGTGTAATATACCGAAATGACCGTCTCAATCCAAGGATCACATCGTAACTGACGGTGCGTCGATTGGAGGTCCGTAGCCCATGTTATGGGCATTTGAACAGAAATTTCCCGAAAATAGGGGTTCAGACCCTGACCGACCAGGCCCGAGACCCTCTATGTCGGCCCAAACCGGGTCGACCCGAACAGGGTCCGGGTCCGGCCTGGGCGGCCGGTTGGTCCGGCTTGAGCACACCAGAACGGCCTGCTGGCCGTGGCGTTGCAAAAAGGGGGGGGGGGGGGGGGGGGGGCGGGTGCCCCCCTTGATTGAAGCTGCAGCCCCCCTCCACGTGGGGGTCGCTCCCTTGACCGCCGGGGTTTACGACCCCCAGTCTCACTCGGTCTCGCGCAGCCGTGGGACCAGCCACATGCTGCATCGGCTTCAGCCACGATGTCCCTTCGCGGCGGCGCGTCGGGTGCCGCCGCCTCCTGGCTGTCGGCCGCTGCCGGCAGGCCCTTCTACGGACCACCAGAGTTACTCTGGTGGTTCGTTTTCAATTCTTCCTTCACATGCGGTCCTCCCGGGACCTTCCCTTCGTTGAAAAGCCTTCAAATCCCCCCTGCAGCCCGTTCTTCCATGGCCCATCGATCCGCACGCCAAATAAACAAACCGCATCTCTTCGTGGTTTTCCGGCGCGGCGCGACGGTGCTGCGGATTCGTTCGGCCTGCACGGCGTAGCGCAATGGCGCCTCACTTCTTCGCGGATAAATCCTCCTTGTTTCTGCAAGGTGCCATTGCACCGCGCCTCCCTTGATCGAGCCTCTACAAACACATTAACGAAGGGGGAAGAGGGTCAGATGTGTTCGTGTGGTCCGACCTCCTCCCGTTAATCTGATATCAATCAGCTTAAGAAAAAGAATTGTTTTTGAACGGTCAAGAAAGATTCATGAACCAAAATCAAACCCCCTACCTCGAAATTAACATCACACATCTTCGGGCCACGTATTTCGAACGTCGCGGAAGACGGCGTCACGGATCGAGGCTCCGTAAGCATTGTCGGCGTTCGCCCGATGAAGAATGTGGCGCATCGTTGTTCTTCGACGAAGGCGTCTCTCACTGGTTGCGGAGAGGGAAGAAGAATGGCACGTCATTCACTCCTTTCGGTGACGACGTTCTTCATCGGGTTTTTGACATTCTTCGCGTTTTTCAATGAAGTAGACGATTTCTATCTCCTCCCATTCCCCACACAACCATCCAACCCCTAATAAAATAAGACTCTTATTATTTTATTACCCATTCCATGCATTTTCAAAACATTTCAAAATGATGAATTAACTTAACTTAATTAATCATGAGCTTGTCAAATTAAATGAAGTAGAGTTGGCATCATTAATGAGAGGGTGTGTGACAAGGGGGGTTGGAGTGAGTTATGGAAGATGAGAGGTGACCCAATTAATGGGGGAGTTAGAGGAGGTTTATGGAATGTGAAGGGGTGGGGTGCGTGTGGGCCCCACATCACCTTTAATCCTCTCATGGGTAGTTAACTACAAGTGGGTCCCACCCCTAACTCCTTTACTTATGTTATAACCACTTAAGACAGGGACAAAGTGTTGTGACGCAACACTTAATCCACTTAACAAGAAATGAAAATATAATTGTAAAACAATTATATTTTTATCCCTCAATTTTTTTTAAACAACTCCTCCTGAGAAAATGCAACTCTAGAAAGGGTCTTCTTAAGCAATTACTGCCACTGTGGTTTCATCAGTTCCCTAGGATTTCAATTCCGAGCACCGGTTCAAAAGATAGAAAAACTCGCTCGTTCGTTCACTGAACATACCTGAGCTAATCTTTGGAAAATTGATTCCGGGCACACCGGGCCTCGGAATCAGGTGCCGTTAGAAACTGCGTTCTTGTAAAATCACAAAGAAATTATGAAAAATTTTTAATTGAAATTTATGGGTATTTACATGTGATGGCTCCACCAACTCATGCATTAAAAACAGTGATGGATGTGGATCTTGTGAAACAAGATGAGAATGTTCCGTGTTCTGAGCTCTAAGCTGGGCATGATTTTTTGTGTTGGTTTCATGCACAAAATGCAGAGAATAACTATCCAATTCATCTCAATGACTCATATAATAGTGTCTCTGTCGATGCTGAAATCGGTTGGGGATTTTTGGAGGATTTTCCTGATTCTCTTCATCATTAGGAACCAAGTAGGGGTTTTCTAGCACCACAGAATTAACCGAAGCATACCCTTGGTCATCAGATGAAGAATCCTCAATCCCTAGATAGATTCCGGGGGAATTTTCTAAATAAGGGGCATGAAATATCCTAGTGTACGTGATGGCGATGGCATTGGTGCGGGACATTTTTTTCCCTTTCACTACCGATGATTGCCCTTGTGGGAAGAGGAAGGCTAAGACGTCTACATTGAAGTAGCAGTTGTGGTTAACATCATGACTTTTGAAGCTTCAGTTTCATTCAAACATGAACATATAATACCATGGTCATGCATGACAGCCTTACGAACTATTTAGTAATAATATTTTTTAGTCCCAGAGTTGGAAAATTGTTTCCACTCACCTTCGTCGTCTCTGTCACTATCAGGCTTTATGAACACACATTCCACCTATGATGGGACCAGAACATACCTGAATATGATGAAATCAACACAGTCTTAGAGCCTATATTTTATCTAATATCACTTCTTGAGGGTGTTCCCGGGATCCATTGATAGCTGCATTAATTGTGGTGATTAGTGAGATCTTCCTCTTTATGCCTCCTACATTCTGATAACAGTAGAATTCCATGTTCTAAGGTATTTCTGTAAATAAACTGGCACCTTAGCCTCATTAAATGAGTAGGTAAGTCTCCTAATATCATGGAAGGGGGATCTAGGATCCGAGGCCTAATGAGGGGAAATATGAGCTTGTCGAGGAGGTGGAACCTGATTATCTAACCTAGGTGATGGCAGCACGTTACGCAGGGGACCCTACTGATTCTGAGGTGGGCACTGTTGGGCCATAGGCTATGCCTAAGGTGGTGGGACCCTACTAGTCATTAGACGTGGATCCGCTAGTAATAACTCTAGCAACCTAGGAATCTCTATTTTTCTACCATTGGAGGATCACCCTTAGTGTCTCTTCTCCTAGGAACAATAGGAGGAAAAGGAAAGGACATCATGGCCTACTTTAGGGATTCCTCTAGATGTTGGGCCTTGCCAAAAAAAATTCCAAAATCCACTTGGTAATTCTGTGTGATGAGAGTGGGGACCAGTTCAGTCTTGACATTCCCCAAACACATTTTCAGTAGATATTCCTGAGTAAACAACATATCCAGGGACTAGGTGAGGACTTTCCACTAGCCGACAAAGTCTGTAACATTCTTTCTAGGAATCTCCTTGCACATAAAGTGGTCTACAATACTCATCTTTTGGGTGGTGGAATTGAACTGGTATATAAACTACCTATGAACATCCTCTATGTTGGATACCAGCCTAATGAGTAGTTGGTTGTACCAAAAAAATTTGGTTCCATCCAATGTTTGTATGAATCACTGCTGTTTGTAGGCCTCCTACTGCCCTGGAGTTCCCATCATTGGTCAAAAACATGAGATAAAGTAGTCCAGATGCTGCAGTGGATCACCCATCCCATTAATGGGGGAAAATCTATGATTTTTAAATCCAGGGGGTGTTGGGATATCATCTACTCATGCCAGATGTGTTTTTCCATCAGGAGGAATTTCCACCAATCATGTTTCCAAACCATTGAGAGGTGGGATATGAGTGCTTCCATTTGGTCATATTAGTATGGATTCTTGTCTTGATGAGGATCCATGACCACCAATGAGTTGGATGGTACTTCAACATGATATGTGGGACCACTATCTTGCAGTGCAGATGATGGGATTACCTACAAGAGTTGCAGGGGAACGAGCTATGGAGCAGCTGGGGAAACCTGTGATGGGTCTTAAGGCAGTTTATCAGGAAATTCAGGAGGATTTGGAGAAGAATATCACACCCTATTCCCATGAACTCTGGGATATACCCTATTTATGTGGGTAGGATGCTCAAGGTCACCCAGAGGCAACTCATAGGGAATATGGGGTACCTTTCCCTCCTACCCCGGTCGAGAATTACTGTAGTCTAGTCGCCGTTCTGCAGCACCTTTATCAATAAGGTCATCTACCATATTTTTATGTTCCACGAGCTATTGTTGGAATGATGCATTTTCAAAGTCATCTTCCATCTTCTGCACTAAGCAAGATGGGTCATCTGGATAAAGTTCCCCATGATTTTCTTTTCCCTTATTGGTATTTTCACTGAGGGATAATAACACAGAAGGATGATGAAGTCCCAGTAAATTTTCTACTAGCGAGTAACCCTTTGGAATGGATCCAAATGGCATGGCACCCCATGGGGGGAATGTTCTCGTCAAGGATCTCCAGCTCGTTGTCTCTATCAGATAGGTCATTCATGTTAACCGTTACTCTACCTGAAGGCATGTCCTCAATATCACCTGGAAAGTAGAGCTAGCTTGGAATATAACTAAAATTAAGGGCCACATACTACCCCCATCCACGGATCTGAATGTGGGGGGAAGCCTCCCTAAAAATTATGCAAAGCACTTTAATGCTCTAAATGCATCATTCTTGGATGGTCTGATGGTGACCAGCAGACTCCATGTGCTGAAGCATAGGGATAGTAACCAAGTCAACTATATGACATTGATAGACTATATATTCAAATTGTTTCTGACTATTAGGGTAACCCACCCACTAATGATGGAGAAAAGTGCATTGCCCAGTGGGTTTGGAGAAATCACATAAACTCCTCCTGGGTAAGCGATTCTGGCATACTGATGTTCATGGTGGAAACTGGACAAAACATCTCTGGGAAATGGTCAGTTGAAAGGATTTCCCACAAGCTCCTTGGCTTATACATATGATTCAGCCATTGGTTTCTCCATTCATCGAGAAGGGGTAGCTAGGGGACTAGTAACATCACTAAAGTTGACCATTGGGATGGTAGACATGACGGTGGAGAATACAGAGTGCAAAATGAAAAGACTCCACATCTTGGGTTGTCTTTCAAAGAATGCAACAATTACGCCACCACATCTTGGTAAGAAAGACTAGTGACCAAATCTTCTTTTTAAGGGGTTGCAGTTACTGACAGTGGTTCATACCATTTCTCTTCCCCTAATGGTACCCACAAAAACACTCCATGTTCATTTCCTATGGTAGATAATGATCATCGTGATGATAGAGAGGATTACATGGACTTGCCCTAGAAGGAGGCTAAATCTTCCTCTTCTAGGATGTATCTTCCGAGGGGGAGGGGATCTAGTGGACCTTGATTTCATTGAAATATGAGGCTTATATGCCTTTTTCCCTTCCCTATCCCCCAATATAGAGTATTGAGGTGATGGTTCCATTATCTAATTGCACTCCACCTTGTATTCTAAGTACATGATGGGTTTAATCACGCTTTGAAACTTCTCATTATTCTTCCATTGGAGGAGGAGACTCGCACTCCTACCACATGATGGTTTTTCAAGAGAAGGTAGGATTTTTATATGAGGAGGACCTTCGGCTAAACTAATGATGGTGTAGAGACAACTTCTGCATGTGTGAGTCATGGTGTGGGGAGCACCTGGGAAAATGTTAAATGGAACATGGGGAGGGCCTCCATGTCCACTAGTTCGTGCATGAAGGGAATCCCTATGAAAAGTGTTGGAGAAGTTAGTGCCTCTACTAGAGAAGGAGGGAGAATGGGTATTACTTCCATGTTTGTTTCCCTTACCAGTGACAGTACAAGGCGGCCTTCAAATTGGTAAAACTGAACACGAGGAAGACCTCATCATTGGATGATAATGATATGACGAAAACGTCTGCTTCTCTGATTTCTGGGATGATGGGGACCTTCATCGCTTGCGGTAAGAACAAGGGGAATATCCCCACACTGATGGTTGACCGTGTGAGGAGGATCTTCGCATCAGCTAATTACGACAAGAGGAATGGATCCATAACTCGGATCACAGGTGTGGAAGAAGCTGTTGTGTTGGATGTCATTGCGGTTGGGAGGGCCTTTTCCATGACTAATGGTGGAATGGTGAAGAAATATATGCCTATCTTGGGAGTGGTGAAGATATGAGATCTCATGGGTGGTCACTTGAGGAGGTCCTCCACACTAAATGTCATACTTGAAGGTCGGCTCGTGAGGGGCGCTACATATATTGGTTGCCAAGAGAGTCATCCTAACCTTCCAGTGGGGTGTTAGGGGCCTCAATCCGGGTTAGGCGTATATATTTCCATGTTCAGTATAAATGTAGAATTGATATTATGTGCCAGCGGTGGCATGGTACAATTTTTATGTTAATGAAGATGCCACCTGGAGGGTGTCCTCCTTAGCATGCACCCGACATTGACATCAGGTTAACCGGAATGGGGTCAGGGGTGCATGTGTATAACTCACCTACTCTTCAGTCTATCGGATTGGTTGGTGGCACTGATGTGGCCTAGAAGAATCCTTCTTTGGTGGCCCCTGGGACGGTATCATAACCGGGCTAGCCTAGAAATCCTTCACCTCATTGGCGTAAGGGAGTGCGTCATTAGAACATTCCAGATAGGGGCTACCAAAATGGTCATATGTTGGAGTGAGGAGAAGTGGCTCCGTACACAGTCCATTGGGTGGGGGAAACGACAAGGTGTAGAATCCGGTATAACATGTTAGGCCATTTCCCGAGAGGGGATAATCCCTTCGTCGTCATACCATCAGATGAGGACATTGATAACCCTCCTCTGATTGAGTTCAGGTGGTGAGATGGGGTTTGGGATCCTAGGAGCCCAGGATGTGGAGGTCATCATTGAAGAGATGGAGCGGTGCATGGATTTCATTGTTGGAGTTTCCCTGGCCACTACGTCGGTGGGTGGGTGGTGATCGATTTCTGAAAATAGCATATTTGGTCCTGAAAAGTAGGTAAATTCATCCAATTGTGTAGAAAGGAGGAAAGCGAAGTCTAATTCCCCATAAATATTCTGTCTCCCATGACTGGTAAGAAGAATATACATTGATAACATTGCATATTGGGATGTACAACATTCAACTGCCCCAATCTCAAGTGAGTTTCCTGCCAATTCCTTAATTATCATGGTAGCATCTGGCTCTGGATAGGTGGATCCAATTCCATTCTTATCCACTGATGTCTCGAATGCTACTATTCTACACATTGGGGAGAATAATTTCACATTGGGTTTCCATTTCCCTTTCCAATGCTTTCTTTGGGGTGCGCATCCATCTATTGGGATGTACTATTTTTTCCCCCCATTCCCACTTTCCATTGGTGGGTGGCATCTGTCGCTTATTTAGGGATGATGGGATTTCAATTTCTCTTAATGTGTATTCCTCCTCATAATTAGTCACCTAGTCGGTATCACCCTTAATTATTAAGAAATTGTTTGTGAACCTCTTCCCTTGTGCTATAACTTCATTGACACTGGTTAATTAAACAACTTCTATCAGGACATTCCATGGGGTTACATTAGGGAAGAAACCTTCAATGGGGGGAGTAGTTATGTTGGACATTGTTGGTGTGTATGGACACTTAAACACTAATGCATCTACGTTTCTTCTCTTTATGATAGTTCTTCTCAAGGGTGTAGAATTCTGAGGCATCCTGTGTCGAGTGCGGGGAATTATATTACATAGGCATGTCTCTGAGGTTTTCATTAGCTTCCCATGATTAACACTAGGTATGACGTGTGTTTAACATCCAACAGAGATGTATCAGACTGATTAGAACACTGATAGGAGTGGATCAGATTCATACATCCCCTGAAGGGGATCATCTATAAGGTCTATAGGATGGTGTATCACAATCATCAATGAGTACATATCCAAGATCACATATCTCATAGAGGTAACATGTTACACCGTAAAAAGTGATATGGACACCCCTGAGGGTGGATTAGGGGAGTTTCACCCATGAGAGGGGGGACACCAAGGATTATCGTTGGTTGGGATTGAACCTCAAGGAGGTTTCTGATGTACCCTGTATGGAAAAAATGGATCAAAACTCACATAGTTCTAATAGATGTTGAATCAGGGTTTATAGAAATGAAAACGACCCAAATAAATGTTGGGGCTTATACATGGATATTAGCCCACCACAAGAGAGAAACTCTTGGTTGGATGGTTATGGATTGTGTGGGGCTTATGAATGGTTGGCTGCTCTGGTGGATGGAATGACTTCATTAGGATGTGGTGGCCCTGGTAAGAATCAGGATGGAAATGGACGGTTTAATGGAATGTATGGGGGATGATATGGAACTATCGTGAAGATGATGGTTGTGTTGTTCATGAAACCTAGAAAAGATTCATGTATATCCCTGTGGGAGGGAATCATTTATAACATAGTTTAGGTTGGGGAATGGAATCAATCTGTATGCAATGGAAAGTGACCCGACGATATACTGGGTGTTGCATGTGGCTACTGGAAAAAGAGTTGGTCTGATTCCACTAAGGGACGGACTAATTATGTCGATCCCAACATGGGGGACACTGAATTTTACTGGTGTTTGCAGATAAACCTCAGGATGGATTCCTATATACCTTGCCTAGGTGATAGGGATCAAAACCAATGTATTTCGAATATATACAGTTTATCAACTTGCATGGTGAAAGGTGCCTACATTTTAACGTCTTCTGGGATGAGGGTGAATCGACATGAAGTGGCCATGATTAATGGATGATGGGATTGAACATCAGGGAGGCCTTCTACGTACCTTTCCTAGAAGGGGAAAGGATCAAAGTCCACATGGTTCAGAATGGGGGGCTTGTGGATTTCACGCCTTGACTTCCCACATAGTATGGAATGGTAGGTGCCTACTCTAAGCCCAAGTGAGTCATTCTTGGTGTGATAAACAAGATTCAACAAAGATTTGATGATCATGTCATGAAATGTGCATCCATGAGAAAAATAGTGGGGCTTACATGAGGATTGCAGACCAAAGAGGAAACATGGTCTTACACTTCACTAGAGGCCTATGGAGATGGATATCTGGACATACTCTAGGATGGAGACCCGATGAAGATAAATCTTAAAGGGAGAGAGATGGGGTATCAAAGGTCACTTTTCCCATACCACCATTGTCCTTTGTGCATGGATTAAGAGAGAAGAAGTCAGGATGCTACCTCCCATAAGAACAGCTAGGGGATTAATTCATGATGGTTTCCCTCCATCGTTAATTGATGTTCTTCCATTAAAGTAGTATATCATTCAATGTGAGGATGATCTCAATCCTGTGGAGACCAGTGGGAATGGAAAATTTCTGAGATGGGTCACCCCGTGTGGATTGTATAGGGAAAGGCTACAGTTTAACATCATGTACTTGGGACGATGATTCTTTTCAGTTTAACTTCCAACAGTATAGACGATGAGGATTGACTCCCAACCCCTATAACATACATAACAAAAATTCTTTAACCCTTGGTGAAGAGAATGCACAGAAAATGTCATGTGGAGAAAGGGTTGTAGAGTTATCCATTGAAGGGATCTTCTTAGTGTGGCTATATGTAGAAGCAATATCCATTAGTGTGCCTACATAAAGATACATGAGGTTTATCAATATAATATTAAACCCCACACAAGGTACCATGAAATCACATCGTACAATCATGGAGGGACATATGGGATATTTATGTGCATGATAGTGGCGTCAAGAGTAATATGGGATCAAACATGGTGCCTTAGGGTAGGGATGGATCATGGAGTGCACATGATTTAAGGGGTTTTTGCAAGAATAAGGGTGGTATGCAAGATTGGGGGTTTGTAACACCCTAATCATCCAGGGTACACTTCTCTTTAAATAATACAGTAGCATGAATTGTATACAACATCAAGTTCTGTCACACACCACAACCATTCAAAGTAGCCGTTATGAATAATGATACCTAATTTTTGAAATTTTATAAATTTTATCTTTCAAAATGGACTTCATTTTTGGATTCGGAATATCGAATTTAGCCTAGGGAAATTTTTTTAACTTTTCGGATAACTTTTATATTTTGATGAATAGTGACAATTAATAAATTTTAAATAAAAACAACTTTTTAATAAAAATAATTAATAGTGATAAATTGTTATATTGAGTGGTTTTAAAGTGTAATTATAATATAATTTTACCATTTTATCCAATGGTGGTCATTAGAATTAACTTCACATTGAAATTCGACATAAACAATTGTCAATCTTTTGATTGATATTGTTTTTTAAAAACACGCTATTTGTTTTGACAATGAGAATTAATTATAAAATTAATTAATGCAACTTATATGTTTGGAATTTTTCAAATTGACACCATTTTTGAATTCAGAATATCAATTATAGCTTAGGGTGAATTTTTTGTATTTTTCTGAAAAACATCAATTTTTGATGAATAGTGAAACCACTAAGTGGTAGTTTAAAAACTAATATTTCATGTAAATGAAACATTACCACTTCTGTGATTTGATTTTCAAAAATCCAACATACATGGTAGTTATTAGGAAGTAAAATGTGGTACAATGGGATTAAAATAATTTTTTGGTGAATAGTAACTTTTAAGTTTAATTAATCGCGATTAAAGGTCATTATTGAAATTTAAGGTAAAAATGATATTATAAAAATATGAAAATATATTGAAACTTGTCCAAAACATATTGGATGAGTCATGGAAGACCTAGAAAATCCATGGGTCAACTTGGGGACCCCATGGAGCCACTTGGGTAAGAAAATGACATTAATAACTTTTTATTTAAAGTAAAAAAAAATTGTCACAAACATGTGTTGTTTTACTAAAACAATTATTACATGGGGTTATATAAGTTAAAATTTCGACTTTAATTATTAATTGGAAAGATAAAACTATTTCCTACATCATGATATTTTTTTTATAATTTTTAGACAATAAATAAATTAAATTTTTCATGATACCATGATGATGTAGCGATTACCTCATTAATTTACGATTTAAATAAAATGAAAAGATAATGTAAAATCTGAGACGTACACAGTTCAAAAACCTATTGTATGAGTATATTTATAACCCTTATCACCTTATCTTCGAAATATATAATTTTGGGACCTTTGAAATCCGAAAATCATTTCATAATAATGCAACATTTCATGAGTTTCCAAGAGTGCCCCTCCTCTCCTCTTATAAAAGGCCCCCACCACTACCACCTTATTAACACATTCAAAGCCATTTGTCTCGGCCAAAATCTGACCAAATACTCTCTCAACATCCCTATATTACTCCTAGAAGCCTCACTTTGGGAATAATTCTTCCCAAGGAATATTTTGGCTCAAATCAAAATAGAGTTACCCGATTTTAAGGTAATGTCTTCTCTTATGTTATTTTGTTTTATTTTGCTTCTCCAACCCCTTAAACACTTTTTATTACTTTATTTTGTAACAACACCAGTATCTTCAATATACTAGGATGTTTTTATGCGAATTATTTGACTTAAAATTATACACACCTCCGTCTAATGGTTAAAGAACATACTGTTTCTGTGGGTGGTGAAATACTGCCTCACAAAATGATGATTGTTCAATATTATTTTAACACCTCTAATGGTGGCCATTAAGATGAAAATATTTCTATATATGATATATATTATTTTTATGTTTTCTTTATGCTTCTGTATTTCTCATTTATGGCATAACATTATGATTTCCATTATGGGTAAATGCGATAATGTCATTTTAGGAAGTGCGGACTACCGCCCCCTCAAAGTGATTTGAATCGTTAATGCCATATGTGGGACATATAAAGGATGGAGTAAAATATATTATATATGATATTATAATGTAATTATAATACACCTTTATATCATTATGATTTCATTCAATTAATTATAAAATAGAAATTAAAGTGGCGTTCATGCGTACGTACGGCTTACTGTCTCCATGAACGGTGCATTTCATTTCTTAACTCTAAATGTTAAATAATATTATCAATGAATGTATATATTGGATATATATGATATATATTATATCTAAATCATCAATATAATTCTGGATATAATGGATATTTTACGACATGAACAACTTGTAATTATAAGAAGTTTATTTTTGACTCAAGCACCAAAGATCGACAAAACGACCGTTATTAACATAAATAATTACATAATGTTCATAACATGGTAATGAGTGATATAAAAGGAATAATAAACTTGAAAAAGGTTCCTACGAAATTATAAATTAACTCTAGTTTATTATTCAGGAGTTTAAAGAACGGTCGGGTCAAGTCGGACACAAGGTAAGGGAACTTCTTAAACCAATTTCCATTCTTTGGGTTAATCTCCTACTTTCAAATTATGCCTGATATTATTATTTCTTATCTTTTATTTGTAATTTATTTATGTTTACTTATAGTGAATACACATAATAGATCTATTTTATTAAAAAAAAATTCTAAGGGACTTCGTCTCAATCTCCTTTCATTGAGGCATATTTTATTTTATACACAAATTTCTTTTATATGGGGTATAAACACCTTTGACTTTTACATTTATTCAAAAGGAATATTTTTATGCGATTTGTTTTACTAAACAAAAAAAGGGAATGTTTTTTTGACGTATTTATGCGGCGAAAATGGCTTCTCCACCACCGTGGCCATTATTTGGGTTTCAGCTTCTTCTACGAGCCATAACTTTTTTAAATGAAAAATAATTACAACGTTTTAATTTTCTTTTATTTTGGTATTGAAAATGTTTTTTAAAGTGTTTTTTTATATCAATGTGTTGTATTGATATCTTGTGATTTAAATGTGGAAATATTATGTTTCCTTTATGCATGTTTTATATGATACGATTATGTTATGGATTATGATATGTTTAAACCTGTTCATATGAGGAATTCATTGGACTTAATAAGTGATGGGTGGAGCCCGCTATAGCTCCTCGATGCATCGGTATGTATCATGAGACAAACTAGTGTCTTGGCACGAGGCCTTAGAAAACTCTTATTTGTATCCTTGGCATGAGGCCTTGTCTACGTGGTTATGACAGTCTGGCATTATGCATTCCATCATTATGAAAGTGGTTATTGATATTGTATGTGATTATTCGACTAGTAGAATATCCATGTGAATAAATAAATGGCATTATTTCATATTATTTTTTCCATATTGTGATGAAGTTCAAGTTTAAAAGTATTTTGTTTTAGTTATACATTGCCTTAAATTTAAATGTTTATTTATGAAGGCTTCCGCTATATTGTTATCCTTACTGAGCATCTGAGCTCACCCCTTTCAATGTTTTAATTTTTCCAAGATGTGAAGAAGTATTTTAGGAATGACCTGCAGGGATAGTCTGAAGGGGATATGAGTGTGGAAAATGGAGACTATGTTATTGTAGTTTTTCAATTCATGATTTAATGTAACATTTATGAATGTGTCTAGTGTTTCCAAGGCTACTAAACTAATCGGTCTTTCGAGACTTGATCTATTGTGATAATGCCAATGTTACGTAATAATGCACCGACTCTGGGTAACTGGGGTCGGGCCATTAAAGTTGGTATCAGAGGTAGTTTAGTACTAACCTTGGAAGCTAGATTTAGATAAACTCTGATTAGAGCACATAGCCCTATGATAGACATTGAGAATTAGTATAGAAGAACTTCCAAGAATTTTGGTATTATAGAGATTTTGTGAGTTTTCCGAGCATTACATCCCTGTCTGGATACGAGCAGGTAGAGGCGGCTCTGGCACAGATTTATCTAGGGGTAAAACCTGAAAACACCGCTTTGAACTATACTCGAACGGGAATTGGTGAACGAATACGGGCCTTGCTGCACTCTTTGTTATGACACTCCTGGGGGATATGCTTAAGATAATTCTCATTTTCGTTACAAACCATTATAAAGGGTTTATGAGTATATACTTCTCAAAGAAAACATTTTTATGATTATAGTTCAATTTATGTTAAGTGTTTTACAAGTATGGAATTATGTATTTTGATTCATAAACTAATATAGTTTATGCCGTTGTTTAGAAATGGCGCCTTGTGGGAGGAATGGAAACTGTATCAATGCACGCACTCCATGAAGGGATTTCCATCCTGCTCAAGATAATTATTGTGGAGCAGGAGATACAACTGGTGCTGATCAACTTATTACCATACTAGGAAAACTCACTCACGTTATGAATAATAACCTCAGTTGTATGGAGCACCTTGATCCACAATGTGGAGGATCAATGTTAGACCGCTTCTTGAGGCAACAACCACCAACATTTAATGGGGGTACAAATCCATTAGTATCTGAGCAATGGATAAAATCCTTAGAGAAAAATATTCCACGCCTTGGGGTGTAGCGAAAGGGATAAGGCTGTCATGGAAGTTTACCGCCTCACTGAAGATGCTGATCAATGGTGGTCATTGATTCAAAACACAAAGGAAAATGATGAAGTATCAGGTATGGAATAGAGGTATTTTAAGGACATTTTCTTACAAAAATACATTCCACGTGACCATCGAGCAGATATGGAAAGGAAATTTCTGAGTCTAAGGTAGAAGGAGGATGAGAATGTCACAAAGTATGAGGCTAACTTTACAAGGTTAGCGAGCCATGCTGCATATTTTATACATAACCCAAGTAGTAAGATTGATCATTTCATTGATGGGGTAAAACCATTTCTTCGTCGAGCATTAGTCTCACAAACCTTCTCATCGTACGAAGATATTGTCTCGTGTGCTATCAAGACGGAAAAGGAATTCTCTATGTCTTATGACATTAAAACAAAGAAAGAAAAGAAGAGACCTTCTGATCAATCTGGAAATGGAAATAAGGGGAAGAAGGGAAAAGTTGAATATCAGTCCTACAATAAATGTGGGAAGAAACACCCCGGTATTTGCTTGAAGGGAATGGGAGTCTGTTACAAGTGTGGTGAAAAGCGCAACCAAGCTCATGATTGCAAGGGGAAAAAAGTTTTTTTCAATGTGGAATGCTACAATTTTAGGGAAATGGGGCATTATGCAAATAAATGTCATAAGCATAAGGGAAAATTACCTCAGAAGAGGCCAAGGGATCAAGGACAAGCTTATGCTATCACTACTGCTGACGTTGAATCTCCGAAAGACGTGGTGGCAGGTAATTTAATGGTTTCCTCAAGTTTAGAAAATGCATTATTTGATTTTGGATCATCTCATTGTTTAATATCTTCCCAGTTTTCTCTGAAAATTAGATATTTCCAATTTTATTTAACAAGAGAATTGTCAGTCAAAACTCCTTAGGGAAGTATCATCGCAACAAAGTTTTGTGAATCAGTCCCCATTAGAGCACACAAATGTTCTTTATCCACTGATCTCATTGTCATACCTATGATTGAGTTTGGTATAATCCTCGGTATGGATTGGATTTCGGACTATGATGCAAAGATTTATTGTAAGAAGAAGGAGGTTTCGATTTTTGATGATGATGATAAGGAACACCTTATTTTTAGAGCAGAATCATCACCACCTAATTCTTATTTAGATCCAACCCTAGTAGCTCAACTAAATTCAATTATCGGGGAGGAAGAGATTGAAAAGACTAAGGGCGAGGGAAGGAATGTTCAAACAGAGTATGTACCTATTGTGAAAGAAAATGTAGATGTTTTTCCAGAATATTTACCTGGACATCCTCCAGAACGGGAAGTTGAGTTTTCCATTGATTTAATTCCTGGATCAAGGCCTATATTGAAGACCCCTTATAGAATGGCCACCATGGAATTAGTTGAACTAAAGAAACAACTAGAATAATTGAGTAATAAGGGATTCATTCACCCTAGTGTTTCTCCATGGGGATCCCCTTTCCATTTTGTTAAGAAGAAAAATGGATCTATGAGGTTGTGAGTTGACTACAGGGAGATCAACGCTATAACAATAAAGAACAAGTATCCCCTACCTCGCATTGATTATTTATTTGACCAACTACATGGAGCTCAATAATTTTCAAAGATTGACCTTCGATCTGCATACCATCAGTTGTGTGTGAAAAAGGAAGACATTCCAAAGACATCATTTCCAACAAGGTATGGTCATTACGAGGTTACAGTAATTCCTTTTGGATTGACTAATGCACCCTCAATATTCATGGATCTAATGAATAGAGTTTTCAAGGAATATCTTGATGATTTTTTGGTGGTATTTATTGATGATATCATGGTATACTAAAAAAGCTACGAAGATCATGAAAATAACATGTGAATTATCATTAAGACACTTTGAAGGCATGAATTATATGGTATGTTTAGAAAGTGTGAATTATGGCTTCAGGAGATTTCTTTTCTTGGACCTATTGTCTCTAAGGATGGAATTTCCATTGATCCTTCTAAGACCAGGGCAATCCAAGAATAGCCAGCACCGACGAGTATAACTGAGGTACGCAGATTTATTGGTTTGGCAGGTTATTATTGACGTTTTGTCCAGAATTTTTCCATATTGGCTAACCCATTAACAAAGCTCACATGTAAAGGGGATAAATTTGTCTGGACAAAAGTGTGTGAAGAATGTTATTAAGAACTGAAGAAAAGATTAGTCAATGCTCTTATATTGACTCTACCATCAGGGAATTATGGGTTTGTTATTTATAGTGATGCATCAATGAAAGGACTTGGTTGTGTCCTTATGCAGAATGATAGGGTTATTGCCTATGCATCACAAAAACTAAAAATTCATGAGCAGAACTATCCTACTCATGATCTTGAGTTAGCTACTGTAATCAATTCCTTGAAGATATGGAGACATTATCTCTGTGGTGAAAAATTTGAGATATATACCGATCTCAAGAGCTCGAAATATATTTTCTCACAAAAAGAACTCAACATGAGGTAAAGGAGATGGCTTGAACTACTCATGTATTATGATTTCATGATACACTACCACCCGGGGAAGGAAAATAAGGTTTCATATGCTTTGAGTAGAAAAGATCATGGAGTTTTGAAAATGATGAGAGTCGAAAGGGATCCTATTTTCATGGATCTAGTAACGATTGATATGGGAATCACCATGGGGGGTGAAACATCAAAACTTTTTCAAATGGTTGCCAAACCATCTTTACTAGAAAGGATAAAGTGTTCTCAGGCCGATGATGATGAGTTGAAAAAAGAATATTAAAGCTATGAATGATGGGTGATTGAGTGACTTTGTGTGTGAAGATGGAATTTTGAAATTTGGGAGGAGACTTTGTGTTCCCGATATACGTGATTTAAACTGGGAATTTTTGGATGATTCTCATAGTTCCAATTTCTCTATACACTCTGGGAGCACTAAAATGTATAGAGATTTAAAGGGACGTTTTTTGTGGGACAACATGAAGAGGGAGATTGCTGATTTTGTGTCAAGATGTATGGTTTTTCAACAAGTGAAAGACAGAAGGAAACTTCCTGGTAGAGTATTGCAACCTCTTCCAATACCTGAGTGTAAATGGGATAATATTACGATGGACCTTGTCATGGGACTACCAAAGACTCCTAGAAGGAATGACACAATATGGGTCGCTGTTGATCATCTCACAAAGTCAACACATTTTCTTGCAATAAGAGAAGATCTACCACTTGAATGTCTAGAAGGACTATATATTAATGAAGTTGTGATACATCATGGAGTACCCCTATCAATTGTCTCGGATCGTAATCCCCGTTTTACATCATCATTCTGGAAAAGTATTCAGAATTCCTTGGATACTGAACTTCGTTTGAGGACTGTTTACCACCCTCAAATAGATGGACAATCGGAACGAACTATTCAAAAAATAGAAGACATGTTGAGATCATGTTCACTTGACTTTCAGGGCATGTGGTATCAATACTTACCTCTGGTAGAATTTTCCTATAACGATAGCTTCCATTCAAGTATTCAGATGGCACCATATGAAGCGTTATATGGAAAGATTTGTTGCACACCAACCCGTTGGGATGACGTTGGTGAAAGAAAACATGTAGGCCCAGAACTGGTGGAGGAAACGATGGAAAAGGTGAAGGTAATCCAAAACCACATCAAAGCAGCTCAAAGTAGGTAGAAGAGCTATGCTGACAACCAAAGGAAGGAGCTGGAATTTCAGGTAGGAGATCATGTTTTCTTGAATGTATCTCCATGGAAGGGAGCTATACGTTTTGGTAAGAAGGGTAAATTGGGTCCCAGGTATATCAGACACTTCGAAATTCTAGAATGAATTGGGGTTGTAGCTTACCGTTTGGCAATGCCGCCATGTCTCTCTAAAGTTCACGATGTATTGCACGTATCACTGTTGAGAAAATATATGTCTGACCCAACAAATGTACTCATCTATGAGGCATTAGAACTGGAACCCGATCTGTCTTACTGTGAAGATCCCTTCAGGATTCTTGATACAAGATAACAAGTGCTGAGAAACTGAACGACTCGTCTGCTAAAAGTTCTATTGATAACCCATAAGATGGAGGAGGTAACATGGGAACCCGAGGAACTTATGATGAAGAATCACTCGAGTCATTTTATACAGTGATATTATATGAAATTTCGAGTATGAAATTATTTGAAGGAGGGGAGAATGTAACACCCCAAGCATCCATGGTACGCTTCTCTTTGAATAATACAGTAGCGTGTTTTATATGCAACATCGAGTTCTAAAACACACCAAAACCATTCAAAGTAGCCGTCATGAATAGTAATACCTAATTTTTGAAATTTTATAAATTTTATCTTTCAAAATGGACTTCAATTTTATATTCGGAATATCAAATTTAGCCTAGGGTAAAATTTTAGAACTTTTCGGATAACTTTTATATTTTGATAAATAGTGAAAATTAATAAATTTTAATTAAAAACAACTTTTTTAATCAAAATAATTAATATTGATAAATTATTATATTGAGTTATTTTAAAGTATAATTAAAATATAATTTTACCATTTTATCCAATGGTGGTCATTATAATTAACTAAACATTGAAATTGGACATAAATAATTGTCAATCTTTTTATTGATATTGTTTCTTAAAAACACGCTATTTGTTTTGTCAATGGGAATTAATTATAAAATTAATTAATGAAACTTATATGTTTGTAATTTTTTAAAATAGGCACCATTTTTGAATTCAAAATATCAATTATAGCTTAGGGTGAATTTTTGGTATTTTTCTGAAAAACATAAAATTTTTATGAGTAGTGAAACCACAAAGTGGTAGTTTAAAAACTAATTTTTCGTGTAAATGAAACGTTACCACTTCTGTGATTTGATTTTAAAAAAATATGACATACATGGTTTTAATTAGGAAGTAAAATGTGGTACAATGGGATTAAAATAATTTTTGGTGAATAGTAACTTTTAAGTTTAATTAATGGTGACTAAAGGTAATTAGTGAAATTTAAGGTAAAAATGATAGTATTAAAATATGAAAATATCTTGACACTTGTACTACACATATTTTTTGACTCATGGGCGACCAAGAAAATACATGGGTCAACTTGGGGACCCCATGGAGCCACTTGGGTAAGAAAATGATATTAATAACTTTTTATTTAAAGTAAAAATAAAATTGTCACAAACATGTGTTGTTTTACTAAAACAATTGTCACATGGGGTTATATAAGCTAACTTTTCGACTATAAATTTTCATTGTAAAGCTAAAAATATTTCCTACATCGTGATATTTTTTTTATAATTTTTAGACGTTAAAAAAAATAAATTTTTTATGACACCATGGTGATGTAGCGATTACCACATTAATTAACGATTTAAATAAAATGAAAAGATAATGTAAAATATAAGACGTACACATGTCAGAAACCTATTGTATGAGTATATTTAGAACCCTTATCACCTTATATTCGAAATATATAATTGTGGGACCTTTGAAATCCGAAAATCATTTCATAATAATGTAACATTTCATGAGTTTCTAAGAGTTCTCCTCCTCTCCTCTTATAAAAGGCCCCCACCACTACCACCTTATTCACACATTAAAAGCCATTTGGCTCGTCCAACCTCTACCAAAATACTCTCTCAACTTACCTATCTTACTCCTAGAAGCCTCACTTTGGGCATAATTCTTCCCATGGATGCTTTTGGGTCAAATCAGAAAAGAGTTACCCAATTTTAAGGTAATGTCTTCTCTTATGTTATTTTGTTTATTTTGCTTCTCCAACCCCTTAAACACTTTTTATTCCTTTATTTTGATACAAAACCAGTATCTTAAATATACTAGGATGTTTTTATGAGAAGGATTTGACTTATACTTACACACACCTCCGTCTAATGGTCAAAGAACATACTGTTTCTGTGGGTGGCGAAATACTGCTTCACAAAATGATGATTGTTCAATATTCTTTTAAAACCTATAATGGTGTCCATTAAGATAAAACTATTTCTATATATGATATATATTATTTTTATGTTTTCCTTATGATTTTTTATTTATCATTTATGGATTACCTTTATGATTTCCATAATGGGTAAACGCGATAATTTCATTTTAGGAAGTGCGGACTACCGCCACCTCAAAGTGATTTGAATCGTTAATGCCATATGTGAGACGTATAATGGATGGAGTAAATGATATTATATATGATATTATACTTTAATTATAATACAACTTTATATAATTATTATTTCATTCCATTGAATACAAAATAGAAATGAAAGTCGCGTTCATGCGTACGTACGGCTTACCGTCTCCATGAACGGTGCATTTCATTTTTTACCTCTAAATGTTAAGTAATACTATGAATGAATGTATATACTGGATATATATGATATATATGATATCTACATCATGAATATAATTCTGGATATAATGGATATTTTACCACATGAACAACTTGTAATTATAAGAAGTTTATTTTTGACTCAAGTACCAAAGATCGACAAAACGACCGTTATTAACATAAATAATTACGTAATGTTCATAACATGGTAATAAGTGATATAAAAGTAATAATAAACTTTAAAAAGGTTCTTTTGAAATTATAAATTAACTCTAGTTTATTATTCAGGAGGTTAATGAACGGTCGAGTCAAGTCGGACACGAGGTAAGGGAACTTCTTAACCCAATTTCCATTCTTTGGGTTAATCTACTACTTTCAAATTATGTCATGATATTATTATGTCCTATCTTTTATTTGTACTTTATTTATGTGTACTTATAGTGAATACACATAATAGATCTATTTTATTAAAAAAATTCTTTGTAAGGGACTTCGTCTTAATGTCCTTTCATTGAGGCATATTTTATTTTATACACAACTTTCTTTTATATGGTGTATAAACACCTTTGAATTTTACGTTTATTCAAAAGGAATATTTTTATACGAATCATTTTACTAAATGACAAAAGTGAATGATTTTTTGTCATACGTATGCGGTGACAATGACTTCTCGCTGTCATGGCCTTTATTTGGGTTCCAGCTTCCTCTACGAGCCATAACTTTTTAAAATGAAAAATAATTACAAAGTTATAATTTTCTTTTATTTTGGTATTGAAAGTGTTTTTGAAAGTGTTTTTTATATCAATGAGTTGTATGGATATCTTCTGATTGAAATGTGGAAATGTTATGTTTTCTTTATGCATGTTTTATGTGATATTTTTATGTTATAGATTATGATATGTTTAAACCTGTTCATATGAGGAATGCATTAGACTTAATAAGTGACGGGTGGAGCCTGCTATAGCTCCTCGATGCATCGGTAGGTCTCATTAGACAAACTAGTGTCTTGGCATGAGTCCTTGACAAAATATTATTTGTAGCCTTGGCATGAGTCGTTGCCTACGTGGTTATGATAGTATGGAATTATGCATTCCATCATTATGAAAGTGGTTATTGATATTGAATGTGATTATTCGACTAGTATAATATCCATGTGAATATATAAATTGCATTATTTCATTTTATTTTTTCTATATTGTGCTGAAGTTTAAGTTTAAATGGATTTTGTTTTAGTTATACATTGCCTTAAATGTTAATGTTTATTTACGAAATCTTCCGCTATATTGTTATCCTTACTGATCATCTGAGATCACCCCTTTCAATGTTTTAATTTTTCCAGGATGTGAAGAAGTATTTTAGGAATGAACTGTAGGGATAGTCTGAAGGGGATATGAGTGTGGAAAATGGATACTATGTTATTTTAGTTTTTCACTTTATGATGTAATGTAACATTTATGAATGTATCTAGTGTTTCCAAGGCTACTAAACTAATTGGTCTTTCGAGAGTTGATCTTTTGTGATCATGCCAATGTTACGTAATAATGCACCGACTCTATGTAACTAGGGTCAGGGCGTTACAGGGTTCATGTGAAATATGGGGGGATTAAAGAAATGTGAGGGGTTATGTGCTAGATTGTTATGATATATGGGAAAACATGTGTCCAAGAAGAATCATTTGAACATAAATTCCTTAATAATAAAAGTAAATGGAAGAGGATCAAGATCATGTGGTCCCACCTAGAGGAGGACCCCTGGGCGACCTATCACACAAGATCTAATACAATGAGGTCATGGTATTTTTCACATGGTCATGGAGGTGGTTCCTTTCATGGGACAGAGAATCGGTTCATCTACTATCAACATCCCTAAAGGGATAGGGTTACAACTCTATTTATAACTAACAACAATAGTGACAACTCGTAAGAGGAGTGGTGTGAATGAGTCTGTTTGACATCACATTGGGTGAACAAAGGGTTTGAGGTCATACAATACTCATTTGTTAATGTAAATCATCCTTTGCACCATTTCCATGGATGATTTTTTAGAAAGTCTCCACAGAAGGCTCTCTTTGACATCGCATTGGGCTCAAAAGGGTTTGCGTGGATAATGGAATCTTGGGAGCATGGAAATCATTCTTCGAGTTGTTTCCTTGGTTGGATTTTTGAGAAGGTAATTGTGGAAGTCTCCCTTTGATTTCTCATTAGGTACGCAAGGGCTTTCGTTCATAAGGGAATCTTGTGCGCACCCAATAGTTCTTGCGTGCAACTCCCTAGGGCATCGCAAACTTGTCCTCAGATTCCTACGATGCCTTAGGTTTGCTCGAAATTTCCCGTTCATGGCCCTATATGAAATTCAGCGTCAAAACACATGATATTATTTTCTTATATGGACGGAATACATGGGAAACTACATAGCTTCAATGTTTTTTCTTCAGAGCATAAATTATTGGATCCCTCTAACTATTTGGATCACGTTTATTTGAGATTTTCTAATTCCTTGTTCTATGAACCATTTAAAAAAAGGATTATATTTGTATAATATTATTATATAATAATTTATAATTCCAAATCAGTTATATCACATAGTATTTAATTTAAACATTGTGAACCCTAGAATAATAAACATTTACACTTTATGAAATATCTACAATCAAATCCTTTATAATGGTATGTATAAAAAAATTGAATGATACAATGTGTATTCACTGGAGTGTGAAACCAGGTGTGGATTAAGGCCCATTTTCGTGTAACTGGTTACCCTATGTCTGGCTCAAAACACCATAATGGAGTTATTATACCTCGGTACATCAATTCCAGATCAATTTCCCCTTGTATTATCCAGATATGGATGTATTTCTTGGAGTGACCACATAATAACTACCTTACCATAATTCTATCTCGTTCTAGTATACATATCCCTAATAGCCTTCATAGGGTTGTTCTACCAAATCAATTATTTCTATATCAATTTTCCAAAGTTTATATTAATCGTCCTCTAATACGAACAATAATGCTCTGATCCAGATGCCCAGTGTCGGTGCATTACCATATCACAATAGAATTCTTGCAAGGAAACAAATCCTCAAGGACTAGTTATTTTTTCAGTATTATAATGATAGATTACATACATGATACCCACAATACATTGGGGAATAAGAAATACAAACAAGATATATAAAAATAATATAAATGGTTTCATTCAAATATTATTCAAATATTAATTCTTCATTACCTAGGAAAATGAAATATAATAACAGTGAGATCAACTGCTCAGTAAGGGTAAGTAAGGAGGAAAAAGTGAATCAATTAGAATAAATTAACATGTAATGGAAAAAAAATTAAAAATCATTACATTCATATAATTAGATATGAAAAAATATAAAGTGAATGTTTTGAATCTGAAACACATTCCAATAAATCAATAAACTATGAATATAATACATACATAGATCTGTCTATGTAATGTCTCATAGATAAATAATTATTGAAATATATATGAAGGAAGTTTTTACTTATCAAAAATCATGTCTGCATCACTTGAAAACATATATGGTCAAGACATTCACAAAACTATTTAAAACTATGGATTGAATCCCATTTAATTAGGGTGACATAATTGTCTCATGAGAACCTATTGATGAATCGATGGAAATATAATGTATGATCCATAAAATTCCTCACTAGTCCTAATAATTAATCATATCATTTAATAAAAATAAATTATATGTCTTATCAAATATAATATTGAATAAATAATATGTATTTAACAATAATTTTCTAGTTAATAAAATAACTGTTAAAGAAATCCCTATATAAAAAATTATATGAAATTTAGGAAATAATAATATCTTTTGTATGATAGTATATATATTCCAGTAAATTCATATAGAAAAATGATTAAAATGATGTTAATTTTGCATGACTATGTTAGAAATCAAAATAGGAATTGATATTTCTATGATAATCATTAAGTTAATTCTAGAAGATAATAATCATTAAAAATTCCAAAATGTCCCATACAACTTGGAAACATTTAAATAATAGTCCTCATAATGTAATAATATTAATTGAAACTTAAAATATAATGAGATAAATATTATTCATGAAATAAATGTAAAAAAACAAGTATATACACAAAATAAAAGTGATTTGGTGGATAATAACAAATATGTCTCAATGGAGTGTAAATTGAGGCGAAATCTCTTACACTAACATTCATTTTTTTGGTCTTTATCCTTTGTATAGTCATATAAAATATTTTACTAATATATACCAGAACCATATTCATATTCGTAATATCATATATTAATTTTTAAAATATATTTTTACTCGTTTTTCAACAATCATTCATTGTATTTACTATTTCTGGTGTTAATTTCCTTGATTTATGAAGTATGCATTGACTTGTTGTTTGTTGTTATTATTAATTAAATCATGGTTTCTTCATCTCCAAAAAATTTCCCATGAAAAAATTATGTAATATATTCATTATATATTTATTTATATTAATATGTAATATTTGTATATTATAAATGAAGTGCAGAGTTCTTGGAGGCGTTAGGTCGTATGTACGCATGAACATAACTTATATTTTGTTTTTTATTTAAATGATAAAAAATAAATGAAAAATATTTATATATTAATTCAATTATCATATATGTGTAATATATTTTAAAATTTTTTATTGAAACCATCATTTTTATATTCTATGTATGTCATGAGTGAGTCATATCGCTTTGAGGGGGTGGTAGTCCACACATTCTCAAATAAAATTATCATATTTAAAGAAGATGAAAAGCATAATGTTATGTTATAAATGACAATTAAAAAAATCATAATGAAAATATAAATATAATTTGTAACATATATAATCATAATTACAATAATAATTTCCACCATGATAGGTGATAATGGAAAATGTGAACAATCACCATTTTGTGGGGCAATTGTTCTCCATATAAAGAAAAAATATGTTAATCACCCGTTACACAGAGGTGAATGTAAGTATTGGTCTAAACCATTAAATTAAAACATCAAAAAATATTTAGGTTAATTTTTTATATTGTAATGAATGAATGATATTTTAGGTGGTGAAGATTGGAAATGAAAATAATGATCTTGAGGATGATTACTACCTCTTAATCGGGTAGCTACGTTTTGATTGTACCAAACGTCTTCCTTTGATTGATTTAATAAAAATTGGATGCATATAGGATGAGGTTATGGATTTTTGGGAGATATTTGGGTGGGGCATGGACGATCCAATGTGTATTGAGATGTGTGAGTATGGGGTACAGTGATTTACTTTTTATTGTGTTGGGGGAGTGACACTCTTCTAATACAAATAGGTATTCATTAATGGGAGTACTACCTTACATAATGTTCCAACTAAATTGATAAATAAATTATTGAAAGGGAATAAAGGTAAATGAAAACCTCCACTATAGCATCCCTCCTTTTTAATACATAACTTTTCATTACATTTTACATACAGAGGATCTTTAAAGTCTAGTGTATTGGAATTCAGGAACATAAAACATGTGAACAACATAAAACATTATTCTAAAAGACTTGAAAGGATTCTTCATTCTTTATCCTAAGATCATTATGGCATCTCATATCCTGGGAGAATAAATCAAAGGAAAGGGTGAGAAGAAGGCCCAGTAAGGGAAACAAGAGAAACATTTTACATGTGAACTTGAGATACATCAATAATCTCATGATAAATAACTTTAAGGCATGAGAAGGATATCATGAGGCATATCATAATAAAAATAATGGGTTTCATAACTTTAATATTTGGATACAACATTTGTCTTAGAAAATCATTTTTGTATCACCACGTTCCATCCCCAAGGTGTCATTAAAAATTTTCCAAGGTTATTCACCATGGAATCGTTAAAATGTTCATCTCTAAAGATTAAGTCTTTACCCAATGCATTGGAGTGCTATCTGGGAGAACCCTTAATATATCTATATATTTATCTGAGCCACATATATCATCATCAATAATTTCATAAATAACCCATATAGCATAAAAGTAATGGGTTTCATTTCATAGTCATAACATTTTAAACACTACTTTAAAGATGTGATCTTTATGTCACTTTAAACCCATAGAAAGGGAACACGGGTATCATGTATGTAAATTCCAGAATTTAAAATAAAAAATTTTGATATATATGTGAATACTCCTATAGAATAATGATTTTTGAGTATTCACATAATAAAATAAAATAATTTGAGAAAAACAGAGAGACATTTTGAACGAAAATTTGGCAGCATAACGGCTATGTTACAGGGTTTTAGGAAACATTGAAAAGAGAGGGGACATGGATCAGCCACTCAAAAAAAATATTTATAGACTCGTAGAGGGGAAAAATATAATTTATATAAGAACATGGTAATAAAATTTGAAGTACATACCATATGAAATGAAAAACTTGAAAGGAAGACAAAAATAAGATTTCTCTTATGAAAAATTCGGCAGCCTAACAGCATCACTTAAAACATCAAAAAAAAGAATTGATGAGATAAAATAGGTTATATCATCATATGAAAATAAATTAACAGTATGATTCATATAGATATCATACCCCAACATAATAAAATGGAACTTAAAAGACTTGACATGAAAATAGAACGTGAATATGAGAAGGGTGAAAGAATCCCTTACAACAAATTGACAGCCTAACGACACCACTTGAACATTATTAAAATGAATTGATGAGAGAAATAGGGGTTATATCATCATATGAACATGAAAAGGACAGTAGGATTAATATAAAATAACATCCCCAACATAATAACATGGAGCTTAAAATAAATGGCATAAAAGTGAATAAATGAAAAGAAAGAGAGATGTAGGATCCCTTACCCTGGAGAGTAACTTCGAAAGCATGATGGTCGGGACCTTGGGCGGCTTGAGGGAACCTTAGGAGGACTCCATGGTAGGTAAAGAGACCAGAACATCATTGGGGACGATTTGGAAATGAAATGAATGAGGGAAAGGCCTGGTATTTATAAGACAAGTGAGCGGACAACGCATTAATAGCCAAGGGACACCTCATCGGTGGTATTGGAAAAACCATGGGCTAGCCCATGGTATTTACCCATGGTATTGGAAACATGGGAAACCTATTACCTTATCTTACTATTCATAAGTCGACCGGAATTATTTCATAATTATTACATCCTTAATGATGTCATTAAATACCTGAAACACAAAAACTATATTTTCAATATTCACCGAAAAATCAACTTTCTCAGAAAAATCCCAAAATTTCACCTTAACCAAATATTAAGTCTCTGATTTCAAAATTGAAATTCATTTTTTGAAAATAATTTTCTAAATATTTTTAATTTAATTTTTAAATATAATCATCATTCACTAAAAATTCAACTATTCCAGAAAAATCCGAAAAATTCACCTTAACCAAATATCGATGCTCTGATATCAAATATGAACTCCATTTTAGGAAAATAATGTTCTAAATATTTTTAATTAAATTTTTAAATAAAAAACACTTTTCACTCGAAAAAACTAATACTTAACCATTAATTTCTGAAACAGTTATTTACCTATTTTATTGAATCACATTACTTAATCAAGGTGCCTAAATTATATTAATGCTTTCTTAAGTGAAGTTACATAATCCATTTGGTCACATTAATAATAATAAGCATAAAATCACGATTCATAATTTACTATTCATCAGAAATTATGTTGATCTTATTAGACTCTAAATTTCTTACTGAACAGAACTGTGGAAGACCATTTTTTTAAAATCATTACACATTATTAATTATTTAAGGTTTACATAAATATTTTTAAAATATCCATTTTCTAAAATTCATCAAAAATTTGCATACTATATTTATCCAGACATTTGAATATTCACAAACTCCTCCATAAGAAGAAATCACAATTTTAATTTAAATCAATGGATTACACAAGGTAGTTACGGTATCCTTACATAGCCCGTTATAACACCAGCATATGACCTAAGTGTAAGGTGTGATAGGGTGATAGAATCTTGGAGCGGCTCATCCAACATTTCCTATGTAGTGATTTCTATTAGATTGAACTTATAGAGAAGGTGATTCCATTCTAACTTTACATGATGACGTTCGGCTTGGGTTTGGACTAGAACAAAGCCCAAAGGTGCTACCTCCTTCCCGAGTTCGGTCAGATTGTCTTCAATCGGCCTGAGACTACTGGATGGGGCCATCGAATCTTCTTTCTATATTAATTAATCAAGATCACCTGTATTTATAGACAATAACTGTAACATTTAGTTCCCAAAAGTCTTATTGACCAATGGTCATATAAGAGTTGAAACCCAACTGTTTTATTTTAATTATACTCATTTTATTATCTGAAATAGTTTTGTTGGGTATAAAATAAAATAACACACAAAGTTAGGAAACAAAACTTATTAAAAATTTCAGGTCGTTACAATCTTACCCCCTTAAGAAATTACGTCCTCACAATTTTAAAATTGTACTTGGAAATTTTGTGGGAAGTCCAACATCAGAAAAAGAGTCAGTAAAACTATTACTTTAAAAGAAATAAAGGGAAGTACAAAGGTCACCCGAGTTATCCCATACTAGGATTCCATGTTGGAAAACATGGATATGGAAGAGAAAACAAAGGGGTAAATTCTGATGGAGAGTGATAGAAAACATGATTAGGAGAAAATTAACTACAAGAAGATCTCAAACTTAAGATGTGTTAATCGATCTTTGATTACCCAGTAGGAAAAGTAAACCAACAATGTTTTTTATGTTACTTTTAATAATTCTGAGGAATTCATTTACTACATAGAATAAAAAAAAATAAAGTATACTTACCTTCAAGTAGAGTTTCATCCCTTACTATGTTTCCACAAAGACTAATATTTTCTCCAAATAATGAGCATTAAAAAGGACATGGTCTCATGAAAATAACAACAATCATCTTCTAGAGAATCACATAATCCAAAAAAGAATAAATATACTTTTCCCTTACCTTTAGTCATAAACAATAACTAAAAAAGGATAGTATGAGATAATATAATCCCCAAAAAGGATAATCCTTTATAAAACGAAATATGACTATTAATCTCAGAAATTAAACAAAATTACCCAAAGTTCCAGAATGACCATTCAATACACAATTATCCTTAAAATTATTCAGAATAATCCAAACTAAGATTGTAACCCAAAAATCAGAAGGATTTATTCACATATGCTTCCCTAATAAATTTTAATATTTATCTCTAAATAACATAGACTACTATTAAAGTATCATACTGAAGTGTAATTAACCAATTCACATATTACTTATTCTAGGTTCATCATTTTCCAGAAATAAGCCAAATCACCATATGTCCACAATAAATACATAAATTCTTACAAAAACAAAATCAACCAATCCTCATCATTTTTAATCTCATAGTATGTTATTTCCCTTAGGTATATAGTACTTAAAAAGAGAAAACATCATTCAAAATATCCTTTATCATTTAATAAACAAATAATATTCCTATACAAAGGATATCGATTTGATAAAACATAAGTTTCCAAAATCAACTTGTTCTTGATCCATAAAAATAGCAGGTGCATTAGTCAGTTCCAAGTGCATAACAACAATCCCATAATGCCTATATCTTGATTGGAAGGCAGTTTTTGGAATATCATCATTCTTCAACCTCAATTGATGACAACCAGAATGAAGATCAATCTTAGAGAATAATTGAGTCCCACGAAGTTTGTCAAATAAGTCATCAATTCTTAGAAGAGGTTATTTTTTCTTCACTGTGATTCCATTCAGTTATCTATAATCACTGCATAGCCGTATCAATCCATCCTTCTTCTTCACAAACAGAAAATGTGCTCCGCAAGGAGACACACATGGTCAGATAAACCACTTCTCCAAAAGATCTTGGAGTTGTTTCTTTAATTCCTCCAGCTCCACATTTTCCATCCTATATGGGGTCTTTGATATCGAATGAGATCCAGGTACGAGTTTGATGGATAACTCTACCTATCTTTCTGGGGGAGGTCCAGGAAACTCCTCCATAAATACATCAATGTATTCCTGGACGATGGGGAAATTTTCTAAAAGAATAAATCCTTCGTGAGAAACTGATTTAAATTACGAATATTTTAATGAAAAAGGATTTAATGTCTTAAAACTTCATTCTTAGACAATTACATTTGTATATAATTATTTTATAATGTTTCATAAAAATCTTGCGATTAACTAATCATATCCCCTAGGAGTATCATTACAATGAGTGCAGCAAAGCCTGTTGTTGTGTACCAGTTTCCGTTCGAGTCCAGCTCAAAGCAGTGTTTTTGTGTTTCACCCCTATGTACATCTATGCCAAAGCCACCTCTTCATGCTCATATCTAGACAAGGATGTATTTTCTTGATAAACCAATTTCTCAATACTCACCAAAATACAAGGAATATTTACTATATTTAAACTTTTCTATAGGGTTCTTCCTAATGTTTTCATATCCTAATTTCTATAAATTACTAATCCTCCCTTTGATACCAAATATAGCATCCCTCCTTCTTAATACATAACTTTTCATTACATTTTACATAACGAGGATCTTTAAAGTATAGTGTCTTGGAAATCAGGAACATAAACCATTAGAACAACATAAAAAATTCTTCTTAAACACTTTAAAGGATTATTAATTGTTCATCCTAAGTTCATTACATCATATCATAACTTGGGATCATAAAACAAAGTAAAGGGAGAGCAGAAGGCCCAGTAATGGAAATAAAAGAAATATTTTACATGTGAAATTGGAATACATCAATAAAGTCATGGTAAATAACTTTAAGAAATGGGGAAGTGATCATGAGGCATGTCATATTAAAAATAATGTGTTTCATAACATGAAGATGTGGCTATAACATTTAACATAGATAATCATTTCCGTATCACCAAGGTCCATCCCCAAGGATTCATTAAAAAATTACCAACGTTATTCACCAAGGTATCGTTAAAATGGTCATCTCTAGAGATTAAGTCTTTACCCAATGCATTGGAGCCCTATCTTGGCGCACCCTTAATTTTTATTCATTATCATGTGAGCCACATATATCATCATCAATAATTTCATAAATAACCAATATATAATAAAATAAATGGGTTTCATTTCATAGTCATAACATTTTAAAAACTGCTTTAAAGACGTGATCTTTATGTCACTTTAAACCCACGAAAAAGGAATGTATGTCTCATGTATGTAAATATCAGAATTTAAAATAGAAAATTTTGATATATATGTGAATACCCCTATAGAATAAATAATTTTGAGAATTAACTTAATAAAATAAAATTATTTGAGAAAAATAGAGATACATTTTGAGATGAAAATTCAGCAGCATAACGACTTTGTTGCAGGGTTTTAGAAAACATTGAAAAGAGAGGGGAAATGGGTCAACCACTCATAAATGATACATATAATATTATAGGTACATACTATAAATGATATAATGACATGTTAATGAATGTTTAAGGACATACCATATGATATGAAAAACTTGAAAGGAAGACGAAAATAAGATTTCTCTTATTAAATATTCGGCAGCCTAACGGCGTCACTTAAAACTTCAAAAAAAATGAATTTATGAGATTAAATAGGGTCTCTCATCATGTGAAAATAAAATTATAGTATGATGAATATAGAGATCATACCCCAATATGGAAAAAAGGAACTTGAAAGACTTGACATGATAGTAGAACTTTTAAAATGGGAAGAGTGAAAGAATACCTTAACTAAAAATCTAAGTCGTAAAACTCAATGGTCGGGACCTTAGAGGCTTGAGGACAGCTTTAGAGGATTCATTGGGAGGTAATGAGACCAGTTATTTGTTGAGGTATAGTTGGGAGTGAAAAATATAGGACTAATGGGTGGGTATTTATAGGGAATGGGAGGTGATACTTTAATAATTTCAAGGGACACCTCACATGTGGTTTTCTCAAAACCATGGGCTTTCCCATGGTATTTCCCATGTTCTTTGGCCACATGGGACCCCTCATACAATAATACATCCCATTTTGTCGACTAATCCTCAAAAAATCTCCTGACATCATCATGATGTAGTCATGATACCATTAAACATATCGAAACCCTAATCTGTATTTTTACTTTTCATTGAAAAATAAATTATTTCAGAAAAATCCCAAAAATTCACCCTAACCCTTTTTCGACATGCATAATCCATAAATTATAACCATTTTTGGAAAACAATTTTCTAAATATTTTTAAATTAATTATTAATTAAAATCATCATTTATTAAATAATTATAATTCAAAATCTATAACTCAATTTTTTAACACCTTGAAATTTATTCAACATTCCAATACCTTATAAATTTATGAAAATAAAATAATAATATGTTTTACTAATTATAATTGTCACATTCATATTCATATTACTATTCATATTTCTATTCATAGGGGTAAAAATTACAATTCACCAGAAATTATTTCGATTTCAATAAACCACATTTTTCACCTTAATTACAACCATGTATGTCACATTTTTTAAAATAAATTCACAAAAAAGTTATTTAACAATTAAACATCTTTTAACTATTCATAAAAACACTATTCATCGAGCACTATTAATCAAAAAGTGATACATTTTAGAAAACATCCAAAAATTCAGCCAAGATTAATTTTGACATTTCCAATTCAAAAATGATGTTTCTTTTTCCATAAAAACTCTCTTTGTAAGGGAAGTCTTTTAAATACCACTATTAACTTATAAAATCAATAAACTTATATTTTATTAAAAAAATCTAGTTATAACGCAGAAATGATGAAACCATAATTTTATTAATACTATGAGATTACATATTCGGGCTTTGAAACATAATCCCTTAAAACACATGCATATGACCTAAGGATAAGGTGTGTGATGGTTAAATAATTTTGGGGAGGCTCGGATAACATTTCCTTAGTAGTAATCTCCACTAACATGAAATTCTCCTGTAGGTGATTTCGTTCAAGCTTGACACGCTGGAGTTCAGCTTGGGATTGGTCCAAAGTGAAGCCCAAAGATGCCACCTACTTCCCAAGCTCTGATATGTGGTATTCATATGGTTCGAGTCTACTGGATGAAGCCATCAACTCTTCTTTCTGCATTAACAATTAACATCTCTACTAAATCATTAAGTGTAAATTAATATACTATTAAAAAAGTTTGGGTCATTACATTCTTCCCCCCTTAAGAAATTTTGTCCCTGAAATTTTAAACCAAAGGCCTAATCGAAAAGGTGAAGGTACTTTTGCTTCATTGATTCCTCAGGATCCCATGTCACTTATTCATACTTATGATTCCTCCACAACACTTTCACAAGGTGTGTAATCTTGTTGCATAGAACCTTATCTCTATGGTCTAAGATCTCCACTGGCTACTCCTCATAGGAGAGCTCATGTTCCAGAAGTACCACCTCCAGGTTCAGTACATGCAAATGGTTGGGTATATACTTCCTCAAGAGAGATACAACGAAGACATATTAAACTTGAGCTAGGTTCTGTGGAAGTTCTAGATGATAGGCCACTACTCATATGTGATCAACGATTTAATAGGGGAAAATGTATGTAGGGTTGAGCTTCCCTTCTATCCCAAACTGAATGACTCTCTTCCATGGAGAAATTCGAAAGAAGGCTTTGTCGCCAACACCAAACTCCAAGTCCCTTCAATGGTTGTCAGCAAAGCTCTTCTGCCGACTCTGAGAATCCATTATGTGTTGTTGGATGGAATTAACCATTTCTTTCATCTCTTGCACAAGATCAGGCCCAAGAAGCTTTCTCTCACCAGCTTTATCTCAACAAGTACGAGTTCTACATCGCTTTCCATACAGAGCTTCATAGGGTTCCATCTGAATACTCGAATAGATGTTGTTGTTGTATGTGAACTCAACTAATGGGAGGTGCTGATCCCATCCACCTTTAAATTCCACTGAGAATAATCTCAGAATGTTCTCATGTGTCTGAATAGTCCTTTTAGATTGGCCATCAGTTTGAGGATGATAGGCCGTACTAAAATTCAATTCAGTATTCAGAGCATGTTGATGACTTCTCCATAATTTTTATGGGAATCATGGATCACGATCAGATATGATGTGTAGTGGTACCCCATGCAGCCTTACCAATTTCTTTACGAATATCATGGAAAATCGATCCCGAGATAAATCCTCCCAAATAGAGATAAAATGGGCGGTCATGGTGAGACGGTCCACTATTACCCATATCGCATTGCTCCCTTTGGATGTTTTTGGGAGACCAGTGACGATGTCCATAGTGATATTATCTCACTTCCATGCTGGTATGGGTAACAGTTGTAATACCCCCTTAGGAAGTTGTAATTATTCCTTTACTTGTTGACATAGCAGGCACCTTGTAGTGTAATCAGCAATCTCCCTCTCCATGTTAACCCACCAATAATGATCATGAAGGACTCTATACATTTTAGTGCATCCAAGATGTATAGAGAATTTATAGCTATGAGCTTAATCCATTAGTTCTTTATTTATCTCCGTAATATATGGAACACATAGTCTTGTATGAAATTTCAATACACCTTCATGATCAATATTGAAATCAGGAAACTTCCCATCCTTTACAGCCTCAAACTTCTCCTGAAACAAATGATCTTCTTTTTGAGCATTCCTGATCTTCTCTAGTAATGATGGTTGAGAAATCATTTGGGATATGTTTGATGATGTCCCTTCCCGTACAATTCCCTTGTACATTTTTACTATATCCTTAATCAAGGGATCTCCTAGGATCCTCATTGATGCTAGAACAACAGGGTATTTCCTACATAACGCATCCGCGACTTTGTTTTCTCTTCCATGGTGATAATGAATTGAACAATCATAGTATCTAATAAGCACCAACCATCTCCTTTATCTCATGTTCAACTCTTTCTGCATGAAAATATACTTTAGACATTGGTGGTTGTTGTATATATCACATTTCTCCCCATAAAGATAGTGCCTCCATATCTTTAGAGCAAAAACAACTAACACCAACACTAGATCATGTGAAGTATAATTCTTCTCATGTTGCATCAGTTGACGAGATTCATAAGCAATTACCTTGTCATTTTTCAAGAGGAAACACCCAATCCCTTTCAGATATGCATCGCTAAAAATTACGAATCCGTCTCCGATAGAGGGTAGTGTTAACACAGGTGCAGTAACCAATCGCTTCTTCAGCTCTTGGAAACATTCCTTGAATTCCTTTATCTAGATGAACTTAACCTATTTTAATGTCAACTTGGTTAGTGGATTAGAAATGTAAGAACCCAGTTTTTGGCTATAAAATACTTTGGAATATTCTTGATATTATTCTAGGGCAGCACCCTCAGACGGCGTGCGATTCCAAGCCCCAGTGTGGCCAGAATTAAGTTTTTAGTGCGTTCACACTGGGAATGCCAAATAAATGGGATAACTCCTAAACAGTGCTTTGGATAAGAGATACGAGTGTAAGGATGGGTCTGGAATGGGATTCTTAACCTTGGAACGACATAAAACATTTTGATGCTATGACAACCCCACTTTTTATTACAACTTAAACATGCTTTATTACATAAAACATCACTTGATACAAAAAAGAAGATCGAGAGGTTTAGTGTCTTTGAGACTTAGGATCATTACATAAAAACATAAAACATGAAATACAACGTCTTTATTGAAAACATCCTTTACATGACCACTACATTTCCTCGTACTTAGCATTGCATGGGATAACCTGAGGACATGCATAAGAAAAGAGTGAGCTATAAAGCCCAGTAAGGGAGTACACATGGAATAACATGAGGAGTACAATATATGTTAAGAAATAGGCTTGTCAATAGAGAATAAGATAAACATGGACATAAAGTCATGATAAATCATGATAATCATAACATGGAAATGTGGCAACAACACTTAACATTGAATTAGCATGAGCCAAGGCTCATTGCACATGGAGAATGAGTAAACCCTCATTGCACATGAAGCACGAGTAAAACCTTGTTGCACTTGAATTATCATGAGTCAACACTCATTGCACATGACTTATCATGATACTATACTTTACCCAATGCATTGGAGCGCTATAAGGGCGCACCCTTCTTAAACATTTCATTTAATGCATAAGTATGCCACATGGATCATAAAACATGGATTCATAAAACATAATCATTTATTCCAAGATAAATGAATGTATAATAAAAACATGAAACATTAAAATCAATAAGTAAATGTGCATAAAGGTGAATACCTTTGATGGAGAAATGGGCATGGTATTCACTACACAATGACGTTGGCTTAGAAAATCGATGTGATTTCAGCAGCGTAACGACGTGACATAAGAATTCATAAAAAAGGATGATGAAAAGAAAGGGGTTAATCATCATATTTACATGTAATGGAATGTAAGGAGGTCATTTAGATACATGTCCCAACAATTGAAATGGAATTTAGATTCATGATACAAAAGTATTTCGTGAATGTAAAACAAGAGAGAGAAGATCCTTTCAGAATTTCGGCAAAGTAACGGGTGTACATGGGAGGCATTTAATGAGAGAGAAAGTGGCCTCCCATTATTCAAACAATAAGAGGGCAGTATGGGGGAGGTGTGAAACCATCCCCCAACAATCATAATTTAAATTAAAAGGTCAATACAACTTAAAGAAAATTGACAAAAATGATAAAGGAAGAAAAAACCCTTACTTGGAAGTGTGCTTCCAAAGGCTAGAGAGAGGCTTGTGAGAGGCTTCTTGGGAGCTTGGGCACCTTGGGAGGATTATATAGAGAGTAGGGTAGAGGTTGGACGAACTCGAAGGGATTTTAGTGAGGAGGAAGTGGGATATTGGGTGTGTCTATATAGGAAAGGTGAGGGAATTCTTTATTATTTAGGTTTGGGTCCCCTTACATTAAATTAATCCAAACCACAAACCACCCCATGGTTTTTTCCCATGATTTTTGGAAAAGGTAAGAGGAAAAAATTATTTTATAAGTCCAAAGTCCGAACTTCTTAAAATAATAAGGTTGCTTATGTGGAGGTGAGTCACACTCCCATGGAAATTAATTTAAAAAGGCAAAGTGTTGAATATGTCTTGAGGGGTCCATTAATGCTTTGAAAATTAAGTCAAACAAACCCAAAATCACATTATTTTAATTATAAAACATATATTGGCCGAACATAAGGGTTATGGTATTTTATTACATCACCATTGTGTCATTATGATGTCATAAAACACATTATATAATTAAACGGTATTTAATTTTTACCCAAAAATTTGACTGTCTCAGAAAATTATGAAAAATTAACCGTTGGATAATTTTGACGTCCTGATTCCAGAAATGACATTTATTTTATCTAAAATGTTTTCTAAATGTGTTAATTTTCACTTTTAAAATAAAAACCAACATTTATCGAAAATTCATGGGTTTTGACATAAATGGCTTTCAAACCTTAATAAAACTTTTAATTTCATTCATAAAATTATATGATCATTTATATTTAATAAAAATTAATTTAATATTAAATAATAATATTTTATTAAAATATTATTGAATTCAAAAATCCCATAATTTAATAAAATTGAATTCTTAATTAAATAATAACTAAAAACACCATTTGTACTTTAAAAACTATTTACAATGTATAAAAAATGACTAGAAATTATATTCATTATTATATACAAAAAAATAATGTACATGAACAAAGTAATACTTATTTGTTACTTACCCCCTAAAATAGCTGCATAAGACCTAAGGGTAATGTGTGCGATGGTGACAGACTCTTGGGGTGGCTCGGATAACATCGCTCGAGTGGTAATTTCAATCAACTTCCAATTTTCCCGTAGACGGTCACGGTTGAGCTTGACATAATGAAGCTCAGCTCGGGCTTGGTCAAGGGAGAAGCCCAAGGATGCCACCTCTTTTCCGAGCTCCAACAAATGGGCTTCGTATGGGAAAATTCTACTAGATGAGGTCATCGCTTCTTTTGTGTGAGTACAATTGGGTTCGTCAAAGCCGTGTATTTATACTAATCATTTGATCACTGTTCAATGGCTATAAAAGTAACGGTCACAACTCTTATCATAAAACCAAAGAAGATGACATCTTATAAAAACATTTTCTTTATAAAGAGACATTTCACTGGATCAAGAGGGATTTTCCATTAATGAAACTTTGGTTCGTTACAATATTCCCCCCTTAAGAAATTTTGCCCTCGAAATTTTCCTTTTCCCACACTAAAACAGATGTGGGTAACTCAGCTTCATCTTTTCCTCCGATTCCCAAGTTGCTTCTTCAAACTTGTGGTTTCTCCACAACACCTTGACGAGGGGCATTGTCTTATTTCGTAGAACATTTTCTCTATGATCTAAGATCATCCCTGGTTGTTCCTCATAAGAAAGATCATCTTCCAATTGTACCACCTCGGAAGAGAGTACATGCGAAGGGTCCGGTATGTACTTCCATAAGAGGGATACATGAAAGACATCATGAACCTTGGCCATAGTAGGTGGAAGTGCTAGAAGATAGGCCACAACCCCAACACGATCAAGAATCTCGAAAGGGCTGATGTACCTTGGACTTAACTTCCATTTCTTTCCAAACCTCGTGACCTTATTCCACAGAGATATTCATAAAAACACCATGTCTCCAACTTTAAATTCATGGTCTCATCGACGATTGTCTGCATAACTCTTCTGTCGACTCTGGGCTGCCTTGATATGCTGCTGAATGGTTTTCACCTTCTCTACCATTTCTTCTACCATTTCTGGTCCAAGTAGCTTACGTTCACCGAACTCATCCCAACATGCTGGTGTTCTGCACCTTTTCCCATACAGGGCTTCATATGGTGCCATTTGGATGCTCGAGTGGAAAATGCTATTATAAGAGAACTCAACCAGAGGAATATGTTGATCCGATCCTCCTTTAAAGTCCATTGAGCATGCTCTCAACATATCCTCAATTGTTTTGATAGTCCGCTCGGATTGTCCATCAGTATGAGGAAGATAGGTCGTACTGAAGTTCAGTTCAGTATTCAGAGAATGTTGAAGACTCTTCTAAAACTTAGAGGTGAATCTTGGATCTCGATCAGACACAATAGATAGTGGTACTCCATGCAACCTTACCACGTCCCTGATATATATCTGTGCCAGTTTATCCAAATATAAATCCTCTCAAATATCAATGAAGTGTGCAGTCTATGTAAGACGATCCACAACAACCCAGATTGCATTGTTGCCTTTGGATGTCCTTGGACGTCCGGTGACAAATTCCATGGTGATGTTCTCCCATTTCAATTCCGGTATGGGCAATGGTTGCATCATCCCCTTAGACTTCTGCCTCTATGCCTTCACTTGCTGGCACACCAGGCACTTTAATGTATATTCAGCGATCTCCTTCTTCATATTATCCCACCAAAAGGTTTCTCGGAGATCTCGATACATCTTTGTGCTCCCTGGGTGAATAGAGAAATTTGAACTATGTGCATCATCCAAAAGTTCCTTCTTCAGCTCCGGACTTGATGGAACACATAGTCTTTTCCCAAACCACACAATTCCTTCTTCATTAACATTAAACTTTGAGGATTTCTCCTTTTTGATAGCTTCCACTTTTTCTTGAATTCCCACATCATCCTTTTGAGCACCCTTTAACCTTTCCAAAAGAGATGGTTGAGCAATAATTTGTGAAAGGATTGATGATGTTCCCTTCTTTATGATTCCCACATCTATATTCATCAAGTCTAAAAATATTGGATCCTTCTAAATTCTCATCATTGATAGAATCACTATATCCTTTCTACTTAGGGCATCCGCCACCTTGTTCGCTTTCCCAGGGTGGTAATGTATTGAACAATCATAATCCTTGATGAGCTCTATCCATCTTCTCTGGTACATATTAATCTCTTTCTGTGTGAATATATATCTAAGACTCTTGTGGTCAGTATATATCTCACATTTCTCACCATAGAGATAATGCCACCAAATTTTCAAGGCAAAGATCACCGCCGCCAACTCTAGATCATGCGTTGGATAGTTTTGCTCATGGATTTTAAACTGCCTTAAGGCATAGGATATCACTTTATCATTCTGCATCAGCACACATCCTAATCCCTTCTTCGAAGCATCACTGAATACCACAAAAAGCTCCCCACTTGTGGGTAAAGTGAGAACGGGTGTAGTGATAAGCCTCCTTTTCAAATCCTTGAATCTTTCTTTGCATTCATCACTCCAAGAAAACTTTACTCCCTTTAGAGTTAGCTTAGTAAGAGGGTTGTACAATCGTGAGAAATTTCCCACAAATCGTCGATAATATCCAGCTAACCCCAAGAAGCTACGGATATCCATTACCGATGTTGGCCTCGGCCATCCCTCAATTGAATCTGTTTTGGAGGGGTCCATAGATATCCCATTTCTTTTGATTACATGGCCCAATAATGGGACCTCCTTCAACCATAACTCACACTTTCTATAATTTTCATAGAGCTTCTCCTTGCGCAATGTCTTTAGTACAGTTCTTAAATGCTCCTCATGATCGTCCTTGGTTTTGGTGTATATTAGAATATCATCTATAAAAACTACCAAAAATTTGTCAAGGTAATCTCTAAACACTCTATTCATCAAGTCCGTTAATATTTCTGGAGCATTGGTGAGTCCGAAAAGCATTAATATGAATTCATAGTGCCCGTATCTTGTATGAAAAAGCAGTCTTGGGGATATCTTCCTTCTTCACCCTTACTTGATAATATCCCAACCGCAAGTCCACCTTGGAGACGTATTGTGCTCCACACAACTGATCGAACAAGTCATCAATTCATGGAAGAGGATACTTGCTCTTTATCATGATTTTGTTAAGTTCGCGATAATCGATGAAAAGCCGCATTGACCCATCCTTCTTCTTGATGAAGAGGATTGGTGCACCCCATAGTGAAGCACTTGGGCGTATAAACCCTTTATCCAGATTATCCTGTAGTTGTTTCTTCAGCTCTTCAAGCTCAACAACATCCATTCTATATGGACTCTTGGATATTGGTAATGCCACAGGTATAAGTTCAATTGAGAACACAACATCTCTTCTAAGAGGAAGACCAGACAGTTCCTCGAGAAACACTTCCGCGAATTCCCTCACAATAGGCATTTCTTCAAGGATGGTTTCTTCTTTGGAATCAATCATCTGAGCCAGATACGTGTGCTCATAGAGCAGTAATATACATGCTTGAGATGATGGAGCTAAAGGAGATTCATCTTCCTCCTGACACTTGTAAATAATCGGGGGTCGATTCTCCATATGGAGTGTGATTTCCCTCTCCTGACAATTTATGTTGGATCTATATAAGGAAAGCCAATCCATGCCAAGAATTGAATCAAATTCCACCAAAGGGAGTATGACAAGGTTTTCCGGGAAATTCAATCTGAAGATTATAACAGGGGAGGACTTATATTCATGGGATGCAAAGATTGCCCCATTTGTCGTACTCACCGACATATTTACTTCCATGATTTGTGGTGGTGCTGGGATTGTTCTACTAAACTTTCGAGATATAAAAGAACGCGTAGAAACTGAAACAAAAAGTATGTTCACATTTCTTGAATGAATAACTAGTGTACCTATCACCACTTCATTTTCGGGGTTCACTTCGGCAGAAGTGATGGCAAAAGCTCTCCCTTTTTGTCTTGGAGGTTGTTGGTTGCCTCCGATAACCCTTGGATTAGGGCACTTATTTACAAAATGACCCGGTTCTTTTCATTTTAGCATTGAACAACGTGTTGAGGTTTGAACGGAGCATTCCTCTCCTCTGTCGCAGCCACGAGTCCTTCTTTCCGACAGTTAATAGCTAGGTTCCCTTCTCTTCCACACCTGAAGCATTTTCTCGTCCCCTTAAAGAAATTTCCAGGGTGCTTCTTTCCGCACTTTTGGCAAGTGGGGTGATGGAACTTCTTAGCACCGTTGGATTTATCCATCGGACCACTAGAATTGAAGTCCAACTTATGCTTCTTGTCCCCATGATACCCCTGTGATTCCCCGATCTCCATTTCGACCTTGAGGGCACGTCGGAAGATTTCCTCATAGCTGTCTAAGTCACGGATCACTAATGATTTATGAAATCTAGGCTTCATCCCACCAAAGAAGCGGTCAACCTTGCATTTGGGGGTAACGACAAAGCCGGAAGTGTATCGTGCAAGCCTTCTGAAGTTTTACTTGTACGCTCCAATGGATTCCTCATCTTTTTGCTTGAGGGAAAGGAAGTCCCTTTCCATCTTAAGTCGGAGGGTGCGCAGAAAATATTTATCTAAAACCATCTTTCAGAATTCCTTCCATTCCAAATCCTCGATCTTCTCCTCAGGCTTCGTATTTTTTTATCAACGTCCACCATTGATCAGCTTCACCCTCCATACGATAAGCTGCCAGGAGAACCTTCTCTTGTTCAGAACATTGGAGGAGGGAGAAGATCATTTCAATGGATTTGATCCATTTTTTAGCGATCATGGGATCGGATGATCCACTAAAAGTAGGAGGCCTTTGTCTCATGAAGCTCTCGATAGCCACTTGTACTTTCTTAGGGGGGGTTGGACGTTCCTCTTGACCTGTGTTTCTATTCAAAACTTGAGTTAGATGAGAGAGAATCATGACAAAGTTCGTGATTCCCGCTCCCATTGGATTGGGCATCTCATTAGTACAATCATCACATTGATCTTCAAAACGTTTGTTAGCCCGAGTCCTCCTATTACCGGCCATTGGCTGGAATAAAAGGAAAGATAGGGGTAACACATAAAGGGTAATCCAAAGACAAAAGTTGATGACTTATAAATAAACTTTAATTTCATTAACTCATGAGTCTATAGAATTCAATCTAGGCTTTTCATGATCTACTTTCTAACATATATTCTTAGGGGAATTTTTCCCTTAATAAGGGTTCATACTAAGATTTTGAAATTATCAAAACATACCCCTCGGGAGTGTCGTAGCCAAGAATGCAGCAATGCCCGTTTTCGTACACCATTTCCCATTCGAGTCTAGATCAAAGCGGTGTTTTCAGGTTTTACCCCTAGGATACATCTGTGCCAGAGCCACCTCTACCTGCTCGTATCCAGACAAGGATGTATTTGTTTCACAAACCACTTAATTAGTATTTACCAAAAATTAGGGATGTTTTTATTATACTTAGTCTTGTATCTAAGGCTTTACTAGGGTTTAATAATCCCAAAAATAACTAAACATATCCTCTGATGCCAACTATGACAACCCTGCTTTTTATTACAACCTAAACATGATTTATTACATAAAACATCACTTGATACAACAAAGAGGATCAAGAGGATTAGTGTCTTTGGGGCTTAGGATCATTACATAAAAACATAAAACATGAAATTAAACATCTTTATTGAAAACTTCCTTTACATGACCATTACATTCCCTCGTACTTAGCATTGCATGGGATAACCTGAGGGCATGCATAAGAAAAGGGTGAGCTATAAAGCCCAGTAAGGGAGTACACATGGAATAACATGAGGAGTAAAATACATGTTAGGCAATAGGAATGTCAATCGAGCATAATATAATCATGAACATAAAGGAATGATAAAGCACGACAATCATAACATGGAAATGTGGCAACAACACTTAACATTGAATTAGAATGAGCCAAGGCTCATTGCACATGGAGCATGAGTAAACCCTCATTGCACATGAAGAATGAGTAAACCCTCGTTTCACTTGAATTATCATGAGTCAACACTCATTGCACATGACGTATCATGATAATATACTTTACCCAATGCATTGGAGTGCTATAAGGGCACATCATTCTTAAACATTTCATTTCATGCATAAGTGTGCCACATGGATCATAAAACATGGATTCATAAAACATAATCATTTATTCCACGATAAAGGAATGTGGAATTCATAAATGAAACTTTACAATCAATAAGTAAATTTTCATAAAGTTGAATACCCTTGATGGAGAAATGGGCATGGTATTCACTACACAATGACATTGGCTTAGAAAATAGATGTGATTTCAGCAGTGTAGTGACGTGACATAAGAATTCATAAAAAAGGATGATGAGAGAGAAAGGGGTTCCTCATCATATTTACATGTAATTAAAAGTAAGGAAGTCATATAGATACATGTCCCAACAATTGATATGGAATTTATATTCATTATACAAAAGTATTTCTTGAATGTAAAAGAAGAGAGAGAAGTTCCTTTCGGAATTTCGGCATAGTAATGGGTGTAAATGGGAGGAATTTAATGAGAGAGAAAGGGGTCTCCCATCATTGAAACAATAAGAGGGCAGTATGGGGGAGGTGAGAAACCATACCCCAACATTTATAATTGAAATGAAAATGTCAATACAACTTTAATAAAATTGACAAAAATGAGAAAGGAAGAAAAAACCCTTACTTGGAAGTGTGCTTCTAAAGGCTAGAGAGAGGCTTGTGAGAGGCTTATTGGGAGATTGGGGCACCTTGGGAGGATTATAGAGAGAGTAGGTCAGAGTTTCGACGAACTACAAGGGGTTTTAGTGAGGAGGAAGTGGGAGCTTGGGTGGGTTTATATAGGAAAGGTGAGGGAATTCTTTATTATTTAAGTTTGGGTCCCCTTACATTAAACTAATCCAAACCACAAACCAACCCATGGTTTTTGCCCATGGTTTTTGGAAAAGGGAAGAGGAAAACATTATTTAATAAGGACAAAGTCCGAACTTCTTAAAATAATAAGGTTGCTTATGTGGAGATGAGTCACACTCCCATGGAAAATAATTTAAAAAGGCAATGTGTTGAATATGTCTTGAGGGGTCCATTAATGCTTTGAAAAGTAAGTCAAAAAAACCTAAAATAACATTATTTTAATGATAAAACATATATTGGACGAAAATAATGGTTGTGGTATTTTATTACATCATAATTGGGTCATTATGATGTCATAAAACACATTATATATTTAAACGGTATTTAATTTTTACCCAAAAATTTGACTGTCTCAGAAAATTATGAAAAATTCACCATTGGATAATTTCGACATCCTGATTCCAGAAATGAAATTTATTTTATCTAAAAAAAATTCTAAATATATTAATTTTCACTTTTAAAATAAAAACCAACATTTATCGAAAATTCACGGGTGTTGACAGAAATGGCTTTCAAACCTTAATAAAAATTTTAATTGCATTAATAAAATTATAAGAAAATTTATATTTAATAAAAATTAATTTAATATTAAATAATAATATTTTATTAAAATATTATTTAATTCAAAAATCCCTTAATTTAATAAAATTTAATTCTTAATTAAATAATAACTAAAAACACCATTTGTACTTTAAAAACTATTTACAATGTATCAAAAATGACTAGAAATTATATTCATTATTATATACAAAAAAATAATGTACATGAACATTGTACTAGTTATTTTTTACATAACCCCTTAAAACGGTTGCATAAGACCTAAGGGTAAGGTGTGCGATGGTGACCGACTCTTGGTGTGGCTCCGATAACATCGCTCGAGTGGTAATTTCAATAAACTTCCACTTTTCCCGTATATGGTCACGTTCGATCTTGACATAATGAAGCTCAGCTTGGGCTTGGTCAAGGGCGAAGCCCAAGGATGCCACCTCTTTTCTGAGCTCCGAAAAATGGGCCTCGTTTGGGGCAATTCTACTGGATGAGGCCATCGCTTCTTTTGTCTGAGTAAAATTGGGTTCGTTAAAGCCTTATATTTATGATAATCATGTGAACACTGTTCAATGGCTATAAAAGTAACGTTCATAACTCTTATCATAAAACAAAAGAAGTTGACATCTTATAAAAACATTTTTTATAAAGAGACATTTAACTGGATCAGGAGGGATTTTCTATTAATGAAACATTGGGTCATTACGGGTGCGGGATGTTTGGACCCCTTGCTCACTTTCGAAACGTTAAATGGATAAATTAATTAATTTATTTATTCTTTTAAGGGTAAAACTCAAGTGTCTATTCAAAGATGGCTTGGATTGGAAAACTGATGGCACTATTGAGTCCAGAACGTGCCGTTTACCCTAGGAGGGGTGTAAGTTTTGCAGGCGCGGGCCATCTGTGAAAAATGGGCCCAGGGGCGTTTTCGTAATTTGGCGACCTCGGACGCGGTTGTTTCAACTTTTGAACGGGGCCTCAGATTAAAATTCTGAGACCGTCGTTGCGCTCGGAGCGTGGTTTCTAGCCTAGGGGAGCCTTAATCCCGACCCCGTCGAAATTTCAGGTTGAGGGCTATCGGGCGGGGCGTTAACGTATTTTCTACTTAAACGCATCCCCTACCCTCTTCTTCTTCTCCTTATCCCCCCAAAATTCCACTCTCATCCATCTCCGGTGAGGCTGATCTGGTGAGGCGACTCTGGCGAGGTGCGGTAATGCCGGCGGATCGACGTGAAGCTCTGGGCGAAGCCCAGCGAGGTAGGAGGTTTTGTTTCGCGTTTTACTTCCCGCAAAATTTGACCCCAATTTCCCCTATCAATTTGTTTCCTGTTCATTGAAAAAATCCCAAAATCGCATATCACGTGTTCTAAGCTTTCCAACGCACTTCTCGGTTCGAAAATCTGAGTCACGGGGTGTCTGGGATAGCCCTAGGAAGTCCCGACCGAATCCCTAGTTTTTCTGGCGGTCCGAGATGGCGGTGGCGGATTCTGGTGGTCCAGGACGGCGGCGTCGGCTTCCCATGTGGCTCGGTGACTCGGCTGGGCACGACGGTGGCATGGCATCTCGGTGGCGGTCCAGGTTCTTCAGGCGGGTGGCGCGGCTCGGACTCGCCGGCGAGGGTTGAGCCGAACGGGAGACCGGGGTAGCATGATGCGACCCCGACTTGGGAGACTGAGACCCACCATGGCGGGTCTCCGTGTGGACGCGACTAGCCAGATGGCCGGTCAGTGGAGCGACCCGCGCACAGCACCGGTCGCGCAGGAGACGGCGGGCCGCTGTGCGGTGGCCCGCGGGTCCGGCAGGGCCGGGCCCAGGCAGTTGGACTGCGGTCCCAGTGGGCCGGTCCGGCCCAAGGGGGTCCCCCCCCTTTAAAATATTTGAACGCCCGTATATCGAGCTACTGGTGTATGTTTTGAGCGTCATCTATGGAAGTGCAGACCTAACAGCGAGGCGGTCTTTTTGAGATGGTCCCGGGAAATTATAATTCCCGAGAAGGGGGCCTCGGTGGCGCGACACGTACGTCGAGGGGATTGACGTTGTGCTGGGGATTCTTGTTTTGGACGGTGCGGACGCATATCACGTCTTTTTTTAGCACTGTCAGTGGCGTTGGGAACCTGGCGCCGGGGCGAATCATTCTAGGGTGGTTTCGGGGGTTGTAGCTGGAGTTGAGGTTTGGGCCCCATGAGCCGTCATTTTAGTTGCGAACAGCGTTTAGCGACTTTCTCATCGGGTGTCAGTTTGGGGCGTGCGAGAAGTCGATTCTGGATGATCTTCCGAGGGGATTGCAATAGTGCAATCCGCCCCGCTCTAATTCAGCATGATGGTGTGGCCCCCACAAGGGTCGTTTGGGCATTGACAGTGATTTTTTCATCTCTATCACCGGGTGACTGTTTTGGACAAGTGGGTATTCCACCTTGTGTACTTTTTTGAGAAAATCGCAACAGTGCGATCCATTCTTTGTGTTTCGGGACTGGGATGCGGGTCCCAGGAAGCACTCCTCGTGTGCAGTGCACCGGAATGCATCTTTTCCCCGGATATCCATTGTGCTCAAGTGAGCAGTATTTTTGACGTGTTTTCACGAGGGGATTGCAGTTGTGTGATGCACCTGACTGTTTTCGGGGCCGAGGCTCAGGATCACGGGACGTCGTTCGGGCGTGAGGCAGTGTCAGTGGCTTTTCCGTCAGATATCTGTTTGAGGCATGTAAATAGTCTATCTCGCATGTCTTTCTATGAGGATTACAGCGGTGTAATCTGTTCAGGCGAGCAGAGCCTCTTACGCGATCTCATTAAATTTTGAAATATGAAAGGTGCCCCAGTGGCGGTTCTTCTACTGTGTTTGTAGCGGACCTTTGGCGTGTGATAGCCTGCACTCATGGGAGAGTGAGTTTGGTGTCTAAAGAGATGTGGTTGGTTGTTCCTCAACTATTGAGGTGGCAGGTTGGAGTTGTTACGTTACGCCTTCGCGTTGACGTTGGGTGTCAGGTGCACGTTAGCCTTTAGGCTGGAGACGTGGTATACTCTGGGAGTATACGGGAGCGTTGAGAGGTACATGTGGATGCTTGTACCTTATAATGTTCGTGAACTTGATTTGGGGTTGACTTGGGGCCACACGTCGTGTGGGCCCCAGGTGTGTGTCGTGTTCTGCTCGACGTACTTTTGACCCCTCACGACGTAGAGGGTTCCTCGGTTCTTTACTTTTGACCAGCAGGGTTGAGTCTTCCCCTGGCTCTGTGCTTGTTTGCTTGACCATTAGGGTTGAGTGGTTTCCCCTGGTTTGTTCCGGAGTCGGGTGGTTGTGCGATACCCACTCCGTGTTTGGTTGGCCAGTATTGCACCATCCAGTAGAGATGGAAAGAGAAGTTCTGGGTTTAGCCTCTAACGGGGCTGGGTAGTGGGTTACTCATCGACTTCTTCGAGTTTAACCACCAGTAAGGCTGTGCAATTGGTTTCTCATAGACTTCTCAGTGTTTACCCTCTATCAGAGACTAGGAAATGGGTCACCTGACAACTCTTGATGGTCTACCCTTCAGTAGGGATAGGCAGTGGGTCGCCCGTCGCCTTGTTTCAGGTCTACCCTCTAGCAGGGCTGGGCAGTGGGTCGCTTGTCGACTTGTTCCATGTTTACCCTCCACCAGGGCTTGGCAGTGGGTCACTCGTCGACTTCTTCTAGGTCTACCCTCCAGCAGGGCTGGGCAGTGGGTCGCCTGATGACTTCTTCCAGGTTTTCCCTCCAGCAGGGTTGGGCAGTGGGTCTCCTGATGATGTTTTAGGGTTTACCCTCCAGCAGGGCTTGGAAGTGGGTCACTCGTCGACTTCTTCCAGGTCTACTCTCCAGCATGGCTAGGAAGTGGGTCGCCTGATGACATATTCCAGGTTTGCCCTCCACCAGGGTTGGGCAGTGGGTCTCCTGATGATGTTTTAGGGTTTACCCTCCAGCAGGGCTGGGAAGTGGGTCACCCAATATCTTATGAGGGTTTACCCTCTAGCAGGGTTGGGCAGTGGTTTACCTCATATCTTACCAGGGTTTACCTTCCAGTAGGGCTGGGCAGTGGGTCACCCGATATCTTATTATGAATTACCCTCCAGAAGGGCTGGGAAGTGGGTTACCCATTGGTATTTCAGACTTAGTCCTTTATACTAGGCTAGTTTGGCTTTACTCCGTGACTACCAGAGCAGGGCCCTTGTTTGTATGGGTCAGTGATATGACAACTAGGAATTTGAGCAGACCTCTCGAATGTGCGATATTGACGAGGTGTGGGGTGACTTAACCCTAAACTCTCAAGTACGAGGGGCGCTTTCCCCACCGAGATGCGTCCTTGTGACGCGACCTAAAACCATGTCGGGGAGTCAGTGCCGGACAAAGCAGATAGTATCAAGGTGTCGTGATTTGAGCACCTTGACTTGTAGTTCAGGGCAGACGTGCGGGATGCTGGGCATCGATGGTGTTTACTTCTGGGACTGTTGGCGACTCACTTTTCTTGGGATGAGCTACGGGATGGAGATCCCCTTACGATCTTGTTTGGGCTTCTTGATTGAGCATATGAATATGTTTATACCTTGTTTCAGTACCCACTTCTTGGTCTTGGTTACTCTCCCTCCAAGAGAGGCGAAGACATGCGGGGTATGCCACATGCTTTCCATGTCAAGCTTCTCGTGGTTGGACGAGTCTACTATCCTGCTATAGGTAGCGAAGACTTAACGAGAAGTTCATCTTCTCACCGTTTCCAGCTCTTTGTGTTTGGACGAGTCTACATCCTCTCTCTTGTTGGGTTCAGTTGGACTCTTTACTGCAATTTCTGTTGTACTCCTTTAATTTTCATGTTCGATCTACTGCTCACCATTCGGTAACTCTTTTGTTGCTCCCTCGAGCCTTTCGGGTATCCTACTGAGTACTTTTATACTCACCCCTGCTTGGTCTTTGCCCGCACTTGGTGTGCCCTTGCAGACGACGGACAGGTTGGTCATGAATTCAGTGGAGCTTAGGATTCCGATATATTGGACCGCGTTCGGTGGTCGGAGTTGGGTTCCAGGTGGGGGACCCTTCCAGCTGTTTACTTTGTGTTCACCTGTTGCCGGGTTGTGGAACTTTTCTGGTTGGGCGCATGTTTTCCCCTTTTATTTTCAGTTTACTTTCAGCACTTGCTTTGTATTGTTTAGAGGTCGATGCACTTTTGGTGGTTAATATATAGTAGTTTCCCTTTTCTTTACTTTTATTTTCTTTTTACTCTGCACTTTTGCATTGAATGTGCTACGTGTGTGTGTACAGCTACTTAGGCAATGGCCTCCCCGAGTTATTGTGCCTTTGGCGCTGGCCGCTAGACCCTGGCCTATGGAGGCGGGCTTGGGGTAGTTGCAGCTCGATCCCGGGTAGGGTCGGGTCGTGACAAAGTGGTATCAGAGCTGCTTCGTTCCTTGCGACGCTGTTCGGACATCCCTAAAATAAAAGAAACTGGTTGGTATTTAGGGCAACAGTGTTAACATGTCTTGAGAGTGGCTCTCAGGCCAGGAAGTCTAGTGATGGTGCAGCGGCTGACGTATCAATTCCCCATGACCTTTATAACCCGCTTGTCGACACGGCATGCTAAGACACTTGTTTCAGGGAAAATTGTTTTGTGCATCACATAGGATTGAGTCTTTGACTTTCCTTCTTGAGTCAGCTCCCCATCGTTGTTGTTATTGGTATATACATATATACTCATTTGATCGCGGAACTCCTTGATAATATTCAGGATGTCTCCGCGAAGACAGCTAGCTAGGATACTAGCTTTGGTTCGTGACGACGACCCTGTGAGCTACGACGCCACAGTCCAGGACCCATCATGCGAGCCCCTTTCTCCGGGTGGGCCGGTAGAAGCACACCCACCTGTTGAGTAGCAAACAGCTTCAGCAGAGGAGGCTGAGCTTGAGCGCGCTCCGCGAGTTCCAGTGGCAGAGACCACTGAGGTTCAGTGGTGAGCCAGACCCTCAGGCAGTAGAGGTTTGGCTAGAGACCGTGGTTCACCTTTTCAGGTTTGTGCAGACACCAGTAGATCAGAGAGTGGCTTTGGCAGCAGACCTTTTTCGTGGAGCAGCTTGGCGTTGGTGGAGTCTGGTAACTCAGTTTCTTGACGAGTCGTCGCTTTCGTGGGGCGACGTTCTATTTTTTCTTCGTGAGGAGTTTTTCCTCTCCTACTTGCGCTCCATTAGGATTCAGGAGCTCCTGCAGTTTCAGCAGGGAGGGGTGATTTCGGCTGAGTACACAGCTAGTTTCGCAGATCGTGCACGCTTTTACCCGGACTTGGTCCATGACGAAAACATCCGAGCGCGGAAGTTTGAGCAGGGTCTCCACCGAGAGATTTGTGCTGTCATATTACCCTTGGACATTTCCACATATGCTGAGGTGCCAGAGCCGGCGCTGGTGATTGAGGGCTTCCTGTCACGTTTTAGAGTTGGTGGTGGCAGTAGTCACGGTGGAGCCGAGACATCTTCTGCAGCTAGGGAGCGTCAATAAGCAGGACCTCGACGCAGGTTTCTTTTGGAAAATCGGACTCAGGAGCGTGGTCGTACACCACAGTGGCGTCGGAGGGCACCAGTGCACCCCAGAGAGAGACGATGTTATGCTTGCGATGGGCAAGGTCACCTGGCGTGGGACAGCCCGACCAGGCATGCAGAGAGCATCGGGCAGGCTGCAGGTTCACCACTGCGGCAGAGGCAGCACCGTAATCGGAGTAGTACCCAGAGAGGTGGTGCTAGAAGTGGAGAGGGAGGAGCTAGAATTGGAGGACGACCTCATGACGTCTTCTCATCACCACTAGGCAGTCCAAGTCAGGATTCAGGAGCTGACAGTTGGAACCATGGACAGCCGCGAGCTTTGGATGTATATGATCCTGTAGAGCATGGGGTGATAAGAGGTACACTCTGTAGCTCTTATACACATTGCAGTAGAATTGTTAGACTCTTCATGTGAAATTCTTTTCTCCCTGCTCCTTTCTTGGGTTGTTACCAGGGTGACATAGGGCGTCGGGTGTAACCCTGTGTTGGTAGAGTAGAAGGTGTGTAACATTCATCTTTAGTCGATGGCGTCGACTCCATCACTCCATGAGTGTGTAAGAGAGTCTTGGATGAGAGGCATCGACTGTGGAACCTTGCGTGACTAGATATCCTTGGGTGTTTCACCATATGGATATTCTGAAGGAAGGAGTCACCGGGCCTTGTTCCAGGTGCGGGCGGAGATTCCAGTCGCGACATGAGCCGTAGGGGTATGGTCGGGGAGGTGAGCTACGCCCTATAGCCTTCGGGCCTTTTGAGACTGTGCGAAGGGATGACGAGGTTCCCTAACGCCTTGCCCTAACCCCAAAGGTTGGTTTGGGTGCACGATATCTCACACATGACTTCCTAGAGAATATGTGTGTGTGCTCAAATGCACGTCATCAGTGAGAGCAGACCTCACGTAAACAGATCAAATCCATTGGTCTTTGTGCGGTGGCGTAGAGTTGTGCGAGATTTCTTCTGGGTACGGGAGAGCCAGGTGTCGGCTTAGTACCCTGAGTTGTTCCCTAGTTTTTCTTTTCGGGAATGAAAATCTTGAAGGATGAAATGATGTAAGAACCCATTTTTGGCTATAAAAGACTTTAGAAGATTCTTTATATTATTCCAGGGCAGTTCCCCCAAACGGTATGTGATTCTGAGCCCCGGTGTGGCCGGAATTAAGTTTTCAGTGCGTTCACACTGGGAACACCAAATAAATGGGATAACTCCTAAACGGTACTTCAGATCAGATATCTGAGTGTACAGATGGGTCCGAAATGGGGTTTTTACCATAGTAACGACATAAAACATGTCGGCGTGGGATGTTTGGACCCCTCGCTCGCTTTCGGAACGTTAAATGGATAAATTCATTAATTAATTTATTCATTTAATGGTAAAACTCGTGTATCTCTTTAACGGTGGCTCGGATTGGAAAACCGAGGGCACCGTTGAGTCCGGAACATGCCGTTTACCCTAGTAGGGGTGTATGTTTTGCGGGCGCGACCCGTCTGTGAAAAATGGCCCTAGGGGCGTTTTCGTAATTTGGTGGCCTCGGGCGCTGTTGTTGCAACTTTTGAACGGGTCCTCTGATTAAAATTCCGAGACCACCGTTGCGCTCAGAGCGTGGGTTTTATCCTTGGGGAGCCTTAATACTGACCTTGCCAAAATTTCATGTTCGGGGCTATCGGGCGGGCGTTTAAGTATTTTCTACTTAAACGCTTCCCATCCCCTCTTCTTCTTCTCCTTCTCCCCCAAGCTTCCCCTCTCCTCCATCTCCGGTGAGGCCGCTCCGGTGAGGCGGTCTGGCGAGGCGACTTCGGCGAGGTGCGGTAATACCGGAGGTTCCACGCGAAGCTCCGGGCGAAGCCCAGCGAGGTAGGAGGTTTTGTTTCACGTTTTACTTCCCGCATACTTTGAGACCGATTTCACCTGTCAATTTGTTGCCCGATCATTGAAAAAATCCCAAAATTGCATAGCACGTGTTCTAAGCTTTCCAACGCACTTTTCAGATCGAAAATACGACTCCCGGGTGTCCGGGACAGCTCCGGGATGTCCCGGACGATTCCCGGGTTATTCAGGCGGTCTGGGATGACGGCGGCGGATTCCGGCGGATTCCGGCGGTCCGGGATGGCGGTGGCGGTAGCGGCTTCCCAGGTGCCCTGGCGGCTCGGCTGGGCGTGACGGCGGCGCGGCATCCCGGTGGCGGTACGGGTTCTTCAGGTGGGTGGCGCGGCTCGGGCTCGCCGGCGAGGGGTGAGTCGAACTTGAGATCGGGGTCACATGGCGTGACCCCGGCTGGGGAGACCGAGACCCGCCATTGGAGGGTCTCCGCGTGGACGCAGCCGGCCAGTTGGCCGGTCGATGGAGCGACCCGCGAGCAGTGCGGGTCTCGCGGGAGACGGCGGGCCGTTGTGCTGCGGCCCGCGGGTCCGGCCAAGCTGGGCCCAAGCGGTGGCACCGCGGTCCCAGCGGGTCGGCCGGAGCGGGCAGTCCAGAGCAGGCCGGCCGGAGCGGGGCGGACCAGCTGGACCGAGCCGGTCCGGCCCAAGGGGGTCCCCCCCCCCTTTAAAATATTTGGACACCCGTATTTCGAGCTACGTGCCTCCGTTTTGAGCGCCGTCTGCGGCAGCGTGGACCTAACAACGAGCCAGTCTTTTTGAGATGGTCCGGGAAATTATAATTCCCGAGACAGGGGCCTCGGTGGCGCGACACATACGTCGAGGGGATTGACATTATCCCAGGGATTCTTGTTTTGGAAGGCACAGACGCGTATGCCGTCTATTTTAAGAGCCATCAGTTGTGTTGGGACCGTGGCGCCGGAGCGATGCTTTCCAGTGTGGTTTCGGGCATTGCAGCTGGAGTTGAGGTGTGGGCCCCACGTGCCGTCTTTTGAGCTTCGAGCAGCATTTAACGACTTTCTAATCGGGCATCCTTTCGGGGCGTGCGAGTAGTCGATTCTGGATGTTTTTCTGAGGGGATTTCAATAGTGCAATCCGCCCACTCTAATTCGGCATGATGGTGCGGGCCTCACAAGGGTCGTTTGGGCGTTGATGGTGATTTTCCATCTCTATCACCGGGTGACCGTTTTGGACAAGTGAGTATTCCACCTTGTGTACTTTTTTGAGAGGATCGCAATGGTGTGATCCGTTCTTTGTGTTTCAAGACAGGGATGAGGGTCCCACGAAGAACCGCTCGTGTGTGGTGCGCCAGAATGCATCTTTTTCCCCGGATATCCATTGCGCTCAAGTGAGCAGTCTTTCTAACATGTTATTCCAAGGGGATCGCAATGGTGCGATGCGCCCGACTATTTTAAGGGTCGAGGCTCGGGATCACGGGACGTCGTTCGGGCGTGAGGCGGTGTTGGTGACTTTTCTATCGGATATCCATTTAAGGTGAGTAATTAATCTATCTCACATGTCTTTCCACGAGGTTTAAAATGGTGTAATCTATGCAGGAAAGAAGAGCCTCTTACGCGATCTTATTAAATGTGGAAATATGAAAGGTGCCCCGGTGGAGGTTCTTCTACCGTGTTTGTAGCTGCCCTTTGGCGTGTGATCACGTGCACTCCTGGGAGAGTGAGGTTAGTGTATAAAGAGATTTGGTTGGATATGCCTCAGCTATTGAGGTGGCAGGTTGGAGTTGTTACGTTACGCCTTCGTGTTGACGTTGGGTGCCGGGTGCACGTTAGACTTTGGGCTAGATACGTGGTATACTCTAGTAGTATACGGGAGCACTGAGAGGTACATGTGGATGTTTGAACTTGAGAACGTTCGTGCGCTTGGTTGGGGTTGACTTGGGGCCACACGTCGTGTGGGCCCCAGGTGTGTGCCGTGTACTGCACTATGTACTTTTGACCCCACGTGACGTAGAGGGTTCCTCAGTTCTTGACTTTTGACCAGAAGGGTTGAGTCTTCCCCTGGCTCTGTGATCGTTTGTTTTACGCATAGGGATGAGTGGTTTCCCTTGGTTTGTTCTAGATTTTGGTGGTTTCATGATACCCACTCCGTGTTCGGTTGGCTAGTGTTGCACCATCCAGTAGAGATGGCCAGAGCAGTTCTGGGTTTACCCTCCAGCGGGGCTGGGCAGTGGGTTACTCATCGACTTCTTCGGGTTTACCGTCCATCAAGGCTGGGAAGTGGGTTGCTCATGGACTTATCAGAATTTACCCTCTAGAAGAGACTAAGAAGTGGGTCACCCGATGAATCTTGGGGGTTTACCCTCCAACAGGGTTGGGCAGTGTGTCGCCTGTAGCCTTGTTTCAGGTCTACCCTCCAGCAGGGCTGGGCAGTGGGTCGCCTGTCGACTTGTTCCGGTTTTACCCTGTAGTAGGGCTGGGAAGTGGGTCACTCGTCGACTTCTTCCAGGTCTACCCTCCAGCACGACTGGCCAGTGGGTCTCCTGATGACTTATTCCAGGTTTACCCTCCAGCAGGGCTGGGCAGTGGGTCGCCTGATGATGTATTAGGGTTTACCCTCCAGCAGGGCTAGGCAGTGGGTCACCCGATATCTTACCAGGGTTTACCCTCCAGCAGGGCTGGGCAGTGGGTCACCCGATTTCTTATTATGAATTACCCCCCAGCAGAGTTGGGCAGTGGGATACCAGTTGGTATTTCAGACTTAGTCCTTTGTACTATGCTAGTCTGGCTTTACTCCATGACTACCGGAGTGGGACCCTTGTTTGTACGGGTTAGATATATGACAGCTTTGACTATGAGTAGACCTCTCGAATGTGTGACAATAATGAGGTGTGGGTGACATAACCCAAAACTCTCAAGTACGAGGGTCCCATTCTCCACCGAGACGCATCCTTGTGATGCGACCTAAAACCATACGGGCGAGTCAGTGCTGCCCAAAGCGGATAGTATCAAGGTGTGGTTATTTTAGCCCCTTGACTTGTAGTTCGGGGCAGACGTGCGGGATGCTGGGCATCGGTGGTGTTTACTTCTGGGACATTTGGCAACACACTTTTCATGGGATGAGCTACGGGATGTAGATCCCCATACGATCTTGTTCGGGCTTCTTGATTGATCATATGAATATGTATATACCTTGTTCTAGTACCCATTTATTGGAATTGGTTACTATCCCTCCAGGAGAGGCGAAGACACGCAGGGTTTTCCATGTGCTTTCTGTGTCTAGCTTCTCATGGTTGGACGAGTCTACTATCCTGATATAGGTAGCAAAGACTCGAAGAGAATTTTATCTTCTCAACCGTTTCCAGCTCCTTGTGTTTGGACGAGTCTACTTCCTCTCTCTTGTTGGGTTGAGCTGGACTCTTTACTGCACTTTTAGTTGTACTCCTTTACTTTTCCTATTCTATCTACTGCTCACCCTTCGGTACCTCCTTTGTTTCTCCCTTGAGCCTTTGGGGTATACTACGGAGTATTTTTATACTCACCCCTGCTTGGTCTTTTCCCAAACATGGTGTGCCCTTCCATACGATGGACAGGTCGGTCGTGAATTCAGTGGAGCTTAAGAGTTTGAGATCTTGGACCGCGTGTGGTGGTCGGAGTCAGGTTCCAGGTGGGGGACCCTTCCATCTTTTTACTTTTTCTTCACCTGTTGCTGGGTTGTGGCACTTTTCTGGTTGGGCGGGTGTTTTCCCCTTTTCTTTTCAGTTTACTTTTAGCACTTGCTTTGTACTGTTTAGAGGTCGATGCACTTTTGGTGGTTTATATATAGTAGTTTCCCTTTTTTTACTTTGATTTTCTTTTTACTCTACACTTTTTCATTGAGTGTGAGGCATGTGTGTGTATAGATACTTATTCAAAGGCCTCCCTGAGTTATTGTGCCTTCAGCACTGGTCTCCAGCCCCTGGCCTATGGAGACGGTCTTGGGGTAGTTGCGGCTCGATCCCGGGTAGGGTCGGGTCGTGACAAGAAATTCATTAATTTATTTTCACAAACCTCCTATAATATCCTGCTAAACCAAGGAAACTATGAATCTCAATTACTATTGTGGGTTGAGGCCACTCCTCCACAACTATTGTCTTTGCAGCGTCAACTGAGATTCCTACATTGGTTATGATGTGCCCCAAGAAAGCCACTTTTTGTAACCAAAACTCAAACTTGCTGAACTTTCCAATGATCCTCTCATTCCGTAGAGTTTGGAAAATATCTCTCAGTTGATCTTCATGCTCCTCATGACTTTTTGAATATATCAAAATATCATCAATAAAAACTACCAAAAAGTTATCAAGGTATTCAATAAAGAGTCTATTTATCAAATCCATGAAAATAGCAGGAGCATTAGTCATGCCGATGGGCTTAACAGTATACTCATAATTCCCTTATCTTATCCAGAAGGTAGTCTTGGAAATATCTTCCTTCTCCACCCTCAGTTGATGATAACCAGATCGGAGATAAATCTTAGAGAAGAATTGAGCCCCAAGGAGTTGGTAAAATAAATCATAAATTCATGGAAAAGGGTATTTTTCTTCACTGTGATCCCATTCAGTTCACTATAATCAATGCATAGCTACATTGATCCATCCATATTCTTCACAAAGAGAAGTGGTACTCTCCAAGGAGACACACTCACTTGGATAAATCCCTACTCCAACAAGTCTTGGAGTTGTTTGTTTAACTCCTCTAGCTCTACATTTACCATTCTATATGGGGTCTTTGATATCAATTGAGATCCAGGTACGAGTTCAATGAAAAACACTACCTCTCTTTCTAGGGGAGGTCCAGGAAACTCCTCAGGAAATACATCCATATATTAATGACCATTTGGAACATCTTATATTTGTATACTCCCTTTTCCTTATTCATCCTCACCGATTAACTCCATAAATAAGGCTATAGGAGGTGCCTCTAGACATAGATCAAGTCGGGATATCTCTACTTGGAAGATAATTGTAGGTCGTTCATTCAAGACTACTGAAATTTACTTACTTCTGCATTTGATCTTACCATTATACTTTGAGAGACAGTCTATCCCTAGTATAACATCAAATTCCATCATAGGGATTACTACTAGATTTGCGATAAGATCATGCTCACTAAATTAAACACTAGAGTTTCTAAACACTGTTTATTCCTAGATAATACCACTTGGTGTCTTTATTGGAAACTCTACCTCTAGTTGTTCAGGGATTGATACTATATTCTTTGCAAACTTGGAAGAAATAAAGGAATGTGTAGAACAAGAATCAGTCAATGTACTGGCTTGTTTTGATAGGACAACAAGAGTACCTGCTACCACATCATTTGGATATTCAACTTCATTTGTTTCAATAGAAAAAGCACGACCTTGCTCCCTTGTCCATTGCTGAGGTTGATGGTGATTCCCATCTACCGCCCTCGGATTTGGACAGTGATTAGAAAAGTGCCCAAGCTGTCCACACATGATGCATTGGACTTCATGTAGGGCCAGAACCATCTTTCCTCTGTTATTGGTGTTGGGGAGTGGAGGTGTCAACTCATTACGACAATTCCGAGCAATATGGCCTTTTCTTCCACACTTTTAGAACATGAAACATCTGATCAAGCAGTGCCCTGAATGCTTCTTCCCACATTTATTGCATGTGGAAAGTGGCATTTTATTTCAATCTTTTTCTTGATCAAAGATTCTTCCCATGCTTGGTTATAGATCTATCTTCTTCTCATTATATTTCTGATACCACTGTGTCTCACCAAACACCAGTTCGACTTTCATAGCACTTCGAACTATTTCTTTGTAGCTATCATAGTCTCGATTGGCTAGATTCATCTGTAGATGAGGTCTCAGTCCAGTGAAAAATCTAACAACCTTACCATTTGGATCCATCACAAATAGAGAGGTATATCATGAAGGCCTTGTGAAGTTCATCTTATAGCTTCCCACATATTAATTCTACTTCCGATTTATCTCAAGGAACTACTTCTCCATTCCTATTGTCATGGAACGAGAGAAATACTTAGAGAAAAAGATCCCTCTGAACTCTTCTGTCTCCATAGCTTCAACATCCAATCTTTGCATCATGTTTTTGATCAGTTCCCACCACTGATCGGCTTCCCCCTCAATGAAATATAAAGACAAGGTGACCTTCTATGGCTCTGAACAACATAGAACAGAAAATATCTTCACTATATAGTTGATCCATTTCTTAGAAATAAATGGGCCAGTCGATCCACTGAAGGTTAGTGGTTGTTGGAACATAAAGGACTCAACAAAATGGTGTTCCCTTCATGGTGAGATCGGCCTCTCAGCTTCATTCAAGTTATTAATCATAACTTGAGTCAGTTGGTCCATCATTCGCATGAATGTTTCTATTTCAGCTTCCATCAGAGGGTCGTCAGCGCATGGTCCATTATGGTCACCATTTGAACTATTGCTCCTATTTCCCTCCATTTTCTAATAGAATAATATCCTAGTGAGATACTTGTTTCATTTATAAGTCTTTTAACTATAAATGATTCTATGTATTAAAACATCATGCATAAAAAATTATATTTCTCTATCATTCCTTCATAATGATTCATAAAAACCTTGTGATTAACCAAACATATCCCTCGAGAGTGTCATAACCAAGAGTGAAGCAAGGCCCGTTGTCGTGAACCAGTTCCCGTTCGATTCTAGCTCAAAGCGGTTTTTTTGGATTTACCACTATGTACATCTGTTCTAGAGCCACCTATACTTGCTTTTATCCATACATGGATGTATTTGTTTGATAAACCACTTACTCAATACTCACCAAAATACCAAGAAGTTTTCCCTATATTTAATATTTTCTATAGGGTTCTTCCAAAAGTATTCATAGCCTAATTTCCATAAATAACTAAACCTCCCTTAGATACCAACTATGAAATCCCACCTTTTTCATTACATAAAATTTTCGCAACATTATACAAAAATGAGGATCTTTAAGGTTTAATGTCTTGGAAACTAGGAACTTAATACATAACGACATAAAAAATTCTTCTAAAACACATGAATTTATTATTCATCTTTCATCCTATGTTCATTACAACATCTCATAACCCGGGAGAATACATCAAAGGAATGGGTGAGAAGAAGGCCCAATAAGGGAAACAAGAGAAACATTTTACATGTGATGTTGAGATACATCAATAAAGTCGTGACAAATAACATCAAGGAATGAGAAAGTGATCATGATGCATATCAAAATAAAAATAACATGTTTCATAACTTGAAGATGTGGAAACAACATATAACATAGACAATCATTTCTGTATCACCAAGGACCATCCCCAAGGTGCCATTAAAAAATTACCAAGGTTATTCACCAAGGTATCCTTAAAATGGTCATCTCTAGAGATTATGTCTTTAACCAATGCATTAGAGCGCTAATAGGGAAAACCCTTAATTTGTATTTATTATCATGTGATCCACATATATAATCATCAATAATTTCACAAATAACACTTATAGAATAAAAGAAATGGGTTTCATTTCCTAGTCATAACATTTTACAAATTTCTTTAAAGACGTGATCTTTATGTCACTTTAAACCCATGAAAAAGAAACATGGGTCTCATGAATGTAAATACAAGAATTTAAAATAGAACATTTTGATATTTATGTGAATACCCCTATAGAATAAATAGTTTTGGGTATTTACTTAATAAAAAAAATGAATTTGAGAAAAAGAGAGTCACATCGTGAGATGAAAATTCGGCAGCATAACGACTATGTTGCAGGGTATTAGAAAGCATTGAAAACAGAGGGGACATGGGTCACCCACTCATAAATGATCCATAAATTAGTAGAGGGACATAATATAAAGTATATGAGCACATGGTATTGAAATTAGAAGGACATACCATATGAAATTAAAAACTTGAAAGGAAGACAAAAATAAGATTTCTCTTATGAAACATTCAGTAGCCTAACGGGGTGACCTAAGATGTAAAAAAATAAATTGATGAGATTAAATAGAGTATCTAATCATGTGAAAATAAAATGACAGTATTATGAATTTAAATATCTTGCCTCAACATGGAAAAAAGCAACTTGAATGACTTTACATGAAAGTAAAACTTAGAGAATGGGAAGAGTGAAAGAATCCCATACCTTAAAAGGTAAGTCATAAAACTCAATGGTCATGACCTAGGAGGCTTGAGGGAACCTTGGGAGGACTCCTTGGGAGGTAATGAGACCAGATAATCATTGAGGGAGAGTTGGGAGTGATAACTATAGGAGTAAAGGCTGGGTATTTATAGGTATAAGGAGGTGATACTTTAATAATTTCAAGGGACACCTCACAAGTGGTTTCCTCGAAACCATGGGCATGCCCATGGTATTTCCCATTGTTTTGTGCTACATGGTACCCCTCATACAATAATTCATCCACTTTGGTCGACCAACCCTCAAAACAAATGATGACATCATCATGATGCAATCATGATATCATTAAACATACTGAAACCCTAATATGTATTTTTACTATTCACTGAAAATTAAATGTTTCAGAAAAATCCCAAAAATTCACCGTAAAATTTTTTCGACGTGTAGAATCCAAAAATGATATCCATTTTTTTATAAATATTCCAAATATTTTTAATTTAATTATTAATTAAAATCATAATTTATTCAATAATTATAATTCAAAATCTATATTGCATTTTTTTAACACCATGAAATTTAGTCAACCTTCCAATACCATATAACCTTATGAAAATAAAAAAATAATATGTTTTACTAATTATAATGGTCACATTAATATTTATATTACTATTCATATTACTATTCATAGGGGTAAAAATTACTATTCTCCAAAAATTATTTTGATTTCCATGAACAACATTTTTCACTGTAATTACAACCATGTCTGTCAAATTTTTGAAATTCAATTCACAAAAAAAGTTATTTAACAATTAAACATCTTTTTACTATTCATAAAACACTATTCATCACGCACTATTCATCAAAAATAATACATTTTAGAAATCTTCCAAAAATTCATCCAAGATTAATTTTGACATTTGCAATTCAAAAAATGATGTTTATTTTTCCTGAAAAAACTCTATGTAAGGGAAATATTTTAAATACAATTTTTAACTTCTAAATTATATAAACATATATTTTATTAAGAAAATCTAGTTATAACACAAAAATGATGAAACAATAATTTTATTAATACTATGACATTACATATTTTGGCTTTCAACCATAATCCCTTAAAACTGTAACGACTCAAAATTTTGAATAATTTTTTTCTTAACTTTGTGTGTTATTTAATTTTAATCTAAGAAAAAATATTTCATTTAATAAAATGAATGTAATTAAAATAAAACCATTGGGTTTCGACTGTTATATGATCGTTTCTCAATGTGACCATTGTAAACTAAATGTTGCGATTATTGCCTATAAATACAAGTGATCTTGATTAATTAATATTGAAAGAAGATTTGATTGCCCCAGCTAGTAGTCTCAGGCTGATCGAATCCCATCTGACTGAACTCGAGAAGGAGGTAGCACCTTTGGGCATTGCTCTGGACCAAACCCAAGCCAAACATCATCATGTGAAGCTGGAACGGAATCGCCTTCGTGAGAAGTTCAAGCTGCTAGAAGTCACTACTCAGGCAATATTGGATGATCCGGCCCAAGCTTCTATCACCCTAGCACACCTTACTCTTAGGTCCTATACTGGTGTTATAAGGGGCTATGTAACGAGACCATAACTAACTTGTGTAATCCTTTGATTTATATAAAAAATGTGATTTCTTCCTATGGTGATGTTTGTTAATTTTTAGATATCCGGATAAAAATAGGATGTATTTTATTGATGAATTTTTGAAAAAGGACATTTTAAAATGTTTGCGTAAACCTAAATTAATTAATGATGTGTAAGGATTTTCAAAAAATGGTCTTCTGAAATGTCTTAATAAGAAATTTAGAGTCTAATATGATCAACTTAATTTTTGGTGAATAATAAATTATGAATAGTTATTTAACGCTTAGGATTAGTAATGTGACCAAATGGATTTGTAATCTCACCTAATGAAAGTATTAATATAATCTAGGCACCTTGATTAAGTAATGTGATTCAATAAAATAGGTAAACAACAGTTCCAAAAAGTATTGGTTAAGTATTAGTTTTTTTTGGTGAATAGTTCTTTTTATTTAATAATTAATTTAAAAATATTTAGAAAATTATTTTCATAAAATGGAGTTCATTTTTGAAATCAGAGCATCAATATTTGTTTAAGGTGAATTTTTGGGATTTTTATGAAACAATTGAATTTTCAGTGAATAGTGTTTTTATTTAAAAATTAAATTAAAAATATTTAGAAAATTATTTTCATAAAATGGAGTTCATTTTTGATATCAGAGTATCAATATTTGGTTAAGGTGAAATTTGGGGATTTTCTGAGAAAGTTGATTTTTCGGTGAATAGTGAAAATACAGTTTTTGAGTTTCAGGTGTTTAATGACATCATTAAGGATGTAATAATTATCCAAATAATTATTGTCGACTTATGAATAGTAAGATAAGGTGTTAGGGGTCCCATGTGGCCAATACCATCAGAAAATACCATGGGAAAGCCCATGGTTTTGCCAATACCACCGATGAGGTGTCCCTTGGTAATTAATGCTTTGTCCCCTTAGTTCTCCTATAAATACCTAGCCTTTCTCTCATTATTTTCATTTCCAAATACTACATAACGATGTTTTGTTCTCCTTACCTCCCAAGGAGTCCTCCCACGGTTCCCTCAAGCCTCTCAAGGTCCCGACCTTCAAGCATTCAATGTTACTCTTCAAGGAATGGGATCCTACCTCTCTCTTTCCTTTCATGTATTCTCTTTTATGTCATTTATTTTAAGCTCCATGTTCTTATGTTGGGGATGTTCTTTAATATTCATCCAACTTTCCCTTTCACATTCATATAATTAGAGACCCCCTCTTTCTCTCATCAATTAATTTTAAGAATGTTTATGTGGCACCATTAGGCTGCCAAATTTTTGTAAGGGATTTTTTCACTCTTCTCATTTTCAAGTTCTATTTTCATGTCAAGTATTTCACGTTCATTATTATTATGTTGGGGTATGATCTCTATATTAATCATACTGTTCTTTAATGTTCATATGATGAGATAATCTATTTGATCTCATCAATTCAGTTTTTGAAGTTTTTAGTGACGCCGTTAGGATGCCGAATTTTCATAAGCGAAATCTTATTTTTGTCTTCCTACCATGTTTTTCATTTCATTTGGTATGTCTTTCCAATTTCATTTCCATGTTTTTATATCCTTTATATTCTGTCCTTATACTGTTTTATGGATCATTTATTAGTGGGTGACCCATGACCCCTCTCTTTTATATATTTTCTAAAACCCTGTAACATAGCTGTTATGCTGCAGAATTTTCATCTCAAAATGTCTCTCTCTTTTTGTCAAATTATTTTATTTTATTAAGTGAATAGTAAAAGATCATTCTTCTATAGGGGTATTCACATATATATTAAAATGTTCTATTTTAATTCTGGGGTTTACATACATGAAACCATCTTTCCTTTTCCGTGGGTTTAAAGTGACATAAAGATCATGCCTTTAAAGCATTTTTAAAAAAATTATAAATATGAAATGAAACCCATTTATTTTATGCTATATGGGTTATTTATGAAATGATTTATGATGATATATGTGGATCACATGATAATAAAGTCAAATTAATGGTGCACCCTGATAGCGCTGCAATGCATTGGGTAAAGACTTAATCTCAAGAGATAACCATTTTAACGATACCTTGGTCAATAACCTTGGTAATTTCTTAATAACACCTTGGGGATGGACCTTCATGATACATAAATGATTGTCTATGTTAAATTTTGTATCCACATCTTCAAGTTATGAAACACAATATTTTTGTTATGATATGCCTCATGATCTCCTTCTCATGTCTTAAAGTTATTTATCATGACTTTATTGATTTATCTCAAGTTCACATGTAAAATGTTTCTCTTGTTTCCCTTACTGGACATTCTGCTCACCCTTTCCTTTGATTTATGCTCCCATGTTATGAGATGCTGTAATGAACTTTGGATGAACAAAGAAGAATCCTATCATGTGTTTTAGAATAATTTTTATGTTTTTTTATGCATTTTGTTCCTAATTTTCAAGACACTATTGTTAAAAGATCCTCTGTTTGTAAAATGTAATGAAAAGTTATTTATTAAAAAGGTAGGATGCTATTGTTGGTATCAAATGATAGTTTAGTTATTTATGGAAATTAGTATATGAAAACATTAGGAAGAACCCTTTAGAAATGTTTACATATAAGAAACCATCCTTGTATTTTGGTGAGTATTGAGTAAGTGGATTATCAAGAAAATACATCCCTGTCTGGATACGAGCAGGTAGAGGTGGCTCTGGCATAGATTTACATAGGGGTATAACCCAAAAACACCACTTTGAGCTAGACTCAAACAGGAACTGGTACATGACAACGGGTCTTGCTTCACTCAAGGTTACGACACTCCCAAGGGATATGTTTGGTTAATCACTAGTTGTTTAGGAAAAATTATGAAAGAATTATTGAAAAATATAATTGTTTATGCATGGAGTTTTAAGATATAAAATCATTTTTCTTTAAAATATTCATAAATGAAATAAGTTTCTCATGAAGGATTTATTATTTTAGAAAATTTCCCCATCTTCTAGTTATACGTTGACGTTTTTCCTGAGGAGTTACCCGGACCTCCCCCAGAATGAGAGGTAGAGTTCATCATTGAACTCATACATGGATCTCATCTGAGGTCAATGAACCCCCATAGGATGGAAAATGTGGAGCTAGAGAAATTAAATAAACAACTCCAAGATCTTTTGGAGAATGTGTTAATCCGACCAAGTGTGTCTCCTTGGGGATCTCCAGTTCCATTTGTAAAGAAGAGGGATGGATCGATGCAGATATGCATTGATTATAGAGAACTAAATGGGATCACAGTGAAGAACAAATACTCTCTTCCAATAATAGAAGACTTATTTGACCAACTTCATGGGCCTCAATTCATATCTAAAATTGATCTTCGTTGTGGTTATCATCAATTTAGGGGGAAGAATGATGATATTCCAAAAACTGTTTTCCAATCAAGATATGAGAATTATGTGTTTGTTGTTATGACCTTTAGACTAACTAATACACCTGCTATTTTTATGGATGAATAAAAATTTGATTTTGGAAACTTATGTTTTATCAAATGGATATAATTTATATAGGAAAATTATTTTGTGATTAAATGATAAAAGTTATTTTGGATGTTGTTTTCTCTTTTGGAGTAATTTATTCCTAAGGGAAATGAAATACTACAGGATTAAAATTGAGGAGGAATGGTTGATTTTTTTTAAGAATTTATGTATTTATTGTGGTCATATAGTGATTTGGGTTGTTTCTGGAAAATGATGAATCTAACATATAGAAAATGTGAATAGGTTAATTACACTTTAGTATGAGACTTTAATATTAGTTGATGTTATTTGAAAATAAATGTTAAGATTAATTTGGGAAGATTGTGATTAAATCCTTCTGAGTTTGGGGTTCCAATCTTAGTGTGGATTATTCTGATGAATATTGAGGATGATTGTGTATTGAATGGTCTTTCTGGAACTTTGGGAACTTTTGTTGAATTTCGGAGATTAATAGTCATTTTTATTTTTATAAAGGATTATCATTTTTGGGGATTATATGATCTCGTACTACCCATTTAATTTTTAGTTGATGACTAAATACAAGGGAAAAATATAGTTATTCTTTTGTGGATTATGTGATTCTCTAGAAGATGATTCTTGTGCTTTTGAGGAGACCATGTCTTTTTGAATGCTCATTGTTTGGATAAAATATTATTCTTGGTGGAAACATATTAAGGGATGAAACTCTACTTGAAGGTATGTATATTTCCATCTATTTTTATTCTATGAAGTAAATTAATTCCTCTAAATTCTGAAAAGGAATGTAAAACAAAAACATTGTTGGTTTACGTTTCCTATTGGGTAATCAAATACCTTTTAACAAATCTTACATTTGTGATCTTCTTATGGTTAATTTTCTTCTAATAATGATTTCAATCACTCTCCATTAGAACTTGAACGTTTGTTTTCTCTTACATATCCATGTTTTTCTACATCGAATCCTTGTATATGTTAACTGGAGTGACCATTGTACTTCTATTTCATTCTTTTAAAGTAATAGTTTTACTGACTCTTTTTCCGATGTGGGACTTTCAACGAAATTTCCTAGCCTAATTTTAAAATTGTGAGGACGCAATTTCTTAAGGGGGGTAGATTGTAACCACCTGAAAATTTGAATATTTTTTTTTCTAACTTTGTGTGTTATTTTATTTTATACTCAACAAAACTTTTACATTTAATAAAATGAGTATAATTAAAATATGACCGTTGGGTTTCAACTGTTATATGACCATTGGAAACTAAATTGTGTGATTATTGTCGATAAATACAAGTGATCTTGATTATTTAATATAGAAAGAAGATTTGGTGGCCCCATCCAGTAGTCTCGAGCCGATTGAAGCCCATCTGACAGAACTCGGAAAGGAGGTAGCACCTTTGGTCTTTGCTCTGGACCAAACCCAAGCCAAGCTTCATCGTGTTATGTTAGAATGGAATCACCTACGTTAGAAGTTCAAGCTAATAGAAATCACTACTCGGACAATGTTGGTCGATCTGCCCCAAGATTCTATCACCCTAGAACACCTTACTCTTAGGTCCTATAATGGTGTTATAAGGGGCTATGTAACATGACCGTAACTTCCTTGTGTAATATATTGATTTAAATAAAAATTTTTATTTCTTACAATGGTGAATTTTGTGAATTTTCAGATGTCCAGATAAAAATAGGATGTATCTTATTGATGAATATTGGAAAAAGTACATTTTAAAATATTTATGTAAACCTTAAATAATTTGTGATGGGTATGGATTTTCAACAAATGGTCTTCCTCAAATATTTTAAGTAAGAAAATTAGAGTCTAATAAGATCAACAAAATTTTTGGTGAATAGTAAATTATGAATAGTGATTTTATGCTTCGATTTAGTAATGTGACCAAATGGATTTGCAATCTCACTAAATGAAAGTATTAATATAATCTAGGAACCTTGATTAAGTAATGTGATTCAATAAAATAGATAAATAACTTTTCCAAAAAGTATTGGTTAAGTATTTGTTTTTTCGAGTGAATAGTGTTTTTTATTTAAATATTAAATTAAAAATATTTAGAAAATTATTTTCATAAAATGGAGTTCATTTTTGAAATCAGAGCATCGATATTTGGTTATGGTTAATTTTTGGGATTTTTCTGAAACCGTTGAATTTTCATTGAGTAATGTTTTTATTTAAAAATTAAATTACAAATATTAAGAAAATTATTTTCATAAAATGGAGTTCATTTTTTATATCAGTGCATTGATATTTGGTTAAGGTGAAATGTTAGGATTTTTCTAAGAAAAATGAATTTTTTGTGAATAGTGAAAATACAGTTTTTGAGTTTCGGGTGTTTAATGACATCATTAAGGATATGATAATTATTCTATAATTATGGTAAATTTATTAATAGTGAGATAAGGTGTGAGGTTTCCCAAGTGGCCAATAGCATGGGAAAGCCCATGGTTTTTCCAATACCACTGATGAGGTGTCCCTTGACAATTAATGCTTTGTCCACTCACTTCTCCTATAAATGCCAAGCCTTTACCTGATTCATTTCATTTCCAAATCCTCCCCAATGATGTTCCGGTCTCCTTAACTCCCAAAGAGTCCCCCCAAGGTTCCCTCAAGCCACCCAAGGTCCCAACCATCAAGAATTCAAACTTAGTCTTCAAAGTAAGGGATCCTACCTCTCTCTTTATTTTCCTGTGTTCTCTTTTATGTCATTTATTTTATACTCCTTTTTATTATGTTGGGGATGTTATATTATATTCATCCTACTGTAATTTTCATGTTAATATGATGAGAGACCCTCTCTTTCTCTCATCAATTCATTTTAAGAATGTTTATGTGGGTCTGTTAGGCTGCCGAATTTTTTTAAGGGATTCTTTCACCCTTCTCATTTTCATGTTCTATTTTCATGTCATGTCTTTCGAGTTCCTTTTATTATTTTGGAGTATTATCTCTATATCCATCATACTTTTCTTTTATGTTAATATGATGAGAGACCCTATTTGATCTCATCAATTCATTTTTTGAAATTTTTAGTGACGTTGTTAGGCTGTTGAATTTTCATAAGAGAAATCTTATTTTTGTCTTCCTTCCATGTTTTTCATTTCATATGGTATTTCATTCAAATTTCATTACCATGTTTTTATATCCTTTATATTCTGTCCCTCTACCATTTCATGGATAATTTAAGAGTGGGTGACCCATGTCCCCTCTCTTTTCAATATTTTCTAAAACCCTATAACATAGCCATTATGGTGCAGAATTATCGTCTCAAAATGTCTCTCTCTTTTTCTCAAATTGATTTATTTTATTAAGTGAATACTAAATTTTAGTTCTTATATAGGTGTATTCACATATATATCAAAATTTTCTATTTTAAATCTGGGAATTACATACATTAAACCCACTTTCCTTTTCTGTGTGTTTAAAGTGACATAAAGATCATGTCTTTCAAGCAGTTTTTAAAACACTATGATTATGAAATGAAAACCATTTCTTTTATGATATATGGGTTATTTATGAAATTTTTGATGATGATATATGTTGCTAACATGATAATAAATACAAATTAATGGTGCACCCCGATAGCTCTCCAATGCATTTGGTAATGAATTAATCTCTAGAGATGGCCATTTTAACGATACCTTGGTGAATAACCATGGTAATTTTTTAATGAAACCTTGGGGATGGACCTTGGTAATAAAGAAATTATTTTCTATGTTAAATGTTGTAACCCCATCTTCATGTTATGAAACACATTATTTTTATTATGATATGCCTCATGATCTCTTTGTCATGCCTTAATGTTATTTATCATAACTTTATTGATGTATCTCAAGTTCACATGTTAAATGTTTCTCTTGTTTCCCTTACTAGGCCTTCTGCTCACCCTTTCCTTTGATGTATGCTACCAGGTTATGAGATGTTTTAATGAACTTAGTATGTACAGTTAAGAAGCCTTTCAAGTGTTTTAGAATAATATTTATGTTTTTTTCATGCATTATGTTCCTGATTTCCAGGACACTAGACATTAAAGATCCTCTATTTGTAAAATGTAATGAAACATTATGTATTAAAAAGGTAGGATGATATAAAAACACTTGAATATGACCTAAGGATAAGGTGTGTTATGGTTAAATAATTTTGGGGAGGATTGGATAACATTTCTCTTGTAGTAATCTCCACTAACATGAACTTCTCCCGTAGGCGATTCCATTCAAGCTTGAGACACTATATGTTGGCTTGGGCGTGGTCCAAAGCAACGCCCAATGATGCCACCTCCTTCCCAAGCTCTGATAAGTGGGCTTCATATGGATCGAGTCTACTTGATGAAGTTGTTGACTCTTCTTTCTGCATTAAACATTCACATCTCTATTAAATCATTAAGAGTAAATTAATATACCATTCAAAAAGATTGGGTCGCTACATTCTTCCACCCTTAAGAAATTTCGTCCATGAAATTTTAAACCTAAGGCCTAGTTGAAAAGGTGACGATACATTTTCTTCATTTTTTCCTTAGGCTCCCATGTTGCTTCTTCATACTTATGATTCCTCCACAACACTTTCACAAGTTGGGTAGTCTTTTTGCGTAGAACCATGTCTCTATGGTCTAAGATCTCCACTGGCTACTCCCCATAGGAGATTCCCCGCACCTGTCAAAGGAATGATTCCATCCTCTACGGCATAGGCTATGAACAATTGGCCGAGCGTATGTGGAGAGGAAAATACCACGAAGGGCTCTTCATGTGTTTCACCCTAGGTCGGAACATCACGAACAAAGTAAAATTTCATGAGGGTGCCTTAGAGGGAAATGTTTGTGCAACCTATATGTATCATATCCTCAGCTTTAGCCTATACAACAACGTCTATAACTTATATGTTCTCAAGAGAGACGTAATTTGGAATGTTCTTTGTACGTTGGTCTATATGGACATTTTCAAACTCTGTACCGTTCGAGCCTCCCTCTGGAAGCCTGAGTGTTCGGAGCATGAGTTCAACCCCTTCTAACCTAAGTGTATCTGGATCAGAGAACTAGAGGAGTTTAGTATCAATTTGGGTCTTCCAAGGAGCACACTTGATGATTACCCACGATGGGGGATATGGTCGGAACAACTGGGAGATTCCTCATAGTGAGTTTTTATGATAGTAATTGAAAGGAAACAATTCTTTGAAGGGGGGATAATGTAACAACACAAGTTTCGGGTATCATATAATGATGATTCTATGAATTTACTTTGGTTAAAGCCCTTTTAACCAAAAAAAAATTAAAGGGCAAACATAAGGCTCTTTATTTAATTTAGAACACCACCGTGTTTACAATACACTGAAATTAAGAGAGTAAACATAATAACCAAAAATACCTATTAAAAACCCATATCAAAGCCATTGGAAGACCCCCAATCTCCATAATGAGGCCTAGTAAGTAAAGGAGATCCTTCAAGTCAAGTAAAGAAAAAAACATCACCACCGTAGTCATGAATATCATGTTGATCATCAGTGGGATTGGGAGCACCATCTTCTTCAGTTACCTTGAGTTTGAAACACCGTACCCTGCTGTTTTTATAGGGGTAGTTTAGAAATTATGACCGTTATATATATGACCATTGGGTTTTTAAAGTTTATCTTTTTATAAAATCTTGGTTTCTATTACTTATTATACTTCAAGTATGATAAAATGTTCAAATTATTTGAATTATATTTTCAAATATCATAATTTTAAAATAAAAGATTACTCTTATAAAGGAACCTAATTGATTTTACAAAATCCAAATGGATGAAGACCTAGTATTTTAGTACCTTCTAAATATTTTGTATGTCATGTTCAAATAGTATCTTATAATCATATACCATTAATTATTATTGAAAAATATATATTGTAATATATTTAAAACTATGTATTTTGAATTAGGAAAAACTATTTATCTTTTAAATCAAATGGTAGAGTATGTAATAAATTGATTTTTAGATTTTAAAAGTTATAAGTTCTTAAAACAGAAAAATATTTATACAAATTCAATTTTTTTAAAATTATTATTGCATATTTTTTTTAAATGAAACCATTCAGTGATGCTCAATCCAGGTCGTTCATCACATCTCGCGATCGATCAGAACTGTCCACGTGATCGAAGCCGCGGAAACGCCCGCATCTCCCCATTACCATCCGATCATTCTGGGATCAAATCTCAGCCTTTGATTTCTATAAACCCGCTCAACTCATCTCTCGATATCCCTCCAGCCGTCCGATCTATCCTAGATCTAATCCTGGTCATCCGTTTCATCTCCACATCGTCCTCTCCCCGTCCTCTTCCTCATTGCGGTCCTGCTCCGGTGATTTCCCACAGTCACCATCTCCAATTTTTCTTTCCCCGTACCCACTACTCTCCTCGACTCGTGAATACCATGAACCTCTTAGGGTACTGTATCTTCATCTTCCCTACACTGGCCTACCTCTTGGGTCAAGTCATTTTAAGTTCACCGAAGCCTCTAGTTAAACACCTCCCCCTCATGGACTTCCTCTTCTTCCCGAACTCCTCTCGATATCCCCTGCAAACCAGCGAGTTCCCTTTGATCCGAGTGTCCACTGCAGTCAAGGTAAAGGTGTTTTTTGTTTTTTTTTCATTAAGAAAATATTATTCTTTTATGTTTCAGTATATATGGTTTATATATATAAATATGTATAATGTAAACCCTTTTGTTTTAAAATGGTTTCAAGGGTGTTTTCCTATGTTTTACTAGGAGGATTACATATGTAAGGGTCTATTTGTTTTCTTAAAAGTTCTTGTTTTAAAAAACCTATTTATTGTTGTCCTATATATATGGTTTTATAAATAAATATATATATATATATATATCAATCTGTTTGGTATTAAATGTTTTAAATGAAGATTATTGAAGTTTTCCTATGTACAGGATTAACTCCGTTCAGTTTTATTTTAAGAAATCCTATATATTTATATAATGTGTATATATAGTTTTTTATACATAAATATATATATAACCCAAATACAAACTATTTTTAAATTTTCTAAAGTGGTTATGGATGTTTTACCAGGAAAGATAAATATTATAAGGGTTGTTTTGAAGCTGGTTGTATCACGCCAAACCCCTAATCATAAACTTTATATATACCTTATCAACTTTTATATATAAGTTTGTAGTCCAATTAAATTCAAATTTATTATTTTTAATGGATCGATATCAATAATTAAATATATTTTTTATGTGAACTATGTTTTAGGTTTAAATGGAATTATGTTTATAAAACCTTAATTTTTATATATTTATGTACATGTGGTTATTGTTATATGTATTTATAGGTATAATTTCCAAAGCCCTTATTTAGGTAATAATTACCAAGACATAATTTCTGCTTTGACACATGTAAGATTTTAATAAAAGATAATTTTTGGGTTCTCTAAACCAACATATACTTTGTATATAAGTACACAAAAATGAGCATGTTTTATTAAAGACGTTTATTTGACATTACCCATGATGTGTTATATGATAAAGTGTGTATTTTCACTTGATTAAAATATACTAGAGGATTTAGGATTTAAAGAATCGTGTTATCATGTTGTGTTCATTTATTGTCTTATTACACAATGAACCTATTTTCGTGAATTTTATTAGTTAATAAAGTTATGGTTTAATTTATTTGCATGTTTAGTGACCTATTTATAACCATAACTGATGGAAAGTGTTTTCTTTAAGTATTTCATTTCCATGAAAAAAACATTTTAAAGATTAACCATTTATTATCTCATGTGACAAACCCTATTCACCTATCATTTTATGTGCTTTAGTAATTATCCTATGTGAAAATAATGTTTACTAAACTATGTATGCCTTTGATTAGTAATTGACATATTTGAAATGTTATCTGTCGTATCATGTATTTGAAAAATGTGTAATGGTTCATTATTCATTTTATTTATTGTTGTATATAATTCATGCTTATGACATATCACTATAATGAACTAAGAAATTAAATTACCCAAAGTGGAATAGGACACCTTGGGTAATATGAAAATGAATGAATTATTCAAGGTGGTATGGGAAATCTTGAATATAAAAACCCATTAAAGTAATGTATGATCTATGTGGCTCACGTGATAATAAAGACAAATTAAGGGGGCACCCTGATAGCGCTCCAATGCATTGGGTAAAGACATAATCTCAATTGATGACCATTTTAACGATACTGTCACGACCCGACCCTACCCAGGCTTGAGTCGCAACTACCCCAAGCCCACCTCCATAGGCCAGGGGCTGGAGACCAGCGCCGAAGGCACAACAACTCAGGGAGGCCTTTTCCTATGTACCTGTATACACACACGCAACACACTCAATGAAAAAGTGCAGATTAAAACAAAAGAAAAGTACCAACTGCTATAAATAGACCACAAATGTGCATCGACCGCTACAGTAAAAAGTAAAAGCTGGAGGTAAACTGAAAAGAAAAGGAAAAAACATGCGCCCAACCAGAAAAGTGCCACAACCCGGCAACAGGTGAAAAAAATAAAAACAGCTGGAAGGGTTCCCCACCTAGATCCCGACTACGACCACCGCACGGGGTCCAAGATCCTGAACTCCTATGCTCCACTGAAGTAACGACCAACCTGTCTATCGTCTGCAAGGGCACACAAAGTGCGGTCAAAGCCCAAGCAGGGGTGAGTATAAAAATACTCAATAGGATAACCCAAAGGCTTGAGGGAGCAACAAAGGAGGTACCGAAGGGTGAGCAGTAGAGCGAACAGGAAAAGTAAAGGAGTCCAACAAACAGTGCAGTAGAGTAACAGTAGCGAGTCTAGCTCAACCCAACAAGAGGAAAGAAGGTAGACTCATCTAGACACAAGGAGGTGGAAACGGTGAGAAGATGAACTTCTCGTCAAGTCTTAGCTACCTATAGCAGGAGAGTAGACTCGTCCAACCACGAGAATCTATACACGGAAATCACGTGGCATACCCCGCGCGTCTTCACCTATCCTAGAAGGAGAGTAGACAAAACCCAAGGAGTGGGTACTCGTATGAGGTATATACATATATATGCTTTGTCAAGATGCCCGAACAAGCTCAGCAGGGGATCTCCATCCCATACCTCAGCCCAAGAATGGTGAGTAGCCAATAGTCCCAGAAGTAAAGTCCTTCGATGCCCAACATCCCGCACGTCTGCCCCGAACCGCAAGCCATGGGGATCAATCACCGCACCTCGACACTATCCGCTTTGGGTGGCACTGACTCGCCCGCATGGTTTTAGATCGCATCACAAGAACGCGTCTCGGTGGTGAACGTGCCCCTCGTACTTGAGAGTTCTCAGGAAAGTCAAACCACACCTCATCACTGCCCTGCAGTCGAGAGGTATTCTCAATGTCAAAGCTTTCACAACACTAACCCGAATAACCAAGGGTCCCACTCCAGTAATCACGGAGGAAATCCACATGCTAGACTAGTAGAAAGGACTGAGCCTGAAATGCCAAAAGGTGTCCCACTGCCCAGCCCTGTTGGAGGGTAATTCTTAATAGGATATCAGGTGACCCACTGCCCAACCCTACTGGAGGGTAAACCATAATACATCATCCGGAGACCCACTGCCCAGCCCCGCTAGAGGGTAGACCTTAATACATCATCTGGCGACCCAGTGCCTAGCCCCACTGGAGGGTAGACCTGGAATAAGTCGACAGGCGACCCACTACCAAACCTTGCTGGAGGGTAGACCTGGAACTAGACGACGGGCGACCCATTACCCAGCACTGCTGGAGAGTAGACCCTATGATATCATCAGGTGACCCACTGCCCAGTCTCTGCTTGAGGGTAGACCCTAAGAGTGTCGGGTGACCCACTACCCACTCTCTGCTAGAGGGTAGACCCTAGAAGCCGATGAGTAACCCACTGCCCAGTCTCTACTGGAGGGTAGACCCTAAGAGCGTCGGGTGACCCACTGCCCAATCTCTTTTGGAGGGTAGACCCTATAAGCTGGTGAGTAACCCAATGCCCAGCCCCACTAGAGGGTAAAACTCAGAACTGCTCTAGCCCTCTCCACTAGAGGGTACATCACTGGCCAACCGAACATGGAGTGGGTATCGCGCAACCACCCAACTCCAGAACAACTCACCTTAAAGAGGATCAGTGCATACTCCATCACTGGGTGTCACTAGCACCGCTACCGGACGATCCATCGAGAATGAAACCAGGGGGAGACCACTCAACCCTTCTGGTCAAACAAACAAGCACAGAGGGACCCTCTACATCGCGATAGGTCAAATTATGCAAAGTAGAACACGACACGCACCTGGGGGCCCACACGACGTGTGGCCCCAAGTTAACCCCAACCAAGCACATGAAATTCTCAGGTACAAACCACACGTACCTTCAAGCGCTCTTGTATACTCTCAGAGTATACCCCACGTTCAGCCCAAGGGCTATCGTGCACTCGGCACCCAACGTCAATGCGAAGGCGCGGCGTAACATCTCCAACTTGCCACCACAACGACTGGGGCACCACCAACCACATCACATCAAGCATTTACAGCACTCACATGGGAGTGCACGCGATCACTAGCCAAGGGTCCGCTTCAAACACAGTAGAAGAACTGCCCCCGGGGCCCCTTTACATTTCCACATTTAATAAGATTGTGTATGAGGATCCGCCCACCTGAACAGATTTCACCGTTGTAATCCTCGCGGAAAGACATGCGAGGTAGAATAATTACTCACCTCAAACGGATATCTGATGGAAAAGTCACCAACACCGCCTCACACCTGAACGACGTCCCGTGATCCCGAGCCTCGGTCCCAAAAACAGTCGGGCACATCACATCATTGTGATCCCCTCGGGAAAACACGTCAAAATCACTAATCACTTGAGTGCAACGAATATCCAGAGAAAAAGGTTCATTCTGGTGCACTGCACATGAGCGGTGCATTGTGAGACCCACAACCCAGTCCCGAAACACAACGAACGGATCGCATCGTTGCGATCCTCTCGAAAACGTACACAGGATGGACAATTCCCTTGTCCCAAACTGACAGTTGGTGATAAATCCAGAAAATCATCGTCAACGCCCAAACGGCCCCCGTGGGCCCCGCACCATCGTTTCGAATTAGAGCGGGCAGATTTCACCATTGAAATCCCCTCGGAAAAACATCTAGAATCGACTGCTCGCATGCCTCGAACAGACGCCCGATGAGAAAGTCGTGCAACGCTGCACGCAGCTCGAAAGATGGGTCGTGGGGCCCGCACCTCAATTTCGGACTCAATGCCTGAAACTACCCTTCAAAGCCCCATCTCGGCACCAGGGTCCCAACGCCACTGACGGCGCTCAAAATGGACGTCATACACATTCGCGCCGTCCAAGACAAGAATTCCCGGGAAGCCCGTTTAGCTACTTTACGCACGTGCTGTGTCCCCAAGCCCCTCATATCGGAAGTGAAAAATCCTGGAACCACCTCAAAAGGTCCTCCTCTACATCAGGTCTTCTCTTCCATAGACGGCGCACAAAACGGACGCCCGTAGCAAAAGCTACGGGCGTCAGAAACTTAAAGGGGGAACCCCCTTGGGCCGGATCGGCCCGGTCCGGCCGGTCCGCCCACAGCCGGCCCGCGGCCCAGCCGCGGGTCCGGTTTACTCCGCCGCGGCCAGCTGGCCGTGGCATGCCGCCACCGACCGGCCGTCAAGTCCGGTCTCTTTTTTTTACCGCAGCGACCCGCATTGCGCGGGTCGCGGTCGCGCCGCACGAGGTCTCGCACCTCGCGCCCCCTACCCCTTGCCCTACACCGGCGCCCACTCCACTGTGGTCCCCAGCCGCCAGCCGTCTCACCCCGGGTGCCCCTCCGTCCCCGGACAGCTGCCACCGCCCAACCGCGATGCCGCCACCTCCTCTAGAATCCACCACCGCCCAGAGCTCGCGCGCCGCCGCATAGCTCGCCGGAACGCCCCAAACCGGTCGGATACACCTTCAAAACCCGCAACCTTCTGCGGACGACGGTGATCGACTCTGGACTCTGATTTCAAATCCAAAAAGTGACATTGAAGCACATAAATTATACTACACAATTATGGGATTTTTTCGAAGATCAAACAACAACTTGACATATATAATTGGGCTTGAAAGATGGTTCGGAAATTAAAACGCAAACCAAAACCTCCTACCTCTTGGGCGTTGCCCGGAGTGTCGTCGCGATCAGTCGGAGCCGCGCCTCGCCGGAGCTATCTCGCCGGAGGTGTCTCTTCAGAGGAGGAGAGGGAAGAGGGAGGAGGGGGAGATTGCGCTAGGGAGTGAACAAGGGAGGGGGAAGGGGATGAGGGTTTAAATAAAATTAAAATAAATTTTAATTAATTTAAACTTGTAATTTAACCCATATCCGGATCATTTGAAAGAGTCAAGGTTAAGCCTCTCCTAGTCTAAAAACCACCTCCCAAGCACAACAGAAGTCACAGAATTTTAATCTGAGTCCCCGTTCAAAAGTTATATAACTGAACGTCTGAGGCTGCCAAATTACAAAAACGCCCTTGGGGCCATTTTTCACAGACGGGCCGCGCCCGCAAAAATTAAACCCCTCCTAGGGTAAAAAGCATGTTCCAAACTCAACAGTGCCCTCAATTTTTCAATTCGATCCACCATTTAAGATATATTTGCCTTTCAACCTTAAATGAATAAATTAATTATTTAATTTATCCATTCCATGTTCTGAAAGAGAGCGAGGGGTCCAAAAGTCCCGTGCCAACATGTTTTATGTCGTTCATAGGGTAAACACCCCATTTCAGACCCATCCATACACTCCTATCCCTGATCCGGATCACAGTTTATGAGTTATCCCATTTATTTTGCATTTCCAGTGTGAACATACTGAAAATTTAATTCCGGCCACTCCGGGGCTCGAAATCGCACGTCGTCTGAAGGCGATGCTCTGGAATAACATCAAGAATATTAAAAAGTACTTTGCATCCAAAAACAGGGTTCTTGAATCATTCCCTCCTTCAATATTTTCGTCCCCGAAAAGCAAAACCAGGGAACACTCAGGGTACTAAACCCACTCCTAGCTCCCCCATACCCAGCAGAACTCTTGCACAGCTCTACGCCACCGCTCACAGACCAAAAGATTTGATCTCTTCACACGAGGTAGGCTCTTGCCGATGTCGTGATCCCGCTCCACACATTGGGGTTAGGGCAAGGCGGTAGGGAACCTCGCCATCCCATTGCATGGTTTCAAATGGACCGAAGGCTCTCGGGGGTAGCTCACCTCCCCGACCGAACCTCTACGTCGCATGCCGCGACTGGAATCACCACACACACCCGGAACAAGGCCCGCTGATTCCCTTCTTCAGAATATCCATATGGTAAAACAACCAAGGATATCTGATCACACAAGATTTCACAGTCCATGTCTCGCAACCAAGACTCTCTTACATGCTCAGAGAGCGAAGGAGTCAATACAATCGACTAAAGAGAAATGGTCCGACACCTTTTATCATACCAACACATGGCTACACCAATGCCCCGCGTCACCCTGGTAACAAGTCAAGCAAGGAGCGGGGAGAAAAGCATTCCACACATAGAGTCTAACAATTCTCCTTCCAAAGTAGAAAAGCTATAGAGCGTACCTCTTACCAACTCATGCTCTGCAGGATCGTAGACATCCAAAGCTCGCGGCTGTCCGCGGTCCCAACTGTCAGCTCCCGGAGCCTGACGTGGACCGCCTAGTGGTGATGGGAAGACCTCGTAAAGCCGTCTCCCACTACCCACTCCTCCCGCTCCTCTGCTAGAACCACCTCTCGGGGTACTACTCCGATCACGGCGTTGCCTCTTACGTGGTGGTGCACCTACTGCTTGCCCAAAGCTCTCCGCATGCCTGGTCGGGCAGTCCCGTGCCAGGTGACCTCGCCCATCGCAAGCATAGCACTGACCCTATCTGGTCTGCACGGGTTCCCTTCGGTGCCACCGTGGTGTACGACCACTCCCCTGAGTACGGTTGTCAGAAAGCCACCTGCGTTGAGGTTCTGCTTGCCGATGCCCACTAGCTACGGCAGACATCTCGGCTCCAATGTGCCTGCTGCCACCACCAACACTAGAACGTGATAAGAAGCCCTATGCCACCAACGCCGGCTCTAGTGCCCCGACATATGTGGAAATGACCAAGCGTACTATGACAACACGAATCTCTCGGCGGAGACCCTGCTCAAACTTCCGTGCTCAGATGTTTTCATCATGGACCAAGTCCGGTTAAATGCGTGGAAGGTCTGCAAAATTAGCCGCGTACTCAGCCACCGTCATCCCTCCCTGCGGAAACTGCAGGATCTCCGAAATCCAAACTGAGTGCATGCAGGGGGGAAAACACCTCACCGAGAAACAACTGAAAGCCACCCCATGAAAGAGACGAATTGTCAAGAAACTGATTCACCAGACTCCACCAACGCCAAGCTGACCCACAGAAAAGGCTGGCTACCAAAGCCAGTCTCGGATCTATCGGCATCTGCACAAGCCTGAAAAGGATAACCACTATCTCTAGTCAACCCTCTGCTACATGAGGGTCTGGCTCACCACTAAACCTTAGTGGTCTTTCCCACTGGAACTCACGGAGTGCGCTCAACCTGCGCTCAAGCTCAACCTGCTCTACTGAAACTGCCTGCTGCTCAACAGGTGAGGGTGCTGCTACCGGCCCACCCTGAGAAAGGGGCTCGCATGATGGGTCCTGGATTGTGGCCTCGTAGCTCACATGGTCGTTGTCATGAACCTAAGCTGGTATCCTAGCTGGCTATCTTCGCGGAGACATCCTGAATATTATCAAGTAGTGTTGTAGTCAGATGAGCATATATGTATATACCAATAACAACAATGATGGGGAGATGACTAAAGAAGGATAGTCAAAGACTCAATCCTATGTGATGCACAAACCAATTTTCCCCGCAACAAGTGTCTCAACATGCCGAGTCGACAAGCGGGTTATCAGGGTCCTGGTGAATGGATATGTCGGCCGCCGCACCATCACTGGACTCCTTGGCCTGAGAGTCGCTATCGAGACACGTTAACACTATTCCCCTAAATCCCAAACAATTCCATTTTATTTTAGGGATGTCCGAACAACGTCCCAAGGAATGAACCACCTTTGATACCACTTTGTCACGACCCGACCCTACCCGGGCTCGAGCCGCAACTAACCCAAGCCCGCCTCCATATTCCAGGGGCTGGCGACCAGTGCCGAAGGCACAACAACTAAGGGAGGCCTTTGCCTAAGTACCTGTACACACACACACACGCAGCACACTCAATGCAAAAGTGAAGAGTAAAAGAAAATCAAAGTACCAACTGCTATAAATAAACAACAAATGTGCATCGACCTCTATAGTACAAAGTAAAAGCTGGAGGTAAACTGAAAAGAAAATGGAAAAACATGCACCCAACCAGAAAAGTTCCACAACCTGGCAACAGGTGAACAAATGAAAAACAGCTGGAAGGGTTCCCCACCTGGAACCCGACTACGGCCACCGCACGCGGTCCAAGCTCCCGAACTCCTATGCTTCACTAAAGTCACGACCAACCTGTCTGTCATCTTCAATGGAACACCAAGTGCGGGCAAAGCCCAAGCGGTGGTGAGTATAAAAATACTCAGTAGGATACCCCGAAGGCTCGAGGGAGCAAAAAAGGAGTTACCGAAGGGTGAGTAGTAGAGCGAACATGAAAAGTAAAGGAGTCCAACAAAGCGTGCAGTAGAGTAATAGTAGAGAGTCCAGCTCAACCCCACAAGAGGAATGAAGGTAGACTCATCCAGACACAAGGATATAGAAACGGTGAGAAGATGATCTTCTCGTCGAGTCTTTGCTACCTATAGAAGGAGAGTAGACTCGTCCAACCACGAGAAGCTAGACAAGGAAATCCTATGGCATACCTCGCACGTCTTCGCCTCTCCTGGAAGGAGAGTATCCAAAACCCAAGGAGTGGGTACTAGTACGAGGTATATACATATATATGCTCTGTCAAGAAGCCCGAACAAGCTCGTAAGGGGATCTTTATCCCGTAGCTCAGCCCAAGAATGGTGAGTAGCCAACAATCCCAGAAGTAAAGTCCATCGATGCCCAGCATCCGGCATGTCTGCCCCGAACCACAATCCAAGGGGCTCAATCACCGCACCTCGACACTATCCGCTTTGGGTGGCACTGACTCACCCGCACGGTTTTAGATTGTGTCACAAGAACACATCTCTTTGGGGAAAGTGCCCCTCATACTTGAGAGTTCTAGGGAATGTAAAACCACACCTCATCACTGCCCTACAGTCGAGAGGTATTCTCAAAGTCTAAGCCATCACAGCCCTGACCTGAATAACCAAGGGTCCTGCTCTAGTAATCACGGAAGAAATCCATAGGACAGCCTAGTAGAATGGACTGAGCCTGGAATGCCAATAGGTATCCCCCTACCCATCCCTACTGGAGGGTAATTCGTAATAGGATATCGGGTGACCCACTGCCCAACCCTACTGGAGGGTATACCATAATACATCATCTGGCAACCCACTGCCGAGCCCCGCTGGAGGGTAGAGCTTAATACATCATCAGGTGACCCACTGCCCAGCCCCACTGGAGGGTAGACCTCAAATAAGTCGACAGGAAACCCATTGTCCAGCCTTGCTGGAGAGTAGACCTGGAACTAGATGACGGGCAACCCAATGCCCAACCCTACTGGAGGGTAGACCCTAAGAGGTCGTCGGGTGACCCACTGCCCAGTCTCTGCTGGATGATAGACCCTAAGAGTGTCGGGTGACCCACTGCACAGTCTCTACTGGAGGGTATACCCTAGAAGTCGATGAGTAACCCACTACCCAGTCTCTGCTGGAGGGTAGACCCTAAGAGCGTCGGGTGACCCACTGCCCAGTCTCTACTGGAGGGTAGACCCTAGAAGCCGATGAGTAACCCATTGCCTAGCCACGCTGGAGGGTAAAACTCATAACTGCTCTGGCCATCTCCACTGGAGGGTACAAAACTGGCCAACCGAACACGGATTGGGTATCGTACAACCACCCGACTCCAGAACAACTCACCCTAAAGAGGTTCAGTTCCTGCTCTATCACTGGGTGTCACTAGCACCGCTACCGGCGGATCCATCGAGAACGAAACTAGGGGGAGACCACTCAATCCTGCTGGTCAAACAAACGAGCACAGAGGGACAGTCTACATCGCGAGAGGTCAAAGTATGCAAAGCAGAACACAACACGCACCAGAGGTCCCACACGACGTGTGGCCCCAAGTTAACCCCAACCAAGCGCACGAACGTCTCAGGTACAAACCACACGTACCTCCAAGCACTTCCGTATACTCCCAGAGTATACCCCACGTTCAGTCCAAGGGCTATCGTGCACCCAAAACCCAACGTCAATGTGAAGGCGCGACACAACATCTCCAACATGCTGCCACAACGACTGGGGAACGACCAACCACATCACTTCAAGCATTTACATCACTCACACAGGAGTGCACGTGATCACTCTCCAAGGGTCTGCGACAAACATGGTAGAAGAACCGCCCGCGGGGCCCCTTCACATTTCCACATTTAATAAGATCACGTATGAGGCTCACCCACCTGAACATATTTCACCGTTGTAATCCTCACGGAAAGACATGCGAGATAGACTACTTACTCGCCTCAAACAGATATCTGACGGAAAAGTCACCAACACCGCCTCACGCCCGAACGATGTCCCGTTATCCCGAGCCTCGGCCCCGAAAACAGTCGGGCGCATCGCACCGTTGCGATCCCCTCGGGAAAACACGTCAAAAGCACTACTCACTTGAGTGCAACAGATATCCAGAGAAAAAGGTGCATTCCGGTGCACCGAACACGATCGGTGCTTCGTGGGACCCACAACCCAATCCCGAAACACAATGAACAGATCACACCATTGCGATCCTCTCGAAAACGTACACAAGATGGACTATTCCCGTGTCCAAAACCAACACCCGGTGACAAAGCCGGAAAATCACCGTCAATGCCCAAACGGCCCCCATGGGCCTCGCACCATCGTGCCGAATTGGAGCGGGCGGATTGCACCATTACAATCCCCTCGGAAAAACATCTAGAATCGACTGCTCGCACGCCCCAAACAGATGCCCGATGAGAAATTCGTGAAACGCTGCACGCAGCTCGAAAGACGGGTCGTGGGGCCCACGCCTCAATTTCGGCCTCAACGCCTGAAACTACACTGGAAAGTCCTGTCTGGGCACCAGGGTCCCAAAGCCACTGATGGCGCTCAAAACGAACATCAGGCGCGTCCGCACCGTCCAAAACAAGATTTCCCGGAAGCCCGCTTAGCTGCTTTACCCACGTGTCGTGTCCCCGATCCCCTCGTCTCAGAAGTTAATACTCCCAGAACCACCTAGAAAGGTCCGCCTCTACATCAGATCTTCTCCCCCATAGATGGAGAACAAAATGGAAGCCCGTAGCGAAAGCTACGGGCGTCGGAAATGTAAAGGGGGAACCCCCTTGGGCCAGACCGGCCCGGTCCGGCCGGTCCGCCCACAGCCGGCCCGCGGCCCGGCCGCAGGTCTGGTTCACTCCACTGCGGCCAGCTGGCCATGGCCTGCCACCACCGACCAGTCGTCATGGCCGGTCTCTTTTTTTTTACAGCATCGACCCGCATTACGCAGGTCGCGGTTGCGCCGCCCGAGGTTGCGCGCCTCGTGACCCCCCCTGCCCCTTGCCGTACGTCGGCGCCCACTCCACCGCAGTCCCCGGCCGCCAGACATCTCGCCCAGGGAGTCCCGCCATCCTCGGCCTGCTGCCACTGCCCAACCGCGATACCGCTTCCTCCGCTAGAAGTCACCACCGGCTGGAGCTCACGCGTCGCCGCCTAGCTCACCGGAACGCCCCAAACCGGCCGGAAACACCTTCAAAACCCGCAACCTTTGGCGGACGACGGCGATCGACTCCGGACTCCGATTTCAAATCCGAAAATTGAGATGTGAAGCTCATAAATTATAATAAACAATTATGGGATTTGTTCAAAGACAAAAAACAACTTGACACATATAATTGGGCTTGAAAGAAGGTTCAGAAATTAAAATGCAAACCAAAACCTCCTACATCTTGGGCGTTGCCCGGAGCTTCGACGCGATCCGTCGGAGCCGCGCCTCACTGGAGCTGTCTCGCTAGAGGTGCCTCACAGGAGGAGGAGAGGGAATAGGGAGGATGGGGAACTTCCGCCATGGAGTGAACAAGGGAGGGGGAAGGGGATGAGGGTTTAAATAAAATTAAAATAAATTTTAATTAATTTAAACCCGTAATTTAATCCGTATCTCGAACATTTGATAGAGTTGGGGTTAAGCCTCCCCTAGGCCAAACACCACCTCCCGAGCACAACAGAGGTATCGGAATTTTAATCCGAGACCCCGTTCAAAAGTTATAAAACTGAACGTTCGAGGCTGCCAAATTACGAAAACGCCCCTGGGGCCATTTTTCACAAACGGGCCGTGCCCGGAAAACCTACACCCCTACTAGGGTAAAAGGAACGTTCCGAACTCAATGGTGCCCTCGGTTTTCAATCCGAGCCACCGTTTAAGAGGTATTTGCGCTTCAACATTAAACGAATAAATTAAATATTGAATTTATCTGTTCCACGTTCTGAAAGCGAGCGAGAGGTTCAAAAGTCCCGCGCCGACATGTTTTATGTCGTTCCTAGGGTAAATACCCCATTCTAGACGCATCTGTACACTCTAATCTCTGATTCGGATAACCATTTAGGAGTTATCCCATTTATTGTGCGTTTCCAGTGTGAACGCACTGAAAATTTAAATTCGGCCACTCCGGGGCTCGGAATCGCACGCCGTCTGAAGGCGCTGCTCTGGAATAATATCAAGAATATTCCAAAGTACTTTGCATCAAAAAACAGGGTTCTTAAAGATACCGTAGTGAATAACCTTGGTAATCTTTTTATGATACCTTGGAGATTGACCTTGGTGATATGAAAATGATTGTCTAAGTTAAATGTTGAAGACACATATTAATGTTATGTTACATGTTCTTTTCAAAATGATATGCCTATTCTTTCACTACTCTTGTACTTATGTTTTTTATCATGTTCATATTGATGTAAAAAGTAAACGTTTAGGGAATGATTTGTGTTTATAATTCAGTAAGATAGTATCAACTTAGGAAATTGAAGTTGTTTCCTTCATGCACAACTCTGATTATGTAATACTCTCAACTATTTAATTTGTGATTAAATAATCATATTTCATACTTGTTTATGATGACCTTTATTGATCCTTTGAAAAATGTAATAGTTGATTCATGTATTCCGTCAAAATCATTATTGATCACTTTTATGTTATGTTACATGTATCACAATTTTCCTTAAGAGAATGTTCTATGGGTAGTTCTAAAGAATGCTTTCAAAAGATACATTGGTATATTTTAAAACCCCTTATTGGTATGACATATGATTATGTAACAACCCAAATTTTTTGAATAGTATATTAATTTACTCTTAAAGATTTAATAGAGATGTTAAGGGTTAATGCAGAAATAAGATTCGATGGCTTCATCCAGTAGGCTCAAACCATATAAAGCACACATATCAGAGCTTGGGAAGGAGGTGGCATCTTTGGGCTTCGCATTGGACCAAGCCCAAGCCGAACTCCAGAGTTTAAAGCGTGAACGGAATCTCCTACGGTAGAAGTTCAAGTTAGTGGAGATAACTACTAGGGAAATGTTATCTGAGCCACTCAAAAATTCTTTAACACTCACACACCTTATCCTTAGGTTATATGCGAGTGTTTTAAGGTATTATGTTTCAAATCCAAAATATGTAATCTCATAGTATTAATAAAATTATTGTCTCATCATTTCTCTGTTATAACTAGATTTTATTAATAAAATATAAGTTTATTGATTTTTGATGTTAAAAATGGTATTTAAAATATTTCCCTTACATAGAGAGTTTTTATGGAAAAATATCATCATTTTTGAATTGGAAATGTCAAAATTAACCGTGGCTTAATTTTTGGATTTTTTCTAAAACGTTACATTTTTTTATGAATTGTGGTTCATGAATAGTGTTTTTATGAATTGTAAAAATAATTTTAATTGTTAAGTAACTTTTTTTGTGAATTGATTTTCAAAAATCTGACAGACATGGTTTTAATAAAGGTGAAAAATGTGGTTCATTGAAATCAAAATAATTTTTGGTGAATAGTAATTTTTACCCCTAGTAATAGTAATATGAATATTAATTTGACCATTATAATTGGTAAAACATATTATTATTTTATTTTCATAAGGTTATAAGGTATTTGAATGTTGACTAAATTTCATGGTGTTAAAAAATGAGTTATAAATTTTAAATTATAATTATTGAATAAATTATGATTTTAATTAATAATTAAATTAAATAAACATAGAATATGGTTTTCAAAAAATGGAGTTCATTTTTGGATTCTACACGTTGATAAAGGGTTAGGGTTAATATTTGGGATTTTTCTGAAACAGTTAATTTTTCAGTGAATAGTAAAAATACAGATTAGTGTTTCGGTATGTTTAATGATATTATGACTGCATCATGATGATTTCAAGAGTTTGTTTGAGGGTTGACCAACCGAAGGGGATGAATTATTGTATTAGGTGTCCCATGTGACCTAACACCTTGGGAAATACCATGGGCAAGCCAATGGTTTTGAGAAAACCACTTGTGAGGTGTCCCTTGAAATTATTAAAGTATAACCTCACTTTCCCTATAAATACCCACCCATTCCTCCTATAGTTTTGACTTCCAAATCACCCTAAACGAATCTATGATCTCATTACCTCACAAGGAGTCCTCCCAAGATGCCCTTAAGCCTCCAAGGTCCCGACCATTGAGTTTTACGAATTACGTTTTAGGGTAAGGGATCCTACCTCTCTCTTTCTTTTCATGTATTCTCCTTTAAGTCATTTATTTTAAGATACATGTTCTTTTGATGGGGATTTTATTTTATATTAATCATACTGTCATTTTAATTTTCATATGATTAGATACCCCCACTTTCTCTTATCAATTCATTTTAAGAATGTTTAAGGGGCGTCGTTAGGCTGCCGGATTTTTGTAAGGGATTCTTTCACCCTTCTCATTTTCGTGTTCAATTTTCATGTCAAGTCTTTCAAGATCTTTTATTATGCTGGGGTATGATCCCTATATCTATAATACTGTTATTTTATGTTCATATGATGAGATACCCTATTTTATCTCATCAATTCATTTTTTTGATGTTTTAAGTGACGCCGTTAGGCTGCCGAATTTTTATAAGAGAAATCTTATTTTTGTCTTCCTTCCATTTTTTTCATTTAATATGGTATTTTTTTTCAAATTTTATTTCCATTTTCTTATATCTTTTAAATTATGTCCCTATATTTTTTATGGATCTTTTATGAGTGGGTGACCCATGTCCCCTCTCTTTTCAATATTTTCTAAAACCCTGTAACATAGCCATTATGCTGCAGAATTTTCATCTCAAAATGTCTCTCTCATTTTCTCAAATTATTTTATTTTATTAAGTGAATACACATATATCTTTCTTCTATAGGTTTATTCACATATATATCAAAATTTTCTATTTTAACTCTGGGATTTACATACATGAAACCCACTTTCCTTTTCCATGTATTTAAAGTGACATAAAGATCTTTTCTTTTAAGCAGTTTTTAAAATGTTTTGATTATGAAATGAAACACATTTCTTTTTCACTAAATATGTTATTTATGAAATTTTTGATGATGATATATGTGGCTCACATGATAATAAAGACAAATTAAGGGGGCACCCTGATAGCGCTCCAATGCATTGGGTAAAGACTTAATCTCTAAAGATGACCATTTTAACAATACCTTGGTGAATAACCATGGTAATTTTATAATGACACCTTGGGGATGGACCTTGGTGATATGGAAATGATTGTCTAAGCTAAATGTTTTCGACACATCTTCAAGTTATGAAACACGTTATTTTTATTATGATATGACTCATGATCTCTTTCTCATGCCTTAAAATTATTTATCATGACATTATTGATGTATCTCACGTTCACATGTAAAATGTTTCTCTTGTTTCCCTCACTAGGCCTTCTTCTCACCCTTTCCGTTGATGTATGCTCCCAGGTTATGAGATGTTGTAACGAAATTAGGATGAACAATGAAGAAGACTTTCAAGTGTTTAAGAAGAATGGTTTATGACTTCATGTATTAAGTTCATGGTTTCCAATACCCTAATCCTTAAAGATCATCGGTTTTGTATAATATAGCGAAAATTTTATGTAATGAAAAAGGTAGGATGCCATAGTTGGTATCAATGGGGGGTTTCGTTATTTATGGGAAGTAGGCAATGAAAACTTTAGGAAGGACCCTATAGAAATTTTTAAATATAGGGAAAACTTCCAGGTATTTTAGTGTGTTTTGAGTAAGTGGTTTATCAAACAAATACATTACTATCTGGATAAGAGTAGGTAGAGGTGGCTCTGGCACAGATGTACATAGGGGTAAAACCCGAAAACACCACTTTGAGCTAGACTCGAACAGGAACTGGTGCATGACAACGGGCCTTGCTGCACTCTTGGTTACGACACTCCCGAGGGATATGTTTGGTTAATCGCACGATTTTTATGAATCATTATGATGGAATTATAGAGAAATATAATTGTTTAAGCATGATTTTTTAAGACGTTGAATCATTTATTGTTAAATGATTCGTAAATGAAACATGTGTATCACTAAGATTTTATTCTTTTAGAAAATGGTGGGTAATAGGAGGAACCATGCAAATGGTGACCGCAATGGACCATGCGCTAACGACCCTCTGATGGATGCCGGAATGGAAGCATTCATGCGAATGATGAACCAACTGACTCATGTTAGGAGTAATAACATGAATCAAGCTGAGAGGCCGATCTCAACATGAAGGGAACAACATTCTGTTGAGTCATTTATTCTCCAACGACTACCAACCTTCATTGGATCGACTGACCCATTGATTGCTGATCAATGGATCATCTCTATAGTGATGATCTTTTCTGTGCTATGTTGTTCAGATCAAGAGATTGTCACCCTAGCTATCTATCTCTTAGAGGGGGAATTTGATCAGTGGTGGGAACTGATCAAAAACATGAGACAAAGAGTGAAGTAGATGCTATGGAGTGGGAAGAGTTTAGAGGTATCTTTTTTAGTAAGTATTTCCCTCGTTCCATGAGAACAAGAATGGAGATGGATTTTCTAGAGAAGAAGAAGGAGGAGGAGGAATCTGTGGGAAGCTACTAGATGAACATCACAAGGATTTCACGATATACCTATAGATTTTTCATGGATCCAAACGGTAAGGTTTGTGGATTCTTCGGTGGACTGACACCTTATCTGCGGAAGAATCTAGCCAACCGAGACTATGATAGTTACAAAGAAATAGTTCGAAGTGCTATGAAATTCAAAATGGAGTTTTGTGAGACACAGTGGTCTCACAAGTCTAATGAAATGAAGAGAGCTCTAACATCAAGCCTAGGAAGAATCACTGATCAGGAATTACGTGGAAAGAAAATGCAACTTTCCACATGCAATAAATTATGGATGAAGCATTTGGGGCACTGCTTGATCAGAAGTGGAAAGTGTTACAAGTGTGGAATAGAAGGCCATATTACTCAGAAATGTCATAGTGAGGTGAATCCTCAACTGCCCAACACTAACGACATAGGAAAGATGGTTCTGGACATACCTGATGTCTAATGCTTCAAGAGTGGACAGCTTGGGAACATTTCTATTCATTGTCCAAATCCTAGGGCGGTAGAGGGTAATCACCATAAACCTCAGCAAAAGGCCAAGGGATCAAGGTCATGCATTTTCTATCACAATAATTGAAGTTGAAGCTCCAAATGATGTGGTAGCAGGTACTCTTGTTGTCCTCTAAAAACTAGCAAGTATATTGTTTGATTCTGGTTCTACACATTCCTTTATTACCTCCATGTTTGCAAATAATATAGAATCAATCCCCGAACTGCAAGAGGTAGAGTTGTCAGTCAAGACTCCACGTGGTATTATCCATGCATAAATAGTGTTTAGAGACTCTAGTGTTTACTTTAGTGAGAACAATCGTATCGCATATCTAGTAGAAATTCCCATGATGGAATTCGACGTTATACTAGGGATGGTCTGGCTCTCGAAGTATAATGCTATGTTCAAATGCAGAAGTAAGGAAATATCAGTAGTCTTGAATGAACGACCTAAAATTATCTTCCAAGGAGATATATCTTAACCTGATCTTTGTCTAGAGGCACCCCCTATTGCCTTCATTATGGAGTTAATCATTGAGGATAAAGAAGGAAAAGGGAGTATACAAATAGAAGATGTTCTGATTGTTCTGGAAAACATGGGCGTATTTCCTGAGGAGTTTCCTGGACCTCCCCCAGAAAGAGAGGTAGAGTTCTCCATTGACCTCATACCTGGATCTCAACCGATATCAAATACCCCATATAGAATGGAAAATGTGGAGCTAGAGGAGTTAAAGAAACAACACCAAGACTTATTGGAGAAGGGGTTTATCCGACCGAGCGTGTCTACATGGGGATCACCGGTTCTCTTTGTAAATAAGAAGGATCGATCAATGCGGCTATGCATTGATTATAGAGAACTGAATGGGATCACGGTGAAGAACAAATACCCTCTTCCAAGAATTGATGATTTATTTTACAAACTTCGTGGGGCTCAATTTTTCTCCAAGATTGTTCTTTTATCTAGTTATCATCAACTAAGGGTGAAGAAGGAAGATATTACAAATACTGCCTTCCAATCAAGATATTGGCATTATGAGTTTACTGTTATGCCCTTCGACTTGACTAATTCTCCTGCAATTTTCATGGATTTGATGAATAGAGACTTTAAGGACTACCTTGATAACATTGTGGTAGTTTTTATTGATGATATTTTGATATATTCAAAAATTCATGAGGAGAATGAAGATCATCTGAGTGTTATTTATCAATCTATGTGGAAGGAGAGGATCTTTTTAAAGTTCATCAAGTATGATTTTAGGTTACAACATGTGGCTTTCATGGGGCACATTGTAACCAATGAAGGAATCTTGGTTGAACCTGCAAAGACAATGGTTGTGGATGAGTGGCCTCAACTGTAACATCCCTAACTAGCTTACCATCGAACCCGTGGTCGGACTGGTAAGTCACATGGCATCAAGCACGTCTCCCTTTATGCCAGAGGGTGCCGACTAGCAGCTAGGGTCTTAGGAGGTGATAGTGGGGAGACTATACCCCCATATCAGAGTAAATAATATTCAATAGCGGAAGAAGTAATAAATTTAAATACAACAATGAAAGATAGTTAATTTACATTTCATAAAAGGGGGAAAACGCCAGTTTACAATGCATGCATGTACAAAGGACGATACAGTAATGAAAGCAAGAATCAATACAACATACTTTACAAACAATACAAAAAGAAAGTACAAAAAATCCCGACGGCGATCCCCTGAGCATCCCAAGATCCTGCTTGGTCCGTTGCTCCTAACTCCTCACGTAAAAACAACACATCACACAACCTAGGTCCTGCAATAAAGAAGGTCTACACGGGTACCCCTGTGCAATGGCGGTGGGGTGTAAGATAAAAATCTCAGTAGGTCAGCACCACAGCTGTCAAACCCAATCCAGACAGTGTATAATAATTAAACATTGAGCAGGTATGGAGGAATAAGTCAGCAGAATTACATTAGTAAATAACACTCGTCTAGGTTCTCAAGGAACACCTAATGGTTATACCAGCTTCGGCTCGTTACTGGTAAATTAACCTGATCATGTCACTATATATATATATATATAAATTCATTTAGATCATAGATTGTGTGGGGTAAGAATTCTTCCCACCCATTAATAAGAAAAATCGGCACTAGGTAAGAATGCCTCTCGTCCCTATAGGTCAACTGGGAAGGTGTTAGAATGCCTCCCTTCCATAAATCGAGATTAGCTAGCACAATGATAGAATTCCTCTCATCCCTATAAGACAACTAGAAAGAGGTAAGAATGCATCCCTTCCATAAATCAAGATTATCGGGGACGAGGTAAGAATGCCTCTCGTCCCTATAAGTCAACTGGCAAGGGGTAAGAATGCCTCCCTTCCATAAATCAAGATTAGTGGACACGGGGTATGAATGCCTCTCGTCCCTACAAGTCAACTAGCAAGGGGTAAGAATGACTCCCTTCTATAAAATTCATTACTCTGGCATGGGGTATAACTGCCTCCCACCCATACATGTATTTATCACTAGGTGGCCGGATCATGTGCTCACCTTTATTATACTTCATTATGTGTCATCAGCATGTGCACACTCCCAATACAAACATGTCTATAGTATACTGCTTATGGATTTACCTCATAAGAATTCAAAGAATCATGCCACATACACATAAGTGAACACATTCACATTCATACATAAGGAAACCTATCTTATGTATCTAAATCAAGATATTCACATATTCCTTTTACTAACCTAAGTAGTGCTCATTACGTTATCCTAAGGCGTGCTCGTACCACCCTAGTCTGTTCCTTCTTAGTTTCACCATTCCATCATAAAGGATATATTTATCATTATTTAACTCCTTGATACATTCTAGAGGTAACATGTCATTTAGTTTTAAGTCACCCTACTAAGGTTACGATCTTACTCAATTTGTCTATCAGGGAAAATTGACCCAAACACAAGTATCATAGCCATATAATTCTATTTGTCTCAACAAGGCAAGTTCACTTACAAATCATCAAAGAGGCACCACAAAAATCCAGCAGGAAAGCATAAAAAGTACATCACTACTTTTTTCCTTGAAGATAGTGCACCTCTGATTTAGGGGTTTTATTATTAAATCATGAGTTTAGTAAGCAAGCAACCATTTTTATCTTATTTCTGCAATTCACACTATTTTCACAAAATCATTTATTTATTACTAACTTGGAGAATTCAAATACTAAGACCATGTAGAAATAACTCTTTAATACTTTATATTAAATTAAAGGGAATGGAGAGGGACCCTACCTCAAGGTGGATCCATCCATCCACTCCGTATCTTGAAGCTTTCTAACTAAGAGCCGATGCTGCTCCACCATGAGGTATATGTGATTTCACATACGTATAAGGACACCTAGCCTTTATCCACACACCTTCATGGACATGAGCATGTGCAATAGGATCCTTACACATATGATTATACACATAAGCCTGTGTCCGCTCACCTGAGCAGGCACTTTTATATATGTACATGCGCACACCTAGCCCCAGACATGTACAGTCGCTTCCATGCACGAGTATACACATATCGGGGGAACCCACAAACATATAACTACATACCTATACCTACACAGGCAAGCCGACTAAGCTCCGGAAAAGATAATCCAACCCTAACCCACCAATGCACTAAGAAAAACAAACCAGGAACCTCTAAAACAACATAAGACGCTAATTGAAAGTTATGAAAAAAATGGGTAAAACCCTTACCTCAGATTCAAACCGGCAGATCACAATCCCCGAAATACACTTCTCCTTCATTGGAGGATTTCATACGCACACCAAAAAGGTCTCGAGGTGCCTTCTACATCCCCTTACAACAAAAGAAACAAGAGCGAAAAATGAACTAATCAAAATCCATAAACATGGGCGCTCATCCGAAATAGATTGGGGAAAAGGGGAGGAAGAAAATTGGCCAAGGAAGGAGGGGTATGGAGGGGAGTGACCTACTGTGGAGATTCAAGAGAAGAAACCCCTAAAAATTTGGAGAAAACAGAGGAAGAGGGGGAGGCCGTGGGGCTTCGGGCATCGCGATAGGGGAGAGCCCTCCCCTTGCTAGTGTCGCGCGTCAGGCCATGAGGAGAGGGGAGAGGTGTGTTTAGTTTAGGTTTTATTTTTAATTTATTTTTATTTTAAATTCATTTTAAATATTTTAAAAAAAACAAAATAGTGCAGGGCGCATGGCTTGGGCCGCACGGTTTGGAAAACCGTGCGCCAACCGTGCATCCCCCACTAGACATCCAAAAAACCCCGCACGGGTAGGCCGCCCGGTTTTGGGGAACCGTGCACAGGCCGTGCAGACTCCTCTATCTCCTTGATTTATGCCGCATCGTTTGGGATGCACAGTTTGAGAAACATTGCAACAATTGTGTGCCTTCTTAAGTTCTTTAAAAACCATCCTCTTTTGGGTATGACACAACCAAAACACAACGAGCCACCTGAGAAACTTAACAGGCACTTTCCCATGTCCAAAAACATTAAAAATAAGGGTCCAAACCTTAGAAATCTCTTTCTGAATCCCAATCATATATTCGACCGGTTTAGTAATTGAAAAATTTCAAATTCCTTTAGGTTTTAGTCTGATTCAAAACGCGGGTCGTTACAACCTTCCCCCCTTAGAACTTCTCATCCCTGAGAAGCCATCGGGAACAACGTACACATCACCCAACCTACATGGGTCATGAAGCTTAATTCAAACGATCACATTGCATTCAAAAACATCCAACACAACCTTATGAATCCATTAAACCCTATGTTTCTTAAGCCACCAAAACTCGAGCCAACACTCATTTCCCAATTGAAACACTAAGATAGCTCTTCCTGAGTCCATCTACCCAGAGACACGAACCCATCATCGTCTCTCCAAGAATCCAACCATAGGTACGTCCCACATTAGATTTTTAACATTAAGAAACCGACAAAAAACTATTGTTTAGAACACCATTGGAATTTACTTTCAATGCACCCCCAAAGCATTCCCACGAAACTCCTAGATTTATTTTAAATATATCAAACGTTCGATCCCCTATCGACCTCATGGCACAAGTCAAGCCGGTTGCTCATATTAAGCACCGACCGACACAAACCGCACTCACCTATACCTGACGACATTCTAGAGAAAGGTATATCACCGACCACAGACATTAAACAAGAACCTCGAGTCAATCCGTCTCCGGCTGAATATTTACAAGACTTCTCGGCCTAAACAACCGACGTATTTCAAACAGAACCACAATGCCTTTCTCCAAGGCACCTTACGTTTAGAAAAAACACATTCACCGAAGCCTACACCCGACTTCCGACGACGTTTCCAAGATCAAAACATACATGAAACCATTCATCCCGCATGAAATTCCGAAAGAGAACCACCCGAACAATCCCAACGGCATTAAAGCATTAGAGCGGATAAGATCTAAGCTCTCTTAGTGCATCTAGAATGAGGAAAGGATAGGGGACAAGATCATCACATATCAAAGTAAACTAAGAGGATTGAAACTGATTCTCATTATTTATACCCAAAAACTGGAATGGAGAACAGTCGAACCACCCCTGATCGACTCTAAAGAATAAACTCGGCTTCACCTTCCAACACATCAATATTTCTAAACCGACCACAATTCCTTTTTCCCACACATGAAATTCCTTGATCGTTCACGATTTAACACCGAAGTCCCCATGACCAATGGTGTTTATTAAAATGGGTTTCATACACCGCCAACCAGATCAAAGTTGTGCTACTGAGCAAGCATTGATGCATAACGTCACTCGCAAGCCTCAAAGGCATTCAAACAAACCCGACCATTCCCAAATGGTCCTTCTTGACGTGTTCCTTATACCCGTAAGAACACGCTTCACTAAACTGACATGTCTCTTCCCTCCTTAGAAGCGTCGGTGTCACCAAAATAAGAAAATACCAGCTTATCATAAGCGAACTAGTTCATAACGATTAAACGAACGTGTGTTGCTCCTCTGAGCCACGATCACCACATTGAAACACACAAGAAAACCAAAGAAACAAGACTAGTGTGTCAACCACCATAATCTTCCAAATATCGTCCCGAGAATTGGGACAACATGATTCTCAAATGCTCAGGTCACTCTACCATGGAGATAACCCAATACCATACACAGCAGCACAAGAGATTTAGCCAAACGTCGTTTTTCCCTGTATGACCATTTACATAGCAGGCAACATACCTAGTCATCCATTACCACGAATAAGAAAAGGTCAAACCGACAAAGAAACTGACCATGCCAGAGGATTGTCTAACTAATTGATACAATGTATTACCTAATTCTTACACCCACGACAAGGTCACGATTAACATGTCCACCAGTTCGAACAAGGGAATCATTGGAAACTGAAAGTCCTACAAGGGAATATGGTGCTCGAAAGAAACCAAACATCTGAAAGCTCACCGCATAAGCAAGGAACTGAAACACTAAGGGTTCTACTTACCATAGGCTATACATTCATGTAAAACAATCATCGACCCAAGAACATGGTCACACCCAAAAAAAAGTCATCGGGATCAAGCATAACATTCAAGTCATTTTCCAAAAAAATTCCCATGGAAAACACCAATAGTTCCGTCTCAAGGCACTCGCAAGAGAGACGTAACTTACCCTCACACGAGGTTTTAACAGGGGACACCACTACTTGTTCCTATTTCAAGACCTTAATATTTAATCATGTTCATTATTCTACTAATTTTAAAAGAGTAAATTGAAAACCTCAAGTAACCTTTCATAACCAAAATAAATCACTAGGCACTTGATCATTTTTAAAAGACAGCTCAAAGAAAAGTAGGAAAGTCTCAACAAACTCCCTTTTAACCATTAAAATTTTATCAGACATCCCATCTTATTCTAGAAATCTATCATAAGAAATTTATTTTAAAAAATTTAGGATACCAATGAGTGTCCCAACAATCCAATTCACATCAGATCAAAATTAAACAACTTTTACACTAATAAACATCTCACAAAGAATCATGCCATACATTCATTAAGGGTTGCCATTTACCAACTCATGAAGCGCCCATACAATCCATGGGTTGAAAATTGGATCTCAATAGATACAAAAATTACATTCCCAAATTAAACATGCTCGAAACAATGATCCAGTCATACAGGTGGCCACCTACCAACCTATAAAGCACCCATACACATTACCGTTTTTCATTTGGCTCCCTTTATTCAAACCAATTTCCATTCATTTTACAGTCAATCTTTAGGAGCCCTTTTTATGGTGATTCAATGACACGACTACCCTCCTCCAGCTATAAGGCGCCCACATGCCTTATAACTAAAAATTGGGTCCTGTCATAATCAAAATAATTTAATTTAGTTGAACCAACCAATTACATACTAATCAAGCTGAGCATGTTCTCATAAGCAGTAACACAGAATCATGTTATGTCACCGCAGCATGTAATAAATACCAAAACACCTATCAAAACTGCAGGATTCAACTAATGCATCCTAAATGATATGGCATAATGCATGGTATGCAATTTATTACAAGGTGCATATATGCTGCATGAGATGGAATTCCCTCATCTCCTCGGGTTGCAACTGAAATGGAAACCGCAATTGCATCAATAGTGTCAGTATAAATCATGTGTGTCACCCAACGGTGAAATCAAATCAACCGTAATAATCAAAATCATTGAAATAACAATTCCATTTGAGGCAATTTGGATTTTCCCTATGCACTGGGTGGCCAATCTCAGACATAGATTATTACCAAATTCTAGTTTCTTTTTATCCCTTTATATCATCTCCAAATAGTAAAGAAAACCAGAAAAAGAAACCTCTCTGATAACACTTTGTAACGTCCCAGCCCGACATACCATTGAACCGGTGGCCGGACTGGTAACTCACATAGCCTCAAGCGCGTCTCCCCATTCAATAGAGGCTTCCAACTAGCAACAAGGGACTCTGGAGGTGATAGTGGGGAGACTATACCCTCATATCAGAGTAAATAATATTCAATAGCAGAAGCAGTAAACAATTGATAGAAAAAAATGAAAGATAGTTAATATTAATTTCATAAAAGGTGGAAAATGCAAGTTTACAATGAATGCATGTACAAATGACGATACAGTTATGAAAATAGGAATCAATACAGCAGACGTTACAAAAAATACAAAAAAAATAGACATTAAAGCCAGATGACGATCCCCTAAGCATCCCAAGATCCCGCTTGGTCCTTTTCTCTTAACTCCTCAAGTACAAACAGCACAACACACATCCAAGGTCCTGCAAGAAAGAAGGTCTAATCGGGTACCCCAGTGCAATGGCTGCCCGAGAAGGGTGTGAGATATAAATCTCAGTAGGCCGACACCACTAGTGTCAACCCCAATCTAGAAAGTGTATATTAATTAAACAGTGAGTAGGTATGAAGGAATAAGTAAGAAGAATTACATAAGTAAATAACACTCGTCCAGGTTCCCAAGGAACACCAGACTGTTGTACCAGCTTCGGCACATTGCCAGTAATGTAACATGATCATGTCACCATATATATATAAATGTATTTAGATCATAGATAGTGTGGTGTAAGAACTCCTCCCACCCATTAATAAGAAACAGTTACATGAGGTAAGAATGCCTCTCGTCTCTATAGGTCAACTGGAAAGGGGTAAGAATTCCTCCCTTACATAAATCGAGATTAGCAGGCACGAGTTAGGAATGCCTCTCGTCCCTATAAGTAAACTAGCAAGGGGTAAGAATGCCTACCTTCCATAAATCGAGATTAGCAGGTATGAGGTAAGAATGCCTCTCATCCCTATAAGTCAACTGGCAAGGGGTAAGAATGCCTCCCTTCCATAAATCAATATTAGAGAGAACGAGGTAAGAATGCCTCTCGTCCCTATAAGTCATCTGGTAAGGGGTAAGAATGCCTCCCTTCTATAAAATTCATTACCCTGGCATGGGTTATAACTGCCTCCCACCCAGACACGTATTTATCACTAGGTGGCCTCTGCATGTACTCACCTTTATTATACTTCATTATGTGGCATCAGCATGTGCACACCCTAAATACCAACATGTTTATAGTATACTACTTCTGGCTTTACCTCATAACCATTCAAAGAAACATACCACATAAACATAAGAAAACACATTCATGTTCATACTTAAGGCAACCCATCTTAATTATCTAAATCAAGATATTCACATATTCATTTTACTAACAGAAGTCGTGCTCATTACGTTATCCCAAGGCGTTGTCGTACGACCCATATCCGTTCCTTCCTAGTTTCACCATTCTATCTTAAAGGATACTTTTATCATTATTTAACCCTTTGATACCTTCTAGAGGTAACATGTCATTAATTTTTAAGTCATCCCACTATGGTTACCATCTTACTCAGTTTTCCAAATGAGGAAAATTGACCCGAACTCATGTATCAAAGCCATATCATTCTATTTGTCTGAATAGGGCAAGTTCACATACAAATCATCAATGTGGCACCACAACAATCGAGCAGGAAAGCATAAAAAGTACATCACTACTTTATATCTTGAAGACAACGCACCTTAGATTGAGGGGTTTTATTATTACATCATGAGTTCAGTTAGCAGGCAACCATTTATATCTTATTCCATCAATTCACACTATTTTCACAGAAGCATTTATTCAAGACTAACTTGAAGAATTCAAATACTAAGACCATGCGGAAATAACTCTTTACTACTTTACTTTAAATTAAAGGGCAGGGAGAGGGACCCAACCTCAATGTGGATCTATTAGTACACTCCGGCTCTTGATGATTTCTAACTAAGAGCCACTGCAGCTCCCCCACGAGGCATATGTGATTTCAAATACATATAAGGACACTTATCCTCTATGCACACTCCCACATGGCCATGAGCATGCACAATAGGATCCTTACACATATTCTTATACACATAATCTTATCTCTTCTCACCTACGCAGTCACTTTTATATATGTACATGGGAAAATCTAGCCCCAGACATGTACACTCACTGCCATGCACGAGTATACACATACCGGGGGAACCCACATATATATAACTATGTACCTATGCCTACACAGGTGAGCCTCCTAAGCTCCAGCAAAGATAATCCAACCCAAACCTTCCAACTCACTAAGAAAAACAAACCAGGAACCTCTAAAACAAACTAAGACACTAATTGGAAGCTACGAAAACCGAAAACGGGTAAAACCATTACCTCAGAATCAAATCGGCGGATAGAAATCACAACAATCCACCTCGCCTTCGGTAGAAGATGATGTAAGCACACCAACAAGGTCTCTAGGGACCTTCTGCATCCCCGCACAATAAAAGAAACAAGAACAAAAAAATAATTAAACAAACAACCCAAACTTGGGGGCTCGACCGAAACATATTGGGGAAAAGGGGAGGCTGAAAATTGGACTAGGAAGGAGAGGGAAGGAGGGGAGTAACCTACCATGTAGATTCGGAAGAAGAAACCTCCAGAAATCGGGAGAAAATGGAAGAAGAGAGATAGGTCATGGGGCTTCGTGTGTCACGATAGTTGAGAGCCCTCCCTCAGCTGGTGTCGCGAGTCTGGTGGAGAGGAGAGGGGAAAGGTTTGTTTAGTATAGGTTTTATTTTTAATATGTTTTTATTTTATATTCATTTTTATTTTTTTTGATAACCCAAAATAGGGAATGGCGCACAGCGTGGGCCGCACGGTTTGTCAAACTGTGCGCCAACTGTGCATCCCCTCTGGACACCCAAGACACCCCGCACAGGCTGGCCGCACGGTTTGGGGAAACTGTGCGCAGGAGATGCAGACTCCTTTGTCTCCCTGATTTAAGCCGCACAGTTTGGGCCGCACGGTTTTAGAAACCGTGCGCCAACTATATGCCTTCTTATGTTCTTTAAAAACCATCCTCTTTCGGGTATGAAACACCCTAAACACCATGAGCCACCCGAGAAACATAACAGGAACTCACACATCTCTAAAAACATCAAAAATATGGGTCCAAACATTCAAAATATCATTCTGAAGCCTGATAAAAATTCGAACGGATCAGTAATTGAAAAAGATAAAATTCCATCGGGGTTTTTTCTGGTTCAAAATGTAGTTCATTACATCATCACACAACTGTAATTGAGATTCGTAGTTTCCTTGGTTTAGTTGGATATTATCAGAGGTTTGTGAGAAACTTTTCATAGATTTCTAATCCACTAACAATGTTGACTAAAAAAGGGGTTAATTTTATCTTGACAAAGTAATGCGAGGAAAGTTTCCAAGTTCTGATGAAGAGATTAGTTATTGCACCTATGTTAACACTACCCTCTATCGGAGAAGGATTCGTTATTTTTAGCGATGCATCTCTGAATGGGATTGGGTGCGTCCTCATGCAAAATGAAAAGGTAATTGCTTATGCATCTTGTCAGATGAAGCAACACGAGCAGAATTATCCTACGCATGATCTAGAGCTAGCAAAAATTGATTTTTCTCTAAAGATATGGGGGCACTATCTTTATGGGGAGAAATGTGATATATACACAGACCACCAATGTATAAATTATATTTTCATGCAGAAGGAATTGAACATGAGACAAAGGAGATGGTTGGAGCTTATTGAGGACTATGATTGTTCAATTAATTATCACCCTGGAAGAGCAAACAAAGTCGCAGATGCATTAAGCATGAATGAACTTGATGTTCTGACAACAATGAGGATCCTAGGAGATCCCTTGATTAAAAATCTTGTAAAACTGGACAAGGGAATTATAAGGGAAGGGACATCATAAACCCTATCCCTTATGATTTGTCATCCTTCATTACTAGAGAAGATCAATAAGTCTCAAAAAGAATATCTTTTGATGCAGGAGAAGTTTGAGACTATGAAGGATGGGATGTTTCCTGATTTCAATATTGATCAACAAGGTGTATTGAAATTTTTGTACAAGACTATGTGTTCTATCTATTCTGCAGATAAAGAATTAAATGATGGATGAATCTCATTGCTCTAATTTATCTATACATCTAGGAAGCACTAAAATGTATAGATACCTTTGTGATCATTATTGGTGGGATAACATGAAGAGGGAGATTGCAGATTACACTATAAGGTTCCTGGTGTGTCAACAATTAAAGGCAGAACGACAACTTCCTTAGGGGGTATTACAACTGCTACCCATACCAGTGTGGATGTGGGATAATATAACTATTGATGTTGTCACTGGTCTCCCAAAAACATCCAAAGGGAACAATGCAATATCGGTTATAGTGGACCATCTCACCAAGACCACCCATTTTATCTCTATTTGGGATGATTTATCTATGGATCTACATTCCATGATATACACAAAGGAAGTAGTAAGGCTACATGGGGTACCACTATCCATCATATCTGATCATGGTCCATGATTCACATCAAAATTCTGGGGAAGTCTTCAACATGCTATGAATACTGAATTGAATTTTAGTACGGCCAATCATCATAAAACTAATAGACAATCTGAGAGGACTATTCAGACACTTGGGGATATGCTGAGATTATGCTCAATGGAATTTAAAGGTGGATGGGATCAACACCTCACATTAGTTGAGTTCTCATTCAGCAACAGCTTCCATTCGAGTATTCAGATTACACCCTATGAATCTCTATATTGAAAGTAATGTAGAACTCCTACTTGTTGGGATGAAGCTAGTGAGAGAAATCTTCTTGGGCCTGATCTTGTGCAAGAGATGGAAAAAAGGTTCATGCCATACAAAAAAACAATAAGACTGCTTAGAGTTGGCAGAAGATATATGCTGACAACCGTCGAAGGGACTTGGATTTTGGTGTTCGCGACAATGTATTCCTTTTAATTTCTCCATGGAAGAGAGTCATACAGTTTGGGAAGAAAGGGAAGCTCAGAACTAGGTACATTGGCCCCTATGAAATATTTTGTTGCATAGGAGAAGTGACCTATCATCTAGCACATCCACCGAACCTAGTTCAAGTTCATGATGTCTTCCATGTATCTCTCTTGATGACGTAAATACCAGACCCTTTGGATGTACTGAACCCAGAGGTTGTACAACTGGAACATGAACTCTCTAATGAGGAGAAGCCAATGGAAATCTTAGACCGTAGAGACAAGGTTCTACTCAACAAGACTACCTACCTTGTGAAAGTGTTGTGGAGGAATCATAAGTATGAAGAAGTGACGTCGGAGCGTGAGGAAAAAATAAAGAAAAAGTAACCTCACCTTTTCGACTAGGCCTTTGGTTTAAAATTTCAGGGATGAAATTTCTTAATGGGGGAATAATGTAACGACCTAAAATTTTCTAATAGTACATTAATTTAATCTTAATGATTTAATAGAGATGTTAATGGTTAATATAGAAAGAAGAGTCGATGGATTAATCCAGTAGACCCAAACCATATGAAGCCCACTTATCAGAGCTTGGGAATGTGGTGGCATATTTGGGCTTCGCTTTGGACCAAGACCATGCCGAACTCCAGTGTGTCAAGCTTGAATGGAATCACTTACGGGAGAAGTTCATGTTAGTGTAGATTACTACTTGGAAAATGTTATCCGATCCTCCCCAAAATTCATTAACCATCGCACACCTTATCCTTAGGTCATATGCGGGTGTTTTATGGGATTATGTTTCAAAGCCCGAATATGTAATCTTATAGTATTTATTAAATTATTGCTTCATCATTTCAATGTTATAACTAGATTATCTTAACAAAATATAAGTTTATTGGTTTTAGATGTTAAAAATGGTATTTAAAATATTTCCCTTACATAGAGAGTTTTTTTGAAAATTAAACATTATTTTTGAATTGGAAATGTCAAAATTAATGTTGGATGAATTTTTTGAATTTTTCTAAAAAGATTCATTTTTGATGAATAGTTCTTGATGAATAGTGTTTTCATGAATAGTAAAAAGATTTTTTATTCTTAAATAACTTTATTGTGAATTTATTTTCAAAAATCTGATAGTCATGGTTGTAATTAAGGTGAAAAATGTTGTTCATTGAAATCAAAATAATGTTTGGTGAATAGTAATTTTTACCCATATTAATAGTAACATGAATAGTAAAATGAATATTAATGTGACCATTATAATAAGTAAAGTATTTTATTATTTTATTTTCGTAAGTTTATTAGGTAATAGAATGTTGACTAAATTTCAAGGTGATAAAAAATGAGTTATAAATTTTGAATTATAATTATTGAATAAATTATGATTTTAATTAATAATTAAATTAAAAATAAGTAGAATTTTTTTTCTAAAAATGGATTTCATTTTTGGATTCTACACGTCGAAAAAAGGGTAGGGTGAATTTTTGGGATTTTTCTGAAACAGTAAATTTTTCAGTGAATAGTAAAAATACAGATTAGGGTTTCGGTATGATTAATGATATCATGACTGCATAATGATGATGTCATGAATTTTTTGAGGGTTGGTCGACCAAAGGGGATGAATTATTTTATGAGTTGTCCCATGTGGCCTAACATCATGGGAAATACCATGGGCAAGCCCATGGTTTTGAGAAAAGCACTTGGGTGGTGTCCCTTGAAAATATTAAATTATCACCTCACTTTCCCTATAAATACCCACACATTCCTCCAATATTTTTCACTCCCAACACTCCCTAACGAATATATGGTCTCATTACCTCCCAAGGAGTCCTCCCAAGGTTCCATCAAGCGTCCAAAGTCCCTACCATTGAGTTTTTGGACTTACGTTTTATGGTAAGGGATCCTACCTCTCTCTTTCTTTTCATGTATTCTCCTTTATGTCATTTATTTTAAACTCCATGTTCTTATGTTGGGGATATTATTTTATATTCATCCTACTACCCTTTTCATCTTCATAGGATGAGATACCCCCTCTTTATCTCATCAATTCATTTTATAAATTTTTAAGTGGTGTCGTTAGGCTTCCGAATGTTTGTAAAGTATTCTTTCACCCTTCTCATTTTCAATTTCTATTTTCATGTCAAGCCTTTCAAGTTCCTTTTTATTATGTTGGGGTATGATCTCTATATCCATCATAATGTAATTTTATGATCATATTTTGAGAGATGCTATTTTATCTCATCAATTCATTTTTTTGATGTTTTATGTGACGTCGTTAGGTTGTCGAATTTTCATAAGATAAATCTTATTTGTTTTCTTCGTTCCACGTTTTCCCTTACATAGAGAGTTTTTATGGAAAAATAAACATCATTTTGGAATTAGAAATGTCAAAATTAAACATGGCCTAATTTTTGTAAGTTTTCTAAAAAGTTTCATTATTGATGAATAGTGCCTGATTAATAGTATTTTTATGAATAGTAAAATGATGTTTAATTGTTTAATAACTTTTTTGTGAATTGATTTTCAGAAATCTGACAGACATGGTTGTAATTAAGGTGAAAAATATGGTTCATTGAAATCAAAATAATTTTTGTTGAATAGTAATTTTTACCCCTATGAATAGTAATTTTAATAGTAATATTAATAGTAATATGAATATTAATGTGACCATTATAATTATTAAAACAAATTATTATTTTATCTTCCTAAGGTTATTAGGTATTGGAATGTTGACTAAATTTCAAGGCGTTAAAAAAATGAGTTATTGATTTTGAATTAAAATTATTGAATAAATTATGATTTTAATTAATAATTAAATTATATATATTTAGAAAGTTTTTCTCAATTAATGGAGTTAATTTTTGGATTCTACACGTCGAAAAAGAGTTAGAGTGAATTTTTGGGATTTTTCTGAAACAATTTATTTTTCAGTGAATAGTAAAAATACAGATTACGGTTTCAGTATATTTAATGATATCCTGACTGCATCATCTTGATGTCATGTGTTTTTTTGAGGGTTGGTTGACCAAAGGGGATGCATTATTGTGTGAGGGATCCAATGTGGCCTAACACCTTGGGAAATACCATTGGAAAACACATGGTTTTGAGAAAACCACATGCGAGGTGTCCCTTGAAATTATTAAAGTATCACCTCCCTTTCCCTATAAATACCCACCCTTTCCTCCTATAGTTTTCACTCCGATCTCTCCATCAACAAAGATATTGTCTCATTAACTCCGAAGGAGTTTTCCCAAGGTTCCATAAGGCCTCCAAGTTCCCGACCATTGTGTTTTAGGACTTATGTTTTGAGGTATGGGATTCCTTCACTCGTCCCATTTTCGAAGTTCTACTTTCATGTCAACTCTTTCAAGTTCCTTTTTTCCATGTTGGGGTATGATATATATATTCATCAAACTTACCTTTTATGTTCACATGATGTGAGACCATATTTAATCTCATCAATTCATTTTTTGATGTTTTAAGTGATGTCGTTTGGCTGCCAAATTTTTCATAAGAGAAATCTTATTTTTGTCTTCCTTTCAAGTTTATCATTTCATATGGAATGTCCTTGAAATTTCATTACCATATTATTATATCCTATATATTCATTCACTATAATATTTTATGTATCATTTATGAGTTTGTGACCCATATCCCCTCTCTTTTCAATGTTTTTTAAACCCCTACAAAATAGCCGTTATGCTGCTGAATTTTCGTCTCAAAATGTATCTCTATTTTTCTCAAATTATTTTATTTTATTAAGTGAATACTCAAAACTCTTTAATCTATAGTGGTATTCACATATATATTAAAATGTTATATTTTATATTCTGGGATTTACATACATGAGAACCACTTTCCTTTTTCGTGGGTTTAAAGTGACATAAAGATCACGTCTTTAAAGTAGTTTTTAAAATGTTATGACTATGAAATGAAACCCATTTTTTATATGCTATATGGGTTATATATGAAATTATTGATGATTATATATGTGACTCACATGATAATAAAGTCAAATTAAGGGTGTTCCCTGATAGAGCTCTAATGCATTGGGTAAAGACAAAAACTCTAGAGATGACCATTTTAATGATACCTTGGTCAATGACATTGGTAATTTTTTAATGACACCTTGGGGATGGATGTTGGTGATACAGAAATTATTTTCCATGTTAAATTTTGGAGCCATATCTTCATGTTATGAAAAAAATTATTTTTATTATTGTATGCCTCATGATCTCTTTCTCATGCCTTAATGTGATTTATCATGACTTTATTGATGTATCTCAAGTTCACATGTAAAATGTTTCTCTTGTTTCCCTTACTGGGACTTCTGCTCACTCTTTCCATTGATTCAAGCTCCCAGGTTATGAGATGTTTTAATGAAAATAAGATGAAAAATAAAGAAGCCTTTGAAGTGTTTATGAATAATGTTCTATGTCGTCATGCATTAATTTTCTGGTTTCCAAGACACTAGACCTTAATGATCCTCGGTTTTGTATAATGTAGCGAAAAGTTTATGTAATGAAAAAGGCAGTATATCATAGTTGGTATCAAAGGGAGGTTTAGTTATTTATGGAAATTAGGCTATGAAAACTTTAGGAAGAACCCTATAGAAAATATTAAATATAGTGAATACTTCCTAGTATTTTGGTGAGTATTGAGTAAGTGGTCTATCAAACAAATACATCCCTATCTGGATACGAGCAGGTAGATGCGGCTCGGGCACAGATGTACATAGGGGTAATGTAATGACCCATAAATTTCAAGGGAATTTTTTTTCTTAATTTTCTTTTGGATTTTACAAGAACGCAGTGTCTGACGACACCTGATTCCGAGGCCCGGTTTTCCCGGAATCATTTTCCGAAGTTTAGCTTGGGTACGTTTAGTGAACGAACGAGTGGGGTTTCCTAAATTTTGAACCGATGCTCGGAATCGAAATCTGAGGACACCGAAGGAATCGCAGCGCCGATAATTTCTTAAGAACACCTTTTCTGGAGTTGTGTTTTCTCGGGTGGAGTTTTACTTAATTCGGTTAAATAAGGAATAAAATAAAATTCTGTGCAACAGATTTTATTTTTATTCAAGGAATTGTTAATCTAAGGTAAGTGGTTGAGTGGGACCCACATCCTAACTAATCCACTAGGTAGGATATTAGTGGGGTGGGTCCCACATGAGAACCACACATTCAACTTCCTCAACCCCTATTAATTAAGGTAACTCACCCGTACCCCCTTTTTTTAAATGAAGTAAACTCGTGCGTTTAATTAAATATTAAACGCCTCTATTAATTGGGGGGTTTAAACATTGCAATTAATTCAATTAATTGAATGATTCAATTTTGAATTGATAAATGTTTGTCTTGTATGTTAATAAAATAAGAAAAGTCTTATTTTCTTAAGGGGTTCGTTGTGCGAGAGGGCATGGGAGAATTACTCAAAGCCATGGAACACTCCTTCCTTGATGAAGAACGCGAAGAACACCAACCTCCGATGAAGGTCAACAAGAACGCTGGATCCTCAGAGATCGATGATGCGATGCTGACGAATCATTTCTCCGTGATGCGACGATCCTCCTTCCGCGATGCCTTCTTCCACGACGTGCAATTCCGCGACGAGCCTTCGTTCAACTACACTCGAGGTAGGGGGATTATTTTAATTGTTTGTTCCGGATTACATCCATCACTGTTTATAATCCTTATTTGAGCCACCTGATATCGCAATAACGGGAGGTGGTTGGACCGCACAAACACGGCCGACCCTCCTCCCCCCTTGGTTTTTTGATTTGTTGCGGAACGTGTAAGGCGGCGCGGTGCCGTTTCACTAGAATAAGCTATGAGTTTGGGTGAAGAAGCGTGGCGCCGTTGAAGTCGAACAAGTCGCGGCGCCGTCGCGCTGTGCCGGACGGACCAAGGCCATGACGGAGCTGGGAGTGGCGGCCGACTTCTGGCCGCTGGCGCCAGAGCAGGTTGGTGGGACCGTAGGGTCCCGCGACAGCACCACGGCTGGCCAGCCAGGCCGGCCGGCTTCCGTGAAGGGCCGGTGGTCGTAACCCCTGGCTGGCCGACAGGAGCACCCCCCCACATGGGGGCCGTAGTTTCACAACAGGGGGCATCGCCCCCCCCCCCCCACTTCGCTCGGCTGTTTCGGTCGAGCCGCCTGGCCACACCGGCCGGGCCAAGCGCACCCGGGCCGGGCCGCGCCCAAGCGGGCCTGACCCGGACCCGGGTCGGGTCGACTCGGTTCGGGCCGACCCAGGGGGTATCGGGCCCGAACTCCATATTTCCGGACCTCTTTCAGTCTTTTGCCCATATCTTGGGCTGCAGACCTCAGATCGATGCACCGTAAGCTGAGATGCAATCCTTGGATTGAGAATGTTGTTTCGTTATAATACACTCAAGGTTTCGGTGAACTTTGGGTTCGTCCGGGTTGGTTCGTACACGAAACCAATCGGGCCCTCGTAGCGGAAACACTTATAACTTGAGCTCCGGACGTCCGATTGATGTGTCGTCGACATTGATGGATTCATCTTAGTGAGATGAACCATTTGGATTACTCCGCTCTAGGTTTGGACATAGTTAGAGTACGGTCAGGTTGGTTTTGACTTAAAAACCAACCGGGCCCCTCGGATGAAAAAAGCGAATAACTCACAGACCGGGCATCCGATTAACGCGCCGTCTGTGACGTTGAGTTCCTATTGGCGATATAGAACTTTTGGATACATCAACTCAGGACTACTTTTCAGTTGATGTATCAACCCCTCGGCTCGTGGAGCGGACCCTCCCAAATGAGCTTGCTGTGCGCGGGAACCCTAGAGCTGGGTGCGACTGCGACGACGATGACGACTGTACAAAAATCCTCCGTGGATTCGACAGTGACGACTTCAGCAGTCTGTGATCCTACGTGGATCAGTGCTACCGATCCTGTGTGGGTAAGATCCTGTGTGGGTCAGCGCTCAGCGGTCCTGTGTGGGCCAGCGCCTACCGATCCTGTTTGGGTCAGATCCTGTGTGGGTCATTGCGGGGGTTAGTTACCTATCTATCTTCTGTGGGTCATTGCGGGGGTTAGTTACCTATCAATCCTTTGTGGGTCATTGCGGGGGTTAGTACCTATTGATCCTGTGTGGGTCCGACAGCTTAGATGAATCCGTGGCTACATCTGATCATCTCTATCGTCATTCGAAGAAGTATACCATGTGTGAGGTGAATCTTGACTTTCAATCATTCTCTTCGATTTGATTGACTTTCCTTCCTATGTGGATTGTGTTGTGCTATTCTTTGTGGACATGATCGAACATGGGATCGGATGTTGGAGCCGAACTGGAATTGATGACTTAGGTATATGTATCGTCATATACCTAAGTAGTGTCGGATGTTATTTCGTGATTGTATCTTTCCTTTGTGGATTATACTTTGTGGATTCTGGGAGACCTTCGGGGGTCTCGGTTTTCCTACTGAGTAGTGTATACTCAACCTTGCACGGGCTATGCCCACACTACGTTGTGTTGGTTGTAGATAACGGACAACACTGATCGTGGTTGAGGCTTGCAGAGCAGGATGGTACCTGGAGGTGGACCACTGGGCGGGACGTACACAGAGCGGACGGCTAGACCCAAGGAGCTGAGGTGGCTATCTGTGCCCACCCTCTAGGTGGGACTACTAGTGGACAGATCGACATTATAGCTTTACTTTTCCGTTTTTGTACTTCATTTTTCTGTTGTACATTATATTCAGTTTGGGTTTTAATTTTGGCCCACTTACTTTTCCGCACTAACTATTGTACCCAATTTTAGTTAGTGTTTACATCTGCTTTCTTGCTCTGTGGTGTTCATTTACTTTACAATGGAAATGCCTTCCCTTTTATCGGAAATTACACCTTGGTGCTAGTCACGAGCCCCTGGCCTATGGAAGGCGGGCTTGGGGTACTCACGACACGGGCCCCGAGAACGGGTCGTGAAAAATTGGTATCATAAGAGTTCGGTTCTACCGCAGAACTCTGGACTCTTATCTTTTTCTATGTGAAGCAATAGTGTTAAGAGTATTGAGTGTGGTTGTCAGTCTAGGGAGTCATGTTTTGGTGCGACAGTCGACGTATCCGTACACCAGGACCCTGACTTCTAATTTCCGACTTAGTGCACGAAAACATTGATTGCATGAGTTTTTCAAGTTTTCTTTATGATTACTTTGTGTCACCTCACCAGGTATACTGTATTAACTGTGGTGCACCTATTTATTTTAAGGATGGCCCCACGATGGCAGCCAGCTAGGGTTCCGAGTTTTGTATGTGACGACAGCCCACCGAGCGATGAGGCCTTGGTATAGGGCCCTTTGACCGCAGAGGCACCGATGGAACCACTACCCACCGAGCCACCGATGATACCAGCCCCAGCCATAGACGGTGCACGTCGCCTTAGTGCACTGCACAAGTTTCAGCATCAGCGACCGCCCAGGTTCCGTGGGGAGACGGACCCTCAAGCATCCGAGGATTGGCTGGAGGAAGTTGTATGAGTTTTCAGGTTAGTGGGGACACCATCTGACCTCATGGTGATCCTCGCAGCGAGCCTCCTGCTCACGACAGCAGGAAGATGGTGGAGCTTGATGCTCTAGGTGCACAATGAGGCGTCTCTCCTCTAGACGGTCATTGAGAGCCTCTTTCACTCAGAGTTCATTCCAGCCACCCTCCGTGCGGTGCGCATCCAGGAGCTACTACAGCTGCGGTAGGGTAGCTTGACGGTCACCCAGTACTCTGCGAGATTTACCGATCTCTCGCACTATTCGATGGACATGGTACGGGACCCATTCTTTCGAGCCCGTACCTTCAAGCAGGGATTAAGGCATGAGATCAGGGCATCACTGATCTCCCTCAGCATTCCGACACAGGCATGGGTATTGGAGTGAGCTCTTCTCATCGAGAGGTTTCTTGTTGAGTCTACATCAGCAGTGAGACCTACCGCAGGGCAGCACGTAGCAGAGTCTTCTGCAGCTTGCAGTCGACGGATGACACATGGGTCTAGGCAAACCAGACCCTCAGGCGGACGACCTCAGGACACTGGCTCAAAGGTGTGGGGCACACAGCGTAGAGCCAGTCTTACGAGAGGCAGACAGTGCTACACATGCGGCGGTCAGGGCCACATGGCTCGTGAATGACTGACTCCCCGTGTCGAGGAGCAGTAGAGGGTTGAGGGACCCCCTGGCAGAGGAAGAGGGTCGACCGTGGTGGTCCGCAGGGAGCAGGTGGACGAGGCAGAGGAGCTAGCCGAGCAGCAGGTGGTGCCAAACGCTTTGAGGCTCTACCACCACCACCACCAGAAGGTCCACCCCGACCATAGGGAGCAAGCGGGCATAGACAGGCACAGCTCCAGGTAGCGGCGGCCTACAACCACGGCGCGCCTCAGATGATTCGAGATACAATCTGTGTCTATTCCACCCTTTCTTTAGTTCTTATAGACACAGGAGCGAGTCATTCTTTCATTTTCGTCGCCCTTATTCGGAGCTCGGTGATTCCGACAGAGCCGTTCGCTCAATCCTTATGGATATAGACTCTTACGGGAGCAGACTCGACGATTACACACTGGTGCCGATAGTGTGAGCTTACTCTAGGAGGCGAGAACTTCGGCTGGTATCGTCCTGTAGCGGTGTCGAGGCCTTAGGACGTCATCTTGGGCATTGATTGGTTATCTACAGTCCATGCTCAGATTGACTGCATTAGGTGCAAGGTGCGAAGTGTTCGCACCGATGGGAGTAGGTTCACCCTCACCGAAAAGAAGGGAGCCTTTGCAGCTTAGGATGGACTCACACAGAGGAGAGGACAGACCATCACTCATCAGTTGGCTAGCCTCATCCTAGGAGTAGTTGACGTGCGGAGTCCGAGCTTGCCTGTAGTGGTGGATCATTATGCGGACGTTTTTACCAATGACATTCCAAGACTACCTCCTCACAGAGAGGTAGAATTTTATATTGATCTATACCCCGGGACAGCCCCGATATCCACCCCAGCATATCGGATGGCCCCCGCTAAGCTATGAGAGCTATGGGTACAGTTGGAGGACTTGCAATGCAAGGGATTCATACGACCTAGTGTTTTGCCCTGGGCTTCCTTGATATTGTTCACCATGAAGGCGGACGAGAGCTTGCGACTTTGTTTCGACTATCGTCACTTGAACCAAGTGATCATGTGGAACAAGTATCCGCTGCCGAGGATTGACGAACTCTTCGATCAGCTCAAGGGAGCATAGTGGTTCTCGATGATAGACCTCAGATCAGGCTATCATCAGCTCAGAGTTCGGGATGCAGACGTGCAGAAGACGACCTTCAGATGTCGATATGGCCACTATGAGTTTTTGGTTATGCCTTTCGGCGTGACCAATGCTCCAGCAGTGTTCATGGACCTCATGAACAGGATCTTTCAGCCATACCTCGATCGATTTGTCGTGGTCTTCATTGACGACATTTTGATATACTCGACCACTGAGGAGGAGCACGCCTACCACTTGCGGGTTGTACTAGACACACTCCGAGAGCACCAGCATTATGGAAAGATCTCGAAGTGTAACTTATGGATATGTGAGGTCCACTTCTTGGGACACGTCATCTCTGAGGTGGGAGTTGCAGTGGATCCTGCGAAGATCGAGGCAGTACTATCTTGGGAGCCACCCAGGAGCATGACAGAGGTGTGGAGTTTCTTGGGTCAAATTGGGTACTACCAGAGATTTGTTCCTGACTTCTCCAGAGTTCCGGCACCACTCTCAGCTTTGAAAAAGAAGGGGAAACCCTTCTTGTGGTCAGAAAGATGTCAGCAGAGCTTCCAAGAGCTGAGACAGAGATTGACCAGCGCCACTATCTTGAGGATATTGGAGGAGGGAGTTGGGTATGTAGTTTACTACGATGCATTAGGTACCGGACTCGGATGTGTCCTGATATAGGAGCGGGCCATGATCACCTATATATCACTTCAGTTGAGGCATCATGAGCAGAACTATGCTACCCATGACCTGGAGTTAGCAGCAGTGGTCTTCGCTCTGAAGATGTGGTGACACTATCTGATGGGAGAGTGCTTTATAGTCTATTCTGACCATCAGAGTCTCAGTTACATCTTCTCGCAGAAGTACCTGAACCTGAGACAGCGGCGATTGCACGAGTTCCTCCAAGACTATGACTTTGAGATAGTCTATACTCTTGGAAAGGGGAACGTAGTAGCCGATGCTCTCAGCAGGAGGACAGGCATTTAGCTACTTAGGGAGGCGACAGAGATGCTAGCTGCTTTGTAGACATCCTTCGTGAATAGAGATGGAGCAGCCTTTCTTCAGTCACTCACAGTCAATCCTCCACTACTGCAGTGGGTCAGAGAGGCATAGCATAGGGATGCTGACTGTGAGACGTGGCATGCACAGATATCCTCAGGACATGCACCTGATGGTTTCTCTTTAGGAGGAGAGCACGACGTCCTTTTCAGAGGACATACCTTGGTACTAGTTTCTTTACAAGAGGAGGTGCTGAGAGAGTTTCACACTTCCCCTTTGGTGGTACATCCTGGAGTGGAGAAGATGTACTAGGATCTCAGACGACATCACTGGTGGACGGGCATGAAAAAGGCTGTGGCTGAGTTCGTTTCACGATGCCTCACCTGCCAGCAGGTGAAGGCAGAGCACCAGGTACCACCAGGCTTGGTACAGCCCTTGGAGGTCCCGGAGTGGAAGTGGGATGACATATCTATGGACTTCGTGACTGGAATTCCACACACATCCATAGGTCACGACTCCATTGGGGTGATTGTCGACTGACTCACCTTGTCGGCTCATTTCTTACCCATCAGAGAGAAGGGCTCAGTGGAGAGCATGGGATGCCTCTACGTCCAGGAGATTGTATGGCTTCACGGGGTGCCATCATCGATCATCTTCGATTGAGATGCACACTTTACTTCCCGGCTTTGGAAGGGGTTGCAGGAGGCATTCGGGATGCAGCTACGTCTGAGCACCGCCTTCCACCCTCAGACGGATGGTCAGACAGAGAGGACCATTCAGACTCTCGAGGATATGCTCAGTGCATGTGTCCTCGACTTTGGTCGCAGCTGGGAGGACCATCTACCCTTGTTGGAGTTTTCGTACAACAACAACTACCACTCCACCATCGGGATGACACCATACGAGGTGTTGTACGACCGACCATGAAGATATCCTCTGTGCTAGACAGACCCTGGGGAGTCAGAACTTGGGGGACCAGAGATGGTCCTGGCCACGACAGTGAAGGTTCAGGCCATCGTGGAGCAGATGAGGATAGCTCAAAGCTGGCAGAAGTCTTATGCTGATAGGAGGCGGAGGCCACTGGAGTTCGAGCATGGTGACCACGTCTTCTTTCGGGTCTCACCTCGATGTGGATTACGGAGATTTGGCCGAGGCGACAAGTTGTCTCCGAGGTTCATCGGACCATTCCAGGTCCTCAGCAGGATTGGTGAGGTGGCTTATCGCCTGGCTCTACCACCTCAGTTGCACCGAGTGCACGACGTCTTTCACGTATCTCAGCTGAGGAGATACATGCATGAACTGATGTATATAATTGACCATGGGGAGCTGGACATTGATGATGGGGTGACTTTTGCTGAGGTCCCGATGGAGATTGAGGATTGATAGGAGCGGGTCCTGCGTGGACGGTCGATTCCTCTAGTGCGCATCAGATAGAAGCATAGGAACCTCTAGGAGGGCACTTGGGAGCGGGAGGCTCAGATGCGTGCTCAGTACCAACATTTGTTTCCCTAGTTTATGATGTATCTTTACGGGGACGTAATCCCTGAGGTGGGAGTACTGTAAAGACTCGTAAAATTCAAGGTGAATTTTTTTCTTAATTTTCTTTTGGATTTTACAAGAACGCAGTTTCGGAAGGCACCTGATTCCGAGGCCCGGTGTGCCCAGAACCATTTTCCGAAGTATAGCTTGGGCACGTTCAATAAACGAACGAGCGGGTTTTCCTAGATTTTGAACCGGTGCTCGGAATCGAAATCTGAGGAAACCGATGGAATCGCATCGCCGGTAATTGCTTAAGAACACCTTTTATAGAGTTTCGTTTTCTCGGGTGGAGTTTTACTTAATTGGGATAAATAAAGAATAAAATAAAATATTGTGCAACATATTTTATTTTTATTCAAGGAAGTGTTAACCCAAGATAAGTGGTTGAGTGGGACCCACATCCTAACTAATCCATTAGGTAGGATATTAGTGGGGTGGGCCCACACAAGCCCCACCCTTTCAACATCCTCAACCCCTATTAATTAAGGTAACACACATGCACCCCCCTTTTTCTAAATGAAGTCAAATCGTGCATTTAATTAAATATTAAACGCCTCTATTAAATTGGCGGTTAAAATGTTGCTATTAATTCAATTAATTGATTATTCAATTTTGAATTGATAAATGTTTTGCTTGTGTGTCAATAAAATAAGACAAGTCTTATTTTCTTAAGGGGTTTGTTGTGTGAGAGGGCATAGGAGAATTACTCAAGGACTTGGAACACTCCTTCCTCGACAAAGAATGCGAAGAACGCGAAGAACGCCGACCTCCGACGAAGGTTGACAAGAACGACAGATCCTCGGAGATCGACGACTGATGCCGACGAATATTTTCTCTATGACGCGATGATCCTCCTTCCACAACGCCTTCTTCCACGACGTGCAATTCCGTGACGAGCCTTTGTTCAACTGCACTCGAGGTAGGGGGATTATTTTAATTGTTTGTTCCTGATTACTTCCATCACTGTTTATCGTCCTTATTTGAGCCGCATGATATCGCAATAACGGGAGAAGGTCGGACCACACGAACATGGCCGACCCTCCTCCCCCCTTGGTTGTCTGATTTTTTGGGGTACATGTAAGGCGGCGTGGTGTCGTTGCACCGCACAGAAGCTATGAGTTTGCACAAAGAAGTGCGGCGTCGTTGAAGTCAAACAAGTCACGGCACCGTTGCGCCGCACCGGAGAACCTCGAAGAGACCGCGACCGTAGTGGGGCCACGATGGAGTGGCGCGGCGCCGTCGCGCAGCGCCAGACGGACCAAGGCCGTGGCGGAGCAGGGAGTGGCGGCCGGCTTCCGGCCGCTGGCGCCGGACCAGGAGGGCGGGACAGAAGGGTCCCGCGACAGCAGCATGGCCAGCCAGCCGGGGCGGCCGGCTTCCATGAAGGGTCGGGGGTCGTAACCCCTGCCTGGCCGGCAGGAGCACCCCCCCCCCCGCACCCCACATGGGGGCCGCAGTTTCACAACAGGGGGGCATCGCCCCCCCCCCCCCCCCCCCCATCCCCTTGGCTCCGCCATTTCGGCCGAGCCGCCTGGCCCCGCCGGCCAGGCTGAGCGCGCCCAGGTCGGGCCGGGCCGCGCAGGACGGGCCGGGCCGTGCCAGCCGGGCCGGACCCAAACTCGGGTCGGGTCGACCCGGTTCGGGCTGTCCCAGGGGGTATCGGGCCGGGTCGGACTGGGCCCGAACCACATATTTCCAGACCTCTTTCGATCTTTTGTCCATATCTTGGGATGTGCACTTCCAATCGACATACCATCAGCTGCGGTTTGATCCTTGGATCAAGGCGGTCGTTTTGGTATAATACAATCAAGGTTTCAGAGAACATTGGGTTCGGCCGGGTTGGTTCGTACACGAAACCAACTGGGCCCTCGGAGCGGAAACACTTATAACTTGAGCTCCGGACGTCCGATTGACGTGCCATCGACTTTGATGGATTCCTCTTAGTGAGAAGAACCTTCTAGATTACTCTGCTCTATGTTTGGATTCATTGGGAGTACGGTCGGGTTGGTTTTGACATAAAAACCAACCGGGACCCTAGGACGAAAAAACCAATAACTCATAGACCGAGCGTCCGATTGACGCACCGTCTGTGATGTTGAGTTCCTGTTGGCGATACGGAACATTTGGATACATCAACTTCGGACTACGTGTCAGTTGATGTATCATCCCATCGACTCATGGAGAGGACCCTACCGAATGAGCTTGCTGTGTGCAGGAACCCTAGAGCTGGCTGCAACTGTGACGACGATGACGACTGTACAGAAATCCTCTGTGGATTCGTTGACGACGACTTCAATACTCAGCGATCCTACGTGGATCAGTGCTACCGATCCTGTGTGGGTTAGATCCTGTGTGAGTCAGCACTCAACGGTCCTGTATAGGCCAGCGCCTACCGATCCTGTGTGGGTCAGATCCTATGTGGGTCATTGCGGGGGTTAGTTACCTATCGATCCTTTGTGGTTCATTGCGTGGGTTAGTTACCTATCGATCCTTTGTGGGTCATTGCGGGGGTTAGTACCTATTGATCCGGTGTGGGTCCGACGGATTAGATTAATCAGTGGCTACATCTGATCATCTCCATCATCATTCGAAGAAGTATACCCTGTGTGAGGTGAATCTTGACTTTCAATCATTATCTTCGATATGATTGGCTTGCCTTCCTATGTGGACTGTGTTGTGCTATCCTGTGTGGACGTGATCGAACATGGGCTCGGATATTGGAGCCGAACTGGAATTTATGACTTTGGTATATGTATGGGAATATACCTAAGTAGTGTCGGATGTTACTTCATGATTGTATCTTTCCTCTGTGGATTATCCTTTGTGGATTCTAGGAGACCTTCGGGGGTCTCGGGGTCCCTACTGAGTAGCGTATACTCACCCCAGCACGGGCTATTCCTGCACTACATTGTGTTGGTTGCAGATGATGGACAACACTGATCGTGGTTGAGGCTTGCGAAGCAGGTCAATACCTTGAGGTGGACCACTGGGCGGGACATACACAGAGCGGACAGCTGGACCCGAGGAGCTGAGGTGGCTATTTGTACCTACCCTCCAGGTGGGACTACCAGTGGACAGCTCGATGTTGCGGCTTTACTTTTCAGTTGTTGTACATCCTTTTTCAGTTGTACATTACTTTCAGTTTGGCTTTGTATTCTGGCCCACTTACTTTTCCGCACTTACTATTGTACCCAGTTTTACTTAGTGTTTACTTCTGCTTTCTTGCTCTATGGTGTTTGTTTAATTTACAAAGGCAATGCCATCCCTTTTATCGAGAATTACACCTTGGTTCTAGTCGCCAGCCCCTGGCCTATGGAGGGCGGGCTTGGGGTAGTCACGGCACGGGCCCCGAGAATGGGTCGTGATAGGTAAAACTTGAAAACACCACTTTGAGCTAGACTTGAACAGGAACTGGAGCATGACAATGGGCCTTGCTGCACTCTTGGTTACAACACTCACGGGGGATACATTTGGTTAATCGCAAGATTTTTATGAATCATTATGAAGGAATTATAGAGAAATATAATTGTTTAAGCATGAAGTCTTAAGACGCAGAATCCTTTATAGATAAAAGATTTGTAAATGAAACCAATTTCTCATGATGATTTTATTCGTTTAGAAAATGGCAGGAAATAAGAGGAACCGTGCAAATGGTGACCGTAATAGACCATGCACTGATGACCCTCTGATGGAAGACGGAATGGAAACATTCATTCAAATGATGAACCAACTTAATCAAGTTATGAGTAATAACTTGAATCCAGCTAAGAGGCCGATCTCACCATGAAGGGAATAAAATTCTATTGAGTCCTTTATGCGCCAACGACCACAAACATTCAGTGGATCAACTAACCCATTGATTTCTGAGCAATGTATCAGCTCTATAGAGAAGATATTGTCTGTGTTACGTTATTCAATGCTAGAGAAGGTCACCCTGGCTGTCTATCGCTTAGAGGGGGAACCTGATCAGTGGTGGGAACTGATCAAAAACACGAGGCAAAGAGTAGATGTTGAAGCTAGGGAGTGGGAACAGTTCAGATGGATCTTTTTCAGTAATTATTTCCCTCATTCCATGAGAACATGAATGGTAAATGAGTTCCTCAAGCTGAAGCAGATGGAGTATGAATCTATGGGAAGCTATGAGATGAAATTTACAAGGCATTCACGATATACCACTAGCTTTTTCATGGATCCAAACGGTATGGTTGATAGATTATTCGGTGGACTGAGAGCTCATCTGTGGATGAACCTATCCAACCGAGACTATGATAGCTATGAAGAAATAGTTCGAAGTGCTATGAATGTCGAACTGGAGTTTTGTGAGACACAGTGGTCGCACAAATCTAATGAGAAGAAGAGATCTCTTGAACCAAGCCTCAGAAGAAGCACTGATTAGGAAAGAGGTGGAAAGCAATTGCAACATTCCACATGCAATAAATGTGGGAAGAAGAATTTAGGGCACTGCTTGATTAGAAGTGGAAAGTGCTACAAGTGTGGAAGAGAAGGCCATATTGCTCAGAATTGTCGTAGTGAGGTGAAGCCTCAACTCCACAACACTAACGAAAGAGGAAATATGGTTCTAGTCCTAACCAAAGTTCAATTCCTCAAGTGTGGACATCTTGGGAACTTTTCTAATCACTGTCCAAATCCCAGGCCGATAGAGGTGAATCACCATCAACATCAGCAAAGGCCAAGGGAACACGGTTGTAATTTTTCTATCACAACAACAAAATGTTGAAGCTCCAAATGACGTGGTAGCATGTACTCTTGTTTTCCTCTCCAAACTATCAATTACTTTGTTTGATTTCGGTTCTACACATTCCTTAATTTCCTCTAATATTGAAAAGAATATAGAATCATTCCCCGAACTGCTAGAGGTAGAGTTGTCAGTCAAGTCTCCAAGTGGTATTATCAATGCATCAATATCCTTTAGTGACAATATTTTTTACTTTAGTGAGCACAATCTTATCTCAATTCTAGTTTTCATTCCCATGATATAATTCGACTTTATACTAGGGATAGTGTGTCTCTCAATGTATAATTCTAAGATAAAATGCAGAAGTAAGGAAATATCAGTAGTCTTCAATGAACATCCTACAATTATCTTCCAAGGAGAGATATCCTGAACTGATCTTTGCCTAGAGGCACCTCTTATAGCCTTATTTATGGAGTTAATCAGTGACAATAAAGAAGGAAAAGGGAGTATACAAACAAAAGATGTTCTGATTGTTCTGGAATACATGGACGTATTTCCTGATGAGTTACCTGGACCTCCCCTAGAAAGAGAGGTAGAGTTCTCCATTGAACTCGTACCTGGATCTCAATCGATATCAACGACCCCATATAGAATTGAAAATGTGGAGCTCGAGGAGTTAAAGAAACAAATCCAAGACTTGATGGAGAAGGGGTTTATGCGACCGAGTGTGTCTCATTGGGGAGCACCAGTTTTATTTGTGAAGAAGAATGATGGATCAATGCGACTATGAATTGATTATAGAGAACTGAATGGGATCACAATGAAGAACAAATAACCTCTTCCAAAAATTGATGATTTATTTGACCAACTCTGTGGGGATCAATTCTTCTCCATGATTGATCTTCGATCGGGTTATCATCAACTAAGGGTGAAGAAGGAAGATATTCCAAAAACTACCATTCGATCAAGATATGGGAAATATGTGTTTACTGTTAAGACCTTCAGCTTGACTAATGCTCCTGCTATTTTCCTAGACTTGATGAATAGATTCTTTAAGGACTACCTTGATAACTTTGTGGTAGTTTTTATTGATGATATTTTGATATATTCAAAAATTCATGAGGAGAATGAAGATCATCTGAGGGTTATTTTTGCAAACTCTGCAGAAGGAGAGACTCTTTGGAAAGTTGAGAAAGTGTGAGTTTTGGTTACAAAAAGTGGCTTTATTGGGGCACATCATAACCATTTATGGAATCTCGGTTGACCCTGCAATGATAATGGTTATGGAGGAGTGGCCTCAACCCACAATAGTAACTGAGATTCATAGTTTCCTTGGTTTAGGGGGATATTATATGAGGTTTTTGAAAAACTTTTCATGCCATTCTAATCCACTAACCAAGTTGACTTGAAAAAGGGTTAAGTTCATCTGTACAAAAGAATGAGAAGAATGTTTCTAAGAGCTGAAGAAGAGATTGGTTACTGCACTTGTTTTATCACAACCCTCTATCGGAGATGGATTCGTTATTTTTAGCGATGCATCTCTGAAAGGGATTGGGTGTGTCCTCATGAAAAATTACAAGGTAATTGCTTATGCATCTCGTCAGCTGAAGAAACATGAGAAGAATTATCCTACACATGATCTAGAGCTGCTGGAAATTGTTTTTTCTCTAATGATATGGAGGCACTATCTTTAGGTGGAGAAATGTGATATATACACTGACCAACAAAGTTTAAAGTATATTTTTACGAAGAAATAATTTAACTAGAGTGAAATGAGATGGTTTGATCTTATTGAATACTATGATTGATCAATTTATTATCACCCTATAAGAGAAAACAAATTCGCAGATGCGTTAAGCAGGAAAGACCCTATTGTTCTAGCGACAATTAGGATCCTAGGAGATCCCTTGATTAAGGATCTAGTAAAATTGGACATGGGAATTGTAAAGGAACGAACATCATCAACCCTATCCCAAATTATTGCTCAACCTTCATCAATAGATAAGATCAATAAGGATCAAAAAATGATATTTTGTTGCAGGAGAAGTTTGAGGCTGTGAAGGATGGGATGTTTCCTGATTTTAATATTGACCAAGAAGGTGTATTGAAATTTAATAAAAGACTGTGTGTTCCATCTATTCTCGAGATAAAGAAAGAACTGATGGATGAAGCTCATTGCTCTAATTTATCTACACATCTGGTAAGCACTAAAATGTATAGAGACATTCGTGATCATTATTGGTGGGATAACCTGAAGAGGTATATTTCTGATTACACTATAAGGTACCTGGTGTGTCAACAAGTAAAGGTTGAATGACAACTTCCTAAGGGTTTATTACAACCGCTACCCATACCGGCATGTAGGTGGGATAATATCACTATGGAATTTGTCACTGGTCTCCCGAAAACATCCAAATGGAATAATGTGATATGTGTTATAGTGGACCGTCTCACCAAGACCGCCCATTATATCTCTTTTCGGGATGATATATCTCTAGATCAACATTCCAAGATATACAAAAAGGAAGTGGTAAGACTGCATGGGGTACCACTATCCATCGTACCTGATCGTGATCCATGATTCACATCAAAATTCTAGAGAAGTCTTTAACATGCTCTGAATACTGAATTGAATTTTAGTACGGCCTATCATCCTCAAACTGATGGCCAAACTGAAAGGACTATTCAGACACTTGAGGACATACTGAGATTATGCTCAATGGAATTTAAAGGCAGATGGGAACAACACCTCCCATTAGTTGAGTTATCATACAACAACAGCTTCCATTTGAGTATTCAGAAGGCACCCTATGAAGCTCTGTATGGAAAGCGATGTAGAACTACTACTTGTTGGGATAAAGCTAGTGAGAGAAAGCTTCTTGGGCCTGATCTTGTGTAATAGATGGCAGAAAAGTTTCATGCCATCCAACAACACATAAAATCTGCTCAGAGTCAGCAGAAGAGCTCTGCTGACAACTGTTGAACAGACTTGGAGTTTGGTGTTGGCGACAAATTATTCCTTCGAATTTCTCCATGTAAGAGAGTCATGCGGTTTGGGAAGAAAGGGAAGCTTATCCCTAGGTATATTGACCACAATGAAATCCTTGATCACATAAGAGCAGTGGCCTATCGTCTAGTACTTCCATTGAATGTAGCTCAAGTTCATGATGTCTTCCATGTATCTCTCTTGAGGAAGTACATACCCGACCCATCACATGTACTGAACCCAGAGGTGGTACAACTGAAACATGACCTCTCCTATGAGGAGAACTCGGTGGTGATCTTAGACCGCAGCGACAAGGTTCTATGTCACAAGACTACCCACCTTATGAAAGTGTTGTTGAGGAATCATAAGTTTGATGAAGAGACGTGGGATCCTGAGGAAACAATGAAGCAAAAGTACCCTAACCTTTTCGACTAGGCCTTTGGTTTAAGATTTCAGGGACAAAATATCTTAAGGGGATAAGAATGTAACGACCCAAACTTTTTGAATAGTATATTAATTTACACTTAATGAATTAATAGAGATGTTAATGGTTAATGTATAAAGAAGAGTTGATGGCTTCATCCAGTAGACTCGAACCATATGATGCCCACTTACTAGAGCTTGGGAAGGAGGTGGCATCTTTGGGCTTCACTTTGGACCATGCCCAAGCCGAACTCCAGCATGTCATGCTTGAACAGAATCGCCTACAGGAGAATCTCAAGTTAGTGGAGTTTACAACTAGGGAAATGTTATCCAAGCCTCCCCAAAATTCGTTAACCATCCCACACCTTATACTTTGGTCATATGCTGGTGTTTTAAGGGATTATGTTTCAATACCCTAATATGTAATCTCATAGTATTTATAAAATTATTATTTCATCATTTATGTGTTATAACTATATTTTCGTAATAAAATATAAGTTTATTGATTTTAGAAGTTAAAAGTGGTATTTAAAATATTTCTCGGACATAGAGAGTTTTTATGGAAAAATAGACATGATTTTTGAATTAGAAATGTCAAAATTAATCTTGGCTGAATTTTTGGAAGTTTTCTAAAAAGGATCATTTTTGATGAATAGAGCTTGATGAATAGTGTTTTTATGAATAGTAAAAAGATGTTTGATTGTTAAATAACTTTTTTTGTGAATTGACGTTCAAAAATCTGATAGACATGGTTGTAATTAAGGTGAATAATGTGGTTCGTTGAAATCAAAATAATTTTTGGTGAATAGTAATTTTTACCCCTATGAATAGTAATATGTATAGTAATATGAATAGTAATATGAATATTAATGTGACCATTATTATTAGTAAAACAAATTATTATTTAATTTTCATTAGGTTATAATGTATTGGAATGTTGACTAAATTTCAAGGTATTAAAAAATGAGTTATAGATTTTGAATTATAATTATTGAATAATTTATGATTTTAATTAATAATTAAAAAAAATTAGAATTTTTTTTTAAAAAATGGTGTTCATTTTTTGGATTCTACACATCAATAAAGGGGTAGGGTGATTTTTGGGATTTTTCTAAAACAGTTAATTTTTCAGTGAATAGTAAAAAAATATAGATTAGGGTTTTGTTATGTTTAATGATATCATGACTGCGTCATGATGATGTCATTAGTTTTTTTAGGGTTGGTAGATCAAAGGGGATGAATAATTGTATGAGGGGTCCCATGTGGCATACCACCTTGGGAAATACCATGGGAAAGCCCATGGTTTTGAGAAAACCATATGTGAGGTGTCCCTTGAAATTATTAAAGTATCACCTCCCTTTTCCTATAAATACCCACCCTTTCCTCCTATTTTTTTCACTCCCAACTCTCCATCAACGAATCTCTGGACTCATTACCTCCCAAGGAGTCCTCCCAAGGTTTCCTCAAGCCTCAAAGGTCCCAAACATCGAGTTTTAGGACTTATGTTTTAAGTTAAGGGATTCTTTCACTCTTCCCATTGTCAAAGCTTCATCTAGTAGAATCGAACCATATGATGACCACATATTAGATCTTGGGAAGCAGGTGGAATCTTTGGGATTTCCTTTGGACCAAGCCCAAGTCTAACTCTAGTGTGTCAAGTCTGAACTGAATCGCCTATGGGAGAAGTTCAAGTTAATGGAGATTCCTACTAGGGCAATGTTGTCCGAGCCTCCCCAGAATTCATTAACCATTACACTCATTATCCTTATGTCATATGCGGGTGTTTTAAGGGATTATGTTTCAAAGCCCAAATATGTAATTTCATAGTATTAACAAAATTATCGTTTCATCATTCTTGTGTAATAACTAGCTATTCTTAATAAAATATATGTTTATTGATTTTAGAAGTTATAAATGATATTTAAAAGATTCCCCTTACATAGAGAGTTTTAATGGAATAATAAACATCATTTTTGAATTGGAAATTTCAAAATTAATCTTGGCTGAATTTTTTCGATGTTTTCTAAAAAGTTTCATTTTGATGAATAGGGGTTGTTGAATAGTCTTTTTTTGAATAGTAAAATGATATCTAATTGTTAAATAACTTTTTTTGTGAATTGATTTTCAATAATTTGACAGATATGGTTGTAATGAAGGTGAAAATGTGCTTCATTGAAATCAGAATAATTATTGGTGAATAGTAATTTTTACCCATATGAATAGTAATATGAATAGTAATATGAATAGTATATATCAATATTAATGTGACCATTATAATTAGTAAAACATATTATTATTTTATTTTCATAAGGTTATATGGTATTCAAATGTTGACTAAATTTCAAGGTGTTAAAATAATGAGTTATATACTATGAATTATATTTATTGAATAAATTATAATTTTAGTTAATAATTAAATTAAAAATAATTAGAAATTTTTTTCAAAAAATGGAGTTAATTTTTTGATTCTACACATCGAAAAGGGGTTAGGGTGAATTTTTGGGATTTTTCTGAAATAGTTAATTTTTTAGTGAATAGTAAAAATACAGATTAGGGTTTTGGTATGTTTAATGATATCGTGACTGAATAATGATGATGTCATGAGTTTTTTTTGTTTTGGTTGAACAAAGGGGGTGAATTATTGTATGAGGGGTCCCATGTGGCCTAACACCGTGGGGAATACCAATGGCAAGCCCATGGTTTTGAGAAAACCACTTGTGAGGTGTCCCTCAAAATTATTAAAGCATCACCTCCATTTCTAAATAAATTCCCACCCTTTACTGCTATAGTTTTCACTCCCAACAATCCATAAAAGAAGATCTTGTCTCATTACCTCCCAAGGATATCTCCCAAGGTTCCCTCAAACCTCCATGGTCCCGAACTTTGAGTTTTAGGACAAACGTTTTAAGGTAAGGGATTCTTTCACTCTTCCCATTTTCGAAGTTCTACTTTTATGTCAAGTCATTCAAGTTAATTTTTTCCATTTTGGGGTACGATCTCTATATTCATAATACTTTAATTTTATGTTCACATGACGACATACCCAAATTAATCTCATCAGTTCATTTTTTTGAAGTTTTAATCGACATTGTTAGGCTGCTGAATTTTTCATAAGAGAAATCTTATTTTTGACTTCCTTACAAGTTTATCAATTCAAATTTCATGTCCTTCATATATCATTAAAATGTTCTTATATCCTATATATTCTATCCCTATACTATTTTATGGATCATTTATGAGTGGATGACCCATGTCCCCTCTATTTTCTGTGTTTTATAAAACCCTGCAACATAGCCGTTATGCTGCCGAATTTTCGTCTCAATATGTTTCTCTTTTTTTTCTCAAATTTGTTTATTTTATTAATTGAACACTCAAAACTATTTATTATACAGGTTTATTCACATATATATCAAAATTTTCTATTTTAAATTCTATGATTTACATAAATGAGACCTACATTCCTTTTCCGTGGGTTTAAAGTGACATAAAGATCACGTATTTAAAGTAGTTTATAAAATATAATGACTATGAAATGAAGCCCATTTCTTTTATTCTATATGGGTTATTTATGAAATTATTTATGATGATATATGTGGCTCACGTGATAATAAATAAAAATTAAGGATTATCCATGATAGTGCTCCAATGCATTGGGTAAAGACTTAATCTCTAGAGATGACCATTTTAATGATACCTTGGTGAATAACCTTGGTAATTTTTTAATGACACCATGGGGATGGACCTTGGTGATACGAAAATGATTGTCTAAGTTAAATGTTTTAGCCACATCATCAAGTTATAAAACACATTTTTTTATTATGATATTCCTCATGATCTATTTATCATTCCTTAAAGTTATTTATCATGAATTTATTGATGTATCTCAAGTTCACATGTAAAATGTATCTCTTGTTTCCCTTACTAGGCCTTCTGCTCACCCTTTCCTTTGATGTATGCTCCCAGGTTATGAGATATTGTAATGAACTTTGGATGAAAAATGAAGAAGCCTTTAACGTGTTTAAGAAGAATGTTTTATGTTGTCATGTATTAAGTTCCTGGTATCCTTGACACTAAACCTTAAAGATCCTCAGCTTTGTATTATGTTGAAAAAGTTTATATAAAGAAAAAGGCGGGATGTCATAGTTTGTATCAAAGGGAGGTTTAGTTATTTATGGAAATTATGCTATTAAATCTTTAGGAAGAACCCTATAGAAAAGTATAAATATAGGGAAAACATCCTGGTATTTTGGTGAGTATTGAGTAAGTGGTTTATCATTCAAATACCTCCCTATAAGGATATGAGCAGGTAGAGGAAGCTTTGGCACATATGTACATAGGGGTAAAACCTGAAAACACCGCTTTGAGCTAGACTCGAATGGGAACTGGTGCACGATAATGGGCCTTGATGTAGTCTTGGTTACGACACTCCAGGTGGAAATGTTTGGTTAATAGCATGATTTTTATGAATCATTATAAATGAATTATAGAGAAATATAATTGTTTGAGCATGATGTTTTAAGACATAGAATCCTTTATAATTAAAAGATTGGTAAATGGAACAAGTTTCTCACTATGATTTTATTCTTTTAGAAAATGGCAGGCAATAGGAGGAACTATGCAAATGGTGACCGCAATAGACCATGCACTGATGGCCCTCCGATGGAAGCTGGAATGGAAACATTCGTGCGAATGATGACCAACTGACTCAAGTTATGAGTAATAACTTGAATCAATTTGAGAGGCCGATCTCACCATGAAGGGAAAACATTCTGTTGATTCCTTTATGCTCCAACGACCACTAACATTCAGTGGATTGAATGACCCATTGATTACTGAGCAATGGATCAGATCTATAGAGAAGATCTTTTCTGTGCTACGTTGTTCAGAGCAAGAGAAGGTCACCCTGGCTATCTATCGCTTAGATGGGGAAGCTGATCAGTGGTGGGAACTGATCAAAAACATGAGGAAAAAACTGGAAGTTGAAGCTATGGAGTGGGAAGAGTTCAGAGGGATCTTTTTCAGTAATTATTTCCCTCGTTCCATGAGAATAAGAACGGAGAAGGAGTTACTTGAGCTGAAACAGAAGGAGAATGAATCTGTGGGGAGCTACGAGATGAAAATCACAAGGATTTTATGATATACCACTAGCTTTGTCATGGACCCAAATGGTAAGGTTGATAGATTTTTCGGTGGGCTAAGACCTCATCTGTGGAAGAATATAGCAAACCGAGACTATGATAGCTATAATGAAACAGTTCGAAGTGCTATGAAAGTCGAACTAGTGTTTGGTGAGACACAATGGTCTTAAAAATCTAATGAGAATAAGCGAGCTCTAGAACCATTCCTGGGAAGAAGCTCCGATTAGGAAAGAGGTGGAAAGAAAATGCAACTTGACACATGAAATAAATATGGGAATAAGCTTTCGGGGCACTACTTGATCGGAAGTGGAAAGTGCTACAAGTATGGATGAGAAGGCCATATTGCTCGGAATTGTGGTAGTGAGGTGAATCCTCAACTCCCCAACACTAACGATGGAGGAAAGATGGTTATGGTCCTACCCGAAGACCAATGATTCAAGTGTGGACTACTTGGGAACATTTCTAATCATTGTCCAACTCCAAGGGAGGTAGAGGGGAATCACCATCAACCTCATCAAAGGCCGAGGGATAAAGGTCATGATTTTTCTATCACAACAATTGAAGTTGAAGCTCCAAATGACGTGGTAGCAGGTACTCTTATTGTCCTCTAAAAACTTGAAATTACTTTTTTTGATTCTAGTTATATGCATTCCTTTATTTCCTCCATGTTTTCAAAGAATATGGAATCAATCCCCGAACTTCTAGAGGTAGTGTTGTCAGTTAAGACTCCAAGTGGGATTATCCATGAATCAACAGTGTTTAGAGACTCTAGAGTTTACTTTAGTGAGAAAAATCTTATCGCAAATCTAGTATTCATTCCCATGATGGAATTCGACATTATACTAGGGATGGACTGGATCTCAATGTATAATGCTAAGATCAAATGTAGAAGTAAGAAAATATCAGAAGTCTTGAATGAGTGATCTAAAATTATATTCCAAGGAGAGATATCCCGACCTGATCTTTGTCTATAGGCACCTTTTATAGCCTTATTTATGGAGTTAATTGGTGAGGATAACGAAGGGAAAGGGGTTATACAAATAGAAGATGTTCCAATTGTTCAAGAATACATGGACATATTTCCTGAGGAGTTACCTGGACCTTTCCCAGAAAGAGAGGTAGAGTTTTCCATTTAACTCATACCTGGATCTCAACCGATATCGAATAACTCATATATAATGGAAAATGTGGAGCTAGAGGATTTAAAGAAACAACTCCATGACTTTTTGGAGAAGGGGTTTATCCGACCGAGTGTGTCTCCTTGGGGAGGAACAGTTCTCTTTGTGAAGAAGAAGGATGGATCAATGTGGAAATTCATAGATTATAGAGAACTGAACGAGATCACAGTGAAGAACAAATACCCTCTTCCAAGAATTGATGATTTTTTTGACCAAATATGTGGGGCCCAATTCTTATCCCAGATTGATCTTAGATCTAGTTATCATCAACTGAGGGTGAAGAAGGAAGATATTCCAAAGACTGCCTCCCTATCAAGATATGGGCATTATGAGATTACTATTATGCCATTCGACAAGACTAATTCTCCTGATATTTTCATGGATTTTATGAATAGAGTTTTTAAGGACTACCTTGATAACTTTGTAGTAGTTTTTATTGATGATATTTTGATATATTCAAAAAGTCGTGAGGAGCATGAAGATCATCTGAGGGTTATTTTTCAAACTTTGAAGAAGGAGTTGCTCTTTGGAAAGTTCAGCATGTGTGAGTTTTGGTTACAAAAAGTGGCTTTCTTGGGGAACATCGTAACCAATGAAGGAATCTCGGTTGACCCAGAAAATACAATGGTTGTGGAGGAGTGGCCTCAACCCAAAACAGTAACTGAGATTTGTATTTTACTCGGTTTAGTAGGATATTATAGGAGGTTTGTGAAAAACGTTTCATGGATTTCTAATCCACTAACCAAGATGACTCGAAAAGGGGTAAAGTTCTTCTGGACAATGGAACGTGAGGAATGTTTGCAAGAGCTGATGAAGAGATTGGTTACTGAACCAATGTTAACACTACCTTCTATCGGAGAAGGATTCGTTATTTTTAGTGATGCATCTATGAATGGGATTGGGTGAGTCCTCATGAAAAATTACAAGGTAATTGCTTATGCATCTCGTCAGCTGAAGCAACATGAGAAGAATTATTCTACGCATGATCTAGAGCTGGAGGTAGTTGTTTTTGCTCCAAAGATATGGAGGCACTATTTTTATGGGGAGAAATGTGATATATACACCGATCACCAATGTTTAAAGTATATTTTCAAACAGAAATAATTGAAAACGAGACAAAGGAGATGGTTGGAGCTCATTAAATAAAATGATTGTTCATTTCATTATCACCCTAGAAGAGCAAACAATGTCGTGGATGCCTTAAACAGAAATGACCCTGTTGTTCTGGAAACAATGAGGATCCTAGGATATCCTTTGATTAAGGATCTAGTAAAACTGGACACGGGAATTGTATGTGAAGGATCATCATCAACCGTATCCCAAATGATTACTCAACCTTCATTACTAGATAAGATCATGAAGGCTCAAAAATAAGATCTTTTTTTGCAGGAGAAGTTTGAGGCTGTGAAGGATGGGAACTTTCCCGATTTCAATATTGATCAAGAAGGTGTACTGAAATTTCATACAAGACTATGTGTTCCATCTATTCCAGAGATAAATAAAGAACTGATGGGTGAATCTCATAGCACTATTTTCTCTATACATCAGGGATTCACTAAAATGTATAGAGCCCTTCATGATCATTATTGGTCGGATAACATGAAAAGGGAGATTTTTAATTACACTACAAGGTGCCTGGTGTATCATCAAGTAAAGGCAGAATGATAACTTCCTAAGGGGGCATTACAACCACTACCAATACCAGCGTGAAAGTGGGATAATATCACTATGGACTTTATCAATGTTCTCCCGAAAACATCCAAAGGGAACAATGAGATATGTGTTATAATGGACCGTCTCACCAAGACCACCCATTTTATCTCTATTCGAGAAGATATCACTGTGGATATACTTTGCTGATATATATGTAAAGGAAGTGGTAAGGATGCATGGGGTACCAAAATCCATCGTATATAATCATGATCCATGATTAAAATCAAAATTCCGGAGAATCCTTCAACATGATCTGAATACTGAATTGAATTTTAGTACGACCTATCATCCTCAAACGGATGGCCAATATAAAAGGACTATTCATACACTTGCGGACATGCTGAGATTATTCTAAATGGAATTTAAAGTTGGATGGGATCAAAACCTCCCATTAGTTGAGTTCTCATTCAATAACAGATTCCATTCGAGTATTCAGATGGAACCCTATGAAGCTCTATATAGAAAGCAATGTAGAACTCTTACTTGTTTGGATGAAGCTGGTGAGAGAAAGATTCTTGGACCTAATCTTGTGCAATAGATGACAGAAAAGGTTCATTCCATCCAACAACACATAAATGCTGCTCAGAGTCGGCAGAAGAGCTCTGTTGACAACCATTGAAGGGACTTGGAGTGTGGTGTTGGCGACAAAGTCCTCCTTCAAATTTCTCCAAGGAAGAGAGTCACGCGATTTGGGAAGAAGGGGATGCTCATCCCTAGGTACATTCGCCCCAATGAAATACTTGATTGCATTGGAGCTGTGGCCTATCGTCCAACACTTCCACTGAACCTAGCTCAAGTTCATGATGTCTTCCATGTATCTCCCTTGAGGAAGTATATACCCGACCCTTCACATGTTCTGAACCCAGAGGTGGTACAACTGAAACATGACCACTCCTAAGAGAAGCATCCAGTGGAGATCTTAGACCATAGAGTCAAGGTTCTACTCCACAAGACTACTCACCTTGTGAAAGTTTTGGGGAGGAATAATATGTATGAAGAAGCAATGTGGGAGCCTGAGGAAACAATGAAGCAAATGTAACCTCACCTTTTCGACTAGGCCTTTGGTTTAAAATGTCGGGGAAGAAATTTCTTATGGGTGGTAGAATGCAACGACCCAAACTTTTTGAATAGTAAATTAATTTACTCTTACTGATTATATATATATGTTAATGGTAAATGCAGAAAGAAGAGTCGATGGCTTCATCCAGAAGACTCGAACCATAAGAAGACCATTTATTAGAGCTTGGGAAGGAAGAGGCATCTTTGGGCTTTACTTTGGACCAAGCCCATGCCGAACTCCAGCGTGTAATGCTTGAACGGAATCGCCTATGGGAGAAGATCAAGTTAGTGGAGATTACTAGTAGGGAAATTTTAACACCCCAAGCTTCCACTGTACGTTTCCCTTCGAATAATGCAATAGCGTGTGTTGTACGCAACCTCGAGCTCTAACACACACCACAACAAATTAAACTAGCCGTTGTGAATAGTAATACATACTTTTTGAAATTTTATAAATTTTATTTATCAAAATGGACTTCATTTTTGAATTTGGAATATCAATTATAGCTTAGGGTGAAATTTTGGCCTTGTTCTGAAAAACATCAATTTTTGATGAATAGTGAAACCACTAAGTGGTAGTTCAATAACAGATTTTTCGTTAAAATGAAATATTACCACTTCTGTGATTTGATTTTCAAAAATCCGACATACATGGTTGTCATTAAGAAGTAAAATGTGGTACAATGAGATCAAAATAATTTTTTTGGTGAATAGTAACTTTTAAGTTCTTAATCGCGATTAGTGGTAATTAGTGTAGTTTAAGGTAAAAACAATGTTTTAATAATATGATATGAGCTTGACACTTGTCCTACTCCTATTGAATGAGTCATGGCCGACCAAGACAACCCATGGGTCAACTTGGGGACCCCATGGAGCCACATTAGTTGGAAAATGACATTAATATATATTTATTTAATGTTAAAATTAAATTGACACAAACATAAGTTATTTTACTAAAACAAATTTTAAGTGGGGTTACACAAGTCCAAATTTTGTCTATAAATATTCATTAGAAAGCTAAAAAGCTTTCCTACATCATAGTAGTTTTTTTATAATTTTTAGACATTAAATAAATTAAATTATTTATGGCATCATTATGATGCAGCGATGACCTCATTATTTAACGATTTAAATAAAATTAGAAGATAATGCAAAATCCAAGGCTTACACTTGTCCAAAGCCTATTGGATGAGGAGATTTAGAAACCTTATCACCTTAGCCTCGAATTATATATGTGTGGGACCTTTAGAATCCGAAAAGCATTGTGAAATAATGTAACATTTCAATCTTTCCAAAAGTGCCCCTCCTCTCCTCTTATAAAAGGCCCCCACCTCTACCACCATATTCACTCTTCCAAGCCTTTTGGTTCGGCCAACCCCTGCCCAAATACTCTCCCAACTTCTCTCCATTCATCCTAGAAGCTTTACTTTAGTCAGAAAGCCATCCTAAGGAGTCCTTTTGATCAAATCAAAAGGAAGAACCCGAAGAAGAGGTAACATTTTCATCACCCTCTTTCAAGTTTCTTTCTTCTTCCACTCCCTCTTTGTTTATTATTTCAATTCTAAAATTATAACTCCAGTATATTCTATATACTGTGATGTTATTATAAATATGGAACAACCATATTCAGTATTTTACCCATCATTTGAATAACATGTCACCATACGTGCGTACGTACGGCTTACCGTCTCCACGTCGTGGTGTAATTGTTATTCAATATATTATTATTTATATGGGTATAATAATGATATGTCATTCATGTAAATAATAAATATAACATGATAATGATTCTGTATATATGATCTACTATCCAATTATATATTATTTAAATATCAAAATAATGATATTGTCGCTTGTGCGTACGTACGGACTACCGTCTACACGAACGCGATGAGATTCATTCTCCGTCGTATCCATTAAAGTATAATTATCATTTGATGATTTAAAAATAATTTTTAAGGACAGGATACCATTATGGATATGAATAAGATACAACCTATCCATGAAAAACACGACTTACGTAGCAAAACATATAAAAGAAAATGAGTAAGTTAACACCCGAAACAACGATAAATCTAAGATGTTGTTAACAAAGCAATGTTAAAAGATCATATATGATATCATATGAATGTATATGATTCTTGAATAATTTAATAACAATTATTTCACCATTATACAGGAGGTTAACCTACCCCAACCAAGGAAAAGTACAAGGTAAGGGTTTACTTCACAACCTCTTCATTATCCAAGGTTGTTTATACATAGTTATCTACTGGGACCTTATTATGATCCAAATCTGTGTTTCTTAAAAATGTCTTTCAAAACATTTTTACTATTAAATGGAAAATGGGTTAAAGTCATTTATACCCTTATACATTTTTGAAAGGAATATTACCATCGTTTTCCAAACACTGTACTTTTTGACCTTTTTGACAAATATAAGGTAAGAATGTTTTTTAACCTATACGGCGGGTGCGGATATTTTCCGCCATTATAACTTCATCGAAGCTTCCCTAACAAGCTTATAAGAATATCTTCAAAGTAAATGTATTATTTTATAATTATGATACTTTTAAATGATTTCAAAAAGGAGAGATATTACTCTTAAATAGCTTTGATTTCATCCATGTCAACATCCTTTGATGGGTTTTAAGTTTAATTGAAATTGATTTATGATACAAAACCTCCATTGAACATTTTGTGAAATATTTGACTGTGGATGTGTTATTTTTATACCATCCATAGCTTATGGAGAAATTGTTGACATTTCGTATGCTGGTTTTAATACGAATATTTATGTTATGTTTAAACCTATTCATATGAGGAATGTATTGGACTTAATATGTGACGGGTGGAGCCCGCTATAGCTCCTCGATGCATCGGTAGGTCTCATGAGACAACTAGACGTGGAATTGGCCGAGGCCCTTTCCCAATTTGATTTATGGTTTTGGCCGAGGCCTTAATCATTTTAGACGTCTTGGCCGAGGCCTTGACAAAGTGTTTCAGAATGTCTAGCATTATACATTCCCTCATTATGAAAGTGGTTATTGATATTTCATGTGATTATTCGTCTAGTAGAATATCCATGTGAGTAAGTAATGGCATTATTTTATTTTACTTTTTCCATATTATGCTGAAGTTCAAGTTCAATAAGGCTTTTGTTTTAGTTATACATTGCCTTAAATGCTTATGTTTTTTTATAAAAACTTACGCAATATTGTTATCCTTACTGAGCATCTGAGCTCACCCCTTTCAATGTTTAAATATTTTCCAGGATGTGAAGAAGTGTATTATGACTGACTTGCAAGAATAGTCAGTGAAGATATGAGTGTGGACTATGAAGACCATGTTATTGTAGTTTGTTTAATTTTGATGTAATGAAAGACTTATGAATGTATCTAGTGTTTCCAAGGCTACTAAACTAATCGGTCTTTAGAGACTTGATCTTTTGTGATCATGCCAATGTTACGAATTAATGCACCGACTCTGGGTAGCTGGGGTCGGGGCGTTACAGTTGGTATCAGAGGCAGTTTAGTACTAACCTTGGAAGCTAGATTTAGATAAACTCTGATTAGAGCAAATATCCTGAAGATAGACTTTGAGGATTAGTATAGAAGAACTTCCTAGAATTTTGGTATTGTAGAGATGTTGTGAGTTTTCCGAGCAATACATCCCTGTCTGGATACGAGCAGGTAGAGGCGGCTCTGGCACAGATGTACCTAGGGGTAAAACCCGAAAACACCGCTTTGAGCTAGACTCGAACGGGAACTGGTGCACGACAACGGGCCTTGCTGCACTCTTGGTTACGACACTCCTGGGGGATATGCTTAGGATAACTATCATTCTCTTTACAAATCATTATGAAGGGTTTATTAGTATATACTTCCTCAAAGAAAACATTTTTATAATTATGGATTATATCCATAATTAGTTCAATTTATGTTAAGTGTTTTACAAGTATGGAATTATGTATTTCGATTCATGAACTAATCTAGTTTATGCCATTATTTAGAAATGGCGCCTAGTGGAATGAATGGAATCCGTATCAATGCACGCACTCCGTTTAGGGATTGCCCTCCTGCTCAGCATAATTATGGTGGAGCTAGTGATACAACTGGTGCTGATTAGCTTCTCACCGTACTGGGACAACTCACGCAGGTTATGAATAACAACCTTACTCGTATGGAGCACCCTGATCCGCAACTTGGAGGATCAATGCTAGACCGTTTCATGAGGCAACAACCGCCAACCTTCAATGGGAGTACAAATCCTATAGTAGCTGAGCAATGGATAAATTCCTTAGAGAAAATATTCCATGCCTTGGGGAGTAATGAAAGGGAGAATGTTGTCATGGCAGTTTACCGCCTCACTGGAGATGTCGATCAATGGTGGTCACTAATTCAAAACACAAAGGAAGATGATGAATTAACAAACATGGAATGGCAGGAGTTCAAAGAGCTGTTCTTAGAAAAACACTTTCCTCGAGACCATCGAGCGGATATGGAAAGGCAATTTCTGAGTCTGAGGTAGAAGGAGGATGAGAATGTCGGAAAGTATGAGGCTAACTTTACAATGTTAGAAAGGTATGCTGCAGATTACATACGTAACCCAAGATGTAAGACTGATCGTTTCTTTGATGGGTTGAAACCATTTCTCCATCGAGCTTTAGTATCACAAACCTTCTCTTCATACGAAGGTATTGTCTCGTGCGCTATCAAGACGGAAAAGGAATTATCTAAGTCTTATGACTTTAAATCAAAGCAAGATAAGAAGAGATCCGCTGAAAACTCTGGGAAAGGAAATAAGGAAACAGGGAAGATGGGTAGAAATGAATTTCCACCCTGTGATAATTGTGGTAGGAAGCACCCTGGTGCCTGCCTAAAAGGAAAAGGAGTATGTTACAAGTGTGGTGAAAAAGGCCACCAAGCTCATGAATGCAAGGGAAAGAAAGCGGTTGTCAACGTGGAATGTTATAATTGTAGAGAGAAGGGACATTATGCAAATGAATGTCCTAAGCATCAGGGGAACTTACCTCAGAAGAGGCCAAGGGATCAAGGCCAGGCTTATGCTATCACTACTGCTGAGGTGGAAGCTCCGAAAGACATGGTGGAAGGTAATTTAATGGTTTCCTCAAGTTTAGAAAATGCATTATTTGATTCTGGATCATTGCATTGTTTCATATCTTCCCAGTTTGCTAAGAAAAGTAGATATTTCCAATTTGATTTAACAAGGGAGTTGTCAGTAAAAACCCCTAAGGGAAGTATTGTTGCAACAAAGTTTTGTCGATTAGTTCCCATTAGAGCACCTAAATGTTCTTTGCCTGCTGATATCATCGTCATACCCATGATTGTATTTTATATAATCCTCGGTATGGATTGGCTTTCGGACCATGATGCAAAAATTTATTGTAAGAGGAAAGAGGTTACGATTCTTGATGATGATGATAAGGAACACCTTATCTTTAGAGCAGAATCGTCGCCACATAATTCTTATCTGGATCCACCCCCAGTAGCTCAACTAAATTCAATTATTGGGTAGAAAGAGAAGGAAATTACTGAGGATGAGGAAAGGAATATTCAAATAGAGGATGTACCTATTGTGATAGAATATGTTGATGTGTTTCCGGAAGATTTACCTGGACATCCTCCAGAACGAGAAGTTGAGTTTTCCATTGATTTAATTCCTAGATCAAGGCCCATATCGAAGACCCCTTATAGAATGGCCACTGTGGAATTAGTTGAACTAAAGAAACAACTAGAGGAATTGAGTAATAAGGGATTTATTCGCCCTAGTGTTTCTCCTTGGGGAGCCCCTGTTCTTTTTGTTAAGAAGAAAGATGGATCTATGAGGTTGTGCATTGATTATAGGGAGATCAATGCTATAAAAATAAAGAATAAGTATCCCCTACCTCGCATTGATGATTTTTTTGTCCAACTGCATGGAGCTCAATACTTTTCAAAGATTGACCTTCGGTCTGGATACCATCAGTTGTGTGTGAAGAAGGAAGACGTTCCAAAGACAGCATTTCGAACAAGGTACGGGCATTACGAGTTTACAGTAATGCCTTTTGGATTGACTAATGCACCCTCTTTTTTCATGGATCTAATGAATAGAGTTTTCAAGGAATGTCTTGATGACTTTGTAGTGGTATTTATTGATGATATCTTGGTATACTCCAAAAGCCACAAAGATCATGAAAATCACTTACGCATTATCCTGAAGACTCTTAGAAGACATGAATTATATGGGAAATTTAGCAAGTGTGAATTCTGGCTTCATGAGATTTCTTTTCTTGGCCATATTCTCTCTAAGGATGGAATTTCCATTGATCCTTCTAAAACCAAGGCAATCCAAGAATGGCCAGCACCGACAAGTATAACTGAGGTACGCAGTTTTATTGGTTTAGCAGGTTATTATCGACGTTTCGTCCAGAATTTTGCCAGATTGGCTAACCCATTGACAAAGCTCACACGTAAAGGGATTAAATTTGTCTGGACAAAAGAGTGTGAAGAATGTTTTGAAAAACTAAAGAGAAGATTAGTCAATGCCCCTGTATTGACTCTACCATCGGGGAATGATGGATTTGTTATTTATAGTGATGCATCGAAGAAAGGACTTGGTTGTGTCCTTATGCAGAATGATAAGGTCATTGCCTATGCATCACAACAGCTAAAAATTCATGAGCAAAACTATCCTACTCATGATCTTGAGTTAGCAGCTGTGATCTTTGCTTTAAAGATATGGAGACATTACCTCTATGGTGAAAAATGTGAGATTTATACTGATCACAAGAGTTTGAAGTATATTTTCACTCAAAAAGAACTCAACATGAGGCAAAGGCGATGGCTTGAACTACTCAAAGATTATGATTGCACGATACATTACCACCCGGGGAAGGCAAACAAGGTGGCAGATGCTTTGAGTAGAAAAGACCATGGAGTTTTGAATGTGATGAGAATTGAAAGGGATCCAATTTTCTTGGATCTAGTGAAGATGGACATGGGAATAACTGGGGAAGGTGAAACATCAATGATTTTTCAAATGGTTGCCAAACCATCATTACTAGAAAGGATTAAGAGTTCTCAGACCAATGATGAAGAATTTCAAAAGAAGATTAAAGGTGTGAATGATGGAAGAATGAGGGACTTTGTGTATAAGGATGGAATTTTGAAATTCGGGAAGAGACTTTGTGTTCCCGATATACCTGATCTAAAAAGGGAATTGCTGGATGATGCTCATAGTTCCAACTTCTCTATACACCCTGGGAGCACCAAAATGTATAGAGATTTGAAGGAACATTTTTGGTGGGACAATATGAAGAGGGAGATTGCTGATTTTGTGTCGAGGTGTATGGTTTGTCAACAAGTGAAAGCGGGAAGGCAACATCCTGGTGGAGTATTGCAACCTCTTCCCATACCTGAGTGGAAATGGGATAATATTACGATGGACTTTGTCATGGGACTACCAAAGACTCCTAGAAGGAATGATACAATATGGGTCATTGTTGATCGACTTACTAAGTCAGCACATTTTCTGGCTATACGGGAGGATCTACCCCTTGAACGTCTAGCAAGACTATATATTAATGAAGTTGTAAGACTTCATGGAGTACCCCTATCGATTGTTTCTGATCGTGATCCTCGTTTTACTTCAAGATTCTGGAAAAGTCTTCAAAAGTCCTTGGATACTGAACTTCGTTTGAGCACTACCTATCAGCCTCAAACAGATGGACAATCAGAACGGACTATTCAAACCTTAGAAGACATGTTGAGATCATGCTCTCTTGACTTTCAGGGTATGTGGGATCAATATTTACCACTGGTAGAATTTTCCTATAACAATAGCTTCCATTCGAGTATTCAGATAGCACCATATGAAGCGTTATACGGAAAGAGATGTCGTACACCAACCTGTTGGGATGCCGTTGGTGAAAGAAAACTTGTAGGCCCAGAACTGGTGGAGGAAATGGTGGAAAAGGTGAAAGTAATCCAAAATCACATCAAAGCAGCTCAAAGTAGGCAGAAGAGCTATGCCGATAATCGAAGGAAGGATTTGGAATTTCAAGTCGGTGATCATGTTTTCCTGAGGGTATCTCCATGGAAGGGAGTCATACATTTTGGTAAGAAAGGTAAATTGAGTCCCAGGTACATCAGACCTTTCGAAATTCTAGAACGAATTGGGGCTGTAGCTTACCGTTTGCCAATGCCGCCAAGTCTCTCCAAAGTTCACGATGTGTTCCACGTATCTCTGTTGAGGAAATACATGCCTGACCCAACGCATGTACTCACCTATGAGGAATTAGAACTGGAATCCGATCTTTCCTATTGTGAAGAGCCCGCCAGGATTCTTGATGTGAGGGAGCAGGTGATGAGAAACCGGACGACTCGTCTGGTGAAGGTTTTGTGGAGAAATCATAAAATGGAAGAGGCAACGTGGGAACCTGAGGAATTTATGATGAAAAACCACCCGAGTCTTTTTATGCAGTAATACCCTAGAAATTGCGAGGACGCAATTATTTGAAGGAGGGGAGAATGTAACACCCCAAGCTTCCACTGTACGTTTCCCTTCGAATAATGCAATAGCGTGTGTTGTACGCAACCTCGAGCTCTAACACACACCACAACTAATTAAACTAGCCGTTGTGAATAGTAATACCTACTTTTTGAAATTTTATAAATTTTATTTATCAAAATGGACTTCATTTTTGAATTCGGAATATCAATTATAGCTTAGGGTGAAATTTTGGCCTTGTTCTGAAAAACTTAAATTTTTTATGAATAGTGAAACCACTAAGTGGTAGTTAAATAACTGATTTTTCGTTTAAATGAAATATTACCACTTCTGTGATTTGATTTTCAAAAATCCGACATACATGGTTGTCATTAAGAAGTAAAATGTGGTCAATGAGATCAAAATAATTTTTTGGTGAATAGTAACTTTTAAGTTCTTAATCGCGATTAGTGGTAATTAGTGTAGTTTAAGGTAAAAACAATGTTTTAATAATATGATATGAGCTTGAAACTTGTCCTACTCCTATTGGATGAGTCATGGCCGACCAAGACAACCCATGGGTCAACTTGGGGACCCCATGGAGCCACATTAGTTGGAAAATGACATTAATATATATTTATTTAATGTTAAAATTAAATTGACACAAACATAAGTTATTTTACTAAAACAATTTTTAATTGGGGTTAAACAAGTCCAAATTTTGTCTATAAATATTCATTAGAAATCTAAAACGATTTCCTACATCATAGTATTTTTTTTATAATTTTTAGACATTAAATAAATTAAATTATTTATGACATCATTATGGTGCAGCGATGACCACATTATTTAACGATTTAAATAAAATTAGAAGATAATGCAAAATCCAAGGCTTACACTTGTCCAAATCCTATTGGATGAGGATATTTCGAAACCTTATCACCTTAGCCTCGAATTATATAAGTGTGGGACCTTTAGAATCCGAAAAGCATTGTGAAATAATGTAACATTTCAATCTTTCCAAAAGTGCCCCTCCTCTCCTCTTATAAAAGGCCCCCACCTCTACCACCTTATTCACACTTCCAAGCCTTTTGGTTCGGCCAACCCCTGCCCAAATACTCTCCCAACTTCTCTCCCTTCATCCTAGAAGCTTTACATTAGTCAGAAATCCATCCTAAGGAGTCCTTTTGATCAAATCAAAAGGAAGAACCCGAAGAAGAGGTAACATTTTCATCACCCTCTTTCAAGTTTCTTTCTTCTTCCACTCCCTCTTTGTTTATTATTTCAATTCTAAAATTATAACTCCAGTATCTTCTATATACTGTGATGTTATTATAAATATGGAACAACCATATTCAGTATTTTACCCATCATTTGAATAACATGTCACCATACGTGCGTACGTACGGCTTACCGTCTCCACGTCGTGGTGTAATTGTTATTCAATATATTATTATTTATATGGGTATAATAATGATATGTCATTCATGTAAATAATAAATATAACATGATAATGATTCTGTATATATGATCTACTATCCAATTATATATTATTTAAATATCAAAATAATGATATTGTCGCTCGTGCGTACGTACGGACTACCGTCTCCACGAACGCGATGAGATTCATTCTCCGTCGTATCCATTCAAGTATAATTATCATTTTATGATTTAAAAATAATTTTTAAGGAAATGAAACCATTATGGATATGAATAAGATACATCCTATCCATGAAAAACACGACTTACGTAGCAAAACATATAAAAGAAAATGAGTAAGTTAACACCCGAAACAACGATAAATCTAAGATGTTGTTAACAAAGCAATGTTAAAAGATCATATATGATATCATATGAATGTATATGATTCTTGAATAATTTAATAACAATTATTTCACCATTATACAGGAGGTTAACCTACCCCAACCAAGTAAAAGTACAAGGTAAGGGTTTACTTCACAACCTCTTCATTATCCAAGGTTGTTTATACATAGTTATCTACTGGGACCTTGTTATGATCCAAATCGGTGTTTCTTAAAAATGCCTTTCAAAACATTTTTACTATTAAATGGAAAATGGGTTAAAGTCATTTATACCCTTATACGTTTTTGAAAGGAATATTACCGTCGTTTTCCAAACAATGTACTTTTTGACCTTTTTGACAAATATAAGGTAAGAATGTTTTTTAACCTATACGGCGGGTGCAGCTATTTTCTGCCATTATAACTTCATCGAAGCTTCCCTAACAAGCTTATAAGAATATCTTCAAAGTAAATGTATTATTTTATAATTATGAGACATTTAAATGATTTCAAAAAGGAGAGATATTACTCTCAAATAGCTTTGATTTCATCCATCTCAACATCCTTTGATGGGTTTTAAGTTTAATTGAAATTGATTTATGATACAAAACCTCCATTGAACATTTTGTGAAATATTTGACTGTGGATGTGTTATTTTTATACCATCCATAGCTTATGGAGAAATTGTTGACATTTCGTATGCTGGTTTTAATATGAATATTTATGTTATGTTTAAACCTATTCATATGAGGAATGTATTGGACTTAATATGTGACGGGTGGAGCCCGCTATAGCTCCTCGATGCATCGGTAGGTCTCATGAGACAACTAGACGTGGAATTGGCCGTGGCCCTTTCCCAATTTGATTTATGGTTTTGGCCGAGGCCTTAATCATTTTAGACGTCTTGGCCGAGGCCTTGACAAAGTGTTTCAGAATGTCTGGCATTATACATTCCCTCATTATGAAAGTGGTTATTGATATTTCATGTGATTATTCGTCTAGTAGAATATCCATGTGAGTAAGTAATGGCATTATTTTATTTTACTTTTTCCATATTATGCTGAAGTTCACGTTCAATAAGGCTTTTGTTTTAGTTATACATTGCCTTAAATGCTTATGTTTTTTTATAAAAGCTTCCGCAATATTGTTATCCTTACTGAGCATCTGAGCTCACCCCTTTCAATGTTTAAATATTTTCCAGGATGTGAAGAAGTGTATTATGACTGACTTGCAAGCATAGTCAGTGAAGATATGAGTGTGGACTATGAAGACCATGTTATTGTAGTTTGTTTAATTTTGATGTAATGAAAGACTTATGAATGTATCTAGTGTTTCCAAGGCTACTAAACTAATCAGTCTTTCGAGACTTGATCTTTTGTGATCATGCCAATGTTACGAAGTAATGCACCGACTCTGGGTAGCTGGGGTCGGGGCGTTACAGAAATGTTATCTGAGCCTCCCCAAAATTCTTTATCCATCACACACATTATCCTTAGGTCATATGCGGGTGTTTTATGGGATTATGTTTCAAAGCCCAAATATGTAATCTCATAGTATTAATAAAATTATTGTTTCATCATTTCTATGTTATAACATTATTTTCTTAATAAAATATATTTTTATTGATTTTCGAAGTTAAAAATGGTATTTAAAATATTTCCCTTACATATAAAGTTTTTATTGAAAAATAAACATCATTTTTGAATTGGAAATGTCAAAATTATTCTTGGCTGATTTTTTGGATGTTTGCTATAAAGTTTCATTTTTAATGAATAGTGCCTAAAGAATAGTGTTTTTATGAATAGTAAAAAGATTTTTAATTGTTAAATAACTTTTTTTGTGAATTTATTTTCAAAAATCTGATAGACATGGTTGTAATTTAGGTAAAAAATGTGGGTCATTGAAATCAAAATAATTTTTGGTGAATAGTAATTTTTACCCCTACAAAAAGTAATATGAATAGTAAAATGAATATTAATTTGAATATTAATGTGACCAATATAATTAGTTAAAAATATTATTATCTTATTTTCATATGGTTATAAGGTATTTGAATGTTGACTAGCTTTCGAGGTGGTAAAAAATGAGTTATAGATTTTGAATTATAATTGTTGAATAAATTATGATTTTAACTAATAATTAAATTAAATATATTTATAATATTTTTTTCAAAAAATTTAGTTCATTTTTGGATTCTACACATCGAAAAACAATTAGGGTAATGATTTGGTATTTTTCTGAAATAGTTAATTTTTCAGTGAATAGTAAAAATACAAATTAGTGTTTCGGTATGTTTAATGATATTATGACTACATCATAATGATTTCATGAGTTTTTTTGGGGGGTTGGTATGCCAAAGGTGATGAATTATTGTATTAGGGGCCCATGTGGCCTAACACCTTGGGAAATAACATGGGCATGCCCATGGTTTTGAGAAAACCACTTGTGAGGTGTCCCTTGAAATTATTAAAGTATCACCTCGCTTTCCCAATAAATTCCCACCCTTTACTCCAATAATATTGACTTAAAACTATCCATAAACGAAGATCTGGTCTCATTACCTCCCTAGTAGTCCTCCCATGGTTCCCTCAAGACACCAAGGTCCAAACCATTGAGTTTTAGGACTTACATTTTAAGTAAAGGGATTCTTTCACTATTCCCATTTTTAAAGTTCTACTTTCATGTCAAGTCATTCAAGTTACTTTTTTACATGTTGGGGTATTATCTCTATATTAATCATACTATACTTTTATTTTCACATGATTAGTGTCCCTATTTAATATCATCAATTCATTTTTTTTACGTTTTAAGTGACACCGTTAGGCTGCTGAATTTTTCATGAGAGAAATCTTATTTTTGTCTTCCTATCTAGTTTTTCATCTCATATGTTATGTCCTACAAATTTCATTACCATGTTCTTATATCATTTATATTATGTCCCTATACTATTTTATGGATCATTTATGAGTGGGTGACCCATGTACCCTCTGTTTTCAATGTTTTCTAAAACATGGAACATAGCCGTTATGCTGCAGAATTTTCATCTCAAAATGTCTCTCTCTTTTTCTAAAATTATTTTATTTTACTAAGTGAATACTAAAAACTATATATTATATAAGGGTATTCACATATATACCAAAATTTTCTATATTAAATTATGTGATATATATACATGAGACCCGTGTAACTTTTCCGTGTGTTTAAAATGACAAAAAGATCACGTCTTTAATGCAGTTTTTAAAATGTTATGACTATGAAATGAAACCCATTTATTTTATGATATATGGGTTTTTTATGATATTATTGATGATGATATATGTGGATCAAATGATAATAAATAAAAATTAAGGGTGCTCCCTCATAGCGCTCCAATGCATTGGGTAAAGACTTAATCTCAAGAGATGAACATTTTAACAATACCTAGGTGAATAACTGTGGTAAATTATTAATGACACCTTGGGGATGGACCTTGGTGATACAGTAATGATTGTCTAAGTTAAATGTTGTAGCAATATCTAAATTTTATAAAACACATTATATTTATTATGATATTCCTTGTGATCTCTTTCTCATGCTTTAATGTTATTTATCATGTCTTTATTGATGTATCTCAAGTTCACATGTAAAATGTTTCTCTTTTTTCCCTTACTGGGCCTTATGCTCACCCGAAATTTTGAATAAATTTGGTTTCCTAACATTGTGTATTATTTTATTTTATACTCAACAAAACTATTTAATTTAATAAAATGAGTATTATTTAAATAATACCATTGGGTTTCTACTGTTATAAAACTGTTGGTCAATAAGACCATTGGAAACTAAATGTTGCGATTATTGTACATAAATACAAGTGATCTTGATTAATTAATATCAAATGAAGATTCGATGGCCCCATCCTGTAGTCTCTGGTTGATTGAAGCCCATCTGATGGAACTCGGAAATGAGGGAGCACCTTTGGGCTTTGCTCTGGACTAAACCCAAGCCAAATTTCATCGTGTGAAGCTGGAACGGAATCCCCTTCGCGAGAAGTTCAAGCTGATAGAAATCACTACTCAGGAAATGTTGGCTGAGACACCCCATGATTCTATCAACCTATCACACCTTACTCCTAGGTCATATACTAGTGTTATAAGGGGATACGTAACAAGACCGTAGCATCCTTGTGTAATCCCTTGACTTAAATAAAAATTTTCATTTCTTCTTATGGTGAAGTTTTTGAATTTTCAAATGTCCGGATAAATATATTATGCATATTATTGATGAATTTTAGAAAAAAGATATTTTAAAAACATTTATGTAAACCTTAAATAAATAATATTGTGTAATGATTTTCAAAAAATGGTCTTCTATAGTTATATTCACTAAGAAATTTAGAGTCTAATAAAATTGACATTATTATTGATAAATAGTAAATTATGAATATTGACTTTATGCTTATGATTAGTAATGTGACCAAATGGATTATGTAACTTCACTTAAGAATGTATTAATATAATTTAGGAACCTTTTTTATGTAAATCATTCAATAAAATAGGTAAATAACTGTTTCAGAAATTATTGGTTACGTATTTGTTTTTTCAGGTGATTAGTGATTTTTATTTAAAAATTAAATTAAAATATTTAGAAAATTATTTTCATAAAATGGAGTTCAATTTTGAAATAAGAGCATTTATATTTGGTTATGTTGAAACTTTGGGATTTTTCAGAGAAAGTTGAATTTTCGGTGAATAGTGAAAATACAGTTTTTGAGTTTCTGCTGTCTAATGACATCATTAAGGATGTAGTAATTATGAAATAATTTTGGTAGACTTATAAATAGTAATATAAGGTATGAGGTGTCCCAAGTGGCCAATACCATGGGAAAATACCATGGTAAAGCCCATGGTTTTTCCCATACCACCGATGGGGTGTCCCTTGGCAATTAATGCTTTGTCCCCTCACCTATCCAATAAATAACTAGACTTTACCTCATTAATTTTATTTTCAAATCCTCCTCAATGATGTTCTGGTCTATTTACCTCCCAAAGAGTCCTCCAAATATTCCCCAAGCCCTCAAGGTCCCGACCATCTAGTTTTAAGAGTTACGTTTTCAGGTAAGAGATTCTACCTCTCTCTTTCTTTTCAAGTACTCTCTTTTATGTTATTTCTTTTATGATCCATGTTCATATGATAGAGCATGTTATTTTATATTCATCTTACTGTAATTTTAATTTTTATATGATGCTATATCCCCACTTTCTCTCATCATTTCATTTTATGAACGTTTATTCGGCGCCGTTAGGTTGCCAAATTTTCGTAAGGGATTCATTCACTCTTCTCATTTTCAAGTTATAATTTCTTGTCATTCCTTTCAAGATCCTTTTATTATGTTGGGGTATGATATTATACATTAATAAAAATTTAATTTTTATGTTTATATGATGAGATAAACTATTTTATCTCCTCAATTCTTTTTTCTAAGTTTTTAAGTGATGCCATTAGGCTGCCGAATTTTCATAAGAGAAATCTTATTTTTGTCTTCCTATCATGTTCTTCATTTCATATGGTATGTCTTTAAAATTCCACTATAATGTTCTTATATCCTTTATATTCTGTCCCTATACTATTTTATGGATCATTTATGAGTGGGTGACCCATTTCCCCTCTATTTTCAATGTTTTCTAAAACCCTGCAACATAGTCGTTATGCTTCTGAATTTTTATATCAAAATGTCTCTCTATTTTTCTAAAATTATTTTATTTTATTAAGTGAAATCACAAAGATCATTCTTATACAGGTGCATTCACATGTATATCAAAAATATTCTATTTTAATTCTGGGATTTACATACAAGAGACCCGCTTTCCTTTTCTGTGGGTTTAAAGTGACACAAAGATCATGTCTTTAAATCAGTTTTTAAATTGTTATGACTATAAAATGAAACCCTTTTCTTTTATGATATATGAGTTATATATGAAATGATTGATGATGATATATGTGGATCAAATGTAAGTAAAGACATATTAAGGGTGTGCCCCGATAGCTCTCCAATGCATTGGGTAAAGACTTAATCTCTAGAGATAACCATTTTAATGATACCTTGGTGAATAACCTTGGTAATTTTATAATGACACCTTGGGGATGGACCTTGGTGATATGGAAATGATTGTATAAGTTAAATGTTGTTGAAACATCTTCATGTTATGAAACACGTTATTTTTATTATGATATGACTCAAGATCTCTTTCTCAATCTTTAATGATATTTGTCATGACTTTATTGATGTTTCTCAAGTTCACATGTAAAATGTTTCTCTTTTTTCCCTTACTGGGCCTTCTGCTCACCCGAAATTTTGAATAAATTTGGTTTCCTAACATTGTGTATTATTTTATTTTATACTCAACAAAACTATTTAATTTAATAAAATGAGTATTATTTAAATAATACCATTGGGTTTCTACTGTTATAAAATTGTTGGTCAATAAGACCATTGGAAACTAAATGTTGCGATTATTGTACATAAATACACGTGATCTTGATTAATTAATATCAAATGAAGATTCGATGGCCCCATCCTGTAGTCTCTGGTTGATTGAAGCCCATCTGATGGAACTCGGAAATGAGGGAGCACCTTTGGGCTTTTCTCTGGACTAAACCCAAGCCAAATTTCATCGTGTGAAGCTGGAACAGAATCCCCTTCGCGAGAAGTTCAAGCTGATAGAAATCACTACTCAGGAAATGTTGGCCGAGACACCCCATGATTCTATCAACCTATCACACCTTACTCCTAGGTCATATACTAGTGTTATAAGGGGATACGTAACAAGACCGTAGCATCCTTGTGTAATCCTTTGACTTAAATAAAAAATTTCATTTCTTCTTATGGTGAAGTTTTTGAATTTTCAAATGTCCGGATAAATTTATTATGCATATTATTGATGAATTTTAGAAAAAAGATATTTCAAAAACATTTATGTAAACCTTAAATAATTAATATTGTGTAATGATTTTCAAAAAATGGTCTTCTATAGTTATATTCACTAAGAAATTTAGAGTCTAATAAAATTGACATTATTATTGATAAATAGTAAATTATGAATATTGACTTTATGCTTATGATTAGTAATGTGACCAAATGGATTATGTAACTTCACTTAATAATTTATTAATATAATTTAGGCACCTTTTTTATGTAAATCATTCAATAAAATAGGTAAATAACTGTTTCAGAAATTATTGGTTAAGTATTTGTTTTTTCAGGTGATTAGTGATTTTTATTTAAAAATTAAATTAAAAATATTTATAAAATTATTTTCATAAAATGGAGTTCAATTTTGAAATAAGAGCATTTATATTTGGTTATGTTGAAACTTTGGGATTTTTCAGAGAAAGTTGAATTTTCGGTGAATAGTGAAAATACAGTTTTTGAGTTTCTGCTGTCTAATGACATCATTAAGGATGTAGTAATTATGAAATAATTTTGGTAGACTTATAAATAGTAATATAAGGTATGAGGTGTCCCAAGTGGCCAATACCATGGGAAAATACCATGGTAAAGCCCATGGTTTTTCCCATACCACCGATGGGGTGTCCTAGGGCAATTAATGCTTTGTCCCCTCACCTATCCAATAAATAACTAGACTTTACCTCATTAATTTTATTTTCAAATCCTCCCCAATGATGTTCTGGTCTATTTACCTCCCAAAGAGTCCTCCAAAGATTCCCCAAGCCCTCAAGGTCCCGACCATCTAGTTTTAAGAGTTACGTTTTCAGGTAAGGGATTCTACCTCTCTCTTTCTTTTCAAGTACTCTCTTTTATGTTATTTCTTTTATGATCCATGTTCATATGATAGAGCATGTTATTTTATATTCATATTACTGTAATTTTAATTTTTATATGATGCTATATCCCCACTTTCTCTCATCATTTCATTTTATGAAAGTTTATTCGGCGCCGTTAGGTTGCCAAATTTTCGTAAGGGATTCATTCACTCTTCTCATTTTCAAGTTATAATTTCTTGTCATTACTTTCAAGATCCTTTTATTATGTTGGGGTATGATATTATACATTAATAAAAATTTAATTTTTATGTTTATATTATGAGATAAACTATTTTATCTCCTCAATTCTTTTTTCTATGTTTTTATGTGATGCCATTAGGCTGCCGAATTTTCATAAGAGAAATCTTATTTTTGTCTTCCTATCATGTTCTTCATTTCATATAGTATGTCTTTAAAATTCCACTATAATGTTATTATATCCTTTATATTCTGTCCCTATACTATTTTATGGATCATTTATGAGTGGGTGACCCATTTCCCCTCTATTTTCAATGTTTTCTAAAACCCTGCAACATAGTCGTTATGCTTCTGAATTTTTATATCAAAATGTCTCTCTATTTTTCTAAAATTATTTTATTTTATTAAGTGAAATCACAAAGATAATTCTTCTACAGGTGCATTCACATGTATATCAAAAATATTCTATTTTAATTCTGGGATTTACATACAAGAGACCTGCTTTCCTTTTCTGTGGGTTTAAAGTGACACAAAGATCATGTCTTTAAATCATTTTTTAAAATGTTATGACTATAAAATGAAACCCTTTTCTTTTATGATATATGAGTTATATATGAAATGATTGATGATGATTTATGCAGATCAAATGTAAGTAAAGACATATTAAGGGTGTGCCCCGATAGCTCTCCAATGCATTGGGTAAAGACTTAATCTCTAGAGATAACCATTTTAATGATACCTTGGTGAATAACCTTGGTAATTTTATAATGACACCTTGGGGATGGACCTTGGTGATATGGAAATGATTGTATAAGTTAAATGTTGTTGAAACATCTTCATGTTATGAAACACGTTATTTTTATTATGATATGACTCAAGATCTCTTTCTAAATCTTTAATGATATTTATCATGACTTTATTGATGTTTCTCAAGTTCACATGTAAAATGTTTCTCTTGTTTCCCTTTCCGAGACTTCTCCTCACCATTTCCTTTGATGTATTCTCCCAGGTTATGAGCTGACGTAATGAACTTAGGATGAACAATGAAAAATACTTTAAAGTGTTTTATAAGAATGTTTTATCCTGTTCTTATGTTTTATGTTTCTGATTCCCACGACAGTAGACTTTAGAGATCCTCTGTATGTAAAATGTAATGAAATGTTATGTATTAAAAAGGCATGATGCTATATTTGGTATCAAGGGGATAGTTCAGTTATTTATGGAAATTAGGATATGAAAACTTTAGGAAGAGCACTATAGAAAAGGTTAAATATATGAAATATTCTATGTATTTTGGTGAGTATTGAGAAAGTGGTTTATCAAACAAATACATCCCTATTTGGATATGAGCAGGTAGAGGTGGCTCTGGCATAGATGTACACAGGGGTAAAACCAGAAAACACCACTTTGATCTCGACTCGAACATGAACTGGTACACGACAACGGTCCTTGCTGCACACTTGGTTACAACAATCCTGGGGGATATGTTTGGATAATCACAAGCTTCTTATGAATCACTATGAAGGAATTATTGAAAAATGTAATTGTCTAAGACTGATGTTTTAAGACATAAAATCTTTTTTAGTTAAAAGATTCGTAAATGAAATAAGATTCTCACGAAGGATTTATTCTTTTAAAAAATGTCCCTATCATCTAGGAATACTTTGATACATTTCCTGAGGAGTTACCTAGACCTCCCCCATAAAGAGAGGTAGAGTTCTCCATTGGACTCGTACCTGGATCTCATTCAATGTCAAAGACCCCTTATAGGATGGTAAATGTAGACCTATAGGAATTAATTAAATAACTCCAAGATTTTTAGAGAATGGTTTTATCCAACCTAGTGTGTCTCCTTGGGGATCACTAGTTCTCTTTGTGATGTAGAAGGATGAATCGATGTTTCTATGAATTGATTATAGAGAACCGAATGAGATCACAATGAAGAAAGAATACTATCTTCCAAGAATTGATGACTTGTTTTAAAAAAAATTATGGGACTCAATTATTCTCTAATAATGATCTTTGTTATGGCTATCTTCATTTGAGGGTGAAGAATGATGTTATTCCAAAAACTGACTTCCAACTAAGATATGGACAATATGAGTATTGTTGTTATACCCTTCAGACTGACTAATGCACTTGCTATTTTTATGGATCAAGAATAAGTTGATTTTTGAAACTTATGTTTTATCAAATGGATATCCTTTGTATAGGAAAATGATTTTGTGATTTAATGTTAAAGGTTATTTTGGATGATGTTTTCTCTTTTGGAGTACTATATGCCGAAGGTAAATAAAATAATACATGATTTAAATTGAGGAGGAATGGTTGAATTTTTTTTGTAAGAATTTTTTTGTTTATTGAGGACATATGGTGATTTGGGTTGTTTCTGGAAAATGATGAACCTAGTATAGAAAATATGTGAATAGGTTAATTACACTTTAGTATGTGACTTTAATAGTAGTCGATGTTATTTAGAGATAAATGTGATGATTTATTTGGTGAACACTATGTGATTAAATCCTTCTGGGTTTTGGGTACTAATTTTATTTTGGATTATTCTGAATAATTTTAAGGTTGATTGTGTATTTAATGGTCTTTCAGGAACTTTGGGTACTTTTTTTGAATTTTTGAGATTAATAGAAATATTTCTTTTTATAAAGGATTATCCTTTTTGGGGATAATTTGATCTCGTACTAACCTTTTTAGTTTTAGTTGATGACTAAAGAAAAGGGAAAAATATAGTTATTCTTTTGTGGATTATGTGATTCTCTAGAAGATTACTCTTGTGCTTTTGAGGAGTCCATGTCTTTTTGATTGATCATGTTTAGAGAAAAGTCTAGTCTTGGTAAAAACATATGCAGTGATGAAAAACTACATAAAGGTAAATATATTTCCTCATGTTTTTATTCTATGTAGTAAATTAATTTCTCATAATTATGAAAAGGAACGTAAAACAAAAACGTTGTTGGATTACGTTTCATACAGGTAATCAAAGAACCTTTAACACATCTTAGGTTTGTGATCATCTTGTGGTTAATTTTCTACAAATCATGTTTTCTATCACTCTCTATCAGAACTTAACCCATTATTTTCTCTTTCATATCCATGTTTTCCTACATGGAATCCTAGTATGGGTTAACTCAGGCGCCCTTTGTACTTCCCTTTCATTCTTTTAAAGTAATAGTTTCACTGACCCTATTTCTGATGTGGGACTTTCAACGAAATTTCCAATCCCAATTTTAAAACTAAGATGACTCTTTTTCTTAAGTGGGAAGATTGTAATGACCCTAATTATTGAATAAATTTTGTTTCCTAACTTTTGTGTTATTTTATTTTATACTCAACAAAACTATTTCGTTTAATAAAATGAGTATAATTAAAATAATACCATTGGATTTTGACTGTTATATGACAGTTGGTCAATAAGACCATTGGAAACTAAATGTTGCGATTATTGTATATAAATACAAGTTATCATGATTAATTAATATAGAAAGAATATTTGATGGCCCCATTTAGTAGTCTCGGTCCGATCGAAGCCCATATGATGGAATTCGGGAAGGAGGTAGCACCTATGGGCTCTACTCTAGACCAATCCCAAGCTGAACTTCACCGTGTGAAGCTTGAACGGAATCACATTCGCTAGAAGTTCAAGCCAATAGAAATCACTACTCGGGAAATGTTGAAGGACCCACCCCAAGATTCTATCACCCTAGAACACCTTACTCTTAGGTCATATGTTGGTGTTATAAGGGGCTATGTAACGAGACCATAACTTCCTCGTGTAATCCTTTGATTTAAATAAAAATTTTGATTTCTTCTTATGGTGATGTTTTTGAATTTTTAAATGTCCAGATAAATATAGTATGTATATTATTGATGAATTTTAGAAAAAGGATATTTTAAAAATATTTATGTAAACCTTAACTAATTAATGATGTGTAATGATTTTCAAATAATGGTCTTCTACAATTATATTTAGTTAGAAATTTATAGTATAGTATGATTAACTTAATTTTTGATGAATAGTAAATTATGAATAGTGATTTTATGCTTATGATTAGTAATGTGACCAAATGGATTAAGTAACCTCACTTGATAATGTATTAATATAATTTGGGAACCATGATTATGTAATGTGATTTAATAAAATATGTAAATAACTGTTTCAGAAATTATTGGTTATGTATTAGTTTTTCAGGTAAATAGTGTTTTTATTTAAAAATTAAATTATAAATACTTAGAAAATTATTTACATAAAATGAAATTAATTTTTTAAATGAGATCATTGATATTTGGTTAAGGTGATATTTTGGGATTTTTCTGAGAAAGTTGAATTTTCTGTGAATAGTGAAAATACAGTTTTTGAGTTTCGGGTGTTTAATGACATCATTACGGATGTAATAATTATGAAATAATTATAGTCAGCATATTAATAGTAATATAAGGTATTATATTTCCCAAGTGGCCTATACCATGGGAAAATACCATGGGAAAGTGCATGGTTTTTCCAATACCACCGATGAGGAGTCCCTTGGCAATTAATGCTTTGTCCCCTCACTTCTCCTATAAATACCAAGAATTTCGCTCATTTATTTCATTTAAAAATACTCTCCAAAACATTTATGGTCTATTTACCTTCCATGGAGTCCTCCCAAGGTTCCCCCAAGCCCTCAAGGTCCCGACATTCGAGTTTTAAGAGATACGTTTTAAGGTAAGGGATCCAACCACTCTCTTTCTTTTCAAGTACTACCTTATGTCATTTATTTTATGCTCCATGTTATTATGTTGTAGGATGTTATTTTATATTCATATTATTTTCCTATTAATGTTAATATTATGGGATACACCCTATTTCTCTCATCATTTCATTTTATAAATGTTTAAGCGGCGCTGTTAGGCTTTCGAATTTTTTTATGGGATTCTTTCACCCGTCTCGTTTTCAAGTTCTATTTTCTTGTCATGCCTTTCAATTTCATTTTCATATGTTGGGGTATGACATTATGAATTCATAATAATTTCCTTTTTATGTTAATATGATGAGTGACCCTATTTGATCTCCTTGATTCTTTTTTTGACGTTTTTTATTGATGTAGTTAGGCTACCGAATTTTCATAAGAGAAATCTTATTTTTTCTTCCTTTCAAGTTCTTCATTTCATATGTTATGTCTTTAAAATTTCACTACCATGTTCTTATATCAATTATATTCTGTCCCTATAATTTTTAATGGATCATTTATGGGTTTGTGACCCATTTCCCCTCTCTTTTTAATGTTTTCTAAAACCCTGCAACATAGCCGTTATGATGCATAATTTTCCTCTCAAAATGTCTCTCTATTTTTCTGAAATTCTTTTATTTTATTAAGTGAATTCTAAAAGATATTTCTTATTCAGGGGTATTAAAATTTATATCAAAATGTTCTATTTTAATTATATTATTTACATACATGAGACCCGTTTTCCATTTCTGTGGGTTTAATGTGACATAATGATCACATCTATAAAGCTGTTTTTAAAATGTTATGACTATACAATGAAACCCATATCATTTATGATATATGGGTGATTTATGAAATTATTGATGATGATATATGTGGCTCACATGTAAGTAAAGACATATTAAGGGTGCAACCTGATATCACTCTAATGCATTGTGTAAAGACTTAACCACTACAGATGACCATTTTAAAGATTCCTTGGTGAATAACCTTGGTAATTTTTAATGAAACCTTGAGGATGGACAATGGTGATACGAAAATTATTGTCTAAGTTAAATTATGTATCCACATCTTCATGTTATGAATAACGTTATATTTATTATGATATGCCTCATGATCTCTTTCTCAAAAATTCAAATTTTATGAAATGATTATAATAATTTCCCAAAAAATTATAAACTAAATTTGTGATAATTTATCTAAATTATGAAACTGTTAGGGATTAATTATTTAAATAACTATTTAGATATAGTGAATATATATTCCATGTATAATCACCGATTCTTAACTATTTCACACAGGGGAAACTATCATATATTATGGTAAAATAAATCATTAAAATGATGATTTTTATCTCTGTTAAATTTTCACAAATTTAGAAATATAATTAATCCATTATGAATCTCAACTCCATAATATATCATTATTTATAATTTAATATAATTCAAATACTCATGTTCATTTTTTACCTACCACCTAAAAAATGAATCTCTAATCACTAAATACATTTTATACAGAGTATTTATTATTCTAAAGTGAATACATTCTTTCTATAATGATGTTGATATCCTAATATCTATACTTTATAGAATAAATAAGGTAAAAGAGTTATGAGAACTTAATATGAATTAATAATTGGGTACGATATGGTTGTTTCATATGTTAAAAAATGTAATACAAAAGTATGACATTTATCATAAACCATCTCAGGACACACATTATTAGGCATAGATGTTTACATTTATCAAGGCATTAAGGGTGTTATGGATACCCATAGTATGCTAACATTTGATAGGTAATCAAAACAAAAAATTGGGAATTATTTTCTCAAATAAATGATATCTAACACACATAATAATTCTACTAATAATCCTGCATGATTCATACATCCATTAAACATAAATTAGAAAAATTCAAATAAAAGGTAGAATAAATTAGTTATAACTAAATATAATCATACAAATCCAATAAAAATATAGTTGAAATAATAAATGAACCAAAATCTAAGGATGGTCAACATTTCTAACACATATAGTTTCAAAAATACCCAAAAGGAAAAAACATTCTAATTTATACTCTTCTAAAAAATGTCACTATACAACAAACACACACCCTATGAAAAACCATTAAGGTGAAGTCCACTAGAAAGAGCTTCTAAATACAAAAACCTAAAAAAAACAATACACTAAATGAATATTTACAATGTTTTGAAATTATGGTGTAACCGAACGCCTGATTAAAAATTTACGAACGAGATTATTATTTCTCATGTACAAAACATTCAAGAAATACAATTTTGTAATAAGAGAGTTTAAAATTGCATATTTATTCTCTAAATAATCAACTAAAAATTATCAAAAATCTATTTTTTTAAAAACCAAACATTACTCAAGTATAAAAATTTCAATTTCCTTTTACCCCCATATCATAGAAATTAAATTTAAAAAATTATATTGAATTAATTTTTATATAAAAACAATAGACACAAATCAAGATACCAAAATAAAACTAAAAAAATATAAAATAAACTATTAAATAGGGCATGTAAGGATATATTTAAATAAATAAATATTATTAGTTATAAATCATTATTAAGAATCAATAAATAATTACTAAATAATACACCAAGTGAAAACCCTATAAAAAATATAAATAAAAAATGAAATATGTTATGATTGTGTTAAAAGTAAAAATGAAAAAACAACATCATATAGATAATAATTATGTATAAAAATGAAGAATGGGGAGTATGAATAAATATAGTAAATAAAAAAGGAATCAAAATATTGTGTGTGTAGTCGTGAGAAACAATGAGAAATATGGCGAGTTGACCCTAGAAATAGTCATATTGAACCATCTACCAACATATTAATGCATTCCTAATCTACAAACAATCTAATTAATCACAAATATAATCATCAGTTGTTATCTTCTAGTTGGAACTTGTTAAAGGTTATAGGTTATAAATCCATCTCTCAATGAAATGTATAAGAATCATCATTCAATGACTAACTAAAACAAAAAGTGTCTAGATGATCCCTGTAATAAAGGTTGAGGAAGGATATAACAACCCATTCATAACTTACATATATGATAGATTAATTTTTCTGAAAATATAAATCATTATACATATGTGTTCCCAAATATCATATTAGTTTTGTTCCCTTGGAAACATGGATTCATAAACTCTGGAACATGGTTGAGAAATATTGTCTCATTCTAGTTTCTCAATTACTAGCACCCCTCTTAGACTTATCAAACAAAAAATATATCATAATGAACTAGGGAAGGTAACATAAATAGGGTGATCTTAAATAAATAGTAAGGTTAAACAATGGATATATTTAAGCATAAACATGCAGATAATGGTACAAGAACGTGATAACATCAATAATAGATCATACCCTACATTTCAAATATGAAATCAGAAATCATTGCATAAATACCATCTATTCATAAGACATTAATCATAAGGTAATAAAAATCATAGTCTATGAAATAATAAAATAGGAGTAATACAAGTAATTGTGGAATACACATAAACATATAAAATCCTATGACCAGGAAACCTACCAAGTCCTTTATAACATGTAAGTCTTGGCCTATGAATAATATACCAACTCCAAGATTTGTCTACAAACACGTGTAACCACATATGATTGGGATTTGGAAACAACATGTGTTCCCTCTTTCATTCAAGACATGGCAACAACCTATGTACATATTTATTTTCTGGATTGTGATAGAACTCATGTACATTTTTATTTTCATGCTTGGGATACAACCTATGTACCGTCTTGTTTTTAGGCATGGGTTAGAAATCATGTATCCATAGAGATAATATAATATTTATCATTACCCAATGCATTGGAGGGAGATATAGGTACCACCTATATCATAATAAAATCATTCACACATTATCGGTAAGATAATAAAATATTCATCAAATCATGACCCACAAAAAAGGATGTGTTGTATAAACATCCTATAATATTCTCATGAAAAGAAATGGGTAAAAATAATTTTTCATGAAATCATAACATATGTAAAAGAGATAGGTTTCATAATCATTTAATCAATGTGTAACTCCTGAAAAGAAGTGAGATTCTAATGATTATAACCCATTGAAGTGAAATGGGAGTCATAATAATCTTCCATAAAAACACAAACCATTCAAGAAATAATAATAATGGATCCTTTGGGTCATTTCCTCGAATACAATTTGTTACATTAATATATGTAATCTTATATTTAAAATAACAACGATCTATGTTTTTAAAAAAATTTCCTAAGAAAAATATTTTTGTCTTCTTTAGAAAATTATTTTTGAAACATAAACCCTATTGAATCCCATTTTTTTTGAAAATATATACGAAAAAATTAAAAAAAAATCAGTAAAAAAATTTCAAAGACATTTTCATAAAAAACATATAAATACTATTGAAAACATTTCTGAAAATCTGTTTCTATAAAAACATATGAAAGAAGTTTCAAAAAATCTTTGAAAAAGCATTTTAATTTAAGCTATATTATAAAACAAATTAAGGAAGGTTTGTTAAACATAAAAAAATTGGAAATATGTTTTCATAGAAATTATTCATTATTTATCAGTTGAAAAAAAATTGAAAACTTTTATTGAATACATGGTTTTTGAAATAACCAAATTTCGAACAAAAGAGAGAGTTTCTGTAATAATTTTAAAAAACATATTAATGAAATTAATAAAAAATTTAATACAAATTGGAACTATTACAAGAGGATATAATTAATAAAATGTCACGAACCAGCCCGAGTCGACCATGAATCGGTCACCCAGGGAAACCCACGACATGTCCTGAGAGGTGTTCCCGATCCTCCCGGGATGGTGAAAAGCACCAAGGTCATCAATAGAGTACACAAGGGAACAATATTTCCCATATATAAACTATCATACAAATAGTGGAATGAAATGGACCGCACAAAATAAATTTATATAAAAAATTGAACTGAACATTATTTGTACAAGAAACTGAAATTAAATCTAAAATAATAACTCAACTGACCAAAACCGATAACCTACTAACTCCATGTGACCCCACTGGTAACTATTCAACACAATGATCACACGTCGCTCAATGCAATCAAACTCAAGTTGAAACCTGTACAAGGTCTAAAAACAGAAGAAGACTATAGGTGTGAGTACTAATACTCAGTAGGTTAGCTTGATATTCTATTCCCAATGCAAATCCTTTTAAATAAAATGCACATAAATTTCATGTTTTAAATAAAAAATATAAAGGAATGTTTTCCAAATATGGTCAAATGGTATATAAAACAAATTAAAAGACTAAAAAATTCATGTTTTATAAATAAGAATGCTAGTAACAATTTTCCAAGAGGTGCAACTTCAAGATGAAAATAGATTTCAAGAGGTCTACTTTAAAGATTTTAAAATTTAAAATAAATTGCAAAAAAATACTGAATTTACCAACCAAAGACACTATATGCTGACGGTGAGTTTAAAATATCCATTTAGCAGAAGTCATGGGAACAACCCTAGGCACTAGTTAGTTGTGAGCCCTAGGTACCTCATATCTCGGTGAAAGTAAGCATAATAAATAATCGTTCTTGTGCACATGATCCACTAGTAGGGAGAATACCCATAACCTAGTGTTCCCCAAATATCATTATCATCGTAGTTTAGTTTTTGGTGTCATCATCAATCTTTCTACGTGAAACATGGGCCACACCCCATGGAATCACTAGCATACTAGTACAAGTACGCCCACCAAGATACCTGGGATTCCCTTTAGTGATAAATCAAGTTACAAATATTATCATATAAAAATTTCACATCCAAATTTCATTAACAATCCATAAACACACAAATATCCCTCAAATATGCTTCACATTTCATTGACAAATCATGAAACCACTAAAAAGATCAGTAAAATAATTTCATGGAGTATAACAAGGCCTTGAACATAAAATCCATTCAATAATGCTCTTTTATAGCAAAAAACCCATAAATAACATAAAAAACCTGATTTTTCTGCCCCAAAATCAATTAATAAATCATTTTCATGTACCATAAATTTTCACAAAATATAGAACATGAAATAAAAATGGAAACAATTTTTACAAAAAAAACTAATGACAAACAGGCCTTTAAGCCTTTCTCAAAACTATAATTTGACCAAGGTATGAATTTCAATTTTATTAAGGAGGTGTATATACACCATTTATAGTAGAAAAAAACATTCATAAATTCCTTAAAACATTCAGGTTACATAATCAAAACCCAACAATTTTTATAAGGATGTGAAAAATGCAATTTTGTGACAACTTCGGCCAAAACATGTTATAAAACAAAACCCATTTTTTTGTAAACATAAAAACAAATTGGAAAGACATATAAGGACCCAAAAATATCAATTTTCCTTCTTAAAATTAATTTATAAATCCATGAAAATAATTTTTCAAATCAAACAGAACACATAAAAGCGAACCATGCAATTTACTGAATACAAGACTTGCCCTTTTAAACAAAACAATTTATTTTAAGAACATGACATGGAATAAAGCATAAACATCTTGAAATATTTTATACATGATACTGTAATATATTAAAAATACCACAATCCAGGTTCTAAACGTCCCAAAATAGTTTTGAAAGAAAGTGGAACATTTAAACAAACACTTGGTGTGCACTTTTATGACAAAATGACATTACCTTTCACAAAACAAGGATTAAAAAAACCATTTTTCACTCAAATAAAATTATCCAAATGATGAAAAATAATAATAAACATATATAATAGATTAAAAAAATATGAAAATGATAAATCTATAATATAATGGAATGTTCAAGGGATATCCTTCCTCAAATCCTCAGTGTAATGAAAACGCACTCCCAAAATCACCATATGAGTGTTTACAAACCCTAAACCTATGAAGACCAGCCCCAAACGAACAAAAACCCATAAAAATCATGTGATAATAGAACCCTACTTCGATCATAACTATGGGATATTATAAAACCAAGAAATAATGAAAGGAGGAAGATGAGGGAGGATAAAGGAGAAAGAATCTCACCTTTTCAACTAGAAAACTCTTCGCATTCCATTAGATCTGCACCGATAGAGGACATGAAATGGATTGATACTTCTTGGAGATGCTCCTAGGTTCTGGAAGAACCAAGGAAAGAATATTTGTGGGAAAAAATATAAGGAATTTAATGAGTTATGTATGAAATAATTTACCTTAACAATTCTTGACGATTTAAGGTATCATGAAAACATTCACCATAATTCGTGACACATATGAGATACAAAGATGGAAAATAGATTATGGGGGTAATTATAGGGATATTGGCTTCGAGTGTGAGGTGGAATCACATAACTATATTAAAAATTGAATTAGATAAAAAGAAACAATTTATTCTTTTTAAATCTGGAAATGGGCCTTTGGGCTGGCCCAGTACCTAAATAAGAAACCCCAATTTTCCATGTTTATGAATTTATAAGGGGTACAAAAGGATATTAAAGTATTAATATGTCAGTGGAGACCAAGTGGGATGTGGAATGAATGAAAAATGTTGAAAAAATTGAGTTAATAAAGAAACAAATTTGGTTTTTAAAACTGCAAATGGGCTCATGGTTGGCCCAAATCATGAAATAACCACCCTTTCTCAAAAAACTCCTAAACAAGAAATGGGGAAACCCAAATTAAGGTGATTAGACATATAAGGAGGTTAAAAACTCATAATTAATCTCACCCAACACCCAATAAAAGGAGATGGATTTTAAATGAACTTGTCAAAACCATGACATGAAAAAAAAAACGGGTCTTACAATTCTCCCCACCATTAAAGCTTTCCGCCCCGTGATAGTCATAGCACATTCTAGCTGGTTGATCAACACCTAATGATTATTTATCAATATGGTCCAACCTCCTAATCCACTGACACACCATAAACCATTAATGGAACTTAATCATCTTACCTCATCCAAAACACCAACTCTCAACCACTTCTTAAGAACCAACCGAAAGATCGAGTTACTAACCCCACAAAAAAACTATGAACCCGGTGTTTAGGCCTTCTAACAATGAACCAAACAATCACCCAAACCAAAGAAGACTCAAAAAGTCCAATGACTTGGGGTGGCTGCCGAAATAGGCTCCCCACCATTAAATCACAACTACCATCTGAAAAATCCTAAAGGAATGATCTTTGAGACCCACAGTGGGTCTCCCCACCATTAGAGACCAACTAGAAATTAACAAAAAAAGAAATCAAAAAGAACTAGAATTGGGACTCACCTACACAGGACCACCAAAACACTCCCACATCATCCTACAAACCCAGGTAGAAAGGAACACAAAATGAACATTTAATCCTCCCACTCTCGAATGGAGGCAGTAAGAACTGGGCCAACACTCTCTTCATGGATCCAAACCCCACCCAATTAGGGAGAGGAGGGAAGGGGACCCAATCATTGGGACATTGAAACAACAAAAGAAACAATGGAACTACCTCAAATAAATGGTATAGGGATGACCTTATCAATACTATCCACAATAATAGTACTCCTGATTACGTGAAAGATTCCCACTGAATCCTATGGCTGGAGCTCTGATGGATGAAGCATCTGTTTCCCTGTTGCCAGGATTTGATAATCCCCAACATATAGTCCTTCCATTAGTTCCAAATAGTACCACATAACACTCCCAATAAGAAAAAACATATCAAGAAACACCAAGGAACTTTCTTCATCAAAAACACATATTTACCGAACCAAGAACATTGAGATAGAAAACACTATTTTCTCTCACTCGGAATGGGGAGCGGAATGAGAAAGGAAAAAAACAGAAACACTGAATAAACATCACCATGTACAACTACTACAACCGAGGGAATCACCATAAATGGAAGGAACTTTAAATAGAGCCCAAACATCTCTTTATTTCAATAAATGGGATGAGGTGTTATTATAAGAGGGGGATTTATCATTTGAAACAAATCCTTAGGTTGATAAACTGGAGGGCATAGCAATGGATAACCATCCATGGAAACATCACAACATCCCACACATCTTTATAATTCCATTGAACATTACCCCAAAACCGAGCAACCAACATGATCCCATCTCAAGATGCAACAAGAGTATGACTTGTAGATCATAAAGATGCATACTGAATAGAATACACTTATAAAACATAGGATAAACCATCCACATAACCGTCAGGTCAAAACAAACACCACAAATTTTCAGCTAAAAACACTTTTGAAAAATAAATAAAAAAATAAACTATCTTGCTGGATTTTCACATTTACTAATGGTGTTTCATCAAGTCTCACTCACATGAATATTTTAATTCCACCCTAGGCACTCAAATACTAGGCCATACCAGCCATTCATCTATATATATAGAAATACTTGTATTTGAGAACCCATGAAAACACCAAATTCAAAAACAAAACATCTTCATTACAAAAATAATTGTGTACCTTCCAAAGGCACATTAACCACAAACAAAAACCATTTCCAGATTTCACAAGACTAGCCACATTTCATCATGAACCATTTGATTAAAAAATCCTTTTCATTTAATAGAACTTATAAAAACAACCATTCTATTCCAAATATCCCATTCCCATTTTAAAAAAAATCAGCAAGGTCACTTTTAATATTCCGATAACCATAAAGGCCAAATCCCAATTCCAGAAAACACCAGCCGCTCAAAACCAAAATTCTAAAACAAAATCATCAGATTAATAAAAATTTAAATATCCCAAAACACCCAATTTTAAAAAAAGTTTCAGAAATAATTTAAAATGATGAAAACTTTCAAAACATTTTATTTCAACAAACCACAAGTTTATATTAGGGAAAATCCAATCATATTAAATCATTTTCACATCCTCAAAAATATTTTTAAAAAAAAACACAACCTTCCAAAACCATTATTATATTTAATATTTGAAAACCTATTTCCCCCTTTTAAAAATCCAATCATTCTTTTAAAACCCATTTCCATAATTCTCACACAAGGATTTTCAAAACAAAAATTCAAAATTCAAGAAACGCCCAAGAAACCCACAAAAGGGAAGTATTGTCGGCGGGTGACTTGACCATATGGTTAGTGGCCATATGTCAAACACAAAACAAACACAGAGAGACTTATTAGGACCATGCACCATCTACACATGTTTTTCCAAGCCCTGCGAGATCACGGAGTCCATTGGTCAGACTCCCCTTGTCATATCTAAAAACCAGACAATCAACAAAAAATAAATCAATAATAAAACCGGAATTCCCATAGAATCTTGAGGATTAGAACAAGAAAGCTTTCGCGATGATATTCCAGAACTTACCTACAAGTCTCTACAATACTACACCATCTACCTTGATATACAACAAATAACAAGGGTTCTCTAAAAGGAATGGTCTACAAAGAGCCGACCTCACTCTGATACTATTTTGTCACGAACCAGCCCGAATCGACCCTGAAACAGTCACCTAGGCCAACGCGCGAAAAGTCCTGAGAGGTGTTCCCGATCCTCCTGGGATGGTGACAAACACCAAGAGAATCAATAGAGTTCACAAGGGAACAATTTCACCCATATCTAAACAATCAAACAAATAGTATAAAGAAATGGACAACCCAAAATAATTATAAATAAAAAATTGAACTTAACGTTATGTGTACAAGAAACTGAATGTACAACTAAACCAACAACTCAACTAACCAAACCTGATAACCTACTAACTCCATTTAACCTCATTGATCACTCGCCAACACAATTATCACACATCTCCTAATGCAATCATACTCATGTTCAAACCTGCGCAAGGGATACAAACAGATGAAGACTATAGGCGTGAGTATTAAAACTCAGCAGGTTAGCCCGATATTTTATTCCCAATGCACATCATTCAAAATAAAAGAAACATCAATTTCATGTTTTAAATAAAAAATATAAAAGAATGTTTTCCAAATAAGTTCCAATGCTATATAAAACAAATTACCAGACAAAAAAAATCATTTTTTTATAAACAAGAATGCTAGCACTACTGGAATTTAGTCTTTTCCCAACGGTAGTATACCAACGGTTTGCTTAAACAGTTGGTATAGTGAGCTTTTGCCAACGGTTTAAGAAAACCATTGGAAAAGAGAATTTCGGTGGACCCTTTCCCAACGGTTCACTGGAACCTTTCGGAAAGGGTGCTAAAATCACACATTTCCCAACGGTTCAGTGGAACGGTTGGGAAAACTCACACCTTTCCCAACGGTTCACTGGAACCGTTGGGAAAGGGGTGCTAAACTCACACATTTCCCAACGGTTCCAGTGAACCGTTGGGAAATGTGTGCCTTTGCCAACGGTTTTTATAAACCGTTGGCAAAGGATTCCCCCAAATTGCAGATCGTGATCTCCTCTCCCCATTCGGACAGAGCCCTAATCTATTCGCTCAGGTGCTCTTGCGAACCCCATCCGACTCCACTGCTCTCGCGAATCCGAACACCAGCACCCCCATCCCAACAGGTACACCCAATACGAATAGGTAAAATTTGATCTCAACCATATTGTTGTAGTTGTTTTAATGAATATATTTTTTCCAGGTGTTGGTGGTTTAATTGATTATTGAAATTAATATCTAAATAGGATATTGTTGGTGTTTGTGAAGACTTCTTTAATGTTATTATATTCTATGTTTGGAAGGAGAGTGTTCAAAACATGTAAATCAGAGTTGGGACGTTTACATGTTTTGGATAAAGTATTGTGGGAATTATGGATTATGTTCAAACCAATTTGATATGTTTTGGATAATGGATTGTGGGGGTAGGGGGTGTCCATGGGGGTGGGTGGGTTGTGCACGGGGGTGGGCGGGGGTGTCCACGGGGTGGGCGGTGCTGTCTAGGGGGTGTGGGCTATCCTGGGGGTCTGGGTGGGGTGTCCTGGTGGGGGAGGGGTGTGCGGGGTGTCCAGGGGGGGTGGTATGTCTAGGTGGTGGTGGTGGGGTTACAGGGGAGGGAGGTGTGGGATGTTTGGGAGGGTGGGAGGGGCTATCCAGGGGGTACGGGGTGTCCAGGGGGGTACTGGGGTGGGAGGGTTGTCCACAAGGGTGGACGGGCTGTCCACGGGGGTGGTCGGGCTGTCAAGGAGGGGTGGGCGGGCTGTCCAGGAGGGGTGGGTGGGCTGGCCACGGGGGGTAGGGGTGTCTAGGGGGGTGGGCGGGCTATCCAAGGGGGTGGGGGGCTGTCCATAGGGAGAAGGGGTGTCAAGGGGGGTGGGTGGGCAGTCCACGGGGGTGGTTGGGCTATCTAGGGGGTAGGGGGTGTCCACGGGGGTGGGCGGGGCTGTCCAGGGGGTGTGGGCTGTCCTAGGGGTCTGGGTGGGGTGTCCTGGTGGGGGAGGGGTGTGTGGGGTGTCCAGGTGGGGTGGTATGTCTAGGTGGTGGTGGTGGGGTTGCAGGGAAGGGGGGTGTGGGCTGTTTGGGAGGGTGGGCGGGGCTATCCAAGGGGGGTACAGGGGTGGGCGGGGCTGTCCACAAGGGTGGACGGGCTGTCCACAGGGGTGGTCGGGCTGTCAAGGAGGCATGGGAGGGCTGTCCAGGGGGTGGGTGGGCTAGCCACTGGGGGTAGGGGTGTCCAGGGGGTGGGCGGGCTATCCAAGGGGGTGGGGGGCTGTCCATAGGGAGAAGGGGTGTCGAGGGGGGTGGGTGGGCTGTCCACGGGGGTGGTTGGGCTGTCTAGGGGGTAGGGGGCATCCACGGGGGTGGGTGGGTTGTCCACGGGGGTGGGCAGGGCTATCCACGGGGGTGGGAAAGGCTGTCCACGTGGGTGGGCGGGGCTGTCCAGGGGGTGTGGGCTGTCTTGGGGGTCTGGGTGGGGTGTCCTGTTGGGGGAGGGGTGTGTGGGGTGTCCAGGGGGGTTGGTATGTCTAGGTGGTGGTGGTGGGGTTGTAGGGGAGGGGGTGTGGGCTGTTTGGAAGGGTGGGCGGGGCTATCCCGGGGGGGTACGGGCTGTCCAGGGGGGGTGGGTGGGCTGGCCACAGGGGGTGGCCGTGCTCTCGCGAACCCCCCATCCGAACATCATCGACCCCCATGGACAACCTACCTTTTATCCCAAATTCCATAGATTTATACATTATTTTATTATATTATGTCTCAAATTATCTAAAATATGTGTTTGATGTTCTTCACGTGACCTATCATAATTCCTTCTCATAATCTATAGTGATCATGGGAAGATCCCATGCATGATTCATGATCACTCAAATTATTCTGTAGATCATACATAATGGAAGCCTTACAGGATGTGAGATGATTATATCTATGAAATCTACTCAGGTACCTGGTGAGGAAGTGCATATTAATTCAAAAAGGTAAATCACATATGAGGATACCCTACTAATATGGTTATGGGATGAGCCATGCTCTGATGTGATAACACATTAAGTTCTTGTTGGTTTTACATTTTTTCAATAACACATTAGTATGTTTTTTTCACATGTGTAGTTGATACCATGATTATTTTCTTCCTTTATCATTTACTTAAATGTATTTTCTATTAAAGTCCAATACTATTGAATTTTTTATGACAAAATGACTTATATGAATTCTTTTTACAGAATGGACAGAAGTTGGATGTATGAAACCGATCGTATCTCAAGCGATTTTAAAAACAATTTGGAGAGATTTATAGATTTTGCATTTCACAATGCTTCAGATAGTGGTCGCATACACTGCCCATGTTCCAATTGTGTTGGTAGACCTTGGTTGAGTCGTGAAGATGTCAGCTACCACATAACCAAAATTGGTTTTCAAGCAAACTGCTTTGTGTGGTATCACAATGGGGAGAAAATGAAATCTCAAATTGGTGATGATCGAAATGAAAGGATTGGAATAGAGAATTTGTTAGATGATCGGTTTCCGTTTATTCGTCATCATGAAAAAGAAAGGATTTCGACTCAAGAAGACGTCGATATGAGGACAACTGATGCATCTAGTGAAAATGATGATATTGACAGGGTGAAAAAATTGAATGATGCTGCCACGAATCCAGTATATCGACAATGCGATAAAATGAAAAGGCTGGAATTTTTAATCCGATTGTTTCATGGAAAAACTATGTATGGGATTTCTAATACAGAAATCGATTACATTCTTACCCTCTTGAAGGATTTACTTCCAGATGATGCAGATATTCCGTCAAACCACTATATGGCATGGAAGTTAGTTGAAGAACTTGGATTTTCCAGAAACAAAATTCATGCTTGCCCAAAATATTGCAGTTTATTCTGGGAAGAAACCGCTGAACGAAATGAATGTATAAAATGTGGAACATTCCGCTAGAAGTCAAAATCTGATGGAACACCATCCCACGTTCCACAGAAAGTAATGTGGCACTTTCCATTGATCCCCAGACTCCAGAATGTTTTTATGTCTGATGACATATCAATAAAAATGAGATGGCATGATACCGAGAGAAAGAAGACTAATGATGAGTTGGTTCATCCTGCAGATGGATTTGCATGGCAGAGATTTGATGCTCGACATCCTGATTTTGCAGCTGACGTGCGTAATGTGAGGCTGGGTCTTTCATGCGACGATTTTAATTCGTTTGGGAAGATGCTTACTTCGCACAGCACATGGCCAGTTTTTATACACATTTATAATCTTCCCCCATGGTTGTGTATGAAAAAATCTTTCACTTTCATGAGTATACTCATATCTGGTCCTTCTGATCCCGGCATTGATATTGATGTATACATGCAACCTTTAATAAAAGAGTTGAAACTTCTTTGGTATGTGGGTGTGCGCACATACGATGCATGTTCGAAAGACATATTTCAGATGTGTGCTGCGCTTATGTGGACGATCAATGATTTTACGGCTTATGCAATGATGTTTGGATGGAGCACGAAGTGAAAACTGTCATATCCAGTTTTTATGAAGAATATACGATCCAGAAGACTGAAACATCGTTGTAGTTTCAGTTTTATGGGACATCGATGATTTTTGCCAAAGGATCATCCATATAGAATGAATCGTCGACGATTTGATAATACTATAGAGACCGATGATCCACATCAGCATATGTCTGGAACTGATGTGCTTAATGAATTGAAATATTTCAGTTTTTCGTTCAGGAAGGGTCAAATGAAATCTGGAAAGAGAAAGAATGTTTCCACAGAAACCTGTTACAATTGGAGGAAGAGGAGTATGTTTTTTTATTTTCCTTATTGGTCAATCAATTTGCTACGTCATTGCTTAGACGTAATGCATATTGAAAAGAATATATGTGAAATGTTGCTTTTAGTTCTTCTAAATGTCAAGGGGAAGACAAAAGATGATTTACGATCTCGACGTGACTTGGTGGATTGGGGAATCAGACCAGAATTGCATCCTGTGCGTATCAGTGAAAATAAATGGCAACTTCAATGTGCTTCTTATGTTATGACACCTACTGAAAAAAACAATTTTTGGAAGTATTAGAGACTATTAGAGTTCCTGATGGCTATTCAAGCAACATATCTAAACGGGTCAATAGAAGAGAGTTGAAGCTAAAATCTTTGAAGACTCATGATTATCACGTTTTACTGCATGAGTTGCTTCCAATAGAAATCTGTCATCTTTTGTCCAATAATGTAAGGGTGGGTGTTATTCGGTTGTGCCATTTGTTTATAGATCTTTGTGCTAAGAAGTTGTCCAAGTCTTTCTTGCAAAAAATGTTGACAGATGCCCCATTAATTTTGTGTGAGTTGGAGAAAATATTTCCCCCATCATTTTTCACATGCATGCTGCATCTGACTGTCCATATTCCAACTAAAATACTTCTCGGAGGACCTGTTTCTTTTCGTTGGATGTATCCAACTGAAAGAAATATGTTCACATTAAAGTCTTATGTTCGAAACAAGAATCATCCCTAAGGTTCTATCGTGAGTGGTTACTTAGCTCAAGAATGTATGGATTTTTGATCAATGTATTTGTCTGATCTTACTACAAGAATGAACAGACCAATGAGAAATGAAGAAGAACAATATGAGCAAATTGAACCCAGTTTTCCATCACTTCCTCAAATAGGAGGAATTCCTGGATCATATACATTGAAGAAATTAATCCTTGAAGAGCGGGAGATGGCACATTGCACAGTTTTGTTCAACTGTGATTTGTTCGATGACTATATCAGGTAACAAAATTGAATATGTATATCTTACATATATATCTGTTAAACTATTCATATTTTTTATCTACAGGGAACATAAAACAATGATAAATAGGAATCATCGTTCTTTATCTTTGAGAAGGAGAGAGACTTTGCATAGCAAAGAGTTTTCTGCTTGGATAAAATTGAAGGTAAAAATATTACTGTTTAAATTAATTATTTCAATATTTACTTATGTTTAACTGTCATTTATATTGCAGGTATTGAGTTTGTCTGCTGACTCTGTCTCTGAGGAAATAAGAGCTTTGGTATTTGGTCCTAATACCGTGGTTCGTGACTGCAAATCAATAGTTATCAATGTGTATAGATTTATTGTCACTGAACGATCCAAAAACATGAGAACACAACATGATGGTATTATGGTTACTGCCACTACAGATTGTTATGCCAGTGCATCAGATAGTAGACTGCGACTTGAAAATGTGGGTTATTATGGAGTCATTGAGAAAATAATAATATTGGATTATTACTCTCATGGACGAGTCACAATGATGAAATGCCATCGGTTTGATTCGATGACAGGACATGGCACATTTATTGATGATTGTGGATTTTGAATAATTAATATGACCCGCACTCTTGCAACCGAAGAACCATATGTGTTGGCATCAATGGCTAAACATGTTTTTTATGTCAAAGATCAACTTCAACCTGAATTTGGTGTCATAGTTGAAGTAAGTCCAAGACATATATTTGATGATGCTGATGATGGAATTGACACTGTCCCTATTGCCATTGGAAACAAACCATTTATTTCTTTTGATGACTCCAACAGCTCAATTGTCAGAGTTGATTTTGAACCTGAAGTTGTGGTTGGAAATATATAGAATAATTCATCCATGTTCTCAATTCTTTTGGTTTACCTCGAGTTGGGTTGTTAAGGTTGGTAACATTGATATTTATTTAGTATTGATCACAAATATGTTTTAGCTGACTTGACCGTTATGTGAATTTTCAATGTTTATTGGTTGCTGTTTTATTTGAATTGCATTTTCTAATTTGGAATTGAACTGTATTCAAACCAAATCAAACAATATTTCTAACTTGGTGAACATTACTGCTGTACCCCTCTCTCTTGGATTTTAATGATCACAATCACTCTCATCGTGTTCTAACTTGTTTTCAAGTGTTTTGATGCTAGAAAAAAGGTTTCCCAGGTTTTGGCCCAAGAAGGCTAATAGTGGACTCTCTGAGTCCACCGGCCGACCAGTGGATTCCCACTGGCCAGCCGGTGGTCTCTGGCAGAAGCATTGCTTTCTGCCAGATCCACCGGTCAGCCGGTGCTAGCGCATCGGCCAGCCGGTATGGTCACTGGCCAACCGGTTCTTTCCCACCGGCCAGCAGGAGGACCCAGGCAGTAGGCTTTCCCACTCCCTGGTGCCACCGGCCAACCGGTGGATGACCACCGGCCAGCCGGTGGAACCCAGACAGAAAGCTTGCTGTCTGGACCACCGGCCAGCCGGGAGCTCTTCACCGGCCAGTCGGTGGACCACCAGCCAGCAGGGAGCTCAGCACCGGCCAGCCGATGGACCACCAGCCATCTGGCGAGACACCACCGGCCAGCCGGTGTTCCCAGTCAAACTAGCCATTGGGCTTTGACCAGACTTGTACTTTTGACCCCCAACGGCTCCAGAAGCCCTCCAACGGCCATATTGAAGTGTTTATGGCTATTTCTCCTATAAATAAGAAACCATGGATGCCGGGAACATAACAAAAAATATATTTTCATGTCTTGACGCTCTAACGACAAATCTCCAAGGCCTCTCGAGATCCATTGCCATCCTTGAAACTTGAGCTCCCTCTCCATCAGCTGCTCTCACACTTTTGGCGCTCAAGGCTTCCGTGTGTTTGAATTATTTTATTTGTTTAGTTCTTCATTGGGTTTGGATTAAAACAAACCTCTCATTTCCATTCTTTCTTTCAATTGGGTTTCTTGCTACAACCATAATAAAAAAAGCAAGCTGTACGAAGGTGTTCTAGCCTACCTTAAAACAGCTAGTGGGTTTCTTGCTACAACCATTAAAAAGCAAGCTGACATATTAATCTCTCAACGGTTCTTGTTGGGAGCGGAGACGTAGGCTTGGGAATTAAGCCGAACTTTGTTATCAAATTGTGTCTTGCCTTTTTTTATTTCTGCTGCATTGATAATTCTTTTAAATTGTTAAATATTTCTGAAAAGGAAATTCACCCCCCCTCTTGCCAACCTCTACGACCCAACAATTACAACTTGTATGTTTTATTAAATTCATTCAAGCTCTTCTAAAACAATTTATTCTAGTTGTTGGTTTTATCTAGACTCGTAATATAGTATTGGAGTTGAGTTATTTTTATATATTGTCTGCTTTTATGGATGTTGTTGTCTTTTAGTGGTTGTGTGTTTGTGAACTCCCTGGACAACCGCCCTCATTCTTGGACCCTGGACAACCCCCCTCCCCTTGGACCCCGAACACCCCCAAACACCCCCCGGAAAGCCCCGCAGACAGCCCCGCGGACTGCCCCCCGTATATCCCCCAACCCTCCACCCTGGACCCCGCATAGCCCCCCGGAAAGCCCCTCGGACAACCCCCCCACCCTCCCCCTTGGACAACCCCGGACAACCCCCTGAACAACCCCTGAACAACCCCTGAACAACCCCCTGAACAACCCCCGAACAGCCCCTTGAACAACCCTGGACAACCCCCTGAAGAACCCCAAAACACCCCTCGGACAGACCCCGCACAGCCCCCCACCCTCCTCCTTGGTCCCCAGACAGCCCCCCGGACACCCACCAGACAGCCCCCCCGGACAGCCCCCCCGGACAGCCCCCTGGACAGCCCCCCGTACAGCCCCCAACCCTCCACCCTGGACCCCGGATAGCCCCCCGGATAGCCCCCCCCGGACAGCCCCCAAGGTCGTCCGCTATGAATTTGACCGTTGGACGCCCGTTTTGGCTGTTTATGACACCAGAACTGCGTTGTCAGTCACTGTGGGCCCACGACATGTCCGATTGACATGACGTCTGCTCAACCACTTCATAAATCACTCACCCGTAATTTTTGTCTGATTTCAGGCCATTCCGAAATTGTTCGGCCCATTTGGCCCACCCTCACGCGCGTTTACGAAGCGCGCACATCACTTAAAACACGAATATTGAGCCGTACTGCGCAAACCGCACGTCCGATTGATGTTCCATCTGCGCGTACACATCACTAATAATAATGAGAATGTTTCACGGTGGTTTCAGCTCAATTCGAGGTCGTCCTCTATGAATTTGAACGTTTGACGCCCGTTTTGGCCGTTTATGACACCAGAACTGCGTTGTCGGTCACCGCGGGCACACGGCACGTCCGATTGACGTTCCGTCTGCTCGACCACTTTATAAATCACTCAACCATATTTGTCTTCTGATTTTAGGCCATTCCGAAATCGTTCGGCCCGTTTGGACCACCTTCACGCGCATTTACGAAGCGCGCGCATCACTTAAAACACGAATATTGAGCCGTACCGCGCAAACCGCACGTCCGATTGACGTGCCGCCTACGCGTACACGTCACGAATAATAATGAGAATGTTTCACAGTGGTTTCAGCTCAAGCCGAGGTCGTCCGCTATGAATTTGACCGTTTGATGCCCGTTTTTCCCGTTTGTGACACCAGAACTGCGTTGTCGGTCACCGCGGGCACATGGTACGTCCAATTGACGTGCCGTCTGCTCGACCACTTCAGAAATCACTCGACCGTATTTGTCGTCTTATTTCAGGCCATTCCAAATTCGTTTGGCCCGTTTGGACCCCCCTCACGCGCGTTTACAAAGCGCGCGCATCACTTAAAATACGAATATTGAGCCGTACCGCGCAAACCGCACGTCCGATTGACGTGCCGTCTCCGCGTACATGTCACGAATAATAGTTAGAATGTTGCACAGTGGTTTCAGCTCAATCTGAGGTCGTCCGCTATGAATTTGACCGTTGGACGCCCGTTTTGGCCGTTTATGACACCAGAACTGCGTTGTCGGTCACCGCGGGCACACGGCACATCCGATTGACGTTCCGTCTGCTCGACCACTTCATAAATCATTCTCCCGTATTTGTCGTCTGATTTCAGGCCATTCCGACTTCGTTCGGCCCATTTGGACCCCCCTCACGCGCGTTTACGAAGCGCCCGCATCAATTAAAACACGAATATTGAGTCGTACCGCGCAAACCGCACGTCTGATTGACGTGCCGTCTATGCGTACACGTCACGAATAATAATTAGAATGTTGCACGGTGGTTTCAGCTCAATCCGGAGACGTGGTGTGGCCGACACCACTCAAAGTGTCCATCTTTTGTTTCAAAAGGACGTCATTTTAAGTGAAAAACATCAACTGACATACGGAAAACCGACCAAACGCATTCCGAATCTATTGATAATTTATCCCAACAATCCATGCGTCACATGTGACGTGTACAAGCCAACCCGGGATGAATCTGAGTCGCGGTGTGGCCAGGATAAGTCTAAGTGACTCTCATTTGTTTAAAATGGACACCATTTTAAGTACATACGAAAAAACGACCACACGGATTCGGTTTCCATTGAAACTTTAGGAGAACGATCCATGGGACTTATGTGACGTGTATGAATCATCCTCGCTTCAATCCGACATGCGGTGCGGTTGACACCACTCAAAGTGTCCGTCTTTTGTTTCAAAAGGACGTCATTTTAAGTGAAAGGCATCATCTGACATACGGAAGAACGACCAAACGCATTCGGATTCTATCGATACTTTAGCACAACGATCCATGAGTCATATGTGACGTGTAAAAGTCAACCTCGTCTTAATCCGAGACGCGGTGTGGCTGACACCTCTCTAACTCTGTCTCTTTTGTTTAAAATGGACATGATTATGAATGAAAAGAACAACTGGCATACGCAAAACCGACCAAACGCATTCGTAATCTTTTGATAATTTATCACAACGATCCATGGGTCATATGTGAAATGTAAGAGCCAACCCGGGATGAATCTGAGTCGCGGTGTGGTCAGGATTAGTCTAAGTGTCACTCTTTTGTTTAAAATGGACAACATTTTAAGTACATACGGAAAACCGACCAAACGCATTCGGTTTCCATTTAAACTTTAGGAGAATGATCCATTGGTCATATGTAACGTGTACGAATCAACCCCGCCTCAATTGGAGACGCGGTGTGGTCGGCACCACTCATAGTGTCCGTCTTTTGTTTCAAAAGAACGTCATTTTAAGTGAAAAACATCAACTGGCATACGGAAAACCGACCAAACGTATTCGGATTGTGTTGATACTTTAGCACAACGATCCATGGGTCAAATGTGACGTGTACGAGTCAACCCTGCCTCAATATGAGGTGCGGTGTGGCCGGTATCACTTCAGGTGTATGTATTTTGTTTAAAATGGACATCATTTGCGGTAAAAATGTATGGTATAGAAAAAACCGATCAAATTATGAATTGAATTTTGGATTCCACATATAATTGTCATCTAAATTTTAAAATGAATTCTAAATGAATTATGTATGTTTATAATTATGTTATGAATTCTACATTAATTATGGATGTGTATATTTTCAGGATTCATTATATGTGTTGGTTGGTTGGTTTTCATTATTTGTATGTGTTGGTTTGTTCTCTATATGTATGCATTATATGTGTTACAGTTACAATAATTGGATTGAAAAATGAATTGAAAATGAGGGCATAATTGGATTGAAAATTGAATTGAAAATGCCCAAAAACCAGACCTGCTATGCAAATTGCAGGCTGCTGTGCATTTTTCATAGCAAAGCCTATACCAACGATTTGAAAACCGTTGGCAGAGGCTCTATGGAGCTGTTTTACCCACGGTTCAAGGAACCGTGGGTAAAAACACCCTATCCCAATGGTTTGAAACCATTGGGATACCCTGTTGCAGGGTTGTTTTTACCAACGGTTCATGGAACCGTTGGTAAAAACCTTTCCCAACGGTTTGTAAACCGTTGGGAAAGAAAATTGTTTGTTGATTTTCCAACGGGCCAAACCATTGGGAAAGGCCTTTCCCAACGGTTTGGCAGAACCGTTGGGATAGGTTGATTTTTTTGACCTATCCCAACGGTTCTCTGTAAACCGTTGGGAAATTCCTTTCCCAACGGCTTACATCCCCACGGTTTGTAGAACCGTTGGTATAACATATACCAACGGTTCTGCAGCCTTTCCCAATGGTTCTAAACTGTTGGGAAATGCTGGATTTCCAGTAGTGTAGTAACAATTTTTAAAGAGGGGCCCCTTCAAAATGAAAAATGTTTTCAAGTGGGTTGATTTAAAGAATTTAAACTTTTAAATAAATCACACACAATACTGAATATACCAACCAAACAAAATGTATTCCGATGATGACATCAAAATTTCCAATAAACACAAGTCACGGGAACACCCCTAGGAACTAGTTAGTTGGTTACCCTATGTACCTCATATCCCGGTGAAAGTAAGCATAATAAATATCCATTCTCGTTCACACAACATAGTAGTATGTAGAATACCCATAAACTAGTGGTACCATAGCATCATCATCATTATAGTTTAGTAAGTATTTTCATCGTCAAACATGCTACGTGAAATAGGGTCCAAACCCCACAGAATCACTCACATACTAGTACAAGTCTGCCCACCAAGATACCCAGGATTCCCTTTAGTGCTCAATCAAGTTACACAGATTATAAAACATAAATTTCACATCCAAATTTCATTTCCAAACCATAAACACACAAAACTCCCACAAACATGCTTCACATTTCATTCACAAATCCAGAAACCACTAAAATGATTCGTAAAACAATTTCAAGGAGTATAGCGAGGCCTTGCACATAAAATCCATTCAATAATGCACTTTTACGGCCAAAAACTAATCAATAACATAAAATACAATATTTGGTAGCCCTAAAACCAATTAATAATTCATTTTCATGGACCATAAAAGTTTCCCAAAAGATAGAACATGAAATACCCAAGGAAGCCATTTTTACAAAAAAAAAACTAATGCCAAACTGGCCTTTAATCCTTTCTCAAAACTATCGCTTGACCATTGTATGAATTTAAATTTTATTAAGGAGGTGTATAAAAACCATTTAAAGAAGAAAAACACATTCAAAAATAACCTAAAACATTTAGGTTACATATTCAAAACCCAACCCTTTTCATAAGGATGTGAAACGGGCCATTTTCCGACAACATGGGCCCAAACATGTTATTAACCAAAACCCATTTGTTTGTAAAATAAAATAAAAATTGGAAAACCATATAAGCACCCAAAAATATCTCTTTTTATCCATAAAATTTATTTATAAATCCAAAAATAATAATTTTTTTAAATGAAACATATCACATAAAAGCCAACCAGGAAATTTACCTAATAGAAGACATGCCCTTTTAAACAAAAAAATTTAATTTAAGAACATGACATGAAATAAAAATCAATTTCACGAAATATTTTATACTAGATATTGTAATATATTCAAAATACCACAAACAAGGTTCTAAACCTCACAAAATAGTTTCGAAAGGAAGTGGATCATTTAAACAAGCACTTGGTGTGCACTTTTATGAAAAAACAACATTACCTTTCACAAAACAAGGATTAGAAAACCATTTTGAACTCAAAAAAATTATCAAAATGATGAAAAATAATAATATGCATTTATAATAGATGAAAAAAATATGAATATGATGAATATTAATAGATAAATGCATGTTCAAGGGATATCCTACCTCAAATCCTTAGGGTAATTGAAACGCACACCCAGAATCAGCATTTGAGGGTTTACAAACCCTAAACCTATGAATACCATCCCTAAAATAATTAAAACCACATAAAAATCATGTTATAACATAACCCTAGGTCGATAATGACTAGTGGAGATTATAAAACCAATAAATAATTGAGGGAAGAAGAAGAGGGGGGATAAAGGAGAAGGAATCTCACCTTTTCAACTAAGAACTATTTGTATTCCATTAGATATGCATCTGTAGAGAAAATTAAATGGATTGAAAAATTCTGGATATTCTCCTAAGTTTAGGAAAAACTCGAGAAAGCATATTAGTGAGAAAAAGATCACGAATTGAATGAGTTATGTATGAAACAATTTACCATATCAATTCTGGATGAGTTGAGTTAACATTAGAACTTTCACACTGATCTGTGACTCATATGAGATTTAAAAAGGGAAAATATATTATGGGGTTGAGGATAGAGATATTGTCTTCGAGTATGAGGTAGAAGCACTGAAATATATTAAATATTGAATTATATATAAAAGAAACAATTTATTTTTTTTAAAACTAGAAATGGACCTTTGGGCTGGCCTTGTACCTAAACAAGTAACCCAAATCCACCATGTTTATGAATTTATAAGGGGTCCAAAAGGATATGGTAGTATTGATATGTTAGTGGAGTCCATGTGGGAAGTGGAATGGATGGATTTCTTTCAAAATAATAGGAGTTATTAAAGAAACAAATTTGGTTTTTAAAACTGCAAATGGGATCACGGTTGGCCCAAATCATGAAGTAACAAATATTTCTACATGAAATCCTAAACATGAAATGGGGCACCCATATTAGGGTTACTCTATATATATAGAAGTTAAAATCTCAAAATTAAACTCACCCAAGACCCAAAAAAAAGATCTAGATTTTAAATGAACTGCTCAAAACCATGACATTAAAAGAAAAAAAACAGGTGTGACATAAAATGTGTATAAGAAAATTGGTGAATGCTATTATGATATGGATCTTAATATTAAATCAAAATATGAATAATCATTGAAAATATTGAATATTGATATGATTGATCAAATAAAATCATACCAATTAGTAACATTTGATCATATTCTCTAGGTCAGAAAATTAAAACTATATAAAGACTAAAATATAATTAAAATAAAGATATTCATGTTACAACATGTCGAATGGATGAATATATACCTTCAAAAATGAATGTATATACGTAAGAAAACATGTGCCTCAATGAAGGCAACTTGAGATAAAAAAGTCATTTTGATTTTATAGCTTTTGAAACATTAACACATTGAAACAGAGATCCATGAAAGGATTTATAAATACCCATAAATATAAAAATAATAATCAAATAATAAAAACATGGATAGTATACACACCCTACAAATTAAACATGTTGTGATTAAGGAATGTTTCTCACAAAAAATAAAAAGGCCTGATAAAATCTCATATCATTTGGTCTTGACTCATTTCATACTCATATGAAACTCATGTTTCATAAATACAAGTTCATTATACATATTTTACATAGAAATATTATTATATATAATTCAATATATTAGTTTTTATTAATTTATATTACATAGATGTTAAAAATTCTTTGTGAAGGTTATGATTTGGGTAATATTCGCTTTATTTTAAGTGTGTTCCCTAATTTGTTATATCATTTTCCCTTATTCTTGTATCATATTTGAAGAATATAACCATTATATATATATAATTAATATTTTTTATATGTGTATTATAAAAATATATACAATATTGATTTTGTAAATGAAATAAAACATTCATTGAGACGGTAGGTCATAGTTATGCATGAATGTTGCATCCTTTTTAGTGAAATATTGAATGAATGTAAGTAAATGAAAAATATGAATATGTATATAGGTATATAATATCATTATAGTAGCTTTATTATTTCATATATATAATATAGTTTAACTAAACATGTTATTAATAAATTTCACGTACTGTGTGAATTAATCGCATCACATTTAGGGGACAGTAGTCTACACTTTCTTAAACAAAATTATCATATTTATATATGATAGAAAAAATAAGTGTATATTCTAAATAAAATTTTAAGAAGCATAAATATATTATAAATTTTATATATATGATATATAAATTTATTTTCCATCATATTTTCCACCTTGATATTCGATAAAGTAAATATGAACAATAATCATTTCATGAGGTGGTAGACCACCATACACGTAAACAATATATTAATTACACATTAAACAAAAGTGTTTGTAAAATTATATAGAAATCGTATAAAAAATGATTGTATATTTATTATATATTTTTTATGATCATATAATAATATTTTTGTAGGGATTGGATAGTGGAAACAAATGAAAGGATCTTGAGGGAGGGTGTTACCTATTAATATGGAAACATTTTTTGGTTTTCATAAATCTCATTCCTTAGATGTATTTTTGAACAATGTGAGGCTTTAGGGATTAGTTTTGGGTTTTAAGGAAGTTCATATTTCATATATTGGTCAATACTATAGATTTTGAGAGGTGTGAGGAAGTGGAAGAGGGGGTGACCTATTATAGAGAAGGGAAAAGACAGACTAAGAATTTTTTAATACATGTTTGGGGTAACCACGTTTTTACATAAAAAAATTCATAATAAATAAAAAACTCAATAATGGATGGTTTATGGCCGAATTCTGGCCATCTAATGGGTTTTGAAAATGGTTTTAGATCATTTGGGGCCTTATATTAAAGGATTATTCCATTGTTAATCTTAATTTTTCCTTAATATCTCTTACTAATTTTAACTGCATTCACTAAATTTTTATTTGGAAAAAAAAGTTGAATATATTATACATTATAAAATAAAATTATTAAAAATAATAAATATGGTTTTTCATATACCAAACACATATGTTTGAGAAATTAATTTAAAATTAATTATATAGACAGAACGTCAGAGTGGGTTTTAAAATTAAAAACATTCAAAAGTATGATGTGTTTTTATAAACAATTACAATGTAAAATATATTATAATGATAATAATAGTATTAATTGATTAATTTATTTTCTAATTATACATTAAAACAATTTTAAAATATAATTTAACTGGAAAAATTAATTATATGAAAAGAGGGTTTGAATTATATTCAGTATTTTTCACTTATTCATTAAAAAATAAAATATCATAGAAAAATACCAATAATTCACCAAAAAATATTTTTTATTTTCTTCATTAAAATATAAAGTCTATTCTAAAGTATAATATTCATACTAGTTCCAGATTGTTTTAAAATAGGTTCTAATATAAATGGCAGTAAAAGTGTTTTTTATAAAAATATATTATTTTATACGTAAAATTGGGTTTGTTTATTCCTATGATTTTTTGTTATATTGATGAAAAACAATATTTGGTTGAATATTAACTATATATTTTACATTAATATCATATAATAATTTTGATTAATCTAATTTTTTAAGATCGAATAGTAATGTGAGAAAATAAATAATTATATTTTCCTTTATATTCAATGGAATTTTATATTCATTTTTAATTAATTTATGACAAATGAATCCATTATATATTTTATTAATTGATATATTTTCATATATTACTTTTACCATTTCATAACTACTAATTTATGGCTATGTTATATCATTTTATATTAAACATTAATATTTTAAATTATATATTATGGTTCTGTAATACTCAGTCTAATGGGTAACCGAAGCTAATATAAGTCTTACCTATAGATAAAGAATATGATTATATTTTCTATGGTGTATGATTAAATTATTTTCACATATAAAATAAAATAAATATTGTTATTTGACATATACATGTATATTTATTTAACTATTTTCAATGTTTCATGAAAAAACATTCAACATTATTAAATTAATTCCAAAAAATTATTTCATAAAATATAGGGGTGTTACATTATACCCTATTAAGATGAATTTATCCCACTAAATTTGTATGTGTTATAAATATTTTAATAATTTAATGTTATTTTAATATAAACCCACATCATAAAACTGAATAGTATATCTTAAATTAAAAAATATAGTTGGATCTTTAATGGTTATCCAGTGTAACACATTGTGGGGATTTCATGTAGGAGATCATAGGTGGCATGTGAAGACATAGAAAGGGAAGATAAATATTACTATCATGTTCTGTTCGAGATTGATAGAGAACATGGTATGTAGAAACATAACAACTTAAAATCCACAAATCTGAAATTATCTAAGGGGCCATTTGATTCCTCATAAAGTAAGGTACTGGGATAAATTTTGGTTTCATGATCATTTTCCAATGCTTAAATAATTTTCCTATGAAGTTATTCCTAAATGATTTCATTCCATTTCATGTAACACCCCAATATTTCATTGTATTTTATCTCATTAAAATAACTTAATAGCTTATGTTGAATGGAACATTGACTTGGCTGGAATTATACGCAAGTCCGAGTTTCTGCGAAATAATAAATTATTACTATAATTATTTATACGATATAATTACATACCAATTAAATATTTTAATATTTATCGTAGAAATTAATTTTAAATGTTATTTATAATGTTTCACATAAATAATACATATTTATAATGAATTGTATAAGTTTTTTTAAAATAGTTATATATTTATAAAAGCTATTATCATAAAAGAACTACTTTTTACGTCCTTTTTGGAACAATAATAAAATTAAATTTGGAATATCAAAATTATCTTAGGGGGAATTTTTGGTATTTTTAAAAAAACTTTCAATTTTTGATGAATAGTGAAAAATACTGCATAGTACATAAAAATTGACTTTTTGATTAAAATTAATATTTTTAATTAAAATTTTCTTAATGTAAAAATAGATACATAATGCATATATTAGTCTAATTTATGTCCTTTGAATCATTTTATAATATGATTATATATATATAATTGTATTGAACTTTTTAACATCTTTTACCGTCCTTCTAGGCACATTTGCAAATTTGCATAAAAAGTAATATTTCCACTTCAGTGAATTGAATAAATAAAGGCAAACACAATTGTCATCAGTTTGTAAAATTTGGTATAATATGATGAAAACAATTTTTAGTGAATAATAATTTTAGCAGTTAATTTGACATGGTTAAAAGTAAATAAGATAATTAAATGTAAAAAATAATATTATAAAAATATGAAATTACCCCAACACATGTCCTTATTATAATGGATATGTTTATTTTGATAGAAAAAATCTTATGACAAAATTATGATCCTTTTTGATTCACATGGATTAGATTAGGACATCTATTGAATTTTATTTAAAGAAGTGTAAAAAGTGTTAAATTCAAATTTTATTAATTAACAATTTTTAATATAGAGTTATACATAACATAAATTGGACTATAAATATTCATTAGAATGTAAAAAAATTTCATACATCATGGTATTTTATTTATAATTTTTAAAGTTTATAGTAAATAAATTTAATAATGACACAATGATGATGCTCTAATTACCTTATTAATGAATGATTAAAACAATTGACATTATTAATATAAAAAAATTTTAATTGAGACTTTTTATTCCATCCAAGAATTAAATAGGTGAATATTAAATTTTAGGGTTTATTCAATGTATTTTTTTGAAGTAATACACTTGTTAGGACATTCATCAATACCAAATACTAAATACTGTCTAAATAGACATAAATTTGTTTCTAAAACATATACTATTTTATTAAATGATATATTAATCCTAAAAATATAAGATTAGGCCAAAGGAAATAGATAATGTTACATATTTCATTAATGAACCACTTCAGGATTCTTGCAAATTTATAGTAACAACATTAACCATATAGTATAAAAATACAATAAGTCATGGTAAAAGATAAACTATTAAAATAAGAGTTAAATATAAAATATAAGGTTATTGTGTTGACCTCAACATGTCTAAAGCCTATTTATTGAGAGTATACAGACCCATCCCCACCTTATCCTCTATATAAATCCATTTGGAGCTATTATAATTCAAAATTTTTTTATAATAAAATAATATTTCAAGATTTTCTTAAAGTGCCCATCACCTCCCTTATAAATGGGTACTTCTCCTTCCCTTAAATTCACACTTCAAAAGAAATTTGGATTTACCAAACACATATAAAATCTCTTCCCAAATAAAACCAATTAAAACAATAGGTCTTAATTTAATCAGAAACCCAATCTAAGTGCCCTTTTTTCCAAATAAAAAGGAAGCACCTGAAGAAGTGGTAATTATTTCATCACCTATTTCAATGAACTTTTATTATTTTAAATCATCTATCATTTTTGATAAAATAATAATATAATAACTCTAGTACCTTTTAAATTATAATATGTTATTATAAATATTCTACAACCATATTCATTATTTTATCAATCATATGAATAACAAATTCACCATGAGTGCATACGTGCGGATTACCATCTCCATATTGCGGTGTAGTTTGTTATTCAACACTAATTTATTTAGATGGGTTTAATAATTAAAATAATTAATGTAAATAATAAATATAACATGGTAATTACTCTGTTTATATAATATAAAATCCAATTAATCATTTTTCCGCCATAAATATAAGGATATTGTCAATCGTGCGTACGCATGACTTACCATCTCCACGATGCGATGAGATTCATCTTCAAGAATAACCATTAAATATTTTTTTATAAATATATACAGATATTTATTAATTATAATTTATATTAAATAATATTTCTAATGGAATAATATATATTTATGTAGAAAATAAATGTTGTTTACATACTTCCATACCATTCAATAAGAAAATAGAAACAATGTTCATGCATACGTACAAACTACCATCTCCATCAACGATGTATCAATTTCATATACCTATCTATTATAAGTTTTTATATCAAAATATATATTATTTTTAAATCATTTATATATTTTGGATGTTTTCAAACCATTATTTAAGTTATACGATCAAGAATAACAATATAAAACACATATTATAAACAAATTGATTATTACATGAAATGTTACATAAACATTGAGATTATTATTAAATGGGTTGTATAAATTCATAAATTTATCATATATGATATCATAAATATTACTGTGGTTATGGTATAATTTAATTACATAATATGGTCGTTATACAAGTGGTTAAAAATACACTCGACTAATGGAAATGTACAATGTAAGGGTCGATTCCTCAATCTCATTATTATCTGATATTGTTTACGTGTAAGTGTTTACTGGGAAATATTTATCATCCATGTCCATGTTTCATAAAAATGACTTCAAATGGAATATATTATGGTTTTTGGATGTTAATATTTAGCAATATCATCATTTTAAATGTTTTAATTATTCATTTTTCTAAAACCTTGTAATTAATGTCCATGTTTTCAAACTGAATGTAATGATTTATTTATATGGACATGATTGTTTTAAGATGATCATTTCATTAAAAAGTTTCAAAGTGTCATGGGAAACATTGATTAGAAAATATGATTTAGATGACTTCCTTTATAGATGTGTTATTTTTCAATGATTTCATAAAAAAATAATTTTTCTCTCAAATAGTTTTATTAATAATTTTCAACAATGTCAACATTCATTACTTTATATTATTCCTGATTGAGGTTGTTTTGTTATAATAAAATCATCCATTTTGTATTGAATGATTTATAATATTTTCGACTATGGATATGCAATTTTTATACCATTATTGTTTTATCATTAAATAATTGACATTTAGTATGCTAGTTTTAATACAAATGATTATGTTACATTTCATATTTTCCATTTGGGGAATGCACTATAATTATTGAGTGATGGGTGAGGCCTACTATATCCGCTCGTTGCATTGGTATATCTCATGAAAAAATTAGTGTCTTGGCTCAAGTCCTTGAAAAAATTTATATTTTGGGTTTGGGCCTGAGGCCTTGACTTTGTGTCTAGGTTGTCTGACATTATGCATTCCATCATAACGAGATTAGTTATTTATGTTACATGTGATTATTCGACTAGTATAATATAATTATGAATATTTAAATGGAATTATTTGATATATCATTTCAGTATAATGCTGAAATTTATGTTTAAAGGTATTCTGTTTAAATTTTATACCTTCCCATAAATGTTTCTGATTATTTATGAATCATTATGCTATATTGTATATCCTTACTGAGCATTTAACCTCACCCCATTCTTATGTTTTATTATTCTAGGATGAGAAGATTTGTATTATGTTTTATATGAAGGTTTAACCTAAGAAAATAATAGAATCCTCAAATGATTATCTATGTCTAATTTTATGTTTGAAATTGAAATGTCAATTTCATGTATGTAATCTGTTTTCCAAGACTACTAAATTGACCGATCCACTGGGACATGATTACTTGAAATAATGCCAATGTTATGTAATAATGCACTAGCTCTTAGTAACTAGGGTCAGGGAATTACAGTTGGTATCAGAGAAAGTTTAAAAATAACCTTGGAAACTAGATTTAGAAAAACTTTTATTAGGGAACATTACCCTATGATATAATTTTAGGATTTGTATATATGAACTTCCTAGAATTTTGGTGATGTGGAGACAATGTGGGTCTTACTAAAAATACATCCATGTCTGGACACTACAGGTGGACATGGTTCTGGAATGGATGTACCAAGCTGTGAAACCAATGATAAGGTGTTTTGGGCATGACTTAGGGTAATCTTGTACATGAAAATGGGCATTACTGCACACCTGTTTTGACACTCCATGGAGATATGCTTCAGATAATTCACATTTTCATTTCAAAACATTATTATGTATTTATGATTAAATATTTTCACAAATGATCCATTCTTATGATTTTGAGATTTTGTATGCAATTTTTTTCAATTTATGTTATTTATTTCACTAGTTTGGAATCATTCATTACAATTCATAACCTAATCTAGTGTATGACATTATTTAGAAATGGTACCTAGTAGAAATAATGACTACCCAAATAATGCAGAAGATCCAAAGAGTAAGAAAGACCCCATCATTCGTGGTATTAAGACAACATTTTGAAGCGAAATGGCCCACATGTATTCTCATCATATTAAAAAATAGTATCATGTGTTAACAAGATAAGTAATGAATTCTCTGAGTCCAATGGATTTGAAGGGGAGATAGTGAAAAAAAGGATAGTAGAGGGAAATATGGATCAAGGGAAGAAGGGAATGAAATATTTTTATATATATGTGATAACTGTAGAAATAATCACCATATGAAGTGCTTGAAAGAATTGGTTGTTTTTTATAAGTTTGTAAAAAAGGGTCATTGGGAAATAAAATGAAATGGGAACAATGAAAAGACTATTATTAAGTGTTTCAACTATATAGAAATGGGGCATTAAGAAAATAAATATCCTATGTGTCATGAAAATATAGCTCAGAATAATCAAAAGGATCAAGGTCAAGAATAAGCTATTACTATGGTAGACGTGAAACAATTATTTTAATTGGGCTTATTGATTAAGGAATTATGTCATTTGAGTGTCATATCAATAATGAATTGGTTATATTAATTTTGTAAATTAATAAGGATTGTATTGCAGATCTATTTTACTGAGGATTTGAGATTATATGGTACTAATAAAAGTGACTCAATAACAAGTTATTTTTTTTGGAAAATAGATGGTTGAGGGAATGATAATCTTTATATTCCTGATACCGAGATAATTCATTTGGATAATGTAAAATGGGTATTATTTACATCCTTGGAACTGAATAATGGTTTTTTTAAAATGAGGTTCACACCATCATTATTAAAAGTATTCAATATTTTTTAATTTAAGTTGTATATCCAGTATTTTATGTTTTACATAAGGAATGTGGAATAATGAATTTATTCAATATGGCGTTATTTTAATCTAGTTTATTACCATGTTTTAAGATAATACATGATGAAGTTATTCACATGTATGATATGTGTATTTCCTTATAAATTTTGGACAGTGAGTTTGGATAGAAGTATTTTGGATAAGTCTAAATGATATAATAGATTATTTTGGATATTGGATAATATTGTTTAAGGATTAAACATTTCTTAATATTATTTTGGATTGTTATAAAAAGGATAACTCAGAGGTTAGGAGATAACCTATCGTGTCCGGCAAGGCCATAAGACTTGAAACCACAACCGAATGGGGACAAGGGTGCATCACCTAACCTTGTCCTATGTGATGTCCTGGTTTGTATAATGTAGTTTTTTTATGTGGTCAGACATATGAATTATAAATTCATTTTTTTTGAACCCCATACAATTAGTTTAAATAGAATATTTTTGAGTTCTATTATCTTTTGGAGTGAAAGATGAGTTTGTGGGAGAAATTAGTTAAAAGATGGAACTCTAGTTGTCATGTATTATTTTTATCATATATTAGGAAGAAATTAAACCATAAAAATTAGGGAAAGGATAAAAAACGTGTTATGCTAATAAATGGTTTTTTGTTGAACCGATGTCATTTTAAATCATTGTAGATTTATGTCTTTGAGGCCCTCAATTTTCTATTTATTTTTCATTTGTTTGTGATTGATGACCACAATAACTTCCTATAAATATTAAAAAAAAATTCTCAAATTATGTCTCTTTTAATTCCACAAATGTTCTCATATTTGAAATCCTAATTTTTTGGTGTAATTTTCATTTCCCTTACCCTCTTATTAAGAATAAATTTTATTAACCCTTTTTCTGATGTGGGTATTCCACAATAATATTTTCTATTTTCAGCCTTATATTTTTGATGTATAATTTCAAATTGAGAGGACACAATTTATTGAAAAAGTGGATAATGTAATACCACACGATTTCATAGTACGTTATCTCTTTAATGTAATTAAATATCTTATATTACACGCAACACTGACATGGCTTGTGTTATACACAGAATTGAGTTTTTACAAAACATTACATTAGTATTTTAATTATTTAAATGATATATTTATTTAAAAATTAAATATTGTAATATTAATAGTAAAAAATAAATATTAATTGTTATTTATAGTTTTTTCACATTAATAAATCACATTTATAATGAAATGTGTATGTTTTGTTAAAATATTTATATATTCAGAAAAACTATTTTATTAAATGAATTAATTTTTATGTTCTTTTTTGAAGAATAATAAAATTAATTTTAAACACTATTAAAAATTTAATTTGGTAAAATAGACTTCAATTTAGAATTTGATATATCAAAATTATCATTGGGTGAATTTTTGGTATTTTTCTGAAAACATTCTATTTTTGATGAATAGTAAAAAATAATGCACATTACATAAAAATTGATTTTTTCATTTAAAAAAATATTTTTAATTAAAATTTATCTTAAAATATAAATATATACATAATAAATATATTTTTACAATGTATCTCAATTTATTAATTTTATAATATGAACAGATATATAAAATTTTATTGAACTTTTTACATCTTTTACCCATGTTTTAAGCAGATTTCCAAATTTTCATAAAACATAATTTTACTGCTTTTTTGAATTGAATTTCAAAAATACGACATACATGGTTTTAATTATTTTGTAAAATGTTGTTCAATAGGATGGAAATAATTTTTTGTGAATATTTTGTTTTGAATTTTACTTATCATGGTTAAAAGAAATAGGGTTATTAAAGGTAAAATAATATTTTAATAGTATCTAATTATCGAAAAACATGTCCTAATTCTACATGGTAACTGTATTTCCACCAAAATAAACCTTACAAAAAAATGATTCTTTTTTATCCACATGTATTAGATCAGGACATCTAATATATTTTATTTAAAGATGTGTTAAAAGTGATAAATTCAAATTTAGTTAACAAAACCATTATTAACATAGAGTTATATAGATTATAAATTCGACTATAAATATTCATAAAAATAAAAAAATATTTCCGAGATAATTTTATTTTATATATAATTTTTATTCATTAAATAATTAAATTTATTTATGAAAAAATGATAATGGAATAATTTCCTTATTAATGATAAATTAAAATACGTGATATTATAAATATAAAAATAAATATATATTGAGACTTTTGATGCTATAAAAGAATTTTATAGGTGAATATGAAATGTTAAGGATTATTAAATGTATTTTTTTCAAAGTAATCAACTTTTTATGACTTTCACAAAAACCAAATAATAAATAGCATCATAATTAACATAAATGAGTTTTTGAAATAAATAATAATTTATTTAATAATATAATATTCCTGAAAACTAGGATTCATCCAAAGGACATATATAATGTTATATATTTCTATAAATAACTACTTCAGGTTTTCTTTGAATTTTATAGTAATTATATTAACCATGTAATAAAAAAATACAGAAATACATTGTAAACGTTAAACTATTTCACTTTGAGTTAAATCTAAATGATAAGATTAATATGGTGACCTAAACTTGTCTAAAATTATTGGTTGAGCTTATTTAGACCCATATCCACCTTATACTATAAATAAATCAATTTTGAGCTACTAGAAACCGAAAATTCATTTTATAATATTATAATAGATAGATATTATCCTAAAGTTCCTCTCACCTCTCTTATAAAAGGGTACATCAGCTTCTCTTAAATTCACACCTCCATTGCAATTTGGCTTGGTCAACCACTGATCAAATCTCTTCCCAACTACCCTAACATCAACCTAGAGGGTTTACATTGGTCATAAATCCAATCTATGGAGCCCTTTTGTTCAAATCAAAAGGAAACCCCAATGAAGAGGAAATTATTTCAACACCAATTTCAATGTTCATTTCTTATTCTACATCCTCTTTCGTTGTTGTTACCATACTAAAATAATAACTACAGTACCTTATAAATTCTGAGATTTTATTATAAATATGGTAAAACTATATTCATCATTCAATCCATCAAATGAATGACAATGTCACTATGCGTGTGTACGCTCGACTTATCGTCTCCATGTTGTGGTGCTGTTTTTTATTCAACACTACATTATTTAAATGGGTATAATAATAAAAATATTTAATGTATGAAGAGAATACAACATGTTAATGATTATATATATATAATATAACATCCATTTAAACTCCGTTTCACCATCAATAGAACGATATTGTCGTTCGTGTGTACGAACGACTTACCGTCTCCACAACATGATGAGATTCATCTTCAATGACCACAATTAAATATTTATTTTATAAAAAAAATATTTTGATTATGTCTGAGATTTATGAAATAATATTTATAATGAAATAATATATATTTATGTTAATATATATATGTTTTTTCTTTTTCCATACTATACGATAAGAAAACGGAAACAATGTTCGTGTGTACGTACGAGCTACTGTCTTAATGAATAGTGTATCCATTTCAAATATATATCTATTATACATAATTATATTCTGAAAATATATGATATATAAATCATGTTATATATTATTGATGTATGTAAATCATGATCTAAGAGATACGATCAAGAATAACATGTTAAAACACGTACGATAAAGAAAGCGATTATTACCTAAAATGTTACATAATCATTGAAATTATTATTAAATAGGTACTATAAAGTCATAAATGAATCATATATGATATGATAAATATTAATTTGGTTATGGTAAAATTTACTAACATACTATGGTCTATATACATGAGGTTAACGTACCCTCTAACAAAAGAAAATTACAGGGTAAAAGTTAATTCCTCAATCTCATTATTATCTGAGATTGTATATGTGTAAGTATATAATGGGAAATATTTATCATCCATGCAATTTTTCATAAAAATGATTTCAAAAGGAATATTATATGTTTTTTATGGCACTCTTTAGAAATATCATCATTTTAAATGTTTTCATGATTTATTTTTCAAAATCCTTTTAATTAATTTCTAGGATTTTAGAATGATTATATTGATTTATTTATAAAGACATGATGGTTTTAAAATGTTAATTCCATTTAACTGTTTCAATGTGTTATTGATACTTTTGATTCCAAAATCTCATTTATATGAATTACTTTATAAATGTGTGAATTTTAACTGATTTCACAAAAAAGGTTATTTCTATTAAAGTGTTTTACTGCTCATTTTCAACTATGTCAACATGATTTACTAGATATATTTCTTAATTAAGGGAGATTTATTATAATAAAATCCCCCATATTTTATTGAATTATTTTTGAGATGTTTGACTATGGATGTTATATTTTTATACCATTCATGGTTTATGGTTAATGCATTGACATTTAGTATGCTATTTTTTATATGAATGTTTATGTTATGTTTCAACATTTTCATATAAGGAATGAATATGACTTAGTAAGTGATGGGTGGGGACCACAATAGCTGATCGATGCATCGGTTAGTATCATGAGACAAACTAGTGTCTTGAAAAAATTCCATGACAAAATTTATATTTAGGGTCTTGGCACGATGCCTAATATTTTTGGGTAATATGTCAGCCATTATGCATTCCATCATTATGAGATTAGTTATTAATGATACATGTTATTATTCGACTAGTAAAATATACATGTGAATATGTAAATAGAATTATTTGATTTATATTTTACATATTATTCTAAATTTTATGTTTAAAGGTCTTTTGTTTCAATTTTATACATTTATAAAATAATTAATGAGTCTTTATGATAGCTTCTTATATATTTTTTATCATTACTGAGCACCGTAGCTCACCCCTTTCTTATGTTTTGTTATTCCCGGATGCCAAAAAGTGTATTATGTTTTATATATAGGATTATTATGGGATAATAATGGAATCCTCAAAGGAATATCTATTTTGTATTTTATGTTTGATATTGTAATGTGTTGTTCATATATGTAATAAATTTTCCATGATCACTAAATTGATCAGTGATTCAAGACTTGATTCCTTGTAATCAAGACAATGTTTTGTAATAATTCACCAAATCGTATTCACTGAGTTTGAGGCATTACTTTTCATATGTGATATCTCATCCACTGTTTTTTACATGATATATATCTTCTTAGTCCCTTACCCTAAAAACGAAGGGGAATTTTTCATTTCTTAAGTACTAACAGATAATGAGATCCTTGATAAGTCATCCCATATTTATTTAGTTCCCACCAACAAAAAGGAGGTTAGGAAAATATATCAAATATGAATACATTCTCATGTTGTGAGAAAATAATTTAACCTCAAAAAATTTATTTAATATAAACATAAAAATTCAATAGATGGTAATCTTTTAAACCCTTCTAAAAAATAATTCACCCCTTATTGCCTAAATTTTATCTTATATTATACCAAAAAACATTTATTAGATCCATGGGTTCATCCTTTCACCGATAGATCATAATATGTGACTTTATTATTTCAAAATCCATGTATAGGGATATAATGATAAGAAATTTCACTAAAACATGATCAATAAGATTTTCATAAGGCATATTTTCACTAAACTCTTGTAACTTCTCGGACCTGGGTGCCACGAGCCCGATTTGCCACGTGACCTCAAGCACATTTCCACAAATGCCAGAGGCTGACGACTACCAGCGAGGGCCCAGGTCTGATAGTGGGGAAACTATGCCATCATTTTTCAAAGTGTATCATAGCGGAATACCAAATAAAACATACAACGATAGCGGAAGTAGTAAACATACACAACTGAAATAACTACAGCAGTGGATATAACCAATAGTATATAAATGATGATGCTGCATGTTACAAGTTCTAAGAAAGCAGCCAGAACATGTTATACATCAATATAGTTCAAAAAATACAGAGTACAACAAAACAAGAAAAACAGCTGGCAGCGGCATCGCGAGCCTAGGCTCGGTCCCATGTCCTCTTACTCATTAGCAACAGACAAGTACCTGTATAGGGACTCTTGCCCCTATCTACACTTGCAGCAATGTAATCTGTTTGGGCCGAAAAGCATGACCCAAACAGGGTGTGTGAAATATATCTCAGTAGGAACCCACCAAAGGCCCGTGCCCAACTGCGCATAAGCATGCAACAATAGTGTGTAGTAGTAAAATGCAATAAAGTAAGTTGTACACAAAAGTAACAACTACCAGTTAAATTTCCATTTTTAATATTCATTTAATCCATTTAATATAGGAAATCACCACAGTGCATTTCTAAGTAATCAACTAGTGTCCTCAGACACGTAAACTCCTACCCTCGGGTAACGAGTATCCAACACAGAATCTGCCCTCAGGAATAACAGTGTTTTTCCCTCAGGCGTAGGTAGTGTCGTGCTCAGGCACAGAGTCTATCGCCCTCAGGCACGAAGGAAGATTCCCTCAGGCTGAAATATCTACAGCCCACAGGCTAAATAGTGTAGTGCCCACATGCTAGTAACAATAACACCCTCTGGCTAAACATGTAACCGGGCCATGCCCAACATATAAAAATGAAGTAAACAAGCAATTCCTCTCAAGGAAATTCTACTAATACTACACTTAAGGCATACCCTCGGGTATCCTGGCCAAATGGCTAAACAGTGGAACACACCCCTGGGGTGGTTCCGGATCCAAACAATGATCCCATACAACATTTTATTATAATAGTTTAATCACCTATGAAATTATAGGCATTAATCATAGCAACCACCTCAGCCACACGACTCCCTCACATGGGTTCATGGCACAAAAACTCACAAAAACGCAAGATAGTTGGAAAATAAACACAAAGCCACCTACCTTATTCGCCAAAGAACGTTATACTCGAACGCCGACTCCAGAAATGCCCAAGAACGGCATAGATCTGATGAAGAACAAAACCAATTCAAACATAAATAACTTACGTTAGGAGAAGAATTGGTAAGAATTTTACCATGAGAGGAGAGGTCTTACCCGTGCGGTTCCAACCAGATCTTCCTAAGCCGAAACTGATTCCAGACGAACGCCCAGTGGATCTTCAAAGATCTGGCCTCCTCCTTTGGCTCCAAAATGGTTCAAGAGTCTCCTCCACCAAATGAGGAGGCTACTGCCTGTTTTAAGCTGAAAAAATAATGTACACAGCATGTACTTCAAATTATATGGTGTGTACTTCTTTCATTTAATTGTTCATTTGGCGGTACCACCACAATTATCATCTGTCGACATGAGTACACGACATGTACTCTCGAGTACATGACGTGTACTGTCGCCAGCTGTCGTCGACTCCACCGCCTTACTATTTATGCCTGCCAACTGAATACACGGCGTGTAAGGTACCACTACATGACATGTAGTCAGTTCCTGCACCCTTCATTGCCGGCATGGCTACATGCCCAGTGTACTCATCCCAACTCGGCCAAAAGTACACGAGTGTGGATAAAGTACACGGCGTGTTGTTCCAAAATTTAGGATTTTCCCCCATTTTCCATATTTTCTGAAAAACACATAAGGAAAAGGAAAAAGAAGAAGCATGTACCTCAAAAATAAGAACCGGGTTCATTCAAACTTCCCCCCTTATAGTAATTCGTCCTCGAATTGCCCTTCCAAGGGTGGCGAAGATAAAGCTCAGAACAGGTCTGGCCACTAAGCACGTACATCGGCCTCCCGCTCCTAGGTCTCATCCTGCACTCGGCCATGCTTCCATAGCACCCGTACAAGAGGAACTGACTGGCCTCAGAGAACGTTCATGCTCCTGTCAATGATACGGATCCGATGCTCCTCAAAGGACGCATCATACTGAAGCTCAACCTCCTCTGGCCGAAAGGTGTGAGACGGGTCTGAATGGTAGTGACGCAACTGAGACATGTGGAAGACTTCGTGCATGGCTCGGTACTACTGCGGTAACTGCAATCGATAGGAAACCAGCCTAACTCTCTCAAGAATCTCAAATGGTCCCACATACTTTAGTGAAAGCTTACCCTGTCTCCTTATCCTCTTGTGTCTCAGGCTCGGCGAGACATGAAAGAAAACCTGATCCCCGAACAAGAACTCCAAAGGTCATCTGTGGTGATCAGCATAAGACTTTTGACGAGACTGTGTAGTATCCATCCACTTCCGAATCAACTGGACCTGCTCAGATGTCTCCTGTACGAGCTATGGCCCCAGTATAGCTGCCTCACCTGCCTCTAACCAGCACAAAGGTGATCGGCATGGCCTATCATATAAATCCTCGAATGGTGTCATCTCAATAGTCTCCTAAAAAATATTGTTATAGGCAAACTCGAATAAGGGTATATACTTCTCCCAAGAGCCCCCAATATCTAGGATGCATGCGCACATCATTTCCTCTAGCACCTGTATCGTCCGCTCTGACTGGCCATCTGTCTGAGGGTGGTATGCTATGCTAAGAAGCACCTGTGTACCCAGCGCCCTCTGAAAACTCTGCCAGAAATGAGACGTAAAGCGGGTGTCCATATCTGAAATGATAAAACGAGGGACCCCAGGAAGACGTACGATCTCTCGGATATACAACCTTCCGAGCTCGTCCACACTGAAGGTCTCCATGATCGGTAATAAGTGAGCTACCTTCGTGAGTCTATCCACGAAAACCCACACAGCGTCATTTCCTCGAAGTGACCTTGTCAATCAAATCATGAAATCCATCACGACATCATCCCATTTACACTTTGGAATGGAAAACTCTTGTAACAGACTAGCTGGCCTCTGGTGCTCCACTTTCACCTACTGAGAGGTTGAACACCTCGTAACAAAACCATCTATCTCCCTCTTCATAACCGGCCACCAGTACTGACGTCTCAAGTCAAAGTACATCATGGTAACCCCGGGATGAACTACCCAAGATGAATCATGAAACTCCCGCATCAGCTCCTCGCGTATATCCCCTGGAACCTATACTCATCCATGGAAACACAAAACCTCATCATTTCATATCGTCCAACTGGGAGGAGGGTCCTCACTTTCAACCGACTCCCGTAGAAATAGGCCTTCTGAAACCGATAGCTGCCTCATCCTCACTCTGTCTAGGAGGGTAGAAGTCATAGCTAACGAGGAAAGATAAGACTGCCCCTGACTGTCATGCACCTCCAGATGCATCTTAGAGAACAAAGCCATAAGCTACCATGCACCACTGGCCTCCTGCACTGCCTGTATCAGAGTCTTCCTGCTCAGTGCATCAGCTACTACATTACCTTTACCAGGTGTATAGGCAAGATCAAAATCGAAGGACTTTAGGCACTCAACCCCCCCTTCTCTACCTCAGATTCAGGTAACGCTGAGTAAAGATATACTTGAGACTTTTGTGGTCGGTGAAAACCACAAAATGCTCTCCCAACAGATAGTGTCTCCAATAGCGCAACGCATGAACAACTGCAGCCTACTCGAGATCATGCGTCGGGTAATTCCTCTCATGTGGCCTCAACTGCCGAGACCCTTAAGCAAATACACGGTCGCCCTATATCAAAATGGATCCTAGCCCAGTCCCATATGCATCACAGTAAACTGTATAGGTCTTCCCCTGCTCCGGGAGTATCAGGATCGGTGCTGATATCAACCTTCCCTTCAGGTCCTGAAAAGCTTCCTAGCATGCTTCCGACCAAACGAACTTCACCCCCTTCTTAGTCAGAATTGTCAACGGTGCTTCTAAGCGGGAGAAGTCCTGTATGAAGCGTCTGTAGTAACCAGCCAGCCCTAAGAAACTTCTTATATCAAACACGTTATTAGGATGCTCCAAGGAAACTACTGCTCTCACCTTCTCTGGGTCTACTGCAACTCCTGCGTCTGAGACAATGTGACCCCGGATGTGAATCAGGTCCATCCAAAAGTGGCACTTGGAGAGATTAACATATAGCTGATGCTCCCTTAGTTTACTCAATACGATCTCAAGATGGGTGGCATGGTCATGTCGAGTTCGAGAGTACACCAAGATGTCGTCCAAAAATACTACCATGAAAGAATCAAGATACAGATGGAACACACGATTCATCAGAGCCATGAAAACCGCTAGCACGTTCTTGAGTCCGAACGACATAACCAAGTACTCATACAGACCATATCTACTCCGAAAAGCTGTAAGAGGTATATTCGATGGTCTCACATGCAGCTGATGATATCCGGATCTCAAGTCAATCTTCGAGAACACTCGTTCTCCACAAAGCTGATCAAACAGATCATCTATCCTCGGCAAGGGATATCGGCTCTTAACCGTCAACTGGTTCTGCTTCCGATAATCCACGCAAAGTCTAAGGGTACCATCCGCCTTCTTCGCAAAAAGGACCAGAGAACCCCAAGGAGAAGTACTGGGTCGGATAAAACCCTTAGCCTGTAGCTCCTCTAACTGCCTCTTGAGCTCCTGCAACTCAGGCGTGGCCATCCTACAAGGATGAATGGATACCAGTGCTGCTCCTGACACTAGATCAATAGAGAAATCCACATCACGCACCGGAGGTAGACCTAAAAATTCGGTCGGGAAGACATCCCTAAAACGATCAACCACTGGGGGAAAATCCATCTGACATGTCCCCTGATCATCTAGATATAAGCTCGCAATCTGGGCTATGACTCCACCTCGCCCATGATGCTCTGGTCCAGCTCGACTCACTTGAACATCCCACTCACCCTTGTATAGAAACTCTCTGCCCTCTGGTGATGTGAAACACACCCTGTGTCGATAGTAGTCTATAAAGGCTGGAAAGGGAACCAACCATTCCATCCTGAGAATGACATCATAGGTCATCATCTCCAAGACATAGAGGTCCCAAAGTAAGTGACACCCACCCAACTCAAGGGGGCACTCCTTGCACTGATGCATACCGGCCATCCTAGTCCCCAACGGAGTGTCTAGCGTTAAGATATCAGAAGAAGAAGAAACACTGAGACCAAGGATCTGCACAATGGGTACAGATATGAAACTATGAATAGAACCTATATAAAAAAGTACTGAAGACACGACAGAAGCTACTAGAATAGTACCTCTGACTGTCGAAGGTCTGGGATACTGCTCCTACTAGGTCTGTTGCACTGCATATGCCTACCCAGTGCCGCGGCCTGGCGACACAGCCTTTCTACCCTGAGCTGTGCCTCCCCATTGCCTCTGTGATCCCAGTGTCTGGCTACCACGACCATGACAACCATCTCTGCCTACATGCACTGACGTATTCCAGTTCCCTGACTGGTAAGAAGCCACTGGTCCTGCACCCAAATGCAGAGTCTACACAAAACCCCTCTCACTAGCCACTGGTAGAAACGCCCTGCACAAGTGCTGCAGATGACCCATATTGCCACAAGCTTCGCACTCAACTGGGTCTCGTGGACACTACGGTCTCTTGTGCCCCTCTCTACCACATTGGTAGCACATAACCTGGCTACCCGAAGCATTCTTATGACTAGTACTGCTGCCCTGAAAAAAGTCCATCAGTCTCTTCCACTTGCCAGCAGAAATAACACCAGTAACTGGTGCTGAACCGCCCTGGCCAACCCCACTAGATTCCCGCAGGTTCCTCTCTGTAATCAGTGTTTGGTTCACAATCGTGTGTACAATAGGCAACCTGAAAACATTCACCAACGCTAGGATGTCATACCGAAGACCATCCTCAAAACATATGGCTCTCAATGTCTCATCACCCACCAGCACAGGTGCAAAATGCTGAAGCACCATAAAACGAGCAGAATAGTCCATCACCGACATAGCTCCCTACTGCAGATTCATGAAATCATGAGCTCTATCTACCCTCAACATCTCAGGAAAGAATAAGTCATAGAATAATATTTAAAAATATTCCCACACCATGACCCTGTGATGCTCTGTCTGGGTGGTAACATCCAACCACCTCTTGGAGGAATCACACAGCATGTAAGTCGCGAGCTTGACCCTCTGCCCTGCAGGCGTCTCAAGATGCTCGAAAATAGTCTACATCGATCCTAGCCAAGACTCTACAGCCTGTGGTCCGCCATCCCCTGAAAACGTAGGCGGATGCTGCTGCTGAAAGATACACGTCAGCTCGGCCATAGATGTGGAAGCCTGTGGTGCCCCCTGAAAGGTCTGTATGAACCTCAATAAGCCTTCACGGAACTGTGCCTCTGCTCCTGTGTCTCGTATAACAACTGCCGCCGCATCTGGCTCTGCTGGTGGATCAACTGGTAACTCATGGCCTACCATCTCTAGAGTATAATCATCGCCACTCTCCTGGCGAACAACTCGCGGTCGTCTAGGCAGCATGACTACACAAGGTCAAAATCACGCCTTAGATTTAAGATTATTGAGACTGAAAGTGAAGAAACCACAAAGGAACAAGAGAAAGAAAGTATTCAAAATTGGAAAACAAGACTACATGGCGTGTAAACTGACTACACGACGTGTATTTGACTTCCCCTCCCCTTCCAGGGTCCTTCTACACGGCTAAGCCACACTGCTTCCATTCAACAAAACTACATGGCATGTATAATATCTACACGGCGTGTACGATGTTATTTTTCAACTGCCCGTGTCATCTGTGACACGGCCGACTACTCGGTTTGACACTACACGGCGTGTTATACCCGAACATGGCATGTACACCACCCTGTTTCCCAGCCACACGACTAACTCCACACGGTCAGTCCTCGGACAAGACTACACGGCGTGTCCCACAGGTACTCGACGTGACGAGGGAGAGGTGACACCAGCCTGTGTTGTTAGCTACACGACCGAGTCCCTAGGTCACAATACACGACGTGTCTTTAACTAACACGGTGTTTCTGTCAAGTATTTCACCGACCTGTGTTGTTAGTTACACGGCTGGACTCCGGGTCACACTACACGACATGCAAAAAAACTACACGGCGTGTTTTACCCAGGCCCTTCACTACCTCGTGTCGCCACCCACACAGTTTGTGACACGGGAAGAGACTACACGACATGTACTCAGGGTACATGGTGTGTACTTAAAAAATTTCATTTTTCTTCCCGAATAGAAGAACACACACGGCATGTATGAGGTCCTACACGGCGTGTATTCTGGAGTTTCCGGACAGTATGCCTCAGAATCTTCCCCAAAACCCAGAAAATACTGAAACTAACACCTAAGTGTCACATTCCGACCCGTGGAGGCCCATACTCCCCACGAATCAATTTTTAACATCTTATATGTGTTATAACCATCAAACAGTCAATGATCCACCAAATTCTGGTCAATGGGGGCCCGTACTATCCAAAAACCAATGTTTGGCATCCATTCTATAAACAGGCTCAAACACAAACACCATATCACAAGGCATGCATTTATCAAGCAGCTATCATAACAACATGCTTTATTAGCACATCAACTATCACAACAATATGCAAATTCTAATGTAGCTACATGGAATGTGATTTCTAGAATGTGCTTATATGATGAATGAGACAACCTATCCTCATCTCATCAGGTTGCAACTAAATAGAACCCGCAGATAAAATATAACCAGCACAATCCAAGTGCATCACCCAACGGTGAAAACATATCAACCTTAAATTGGAAAAATCAAATAATGCAAAATATGAGGTAGAATGGCTTTTCCCTGTACACGGGTTAGCTAAGACCGGGCACAACTTATTTCCAACTACTGTTCCGTCCTATCCCTGATTACAACTAGAAATAGTAAGTCAAAGAAAATAAACCCCTATGATACCACTTTGTAACGTCCCAGACCCGGGTGCCACGAACCCGGTTCACCATGTGACCTCAAGCGCATTTCCCCAAACGCCAAAGGCTGCTGACTAGCAGTGAGGGCCCATGCCTGATAGTGGGGAAACAATGCCCTCATTTGTCAAAGTGTAGTGCAGCGGAATACAAAATAAAACATACAACGACAGCGGAAGTAGTAAACATACACAACTGAAATAACTACACCAGTGGATATAACCAAACGTATACAAATGATGATACTACATGTTACAAGTTATAAGAAATTAGCAAGAACATGTTATACATCAATAAAGTTCAACAAAAATACAGAGTATAGTAAAACAAGAAAAACAGCTGGAAGCAGAATCACGAGCCTAGGCTCTGCCCCATGCCCTCCTACTCTTCAGCAACGGTCAAGTACCTGTATAGGGACTCTTTCGCCTATCTACACCTGCAGAAACGTAATCTATTTGGGCCGAAAAGTGTGACCCAAACAGGGTGTGAGAAATATATCTCAGTAGGCACCCACCAAAGGCCCATGCCCAACTCCATGTAAGCATGAAACAATAGTGTGCAGTAGTAAAATGCAATAAAGTAAGCAGTACTCAAAAGTAACAACTACCTATAAAATTTCCATTTTTAATATTCGTGAGAAATATATCTCAGTAGGCACCCACCAAAGGCTCGTGCACAACTGCGTGTAAGCATGCAACAATAGTGTGTAGTAGTAAAATGTAATAAAGCAGTACTAAAAAGTAACAACTACCAGTTAAATTTTCATTTTTAATATTCATTTAATCCATTTAACATAAGAAATCACCACAGTGAATTTCTAAGTAAACAACTAGTGTCCTCAGACACGTAAACTCCTACCCTTGGGTAACGAGTATCCAACACAGAATCTGCCCTCAAGTATAACAGAGTTTTTCCTTCAGGCGTAGGTAGTGTCACCCTCAGGCACAAAGTCTATCACCCTCAGGCACGAAGGAAGTCTCCCTCAAGATGAAATATCTACAACCCACAGGCTAAACAGTGTAGTGCCCACAGGCTAATCACAATAACGCCCTTAGGCTAAACAGGTAACTGGCCCATGCACAACATATCAAAATGTAGTAAACAAGCAATTCCTCTCAAGTAAATTCTACAATTACTACCCTTAAGGCATACCCTCAAGTATCTTGGCCAAACGGCTTAACAGTGGAACGCACACCTGGGGTGGTTCCGGATGCAAGAAATGATCCCAACAAACATTTTATTATAATAGTTTAATAACCTATGCAATTATACGCAATAAACATATCAACGACCTCAGCCACACGACACCCTAACAGGGGTTTGTGGCACAAAAATGCACAAAAACGCCCGACAGTTGGAAAATAAACACAATGCCACCTACCTTATTCGCCAACGAACATTATACCCAAAAGCCGACTCTAGAAACGCACAAGAACGGCATATATCGGACGAAGAACAAAACCCATTAAAACGCAAATAACTTACATTAGGAGGAGAATTGGTAAGAAAGGTATTAGGAGAGGAGAGGGCTTACCTGTGCGGTTCCAAAGAGATCGTCTGAAGCCGAAACGGTTTCCAGACGAATGCCCAGTGGATATTCAAAGATCCGGCCTCCTCCTTTGGCTCCAAAATTGTTCAAGAGTCTCCTCCACCAAATGAGGAGGCTACTGCTTGTTTGAAGCCGAAAAAACAAAGTACATGGCGTGTACTTCTCAGTACACGACATGTACTTCTTTCATTTAACTGTTTATGTGGCGGCACCGCCACACTGTTCATCCATCGACATGAGTACATGACTTATAATATCGAGTACACGGCCTGTACTATCACCCAGCTGTCGGTGACTACACCGCCTTACTGTTTAAGCCCGCCGACTAACTACACGGCGTGTAAGGTACCACTACACATCGTGTAGTCGGTTCTTTCACCCTTCGTCACCGGCATGGCTACACGCCCCGTGTACTCATCCCAACATGGCCAAAAGTACACAATGTGTGGATAAAGTACACGGTGTGTAGTTCCAAAATTTAGGATTTTTCCCCATTTTCCATATTTTCTCAAAAACACTTAAGTAAAAGGAAAAAGAAGAAGCTCGTACGTCAAAAATAAGAACTGGGTTCTTACAACATCACATGAAATTACCCACTATAGAGTTACCCAAAAAGGATGGTTCACACAATCCATTGTGATTGTATATGCTTTGACATTTTTCTATTATATTCAGAGTTGGTTGGAAATAATCACCATTATTTACCCTTGTATTTGGGAACATTTTCGTGAAATGACCAATCACCCGGCAATTGAAACACTGAAGTATGGGATGTTCATTCTGCGGAGTTTTCGCATTATTATCCACATTAAATATCTTTTTTCCATCTAATTCTGCATTCATCCACTCGATTACCTTCCTTTCCACACATAAATCATTTACTAGTCCCATTAAGGAAAATCCCTCTATACTTCATTCCATAATTTGAGCATAATGGAAGTATCATGTTTTTTTTCTCCAAGGTATTTAGATTTTCCTTAAGAATCTATCTTCATATTCTTGTTAAAACCATGTGATTTATATGTAACTCCAACTTCCATTTATAATTTTACATCACAATGAAAAAATATCTTCATAGATACTAATGACCCTTATAGACATATAACTTACAAGGTTAGACTTTAATATAATAATTATCCTTACAAAATTATATTTTCGATGGACGATAATTTCCTAAGGGTACCTTACATGACTTTTCAAATTAGACTTCAAGGTACTGACAGATTCATTATCATTTTACTTCAACACAAGTAACAACTTTTCAATATCCAAAAGAATGGCATACAGAATGTACTTATTGGAGAATAACTTTTTAAACTATTATGATTCCATGGATTCAATTTAATCTTGATTCCTAAAATTCTTTATTAGAGTCTACTACTAACCTTCTATGAATTAAAGATGATATAAAAATAGAACAACATTCTCTTGTTCTGAAAACTCATTAATGGAGAATATATTTTCAATTTTACATTTCCAGTGTTCATTAGCAAGTCAATCAGAAGAACCACTGAAGAAAAGTGTATGTCTCCTCATGAAGGACACAACAAGATGTTGTAACTTCCTTTTTTCATTTGGAATCTTAGCTTGATTCATAGGTATAGTAATATGTTTGAGAAAAAAAATCGGGTTTTGAATTAATTCTCCAAAAAAATTTAGATGCCCAGGAGAAAAATTGTTTCATTTTCCAACAAAGTCATAATTAATGTAATTCCATGAGGTTCTATCCATTGACTGAAATAAGAAAAAATTAGTAATAAATATATTTATATTGAGGAATAAAATAATCCAAACAAACACATAAATTATATATAAATTATGACACCTTCCATAATCAATGGAACCACATGTTTACTGTTGGATATTCATTAAATAAATATTTTTTTAAACCGTTATTGATTGTTCTTGAAGAGTTTTTGAGTTAAAAAAGTATATCCACTGGGAGTTTTGAACAATATGAGTAGTAAATCCAATTTTTGTCTACAAGACTACCTCGACTCCTACATGAATCATCTATTTTGAGTTGTTACCTCAAAGTACATTTGTTTCATATCCACATGCACTTATAACATCTATACAAGGATGTATTTCTAAAAATCCAATCACTCTATTCTTTACCAAAATTTATAGAAAATTTCAGATACATCTCATTGACCTTATACTTATTCTTAGACATGTCCATAGAGTTATCAAAAAAAAATTCTCATCTATGTTTCCAATGGTTAACTAAAACTATTCTTTAATACCAACTATAACAACCCATTCTTAACATATATAGATATTACACAATTTTTTCATAATTCTAAAAGTATTATAAAAATGGTACCCCTAAACTATATTAGTATAGTACCAATAGAACATGGAAACCTAAAACCTGGTATATGGGTGAGAATCATTATCTCCCTCTAGATTATCTAATACTAGCACACCTCTTATACATATAATGCATAAAATATAAATCCATAGCCTGTGGAAGGAAACCAGAAAAAAGGGGTGATCTCAAATGATTAGCAATAGTAAACATGTGATATATGTATGAATAACCGTGAGCAGAAGTGTATGATAACGTGATCATAGAATTGGAAGATCATACTCAATATTTTAAAGTCCTTAAGCACAAGCCATGGAATAAATATCGATAGTACATAAGACACGAATCATTACTGAATCAAGAGAACGATACAAGTAATAAAAACATAGGATTGCGACATGCAATTATAACAATCCCATAAATATCGAAAATCATATGTCGAGGTGTCATAGAATGACCTTAAAAACATGCTAGTCTTGGGATAAGAGCAGTGTACCATCTTTAGAAAAGGGATAACAACTAATTTAGCCTTTTATTTTTAGGATTGGCCTATAAATACTATAACATCTAACTTTTAGCCTTGGGAAACAAAATATTCCTCTATTTATTTTCAATATTGGGCTACAATCTGTGAACCTTTTTGTTATCAAGCTTAGGATACAACCGGTGTATATTCTGTTTTGTTGGATTATGATACAACATGTGTACACATTGAATGAATATATAATTTATCATAATCCAATGCATCTATGGGAGATAAAGGTCCCAAACATATCATAATAAAATCATTCATACATGTGTAACAAGATTATAATACTTTCATCAAATCATGACCCATAAAAAGAGACGGGTTTAATAAAAACTGGTAATAATCCCATGAAACGAAATTTATATCATTAACTTTTCATCACATCATAATCTATGGAAAAAATAAATGTTTTGTAATCATTTCATCGAAGAATAACCAATGAAATTTAATGGGGTTTAAAAGAATATATCTCATGGATGTTAAAAATATATTATAGGGATCCTTCCATCAAAACATAAATCATTAAAAAAAATTTATGAATGGAACATTTGGATCATTTTAAGGTAATTATTAACATCAACAAATGACATTTTATATAGAAAATATAATTGAATGATATTAAGAAAACATTTGTTAGGGAAAATATACATTCTTATTTGAAAAAATATTTTTAAAACATAATTTTATTTGAAAACCATCTTCTTGATAATAACCATTTATAATTATAAAGAAATATTGAAAAATATTTTATGTCTAATTTCCATTAAAACATATAAGGATCCTTGAAAACATTATGAAAGTCATTTTTCCTTGAAAACATATAAATGAAGCTTGAACACATTTTTGAAAACCCTTATAAGTTTATTTTTTAAAACATGTGAAGGAAGCTTATAAAACTATAAAAAAATTAAAAGATACTTTCCATCAAAATTATATTCAAAAATCATTTGACAAAAAATTTAATGACATTTTTTTGAAAATAATGTTTGTAGATAATAAAGATTTCAAGCTTAAGAGAGAGATGTATTCATATTTTTCTATAAAATGTTATTCTGAAATACCTCAAGTACCAAAGAGTAGAAAAATGGTACGAATACATGATTATATAATGAATAAACATTGGAAAAGAAAATTAGTTTTTTTATTAATATATTAATCATAATATTTTCTCAAAAGAAGCATAATCATTAACAATCTTAAAAATCAATGAGATGGATTCAGTAATATCCTTCCACTGGATAATTTGGAATAATATAATATATGTAAAAGAAATAAAATCAAATTAAGCATAAAATAACATGAAAATAAGTAGATTAATGTTACAACATTTAAAATGGAATCATATACACCACAAAAGAATAATGTTGTTGCATAATAATAAATGTGTCTCAAAGAATGCAAGTTGAGGAAAAGTTGTCTTACCAATTTTGTAGCTTTAGGAACATTAAACCCATGAAATAAAGAACCTAGAATTGATTTTTATGTACCTATATATTTATGAATAATAATAATAATAATATAACACATAAATTGGAGTTATACATACCACCTAGATGAAACAAGTGGTGATTAAGGCATGTATCTCACAAAAATAAAAAGGTATGTCAAAATCCTCTTACCATGTGTCTTGACTCTCATCATGCTCCTAAGAAACTACAATATAATATATATAAATTTACTATATTTTTTTAAAAAAATTATTATTTATAATTCCTTATATGTTCTGTTTATTAGTTTTATATTACCCCATTGTTAACAATTCTCTTTTTATGTTACACTTCATGTAATATTTTATTTATTCTTCGCATGTGTCTTAATTTCATATATCATTGGTACATATAGATACATCATGATTTTATTAATGTAAAACATGATATAAATATCATTAATATTATGTATATGTTTATTATAATAATCTTTAAAATATTTTTCTATGGAATGGAATACACCATTCATGGAGATGTTAGGTCGTACATACGCCTTATTGTTGGTTCCGTTTTATTGACATATTAAAATAAAGATAATAAATGACATACATGTGTATGTATATATGTATATAATTTAATTAATTTAAAATTATTTCTTCATATATATATTATCATTTCACTAAAAATATCCATAATACATTCCATGTAGTGTGTGAAAGGATCACATTGCTTTGAGGGGACGACAGTCCACGCTTACTGAAATGAAATTATCATAATTTCACAAGATGGAAGGAAGAATAAAATGTTCTCTTTAAAAATTAAAAAAATAATCAATACAATATAAATATCATATAATTTCATATATAAATAGAATTTCCATCGCAATGAACACCATGAAAGGAGGTAAAGGAAAAATGAACAATCATCGTATCATGGGGAGGTAGTTCACTGTACATGTAAATATTATGGTTCGTACCCCATAGATGGATGGGTGCATAATTTTAGGTAAAAGGTATAGAATATAAACATACTAATATATTGAGGAAACTAGTTTTTTTATAAATTAGTGGAATTATAATATTTTATGCATTGGATAATGGAATTAAAATAAACTAGCTTGAGGGATTGTGTTACCTCTTAAAAGGGAAAATCCTTTTGGTTTGCACCAAATGGAATCCTAGTAAGACATTATGAAAATAGGAGGATTCAAGGGGAAAACGAGGGATTATGTTAAGGTTATTTGGTATATCATAGTATATACTAAGTGATTTGAGATGTTTGAGGATGTGGGATATATGGTGTCATTTTATAGGGAAAGGAATCAACAAATTTGGTATTTTTTAAAATATGTTATGTTTACCGACATTTTTACCTAAAAAGTGTGATAAAAAATAAAAAACCTCCATGATTTAATTATTATGGATTCAATATTGTCAAAAATATTGTTTTTGGATAAGTTTTAATTTTATTTCGACCCATAAAATAATGGTTTATTCCATTATTAAGATTACATTTTCCTTAATAACTACAATTAATTTTAACTACATTCAATAATAATTATTGTCAAAAAAATTTGAACATATAAAAAATTATAAACAATTCTGATTCCAAATATGGAATCCATTATTTCAAATTCATTACATATATGTGGTAGAACATAATATAAAACTAATTCTTTAGACGGAATCACAATGTGGCATTTAAAATTGAAAACATCCCAAGGATATATAAGTCATTATTCCGAATTACAATGTGAAAATGATTCTACGTAAAATTAAATTATTAAATAATTATATAATTAAACTTTTAAACCAATATAAAATATAATGTAACCATATAAATTATGTAAATGAAAAATCTGTTTTGAATAAAAATTCTGTATTTTTCACTAATTCATTAAAAAATAAACCTTTAGAGAAAAATACCAAAAAGTAACTCTAACCTAATTTTTCTATTTTTTTTAAAACAATGTTGTATATTTTTCCATATAATATTTATAAAATTTGAAAATATTTTATTTAAAATATTTTATCAATTAAAAGGTGGTAAAAGTTATTTTTATAAAAATTTAATATTTTATGAATAATTTTTTTTTCTTATCCTTAGCCTATAGAATCTATTAAATGAAGAATTTTTATTGAATGAATAATAAATATATCTTAATTTATGATTACCTAATAATTTTAATCAATTTAATTTATTTTTGATGAAACATCTTTGTGAGTATAAAAATAATAATATTTTCCTTTATTTTCAATATGTTTTCAAATTCTTTTTTAATGAATTTGTAACCAATGTATTCATTTTATATGTGTGTAAACCACATATTTTGATAATATAGTTAAAATTTTACATCAAAACTAATTTAACATTTAGTTTATATATTATTTAATAAAATAAAAATATTTTTAATAATACTTTTTCGTATCATTAAACCTAGTCTTTCCTGTAATGTAAGTAGACCTTAATGTTTCATATAGGGAAAACTGGCCATTATTTTCCATATTGTTTATGATAAAAATGGTATTTAATATAACTCAAAAAATAAAATTCTTGAATATATATATATATATATATATTCATATATATTCATTGTAGCATGAAATGAAAAATATCAAAAATATTAAATTAACTTGAAAATTTTATTTCATAAAATCATTGGGTCTTACATAGGATGTGTGAAATATTAGAAAAAATTTAATAATAAATCACAATTAACACATTATTAGTTGAAGACCGCAGACCACCATCATACAACCTTCTTAAAAAACACACTACTTTAAATCACATAAGCTTTATTAATAGTCACACTCATTCAAAAAAATCATTTCAAACATAATCCTTATGTATTGAGTAAAAGTTCAGCTCATTGAGTAAAATTAATCAATTTCCATAACTTTTCAATCAGTCTATTGGATTTTAAACTAGTATTAATATTTCAAAACATTATTTCATAAAAAATTAAAACTAATATAAATAATAATTTCATTTTTCATGGTATGGAGTCGGCCTTTTTTGATACATCAGAAATCATAATTCATAAACCCTATGAAAATAATTGTTAAAAAAATTAAAAAGCCACTTTGAAATCAAGGGAACCCCCCCATTTTATAGTCATCAAAAACCAATGGAAAAAAAGATGTAATATTAGGAAAAAATTATATAAACCCCCCAAAATATATATAATTAGTGAATATCATGATAATTGTATTAAGAGAAACATATAAATTGCATGAAAATGAATCCCCAAAAAACAAACCCTTATTAACATTATGTTTCCCATGTAAGACCAAATAAATGTTGATTCATCTCTTTTTTAAATACCTATTCTTTTGAGAAAACCTTTTAATAATTTTTATTATAAAATAGAATATATAATTTTATTGGTAAAAGAATTTAGAAATACCATTCTTAACCTAACATTCTAGGAAAATGGAAATATATAGAACCATCTACATACCTCAAGAAGAAATTATGTGAGACCAATAAATATGAATATAATATTTCCCATGTTAGATTTTCCACACCCTTGAATCTAAGATTATATGATATTAAAAAAAAATACCACCATGGAATTAGTCAATCCTAATGTAATATAATGTAAAGGGGAGGAAATATGACCAGAGGGAGAAGAATATGACAAAAGTCCGTTAAGAGATTGAACTATGTATTGTAAACGAAAATAAAGGAAACACCTTCAGGGAGGTGGAAGAAAGAGTTATTCATATTATCCCATATATAGGTGATACATGAATAGAAATAAATAGGATCGCTTATGGATTAAAATAAAGACAGGAAAATATAGAAATTAAAAAATCAAAAAAATATTGTCACAATGTTTAGACATAACGCTTAACAAATCAAGAATTAACTATTCGAGAAAATCAAAAAATTATAGGAGGTTCTTCATGGGTAGAACAATTCATTATCACTAACAATTTTTCAATTGCGTACTTACCTCTAAAACAATACAATATTAAAAATTCATGGAAAGCCACCTGAAAATTCATGGACAATAATAAAAAACAACAAATAAATAAAATAATATACACAATAATGGTTGGTGTGACCATATTTTTCCCTAGTTGATGAAAATAAATGACTAATAGTTAATGCACAATCAATGTATACACCCCCACTCCACAATGTGATAATATAACTCATAAATACTGTCTATTTTTTGGAAATATCCAAACAATAAAAACATTAGAAGAAATTAATTACTTCAATATATTACCTCTATATTATCTTTTATCTTCTAAATTTTCATCTTAAATTTATCACCAATTTTTTATTTTAAATACACCATTGAATAATTTTTATTCAAAAAGTTCTATAAATTTACATTCCAAATTTGGGACGTTAAATTTATCATCCATATTTAATTATTTTTCCTTCAATATCCCAAAAATCATCTATTTGGAATGATGTTTTATTGAAAAAAAAACACTATCAAAATAGCTATAAATGATGTAGAAATATATCTATTACCACTTAGATTAATCTTATTTTATATTTTTCTTCCCCTTTAGAACACAATAAATTCTCTATAGCATGATATAAATGATCATGAATCAATGTACCTCCTTCGTATATCTATCTTATCTAACTTAATAAATAATTTTCACACCAATGTCTCCAAAACAATAAATTTTTCATAAAATTGCTCCCTCCACCACACATGAGTCCAATTTCAATCTTATATTTTTTCATACTAAATGTTGGTTATGGAATTAATAGTTGTAATGTGGCTTCCTAACAAGGTGGTTTATGGATAAAATGGGACAAAAAAGGCCCGATGTCATGGGAGAGATAAAATAAAGGTTAAACTCTAAAAGTTATTACAGCATGATTCCTCAATTTTTTTAATCAATTTATGAACACTAAAAGATTAAAAAATGAGAATATTTTAAAATATATATGTTTCAATAAATTCCTCACCATACTAAAAAAATATAAATTAATTAAAAAATATGAAAAAATATAGAAACCTATTTGGTTATGAAATTTTAACATTTTACATAACATGTGCACTTAGGAATAAAATAGGATTAATTTTCATATAATGTTAAAATTATAACTAGAATGGAAAGTAAATTAGTAATCGATTAAATTTATTTATATTGAAATCAAATATCATTAATAAAGACATATAAAGGATATGAATATCCTGTGGAATTCAGTTAAACATAACGGGTCCTAAAATACCACTAAATATAAAAAACAGAAACAAAACACATAGGTCATAATCATGTTGAACCAACTCCGCAACGATAAATCATTAATACTCACATTGAAGCTTACATAAAGATTTTCTATTAATTATTGATTATGGTAGTATGGTAGATTGAAGTTAATATAATGGATAGATACAACTTCATGGTTATTAGAAGTGTTGTCCTAAGTTATTATCATTTATTATACCTTATATAAACCTACAAGAATGAAAAAAAATAAATATTTACATTATATAAAATAAGGAAATATAAATAGAGAAATGAAATAATATCAGATCAGACCCCTATTAGGGAACTCGGTTTTTTACTTCCCCTTATTATGTATTAAATTTTTTACCCCCATTATAATTTGTGGATAGGTATTATATGGTAGGAAGCACAACATTATTTTTAAATCACTGATATTTACATTGAACCAATTAATGGGGTCCCATTGAATAGAATACTATGGGTCTACCCATTTGTAAATAAGGTAAATCATTCAATGTTGTGGTTGAAGAATATATTGTTCCTCCACTTCCTCTTATGATTTTATGGATTACTCCTTTATCACATAATATATTGACATAATATACAAGATATCATGTGATAAAATTGTGAATATCTATATTTTAATGGATGAAAAACAAGATGAATCAATATTTAAATATGACACTATACAAACATAAAAATTTAATTCTATATCTTAGAAGATTTCCACTATGTATTTTTTTCATTCACTAGCTTTATAAAATGTTTGAAATGATTTCGATGCTACATGTGTTACATTATAGTTGAATCTTTTTTAAAATCACCCTCCAATAACAAAGAATAATTTTTAAAACTAATTTTTTAAGAAATAACCATTATTTCTTAGTTTACATCCAACAAAATTGGATTGAAATGAGTTCTTATTTATATTATTTGTCTATATTATCTTGTCCTTAGTCACTTATTCTTATAGTAGGTTCCACTTATTGTTGTTTTTATATAAATATGAATTTATTTAGTGTCCTACTTAATTTAATTAAGCTATAAATATTTTCAAGTATTTTCTTATAAGGATATAGTGATGTTAAGTTGTGCTAAATCCCATTTTTTTATCTCCCAAATTGATCAGCTACTCACATTTCTTATTTAATTTCCTCCAAAAATGGATGATTATGTTCTAAAAATAGAGCTTTAAATTACACCCTCTCATACTCACCATTTTCATAAATTGGAAAAATAATTTGGGTAATCTTTTCCCCTGATGGTTCATATTATAAGGTCTCTAACTATTGTTTACTATGTTCATATAATGTGGTAGTTAGTTCCATCTATTGTATCTTCATATCAATTTTATAATTTCAAAATTAATGTAATTGGGAGAATATTTCACTAAATATGTATTCTCACTTTAATAGACAATAAGTATTCAATAAATTTTCATAATTTTAGTCTGAATACATCATGAAAAAATGCATGGTTTTTTATTTTTTTAAAATAAAATAAATTGGAATTCACAAATAGTAAATGAATAATGAGTAATCAACTTGGATACCTAAAAATAGTTATAAATAATAACAAACCTGTCCAATAGTGGAGAAAAATAATAGTTATTTTATCCTAATTAATTACATTAACATGCTTTGGTGATCTCCAAATTATCTATTTTATCAATCACTCATGATACAAATAAATTAATTAATATTTTAGGATTTTTTTTTAAATTTATTAAAAACTTGGAGAAAATTGGGGTGATTTAAAATTTAATCTATATAAAAAACAATCATGACAGTATAGTATAAAATAGAATAATGATATGAAGAAAATAAATACTCCTATGATAATTACACTCATTAAACATTCATTGGTTATTTTTAGGTCTATTTTCTTCCCAATGTTTATAATTTATCATACGAATGGAAATACTCATCTTCTATTTCTTATTAATATATTTTGGAGACACAATTTCCACGAAAACTGCACATCCACCACCTATATTGTTTGCAAGCTATACCACTCCCCAATCAAGAGGACCCCCAACCCACATTCCTTGTTTTAAATCTTATCCATTCATCCTGACATTAACATATAGTCATCGTATTCCCCATCACTCATGTGTAGGGTGATAAAATAATGAAGAAAAAATAATTTAATCCAAATTCAAAATAGTGAGGGGATATTTTCATAATTATCAACTATGGACCATCCATGAATGAACCAAAATCAAATAGGAGATTGTGAATATGGGTAATAAAGGACTATGGTTCACCACTATATTCTCCACCTTTGATTTTAGTCACCTTAGTTCATCACCTTTGTGAATATTCAATATAATAGGGATAATATATAATAGATAAGAAGAAAAAACATGAATAAAATGAGAGAGAGAGAGAGAACATAGAAATTATAAATTTATAATGAATTAAAAAATTAGTAAAAAAATAAAACCATAAAACTAATTTTTCCCAGACTGGATAATAATATTGAATGTATGGAAAATTTTATTTAAATATATATATGATTTAGAATTCATTGATGTGTTATTTAATAAGTCTTCCATATATTTATCATGCTTCATGGGGATTTTTAATGTGAAATCATACATTTATAGTTTTTTGATATCATCCCAGGATCATTGGAATTTAAATATACCTATGTTATGAAAGAAAATTTTTATAACACCCTTATGGATGAAGATCATAGGATTTGATTCATGAAACATCAATATTATCATAACATACACAATTATTTTGAGTGAATGAAAAATATATTTTTATTACATGACTTTTAGTTTTTTTTGACATTTCAATGATATAACCGTTATATATATCACTGTATCATCTCACGAGCCATAGATAATTATTGTTTTTATTTTAGTGAAAAATGATTAAACCTTATGTTTCCATAAAAATGTATATAATCCATACATAACTTCTCCAACTCGGTGGATAAGGGTTTTATTGAATTAATCTCTTCTTATATCCTTTATTTCCTTGTTTGGGATCCACTTTAATTGATATGTCATATTATTTTTAAATAAATATCTCTCCCATCATTTATTAAATGTGACATTCACCCTAGCCATTATCATTATACTATATGCCCCTTAGCTTATCCAAATTCATCCCAAATCAATTAAATCCTTTAATGTACCCTTAATTTTTGTTTCATTATATTAAAATACCACCCCTCAAATGCCAAATATATTTTTAAAGGAGTTATTATAAGGAGTAATGTAACAATTCCAATCACTAATTTTTTATTAATATTTGTTTAATTATACTTATTCTACCTAAAATTAAATTAGACAGTCAAAAAATAATAATATTAATACCACTAGTATACTTACGTGTTTTTTAATTATTGTATAACCATTATTTATTCCCCTCTCATGGAATTAAAAAAGAATAAGGTTGTTCGAGTTATGTATGAAATACCACCTCATTGAGAGAAGTGTATATTCATAAAATAATTTCAAGGATAGTTAAAAAATGTTATTTGATGAATTGATTTAATATTAATAACATCATTATTATTTTGAAATTATAAATTTGTAATACCTTGAGATCACATGACTTGGAAATTCATTATAAATATGATTTTTTTTTCATTTACTGGATAGGTCGCATTTTTTATTTATGAATAAAAATGATTTTTCTAGATCTACAATGAATCAAAGTTTTCTTTTATGATAATGAATGATTATTATGTGGTAAATATGGTTTTTTGTGAGCAATAGAGGTTTTAAATTATGTTTCCTAATGTTCTAAGAATGTTTTTACAAAAAAAATGTTTGGTGTGTATGGTTTTAAAGAAACAATATGGAAACACAAAAGATTAGGTGTTTCTACTTCAATTTTAATAGAGACTAGTTTAGGTAGATGGTTAGTGTAATGTTAAGGTCCAATTGTGTAGTGCTTCGTATAATGTATTTTATCCTTGGTATATTCATGGGGGTTAATACATGGTTGGAAAAAGGCAGCAACACCATCTCATAAAACCCATTTGAGGAATTTCAGGTTGATGGTGGTCGAAATAGTTTTGTCAACACACAATATTTCAAAACATGCATCATAATAAATAAATTATTTTTTGGTGACCAGTGGAGGTGTTATGGTTCATACATGGTTTTAAAAACCATGATTGAAAATAATGTTACTCATTTAATGGTTCGAAATTCTCCTGCCCATCCCCATACGATTTCTTTCATTGATAACCCTCACTTTTTCTTCTACCCCCCACAGGCACCCCCAACTAGCCAAACCACACTCCACATAATGACTCCACATTGATTGTTCAATTCGTTAACGTGATTTTGGTTAATTTTTTGGAATCTTTTATACCCAATTTACTATTATTGGCTTCCTCTACCTCTTGTTTCTTATTTCCATTTTAATCATTTGGGATATTAACTTTGATCCAAAAAAAGTATCATGAAATACAACACTGGTGATGAGTCTTAGACTATACATTTAAAAATTATATTCTTAGTTTTCATTGACACTTTGACCATGTTATCATCCATAGTGAATTTTCATAAATTTTTCATAATTATATTAAGTAATTTAACAATTTAAATGTTGTCGTGTGATATGTTTTTTCTTTGTCACTAGTATTTTTGGGAAATAATGTGGTTGTTTTGTGGAGTTGTTTTAATAAGGTATTGACTAAGGAGATTGGGTATATTTATTCCATTTAAAACTTTATGGATAAAATAATCAATAATTGATGAAAATAAATGTTTGTATTCACTTATCATGAAGCTAGAGCTCTGATTGTGGAGGTGAGCTATTTTTGACCCCGAAGATATTTGGAAAGGCATAGACGAGCCTCATTAGAGTTATTAGGCCATGGGACTATTTAGTAAGGATTTGTATGAGGTACATGGTCTATGGAATATTTCTGAATATCTTGGTGATTTTCAAGTGTACATAGTATGTGAGATAGTACCAACATGTACCGTATCCTTTCTCTTGCTTTAGAAAATTTCTTGGGTGGTAAATTAATGTATTAGTCCTTTTATGGATCCCATTTTTTTCATTTATGAATGTGGGAATAAACCTATGGAAACACATGGGGTGTGTAGAACCATGAAAGTGGTAATGTCTGTCATTAAATAGTTAAAATATGGATTTTGACCATTACCTGATTAGGATAATTGGTTAGATAAATAGAATGGTTATTGGGAAACATTATATAATATGGGAAAATAAGTTTTATAACATATTATAAGGATTAAATGTAATTTTTTAATTATATAATTTTTATGAAATCTTATGATGAATTTGGAAATGTTTTTTGTAGTGTGTGATGGATTTCAATAATTTTTCGTTTTTAATGAGTAGAAACTTATTTTTAATGTAAATATTATTTTCAAATGATGTGTTGACCTCGTTATATTGAATCATGTATTTTTAAATGAATTTAAAAATATGATTTTAAATTATTTTGTGGTTCCCCATAGGGGTAAATACCTTAATGGTTATTTTATTGTTTTTGTAGGAAATAATTGTTTTTGGAATTTTTCTAGATGTCCAAGATGAATTTCCTTTTTTAGTGGTTGATTTGAAATGTTTAAAATGATATTTTGACTTCCAATAATTTCCAGAGTGTTTATATTGATTTTTTTGAAATATGAAATTCATTGAAATTCTAAGACATGTTCTTCTATAAAGGGAATGCTTAGAAAATTATAAATAAAATAATGGGTTAAGATATTATAATTTCACTATAATCAATGGTTTATGATCCAAATTGGTGCTCTGGGAAATATTAGTTTTCTAATTATGTTCAGATGTTGGAATGATTCTGTTGAACAATTTTGTGTGTTCCAGAATAGTTCACTGGGTATCAGTAGCATTCCAAATAGTTTGAGATGACGGAATTGAACCCTTTATATATATTTGAGGTGTTATAGAGATTCGTTGGTAACTATTAATATTATATATACATATATTGGGATGTTAGACTGATTCTACTTATCCATGGTTGAAGTGTCTGACTAATTCTCTAGGTACCAATGATATTTAAACACGGTATGGGTAACAAGGAATAAAGATTTTTTGTACACAAAACTGACTAATTTTTCAATGAACATTATATAACATAGATTATTTTCCAGTTATTATTTACTTCCCAGATGACTATGGTTTAAATTGTTTTTAACTATGATTCATTTTAGATCCTAGTGTATAACAAGTTAATTTAATTTTTTTTAAAATATATTCATTTATGTAGTGTATATTATTCCATAGTATATATACATACATTGTTTCACAGACTGGTAATTTATTTATACATATATAGTGGTGTCAAATATGGTTTTACTCAAACCATGCTAGGTAGCCATGGAACATGGGTTCCTGAGAATATTTATCCGTTGTTGCAGGAAATTTTTGGGAATCTTCTTGGTATGATTTTTATGATCAAGTAGATAAAGTCAATTAGGATGAAGACTATGATTGATGTAGAGTATCAAATATTTGGTTTATACTACTATATATTTTTAGTCATTATTTTTTCTTTACCAATGTTCAAATCAATTTTTGTGACTTCATCATGTTATTATGACACTTGTCTTATTTTTAGTGATTAGTATAGTTATTTTTTAATTTTATGATTTTAGAACATTAGTGAAACACCTATGATTAAGTATAAGTATCAGGTAACACCCTAGAAAATTTGTAAAGTAGATATTCAGTGGTTTCATAATAATGAATTTCATTTCTGGACTCAAAATCATAGATACAGGCTATGGAGAAGATGCACCAAGGGGTAATAACTAAGAAAATGATGGCTCAGTGTTAACATGATCTTCACCATGTGAATTAATAAGATGTCTATCTATACACAAAGTATGAAATTAGAAGGGGATATGTATTGATGATTCACATGATCACTATTAACCAACACGAGGGATTTAAAAGGATATTGATGATGTAATAAATTTCTTGTTCTTTTATAGAACATAATAGGAATATAATAATATTAAACCTATATAGGACCCTAACCAGAAACCAATATGATCCTAATTTTAATTTCATCATAAATAACCCATATTTAATATATAAATACTTCTTCTTTGTTTTTAGTTTCCATTTTTAATTTATTAATTTTCTTATACCTCACTTTCATTTTATTTTGGTAACACCTAGATCATAGAACAACTGAGATAATAATGATAGAAATGGGAAAAGTAGTGATTGTACCAGTGAGAAACCAAACTAAATAGGAGGTGGAGTGAGGAATCAACTTGTAATGTCAAACTACCAAAAATGAATTTTGATTATCCATTTCAACCTAGTTTAATCTCTAAACAATATTGAGAAGATAATGATTGTTTTTTATGTATGTATTTGGGATAAATACCCTGGAATAAAATGGATTCAATATCTAATGTATCATGGAAGTGGGTAGAAGAACACATGGAAATTTCTAAAAGTAATTGGATGATGTTTTATGGGTGGTATATGATGGAATAAAGGAAATAATTTAAAAGGAAAAAAGAGTTTTTTATCAATATAGAGGGTAAAAAGCGTTCATCCTAATATACCAGAAATGGTATAATATAATAAATGCGGGGAATATGCGAATTATTTATGTAAATTACTTATTTCTAGTGATAAAAAGAATTATAATAATTAGAAACCTCTTAAAAATTTGGAAATTGATTTTTCCATTGCTTAGAAAATAAATGAGGTGGATCATGATAATAATGGTACTGATACCCTCCAATCTAGAGTTTTCTATGTCTTATTACTGTTTGATTCTAGGAACTCTAAAAAATAATGAGATTATTCTAAGAGAATCAAACCACATCCCCAATGATATGGTATTGGATTTCTAGATCATATTTTTTGTGTGTTATTTGTGTGTACCAAATTGTTGTTTATGAGTATGGTCCATGTGAAAACGTTACCAACATTTATTTAGATGAATTTATTGTAATTTTAAAAATTGATTTTTTAGTTCGTAGGGGAGACCTAAAGAGGGGGAAATATTTTGATTATTCTAAGTAAATCAAACCACATCTCCAATGATATGGTATTGGATTAAAGGATCATGATTTTTTGTGTTATTTGTGTATACCAAATTAATGTTTATGAGAATGGTCCATATGAAAAATTTACCATCCATTATTTAGATTATTTTATTGTTATTTTCGAAATGGATATTGTTGTTCGTATTGGAAAACTAAAGAGTGGGGAAATTTTTTATTCCAGTTAACATTTTTATTTAAAATGAATTAAAACCAAATAGCACAATTTTTTAAAACATCCAATTTAACAAAAATAATATAAATATATAAATATATATTTTCAAAAAAATTCTCTATATATATTTTCATAACTCAATAAAAAAATACAATAAATATTTATCCTTTGAATGAAAATTAATTATATCTAACATTGTATATAAAACCCTTATTACAATTAGGTATAAAATTATTATTGTCTTATTTTTTATTGAAAATTATTAATTTATTTTTTAGTGAGAGTGATCAAAAAACAGACAATAGAATAAAAAACTAGTCCACTCTCAAGTCGAGACCGATTCCTCTATACATGGAAATCACCTATTACCAAGATGTTTGTTAAAGAGTAAAGGGATCAAAAACATTGATAAAGTTGTATATAATAAACTACACCTGATAATAATATTAAACACACATGTTATTCTATATTTACATGTTGAAGAAAAAGTGGAAAGGTGTAAAATATATTATATCTAGTACTCATTAGTACAATACAAGATCTTAAATTAAGAATAACGAGATTAAGGAAAAAAATCAAAAATTAAGATTAAAGATATATAAATAAATGAGATGAGTGAAATTGTCATGTAGTTCAATCTGATCAGATTTGGTTGATCAATTTTCTTTAAATATATATCTGAAAATCATAATCTAATTTTATCAGTATGATGATAGAAAATAAATAATGTTGTGAAATTTCATATTGTATCACAATGTCTCTATCACATTTGTACACCATTTATTTTTTTCCACAAGTGGATCTCATTCCTTTTAAGAGTACACCATTTCATAAAATTCCTTAATGGATATTCATAATTTATTTTTCATACTCATTGTCTTACCTAGAATCATTAAATGGGCTGACACTACAATCAATACTTAAATATATTTTTATTTGAAATTTAATATATCTCACTACATATGTTAGGAATGGTCACATTGTTATCAATTAAGATAAATTACATTGTATTGTTGTTATATTGAATATCTAATTACATTTTTACATGGAATGGTCTTTTTCTGTGTCCTCTTTCCCTGGTTACCTAGCATATTTACATGGGCATGATTACTTTTAATGTTAACATTGAGATGGTTACTTCATTTCTTCTTGTGGTTATTAATGATGAAAATAGGTCTCAAACCTGAAAGGATTGTTTTTCTCTAAAACATGGATTCAACCTGGACAAATTATTCATTTTTTTACATGGTAGCAATGGAATTGAACTTATAGCTATTACACACATCATTATTATTCACCACACAACAAATTTTCATGTAAAACATTCCATTTAATATTACAAGGTTCACCGAAACCATATAAGATCCATGACATCACAAAGTGGATGGAATGAAATATCATACCATTAAACACAACAATGATAGCCATGAATTCCATTAGTGTGAAAAAGGTAACGACAAACTGATGTGTTATAGGATTCAATCATGATTAAATAGAAAAGAACATAATGAAAAAACATTACACAACACAAAGAGATTTAGGAACCCAAAGCTACATATTTTGGATATAACTAGAGACCACCCAATTTATCATGTCCCCATAAAGCATCAATTTAAAGGATAAATGGGTGTGTATAAGATAACATTTCTATAAGTATCCCCAGGATTCATTGACTCCAATAGTTGAGCTTACTCATACAACCTATATCCAAGTAAATTAAATTTCATAGTATATATGGATCACATCAACCATATTACTTGAACAACTATAGATATAGACACAACGTTGATTGGGTCATTGACCTAGATCTTCATTCTTCTAGACATAGTTTACTGAAAGTTGATTTCTCATGTTCCTAATACCTACTCAAACTCTGTCAAACAGTCCCTCAATCTATAATGTGACCAATATAATCAACCTTAATGTCCAACCCCTTTTTTATGTCTTATAAGGATTCCGTTAATTTATCTCCAAAACATTGGAAAAATAATTCAGCTTTTACATTTGAATAGGAACCCTAATGTTGGGACCCTTTATTGTCACTCATCTATGGCTATTTCAGCACCATGGTCCACTACGAAATACATGAACTGTGGATCTATATGTCATGTATGTGGAATAATTAGGGAAAAATACCCTCCATTACTGATTTGTAGGTCCTATTTTAAATCATCCTCTACCAATATGAAATGGTATCCTTGGGTGTAGTCCCCACGATGTCCAATCTGCATGACATAAATATTAATAACCAAACATCAAGTCGTGAAATGTTAAATTGAATGAAAAAAATCCTCATCTACTAATGTTAATATATATCCATACCCTTCTTAATGGCCACCTTATCCCCCATCTAATAACATTATGGGACACCACCTCTTTATCCATAATGGGATGAAACATCAAACCTTGTATGAGATTCCCAATGATCCAATGATCCTCTATGTTTAATCCCTAATCCATCCCTCATTGAATCTCATTCTATGACATGGGTGTACATACTACACCATACTAATCAATACGGGGAAGTACTATCACACAACCATAATCCTTGGAATCTAATATTTTGGTTATTGACACATATATCTTAAAAGATTACATACAACTCCACCATGAGGTACAATCATTACATCTCATCAATCAGATGATATCTCATTGAGGTTCAATACTGACACCCCACATGACCAAATACATATATCCATCCCATGTGAGGTAATAACCCTAATGTTTGGTCTTATTCCTCCATGTGTACAAACATAACAAAACCCTCTTGTTTGAAACTCATCACCCAAGGGGACACATTTAATAAAATCATTATGTGTGATTATTTACTACCCAATGGACACCCTCAACCAAACCCTAACATGTTGTCATATTCCCCCTAGGAATAAACATAACCAAACCCTCAAGTGTGATAATATTCACCCCTTGGAGACACATGAAACCAACCACCATTACAAAAAATATTTTAAACATGTGTCCAACCTATCCCCACTAGACGACATATGGCCATCTCATACACACAATACCTCAATCACACGACATATATTTATCTAGATGTTGTTAAACAGGATAACTACCAAAAATCTCTACCCCATAAAATAAACCCCATTTTTTTGAGTTAATACCCTATAATTCCATACACCTTTTGTTTGAACTACAATATGACCAATAATGATTGCATATGTTTTCTCATAACTTCCCTCATACAAGTGATCCCTTTAAAATTATAATGGGACTAATTTGAAAATTCCCAAATTTCTCAATGTCCATAAATTATTATCATTCCAAAATTTTAAATCTACACTAATCACATTTTTTTACCAATCAGGACAGAACTAGCGTAATTAACTAGTTTCCATCATGATATGGATGTGGGATTTAGTATTATGAATTTGACTCAAATCTATGGGGGAGACCCATACATCAAACCAGCTATTATGAGGAATCCATGAAAGGGTTAACCGACATCATGTCATCTATTTATGGTTAACGAGTTAACACAACCAGCCCTAATAATGGAGTTTTACCTCCTTTCGAAACCAGGAATGTAGTGAAATAATAGTGTTATGTGCATACTTAATGGAGATCATCCATAAAAATGGTGAACCTGATGTAAAATTACTCTCTTTCAAAAGTTTATAGATCAGTAATGTTGGGAACCATCATATTATCAATGACCGAATATAGATATCCAGTTCTAGGACCCTACCGAACAAAATATGGGTCCTATGCATAACTCATATTTTAAAATTGGGGGAATGTGATGGTTTTCAGGAATATTTGATCTGGTACATCATTGACATGGATCCTCCATCCACCATAGAGAAGGAAGAGTATAAATTGGCATATTAGAAATATATTATATGGTGAGTTCAATGACTATTGGTTCCAAATATCTAAATTAATCTATCCACATGGAATTAATGATTACCCACTACCAATAAGAGTGGGAAAATGAGGATTTAGGGTGTGGAAATCCTCCACCACTATGATCCATCTATGAGGGCCTCCAACTCCATGACTACCAAGAACCATGTACCCATCTCCCCTTATGAGGTCATATTTTGAAGGTTCATCAATTCCCTAGTTCATCAATTAGATAAACAATTATTCATCCCATTAGGGGTTATGGCTCAAAAATAGATTTTTCTCCTAGAACCATGCAAGCACTGCCTCCTGTGAGGGATATACTGGGGGTATTCCATCCCCCTCCACATTCAAAATAATGAATCATTTCAGAAGACACTCACTAGAATAGTTGATAAGATTCCTCCGCTACATTAACATAGTATGGAACATATGGTTGTTACCCATAGCTACCACTACTCAAGTGCCACCAATGATATCTCCCAACTAGTGATACATTCAACACTAGCTAGCCCCGCTGGTTGAAGAGAAATCATAGTTCACCTAATCTCTACTAGTAATTTATCATATTACTATGTAATGATTCTAGGGTATTCTATAAACAACGATCATCAGAAGGATAATCCTCCAACCCTAATGTTACTAGACACTACCATCACATCATACATTAAATCTATAACCACATCAAGGGGCCTTCTATTTTTCCACAGTGGATTGAGACCTTAATTGTCTCCGAAGACGTTTGGGTTGACACTCAAAATAGTTGTATCTAGGGGATAAATCATGAGCCATCTCCTGAAGAAGAATTTAATTGTATATTCCTTCCCCATACTTCCTTCATTCAACATAGAGTTCCTCACCATGCTGATGAAATTCCCTTATCATATAGTTTGTAATAGGAAAGTGGGGAAAACCACCATAGGGGTCATTACTGTGGTGTAGGTAACAATGTGAATGGAAGAAAACCAATATTATCCCCAAAACATGTTATTGGGGATCTAATGTTTCATAATATGTAAGACCATGGAAAAAATTGTGCAAAAATCTATATCTCGGACATTGAGACTTGGTATTACAATATGACGGATATTTCACCTCCAATTATATAGATGGGGGAGTAATTGCATCAATTATGGATAAATTTTCCTAGAACATAAGTCCATAAAATCCACTAATCCAACTATAGGTATCTTATGGTTGTGGTTATTATGGACTCCTTTATAGAATTAATAGTGTACCTATATATACAACCCTCATCTTCCCTACAACATTACTCTATAATGGAAGTGGGGGAGACAACTATGTATTGGTTGATGGAGTCATAAGATGCCGAACTGACTACAGAGCTAAAAAAAGATTTCATATTTATTTCTCAATAGGAGAATGTGGACACCCCATCCCACATGGACATGATCTGGATGTTGGCCCCACTTCTAAAATATATCCCAATGTTTAGAGGATAGTAGGCCCACATGATTCCCCGTCTATAAGATATTCATCTACAAATAACTTATGTGTTATTGATTCCTCCAATATCCTGGCCAAAATAAGTTGAGGTACATGAAAATATTGATAAGGATGGTCCAATAGTAAATGATAATGATGACTTATGGAGAATTATGGACAATGAATAACTACCTATCATGTTTTGGCTAACTATATCCCTCAATTTTATCATCACATAGTCCCTCACTAAGGAACATGGGTAATTAATGTACTAGAATAATTTGTTGATGATGAACCACCTTTAGGACAACCAACTAATTTACTTGGGAAGCCATAGAAATCTCTATTACTTCCACAAATATTATAAGGGGGTTAAAATGAAATCCCTCGGAGTGGACCCACTCTCTAAATCATATGGATACTATCAAACCATATGTAATACTTGAATAAAGAGAATTTAGGTGCTCAGGTGAGTCTTGATAGAGTGATATCCATATGTGTAGATCTAAAGATGGGGGTATATCTTACACTTTATTTCTCCCACCCCATGAATGCATTTGGATCATTAGTTAGACCATGCCATTAATGGTCAATTCCTTATCTATAAACAATCATGGAGAATGTTATCACTATCAAACCTCCTGTGGATCTGAGGAGTTAGGCCACCAATACTACATGGGAGAACCAACCCGAAGGTGTGCCACATTAATAATATATTCCCACGAAAATCACATAAATTTATCAGTAGAGACTAGTGTATGTCATTGGGAATCACTGTAATAAGACATTTCCACCAAGCAACCGATATACCTAAAATGGAATTGGTATTTATATTCACATATATCCATCTGAGTTTGAACCAAAAATCATGTTACACTATTGGATATCCACATTAATCTAATAGACTGTAGGTTAAGAGAAGATTACTATTGTACATATCTTTGGGAATCACTGGGGTAATGAAATTATCAAAAGGACCCTCACATCTCCTATAGTTGGGCAAAAATACCCCCTTTTTTAGCCACCTAGATTTACTCCAAGTGGATGTGAACTTCTGATCAAGTTAAAAAAAATTGGGTCTTTGTAAATTGATGGGGATATAACACACACACTTAAGCTAAATAGTGAACCTATCTGCCTGGAGATCTAGGTGGCCTCGACAAATTGTCAGATGAGCTAAATATATAACTAGTGATAACAAATCCACTATAGGAGGACATTATAGATACTCTCATTTCCCAACAAGATTATATAAAAACTAGACATGTCTTAAATTATTTTTAAGGAATTTTGTATCTATCATGGGTAGATCAGATACACCAAATATAAAAAATTATCAATCCAAGATTTAAATTGTTGAATGGAATAGTTTATTTGCATTAACATAGGCCCATTTTTTCATTGTGCATCCCATTGTTGGTGAATTTAGAATAATATGAAGCTGCGAAGGTCCAAGGTTTCATTAAGACTCTAGATGCACCAACATTAAACTTTTACAGATACATTATCCTAGGATGTATTTCCATTTTCAAGGATTTTCATTCATATTTACACAACTATTTCATCTCCACTACACAACATACAATTATCATGGATCTCTATATGTGAAAGCAGAGAGATAATTAGTGAGTTCTTAACATCATCACACGAAGGAAGGGGGGAACATACAATATGATGTTCATATTTTCCATTAGGAGATACCAATAATTTCTATGGAAAATATAAAATATGAGATGGTTCCTACACTCATCTCCCTAAATAATCCTTTATGTTTTTGAGTGTTCACTGAAAAATATAAATTTATCGAGGAGGCCCTGCATTATACCAAGGAATGATAGCACAAATTAAAACATGTAGATCCACATAGAAGGCCAATGAAAGACTAAATGATCTCATCCCAATATGAAGAGGATCCCATTATAGTTTACCTATAAACATCATTACCAAAATAACCATTCAATGAACATCCTTTTCAATCACAGCTTTGTTAGGAATAAACTAACTAATATAATCGTGTTCCATTCATTCATAAATGCTATGAACCTATAGTTTCATTAATTTAAATGGAGCAAATGACCTACTCTTTAAAAGATGTATATGACCTAGAGTAATCCATATCTTCCATTGAAAAGGAATTCTAAAGACACCATAATTATACATACCCCACGGTGCCAAACACAACAATCATGAAGAACAATTCTTATAACCCAGTGTCCTTGAATAGATATCAAATAGTGTTTTTCCTTTAAATATTGGATCCATGATTAGCTAGATTGTGGTCTTATCAAAATTATAAACATCACATCCCTATAAGCACATGTTTCCGTAGACCCCAATAGCGATATAAAAAACTATGGTGGGTGTTAGTAGGCTCCCGAAAAACGATTGAATAAGTACAATGATTGTTTGTCTTGAAAGATGGTTTCTCATTACTAAGTAATTTTATAAGCTATATTGATATAACCAAGACCACATATTTTTACCATCGCTTCTTGGGAAACTTCATCTACATTATATACTTATGTGTATTGAAAAAGAGGGTGCAGGTAGTGAAAGAGAAATCAGTGTACCCCATCATTTTTCAAGGTATCCCACACTCTTGGCCCCTTCATTCCTCCTATATTTGGATATGAACGTAGATTTTATCTAATTTTATAATATTCCATTGATGAGGAGAAAGAATACACCTTGGTGAATGATGTCCAAATGGTATATATCTATAAGAAACATAGTGAAGATGAGTTCTAGGACAACCCCTTAAAAACCTATAGTAGATTTCAATGAATAAGTGGGAAAATACCTTCTAGTACAATGAATTTTTAGGTCAGTTTTTCATATTAATATATTAATGCTACTAAGACTAGAAAACAAGAATAATTAAGATTTTAGTAAACAAAACCCTCCAAGTTTTCTCCATTATGTACAACTGTGTTGGTGAATACATTGGATGATAAATAAAATAATCTATTATTATAACCTGATTAGCTTCTGAAATATACTTCATAACATCATCCATATATATCCCTGATGTTAGGTGTTTGAAAAAAGTCATATATCTTGTAGTCATGTATGACAAGATTTATTTAGGACGTGGAGCCTCAGCCAATGGAGCCTTCTCTTATCCTCATTAAAGAATGACCCTGTGATAGAATAAATTTTACCTACTATATATCACGGACCATTCTATTCAATTTGAAATCCATCATTACTATATGGATAATACCTTTAAGTTCAATCTCATCCCAAGATGGATACTCCTCGAATGAAGGCTCATATAATAAGATTTTACTCCCTATAAACTGATAATTCAGGGACTCAATAAGATAGACCCAAAGTCATATATAACGATTCTGGTGAATACTGAATACGGAGTCCTAGTACCAGGAACAAAATTTATCATTTTATCATAGGATAAAACCTATAAGCCCCATCAATGAAGTACTTGTCTCTATACTCACACAATGGAACCCTTGTCGTACCACTAGTGCCTCAAATACTCCTCGGATAGTCTAGAAGGAAAAAAATAGTGTGTATAATCCCCCTTAAACACTTATGAAATACACTATATAGATTTAAGGTTCTATATATATGAGGGAAAATACCCCAGGTTGATGGGGTCATGCGTATCAAAATCCATTATTTCCTGACATCCACTCCAAGAAATACAATGGTGGACATGAAATATAGCTTCGTCCTCCCAATCCATCGATTTTATCCCATAAATATGGATATGGGAATTTTTTTCATAGTCCCCAAGAAAATAATGTACTCACAGAATACATCAAACACATACAATATTTAGGCTTGAACCATATCCAAAGGCTATACCCTAGTAAATTACAAATATTTTATCCTCTTGGACACCATTGTGTTGAATTCATGTTTGTTCTACCAAGGGAATCTCACTTAATGGAATTATACACATCATCATTTATTTTGATTTGGGGAGTGGACTATATGGTTAGAAACCACATGAGATTACCTCACCACCCATTTTCATTACATTATCCACAAAACGAGAGTCCCTTGTTGAAGAATCTTCCCCCATTATATAAAATTATAATGTATTCATCTGTTCTATATATTTGATAGAGTTTCGCCCATATATTGGTCCTCAAATTTTACATGAATAAGAGTTTCTATAGGACTCTCCTTCTTCATTTGATGAGTATAACTCCACAACTATTGTCATGTAGACATAAGTAAGCCTTATAAATTTGGAAAATCTGATCCCGATAATAGTAATTGTAGCTATTTTACATTTGGGTCATTACATGTATGTGTATTTCTTGAAGTAGAACCAAAATTTCTTAGTCTAGAACTATAACAAGATTTGAAGCCTCAATCCCCATACATTTTTCCACTTTCTTTTCTTAATAATGGGCCTCCATGGGTTTAAAAATACTCTTATAAAGATGCATCATTCTCATAATACCATGGACACGGAATATGTTAAAAATATTATTATGTAAAATAATAATATAGTGGTCCAATACACTTATTTTATATAAAATTTTGTCTGGATCATGAATAATAATTCGAATTCATAGTATTCATCAAAATCAAGGACCTCAACAACTATTTTCCTATTGATAACTTTCCCCTTATGGTGACAGATCCATTCATCGAATATATGAATGGTCCCCAATACCTCTCTTTAATGGATTGATATTCCTAGTATAATCAAATATGTGTAGCCCTTGAAGATCACATGAAGATTTCTATAATAGAACCCCACATAACATTCTCCAACAGGGTGATGCCTTTAGACATGAATAATGTCGAAGATGCATACCAATTTGTTGTGCATTGTATCTTCAAGATCATCCTTTTGAGGGTGGTGGATTTTTATGTCATTGAATTTGTGTTTAAATATAAATAGATCTATGAAAATATTAATGATATGGAAAAAGTGTTCGTATTCCTTCATTCCAACCACTTGAAAATGAACCCATTGAAAAGTTTATTTAAGATTAAATTTGAATAGTTTATTATATTCATAGTCAGATATAGAGGTATCAAGATTGATCCTATGAAAAAATACATTATATAATAAAAATTTTCTTCCACAGAAGAACAAGGATTTGAGAGGTCTATAAGGATTTATATCCGATATTCACTAATTCATTGAAAATATGTTTAGAAATTGTAATATTTTTTTGAGGACCATGGAGAACGTTTTAATTTAATAGTGGGAAGAATAATAGTATATATCCATCAAGGATATTAAATAATATATTTTATAGACCTTGGTTATGAATGATCCCATCTCACGGAAGCCACTAGTAATTCATGTGACTTTCCTGGAAAGATATTATGTCACCATACTATCCTAGAAGAATAATGAAGGTAGGGAATACATCCTATATTATCTTAGGTGAATTTTCCTTGAAATAGATAACAAATACTCCCCTATCGAGAAGAGTTTCTTGGAAATTTTATTTATAGTACATAATTTAAGAAATTATGTGAAGCCAAATGAGATAAATATGGTGTCTGTTATTGTCCCACTAAAATATATGCTCACTTCCACCAAGATTATAGGGGGTTTTGAATTCTGTTTGGTATTCCTACATCATCTATAAATCAGGTTTATGTTGTAGAAATATCTCAATGGAAAATCACTAGGACTGTTTTTTAGTGAACATAAATCCCTTAAAATGCTACCCATGTATTTAGATTTAATATACAGAGTCCCTTTTACAATATATTATGTTTCTTTGTGTTGGAATATTAATTTTGGTTGTTCATATTGGAGTAATATTGGTAGACAAGTCAATGAACCCAATCTCAATAGGGTAATCCTAGGGATCATCTCCATCACACCTGTAGAATCCATCATACTATACATTTTCATGTTATCAAAAGGATTAAATAACAAAAAGGATGAGTATCAAACTCTTATTTCTTCTCTGGAGATGGACCTCAAGATTGATATCCCCTATTTAAATGTGATAACTGACTAACATATGTTCAACACATAGATCAACGATGACTACACCATTAGAAAGAAAAACATTACACCTCTAATAGAATGGAATCGTCATGAAATAAAATAATTACCTTCACATTGAATGGTTAATAATGTTCCCCAATCACTGAATTGAAAATCATATGATTTAGAAATCTTGGATGTGTCTCTTATAAACCCCGACCAAGATGACTTGTTCATTCATATGGAACACCATATGATTATCTCCTCCACCACATTAGATGATGGTGACCAACATGTATATCATTTGGATATTGGTACTTCTATGTGAAGGTCCTTAAACCCCCACCCCCATGGGTGAAGAAACACCTAAATGGATGAATTACTTCATTGAGTATCTCTATCATAGAATAATCCCACTTGGACGAGCTGAGTTTTGGTGAATCTATTAGTATGTAGTATAGTTCACCCACGATAGTAGTTCAAACATTTTGAATACTCTATACAGACATTGGTTCAAGGGAATTATTATCTATTTAATCCAATGAAAAAGGTATCTAATTTAATAAATGAGGGATAGATTGGATCATATGGATCCCATAATATAGTATTGAATTTGTACCACTAGATCTGAAGGGTGCATTTCTTCTATCCCACCATGGTTCATAAAATCATTATGTTTTGTAAGTGGTGTCATGTGAATGTACCAGGCCACACAGAAGACAACAGTGGGATAAGAATTTAAAAAATAATCATAGGGATAAATGAACATTTAATATATGGAAATATCACCCCTGGTACAGTTTGAGGATATGACATAAATTAAACAGATCACAATAAAAATGAAAAATGTACCTTTTTCGATTCAATAGTGTGTTTCATAAAAGGAATTTAAGATGGATCATTACATGAAGGATTTGAATTCACACCCTCTATATCATTCTCATTATCTCTATGAATCTACATCTTGATGTCTGTAGTAATCCAAGTGCTATAGAGTATTTCTGATGAATCCTTCAGCATCACATCACTCACCATGGTTTTTTCATTCTATCTGTCAAAGGCGTTCTTGGATTAGAGATTAGGGGGATGCATTATATCTCCATAAGGTTAGTGGAGATATATTATCTCACCTTATTAGAATTAATAGAGCATAGATAATGAGAATTTATTATTCTTTTACAATGGCAGTCAAAATACCCTGATGGGTTTCTCTACCCTCGAAAATATATATCCCACTAAAGAAGAAATTAATAAATTAACGATGTTGAAAACAACATCATAAATATTATTTATATTTAATCACATAATTGTAGAATATATTAAATTTAATAGGTCATAAAACTGATTCAATTAACTTGAATCAAAATTATCTATTAATATTAAACGAACATTGAATATTAACATTATATTCATTCGATTAAAATTATTCCCCATATTAACATAACTTGTGTATGTTGTTTATAAATAAATGCAACCCATTTTTTCATTGCATGAATAATATTTAATTTATTTATTTATATGTGATATATAACTTGGAAAAAACTAAGACCCCGTGGTGGGTCCTACCATCTCCAATATACCTACTTAATAGAATAGGGAAGATTTTTGAATGTGATGTTGTATATAACCCTCATGTACCTTATCTCGACAGTATTGAATAGTAGCCATAAAATGATGGTGTATTCTAGCATCGCATAAAGGCTCCTAAATAGATAATTAATGTCATTGCAATGATAACCAATCATCAATAATGAACTGTGTAATATAATCTATTTTTCTTTTAATATCTCATAAATCATGATTCACACATGTGTCATCTTCTTTCCTTTCTTTTGTATTTGTTTATCTAAGTGTATTGATTTTCCCTCAAACGCCTTGGAAAATGACATATATAGGTACTACGATCCTAATAAAAATGGCCTGATATATATTAATTCCTCAACCTGGATGTGAAACAATCCATTCATGACCATTAAACTAATCCCATATCAACAATGACGCACCCCACACAAGCTACCACATGCCAATTTTGTATTAATGGGTTTTATTTACATAATTATACATGATCAAATAGAACACATTGATTATAATATGAGGTTAAGAGGACAATACAAATGTACAATGATATGAAAACACAATGACACTCAAAACATGTGGTTTTCCTATTAGTGGGTATTTCTTCAAGATCTCATTACTATAAATCACTATGTGAAATCATCATTTGAAGATAAATCAATTATTTTGAGAGGCCAACACCTGATATTCGTACATCAACTAAGTATAGATATTATGGCATATCTTGGCCCTATGACCTTTTGTATGATCAATTACTAAGTGTCTTGAAGTTATCATTATAGAATGGAAACTTCTATAACCTTTTCATATGACAATAAATATATGAAAATTAACAATAAATAGTAGACACAGATAAATATAAACCACAATGTTAAATATACATCATGTATATCATACTATATACATGATTTGATAACCAAACGTACTTTTCATGTTGGGTTGAGGGAACCCATTATTATAACACTCCCACATTCACTAGAGACATCATGATAAGAAACTTTGTTATCTCTTACCTGATAAAGATCATGTTTCTTCTATGTAACTAGTTTATCTACTCAGTCTACCACATTTCTACCATGTGTCTATTCTACTATATAAGACCTCATCTCCTTGATTTAAACTTTCCCTGAGATGGTATCCCTGAGTATATCCCAGTTTCCACATTGAAAAGTTGAGATCATGATAGTAATATTAATAAAATTATCATTATGAGAAAATGTTTACTTACTAGGTTTGATTACAAGAAGGGGAAAAATATCTATGTATAGTATGTAGTTATTAGATACCTTAGAAGCTTCAATGTACTAAGTATTTATATATATATATACCACTATCCTATATGATCTTGTATCGCTCAACAACTTAGATTAACTATGATATTATATCATATTGAAACAAGTAATACAAGTTTTTGAACCCTCATAAAAAATATCCCTTACATTCCACTTACTAGGTACATATCCATTGTACTTTCACATGTACAATTATATAGTTTTTACTACATCACTTTCAATTTTCTAGGATATAATTGTTATTTTCCATGAAAAATATTTACTTAGGTAATATCATTTCTTGTAAATTTCCTATAATATGTGATTGATCTGTAATATAAGAATATGGAATGATAATCACCACATTAATGTTCTCATATTACCATGAATGTCTTCTTGGTGGGATTTAGGCCATTTTACATTGGTAACAGTTCTCTATTGAATTGTTTCAGCTTATATTTTTCAATACATTCTCATTATATGTATGATTGACTAGGTCAAAGAAAACATTTGATATACCTCAATATATCTCATTCTCAAGAACAATGGTTAGTAGTTTATGTTAACACATATAGAATTACTGTCATTCTAGTTTAACGATGTCTATGACCAATAATGATGTTCCGAAAATTTTAAAACAAATTTTATTGGGAAAACAATGAGTCTCCCACTATACATCGGTAGACACATGGAAATGATTTATTCAAAATTAATGATCTAATATTTTGTTTCCTATATTTAATGCAGAAATGGACTTCTATAAATTATATCCCTATTTTAAATTTATAGTGTCGTCATCCCTTTATGGTTGCATCATATAGAAAACTTCCACAATTGGTGGCTATGACTTTAACTAAACAATAATATGATCATAGGAATTAGCCATGACTTGTAAAATTAAAATTTATTTAGGCATAATGACTTGGTATAAATATTCAATCCTTATTGGTACCACACTTATACATCCCATGAATCATCTCACTTGAATAACCACCATAGTACTAAATATAAAAACCCCCTTTTCACTTTGATACATGGAATCAATTATTCAATTGTAATTGACCATGTCAATCATACCTGATTGAGAAATATTACTTACTTGTAGGATTTATTATTCTTAATTATTAAGGTATTGTAGTTTGTGTTGAATATAAAACCGTTATTATGATTTCAACCATCCAACATAGAATGTGTCTCTATCACATTTATTTTATATTATCTCCTGTGTAACTTATTCTTATTAAAACTTATTCCACATCATTATCTTTGAATAATCGAAGTCAATATCCCCCCCACTATCTCATGATGAAATGCAAACCCATTTATAGAAATTTATTATGATACATGAAATGGTTTTTCTACCATAAATATTTCTATAATATTCTAAGAATTATATATGATGATTACCTAGTATTAAAATTTTGTTTTTCTGGATGAAATTTTATTAATATCTTAACAAACTCATTTCATCATAACAGGTATAAGGCCCCAGCCTTAAACATTACTAAATATTGAGTTACTTCAAGAATACACGTTGAGGATCATGTCAGATTTAGAGTTTTACAGAATTAGATCATAAAACATGCATTACATTCCATATTTAAACAAAGTGGTTACATAAAAGATAGTACTCATTTTCCCATCAACAGAAACATATTTAAAATAAAACATGGATTCTTTCTTGACACTTCCTTGACCCTATCATCTCATCATTTACCTTTCCCTGGACCTGTGAAAAACATTTCAATAACATGGGATGAGCATAAAAAGCTCAGTAAAGGATATAAAAGTACGAAAAGAAAACATTATTCCATGTATGAAATCATACTTTTCTCATAAAAAATGAGCATTTTAACATACCTCATCAAATCATGAATAAATCATAGAAATAAAAAGACACAAAGGTAACTTGAGGGATTCATAACATTATTATGTAGGGAGTAACCCTCATGGTTACGTTTTGAATACCCATCACAGTATATTCACTAAATCTCTTCGGAGAAACCATAACATTTAACTCCTTCACGTTACCCAATGCATTGGAGAGCTATATCGGGCTCACCCTCCCTTAGTTTATCACGGAACCACCCGTCTTCATAACAATGACCAAGAACCATAACATAATCGTATCACATAAAACATGCATAAAGGAAACATAAAATTTCCACATTTCAATCACAAGATATCAATACAACACATTGATATAATAAAAACATTATGAAAACCATTTCCAATACCAAAATAAAATAAACTTAAAACATGATATTTATTTTTAATTTAAAAAAAGTTATGGATTGTAGAGGAAACCGAAACTCAAATAATGGTCACGGCGGCAGAGAAGTTGTTGTCACCGCATACGTACGAAAAAAATTCCATTTGTCGTTTAAAAAATGCTTCATATAAAAAAAGATTCCTTTTGTATAAACATAAAAGTCAAAGGGGGTATATACACCGTATAAAAGAAGGTTGTGTATAAAATAATATGCCTCAATGAAAGGAGATTGAGACGAAGTCCCATACATCGGGTCCGACTTGACTCAATCGTTCTTTAACCTCCTGAATAATAAAATTGTTTTAATTTATACTTTCATAAGAACCTTTTTCATGTTCATTATTCCTTTTATATAACTTATTACCATGTTATGAACAATATGTAATTATTTAAGTTAATAATGGTCCTTTTGTCGATCATTGGTACATGAGTCAAAAATAAACTCTTTATAATTACAAGTTGTTCATGTATCCATTATATCCAAAAATTATATTCATGATGTAGGTATCATATATATCATATATATCTAGTATATGCATGAATTTATAATATTACTTAACATTTAGAGGTAAGAAATGAAACGCACTATTCATGGAGACGGTAAGCCATACGTAGGCATGAACGCTACAATCATTTCTATTTCATATTTAATGGAAATAAAACATAATGATACAAAATAGTATTATAATTATAGTATTTTATAATATATAATATTATTAAATCTATCCTTTATACGTACCACATATGGTATTAACGAATCAAATCACTTTGAGGGGGCGGTAATCCGCACTTCCTAAAATGAAGATATCACGTTTACCCATAATGGAAACCATAAAGGTGTGCCATAAATGAAGAATACAGAAGCTTAAGTAAAACATAAAAATATTATATATCATATATAAATATAGTGAAATCTTAATGGCCACCTTTTAAGTTGTTAAAAGAATATTGAAAAATCATCGTTTCGTGAGGCATAAATTCACCATCCACAGAAACAGTATGTTCTTTAACCATTAGATGTAGGTGTGTGTATGTGTAGCTCAAATCCTTATTATAAAACATCCTAGTATATTGAATATACTGGGTTTTTTGCAAAATAAATGAATGAAAAGAGTTTATGGGGTTGGAGATGCAAAATAAAACAAAAGAACACAAGTGAATACATTACCTTTAAATCGGGCAACTCCCTTTGGTTTGAACCAAAAGGGTTACATGAAGAGCTTCCTGCCTAAGGTAAGGATTCTAGGATGATGATGGGGATGTGGAGAGACAAAATGACAAGATCTTGGATTATCCAAAGGCTTGAGAGGTGTGGGTAAGGAGGTAGAGGTGGGGGCCTTTTATAAGAGGAGAGGAGGGGCACTCTTGGAAAGGTATAAAATGATACTTTATTTTCAAATTAGTTTCGGATTTTAAAGGTCCCACATTGATTTATTTCGAGGACAAGGAGATAATAGTTCTAAATCCACCCATCCAATAGGTTTTTGACATGTTTAGGTCTTATATTTTACATTATATTTTCATTTTATTTAAATCATTAAATAATGAGGTAATCGCTGCATCATCATGATGTCATAAATAATTTAATATATTTAATGTCTAAAAATTATAAAAAAATACTATGTTGTAGGAAATATTTTTATCTTTTCAATGATTATTTATAATCCTATATATCCTTTATGTAGGAAAAATTAAAAATGTTTTACTCAGGTGATACATTATTTGTTATATTTACTTTCATTAAAAAAATAAAAAGATAAAAAGTCATTATCACACTAAAGTGATTCCATGGGGTCCCCAATAATGGAAAAAGGCATCCCATGGTCGGACATGACACAAAAAGTAGTATTAGGACACATTTTGGTGTCATTTTTTATTATTATGATATTATTTTATTATCCTTAACTACCCGATTTCTAATTAATCAAGATAATTAACGATAATTATCGTCGTTACTATTCACAAATTCCAAAAACAAAAGAGTCTTAATTAAATAATTTGGACCTTATGATTCCAAATATGGAATCAATATTACCAAATTCCAAACACATAAATTATAATAATTAATTTAAAAATAATTCTCGTTGTCAAAACAAATAGAGTGTTTTTTTGAAACAATATCTATGAAAAGGTTGGCATTAGTTTATGCCCAATTCCAAAGTGAAATTAATTATAATGACCAATATTGGATTAAATGGTAAAAATATATTCTATTTACACTTTAAAACCAATTAAAAAGATAATCTATCCATATAATTAAATTATACGAAAAAGCTGTTTTGATGTAAAATGCAGTATTTTTCACTATTCATTAAAAAATGAACATTGTCAGAAAAATACCAAAAAATAACCCAAGGTAAATTTCAATGTAACAATAATAAATACTATGTTTATTTGGACAAATAGAGATTATAAAATTGTCTAATGTTCGATTTAAAAATGGTTTGCCATCAAAAGTCAGTAAAACAATCTTTTAAAAATATTATTGTATTCCATGCTTAAGATTGGATTTATTCTCATTTTAAGCCTCTAAAACACTATCTAATTCATAAATAGACATAGAAAAGAATATATATTATTCATTACTTACTTGGGATGTTACATCCTTCCCCCCTTTATAAAATTGCGTCCCCTCAATTTATTTACTTATTGAATAAGTGGGGGTATTTATCCCTCACTGCATTTTTAGATTCCCATGTTGCCTCTTCACTCATGTGGTTTTTCCACAAAACCTTTACTTGATGAATCACCTTATTCCGCAACACTTGCTCACTGTGCTCAACAATCTGGACCGGTTGTTCCTCATAAGATATATTCTCTTCCAGCTGAACTACCTCTGGACTCAAAACATTAGATGGACTTGGCATGTACTTCCTTAACATTGAAACATCAAAAACATTGGGTACATGAGATAAACTCGGAGGTAAAGACACTCGGTATGAAACTGATCAAACTCTCTCCAAAATTTCATATGGTCCAATGAACCTTGGACTCAGCATTCCTTTCATACCAAATCACATCACATTTTTCCATGGTGAAACTTTGAGAAAATCATGATCGCCAACCTCAAAAGAGAGATCCTTCCTCCTGTTGTCTCCATAACTCTTCTTCCTGCTCTGAGCTGTTCTCATGTGTTTCTGTATCAGCTAAACTCTTTCTACCAACTCTTCTACCAATTCCTATACCATCAACTTCATTTCACCCACTTCATCCCAAAAAGTTGGAGTTCGACACCACTACCTATATAATGCCTCAAATGGTGCCATCTGTATACTAGAATGAAAACTGTTATTATAAGAAAACTCAACCAAAGAAAGATGTTGGTCTCAATTTCCCTAATAATCCATCGAACAAGCACGTAGTATATCCTCCAATGTCTGAATTGTTCATTCTGACTGCCCATCTGATTGAGGATTAAAAGATGTACTAAAATTTAATTCAGTACCCAATAACTTCTTAAGGCCTTTATAAAAGTTAGAAGTAATCCTGGGATCACGATCAGATACAATGGAGAGGGGAACTCCATGTAACATTAATATCTATTTAAGATACAAAAATGAAAGTTGATATAGGGAAAAAGTATCTCGTATTGCATGGAAGTGAGCAGATTTAGTTAAGTGATCAACAATAACCCAGATTGCATTATTACCTCGAGGTGTCTTCTACAATCCCACAACAAAGTCCATGGATATATTCTCCCATTTCCACTCTGTTACTGGTAGAGGCTGAAGCATCCATTTCAGTAACTGCCGCTCTGCATTAACCTGTTGACATGTCAAACACTTCACAGTAAAATCATTAATATCACTTTTCATTCCATCCCACCAGTAATACTCACAAAGATCTCTATACATCTTAGTAACACCTGGATGAACTGAAAATAGAGAACTATGAGCCTCACATAACAACTCTCTCTTCAACTGTGAATCACAAGGCACACACAATCTCTTCTCAATTCTCAAAACACAACCATTATCAATGTTTAATTCAGGAAACTACCCTTCCGAACAAGCTCTAACGTTTTCTATAACTCATTGTCTTGCTTCTGTGCTTTCTTAATTCTATCTAATAGAGAAGATTTCACTGATACCTGAAACAAAAACAGAAGGACATCCTGCACCAACAACTTCTATGCCAAATTTCATCAAATCCTTAACCAATGTATCACGTTCCAAATGCAACATTGTTAATGAAGCATTAATTTTTTAACTCAAAGCATCAACCACTTTATTTTCTTTTCCCGGATGGTAATGAATTGTACAATCATAATCCTTGATTAATTCTAGCCATCTTCTCTGTCTCATGTTCAATTTTTTCTGAGTGAATATATACTATAAAATTTTGAGATCGGTATATATTTTGTAGTTTACTCCATACAAATGATGCCTCCAAATTATTAAAGAAAAAACAACAGCAGATAATTCCAAATCTTGTGTAAGGTAATTTACCTCATGAGTTTTCAACTGACATGAAGCAAACGAAATTACCTGATCATTCTGAATTAGGATTCAACCAAGTCCTTTTAATGAAGCATCACTGTAGATAACAAAGTCCCCATTCTTGGAAGGTAGTTCCAAAACTAGAGCATTCACCAATATTCTTTTCAGTTCATGAAAACAATCATTACATTATTTTGTCCAGATAAACCTAACACCCTTTCAAGTTAGCTTTGTCATTGGACTAGATAACCGTGAAAAATTTCTAACAAACCTATGGTAATTGCCTGCCAAATCAAGGATGCTAAGAATCTCAGTTACATTTGTAGGTATTGGCCATTCTTCAACAACATTTGTTTTTGTAGGATCAACAGTTATCCCATCTTTAGAAACAATGTGACCAAGGAAAGAAATTTTTTGCAACCAAAACTAACACTTTCTAAATTTCCCATACAATTTATTTTATTTTAAGGTTTGAAAAATAGCCCTTAAATTTATTTCATGATCCTCTTTAATTTTAGAAAACACCAAAATATCATCAATGAAATCAACCCCAAACTTATCCAATAACTCATGGAAAATTCTATTCATTAAGTCCATGAATACATCAGGTGAATTGGTTAGCCCAACAGGCATTACTACAAATTCATAATAGATATATCTTGTATGAAATGCAGTCTTTGGAACATCTGCTTCCTTTACCTTCAAATGACGGTACCCCGATCTCAGGTCAATCTTTGAAAAATACTGAGCCCCCTGGAGCTGATCAAAAAAATCATCGATTTGAGGCAAAGGATATTTTTTCTTAACAGTGATGTTATTCAAGGATCTATAATCATTGCAAAGTCTCATAGAACCATCTTTATTTTTAAAAAATAAAACAGGATCACCCCATGGTTATGGGTTAGGTCGAATTAAACCTTTCTCTAATAAATCTTGCAATTACTCCTTCAACTCTAAAAGTTCAATTTGAGCCATTGGATAAGGGAGTTTTGAAATTGGCTTAGCATCAGGAACCAAGTCAACAGTAAACTCAACTTCCCGATCTGGTATTATTCCAGGAATCTTATCAGGAAAAACATAAGGATACTCATTTACCACTGACACATCATTAATCTGAACAGATCACTTGTTTTCAACAACATGTGCATGGTAAAATTCATTTCCATATTTTAAAAATTTATCGGCTTCTTGATATGTTATCAAAGGTAAGGGTTCATTCTTGTACACAAACTGAAATTCTTTCCTAAAAGAAACTTCTTTAGCTCTACAGTCAATCTTATCATGGTAAATAGAGAGCCAATCCATACCCAGGATAACATCAAACTCTACGAGAGGTAAAACAATAAGGTTTGCAAGTAGGTTCTTTCCACGGATAAGGATTGGAAGATTCTTAAATATTCTTTTTGTCTCAACATTTCTCCCAGGTGTTTTTACCACAATTTCAGGAGTCATTTCCTGAGATGGTATTCTCATTTTACTAGAAAATTTTTCAGAGATGAAAGAATGTGTATACCATGAATCAAATAACACACTGGCATAATCTAAAAAAACAAACAAAGTACCTGATACCACTTCATTTGATGGACAACCATCTGCTGAAGTAGTTGCAAACAATTTCACCACCCCTTTCTGCTTGTACTCTAACTACTTCCCATCACTCGAGCTCTCTGTCAGACACTCATTTGCATAGTGACCCATATCATTTCACTTAAAACATTTCACTAACTGTAAATCAAATTTGGTCTTACCATCACCCTAATCTTTTTTAGTGCAATCATGAGCCTTATATCCCATCTTTCCACATCGGTAGCACTTTACATAATTTAGAACACATTCCCCAGCATGACTATTACCACATTTATCACAAACTGGAATCTTAGTTTTCTTACCATCCGAACTTTTTGAATAATTCATTCCTTTCTCCTTCCACCTCGTTCTCTTCTTCTGTTGGTTGTTATATAACACTTGATCATCAGCAAACTCCATTTCCACCTTCTCAGCACATCTAACAAGCTTTTCATAACTCTTGAACTCGTTAGAAGATAAAGCCCTTTGATATTTTGGAATTAATCCTGAGTAAAAATGATTGATTTTATTATCAAGGTCTCGGAACAAATTTGGAGCATACCTTACCAATCGAGTGAACCTTTCTTCATAGGAAGCCACTGATTCTTCCTCTTGCCTCAATTCTAGGAATTTTTTTTCCATCCTAAGTCGAACAACCTTAGGAAAATACTTCTCAAGAATCATACCTTTGAAGTCATCCCAGTCGAGAGCATCAATCTCATCAGCGTCCCTAATATTTTTAACCATTGACCACCACTGATCTGCTTCACCCTCCAAATGGTAAAGAGAAAGACTAACCTTTTGATTGTCTGAACACCCCATGACATCGAAAATCTTCTCCAGTGCATTAATCTACCCTTCAACTTGAATTGGGTCAGATGATCCTCTGAATTATGGGGGATGTTGATTCATGAAATGTTCCACCACTGACATGTTCCTCTGCGGTTGATCTTGCTGATATCGTTCATGGATACCACCACCATTTATCGCTTGAGTCAACTACGCCATTACTGCAACAAACTATTCATTTAAAATTCCAACCATCTCAGGATGCTGATTCGGAAGGTTATTTCCTTCTGTATGCCTTCCTACCATTGCTTCCCTGTTTGCTCTACGGAAAACCATTCTGAACAAACATGTCTTAGATAAAGCAACATGGTAATCTTCAAATGCTATATCATTTCAATTTGACCATAAATTTTTTTTGGATGATCATTTAATAGAATTCTAACTCCTAAAGTTATCTAAACCAACCTTTTATACCAACTATAAGGCCCCAGCCTTAAACATTACTTAATCTTGAGTTTCTTCAAGAATACACGTTGAGGATCTTTTCAGGTTTATAGTTTTAGAGAATTAGATCATAAAACATGCATTACAAACCACATTTAAACAAAGTTGTTACATAAAAGATAGTACTCATTTTTCCCATGAATGGAAACATATTTAAAATAAATCATGGATTCTTTCTTGACACTTCCTTGACCCTATCATCACATCACATACCTTTCCCTTGACCTGTGAAAAACATTTCAAAAAAATGGGATGAGCATAAAAAGCTCAGTAATGGATATAAAAGTAAGAAAAGAAAACATTAGTCCATTTATGAAATCATACTTTACTCATAAAACATAAGCATTTTAACATACCTCATCAAATCATGAATAAATCATAGAAATCATAAGACATAAATGTAACTTGAGGTATTCATAACATTCTTACGTAGGGAGTAACCCTCATGGTTACGTTTGGAATACCCATCGCAATATATTCCCTAAATCACTTCGAAGAAACCTTAACATTTAACTCCTTCGCATTACCCAATGCATTGGAGTGCTATATAGGGCTCACCAACCCTTAGTTTATCATGGAACCACCCATATTCATAACAATTCCCAAGAACCATAACATAACTGTGTCACATAAAACATGCATAAAGAAAAGATAACATTTCCACATCTCAATCACAAGACATCAATACAACACATTGATATAATAAAAACATGATGAAAACCATTTTCAATATCAAAATAAAATAAAATTAAAACGTGGTATTTATTTTTCATTTAAAAAAAGTTATGGCTTGTAGAGGAAGCCAAAACTCAAATAATGGTCACGGCGGCGGAGAAGTCGTTGTCGCCGCATACGTACAACAAAAAAACATTCCCTTTTGTTGTTTAGTAAAAGCATCGTATAAAAAATGATTCCTTTTGTATAAACATAAAATTCAAAGGGGTTTATGCACCGTATAAAAGAAGGTTGTGTATAAAACAAAATATTCCTCAATGAAAGGAGATTGAGAAGAAGTCTCATACCTAGGGTCCGACTTGACTCGATCGTTCTTTAACCTCCTGAATAATAAAATTGAGTTAATTTATAATTTCTTAAGAACCTTTTTCAAGTTCATTATTCATTTTATATCACTTATTACTATGTTATGAACACTATGTAATTATTTAAGTTAATAATGGTCGTTCTGTCGATCATTGGTACATGAGTCAAAAATAAACTCTTTATAATTACAAGTTGTTCATGTATCCATTATATCCTAAATTATATTCATAATGTAGGTATCATATATATAATATATATATATAGTATATGAATGAATTTATAATATTAAATAACATTTAGAGGGAAAAAATGAAATGCACCGTTCATGGAGACGGTAAGCCATATGTACGCATGAACGCTACTTTCATTTGTATTTCGTATTTAATGGAATTAAAACATAATGATACATAATATTATTATAATTAAAGTATGGTATCATATATAATATCATTAAATTTATCCATAATATGCAACACATATGGTATTAACGAATCAAATCAATTTGAGGGGGCGGTAGTCCTCACTTCCTAAAAGGAAGATATCGCGTTTACCCTTAATGGAAACCATAAAGGTATGCCATAAATGAAAAATACAGATGATTAAGTAAAACATAAAAATATTATATATCATATATAAATATAGTGCCATCTTAATTGCCACCTTTTATGTTGTTAAATGAATATTGAACAATCATCGTTTCGTGAGGCAGAAATTCACCATCCACAGAAACAATATGTTCTTTAACCATTATATTTAGGTGTGTGTAAGTGTAGCTATAATCCTTCTTATAAAAACATCCTAGTATATTTAATATAATGTTTTTATTAAAAAATAAATGAATAAAAAGAGTTTAGGGGGTTGGATAAGCAAAATAAAACAAAAGAAAACAAGTGATGACATTACCTTTAAATCGGGTAACTACCTTTGGTTTGAACCAAAAGGGTTTCTTGAAGAGATTCCTGCCTAATGTAAGCCTTCTAAGATGAGGGTAGGGATGTGGAGAGACAAAATGTGAAGATAATTTCCGATCCAAAGGCTTGAGAGGTGTGGGTAAGGAGGTAGAAGTGGGGGCCTTTTATAAGAGGAGAGGAGGGGCACTCTTGGAAAGGTATAAAATGTTACTTTATTTTCAAATGCGTTTCAGATTTTAAAGGTCCCACACTGATGTATTTCTAGGATAAAGTGATAAGAGTTTTAAATACACCCATCCAATAGGTTTTTGACATGTGTAGGTCTTATATTTTACATTATCTTTTCATTTTATTTAAATCGTTAAATAATGAGGTAATTGCTCCATCATCATGATGTCATAAATAATTCAATTTATTTAATGTCTAAAAATTATAAAAAAATACTATGATGTAGGAAATATTTTTAGATTTCCAATGACTATTTATAGTCCTAGTTGTCATTTATTTAGACAAAATTAAAAATGTTATACTCAGGTGATACATTCTTTGTTATATTTACTTTCTTAAAAAAAAGATAAAAAGTCATTATCACACAAAAGTGATTCCATGGGGTCCCCAAGTTTGGAAAAAGGCATGCCATGGTCGGAAATTAAAAAAACAGTAGTATTAGGACACATGTTGGTGTCATTTTGTATTATTATGATATTATTTTATTATCCTTAACTACCCAATTACTAATTAATCATGATAATTAACGATAATTACCATCGTTAATATTCACAGAGTCCAAAAACAAAAGAGTCTTAATTAAATAATTTGGACCTCATGATTCCAAATGTGGAATACATTTTAACAAATTCAAAACACATAAATTGAAATAATTAATTTAAAAATAATTCACGTTGTCAAAAAAAATAGCGGGTTTTCTGAAACAATATCTATGAAAAGTTTGGCATTAGTTATTTCCCAATTCCAAAGTGAAATTAATTCTAATGACCACTACTGGATTAAATGGTAAAAATATATTCTATTTACACTTTAAAACCAATTAAAAAGATAATATAACCATATAATTAAATTATATTAAAAATCAGTTTCGATGTAAATGCAGTACTTTTCATTATTCATTAAAAAATGAACATTGTTAGAAAAATACCAAAAATTAACCCAAGGTAAATTTCAATGTCCCAATCATAAATAATATGTATATTTTGACAAATAGAGCTTATAAAATTGTCAAAAGTTTGATTTAAAAATGGTTTTCCATCAAAAGGTAGTAAAACAATCTTTTAAAAATATTAGTGTATTCCATGCTTAAGATTGGATTTATTATCATTTTAAGCCTCTAAAACACTATATAATTCATAAATAGACATAGATAGGAATATCTATTATTCATTACTTACTTGGGATATTACAACATGTGTCTTTCAACATAATGAATTTCCATCATACAATATCCCATATGTTAACCATTAGACATTATTGTGGGATATGGTTATGGGATTTATTCATAATTTTCAATGTACATCTTCAAATAAAATGGATGTTTCTATAAGTAGAAACATTGATACTACTTATATCATAACCATGATGTATAAAACGTAAATTTAGGAATTACTATAAACAAAATTTTATTGGTCAATGTGAAAATGTAAGACTCATAAAATATACTCGTTACTTTAATCATTATAGTGATGTGGATAAGGTAATGTGGGTTTAGGAATGACTCCAATGTACATTATCATGATCGATTAATTCTTTGTCATGATAATATTCGGTATTTCATCCAAAAAAATCATATTTTCTCAAAGCGAATACTTCAGATTATTATTAATTTATTACTTATATTAATCTTATAAAGTATATTTAACACTAGAAGACCCATGGAATAGTTCAATATTTCTTATTGAGATGATTAAAAAGGCTTTTTGGGATACCTTAATTTTTATTGTTTTCATTATCCAAACTAAATAGGATTATACAAATATAATTCCAAAGGTATTTATCTCTACAGAGTATGAATACTAAACTAGGTATATCTGTGACTTCCAAATCTAGTTTTAATTGAAAAATAATCATCTTTCCACAACTAGGATAATAAATCTAAACTTTTATATACATCAGTTATTAGCTTTGATTCATGTACCTCAAAAATATTGGTTGATTATAAAAAACCAAAAATAAAATTCATTCCTGAACATGGAATAATGTATCATAGTTTCCAATGGAGACATGAGTGAAATTATTTGTTTATAATCAATAATATTTTCAATTCAATCATTTAAATTTAAATATAGAAGACGCCTACTTATCACCACTGCCCTAGGGACCATCCATTTTCAGTTTCTAGGAGAACAGACCTTACTTCTTGTAAAATTTCTACACTTATCTGGTTACTTTATTTTAATTCATATATGTGAAAGGAATATTGTATTTAATACCAAATAACTATATCAAAAACATTATAAGATCAATATACAAAGAGGAAGAAGTGAGTACATTATTATTCGATTCGGTTCACTGCAATTATCTTCCATAGAATTATTTCTTGAAATGCGATGAAGATAACAACCTATTTAAAAACGTATTCTTTGATAGATGTAGGGGAGGTACCCTTGGCCTTTATCTTATCATTGGCATTATTTTCTAGTATTTAATCTTGTACTATATAATATTTAAAAGTTACACATTCTTAAATTTTTTATTAACAATGAAAATAATAACTAAAAGATATTGAAGAATTTACTCCATCATTAACATTTTTTAATGTAAAAGAAAATTGGAATAATGAGTGAAAATTATATGATAATGGGATATTTTTAATGGTCATTATATAACATTAAATTAACACATATCCATTATAACCATCAAATTCATATCTAGATTCTCTTTCTCAATATATGTTTCTTATATGTGAGACAACATGCAATATTATCCATGACCTTATGTAGTGACAATAAGTAACATCAGACATTGATGATAACATAATGAAATAACCATCATATGATTAGAGATGTATCTCCTATAATAAATTATATAATCTCTATTATTTTGGTTTCATAACAGGAAATTCGGACACCAACACCTATAATTTTTAATATCATAGTATTTTACACAAGATCTTGTATTGCATTTGGAAATTCATGCTGGATTTCACATTTACATTGTAAAATAATTATCTCAATATTTCTTATGGTATTACTTCTTATTTTCTTCAAAAAAATAAATTATAAAATAATATACATTTTATCATGATTACCGATTTAGACATAATTTCTTAATTATATTAATTATTAAATGCATCTCTATATTTTGTCAAATTATAGGAACCCTCTGTTAAATAATCAGAATACTCTGTCGCTTGAGTTTTATAATGTAAAGGATCCTGGATCGTCCATTAAATGTTTACAATCATTAGCTAAACCACAACTTAGAGGGATCGAGGTTGGATTTCGACTGGCCAACCACATTAACTCGTGGTTCCTTGATCTGTTGAGTAAAGTCCAATATAAAAATATCATAAATTTGATTTCCCGAATAAATTAATCTAAAATTAAAACAATCTAACATCGAATGGTAATTTTTTAAAACATTATATTAGTGAAAAAATAACTCCCATAAGAACTCCGAAGTTTTAAGAGGCACTCTTAACATTGGCCGACGAGCATGTCAAACACCGGGTTTTGTTCAAATATGAATGAAAAAAGGCATTTAATGACTTAATATTTATATAAGGGTTTTTGGTATTTTTTTCAATGACTCTAATCCATTTATATTAATCTTATTTGAACTATGTCATCATTCTAACAATTGAACATTAATAGAAAAAAAAATTCACCACTCCATTATGTATATTATAATGTATTATTTTATTAATTTTCTAGTTATTATAAAACAAATCAAATAATAAATAAATGAATAAAGTAAATCAACTTCTTGATTGGCCATGAGAGTCTAAAACATGTTGATCCATTTTAACATAATGAATAAACCATGAAATTGGGGTAACATACCAAATTCATAGCTTGACCCATGATGCATCTCATCCCCATCCAACATGTCCACAATTTATCTAGATTTCACTTCAACTTGGTGTTGTTTCTGTCTTACATCATCCTTATAATTTCCAACTACCTAGTCTTAGTAGGGTCCATTCCATACAACATCATTGTGAAATGTAAAAGTGTACTTTCACACAGGTGAGGGGGACTAAGGGCACAATGTACATTCAACTAATTATGGACATGCTGGCCCTTATACATATTGACTGAAATTATGAATATGGGAAGAACATATTCATTATTTATATTCATCGAACTCAATTATAAATAATTCTATAAACACAGACATACACATATAGGTCGTATAAATTTCTAATGACCAGTTGATAAAAATATAAGCACAATAAAAAAATTTAATTGAAATAATTTATGTACGATGGATATTAAATTAAGGAAATGAATTAAAATTCAAAAAAAATTTAATTATCATTCAGTTTGATTATTATTATTTTAATACAAATAATTAAAATTAATTAATTATATCAATTTAATACTTAAATTAATTTAATATTATTTTTATGTATAAATATATATATTCTTTTAAATCCATAAATTAATATATAAATTAATTTAATTTAATTTTATATTAATATTTATCAATTAAATTACTTTGAATTAATATATATCATGTAACTCAGCACAGAGCCTGTACAGGTCGAGAAAAACCCGCATAGGCCAGTTCCAAGTTGTGAAAAGCTCATTCAAGGCTATTTTGGACCAAGAAGGTTTATACAAACTCTTTCTCAGTTGGGAAAACCAACACGAGCCACTTATTGGGTGATTTTGGTCTACTAAAACATTTTATAGGTATACATCACATCTAGGTCTAGTCCAGGGGATCAAGGATTCCACATTAGGGAGAGAGTGATGAGATGAGATTAGAGGTAGGGGAACAATGGCTCAGTGGAGGTGGTATAAAAAAAATTAACCACATGTGGGTTCTCTATGTGGTGGTCTCACTCAAGAAGGCCCAGGAGGTCGAGTGATAGGAGTTCCCAGATAGATACAGGGGTACCCATAGTTAATGGAGTGATAAAAATAAATCTTATCATGCTAGGGTTAGAGCCTGTTCGGATGGGTGTGGCACCAACTTTGACAGATGGTGGTGGAGGACATGGTGTGAACAAGACCTGGAATAGTTGAAATCCATGAGGAGCGTTGGTTCCCCTCGGGGACAATTTTCTTCAAAGGACAATGAATCCCATTTTAAACAGGATCTGACATGCTCTTGTTTCCATGAGTGGCAAGGTGGTTGGGTATTCTAGTTAGGTGAGTTCCATGATGGTAGTTGTTGGGATGGAGACTACTCGACATTGGGGGGATAACCAACTTTATAAAAATATTCAAGAGCATTTACGTTTTTTATGAAAATAATTTCACATTTATTTGGAATGATACTATTTTTCTCCTTTTTGGGAGTTATTCAACACATAATAGAATCTATAAAAAATGAATTTAATTAAAATATATTATTTGGGTAGAATTTCACAAATAGTGTGGAATAATGTGTGTCTATAAATTAAAACTATAGCCACCATCCCACCACTGGATGTCAATAAATTATCACTAAAAATCCAATGGTTATTAAAACTTCCACAAAATACAGCCTTTGGTAAAATGAAATGTTTATATATGGTCAAAATTAATACGTAAAATGCTGAAATAAATCTTCATTAAAAACATCAGATGACTGTAACATGGTCATCTAAAGTTGGATTGACTTGCTGTCAGCATTTTTTGGACCGAATTAATACCGTATACTTAATTGAAATGGAACATAATTTCTTCTAGTATTATATAATTTACATGCTTGATCTAATAAGATTTCTTGTGCCGTGGCACATAGATAAAGTTTAGGGATTTTTTTAATATTATCTATCATGGGGATAATATTACTTATCATCACTAAGAATCTGAGCCCTAGTATGGTTTGAGGATCTCAAATAATTTAAACAAAGAACAATAATAAATCTCGATGTGTACCTTATTCATTGAAACATCTAGTTCTTAAACAGATAGTATCTTGGGATCTTTTTATGAATGATTCAATGACAAACCCTATTGATCATCCACACAATCTCCATGAATCCACAATCTCATACTTCATTGTAATCTGGGTGCTGGCATGATTGTCCAAAAAATCCTTTAGCATCATGTCGATCAACAAGATGTTTTTCATTCAATATATTAATGAATTTCTTAAATCAGATCTGAGAGTGTGGATTTATCTCACTAGAAGGAGGATGGATATTGAGGCACTCACTTTGTTGGAATGAATAGTGAAAAGAAATGGGAATCTCTTAAACATTTTTAGCGGAACTTAAATTACATGAATGAGTTCTCCCTATCCCCCAGAAATATATGACCCACTTAAAAGGCAATAAATAAATTTATGAGGATTTTAACTAATTTCTATATATAATTTATATTTTATCACATACTTGTAATATATATTAAATATTTTACATTATTAAACCTAGAAATTTACCTAGACATGAAATTCCTGCATAATGTTAACAAATCTAGGACTATTAAAATAATATTTGTTCGATTTGCATGATTCCTTGTATTTACTAAACATTTAAATACAATTAATAAGTGAACTCATCCCAATTATTCATTAATATAATATTAATTAATTTATTTATATATTGGTTATCAATAACATGTGAAATAGTTGGACCCTGTGGTCAATCCCACTGTGTCATATATATATATTGAATAGAATATGGAAGATTCTTGAATGTTCTATAGTGCGTGACCCTATAGGACCTTGTCTCGATAACAATGAATAATATCCATAGACAAATATTAGAGTCTAGAATCCCATCTTGTCCCCTAAAAAGATAACGAAATTCCATGTAAAAAAAAACCAATGAACATACCCTATTTAATATAATATATTTGTATTCTAATATCTCATAATGTAGTATAGACATATGTGTCATCAGCCTTCCTTGATTTATTAATTTTTGATCTAAATGGATGGATTTTTCCTCTACTACAGTGGCCAAGGACTTATGATGGTACTACCATCATGATCAACATGGATACATATATATTACTTCCTCGACTATGAAGTTACTTATCTTTTCATGACCATTTTACCAATGTCATACCACCAATTAGACACACAAAACAAGCTACCTCACCAGGATTTCATAATCATGGTCATTTCATGCATCAAAGTATGTGATACAATTTCACACAATTATAATGAGAAAAAGTCAGGAGACTAATACACATGTCCATATATAGGATCAACAAATGAAACACACAAAATGTGGTGTTCCTATTAGAGGGTCTGTCCTCATGATCTCACTACTAGAGATAACAATGTGTGTACACTATGAGAGGAAGTATAATGCATACGATCCCCCAACACCTGATAGTCATACATAAATTTTTTTAGTCAGTATTATTTTTCTATTCCCTAATAAATGTGTTTAATATTACTATCATAACATCTCAAGGTTCTCATTATATACTAGGTTCATCTATATCCTTTTGATAGAATAATTAATGTATGGATATTACCATTAAAGAGTGGATAAAGAAAAATATACATTAAAATTGAAACTATAAAACATGTATGTATATATATATAATGATATGAAAATAAAAAATAATATTCATGTTGGGCCAAGGAAACTCACTGTTATAACATCATGGGTTGTAGAATGAGTAGAAAATTATTCATAAATCACCAGATATTCTCCATGATACAATTTTTTTGGCCATATTTTATTTTGGGCACTCAATGTTTTGGGTCCCTACCCAGTAGTAAAATTTTGACATTGTAGATTCATTTTTAATGCAATGGATTTATTCTCAACGCAGGAATAGGTTTTTACCCTAAAATAATTCAAAACCTAACCCCTGATATAATTTATAGCCTCTAGACTCATTCATTAATTTCGGGGTTTTGACAATATTATCATGGTAAATGGAACTAGATTCGAAGATGTTGAGCTGATGAAGTTAAATGCTAAGTACAATATCTAATCCAACAACACATCCCACTATCATGTGAAAGTTAATGGAAAAAATTTTGAATTCATAAAAACAATATCTAAAATTATTCACAAGATGGTTGGATAGAATAAGAATATTTTATCTGATAAACTCCACAATTCCTTCTGGGAATATCAATCGAAATCTCGAAAATCCACCCAGGTTACCCCATATTCCTAGTGTATAGAAAAAATGTAGTTTTACTTTTTTAAGATCATCTTCCATCACTCCAAATCAACATTTATGAACAGAATATGCTATAATGAATAGTATAAGTCTATCTAGATGATTTTGAGACACATGAGGATAATATTCGCAATGTCCAACATAACTAGGACAAGATTTTGAATAGGGTATAGTGAGTGTCCATACAAGTAGATTTTCATCTAATCATTCCATTAAGGTGATAGGGTACTAGATATCAGAACATCGATGATATGTGGAAAAAATGAATTTGATGGGACCTATTTGGGATGGTCCTTTTATCAATTATAATATTTTACCAAATTGTGTTTCATCCTTAATAACCATGGATAAGGAGAATAACACACCTCCTATGAACCCCAAGATTCACTAGTGTTACTATGAGTGAATGCAATATTAAGAGCTCCATTACCTTAAACTAGTATAAATATTGATCCATGCACTACGACTATAAACAAGAAGACTCCATTGTTTGATATATTTGTATTTAGACAAAAAATCCTTACATCCTCAACAAATATCATTAAATTAATACTTAAATAATGTAAAAATAGGATTCCTCATATGAAAATTAATATTAGAAAAAAACAACATATCCAAACATGATTCTAATCTATATCATTAACCCATTTGAAAAATATGAGAAGCCTCATATGAAAAATATGAGAAGACCAAAAATAGTGTTCTCTTAACATGATGTTAAACGACAGCCTTACACTATGAAGTTGAAATTGGATGCCTCATGCGTTCAATATGGGAGGTTTCTATATCCTCACCATATGAGGTAAAATTGTAAGATATTATGGGACATCATGATAGATAATGTCATTATTACCCCTAATAAATGTTCTCTTGCCATCATACATTACATAACTACATGTGTCTTGATTCCTATTTTAGTGGTATATATATTGAAACCAATATTTCTCTCTTTGAGAACAACTATAAATTTCCACATTCAAAACATTTGTGTCCCTACTAGTATCGATTACACCATAAAATCATTCACACATTAAATAAAATATACCATGAGCCTCTTCATCTATTATAAACCCTGATCATATTCCATGACCTATCATAAAATCAATATTCCATCATGACCCAACATGAAGAATAAAAATGGGGAACATAACACATAATCCCCACACACCTCCTCATCACATGATCTTAAACTGTAGTGTTACTACATGTGAAAAACATGAGACACCTCATATTAGAGATATTATATTATAAAAAAAACATTTCCTTATCACTTTTCAATAATCTATATCCTTAACCCACGTAAAAAAAAATAAACCCCATTTAAAAAAAATGAAATTTCCAAAACACAAAACCTCAGCACATGACATTAAACTATTTATTTACCCTGGGTAAAAAACATGATATTCCTTTTGTGAAAAATATGATATGACTAAAACACATGTCCTCTTAAAATACATTAAACTATATCCATACCCTATGTGGAAGACACAAGATTCCTCTTATGAAGAATATGAGATGATTAAAAAAGATATTGTAAGAATATGATATTAAACTCTAGAATTATCATTTTAAATAAACATATTATTCCTCATATATATAATTTGAGATAGAAATATCAAAAAACTATAACAACCAATGTTAAATAGTTTCCTCATTCTATGCAGCGAATACATGATTCCTCTAATGATAACTATGAGATGATCCATCATCCATTCCAGAGATAAAAACACACTTTTGAAATTGTTATCCTATCTAACCATGTTATAGAAATATGTATTTATTGGTTATCATTCCAATGGGATATATAACATTTCCTATATCACGTATCCTAGGTCCAGCTCTACCACCAACCCTTTTTGGGGTTTCTTCTCAGTGCAGGTTCACATCTTCCCTCCACATTATATCATCCTGTGCAATTTAGGGAATGGTGGTGTATTTTCTAGAGCCATTTTCTCTAATGAGACCATCCAATTATACTTCCACTACTTTTAATTCCATCAAGTTGGATCCTCATTATGGAACTGATTCATACATGGACTCCTAATGGTAATAGTTTTTTTCCACAATGACTCACCTTCAGTTTTGGGCACATTCCCCCATGAATCAATGGACGTAAATATGTTATGAAAATTTTCAAAACCAAATTCTTATTTGAAAATCACTTTAATAAATATTGTTGATATGGAAAAAATAATTTGAAAAAGGTCAACAGTTCTCCCTTTTCAACAATCACCACATTCTTCTATCTAGATCATAGAAGTTATGATTTACCTCCCATTGTGGCTTCATCTTCTCTAGTACGAACAAAATCAGTATCTTCTTCATCATCACATACACTATCATATTATGACAAGTTTATGTAAAAAAATTTTGATTTCCAAAAATTAGATTATTTTTCCCTTATTTAGAAGTCCCTCTAACAATGGAAATTAATTTTTCTCCTTGTTTCTCACACCATGCATGGATCATGTGGTCTTACGAGATATAGCATAATTTCACTGAGAATGGTTGAGAAATACATTTGTACCACAAGTTCAATTTTTTAGCCCATGGATTAATCTATATTTCCTAAAACATGTAGTAAACTAGGTCCAATCTATAAGGCCATATGATAATATCTCATGTTAATGAATCACAAAATTAAAATATTTTTAATTTTCACAATGGATTTTTCATGTGGAACCAAGCCTTCATTTCCATCAGTTCATGTTGGATTAGTATGTATTAATGAAAAGAGAACACTCACATATGACAAGATCCCCTGGGTCTAAGATGTATGACATTAAAATTTTGTCAATTTCGATCGAATCACTATGACTATATATTGTGAGAAATTTTCCGTGGAAACATTTTATGGGATATGGGAACTAATGGATGACTCTTCACATTGTGTTTATTTTCCTTCTACAATGTATAAATATTTTTTGATACACCACTTCTCCACCCCTATGTCAATTCTATGTGACCATAAACTTAAGCAATGTAAAGAACAAGATTTATTACATTATTCTATGTGAAACTGGCCTCCTCTTCCACCTAATTTACATTTGTTTTCCCAAACTTCTACGATTTTTTAATTCTAATTGACAATTATTTGAAATGGGATTTACCCTCTCATACCACCCTCCTTAGGGTTCAACAATTAGGATATTAAGCAATATTCAAACGCGGTACAACATTCATGAAAATTTACTATCGTAGGAGTGAAGAGAATATTTATATCTGGTTGAAACCCCATATGGTAAACCTGATAAAATTTTATTCTCCCAATTGATCAGTCACTCTCATGACTTCTAGAAATGTGGGGGTAAATAGAAAGGAAAAAATCATTTAGGATCCCCCTATGTTCCACGCAAAAACCTCGATGTGCTTGTTAAACCCACTAGTTCATGAAAAAAGTGGGCAAACACAACTCCTTCCACCATTTATGTCGTTTTACATGTATTAGTTAGAAAAAATTATACTATATTACCCTCATCCAAACCATATGTTATTAAACTATGAGGAGTCATTATTAAATCCATGTAACAAAAAACTAAAACAATCATATCCTCACTGTATGATATTATACAATGAGTTCAAGTTCATTTCCACAGGACAATTAAATAAGTTCCCCCATTCTCATTAAATGATATAAAACTATAAATCATCTTCGGAAAACTACTAATAACCCATTTTTAAAATTTATTGTTGGTCATTGAACAATGAATTCGGGTTCCTATATAGTTTCATGGCATCAAAAGATGATTTTCGTCATTGAATATGGGTTTGACTTTAATTTTACCAATGTTCCCACATAATTCTATCAGAAGATGATATTATAATTCTGAGATATTTAAAATCAATTCAAACATTCTCTTAGTTAATCCTCATGCATGGAACATTCCATGATTTGGATCCTCACGACTCGTAATATTTGAACATTCTTCCCTATTTGTAATGGTGTTTTGACACATTGGATCACCTAATATTTTGGGTGTATAATTTAAAAACCCTTGATGATATATTGACATATATTCTTCTTCGATCATGGTACATGTTTAACTTTCATTAGTGTTCTCCCCATCCTTGATGTAAAGATAGCGAGACCCACATTTCGAATATGTCCAGTGGTTATCCTCTAAAGGTATATCACTCCCCTTATATTTTAAATCATGGATGTATGGATTAACATCCCCCATCATTTACTTCTTTAGGGTATAGAAAAAATACCGTTGTATATAATCCCTTTATGAGGTTATGCACATTGAGAATGTATGTTTTATATGAAATATGTCCAATTCCATAACTAATAATGTCCCAGTTATGATTCTTTTGGTTGTCAAGGAAAAATAATAAATCTTATTTTTTTATCCCATGTCTTCCACACCTATATAAGTGAGAAATCATTAATTTTCTCTTTATTTTCTACATTGGTCATGATTCACATGGGATTAGTGGTTTATTTTTTATTATCTTGTTAATATGATCATGATACAGAAAACATAACAATATGATGAATCATGAAAAAGATATTACATATGATTAGAGGTTCATCCACATTGTAGTGCCTCTAAATTATTTCGAACTATGATAATTTTTTCTATGGATAATCCTTGGTGTTTGAGTATTCCAGATTGTCCATCTTACGTCGTGTGGCCTCTAAAGCCTATTTCCGCATGACCATCTCAACAACATATTCATCATCCATGTGGAAGAACCCATCATGATAAATCTACAAAATACCTTTATCAACCAAGAATTCATCTTCAAGATACACGATCCTTGAAGCACTAGAAATATATATCACCAATTATTCTTTTAACAAGTTTATCATCATGTATTCCATACTGAATGTGGCCTCATCCTTTTTAATATTCTCCAATAGCCACTAATCATTCTTCTCTTCTTCCTTCAGTGCATTGGTACCTTCAAACTTCTTCTTATGCAAGGTATAATTAAACTCTTTATTTTCTATTCAATACCTCTTGGTGTGTATGTCTCATGTAAGAACATGGATATCATGATCATCCACCATTTTGGTTCATAGGTTTAGTAGATAGTGACGAAGCGAACCAATCCAGATCAGTAGATGTACCTTTGTGGTATGTGTGGTGAGTGTTAGAATTGTTCATCATGCCCTGTTCCATACCACATGACTCTATTTGAAAAAATTTGATCTTTAATTATTTATATCCTCAGGTAGTGAAGGAACATACTGAGGAAAATCTATGAGAACACCCAAAACATGTTCCTCTTTGTGTCGCCTCCCAAACAAGACAATATCCCATTAGAGAGGAGGTAGGCCTTGAAAAAACACTTCACCAGAGGGTTCAAAGCATAATGCATCAAGATCATCCACACTTTAATTTGTATACTTGTCTATAATGAGTTTCCTACCATGGATTAATACTAGATCATCTTTAATGGATGGATCCCTGAGATTTTTCTTGAAAACAGAAATAGGTTCTTTGACTCCCATAGTTTCTCTTAGTTGCTACAGACACTCTATATCGAATACTAATTAATTAGAGGGAAATAATATAATATCAATCTATAATAGGTGGAGAGGTCGGAATAACATGTGAATTGGAATATACATAAATGGGGAGATGGCAAGATTGATATCCATATCCAACGTCCTAAATGGAAATTTCACTATCAAATACCCTCTAATATTGGTTGGAACCTCAATAGTATCTATGGAAACCATATCTACTAGATGTATATAAGATGAATTTGATAGAAAAATACCCCTTTATGTAATGATTAGATTTCTTGAGAAAATCATGATGAATGAGACTCAGATCCTTACTTGATGGTGAAGTGAAAACTCAATGAACAACTGCACCAAGAGGCATTCGCTAGAAGAGGAAGGGAACACTATAATGTGTGGCACTCTATAAATGATTGGTAGGAATAGAAAGTCTCAAATGTAACATCCATCCTCCCCCATATACTCCTATAACACTGAGTCCACTTAAATAGATTCCATTCTAGATTACTTGGTTCCCATGGATTCATCCTCTTCAACTTCTCCAGAGGACCTATGGCACATTTATTTTGGTTCTTTGCTGATAAAATATTATCAGATATTATTGAAAAATAAAATGAAAGATGAATTTTGAAGTCACATGATATCACCTCATGAAATTGAAACATGATCTGGTAATCACCCGCATGAAATACCTCCCCACTCTTCTGGGAACATCTTCCTTCAGTTTCCAATCCCCGAGACTCCTAATAACTATAGCCATATGTATCGACACTGGGTGATGGCACATGTTGTTTTGGATAAAAGTTTTATATTATATCCTCATGCCCAAAATTGAACATCATGTCCACCTGAATAGTGGTATGGTCACCCGGAATTCACCTTCATGAAAACTCATCCATGTCCTCTAAGTATTAAAAATTATCCTGTAATATCACTAGGGTGGTAATTCTAGAAAGCTGGGAACCAAGAAGTTTGATCCAATCCTAGGTATGTTTCTTCCGCAACTACTTAACTTTCTGAAATAACCATAATTTCCATCCTTCCTTCCAATGACTTAGGAAGGAAGAATAATCATCTAGATAAAGTGGATAAAACAACATCTTACCCAGAGCCTCCCCAGATCAGCTTTCCCCAGCACAAGAGCTCTCTTCATCAACCTACAGATTCATTAGTAGGAGAACTAGCCCTAGAGGATGGAGGAATGAGAGAACCCTAATATTCCTTCACTGTTATTTAACCATTATCCCTTTATAATCACTATGAACCTCAAATGGATTTCCAAATTCCACTATTATGATCTAGTTTTGCAGACAATGAAACCATCACTGTCACCTATTGGTGAAAAATCATCTTAGTATATACTGCTACTGAGTTGTTGTATATGTCTAGATGATGTCAGCATTGGTATAAGTGGGAGGAAACATTATTAATTCTTTTTTACCTTAAACCACAAATATCCACTAGAGTTTATTTATAATATAGTAATGTCTCTCCATAGACACCCCATTGTGTAATATATTTTACAACTTTTGATGCATTCGAATTTAAAAGGGAACCAGAATGGAGTTTATGGATCACAATACATATTTTTAACAATACATGAAATTATTACCCCACCCCATAAATTTCTATGGTACCCTATATACTATATAAACCCCAATATGTTTTCAATAATCTTGTGGGATGTGGTTGTAAAGTTTCTAATGTTGAAATTATAAGAATTTTTCTGGCTCACCATCACCAAAAACTCCTTGATTGCCACCAGTATGACTCTAGAAATGTTGAGGATATACTATTACCAGCCGGACTTCGGGGTAATCATGTATGAAAATGAATACCCCTCAATGTGAACTATGACCCATTCATATATAATTTTTAATGCACCGATGATGGGTTGTGGAAATTCCCCCTTGAAACATGTCCTTATTTGTTCCATTGCCTCTCCAGTACTATGAAGCCAAAGTTGAAATTATAACTTTCCACTATGATCACCTTCATCAACCATGATTCTAGTTATATACCCATATGTGTGACCTTTATCGGGAGTAGTCATCAAATAAGAAAAAGTGATAAGAATTTCATATACCAAAACAGTAGGTAATATTTTTTCACTCTATCCCCACCCAATGTATCTTCATTCCTCACATATCAACCAGTTTGATCTCAAAATCATCCAATACCATGATATAAAAAATTTATTTCACCTCCTCAAAACCATCATTGGAATAAAATTATTTAAACATTCTCCACCATCTCTTTTATGGGATATCTTGGTAGAATCTGGATGGATTACCTAACATTGCATTCAACTGAACTAAGAGGGTCACCATTGTAATCAGAATCTTTTATGTTTTTCCAATAAATTTTATGTTGGTATAAATTAATTTTACTAGAAAATATTCATAGAAATATCTCTGATGTAGTATATATACTATTATAGGATATCTACCTCCCTATGATGTAGGTGGACTTGTCTGGGTCTAGGGACTACTGGCTGATAAGTTTTAGAAGCTACTATAGTTGATGATATATATGAAATTGGGAAATACACCCATCCTTGTAAAACCACATATGGATCAGTTCATCCCCATACTCATAAAATGTCATGGGTACCCAGTAAATCCCACTCCAACTTCTCTATGATACTTTTACACCTCAAAAATTCTACTCATTATCCCTTCCGAGGTGTTTATTTCAGATTTTGTCGTGAATGATGTTTGAATAATGGGAAGAGAATTTTTCAGCTAAATGATATTGCCTAGTCACCATCTATATCCTCCCCTTCATGATGTAGATATATTCTACTACACATTCTTGATGGGGTTTTCAAAAGTAGTAATGTTCTAGTAGGTATGCTTATCATGATGGGAAAACATAATCTTGGCTATTCCACCTCCATGGTTGAAATTTACATGTCTTCCTGTTGTCCAAAGTTGTAGATTCTTAGTTTATCACTCATTATATATCACCAATGTTCCTCTATAAAAATCCCAAAAATTGGTACATTATCATAAATGATCCTCAAATCTTGATAAATGTTAGGAATTTTAGGCGTCTTGGCCCTCAGAAGACCAACAATAGCATCTATTTATTCATCATGATATGCCTTGTCCAGCCGATTCTAAAAAATCACATGTGTGGAAAAATAAAACACTATTTTTTCTCAAAATTAAATTATATTAATTATAATCATCCACTACACATACATATATTATTGTCTCTATGTGTTATGTTACATTAAATTGACTGGCATAGACATCATGGGTAAAGAAAATAAGAGTTCGCGTAAACGGTTGGATTTTTACTAATGAGAGAAAAAAATATAAAGAATGAATGTATAATAGATTTAAAATTTACCATTATCACTATATATATCAAAGGAACCACCATAATTTTGTTCATTCACAATGAAATTGCATAATATTGTCGTAAATTTTACTAACACGTTAGAAAAGCAATAAAAACGTAAATGTTTTCCTGGTAACATTTCCATCCATTACCCCATCAAATCCAATTCCAATGGGACCTTTTTATGATAAAAACACTTTCAACCCTTAATGGAGTTTTTTCTCTTAATAAAGAATTCAACACAGTCTACTGAATCATTTTTTTAAAAAATGACCAACAAAACAGAAATTATGACTATTCCACAGAACTAAATTTTCCTACAGGAAATTGACTTGGTTGAAAAATATTACATTGAAGGGAATAAGTTTCTTTATCAACCTATATGTTCCCATAATTCATAAATAGTGGTGGTTTATAATATTGGACCATCGTAAAAAATACAAATAGTCATGAAATCCATTTGTGTAAAAATGGAACAAATGAACTGAATCACTCTTTAACACTCACCGAAAGGCAATGATATGAACATCATGATAAAATATTTCATGTGACCCTGAGATAATTCTACACCCAAAGAAATAAATTTTGATTATAAATTGATAAGAACCCCCTGATTTGAGATACCTCCTCAGAAATTATTGTTTCAAATATCTCATGTATAGCATAGACCTTAGTGATTCTTGCAAAACTCCAAACATAGTGGAATCCAAAAGGTTTATAACGTCTGTGACTGGACTCCCAAGGGCCCACACATTTCATGAATCATGTTTTAAATATCATCAAACATATCCTATTAAAACTATAAATGGATGACAAATTTATGACCCACTTTTATGAAACCATAGGCATCACGTGACTCTATTAGTTTACCCATTGAATCCTGCAACAAAAAAATTGTTTAATGAATTCTAAATTCTCATATACCCTGCACCTATTCTAAATAGGTTTACCTGAATCTAGATCTCATGTGCTACTAGTATCATCAATCTTTATTTTTGGATTCAATATATGGAAAAGTTGGGTTCCATTCCTTTTTCTCTTAGAAATTGGTACCATAATAGATCTTGGTCCTAAGAACAGGAACCCCAACATTGGTACCCTAGATTTCATCTCCTCCAAGCCAGTGTTTACATAATTCCCCACCCATAGGTGTTTAAAAATCCGGCACATAAACCCAAATAGTGACATCATCAAGGGAAACATTCCAATTCACTATAACAATGTGAGTATTTATGATTTTTCTTAATAAATTAAATTTAGTTATTTTACTTCGTAACATACAACACCTTGTTTGGATTTTTTATACATGGTACCACGTTTATCATTCACTACACACAATAATAGCTTAGATTTCATTACATAAAACATTGTGATTAAAAAAACCATGATATATTATTAATTTATTATTTAAATGTGACCATTATAATATATCCCTTAAAACTAGTGATATAAATAGTAAAACCAGCCTTTTATTATTTAGAGTGTTTTTTTATAATGAAATTTTTTTATAATAAATTACCTAATTTTGTGTAATGTCTATATAGGTTAAAAATATAATATTTTCAACAAAAAACTTATTCCAATGAATGAAAATAAATCATTTTTTTGATAATTCATGAAAATTAATTTTATAAAATAAAATTAATTCTTGAATTCAGAATGTCAAAAGTTTCTTATGGTGTTTTTTGGTATATTTCTAAAAAGGTTCATTTCATGATGAATAGTAACAAATGCATAATTTTAATTGAAAACCTCCGTTGAATTTAATAAACTAATATTGGAATATTATATTATTAATTGGTTTTAATGTATAATTTGATCAATAATACATCTATTATTCCAATATAGGTCATTGTGGGAATGTATTGTCTCAACAATACAATGTAATATATGTTAGTTATCATACTCACAAATACCCATGTTTGTTTACAATGAAGATGCATTATGTATTTTTTATGAATATATTTCATGAATCTGTATCTTTTTTGACATAATAAAATGATACAAGATTTGTTCTATAATCACTTTTCAAACCCTAAATTTTTTTAATAAATTTAGGATTCAAAATCCCTATGATGATCAGAAAACATGTGGATTAAAATCCCTATATCTAAATAATTGTATGAAATAACAATCCAACATGAAACAATGGAATAACTATTCATACCCTATACTAGAAAGATAACCATATAGATTCTCATCCCTACATTTCATCAGATCTATACTGTATACAAAGGAACCCCTACACTACAAAATGGAATCCAACAGTACGTATAGGACCCTACACTATGCAGTTGAACCCTATGTTAAACTATTCGACTATGGAATTTTAAATCTATAATTCTATCTGAGATTTTTTGCATTGGTCTTTATTGATGTAAAGATTTAATAAAGGATATTATACATTTTATTCAATGTATTTTACGATCATCATAAATATCTATTTATGGGAGTAAATCATTCCTCCTAAAGAAAGTGATGTCTCTCCGAAATAATTTAAATTTGATACTAGGGATATATTAGGAACCATTCCTAGTTATTACTATAGAAATAAACGATGAATATATTATCAGAATACTTTTCATATTGTCACATGATACATATGATATATATCTACATTTTTTATGTGAATATTGTCTCTACAATACTAATGCATGGAATGGAAAATGGTGTAATTTTTTTTAAATAGGATAAACATTGAAGATATTCATTTCAACCGCTTAAAACTATAACTACTATTATTTATTATTTTTTATTTTTTATCTAAGATCATTTGAATCCAGGATATCTTCACTGCCATTATTTCTTGAATACTATTCATCTTTGTAGAATAAGATCTATATTCTATCAATGTTTTTTGCAACATGGATGTTCATCCCAAAAAATCATCAAATCAAACTATTTTGATTTATTGGACTCTAAACTACTTGTACATAGTTTTGGTTATTTTTTAGCATCATTCACTAATCTATGTAAAACATATTCCCTATTAAATAAACAAAAAGCTCTGTTTATCCTTTTTTTACTGGTGTCAACTACATGTACTTAGTTTTTAATTTGATGGTACTGTTATAAGAAGGATTTTTCTAGTGAAAATATCCAAATTCATAGATATAGAATTGGTGGAGTGGGTGGAGGGATATTTTCACCCCAAAAAACTATAAAAAATAATGTGTTCTTATTATCTTTTTATCATCTACTCATTAACATATAGTACATAACTCTATATATCTTTATTAATCGCAAATAATGTCAAAATTTAGAATCAGCATGACTATTGGAATGAAAAAATTAACCCCCCTCTTATGTATATATATATTGCTCTGACCCAATTTTTTTTTTCAAATGAGAGAGTTTTTTTATAATGAATGTAATGATAGAGAAAGATTAAAAGAATATATTATCTAAAAGTAGATGTCATTGGATGATCTAAAATAAGTTATGTTTGAGATTAGATCTCAGTGTTTTAACATTGAAATCTAAAGATGATGAAAATAATGAATAATCGTATATCTGATGAATCTAGGATTCAATGAGTATTCAAAGATCATTCCTCCTTATGTAATTCCGTAGAAAATATAAACATGGGGTTCCTTAACAAAATATGAATATGATATCTAATGATAAGATATGAATTTCATAATTTGTGTACATCGATTTGATGAATTCAATTGAGTATCAAAATTTCATGTTGCCTATTAAATTTGTAAAAGAATCATTATTACATACAATAGAACTGATGAAATCAGAAAAATTAGGTATGATACTACAAAAATAATTTTTTACACCATTATAAAATTCAATGGTGAAACTATAACTTAAATTAAAGGAAGGATAACAAAAAATTTCATAAATTTTTCTACCATAGGATGTATAATTTCCCAATCAGATCACGAGATAAAAGAACCTAAAATAAACATCTCTAAATGGAATGGCATATTTACAACCTTTTTTCAATCCTAGACTGTATAGAATTTTACTATAATGGAATTAATCTGATCATTGATGATGTATGAATCTGAAATGAATGTAAATGATAATGATAATAAGATTTTATTGAAAATGAAAAATATTGTGTTTAAGGTGACATCTCATAATCTTTAAATAAAATCAACATAAGTCATTAAAAATGGCACAAATTCAGATTCCTCAAACTCTGAAATGTAACTTGATCAGCTACCCAAAAAATTAATAAAAATATATTATAATATAATAGGATTCCAAAAAACATTTAAGAAGGATGAAAAGGAACTACGAGAAGTGAGATATTATGAAAACAAATGATGGGTAACATTAGACCAGATTTCCCCTATTGAAATATGAATGAAGAAGGAAAGAAAAGAAATATTAGATAACATATGATTGTTAAGAGAGTGAAAAAACAACTATAAAAGCTACATGGATCAGGTTTAATGAATCTACCATTACCTCAAAGTTAGATTCATAAAAAAATCCACAATATCTGAATGAAAATATGTTCTTTATATCTAAGGAAGAAGAAAAAAATACAATCCCATTATTATTATTCTTCTAAATCTGATAGTTTTTCAAATAGTAAATTGGTTTTTACAATTAAAATATAGAAGAAAAATATGATTCTTTATTAATGAAGAATAAATCATTAAAAAAAATATTTACAGTGATGTTTTGTGTGAATGAGTCAAAATTGTAAAATAACATCAAGAATTACCCGTATAATTAAATTCATCTAAATAAAATATATTTTTCGATTAAAAAAGCTAAAAATAATTGCAGGATGAAGTAGAATCATATAAGATTTATGAAATTATTATAAATATAGGAAATAAAATTCTAAATTATATTCTTTTAAATAATTTGGTTAAAAAATAATTATATAGAATCAAAATCCTGGGTGAAAAATAAAAATTATACATAATTAATTTTGTTCTAGAGTCAAAAAATTCTATATATTATTATTGTGGAATATAATTTCATTACACTGACAACTATTATTTATGAAATCATAAAATCAATTTTATTAGAAATTATTTTATTTATAAAAACATGTATGAAACATGTAATGTAAAGGTTTCAAAAACAAGGAATATTTGGATTCTCTATTCGTTTCTCGCTAATACATCTAGTACCAAGAAAACATGGATAGCAAAACAAACTAGTGTTTAAATTATTTATTTTCTTAAATAAAACGTGAATGAAAATTGAATTTGGCATATGGATACAATCTATTATAGACACCTGAATGTGGATAATTCCAATTTCCATAATGAAAAACAAATTAATGGTGGTGTATTCACCTTTGGTGAAAATTCTAAATGAAACCATTTTGGATTAGAAATATTTTATATTCATATAAAATTTCAATTAAAAAATTAATCTATGAAAAAAATAAAAAGTCCAACCTCAAATGTATTTCCCAACATTGTGATGATGGATTTTATGTGGGTTAATCTAGCAATTTATTTTATATTTTCCAAGATTAATTTTATAAATATAAATATCCATGATTAGAAAATGTGTATACATTAGATCTAAATTCCTTATGTAAATAGAAATTGAATTGTTTAACTACTATGAAAAATGATTTATAGATGTGAACAGAAAAAATAGAAATTTAAATATATATTCATTATATAAATTATCTATGAAAAAATTATTTTCTAATTTTCCTCATATAAAGGTAGATATTGATAGATTTTGTGGTGCATGTTAAATTAGAAATTTAAAAAAAATCATATTTCAAATCAATTAACAAATTTTCTTCATCTAGACCATCAGAACTTATCCACATGGATCTATTTGGAGCATCTAGATTAGCATGTTTGGATGGAAATTTAATATTTTATGTTTTAAGTGATGATTTTTCAAGATTTAATTGTACTTATATTATACTATTCAAAAGTGAGGTATTCACTGATTTGGTTTTCATTAGAAAAATTGTTCAAAATGAAAAAGATTTTATAATAATTTTAATGAGATGTGATCATGGTGGATAATTTGAGAATCATGAATTTAAATATTTTTTCCAAAATTGAGGTATTACACAGGAATTATCGGCCCCATGAACACCTCTACAAGATGCAATTACTGAATTAACAAAAATTACTATTCATGAAATGGAAATAACTATTCTGAATGAACACAGTCTTCTTACCTATTTTTTAGAAGAAGGTCTTGGAAACACATTCTATATTATGAATACAGTTTTTATAAGACCACATATTAAAAAGTCACCATATAAACATTTTAATAATAGAAAACCTATTGTTAATTACATTAATATCTTTGGATTCAATGTATATATAATGAATATTAAGGAAAACCTTGTTAAATTCAATGAAAAAGCTAATGATGGAATATTTTTTAGATATTTTTCTACTTCTAAAGAATATAGAGTGTTTAGTAAAATGTTCATCTTTTTTGGATAATTAGTTCATGATAATTTTTATTTCACTAACCATTAAAATAAAAAAAAAGATCAAAAAGATCAAAATACTAAATCTTTTAACAACATGAAAGTTGAGTCACCTAATAAGTATTTTAATAATAAAATTAATGAAATTAAATGTGTTCAAAATAACATTAAACAAAATAACATATAAGTTTCTAACCAAGAAATAATATAGTCTCAATGATTCATCCTTTAGAAATAGTTATGTGAGACCTAGACACAAGATTTATAAATAGTCTAAATGTTGGAATATTAGTTGAATTATATGACTTTCTTTCTCAGTTAGACACTACATCTATTGAAGAAGCATTAGAAGATGATTGTTGTTTGTTATATATGAAATAAGAACTAAACCAACTGAGAATATATATCATTATGACATTAATAGAAATTCCATAATATTATCCTGTGATAGTAACCATGTGTGTCTTTAGAAATAAATAATATGATCCAATTAACATAACCACAAAAAAATCATATTACCAACAAAATGATATAACTAAGATGAAAGAATATATTATGATGAATATTGTTCACCTCCAATGACATTATATTTCATTATAATCCTTTCATAATTTACATCTCATTTAAATTTTAAACAATATTAGATGGATTTTAAATCATCTTTTTAAATATATATTTAACAGAGGAAGTATATGTTAAACAAAAACCAAGTTATGAAAACCCTCACAATCCAAATTATTTTTTAAACATACTAATGCTCTTTATGTACATAATCAAGTATTTAGATCTTGGTATGAAATATTATGCTCTTTTTTCATGATAAATAGTTTTTTTTGTATTACTGGATCCTATACATTTTAAGAAAACTGATTGTTATAATATTTTACAAGGGAGAATTTAGGTTGATAATTTTACTTTAAGTTTAATAAAAAATTTATTTGTAATCATTTTTCAAATCTAATGACAAAAATTAATTCTAATTTAATTTTATTGGAGAAAAATATTTATTCAAAAGATTTAAAATATATGAATACGTATATGGAATTTTTTTAAATAAAAGTATTTATATAATTTATTTACTAAAAATTTTTGGACTAGAAAATATTAAGACCTAAACAACTCCCATGTGTACCAATATAAAACATGATTTGGGTGAATCTGTAAAACTAGTTGAAAAAAAATTATATAGAGGTATGATTAGGAGTTTACTATATCTTACTACTATAATACCATATATACGGCTTTTTATTTTTTGTGGAGCTCAGTTTCAGTCAAATCCAAAAAAATCCCATCTTAATACTATTATAAAAATGTAACATCCCAAGTATGTAAGGAATAATATATATTTTTATCTATGTCTATTAATGAATTAGATAATGTTTTAGAGGCTTAAAATGAAAATAAATCTAATCTTAATCATGGAATACACTAATATTTTTTAAAGGATTGTTTTACTGCCTTTTGATGGAAAACCATTTTTAAATCTACCTTTTGACAATTTTATAAGCTATGTTTGTCAAAATAAACTTATTCTTTATTATTGGGACATCAAAATTTACTTTGTGTGAATTTTTGGTATTTTTCTGACAATGTTCATTTTTTTATGAATAGTGAAAATTCTGTATTTTACATCAAAACTGCTTTTTAATCTACTTTATTTATATGATTAGATTATCTTTTGAATTGGTTTTAAAGTTAAATTATAATATATTTTTACCATTTAATCCAATGGTGGTCATTAGGATTAATTTCACTTTGGAATTGGGCATAAACTAATGCCAAACCTTTCATAGATATTGTTTCAAAAAAACCCACTATTTGTTTTGACAACCGAAATTATTTTGAAATAAATTATTGCAATTTATGTGTTTGGAATTTGGTAAAATGGATTACATATTTGGAATCAGAAGGTCCAAATTATGTAATTAAGACTCTTTTATTTTTGGACATTATGAATAGTAACGATGGTAATTATCTTTAATTATCTTGATTAAAGAGTAATCAGGTAGTTAAAGATAATAAAATACTATCATAATAATAAAAAAATGACCACAACATGTGTCCTAAGGCTACTTGTTGTCTCATGGCCGACCATGGGATGCCTTGTGCCAAACTTGGGGGCCCCATGGAATCACTTTTGTGAGAAACTAACTTTTTATCTTTTTATTTTTAACGAATGTTAAATGTGACAAAGAATGTATCACCTGATTAAAACATTTTTAATATTGTCTACATAGATTACATTTTAGACTATAAATATTCATTGGAAATATAAAAATATTTCCTACATCATAGTATTTTTTTCATAATTTTTAGACTTTAAATAAATTAAATTATTTGTGACATCATGATAATGCAGCGATTACCTCATTAATAAAGGATTTAAATAAAATGAAATGATATTGTAACATATATGACATAAGCAGGTCCAAAACCTATTGGATGGGTGGATTTCGAACCCTTATCACCTTACCGTCGAATTATATCAATGTGGGACCTTTTGAATCCGAAAATCATTCTCAAATAAAGTAACATTTTTTTACTCTCCAAGAGTGCCCCTCCTCTCCTCTTATAAAAGGCCCCACCTCTACCTCCTTACCCACACTCCCAAAGCCTTTAGCTCGGCCAAAACCTGCCCATTTTGTCTCTAAACATCTCTCTCTTACTCCTTGAAGCCTAACTTTGGGCAGAAGTATTCCCAAGGAAGCCTTTGAGCTCAAACCAAAGGGAGTTACCCGATTTTAAGGTAATGTCTTCACTTGAGTCCTTTTGTTTTATTTTGCTTCTCCAACCCCCTAAACTCTTTTTATTAATTTCATTTGTAAAAAATATAGTATCTTGAATATACTAGGATGTTTCTATAAGAATTATTCGATCTACACTTACACACACCTACATCTAATGGTTAAAGGACATACTGTTTCTGTGGATGGTGAATTTATGCCTCCCAAAACGATGATTGTTCAACATTCTTTTAACACCTTCAATGGTTTCCATTAAGATGTCACTATATTTATATATGATATATAATATGCTTATGTTTTCCCTAAGCTTATGTATTTTTCATTTTGGGCATACCTTTATGGTTTCCATTATGGGTAAACGTGATATCTTCATTTAAGGAAGTGCGGACTACCGCCCCCTCAAAGTGATTTGATTCGTTAATACCATATGTGGGAAGTATGAAGGATGGAGTTATGATATTATATATGATATTACACTGGAATTATAATATACCTTTATATCATTATGATTCCATTCTATAAAATACGAAATAGAAATGAAAGTAGCGTTAATGCGTACGTACGGCTTACCGTCTCCATGAACGGTGCATTTAATTTTCTAACCTCTAAATGATTATGTAATATTATAAATGCATGTATATACTTGATATATATGATATATACATAATGCTTATAATTCTGGATATAATGGATACATGAACAACTTGTAATTATAAAGGGTTTATTTTTGACTCAAGTACCAATGATCGTTAAAACGACCGTTATTAACTTAAATAATTACCTAGTGTTCATGACATGTAAATAAATGATATAAAAGGAATAATGAACTTGAAAATGGTTCTTAAGCAAGTATAAATTAACTCAAGTTTATTATTCATGAGATTAAAGAACGATCGAGTCAAGTCGGACCCGAGGTATGGGACTTCGTCTCAATCTCCTTTCATTGAGGCATATTTTGTTTTATACACAACCTTCTTTTATACGGTGTATAAACCCCTTTGAATTTTACGTTTATCCAAAAGGAATATTCTTTATACAAAGTGTTTTACTAAATGACAAAAGGGAATGTTTTTATCGTACGTATGCGGCGACAACGACTTCTCCGCCGCCGTGACCATTATTTGAGTTTCGGCTTCCTCTACAAGCCATACTTTTTTTTAAAAGAAAAATAAATACCATGTTTTACTTTTCTTTTATTTTGATATTGAAAATGGTTTTCATAATATTTTTATATCAGTGTGTTGTATTGATATCTTGTGATTTAAAGGTGGAAATGTTATGTTTCCTTTATGCATGTTTTATGTGATACGATTATGTTGAGGTTCTTGGTCATTATTATGAAGACGGGTAGTTCCGTGATAAAATAAGGGAGGGTGAGCCCGATATAGCTCTCCAATGCATTGGGTAACGCGAAGGAGTGAAACGTTAAGGTTTCTCCGAAGAGATTTAGGGAATATACTGTGATGGGTATTCCAAATGTAACCATGAGGGTTACTCCCTACGTAAGAATGTTATGAATGCCTCAAGTTACCTTTATGTCTTATGATTTCTATGATTTATTCATGATTTGATGAGGTATGTTAAAGTGACTATGTTTTATGGGTAAAGTATGACTTCATTCTTATGTATATATATACCCATGTTTCCTTTCCATATTTTTATATCCCTTACTGAGCATTTTATGCTCATCCTAAGTTTTTTGAAATGTTTTTCACAAGCCAAGGGAATGGTACATGATATGATGATAGTGTCAAAGAAGTGTCAAGAAAGAATCCATGTTTTATTTTAAATATGTTTCCATTGATGGGAATGAAGAATACTATCTTTATGTAACCACTTGGTTTATATGTGGAATGTAATGCATGTTTTATGATCTAATTCTATAAAACTATAAACCCGAAAAGATCCTCAATGTGTAATCTTGTAATAACTCAAGATTAAGTAAGGTTTAAGGCTGGGGCCTTATAGTTGGTATCAAAGGTCGGTTTAGATAACTTTAGGAGTTATAATTCTATTAAATGATTATCCAAAAATATTTTTTTATGGTCAAATTGAAGTGATATAGTATTTGAAGATTACCATGTTGCTTCATCTAAGACATGTTTGTTCAGAATGTTTTTCCGCAGAGGAAACATGGAAGTAGTTCTAGGAAGGCATGCCGAAGGAAATATACTTCCGAATCAGCATCCTGAGATGGTCGGAATTGGAACTGAACAATTTGTTGCAGTAATGGCGCAGTTGACTCAAGCGATAAATGGTGGTGGTATCCATGTATGAAATCAGCCAGATCAACCACATAGGAACATGTCAGTGGTGGAACATTTCATTAGGAAACATCCCCCATCATTCAGAGGATAATCTGACCCTGTGCTAGCTGAAGGGTGGATTAAAGCACTGGAGAAGATTTTCAATGTCATGAGGTGTTCAGACAATCAAAAGGTTGGTCTTGTTATTTACCGTTTGGAGGGTGAAGCAGATCAGTGGTGGTCGATGGTTAAAAATATCAGGGACACTGATGAGATTGATGCTCTCAACTGGGATTAATTCAAAGGTATTTTTCTTGAAAAGTATTTTCCTAAGGCTGTTCGACTTAGGATGGAAAAACAATTCTTGTAATTGAGGCAAGAGGAAGACTCAGTGGCTGCCTATGAAGAAAGGTTCACTCGATTGGCAAGGTATGCTCCAAACTTTATCTGAGACCTTGATAGTAAAATCAATAATTTTTACTCAGGATTAAAGCCTAAATATCGAAGGGAATTAGCTTATCGTGAGTTTAAAAGTTATGAAAATCTTGTTTGATGTGCTGAGAAGGTGGAAATGGACTTTGCCGATGATCAAGTGTTCTATAACAACCAGCAGAAGAAGAGACCAAGGTGGCAGGAGAAAGGGAATAATTTTTCAAAAAAGTCTGATGGTAAGTAATCTAAGTTTCCAATTTGTGATAAATGTGGCAAAAGGAATGCTGGGTAACGTCATCTGAATTCTGGAAAGTGCTACCGATGTGGTAAGATGGGACATAAGGCTCGTGATTGCACTGAAAAAGATCAAGGTGAAGGTAAGACCAAATTTGATTTACAGTTAGTGAAATGTTTTATGTGAAAGGAGATGGGTCACTATGAAAACGAGTGTCCTAAAAAGAGCTTGAGTGATGGGAATCAGTTAGAATACAAGCAGAAAGGGGTGGTGAAATACTTTTCAACTACTTCAGCAGATGACGGGCCATCAAATGAAGTTGTATTAGGTACATTGTTTGTTTTTTCAGATTATTCCAGTGTGTTGTTTTATTCAGGTTCCACACATTCTTTCATCTCTGAAACCTTTCCTAGTAAAATGGGAATACCATCTCAAGAAATGACTCCTGAACTTTTGGAAAAAACACCTAGGGGAAATGTTGAGGCCAAAAGAATTTATAAGAATCTTCCTATCCATATCTGTGGAAAGAACCTACTTGCAAACCTTATTGTTCTACCTCTAATAGAGTTTGATGTTATCCTGGGTATGGATTGCCTCTCTATTTACCGTGCTAATATTGAATGTAGAGCTAAAGAAGTTTCTTTTCAGAAAGGCTTTTATTTTGTTTACAAGAATGAACCCTTACTGTTGATAACATATCAAGAGGCCAAGAAACTTGTAAAAGATGGAAATGAATGTTACCTTGCACAAATTGTTGGAAACAAGGGAACCGTTTAGATTAATGATGTGCCAGTGGTAAATGAGTATCCTAATGTTTTTCCTGATGAGTTGCCTGGAATAATACCAGATCGAGAAGTTGAGTTTACTGTTGACTTAGTTCCTGATGCTAAGCCAATTTCAAAACCCCCTTATCGAATGGCTCCAATTGAACTTTTAGAGTTGAAGGAGCAATTGCAGGATTTATTAGAGAAAGGTTTCATTCGACCTAGCACATCACCATGGGGTTCTCCTGTTATATTTTTTTCTAAAAGAAGATGGTTCAACGAGACTTTTCATTGATTATAGAGCCTTGAATAACATCACTGTTAAGAACAAATATCCTTTGCCTCATATCGATGATTTGTTTGATCAGCTCCAGGGAGCTCAGTATTTTTCAAAGATTGACTTGAGATTGGGGTACCATCAGCTAAAGGTAAAGGAAGGAGACGTTCCGAAGACTATGTTTCATACAAGAAATGGCCATTATGAATTTGTAGTAATTCCTTTTGGGCTAACCAATGCACCTGTTGTATTCATGGACATAATGAATAGAATTTTCCATGAGTTCTTGGATAAGTTTGTGGTTGTTTTCATTGATGATATTTTGGAGTTTTCTAAAAGTAAAGAGGAGCATGAAAGACATTTATGGGTTATCTTGAAAACCTTAAAAGAAAATAAACTGTATGGAAAATTCAGCAAGTGTGAGTTTTGGTTGCAACAAATTTCATTCCTTGGTCACATTGTTTCAAAAGATGGGATAACTGTTGATCCTGCAAAAACAAAAGTTGTGGAAGACTGGAAAAGACCCACAAATGTATCTAAGATGCGTAGCTTCCTTGGTTTGGAAGGCTATTACTGAAGGTTTGTTAGAAATTTTTCACGGTTATCTAGTCCAATGACTAAGCTAACTCGGAAAGGTGTTAAGTTTATCTGGACAAAATATTGTGATGATTGTTTTCAGGAACTAAAAAGAAGATTGGTGAATGCTCCAGTTTTGGCACTACCTCCCAGGAATGGTGAGTTTGTTATATACAATGATGCTTCATTGAAAGGACTTGGTTGCATCCTAATGCAGAATTATCAGGTAATTGCTTATGCTTCACGATAGTTGAAAACTCATGAGGTAAATTACCCTACACATGATTTGGAATTAGCTGCTATTGTTTTCGCTTTAAAAATTTGGAGGCATCATTTGTATGGAGTAGATTGTGAAATATATACTGATCACAAAAGTTTAAAGTATATATTCACTCAGAAAGAGTTAAACATGAGACAGAGGAGATGACTATAATTAATCATGGATTATGATTGTACAATTCATTACCATCTGGGAAAAGAAAATAAAGTGGCTGATTCTTTGAGTAGAAATAGTAATGCTTCATTAGAAATGTTGTGTTTGGAACGTGAACCTTTGGTTAAGGATTTGATGAACTTTGGCATAGAAGTTTTTGGTGCAGGAAGTTCTTCTATTTTGTTTCATGTATCAGTGAGATCATCTCTATCAGACAGAATCAAGAAAGCACAGAAGCAAGATAGTGAGTTGCAGAAAAAGGTAGAGTTGGTTTCGAAAGGTATGTTGCCTGAATTCAACATTGATAATGATTTCATTTTGAGATTTGGGAAGAGATTGTGTGTGCCTTGTGATTCACAGTTTAAGAGAGATTTGTTATGTGAAGCTCATAGTTCTCCGTTTTCAGTTCATCCTGGCAGTACTAAGATGTACAGAGATCTGCGGGAGTATTACTGGTGGGATGGAATGAAAAGAGATATTGCTGATTTTACTAGGAAGTGTTTGACATGTCAACAGGTTAAAGAAGATCGGCAGTTACTGAAAGGGATGCTTCAGCTTTTACCAGTGCCAGAGTGGAAATGGGAGAATATATCCATGGACATTGTTGTGGGATTACCGAAGACATCTCGAGGTAATAATGCAATCTGGGTTATTGTTGATCGCTTGACTAAATCTACTCATTTCCTTTATATACGAGATACTTTTTCCCTAGACCAACTTTACCGTTTGTATATTAAAGATATAGTCAGGTTACATGGAGTTCTTCTCTCCATTGTATCTGATCGTGATCCCAGGTTCACTTCTAACTTTTGGAAAGGCCTTCAGAAATCGTTGGGTAATGAATTAAATTTTAGTACAGAATTTCATCCTCAATTAGATGGGAAGTCAGAACAAAAAATTCAGAACTTGGAGGATATGATACGAGCTTGTTCGATGGATTATCAGGGAAGTTGAGACCAACATCTTTCTTTGGTTGAATTTTCATATAATAACAGTTTTCATTCCAGTATACAGATGGCACCATTTTAGGCGTTATATGGGAAGCGATGTCGAACTCCTTCTTTCTGGGATGAAGTGGGTGAAAGGAAGTTGATGGGACCAGAATTGGTAGAAGAGATGGTAGAAAAAGTTCAGCTGATTCAGAAACACATGAGAACAGCTCAGAGTAGGCATAAGAGTTATGCAGACAACAGGAGGAAGGATCTAACTTTTGAGGTAGGTGATCATGTATTTATCAATGTCTCACCATGGAAAAGTGTGATGCGATTTTGTAAGAAAGGAAAGCTGAGTCCAAGGTTCATTGGACCACATGAAATTCTGGAGAGAGTTGGATCAGTTGCATACCAGGTGGCTTTACCTCCGAGTATATCTCAGGTACACAATTTTTTTCACGTTTCGATGTTGAGAAAGTATATGCCAGATCCATCTCATGTTTTGAGTCCAGAGGAAGTTCAACTGGATGAGAACCTATCTTATGAGGAACAACCGGTCCAGATTCTTGACCACAGGGAGAAAGTGTTACGAAATAAGGTGATTAATCAGGTAAAGGTTTTGTGGAAAAACTACATGATGGAAGAGGCAACATGAGAATCTGAAAATGCAATGAGGGATAAGTACCCCCATTTATTTGATAAGTAAATAAATTGTGGGGACACAATTTTCTAAAGGGGTGAAGGATGTAACATCCCATGTAAGTAATGAATAATAGATATTTTTATCTATGTCTATTAATGAATTAGATAATGTTTTAGAGGCTTAAAATGAAAATAAATCCAATCTTAAGCATGGAATACACTAATATTTTTTAAAGGATTGTTTTACTGCCTTTTGATGGAAAACCATTTTTAAATCTATCTTTTGAAAATATTATAAGCTATTTTTGTCAAAATAAACTTATTCTTTATGATTGGGACATCAAAATTTACTTTGTGTAAATTTTTGGTATTTTTCTGACAATGTTCATTTTTTTATGAATAGTGAAAAATACTGTATTTTACATCAAAATTGCTTTTTAATCTACTTTATTTATATGATTAAATTATCTTTTGAATTGGTTTTAATGTTAAATTAGAATATATTTTTAACATTTAATCCAATGTTGGTCATTAGGATTAATTTCACTTTGTAATTGGGCATAAGCTAATGCCAAACTTTTCATAGATATTGTTTCAAAAAAAAACCCGCTATTTGTTTTGACAACGAGAATTATTTTTAAATCAATTATTGCAATTTATGTGTTTATAATTTGGTAAAATGGATTACATATATGGAATCAGAAGGTCCATATTATGTAATTAAGAATCTTTTATTTTTGGACATTATGAATAGTAACGATGGTAATTATCTTTAATTATCTTGAGTAATGAGTAATCGGGTTGTTAAAGATAATAAAATAATATCATAATAATAAACAAATGACCAAAAAATGTGTCCTAAGGATACTGGTTGTCTCATGTCCGACCATGGGATTCCTTGTGCCAAACTTGGGGGCCCCATGGAATCACTTTTGTGAGAAAGTGACTTTTTATCTTTTTATTTTTAAAGAATGTTAAATGTGACAAAGGATGTATCACATTATTAAAATATTTTTAATTTTGTATACATAGATGATATTTTAGACTATAAATATTCATTGGAAATCTAAAACTATTTCCTACATCATAGTATTTTTTTCATAATTTTTAGACTTTAAATAAATTAAATTATTTATGACATCATGATGATGCAGCGATTACCTCATTAATAAAGGATTTAAATAAAATGAAATGATAATGTAAAATCTATGACCTAAACAGGTCCTAAACCTATTGGATGGGTGTATTTCTAACCCTTATCCCCTTAACGTCTAATTACATCAATGTGGGACCTTTGGAATCCGAAAATCATTCTCAAATAAAGTAACATTTCTTTACTTTCAAAGAGTGTCGCTCCTCTCCTCTTAAAAAAGGCCCCCACCTCTACCTCCTTACCCACACTCCCAAAGCCTTGGGCTCGGCCAAACACCGCCCATTTTGTCTCTCCACATCCCTCTATTACTGCTTGAAGCCTCACTTTGGGCAGAAGTCTTCCCAAGGAAGCCTTTGAGCTCAAACCATAAGGAGTTACCCGATTTAAAGGTAATGTCTTCACTTGAGTCCTTTTGTTTTATTTTGCTTATCCAACCCCCTAAACTATTTTTATTAATTTCTTTTGTAACAACTCCAGTATCTTCAATATACTAGGATGTTTATATAATAAGGATTCGATCTACACTTACACACACCTACATCTAATGGTTAAAGGACATACTGTTTCCGTGGATGGTGAATTTATGCCTTCCGAAACGATGATTGTTCAACATTCTTTTAACACATTAAAAGGTGGCCATTAATATGTCACTATATTTATATATGATATATAATATGTTTATGTTTTCCTTAAGCTTATTTATTTTTCATTTTGGGCATACCTTTTTGGTTTCCATTATGGGTAAACGCAATATCTTCATTTAAGGAAGTGCGGACTACCGCCCCCTCAAAGTGATTTGATTCGTTAATACCATATGTGGGACGTATAAAGTATGGAGTTATGATATTATATATGATCTTACACTGTAATTATAATATATCATTATATCATTATGATTCCATTCTATAAAATACCAAATAGAAATGAAAGTAGCGTTAATGCGTACGTACGGCTTACGGTCTCTATGAACGGTGCATTTCATTTCTTACCTCTAAATGATTATGTAATATTATAAATGCATGTATATAATAGATATATATGATATATACATCATGATTATAATTATGGATATAATGGATACATGATCAAATTGTAATTATAAAGGGTTTATTTTTGACTCAAGTACCAATGATCATTAAAACGACCGTTATTAACTTAAATAATTACATAGTGTTCATGACATGGAAATAAGTGATATAAAAGGAATAATGAACTTGAAAAAGGATCATAAGAAACTAGAAATTAAATCAAGTTTATTATTCAGGACATTAAAGAACGATCGAGTCAAGTCGGACCTGAGGTATGGGACTTCGTCTCAATCTCCTTTCATTGAGGCATATTTTGTTTTATACACAACCTTATTTTATAAGGTGTATAAACCTATTTGACTTTTTTTTTATCCAAAAGGAATCTTTTTTATATGAAGCGTTTTACTAAATGACAAAAGGGAATGTTTTTGTCGTACGTATGCGGTGACAACGACTTCTCCGCCGCCGTGACCATTATTTGAGTTTCGGCTTCCTCTACAAGCCATACTTTTTTTAAAAGAAAAATAAATACCATGTTTTACTTTTCTTTTATTTTGGTATTGAAAATGGTTTTCATAATGTTTTTATATCAATGTGTTGTATTGATATCTTGTGATTGAATGGTGGAAATGTTATGTTTCCTTTATGCATGTTTTATGTGATATGATTATGTTGAGGTTCTTGGGCATTATTATGAAGATGGGTGGTTCCGTGATAAACTAAGGGAGGGTGAGCCCGATATAGCTCTCCAATGCATTGGGTAACACAAAGAAGTGAAACGTTATGGTTTATCCGAATCGATTTAGGGAATATACTGTGATGGGTATTCCAAACGTAACCAAAAGGGTTACTCCCTACGTAAGAATGTTATGAATGCCTCAAGTTACCTTTATGTCTTATGATTTCTATGATTTATTCATGATTTGATGAGGTATGTTAAAGTGCTTATGTTTTATGGGTAAAGTATGATTTCATTCTTCTGTATTTATGTACCCATGTTTCCGTTACATATTTTTATATCCCTTACTAAGCTTTTTATGCTCATCCAATGTTTTTTGAATTGTTTTTCACAGCTCAAGGGAAAGGTACATGATATGATGACAATGTCAAGGATGTTTCAAAAAAGAATCCATGTTTTATTTTAAATATGTTTCCATTGATGGGAAAGAAGACTACTATCTTTATGTAACCACTTTGTTTATATGTGGAATGTAATGCATGTTTTATGATCTAATTCTCTAAAACTCTAAACCCGAAAAGATCCTCAATGTGTAATCTTGTAATAACTCAAGATTATGTAAGGTTTAAGGCTGGGGCATTATAAAAAATACTTCAATAATTAAAAGGAATTGTTTATTAATCTCTTATTTATAAAAAACATATGATTTTAATTTTAATTCACACTCAGATGCATACATTGATGGAAGTATAATAGATAAAAAAGGAACACTAGGAAGCAATCACATTTTTCAGAAATACATAATATCATAGTTTAGTGTGAAATAAAAATCATTTTTCCAATAAACATCCCTGGTATAGTATATATTTTCTACCAGTTTCTATGCATAGGGGATATAGATGAAACACACCATAATAAACATTGGAATAAATTCTAATAACATTCCGATTTTATGTGTCAATACTATTTCAGTAAATATTTCACAAATTCCTTTATATCTCTCTAAAACATATCATATTTATATAAGGAATCATTTTCTAAGAGGTCATGTTCTTAACAATGATATATCTTTATATCATGTTATTACTGAATATTAATTTGTATAAATTTGTAAAAACCCACATCGCAATATATGTTTTGTCTTTATTAGTGGGGGGGGGGGGTTATAGATATTTAATTTCAAATAAATTTTTATTTTTTTATTTTAAATTCTCAATCAATTATTATTATTCATCAATTTTTTGTTTTAATTTACTTATGTAAAATATATATATTAAGATTATTTTTAACCTATGCCTTGTAAAAATAAAATTATTAATGATTACAACTTGTAATCATTCTGTGAAGGTAGAGCATGTCTATAAACCAGTAATTCTCGTGATCAAACACATACTTCTTCATAACCGTTATAATTACATAAAATCTTTTATTCTGGTTTCTGGAATCCCGAACCGTCAAACCTAAATACTCAAACCGTTTAATTTAGAAAAATTATTCAGGGTTGATGATTTTGTTTCGAGTTACCATGTCTCCCAACAGGTGACGTATTGAAAAATTCTTTAAAGAGAAGTTATAGATTTTTTTAGTTAAATCAAACAAAAAAATTTTGAATAAAAAATAAAATATTTCAAGGTTTGGATTTTATTTTTGGAAGTTTTTATACATATTTTGTGTTTTTAAAAGTAGTAATAGAGTCTTATAGAAATGTTTCATTATATTTTTGAGATGATGAAGATATTATTATATGTATTATTTACCAAGATGCGTTATCATTTTATTCACATAAAATAGATAATGAGGTTTTTTTGTATTGATGAAGAGGAATCTAATTCAAATATATGAAATATAGAAGATAAAAAATAGAAATTAGAGGATATAGTGTAATCATTATTTTTGAAAAAAAACTGTTAAGAGGATGATGCCAAAAGATCTCTCTTCTGATCAAAATGACTTAATAATGTTTATTCAGACATAAATTGTTCAAGGAACTTTTTGGTTGGAAAAAAATTTGTATCCAAATATGTATATTCAATTTTTTTGAATATTATAAAATGGAATTTAAGTTGGTATATACTAAAATACATGCATCATTACTCTCATAGAAAATGAAAATGGATTTTTATCCCTATGGATAGATTATATATCCCCTATTACTCAGAATATGAAAAGTAAGGGAGATCACATAATGTATGATATGACATCACAATTATATTTTGAATACTTGATCAGTACAGGAATTTGAATTTATCATGATCAAATTTGGTAATGGACTGTTACCCATTGGAATAGTAGACAAAGAATGGATGATGGATATTTCTCTAGGAAAGAAGATATTATTTCTATTTGTTTGTTCTGTTAAACCTAGGCCTAACAAATAATATTAATCATGAATTGAAGAGGCTTTTATTTATCAAATGAGTATAATATTATTTATCATTTGTAAGTCTTTGAATGAGGTTGAAGAAGCGAAAAAAAGGATTTGAGAATTAGGCTCAATTGGGTGAGGGTGTTGAGAAAAGAAACTCATGGGGAAGATCATCATAGGGAAGCTACCCATATATCTAGTGGATAAATCCATATTAATAAATCTCATAATGTTGTAGAATATATGGATGTGTAGGTATCCTTATTATGATAATTGAAAGAAAATCTTGAAACTACTATTTTTTAATATCCAAGGCTAGTGTTAGTGGAGGATTTTAAACCGTGACGCTATCTTTCAACTGAGTCTACTGACTCATTAAACAGAATTATTGAAGCTATAATCCCAAAATAAAATCCATTAAATAAACAAAACAAATCTTTGAGACTATAATTAGAGGTTAAAAAGAATAATGTGTAAGATATAAGATGTTCAACTATGCCTCGAGATGAGATTGAGACACTTCAAACTCAATTCATGGATACCCAATAAACTATTGTTTCTATGAGTGATATTGAAGTCATTAACAGAACATTAACTACAAAGTTCATCATGTTAAGGGAATAATCTATTAATAAATATAATTTTTATGAACTAAATAAATTATTGGGAAGTGAGTTTCATTCTATTAAAAAAATTAATCAAGAATAAAATCATATGTAATATACTTCTAATGACCTGATTATAATATTTGAGGAAACTAATCATGTTATGTATGATTTAAATAAAATACTATATATTCCATAGTGTGATAATGTTCCCCTATATTTTATTTTTTAAAATTCATGAGGTTTTATCAGCCAATTGGTCAATAGTAAAACTTTTTTAGGGTCGGGTATTCATCAATTGAAAGATCATTCTTCAACATTCATTCATAACGAAGTATCACTTAATGAATTTTAAATGTAATTTCTTTGAACATTTTAGGTTAGGTAAATACTCAAGGAAGACATTATAGTAATGGGATGATGTATTGAAGTATAATTTTTTGATATTTTTGGTAATTTTACATGATATTAATAATTCTTTTTAATCAACTCTTCATCCTGCTGGTCCCACTCTCACTGTAGATTCAGTTGTAACAAATTAGTCTGACCTAATCCCATATTTTTAAAAAGAATATCATATGATGATTATGGAATGTAATATTAAAAAACATTTTATATAGAGTTTAATTTAATTACGTTATCTTTATATCTATGAGTTTTATAATTTTATTTTTTATTATTTATTTTAAACTAAAAATGGGAATTTAAAATATATTTATATTTTAACAATTTTAATAACTATTCATATACGGTTTAGTGAAATATTAATTATGGATTTTATAATTTTTCATTCAATTTAAATTTTTAAATAAAAAAAAATCGGAGAATATTTAGGTTAAAAATATTCTGAAATTTATAGTATCCATTTATTAAAATAAATAATACATTGAAAAAAATCAAAAGAAAAAATTTATTTCATTAACAATATTTTTTCATTGTTGTCTACAAAATCGTATGTTGATTATAAATTAATTTATCTATTTTATGAACATAAAAAAGGGGGATATTGTTAGAAAGAAATTTTATCAATGAAAATCTATAATATATTTTTATTTTGATGCTCAATGATACCCATGTTTGTTTTCTAATAAATATTCTTTCAGTATTTTTTAGGAATATATATACCATAATTCTATATCTTTATGATATAACTGAAATCTATGAGATGTGTTATGTAATCACTATTAACAACCTACGTTTGGCCAATGATTAGATAGATCAACAACCCGTTAATGATAACTAAACATATAGGTCAAAAAAATTACATATGAATAAATTAATGGAATAACAATTAAACATTGAAGACAAGAATCACTATTTATAAACTACAGTAGAAAGAGGAACATATGGATTCACATCCCTACATTAATTTTTATCCCATATGATATGAACAAGGAACACTAATCTGTGTAAAATAACCCTACGATATGAAAAGTAACACCATGCTAAACAATGGAACCCAACACTCTTGATTTGAACCCTACATTTAATTGTTCAACAACAAAACTTTAAATCTACAATTCTATCTGATATTTCTACAATATTATTGACAGAATAAAAGGTATATTCAAAGCAATTATATGACTGATTAAAAGGATCATTATGATTTATGTAATGATTTATTCAATAGATTAAATCACTTATACAACTTTGTAAAGTTACGACTCTCCTAAATGATTTAAATTTTAGTATTAGTGGTCTATCAATAAACTTAATTATATATATTTAGTTGATTAAAAATTATATATAGATGATCATAATATTTCCACTACCATCACAAGATGCATATTATACACAACTATGTTTTTATTGTGAATTTCTTCTATATAGAAATGATGCAAATAATAAAGGACTCTGTTATTTTTTTATAATGGCTACACATTGATGATATTCATTTCAACATCTTATTATTGTAATTAATACTATTTATTATATTATATTTGTATTGAATATGACTTAAACCAAAATTTATTCCATTATTTCATGAATAACTTTCATCTTTTAAGAAGAATATCCATAATTTTTTATTTTTTTTATAAAATTGTGAATTTTAACCTAAACCATCAAAAAATCAAACTATATTGATTTATTTTAGTTTCAACCGGTCATGCTCAGTTGTGGTGAAGTTTTATCTTCTTGTACTATGATTTGGAATGTTTTTTCCCTATTAAATAACTAGTGTGTTATATTTAGCCTTATTTTGATGGTTTTAACTACAAGTAATTAGTTGTGGATTTGAATGTCTTCTGATTAGAGGACCTTGTCTAGTGAAAATCACAAAAATTAAAGAGAGATAATTGGTGGAGTGCAATAGAGGATTTTTGTTCCTTGAAACACTATAAAAATTTATTTTTCATCAAATCTATTTATCTACTTCTCAATTACATATATTGTATAATTTTTCATATCATCATTAATCACAAAAAATGTCAAAATCCAAAAACATTCAAGATTATGGAAAATGACTAATTCAACCCTTCATTTGAATCATTTTAATTTTTTTACCTATTATTTTATAGGATTCAATCTCATATTTACATTTGATATATAAAATTTGTAATTTTTTGAACATTTTCTCTTTAAACAATCTGCTTTCTAATCACATATGTGAAATTAATTTTAAATTAAAATTTTCCCCTTATATTATGGTGATTTGGAAAATAGATTCCATCTTTTGAATTAGAATAATTTAGGTTATTTTATAGGGTGATCATATTTTTTGAACAAAAATTATAGTAAATACAGTAAAAAATGTTAACTGTTGTTATGGTATAAATGTGTTTATTGTGTGTTAAACTGAAAACAGTAAGGGTAAAAATAACATATAATATTATACTAAAACCATTTTATTACTTTATTTAGACTATACCACTTGTAAGGGTAGATAATTTTATATTTTTGACACTTTTGACATATCTAAAACATTGGATAACTCAATTAATTTTAGAAATTCCAAATGTGTCCTCTCTCCTAATTAAAAAATCCACCACCTCTCTTCCCTTAATCACACATTCACACCAATTTAGTTCATCTATGCCCTACCAAAATCACCTTTCAACTTCCCTCCCCTCCTCATATAAGACATTATTTTTCATAAATCTATTTTAGGAAATAATTTTAGTAAAAATCTAATAAGGATAACTGAATAATACAAGGTTTGAATGAATTTGACAGAATACCAGACATCATGTAAAGAGATTACTACTCACACTATTCTTTCTGGGAGACTTAATTTGTATTCAACAGTTGTTTATATTTTTGTCCTTATATATATACCTATTAAATGATATAACATTAATATACATCATATAATAATAATTAATGTTTTTATTGGGTCATTATTTCACTTGTCAAATGATTCAAAATGTAATCATGTATTATGAATTTACGTCTCAATTTTTACATCTATGAGACACATGACATATTCACCACCTATATCAATTATTGAGGAATATTCCTATACAAAATATATTTTTTTATGAAGATACTTAAAATAGTGGGCAGTTACACACACATTTGACGATCACACATTCAGGGGGGGGGTATGCAACCAATCATAGAAAATTGATAACTTATTTTTCTCTCAATTTTCCTTCATAGGGATTTAAATTAAGGTATGGACTTATATTATCATATAATGTTTATATACATCCTATTTAATTAATCTATAAAATTTCATATTAATTTATGTTTTATTTTATTTTATTTTTTCTTAGGGCATACAATTCAATGTTACCAATGTGGCAAGTGAATTATGTTAAAATCTATCATTTATCCAGATTGTTTATAATTTTTCTTTATTCACTCAAGAGTTTAAAACAATTTTTTTATTCAAAATCCAATTTTCAGTCAAAAATCCATTTTCTTGAAAAACCATATTTTGATAAAAACACAATAATAATTTTAAAATTTATTTTATATTATTGATTAGAGGAATTTTACCCATGTTTTATTTTAATTTATTTAAATTAATATTGATGTATTTTTTTAAACATTTCTTTAATTTAGTTTAAAAATAAATTGAAAGGAATATTTTTTTTACCAAGTACGACATGAAAAAAACTTCTCATCATCATTACCTATATATCTTTTAACAATTTATTCAAAAAACTTATAGATTATTTGAAAATAAACAAAAATTCATAATGTTATATGTTTTAAAAAATATTGTTCAATATGTAAATTCTATATAACCCAAGAAATGATTTAAATAATCCTTGAAAAATATATTCCATCTTATATGAAATTAGATTATATTACATTTCATTATTGGGATATGATCTGATGATACTATTCTTATTCTATCATTGAATGGTTTATATTCTGATGGTATGATGTTGCAGAAACCCATTTATCATCTAGTGGTTATACAATGAGGAAATTCTTACGAAAGTGGCTTCTTTTCATGGGTTATGATATGATGAATATTTTATGGTCTTGTAGAACACATATGTCTGATATTCATTATGTGGTGGTTCTTATTCTATAACCATGTACGGTGGTAATGTAATGACCAAGTACATTTGGGACCTATATCTCCCTCAATTAAATTTTTAAAAATTTATTTTTTAATAGATATGCAATATTATAATGGATAGTGAAACTAGTTTAGTAAGGGATTTTATCCACTATGATGGTCTTGGGAGTGTTCCTTATAAACTATTATGTTTTTTATTGACCTATAATTCATGTACATAATGTTACATTTGAACCTGATTACATTTTCATAATTTTATGCGTGAAAATAATTTTGTATTGACAATGTTGTGCATGTACCTTCCTATCATGTCCATAATGTTAAGAGTGTAAAAGAGTACATGTTCACAATGTTATTCATATACCTCTATTTATATCCCATAATGTTATGAGATAACATGATTACATGTTCGAAATGTTATTTGTGAACCTGATAACATTTACACAATAATATATGTGGCTGTTTATTTCTAGTACATAATGTTAAATGTGAAAAGAATTATATTTTAAAAATGGTATAAATAATCCTATCCGTAATGTCCATAATATTATGTATGGACCTGATTGCATGTACATAAGTTTATTTGAGGGATTGATTTAATGTCTTAATCTTAATGCGTGAGGGAATTTCTAATTATACATATTCACAGGTCATAAGATAATGTTTATTCCAAAAAATAATTATCTTATTTTAATGTTTTAATCTCATGGTTCATGTTTATTGAATTACATAGGATTCTATTGTCATGAACTACCAATATGCATTCCATGACTCATGGTTATGATCTTATATTTTCAGGGTATAATTTCTAAATGTTATGATCAAGTTCTCATACCGTTATATTCATGTTATGCTTATATATCTCCATTGTTTCTCTTAATAAGAATCAGAGTTCACATTTAATTATTTTTCCATTACAGTAGGTTAAGAATAAATGTTTTCAGCAGGGAATATCTATTATGAAATATTAATCAGAATAAATTTAAAGGATCCTTTTATGATATTTTGGTAATTAATAATATTGTGTTTCTTGTTTCCAAAGGAACAAAAATATAAGGAGCCTAATCACTTTTTCGTGTATTTCAATTAATATTATTATAAGATATGTAATATTAATGTTTGAAAAGATTGGTTTGTTATATTTTGTACCAGATGATAGGTTTAGTTATCCTATAAAAACATGGATTATAAAACATACGTGATATCCCTAAGGATATGTTAATTGATAAGTCTATGGATTAGTGAATATATAGTAAAATGTCTTGGAATATTGGTAAGGTATAGACAATGTGTTTTTCCAAAAATTAAATCCCTTTCGGGATACTACAAGTGGATGTGTCTCTATAAAATTGTTAACTTAGGGGTAGTAAATTACAAAATAGTGCCTTGAGAATGACTAATTAATCAAATGGTGCATGAAAATGGGACCTAATGAACACTCGGTTCGATTCATTTTGTGATATACATTAGAAAATCAATAACTATTTATGAATATTTATAAAAAATTTAAATAGATTTTTACCGTGAATAAACTGGATTGAACATGGTGTGTTATATATTCAAACTAATGTGTCATGATTTAGACACCCTATAAATCATTTTTCATGGTTATGTGGTTCCCCTATATGATTAGTCTTTATCATACAATGTTTTTCCTTTTAGTCAATTGATAGATCCCAAAGGAAACTTGTTAATGAATAATGAAATTAAAAATAAAATTATTCTTCTCTTGAGCAATCAAATTTTATGAGAGATAAAAAGAAAAACCTAATTTTTATGCTCACTCAGTATTCTAATATATGAATCATGGTAAAAATCTAAATAAGAAAATAAGGGAACAATGTTCATTTGATTCCTTCATGACAAAACTCCAACCATCGTTTAGTGGTTCCACTAATATCTTAGTTTCTATGAAATTGATCTATACCATTGAAATGGTATTTACCATTCTCTATAGATCAGAGAATTAAAATGTCACTTTGGTTGTCTACCATCTAGAAGGTGATACAGATCAGTGGTAGAATAATTTTAACAATATGATGTAAAGTGAAAAAATAAATACATGAAATGGAATGAAATTAATTTATTATTTTCAATAATTACATTCCTTTTAATCCTCCAACAAAAAATTTAGAAGGAATTTCTAGTGATTTAGAAGAACGATGATTAATCATTTAGTACCCATGATGAAAATTTTATGATACTTGTGAGGTAATCATTGGATTTTATAATTCAGCTTCAAATTATGGTGGAATGATTCTTCAATGCCTTTAGACCAAATATATGAATGGAATTATCCATAAGGGTTATTGGATGATATGAATAAATTGTTCATCATGAACTAAAATAGTAAATGGAATGACAAAACTCTTCTGGTTCTGGTGATAATAAAGGGAAAATGTGGTTAAATGGAATTCTAATGATATATCAAATTGAGGGAAGGAATAGATTTAAATTCTTATATTATAAAACATTGGTAATGGGAATATATGTTAGTGAAATAAAGTTACATAGAAATGTTTGAAGATTTCAAATCCTAGTCATCAGGAAAAAGAATTTAGAATTCAATTAAATTTGAAAATATATAAAATTAATTGAGATAAATCTCATCATAATTCTCCACTAACACTTTAGTGTTTTGATTCTAAGGAGTTTGGTAATTATGTGAATCAATGCCCCAATGAAAGAGCTAATATAGATGATAATCCACAACTACCTCTATATAATACATAAAATAGATAAATCTTATGAAATCAGGATGGTTGAATTGAATCATGACAATTATGGAACACTTATACTCCCCTAAATAGTTTGGAATTTTTGGATTCATTTTGTTATAATGATCCTTACTAAAGAAGCGGTAATGAAACATGGAGTGTCATATTCAACTCTTTGATTCAATTTTCCCTCAATGGGAGAATGGTCCAACCCAAACCACCTTTTAAATCAATAGTAAAAGTTATTATCATATCATATATTTTTTAATTATTCTCTAAGTGATGTAATTAAACTCTTTGTCGATGCTTTACTTAAGACTTCAAACGAACATCAATGTGAACCATGGATCCACGTCATATATAATTGAAAATGACACTCTGTGTTTACTTACCACTAATTTAATGTATATCTACAAATTAGGATAAATATATAAGTCTTATCTAGACAACGATTTGAGTTTTATCACATAGAGAATAATTTAAAACATATTGTATATAAAAATATCATGTTCAATTGATTTAAAAGGTGGATGGGATCAGAACATTCTCTAAATGATTTTCCTTATAACAATATCTCTCATTGAATCATTTATATCTCACATTATGATTCCATTTATATGTACTATAATGAATTTGATAAAATAATGATATTGGGAGTTATGTTTTCTGATGAAATGGAAGAGATGTTCATATTCATTAAACAAAAAATAATAGTATCGAATAGGTGATAAAAATGTTATACATATAATCGTCGAAACAATTTATCACAATATTTTTTTGATAATTCCTCTATATAAATTTCTATATTTAATTAAGATGGGAAAACTAATCCATAGATATATCAATCACATTGAAATACTTTATTATATCTGGGATGTAAATTTTCATTTGATACGTCCACACAGACTCTTTGAGGTTAATGATGTTTTCATTATATCAATCATAATTAAGAATATACCCAATACATTCTATGTATAAAAAATCAAATATCATACTATTATATCATGATTTTTTATGATAAAAAATTAGTATTGATTTTGGATCAAACAAAGAATTTTATAAGAAAAAATTCTAATTAATTAGTCAATGTTTTGTGGTTGAACCAATTATTTGATGAATCTACACTAAAATTTTAGGATATGATGAAGAAGGGTGTACTTATTTCACTTCTTCATAGTAATGGATTTTTGTGGGTGAAATTCATTTTAAAGGTGTGTAAAGGTAACACAACAACTTTTTATTTTTCACTTTTTTTATGAATTAATAAATGTTTTAATTTATGTCATTACATTCAACCCCATGTTACAAATTTATTATAAAAACACAATATTAATCTTTATCTATAGGAAACACTTTATTATCTTGTGTTAAATGAAAAAATGAGTTTTAGCCAACCACAATATATTATTAATATATTTTTTTTAAACATGACTATTATAACATTGTTGTTAATCATCATGATATGAATGGTAATTACAAAATTTTTATTATGTATAACGGGTTTATCTAAATTAATTATCTTGAAAAAAATACATAATTTTTTGTAATGTCTATATGTTTCAAAAATAAGATTTTATGAAAAAAATTGAATTTTATTTCTTTTTTGAAATAAATTATATCATTTATTTAAAATTTTAGAAAATTATTTTGATTTACTAAACATCAATTTGAAAATAAGAATTGAAAAATTATCTAGGGTTGAATTGTTGGGAATTCTTGAAAAGTATCCTTTTCGATGAATAAAGAAATCATTGAATTTGAATAAAAAATAATAATTTATTTAAATTTATTTTTAATGATATATTATATGTCAAATTTGGTTTCAGTTAAAATTAGATCAATTATACAACTATTAATCAAATATAATTTAATGTAATAAATTTCATATTGAATTACTATACCAACACTTTGTAGTCTTTTGATCATTTTCCATTTAAAACACCTTCTTTCTCATCATGTATACATTATTAATTTTAAATTAAATATATCAACTTATGTGTATTTAATTTATAATATAGATTTACTATTTTTTAAATTATAATCATTTATATTATATAATAATAATAAATTTATTTTTTAGAAAAAATTATAATTAATGGAGGAAAAATTAATTATCACAATTTATGTGAAAATGTGTTTACCGGGAGGTTAAACCATAAGGAAAAGGGTAAAAAAACCGATATAAATGTATAAAAAATTTACGTAATTATTCAATTTATAATATAATATTTTAAATTAGACCATTTTGGACCCTTTTTATGTATGAAATACGCTTTGGCACTCAATTATTTTCAAAAAATAACAAGTGATTCTTCTTACCATGTTATAAAAGGCCACCCATCTCTTCTATTATTCACACCTTCACACTATGCTGGTTAGGCCATTATTTTCCTAACATCACTACCTCACTTCCCTAACATCTTACTATATGACTAATTTTGTGTTTAAATCCATCCTAGGAATTATTTTAGTGAAAACCTAGGGAGGAAACCTGAATTAGAGGAGGTTTGGATGATTCTAATGCAAGTTATGACTTACAGTTAAGGGATTTCTAATATCAATATTATTTTTGAGAGATATCCTTCGTATTCAACACTAAATATTTTATGTATATACATAACTTTGAAAATATTTTTCATGAATCTAACACATATCATGCTAATTAATGTTATTACTAACAACATTTTTTTCACAGAGACTACAATTCAAAAGTTACTCTAGTAGTAAAGGATTTATGTATCACTTTTTAATTCTCTGAGACACATTCTATATCAATCTGCAATTTCTATTATGTTCTGTATAAACTAATAATTAATCTATTTTAACTTTATTATCCTTAATGTTGTGGTTATTTAAATATCTGTTTGTGTATATCTCTTAGGGGGTACGTTACAGTAGTTAAAAAATGAAACAGGAATTTGGTTTCTATTTTGCTTCTTCGGGACATAAGTTCTATTAAAAAACAATATTATTATATTTTTTGTATATAATAACTCTTTGATAAGTTATATCATGAATATAAATATTTTTATGATATTTTATGTTTCAATTATTGATTTTTTTAATGGGGATAATGATTTAATATTACTAAGGTGGTACGAGATTTATGTTACTTAAAAATTGTCACAACCCAAAATTTTTAATAAATTTTGTTCCCTAATTTTGTGTGTTATTATATTTTTTACTCAAAAAAACTATTTCATTTAATGAGATTAGTATAATTTATAGGAGACCTTTGGGTTTCAACTATAATTTTACCGTTGGTCTATATGAACGTTGGAAACTAAATGTTGCAATTATTGTCTATAAATACAAGTTATATTGGTTAATTAATACCAAAAGAAGATCTGATGGCCTCATCAAGTAGTCTTAGGCCGATCGAAGCCCATTTTTCGGAACATGGGAATGAGGTAGCAGCACTGGGCTTTACTCTGGACCAAACCCAAGATGAACTTCATCATGTCAAGCTGGAACAGAATCGCCTTCTGGAAAAGTTCCAGCTAATAGAAATCACCAGTTAGTCAATGTTGGCTGAGCCACCACCATATTCTATCACCTTATCAAACTAACACTTAGGTTCTATGCTGGTGTTATAAGGGGCAATGTAACAAGACCATAACTGCTTCATATAATTATTTGATATAAATAAAAATTGTAATTTCTTCTTATAGTGATGTATTGAATTTTCAAATGTCTGGATAAATATATGATGTATATTATTGATAAATTTTGAAAAAAATTATATTTTAAAATATTTATTTAATCCTAAAATTATTAATAATGTGTAGTGATTTTCAAAAAGTGTTCTTCTATAGTTGTGTTTAGTATGAAATTTGGAGTCTAGTAAGATCAACTTAATTTTTGGTGAATATTAAATTATAAATAGAAATTTTACGTTATGATTAGTAATGGGACCAAATTTATTATGTAACCTCACTTAATAAACTATTAATATAATTTAGGATCCCTGACTAAGTAATGTGATCCAATAAAATTGGTAAATAACTGTTTCCGAAATAATCGGTTAAGTATTAGTTTTTTCGGGTGAATAGTTTTTTTATTTAAAAATTAAATTAAAATTACTTATTATTTATCTTATAAAATGGATTTCATTTTTGAATTCAGGGCATCAATATTAGTTTAAGGTGATTTTTGGGGATTTTTCAGAAGAAGATGAACTTTCTACGAATAGTAAAAATTCAGTTTTTATTTTTGTGTGTTTAATGAAATCATTAAAGATGTAATAATTATTTAATAATTCTAGTTGACTTATTAATAGTATGAAAAGTTATGAGGTGTCCTAATAGGACAATACCATGTGAAATTACAATGGTCAAGCCCATGGTTTTTCCAATACCACCGATGAGGTGTCCCTAGGCCGTTAATAATTTGTTCCCTCACTTCTCAAGTAAATACCAAGCCTTTACCTCATTCATTTCACTCCCAAATCCTCCCCAACTATGTTCTGGTCTCCTTAATTCTCATGGAGTCCTCCAAATGTTCCCACAAGCCTCCCAAGGTCCCAACCTTTAAGCATTCAACGTTACACTTCAAGGTAAGGGATCCTTTCACCCTCCTATTTTAAGCCATGGCCTTCTTTATGTTGTGTCTTCTAGTTTCCATATATTTATGTTGAGGTTATGTTATTATATGTTTTCATTACTATCCATTTCATGTATAATTTTTTATAGACCCTTTCCGCTCTCATCAATTGGTTTTCATAATTTTTATGTGACACTGTTAGGTTTCCAAATTTCTCGTAAAAGAAGTCGCATGTTCTCTATTCTATCATATTTCATTTTCATTTGGTATTTCGTTAAAATATCCATACCATGAACTTATAATGTTCGTATACTGTATTAATAATTATTTATGAGTTTTGTAACCTTATCCCCTATATTTTCAATGTTTTTTGAAACCATGTTATATAGCCATTGTGCTACAGAAATTTCACCTCAAAATTTCTATCTCTTTCTCACCAGAAATTCTAATGTTTTACTTATGAGAATACCCAGAACTATTTCGTTTCATTGGGTGTTGATAAATATATGAAGGTGATATATTTTATTCTGGAATAGACATACATATAACCCTAACTCTCTTTCATTGTGTTATAAATGAAATAATGATATCTTTTTAAGAACTTTTAAAATGTCACGATCTTGAAAAAAACCCATTTATTTTATTCTCCCTGGGTTATTAATGGAATGTCTAATTATGATCTATGTGGATTACATGTATGTAAAGACATATTAATGGTGTGCCTTGATAGGGCTCCAATTCATTGGGAAAATAATTAATCTCTAGAGATGAAATTTTTCACGATACTTTGGAAAATAACATTGGTAATTTTTATGACACCATGGGGATGGATTATGGTGATATGTTCAGGAATGTATAAATTAATTGTTGTAGCCACCTATTCAAGTTATGTTCCAAGTTCATCTCATTATGATATACCTATACCTCCATTTATCATGTCTTTATGTTTTTATTCATGTTCTTATTGTTAACAAAAGTATACTGATTCCCTTGATTACCCTTACTGGGCCTTCTTCTCACCCTTTACCTTGATGTATGTCTCTAGGATATGAGATGAAGTAATTGTACATAGGATGAACATATGATGAATCCATTCATGTGGATTATAAGAATTTTTTTTGTTGTTTTCATGTATTATGTTCCTGATTTCCAAGACAATATATATTAAAGATCCTCTGTATGTAAAATGTAATAAAAAGTTATGTAATAAAAAGTCGGGATTCCATAGTTGCTATCAAAGGATAAATAGTTATTTATTGAAATTAGGATATGAAAACATTAGTAAGAATCCTATATAAATGTTTAAATATAGGAAAACATCATGGTATTTTGGTGACCATTGAGTAAGTGTTTTATCAAAAAAATACATACCTATACAGATACGAGCAGGTAGAGGTTGCTCTAGCACAGATGTACATAGAGGAAAATCCCAAAAACACCGCTTTGAGATAGACTTGAACAAGAAATGGTATATGACAACGGGCCTTGCTACACTCTTTTTTACGACACTCCCAAGGATTTTTTTAGTTGATCTCATGATTTTTATGAATCATTATGAATGAATTATAGAGAAATGTAATTGTCAAAGAATGAATTTTTATGACATATAGTTCTTTATAGTTAAAAGACTCATAAATGAAATAACTTTCTCAATAAGGATTTATTCTTATAGAAAAGGGCGGGAAATAGTAGGAACTGTCAAAATGGTGACATCAATGGGCCATGTGCTGACGTCCCTCTGATGGATGCTAGAATGGAAAAATTCATGTGAATGATGAACCAACTGAGTCTGTTATGGGAAATAACATGAATCATCTAAGATAGAGATCACACCACAAAGAGAACAACATTTTGTTGAGCCCTTTATGCATCAACAACCACCATCCTTCTAGTGGATCGATCAAACCATTGATTGTTGAGTAGTGGATCAACTCCATCAAGAAGATCTTTTCTGTGCTTCGCTGTTCAGTGAAAGAGAAGGTCACCCTAGCTGTCTATTGCATAGAAGGAGAAGCTGATCAGTGGTAGAAACTGATCAAAAACACATGACAATGAGTGGAGGTTTAATCTATAGAGTGGGAATAATTTAGAGGGATCATTTTTAGTAAGTATTTCCCTCGTTCCATGAGAACAATAATGGAGAAGTAGGTTCTAAAGCTGAAGGAGAAAGAGAAAAAATATGTTGGAAGCTATGAGATGAAATTCACCTGACTTTCACGATATACCTCTAGCACTTTCATGGATCCAAATGGAAAGGTTGATAGATTCTTCAGTGGACTGAGACCTCATCTGCTAAAGAATATATCCAATCGAGTATTTGATAGCAACGAGGAGATCATGTGGAGGGCATTGAATGTCAAGCTAGAGTTTTGTTAGATGCAGTGGTCTACTAAATCAAACGATAATATGAGATCGTTGAATCCAAAAATAGGGAGGAACATCGATCAAGGAAGAGGAGGTAAGAAAGTACAACATCCCACATGTAATAAATGTTGGAAGAAACATTCAGGGAACTGCCTGCTCTAGAGTGGGAAGTGATACAAGTGTGGTAGAGATGGCCAAATTGTAAAGGAATTATCATAATGAGGTGAAACATCAGCTTCCACACACTAACAACAAGGGGAAGATGGAACATGCCCTACCTAATGTCCAGTGATTAAAGTGTGGACAACGAGAGCACTTTTCTAATCACTATTCAAATACGAGTGAATTAGAGGGGAACCACCACTAGCCTCAGAAATGGTCAAGGGATCAAGGTCCTACATTTTCTATCACGATAGCTAATGTTGAATCTTTGAATGATGTTGTATCAGGTACTCTTTTTGTCCTCTCAAAGCTAGAAAATACATTGTTTGATTCTGGGTCTATGCATTCCTTTATATCCTTGAAGTTTGTAATGAATTTAGATTCCACCCCCATTTTTCTAAAAGTAGATTTATTAGTCAAGACTCTTGGTAGGACTATCAAAGAATATTAAGTGTTTTGAAACTCTATATCTTAATTTAGTGAGCACAATATTATCGCCAATATAGTAGTAATTCCCATGATGGAATTTGACATTATAGTAGGGATGGACTGGCTCTCAATGTATAATGCTAAGATCAATTGAAGATGTAAGGAAATATCAGTATTCATGAATGGATAACCTACTGTTTTCTTCTATGGAGAGATATATCAACCTGATCATTGTAAAAATGAACCCCATATATCCTTCTTCATAGAGATGATTGGGGAAGAAGTAGAAGGAGATGAGAGTTTATGGATAGAAAGTATCCCCATCATCCAAGAATACGATGATTTATTTCCAGAGGAGTTTCCAGGACCTCCCCCAGAAAGAGATGTAGAGTTATCCATTAAACATGTATCTGGATCTCATCAAATATCAAAGAACCCATATAGTATGGAAAATGTTGAGTTAGAGGAATTAGAGAAACAAGTCCAAGTTATTTTGGAGAAGGGGTTTATCCGACTGAGTGCGTCTCCTTGGGGAGCCCCAGTTCTCTTTTTGATGAAGAAGGATTGATCAATATGGCTATGTGTTGATTATAGAGAACTGAATGGGATTACATTGAAGTACAAATTCCCTCTTATAAGAATTGAAAACTTATTTGACCAAAATTTTTGGGCTCAATTCATCTCTAAGATTTATCTTCATTCTAGTTATCATCAATTGAGGGTGAAGAAATATGATATTCCAAAAACTACCTTCCAATAAAGATATGGGAATTATGAGTTTGTTGTTATGCCCTTCGAAATGACTAATGCGATAGCCATTTTTATGGATTTGATGAATAGATTCTTTAAAGGATACGTTGATAACATTGTGGTAGTTTTAATTGATGATATTTTGAAATATTCAAAATGTCCCGAGGAGTATGAGGATCATCTAAAGGAATTTTTTTAAACTTTATGGAAGGAGAGGATTTTTGGGATGTTCCACAAATGTGTGCTTTGGTTACAACAAGTTTCTTTCTTGGGGCACATTGTATCCAATGAAGGAATCACAATTGACCCAGTGAAGACAAAAGTTGTAGAGGAGTGGCCTCAACCTACAACAATAACTGAGATTCGTAGTTTTCTAGGATTGGCAGGATATTCTAGGAGGTTTGTGGAGAACGATTCACAACTTTCTAATCCATTAACAAAGTTAACTCGAAAAGGGGTCCATTTCAACCTGACAAAGGAATATGAGGAATGTTTCCAAGATCTAAAGAAGATATTGGTTACTCCCCTCATGTTAACACTTCCCTCAAGTGGATAAGTATTTGTTAGTTTTAGTGATGAATCTATGAAAGGTATTGGGTGCGTCCTCATGCAAAATGACAAGGTCATTTCTTATGCATCTCGACTGTTGAAGAATCTTGAGCAGAATTATCCTATGTGTGATCTCGAGCTGGCTGCGGTAATTTTATCACTGAAGATAGGTAGGTAGTATCTTTATGGGGAGAAATGTGATATATACATAGACCATCAAAGTTTGAAGTATATTTTCACACAAAAGATATTTACCATGAGACAACAAAGATGATTGGAAGTTATTATAGACTATGATTGTTCAATTCATTATCATCCTGGAAGAGCAACCAAAGTTGCAGATGCATTGAGAAAGAAATTACCAGTTGTTCTTTCCATGATGAGGATTAAAAGAGATCCTTTGATCAATGACCTAGTAAATATGGACTTGGGAATTATAAGGGAAGGGACATCATCAACCCTAACCCAAATGATTTCTCAACCGTCATTACTAGAGATGATCAAGAAAGCGCAGAATGAATATACTTTGTTACAAAAGAAGTGTGAGGCTATAATGTATGGGAAGTTTCCTAAGTTCAATATTGATCAAGAAGGTGTACTAAAATTTTTTACAAGACAATGTGTTCCATCTATTCGGGAAATAAAGAAGGAGCAGATGGATGAAGCTCATAGCTCATGTTAATTTATATATTCTAGAAGGAAAAAAAAGTATAGTGACCTTTGTGATCATTTTTGGTGGGTTAATATGAAAAGGGAGATTGTGGACAACACATCAAGGTGCCTGGTATGTCAGAAATTAAAGGAAGAATGACAACTTCCTAAAGGGGTTTTGCAACCACTACCCATACCAGCATGGAAGTGGCACATTATCACTCTGGACATTGTCATTGGTCTCCCATGAAATTCCAAAATAAAGAATGTGATATCATTTATTATGGACAATCTCACCAAGACTGCCCATTTTATCTCTATCCGGGAAGATTTCTCTCTTGGTCAACATGCACCAATTTACGTGAAGGAAGTGGTAAGGCTGCAGGAAGTTCCACTTTCAATCATATCTGGTCGTGATCCAAGGTTCACATCAAAATTCTAGAGAAATCATCAACATGCTCTGAGGACTGAATTGATATTTAGTATGGCCTATCACCCCCAAAATGATGGACAATCTGAAAGCACTATTCAAACACTTGAGGGCATGCTGAGAACATAATCATTGGAATTTAAAGGTTGATGGGATCAACATCCCCCTTTAGTGGAGTTCTCTTACAACAACAGCTTCCACTAAAGAATTCAAATGGCACTATATGAATCTCTATATGGTAAGTTATGTGGAACTCATAATTGTAGGGATGAAGTTGGTGAGAGAATTCTTATTGGGCCTGATCATGTGCAAGAGATGACATAAAAAGTCCATGCCATCCAACAACACATTAACGCTGCTCAGAGTCGGCAAAGGCGCTATGCTGACAACTATCGAAGGGACTTAGATTTTGATGTCAGGGACAAGGTCATTCCTTAAATATCACCTTGGAAGAGATTCATTATGTTTGGAAAGAAAGGGAAGCTCATCCCTAGGTACATTGTCCCCTATAAAATCCTTGATCGCGTGGGAGTAGTGGCCTATCAGCATGAACTTCCTCCAAATCTAGAACATGTTCAGTATGTTTACCACACATCCCTCTTGAGGAACTACATTCCTACCAATTCAAATGTACTGAACACAGAGGTGGTACAACTGGAACATGACCACTCTTATGTGGAGTAGCTGGTGGAGATCGTGGATCGTAGAGACAATGTTCTACGTAACAAGACTACCCACCTTCTTAAGGGGTTGTGGAGGAACAAAAAATATGAAGAAGTCACATGGGAAACTGAAGAGTCTATGAGGCATAAGTACCTACACATTTTCTCTTCTGAGGATACAAGTTAAAAATTTTACTGATGAAATTTCATAATGGGGGAAGAATGTAACGACCTGAACTTTTTAAAAATTATTGTTTCCTAATTTTGTGTGTTATTATATTTTATACTCAACAAAACTATTTATTTAATGAAATTAGTATAATTAAAATGAGACATTTGGGTTTCAGCTGTTTAATGACTGTTGGTCAATGTGACTGTTGGAAACTAAATGTTGCGGTAATTGTCTATAAATACAAGTGATATTGGTCAATTAATACAGAAATGTAGATTTGGTAGCCTCATCCAGTAGTCTCGGGCTGATCGAAGCCCATATGATGGAACTTGAGAAGGTTTTAGCACCAATAGGCTTTTCTCTGGACCAAACCCAATCCGAACATCAATGTGTGAAAATGGAATGGAATCGCCTTCGAGATAAGTACAAGCTAATAGAAATCACCACTCGGGTAATGTTGGTCGAGTCGCCCCTAGAATCTATCACCTTACCACACCTTGCACTTAGGTCCTATGCTGGTGTTATAAGGGGCTATATAACGAGATCTTAGCTGCTTCATGTAATCCTTTGATATAAATAAAAATAGTGATTTCTTATTATGCTGAAGTTTTTGAATATTCAAATGTCCGGATAAATATAGGATGTATATTATTAAATAATTTCAAATAAAAAATATTTTAAAATATTTATGTAAACCATAAATATTTAATAATGTGTAATGATTTTCAAAAAATTATCTTCTACAGTTGTGTCTAGTAAGAAATTTATAGTGAAATAAGATCAACATAATTTTTTGTGAATAGTAAATTATGAATAATTATTTTTTGATGATGATTAGTAATCTGACCAAATGGATTATGTAACCTCACTTATGAAAGTATTAATTTAATTTCGGCACCTTGATTAAGTAATGTGATTCAACAAAATATGTAAATAACTATTTCAGAAATTATTGGTTAAATATTAGTTTTTTTGAGTGAATACTATTTTTTATTTAAAAATTATTTTAAAAATATTTCTAAAAATATTTTTTATAAAATGGTGTTCATTTTTGTATTCATAACATTGATATTTGGTTAAAGTGATTTGTGGGATTTTTTCTGAAAAAGTTGAATTTCCATTGAATAGTGAAAATGCAGTTTTTAGTTTTGGGTGTTTAATGACAGCATTATGGATGTAATAATTATTTAATCATTCTGGTTTTCATATGAATTGTAAGATAATTTATGAGCTGTCCAATGTGGCCATTACCATTGGAAAATACCATTAGAAGGCCCATGGTTTTGCCAATACCACCGATTAGGTGTCCCTTGGCCATTAATGATTTGTTCCCTCACTTATTATATAAATACCAAACCTTTATCTTATTCATTTCACTCCCAAATCCTCCCCAACTAAGATAGGGTCTCCTTATCTCCCAATGATCCTCCCATGGTGCCTTAAATCATCCCAAGGATCCGAACTTATTGCTTTCGAAGTCACACAGCAAGGTAAGAGATCCTTTCACCCTCCTCTTTTAATCCATGACTTACTTTATGTTGTGTCTTATAGTTTCCATCTCTTTATGTTGAGGGTATGCTATTATATGTATTCATTACTTTAAATTTAATTTCTAATTTTTGAGATACCATTTCCTCTCTCATAAATTTGTTTTCTGAATTTTTAAGTGATGCCATTAGGCTGCCGAATTTCTCGAAAACGAAATCGCATCTCCTCTTTTCCATCATGTTTCCTTTTCTTGTGGTATGTCATTAAAATATCCGTACCATGATCTTATTATGTAACCATATTGTATTATTAATTATTTATGAATGTTTTTCCCTAGTCCCATCTCTTTTCAATGTTTTCTATAACCATGTTATATAGCCTTTGTGCTGCAGAAATTTCGCCTCAAAATTTTAATCTCTTTCTCTCTCGAAATTCTTTTTTTATGCGAATACCCAAAACTATTTTGTTTATTTGGGTGTTCATAAATATATAAATATGATATATTTGATTCTATAATAGATAAACATATTACCCTCACTCCCATTCCATGGGTTATAAATGACATAATGATCTTTTTTTAAGAACTTTTAAAATGTCAAGATTTTGAAATGAAACCCATTTATTTTATTCTCCATCAGTTATTTATGAAATGTTTGATTATGATATATGTGGCTCACATGTAAGTAAATACATATTAATGGTTTTCTATGAGATCACTCCAATGCATTTTGTAATGAATTAATCTCTACAGATGAAAAGTTTCACGATACCTTGGTGAATAACCTCAATAATTTTTATGACACCTTGGGGATGGACCTTGGTGATATGTTAATGAATATATATATGAATCATTGTAGACACATATTCATGTTATGTTGAAAGTTCAATTTATTATGATACTTCTATACATTCATTGATCATGTATTTATGTTTTTATTCATGTTCGTATTGTTATCACAAGTAAACCGATTCCCTTGTTTACCATTAATGGGCCTTCTGCCCACCCTTTACCTTGATGTATGTATCCAGGATTTGAGATTAAGTATAAGATGAATCCTTAAAAGTGTATTAGAATAATTTTTTATGTTTTTTTATGTATTATTCTCCTGATTTTCATGACACTAGACTTTAAATATCCACTATTTGTAAAATGTAATGAAAGGTTATGTAATAAAAAGGCAGGATGCCATAAAAATTATTTATCAGGATGGTTTATGATTATGCTTAAAATGTTGAAATAATAAGATCTATATATAAAGAAATTAAAACAAATTATAGTCTAATTATATCATGAGAATATGTGATTTCCAGTACATTTTCTCTCTTTATATACTTAGAGTTTATTACAATGTTTTTTTATAAAATCATCTTCTTCAGAATAAAATAAATTTTCTTATAAATTATTTTATATAGAAAATATTTTTCACAAATTTTTAAATAATGTTTTTAAAAATGATTAATTAAATTTATTTTCCCCCATGATTTATTTTCAAAAAATCAAAATAAATCCTCATGCCTTTTTCAAAAAAAATACATATTTAGATTTTACTGTAAATTTAAAAGGACATTTTTTTAATAGGTCTAGAATGAATAGTACTTATTATCATCATGAATACTATTTTCTATGAAACTTTATTCACATGTTTTCAAGGATATTTTTAAATAATAATATTTTAAAAATTTTTTAATTTAAAAATTGGTTAGTCAAAGATAAAATTATATTTTCCTCAAATAATGTTTTAAATGACCACTCAATATTTTCTTACAACTATGTGGACATATTTTGATGTTACATGTTCCTCATATGGATATTATCCATGGATACCATTCTTATTAATTCATTGAAATGGTTATGTTTGGATGTCAATGTATTTATAAAACCATTTCTCTACCACATGTCATATCATGGAAAAATATTTATGAAACCCACTTCATTTAATGGGGTATGATATGATGATTTTTTATAGAAATTTAGATCACATAAGTTTGATTTTATCGATGTGATGTTTGTTATGATATAAAAATGGATTACGGTTATGTCGTTACCAATGAAGGGTGAGACCCATAACTCCCCCAATGCATTGAGTAGTGATTTATATCTCATGAGATGGACATGATTTGAACAGAAAATGATCCCAGTTTAGTAAGGGTATTTTTATACAATGATGGTATTAGGAGTCAACATTGACTACTATGATTTAATGTGTGGACTTATATTTTATGTCTACAATTCGATGCGGGAATCTGATTAAATTTTCTCAATTTTTCATAGGAACTTGATAACATTTTAACAATGTTATGCGTGGACCAATCTTTCATGACCATATTGTTATGCATTAACCTGATTACATGTTAATAATGTTATCTATTGAATAATATATTAGGTTCATAATATTATACCTGATCATATGTATATTTTCAAAATGTTATACATGATCCCAATTACATGTTTGTAATTTTATATTTGTACCTCTATTTCATGTCTATACTATTTTGTGTGAACTTGATTACATGGTCATAATGTTTTGGGTGGACCAGTATTTCTTCTCCATAATGTTGGGCATATATCTAGCTTCATTTCATTATATTTATATGATAGGGATAATGTAATTTCATTAACATAATGGGTGAGTCTGTATATATTTATACATGTTCACATTTTTATTATCTAATGTATATTTCAAAAAAATCATGTCATATTCAAATTATATTCTCTCATGGATCATGTTTTTTAATTTCCTTATGATTGATGTATTATAAACCACTTATTTTATTTCATTAAACTATATTGTGATCTTCTATATGTAGGATATCATTTTTAATTGTTATTATCAAATTCTAAAGCCATTATGTTAATGTTATACTTCTGTGTCTCCCTTTTATACCAATACAATGCATCAAATCACACAATTTAATATATTTCCATTCCCCTAGGTTATGAATAAATGTTTTATATAGGGGATATATATGAAGGGTAAATAATGGAATGATATTTATTAGTAACATTGGATATCATTCATTATTTAAGATGATTATGTCCCATGTTTCCAATGGAACTAATTTGTTACAATCCTCAGGAATATGTCTGTGTAATGTAATTAATATTCATCTATATAATGAAATATTTATGTCTAAATAACTGCGGTCATTAGATTTATTTCTATGGAGGTATAATTATAGATCTTCCTCTCCTACAAAAAAAATTTATATCATGTTTTAATCTCCACAATGATCGAGCTACTTGATTCAAAACATCATATCACATTTTCATAGTAATATGGAATTAAACATCATAGGAAATTAATTATCACATGATCTTAAACAATATCATTACCCTTAATGATTAGTATAATATCCACCTTCTATAATAATATATAAATTAAACAACATTTCCCACCATAGGATGAAATTTAACACTTGGGATGAGACCCCAAAACATCAAGGAAGCCTCTACGAAAAATCCCCACACCATCCACTGTTGATGCTCCTTCCATGACACTAGAATGCTTATCACATGATGTAAAACTGAATGGGTAGGTCCTTCCATGTGAAATTAATTTGGGCCAACAAACTAGAAGGGTTTTGATAATTATATCTTAACCTGGTTCTTAAGAAACATTTATGAGGATCAATCCCCACATCTAAAAAAACTGTGATACCTCTCTAAGGTTCAATCCTAACATCCCAACACCCCTAATTCCATATTTCGGTCCCAATGGAGACAACAACCCTCCTGGTGATCATCATACCACCTATGTAAAAACATAACCAGTCATAAATGTGTGATTATCTTCCTCCCTTGGGACACACATAACCAAAAAATCATGTTTGATCATCTTCCCCTCTAGGGACACAATAATCCAAACCCTATAGTGTGATCATGTTCCCCCCTAAGTTAAAACTCAACTAAATTATCAAGTGATACCATATTCCCTCATTGGGTTAAAACAATCCAATCCTCCAATTGTGATTGTCTTCCTCCTAGTGGAACATATAACCACCCACATGAACCTACATGACGTAAATGTTATGACCAACCTATCCGAACAAGATGTTAAACCTATGACCAATACATATCGAAAAGATTTTAAATATGTTACCTAGCCATATCGTCATGGTATTAAACACATAATATTCCCAAAATCTATACACCATACAATAAAAAAGGGATGGATGGGGTAAAAATCCATATAAGACTTATTATCGTAAAATCAACTACCCAATGATCGACATGAGATGTCGCTAGTTTCATTCCATAGATGGATAATTTGAGAGAATCCTACATCCTCAAAAGGGATATCCTTTATATGTTCCCAAAATTCCCAACATCTAGTAATGATATGAAATACCACATTTTACTATCTTCTCTGATCACAGGTTTCTACCCTATTAGCATATAAGTAGCGTAATTAACCAGTTTCCACCCATATTTGGAACTGGGAATGAGTTTGATGGACATGAATCAAATACTTTAGTAGGACCCCAACTAATAAATGAGCTCTAAGATATAATACATAGATGGAGGAACTTATATCCCATCATATTATTTCAATCAAGGGCCCAACATCCCCCGACCTAGTAAAGGAATATGTCCTCCATTAGAAAGCAGTAATATGGGGAATGAATTGTGTGATGCATGTGCCCCTACAAAAAAACTTCTGAAAAACTTGTACCTTCCCTTTCTGTTCTATGTTCTTCTCTTTTTATATTAATTATACTTATTCTCATGGTAGGTTCCCTTCTTCATGTTGTATTTACATTACATCACTTTTTATGTTAAATAATTTCTATAATATCTTGAACTCTCGTGGTTAGTTAATGACTAAGAAAAAAATTAGAACATATAAAACACAATCGATTTATTCTTTACGAATTAACCTATATTTCAATGTGAGGACACTTCCACACTATCACATGACCGCCATAGTGAGGTAAACATCATTATATGGTAGTTTTTCATAGTCATATCACATCATAAACAATATTATCATTTTTTCTACAATTATTGTTCAATATCATAAAACATAAACATCACTAGTTGTATAAGATGAATAATTTTATTTTATTAAATTAATGTGGATCTAGACTAAGACAATAATCATTCTGTTTTTGATGATCATAAATCATTATATATAAAAATGAACTATGTAAAATCCTTATTTTTTCAATATGTCTAATTTTCTACCCCTTTTGGGATTATATAACAATAAATATAGGATACAATATATATAGAATTTCAATAATATAACAAGGTATAGAAAAAGAAGTCCCAATCAGGAATTATTATCAGAATTTGAGTCAGGAACATCTATGATGTTATAAAAAATAATTTGGGCATTTTATTTTGATGTAGAGGATGAGGTAGTTTGGGTGGTATATGGTATATATGTGGTATTAGTTTCCTGAATAACCGCACATTTCGAAACAACATAATGTATCTCATTTTTTTTGTTTATGAGACAATAAAATGGGTTAAAATAGAATTTGAAATAAAATGTGGGGATGAAGTGATGGGTAATATAGGAGGAGCAAAGATGTATGTGTTAATAGTCTAGAGGGTAGACTCTTCAAATTTGGTGAAATCATTCACAACTCTTGAAAATATTCCACATCCTGAAAAAACCCATTTTATTACTTATAGGCTTTATAAACATGATTTCAAACATTAATCTATTATACATGAGAATATAATGCTCTAATCATGGGAAAAATTATAAGATCATTTACTGGAGATATTAACACAGATATCATGACATTTATTTGGAATATTATACAATGATAAAACTCAATATCACTTCTCATAGTATCTTTATGTTTTCTATCCAACATGAAATAATTTTCTAGCAATTTTATGGGCTTAGTATCCTAGGTTGGAAAAGAATTAAACTCTAAATCTATAGATTTTTGAAACAAAAAAACAATAACATTGAACTCATAAATTATAAGTATATAGATTCAAAATTCATTAAATGAATATAATGTAGGAGTGTGACGATTTTTTGAGGTGGATGAATATTGATCAGCTCAACAATATTGAAACACTGCATTTAAAAATCAATGATCTATCTTCAAAATCATATCTATATGATCATCCTGTAAATCAACTACAAGACCTTTTAAATCCACAATAAAATTTTTATAAGTTCCATTTGAAGATGAAATCATGGTTTATGATGAAAAATAAAGAATGTTACAATCATGGATATATCGTTATCTTTAGCTGGTTCAATGATGATCTAAAAAATTAAATAATTTTCCTTCAAAAAACCAATTAGTAATGATTTGAAAAAATTAAAATAATTTTTCTCATATAGAATTTAGAACTGATAAAATAAATTATATTATTATACGTGTCCTAATATGGCTTCCAGCCATCTAACTCACCAATAAGATCCACTGACATAGAACCTTCTGACTGAACTTCTATATCATTCTCAGTTTCCTCTTCACCTTTAAGAACATATATATAAATAGATCTAAGAGAATATTTCACACTTATATCAATTAGTTAATTTATATTTTTATATTTAATATGACCAAACATGTAATGAGTCATTTCATCAACAGCTGGAATGAGGAAAAATACATCAAGCCCATTTTGAGATCCAATCACAACTATAAGATATCATTCATAAACTATTTTAATTGAAGGGATATAGGGTCTAAAATTCATAGGTGGGGTTTTCTTATTCTCATCATCATAAACTGATTTATATTAATCTAGAACTAGTATTATTTATCTTTGTGTATTCTCCCCCTTAGTTGGTGAATCTTTTAAATTAGGTCTTGGAGTTTTTCCAATTATTTGACATATTAGGGTAGGCATCTCAAAATAATATTCATCCCTTGATAACACACCTGATTCATCCCAATTATTTATTCAAAATATCCAAATAATAACACAACCTTTTCAATAATATCTTTATCCATCATGTAATTCTCATGAAAAGTTAGAGGTAAATGAATGTCATAAATACCAAGAGACACTCTAGGACGGGTTTCCATAACACCTAATAAGATTCCATGGATACCTTACTGAGATATGAACCCCAAATTTCATCCTCATTCAATTCAAAATCAATATCATGTTGATCATATGGATACTAAAAAATAACTATCTTAGGAATAGACCGAGATCCATTTGATCTCTTTGTCTAAATGAATCCTTAAAATGATTAAATTTTTTATACAATTTTTCATCATCCACAATCAATTATTTTTTTAATGTGTTCCAATTCACTGTCTTATGACTTAAAAACACTTCATTCATGCATATTACATTAGATAAAATAACATTATCCATCCCCTCAGTAAGTAATCAACTAAATTGAAAATGGGAATAGTTGAACATTGGATAAGGATGGGAAATGAACTTGGACCATGGATTATAAAATTAAATCATATTTCTCATCCTCATACTTAATTAAAAAATCTAAATGAAATTGTTCAATAATAATAGAAATAATAAATCATTGTTCCTCATGAATCAAATATTACATTTTCAAGGACTGATAAAATGTTGAATAAATTTTTCCAACAATCTATATTCTTCTATAAACTCCATTTTAGATGGCCTTTTTTGAACTATATTCCAAATAAATTCGCCAATACCATTCTAAAACATGAAATTGGAATGATTCAATGAATATATAAATTGATAATCTTCATACTCTACCATGCAAGGAACATTTAATCAGTTATCCTATCGTTTAATGAGAATATAAACACTTCACCATTTACCAATGTCCAAATGGAATCTGTTTTATATATGACAATGAATCGTTTATGGAAATAAAACTATTTAACAAATCTAAAATAATTCCAAATACTATTATAATAGAACATTTTAATATGTACTTTTATTTTAATTAAATTCCAAACAAATTTTTTTTTATAATAATGTCGTTCAGCAAGAAAATAAATTACAGTATATTTAAACTAGTCTAATATATGAGGTCTGTGATGCTTATCTATAACACATGAACCACATTGAACTTTATTTTATTTCATTAATGTATTATATCTATTTGAAGATTTTGTATATATATCTCATTTCACTTTAACCATCTCCAGAATATTTCTTAAATATATGTTTTTTTGGTTTTGATATTGAGAAAGGATCAAGATATATAGTTATGAGAGAGTGAGAGTAGCAGGGGATTCTCAAACATGAATTTAATTTTAGAGTATAGTAGTGTGATTATTAATATTTTCATAGTGAATTTTTCAATCCTTTAGTTATACAATATAATAAAAAATTTATGAAAATACCACATAAAATATAAATTAAAAATTAAAAATAAATAGGTTAGGGTAGTTATACTGACCAATAGTTCACAATAGATTAGATATGGTAGTGTAGGTATGCTAACCAAATGAGTAAAAAAACCCACAGTAGGTATAGTATACACACAAGTAAAACATCATTGGTAGGTATATTGATCTCATACCTTATGAACTATGGAATCACAGTCACATAACAAGATATGTGAATAAATAACCATGGTTAATTTTGAAAATAATCTTAACACACAAAATTTAAATTCTTATAAGAAGCATTGTGAGTCAAACATTGAGTTGAAGGATTCTAGTATTGTAGGAACCCGAATCTTCATTCAGGTATGTTTTTCCTTTTCTGGAGTTTTTATGAAAAATGAAGTTTCTGAAAATTTTCGAAGTACATTCCATGTAATTTCGGAGTACACGACGTGTACTGGCCATGTCCGGGACACAAACATGGTGTGTATGGGTGAGGTGGAGGCCGGATAAAGCGTATTATGGAAAAGTGAAGTACAAGCCGTGTACTCAAGAAGTACATGCTGTGTATTTTATTTTTTTTATTAAATGGACCGAGGTCACACAGAAGCATATTCTTCTTCAGGTTTTTCCCGTCCAAGAGCGTCGTACGACCGTGATTCTTCCCCGACCAGCTGTGCCTCTTTCTGAACTCCGTTATAGCCACTGTCGATTGCGTTGGAAGCACAATGGTGAGTTCTCCATTCTTCTTTAGAATTGTTTCTTGATTCCTCCTTATTTCCATGTTATCGTGGGACGAACATTTATTGCGTTTTCTCAGATCTTAGTCGTTCTAAGGGGAATATTTCATCAAGGTTCACGTATATCGATCTCTTAGGATCAAGGAATGTGGTTTATTCCTCTCTATATAAAGTTGATGAGTATTTTGTGCAAATTTCACCAATACCAATGAACGAGGTATTGCGTGTTACCTGTTTTTCTCTATTGTTTGCATGCTTTGATTTATTGTTGTAGTAGAGGTTTATGCTTGGGAGTAGAGTAATTTATTTTGTGCTCAGGGTGATTTTCCATGATTGTTCTGCTTGTTTGGAATTTTTTCAGTTGTACTTCCTAGTCGTAGGATAGTGGAACTGCTACCTTTTATGATATTGAGCCTTAGAATGATAGCCAAGTAGTTCATGAGGTTTACTTGGATGATGTACGCATGCTGAGCATGTTTTATCTTTCACTCAGGACTGTGAGAACCTAGAGTAGTAGACCAAAGGGAGAATTGACGGAAGGAATTCTCCAAAGTGTCTTTTAATTACGATGCGAGACCACTGGGGGAATTTAAGTTGAGTGCTTCCTCAGAGAGTATATAGTTCTCGACGCAGGCCATAGGGGGAATAGACGTTGAGTGCTTCCCTAGACACCCTTTAGAACGATACGAGACTATAATGGGAATTGACGGTTAGTGATTTCCCAGAGAGTGTAATAATTACATATGTGAACCAAAGGGATGAGACTGTCTGTGCCTCCTAGAGGGTTGCTAGTACTTATAGGTTGAACCATATGGGTTAGGCTGTGAGAACTACCCAGAGGGTTACCTATTTTCTTTATTGTTGATGGATGTTTACTTGTGTACTTTGTTTGTTAGAACTGTGGATTGTAGCTGCTTGGGATTTTCTATTTGCTGCTTCTTTTTTTATTACTTCCATGTATTCATTGACTACTAGGGACATATAATGGGGTGATTTCTTACTAGGATTGTATCTCACACCCTGTTTGTGCCATGCTTTTGTTCCCAAACAGACTATGTTGCTGCAGGTATAGATAAGGGCAAGCACCCTTCTACTGCAGGTTCATGATTGCACTGGATATGGAGAGCATGGGACCGAGCCGTGGCTCGCGATGCTGAGGAGTTTACTTTGTTTTCTTTTTCCCTTGGTTTCAGTTGTATTTCTGCATGTTGTTATGTTTTCTCTTTTCCTTAGATACTTGTACCTGCTGCATCATTATATTCATTACTATATGTATTCATTGCTTTTGCTGTTTGGTTTCTGTTGTTATGCATGTTTTTACTACTTCCTCTATTGACTGTTGTTTTTATGATGTATACTTTACCGAATGAGGGCATAGTTTCCCCACCGAATCACCAAGGCCCTCGCTACTAGTCGGCAGCCTCTAGCGTTTGGGGAAACACGCTTCAGGTCAGGTGGCGAACTGATTACGGGGCACCAGTGGAGGAGCTCTGGATTCGGGTCGTTACAAAGTGGTATCAGAGGAGTTCTTTTCTCTTTCTTTCTAATTGGAGACTTTATCTAGGGATAGGATGGATTCGGTACTTGTCATTAAGCTGTTCTCGAGAGTAGCTAACTCGTGTATAGGGAAAAGCCATACTACCTTGTTAATTGCAGTTTTCTGGTTTTGAGATTTTACGATTGATCTGATTTCACCTTGAGTGACTCATTTAACTTGTGTTATAATTGTTTCGATATTCCAGTTCTATTTATGTCGCAACCTGATGAGATGAGGGTATTCCATCTCATGACTCATATAGGCACTTGTAGAAATCACATTCCACGCATTGTTGCCATGCCATCCAGGGTGCATTAGCGGATGCATGCTATTGTGATAGACTCTGTGTAGATTATGCATGATGTTGGGATAGATGCCTGATAGATTCTCTGCTGTCATGTTAGAAAACTGGTTGTTTTTCTCTTTGCTTAAAAATGAACGCCAAATTTTGGTTCATGAGGTGTTATGGGCCCTCATTAATAGAAACTTGGTGGATCGTGATCTTGTCCTCTCTTGTATATGACTGTGGGAGATGCCAAGATTTGATTCGTGGGGAGTATGGGCCCTCACGGATCGGAATTTGGAACCACTTTCCCTTGTTTTTAGTGTTTCTGGGATTCTGTGCAGTTTCTGAGCTACTGCCCAGATAATCCCAGAATACACGACATTTACTTTTTGGATACACGCTGTGTAGTTTTCAGGCCGTGTCACTGACCGTGTGGGCAGAACACAGTGTCGTTAATGTAACTTCGGGAACACGCTGTGTATGGTAGGTATACGTCGTGTAAGTACGGAGCCGTGTACCCAGCCGTGTCACTAAAATTACGGGTCGGGGGAGCTCAGGTAGAACACGCCGTGTCCAGAGGGAACATTCCATGTAGTCCAGTGCTGGTACATGGCCGTGTCACGAACAACACGGGTCGGCTTTACCTACTTTTCCACACACCGTGTTTGTTCAGAACACACTGTGTAGTCTTATCCAGTTACCTGGCCGTGTCACGAACAACACAGGATGGTGTCACCTTCACCTATACATGCTGTGTTTGTTCAGAGCACGCCATGTAAGCTTCAGTCGTGTAGACGGACGCGTGCTTAACAAACACAGGCCGCCAAAGCCTTCTCTAGTACACACCGTGTTTGTTTCGAACACACCGTGTAGTCTCGGGTTGAGTCGGACTGTGTGGGTTAGCCATGTAAAGAGACTTGGGAAGGGGAATAGTTTTCAAGCACACGCCATGTGTTGAGGTCCACACGCCGTGTAGTTTGAGGTGTACACAACTTGTAGGGCAGGAGTACACGCCCATGTCAGTGGTTTAAGAAGACACGTCGTGTAGTTTTTATACACTCCGTGTAGTCCTGTTTGGTAATATTTTGTGTTTTATTTCCCTATTCCTATTTAGTACTCTTTTGTTCTCTGTCATTGATTTTATGATCCAAGGTGTACTTTTGATCTTTCAGAGCTATGCCTCCGAGGCATCGTTCGGTCGTACATCTGTCGTCAGGTAGTGATCAGATGCCAGACAGGGCTGATCAGGGACTTCCTGCTGATCCTCCAGTCGGGCCATCCTTGGCACCAACTGTTATACCAGTTGAAGGAGCTGATGCACAGTTCATGGAAGGTTTCATGAGGATTATGTAGGCCTTCCAGGTAGAGCCGCCTCCTGCCACTTCTATGGTAGAGTTGACGCGGGTTTTCCACCAACAGCATCCTCCCACGTTCTCGGGGGAAGGAGGACCTCGGGCTGCAGAGTCATGGCTAGAAGCCATGCTGACTATCTTCGAGCATCTAGAAACACCTCCAGAGAGGCGGGTCAATCTCTCCACCTACATGCTCCGAGACTCTGCCAAGAGGTGGTGGGATGTGATCTCACAGGCGGGTCACCACATGATATGGCTTTGGAGGAGTTCCAATGCATGTTCTATGACTACTTCTACCTAGAGACCCTGAGGGCCGACCGAGCCCGGGAGTTCATGAGCTTAGATAAGGGTACTCATTCTGACATAGAGTATTCCGCTCATTTCACCGAGCTGCAGTGCTTCACACCCCTCCGGGATGGGAGTGGGGTGTTCTTAGTAAGGAAGTTTGAGGATGGTCTCAGGTGGGAGATCCGCTCGCAGGTGAACATCTTCTAGTTGACATCCATTAATTCCATCATCAACCAAGAACTGATTGCGGAGCGCAATCTGGGAGACTCTAGAGCTGCAAGCCAGGGCAGTTCTGCTTCCAGAGCTAGTTTTCCTCCAGATGACAGCAAGAAGCATTGTAGAGATCCTACATGCGGTGATCCGAGGAAGCGAGATACATCATCAGGTAGCCAGGTGACATGCTACCAGTGTGGCTGCTAAGGGCACACGATGCCGCAGTGCCAGAGGGACCCCATGGAGTGCTGATATTGTGGCTAGATGGGTCACCATCAGTGTTTCTGTCAGGTTTTCTCACCAACATCTGGTGACCGGGACTCTTCCAGGACTCCTCGTTCCGGAGAAGCATCACTAGAGTCCCACTAGTCGGGGAACTAGAGTTCTTCCAGCTGTTCGGGCCGAGGTGGAGGTCGAGGCCATGGCGGTCAGCCACCAGTTCCTCAGCAGCAGCAGGGAGGTTCAGCTCAGAGTAGTCAGCCAGGGGCACAGGGCCGCGGTACATGCCAGTCTTTTGCCGTGGAGAAGAGTTATCAAGAGCAGGATCCTGTCCCTTCTACTGTTCGAGGTACGATTTTAGGAGCCTCAGTTTTTTATTCATACATTTTCGATACTTGTGCCACAGATAGCTTTATTTCCATTTTCTTCATGGAGAGCCTTGGGATCTGCATCTTTTCTTCTACTAACTCGTTGACACTAGACACACCTTTTGGAATGAGGACATCTTGTGTACGCCAGTGTAGAGAGTGCCCTTTCGAGGTTGCATGGTATCAATTATTATTGAATCTCTATGTCCTAGAGATGACATGCTATGATGTCATCCTCGGCATGGACTGGTTGATTCCATTTTAGGCAATCATCGACTGTTATCGCCACAGAGTGAGTTTCGTCTCACCAGAGGGTGAATCTTTTCTTCATAGAGGCGAATGGGACGTTCGGGAAAGTCGGGCGGGACTCGAGCATCTTGGGCTAGTAGGGGTGACAACCTAGATTGCTAGTTTTTATCTGGATGATCAGGGTACTCCACATTTATAATTTCCTCTAGTGGTGGATCGTTATAGGGACGTCTTTCTATAGGACTTTTCAGGTTTGTCTCTGGAGTGTGAGGTGTACTTCTCTATTGAGATCATGCGAGGAGCGGCACTGGTGTCCATTACTCCCTATAGGATGGCCACACCTGAGTTGCAGGAGCTCAAGAAGTAGTTAGAGGAGCTACATGCTATGTGTTTCATCCGACCCAGTACTTCTTCTTGGGGTTTTCCTGTCATGTTTGCAAAGAAGGCAGATGGTACCCTTCAGCTTTGTGTGGATTATCGGATGCTGAACCAGTTGACGGTCAAGAACTGATATCCCATGCCGAGGATTGATGACCATTTTTATCATCTTCGAGGAGCTCGGGTATTCTTGAAGATCTACTTGAGGTCCGATTATCATCAGTTGCGCATTAGACCAACAGATATACCTCTGACAACCTTCAGGAGCAGGTATGGTCAATACGAGTATACAGTCATGTTGTTCGGTGTCACGAACGCACCTGTAGTTTTCATGGCACTAATGAACCGAATGTTCCATCATTACATGCACTCTTTCATCGTGTTCTCCGTGGACGATATCTTCGTGTACTCTCACACTCGACACGACCATACCAAACATCTTGATACCATTCTGAGTACATAGAGAGAGCATCTGCTTTAGGCTAAACTCTCGAAGTGCGACTTTTGGATGGGTCAGATTCACTTCTTGGGTGACATCATCTCAGAGGTAGGAGTATATGTGGAACCAGAGAATGTGAGAGTTGTAGTTTCTTGGGAGAAGCCGAAGAACGTCTTTGATGTACAGAGTTTCCTAGGGACGGCTGGATACTACAGATGCTTCATTCAGGACTTTTCTCATCTAGAAGGACACTTGACAGGTCTGACCAAAAAGGGTACGAAGTTCTTATGGTCAGATTCTTGTGAGTCAGCCTTCCAGGATCTGAAAGGGAGGTTGATGTCATCACCGATACTAGTCTTTCCAGAGCCAGGAAGGAGCTACAATGTTTACTGTGATGCTTCAGGAATCGGGCTGGGAGTTGTGCTTATGCAGGGGGATCAAGTCGTTGCGTACGGTTCTCGGTAGTTGAGGCCACATGAGAGGAACTATCTGATGCACGATTTGGAGTTAGTAGCCGTTGTTCATGCCTTGCACTATTGGAGACACTATATTCTAGGAGAGCACTTTGTGGTCTTCACTGACCACATGAGTCTCAAGTATATCTTCACTCAGCGTGATCTAGATCTGAGGCAGCGCAGGTGGGTTGAGTATCTACAGTCCTTTGACTTCGAGATCGCCTATACACCGGGTAAGGGCAATGCAGTGGCCGATGCGATAAGCTTGAGAAATCAGATTCAGTGAGTTTAGGAGGCTATCAGTGAGTTGTATCTTATGGATATGTTCTCTGATATGCATCTAGAGGTTCACAACAGACAGGGACAGACATTCCTATCTTCTGTAGCTGTTACCTCTACACTACTTGATCATGTACGGATGAGGCAACTATCAGACTCAGAAAGCTTAGTCATGTGGGAGAGTGTGTAAGGAGGGGACCCTCTTCCTAGATGGGTAGTGGGCGAGGATAATATCTTTCATTTTCAGGGATGCGTATGGGTTCTAGCAGACATACGCGAGGAGATGATGTGGGATTTTCATTCCTCTGTTTGGGCCGTTCATCCCAGTGTCACCAAAATGTATTGGGACCTTCATCACCAATATTGGTGGCCAGGTATGAAGAAGGATGTTGCTAGTTTTGTCATGAGATATTCTACTTGTCATCAGGTGAAAGTAGAGCATCAGCGACTAGCGGGACATTTGCATCAGTTACACATTCCCAAATGGAAGTGGAACGATGTTGCGATGGACTTCGTGACCGGGTTGCTGAGATCGCCTTAGGGGAACGATGCTATTTGGGTAGTCGTCAACAGGCTCACGAAGGATTCCCACTTCTTGAAAATTAAGGAAACCATCAGTGTTGATGATCTGGGATGACTATACATCAGAGAGATCATTCGTCTTCATGGAGTTCCACGCTCTATTGTTTTAGACAGAGATGTGAGATTTACCTCTCGGTTCTGGCAGGGACTTCAGAAGGCCTTGGGTACACAAGTACTTTTGAGTACAGCTTACCATCCCCAGACTGATGGCTAGTCCGAGCGCATGATCTAGGTGCTTGAGGATATGCTCCGGACTTGCATCCATGACTTTGTCGGTTTGTGGGAGAAGCATATTCCTCTGGTGGAGTTCACCTACAACAATAGTTTCTAGGCGACCATTCAGATGGTACCATACGAGGATTTGTACAGTAGGCCATGCTATTCACCCTTATGCTGGCTAGAGGTAGGAGAGGCAGCTTTGCTGGGACCTCGTCTTGTTCAGGAGACCTCAGAGCAGATAGAGCTGATTCGGAAGAGGATGGCTACAGCATGGTCTCGACAGAAGTCTTATGCTGATCAGCGAAGATGACCTCTAGAGTTCGAGGTCGGTGATCTAGTTTTCCTGAATGTCGCATCAAGGTTGGGACACAAGAGGATTCAGAGACAGGGTATGCTTTCACTACGGTACGTCGGGCCATTTGAGGTCTTGGAGGTAGTTGGGCTGGTCGCCTATCGGTTGCAGCTACCTCAGAGGTATCAGGCCATGCACGACGTCTTCCACGTCTCTCAGCACCGACGTTAATTTTCAGACTCATATCACATCTTTCAGCCCGAGGAAGACGAGCTTGAAGCGGCTGCATCGTTCGAGGAGTATGCTATCCAGATTGTCCATCCCAGTATGATGGTTCTCCATGGGGGGTCTTTTCCTCTGGTGCGGGTGATATGGCAGCATGGGCGAGTACAGGACAAGACCTGGGAGAGGGAGGCCGATGTATGATCGCAGTGGCCGGAGCTGTTCAGGGTTTCTTCTTCTCCACCTCGTTAGGGAAATTCGAGGACAAATTTCTTTAAGGGGGAAGTTTGTAAGAACCCGGAACTTCATTTAGGTATTTTTTTCCTTTTCTGGAGTTTTTATGAAAAATTAACTTTCTGGAAATTTTCAAAGTACACGCTGTGTACATTCTGAGTACACGCCGTGTACCCTTTTTCCGCTCGAAGCCGTGTGCTGGCCGTGTCTGGGCCACACACACAGTGTGAAAGGGTGAGGTGGAGGACAGTTAAATCGGAGTATGGAAAACTGAAGTATACGTCATGTACTCAAGAAGTACACGCCAGGTATTTTTTTCATTAAATGGACTGGGGTCGCGCCTGACGCACAGAAGCATCTTCCTCTTCAGGTTTCGTCCGTCCGAGAGCGCCGTATGACCATGATTCTTCCCCGACCTGTCGTCCCTCCGTCTGACCTCCGTTCTAGCCACCGTCGATTTTGTTGGAAGCACAACGGTGAGTTGTCCGTTCTACTTTATCCTTGTTTATTGATACCTCCCCATTTCGGAGGAATCGTGGGATGAACGTTTTGTGCGTTTTCTCATATATTCATCTTTGTAAGGGGAATATGTATTCAAGGTTCACATATATCGATCTTCTAGGATCGAGGTAGGTGGTTTGTCCCTTTACGTAGAATGTTGATGAATATTTTGTTCAAATTCCACCAATACCCTTTAAAGGGGTATTGCATGTTACCGGTTTTGCTCTGTTGTTTGCCTGCATTGCTTGATTGCTATAGTAGAGGTTTATAATTGTTATTAGAGTAAATTATTTTGTGCTCAGGGTGCTTTTCCATGCTTGTTCTTCCTGTTTGGCATTTTTCCAGTTGCCCTGCCTAGTCGTAGGATAGTGGAACTGCTACTTTTTATGCTGTTGAGCCTTAGAATTATTGTAAAGTAGTTCTTAAGGTTTATTTGGATGATGTACGCATGATGATCATGTTTTATATTTCACTCAGGAATGTGGGAACCTAGAGTAATAGATGAAAGGGAGAATTGACGGAAGGGATTCTCCAAAGTGTCTTTTGATTACGCTGCGAGACCACAGGGGGAATTGACATTGAGTGCTTCCTCAGAGAGTCTGTAGTTCCTTTACGTGGTCCATAGGGGGAATAGACGTTGAGCACTTCCCAAGGGAGCCTTTATCACGATACGAGACTATATGGGGAATTGACGGTGAGTGCTTCCCCAGAGAGTCTAATAATTACATAGCTGAACCAAATGGGTGAGATTGTGTGTTCCTTCTAGAGGGTTGCTAGTACTTATAGGTTCAACCATAGGGGTTAGGCTATGAGAACTACCCAGAGGGTTACCTGTTTTCTTTATTGTTGCTGGCTGTTTACTTGTGTACTTTATTTGTTAGAACTGTGGATTGTAGCTGCTTGTGCTTTTCTGTTTACTACTTCTTGTTTTATTACTGCCATGTATTCATTGACTATTTGGCACAAGTCTTTGGGTGATTACCTACAGGGATTCTATCTCACACCCTGTTTGGTCCATGATTTTGGGCCCAAACAGACTATGTTGATGCAGGAATAGATAAGGGAAATCACCCTTTTAGTTCAGGTTCTTGATTGCACTAGAGCTGGACAGCATGGGACCGAGCCGTGGCTCGCGATGATTAGGAGTTTACATTGTTTTCTTTTTTCAGTTGGTTTCAGTTGTATTTCAGCACGTTGTTGAGTTTTCTATTTTCCATAGATACTTGTATCTGCTGTATCATTATCATCATTACTATATGTATTCATTGCTTCTGCTGTCTGGGTTCTGTTGTTATGCATGTTGTTACTACTTCCGCTATTGACTGTTGTTTTTCCGCTGTATAGTTTACCAAATGAGGGCATATTTTCCCCACCAACTCACCATGGCCCTCGCTGATAGTCGGCAGCCTCTGGCATTTGGGGAAACGCGCTTGAGGTCATGTGGTGAACCGGGTACGAGTCACCAGTGGAGGGGCTCCAGATTCGGGTCATTACTAGTATAATTAGTCATTCATAATTAATTAATGATATAATTAATTCACTAAATATTCAATGGATTTTTAATTATTAGTATGAATGAATTTTAGAGTTGTATCACATTTTTGAAAATTTTTGGTCAAAAAGTTATTTTCTATGAAAATATGTTTTTTCATTGAATATGAATATATTTTTTAATTTTCTATAGTACCTAAGCTATCATTGTTTATGGTAATATTTATAAACCTATATCCATAATATAGTATTTTGTGATTCATCTACATAATTTGGAACAACATTTTCAGGTATATATTTTATCATCATTAGCACTAGATAATGTAATAATGTTTTATTCCTTACTACAAAATGTGATTGAGGACTTTCCTAAATGTGACGGGTTCCATATATTAATTCTCTACCTGGAATAAATCCACTAAAATCTATATCATAATAATTTACTGATTATAATTCTTTTACTCTTTAATAGAAAATTCTAAATTGGTTCTAAATATGAAGTGTTTAGAAAGAAATAATAGCATTTAAATTTGATTATTTTGGATTTTCTGAAAAACATTCACACTTCCACACAATAAAAATAATATCTAGTTTTCTTGGATTTATGTATAGTAAATTGAAAATAATATTGTTTTATGTAGTTTTATCAACTGAATTTCTATTTTCATCATGATCTTAATTACATCTTATACCCTTGGGGGTATTACTACCTCTGTTATTATCCACGGCAAAATGTATTAAATGATTCATTGTGTATGTGGTTTGATTTAAAATAATTCATTATTTTAAATTTTTTGAAAAACAAGGTAGAATTTTAGCTCACCCATTAACCTCATTTCGAATTCATATTTCATGATTTTAGAAAATTTTGTACACAATGATTTTTTTGAATATCCAATATTAATTTTAAAGATATTTATTTTAATTAATAAAACAAATTTTAATGATCATTAAATAACTAATTTTTCATAAGCTATAATTTATCAAAAAATTTGATATCAAAAAATATATGAACATATTATACCATGATAAATTATATTGTTTTAAGGCATTCAAATATTTTTTAATTTGAAAACTTAATTTAGGAAAAGTGGTTTTTGAAAAACAAGGGGTTGTTATATAAAATTTACATTACTAGAATAAATATTTTAATACATTTTATATAGCCCAAATTTAAATTGTGATGCCTAGGAAAGCAGTATATAAATGGAATAATTTTTTCATAATGGTGCAAGGTTCATTGTCAATACATTCCAAGAGATTGTAACAATTTTCAATATGATTGGATTTAATTATTATTATTATCCCAAACTCATCTACATTGTCTGTAAACACCCATTGATTTTCAAAAGTCATGAAATATTTATGTCTTTGCATTGGTTCCTATACATTTTTTATTTAAAAATATTTCAACTCTTGTTACATACCCGTTATTGAAAATGTATCATCAATTACATGAGTGATTTTTTTGATTCAACCCGTGACAAGAGGGAATCCAGTCCAACCTACTTTATAATAGATTCCTTAATTTTATTACCTCTATATAGTTATCCTAGAAAATCATACAAATTAGGATCTATAATAATTTTAATGGATATAGGGATAAATGTTCAAGGTGCATCATTCCCTTTTTTGGGAATAGTTCAATATATTCCCTATTTATGTTTGTTTTTCCTATAACAAGTTGTATATAAGAATCATTATTCGTGGATGAGGTTTTTATATTCAATTTAGAAAGGTCATCCTTAATGTTTTCTAAAGGAATTTTGGATCTTGTGAATCTTTTTCACCAAATTTTTTATGTAAAAATTCTTCCACATTTTGGGTTATTTTATTGATCACCTTTTATGACATAATAAATATTTTATATACTATGTATATTCATTCCACACATTTAGATTAAAATTTATCTAAAATTTCCCTAGTCTTGACAATAAAGGAATTTCATCCAAAAAACTCTAATTTAATTTAAAATAGATTTTCATACAATCCACAATTAATTTCAAGTTTTATTTAATAAAATTTATAATTATAACCCTATTAATAATATCTAAAAATATATTCATGGCTTCTTCCAAAAATTTATCTGTAGGTTATAGTCATTGAGAATGATCTGGGAAATATTTTCAATAGTTTTGTTTCTCTTTTCTATAACCTAATTTGCTCAGGGGGCTAGAAGTAGAATTATTTTGATTTTAGTCATGGGAGAGAATAACATTCCAATGAATTTATTTGAATCACATTGACCTTTTTACTGCTTATGGTTTAAATTGTTATTCCACGTAGATTTTTTAATTTTTTTTATATTTTTAAAAATAGGAATTGGATTATATCCTACGTGAAAATAATTAATAATTATATTTTAGAATATTTATCTTCCAAAACAAAATAATAATGCTTCTTATTTAAGATATAAACTCTAGAAGGTCTAAGAATGTCAATGTGAAAACAAACTAGGGGTTAAAATGTTTAATCTAGTTTATTTTATTTGAAATAAATATTATATTTTTTTACCATGGTGATATGGGTTATATAATTTCTATTTTGGGAATTGTTGTTTTGGAATGTCACAATCCAACTCGAGTCAACCCAAAACTCGTCAATAGATCCAATCTACAGAATGGTCCTAGGGATGATCTCGATCAACATAGGCTAGTAACTGGATTCGAGGATCATAACTAAACAAGTGGGAATGATTTAGACCATAAATTAAATAAAATGAAATAAAAAGGAATAACAATTAAAATGAAAATTTGATGCTGAAATAAATTAATCTACACATACCTCCATGTAACCACATAAATCACCACCCACCTCAGAGGAATGTTTTTTCTAAGAGAGAAAAAAATAACATCTCCAGAAACTGAAATGATTTAGTAGGGACGGCCACAAAAATGTTTACTAGTAAATCATCACAGAATTCATGGGTTTCATTTCCTGAAAAATTCCATTTATTCTATTTTTAATATAAAATTATAAAAATAATGTTTTTACCTTTTTGATAAATAATAATTACCTTCCCCTTATAATACTAACACATAGCGCATTTCATTTTAAAAAAAAGGGTAGATGTTTTGGTACATAAAAAATAATCCAAATACAAAGTTAGAATAATACCAGGTTGTATGGAAAAATAAATTACCTAATAGGGTACTTTGAAAAAATGCGCACATAAATACACCCAAGAAAGAATAAATAGAATGTAACCACGTGTCATAATAAAATTCCCTATAATCCACCTAGATGTTCTTGGTTCAGATCCACCTACCAGTGTATGGTGAACCTGCTATGTCTTCAAACAACAGGCCGCCCTCAACTAGCCAATCCAGTGGCAACATACCACCTAGCATATCTGTGATCCAGGGGGTACCAACATGTCTAATAGTGGGTTTTCAGAAACCATCCCTTGATCACCTACAATATTCCACGTTACCCATGGTAAACATACATCTTATGTGTTAGTAGGGGCCCATCACACATGTGACTCACCTTACCTTTCATAACTGCACTTTCTTACCCCATACACAAACACCCTATATGATAACCCATTAAGGTATACCCCACATATATAGGTTAACTATATATGTATATTTTTATATTCATAAAATCATCAATAATTCCATCCAGGCAATTAGTCTATTTATGAATTAAAATAAATTTATTGAAAACATGAATATTTCATTATGTGAATTTTCTTTTATATAACCAAATACCATCAAGAGAATCATTTACAAACTACATATAAAAAAAATACCCCTCTTAAAAATTCAATTCTAAAATGGTCCTTATGCTTACACACACAAATAAATTTTCAAAAACATTTCCAACCCATTTAGGAACCTTGATAAATAATCGTCCTTTTGACTAGAATAATTATAATTGTTTAATGGATCATTGAATTTACACTTTTAAAATTAATTTTTTTCAAATTCCCATCAATATTTGTTTCTAAACAAAAAAAATTCAACATTCACCAAAACGTTTCCAAACATGCACTTGCATACTCAAAAGCAATTCCAAAAGCAAGATAGAAATTCACAAGATAGTCAGTTATGCCACTCATGCTTCCCTATCATTCAAAAACCAATCATATATCACAAAATACGAAACAAACCATTAGTTCAAACATAAAATTTTAAAATCATCATAAATCCCTTGAGAAAAAAAGAAACATTTAGAGGAAGAATCCAAGACATTTTTTCCAAAACCAATTTTAAAGGAGAATCACATGTTTTCTAAATAAAACAAGAAACCATAAAAGTGAATCATGGATAAATAAAACACAATTTCATACACACATCACCCAATAAAAAACCAAAATAATATCACTACAAAAAAATAGAAGCCAAACACTTCACATAACATCCTATTGAATTTTCAAGGGACACACAACGTTCCAACAAACACATCCAAATCACAGATAACTAATAAAATAATCAATAACTACCTCCAAAACCTATGATTAATGAATTATTCAATCATAAAAAATATCTAATAGACTATCTACATAAATTACCAACGTTCAAAACATGATTAAAATTTTGTAAATAAAAACATGTAATTTTTTCATACATAACAATTTGAAAAGGATGAACATATTCTATGTATTGCTTCAAAATCAATGGTTAAAAATTTATACTAACATGAATACACTTCAATAATTTAAATATGTGTCTTAATGTGGAGTGAATCATATTAAATTTTTTATTAAAATGTGAAAGAATCCATGTTTTTTTTCTAGAAGGGGAAAATTGAATTACCTTCCTCAAAGGCATGTGATGATGAGGGAATACTATAAGGGGATAAAATGGGGTCCCATGGATAATTTTCATGCCCAATATGATGAGAAAATTTCACTAATAATACCCCATCCAAGGGTTGGGCCATGAATTAGAAACCCCTAAATATAATTAATAAATTTAACCAGATTATGGGTTATGCACTAGGAAGGAAGTCAGCTAGAGGAGGTGCATCCAGTGAGGGTGGCATGGACGGAGGAGGTGAAGACTAGAATGATGGAGTGGTACAAGGAGGATGTATTTCCAGTGAACAGATTAAGTTGGAGTTTTTGTGCAAAGGGTTCATGTGAGGTGGAAGGGGGCATGAGGAGGAAGGCAACATGATTGTGGAGGGGTAGATTTGGGGGTATTCCACATAGAAGGGATGCTTAAGAGAGGGGTGTTAAGTGTTTCTAATGTTGATAGGGGTGGTGGGGATGTTGCACATCGATTAAGGTGGATATGGGGGAACTTGGTAGGTTTTGGATTCAAAAAAAAAGAAATAATAGTTATAATAATAATAATAATAACAACAACAACAATAATATTAGTAATCCCATTATTAATAATTAAATTCATAATAATATTGATAACCATTTTACAATTAATAATAATAACAATAATTATTATATCAATAAATAATTCATAAAAAATATATAAATAAAAATAAAATACTAAAAAAATAATATAAAAAATATAAACAAAACATTTAAAAAAATCATTGTTAATAATATTAATAATAATTTTAATAATATTAATAATAATAATAATAAATTCTTTTATTTTTAATATCATGCAACTGTATGGTCACCAAGGTTGAAAGAACAGTTAGCATTAATCGTACAGGGCCTCTACAGCAGCCCGAAACCCACCAAAGACATTAAATATCACATGCATTAAACTTGAACTCAACCTCCACCTTGACGAGGCTAATTAAATCCAAGAAATAATAATCTAAAATAATTTTAAAGGCTGGTTTGTGACAATTCTACCCACCAAAAAATTTCCACCCCTTAAAAGTAATAAAGATGAATGTTCGTTAAGAATTGAGTCCATTTCTAAAAACAACTAGGAGAATCAAGGAATTCCGGGGTTCCTTTTTATTCCCCATGTCACACCCAACCGATATAGATGAAACTATTACCAAAAACAAGAGGATAAAATGATGGGGTTATCACCACAATAAAGATTTTAATATAATGTATTTTAAACCCAAACATACAACATGGTGGAGGGGCATATGCCAGAAATCCCAACTCATCCAAACCCCCCAATACAATGAGAGAGTATAACCATGTAAATAATCATAAACGAAACAAAAAAACATGAACACCATCACAATAATTGAATTTTTCCACAAGCACTGACATTTCCAAATGATAACAACTAAACCAAAACCATCCCATAAAAGGACAACATACATAAAGAGAAATGCACGATTTTAAAATCCACACTTAGAAAAACATGACAATATGGATTACAGTTGTACATCTTTATCATAATCCTCTATCTAAAAAATGGACAGACAATGGTAGAAAAAACACAATAGAATAAAAGAAGAATGGAAAACCAACAAATTTTCCTAACCCAGCAAGAAAAAAAAATCCCAGACTAAAGCTTCACACAAACAAAAACACCTGATAGTGGGATATCTTCACCCGGAGAACTATGGATGGCACTCTAATGGATGAAGCATTTAATTCCCCCCAATAGGGCACTAAAATCATCAAATCAGTCTATATTCTTTAGACATCATGTTCATGATTCTGTGCCCGTAAGGGGCTCTTGTTCTAGGTTTTCGCTCTCTCGCCGCGACCGGCTCCTCCGCTGTGGATCTAGGGTTTTCTTGCACTCGGTGGGTTGGCAGTGGATCTCTGCTGTTGCAGTGACGCTTCGCAGTCCTCTCTCTGGCGGTGAGATGCTCTCGGGCGTCGGGGGTGGCTGGTTCTGGTCCACGGGTGTAAGACCGTTCTTGGTGACAACATACTCTCCAGAGAGCCCACGGATCAGATCTCGGCAGCTGCCTGTTGTCTGGTGGAGTTTTATTTGCATTTGAGGGCCATGCTCACGCGGCAGCAGCTCTTCTGTCTCCTCCCCTATGAGTTCGCTGGGATTTCCCTATGGTTGACGCGGTTGGATTGTCTGGTTACGGCGGGTTCTTTCGTTCCTTGGGTGTTTTCGGTGTTTTTGTGTTGTGTTTTGTGGCTGGATCTGGTGGTTTTGTGCCGAGGTTTTCTACCTCGCTGATACCAGTGAAGAGGGTTTCTGCCTCGTTGATATCGGTGAAGGGTTCCACCGGCAGTGATGTGCGGTTTCTCATCGCCAGCGCAGGTGATTGCGTGATGATGGGCGTCGGTGAAGCTCACCGGCGTTCTGATGTTGGGATGATGTCTGAATGGTGTAGATCCATTGTTGTTTGATGACGTCGATGGATGATGATGGTCGGGTTCTCTCACCGGCCACATGCTTTTGTTTTTGGTGAAGTTTCCTTGGGACGACCACGATGGTCGCCGGTGATGACGACGACGGGAGCCGGTGTATCTCACCGGTGTTCCGATGAATGTGTGGCGTGTGACGGTGGTTCGATTGGCATGCGGGCTGTTGGATTAACGTGTGGTGCGTGGCACGAGGTATGTCAGTGTTGTCGCGAGATTTGTTGACAAGCTTGATATGATCGTGGGTGCGTGATGATGATACGAGTTCGAAGATCGAGGCGGCTGGCGATGACCTGATTTTGAAATTTGAAATGTGTTTTTCATCCGGATGTGGAGAAGTGGTTTAAGGGATGTATGGGTACCAGCAACCCCTTAAACCGGCTTCAGAAAATGAAAAAAAATGATTTCAAGGCCAGGCAGTCTATATTCTTCAGAAAATTCATTCTGGAAAAAATTTCATGATGACCCAGACAACCGCAATGATGTCATGGCTTCGGAGGGATGTGACATGAAATATTTGAGTACCTAAACCGACCAAATTGGTGGAACATAACTGAAAGTTATGAAAATATAGAATCCATAAGTAAATAATTGATCTCATTTGGAACACATTTCTTCCGCATGCACTCCTCTCCAGATGGGGGACCATCATAGGCATCAAGAGACTCCAGACTGCCATGCGTTTACGCTTCGGTGACCAACTCATATATAATCTCTTTATCTACCAGCTTCTGAATGAAATAGTCCATAGAGGATATAACATGTTTCATGATCTCTAGTCTAAGACCACCAATGATGATATAAGTATTCATGAAATACTATAATGCAACGTTTAGTGAAAATGAAACCAGTTCCTTAATGTGGTCAACATAGGCCTTCACCAATCCCTAGAATTGTTGAATACCCACAAGCTCTTACCTTTTCATCTTATTCACCTCATCAGGTATGTTCCATTGGAAAAGATTTATTTAATGAAATTCCATGCTATCCAAACATGCATTGAAAGTAGGGAGAATAACTCTCATTCATCCAAATATGGACATCCAAACCCACCCAATACATCATGCACTCTGACAACATTGAGTGTTACAAATAACCCCAAGACATTCTTGAACAATTCATGAAACACCACTTCCTATAATGGACATCAATCACCACAAGGAATATGAAGTGTTTGAAAAAGACCAAAAACTTGGCATGACTCCTTTGCAACGTTGGAGACCTTTTGTGGTTGAATATTATAACACACATATAAATAACAAATCCAAAACTGATATCAAGATAAAGCTACATCAATAATGGAAGTATCATCTAAAATCACCTGGCTCAAAAACCAAACAAATATAAACATAGCCAAAAACATCACATTTGAATACGACCTTTATAAACCAAGTTCAATCCATTAATGAAAAATTCACACCCATGCAATACTATGAACCATTTAAAATTTTTTCATCTACTAAAATACATATATTTCGACACGCACATTCCATACACATACTCCCACATGTAAAAATGTTCATAAGGAACACCATGGGTTTCACCAAGCCATTTACATTATAATTCAAAACATGAAAAAAAATTTCAAACCAAATCACATTAAATTTTTTTAAAACCTCACCTTATGATGTTAATTCCATTTGGATGAATGTATCCTCCTTTAAAATCCGTTTTCACTTCAAAATGGACTTTCACCAACTAAAACCAAGACAAAAAACATATCAAACCACTACCAGAAGGAGGGACTAACATCTATGCCTAAATAAATGGCATGATTGTTGGATATTACAAAAGCAATTCATAACCCTAAGTGCGAATTGAACCCTGATCTTTGAATCCAAATGGGGCCCTACACCATTTGGGATCACAATCTGACACTGAATCTCCTCTGTTGTCATCGCTCTATCAAAACCAAAGACCAAATACTCAAATACCGTACTACACGTGGTACCTCTGACATTAGTGTGAGCGAGAGTTCTTGAAACAGTTCTTGAACCAACCTCACAAGACCCAAAATATTTAATATCCAGATACTAGAGACATCAGATATCATGGGCCTCCACTAATACCATTTTAGTCAGAATCCATCATTGTTCGAACCTGAATCGGTAACCTGAGATGGTCCGCGACATGGCCCAGGGGTATTCCTGATCTACATGGACTAGAAAATATTAACGAGAATCAAAACTAAAATGGTGGGAATTATTTGGCCCTTAAATCAAAGACAAGAAAATTAATAAAGTCTGACAATAAAAATTAAAATTAACAATGGAAATAAATGAAACCACACATACCATAATGTGAATTCCTAGATCATCACTAAACTCAGATCCATGTTTCCCCACAGAGAGATACAAGACTAGAAGAACCTGAAACTGAAATGATATAGTAGTTGTGATAATGGAAATGAACTATAGGAAATAATAACATAACCCATGTGTTTACTTTCCCAAAACATTCAATTAATTCTAGTTTTAAAATACATTTATAAAAAAAGTGTTTTCACATTTTAGATAAAAAATCATTTACATACAATAATGAAACCAACACACACCACCATTCATTTTCAAAAAAAATATTCTTCTTTTTGTACCAATAAACCAACTCCCCGTTACATAGGGTTGTGCTGAAAAATAAATAATCTATCAAAGTACAATGAAAAAAATATGTGCAAATAAATAAACACAAGGAGGCATAAATAAAATGTGACAATGGGTGATCCTAAACATCCCAAGAAGACCCCCAGACATACACAGTTCAGAACAACACGACAAGGTATGTTGAAGCCCCTATGTCTATAAACAACTGGCCACCCTTAACTAGCCAATCTAGTGGATGCATCCCACATGGACAATCTTCGATCTAATGTATACCAACCCATCTAATCGGGTTGGTGAACAACTATCACTTAACCCCATAAAATTTTCTTAGAAACTGATTGTAAACATATATAAGGTGTGTATGTATGAGTTCATATCACGTGTGACTCAACTTAACTTCCATCACCATGCATTCTTACCGCTAACATGGACACCATATATGATAACCCATAATGTGATGTCCCTCCTATAGAGGTTACCAAAAAGTATATGTATGTATATGCATAAAATCGTCAAAGGTGTCAACAAGGTCATAACATTATTTAATCATTTAAATCATTTCATCGATTGACTGAAAATTACTTTTTTATTATCAATACACTTTTGAGGAAGAAAGTGAGAAACCAGAAAAATAGTCTGAAAAAACTCATAACAACACAATTTGATAAAGAAAAACCAAGGAAAAAAACTGGACCTGCCCTACCCCAGCAATTGTGCCACGACAAAAATCCTTCACCAAAACAGGATCCATCAACAAGAAGTACCGTACAGATGTTCATGGGGACTGTAATGATGGCATAACCATACCCTCTCAAGAATCCCAATTCAAAAGGCCTGCATCGATGTTGACTTCACACGCTCTGATCCCCTTCCGGTGCAGGTCCTCATAAAGAGAAAGAAATTGGAACCAAACACCCAAACGCAGAAAAACAATAGGAAATACTAGATTTCATCACATATCTCACTAAAAATCCTCTCAAACTAGCCGACCAAAACCACCATCCCAACCAGAATCATTAATGAGAAACATATCATTACCTGACTCCCTCTCCCTAAAAAGTTTATAGGATATAGACGGAACCTATATGTTAGTAACTTCTAACATCCTCTTCTCAAACACAGAAGAAAGTTAGTCGCACAAATAAATATAGTTCTCAACACTAATTTTCTCACTGTTGAAACCCCCTAACATAATTGAGTCATTTCTATAAATCCATGAAAATTGTTCCTCATTAAGAGACACCTCTAACAACCACCCCATCATCTTAGCTCCCTCCTCCTCAGTTGCATTGAGCATTAAGATATTCTTCATCACACCCACTTCAGAACATAAAATGAGAACCAAGTCTTGATCACCCTATTCCTATGGCCTATGAAGGTTCAGAGACTCCATGTCCATCTTATTGACGCTCATCTTCTTTGCAGAGCGAGTCTCCAAAGAAGAAGGTAAGGAGGAGTAGTCTTTCTTCCCCTTCCTCTTCAAGAAACCCCTATTTCTCCATGGACATGAATCCTCATCTACGGATTGGACAGGTTTACTTTCATTGGAAACCATCACACTAACTACATCTCCCTCACCTGGGGTAATGGAATCATAATTCGCATCAGCTTTGAGGAGGCCATCAAACCTATTTCACAAGGGAACTGAGGTCTGAATCAAGTCGAGACCCCCTCCCTCATCCCCCATTTGAAAATTCCATCTAGTTCTATAACCATTACCACCCAATGGAGTATTATGTATACAAAAACCATCCCCCACATCCAACGACATTCAGCATATAGCCTCGATATGACTGGGTTGTATGAAGCCACGCCCCGTGAACCGAGGCTCCGTGCTATTGTCCTCAAAAACCACACCCTAGATTGCACTAGCTATTTACACCATAGGACACTCCTCATTGATTTCATATGGGGAATCAACTGCAATTATAGACTTAACACCCCTGGAAACTACATTTCCATTAGTCAATGTGACTGTCCTACTCACACAACTAAGATCACCTATCAATATCTTTAACACATCTTGGACGTTCAGATCAAGCGGTAGAACATGAAGCTACTCCTGCCTCACCTGGTTGACTACACATTAGTTCAATGGACCAGTGCCAAATAAATTTATCCCTACCACCTCGTCATCTGAGACTAGGCCATCAATCAGGACAACAAGAGCATTTCCTCGTAAAACACTACCTTCAGCTGGTCTATTGAAGATTTGCCTTGCTCTTCATTCAAAAAACAAACCCTCCACCACTTTAATCTCAGGATTACCAAAATCACTATTGGTCACATCATTATTGAATCCAATATTCATTTCCCCTTCCTGCAGTTCTCTAGTGAATGACCCAACTGTTTCAAAAAAGACCAAAATGGAACAACAACTCATAGACGACATTCTGTTTACACCAAAACTCTTCGCCTACACTAATACAAATAAAATCTAATAAGACCATTGATGTGTCCACCTCCACACACACTCTAGGGTTAACCAGGCAACAAAAAACATTTTTCGGGCTATTAGAACATAGGTATCTCCCTAGGAGGTTTGCAAGAATTTTAACAATTGATGGATTTTGAAACAGAAGAGGGATATTTGTAAAAATAACCCATACCCCAACATAAGGAGAATCAGGCTTCATGTCGAAATTATATGACCATTAATACATATAGAATCATGAGCTGTTGTAGTTACAGGGATCCCTTGACATAGCCTTTATCAGGTCTTCCTCCAAATAAAAGGAATCAAAATATTTATATTATCAAACAAACCATCGGTTTCCCTTTATTGCAAATCCTAGGAACCAAATGCCAATATATCAGACATAATGACTAAGGGTGTTCTCTTTGAAAATCAATCGACAAAAGACAGACTATGGAGGATCGATTCTTTGTTAAACTCAGAGACCAAAATTGAAAGGATAGGGGATCAATCATGCAGATCATGCACCTTAGGTCCTAGGAAACATGGAGGGAATGGGGGAAGAAAATGCTAGTTTGATAATGGGAGAAATGATGATTCCATTATTGCATGAGACTGTAGAGGACCCTCCCCCAAAGGGGGAGGAACCTACTCAGAGGCCACTAACGTCACTGATCGGGAGATGAAATGGTTGCGGAGGACTCACCCCCCGTCATAATAAGTTCTTGGAAAATTTGACAATTTCCACCAAGGATTTTAGTTTTATCTAACCAAATAGAATTACCATTAAAATTTACAAAACTACTTCCAAGATAACATCAAAAAAATTCATACACTTGTAATTCCAAATAATTCCTTATGATAACACACACAAATACATTATCAAAAATATTTCCAAATAATTTATGTAACATAAGGAAAATTCATTTATTTATTTGGAAGAATGTAGATTTCCAAACGGATAATTGAATTAACACATTAAAAATGATTTTTTTTCAACGGAACATCGATAGTAGTTTGTAAAAATAGTAAAATTCAACTCTCACTTAACATTTCCAAATGGGACCGCACATCCACAAAAATTGTTCCAAAACTATGACAGAAATTCACATATTAATAAATGATTCCCCATGGCATCCGTATCCTTCAAAAACCAAAAATATTTTACAAAATACCAAATGGAATATATGTTCAGACACTACATTTTAAAACCATATTCAGTCCATTAAGTCAATGTGTCCTTAAAAAAATATTCCAAAACCTTTATTTCCCAAGAAAATTTGAACAGGGCCTTATATGTATTCCTTACAAAAACAAGAAAACACCAAAAGACATCGTCGATTGATGAAACACCATTTAATACAAAAATCATCATCTCAACACACAAAATTTATATCAAAACCAAAATAATCCAAACACTTCACAAAAGATCCAATTTCATTTTCAAGGTGTAAAAAACATTCCAACCAAACATCCAAAGCACACATACTTAAACAAAAATCAAGAATCACCACTGTAAACTATTTTTAAAAAATTATACCAACACAAAAAACACAATAATAAAATAACTACATAAATTACGATGGTGGAAACCAATTTTAAGAATTTTCAAAGAAAAACATGGCATTTAGTTATACACAACGGGTGTGTAATGCATGGCCATATTCAAAAGATTACATCAAAAAACATTATTAAAAATTTCCAAGGACATGAAAACACATAAATAATTTATCATTATGAATTAATGAGGTTTGAATCATTATAAAAAAAATTAATTTAAAACATGAAGGGGTCCATGGATTGTGTTGGAAAATAACAGTGGAATTTCATACCATAAATGTGTTCATCGATGATGGAACTCTCAAATGAGAAAAATTGAGCTCCAGTAGTCAATCTAGAAGACAAAGACAATGAGAAAAATAAAAAAAGTAATAATACAAATATGGGTTTTCAAATTAAGAAGAATCTAGTATAGAAAATTAATTAAGATAATCGAGGGGGGAGGGGGGGGGGGTTGTGCACTGGGATGGAAGTCAGATGGAGGAGGTGTTGATGGGGAGGAAGGAGTAGCCGTTATAGGGGATGATACACGACATGGGGTGGTGTAAGGAGGAGGTCCGACATGGGCATGAATAGAGGTGGTGTCCTGGTGCAAGAGCCTGCATGAAGTGGAAGGCAGTAAGAGGCAGACATTAGTGTGATAGAGGAGGGTAGAGCAGGGGGGTCGTCACTAGGAAGGGATACTGAAGGGAGGGGCGGTCAGTGTAGCTCGCAGAGAAAGGGGGAGTGGGGTTATCTCCCAATAGGTAAAGGGAATGGGGGTTCCGTGTATGTTTAGGGTTCTGAAAAAAGAAATTATAAAAATATGTATCATTTTTTTAATAATTCTATTTATAATAATATTGTTAAACATTTCAGTAATAATAAGAATAATAACAATAATAAAAATTTCAATGAAAATTAAATAACAATAATATCGATAATCTTTTTATTAAAACAATAATAATAAAAATATAATTACAAGAAAATGAAAATATTAATAACAGTTTTAATAACAAAATTTACAATATTATTAATAACTATTTTTTAATAGTAATAATACTAAAAAATATTATTTATTTTAAATATTGGAAAACCGCACAGTCACCTTGGTTGATCGAACGGTTATCACTAACCATGCATTGCCTGTGCACAAGCCCGAAACCAACCCAAAACATAAAATATCTATAAAATTACAAATGCACTCAACCCACTCCTTGTCGAGGAAAATAAATACCAAGAAAATAACAAAAAAAAATTAATTTTAATCTTCTGGGTGTGGCCTGGAAGATCCATAACTAAACATTTACTAGATATCATTCTAATTCATTGAAATTTTTCTATGGGGTATATCCAATTATGTAGGTGATATTAATTTTGAAAAGCATGTAATCATACAATATTTTATGAAAACAAATAATCTAAATCAACAACCAAAACAATATGATTAAATAAAGAAATAAATAAAAGGGGATGATTAAAAACATATATTTTCAAAATAATTGTTTTCAATAATAACATTATAAAAATCATTAAATAATTATGAGATTATAAAAAATTATAATATAAACCATAATCATTTAATAATTTAGAAATCAAAAAAATTATTGAAACTGGTTTGACCAATTCCAATTTTTTTTCCATTGGGGTTGTTAATAAAAGTGGGATATCCACAATTCCCCTTTATATGGTTATTAAATCTTCAGTAGTCTTTGGTAATATTTGTGAACATTCATTATCTAGATACCACAAATGGTTACTATTACTATTAAGAGAATGTTTCATACAAAAATTTAAATATGGAATGATTCTGTTAACTATAAAATCATACATATAGAGATTTCACTAACTATAGATTTTGGAGTCCAATATTTTCAAGAGGTTTACTGTAAGAATACTTACGAAATTTAGAAATAGAAAAAAAAAATTATATTCTCATGAATAAAAAATATTTTCATATTTCAAATATATTTATCATGGAATAATTTTTTTATACAAAGTACACTTTGATATTGTCAATATCATAGTTATGTACATAAGTTTGGCATGTTAAAAAATAATCTTGGTGAATATTTTAATCTCATTAGTAAACCATCGAAAATACTTCTTAATTTTTTCATTTGAATTTTTTTTATGCTTATTAATTATGTAATTTCTCATTATTTTCTGTTATTAAACCGACCATATTTAATATAAAAAAAATAAATCTGGATAATTCTTTAAATTTATATACAGATCTTCATGTTGATTAAATGTTTCATTCATCTTATTGAAATATGAAAATAAATATTCATTGATCATATATAAATTATTATATTCATTTTTAAAGATATTATAAATATGATCAAGATATTTAGTGACTGTATTTGTTACCCAAGATGTGTTTTTCCTAGAAAACCTCTTTTCACTCTCATAAATATAATCTATTATTATTCCCTTTCCACTTTCATAAATAAAATGTCACTTCTCTATATGGATATTCCATTTTACAATTCCCTCTTATGTCTTAATAACCTTCATAATTTGATTTCATTAAAAAACATATTCCCTTAGATCATCATAAATGCCATGGATAGATGGTTGTCCTTTTTATCATTTTCAAAAGATGACACCTCCTCACATTTACTACATTCCATGATTTTTTCTATCATTTATTACTATGATGTTTTGAATGAAACATATTTTTTCATTGGTCCATCATTTTCTGGGTTCATATTAAATTTTTTTATCATAACTCATTAATTTTCCAATAAAATCCTTAAATTTATGTTTACTTATATCATTTGAATATTGAATTAATACATAGGTCTATCTCTATAAATTTATATAGAATCACATCCGTCTCATAACATGATCCTTATAATCAATTGTGTCTCAATGTTTATTCAATATATTGACAATTTCACCAAACCTTTGATACATGTCATGAACTGATTCCATAGGTTTCATGGAAATAGTGTCATATTTAATAATATAGTTGTAACACCAAGATTTTTATTAAAAAATGATATCTATGTTTGATAGCTTATGTGATATGCAACACCGAGTTTTATTGATCCATAATATACTATTAATATTATGATTTAAACATGAATATTTAAATATATCCATAAAAATTGTTTTTTGGAAAATAAATAACCACATTTATTAAATTAATTATGAAGGATTATGAAAATTATTTAATACTAAATTCTTAATTTTTCAGAACATTTTTATAGTCTTAAAAAATACTTATTTACATAGAATGGGTTTTATACATTTTGTTAAGAAATAGTTTTATTTCCACTTTTATAAAATTTATTACAAAAAACATAACTTCCACTATCGAATAAAAAATTCAGAAGAATCTAAGGATGAATTTTTTAAAATATTAATTTTTTTTATTTTAATGAATAGTTTAAATACATGTCTATATTGAAAGATTAATTTTAATTTAAATAATATTTAATGCACTATTATTTTTATTGAAAATGGTATAAAAGTTCATTTTCTTCAATTATGTTATTATTAAACTAATTTTTGTCATTGTAATCAATTTCATGGTGACTTATGATATAAAAACGTTTTATACATACAAAAACATTTTCTTGGGAAAAATATTTTCTCATTGCATTAGTGGGTATCATTTTAAATTAAATTCATCCACTTCATGGAATTTAATTTGGAAACCTGAATACTATAATTTTATTTAGAATAAATAATACAATATAATAATTTCAACATAGTTTTTGGTAATAATAAATAGTAAAATCATTTAAATTTAACTAATGTGATTAAGGATCAAACGTGATTAGTGGTGGTTAAACTAAAAGGATAATGATTAAAATGTTATATTTTTTTTAAAAACCCCTCACTTATCAATATTAATAACTTATATAATATATGGTTTTATAATCGCTTTGGAACATTTTCCATGTGTATAACATTGGTATAGCACTTTATTGTCAAATATGTTATTTTTTATCTTCTCCCCCACATGTAAAATGGAAACCCCCAATCCAAATTACATTATACTTCTAAAGGAACGTGGTTCAGTTAAAATTTTCAAAAATACCATTATCAAGTCCCTCCCCAAATCGTAGATTCATATTTTTATCATAAATCCAATTTATGGAGGCTTTATGTATAATCCTAAAGAGGTTGTCCGAAGAAGATATACAATTTTTAAATGAGCATCTTGGTTTTATATATTCATTCACGTCATTCAAATATTATTCAAATAATTATGATATTATAGAACACATATATATCCCATATAATAATATTTTATTATGTTGATTTCAAAAATTAAATTAATCTCCATGACCATAAAATAGTAAATGAAAGCATTTATCGTGTGTATGGAAGGCTACCACCTCACAAACCGATGTAATTATTTTTCCATCATCACTAATAAAATTTGTTAAGGATTATGTATGTGATGTTTATATAGAGTATGAATGGAATATTAACTAAATTTAATATATCATATTAATTCATACCTTAAAATAAAATTAATAATGTAAACATTGATCATGTGTGAGGTGAACATTGGACTTAAGAAGCGATGTGATTCATTTATTTAACTTCCATATTGTCTATATGGTATATGAAAATGTATTTAACAAAAAAAATTATATTTTTTAAATAATAGTCTTCATTTAGTTATGAAATAATAATTAGGTTATTTTCATTATGATTTTTGAAATATAGGAACATTAATCATGTGTACATCTGACCTATCATCTATATTCTTATAACATAGTTCATTTTTCAGGACATTAACTTATAATTATTTTTAAGAGTATAATTTATGTATTAAAAATATAATTATTTCATCTTTAATTTTTCTGTCAGTATGAGAAAATTATATGTGTGATCTTATTCAACATTCTTATGTGATTTTGAACAAATTTGTCAAACATCATCAAATAGACCCACAAGTAATAAAATGATTATGAAATTTAATATAAAATGATAAAAATAAAATAAAATAAATTCTAATCATAAAAAGGTTCTTATTAAATTTTATAGTTATCATAATTTAATCATTTAGGATGATAAATAATAAAAATGATGAATATAGGTCGAGGTAAGGGATCTTTATAATCCACCCTTTCCTTCATGTTATAAAAAATCTCTCTCTTACTCGCATTCTATATATATAAAGAAATTAAATTAATCAAAATTATGTTACTATTTCTTAAAAATACATACCTATTTTATTATATCATCTCTGTATGGGGTAATACATGCCTTATTTTCTATACTAGAATACCATAATCATGAAATTTCAATTGGTTATGATACGCGGAAATATAATGAATCCAATTTTATTTTCGTTGGTAATTATTATTTTATTCCTTATGATTAATTAATTATTGGCAGGACACATATATCTTTAACATTATATAATGGTTATTCCAATATAAAACTCTAAGGCATGAGGTAATCCTTTGGTATCACGAGACATTTTTATAGTATTAGGTAGTAAACATAATAAATTTTGGGTATTTGTCCACTATGTGATATTATATATGAAATTGTCCATGAATCATGTATATGTCATGTTATATGCTTCCCCCACATTTCATGTTATTTCATGATATTATGATAGCATGTTCTTTATGTTATCCTCCAATGTGATCACTCACAAGAATTCTCTTTTATGATATCTTATTATGCCTCTAACGGAAATGTTATTCTTCCTTGTCATGTTCATTCCAATATTTGGATTTATATATCTCTGGATTCTTTTATTTGTAACCCCATTTTATCCTATTTAGTTTTATATTATCAATTATATTTATAATATTGCTATGGAGAATATAAATAAATAATTAATGTTTTATTTCTCTTTTGATGTTACCCAGTCTTCAAATGAAACTACACCCCATGATCATTAGTTTGAAATTAATCGGTGTTTTTGATAAAAATCATGTAACAATATGTGTTAAATGATTGGGTTATTACAACTATTATCAAAGAAATCACTAAATATTTTTTATAATATGATGAAAATAATTTATTTATCAATCTTGGTAATTTTAGAAGGATAATGATAAGAATAAAAAAATAATGTAATTTTTTATGTATAGATAATGTTGAATCACTGAATATATATCCATTCCTGGTTACTAAATGTGTTTATGGAACAATCAAAGTTATACCTTTGGGTAGTAACCCCAAAATGGTTACATTAACCCAGGGTCGATCATCACCTTGTGCACAATAACAGTCCTTTCTACCAAAGTGGTTTGATTGTCCAAGGTAACATTCATTCTAATAATATCACACACTTGAAGAACCATTTTGAGGAACATAAACATTTAATTTGGATAGAAAACCTAATTTTATATTTAATACAGATAACCTATGCTGTATCACAAAATCACATAATATAATATATACTTATCATTTATATGGAATTCCTCCCATGTTTGAAGGTGTAAATTTTTTTACATTTAATAGTTAATGTATAATCCTATTGTTTTTCATCAGATATTTAATGGGAGAAAATATGATGAAACAAGACAACAAAAAACATGATATGAATTTTGAGGATATCTCAAATTATGTGTGTAATATTATTGAATCTATAGCAGAGAACATTATCAATGTACTGAATCAACAAGATTAGGTTTTGAATAATAACATTAATTACATGGAATTCCCAACCAAACCAAAGAATGATCATGTTGTAGTAGATTCTTTTCTCTAAAATGGGTCGCCTAAAATTAGTGGATGTATTTAGGAAATCATCATATAACAACTGATTAACTGTATTTAGTTGATACTTGTTGTCCTCACTTTCATAGATAATAATAAATGTTTTGTTTATCAATTATTATAATGTGTGAGAATATGATCGATGGTGGAAACTAATAAAGAACACAATTTCCAAATATTATATTGACTCCATATAATGGGAATAATGCATGGATATATTTTCCATGAAAATTTCATCATAAAATGGAGAGGGACCACCTTTGTATGAAATAAAAGGATGTAGACTCTATGGGGTTGCATGAGTAAAACATCGCAAGACATTCACGATACACCTCATACATTTTCATCAACAGTAAAAATAATGTGGACCACCTCATTATTGGATTGAATTCAATAATATGATTTTTTTTGTGATTTGACACATAAATAGTTATGAATTAATTTTTAATTATTCACTAAAAGTTGAGATGAAGATCAGTGATACTCAATGGTTTAGTTCTACTAGAGAAAAAAAAATTAAATATGATATTTTATTGGGTGTATAAATATATAAATCCCATAGAATAAAGAACTTATGAAATCCATCTAATCCAAAGTGCAGGAAAAATTGACTTAAGAATATATCATTTGGGAATCGGGAGATAATTAAGAAGTGGAAAATAGGGGAATCAAGATGACTATATCTATATGTAAATAAAGAAATCCACAAAGATAGAAGAAGTAGAAAAGAATTAGAACAACCCCTTGAGTATGGATCAATGTTTCAACTATACGTTACATGGGAATTATTCCGGAAAATTCCATAATCCAGTTGTTGTTATAGGAAAGAATTTACAATATCCTATATAGCTACAAGAAAAAGGAAGAGAATATTTTATCACTAATTTTGATTTGGTTCTTTAAAATGATGTGGTGGAAGGTATGATACTTATTAATTCATAAATAATGATCATATTATTTTATTATGGCTCTATAAATTCTTTCATATCCTTAATGATTATTATATCTTTTCAATAACAACCTCAAACCATGGGTTTATTCTATTTGTGAGAACAAAAAATTAATCAATGTTTTAATCCTAAGATTATACTCCACCCCAGTAAATATTGGTAGAATGAATATTCTATATAATATTACCTTACTTCATTTAGTGTATTTTTTTTTGGGAATCGATTATTTATCTGTATCTAAATCCAATATCAACTATTGTGAGAGTTAGATCACTTTACAATTTCTAAGACATCCTCAAATTCAATATTAGTTTAAATGGAACAATGAATATCCATTGAAATCAACAATTCAAGAATAGATATAATTTCTTTATGAGAAATCATGTCTATCCAAAATGGTTGAGAAAAATTAGATTTTTTAATTGAATACATTCCCATTCTAAGGGCTTATACATATGTATTCACTATAATTTGTCCATGTCTTCTTCAGAAATGACATGTTGACATTTTAATTGCACTTATACCAGGATATACTCCAATATTTATGAATCTTTAATGAATGGAAACCCTTGAGTAAGCTAATATGAGTGGAATTTATAATAGAATATGGAAAAGATTTATATATACAAAAGGGATTCACAACGGGGTGTGAAAGTCCTCTTCATCAAGAAGAATGATGGGGGAATGCATGTCTATATTTATTATCATGAACATGAAGACATCATGATAGAGAAAATATACCCCTAACCTTGTATAGTTGAAATTTTTTGTCTTCTACATTGAGCCTTGTATTTATATAAGGATTACCTTCAATTTGGATATCACTAATTTCAGATGAATATGGGATACATTCCAATAATATTGTTTCAAATATGGTATAGACACAATGAGTTAATTTTGATGCCTTTCGAAATAACTAATGCAAAAAATATAATTATAGACATAATGAATAATGTCTTTAGAAATTTAATACAAAAATTTATTATAGTCTGTATAGATTATATTCATATTAACTCTAATAGAAATTTTGATTATGAAGAGAATATGAATACTATCCTTATGGATTTGAGAAAGGATAAGCTATATTTAATGTATATTAAATGTGTGTTATATGTGAAGTAGAAATCCTTTTTGCAGAATAATATCACCAGTAACAAGATATATATGGACCATTCTATGAAAATAAATATTTTGAACTATCATAGACTAGAATTTCTAAGGGAGGTATAAATTTATATTGTACTAACTAGCTATTTCTGATGCATTGTGGAAAATTTAACATCATTTTCAAACTTATTTTCCAATCTAAAAATGAATGGAATAATTTTTTTCAAGACTAGTGAAGATGAAGAGTGATATACGGTGTAGAAAAATAGGCTTTTCACTATAATACTCCTCATGTATCCTTCAAGTGTAGAAAATTTAACGGTATAAATCTATGATGCAATGAATGGCATGATAATTGTACTAATGTAGAATGAAAATTGTTATAGACTTTGCCTCAAGGTTCTTAAATTCTCTTGAAAAAATATATTACACCATATTATTTTGTGATATTTTTTCTCCAAAATAAATTAATATTTTAGATATTTTTGTACATTAAACTCTAATTTTATCTCATGTTAGACACAAAAACTAGTGTAACTTTAGATACATTCTACCTTGATTTTAAAAGTTGTAACATTATATTGAAATATTACTATTTAATATGAATGTTATCACTAAGATATAAAAATGTATGGTATTATTAGTATTTTGAAAATTAGGAAAATTTGTGGTCTACACATGTATATAAAATGAATTAATTGGTGAAAATAATTTATGAATAAAAAAATTTAAATAAAGGAAATTATTTTCTAAAAAACTATTCTTATGCACAAAAAAACATTTTACATCAATTAATTTGAAACATCACACTGTGTTATTAACTTTTATTAAATATATTTAAGCCACCCCAACCCCAGTAGAATAGAGCTTGATCGTGTTTTATTACATTATTTTAATATTCAAGGAATCACTTCCCAATGGACCAAATAGATGAGTAGTCTTTGAAAACTAGATAAATACATGATGTTCACATTATATTTTAATACATTAAATAAAAAGGAATTATCATTAAGAATTAAATTATTCCCCTTAGCCTATATCTATATATATCAAACATAAAGTACTTCATAGTATCATAGGGAAAATAAAAATTAATAAAAGACTAAGATAAGATTCCCAATAATGGTATGCATAAAATGGAATATATGAATAAATAAGTTTTCATCCATATAGAAAGGTAAATATATGAAAAAATCATTTTATAAAAATCATTAGAATAAAATGATAGAAATAAATGACAATAATTCCATATATATAATCAGATGAACTTGAAACATGATGAATCTTTTTTTAACTAATCAAATAATCCAATGTATTATCAATAATTGAAATTATAATGATGGTATTCATAATGATGGAAATATAAAACATGTTATAAGGATTATTCCAATATATATAATATCGTTGAGGATTGTGGTAATACCTTAAATAATTTCATGTATTTTCCCAATAATTCTATATAAATGGGTATGTCCTCATCCAAAACCATATCATGTTTTCCTCATAAGACTTAATAATTTATCGAGGGGATATATCAGGCCACATCCATCAGATAAAATTTCCATTTCATTTTTCAAATGAAGGTTTTGAAACATAATCAACATAAACATTCATATTTAAACTACCATATAAAATCTAAATACATTCAGAAATTAAAAACATAATAGTAAATTATAAAGAGTAAATTGGATGGTATCAATATAATACCTCCATAGTTGATGCGATAATAAAAAATTTAGAGGAATAATAAGTGCAGTATCATTAAAGTATATCCCAATTAAATCAATGAAAAAAATAAAAGAATGTCTTCATCGATTGAAATTTATTTTGAAATATCACATGGATCATTTAATGAAGAAAATTATATTTCATTAAAAATCAACAATTCTATATTAAAAAATAAAAATTCATTAAATGTATTCTAAATAATTTAATTTGAAACCCACTTTTCAAAACTATATGTTTCAATAATATCAGGGAAATAATTCATTAAAAATTTATAATTTCAATTTAATCTTGAATTAAATGACTATCATTATGGTAGGTAATTTCATATACGTTGTCTAAGTTAAAAATAAAATTACTTTTATACTTTAAAAACGTTTGAAAATTGACCCGTTTAGAAAATGATAAGAATCTTCCATTAAACAAATTTTTAAAATTTATACCAAGGTTAAAATAATTTATTTCATTAATATTTTTTATAAATCTAATTTTTTTTTAAAAACATATTTATAAAACATGGTTTTAGAAAAAAATATTATTTTATGAAGAAAAGACAAATGAAGTTGGATTATCTTTATAATAATATTAATAATTTTATGTGAAAAAGGGAGGAAAATTGTACTATTAATTAAAATAGTTAATGATTAAACATTGGAATATAAAATAGATTTATTTTAAGATATAAATAAAAAATAATTCCCTAAAATAAAATGTATACAAAGACAACCCTGAATCATGATAAGATTATGAAATAAACTCATAATATTTTGTTATCTTTTGTGTCATAATACCCTTGGATGAAATAACCTTAAATAAAACATTATATGCAATGATGATTTATAAATTCATGATATATCATAGGAAAACTGTATTTTATAAACCCCAAAAAATAAAGAAGTGGGGAATATTGTTTTATCCCATTGAAGTAAAATTGAGACAAGAAACCCTTACATTACACTCCCTTTGGGTTTATGATATTTTAAACTGATATAGATTTGTTTTACACAAGATTTTACCTTATTAAATAACCATATTATTATTTATAAAATCATATATGATCCATTTATGACATATTATCACACTTTCATTAATAATCATTAATTATTTTCATTTTTTATCATGTTAATGGCATTATTTTATCATGTACGTTATTTTAAGAATGATTCGATTCATTTATATATTATATAGTTAAAAAATAAATATTTTTATAATTGTGATATACCTATCACATGTATTCATCAATTATAATTGTAATACCAACCATGAGTGATGTTTATAATAAACAATGTATGTGACGATCATGAAGATGGTAGTGTGTACGTACTCAAGGATATAATTTCCATTTTTCATTGATCAATATGGAAAAGAGGTATGTAATTTATTATCTTCAAATAGTTATAATAGTATCATATACAAAATATTATTTCTTTAAATATAGGTTTATATATCATCCATGTTGCGTGGTGATGAAAAGAGAGCCACATTGCTTTGTGAAGGCGATATCCTACACATACAGAAACAATGTTATCATCTACCAGTGTAAGAAAGAAAATGATATAATATGTGGTAATAAGGATAATTATTTCATGAATATTATATTAATTTCATTTGTATCCCAAAAATTTACTATAATTATTTTTATTATATTGAATGTAAATAATTAGTTAAACATGAAGCACATCACTTTACATGGCGATTTTCAACCATATACACTATCAAAGTTATCATATCCCCAACGAAATAAAATGTAAAAAAATGGTACATATGATATAATAACTTGAAATGTAAAATTATTTTATCAATATCATAAATATAATTAACATGAATCATAATGCCCAATCATGATAGGTGTGGATGGAAAAACAAATGACATCAGTTTATGAGTAGGTAGTCCATCTTATACACAAATGATTGTATCCTAACCCATTTGATGGTTGTAGGGAAGGTATTAGTCAATTATATTATTATAATTACATATCATCATTTTTAATATACTAAGTTGATTATATCATTATTGTTTAACTATAATTAAATCAGGATTAGGATTAAATAATTTAAGAATACTTTTTGAAAATGTTCCCTCTTCTTCCACTATCCTCCTTTGGTGTGCAACAAAAACATATGAGGATTTCATTATTCATAAAATAATACTTCTAGTATTAGGGGAGATAATTTTTTAAGTAATTTGGAATAAAATTAGATGATCCAAATGCGTCTGAATTTGTGAAGAAATGTGGATTGGGGGTGGCCTACTATAATTGAGGTGAGTGGAACACTTGTAATGTTTTGATTGAAAATGATGTAACCACATTTTTCCCATGTCACAATGGTCAAAATGGAGTATAATAGTTAAATGTTCATTATTGGGTCTAAATATTTTTTAATATATTTTATACATGTTTTTATTTCATATTTTTCCATAAAATGTTTATTTTAACCCCTCAGTAAATCCATTAATACTGTAACTACAATAATTTTTTTCCGGTTTCACTATTAATTTTGGTAAAATGATAATTTGAAAAAATTCTAAAATATAAGCTACGAATATTAAAAAAACTTATCCTATTTTAATAAATTCCATTAACATAATTGGTGGAATGACATTAAAATTTAATCATGCAGGCGTGACAAGTACATGGGTCTTGAAAGAGAAAAACATCAAAATCGAAAAAAAATTAATATAAAATTTATATATAAAAATAATTTCATTAAACATAATTTGATTATTAGATATATTTTTCAACTAATTTTATGTTATAAGTAATTAAAAATATAGTTTAAAAATATAAATAATTTAAAAAAATTATGTTTCTAATAAAAATTATTTATTTTTCATTATTTTATCCAAAAAGAAATATTTATGAAAAACACAAAATTTTAATCCAATCATAATTTAGATATTTGGATATCAAAAATAAAATAAATTTTTCAAAATAAATTTAATCATGATGGTGAAAAATAAATTTCCAATTTTGTGCATAGAGCATTACTATACATTCTTTTAGAAAAAATATAATTTTTCAAAAAAAATGTGTTTCTCTATTAAATAATTGCATTATTATTTCTAATCAATATATAGAAATATTTTAAATTATTTTGTTATTTAAATTAATAAATTTTAACCTTATGTATATATTATAATTTTATACTATATATATATATATCATTTCATATCAGTGATGTGTGTTACACAAGGTATCTAAGAGATTATATTTATTTAAAAAGAAATATTTTTTAAAGTCCCAGTTGTTATATTTTCTTACATGATTGTTATTGTGTGACATATTTTCCACTGAGAATAATGTTTTTATTTTAAAATGTTTGGGTATAATATTCTTCCCACCTTTTATAAACTATATCCTTGAAATTGAAACACGATCTAGGTAATCAATGGTTTTCTATTTGAACATTACATAGTTAAAACCCCATCATCATTAAAGTGTTATTAAAAAATTCTATCAATAAGAGATAAAATGATGTTTGAAAGTCCTATAAAATAACTCATAACTAGGATTCCATGTATGAGAGAATAGTTTTTAAAATGAAATAACTGACATTAATGACACACGTAACTAATAATAGAGAGACATAAAGGTGAAATATCATAATAATGTGAATGATCAATGGAATTATAACTACGAAAAAATCATAAATATTTGATTATTTAAATGACTATATGATTCATTGGATATAATGGTAATATTCTAATTTTTAAAAATATGTTTTTATGAAATTTTATATTTATATTACAATCTAAGGTTATTATAAAATATAAATGATATATTTCAATTTCATAAGGAAAATTTCATTATTTGGTAATTATGCACTCAATTTCCAAAATATCACTTATTCTTTGAAATTTTTATCCATGAATACAATTTATAGTCCTAAATCAAATATATTGACTTATAATACATAAAAAGATACATTATTGAATGATTATTCATTCCTTATATTACTAGTTATAATTAAAATACAATGGTTAGCACAAAAAAAATCCAATATGCATTAATCTCTATATGGTGAAGTAATATTTAAATCTTTAAAAAAAATAAAAATTTCATCTTTATCTATTTCATAAATGGTTAAACATGTAACCCTTTAAAAATATTACAATATATAACTTTTTCATATAACATCACGATATTTCTAACATAAACTTATTATAATGGTTTTCCAATGTAGTTAGCACCGTCGAAATTACATTATCCATATCAATCATAGAATTATCCCATCATCATTATATTAACATTAGAAAAATAATAAGGATGATATTTTCTTGAATCATTTTTTTCAATGAATAAAATTTTTTACCTAAATTAATTTTATTGGTCATTGGTACCACTGAATGTAAGCATTCAAATCCTTAATTAAAGATTACTACATGTAGAATCCTTACCTATTTCAAAAATATCATTAATAAAATAATTATATAAAATATTTCCTAGATCCAAATACAAAATCATAGTAATGATTCAAATTCATATCTAGAAAAATGATTATATTTACTCTAACCAATTGGATACTTTTAAGGTATTTTTTCTTAAAACGTGAGGAATTCGTTTATGTAGTGCCCTATCTCTTCACACAGTATGATTTTCACATTGTATAATTTAATATTTCCTTTGAAATTTGGAGCATGGTGGACATTTTTTCTGAAAATTAAGATTATTCATTTTTTTTATCAATTTATCACGATGTTTACTTATAGAAGTTCCACATGTTTAAAAAATACATCTTTCCCTTGTTACCTTCATCTTATTTTTCACTGAATTCCTCTTCTTCTCTTACTTCCATTAGTAAAAATAATACAAGGAATATTATTATTTTTCTTTTCTTAACTGAATATTATATCCTCAAATGATTAGAATGTTATGGATACTATTTTACCTTAGAGTATTTGGTTAATAAAATTAAATAAATTATCAATATTTCTCTATGGATTACTTAGGTAGTATGAGTCATGCCTTGATAACTTTTTAATGTTGTCTTCATGTTTAAAAACATTTTAATATTATTTCTATCTTAGAATGAAGAACTATCTTCCAATATTCATATGTTTCTCATGTGGAAAGTTTTTCCGAAAAATAATTCCTTGAAATCCATCCATTCCATTATTTTTATTAGAACTTCATCTTAGGTGTTTTGAATCAATAACCACTATTGATATTCATCTCATTAGTGATGATAAATTTCATAGAAAACATTCTCTCTTTCTCTACATCCCATTGTAAGGAATATATTCTCTATGGAAATTATCCTTTTTTCATATTAATTTTTTAGTCCCATTAATTGATAAGTGTTTTGACACATGTAGTGGTATAAAATTGTTATACAACATGGAGGATCAATGTGATACTCCATATGGGAAAGATTATTACTCATTACATGATCTAGATACCCTATTATGGTTAAAATTTTATCAGTTACGACTAATTCTATATCTCCAACATCAGTATCGTTCCAAATAGAAATATCCTTATATACAATATATTCATTAATATGGTTAGTACATCATTCATTAGGCTCTATTTAGAAACAATGGAATATACTAGAATAGATCATAAAAATATTAAAGGTAATGAATAATACCAAAACTACACAAACTATAAATATAAATTTTTACATATAATAATATATAATCTAATAATCAAAGAAAAAAATTATGGGGATAACATTATATTTAAATCCATTATAATGGATTATATAGAAAAATTGAATTATACTACGAAAATACCCCAGGAGTGTCATACCTAAACTGCAGTAGGGTCTATATTTATGCACTAAGTGATGATATAGTCAAGGCCAATAACCCCTTTTCAGTGTTAGTACACATTGATATATCAATTTCAGAACCTAATCCACATGTAGTATCCAGATAGGAAATAATTTTCTAGGAAAAAAATGTAATTTGTTCCTTATATAAACATTAGAATCGTGTTCTAATCATTTCCTAATATTTAATAATTTATTTATTTTATTTAATGATTATTTTCTTCACATAGACTCCATGGATTGTAAAAAAATTCCAATATTACTCATTTTAGAATCCACATCCCTATAGCCCAGGGACATTGTCTAAATTATTAAATTTTCATAAGGTAAAAGAAATCACATCTCGAATGACTAAATAGTTTGTTAATATTTATAAACGATATAAACACATGAAATTCAAAATACATTTTAATATATAAAAATAAACTAGGATTTTTTCTGAGACTTCCATTATTCCACTTAGAGTATCCCAATAGAAAAATAACAAAATACTTCATACCATCTTAGGGAAAATAAAACAATAAATGGGTGAGAACATATTCTCAGTATGTGTAAACATATAGTTAATGCTTGAATAAATAAAGAATAATAATTGTGGAAAGGTAAATAATTGAATCATATGTCATTTAATCAATAATTGAGAATAACATTCCAGATCAATATATGACAAAATAATTCCATATAATTAATCACATGATCTTAAAACCTGGCCACATATATTATAACTAGTTGAATTATAACAAGGAATATCAATAAAAAAATTCATAATACTGAAATTCATAATTTTGTATATCTGAAACATACCATCGAGACTTCTTCTAATACATATAATACTATAAAATATTGTTCCACGACATCTAATACCAATGAGTGTTGTGCCAAGACATCTATATAAATGGGTATGACATCATCTAAAACCCCATCTATTTTTTCTTGTGAGACCCACCAATGCATCAAGGGACTATAACAATCCACGACCATTATATTAAAATTCGAATGCATTCCTCATATTAAATGGGTGAAATATAATTAAAATATACATTCATATTTAATCTAGAATATTAAATTTAAATAATTTCCCCTATCAATTAACGTAATGATAAAAAATCTCGAGTAAAATGAATGGTATAGACATAGTTCATCTTTAGTATAACAAATCAAAAACCATATTGAGAAATAATAAGGATTATATAATGGAGAATATACCAATTAAATCAAATGTGACATAAAATAATGTATTTTCAGATGTAAAATCATATTGAAATACCTCTTAGAACATTTCGTGAGAAAATTAACCATTCAATGGAAATAAACCTTTTTATTTTAAAAGTAGAAAATTTATAAAATATTAAAAAATCCATTTCATTGAAAATAATTATTAAATAATATAGTGTCATAGAATATTAATAAATATAGTTTCCTTTAAAATGGATTTATTGTACATATAATTAAACATCAAATAAATTAGGGTCAACATGGAGTGTAATTCTATACAAATTGTATATTTTAAAAATAAAAATCATTCTCAATATAAAAATGATGGAAAAGTGCGTCAGTCATAAGAAAATAAGAATATTCCTTTCAAAAAAATTATTAAATTAAAATTGCAGTAAACGAAATTTCTAAATCAATTCATTAAGAGATTTGGAAAAAAATTAATGAATTTTTAGAAATCATGTTTTTAATAAGAATGAATTTTTGGTAAAAGAGAGAAATTATGTTCGAATAAATTAAAACAATCATCATAATTTTAAGTAATAAATATTGGAAATGTAACCATTACATGAAATAGTTCATGAAATAATATTTTATTAAAACATATATTGATTTTTTACAGAAAAATAAAATGATTATATAAAGGGGACATAAAAACATTCTTAAATGATGATGATATTGTGAAATAAACACATACCACATTGGTAAATAAATCATAAGACACTAGGATGAAATAAAATTGAATAAAACATTGAATACCAGGAATGTAAATTAATTAGTTATATAATAGACATGTAAGGTATTATATTAACAACAAAAAATGGATAATATGGTGGATGCCTCACAGAAGTAAAAGTGAGATGATAAACTATTATCCCATCCTTCATTTTGGTTAAACATGCTTCATCCTCCTATATAAATATTTTAGAAATGTTATTAAATTATTAAAAATACATAATAATATTAATAATATAATATATTATTATTTAATAACATCTCATGACTCATTCTATAATAATATTTCATTATTCTCATTGTTTCCAGTGTTAATTTTTTGTTTTCTAATGCGTCTTTTGTCTTAAAGGATTTTTTTCACGATCTTATTATATGGTTTCATGATCCTCATAATTTCAATCATGAAATAATTATAATATTTATATAACAATAATAATATTCAAAAAAAAATTATTGATGTTTATAAAAAATTAAGTTCACTATGATCCTTGAGATTCAAGGGTTGTATGTACGTATGGGTAATGTATTCATTTTTTAGTGATCAATATAGAAATTTTGAATGAAATATTTTGAATGTAAAAATAATAATAATATCATATATTTCATATTTATTCTTTATATAAACACATATATATCATTAATGATGCGTGGGGACGAAAAGAGGGTCACATTGATTCATGAAAGTGCTAGTTCACTCATACACAAATTATATTATAATATTTCAGTGTAAGAAAGAGAATAATATATTGTGTTTTAATAATTATAGTTTATTTAATAATATCAAAATTATTTCATTTATATTACATATATTTATTAAAATTGTCATTAATACATTCGATGTAATGCGTTACTAAGAGAGAAATCACATCACTTTGAGAGGTGATAGTCCATCATATAATCTAATGTTGTTATTTTAACCCCTATGGGATGTAAAATAAAAATAAATATATGATATAATGACTCCATATTTAAAATAATGTTATAAATATAATATATATAATTTATATCCATCATTATACCCAACCATGAAAGGTGGTAACGGAGAAATGAATAACAACTTTTTATAACACAGTGGTCCATCATACACGTGAATGGAAATTTTGTAAGCCATTTGATGGATGTGAGAAATGTTGTAGGTCATTGTCTTATTATAAAAACATAATAGTAATAATTTGATAAATATTTTGTTATATAATCATGGTTTAACAACAACTGATTTAGGTGGAGGAAGAAATAAAATAAAAATTCTCATTAAATAATTACCTCTTCTTCAGGTAACCACTATAGGTTTTCACCTAATCCATCCAAATTTGGATTTGTACCTCAAATAAATATTTCATAATTATTGGAGGAAATTTGGGAAGTGATGTGGGGAGTTATTTTCTTATGAAAAATTATATTAATACGTGAAAAAGAGTAGATATTGGTGGCTATTTATAAGGCAGGTAGGTGGCACACTTGTACTTTATGGGTGGGGGGAAGGTGAACACAAATTTATAAAATTCAAAAAATTGCAGAAAATGGATTATTATAAATAAATATAATTTATTTGGAAGAAATAATTCCATAAAATATATTTCATACATTTTTTTAGGTTAACTTATTCCTTATCATATTTTTTTAACACCATAGTAAATCAATTTTTATCTTTCCTATGATAATTAGTTTATAATATTTTCACAATTTGTTTTGAAAAAATGATATGATTAATGGAATAGAAAATATAAATTATTATGACTAAAAATAATTAATCCATTGTTCCAAATACCATTAATATAATTGTAAATTTTTATTTCAAAATTAATCTTGCAAACGTGATGAGAAAGTGGGTTTCCAAAGAGAAAATGATCAGAAGTCTATAAATTTGTTATACAAAATGTCAAAATGAAAATGTATAAAATGGATTCAATTATATATATCTATATATGTAATTAAAATATTTTTAATTAAAAAAATAAGTACAATTTACTCTAAAAAAATTAAATTATAAGGTAGTTTTCAATTTAAATTTAGTATTTTTGACTATTCATCGAAAAATGAAACATTCCATAAGAATCTAAAAAATTGATCCTAAGATAATTTAGATAATTTGATTTAAAAAATTAACTTTATTTGGAAAAATAAATTTTATATACTTGTTCAAATTTAATTTTAAATTATGTGTACAAAGATCAAATGAAACGCCTTTCAGAAAAAAAAAATAGGTTTCCTAAAACATTTCGTTTCCCTTTAAATGGATCTTACTCTATTTAAAATCAATTGTAAATCATTATTTTAATATTTCCATAAATACTATTCACAACCATAATTATAATATCTATGTATTAATTGAAGTCTATATTTTGGTTTGTTGGGACTCATGGTTTCATATTCCATAGGCTATTGAAGACATTGGATTTATTTTAAAAATGTATTTTATAAAGTCTCAATTGTAATATATTCATATAATATTAGTGGTTCATGTTATAAAAACAATATGAAATAGTGTTATTACATAACTAACTCAGTGTGATAAAATTATATATTTTATATTCAATCAAAATTTTACCATTTTTATTATTGTTTTAGAAACATGAGGTGAGAATAATCCAAATTTTGAGCTTAAAAGGTAAATTTTTCTATAGAATAGTTTTGTCAATTATTTTCACATAAAATAAAAGATATTTTTGAATATTTTTTAAAATTTATTTTATTAAATAAATTAAATATTTTAATTCCTCATGTCAAAATTATCTTATAGTGTATTTTTTATAATTTTCCGAAGAAAAATAAATTTTTATGAATAGTTAAAAATACTGAATTTTATTAGAAAATTACTGTTTAGATTTAATTATTCGTAAATTTAAATTAAATTTTAAATTATTTTTAAATTAAAATTAGTTATATTATATTAATATTAATCCAATTTAGATCATTTTATTCATTTTCATATTTACCTTTAGTATAATAACCTTGTAATCTTTTAAACAATTTCTCTTTTAAATCCGCTTACATGTTGCATAACAAGGAATGCATTTATATTTTATTTTCCCACTTATGTGACATAAATTTATAATTTTTTATTATATATTTGGAATCCTAACAATTTATATTACCTTATAATTTCAACACAATTATTTTAAAAAAACTAATACTGGAAACAATAAAAACTAATTTTCACGATTAAGGTAGAAATGGGTTAGCGGTGGGATTAAACTAAAAGGATAAATGTTAAAATTAATTTTATTTTTATATATAATCTAATTTATTGAAATATATCAACCATATAGTTTCAAAATTTCGATTATTATATATTTTGGACTGTTATGGAATTTGAAAAATGTGGGTACACCTTGTTCTTTTCAACAGTTCTAACTGGGCCACTCACCTCACTTAAAAAAAATGTCATACACTCTCATCCACAATTTTAACCTTATATGTTTTTATTTTAATTTTATTACCTTGAACCATCTAAAATTCCATCAAATGGGTTATGCAATCATCATTCATGTGTTTGGAGGACAACTACCTAATGAACTAAGGTCATCCATTTTTCCATTACTACTTATCACAGTTATGAAAAATGATATATATAATATATAATATATATATATATATATATATATATATGATATTTATGAAATTATTTGAAACTTTGAGTCATTATATAATATGTACTATTTTATTTTTCATTCAGTAGGGGATATGATAATGTCCCTCATGTGTACAGTAAACTATCACCTCATGAGGAAATGAAATTTGGTTTTTACTAACGCATTACATTGAATATAATAAGGATAATGTTAATGAATATATGAGATATATCTAACATAATTAAGATATTAATTACATATTCATCATTCTTCAATGATAATATATCATTTTATTTCATCCATTTCTACTCACTAAGGGATTATATCATTATTTGTGTACGCGTGGAGTACCAATATCATGAAGCAATATGACACTCTATTTTCATAACTAAACCACATGGATGATATTAATAATTATATTTAAATAAAAACAATTTTATAATATTATATTATGATAAATATTGATATAAAAATAGTACTTTCCTCATTTTCACAATGTTCATTGAAAAATGGAAACATTACTCATATGTACATACAGCCTATCGTCATCAGGATCATGAAATACATTATTTATCAAAACCATATTTCATTGTTGTAATAAAAACTATAATATATTTTAAAATATAATAATTATTTCATGATTAATAATAATTATATTTTTGAACAATGATCAAATTAAGAGGACTGAAAATAACAAATCAAAACATATATGATGAACAAATTGGTCATTACTCAAAACATACTTTAAACAAAGAATTCATAATAATAGGTAATAAATGGGAATAATGAAATTTTATGAGTTATGATATATATTAATAATTCTCTATAATATATTTATAATAAGATTAATTTTTTCATATAATAGGTTTTAATGTTTATAATATAAGTAAAGACTTTAGGTATAGTGTTTCTGGTCTCTTTTTTATTTCAAGGAGACATATGAAAACACACCACTCATTTAGGTTGTTTGGTATATGAATTTCTCCATTAAATGATATATAATTATCTCCCCATTTTCATAATATTTAATGTATCAATTATTATTAATTTTTTTATGATCTAAAAGATTACTAATGCAGTAAGGGATATCTTCCTCACTTTTTACATTTGTGAGACAATTTCTATATTAAAAACCTATTTATTTTAGGTGGCGTATATAATTACTAGGATATTATTTTATTATTATCCTCTATAAAATTATTGGAAATTACATAATAGTTTTAATACACACCTATATATTTTATTATGATTTAACATTTATCGATGTTGCAAGTGATTTGTGTCTTAAATATTATTATTTGTAACATACGTTATGATATGCACCTATATTGTTTAATGAGGTTCGTATACAGTCCCATTTAAATTTAACATCATGAATTTTTTTATTCATATTCCATTTTATGTTCATTTTAATTTTATTCAATCATTTGTGCTTATGACACAATTTTTCTCATCTATTAATGGTTTGATGATATAATCTTATTATTTATAAAAATTGGTTATGAGTACGATTATGATTATAAATTTTTTTTCTATATATCATGAAGATAATCAGTTTTTTTCTAATCTAGTTATTTCATGACCATAAAATATGCATTTTCAATTTTCTCTTTTCATTTACTAAATATTAAAAAATATTATTTTTATGAAATTTGGTTTTAATTATCTCCTTAGTCAAAATACGCATTTTTTTATAAAACAATGTTTTATACAAAAATTTGAAAATTATTGTTCTCAAATTTAATTAATAATTAAAAATTTAGTAAATGCTTTATTTTTGAAAAAAATTTGAAAAGAGTATTCATGACATTCTCCAAAAAATTCATATTTTTATTTTATAGAAAATTTGACTGGAATCGTTACCCTAACCTACAAGTCATTTATAGAATTCCACATTATCTAAAGGAAAGTTTTATATTAAAGATTATTGTATAATTTTTCAAGGCTATGTTCAATAAACATGATTTCTGATACTGTTTTATGATTTAAAAATTTTTTTTTTCAATTAGATAATGTAATCTTCATCAATAAATTTTCTAAATGTTTTTTAAAAATATTCTGTAAATGGTTTGAAAGTCAACTTCAATAAAAAAATATTATTATAATATCTTAAATTAACAGAAATAATTTTCAATGAAATGTACTTTTCGCAAACAAATTATCCATGTTATCCCTCAAAAACATTCTATATCTAAGACAACTACTTTTATGTAACTTTGGCCATTCTAGGGATATAAACCAAGGATACCATTCTAATTATTTATCTAAATGGTTTATGAGGAAATGAATTTATAGAAACATGTTACTCTTCCATGGGTTATACCGTGATGAAATTAAAATGAAAGGACATTAGTTTTCAATGGGTTATGTAATGATGAAATGATCAATGGATTATGAAATCTGTCTCATTTCCACATGTTTTAATATGATAATATCTCTGTAAACCCCATTTCATTTCATGGGTTTTGATATACTGAATGTTTTAATATATTTTGGAACACATATGTATGATATTAATTATCTGATGGGTGGGGGCTATATCTGCCTAAAACTATTTGGGTAAATATTGATAAATCTTGAGTAATTGTGTTATTTGTGATCCTAATTACATTTTCTCAGTGTTATACATGAACATGATTACATGCTCTCTATGTTATCTATGAAATTGATTGAATGTTAATAGTGTTATTCATGGACCTATATTTCAAGTAATAAATGCTATATATGGACCATGTTGTAGGTCCAAATATTTATGTGAGTTCCGCATTTATTATCCTGACAATAATGAGTTAAAATGTATCTATTTATACCTGTTTACAATGTTATAAGATAATATGAATGAGACATACATATGTTTTTTGGTAATGATATTCCCCATTGATCATGTTCTTTAAATCCCATATGATTCTTGTTATATGAACATTCCATCATTATCACATGAATCAATATTAGGACCGTTTAAATGATGGGTATGGTTTTCAATTGTTATTATCATTTTGTAATACCATTATTTTCATGTTATGTTTATGTGTATCGATTTTTCCCTTACTAACCATCTTCTATCACCATTTCTTATGTTTTATTTCCCCATGATATGAAAAAGGTTTTAAGTGAGGAATATTTACTAATATTACTAAAGGGGAATATAATTATGGGTGATGTTGATGATATTTCACCAAAATTAAATGATTTTACACCTACTACAAAAAGACAATAATTTATTAAGACTTTCATGCATGTTGGTGTGTAATGTATTAAATATAAATCTAGAAAGATGTAATATCATTATATTAGATTCTTGGGACACTATAGTTTTTATTATAGTAATGGTAATGTTAAAAATTTTGAAACTATTTTGGGTATACTATTTTGAGTTCCCTATATATATTACATTGAATATGTGTAGAGATTTATAGAGGGATATGACTATGAATGAGATAGAGTATATGAAAATTTCATTGAAATTTGGAAACATAAATAGAATGTGGTTTCCATGAAATTACGGAATTTTATAAATTTTATTAGTGGATGTGCCTCTGTCTTACAGGAACCTAGGGGTAATCAATCCAAACGTGTCCTATTGTGTGGAACTCAATTATCACAAACTACTTTTCAATAGGCCTTACTGCACACCTGGATTCACCCACATGGGGGAGAGACATAGAAAATTTACATTCTCCTTATAAACAATCACGAATAACTTAAGTAGATTATGACTATGAACGAAGTGGATAAACCTAACGTGTAAATGATTAAAAACATGGTTTCATGACTATGAAATAATATAATTTATTTTTCATCATAATGTGGTATTATAATATGATATTTTTTCATTATGTTATGCTTCTTGGTTTAATCAATTAATGAAACCATAATCAGTCATGTTAATATTGAATCTGATGTAAAATTACATGACTAAGCGAAACCAAATAAGATGATTGCATGAGAGAAATATGGTGTGACTAAACATAATCATCTATCATTAATATATGATTAACAATGTGAACATTAGGGTGATTCTTAACACATCAAATAATAGGAAGAATGTCATTTATGACTGATCAAGAAATAATGAAAAAATAGTAAATGAGATTCTTCATATTACATCTCTAGAATATGGGAAGAAGAACTTGGAGATATAATGTAAATTGATGGGGAGATGTAATCTATGTGTGAAATAGGGTCATAAAGTGAAAATTTATTATTAAATTAAATATATAATGTATGGTAAACATGGTTGTTATCCAACACAATTCCCTTATCTAAGATTTAGAATCATGACCAAAGAATTACCTATTCTCCATCAAACACTATTATTGAAGGAATTAAGTATTTATGTATTTGATGTCATTAATAATGTTGTAGAAGTATTTTACGAATGGTATTTTGTTTATACCCATCATAACACATCTAAGTATTTCATTATTTTTTGAATCATTTAATTCACCATGTAATATTAACTTAGGAGTTATGGATACCATCATGGGTTTCTATGTTTTAGTATTATTGTATGTTAAATTTCAGTGGAACCCCTTTTGAGGTTTTATATGATAGGGTTATCAATTTTAATGATATTTTAGGAGAAATTAATTTCAATAAATCACACTTGTTTTATTGATTTTAGTGCCATAATCATTTTAGGAGGAAAGAAATTACATGTTGTGGACATGTGATTAAAGTAACTAGGCACATTTATGTATTATCATATCATTGATGGTGAGGTAATTATGGGTTTTAGTTGATCACCTTCTGAATTCAGAACACTTTATTATACTAGAGATGATTTATATCTATATCCTACTAAGAAAATATTTAACAAGTATGATTTTAGGTTTCCTGGGGGAACATATAAAATTGTATTTGTTCGGGACAAGAGTTTTACCTCTATATATTGGTAAAGACTTCATTATGATCTTGATAAACAGTTGAGTTTTAGACATACATATCATCATCATACAAATGATTGGTTTTTGAGAAAAATTCATCCCCAATAGGATATACTATGATCATGTTTTATGGATTTTAATGGTGGTTGGGATGAACACCTTCCCCATTGTGAGATTTTATTAAATAATTTATTTCACTTAAGAATTCAGATGGAACTTTATTAACACCCTTATAGAAGAAGTGGTGTAATCAACGTACTGTAATGAAGTTTAGAAATAGAGTAATTGGCACCTAATATAGCTAATAAATTTCATGAGAGTTTTATATCTATTGAGATATATTTATAGGAAATGTGGACAAAAATAATATGAATTTAATCATCCGGGTTATCTAGAATTTAATTTTTGTGAGAAGTTCATTATATGAATTTCTTTATTGAAGAAATAAGTGAAAGGTAAACCCTATGTAAATTAGCACCATTAAAATTATTGATCATATTAGGACCACAGATTTTCAATTTCTACTTATGCACAATTTTTTTTAGGTTTAAGATGTGTTCAATGTATCTATCATAAAGAAGTACATACCTAATCCAGTAAATGAACTGAACAAGGATGTCATACCAATGGAGAATGAAATCTCTTATATGGAACAATTGGATTATATTTTAGATCAAATATAGAATGTAAAATGAAACAATATAACTCAAATAGTTAATGATTTTATAGAAAAACAATTAGCTTGAGAAATATTTGTGGGATCCCAGTGATGTTCTGAGGTATAATTATCCTCAACTGTTGGCACCAAAGTGTCAAATTTGAAGTGTGAATTTCATTTTATATGGGGTATAAAGTATCACCCTTAAATTTTGTGACATATTTGTTCCAATAAATTTAATATTTTATATATTTTTTTATTACATGAATTTTTTTTTATTTGTTTACCTAAAACATCGAGTGTATCTTCTGATAATCGTTATACTGAGATTAAACAAAACCTAACACACTATTAAAATATTATTATTTTATATGAGTGATAACATCTAGTAATAGGATTTGATAATATGAATATAAATAAATAAATATTGAAAATATATGGTCTACACTTGTTTAGAAAATGAATTATTTGGTGACCAATACATAATAAATGATTATAAACACTATTTGGAAATAAATGAAATATTTTTCAGAAAATCATTTTTATGTGCACAAACATGTTTTAGATAAAAAAAGTAATGAAATAAATTTGGGTGTATTTTTTAAACAATATTTAAAAATTTAAAATTAAATAAAATGTGTAAAACTAATTTAATTAATTTTATAGACAATATTTGAGAATAAATCCAATTTTATGCATAAAGGGTATTTTCGAAAAAAATGTTTTCCCACATTTTGGAGAATTAAAGTTAAAAAAATTGAAATGTTTTGAAAAATAAATTTTATTTATTTTTTCACTTTATAATAATCATTGTAAAATTATCCTTGGGTGTATTCATCAGAATATTCCTAAGGGATTAATTTTTTATGAATAGTGAAAAATAGTGAATTTTAATTTGAAACTAATTTCTCAATTAAGTAATTAATAAATTTAATTAATATTTTAAATTAGTTTAAAATTAACGTTAGTTAAATAATATATCTATTAATCTACTATAGTTCATGTTAATAAATTTTATATATATTTTTTATGTAAAAATGATGTAAACTTTTAAACATTTTCTCAATAAAACCCTGCATCATATCGCATCAGCAGGATTATTTTTAAATAATTATTTTCAGATTTTGTTAACTAAATTTTGAAAAATTGATTAAATAATTGTATACATAATAATTAATATCCTCTAATATATTAATTTTAATTTTTGAACAATATTAATAGAGAAAAAATATAAATTATATTATGTTGTTATGGAAAAAATATTCATACCAGGGGTTATAAAAAAAGACATTGGTTAAAATGACATAAAAATATATTAATATATATTATGTTTCCTTACATAGAACATTTTTTTTATAAGGATCAATAATACTAAATATTTTGTCCTATTGGATTGTTAAAAACTGGTGTAACCGTTTTCATTTCAATAATTACACGTGTTCCCCTCTCCTCACATATAAAAAGCAACCGAATTTCCTCTTGTCTCCATACTATCAGACCAATTTTATTCTAAAAATACCTACAAAAATAACATCCAAAAATTCATCCAATCGTATAATAATAATTATATTTAATAATTACAACATATTAATTTCTTGTGTTCAATCATAAGGATGTTACATGAAGAAGAGGTAATGGGCATCACCGAGGGTTTCGACTTTATTTTTTTCTACCTACTTCCATTATTATTAAACCATGATGATATAATAACATCATAACAGTAAATATAAATATATTTTTTCTATAAATTCAATTACTTACCACCATCCCCACTACATTGAAATGGGTTAGGAAATCAGCATTCATGTCTATTGTGGACTGCCTCCTTGCGAAGTAATTTCATTTGTTTTTCCGCTACCACCTATAACGGTTGTGTATTATGATGTATATAATATATATATATACATATATGATATCAATAATATAATTATACCTCTTTATTAATGATATCATATATACCTTTTTTATTATATATTCTCTTGTGGAGACGATAACATCACTTTTGTGTATAGAGGACTACCACCTCTATCTTTTCATCAATAGACCACATGGATGATATGTATAAGAATATTTAAATAATTAATATTTCATTTATTGTGATATTATAATTATTAAAATATATAACTATACATACCTGATTTTAATTATTATATTTGAAAAATTGAAACATTAATCATGAATTCTTATGGACCACCCTCACCATGATCATAACATAGAAAATTTCTCAAAGACAATATTCATGATAGGTATTGAAATTATATTTTAAATATAAATATTGTGGTTTTTTTTGTTTTTTTATTCTAGATATTATGAGACAATGATCATAATAATGGGACCAAAAATAAAAAATAAAAATATATATGAAGAACAATGTTGTTACTATCCGAAATGTGATATTAACAAGGAATTATTAATAAATGGGTAATAAATTCTCATATGTAAATCATATATGATGTGATATATATGAATTTTGTTTTTATTATATAGGTATAATAATTTTTTATTTATTATTAATTCAGTTCATACATATAAAATAGATGTTGATACATATGGTATGGTATTTATATACTCTTTTATTTCTTAGAGACATTTGAAAATTCACCACTCATTTCACATTAAGGGTGAAGGTACTGGCCCTTTGACATGTTATATAAGGAATATCTCTATCTATAGTATCCTTAATGTATAATTTTATGTTAATTTTTATTTTGGATTATGATCTAAATGGTAAATAATGTGGTAAGGGATTTCAGTCTAACTTTTTAATTTTGTGAGACAAATTATATATTCCCAACCAATTTCTTTTATGTGGTTTATATAATGAAGATGAATTTATTTTATGATTCTTACCATGAAAAATATTTTGAATTACATATCTATTTTAGGATCTCTATTTCTTGTGGTTTACATTTCAAATGTTACCAAAGTTGTATGGTATTTTTTACTCAAATCAACTTATTGGATACATGTTTTATATTATGTAGTTATCATTTTTATGGGGTGTATATAAAGTAACATTGAAATGTAATATCATGAATTTATTTATTTTCATTGTTTTTGGGAGTGAGTAACTCAAAATAGTGGTGAATTGAGACCCCAATATATTTTTCTATAAAAACTATTTCAATTAATATCCCCCAATTAAATTAAATTATCCTAGTTAATAAAAAGTGGAATTTTTTATAATTTTAATATTTTAAATGTTTCCTCAAAGAATTATTACTGCTTAATTAATAAAAATATGAAAACCAATCTATATTTTGAAACCAATTTAATAAATTAAAAGCTTATATACACAATAGTAATGATTTATTATCAAATTTCGAGTTATTTTAATCTTATAAATATACAAATTTAAAAACTATGTAATGAGAGAAAAAAACTGGAAAAATAGAAAAAACCGTTTTTAGACTCATGAAAATCCCTAATCACATATAAATTGAAATAAACCTCTTCCAAGAAGATTATATTAATATAATATAATCCAAATCCTGGATTGAGTATATAGAAAATATCATATGGGCTATCCATAACACTTAGTGACCTCTTCAACAATAACCAGGGGAAGAAAAACAATTCAGGCCACACACAGAAGTCTTCCAAAATAACTAAGTGTATGAGATGTAATTAAAGTGAGGATAGTATCATGTATTGTACTATTTTAGTTATAGATATAGTTTTTTTAATTACACAATTTAAACTATACACTAATCATAGGTAAAAGAAAAAATACTAATGAAAGTAGATATATAAAAAGATTGTGTCTGTTGATCTGAAGTCATTTATAATCTAGAGCCTCCTTGGATGTGTCTTGGAATGGAGCTCGATCTATTTTTCTGAGTAAATAAAAATACAATGTCTTAAATATCTCTTGTTATTATTATAGGAATGAATATGGATGTTCCATGTACACAAATCTAATATAGTCCAAATACCAGAAATAATGCACTGTGTAAGATCTCATAGTAGTATTCTTCAGGTAGATAACATTATCATATATTATCACACATCCAGCTACATTAACATGAGGGAGAATTGTTTCAATATATATTATTACATGATAGAGATTCTTTTATAAAAAAAATCATAAATGTCCTCTACATCCAAATACTCTTCACAAATATAGACTTTGATGTTTCCATACAATAGTTAAAAATAAGAATTAAAATTATCCTCTTCATTATCATTAATATAATAGTAGTTAGAATAATTTATTTTAGATGTCCCAGAATAGTGATTGCTGGTAAGCCTATCTGTGAATAATTTATGGTGTTGAGTCAGTCCATTGGTAAGTCATTCAATGTGTGGAATCTTTTATGGTGGTTAGTGAACTCTGATAGTGAATCATTCCTATAGGTAGGTATATTCTGGCGATAACTCATTCTTAGTAATGACTAAACATGTAAAATGACTCATTCTTAGACGTATGAAAATTCATAGTGGTGGCTCAATCATAAAGGTCAGTCAATTACTTCAGTGAATTAACATTGGAGGAGACCAATCCCTTTTTATGGTTAACATGTGGTGGTAGGTCTTTTCAACACATATACAATGATTCATCAAACTTAATTATATTATAAAAATAAATCCAAAAATGGTAAATTTCTCTAAAATGTAATAATCATGATTTTTTTATTTATAAAACCATTGATTCAGCATCCTCCACAATTTAGATGATCACAAATCAATAAATTTTAAAATCATGTATTTAATATACATTTAAATAATAATATATTTGTATACTACATTAAAAATCTATTGTGAGTGGTTGATCATAAATTTTAAAACTATAATATAGCTGATAAATAAATAAATATGGTATCTGGTATATCTTATCAAAGAATAACATAAAAGTAAAATATAATGCCTATAAATAATATTCTCAGATAAATTACATATTTATTCTCCTTAATTTGGGATTTTAAAAAATTTACGTCAAGGAAATGAAAGTGGAAACAATAGAAGTATGAATTGTAAATTATATTCTATTAAGGATAGATGTGATATCATCAAACCTAAAAAGAATGATACTAAAATTCCCAATGAAAGAGAAATTTATAATATCAATCACACATAACCTATGTACTCATATCAGCTGGTGATTTTCCTTTGTCATGAATAGAGTTCACAGAGGTGGAGTTTAAGGTTGAGGTTGTGGCTGTAGGAACAGAAGAGGAATTTGGAGTTTCATTGATGATCTATGACTAATGATGTTGAATTTCATCTAAAATTTAAAATATGAGAGTCTGGATCTGAGTGAAAAATGGATCATTTGGATTCTAGACAACATGTAGTCTGAAATACTCAGGGGTAGTGGATTGAGGATTCAGATGAGTCGTCACTAGAATAGCATATTGAGATACTATTATAGTAACATACACATGCAATAATGGTTTCACGATATTTATGAAATCCATAATAATGTTTCATCCTTTATCAATGACACTAATTAATTACTTATTTTCTTCCATAATCAGTTTAAACATAGGTTTCATCACCATCAACTAATTGAATTTCTCTATAAAGGATTTGGTTACTGGAGGAATATGAAAATTTTCATCTAGAAACTTGATGTATGAGTTCAACATAATCGTGGTATAATTCTTGGAATGTTAATACAAAATTTCTTTGGTAATTATTTCTTTATATGATCTTAATTCATTTAGGCATTCCATTACCATCTTATAATTATGATCACTATTCTATCTCATATTCCTCATTCTCTCATGAGGAGTAGCAGGATCATCACCTGAATCATCATTAAATTCCTCTAAAAAAACTGACTAGATCTGATCTATATCCATCAATGATATGGTAGGTGGAACACTATAATTTAGTACACCAAATACATATTCTCGTTCTTCAAAAAATCAGACGAACTGGTAGTAAATGATTTTTTCAACTCCTCAATCATAGACCTTAAGGAATCTATCTCACTTGATAACCACATTTTTTCTATCACATCCTCTTAAATACTTTGGGTCATCTATGGACAGATGTGGAAAACCAAAATCTAAAATATTTTTTTAGAATCATTCCAAATAATCTTTGCGAGCGGGGGTTCCATATTTCTCAAAATAGTACCATATTTAGAAAGAACCCTCTCTCTTAAAGACACTATATCATCTATATAAATAGAATCTATAAAAATATAAGGACAAATGGTAGATAGGAGTGATGAAGCAGTCTTATAATGAGACTCAATAGTCTATAATATATTTGATAAGGCATGATAATTTGAATACTATCTCTAAATGTTTATTCCATCTATAATCTCCTCAACCATGGATACATTAAGATCTTCTTCAACTCGAACTAGGGAATCATGTACAACAGGATTCTGTGGACTTTTATCATTATTATGAGAATTATAATATTCCAAACCTAGCCTAAAATACCCTCTAAACCATTCACATTCATCAACGGATTTGACAACAATCCTGAAATAAGTCACAATTGTTGGTCAACCAGTTCACTATATTTTGGGATAACTCTATTACTATGAAAGCATGTGGTTTTCACCAACTCAACAGATACATTCAACTAATCTCTAATATCTTCATCAAACTCATGAACACAAATTATTATCTCCTCACACATAGTAGAAAAATCTTGAACTAGATATTGATGTTGGGTCTGAGTTATATCTTGGTTACAAGGAACATCATTGCTAGATTGATCATCACAACCATCATCATAAAAATACCATTCTTCATTTTCCCCCCATAAATCTAAATAATATGTTCATAAATATTTGAATTATATTCACTATTTACATTTTCATCACCGTCACTTTCATTTACAAAGTAATCCACAACTTCATTAGATGATTTTATGGAATAATACTTTAACTGTTCTTCTCCAAAAACCAATTTTTACTCTTCTTCATCCCCATCACAAAAAATAGTTTCTATTTTAGGTATAGATATATGAGGACATTAAAAACGAAAATATAAAACTAAGATCTTATGAATATCATGGTCAACACACTCTAAAAAATATAATTCCTCCTCATCACGAGGTGGAGAGTCATCATTAGTTTCATTATGTTCTTCATTTGAGTACTAGACAAACTCATCTATCATCAACCCATGTTCAAATTGATTATTTATTTAGGTAGGTTGATCTATAGGTTCAATATCATCGAAGATATTACCAACATCATAAACTCACCTCATCAACCTTGGGTAATAGTTTCATTTTATTATTTTAAAAAATAAATTTGTAATGCAGAAACCTCCACACTTCACCTCATATTTTTCGTCTGAAAAAACTAGTCCCCTTGCCTAAAAATATGGATGAAGTTATCATTTATATACCTATAAAAATTATTCATGTCTCTCATTTTTAAAATTTACAGCATATATACATCCTGTAACATCATTATGAAAAGATATCCTTCTCTGAGGATTTACATGTGTTGTATAAACATGATATTTAATCGATACTCACAATGTAATGCAGTTATATTAGGTATTCATAGGGTCTTATATCCTATCATCTCTTCCAAGTCATTATAATATAAAAATGAAGCATTTTCCCTTGTAATTTTCCATTTATAGTCATTTGAAATTCATTCATGAGGATCTTCAATGAATTTATCCCATTGAACATATGAAAAGATTACCTCTAGTCATTATTTTATGCTTATAATACTATAATTAATTTATCTAAAAATAAACTCAACATATTCCCAAAAATGGTTCACACACATAGGATTGAGGAGACTATCATTATTCTAGATCCATTACATCCATACCTAGTCCTTGATTACTCTATTAACCAATGATATATTGAAAAAAAAACCTCTCAAAACTTTATTCTCAACAACCAATTTAGGATTTCTGTGTTTTGGGTTACATGCACCAACTACAGATCTTCTCAATTTTACTCTTTCCTTCTTTGATGGTTGTGACTCCACATGACATAACTCAGCATGTGACTTCACTATAACCATTAAAATAATTTTTAATGATCATGAGGATGAGGGAAGTATAATGTTTAGGAGAGAAAATGTTGTGTTGTGATTTGGAGGGAAGCATGAATGATCGAGATAGTCTGTTGAGATTAAAAATGGTCCCAATTTTGTATCACATAAAATATTAAAAACTAAAAATGAAAATTAAAAAATTAAAATAAAACTTATTTTAATATTTAATAAAAAATGAAATTTATTTATTACGACTTAATTCTAATAGTGGGTCATTTCAAATTGTGGGTTGTCCAAGTGTGGGTAATTTCCAATGGTGGGTCACTTCAAATTGTGGGTTATCTAATGGTGCCAAATTTCCAATGGTGGCAAAATTTAAATGCTGGTTAATTTTTAATGGTCGGTAATTTTCAATGGTGGGGGCCAAAAAATAATGGTTAACCAACAAAATTTCATTCTTAATTCATGTTTTATGTTGTTTAGTATCTTAGAATTCAATTACATGGTGATAAAATCACCAAGATGATGTTTGGTTCCTGTGAATTTAAGAGTTATAATATCATTTTGAAAATGATCTAATGAGAAGTTATTTCTTATATCAATGTGCTTTGTTATAGAGTGAGACACATGATTTATAGAGATATTTATAGATCTTTTGTTGTAATGATTTATAAGGATATGTCTGAATTGATATCTATATTCTTGGAGAGTTTGATTCGTTTATAATATTTTATCACAACAAATACCTATAACTATATATTCAAATTATTCATTATACCATGAAATTGAATATTATATTTTACTACCCATGAAACATGATACTTTCCCAAATGAAGATATGTTCTAGTGGTGCTTTTTTCCATCTATCATGAAACCATTAAAATGATTATCTGAATAACTCACTATGTCAAATGATTTTCCTATAGGTTAGAACAACAATAAATTGGATAAATATTTGAATAATTTAAAAATTCATTTCTGGAGAATGTTAGTGTGACTTGATCGGGTTTTCCTCAATTTGAGTATACATACACACACTATATATAATGTAATATTGGCTGACAGTAAAGTGATGAAGTCTTCCAATCATACCTTTGTTATTCATTTGATCGAGCAGTATCCCAACATCATCAATATCCAAATTACACGTGGTACACATATAGCTATCACAATTGTAGTGATTCAAAAAAATCATTTTAAAAGATATTTATTATTCATACATAGATTTAAATTAATCCCTTATTTATTTTTCAAAAATCATAAAATTAAGAAAGAAATATAGTTACTCAAATAAAGTATTTCATAATCATTCTTCATCGTTTTTGAAAACACAGAACAAAATTATATTTTTGAAGATCTAAATATAATATAAGCTCCATATATTTTTACAAATAGATAAAATTTTAGAAAATAATTACAAAAGGAGTACAATAACCTACACCTTGTGAATAACCATTAAGAAATTAGAAAAAAATATATCCTCTCATACTGATCTCTAGAATCATATTTTAATAAATATAATGATTTTAAAAAAAATTAAAACTATATTTTTAAAATGATGATTTTGATAACTGAGGGTTGTTTAACAAAGAAGTCCTAAAATGTATAGAAATTAATACTTCACTTCAGACATCCATTTCATATAGTTTGAAATTAAAACATGTGGCATATGATATAAGAATTATTGTTTAATCATGTCATGATAATTGTAAAAATGTTTCTTCATAGTCAATACCTTATTCATGAATATACCATTGTGAATCCAACCAATATTTCATTCTTACTATGCTAATAAAGGCACCAAACTTGTTTCCAAACACACAATTAGTTCTAGTAGTCATGGTATCATTAGATCTATTAAAATGATTACAAACATTATTTATTTCATGTTGTTTAAGATCTTCTTTCATAGACATTACCTGGAATTCATCATTAAATTCTCCACTAATGTTCTTATGTTCGATAATTTACAATAATGCTTTATGTTCAACCTTATTTATAAGATAATATATTTTTTTTCCTCTATAAAGTTCTCTACCTACAACATCTAAGGGATGATATCTATGAGTTCCTAATAAATTTTTAATATAAGGGATTTCCATCCTAGGGTATCTAAAAATAAAGGTTCAGGTTTTCAATGTTCATTAGAACTCAATGATTCTTCTATGGGTTTCACAGAAGGGATAGAAGATTTAGAATTTATATCCATATTAGAAAAATCATCCACATGGTCCTATACAGGTTATTAAGATCATCTGGGATAATATCGTCAAACATGAGATAAAAATCTCTTAAAAATTCATGGTTCTATTATTAAACACCATATAGGATTTACTGTATGATGAATAATCAATGAAAATTGATTCATATCTTTTAGAAGAATATATTATATGTTATCCATAGTTTTATGAATAAAGACATTAAAACCAAAAATTATAATGTAATTAACCATAGGATTTCCACAATTCTAATGTTTATAATGGTTTTCTTGTAGTGTTGCCTAATTAAGAACAAATTTATTATATAGTATCCTATTTTCACTTCTCTATCCAAAAGTAAATATGAAGGTCATAATCATTAATAATTTTTCTATGAATATCTTGAAGTGTTATGTTTCTTCTCTCTGCAACACCATTTTCATATGGGGTCCTAGCTGAAGAAAATTTGACAGTATATCCATTTTGTGATAAATTTGTTTCAATGTATTGATTTTCAAACACATGGACATTATCGCTTCTTAATGAGTTAATCCTAAGTACACTACTATTTTCAATAGATCTAACATTCTTTTGAATTTATGATTCTCCTTAACTTTTGTCTGCTAAATATAATACAAATGTATACTAATTAGAGTCACCTCTTAGTATGTATAAATGGTTATTCCCATTTAAATTATAAACACTATATTTTCTGAACATTTTCATGTCAAAAAATTCTATTGGTTGATAAGTTGAAACCTATTTCATTAATTTCAATGGTATCTTGTTCTACATTGTTTTTACATAGGGGTAACAGATTTTATCACCTGGGATGAAAAATTTACTTATATCATTAACTGAATTATTCTTAGTTATCTTTATATCTGAGTAAATACTTCAATTTCCTAGTCTATTATTCATAATCTAATATTTTTTATGAAAGGAAGATAGACAATTATAATTTTTATATAATAAATAGTCTAAGATAATATCATAAAAATTATCATTTCGTAATGATGTAACTACTAAATAATTTTTAGAATTAGAATCATTAACAAAATTATTTTCAAATTTATCTTCAAATAAATCATCACATAAATATTAGATGATAATAATATATATTTTACTCCATCAATATCTAATTATTTATTAGTAAAAATTGACTTGGAATTACCAACATAGCCAATAATGATTATTTTTCATTTAGTATTGCCACCAAATGTGACATGTCCACCATCAACCATTTTCACGATTTACAAGAAGGATTAATCTCGAGTTAAATTTCTAGAACAGTCTATGTTGATGAACCATTGAATTTCACTAGATCTATTCAATAATTCTCCCTACAAAACAATTTTATACTAATAAAATGTATGATACCCAAATTTTTATGGGACCAAAAATTCCGGTAATTAAATCATTAGGAAATAATATTTTCTTAATGGGCTACATTTAAGAAGAAAATTATTTTTATTAAATAAAATCCTTACTAGGTATTATTGAATAAAAACCAACAGAATAATTTTTATAACATGATTTATGAATAATGTTTCTCTTGACAAATATTTTCTATCCCTGTTGATAACCTAGGCCTGGGATTTACTTTGGTGAAATATATTTTTCCATTATGCGAGTGATAGATTGTCTAGGATTATTAAATCATTTTTAAATTATTTTTAAATACATCATTTGAAAATTTCAATTCATTATTTTCCTTCATAAGTTGATCAGTCGTATGATTTTCTACAGTATAATCAGATTTAATAGTAAAAATTGAATATAGTTTTCATTTTATAATTTCATACATATAATTATTCTCATTGTATGTATCTTTTTGAATATAAAAATATACAATAATATTTTAATTTGACATATTTTCATCATTATATTCATCTCTATAGTGATTTGAAATATATGTAGGAGAAGAAGGGAAAATATTTGATACATTTGTTGTGTTTTTTCATGAAACACATGTTTTCATCACATTTGTTTTTTGTCATGGGTTGAGTCTAAGTCACTATATTTGTCCTTATAATAACTCAATGTGACATTCATTTCATTGTTTTATTTCATATCCACTATATCATACTTCAATTTTAAAATTCAGTTTAGGATAGTCAATTTTGACCTCCCTTTTCTCATATCTTCACAAAAGATGATATCATTTTGAGTATAACCACTATTGTTCTCCTCTTTACATGTTCCTATAGAATCATAATTTTCATTATTGTGTTGTTTATTAAAAAAATTATTTTTTTGTAAAATTTTTTGATCCTTCAATCCTGATAGTTCATCTCTTCATCAATATCTGCTAGTAATTCCTCTTGACAGGAACAATCAGCTTGAAAATTTTATTTCCTTGTTCAAGTAGTATGCTTAAATCATTATGTTAGTTCCAAAATTTGTTCCATGGAAAAAATATATTAAGAACATTAAAATAAATCAAAAGGGTATTCTTCATGAATAATCTTCAGAAAACCCTCTAGCATCATGGCCAACATACTCCTACCAAGTCCTCTAAGACCACCTTGGAAAAAATTGATTGTCGAATCTGAAACACTAACATGCATGATGAAGTTATAAGGTCTTTGTCACCACCATGGAGGGATTGAAGGTATCTAATAATACTATGAGGAAATTTAGGGATGTTCAAATTCTCTATGTCCTCCATAGTGGGAATGAAGAAAATCTCTTTAATTTCGAGAAATGTGATGGAGTCTGCCTCCAGTTGTGGAGTGGAAAATTCATTATGAGAAACCCTAACCCAATCAAAACCCTTTATCACCTATAAATACCTAGACCCAACCTACACAGAAAAGTATTTATACCTGATCATTCATCTTCAGATTCCATTAAATTGAAACGTATTTTTTTCTCTTCGAACTGATTGTGAAAATGAACCATTTGAGGTACATGAGCAGTGCGAAAAACATTTCCATTGCACAAATTTACCCCTATTCAAATAGGGATTCCTTTAAAGAAAAATATGGGACATCGCAAAGTAATTGGACCAGTTCAGGTACTCGGGACATTGTTAAGTACACATGCTTCATGAATTATCCTCTATGCACATGTGTACTCTAGGATTAGACAGAGTCACCATGCCTTGTGAAGCTCTCTCCTTTGCCATGACCTGTCCTCTACAAGACATGTTCTATGCGAGCCCTATGCTCTGTGAAGCCCTATTCTCTATGAACCCATGACCTATGTGAATCCATTTTCTCTAAAATCCTGTGTACTTTGAGGGCTCCTGAGAATTGAAAATCCCATCTCTGCAAGACCTCTTGATTCACGAACCCCTCTTTTGTGCAGCACTCCATGATTGTAGAAAAAATTTCAAATTCCCTTGGATAGGGAATCATGTTACATTAATTTTCCTCAAGATTATTCTATTAAGAATGCTAATGGATATTGCTTCTTCACAAATCCATGCTATTAGGAGCCCCTTAGTGGATCACTCCACAACCACAATAACCTATGACATTTCTATTGACTTCCCCTCACCAACGGTTAAAGAGAAAAAGTTATGTATGTACCGGTGTTGAGGAATGAATCATGATCATCCAAGAAATAGGATGTTAGACTACCAAGTACCCACATATATGGCACATGATGTTAAATATTTATCACTGCATTTCTGACATGGCTCGAGAGGACCATGAATGCGATGGGAACGAGAACCCCCAAAATCCCATCTCCCAAATTGTTTTTTCTCCAAGAGTCCCTCAAGCTGTCTCTTTATATTCCTTGAACCGAAATGACATGGTTCTCCCTTTACAGTGGCCATATCTACCTCATACGATTGGGGTCCCTACTGGGGCCTCCATATTAGAGTAAGCCCCATGTTTCCTCCTTAAGAACCCAATAACACTTAAGCCCTGCTCTATTCTTCATCGATACACCTTTCTCAACATGATCATGATTTTTTGTGCCTCTTGTTTCTCACACCGATCGTAACTCATGTGGTCTTAGAGTATGCATCGACCATGAAATTATCTTTGGCCACCATAGTGTTTAAGACCCAAGCCCCTCTCAACTGAGCTATATGGAATTTGATCCTTCCCATTTTATAGTAGTGTGTGTAATAATCGTCTTTTAATGTTCGAGATCGTCACCAATCATTCTCAAACATTTCATTTCAGTTTACCCTAATCTAGCATGATGATAATCTATATTCCCCTATCATCCAACATGATGTTAAACTGTATGCTTTTGAACTATGAGGGTTTTGATCCATGTGATCTATACTAGATATGGAGGAAGCCTCCCTATGTTCCAACCCCAAATATTGTTAAACTGTGGTGTATCCATTGTTGGGACCCACATTCAAGGTCCGAACAAAGTGGTGTTAGGCCAGTTTTCAGTCATCTAACCATGTATAATCCTCACACTTAATATATAATCCTCCAACAAAGAGTATCCCTATTGAGATAGGCTACTAACCATGCGTAATCCAAAACATATCATCAGGTTGTTCTCCATTGTGTACACCCTGATTCTATTCCCCATCCATGAATGACATGAGATTTGATTCATTTCCATTATGATACGTAGGAAGCCTCCCTGAGGATCAAGACCATAAACCATGTCCCATCCCACTCTCATCATTGAGTCTATTTTTTTGATAAGGTCATGCATTAACTCATTGGTTCCATTACCTTTAGGTCCCCATCCAATAGTCCATTCTCACATTATGCCTAATCAAGAGACCAATAATCCCATTCAAAAACAACATGGACATTGAATACATTACCTTGGGATATGTAAGAAAAATCTTTAAGGTTCAAGCCTAATATAGTCACCTCCACACTAGTTTCCAGTTCTTTACCTATTCATTACATCCTTCGACATATCTTCAATATCCATCCTAACCATACCATCTCTACCACATTCTGGTGAAGTCATGACATTCGTTTAACCATCTAACCATATGTATGCCCCATTCATATCAATGCTCTTTGTATCACATAGGCCACTAACGACATGTAAACCCCATCATGTCTTCGGGTTGTTTACCATTCTGTACAGCCAGATTCCAGGACTCAACCACTTTAACTACATGGGTATTGATCCATATCTCCTATATAGGGTACCATAGAAGCCTCTATGTGGATCAACCCCTCCAATGGTACACATTGATGTCCCCTTTTTATGGTCTTGTCCCACTCTCTGATCCACCCATTATGGCATCCAAATAATCACTCACTGTGTGAAATCTTCCCTCTTTTGGGACACAAAATCTAGGGTCCGTCCTTATTGGCTATTCATACCCATCTATCTGGTAAAGACCCTATAGGGCTCCCACATAGGTATATACCCATCCGATCCACTCCTATCTGTGTTCTGATCAGTCTGATCTATCTCAGTAAGATGTTAAAATTGTGGAATACTCCGTGATAAATATGAGAAGTTGAGGAAAACATAGGGACATTCTACTAGAATATGACACCCCTCATTCACTGTGGGATTCCATTAGGTTCTGATTTCCCTATCATAATGGGGATAAATCATGTTGTACTAGTGTTTTAGCATCCAGACATGCCAGTGATGCCCAATGTTTCAATTTCCTATAACGATGTTTGCTTCCCTGACATAACCACATCGAATTTCCTAATAGAAACAACGTAATTTATTAGAATCCCAATTGATATGGAACCGGGAGGAGTTTCAAGAACATCGTCTTAATCATTATGGAATACCTAGAGTCATAATTGAATTTCAAGGAGAAGTCCTTGGAGGGAGAGACTATAATCCCATCATCTCGTTTAGATCAATGAAAAAACATATGGAAAGAATTTATGGATTCCAACCCCATTAGAAAATGGGTATGAGGGGAAACAACACCATGTACTCGAGAGATAGATGTGCGCTCTGGTGAAAGTGTTAAAAACAAAAATGATGAACCCAATTTATATTCTTCTCATCAATATAGAGATTAATAACATTTGGGGCATCGAAAGATAAGTGTGCCCCCATTTCTAGCTATCTGGAACCGGGCCTTTCTATGATAATAATGGGCCTGGAATGAAATTCACTAGGATTTGGGGTATTTAATAATTGGCCATCCATGTTTGCAATGTTATCAGCATGGAGTTTTCTTTCCACCCAAGGAATAATGATGACACTGGGGAACTAGGAATATCTTTCCAAATATCTATATTTTTGGATGACTTTTCTAGCTTTGTAGGACCCAAGCTATTACAAGAGGAATCTGATCACCTCCCACCTATGGATGTAGGTATAGTGGAAATTCCAACATGGTAGTCCCTCATGACATCATCTCTTCTATAAAAACTTCCATGTACACAACTATCAGGCACCCACAAACCATATCACCCTATGAAATTATTCAATGGAGGGTATTTAATGCTCTTTTCCATCGATACAAATTATTATGGGTTATCCTTACAAGGTATATGGCTCACCAATAACTAGAGGACTTTGGGCCTTTCCAACGAATGTTCCCCTAGGGGCCGTGCATGGAGCCGCTACACACCACTCTAACATTTAGTAGATTTTGGAGCCGATCCCCAGAGGTCTCATATGATTCACCCCCTTACACAGACAAGGAATGGGATTCCCAAGTCCTCCCGGGTATGACTTTAGCTGGAAAGATGCCGAGGATGGATCCCACCTGACCACGTCTACTTCACCCACCAGTCCCACAAATCAATGTTCATGTGGTCTATACCCCTATATAGCCAAACCCATCTCAGTTATCCTGAAGATAGCATTAGGGGAAATCTCTAGAAGACTCCCCCCATATGGAATCATATTCCACAACTTCTATTGCATTAGACACCACAATTCCATGTAATTGGCCCCTAGTTGTTGTTATAGAGAATGGTAGATTTCCTATCCCATAGAAGGAGAACCTCTATGTCCATTCTAGTGTGAGGCACCAGCCACCCTAGAATCAGGCTGAGTTGACTCCTCCAGTCACTAGTGCAAAATTCAGTCATCGCAGGATGACCTGTGATGATGAAATTCTGTACTTAGGTCCTCCCCATACCATCATTAGATAATGTGAAGATCCTACCTACTCTCACATGAATCATGGAGGACCTCAACAATCCACCATAATCTACTTAAGAGGAGGTCATACTGATCTTTTTGCAACTCATCATGATGGTCCTCCCCATTCCCTTTGTCTCAGGTATGAAAATTTTCCTTTCCAACCTGGTTATCAACACAAGGATCATACATTCCCTATGATATACATTGATGGAGTTACTCCCCATGTTCTCACTAACTCTAGTAGAGGCCTTCCCAGCTTCATCGACAGTCTTCAATAAGGTTTTCCCAATATCTAATATGGTCAGTATGAAGGCCCTCCTCCTGCCACAGCTACCAGAGCCAGTGGACAAGAAGGTCCTCCCCACGATATAGAAACCCACAAAAAAGTTCATCCATATGTGTTTTCCTACTATAGTGGAGGACCTCTTGGCTCCAGAATCCTCAATCACATTGGTCCTCCCTATTTTCCCTTTGAAATTTACCAAGGTGCTCCTTGCACCCCAACTTGTCCAAACGGAGGTCATCCCCATCTTCCATTCGATATTTTATATGATTCCCATAAAAAATTATCTCATAAAATAGGAGGACCTACCCATGTCAATGATACACCCTTCAGCGAATAACCATCCCAAGGTAGGAGGGTGGGTCGTCGCCACTAGAGGATGAACCCTAAGAAGCATCAGACAGTAATCAAATCTGTCTTCTTTTTAGATTCTAATGCAATGTGAGATTTGATGATGACACCTTCACCCCATTAATTTTTGTTCGGGCATGGGCTATGATCTAGGCATATAATCCTCATCCATCCGGAAAGTGAGGTCCTCTAGATATGTACATCAATCTGAATATACATGCACGAGGAGTAACAGTAGGTCCCATTCTAGGGACTTGCCATGGAATCAGCCTTATCATCAACAAGATAACTCTCTACCTCATAATGTGATAATGGAGAGTTTTTATATGGAACAATAAAGGATAATAAACATCATGAACCACCTCCAAAGACCATATCCATTGCGGAAGAAGTAGTGGTCATTATCCCATCATACCGGGATGTGGTGGTGCAATCAGTGCATTCACTGGAAGGCATACCATGTTGTGGTAGTTTGTTAGATCGTACATCAATCTCTCAACTGGCCAATACACCCTTGAAAAGGTATAAATTAGTGATGTTACCAGTCCCTCAACTTCCCCCACCAGATGAGTTGGGAATCCAAGGATTAGATCTAGAGACTGAATGAAGATTTTTTGTGGGTCATTCTCCTAGAAGACCATTCCCCTGAGATGTTCTAAGTAATCTCCACTACATGATTCATCATTACAGAGTCCCTCCATCCGGATAAGGTTATCATAATTTTCTGAACCATTGGGGTGATTCGTCTCCATCTCTTTAGTTAGTTGTTAGCTCTTCTCAAAAGTTGTGAACAACACGACGACATTGGCCATTAGTGCCACATGGCAGTGTTGGCCACAATTCCAGTCACTCAACTCCCAGTGTCAAATTGTTATCATTTGAACCTACCGCAATGTTGAATTCATAGAATTATAGTGTCCCATAGAGATATTAATTAGTATATTCCCCACATGTCTAGATCTGTGGAAAGGGGAAGTACAATGCCCTACATTTTTTCACAATCCTACATCAACCGAGTTCACCAGATGATATAGACGATATGCCTCCAATAATCATAACAGTCGACATGATTGTTCCAGATATATACCCAGAAGGGGGCACTGACACTGGGTATTGAAAAGAGGAACAACCCACTGGGGAAGTAAAACACCTGAAAGATATTACAGGTGTCCACACTCACCAAGAAAGAACATTGTTCAGCCTTCCTACACCTTTCGAGTCATTGCCTCTCGGTCTAGACCCCAGCAAGGGAAATGAACATGTTGTGATAATAAAACCCCCTAACCTGTCTATGTTGGTTTATAAGATAGTGGATAATTAAAAGAAGGTGGCACTATGACAGCATCTTGATGAATAAGTAAATCTTGTTGATGATATCCCCATAGAGAATGTTGTGGAATGTTGGCCAGATTACAATAATCCTCAACCAGGGTAGTAGGGGTATGTACATCTCCCCCCTGGTGAGCTACCTCATTGAGATCTCAACAACCCTATCCTGCTTGAAAGGATGTAATATGGTGTTTATGGAAAAATACCCTAGTATGTGTCACCAAATCGACCAAATCTATGAATCAACCCACCCCATGACCCGACGTAGGTATCACATGATGCTCCCTAGGTCCCTCCTGTTTCTCCACATGTTATTCAACTATATCGTTAGGTAAATATTGATATTCTCCCCACTATCCACTAGTACCACTAACCTTGTTGAATAACCTACCAATGAATTGATGTTCAGGATCCCTTTTTAAGATATGCACCCATGACAGGATGATTTGATGGCTGCTCTAATTTCTTACTTCGATGATCTGGAAACATGACAGGTGGAAATCCCGCAAGATGGTAAGCCATAATTGGCATGGGTGGATGATAAGCCAACAACCTTATTTTTTGGAAGACCTACATTATCCCCTTTCAATGGGGAAGCTGATCCATTATTGAATTTGTCCCTCTTTATTTCAAGGTGTGGACAAATGTTGGGAACTCCAGCAAAACTGGAAGCTGTTATGATCTAGTGTTTCATCAAAACATTGGGGTTTAAGGTTTTAATAGTATATCTAGTAACCCATTGGGTAAATAGATGGCTGGGAGGTTCTTTTTAGGAAGAATCTATATCAGTTCAGTTCCATAACCCGAATGGCAATTATTAATGACCTCTTAATGTGCAATAAGTGTCCTGATGAGCGCATCACAAACTTCGTCACCATGTGGAAGGGCCTCATGTATTAACTCTATATAATGCTAACTTAGGAACATCTACTTATTATGTGCATGGGGAATGTGTAGACTTAATAGGTCCCTTCCCTTATCACTAAGAACATCCCAGGTAATTTCTAGGATTTCTCTAAAAAATATCAACATTTAGAAGAATCCTTGCAGCATGCCAAGAAGGCATGTTCGTTTCCACCTGTGACTCCTGAAAAACGATATGTCAAGGCAGAGACCACCATTATTTCAAAAATAGATGTTCTTAGGCAGTTAAAATTATTACTCGTAGAGCCACCTATCCAGCCTCCCCAAGGCCCACCACCATAGGTGCAGCCAACAACTTAGTACTGGCTGCCTCCAAATTAGCTGGTGCCCCAATGTAAAGCATCACTGCCACCTATGTTAGATAATCAGGTTCCACATCCTCATAAGTCTTTGACATCCCATCATTTCTACCACTCTCCCAGATCTCCTTTCCTAAATCAGAAAAATATTGCCCTCTCATTTAATGAGGCTCTAGTTCCCTATAATTTTTGAATATCATTGGATCAGGGTATCCAATGATTTCAATAATGCACGAGGCCCAAAGAGGTGAATCCCACTGATCGCACCAATTAGATATGCTATCATAAGTTCCTTGACCACACCCTCACATAGCTCAATGTAATTAAATATTGGCTCCAAGTCCATGTCAATAGAAACATTGTTAAATTGGGTCACGCCCTAGAATAGGTGGAGTGTGTGTTTATAATGACTGACAATGAGAACGATAGAGAATGGTAGTTGGTTTCTACCAACAGGTCTCAAAATTATGTTGACTGGATAGATCAAAAGGAAGTATCTTATTTTAATGGTATTATCCATGAACATTTATATCATCTTTATCTTTCAGATTTTTCCATGCTACCTTCGACTACTACCTCTACATCAACATCTTGTCCCTCATCCTCTCACAAGAGCAAGCACTGATGATTTAGTGGAAAAAAATCCCTCCACATGTTTCCAATAAGTCCAATAAACATGTTGATTTCATGACCCCAGATTTGTGGATGTCTCCTAGAATCCATCTAATAATGGTGGATTCATTATGTGATGACCATGACCGTGCTTTAGTCAATATCATCGAACTGCTAAACCCTTACATTGTTCCCAATGATGAAGTGTAATAGTTGGAAACTCCCAACATCCCGGGTCAACACTAGAGTTAGTAGAGTCAAGTGTATGTGAATCATTATAATTCATTGGTCAATGATTCCATCCAAGCCATGCACACCATTGAGAGAAAATAGTTGCCCCCATGTAGAGCACAACACATGCAACCTTCTAATATCATTTCATAATATTTTCCTCCACTGCTGTTATCAATTCATGATCATGTATAGACATTGTGACCATGATATGACCAGCCTAATTCTATTTTGGATGGATCTCAGGAATATACATGTTTTATGATAGTCACTCTATGTGGTTCAACTAGTGAGTAACGGTACATTCCTAGTAATTTCTAGAATCATCTGGTTTGACTAGCATGGACTATCATGCCAACTGCTTCTATGAGAACCCCTATTTGTATAAGTGTATGTTTGACATGAAAATATGATATCCTGAATCATATCTCTAGAATTCTTTTCCTATTTTCGTTCCTCCAGAATCTAATCTTTTCAGAATATATGCAAGAATCCATTATAGAGGCTTTAAAAATCCCCCTCCAGTTTGAAATGGAGGTCACAGTCATAGAATCCTTCCATGTTAGGGTAATCATACAAGAAGAATGTTAGACCATCATTTAATTTTCTGGATAAAATTATTGTTCATCCACCCATTGTACATCAATGGTCAGTTCAATGATGTGGAGGTCTGTTGCTGTCTAGTTGACATGCATCTATGATCAATCTTATCCTGGCCTGTACACTCTGCAAGATAGGGAAATTTGGAATATATATCAATCCATCGGACCATAATATTCAATTTTATGATAGGATGGAGCTGATACTCAATGGAAAAATATGCCCAATGACCTAGTTTATTGGCTTAGTTTCTAGAATTGAGTTCATTATTTTCTCATATGACACTGCTTACAATTAATTAATGGGTATAAAATGGATCCACCTGTATGTGGTAGTGCCTTCCTCATACCACAAATGAATTAATTATTCCATTAATGGTTGTGTAGGCATACTCCATGGTGATGTGTATCCCTTTGAATCTTTAGAAGTCCACTACTTGGATGCTGACTGCAATAAGAGCATGGACAGTTAAATTTAGGCTATTGAGATTGACAATACTACCATTGCTTCCACACATTTAATGACTAGGATGATGCCTATATTAATCCAATTCACTAGTTGGAGGCCACAACCCCATACATTGGACAGTGATATATTGTCTCTGGGATGATGGGGAATCCCATTCCTATATCAAAGGAATTCATGAAGATCACCTCATATTCCTATAAAAATCATCATTATGTGACACCAGAGCTCCATAACCCTATATGATATTGTGTTTTCCACCACATGGAAATAGAAATATGTCATAATTTTTTATTTCTATAGTCTAGGAGAAACCATATCATGCTGCCACACCACTATTGCTATTATATTATCATGTATGGCCCTTTGGGTCAAAGACTGGATGGAATCAGATTGATGGATTTCATCATCATGTCTTCAGTAGTCTGGGAGTCTTTTAGTCGGGATTACATTTCCACTCATGAATGAACCTGTGTCCTGACAATATTAGAAAATTCAGAAGTATTCCCTCTGATCGATGATCCTCTCACCATGGATAATGAAGTTGATTTGGATGATTTTCCTCCTGTGATCGAAGAGGGAAACTCCACTATGGTCGACGAAATTGTACATGTGAGCCTCGACACTGGGAGAGATCTGAAGACAATTATGATCATCAATGCCAAGACTATAGAAGGGCAGACATGAACATTGGATTTCTTGAACCATCATCAATATTTATTTTCCTATAGCAATGGTGAGATTCTAGGACTGGATCCTCAGGTTGTATTCCACCGCATTGGCCTCCCAGTAATATATTCTGGGTTTAAATATTCTCCTATAAATATGCACAAAATTCTGGATTCCATGGTCAAGGTCGAGGTATATAAGATCATCCAAAACAACATCATCTATGAGGTGTAGTACCCCATAGGGTTATCCAAAAATATTCCAATTTAGAAGAATAACAAATATATCAGAGTCAGCATCGTCTTCCGGGATCTCAATCGTCACCGTCTAATGTAGGATATTCCACTTCATATGACAGAACTATTGATTGACTCCAACAATAGGTTGCAGAATCTCTCCATCATGGATGGGTATTCCAAATATAATAAAATCTGTATATCCCCTGATGAAGAAGAGTCTACCACCACTAGGGCTCCACAAGGTACTTTCTGCTACAAGGAATGCCTTTCGGTCTAATGAATGATGGTTCCAAAATTCAGAATTCCATACACCACATATCAATATGATCAATGGGACATTAGGGGAAGGCTATGTGGAAGATCTAGTGGTTAAATCTAACTAGAATTACAACCATTATGGGGATCTTTAGAAAGTGTTCACCATCCTCCATTCTAACCATTTGAAGATGAACCCCTTGAAGTGTGCCTTGGAGTTCAGCTCCAAAATGTTTATCGGCATCATTGTTAGATACATTGACATTGAGATTGATCTGATGAAGATCAAGGATATCAACTAGATGCATCCTCTAACAAACCTTCAGTAACACTAAGGTTTTCAAGGCCACATAGCCTACATACGCCAGATTAACACAAATATAGATGGAAATGTTAATCTCTTATCCCATATCATGAAGAAATATATATATTATCAGTGGGATGAGGTGTCCTAGATTTCTATTGAGGATATCGAGAAGTGAAAACTAAAACCTCAAGTTATGATACCACTTGTTTCTGTAAATCCACTCTTTCATTGTGTGACTACCTTGGAACGATCTGTTGGTTCCATCCCTTCCCAAAAGAATAAATAAAGGTCAATGAATATTTATATTATCATATAATCATGATCCTTAATATAAGAATATGATATTTCCATATCTTGAAGAGAATCTGTGGGCTGGTATTCATAGTTTCAAAATTGGGACATTACATGTAGCGACATGAGATACAGATGGTGTCCCAAGTGGATCCACTAACATACATTCTAAACTAACCCATGATGATAGGTTGTCTAGCTCCTTGGATGTAATCCTTCAATAGCTTGATATAAGGTTCATTACCAAAAAGGATATCAAGGTGTAGTCACTATATGAATTTATTACCGCCTATCCATCTCTTGCAGTGTAGTCCCTAGTCATGATTTCTTAGATGATGCAATCCTCCAAGTGGATCAAGATGTTCTGTGTTGGTAAATGCACTTAAAAGGTGCATTGCAATGTCTAGATAGGAAATGTCTAAATGATCCAAGACCTAACAGGGTAGGCCTAGGTATCATGTTCACCTCACCTACATAGGATATCATATCCTATTAATTCCTATTTTAAGAAGGCATCACTAACAATGAAGCTGGGTATCAGGCTCTGATCGCTTTTCTCATACTAGCCCTCAAGATTTATTTTCCTCATGTTCATGTGTAGGGAGATCCCGAGCTATTCATCATATAGATTAATGGTGGCTATATTTATAGGAAGACAGAGCTTTCACCTCAGTTGGAGTGCACTCTCCATCTAATGATAAAGTTACCTTCCCCACCAGAGATCTCAGAATATCACTAGTCATAGAACAATTGAGAAATTACTTAGCCAACCATTCACCTCTCATGTAGTGCCTAACCAGGATAAAAAATCATTAATGTGGTGAATTAGAAACTCCTCACACACATCACATTGATCGCTGTTGATAGCCAACAGTTAAGTCATCTTACCATCTGTGTGTCCACTTCAGGACCCCTGGGAACTCTAACTATGGTTTAAGGCACCTCTGATTAGAAAAATATTTTTATTGAGTACCTCAAACATGATGATATCTCTACAGAATGGGCTGAATGTGAATGAATCTATCGGTGCGCGGTGGAATGTGCCCTCCAGAGTGGTCCCATTCTTGAATAGATCTTCTACATGTGTGGGTTTTATGTGATTATCCTCTATTTCATTCAATGAAATGGTATTCCTTAAGTTATGTAGGATTTTCTTGTCAGTTCCTGTGGAGATAATTATTCATGCCCGAATCTTTTTTATCAGGTCCTATGATTAGGTTACTTTTTTCCGACCATGGTCCATAACAACGTCATGTTTGTCAAAAGGATTCATGCATGTCAAATCCAAGATTATTTGTTTGCATCGATCACCAGAGCCCCGCCATACCACCATGTACTCTTATCCCATTATGTTTAGGAGACTCGATATTATGGGGAAATATCGACCAGTGACAGCTCGTCAGTGTAGGTTTATCCTTATAGCTACATGTTTCTTTTCATAGTTGGCAGAGGAAATTCTTCTCAATGAATTAAATGCTCGTTCAATCATTGTCTCCCTGAAATCCAATATCACCCTTTGATTCGGAGCCCCTAAAAATACACCCACTGATAATGCAACCAAATTCTAGGTAGCTGAATTGAATAAATTTTATGCCAAGTACAATATCTTTTCAAATCATACCTCTCTCAATCATGGATAGGAAAATAGGAAGATAAAGGAATTCATCAAAACCTTCTATAATATTTTAAAGAAGATGGTTGTTCAGAATAATAATAGTTGGTCAGAGAAAATCCCCAACTTACTATGGGCATACCATACAATGACTCATAATTCAACCCAGGTGACTCCATATTCCCTTGTGTGTAGAAAAGAGGTAGTTATACACATAATTATTTAGTTACCCTGACTACGAACATCCCTATACAATCAGAAGACATCATATAGAGTAGTGGTAGTCCATCTAGCTGAACTAGAAGCCCATGATGAGAATAGGCTAAGAGATTCTCACAATCGTGAGAGGAATCATAACTAGATAGCCAGAGAATTTAAAAAATACATTTCATCTTTATCGTTTCTTTTAAGGTGATATGGTATTGTCTTTGAGAACTCCAATGATACTCAGCATGAAGCCAAAAAATTTGGAGCCTATATGGTAGGGACCGTACATAATTAACATGTTTTAACATAATATTGAATAGTCCCCAGTCATATGGATGGTGACTATATAACTACTCCCACAAATTCCAAATTCTTCAAGAAGTATATATCTTAGGAATACCTACTCTTGTTTTTACCACACTACATTAAACAACATGATATGTGATAAACGATGTTAAACCTCCCATCACTCATCTTACATGATAATAAACTCTATAATAGAACATATTTTATGACCATAAAATAAAACCCCACACATCCTACATAATGTTAAAATGTATAAGGAAAAAAACAACATGGCCTGAGCTCTATGACCCCAAACTAATATCTCTCTTATCCAACCTGTATGACATTAAACAGTGATTCCAAGTCCCAAAAGACATTAAATTGTTGTCTCCTTGTGGCATGTCACTAAAATACCTGGTTTTTCCTGTCATACAACCTTAAACTATGACACTATCATTCTTTCTACATGACAAAGAAACTAGAACCACATTGTGCTATCCTCACAGAAGAGGGAATCATGTTTGGAATTGGTCATTCACCATGCTATTTTCAAGGCCTACGTATGGCTTGATTCAAGCATCAACATATGGAATCCTCTCCAGGGTTCGTTTCTCAAAAAAGGTGGGAGATAAGAAAAAATATATTCAAGAACTACATATGGATTGATTTCTATCCATATGGGATATGTAGGAACACCCATATATATCTTCTTCGGGTCCAGCCCCAAGCTCTACAATTCATCTCTTTCCTTCTCCTTTTTGGCCCTAATCCTTCTGGGAATGTGTGGTGTGATGGGACTTCTTTATTCTCATTCATGATGGATTTTCAATATCCCCACCATGTACCACCATTAGGTACTCTACTTCGTTATACCTAACACATGATGTTAATCTACACAACATTCAATAACTATGTATGACTTGATTCCCATCCATGTGGGATATGCAGGAACACCCAGAAATTTTGTCTTTGCATCGAGCCCTGGTTCATCTATTCATTCCCTCAACACCATGGCCTGAGTTTTCTTCAAAAATTGTGAATTCTGAAGTGTATGGTACTTCTTTGTCCTTGTTCATTCCAGAATATTTTTCTACACCATTCATATTCCTCTTTTGAGATTCCTATACTCTTGTTACATTCTTATATCATGTTGTTAAACTTTAAAAAATTCAATAACTATATATGGATTGATTACCATAAATATGGGATACATGGTAACACCCGAAAATTTATTCATTGGGTCTATCTCTAGGACCCTTTACCTTTCTTATCCTTTTGTCCCTACCCTAATGTCTAAGCTCTATGACTTTAAACTATGATCTCCCTAATCCTTACCGCAATACGTTAATCTTCAAAGGTACTTCCATGATTCATGTGTACCCTTAATTTGGGACTTCATCATATTTTACATCTGAAAGGACCACCTAGCAACCCGGTCTCAAGCCACCTTGTATTTCTTTTGGTTTTCAGCAGATGTATCATAGGATTTCTAATGAAAATCCGATACATGTCACTCTTCGAGAATATGGTCAGCCGTCAATACTCAATTATTTGGTCCCATTCTATTCCACACTGGATGGGTACATTTTTGAAATCTTGGTTAATAGGTATCCTCAATTTTTATCACCATCTCCACGGTCTCCCAAATATTAGGCTTGATGATTTGCTTTTTTTCCCCTCTGTCCAAGGCACATAATAATAAACTGGGAATCTAGGGTGCGATCACTACAAAATTGATCTTTTATCTTTATTTCCTCATTTCATGATCTTATACTATTGGTAATCAATATAACTATGTATGTCATGATTTTAATCCACATGGGATATGTAAGAATGCTCGCTAGTTTTGTTCCGAAATCGTTCAACAGATATTTTAATCCATGTTTCCCCTTTGGAGAATGTGTTGTGATTAGACCTCATTGTTTTCATTCAAACTGTTTTTTCAACAACTACACCATGTGACCATCTTTTCAATACCCTCTTTCGGTTACATATTTACCGAATTATGTTAAAATGCATGATATTCAGGAACTATGGGTGGATTTTTTCCGTCCATATGCGATACATAAGAGTTTCTAAACATATTCGTTTCTAGCCCCACGTTCATACTCCTTTTGGCCCCTTGTCCTGAGATCTCTTCTAGAATATCATGGTGAGATGGGTCTTCTTTGACCTCATTAATGTCAATATTACAACTACCACATCAATTTTCCCCTTCAAATATCTTCCATTTCATCTTCTCCCTCACCGCATGACGTTAAACTACACAACACATCTAGAACTATATGTGGCTTGATTCCCATTCATATGAGATACATAGGAATGCCCTGACCCTTTGTATTTGGGGCTATCACAACAAATAATTCCATAACCTTGGTTTCACCTCTAGGTTTAGTTCTCTTCAAGGGTTGCATATGGTGTGACATGGACATGCTTTTTCCACATTCACATCAGGTTTACAATGAACACACCATGTGACTCTCACACCAGAATATCCTCCCCCATCTATATCCTCACCATATAACTTTAAACATAAAATAATTAAAGAACTATGTATGGCATAATTCCCATCCTCATAGGATATATAGGGATGCCATGAAAATTTGTCTTTAGGTCCAGCCCTGAGCCTCTTGATCGTTTCTAGCCCTTTGGCTAGAGTTTCCCCCATGGGAAAACATATGGTGTCATGATGACATATATTATACACACTCACATCAGGATTTTCTTATCATGACATATAGATTTTCTTTAGAATGTATTCCTTTCCAATCAAGTCCTCGCCATATGAAATTAAACTCCATGGCATCCAAGAACCATATCTGTCATGATTCTCATCCTCATGAGATATGGATGAATACCTGGACAATTTATCTTTGGGTCTATCCCCAGGATCATCAACCCATTTTCTCCTATTCATTCACTCATCTTCTCGAGTCTTCCACACTTAATATGACCCCTCAAAACCTATTATGCCATGTTAGTGTGCTCAGATGGATTGTGGGTTAGGACCTAGAGTGTTGGGTTTTGCCTGGAGATGTTTTCATTCAACCCTCATACATCATGTGTCCTTTTTTATGGGTCACCATTATCCCTCACATCAGAATAGATCCCTAGGTAGTATGGATTCTCATAATTATGTCCCACGTAATGTTTTCGGAAAAAATCATGGAATATCGTGAATGACATTTGACATAGGTCCCACACAGGAAATATTGTCAACAGTAGACCCTCATTTGATTGTTACCAACATAGGTCACATGATATAGATGTTATGTTTTGAATATGGTTATTAGTTATCCTCCATCAATATGCCACCCAGATTATTCCCTATATATTTTACTCATGAATCACTTCCCATTCCACACCATCATGTTAATGTGGAATTTCAACACCCTTGGTGTTATCCCTTCAAGCACCTTTCCCCATTTAGAGGACAAATAAGCATCACTCATCATGGACTCTACACCAAATCCCACACCAAGTATTCCATGTGTTGTAAAGATCATCTCCACCCTTGTTTCCCACACCGAGCATAGCTCCCATGGCCTTAGTGAAATAGTTATTATTTTTCCCTGTATGGAAGAAACACACATATATATGTCTGAGTACTATAACCGTAAACTAAGATCTCTTACATCCTTATCATACAATGTAAAAATATATCTTCTTCATCTAGGTTGTGTGTCGATATATTCCCAGCCATATGATGTATTCATTCAAGAGGACATTATCCATCTCACATTGGCCTTTTTCGATGCCACGTTTAAGAACTACATGTGGATTAACTCTCACCCTTGTGGGACATGTTGTGCCCCTAGTCACTTTTCCTTCGTCACCAGCCATTGATTTATGAACCATATCTGTCCAATTTTTTTATGGGTCCATTCTTCTTGGAAGGGGTGACCTAGTATAGATTTATTATATCCTACCGAGACAGGTCGTCCATGTGCCCCTATGATGCACCTCTCTACCCCTTATGGTTCAAACGCTACAACCATAAACTCGGAGCGTTAGTCACAAAGTCCAACCATCATGACATTATACCATATTTATTATTTTAGAAGTGTGTGGCCTAGAGTGTAATTCTCAATCCTCATTCATGTTGAGTTTGAAATAACCACACCACATACTTACCTTAATAGATCTTCATCCTTGAACCATACCACATGATGATATACTGAACTAGCATGGCACAGACACATGACATTAACCTGTGCACTCTTATGGCCTGAGATAAACAACCTTGAGTTAGGATTATTACCATCTGTGTTCACAGAACATTAAATGGCATAACAGTTATGATATGGAACTTCTATAAGGTATATCACACCATTTTGATATTGGTCGCCTCCCATACGACCTACAAGAACTATGTGTGGCTTTATTCCCATCCTTGTGGGATAAGTAGTGATGCTCAGACTTCCTATCTTTGATCCTGTCACAATTACTTTTTCCTCACTAGCCCCTTCTAGCCTATGATCCACCAGAATCACACGGTGTGGTGTGAACCTCTATGTTCATCATTCATTCCATGTTATGAACCGCACCACACATTCCATTTTTGGGTTACCCATGTCCTTGATTCATGACATTAAACTACAGTGCTACCCTGAACAAGTTTATGATTCCCCATCATGATTATGGGATGGATCATAATCCGCGGTATAGTGGATTTCCCCCACTAGTGTGGGTATCTGACCATATCGCATTCAAGAAATATGTTCGGCTTGATTCTCCTTCTTATGGGATACATAGTGATATTGAGGCATTTCTCCTTGGGACCAGACCTAAGACCATTAAATTTCATATTTATTTTCCTGTTATCATGGAAGAAACTCTTTAACCATAATATAGGAGTTCCCAGTCCCTGAAAGATATATCTAAACTATTCGGAAGGGTCTTGATAGTACGACCTTAAACTATGTGCATCGTTATGATCATATGACGTTAAACTATTTCATGCATCATCATCACCGTATCATGTTAAAATATGTTTTTAATTTTCATTTTCAGAATGAATAAAAGTATAATCAATATTAGATCCTCAATAAAAATGTCCCTCTTGGATGTAGGCCTGATCATGATTTATACTGATATGCTCACCTGATGAAATTTTGTGACGATGGCATAATTATAAGAGAGAATCACTCCATTTAAATATCCCATCAGTCCACCCCACACATTTCATGCTCCATATTTGAATTCTCACCCAACATCACATCTAAAGGGACACCCAAACAGTATGGATTCATGACCATTCGACTCACCTACCATTTAGGGAAAACATTCTGGAATAAATTGGATGACATTTCGAGTTAGGTGCTATGACTTTCAATACGATCAGTGGATGGACCACATTTTTTAGTTCCCATTTTATGAAAATCTGGTATGGATACTATTTATCGAATATAATAATCAATTATGTTCCATCATCATCCCAACTCTCACTATGTCTGGAATTTTTTGTATCATGATTCACACTTCTCATTCCCCTTTGTTAAGATTGATTATAATGCCCAATTAATCATTCCACTGATGTACTAGAGAATGATGGGAATGGTAATTTGGTTGAATCAAGAATAATATTATATAGTTACAACCCCTCTCCTAGTCCCAAATATATATGATCTTCATCTAAGCCTCGAGTGCCTGATAATTGGCTGGAACTATAAAAAAAGCGAATGATTATATATTCATCCCTTGTTTGTCACACTAGGTATAACCCATGTGAGATTATAGATTGATAGATGGTTATTTCAAAAGTTATGATTCAGATGTTCTATTTAAAAAAAACAATAAATAATATTTCCATTCACATAAATAATGTAAACAAACAAGCATGAATGTACATATTTTAGTAAATGAAAATTACTACGCCGATTGATTGGCCCCTTAAATTTGATGGATTATCTTCTTAAATAGAGTGTTCCAACTCCAATAATCTTTGGTTTGTGGATTATATAATTTTCTATCATCTTCCAAGATCCCTCTAATCTTTGTTGGATATGGGGCGTGGCTCATTAGCTCAGATTAGTGCATGATCCCTCTTAGATCAGACATTGGCCATTCCGTTGAATGCATTACCAAGATTCTCCTCGAGTTCATCCAGTTGAGTCTGAATTTGCGATAGAAACCATATTTGGGTATCAATGAAAGTGGAGAACCCATTTATCTTCACTCATAACCACTGGATATTATATTCACCCACTAGAAGCCTCTAGATATTTACTTCCTTCCTCTTCTACTAGCCTACACTGAGGCTACACAAGTACTCATGAACCCTCTATGAAAGGTAATCTCAATAGAGCATGTGAGGGTATCATGAATCCACTATTATAGAATAAAATTCAAGTAATAGGGGGATACATCATCCAACATAGCTTACCCGCATTGATAATGGGAATTTTTCAATTATTTTCTTCAACAACTTCCTTGATAGGCAGTAGGCAGTCTTTCTATTCTCTTCATTAGAAGAAGTATCACCCCGGTTCTCTGGGTCAACATGTTTTTATGTGAGGAATGCCTATAGAAGTTTAGAAACAGGATTCTCATCAAGTGTCATTACAGGTTTGATGGGCTCCACTTCATGCAACTAGTCTTCATCAATGGATTCCACCTTGATGATGTCTGGTTCAGCCTCGCTTGTAACCACACCTGTGGTCACAACAACTATGATTTCTTCCACGAAAACTAGCATTCCATGATGGAATGTAGCATAAGTATCCCCATATATCCTAGTAAGTATGGCCCATACCATTTGAAAAACTATTCAAAAAAAACTATGATGTCAATGCGCTAGACCAAATGGACCACAGTTATGAATTCTTTGAAGGAGAGGACATACAGATATCATAAAATGAGTCTCTCTCTTGAGATTTTTCTACTTGAATCCAATGAAATCACCCCCATATATGGTCAGGTACTATGAAGACACTAGGAGAACAACCCTAAGTGATGTAGCTCTACTAGATTCTGTAATCACCATCGTCCCAGACAAAACGTCTCAGGAGATGTTCATCATCATGAAAAAAGGGGTCGCAGATTTGAGGCTCTCCTACAGAGAAAAAATTTTAGTCGAGGAACTGTGAAAACATAAGTAGGTGTAACACCCCAAGATTTCATAGTACCTTATCTCTTCAATGTAATTCAATAACTTTCCCTACACACAACACAATGATCGAGCACATCACAACTTATTAAACTAGCCATCAAAATGCGGTTATGAATACTATTAACTAAATATTAAATTTTATATACTCCATACAATTTTTCAATACATATTATGTGTTTCATGGACATAATATAAAAACAAATTCATTTTTTCTGGTAAAATAAGTATTTTAAAAAAAATTGCAATTTTATCGCCTTTTAATGGAAATCCTTTTTTAAAACCAATATATGACACTATTAAATATATAATTTAATGAAATTAAATACTTCTATAGAATCTGGACATAAAATTTAATTTGGATAAATATATTGTACTTTTCTGATAACTTTCATATTTTGTTGAATAGTGAAGAATTCTACCTTTTAATTGAAAACATCTTTTTTAATAGAAATAATTTATAGTGTTATATTATGCATTTGAATAGTTTGGAAGTATAATTTGATATTATTTTTATCATTTAATACATTTTAGGTCATTATAAGTAATTTCACATTTAAATTTCACATAAACAAATGTCAATCTTTTGATAGTTTTTACATTTTAAAAATACGTTTTTTGATTTTGACAATGGGAATTAATTTCAAATTAACTAATTCAAATTATATGATTTGAATATGGTAAAATATAATTAATTCTTGAATTTATAATATCAAAATTAGGATAGGGTGAATTTTTGGCATTTTTCTGAAACCATTCATTTTTTATGAATATTGAAAAACACTGTGTTATTATTGAAAATGACTTTTTATTTAGAAAAATTTTTGTTTTATTTAAATTTATTTTATGTAAAAATAAGTATATAATACCTATATATGTTCAATATAATTCTTTAGAGTCATTTTATAATAAAAGTTGATGTATAAATTTTTATTGAACTTTTTAACAACATTTACCCACCTTCTTGGCACATTTGCAAATTTTCATAAAGCATAATTTTACCAATTTTTTGATTTTAATAATAAAAATATAAGAGAAATGGTTTAAATTAGTATATAAAATGTGGTTCTAATATCATGAAAAAAATATTTGGTGAATAGTAACTGTGGACTTTTTTTTAACATAGTTAAAAATAAATAGGGTAATTAAAGGAATAAATGATATTATAATTACCATAACATATGTTCTAATTCTATTGGATAAGTTTATTTCGACAAAAACCAACCATATGAATAATATATGATCATCATGATCCAGTTAGATTAGATTCGGAAATTTATTATTATTTTAATCAAAGAAGAGTTTAAAGTGTTAAATTCTAAAATTAATAAATAATCCATTTTTAATATTGGGTTATACATATGATAAAATAGAAAATAAATATTAATTATAAATTTAAAAATCTTTCATAAATAATTTTATTTTATTTTAAAATTTTTGACATTAAATAATTTAATTTATTTATGGCACAATGATGATGCTTTAATAAGCGTATTAATGAAAGACTAAAATAATTGATATTATAAATACTAAAATATATTTAAATTGATAATATTGATGCATAAAAATAATTTTCAATGTTAATATGACCTGTTAGGGTACAATTGATGAATATGGTACGCAGAAATCAGATTTTCATGACTTTCAGAAAAAGAAAATACTAAATAGTGTCAAAATTGACATAAATGAGTTCTTAATAAAATAATTTTTTATTAAATTATATAATATTCCTAAAAAACTAATTATCTTCCAAATGACTTATATAATGATAGGTATTTCATTAATTATCCTACTGAGATTCTATTGGCATCTTATTCTATGTTTGTTAACCATTTATTAGAATAATACAGGAAGACATGGTAAATGGTAAACTATTTAACTAAGGGATAAATCTAAATCATAAGGTTCATATGGTGACCTAAACATGTCTAAAACTTATTGGTTGAGAGGTTTTAAACCCTTCCCCACCATATCCTATAAATAAATAGATTTAGAGCCATTAAAAACCGAAAATGACATAATAATATAATAATATTTCAAATCATTTTCTAAAGTAACCCACAACTCTCTTATAAAAGGGTACTTCCCCTCCTCTCAAAATCACACCTCTATAACCACTTGAATCCACCAAACCCTTCCCAAATCTCCTCCAAATTTACTCACTTCATCCTAGAGCATTTTATTGAACATGAATCAAACCTATGGATCCATTGTGTTCAAATCAAAATGAAACACCCAAAGAAGAGATAATTTTTTTGTCACATCTTTCAATGTTCTTTTCTTCTTCCACATTATTTTTCATTGTTATTTACATAAAAAAAATCATGTACCTTATACTTGCAGTTATGTTATTATAAATATGGTACATTCATATTGATTATTCTATCCCTCTTATGAATGATAATGCCACCATGCGTGCGTACGTACGTCTTACCATCTCCACGATGTGGTGTAATTGGTTATTCCACACTATGTTATTTGGATGGATATAATGATGAGTAATATGTATATATATAATTAAAATAACATTCTATTTTTCTATAAAATTAATATACCATCCAATTCCACACCTTTTAATCATGAATGAAATGAAACTGTCACTCGTGTGTATCTACGACTTACCGTCTCCATGACGCGATGACATTCATTTCCACGTTCACCATTCAACGATGATTATAAAAATATATATTATTAATAAGTATGTAATATATGACATAATAATTCTATGGGATATATATATATATATCTATGTATATACTTACATATATCTTATTCACTTACTTCTGTTCAATATGATAGGAAAACTGAAACAGTGTTTATGCGTACATACAGACTACTGTCTCCTTAAATAGTGTTTTCCATTTCATATATCTATCTTTTATATATATTTATATTCTATATATATATGATATATAAATAATCTTTTTTATATTCTAGAATTATTGAAATAATTATCGAAATTATACGATCAAGAGTAATTTGTTAGAACATGTAAGATAAAGAAAGTGATTATTACATGAAAAATTAAATTAATAAGGATATCATTATTAAATTGTTATTATAAATACATAAATGATTCATTTATTATATAGTAAAAATGAATATGTTTTTGGTATAATTTAATAAGAAACTATGGTAATTATACAAGAGGTTAAACATACCCTTGACCATAGGAACGTACAAGGTAAGGTTTAATTCCTCAATCTTCTTATTAAATGAGATAGTTTTTGTGTAATTATTTTCTAAGAAATATTTATCATCCATGTCCATCATTCATAAAAAATTTTCAAAATTATTCTTTTGAAACACATTTTTACAAAAACATCATTTTAGATGTTTTAGATATTTATTCTTATAAATCTTTCTCATTAATGTCTATGTTTTCAAAATGGGTTTAAGGATTTATTTATATGGAAAAGAATGTTTTAAAATTGAAATTACTTTAAAATGATTCAATGCTTTATGGGACACCTGGATTAAAAAATATCTTTTAAATTTCATCCTTTAAAAATTGTGTGACTTATAAATGATTTCATGAAAAATGGTTATTTCACTCAATGATTTTTACTGAACATTTTCAACTATATCATCATCCTTTACATGGTATTATTCTTGATTGTGGTTGATTTATTATAATACCATCCTCCATATTGTATTAAATTAGTTATGATATGTTTTTCTGTGGATGTCGTATTTTTATACCATTCATGGTTTTTGGTTAAATTATTGACATTTCATATGCTAGTTTTAATACGAATGATTATGTTATGTTTCAAAAATTATATATGAGGAATACATTAGACTTAGTAAGTGATGACTGGAGCCTTCTATATGTCCTCGATGCATCTGTAGGTCTCATTAGGAAAATTAGTTTTTTTCTCCCAAGGCATTGAAAAAAAATATTTTTAGTCTTGGCATGAGGCCGTGCCTATATGGTAATGATGTCTGACATTGGGAAGTCCCTCATTATGAAATTAATTATTACATGTGACTATTTGACTAGTGGAAAAACCATTTGCTTGTCTATATGGTAATGAATGATTTATTTTCTCTATATTTTTTTCATGTTTATATTTAAAAGGATGTTGTTTTAATTACATATCTTTCCATAAAATTTTATAGATTCTTCTGAATTATTTACCCTTACTAAACATCTAAGCTCACTTATTTCCTATGTTTTATTTTCCCCGGGTTCGAATAAGTGTATTATGATTGATATGAAGTGTTAAGAAATGGGAATAATGGAATTATTAACAAATTATTTATGTTGTGTTTTATGTTTCAATGTGTAATGTAATGTTCATGTATGTAATCTATTTTCCACGATTGCTAAACTGATTGGTCGACTGAGACTATATTTTTTGAAATCATGATAATGTATTAAAATAATGCACCGACTCTGGGTAAATTTGGTTAGGGAGTTACAAATGGTTCCACAATATAATGGTTTCGAATTTATCTCAATGGTTTTTACATGATCATTGAGCTTCGAGGTTTCAACCTCCCCTTCCTTGTATGGTCATTCCCCTACAGCCTCTTATCACCAGGATAACCCCTCATATTCATCAGGTAATGGGAAAGGATCCCTCAAGTAGGTGGTATATGGTTGGAGTTGGACTATTTGACAAATAATTACTTTCACCCCATCTGTCATTATATGCGTCATACCCTGAGAATGCATGAGGTCATCCAGCTCAACGATGTATTGTTCACCTTCCTCCTTAGACACCAGAAATCCAGCATCGCTATGAACGAATATTGATCGATCCATCACATGACGATTGAATTGATACCACATTTGAGATGGACTGAGAAAGTTTCTATTAAATTCTTAGTAGTCAAAATCCTTGGAAGAGAAAGTATCCACAAGCACAATTATGTGGTGAAGCCAATCTTTAGGTGCCTTGGTGGGTATCATGTAGATCCCTATAGCTGGCCTTGTTCTTATCTGGCCCAATATAGCTAGGACCTCTAGGTCCATCACAAATACCTACCCTCCAATTTTTGCAGGACATTGGATCATTGGCCCTTACCCAAACACAAAACTAAAATGTGCATCTTCTCCACCACAATGTCATGTTGTTTCCATTTTCTAACACCAACATCAAGGTTGAGGGGGTACCCCATAATTGGAATGAATGGTTCATAGATTTAGCATCTCACCTGGTTAGGCTGCTTCCCAAATCATTGAATATTCTTTGACCAACCTATAGGCACTAGTGGGTGGAGGCAGTTCATTTAGAATTTCTTATCCTCTCATGTGAACATGAGCCAAATATTCCTCATCACACATGTATGATCATCCTAGCATACACCCAGGTAGAATTATGAGTCATATTCTGAATGCACTAGAATATCCTCATAAAGTGATACAGGATGTATGAATCGTTGATAGGCTCAGGGTCTACAAATTACACTAGAAATCATCCCTTGATGGCTAGTAGATAATACCAATCGTCCTCAATTCCCTGGCTGTCATAACGGAATACACTTATCGATAGAAAAAATTGATGGATTCATGATGTTTATTGAGAAGTCTGATGCAGGAGGAGAAATTGGGTTCAGATGTTCATATATGACCATTTGTGCCACTATCCATCCATACAAGAAATGGAGCAGTCCGAACACCCTCTGTGGAATCATTCCCTCGCTAATATGCCACAAAACCATGTATTGTTTTGCCTATACCAGGATCCTCGGGTTGAGGCATAGCCCCAACTCCATCATGGATTCCATATTGAATTTTCTTAGTCTCGCACCCATGTTTGTGTCCCTAATCAGCAATATCCAGCCAAAGATTAGCATAGAGATGAACCCAAATATACAAACAACTAGTCATTTATCATTGTTGATAATGTATCCCCGTAGATTCTATTGGGGTTCCTCTAGGATTATACAATAGTATTTCTATTTATCATGTTGGTCTCATTTTGGAAAGGTGGGAGGCATGAATTGTAGATTCTAGGTTGCCTCATCCCCTTTGACCGCATGATTTTGTGGGAAGCTTATGAAACAACCCAAACTGAACATGAAATGGAGATCCCTCATGGACTTCTTGTCCTCTCCTAGAACCAGATCCATCAGTTTCAATTCAGGCTGCATTATTTACTTAGGATCCTTCCATGGGTTCTCCCCAATGAGGAACTAATCAAATATCACCCACAGAATTAGAATCCCTAAGATCTATGAAGGTCCTAGAGGCTCATGTCGACCTCCCAAGGTGAAATATTTAAAGTGTTAGTCCTTGAATAGAACGTTCTCCGAAACACTAGAATCATGTTTTTTTGTTAGTAAATGTCAAATTTTGAGGCCCACATAGCTTTAGAAAGCCCTACTCACATCATCTCTACATTTAATTCCCCATAGGATTCACAAACCTAGTAAGACCATGCCCAATCGTCCTTTATGTTTCCCCTTAGAAAAGGTCTCAATAATTGGTCCACCCCTTCTCTATATTGCATAATGTTGTGTTGTGGATGGTATGGTACTAAGGGGATATCCCTCGGGCTGCATCACTTTCTAGTCATCTTCATTAAAATGATTATACTAGCATACAACCACAACTGTGGTTTGATTCTCCTATGTATAACCGACAACATCCTGAAACCACAAGTGTTTGCATGAAGTGCTCCTGAAATAGTAAGATAGATATTCCTTACATGCCTTATGAATGAAAACAGAATCCCTTAGACCAAATATAAAAAAGGCAGTCTCTTGTAGAGTGGATAGTTCATTAAGATTTATATCAGAATCTCCACCTGAGACTCCTGATATGATTAGCTTCACACTTATTCCTTGATGCCCAGATTACTCGCCATCACTTCACTTCTATCAGTATCAACGAGAACCTCATGTGCCACTTCGTGGTTGGACTTTCCATTTATAAAATTTTATTTTCATTTCTTTATGTTTTGTAGATATTTTCTACCGAGATCGTTCGTAGAACTCAATCACAGAGGTGAGCAGTAGATCCTTCTTGAAGAGAAAATTTTCAAACACTTCTCTCGAAGAACGTGATCAGTGAGTCTATGGAATAAATGCATGGTGAAAAGAATCCAAGGTTCATGATGTTGAAATTTTCTCAGTAGTGTTTTAAATGAACTACAATATGATATATGGTTTTCAATATGAATTCTTGGAGTAAGTGGAGCTTCGTAAAATTGGGATATAGTGTGCGGAATGGAAGAGTTTGGAAAGGATAAAATTGGGGTCATCCTTCACTATTTGTAAGTGAAGACCCCTATGATTCAATGAGTTTCTGGATGTGGAGGGTGTCATGGTATTCCCAACTAGTGCACCACCTACCCACAATGTGATCTGGATTCGCAATCCCGCTTCATTATATGCCTAAATATTGGAGATTTACACTATGAACCTGACCCTCATTTTCTCCCCAAATCCCATTATGATGGGTGGAATTTGTTTTCAGAAAAATCCTTAACATGAAAAAATATGTAATGACCATTAAAACAATGAAAAGGGGGATGCATCAAGAAGAAACTTCACAACTTCCTCCAGCACCACGGCCCGTTCAAAGCTACCAAGTCCTTTGCAACGACCACCGAAAAAATTGATGGTTGACTTTGTGACTCTGAAAGACATGATATAGGGAGAAAGATTATGGGACCCCTTTGGATTGAGTGATGGTCACCTATGAGACTCCAATGAAATTAAGGGAAGACAAAAACCTTTATGACTAATGTGGATGGAGTGATAGGAAACTCTTCAATTCTATCAAACATGATGGAGTCTGCCTCTAGTTTAATAGCGCGAATTTCATCATGGCATGCCCGTATCTCATCATGGTCCTAGGAACCTATAAATAATCATTTATTCCTCTATAATGGATAAATATTGTAATAATTCACCATCAGAATTCCCAAATCATGAAGAATGCATTCCTCTATGAACTGACTAGGAAAATGAATCATCCGAGGTACACGATAATTGTGAAACACATTTCCCTTTTCTCAAAATTAATCCCTCAATGAAAAGGGATTATATTCATGAAGACAATTGGACTTACTAAAGGAAAGGGTCCTCTTCAGGCACTTGGGACATCGTGAATCATCAATACATCATGATGCACCCACCAAGATCTTGTAAACTCTATGCCTAAGCTGGGACATTATACATCATGAAGCTCTCTTGTTTTCAAAGCACTATCCTCCACAAGCCCTGTAAAATGTGATCACATGAGCTCTATGAATCCCTATACTCATTGATCCTCTATCCTTTGAGGGATCATAATCTTTTCAATTCCCCTCACATTGAGGCATCTTGGTTCATGAACCCCATTTTTATATAGCCCTCGAGGAAAGTGAAAAGCAATTTCAAATCCATTGGGTGGTGCTTCATGTTGCAGTTTTTTTTTCACATTGCTACATTACATAGTCACACTAATTGATTTTTCTTCTTTTTATAGCCACCCTAACATGATCCCTTTAATGGATCACTCTAAAAAACTGATTAACCTATGATATTTCTTGTGAATTCCCTTCACAAAGGGTTATGGTGCACTAGTTATGTACGTCCTAGGGGTGAGGAGTCAATCCTCATCATCCGAGCTGTAGGGCGCTAAACTACCAATAACCCTCATCCTCAACACATGATGTTAATTTGTGATTACCGAATAATTGACAAGCGTAGAGAGGCCAACTGAATGGATGGTAACTAACGCCCTCTCACACCCCTCCACCTAATCACATTGTTGCCATGCATACCTCGGTGTTGTCTCTACATTACCCCCAACCCAACAAGGGAGGGTGTTCCATATACGGTGTCCATATCTTCCTCGTACATCTGGACCCCTACTAAGGACTCCTCTCAGATTAATCCTCCATGTTTCCTCCGTGGGACACTAACCATGAGTATTCTCCACTCCATTCCTCGCAGACACACCTTTCGCGATGAGATCATCAGGTCTTTTGTTGCGTCTTACTTATCACACATAGCATGACTCACATGGGATTAGAATAAGCATACACCATGACATTTTCAAAGTCCTCCATTGTGTGTGGGCCACATAACCATCCTAACCGAATAGTGTGGACTTTTGATCTTTTCTATTTTTAGGAAAGGTACGTAGGCATCCAACCCATGGATCAAGCCCATCCCCCAAAAAATCCAACCATTCCTCGTTTGTTCACCCTCATCCTGCATGATGCTAAACTATATGGTATTTTCATCATACATGACATTAAACATTATTCGTTCATACTATACGGGTTTTGATACATGTATTCAATATTGGTATCGATTTCCAACCCAAAACAATGGTAAACATTTGTGTCGCCTTTTTGGGAACCATATCCTTGGTCTTCCCTTAGTGGTATCATACCAGTTCCTGGGTAGCAGACCATGTGTAAGACCAACAATCAATCCATACCACTTCAACCAAGAGTGTCCTTCTTCAGATGGATCTCTAAATACACATAAGACACAACAAGTCTTCAGGTTCTTTTCCATTGTCTACACCTCTACACCCCATTCGGAACTACATAGACTTTGATTCCCTACCACAGGGATACATAGAAAGCATATATGAGGTTCAAGACCATCACCCATGTCCCAACTTGGCCTTTTCCTGATGCCTTTGTGTTTCAGGAAAATCGTACCTTATATCATTGGTTCTATTACCTTGAGGTCCCCATCCATGCATCCATTATCATAGGACACCTCTTCATGTGACACATCACCCACTCCAAAACTACATAGACTTCAATTATCCTACATAGGGATATATAGGAAACAATTTCATTGTTCAAGGCCAATACAGTCACAAACATGACTATTTTGGTTCCATCCCTATTCATTCTATCCTTTGACATTAATCCATATACTTCCTTAAATTACATGGTCCGCCACATCTTGGTGATATCATGCCCTCCGTTCAGGAAACTAACCATTTCCAATTACCGTTCACCTCAGAACATTGTGTAGAACCCTAGCTTCAACATTAATCCATATAAATCCTGAAATTACCCATTCCGCCACATCATGGTGAAATCATGCCCTCCATTCATTAAACTAACCATTTTCAATTACCATTCACCTCATTGATTTTTGTAGCACCCTGGATACTAACCACACATAATCCCCATCATGTATTTGGGTTTTTATCCCTTTTTTACACCCATGTACCATGAATCTCCCTCTCAATGTACATGGTTTTTGATCCATGTCTTCTATACGTGGTACGTAGGAAGCCTCTACGATGTTCAACCCAAGAAACAATGAACTTTTGTGTCCCATTTTTGTTTCTACATACCCCTCTATGATCCACCCTTCATTGAATCTAAACCATTATTCACTGTGTGAAATATTCCCTGTAGTGGGACATTCCATCTAGGGTCTATACTAACCGGGCGTTCTGACCCATCTATCTAGTAATGTCTATAATGAGATCCCTCCTAGGGATGTACCTATCTGATTCACTCCCATCAGTGCACTGATCTGTCCGATCACTCTCCTCTAGACATTAAACATTTTTCATACCCTATGTTTCACATGGGATAATATGGAAAAACACACAAAAATTCCTCTTGCATAAGATACCTTGCATTTTATGGGACTCTCAGGCTTTCACACCCTCTAGAAGAACTATCAAAAGGGGAAGAAATATAGGTGTACCAATGTTTCAGCATCTGGACATGCCATAGATGCCCAACATGACTACTCTCTGGACCAAAGATTGCATCCCTGACATGACCCCATGGAATTTCCTGACAAAAGTAGAGTAATTAACCAGCATCCACAAACATATGGTAGTAGGATGTTTTCCAAATAAAAATCATCTTAATGTTTAAGGGAGACCCATACTAAGTGAAGAATTTCAAGTAAAAATGCCAGGAAAGGGAGTCTGATATCCCATCATCCAATTTTTATCAAGGAGGAAACGTTCCAAGAATATTGATGGATGTATCCCAACTTTGGGAAGTAGGAATGGAGGGAAACAATTACACATCCTTGACATACATTTACTACCCTGATCAATGTGTCAAAAACAAATACAAATATTCTTTTAATTTTATATTCCTCTTATCGGTTCACATTATATACATCCTCATACATCATTAACATTGTAATAAACTCCATAAAATTTAGTTTACATATTTCATAGGATTCTGAAAGGGATACTGATGCTCAACACCATTGTTCTGGTATTCACCTCAATAGTCTCATAATATTATCTCTGTCAAGAAAAAATATTTTATATGGAATACATTTTATTCAATATTTCATTGAACATGATATAAATTTCAATGATAAACTTACTATGATTCAAATTAAATGTTTCATATTTAATTGTATAAGTATTTAACAGCATTTACTTCATGTTTGTTGTTCCTTCATGAGAAACAACTTAGTGTCCCAAATTTTATATGCAGTTTTACATACATATGTAATATTAAACTATCCATATTCTACAAAAAAAATAAAAATCATTCATTTCATTATAGTTCTTTTTATAATAATTTAAGTATCATCAAACCATATAGCTCTAACAGTTGCTTGTAATTCATTTTTATCTTCCATAATAGTGAAAATTTCAAAACTCGTGCTTTCAATATGCATTATCATATATTTTGCATATGAGGATAGTTATTTACATTATATAAGGGAGGTATTTATATAGAAGAATAATAATTTTTTTTATCAATTAATGAAATAAATTTATAACTACATGAAATTTAGTATCCTTAAAATAAAAAAAATCAATCACAGTTCAAAATATTTTCAACAAGTTCGATACAAAATGTTGGTCATAGTGTGTAACTAAAGAGGGGGTGAATTACGATACTGTTGAAAGTTTCTTTTAAGACCAGTTTAATTAAAATCTTATAATTATAATAAATTTAGATAAATTAATAAAAATAGTAGTTTCATTTTATTTTTATTTTTGAAAGATCTCTCAAATACTGATTAAATCTCAATTAAAACAATTTGAAAATTATATTAACTTTTTAAATCAATTTACTCAATCAAAAACATATATAAACACTAGTTAAAAGTAAATTTTAAATGTACGGGTTTTTATTTCACTATTAAAATAAATATCGATAAATGATTTACAAATAGATAAACAAAAAAATAACCAATGAAATAAAACAAGTGTATAGTGTCTTGTAGAGACATAATCCCCTCCTCATGAAAAGACCCATTTTCATTCTGATTATATAATTATAATAAAATCCATGAAATGGATCTGGTATATAGACAACGACATACATATTGTGTGTGAAACACATGGATCTCTTCCATAATAACCATGGGAGTAATAACAACTCAATCCACACAAGGAACTCTTCCACAGACACCTTGTGTAAACTCATTAAAATAGAGTGAGGAGAATATCTTGTATTCTCTTTTTATAGAATATGAGATAGTGTGTGTTCATAAATAATTCAAAAAACACACTACATGAAATTTAAACAAAGAGGAAAAATACCAATCAATAGATATAGATAAATATAGCATTTCTTGATCTGATGTGATTCAAAAGCATGAGTCTCTTTATATGTGTCTTCGAGAGTAGCTAGAGCTATTTAAATAATTGTAAAATAAAAAAATTTGAGTTGTAAATATATATTTTTATGATAATAGGAATGGATCTTGATGTTCAGCGTACTCTACTCTTCTATATTTGATATGTAATCTCTCGAAGTAGTATTCATCTATTATAAAACATGATAATATATTTTTCTAACATGAAACTTCTTGCACATAGGGGAGACATCATTGAATATATAACACTACATTATGGAGATTCCATTTTTCATAACAATCACCATGATCCTGTATTTCCCCAAATATAGTTCTGACATAATCTTTAATGATTCCATGAAATAGTTAAGAGAAATCATTAAAATAATCCTCATAATTAACATCAATAATATAGATCATTGGAATAAGTTTATTCAAATTCACCCAAATAGCGATTGTGGGTTAGCCTAGAAATGACCCATGTATATCGATTAGTCATGCCAATGGTAATTCATTCATTGAGGTGACCCTAATCTAGTAGTTACTCATATATGATGGTGACTCATTCATGCTTTTCAGAAAAGTCTGGCATTGATTCGTTCTTATTTGTGTGTCTACTCTAACAGTGACTAATTTCTAACAGTAGGTAATGCCTGGATGTGAATAATTCTCCCTGGTGACTGAATTATGGGGGTGATTTTTTTCTTCTAGTGATCATTCATTACAATAGGTAATGTATTGTAGTATGAAATTTCAACACTTAGAAAAAATTTCATCAAACTACCTTATATTATAAAATGCGATGATATGAAAAAAAATCCATAAAAAAATTACCATAATTTTTTTATTAATATAACAATGTTTCAAACACTCATCATATTTCATATTATATTTAATTTTATTCATTTATTTTGTCTTATGATTTAATTTTACCAATTTTTATATGGTTTAAGGATATAATTTGATAGTTTAATGTAATTTTTATTATTATAAATCTAATGATGAAATATTATCATCTATATCTCACAAGAATAAGGAATTTGATAATATTATGGACATTTAAAGTGAATACATTTTTTCCATTCATATTTTCTCTTTTTAAACTCAATAGTTGAAAAAATTTCTTTATGTAAAATCATTTTTATTTCTCTCTTTGTTAAAAACACGTTTTTTCCAATGTCATGTTTTCTAATAATGTTTCAAAAATTATTTTTTATATAAATTATTTATTAGTTATATTTTTAACCATTTTATGATTCTTATGAAAATATTTAATGAAATAATAATTGGTTTTTCCAAAGAAAAACATGTATTCATTTTACTAATAATGTGAAATGAATCCTTGTTTTAACATATACATCATAAATTAAATATCAATTAGACATGACTATTATTTGATTAGAAACTATTTTTATAAGTTTTCAGGGTTAGTTTTAATGAAAAGTTATCCCAAAATGGTTTCTGTTTTAATTTTTTTTTCAATGTGGGAAGGTTGTTACCCTTAGGAAATGTTTTAAATGAATTCTGAAGATTACATTATATGTAATGTATGTTATTTTCAAAGAAAATAATTTTGAATATGTCATAAATATTAATAAATTTTATAATAAAATAAAAATTATTTTCCAAAAGATATGACCCAAGTTACCTATCACCATATTTCTCCCTATAATATGACATCCATTAATGTAACATATGCTTTGTTGGGAATATGATGCAAGGATACCATTCTTATTATTTCTATTAATTGGTTACAATGAACATATGTTTGTAAACCCATTTATTTTCCATGCTTTATACCATGGTAAAATATTTATGAAACCCACTACACTTCCATTGTGTTATGAAATGATGAAAAGATTATGATTTTTTTTTATTTTCCATAGATTATTATTTGATGAAATGTTTATGAACCATATCTCATTTTATTGTTTATGATATGATAAATGTTTTATGATATTGTGTCACACAGATCTATTATTTTCATTATGTGATTGGTGGGACCTATATATCCTACCAATGGAGTGTGTAAAAAAGATAACTCATGTTTAAATATATAGTTTTTGAACATAATTACATGTTCATAATTACATGTGTGAACCCGATAACATGTTCATCATGTTATTAGTAAACCTGATTACATGTTCACAATGTTATACATTTTTATTTTCTTTATTATCCATAATGTTATCCAAGGATCTGGATTCCAAACCATATGTTTATGTGAGTTTCTAATTTAATGTTCTTAACATAGTTAGTAAATATTTTTTGGATTATAAATTTTCACAATGATACAAGATGATGTATATTCCAAAAACCTATTTCTCATTCCAAGGTTCTTCACTCATGTCTCATGTTCAATTATTCACATATAATTCATGCCTTACTAAATTCCAATAATTATTCCATGACTCAAAATTATTATCTTTATTATGTAGTGTATGGTATCCAAATGTTATTTTTGTATTTTTATACACTTATGGTCATGTTATGATTACGTATCCCACTTTTTTACCCATACACATCATCTGAGATCACCCTTTCTTATATTTTATTTTTCCAGGTCATGAAGAAAGGTAATAATTTTGGTATTCTAGTGTAGAGTTCTAAATGTGAATAATGTTATGGGAGATATTCAATAACATTCACCAAATTATATGATTGGGCACCTAGCCTCCAAATACACCGAACTATTATGGTCCTTGGGAATCAATTTATGTAATTTATTGAATATTATTCTAAAAATATGTAATATCTATTAATATGAATCTGGGATATGTATAATAACTTTCCTATTAATGATATCGAGTTGTTTTTGTAATATTATTATTGAATATCTCGCGAAATTTTTGATATGCAGTGATCTTTGAAATATATACATACCATAAGAGCCTCAAGGATGTATTCTCATGAACACTACATAATATTCACCCATAAAGAAGTTTATTACTGATAAATGTCTATGATAGATCAATCCACTACCATAATGTTAAATATAAAATTTGATGTTGTTACAAGTAAGAAGGATCTAAAAACAATATCAATGATGATAAATAAGAAAGATACAATCATCATAGCTGTTCATAGGATTGATAAGGTAATCATGAAGAAAGGAACAAAATCATTCAATTATATAATAATTTCACTGCCACCCCTTTTGGAGAAGATAATGGATTATCATGGATATGATGTTGAAATTCAAAATAATGTAGATGTCATCAAAAATTGGAAATCATGGGAGTTCAAATATAATGAAGGAATAGTTTTAATATTCGGTAAATGCAATTTTTGTGGAATAAAATACATAGATAGATATTGATCTATTGAATGATGCACATCTCCCATCATTATACATCCATCTAGGTAGAATGAATATAAATTGTAACATATGAAAGCATTATTAATAGGACTATAAGAAAAAAGAGATCATATAATACACATCAAATAGTTTATTCTATCAAAAAGTGAAGGCCGAAAGTAACAACTATAATTAGTGGTCATAATTATTATTTATACCTATATATTAATAGGAAAGAGTTTTCCTGGAAATGGTTTCTATTTATTCTAATACATCATGAGGAAATAATTACATATGGGTTATGGGGGATCATCTTAAAATACTGGTCACTTAATTAAAAATCAAGGGGACTACTCATTTGGACATCTTGAATGGATATATATATCATAGAGGTGGTGAGGTTATATATAAAACCACTATCGATTGTTTCTGACCGAGATAATATATTTACCTCTATATATAGGAAGAGCCTCCAAAAAGCTTTAAATAATGAATTAAACATTAGTACCACATATCAACCCCAAATATGATGGCCAATTTAAGAAGAATTTTTATAAAATAGAGCACATATTAAGATCATGTACGGTGGATGATGAAGGAGGAAAGGATCAATATCTTCCTCTAGCTGATTTCACATAAAATAATTACCTCTACTTAAGCATCCAAATTCCTCTATATGAAGATCTTCAATGGATGAGATTTAAAACACTTTAGGGTTGGGATTAATTTGATGATTTTTTTATTTTGGGACATGAAATGGTTGAGTAATTGAAAGAAAATGTTAATAACATACATTAACAAATCAAGAATACTCAGAGTCGAGAAAAGACATTTGCTAACAATCATCAATCAGACAAGGAGTTTGAGGTTATGAAAAAATTTCCTATCCACATATCTTTATGTAATGGGTTTGTGATATTAAAGAATAATATAAATCTAATCCCAGGTAAATTTTCCCCTTCTAAATTCTCAATCCCATCAGAAATGTGTTTTATCGACTAGAACTCACACAAAACATTTCTCAAGTACATGGTGTTGTCCATATATCCCTCGTGAGGAGGTACATATCATATCCCTCACATGTACTAAATATAGATGTGAGATAACAAAAAATTTAACTCTATTATGAGGAGTATTTGGTGAATACCTTGCACCATAGAAATGAATTTATGGGAAATAAGACAACTCATATGGTGAAATTATTAACATGGAACCACAAATTTGAAGAGTCAACCTAGGAACTGAATGAAGAAATGAATGAAATGTACCCTCATCCTTTTCCACATTGATCAGTAATATGAAATTTCATGGTTGAAATTATTTATAGGGTAATATTTAAAAAAACATATTTTTAGGAAAAATTAAAACTTTGTTCAATAGTGTGGGTGACACACAACACCACATTTTAGCGAACCTTAACATAATATTAATATTATTATGTAAATAAGACTGTTAAAACATAGTTGTTAAAATTGGTTGTATGAATAATAATGAACAAATATTAAAAATTATGTATGATGTATATATAAAATATATTGATAAATAATTGCTTAATTTTGGGTAATGCCTTTATAGAACACAAAAATACATTCTCCCAAAAAATGATTTATTTCATTTATTTTATAAACAAATAAAAAATTAATTTAATCCAATTTTAGAAAATGTATTTGTAAAACTAAATTTATGTACAAAATGAAAAAATTCTAAATTATTGTAGGATTAATTTTCTTGTATTTTTATAGAACATTATTTTTCAAAGCATTGTGTAAAATAATGGGTCTCATTGGAAACATTCTTTTCCTGAAATAATTTAAAAATATTTATTTATTTAAATTGTTCACATGTAAAAATAGATCTATTATTTTTTTCATCAATACAATTTATTTCATTGGAATCAATTTAATCATTAAATTTTTAATGATATTTTTTTTACTTATTAATAAAAATGTGGAAGGCCATATTTTCATCATCTTGGAATGTTTATTTTGAAATTAAAAATTTGAAATTATATGAAATTAATTTTTAAATAATGATTAAATATTGAGAATTTTTATAATTAATAATATATAATATTTTCTAATTAATTCTTTTCATAATGATTATTAAAACTTTACAAATTACCTACTTTATATATTGCGAAAATTGGTTTATTAGAGATTACAATAATAATAAAATCATTTCAATGAAGTATTTTATTTAAAATCCAACTATATTACTATATCTTGATCCTATTTCAACTAAGGTTTGATAATTATTGTTTTATATCCTTTTCTCATGTATAAAATTTAATTATAACTCTCTTTTCAAAAAATCAAAGTGTTCCATCTCACCCATTTATAAAAGTCATCCCCCAAAACTCTCCTAATTAGAGAGATAAAACATTTTGGATTGGCTAATAACTACCCAAATTCATTCATTATTTCCATCCATAAATCATAGAGTTCTTTTTCCATAAATTCAATCTCAGGGATCTATATAAAATCCTAATGAGGTGGTCTGGAAAAGAAGTTTCATTCTTAACCCACCATATTAATTTTATTTATCCTAACACCTCCATCAAAGGTTACTCAATAATTTTGATATAGTTAAATCATTACATAGAATATTAAAATATATTTTTATATTTTTTTTCATTATATAAATATATCCCCACATCCAAAAAAATTGAAATGGAATCATCGTTTGTGTTTAAGCGGACTACCGACTCATGAAGGATGTATTTCATTTTCCAACATCACCTCTCATGGAAATTCATGATGATGGATTTAATTTTAATATATAACATTCATTTAATAATCGTCTTTTTTTATTACTAATATATCATATATATTATAACTTTTCTATATTTTTATGAATGATAATTTCGTTTTTGCGTACGATAGACTACCCCCTCAAGAAGCAATGTGATTGATGTTTTTCTACCATTTCATATAGAACGAAAATGTAATTTAATATAAATAAATAATTTTTTAGGATGTAATATTAAATTTTTATGGTAAAATAATATCTAACCTCTTTCCGTTATGATCGTTTAAAAAAAGAAATGTTACACATACGTACATATGATCTATCGTCCTAGTAATTGCAATGTAGTTAATTTTCATGACCACAAGTAATATTTATTTTTATAAGCATAATTTTTGTAAAATTTTTTTATTTATTTCATGATTATTATTATATATAATATTATATAATTATATCATTTACCTCATATAACATTCTGTGGTTATTTTGGACATATGCATTGAACACTATCAAAACGTCCAATGTGAAATTAAATGATTTGTTAATTGAATATAACATGATAATGGATAAAATTAAAGGAATAATAAAAATTTAAAATGATAATATATAATTATATATTTAACATATGTGTATTATTCATGAAGATTAATAATTAACATGAAAAATCTGACCCGCGGAAAGGGATCTATCTAAACCACTCTTTTTTATGGTTGTAATCAATATCTCTCAAATCCTAATTAACTCTATATTTAAAGATATAAAATACATTGAAATTATGAAAATATTTCTCACACTTATATTCATTTTTTATTATCACTTAGTTTTATGTTGAAATTCATGTCTTATTAACAAATCCAACCATAATGAAATTTACATTGATTATGATATGCAAAAATATTATACAACCCATTTTATCTACCTTGGTAATTATTAGGTCATTACTTATAATTTATCCCCATATTAAGGAACATGTAAATCAGGAACAGATTATTATAGGTTTTCCCAAGTATCGCACTAATTAATTGGTTAAATATTTAGTCCCATGAGACGTTATGTAATGGATTAAGAAGTAGACCAAATCCTTAATAGAACTTTTTCCATCATGGTGTTTTTTTACAAAGTTATATTGGACTCATGTTTTTTCCAGTTATATATTACTAATGTGTATCATATGTTTCCAAGACCTTATGATACTAGATTATTTATTTTATTATCCCATGTGATTACACTTGAACTGTATCTTCTATGATATCATGTTATTCCTTTAATTGACATGTAGTGCTTCAGTATCAGGTTTTTTCCCATACATGGATTTTTAGCTCACTCCATTCTTATATGTATTTCACATTTTTATCCTTTGTAGTTTTAGGAGATAAATGTACTTAGTATATCATTGAGGAGAATAAAAATAAATATCTCATGTTTTTTGTTATCTTTTTATATTTTATGCACATAGTCTTTCAAAGAAATTAGTCCTCACAATCATTGGATTGTAATAAAATTATCATTTTGTTAAAAATAATGTAAACATTTATGTAAAAGGACTTGGTCTGTATATAAATTATTCAGGTTGATTTCATTAATATTTTTGTCCCTTCATGAGACATTGTATGTGTATCCAATATTTCATGAGCCAATGAATGTTATGAAATATTATTGAATTCATATTCCCTTAGTGTAAAATATAATTCATTCATTGATTTGAGATTAAAATAATTAGTGGACTTAGTATAATCTCTCAAATCATCTCTACAAAATTTTTTTGAATTATTATTCTTCAATTATCATTAAAATTTAATATACAATTATTTTAATATGTATTTTCATCATTATTATCAATATAGAATAAATGGTTCAATTAAAATGGTGAGTTCTATTCATAATAGTCACGTCAAAACTATTATTACCTGTAATGATATAAATTCATAAATTATGATAATTATGATATTTTTTTGTAAAACCTGATCAGAAAAAAAAACAGAGTATAATGAAATAAAAACCATTAGATAACAATTGTTTTTTCAGAGTGGAGAAATCATGAGGTGTGTGAATTGACTTTCCAATTAAAATTTATATTAACAAATATTGAATACCAAATCCCATATTTTATCAAAAAGAAACTATTTATCCAACATATTAAATTATTATAATTTTATATTTCCAAAATCATTCTCAAATGATCAATCACAACTCATTTAATAAAATTTTTAAGAAGCTTTTTGACCATGGAAAAAAATTTACATATATAAACACCATATGTAAAACTCTTATTAAAGAAAAATATAAATATATTCTGTTAAAATATTTTTTTTTTGAAAATGAATTCCATTTTTTAAATGTATAATAATCAATACACAAAAAAATATAGATGAATAAAATAAGGGTTTTAGTCTCAAGCCAAGAGCTGTTCATCTCAACATAGTAATCACCCTATATGATGAAATTTATTTTATAATAAATTGATCCACAACCAGGATCCAGTTTAATATAATAAAACTATATAAATACCTTTAAATATATAAAATACCTAATCTATAGTTATACCTAGGATAATAAGTGTAATGATATAAAGTAGATAGTATATAATAATTTTCAATAAAATACAAGATCCCATGCTATGGAATAAAAAGTGTAATGAAAACATAACTCAAATATAAGTTAAAAAGTAGATTGAAATACAAGAGATGGATGAAAGTATGATGTTGATCAATTTGAATAGATTTAGTCAATAAATTACAATTATATCTTTCTTTGAGAATACTGGACTTAGTATTTCTCTGACATATCAAAAAAATTGTCTTGAAAAGTAAGAGAAATTAAAAAATATATCATAATGTATCTCCAATGCATATACACATTTTTGTTTCATGTATTCGTAGATATACATATATTTAAGTGGGAAAATTGTAATACATTGCATTATTTTATATTGATTATTTAATTATCAAAATTATAGTCTTTCCTAAAATACTTAAATGAAATTAAAATGCAATAAATACTTCAAAATATATTCATTATATATTTCAATGTAACTCACATATTAATATAGACATGGTTACATAGTTTTAAGTTGGGTATGGAAAATTTGTCTTATGGTTACATGGAATGGGCAGTTTTATGGAACCTGAAATAGACAATTAAATTGATCACTTTCAAGGGATGCATTCCATAGTTACATGGTGATGATCACTTTCTATGGTATCATTGATGTGGTAACAATGTTTTTTCAGGTGGTAAAATCACTTATGGTGGTTGGGTCATACCTTTTTGAAGTCACATCACATCATCTCACATTATTATCTATTCTTCATGTGGTTTCTTCACTACTTCTCACAATTGGTTGAATTTTATGTGCAATCATATAAAATCTTATTGTGTCCAGTTAAAAACCTCAAAAAATTAGAAAATTTGAGGAATTGTCACATCATTGTTTATGTAGTCATTTTTATTTCAATGTGTGATCAATTACACATGATCACTTGATCTTCATGGTAGTATTACTTAATCATGTGTTAGGTAATCAAGGTGATTCAAGGATTAATTGTTTTTTTATCATTTTTTAAAATTTTAATTGACTATAATAATACATAATAATAATTAGTTAAATATGAAACATTATTTGGTATCACTAAAATAAGGAGGTGTTGAAGTATGATAATAGATTATTTATCCCTAGATAATGGGAAATATAATTTTTAAAAATGTTAAATCATATTTCATACAATACTATGATATTATATTAGTGTCATCATGATTATGAAGTAACATTGGATAAAAATTTTGTAATATGGGTATTGATACTGTAAAATAATGGACTCATAGCTCATACGGATAATATGAAACTCAATATTTGGGATATTTATGATGTAAAATATGTGTTTTGTATACTTTCCAAAGTTAATGAGGATGATATTTCATTAAATATTATATTTCACATCATGACCATATTCAAAAGATCATCATCTATTTTCATCAATGAAGTAAAGTAAAAACTAAAGGATATAATTTATTGATGGGAATATATGTAAATGTACTCTGATTTTAGTTTATATTTTTCAGTATTATAATATTTGGTCAGATAAACATCTCCACTTGAAACACCAATGTAAAACAAAAGTGTGATACATTTTATTAAAAAGTTACAATCAGTAAATTTTGATGGATATTTTATAGTCATTGAATTGGTGGGATTAAGTAGAGGTAATATAATGGTAAAATATATTTATAGAGGAAAATGATGGTCAAATTTACTACTAATTATCTGATTAAATTATATTAGTATAGCTAAGAAACTAATAAGATCATTTTAAACTTCTAATTATTTTTTTTCTAAAATTGGGTTTTCTACGAACATAGATTTTTTTAGGGAAATAAGAATATTGTGATTAAAGGAGGATAAAATATATCATTAATATTTTAAAAATATATTAATAAAAATAAATTGAAAAATTATTAAAAATAGTTTATATTTGAATGATTCATTTTTCCAATATAAATTGTTTCCATTTTATTTTGTATTTGATTTAAAATTACATTTTTAAAATTTTAAAGTTTTTAATTTTTAATTTTTAATTTTAAAATCACATTTTTTATATATAATATAATTACTATATTAGTATTAGTTTTTTATATTTTGTTAACTATTTTATTTTTAGGTGAATATTAAAAAATACCATTTTCAAATTATACAATGACTTTTGGGACAAAATTTTGATATAATAATGACTTAAGAATAATCAAATAATTTTAAAAAATAAAATTTTTCTTTAAAAATAATATTTATATACTTAAATTATATATATATATATATTTTATAATCTATTGATTTAACATTTTCAACATGAGTCACATTTTTCTAAAAAATTGTTTTTATGCCTTCATTACTTATTATATCATAATTGACTCTTACTATGTTTAGAAAAGTAATATAATGAAATTGTATTCATATTTTGAATAAGAATTCAAAAAATATATTATATGGTTAATTATGTTTTTATTTATAAAAATGAGTTATCGAGATTAAAAATAGAGTTACCGTCTAAAAAGTAAATTTGTTTACATATTAAAAATAAGTAGGAAATGCCAATAACGCCTTATGTGTTGTTTATAAACCTTCATAAATGGTTGTTTGACCCATGTTATTCACCACTATAATATTTACTACATTTTGAGCCACATTCCTTGAATACTGGGTCTCTTATTACCAATATACTACTCCACTCACTTATAAAATTATATTTTCACCATATCACTTAACCTCAATCCAGAAACCCCAATTTTTATACAAAATCATCACCAATCCATTGTACATACATATAGAAACATTTTAAATGTTCTATTCTCTTAAAATGGCTACCTCCAAAAACCATAATCCAATTTGCAAAAGCATTATTTTGAGAATTAAGGTAAAAATTCTTGATTATTCATCATTTATTTCTATTTCATAATGTCCCATGATTCTACATAAAATTATATAAAACCATAATAAAATAACCAATATTATAATATTATTATAGTTATGTGATATTATATTAATTGAGAATGAAATATATATTCTCATCCCAACCATTTGATTATTTTCAACTTCATTCGTGTTACATTCGGGCTAATAGATCCTTAAGTGACATGATCTATTTTTTCATAACCACATTACAAGTATGGTTAAAATGGATTATTAAAGGATTAAATTTTATATTTATGATTTTAATTTTATTATATGAAAATATATAAATTTTTATACTATTTCTATTTTATAAATAATTATTTTAGTGTTAATGTGTACAAGAATATCAAATCCTCTATAGAGAGATGTGTTCCACTTCACATCACTTACTTAACAGAATGGTTATAAAATATATTTTATTAATATATACAAAATAAAATATCTATATGGATATGTAATAATTTTTCAGTCATGAACAAATATGATCATTATAAAGTAATATGTTGTTATCAGGGGATTACTCAAAATATGATATTGATGGATATTATTCCTTAAGACCATTTCGATAATTCAAATAAAATGAACATGGGTATGTATAAATAAATAAAAAAATATTATTAATTTTTTCATATAATATGGGAATGATGAATTTATAATCAAGTAATGGGGTATAACAACTCCCTTAAGAAACATTTTGCAAATAATCATAAATACACCACTCAATAATGAAAATATGTGATAACTAACTGGTGACTATTAAATAAAAAAAACAATAAAAATGATTTTTACATATGAATAAGATTATGAAATGAGATATTATGATATTTATTTTTATTATATATGATTTTAATAATCTATTATGGGACCCATGAAATAAGGTATGTATTTCTCATATAAAATTTAAATAGTTTTATTCTAATCCAATATTCACCACTTGTTTTATATTATATTGAATCTATAAAATCCTATGACTATATATTATAATACATTCATTAAATTAAATTTATTTTATATTCTATATCAATTTATATATCTAATGGTACATTTATTCAAGAGATTCCAATGTAATAAGGGTTTCCTCATCTCAAATTAACTTCATTTTTATTTCATTTTATTCAGAAATTATTTTATACATCATTGTATATATATATATCAAATGAATTCCATTTTTATATAATTATCCTTAAAATATATGAATTAATAAATCCATATCATGTTCATCCTTTCATGGGTTTTTTATTTAAAATTTAATAATGTTGTAAGTATCTTATTCTAATCACATTTTCAAATTTAGGTTGTTATGAACATATTTCAATATTGGGAAAAAATGTACTATTTCAATATAGGGATAAAATGTACATGTAATGCCCCAACCTAATTTACTAGGTAATATCTTGAGAGTCCCATGAAATCATGAATTACCCCAATATTTATGAGCCTATACACTATACACAATTGTCTTACCAACATTAGTGGGGATAGAATAACCTAAGTATCTTGTCCATGCACAAAAAATAACAAATAAATATAATATAATAAGTCACAGTAAATACTCTTGAAAGAAAAAATATCTATTGTAATACATATGATTCAACAAATAAATAATTATATTATCTATTTGGTAAGATAAAAAAGAATATATAGAGTTAATGTTGATGAATAAATAAAATAATGGTATTGTTTAGAGAATGTCGATGTACCACTCTAAGCTCTAGGATCAATGGATCAACCCCTTACCTAGAACCATATATAAGAAGTCTATATGTGAATTGAAATGAAAAATCATGTGGTGAGTATTATAACGAAATATGAAATCACCAAGTCTTACCTAACTAATTTTTAACATGGAAAGAATTTGTTTTCAATGATTATTATTAATGATCTAATAAAGAAAAAAATCACATACTAACAACCCATGTTATTACCCAGACAACATGATCAATGACCACAACTACAATTGAACCATAATGGAAGGATGGTTAGAAGGCCATAAAAGGTAAAGAAGTTTCCATAATAAGGGGTACATGTCACTCAAAATATTCATGTCATCTAGTGTACATGATACTAGGTACTACAAAGAATCATGTGTTGGAATGTTCCACAATACCCACAAATAATTGAGCTCCATCCATGAAACAAGGTTATCTTACTCCCACCCTATGTAATGGTCCGAAATCATCATTTTTGCATGTCATGGACACTCGACATCTATGTGGTAATCTTAAAATTATAGTTACCAATCATGAATACTAAAAAAAAAATCCAATGGTATATTAGTACACATAATATGAAATAGTGTAATATGATAGACACAACATGTAATCATGAGCATATAGTTGAAAAAATACAATAACATGAGATCAACATTACTCAACATAACATGCTACTCTATCAAAACTCATTGAGAATTGGATTATATATGGGTATCCCTAACCCCCATCAATCATGGAAAAAAAATATTCCTACTAAAGAATAATTGGGGTAATAAGTGTATTCAAGGTCCCAAAGTGATAAGGAACTTCTTACATCAACTATGATTATGATAAAATCGATGGATCATTAAAGGATTATAGACTGAACATGGTTCACACCCACATAGAACTAGAAGAATCATTAATGAAGTACTATCTTAGGTTTTAATTACCAATGAATAAATTTTATAACATATAATTAAGATAATTACAATTCAATAAGGCGAGTCTAGAATAAAATCCTTTACAGTTTCCAAAAACAATATCGGTTTCATGGTATATTAAAGAAATAGATACCAATTAATTTTATTTTATTCAATTGAAGAACATATCATGAAAAACATCTTTATTATATAATAGAGAATCTGGTCAATCAAAAAATTATCGCTCAATCATCAATATATAAAATTAAAATAGACACGTGAATTAGAATGTATTGTGATAATCAATTTATTGTACCTTTCAGAGAAGCATTCATTGTTCTTGATTATTTTTTACTAAGTCATGGGTGTTTTTTATTTAGTTGTTGAATAATCCAATAATATACTAGTGAATCATTAAGCATTATGTTATAATAAAGAATATCCATTCAAGAATAGGGTTTTGAAGGTGATTCATTAACACATACCCATAGAATGAATATCTTCCATGGTAGATCTTGAATCGAAAAAGAAATTATGTCAAAAATCTATATCATCCACTAATATTAGATGAAAACTGTAATTTATCATCGTATCATTGAATAAACACAACTAAAAAAATTATATTTTAACAGTTCTTGTAATGATCCTTAATCATCAGTTATAAAGTAACGACTACCAAATAGAGGATAAAATACTATTTTTATCAGCCCTTTTATTTAGCAATAAAAACAGAGTCCTTTATAAGAGAATTTTTTAGTATTGATAAAGGAATCTTTTATTAGATCATTTTAATGCATAGACAATAGATAAATTTTTCAGCACTTTTTTCTATCATCTACAATAATTTTAAAAAAAACTTTATTAGGGAGTGAGACATTCTTTATCATCACTCCACCAACCACCCCACAATCATTCCCCTTCCTTATCACTTGCGAAACCCCTTCGTTAGTGCTAGACTACTGAGAACCTATTCCTGTGTGTTCCTGTATTTGATTCAAGTAACTCCATGTGAAAAAAATCGTTACCACTGCTATCCCTTGCGTTATTGTGTATTATGTCATAATTTATATTTAAATACTTATCGATTAAATATTAATATATTATTTTTTTAAATACATTTTTAAAATATATGTTTGTTTTAGTGTACATCTGTTTACGATATATATACCAAAATTTATGTTTTTATATTATATATTTATATATATTTACATAAAATATAATATAAAAACAAATATATATATATTTATCAATGCACAAAAATATATATAAAAATTATATATATGTGTATATATATATTTATGTAATTTTATAAAAAATTCATGTATATAGAATATTTAATAGTAATGTTATATTTACATAAAAATACATTTATATATGATGTATACACAAAATATTGATATAGAAAAAGAAAAAACATTTAAAAACAAAAGTACACATTTATATTTATAACATAAACAAACAAATAATTAAATATATATTTATTTATGCACTTTTATTAAAATATACACAAAAATATATATTTGGTTTAATGACACACACACTTATATATAATAATATTTATATGTATAAGTATACATTTTAAAATTAATATGTTTTTATTTGATAAATAAAATTAATAAATATTTACATTTAATGAAATTAATATTATTTATTCCATTATATGAGGATTATAAATATTAAAAATGGTAGATTTTGTAAATATGTATTTATTCAATTGATTTATTTTATGTAAAAAAGGATAATATGAATATATATAATTATAAATGATATTAAAATTTGAAAAATGATAAAAATTAAAAACAATAATATCAATATTAATTTAATTCCTAGGAATATATTTAGTCTCCAATAAAAAATACAATAAACCCTCCTAAATGAGGCTGAAATTCCATTGAATAGTAAAAAATTATGACACCCATATGAAAAAATATGTTTTTCTAACCTTATGTTACATATTTGGTATATAAAAAGAAGTTATTTGGATTCCAACATATCATCATAACAATATACCTTCACAATCGTCAATTTTATTTGGAATCGAGCCCAAATAGTCACTCATATCAAAATATACTGTCATTTAAATTTGATGTCATGTTTTCAACTTATCTCTGACCATTCATTAAATATTTTAATGTTTATGTCATCGAATAGAAATTAAATTACTATAATCCAATGATGACTATAAAATTATTAATTATTTTAATTCTTAAAATATTTTAAAATCTATATTTTTGTTAAATATATTATATATTGACTTTAAATGCATATTTATCCTTATCTAAATCATATTTAATAAAATATGTTATATTTATATCAATAAAAATTTTTTATTATATTAATATATTATATTTAATAAATTATATTTCATAATGAAATATACCCTTTTTCAATGATGGAAAAAATCACTAATAATGACCCCCTTTATCAATGATTTTTTACTATCTCTAATAATGGGCCCCCTTTATCAGCACATTTTTTATTGTAGTGATAAGGCACCCACATTTAAAATGATTTTTAATTAGTGATAATAAAGGGATCGCACTATATCTATTCTTTTTTACTAGATATGATAATGTTCCCCATTTATCATCCCTTTTTTAGAACTGATACCCCTTTATTAGTTATTTTTTAGCACTGATAATGTGAAAAATTATCAGTGATTTTTCTACCATTGATAAAGGGTGAATTTAACAACACTTTAAACAAGATATGGTAATTACATATTATTCTAAAATATTTTCTTGTATTACTAAAACTATATATTTATAGTATATCCATGATCATCTATTAATTTTGAATAAAATTTTGGCATAGATCTAGAGAAAGCTCACAAATTCATTTTCATCATAATAATTCAAATGATGGAGATGCTATGGGAGAAGAATGGAGGAGTTGAAATGATAGAGAGAGGACCATAAATTTAAAATGTGGATTATAGTTTTAAAATAAGGATTTAAAGGTATTAACAATATGTTTCATTTAAATAACATGATGTGCATTAATTTCACCCAAAGACATGATGCATTACCGATGGGCCACAATGTTGACCATCTGGTAGCACCAGCCTACCAGTGTGCCTATTGTAACCACATAGGTTCTATATTAAGAACATATGTTTTTCTTATAGTGAATGTATTTTTATCTTTATTTTATCTCTTTTTTGACCTAACATGAGAGCTTACTACAGTCATGTGATTTGGTGGGGGGGTGTCCGGGTCTTCTTCAGAGCCTGAATTTTGGAAAAATATAGCTGTAAGTCATGGTTAGTAGAAACCATGTTCCCAAAGTCACATAAAATGATGAAATAATGTGTACTAGTCCTTGCATTTTTCCAAGGATGAATAGTTTGTGGGAAACAATGCAGAAGGGGCTGCATGATCGTGTAGAGTTAGTTCGAGGGAATAAAATGGTGCGAAAAACTACTAATCCATGAACCCATGCCACATGCCCTTGTGGGTAGATCTATTTTTTAATAGTTTTGAATCATAGTTTTCGCATGTTTTAAAAAAAATTCAAATAAACCATGTGAATTCTTCTTATAGGTAGATAAGGGCATATGGTTAGCACATGGGTTGGACAATCAAGTTTCCGTACATTGCTACTCAGTTAAAATGTGGGATGTTAAAAAAATTCCCATAATTTTTCTAAAAACATAAAATTAATATTCTTCTTATTCAAATAGAATGATCCGAAAAAATTTTCATCTCCTTGAAATCCATATCCTAGGATTTGGTAAGGATTTTCCATCGAGTCTTTGATTCAAATACTACTTTTTGAGTTGGATTTTCACTTTTATGTTCTTCATTCATTTTGTGGCATTCATGGTTTTTCATTATATAGCTCTAGTTATATATGTGAAATATTATATTCCTTTCCTCCATGATTTTCATGTATTCTTCATTTTTCTCCTAATATGGACCGAATAAAAGGTCGATACTAGATGAGTTTTGTAAAATGTCTTTATGATTGGTGGTGTATTCATTTTCCATTATGGATTGGTTGTTTTATTGTTTTTTATTATTGTCCAACATGCCAGACATTCTGGGGTTCCCCCTAAAATAAATTTAATGCCTTGATATAGTTGTTTTGGCCCTTTTAAGGTGTCCCTCTTAGTGAAAATGTTTGTTAACATATTTTGATACAAAAATAATTCTACCAATGGGGTGGGAAATTATGTCTACCCTATGTTGTACCGCCTCATTGGGTGCATGTGGGGTCAACATTTGAAGTGGGACCCTTGATGAGGATTTATTGAATTTTTTAATGTCATAATATCCTTGTTTTAAAGGTTAATTTTTAAATGAAAGGAATGAGTTTAATTGAATTGAATTGATATGAGATGTTTGTTGCCTCCTTTTCCTATTATCTCCTTTGATTAAACTCGTATAGTAATTATGTAAAACCCTAATTTTTTTTAAAAAGGATATATGGATTACTTTATTATTTCCTCTACTCTATAATATCTTTCTCTTAACCGAACAAAATTTCTGAGGATATTCTGGAGCCAGAAATCCCCTCAGAGTCCTCTTGATCTATGGATGATCATTGTTGATGTTTTAGTATGTCTTTATCATTAAGCATTCTCTATGTATCTTCCTCTCTTTCACTTATCTCTTTATATTTTGATAGATCATCTTGAAATTTATGGATTTATTCTCTTTGTTGTTAAATCTTTTTTATATGATGATTTCTTATATCTTATGCACCATCATTCTAGTCAGTAGTTTCCTTTTATAGAATTTTGTTTCCGTTAAAGGTTGGTTGTTTCATTATGACTAACAAATTTGATTTTTTCTGGATTTATTGATTTAATTTAAATTGATTTATTAAAATTAATTTTCATTAAATTACCCTCAATTTTTTTTAAAAACCCAATTCTATTAAATGTTGAAATTTTGTTTTTAAAATTTTATTTTTTCCTAAAATTGGGGAAAACCACCAATTATAGTGAATTGGGGTGAGTTTGAGGAATTTATGGAAATTATTAAAATATAAATTTTTTAATTTAAATTGAAAAATTTGGTTGATGAAAAATAGTGTAAAATAAATTGATGAAATTTATTTGACATTTTATTTGATACAAATGAAATAAAGTGATATTGAGAGGAACCTGTATCATAAAAAATGGAACATTTTTCATCAAAACCCATGTAATGTTTTTTGAATAGAAATTTGAATATTTGAAATAGATAATATGAGTAATTGTATTTTAAATTGTTTTAAAATAAATTAATTATCAATGTTTTACTAAATCACATGAAATCCTTAGGTAGTTAGTGTTTTATTTAGATATAAAATTATGATTTAGAATGTTCAAACATAAAAATGAAGCAAGTCACCCACATAGGCTATGGTAACAAGTCATATTTGGCCTGAGATCAGTGGTTTTTATCTACCTATTATTGTGTCACCAAGAGTGTGGGTTCCTTATAGCCTCAAACTATCATAAATTTTTTGGAATGTGATCATTTTTTCGCTTATTTATATAAAATAATGATATTATATCATTAAAAACTTATTTACATGCCATGAATTTATATAAAATACATTATATAAAAGTTTTTTATTTAATAATATTTTTAAATTATTTATATAATTTGGATTTTATTCCATATTTTGAATTGTATAGAATTATTTTTTTAAATATTATGTTAAAATTCCCATTAAGTTTATTTAAAAATTAATCTCTTGTTTCTAGTTAAATAAATATTGTAATATATTATAAAATCCTTTGTGAAACCACAATGTGGTTTTAGATCAAAACCTACATATTCATTTGTGTTTTTATTAACTATATTCTACCAACATCGTTAAAGGGTAAACCACCACTTAGACATGGTTCTAGTTGTTGATCTATGGACTTAGAGTGTTGTGTTTGTTGGGACAAGGGCTATATTATTTTACTTTTAAGGTACTTTTCCTTAGTATATTTTGATGTTTTATTTACCTTTTATATTTCGGTACACTGCACATAGGGTATTTTCCTTTGTATGCATATTATCTTAATATCTTTCTTCCACTATAATTGTGAAAAAATCATTCCAAATTTAATTTTGAATGATTCCAAGTGATAGCAACCAACCCGTGGTGATTGAAAAAACACTTCGTTTTGTGTTAGTACTATCTTGGTTATATGGTCACTTGGGTACCCATATTGGTCTAGACAAAGTGGTGTGAAAGCTCTAGGCTGAGCTTTTACATTCAATTTAGAGTGCATTCTTGAAATATTATCATGTCTAAGGGGGTAGATTTGATTGAGTGCTAGAGAAATATGACATGAGGATTTTTTATAGTCTTTTCCCAACATTTGATTTTGGTGTATTGGAATAAAAAAAAATTTATATATCTGTTGGTATTAATATCCCAATTTCTTTGTCCGATTGATAATATGATGTATCATTTTTTGACTGAAAATTTTGTATTGAAAAATGACTTCAAGATGACACATTAATCGGATCCAAGTGGAAGCTACTAATAAACCTCAGTGGGAAAACCCTCTTTTGGACCTGATTCTTGTTCGGATAATTGTGTATACTACCTATGATCTTGGAATTCTTCTTGCACTGGTTCCCTTTCATGATTATTTTTTGAAGCCTTAACTGGATGATCTTCAGAACTAATCTTGGGAATTCTATCACCATAAGCCCCTATTATTAAGGTTATCAAATTATCCTTAAGAGAATGGGGAGTTTTTGAGAATATTTGAGCATTTGTTTTGGGACATGGTGAAACATTAGAAAATCAAGGTGACGTGTTCCTCCATATTACTAGAAGGAAAAAAGAAAGAGATGGTGGGACACAATGGTGGTAGTGAAAAAACATGAGATCTTCAAATAGAATAATTTCAAACCATTTTTTCCCGAATAGTTCTACATAAAGACAACAGACTTAACCAAAGATACAGATTTTTTCAAACATGACTAGTATGAAAGGACTAATAAAGAGTATGTGAATTTTTTTGTAGAGGTAGTGCAGTGTTCACCTGAGATAGTATCAAATTAGAAGATAAATACTCGATGGATAGAGTTGGTACATTAATAGGATATTATCTCTTACTATTTATTTAGGATGTTTCATTCTTATTATGATGTGGTGTATGTATCACAAATGGTTAAAATAGATCTAGCTAGCATGACTGGGTTATCAGGATATCCTTTCTCTCCCAATGGTACCATGAGTTCTTTTAAACAAAAGTGAAATGGTAATGATAACAATGGTGGTTCTCCGAAACATGGTAATTGTATTCCTCCTATGGTGTATGGAATATGTCCTATGATATCCAACTACTGTGGAATTCCAAGGAATTGAAAGTGGGTTTTCACTGAGGTACCAAAGAATTATAGATCCTGAGGATGTTTGAGTAACTTAAAGAGGTTCTTCAATTTCATTTCCACTAAACATAGTGAAATTGGATCATCAGATCCTTTCAAAACAATAGAGAAATTATATTTGTCATGTAAAAAATGTTTTCAGTCATATGAATGCAAAATTAATTTTCCTCATATAGTGGATGTGTAAACAGAGGAAGCGAATACAGTTCTGACAACCACGATAGTAACCAATAATAAAGCATCATAATTAGTTAGTGTTATATTTTTTTACTGTTTAATCTCATTCATTTATTTAAACACGTGTTTTTAATTAGATAAACTATTAAATGAATCTCTTATATAATGAAATTGATATTACTACACCCTTTGTATGATGAGAGTGTATGGTCTCTGTAGTCCCTCTTGTATATTCACCTTATAAAATGTCGATCTTTCTTGGATTTTTTTAATTTCTACCTAAAACCACTTGATGTAATATTCAGAATAGAATGGATCATTTCTAATAATTCAAGGATTATTTCTATCTCTGAAGGGTCTCCATTACAACACCTAGTGGTGTGTGCCATGTATATAAATAGAATATGATCCATGTTTGAGAAGTACTAGTCATTCTTATTAGGTGTTAAGGAATGTGATATTTATGTTTTCTATTGATCTGGAGCAAGAATCATTGAGTGATGTTCTCCCTACAGTGTTCATCGAGTTCCCCTACATGTTTTCTTTTGAATTATTTATTTTTACTACTGGTAAAGGTGGTTGAGTTTTATATTTACTTAATGTCCAGTACTCAACTAGTATCTATTCCCTCTTACAATATGGGTCCAAATCAAAATTGTAGTGATGAATTCCCAACTGGGCACTCTTCTTGTGAAAGGATTCATGCACCTGGGCTTGTCAGATAGGGCAGTGCCAGATCTCTTTTCTAAGATGGCCGATGGGTCACCTTAATTATGAGTTTATTATAGAAATCTCAATTTAGTAATAGTACGGAAAAAATAAACATTACCAAAAATTACTGATCTTTTTAATTATTTTACTGGTGAAGTGGTTCTAAATTTTTTATCTCCACATTGGTTACCATATGTTTTGGAAAAAAGTATTCAAAATTCTGAAAACATCCTTTTAATGAAGGTTTAGATATTATGAGTACCCTGTTATGAACATTGGTCTAAATAATGACCCCAAATAATTTATGGATTTCATGAACATGATTTCAAAATAGTGTCTTGATAACTTGATGGTGGACATTTTGGATAAAATCATTGATTAATATATATATGAGGAGGATCAGGTGCATCATATATAATGATTATTTGATTTCATAGAATCACAAAATTTATGACGTTCTTTCAAACTGTGTTTTTTGGATTTGGGAAGTGTTGTTCTTGGGACAGATGGTGCTTGGACAAGTAATATAAGTTTATTCTGAGAAGGTGAAGGATGTTATAACTTGGGAGAAACCAATTTTTCTTCTTCAATATTAATAGATTCTTGGACTTAACTGGTTTTTATAACCAATTCATGATGAAGAAATCTAAATTTTCTTCTCCGGTGAATTCTCTATCTCAAAATGGAGTAAATATTCCTTGGGACGATAGGTGTCAGAATTCTTTAATTTAGAAGAAATAGATTTTGAATATTTCAGTAATTTTGACTCTTCTAGATACTCGTTAGGGCTATGTAGTCTTAATTGATGCATTGGGTTTTTGTTTGGTATGCATTCTAATATAAGATGATCTAGTTGTTTCTTACATCTCTTTACCACATAGGGAAACTGAGATGAATTATCTGACGAATATTTTATATATCATATAGAAGATGATTTGGTGGGAAGGTGTGGGACATGGAATTACTAGGTTTCTCTGTCAATGTTATACATTCAAACAAGTCAATACTGAGTACTGAAAACCTATGTATTTTCTTCAGCCACATATGTATGTACATGGAAGTGGGATGTGATATCTAAGTACATTTTTGTTGGGTTACCACCTACCAAAATGATGAATAATTTGATATGGTTTTTGATTTATCATTTTTCCCAATTGGCACACATTATACGCATTCATGATAAAAAAAATGTTAAGGAGGTGAGGAATATCAATGTGAATGAGATTGTTGTTATACATGGAGTTCCCTCTATTATTTTTTATGAATGTTATCTTTGAATAAATTCTCATTTTTTGAAGGACTTAAAGAGGAACTAGGATGTCATGTTTTTTTAGAATGGAATTCCATCTATAGTTAGATGGTCAGATAGAAATTGTTGTATATATTCTATAGGATATTCTTTGGTTTTGTGTTCTCGGCTTTAGTGGGGCTTTGGATGACCATTTAGGGGTAGATGAGTTTTCTTATAACAACTTTTACTAGTACATCATTAGAATAGATCTTATTAAGGCCTTGTATTTTTGAAATTTCATATCTCTATTGTGTTGGTCAGAGAATGGTGATGGTTCCATGTCTATACTAGCATTGGATCAGTAAATCAAAATAATGAGTTATTTGAATCATCCAATAATATTAACAGTTTAGAGATGGTATAATCCATACTATTTACATCATTATAGATCATTATAATTATTAGTTGTTGACCATGTATTCTTGAATGTTTCACCTTTATTGGGGCATCGAATGCTTGGGAGGTAAGGAATGATTGTTCTTCATTTTGTTGGAAATTTTGTGGTTGTTGATTATGTTTGGAAATTTTCGTATCATGTATTACTTCCTCCATAGATGATGTTGATACAAAATGTGTTTAATGTGTCTCAGTTATGTATGTATCTATCTGGTCGATATCATGTTCTGAGAATGATTGATCTTAATATTGGGATTTAATTTCTGTGACTAATTAGCCTCGCAGTATAGTTGATTCTTAAACCATCGTGCTTCGTGGGAGGGAGAAACCATTATTTTTTGGGCCATGGAAACATAGTTCTCATTATCCTGGAATATGAGAGAATGAGGAACTGATGAGAGAGGAGTGGCATCACCTTTTCAAAATAGAATCTTCATGATAGGATCACTGGGGAAGAATTTACTTTATAGTGGAGAGGGTGTAATAGCGCATTACTCTTCAAATAGGTAATTTTTAAAAATAAGAATTATTTTCCAGTTTCTTTGTCTAGGTATGTCCATTGTCAAATTGGAAGGATAACAATAATGGTGAAGTCATAGAATTATTGATGTATCAACAAAAACTGATCATTCCTACATCAAACTAGAAATTTACACATCATTTAATATGGCTACACAATGTGTAAAACATAAAATTATAATTATTAATTTATATCAAGAGGAGATGGGTTTTTCATTGATTATGATAATTTTAAATTTCATGACATATATAATTGGGTTACACATCATGACAACCCCCAACCATTGTTCATAAAAATAAAACATGGCTTGATTTTTTAATTTACACCTCTCTAGAATTTCTTTCTATCATCCCAAGAGCCTTTATTAGGTGATTTTGGTCCCTAAACCCCCTCTATGTTTTCTTGATCAATGAATGATAATTATTTCATTTAGAGTGGGGTTTTTTTGGGTAGAACTCGCCCTACATCTTAATGTATTTCCCTTTATCTCCATGTTTGTAAGATAAAAGTTCTTGGGGTTGTTGGATCTTTACCCTATTTTGCTGAATATTTTTTATAGTTTTTGTTCCAATATCTTTTTCATATTATTTCTAGTTAGTTTTTCCATTGTTCTCATTATGTTTCAATGAATGGTAGGTGGTTCTTTTATAATAGAAAAAATTTGATTTAACCTAATTTTTTTGATATAATTTGAAACTGTTTTTTATATAAACTCATTTTCATTATATTGTTTTCAATTTGTTTATTTATAATACATAATTGCATTTTATTGGAAAGTTGGTTTGGGAAATTTGGTTGTTTCTTAAAATTGGGAAATTCCATTGATTCCATTGAATTTGTGAGCATTTGAGAAATTGATGGAAACTTGTTAAATTTAAATTGTTGTTTATAAAATGTGAAATTTTTTTGATATAAAATTTTGGAAATTAATTTAATGAAATTAATTTGAAATCTTATTTGATAAAAATATATTATATTGGTTTTCATAAGAACACTTGGGTTTGATCTTGAAAAAAGTACATGGTTTTTTATTGAAACTCATGTTATGGGTTTTCAATGGTAGTTGGAATATTTGAAATTAAAAATTCAAGGAATTGTGTTTTAAATAGTTTTGTAATAAACATATGATCATTTCTTGTTTATTTGTGCTCATGCATCACCTAGGTAGTTGAATAGATATTTGGATAGAACATTACAATTTTCAATCTTCCAAACCCTAAATGATGCACATCACATCCCTTAAGGGATAGTGACGAGTTCTCTTTGGCATGTGTTCATAGGGGCGTATGTACATATTTTTGTGTCACCATTAGTGTGGGGTCCTTATAACTAAGATCTATCATAATTTCATTGGAAAATGACCATGTTTATATCATATTTTATTTCAAATGAAGGTATTCCATTGTTCTAATCTTCTTTACATTATTTCAGATTTAAAAAAACTATTTTATATTAACGGTTTTTACTGAATAAATTCATTTGAAATATATCCATAAATTCAAATGTATTATATATATTGAAAGGTAATGCAAGAATTTTAAAAAAAATTCCAAAAATTTAAAACATGTTCATTTGAAAATTGAAATCTCTTTATTTTGTTAATTAAATGTTGGAATATATTATGGAATCCATTGTGAGACCATACTAGGATTTTAACTCACCCATACCTATGACCTCACATGTTTGTATTTTATCTCATTATTACATCAAGAAATGGTAAATCCCTACTTATAAAAGGGTCAAGATGTTGATCTGTAGACGTAAAGAGTTGTGTCCATTGGTACTTGGGTTGTTTTCCTTCCATTTTTGGGTACATTATTGTAGTACTTTAGGTTGTGTTGTTACAGTTTTCATTTCTTGAACAGAAATACCAGTGGATTTTCTTTTGTATCCATACCCTATTTTTATATTTCATCCATATTTTTTGTGGAAAAATCATTTCCCACTTTCATTTTGATGATGCCAGGTGTTTTTCACCAACTTTTGGGGATTGGGAAAGCACTTTGAGCTATTTTAGGAGTAGCTTGGTTATTAGGTTACTGGGGTACCTTGGTTGGTTCATGATATTTATCATATGACATGTCCCGTGTACCCTATTCCACTCATTGATATAGTTTATTTTTCCATATGTTAATGGTTTGAATTTAATTCCTTTATTAGTAAATCTAATTAGAATAGATTATTGAAATTATGGTTATGACTTGTGATTAGAGGCATGTTAATGCCATGTGCTTGTTCCTGTAATCCTTTTCTTCTATTTATTACATGTTTCCAAGTTGTTATACCATATATCATGAGCATATGAATGTGTTTAATGCATAAATCAATTTTAGGGTTCGAGTTTTTATACATGGATTTTTTTTAGCTTTTTGAATGATATTTTTATTTATATGAATAAAATTATAAATGATTTTCCTTGTAATATGTACTTGGATTTCAATGATCACTAGATATGGGAAATGAGAGAACATGGGTCATGAGTTAAGGATTCCATGGGTGGAAACAGAGTGCTTGTTTCACATGATGCACTGGGAGAGATACTATGTATTTCCAGGTATGGGCTCAGTAGGGGAGTTTACTTATACTCATGAGTGAGGTCGGTTCCCCCAAGGATAAACAAAGGATGGGCTCGTTTGAGATATTTTTATGCCAAGCCTTAGCTGATACTTGGTCTCATGTTTGTGATACATAGTATTGAATTAGAGAAATAATTTCATGATTTATTCAAGTGAAATCAAACGGGTTTCCTTGTATGTACATAATTACATTGAATATATTGGATGTTCTTTAGAAACCCATAGGATTCTATCTTGATCACCTTGGATGGGGTCAAAGTCCACAATGGGAGTTGATGGATTATTTTCTTTTATCATTTCATATTGAATGAATCATTTTTAATTATCTGTATTATGATAATTTTTACAATGACATTTAAATTAGAACACATGCTAAAGCACAATCTTCAGGGTTTTTTTCAGGGGTAGACTTTTTACCTTGTACCTTGTATATATATTATTCATTGAACTAATAATACCATTAATACATCTTCTATAATCTTATTTATGTTGTGTGGTAAGTGTTTCCATTAAGGAACCTTAACCATTGATTAATTATTTTAATGATTAAACACCCTGTTTTTATTTGATATGGGACATTGTCTTAATTACTACTTGAAATGTATCATCCAAGACACCATTCCTTCCAGATTACTAAGATCATATCTCATAACATGAACAGGTACAATTTGGAACCAAATTGGACATTATGATATTAGGCATGGATAAATAGAATTGTTTTTCTTCTGATTATTTTTTTATTTTATTCTTATGATAGAGTAGTAGGAAAAGGACAAAGATTATGTTCAAGATGTTGTTTTTGAATTTTTTGAACCTTTTTTCTTTTTGATATCATGTAATATATTCTTATAACCCAATAACCCAAAAAATTAATTTTTTTAGACTTGTTAAAATGGAATGACAGTTATTTTTGTATATATTATTGATATTCTTTTTCTGTTTGGTTATTACATTGGATATGTGTTTCCTTACATCCATTGTTGTTTATTTATTTTTTACACTTGTATTATTTATTATTTATAATATAACATTGTTCATACACTGATCTATGAGGAAATAGTCTCCCCATTGAAAAACCCAAATCCAACATTGCTAGTCGGCAGACTTTGGAATAAAGGGTTATGTGCTTGAGGTCATAAATCCACCATCTCGGCGTACAGTTGAATGGAACCCGGGGGTATGCTACAAAGTGTTATTACAGGATATATTCTTTTCAATCATAATATTTGGTAATTAGATAGTAGATTATGATATTAAATTTTTATTTTTATTTGTACATGTATATAGTTAACTTATTTATTAGGAAACCCAAATTAACTTCGATGGGAAATTGTAGTTAATGGTTATTCCATATACCATTGATATGAATTAAGCATTGTATAACACACATGTCTTATTGAGTTAGTCATATTGATATGGTTGGAGTGATGATTCTGATTATGTAAGTAGAATGAAACTGCGTAATTGAATTACATGTATCATACTAGGAACATTATGACTGGAAATGTCTTTATTTATGTTATTCCATATTTACTTTTCAACAATAATTGTCTGGTTTCATGTCATTCTTTATTGTCATTTGAAGTTCCTGCCTCATTATAACTATAGAAGTGTTCTAATAAAACCTATAGATATACATTAATGGATGGGTTAAGGGGCCACCAATTTCAACTCATGAGGTGTATGGTCCCTTATGAAATTTGATGTTGATTCATCAAACATATCGAAACGTGAAAAAGTGGATTTAACTAACGAAATTAAAAAAATAATACCCTTTTCAATGGAATGGATGCCTTATATGTCAATTTTGTACCTTGAACCAAACCTTAAATTCGAAATGGGATTAGGCTATTTATCTTCAGGTCATTATGTGGTTTGTTTCCATCATATTGAATCTTGTCTCTAGGAGAAGGTTGTATTATATTATATGCTCAGAGAGAGGATGTTAACCTATCCTTCTTTATCCTCATTCCTTATCTATTTTCCAATGTTATATATTATATTTTTTGGAGTGAATTTTAAAATATTTTAGTTTTGGCACCGCGACATCCTCATTTAATACACTACAAGAGTGGCAATGAGAATGCTCCAAAGGTGGTGGGGCTTGATCTACCAATTATTCCTCATCTTGTGACACTTCAGGCACCTCATACTCATCTTCTTCAATTGGGCACTGACACTTAGTTTCATGATGTTTTTGTATGGTTTATGAAAAATGTACAGGGGGATACCTGGCCTGCCCCTGCTATAGATGAGATGATAGAGGACCTTCAAAAGTAACATCATACAATCATATCAATTGATGGAGGGGCTCATATTGAATAATTATTGTAAGATTATTTAGTTTACATCTTTAAAAATTTAGATATAATTCTATACTGAATGGTCCATCTAGATACCTACATTCTATGTGACTATAGTAAGCATTGGTGGGAAGTTGTTTCTCAGTTATTGAGTTTCCAATGTATGCTATTTTAAGGATTAAATATTTATTTATATGATGACATATTTCCATCAAAGTTTCATGAGGATCGTTATAGGGATTTCATGAATATTCATCAGAACTCTATGACAGAACTTGAGTTTTATTCTTGATTTACTAACCTTCTGGGTTTTTCTCTGTCTCTGACTGGTGACAAATTGATGATTGTGATGTGCTATTTGGATGATAATGGGTATGTTTTCAACACACAAGGCAATGTCTTCTGTTTGAATATCATGGATGAGATAGAAATATATTCCCTTATTATATAATTACATCTCATAGAAGCTAATAATGTGAGTTATCATGTGTCCCCAGTGTGTCTGGTCAGGACACAAAAATCCTTTTCTCACAATGAACCCAATTGAGCATCAATCTTATTGAATGATGGGTCACCTTCATCGCTTCTATCACTCTATTCCTCTTGAATCTTATGGTTGTGGATTCATACCATTACCTCAATAATGTAAAATAACTACACCATCATGTCAATATAGAATTTTGTATTCTACCGACCAATGAGTCCAAGGAGGAAATGGTTTTGGCCGAGGTTGTGAGGCCCTATACCTTCAGAAATGTTAGAGTGGATCTAATTAGACTGGACAATCAGCATCAAAGGGTTGAGGATCATGACATATGTATGTAGTGTATCCAAAAAAAGTGGAGTATAATGTTAGGACATCAATGGTTATAGGTACAGTTCTGGTATTATCTACTTCAGTTTCATCCTTTTTTATACAGGTTCTTCGCACTCCTTTAAATCAACTACATTTGGGTTATTTCATAGTCTTACAATTGAGAAAATATGTATCATTTTCTCTTTGGCATGCCGTTATGTGTCATAATTGAGGGAATGTGATAGTGTCAGGGGTTCTCCCTTAAGATATGTGTGTGTCAACTATTTTGGAGTATCTTTTTCCTCGATATAATTAGATTAGAAATCATTCTCAATATGGACATGGTTGTGTCTTATCATACCCAAGTGGATATCTATCACTGATTGGTTTCTTTCTCATTACCCAAGGGATACACATTTAACACACTTGAAAATAGGATGTCCATGTAGATAAATCTAGACCTAATAGAAATGGTATTGTAAGAGTGAAACATTAGTAGTTGCGTCACATTATGAGAAATTAGGGACTGTAGTTTGTAGAGTTACCTCCTCTTGTGTATCATTTTAGGGAATTACTCTCATATGACTTATCTGGCTTGACTCAAGAGTGAGAGTTTCAGTTCACCATTGATCTCTTACTTGGTGAGGAACCCGTGTCCATTGTTCCATATGGAATATGAAAAAATGCTCTTGGAACTCAAAAATAAGATTTAATACCTTGAGGATAATGATTTTATCAGACCCAACAAATCTCCATGGGGTTCAAATATCTTTATCAACAAGAAGGTGGTGTGACCAACATATTATCTATGGATTAATGATGTTTTAAATAGTTTATGATAAAGAACCATAATCTTTTGTCACAAATATGATGTCAGGATACCACCATAATCTTTTCTATATGATCAATATGATGTCAGGATACCACCATGTTCATATGATACTTTCATATATACCATGTATAGAATTACAGTTTAGGTACGACTTGTATGAGTACATGGTTTTGTAGTTATTTCGGAAAAATGTGATTAATATATTTAGGGATTTAATGAATCATATTTTTGTCCTATATATTAATTACTCTATTGTAGTCTTTTTATATTAAATCATCGTGTAATCACAAACCATACCCAATTGTTCCAATCAACTTTTGATCATGATGAGTACACTGAAAGAGAACCATCTATATTTGAAATAAAGAAAATTCCACTTTTTGAATAGCAAGGTTCACATTGGGGGTCATACTATATTAGAGGTCGGTGTATCTATCGACAAGTGAAGGTGAGCGAAGGGGTTTCCAAATAGTATACTTATAATGTTATTTTATATACTTACCTTCTTAGGGTATACTATTTATTACAGAGCACATATCTAGGACTTCACCCATATAGCAGTTCCTCTTTAGGCCCTGACTAAGAACGGTTTGAAGTTCCTCTGGTCTGAATCATGTGATAAGGACTTTCATTAGTTATATATAAGACTCAACTTAGAACCTATGATATTTCTTAACAAGCTGAGAAGAATTTATATGGTTTACTGTGATGCATCAGGGATCGGGTTAGGTCCAATTCTGATGTAAGGTGAACAAGATTTACCATATGATTCTATCCAACTGAGGTATCATTATAGGAACAATCCTATATATGACCACGAGATATCAGTCATGGTTCATGATCTACGATGTTGGAGGAAATATCTTTTGATAGAGAGATTAATCATTGAAACAAATCAAAAAATGAAAACATATATCTCGACCTAGTGAGACATGAATTTGGGGTTGTTCAGGATGAAAGAATATATTTAGTACTTCAACATTGTTCTTGATTGTTCACAAATGGTGGGTTATTTTTTAGTTTATAATTTAACTAGGAATATGAAGATAAAAACCTTCAAGGTGGATGGAATTGAGTGGAATATGATGACTATGTTTTCTGAGATGGACCCGGGGGTTCGAAAACATCACAAGAAACTGATCTTAATAGTTATGGTAGTGACACCCACTCATCTCAAATGAGTTTGAATGAATCCATTATAATATTTAGAGTGTTGTTTTATAATGGATATCATCATAGGAGAGTACCCACCTATAGGATTGGTTGTTGATGGTAGTGAGACCATGCTATATTATGAGCACATTTGGGTGACATCAGATATATGAGAAGGGTTGGTGAGACAATATCATTCCTCTATTTGGGAAATCCCATCTCAGGCTTACAAAGATGTATCATGATGTATATCATCAGTTTTGGTGTCTTGATATGAAGAGGTAGATAACATGTTTTATTACTCAGTACTCCACTTGTAAGAAGGTGATAGAAGAGAACCAGTGACCTACTGGACTTCTCCATCCCTGATCCATTCTTGAGTGTAAATGGAATGAGTTAACCATGGATTTAATGATATTCATGAAGATATCTACTTGATTCAGTGATGTAGTATGGTTTACTATATATGGGTGGACCAAACTCATTCCCTTATCACTGATTATAGAGTCATTCTATGTGGATGATTTGTAAGGCTTTACATATAATAGATTGTGTGAATTCTGGATGTGACCTAATCTATTATTTCGGACCAAGATTCCAGTTCAAATCATAATTATAGTAATCATTGAAAAAGGTATTGAGTTCATATTTGATATTGATTACAACATATAACCCTCAGAACGTTGAGAATTCCAGGTGAAAGATTCGATTGTTAGAGAATATTCTACGGTCTTAAATTATTGATTATAGAGGTTCCTTAGAGAAGGATGTTAATTTGGTTGAGTTTTCCTAAAATACAAACATCCTAGAAATGACATACTTGGATTCATATGATACATTCTATGGTAGACCATGACATTCTACATTATGTTGCCTTCAGTAAAGTGAGGAACCTCTGCTGGGACTTTATCTCACTCAAGAGACAATATATAAAGTACTATTGATTCAAAATCATATGGATATATCTTAGTCCAAATAGTATTACTATAAAAACAACTGTCTTAGACCTCTAGAGCTTGAGGTGGGACATTGTGTTTTTATGTTGGTATCAAATAGAATCACTCTTAAATGAATCAGGGTATGGGGGAAATTATCACCGATATATGTTGGGACTTTTGAGATAGTGGAGAGAGTTAGACGGGTAGCTTATCGGTTGCTGTTACTTCTATGGTAATAGTTCGTGCATGATGTCTCCCACATGTCTCATGTTTGATAGAATCATCAAGACCACCACATTATTTTTTCCTCGACAACATCAAACTAGAGGCGAATGTTTCCTTTGAGGATCATCATATTTATATCTTTGATCGAAGTATGAAGGATCTCTGAGGATGGTACATTCCTTTTTTAGAGGTTCTATGATAGCATAGATGATTAGAAAACAAGACATGAGGGTGGGAGACCAATGTAAATTCATGATGTCTAGAATATTTCTTAGATGATTTAATCCTACCCTAAGAAAGTGAACTCTTGGATGTGTTGTCTTAAAGTGGGGAGTTTGTAACATCCTGTAATTATCCAAAGGTACACACAATATAATTATTGAATTAAATCATAATAATGGACCATGAAATGATACATAAGAGGTTAAATGATGTCTTGGGGGGAATCCAGAGCTATTTTGTTGACCAAATCACCAAAAGGTGGAAAAAAATATTAGGTTTCACTATTCACCTATATCCATGGAACCTAGGGCATACAAATTTGTGGGTTCTAAAAGATTGAGGAGAGAGATATTGTTACAGTTTGAACATTGTATGTCGAATCGATCACCTAATCATGCGATGTAATGAATGTATTAGAACATTGTGCATGGTTGGCACACGATATGGCCAAACCATGCCTAGTGTATGTAAGGGTTAAATTACCCATTTTTTCCACTTTAATGATTATGATGTCTCCTCCTTCTTTCTTTTCCCCCTCTATTAAATTTTTCCTCCTCCTATAGCCACACAAACCTTCTTCCCCTACTCTATGGGGTTTTTTAAATTTATCCATCATTTCCCTACTATTTTTTTCATTGCATGCTGATATAGAAATAAATCTATAATATCTACCATCTAAACAAGTCAATTCATTAATTCCTCCACTATCCAATGTTTTATTTTTTTGAAAATTATGTTTTTTATTGTTAATGGGGTTCTGATAAATCTTTTGATTTATTCCATTTTATGTTGAATCACACCTCAAAAAATACTGAGTTGAGTGATGATACATCGAGGTAGAGGGTCTATTATCATTCATGCCATTTCATTTCATTTTATATATCTTGACATTTTACTTTGAGTATGATTCATCTAGGATCACATTGTCTTTGTGTAGTAAATTAATTAAAATTATTCATCAAAATTTTAGTGACCCTAACTTATAGCGAAACCCATCTGCGTGTGTTCTCCATGAACATTGACACCCCTTTCATTTTTCTCATTATAAAATTTCCTAAATTAACATGATTTATTTTTGGAATCTCCCTGTGGTGTTTGTGTTATTATTGATATGATTAATTAAAAATAATAAATAGATTGCAATAAATTTTTGACCTTGAAAACTATGCCTATAGATTTACAAATAAATTCCTATTTCTGACGTGTAAAATTAGATATCACGTCCCCAACATTTAAATTTATATGAATGTTTATTAGTGGTTATATTTCATATAATAAACCATTTCATTGTTGTATTCTATGAAATTTTCCTTGATCCCTACAACACTATTAGTTATTATACATTTTTTCATAAGTGAATGTCATTAATTTAATGTCTTGAATGGCCAAGAATGTTAGCTTGGATTATTTAAATGAAATAGATGACATGTGATTACTGGTATGTTAATTCCATGAGTCAATGCTCATAATCATTTAATTATTATTAAATAATGTTTTCTAGTGGTTATACATTTTATCTTGAGCATATTCATGTTATTAGTTCCTCAAGAAATTTTTTGGTTTGAATTTTGACAGATGGATTTATTTTTATCTTTTGTATTGAAATATTTTTTTTTCCAAAAACAATAAATTATAATCCTTGTTATATTTTCTTGGATTCCAATGGTCACTTGCTATTGGTGGGGAGTGGACATGGGTCATGAGTTAAGGAATACATGGATATACACACTATCCATGGTGGGATACTGTTGATGTACTGGGAATGATAATTTTTTTTTCTATGTATGCACTTACTATGGATATTTAATTATAATCATATGTGAGACATGTTCCCTAGGGGGAAAACTAAATATAGGACCATTTGAAATGATTGTTATGCCATGCCCCTGGTGACACCTAGTACAATGTGTGAGATACTTGGTAAGGACTCAAAGTTACCTTTACATGAGTGATACAAGGGATTCATTCTTGATTACCATTGATGGACATGATGACATTGGTTATATTGGATGTTTGTAGAGGCCCTTTTAATTTAGATTAGATCTCATTGTATGGGATTGAACACCACAATGATAGTTGATGTATTGTTTGATTTATCTTTTCATATGAAATAAATATTTTCTAAATATCATAATTATGATTAATTGTATGGTGAATTGTAAATTTAACCTCTAGATGAAGCACCTAATTGGGGTTTCTTTTTCTTGGGATGTCTTCTATACATTTTCCATCATATACATATTACAACATGGAAAGGTACTCCCTTTCATACATCTGCCATAGGACGAATCTAGAGGAATGGTACAGGTGTCCATTTAAGAACCCATGACAAGGTTTATTTGTTTTAATTATAAAATTCCTTATTTTAAATTTTCATTTGGAATACAGTCATAATTACTACCTAAAATGTTTTTGATTATACACCGTGGGTGCCATCTTACTATGATTAAATGTCCCACCCTACTCGGGGATTATTTGGTACTTCAGTAGACTTTATGATAACTATTATTGATAAAGGGAAGCATGCACATTCTTATCCCTTATATACTTACTTTTTTGGAAGGATATGGGGCTAGAGGACCAACCCTATGCTCGAGGTGCTATTGTGTCATTTTTTAGATCCTTAGTAGTTTTTGATAGCATTTTATAAATGCTTGTACATTTATTCACATACACACTAATTTTGTATAGAATTATGACATCATAATGTTCAAAAATATTGAATCTATTATTAATATTAATGAATCATTGGGTTGCATGTTCTCATAAGTGTTTCAATACTTCTTCTTCTATCTAATGATTTTTTACACATTATTTATTTGTTAATTATTTCTTATATTTTTTCCAACATTGATCTGTGAGGGAATGGTCTCCCCATGTAGACACCCTAGACCCTCCATACTATTCTCCAGCCTCTTTAATTCGGGATGATTCACTTGACGTTCTGTAGCCACCATCCCAGGGCTGGGATGAGTGGAATACAGGGAAGGATATGACAGTTTAGATAACATTTTAGGTGAGTCGATTACATGATAATATGCTAAATCCATAAATAACAGAAATGTTTACCATGGAAGGGAGAGTCATAGATAGTTTGGATCACATGAATGATTTTGAGAAAAATTTATACAGATTTATTAGTTTTTATCCTCCTCATTAGATGGTATATGATGATTTTATTGATAAAATCACACTAATATTTTTGGTTTTGTTAAATTGGTGGATTTAGCAAGCTCCATGGTAATAATGGATCAGAAGGAAAAGGTAGGGGTTGCATAAATGAGAATAAAAATGAAATAGTGGATGTAATGTAATATCATGTGGATATTATAAACCCACAATTAGATGTAATTATGAAAATTTGAACATTGTTGAGTTTTATAATCCGTTATATATGTGAAAAATGAATCCATATGGATGTTCATGGGATAATATTCATAATTTTTAACATAGTCTATGAAATATATTTAAAAAATGTGGAAAACAAGACAATGTAAAATGTATTAAAAGTAGATGAATTTGTTTTAAATTTTATAATTTTTTTTATAATTCTATAATCATCCAATGAAAAAATAAGCATTTATTTGACTCCATGATAGGAAATGTACTTAATCATGTGTTAAAAATTAAATGTATTAAATGTGGGGATTATGTTTATAAGGAAAAGAAATTTCCCTAGAAGAAGGATAATGAATTGTATATCTAGGACAATAAAATTAACTATTTAGAAATAACTAATTCCATTACAATTGATGATGAGAAAATAACAAATGTCATACCAAAAGTATGAATTAGTTATTGGCTCAGGTTCTACAATTATTGAATCTTATGACCTGATTCTTGTTTTTGTTTTATGGAAATAACTATAATGGAATATGAAGGAAAATCGTGGTTAAGGGATTAGAAATAACATTGAATGAAAAAATTTTCTACATAGATGGGATTCAATAGCAATCGTAGATTTAAGGATTATTACATGTTAATAAATATTAATACTCTTCATGATGGGAGTATATTGGAATACTTTTATTTAGTTTTTGTTATATGTAAGCCTTAGTTATTCCATAAAATTATTATTTTATTATGAATTCTATTTTATTTTAATTGCATTATTTCAGTGGTATGGATAAATTTTATAGTGTATATGATCATTGATTTTGAGGCAATCATGGTTTTTTATAATTTCTGAATATAGGTTTTATTATAAATTATATAATAGTTCAAAGATATTTTGGATGATGGATACTATTTTTGGAAACCCTATATTATTATGGTACACAAAATAATATGGTTCTTTATTTGAGGGAAAAAGGATGAATTTCATTTTGGAATCATATATGATGTTATTGTATACATAACATTATTCTAGTTATTTATTGAAATGGCTAGTGTATCTTGGAGACAATTATGGAAATTAAATTTTTGGTATGAGACTTATGAAGAAGTATATGTTGTTTAAAGATATAAATTAAAATTTATGTTGGAAACTTTTCGTATTAAATCCTTCTGATTTTTTTGTATGAATCCTAGTTTATAATATTTTTGAGTTATTTTAATGATATTTATTTATTAAATAGTCAATTTTGAACATTTGATATTACAGTTGGATTTTGAATATTATGGTTTTTTAATCATATAATAGTTTATTATTTTTGGAGAATTATCTTATATTATACTAGTTAAAATATGTTTTGGATAGTGTTTAATGATAGGAGAAATATATAGTTATCATTTTTTGGATAATCTTAATTACTAGAGGGAGATTCTAGTGATTTAGGAGTTAAAAAATCATCTTAAATACTTATCATTTGGAGTAAATATAAGATAATATTGAAATGAATTAATGGTTGAAATTATTATTTTCAATTAAGTTCATATCCTTATGTTATAGTATAATATGTAAATGAATTTCTTAACATTAGGAAAGAAATATTTAAAACAATAACCTTATAAGATTTTGATTATCAATGCCCTTTTAATCCAACACATATATACAGATTTTTGTTGGTTATCATTTTCATGATAATGATCTCTATTACTATATATTAATCATTAATAATCATTTTTTTCTTTCATTCACATATTTTCATACATGGAAACCTAGTTTTTATTGTATCAAGTGACCATCTTACATCCATTTCTTTCATCGAAGGTGGTTATTTTATTAATTATTTTTTCGGTATTGGATTTTAATAAAGGTATTATATATAGTAAAAGCATAGTTACCAAGACCAAGATAAAATTTTGATAATTAAATTTATTAAATGGTGATAATATAAAATCCCATGATTTTAAAGATAAAAAACTATGTTCACTAGCATACATTGTATGGAACATCGAGCTTAAACAAACCAAAAAAATATTATTATTAAAATTCCACCATAATAACATAGAAATTATAATGGAATGTATGATATTAACAATTTAAATTACAAAAATATGTACTACACAAGTACATATTAAAATTATTTGGAGAACAATTACTTAAAAAAGAAAATAATACTCTCTTAAAAATAAAAGTATATATTTTTTACAAAAAAATATTTAAATGCACATAAGTGGGGTTTATACCAATGAAATAAAACAATAACTATTATTTGATTTTATTAATTATATATATATATTTAATATAATATATACAATATAATTTTTGATATTCGTAATAATTTTCCCTTGAAAATATATAAAAAAATCAAATTTTATGTATAAAAGGGCTGTATTTTTCTAATGTTTGTTTTACCACATTTTGATGGTGACGTTGTTTTAAAAATAAATTTCAAAAACTATTATAAATTTTATTTGACTAATTAAACTTCATTTTTTGAATCATAAAGTCAAAATTATCTTAGAGAGAAATATATATATATTTTTTGATTTGTTTCATATTATGATGATTAATGAAAATTATTGAATTTTAATTGAAGTCTAACTTCTCATCTAAGTAATATATATTGTTGAATTATATTTTAAATTTATAATGATGTAATATTGGACGAATAAAATTATATTTATCCAATATAGGTCATTAGAATCATTTTCATATTAAATTTGGATATAAAAACATTTTAATGTTTTGAACATTTTGACATAAATTCCCACATTCTCGACTTGTCTATGAGAATAATATTAAATTAATTATAGTGACTTATTTTTTTTTAATTTTTAAAAATCAATTCATTATTTGGAATTGTAATCCATAAATTTATTCAACAGATCCCTTTTATGTTTTGACAATATGAATAGTAAATTAATTAATTTTTGGGGCCATACTTAAGTGTAAGTCGTGTAATTATGGATAAAAGTAATATGATAAGGATTACTAAATTACTGTAACACTTGTAAAGCATTTATTATATGAACATTTTTCAACAAAAATAATCAAATAAATCTAATTTATGACCTCTTTATTACAGGATGATGACTATAATCCACATATTGAATTTTATCATTACGAAATGTCAAACTTGACACAATAATGATTTTTTCCAGAATGAAATTTTTGATATATGGTCATATAAAAGATATATTTAAGAATAAATATTTTTTGGAATGCTAAAATATTTATCTTCAAAATGTAATTTTTTTTATTTTTAGTGATAAAATATTTACCTTAATGTCTTTCACAACAATGATGTTGGAAGTGTTTAATAATTTTCATATATCAAATAAATGAAATGAAAAATATGAAAATAAATATAATTTGAGATAATTAATTTCACTCAGTAACTTTATAGATTATGGTAAAATTTTAGTGAAATGTCAAAATATTGGGATCAAAATTTTTTGGTTGTTTTCATATTTTAAAAAGTCAATGTAATGAATAGTTTCAAAAATGAAAGTAATGATATTTGAAAATAAATCATATATAATTAAATGAATTAAAATTAAAAAAATATTATATTAATAATGTTTTTTCATATGTTTCAAATTCCATAAATTATTTATTTAGGTTTATATTATCATTTTACAATAACAATATTGAACACTATAGAATAAATAATCTCTCTGGTCACAGTATTAATTAAAGGGGTTAAATAAGGGTTGTATCCAAAAGCTAATGACTAATAAATAGTCAAAAAATTATTATTTTCATTAGATGGATGTATTTATGATAATAATCATACTATATTAGAAAAATATAATTTTGGAGAAACATTTAATATAAAATTAATTTATATTTCTTTTTTATTTTTATAATTTCAAAGAGTGCCCCTCAACTATCTTATAAAATGGAACATCTTATTCCCTTTTTAATCACACATAAAACATATTTGGATTTTCCAATGTAGAGACCATACCCCGTAAATCAAGGATCTGGAGTCTACGATAATTACATTGGGATAATTGGAATGAATCAAATACTAAATGATTTATTAGTTTAGTAGTCCTGGTAAACTAGATACATACTTGAGTTTTGTATTACACATGTATCCACTAATTACTACATAATTATTTTTTATTTTGAGGAGAACATTATTAAATCTAGTATATCCCTCTATAACTTTTATATTATTATTATAAGATTATTTGGGAATGGATACAAAATAAGTGAGATCTCATATTCTCAATAAGAGTAATGTTTAGAGGAAATAATAAAAAATCAACAAGAAGAAAAAATATTCAATGGTAAATAAATGAACACAAAAGAAATGAAATAAAAAAACTAATAAGCTAATTAATAAACAATATGTAATTGATCTAATTAGAAACACATGTCATCAAATAACTTGATAAGTAATAATCACTATTGAATGGTACGAAATAGAAACACAAGCATATTACCAATGAAATTAAATTGAAATATATACATAGATATTTCGATGAAATATCTATTGGATGAATAAAAACTAAAACTAATTGAGGGAAATTTTTAATTATTGGATTTCAGGTTTCCTAGGTACATGGAACCTTAACATCATGACATTTCACAATATAGTTTAATATATTAGATAAAAACCCTTTTAAGGTGTCATTTCGACTAAAATTTCCCACGAGACTACTGATTCATCGAAGGGATATTCATAATTGGGCCTCGCCCATGTTCTACCAATCCAAATCATTACTCATATAGAAAATAAATAATTTAACAATTTTCCTTAACAAATATTCATATGGAGTAGAAGATATGGATTTTTAAATATTTCCCTAAGTAATCAAATAATTTTCAATGTAAACACCATATGAAAAATGGTAAAAGGTTTATGAAATTAACATATCCATGAAAAATTTTATAGAAAATTAGAGGTAATTAAAATTTTAATGCTAATAGGAAATTGAATATTTCAAGGGCACAAACAAAGGAATCGAGGAAGTGAATATGAATACTATCCTTGGCCAGATCAATCATAAACCATCCAGAATATTAATAAAGATGGTATTAATACAAAATATCTCATGTGTACTAATGATAAAGGGTTTTTTCATTGATAAATATTAATACAACAAACTATATATTGAAAACATTCCTGAGGAAAATATCCTTTCTGTTTTGAAACTCATTTTCTGTGAATTTTTATAAAAAACATAAAACATATTATAAATGATTAAAATTATATTGATATATCATTTTGAGAAGGTTAATTATTTTAAAAAAATATAAAAAAACATTTTTCTTAGAAGAAAATAGGTTATCGAACTAAAGAGAGAAATGATGTTGGGTTTAAAAAAACATTTTTATAACATTTTGGGTACCACGGAGTGAAAAAATGGTATTATAACATCCAAAAGATAAAGAGTAAAGATATATGAAAAAATTAATGGTTTTAATATAAAATGATCAATTAACTTCCTCTTATGTTGTCTAATGTGTAATAAATACCATAAAAATATATTTTAATGTAAAACCTTGAAATGATTATAATGCTAGTGTGTGAATCAATTAATGAGTACATTCTGTGTATCAACTAAAATCCACATATAGAAAGGGAAATACATAAATAGATACTTAATGTAATTATAAAAATAATAATAGAATATTTAGAAGATGATGAAGTAATATAACCCTATTAAAATAAATTGGGTAATGATATTCTTTCCAACTTGGTAGCTTTTATCCCAAATCCTCATATTTGAAATAATTAAAATTGAAACTCAAAATACAAGGAAGTAGGGATGAATCCTGATAATATAAGACAAAGTGGTAGTATTTAAAACATATATAAGAAATTATGTTCACAAATATAAATTTTATTATTCAGGATAAAAATAACAATCATAAACTAAGTGAGATTAAAATGATAACCATTAAAAACATTCTTTTGGAGAATAATATTTAAACGTTCTGATGTATGCCAACACACATTGAAATGGTTTAATAATAATCTCAATGATGTAATGAAATAAATTAAACATATAATATTATAATAATAAATATATTCCATATATAGCATGTCAATGTGTAGTATATACACAATATAATTAAAACTATGTGCGTTACAATAATTCATTCTCAATAGAATTTAAATTGAGATGAAATCTCATTGTTTTTTTGTTCAAGTTAACATCATTTAAATTTATGTGTAGAAGTTTTTAAAGATACAATACATAATACCAAAACCATGTCCATATTTATAATATCATATATTATCTTTTCATAATATTTTATTCCCAATTTATTAACAATATTTATTTTTTTCATTATTTTGGGGGCTAATTGCCATGTCTCTTCAGTGATTTTTGACTTTTTAATTGTTTTTATTCTTATGTAAATCATTATTTCATCATATACAGTATTTAAACCATGATTTTTTTATAATTTATATAAAATATATATTTATTTAGAATTATATTTTATATTTTGATATAATAAATTAAATGCAGTTTTTATCGAGACATAAGTGTTTATGGAGACGTAAGTCGTATGTACGCATAACACTACTTGAATTTCATTGTATTAATTAAAAATGATAAATAATATATATATATATATATAACAATTAATTTATCATATTAATGTAATATATATTACAACGGATTATTAAAACCATTATTTATACATTCCACATATAGTGTGAATGAATCACATCGCATTGAGGGGGCGGTAGTCCACACATCCACAAATGATGTAATCGTATTTACACAAAATCGAATTCATAAGGGTATGGGTTGTAAAAAAAATTAAAGAATCATAAATTTTATTTAATTTCACATATATAATATATAAATATAATTTCCATCATAATTCTCATCCATGAATCTTGTTTAAGGAAAAATGAACAACTTCATTTTGTGATATGATTGTTCACTGAACACATAAACTCTACGTTCATTACACATTTGATGGATGTTTTTGTAAATATAGGTCAAAAGGAAAATATAAAAATATTTCATTATATATAGAATAATATTTTTAATGTAATAATGGAATAAAGATAATTCTAATAGTGCATAATATAAAAAATAAAAAAGAGATTGAGGATGAATTTAACTTCTAATTTTGGAAACTCATTTTGGTTTGCACTGAAGGGCATCATTAGAAGTATTTCTAACCAAGATGGGTCTCCAATGATTAGTCTAGAGATTTTTAGGATCTATTTAGTCAGATATTGGAAAATACAAATTGGTTTGATAGGTTTGAGGATGTGGGAGGATATGATATGATTTAAAGTGGGGGAGGAGTGGCACTCTTGTAATTATTGAAATGGGAATTCCACCCACAATTTCCCCTTTTAATGTGGGTCCAATAATGGTCCAATGAATATAAAAGGGATAATAGGTGCGATATATCTCAATAAAATGTATTTTTGACATGTGTCTAGGTCATTTTGGCCCTTATGATTAAGGTTTAGTCCCTGGTGAAGCATAATTTCACGATAATTGTTGGAATTAATTATAATTAACATCCCAAATTTTTTTAAAAAAACATTTTTGACACTACTAGAAATTAGAAATTATTATTATTCTAAATATGGAATTTATTTTTCTAAATTTCAATAATATATGTTTCATAAATTAATTTAAAATTAATTCCTTAGAGGGAATGATAATGAGAATTTTTAATATATAAGCATTAATATGATTACTATGTTTTTATTTTCAATTTCAATGTGAAATTAATTAAAATTACATAAAATTGGACTCATTTCTAAAATATTTTTTAATTAAAATTTAAAAGTAATTTACAATTTATCTTATTTATAAAAATAAATTACATGAAAAATTATTTTTAAATTAAAATTCAATTTTTTCAATATTAATTTCAAAATGAATCTTCACAGAAAAATTCAAAACATACAAAATTACAAAAAATTTAAGTTTATATTTCAAATATTTAGAATATTTTGACATAAAATATATATAAAGTTTTGAAAAATTTTATTTCAAATAAATTCTTAATTAAAATGCGGTAAAAGATCCTTTATAAAAATATAGGTTTTTATGTATACTATTGGGATTGTTCTTATCTCATGCCTATAAAATATGTTGGATTGATATAAAAAATAAATTACTGAATATATAACATATATATTTCATATAAATCACGTACTAATTTTAATTAATTTAATTTATTAAGAAAAAACACCTTTTTGAACATGAATTTTTTAAATATTCACTTTATTATAAATTGGTTCTTATATATATTTATAATTAATTTTTTACCAATGAAATAGATTTATATTTCATACAATAATAATTTTTTTAATGCCCCAATCCCAGAAGCCCAAAGGTAGTGCATTATTCTATTACATTTTCATGATTACAAGGAATAAAACCCAGAATTACTTATCAATTTAACAGTCTCGGAAGATCATATTACATTCAAGATACAAATAATATATTTGGAAATGAAAATATAACAATATAAAATGTAAAATTAAATAAACATTATCCTTGATTACTTATTCAAAATTTTATTCTTTATAAAAAGGGAAAGAAGAATAGGTAAGTGGTGAGCTCAAATTCCCAAGGGCGAGAAATAAAATTAGAGATATCATAACATTAACATTAGGAAGACTGAATAACTAAAAACACATGCCATTAAAATTAAACTTGAACAGATTATGGTAGGAAAAAGAGATCAATAAATTATTACACAACAAATAATAATCATGTGCATTATAATATTTAAAAAACCACATGGATTTTCAATTAATATTTTATAATTATGGAATTTATAATGTGGGACATCAAAACCATACCCTCAAGGCCTTGTTCCAAGATAAGAAATAACCATTTGTTCAAGGCCTCATGCCAAGACAACAGTTTGTCTCATGAGACCAACCAAAACCTAAAGGGATATCATTCCCCCAATCTCTTAATATTTAAAATTCATTCCTCATATGAATGGTGTGAACATAATAAACATATATATTCATATTGAAACAAACATATGAAATGTAAATACTTTCCACAATCATTAAACCGAAATACTAACCATTCTGCATAATGTGGTAATTGGTATCAGGATTGAAAATCCATAATCAAAATAATTAGAAACAATTTGACAACATATTTTAGATGATATCATAATAGATACAACATAGTTAATTATAATATTCAACAACGATGTTGAAATATATCAGATACTTTTAAATGATACCATTGAAAATTTCTTAAGGATATAATCCATAAAACATTTCAATGTGTCCCATACCACATTGAATCATTCAAATAATAAAAACATAAAACATCCTGAGAATAAGGAAAATCTTTATATGATATTCCAAAGGACTTTACATACACATAATTCATGAAATAAGTGTTCAATAATGCATATATCTCATAAAAGTTAAGGTGATATGAGAAAATTCTTTTTTACATTGGAAAGAAGAGTTATTTGGAAAATCAATTCTATTTGTCATGATATCATATTCATAAACATTTATTTCCTAGAAAACAAAATGGAATAACATTGAAATTATATTTATGGCCTAAATTTTTTCCCACTAAAGTGAAATCATGTAAAAATATTTTTTAATGAAATATTAACAATAAACCAATTTAGTGCGATTTTAGGACAATAATAAAGAGATTTTAAAACAGAATGGATTGTTTTCCTTCATAAAACCATTAATGAACCAATTTCATATCTTGATAAAATTTACTATTCAATAAAAAAATATTGCATTAAAATATATTTCATAGTGCACTTGAAACTATGTAATAATTTATGAAGTTCACTTGAAATGAGGTTGTTTATTAGGAAATTTTTAAATGATATTTTTATAACATAGAACTCCGCATAAAATAAATTAAAATTATTATTTTTGGTAAGCATATATAAAAATTAGAACATAATTTTTGAGGAGTACATAAAAAATTATAATAATTTAGTTGAGATTAGTAGAGAATATGAGTAACCTGAATGAAAATAGTTGTTCGAGTTGAAATCTCTTACAACTTGGTAATCAATCAAATCATATATCACAAAACAAATAAAAATAAAATGATGAATCTAATAACATTGAATTAATTATATTGATTCTATGATAAATCAATGGTAACTATACATACACCATACACATGTAATATTAGTGAATTAGGAATCTCTCATTAAAAGGGAAGTGAGGTGAGGAAACCCTTATCTTAAGTATAATGGTGTTCTTCACTAGATCTAATTTTCATGGATGAAAAAATTAAATAAATTAATTAAAATATACATAATCTATTTTTTTATTATTTACATATTATAGCCATATTTTTTTATTCATCACCTTCTTGATGGGTTTACGAGATTCAATTTTATTGTTTAGGATCTTTTTCTTCCTTGGAATTCATGTCAGGTTTACATATATACATGTAAGGATAAATATGTAAGATGAGAATGGTTTTCGGTTTTAGATTTTATTTTTTATTTTTTTACATTAATAATATTAAATGGTTATAAGAGTCATTTAGTTTTTTGGTGCAATAATGAATCATTATTTAAAACATTAATGCTAATTTTTTGGGTTAATTGGAAGTTTTTTATCATAACAAACTCATTTTGATTTGAAACTTAATATCATGAATACAAAAAGCTCCCACAACCTTCATAAGTTATCATACATTTATTATTGTATAGAAAAATTATCACAATGGTTTCATGACAAGATTTAAATGTGGAAACATAAATTGAAAACTCACCATCCTTGAATATGATAAATTATTACCACTGGAATGATGTTTATCTTTTTAGAATAATAGAAGTAGAAAATAGATATTTTGATGAATTATTCTATTAGTACAAAAAATATAGTAATTTTATGTTACTGGAGATATCATAAAATTTTGAATAATGGAGGTGAGGAAAGAAATATGAAAATAACGGAACTCGAAATAAATCAAAAGTTGTGAAATACCTTATGACAATTTGGCAGCCTAATGTTGTTGGTTAAAAATTCATAAAATATTTTGGTGCGATAATATGGGGTATCTCAATATTATTACATAATATGGATAGTGAGAGGGTTATGTAATGACATATGACAACATAATCCAATTGAAATTAAAAAGAATAACCTAAAAAAGAAATATTAAAAGGAGATGGATGGTAGATTCTCTTACCTTGTAGAGAAACTCGCAAAACATGAAGCTCGAGACATTGTTGGATTGGGGAAAACATTGGAGGACTCATAGGGAGGTAAAAGTAACATATATTCAAGGATGATTAATTTGGAATTAATGAAAACTAATTAATGGGTTGGTATTTATTATAAAAAAGAAGGTGTTTTTTGTTAACATTAAAGGTCACCTCATTATTGGTTTTTCTAAAACCATGGGATTTCCCATGGTATTTAACATGGTATTGGCATAATAAGACAAAATATATTTAATTTTACTATACACAAGTCTAATTTTTTATATAATCTATTAAATCATTAGGATATCATTAACCATACTAAAAACATAAAATTATATTTTAAAAATTCACAAAAAATTCATGTATTTTAGAAAAATCCAAAAAATATTACACCCACAATTTTTCATTGTGTATAACAAAAAATTTATAAAATAGTTTTTTAAATATTTTTAGTTTAATTTTTATATAAAATTACAATTTATTCATAAAAACAAATTCAAAACTATAAGACCTTTTATAATTCCTTGAAAATTAAATCATGGTCACATAAAATGCTATTGTAAACATATGAAAATAAAATAACATCTCATTATTACATTTTATGAAAATAAATTTACATTTTAAAATTTAAAATTAATCTTAAAATTTGAATTATAATATTTATGACTTACAAAAATACCTATATTTATACTATGATCATTTTGTTACTTATAAGATGTGTAAATTGTATTTATACATTCATGGGTGAATTATCTATTTTTTGGTTGATTTACTTTTCATTAATAATCTTAAGAGTAATATGACTATTCATAATTGTAGGTTACTATTCAAAATGGTATGTTATTATTCATAAAAAACTGATTTGACTCCCAAAGACTCTAAATATATTATGGAAAGCAACCTTGTATTTCAATTTTTTGAAATTCAGACTACATAAGTGGAGAAATTATGTTTATTGGTTAGGTTATAAAAAATGTTGTTTTGTAGAGACTCAATGATCATACATTCTATATTAATCCTATTTTTAAATTCATGGGATGTTACATTTTAAAATTATAGTCAATACACTTCATATATGACAGTTTTTATAATATTATATTGAATAATAATTAATGTATTATGGTTTGAAAAAACATAATCTTTCATGTAACACAATCATTTGATAAAACTCATTTTTATGTGTCGTGTATGTTAAAAAAGTTTCACATGCATTGCGAGTTATTAAATATTTTGAATTTAGTTAAAATAGTAAATATATTATAAATTCTCTACACATTTTATTCCATTGTGCGCCTGTTGTTGTGTGTTATACATGCTATCAAATAAAATGTTCCTTAATTATATTTTTAGGGCGTTACATTCTCCCAACCTTAGTTAAATTGCTTCCTCACAATTTAAAATATATCATGGTGATATATGTTATTGATGTTTCTTACGTTTTAAATCAAACATCCATAAGGGTTCAAAATAAATCCTTTATAAAAGAGAGAATGGGAAGTAAAAAGGTCAAATGGAATAATATATAACTAGTTCTCCATGTATGAGAACATTTTCGAAATGTAGAGATATATACATGGTGAAAAAGAATAAATATATATTGAGAGTTATTAGTGTAACACCCAGATATTTTTAGGAATTATTTTCATTAAATAATTGTTATTCTTCAATGGATTTCTCTAAACGGAATTGTGAGTTTAAAAAAACTACCAGATTCCTTTATTATAATATTATTTTTATATCATGAATATTATGTTAGCATGAATAATTATATCTAACTGATGAAAATCCATCATGATTTTTTTTGCAATCAATTATTTATGAAAAATATAATTCTGTTAGATATTTTTATTTGTTGAGTAAAATAATTTTCATAATGAAATTAATGAGATATATATGTGTCTTATAATTAATAATATATTTTCTATATTCATCCAATGGTTATTTTTGTCATACAGTATGAGTAAAACCATTTTTGATATATAAAAAAAAATTTAAAAAGTTTATTTTTTCACCTTGGAATGAAGAAACCATTTGATATTAATATTTTAACACATTAATAATTTTTAAATTAAAACATAAAAATTTTATTTTTAAATGGGAAATAAAATTATACTTACGATAAATTTTAGATATTTTTCTGATAACTTTCATGATCTGATGACTAGTACAAATACATTAAATTTTAATTAAAAACAAATTTTTTCATTGAGATAATTTATGTAGTTATGTTATAATATTTTATGGTATAAAAGGGTAAATAAAATATATTCTTATCATCCAATGTAATATATTTCATTATCAATAATATTATGTTGATTTCATAGGTAAAAACATTTCAATCTTCTGCATTATTTTAAAATTTTAAACTCATTTTCTCATTTCAACAACCGGATTAATTTTAAATTAACTACTAAAACATATATGTTCTTAATTTTGAAAAAATTATTCCATAATTAGAATCTTTTTGACCAAGTTATTTAATAGGTTACTATTATTTTTGGGCATTATGAATAGTAACATTGGTAATTATTATTTTTACCATTGTTAAACATAAATCAGTTAATTAAGGGTAAATATAATATTAAAATTTACCTTAAAATATGTTAAATCTTTTTAGATGAATAAATTAGAAGATTATAATCTATTTTTATAAATAGTGTAACTTAATTTCAATTTACCTATGAATATGACATTAATATAGTAAAAGCTAATGAATTAGACAAAATGCAACAATCTCATTTTTTATCTGTATATTATTTTTAATATATGGATAAATATGAAAAAATATATAATATATATAGTATTTGAAAATATAAGATAATTATCAACATTATAAATATTTATTTATAAATTTTAATGATTAAATAATTAATATTCTTATGGACACAATAGTGATGTAAAAATTATTTTATTAAAATAAATCACAAATAAATGCTTTTAAAAATATTAAAATAAATATCATATTAAATAATTAATGTGCTTCAAAAATTTTCTGAGTGACTAAGACATATTAGGTGTGTATTAAATATTTTTTATTTTATTTATTTCTTTCGAGGAATTTATTTAATGTCAAATAAATTAATATATTCAAAATTGACACTATTTTTGTTTTTTAAAAATATTTTTTTTATATTATTTAAAAATCATAAAAATATTTTAAAATTACAATTTGATAATTATAATATCAAAAGTTTAATTAAATACCCATTTATGGTCAATTACCAGCATATAAGTAAATATTAATAACCTTTATATATTTAGAATGTTATTACCATAATTAAAATTAAATAGAATAACTATGTGTCAATTAAAAAGATATGGTTTAAAATAACAAAATAAAATTTACAAAATTTATTTTTTGATGCGATAAAAACCATATCTCATACCATATTCGATATTGGGATATTTTGACTATTTTTGGATAAGTTTTTATTTTATTATAAATTATTATTTATGGAGTTTCCAAAAGTGCCCCTCACATCAATTATTAACCTGCACATCCTCCCTAACCACTTCACTTAATTTTGAGCCATCAAGCTCAGCCATTGCCTTCCCTATTTCCTTATGAACTTCAATATTTTCAGTTTTGTGGTTCTTGTAATCTTCAATGACCAACTCTAGTGCTTTAAGAGGAGATTTAGAGGAAGCACATCCTGGAACTGGTAATCTCTTGTACCAATTCATTCAATCTTCTTTCTTCTTCTATTTACACATCATTGATTTTTTCTTTATAATGTAATAAAATAAGAATCACTCATATAATTATATAATATTATAAATATGAAACAACTGTATTCCAATATCCATCCATCCTATGAAAAATGAAATCCCCATGTGTGTGTATGTATTACTACCTTCTCCACGCTATGGTGTAATCTATTTTTAAAAACCACCTTATGTGGATGGGTATAATGATGAAAATAATAACTGCATAAGATTATTATAACTATATAATGATTTTTAAATGTTATACACAAACCAATTCAATACCATTCAATAATTTTGGGAATGATATCATCGCTTGTGTGTACATACGACCTACCGTCTCCACGATGCGATGAGATTCATTCTATATAATATTCATTAAAACATGATTATATTCATGATTTAAATGGATAAATGTGATATAAATTATAAAAATATTAGTCTTAAAATGATATAACAATGAACTAATAAGGAGAGTAATAAATAATCAGACAAAACATGCATAAGAACATAAAGCGGTTAATACCTGAATAACGGGTAACAATGAAATGTTACTAACAAACAAATAAAAATATGATTATAAAATATATCATAAAAATTATTATGATTCTAGAATAAATCATTAAAATTTTATAAATTATTATACAGGAGGTTCATATACAAATGAATCATATTGTACCTAAGTAAGGGATAACATTGCAAATCTCATTTTTATTCAAGATTGTTTATTCGTAAGTATTTACTGGGATCAATTTATCATTCAAATCCATCATTCATAAATATGTAGATCAATATATTCTTTATATAATTTTATAATTTTCAATATTCAATTTTACACATTTGAAAATTTTTACTGAATGATATGAATTCAATATTTTGTCATTACCGTTATGAGGTACATTTTTACTTTTCTAGAAAAAGTACGAGAAGAATCCAACTTATATAACAAGAAAATATTATTATTATTTCATAATGTCTTAATTCCTTGAAACACACCCTAAATTTTTTGAAGGATATTTTCATATAAAATTATTTCTCCTCAAATTGTTTGGCATTTTGAGGAAGGAAAACATTTTTGAAGAAGAAATGATATTTTAGTTAAGAATTAATTTCAACTATTTTCCCGAAATTATTTTCCATATAATAGGACACCATTAAAATGGAGTTATATTTTTATCCCAATTATCACTATCGTTATATTATTTTTATTATAGAATTTTATTTAGGAAATCAATTTGTTTTATATCAAATATGATGGAATGAGGTTTAAGAAAACCATTTTATTTCATGGGTAATGATTTGGTAAATGATTTTATGTATTTTTGGAACATATATGAATGGTTTCATTATGATATGTATAGGACCAATATCTATGTACAACAAATTGGGTAAATATTTAAATTTTTAGAGATAGACATGACATGAATGGTATGTATATATTTTCCTGTAATACTGGTTTGCAATGAGGAGTTAACTCGGTACGGTAATAGATTTTGTTCACTATGGTGGTATCACCAATGATCCTTGACTAATATGAAGTTACTTTCTATGCTTATGTGTGTACGCAACAAAGTTTAAAATATTATGTTATGACTATTGTGATTACATTTAACTTTTATGATTTATCCCATGACATGATATTATGATATTTTATATACAGGATAAGATTATCAAATGTTATGTTCTTATGATTATGATATGAATGATTTTTCACTTATTTACACTTACGTAGAATTTGAGATCAAGAATTCATATATTTCTTTTCCCCAGGTAATGATGAAAGGTATTAAGTAAGATTTATCAAAAAAGAGTCTAGTTATAAAGAAATAAGTGGGAGACAGTGTGGATGCTTTATGAACGAGTTGTTTACGATTCCCAGTTTCTAAAAAACTAAACCGATACAGTCCTGGCATGGTTTTTTTGTGTTAATTATTTAATGTTATTCAATGTGGTTTTAATATCTATTTTTTAATTATAGACCATTATAGTTGGTTTCAGAAAAAATATATAGTTATTATTTGTAATCAAGGATGATCAATCCTTTATAAGAACCAAAGGATTTTCCCATGTATAGGTTACAATCCAATCCTAGTGTTTTAGAGATGTTCATGAATAACCTAGGATAAAAAAACTGTCAGAAATTAAAATTGTATTCATTAGTACTTGGTTTCCTTGTTATGACTAGTGTTTCACATACTGTGTTTCTCAATGGATAGAACCATAATGAACCACATTATTGCTTAATGCTATGGGAAATGAAATTTTTGACCCCCATAGACACCAAATTTTATGGGAGATGGAAAGAAAAATCTTGTATCTATGCTCACACAACTTTATATAGATATGAATTATGAAGCACATCCAAACAATTAATAGAGGGAGAAACATTATATTGAGTACTTAATGAGACAGAATCCACATTCATTTAGCGGGTTTTCTATCCTATATTGGATAAAAAATGGATCAGTACCATTGAAAAGATTTTTAAGTTCAATAATGTTTTTAACATGATAAATTCATCTTTTCAATCTATCATATGGAAGGCGAAGCTGATCATTGGTGGAATCATACCAAGAATACAAGGCAAAGAGATGAAATTTAGTCCTTGGAATAGTATGAGTTCAAGAAATTATTTTTCAGCAAGCACTTTCCTCGTATTCTTTGAACAATGAAGGAGAAGTGATTCCTTTAACATAATCAAAAGGATGATGAATCCATTGGTACCAATGAATTAAATTTTTCAAGACTTACAATATACGCCTCTAGAATTATTATCCAATGTATGAGTAAAATTGATTTATTAAATAGAGGTCTAAAACCAATACTTCGAAGGGAACTTTCCATAAGGGACAAAAATAGATACAAATAAATTTTTCACCATGCTATCAAGGTTGAGATGGACATTAGAGTATCCCATCAGTCATATGGGTTTGATTAGAAGAGGAAAACGGAATTCAAAGGGAAATCTAAAGACCCCAATGAAACGAAGATGAGTTTTCCCTTGTGCTCAAATTTTGGAATGAAACATGGAGGGAATAGTAATAAATAGAGTAGTAAATGTTTTATGTATGGAAAAGAAGGTCATCAGGTAGTTTAATGCTAAAGTGATGAAAAAAAGATTTCTAAAGCTGCAAAGGATGAAATGGATTCAAAACATTCACCTCCTACAATTATATGATACAAGTTAAAGGAAATGGGGAATTATTCCAATTGATGCCCAAATATGATGGTTATTTATGATGGATGATGTTAAAAAACTTTTAAGGCCAAAGACAATGTAAAGTCACATGAAATAACTATTGGTTGTGTGGAGTACAATAATAAAGTGGTGAAAGGGACACCTAACATCCAATATAAGGTAAAAATGTTTTATTTGATTCGGGATCCACTCAATCTTTTATTTAAGAAGAATTTTATATGGGTCTTTCTATATTACAACGAAAATAAAATACTACCTTAGAAGTGAAGACTTTTAATGAAACAATAGTTACATAAAAAATTTACAATTCTTCACCGGTTGAAGTTTGTGGGAATGTTCTTCATACAAGAATTAGGATCCTTCCTATAGTGGAATTTGAGGTGATTTATGGCATGGATTGGCATTCTCAGTATATAGCTCATATCAATTGAAAAGGAAAGGAATAAAATTTCATATTCCAAATTAATCTATGATCATTTATAAATGAAAGGATGAATATGACCGTCCAGTAAAATTTATTCAGTCTTATGTGACTTGATTAAAATTAATGAAGGATATTTATCTCAAATGGTTGGGGAGAAACTCACAATTAAGAATACACCCATTGTATGAGAGTTTCATGTTGTTTTTCTGGCGGAATTTCTTGGTCTTCCACCAAACCATGACGTTATTTTTTAAATAGAACTCATACTAGGTGCTATGCATATTTCAGTGACACCTTATAGAATGTCCCCAATTGAGTTGAAGGAATTAAAGAAGAAACTCTAAAGTAATCTTGTTAAGGGATTCATACACCCTTGTGAATCTCCTTGGGGAGAACCTATTATATTTTTCAAGAATATAGATGGATCAATGCGTCTTTGCATTGATTATCGAGAACATAACAATTTCACTATGAAGAAAAAAATATTCTCTTCCCTACATTGAATAATTTTTTGATCAACTACATGGAGATCAATACTATTACATGATTGATCTTCGTTTATGATATCATAATTTAAGGGTAAAAAATGGAGGATATACCAAAGACTGTATTCAATTCAAGGTATGGACACTATAAATTTATAGTGATTCCTTTCGGTTATACTAATTACCTCACTATTTTAATCAATATAATGAATAAAGATATTAGAGATTATCTAGATTAGTTTGTGGTAGTCTTTATAGACGATATTCATGTATATTGAAAGTGAAAATAATAACATGAATATCACAAGAGAATTGTACTAAAGGCCTTAATAAAGGACAATCATTATACCAAATTTACCATGTGTGAATTTTGGATTCAGAAAATGTCTGTTTTGGGTCACTTAATCTCAAGTGAGTGAATTACTATGGATCTTGAAAAAATAGAGGTTATTGAAATATGGTCGACGCTAACATCTGTAACATATATCAGATGCTTTCTTGGTTTGGATGGATATTATTGATGTTTTGTGATTTTTTTAGGATTTTGTAATCCAGTAACCATATTTTTTTTGAATAGTTTTAAGTTCTATAGGAAGGAGGAATGTAAAGATAATTTGAAAGAGCTATAACGAAGGTCAGCCAGTGAACCTATGCTCACACTGCCTTGTAGTAGACAATGGTCTTTGGTCCTTAGGGATGCATCCACGAAGGGGATGGGATGTGTTACCATGAAAAATGTTACGAGGGTAGATTGTACATCATGGAAGTAGAAAATTCATGGGAATAATTACCCAATTCATGATTTGGAGTTACCTATGGTAATCATTGTGTTAAAGATATTGTGGAATTATCTTTATGGTGAAAAGTGTGATATTTATGCTGATCGTAAAAGTTTAAATTATATTTTTACACAAAAAGAGATGAATATGCACCAAAGAAGATGGTTGTAGTAGATTAATGATTAGGACTACTGAATACATTATCACCTTGGGAAGGTGAACAAGGTGGAAGATGCTTTGAGTTGAAAAGCCCCTGTTATCTTATCCAAATTGAGAATCACAAAAGATACAATATTTAAAAAATTTCATAGGATAGATTGTGTAATTTTAATGGAAGGGGCTAAATATTATATTTCCCACATGAATGTTAAACCATCTATACACATGAATTTTAATGAGGTGTAGAAGGAAGATGTAGTGTTACAAATGAAGGTGAGAACTGTTCCTGATATCAACCCTCATTTTGGTGGAATAATAAGGATCAAGAACCTGGTTTTTATTCCACCCTTACTAGAATTAAAAATGGAGCTAATGTATGAGACTCAAAGTTCTTCACTCTCTATTCACATTAGAATCACAAAGATGTAAAGTGACCTGAAAGAGTATATATGGTGGGATGACATGAAAAGAGATGTCGCTGAATATGTCTCTCGATGCTTGGTCTGTTAGAATTTTATGATTGAGAGAAATAAGTCTATGGGGATGTTACAACCACTACCAATACAAGAATGGGAATGGGAAAATATCACTATGGACTTTGTCATCATAATTCCCAAAGGATCCAATTGTAATATTGCTACCTGGGTTATAGTTGATTGACATACATATTCTTTACACTTCATTGCTATTAGAGATGATTTATCTCTTGATCAGCTTACCAATATATAATTAACAAATGTTTTATGATTTCATAAAGTACCACTTTCCATTGTATTTTATCGAGATCCAAGGATTACCTCAAAATTTAGGTGATGTCTTTAGCATGATTTGGATACAAAGTTATGTTTCCACACTAATTCTCATCCTTAGTTAGACATTCAGTCTGAGAGGTCAATTCAAACACTAGAACATAGGTTGAGAGACTTCTCTTTGGATTTTAAGGTTGAATGGGATCAACACCTATCATTGGTGAAATTTTCTTAAACTAATAGATATCACTCTATTATTCAGATGGATCCTTATAAATCCCTTTCTGGAATGATGTGTAGAATTCCAACTTGTAGGGACGAATTTGGAGAAAGAAAGCTATTAGGACCGAATCTTGTAGATGAAATGGTATAAATGGTCAGCTCAATTCAACAAATACACAAGACACCTAAGAGTCGACAAAAATGTTATGCTTACAACCAATTAGTATACCTAGATCTTGAAGTGGGTGATCAAGTGTTTCTGTGAATATCGTCCTGGAAGAGAGTAACGAGATTCGGAAAGAATGGAAAGCAAATAAATATGAATATCGGTCCTTTTGAAATTCATGACTAGGTTGGGATGGTATCATACCGACTGGAGCTTCCATCAAATCACTCTCAAGTTCATGGTGTGTTCTATGTATATCTCTTGAGAATGTTCATGCCTGATCATTCACAGGTACTATGCTACAATTATTTACTGCTGGAGAAAGATCTTTCTTATTAAAAATAACCAATAGATATTATGGATTGTAGTGAAAAATTTATACGAAATAGGACCACTCACTTGATTAATTTTTTATGGAGGAAGCACATATTTGAAAAAGAAACATTGTAACTTGAAGATATGATGAGTGAGATGAATCATCATCTATTTGTTTCCATGTGATGAATTTCGAGGAAAATATTCTGTTTAAGGTGGGTAGAATGTAACACCATGATGTTGTTATGAAATATATTCTTCAAATAATTATTATTCCTCAGTATCATGATTTTCACTCAATCATGATTTTAAATGAACTGTGAGATTACCTTGTAATAAAATTACCATTATATCCTAGACGTTAGGTAAATATGAATAATTACAACTAACTTATTAAAATCATAATGAATTCTTTCACTATCAATTATTTATGAAAAATATAAATCAATTAGATATTTATATATTTGAGTGAATTACTTTTTGAAATGAAATTAATGTTATATATGTGTGTTATATAAATAATAACATAATTTCGATATTCATCCATGGGATTTTTTAGTTGTATGTTATTAATAAGACCAAATTTGATGTATGAAAACTGATTTTTCAAAAGGATGATTTTAAACCATTGAATAGCTTACCCATTTTAAATTAATATTGTGAAACATTAATAATTTTTATATGAAAAAATAAACAAGTTATTTTAAATATGTACCTAAAAATTTACATTGAATTTTTTTGACATTTTTTTGATAACATTCATGTTTTGATGAATAGTAAAAATACACAAAATTTTAAATAAAAACAACCTTTTCATCAAAATTATTTATATGTTTAATTTATAATTCATAATGGTTTTAAAATATAAATATAATATATTTTTATCATTAAATATACATTATGTCAATAAAATTAATTTTACATAAAATTCATTTCTAAAAAAATTTCAATATTTTGCAATGTTTTATATTTTAAAACATGTTTTCCCATTTCAACAAGGCAGTTAATTTTGAATTAACTACTACAAATTCTGTGTTGGGAATTTTTTTAAAATTGTTTCCAATTATTTAATCATTAATACTAAATAATTTTAATGGTCTTATTTTATTTTTTGGGCATTATGAACAATAACTTTGGTAATTATTTTATTAACATGGTTAATGGTAACTCAGATAATTAGGGGTAAAAATAATATTATTATATTAACATCGAACGTATAAATATCATATTGGATGACTATATTAGACCCTTATAATCTTTTTTTCTAAATTTAATCACTTAATGTCCAATTACATATGAATATGACATGAATGTAAAAAAACTTATGATTGTGACAAAATCTCTCAATCTCATTTTATATAAGTATATTAATTTTAATATATGGATAACTAGTAGATAATATCGAATATAGATATTATATGGAGATAAAAACTAATTAAATACATCAATTAAATTTATTTCTAAATTTTATAGATTAAATAAATACCATTAATGATAACTCAATAGCGATGTAAAATTTATTCTATTAATATAAAAACCAAATAAATGGATTTAAAAATATTAAAATAAATATCATATGAACTAATTAATGTGGTCCATGAATAGTTATGGTGACTATGACAATTTAGTATTATATGGAATATTTCTGTCCGAATATATCTTTTTTGAGGATTTTATTTAAAGTAGAATAAATGAATAGCGTCAAAATTGACTTTGTTGAAGTTTAATAAAAATAAAGTTTTATTGATTTATTTAAAGCTAATAATAATATTTAGATATTAAAAATTAATAATTATAAGATATTTAATTTTATATAATTCCCATTTATTTTCAATTAAAAAAATAAGTAAATGTCTACAACCATTTAATTTTTAGAATGTTATTACCTCAATGAAAATTAAATAGAATAACTAGATGTCAATTAAAATGATATGGTTTAAATTGACAAAATAACATGTACAAAATTTATTGGAGGATTTTACTAAAATCCTATATCATCTCATATTATAATTGGGAAAATTTTGGAGGTTTTTGGATATGGTTTTTTTATTATGAATTATTATTTATGAAGATATCAAAATAGCCTCTCACCTCAATTAAACAAGGGCACCTCCTCCCTCAACTCTTCACATCATTTTGAGCCTTCAAGCTCGTACATACCCTACCACATTCCCATATGAACTTCCTTATTATAATTATAGTGGTTTCGGTCATCTTCAAAGACCAACTCTTGTTCTCTATGAAGATATTTAGAGGAACCACTTTGAGGAAGAGGTGATCTCTTCTACAGATTCTTTCAATCTTCTATCTTCACCAACATCTTATTAATTTGTTTTTTACCTATAACGTAATAACATCATTATCAATCATATGATGATATGTTATTATAAATATGAAACAACCATTTACAATCTTCTACCCATCTATTAAAAAATGAAATCACCACTCCTGCGTACGTTCAGCTTACCGTCTCCACACCGGGGTGTAATTTGTTATTCACCACTACCTTATTTTGATGGGTATAATGATGGAAATAATAACTATATTTGATTATTATAACATGATAATTATTTTAATCTATTATACTCTATCCACTTTAATACCATTCAATATTTTTGGGAATGATATCATCGCTCGTGCGTACGTACGACCTACCATTTCCACAGTGCGATGTGATTTATTCTACATGATCATCATTAAAATGTGAATATATACCTGAATTGAATGAATAAATATGATATATATTATAATAATATCATTAGGTAAATAATATAACAATAACCTATAAATAGTAATAAGAAAATATCAGGAAAAACATGCATAAGACCGTAAAGTAGTTAATACCCAAAAAACGATTACCAATGAAATGTTATTAAAAAAGGAAGAAAATATTAAAATAACTGTTATTAGAATAATTATTATTATTTTTAATTAAATCAGTAACATTATTTAAATCATTATACATGATGTTAAAAAACATACGAAGCATATCAGACCTATGGTAAGGTATATATTTCCAAATATCATTTGTATTTGAGATTGTTTATTTGTAAATAATTAATTGGGTATTTATATCATCAATGACCATGAACCAAAATATGTATCAAAAAAATATTATTCATATTATTATATAATTTTTAATATTTAATTTTAAGGACTGGTAATTTTTTACTAAATTTTAGGAATTGTATCTTTTTTCATTTTCGATACGAGGTAATTTTTTAATTTTCTTACAAAAGTACGAGAATAATATTTTTTAACAGTTATGACATGACTGGATTTTTACACTTTTATAATTCCTTATTTACATGATGATTACCCTACAATGATACATTTTTATTTTCACATAATATTATTTCTTCTAAAATCTAGTGGAATTTTGAGGATGGAAAACATTTTTGAAGAAGAAATAATTTTTTCCACAGGAAATAATTTCATGTGTTTTTTGAAAATTATCTTCCATCTAAAAAGAAACTCTTTAAATACGGTAATATTTATATACCTATTATGATGATGATTTTAATGTGTTTATGATGAATAGTTATTTAGGAAATTTATTTTTTTTATCAATTATGGTGGAATGATGTTTAAGAAACCAATTTTATTTCATGGGTTATGCTATGGTAAATGTTTTTACATTTATTTGGAACCTGTAAGAATGGTTTAATTATAAGATGGGTGAGACATATATCGACCTCCAAAGAATTGTGTAATGATTTATATCTCATGAGATAGAAATTATTGGGATGACAAGTATATTTGGTTCAGTAATACAGGGCTGGAACGAGGAGTGAACATGGTTCAGTAATGGACATTGTCCATTATAATGGTCTCAACAATGCACTTTGACTAATATGAAATGATTTTCTATATTTATGTTTTTATTTCATGAAATTTCATGTCTTATGATATGACTATTAGGATTTCATTGCAGTTTTATGACATATCCCATAACATGATAATATTATCTTTTATATGCATGGGAAGATTTTCAAATGTTATGTTTTTATGATAACGATATGAATGATATTTACCATGATTACCATTACTATGAATTTGATATCACCAATTCATTTGTTTCTTTTCCCTAGGTCATGAAAGAGGGAATTGTGTAATATATAGAAAAAACTAATCTAGTTATAATGAAATAAGTGGGAGACAATGTGGATGTTTTATAAAGTAGTTGTTTTGTCTCCCAGATTCTAAATACAATAAACCTATATGGTCCTTGCATGGTTTGGTTATGTTATGTAATAAATATTATTATATGTTTATGATATATATATATATATATATATATAATTTATGGTCCATTAGAATTAGCGTAATCAATTAGAAACATGTTAATGATTAATAAAATGTTAGGGGCCTCAAATCCATAAAAATGATATTATTTGGAAGACTATCAGTTTAAAAATTAAAGTATTAGGAAAATAATATAAGATCAATTTTTTTCATGATGAGAAATTACATTATAACATAATAATATATGAAAGTTTACTATCATGATATATTTGAGTTTCATATGAACAATTCCATATTTTTGTTAATCTTCAACTAAATTATAATTCATTCTTTAATTCATGAAATGGGTATCAAAAAAATCGTTGATACCTGACACACTGAAATATTCATTTAATGGATCATAAGACCCATAAAATATAGATATTTTTTAAAAAATTTCTCTAACAAGTATCTAGATTCAATAAGATTATGAAAATAATCTCTAAACCAAAAAATTAAAACTACTAGTTCATCATTTATATTTATTCATTAAATATTCAAACTAGAATTGTTGATCTTTTATCTAGGGAATTTAGTTGGCTAATGGTTTTCATTAAACCCCTATCTTCCTTGTGTCATTGGTTCAAGTCTGTCAGCCTTGACAGATACGATGGGATTTCATACAATATAAAATTTTTTCTTTTCAAAACCATATTGATATAATTTACAAAATGAATATGATTGACATATATAAAATAAGATTAATCAATAAATTTTCATTAATAAAGGGTTTCAATACCACCCGAATATATAAACACTTCATACATTTCTTTATACATAGTACCTTACATGGTATAATGTTTATCTATAATATCAAATGTAGGTTTTCTAATTAGGACACCATATCATTCAACTAAAATACATTATGTTTAACATATATCATTCATTATCTATTTTAATCCTTTATAATGGATTGTAATGAAAATTGGAACAATCCTAGGAATATCCCCCTTGGAGTGTCAAACCAAGTGTGTAGAAATGCCTATTTTTATGTACCCTGTTATGCTGAGTTAGGTCGTACACACCTTATCAATGTTTTTACTATTTAGTACATCTATTTTAGATCCATTTCCAGATATTGTATCTATATTGGGACGCATTCAGACGAATACAACATAATATAAACATTGCAAAAATATAGGGTTTTCTTATATACTTATTCTCAATATCTACCTCAGGGTTATGTTCTCTAATCAATGTATTCTTACATATTGTTCACACAGTTTCTACTAAACAACATTTTTATCAACTTTAGGTACCTGACCCTAAAAATCTAAGATCCAATGTCTACTACAATTACATTTCCATTACTGCAATAAATCATATTTTAAAGGACCACATAGTTTAGTGATCATAGGAGATTAGACACATTCATGAGCCTTATATTACAAATTAATAAACTAATTACAATATATTTTTTTCATTCATGGACAAATTTATTCTATCTATTATATCCCTATATTTCTTTCATAGAACTCTTCACAGTTTCCTATGTAAGGAAAAAAATGGTGACCTCAAATAATTGGTAAGGTAAATTATAGGGGATGAAATAATGAATCAATGAGAATATTAATTATGGCATGGAAAATAACTGAACAAACATACCTTGTAATCAAATAACTGACAAGAAAGTGAATAAAAAATATGTAATGGTAATAACTAGAAACACATTACCATCAAATAACTAGATAAATAAAAATAAATATGGAATTGAAATAATATAAAAACACATTACATTTAATCAATTAACTGAAAATGAAATGTATCTATAGATATTTTGACACAATATCTCATGGATAAATAATAACTAAAACTAAATGAGGGAAGTGATTAATTTTTTGACATAATGTTTCCTAGGTACATTGAACTGTTACTTCCAAAACCATTTACACGAAAGTTTAGTATATAAGTTAAAAACCCATCTAAGGTGGCTTTCCAAATGACTCTTCCCACAAGAATATTAATAAAATGAAGGGATATATATAATCGAGCCCCACACATTTCATACATGTCCAAATTATTCTCCATATATCTAATAATCCATTTGAAATTTTTTATAATTCAATATCTTTATGAAGTAGAAGATACAGATTTATAAATATTTCCCTATGCGATAAAATAACCTTCCATGTAAGCACAGTATACAAAATGGTATATGGTTTAAGAAATAAATATGTACCTGATAATTGATATGGGTAATTAGGGTAAATTCAGTGTTCAATGGTCAAATGATATTTAATATTTCAAGGGGACTAATAAATGAATCACTTAGTTGAATGTGAATACTATTCTTATTAAATTCAATCATAAAACATATATAATAAAAATAAATAAGGTATCAATAAAAAATATCTCAAATATAGTAATGATAACGGATTTTTCTATTGATTAAAATAAATACTATAAAATATATTTTTGAAATATTCTTGAAGAAAATATATTTTTTTTGTTTTGAAAAATCATTTCCTTGAAAATTTCAATTACAAACAAAAAATAATTTTTAATGGGTGAAAATTCCATTAATAATTAATTTTGAAAAGGGTAAAATTTTTTTAAAAAAAATTTCTTAAAAAATGGGTTTTATAATTGAACAGGTTCTATGACTAAAGATATAAATTAATTCATGTTTTCTTAAAGACATTTTATAAATATTTTTAGTACCAATGTTTGAGAAAAAATGTACTATTACATAAAAATGACATTAATAACAAGAGGAAAGGAAAATTAATGGATTAATTATAAATGATCAAATAATTTCCACTAATGTAAATTCATGTATAAAAACCCAATCATTTAAATATTGTAATATAAACCGTTGGAAAAATTATAATTTTTCTGTGAGAATCATTAAATTTTTAGATTATGTGTATCAACTATAAAGTAACATATTGAAGTGGAAATACATAAATAGATAGAAAAATTAATTATATACATAATCATAGAATAATAATTACAATGAGTAATTAATATAACTGAATGAATATATATAGATTTATGAAATTCTTTTCTGGTTGGTTATATTTAACTCAAATTCCCTTATATTAAATAATTCAAATTTAAACTCCAGATAACATGAAGAATGGTTGAATCATGATGTTATGTTAAAAGGTTGTTATATGAAATCCATGTATAATATATTAGGTAAATTAATAATATAATTTTTTAAAGATAATTTTACCAATCCCAAAATGATGTGAGATTGAAAATCTAATCATTAAAAAGATTCTTGATGAGAATAGTCATTAAACTTTCCAAAGTGTCCTACAAAACATAGAAACATTAAAATTATAAAATCCATGATGTAATGACATTAAATGAAACTTTTAGAATAATGATAAAAAGGATATTAATTATATAACATGAAAATGTAATGTATATACACCATATATAATAATCTAGGTTTATAACAACAAATTCGTTTTAGTGGATTGTAAATTGAGATTAAATCTCTTATCTTGTGTTTCCTTTTGAGTGACCATCCATTAAATTCATGGAAATGTGATTAATCATGTCAATAACTAATTCCATTACAAAAATCATATGTATAACATCATATATTATCTTATTATAATGTCTTATTTTTCATTTGTTATCAATATTTCATTATTTTCACTATTTGTGGTGTTAGTTGCATAGTCTTTTGAAAATGTCTTCACATGTGAAATGTTGTTATTATTATTTTGATCATGATTTTGTAGTCACTAACCTTTTAAACATGATATAATTATCATATATATTTAAAATATATTTATAAATAATATCTTATAATATTTTTAGATGACATGTGAAATTCACCATTCTTGGAGGCGGTAAACCGTACTTACGCATGAGCACTACATGAATTTCATTGATGTATTAAAACAACGAAATGTAAATTATATATATGTATATTATAATTATATTATCATATAAATTTCATATATATTACATATTTTTATTAAAATTACCCTTTATATGTTCCTTGTATAGTATGAATGAATCATATCGCTTTGAGGGGGTGTTAGTCCACACTTTGATAAACAATGTTATCATATTTAAACAAAATGGAAATCATATGGTGAAGTACCCAGATCAGTTTGAATCACTGAGAGGGGGAGGGGGTGAATCAGTGATCCCTTAAAACGTTTTACTAATTGATTCTTTATCAATTAAACCTCTATGTCTTGTTAAGGCCTCGATCCACTCTTCTTGTATCTCTCAGCCTTTCCTCGAGTGATGCATTAAATGTAAAGGCACAGGACACAAGGATTTAAAAGGTTCGGCACCAATGGCCTATGTCCTTTCCATGTTGGTTATACACCCCTACATGGTTTCTTCCATTATAATCTGTTAGTATTACAATGGTCGATACAGAGTCCCACTGTATCTCTCCTGAGTCCCACAGGAGGGTCTTTATACTGCATCCCACAGTGTTACCAGAGTCCCACTGGCCTACTCAAGAATCCCACTGAACACTTCTTCCACCCAGAGTCTCACTGGGGGCTTCTCCTGGCTTCTCGAGTCGCACGAGTAGCTCTTCTTCACTTCAAGTTCTTCAAGTATCTTCAGCAGCCTGGGATAAAGGCTGCTGGCCTTGCTCTCTTCCTCTGATCACTTGAGTTGATCAGGACTTCTCATCTTGCTCAGGATTTATCTCCTTTCTCTTAGGATAACCTGGCTTCTCTCTTCAAGAATCTTCAACAGCCTATGATAAGGTCTATTGGTCTTGCTCACAGCTTCTGATCAGTTCTGTTGATCAGGGTCTTCTCAATTACTGAAAACTCAGGCAGCTGATGTCTTTAACTTCAGTCTGGCTTTAGTCTCACTTCAATTCAACTTCATGCACTGAATGCATGGAAACTCTGATTCTTCAAGATCATCTGGTCTTGGACTTCTCAATTGCACACAACCTGATTTAGCTTTGTTCACATGTGCACGTGCATGCATGTAAGCATGCACTCCCATTCTTCTTCTCAGTGCAATAAACCCACAATGGGTATAGTCTCTTTAAGCACACACCTTCTTTGAACTTCACACAATTAATTCAATTTGCATACACACATAAATGTGTGTTCTTCTTTGTGTGGATGTCTTCTTCTTCTTCTAAGTTTTTACACTTTTAGTGCACACACTAGGTTCGGCCTTCGTGTCTCTTTGCACACACATGATCTTGGCCTCTTATTTGTTTGTTAAGCACACACACAACTTAAGTGTGGTCTTCCTCTCCTCCTTGCACACACACGGTTTAAGTGTGTTCTTTCACTTCCACACACAACCAAGCCTCGGGTCCTCTTCTCCACTTTATCACACACACACAGGGTATGTAACCCACTGTCGCGTAGTGTCTTGGTGTAGCAAGCATGCAAGGTGTGAGGTGCAAGGGCCTCCTCCTATTCTCAACCGCCGTGCAAGTGTGCAAGGTGCAACACCCCACTGCCTTCTACAAACACACAAGCACAAGGTGCAAGGCGCGCAAGGTCTCAGTGCAAGGGGCAGCCGCGGGTCGCGCAAGCTACTCCTGCCGCATAAGTAGGCGGGCAGAGAGAGATCTTACTATCACACAAGGGATGCGCGCATGGTTCTCCTTTAGGACCTCGGGTGGCCCCGGGTTCTTCAGCCACGCAAGTGTGCGCGGGGCTTCTACTTCGCGAGGCACAAAGGCACTCACAGATCTTACAAGTTTTTTAGCAAGCTATTCTGTGTCTTGGGTGCTCCTTTTATAGGCAGTGGAATCCTCAAAACATCCGCAGGATATAAATCTTGAACCACCGAGATTTTCGGTTATTTTAAAATCTTTAAACGCAGGCTGAGAATCTCGTTTCTTTCTCTCTGTTCACATGCGATTTCTTTCTTCTTTATTTTTCTCCTCCACGTGCATGCGACATAGAACGCATGCACGGCCTTCGTCTAAGGGAGATCCATGCAAAATATTAACCAACATAGCCGCGGCACTTCGTTTGCCTTCGGCCGAACTCCAAATTCTCACGTTGTTGCATGCACACCCATTTTTAGGCATGGATGTGTTCGTTATGCTCAGACGATCTCAATGGTGTCTTCAGCTTGATCAACAGTGGCCGGGAGCTCGAATTCTTCATTCGGGAGGCCTCTGGTTCAGCGGCGGCTTCGCAGGGTGGTCTTCGACTGAGCTCAAGGAAGACGATGTGGCAGCCGTCGGATCAGCCGTTTAATAACATTTGGACGGCCTCGATTAGAAGATCACGTGCGAGATGCGATGAGCGGCTGTGATCAGCCGCACGATTGAATGGGCTGCCATGATCTCTTCTGCAGAAAAATCCAGCGTCCCACATCAAAATGGCTCCCGATTTTTCCGCGGTTTATCACCCAAGCGCTCCCTACAGCCGCTCAGTTGAACTTCTCCCCTCTTGGTGCCGCCCCACACCGAGTTCTCTTAGCGGGCGCGTTCTGCGCCCACCACTACCACTCGGGTGAGCCACTGGCGCCCATTATGCACCTTCGGGCGCGCGCTCTGGCGCCCATGCTGCGCAGGACTTGATCCCCTGCGTGGCCCCGGGCTTACACACGGCCCGGCCTTGTGCCTCATTGGGTGCCCTAGCCTCGAGGGTTCCCCATGGGCGTGGTGACCTTGAGTCCCACATGTGCCATGGGTGATGACCCTCGGCCGGCCTCCTTGGTGGCCTATTTTTTGGCAAAGGAAATTAATAAGGACTTTGTTAAGAAACAAAGTACTCCAAATATAAAATTCAAAATGCCACTTAAGCCATACTTCCTCTTCATTTCTTCTCATCATCTTCTTCATTTGAATTCCTCCAATTCTTCTTAAACATTTATTCATCACTTAGGAAGGAATTCCCAAGGTTTCTTCTTCATCAACCGAACTCCTGAATCACATAATTCTTCAAAGTTCTTCATTGATATAATCAGAGATCAAGTTGGATCATCTTCAATTCATCATACACTAAGTGATTGTGCATGGACTTCATTAAACCACTTCATCCACTTAGAACTTGTGGATGGATCATCTTCAACTCCTCATGTAGTGTGAAGATAATGCATGGTCTTCTAACATTGTTGTGACATTGTATCCACTTGATTCAAGTTCTTGGAACTTAAAGATCAGCTCATCAATTGTCAGATGTGATGATGCTCCATCATCATTCATTCTTCAAGTGTTGTCACTTAGTATCACCTTGATACCAGTATTGAAACAGTAAGAAAAGCTCTACAATCGTCTGATATCCATAGATAATGTTTCAACCATCATCTCCTATGTCACTTAGTGAATCTCCTAAGTGACACGCCTCTAAGTACCATGGCCATTCTACTTCATCACCATCACCATAACATCCTTTGTCATTCACATCATGACATTCCTTGACATCCATTCATTCCATGACAATATCATGCCTCATTGCCAACAAATGCAACACAGTGCACTTCAATCTCCCCCTTTGTATTTGTTGGCAATAAACTAGAGCACATATGATATGAATGGGTCAATATGTGTGCCAATATTTATCCCCCTTATTGGCAATCAAATGAAAAGTTGTGGTGTGGTTCTCTTCAAAAAATCACTTCCTCCCTTTGAAAAGCATTTTCTTCACAGCCACTAAGAGAGGGATGATGTCACATGTTCTCTTTAGAAAAGAACCATTAGTAGATCAAATCTAAGTCTACGTGGGCTAACCCGGTGTAGAAAACCAGAGTGATGTAACCAAGATTATCAATGATGTCCTACATTCACTATACATGTGAGATCATGCTTCAAGGGGCTTGAAATTTTTCAGATATAACAATGAATTGCTAAATCCTGCACATACATCACAAAACTCATTAGAAAGTTCAGATGCAAAGATGAAGCTCCCCCTTTCAACCATTTTTCTTCAATCAATACTCCCCCTTAATTGTCATGATGAATACAATTATGAAACAAGGGATGAAAGTATGATTGGAATGCCTTCAGCTTTTCTCAAGATGGTATTAAATCTTAGAATACCATCTTCTCCAGATTGGCTCCCCTCAAGGGGTGCACTCCATTCTTTCCAAACCATCCTCCTGTTGAGAATAATCATCATCTTCAATTCCCTGCATTGTCAGCACTTGTAAATACAAGTAATTAGGGAATAATATGGAACCTCCTTGGTTCATCAATGTGAACAACATGGTTGAGAAGATTCTCTCAACCGAGATGTCCCATTTTCACCATTCTTCACACTTCCATATTTGATCTTCAATGATGTTTGTGATGGTGTGGATCTCAACACATCTCCATGTAAAATCTTCTTCTTCCCTTTTGCCTTAGTAATTGCCAGAACTTCATCTTCAGCTCTTTGCAGATATTTGGCAAGTTTCAACTGATTTGGCCATATGACTAGTAAGTCACTTGGAAGTGTGGCCTCAGTTCTGGAAATTCCACATGGTTCCTTCGATGCTTTCAAGCTACCTTTCTTTGGAAACTTGTTTTCAACCAATCCCTTCTGCTTCTTCTGGATTGATTGTCTGTTTGAGTCCAGTCTGCCTCTATTGAATTCCATGGCTTCTTTACAAAGATCCATGGTATGGCCTTTCATTCCACAGTAGAAGCATTTATTCATGGTGGTCCTTCTGGATGCATCACCATTCTTGGATTTAGACTCCAAGGACTTCTTTTCCTTTTTCAAAACCTTCTTGGGAGCATCTTCAACTTTCTTCTACTTTCATCCAAAGGATTCTTTCTGTGCCAGGTTCTGTGATATTTTCTTCTTTTGAGCTCTGGATACAGTTGGAGATTGACATGTATCTTTTTGACCACTTTTGCAAACATCCTAGATGTTATCAAGAAATCAAAATCTATTTTAAGTAAACAGATGTCTATGGACCTGTGGATGTTGCCTCTTTTCCTCTGGCTTGCTCCCCCTTGGCATGGGCTTGCTTTGTGCTTTGACATTCAGTGGATTGTACCAACAATCCTTTGCATAGTGCCCATACTTATTACAACACCAACACTAACCCACAAATCTTGACCTCCTCAGTCCTTCTGATTATTGGGTACTTTTCTTGACTTTCTGTGTTGTTTCAGGAGAGCATTCTTTCTTCACGGTCTTCATCCATACTTGTTTGGATTCATTCTTCCATCCTGTACTTTTAGTAGAAACACTTTTAGATGCATGAGTACAAGATGGTATGGATGATACCTTTTTTTCGAAGATGTTACCCTTTCATTAGAGGATGTCTTTCTTTTAGAATCATCCTTCTCAAAGCACACCTGTGTAGCAACATTTCTACTTTCAGCTAACTGGGAGGATTCAGCTTTGGGTGATTGCAGATTTTTCAATATCACCTCTAGTTCTAAGCATTTCATGTTAAGGGAGTTCTTATCATCCTCAACAGTTCTTAGCCTTCCTTCCCAATTTTCTTTCAGCTGTTCTAACTGGTCTTCATGCACCTTCTTCATTTCTTGTAATGAATTGTCATGCTCCTTCAGCCTGTTTACTTTGTCTTCAAGTTGAGCATCTATGACATTCATTGAAACTTTGTGCCTCTTTTCCAGTGCATGGAAAACATCTTTGACCACAGTCTTAAAGAATTATTTCTCAGAAAGTCTTCTTTGCAATTATTCAGTAGTGTCTTCATATCTTACATTGCAAAGTGATACTGTTTTATCTTCAGCCTTCACCAGCTTTCTGAGAGTGTTGGTTATGCCAACCCTTTTAGCCAACAGATCTTCCATTGCATTGGCTTCTTCTTCTAGCTGTAATTTTTCTTCTTGAAGATCAAGGATGCATGTATTAATACACATTGCTACTTCCCTGGGGACTCTCTTCCGAAGATATTTGATTGCATTTAGAAGATCATTGATTCTTCCATCATCATCACAGCTAGGACAGGCTTCATCAGAAGAGTGATAAAAGGAATTGTCAGGTGTTTCTCTATCAGCAAAAATCTTTTTCTTCATCTTCTTGGCCTGTTTCTTCATCCTATTTTTCTGAGTCTTGGAAAATATCTCCATTTGAGGGTATTTTCTCACTTCCTCAAATCTGCACTTTATATAGACTCCCTTGGATCATTTAGAGGCAACCCCCTCTGATACCAATTGAAGTGCCCAGATCTGTGTGAATCACTGAGAGGGGGAGGGGGTGAATCAGTGATCCCTTAAAACATTTTACTAATTGATTATTTATCAATTAAACCTCTATGGCTTGTTAAGGCCTCGATCCACTCTTCTTGTATCTCTCATCCTTTCCCCGAGTGATGCAGTAAATGTAAAGGAACAGGACACAAGGATTTACAAGGTTCGTGTAAAGACCCGTAAAATTCAAGGGAAATTTTTTCTTAATTTTCTTTGGAATTTTACAAGAGCGCGGTTTCAGACGGCACCTGATTCCGAGGCCTGGAGTGCCCGGAATCAATTTCTGAAGTTTGGCTCGGGTACGTTCAGTGAACGAACGAGCGGGAATTTCTAACTTTTGGTCCGGTGCTCGGAATTGAAATCCGAGGGCACCGATGAACTCGCAGCGCCGATATTCGCTTAAAGAGACCTTTTCGGGAGTTGTGATTGTTTCGGGTTGAGAGTTAGTTTTTGGGAGATTAGAATAAGTTAAATAAAAATATGTAAAAACAATTTTTATTTAAACTTAATAGTTAACTTCTCTCAAAGGAAGTTAGGTGTGGGACCCACACCCACTTAACCTCCCTTGAGAGAATTAAGTGTGGTGGGGCCCACACGAAACCTAACTTTACATCTTCCCTCAAACTCCCTTAACCCCTCTTTAATTAACATGACAATTTGTTAATTAATGTGGAGTTATCTCTTCTTTGAATTTCAAACTTTTTAAATTCTAGTGTATTGTTGTGTTAATAAAATAAGATAGAGTCTTATTTTATTTTGGGTTTTAGTTTTGTCTCCTTGAGAGAGTTGGGAAGGTTCTCCTTGTTTCTTCATCTTCTTCAACCTCGACGAAGAACACGATGAACGCCGTTCTTCAACGAAGAACTTCTTCGCTGAAGAACTCGGTTTTTCCGCGACGCCATATCCGCGACGTGACGTTCTCCTTCCGCATCATCTCTTCCGCGACGGTTTTCCGCGATGAACGCCATCGACAACGACTCTTCCTCCGACGTCAAAGGAATCGACACCGATATTCCACGACTAAGTCAACGTGCGACTATCGAGGTAGGGGTTCTTGAGTTCGTTGTTTTATTTTTATTTGACTTTCCTCAAGACTTGACGAAGAACGCTCAAGTTCCGACGAAGAACGCCGCTCCGCTCTTCTTCGTCTTCCATGTCAACGAGAGGGAACGCCGCTTCCTCCTCGGATTTCCTTCGTTGACATAAGAGGTTTCGCCAACGACGTATCACATCGGACACATCTCTTCGTCAACGGAATTGACGAACGACTACCGCGACGCCCGATCTCCTCGACATCGACTTCCGCGGACATAGACAAATCTTCGAACGTATACCCAAGGTAGGGGTTGTTGATTTATTGATTATTTATTCCATTCTTGATCGTGGTTTTAGCATGTCTAAACGTGAGGCAACTGGATATTCTTTAGTTGTGTTTTTATTTAACGTGAGGGGGGGCCGGACCGCATGAACACGGCCGAACCTCCCTCCATCGTTCATGTTTTTTATTCCTGCGGACGGAAGCAAGGTGGCGCGGTGTCGTCGCACCACGCGGATAATTGTACGTTTAACTTACGCGACGCCGTCGCGCGCGCACCATGGAAGAAACAACAAGAACGCGACGCCGTCGCGCCGCGTTGAAGAAATCGAGGTGCGGCGGAGGGGCACGGTGTCGTTGCACCGCGCCGGATGACGAAAACCGCGGCAGGTTCCGGGCCGCGGTGGAAGAGAAGACCGGCGGCCGGGCCGCCGGCGTCGGAAGCCGAAGGGGGGGACCGGAATTTCCGGTCCCGTTGGAGGAAACCGGCCGGCCAGCTGGCCGGCCGGATGGAGTTCAAACGGGGGAATTAATTCCCCGGCCAACACACTAAAACCCCCCTCTTTATGAGGGGGGTGGTTCTTTGAAGGGAGGGGGGGGGGGCAGCCGGCCCCCCGGTTTTTACTTCAACCGGCCCCCACGTGGGGGCGGTTTTCAATCAAGGGGTGCGGCTTTTAGCCGCGCCGGCTTTCCAAGAAAGCGGGGGAATTGATCCCCCCGCGATGCCTTCATGCGGCGACAGACCGCCGCGGCCCCCGCGCCGCCGCGCCGCTGCCGCGCCGCCGCTGCGCCGCCGCACCGCCGGCCGGCCGGCCGGCCGGGCCGCCCCAGGGGGGGTCGGGCCGGGTCGGCCCGGACCCGGACCCCCCCGTTTCGAACCAGTTCCGGTCTTTTGGTCATAACATGAGCCTCGGACCTCCGATCGATGAACCGTCTGCGGCAACACGATCCTTGGATCGAGACGGTCGTTTCGGTATATCGCACTCAAGGTTTCAGATTACATTGAGTTCGGCCGGGTTGGTTCGTTCACGAAACCAACCGGGCCTTCGGAGCGGAAACGCTCATATCTTGAGCTACGGACGTCCGATTGACGTGCCGTCAGTCGCGTTGTGTTCCTCTTAGTGAGACGGATCTTTTGGCATACTCTGCCCGAGGTTTGGACGCAGGTGGAGTACGTTCGGGTTGGTTTTTCCTTAAAAACCAACCGGGCCCCGGGAACGAAAATGTCAATAACTCTCAGACCGGGCGTCCGATCGACGCGCCGTCTGTTGCGTTGAGTTCCTGTTGACGATACGGAACTTTTGGATACATCAACTCTGGTCTTCGTGACAGTTGATGTATCAGCCTCTCGGCTCGTGGAGCGGACCCTCCGAATGAGCTTGCTGTGTGCGGGAACCCTAGTGCTGGCTGCGACTGTTACTGTGACTAGTACTGCTACTACTGCTACTGTGACTGCGACGACGACAGTACAGAGATCCTGTGTGGATTCGACGACGACGACTACAGCACTCAGCGATCCTACGTGGAACAGTGCTACCGAACCTGTGTGAGCTGAATCTTCTGTTTACCTTGGGCGGTGGAGCGCTTGGTTGTAGCAGCATATCCTTGGCAGTGGAGCGCTCGGTTGTAGCGGCAGACCTGCGATACTGGAGACGAGCGTACAGAGTACGGAGACCGTGAAACCAGCTGAGACCTGAAGACAGCTCGACCGACTCAACTTGTAGTGAGTCGACTAGCCCAGTGGACGGAGCGCCCGGTATTCGGCGGCAGACCCACGGCGAACGGAGCGCCTGGTAGTTGGCAGCAGACCCGCGGTACTCGACTGGAGGAGTACCTCTGTAGGCTATCTGGGTGAGCGCCCGGTATTTGGCAGCAGACTCTCAGCGGACGGAGCGCCCGGTAGTTGGCAGTAGACCCGCGGTACTCGACAGGAGGAGTACTTCAGCAGTCTTAGGTTAGTGAGCAGTACCTCGGAGTCGTGACAGGACCACTGTACACTTCAGAGATGGGGCTCTTCAACAGTTACGGTTTCGTTAATGAAAATCCTGGTTTGAGCTGAATCCTGTTGTTTTCCTGTGTGGATTGTGTTGTGCTATCCTGTGTGGATTACGTTTTGCTTCCCAGTGTGGAATACGTTTACTTTCCTGTGTGGACTGAGTTGTACTTGGGCTCGGAGGTTGGTGCGTATTTGAAATTGATGACTTAGGTATATGTACGGGCATATACCTAAGCAGTGTCGGTTATTACTTCGTGATTGTTCCTTTCTTCATGGTTTATCCTTTGTGGATTTTGAGAGACCTTCAGGGGTCTCGGGGTCCCTACTGAGTAGCTTATACTCACCCCTGCACGGGCTTTGCCCGCACTACGTTGTTTTGGTTGTAGACGACGGACAGCGTTGACCTTAGCTGAGGCTTGCAGAGCGGGACGGTACCCGGAGGTGGACCACTGGACGAGACGTGCTCGGAGCGGACGGAGGAACCCGTGGAGCAGTGGAGCTATCTGTACGCACCCTTCAGGTGGGATTTCCAGTGGACAGCTCGGTGTAGCGGCTTTTACTTTCCAGTTGTTGTTTTCCCTTTCGAGTTGTACTTTACTTTCAGTTTGGGTTTGTATACTGGCCCATTTACTTTTCCGCACTTTCAGTTGTACTCTGCTTTTGCTTAGTGTTTACTTTCTGCTTGCTTACTCTGTGGTGTTTGTTTACTATACAAAGGCAATGCCTTCCCTTTTTACCAGGATTTACTCCTTGGTGCTAGTCGCCAGCCCCTGGCCTATGGAAGGCGGGCTTGGGGTAGTCACGGCACGGACCCCAAGGGCGGGTCGTGACAGTTCGGCACCATAGGCCTATGTCCTTGCCATGTTGGTTATACACCCAACGTGGTTTCTTCCATTATAATCTGTTAGTATTACAACAGTCGATACAGAGTCCCACTGTATCTTTCCTGAGTAACACAGGAGGGTCTTTATACTGCGTCCCACAGTGTTACCAGAGTCCCATTGGCCTGCTCCAGAATCCCACTGAAGACTTCTTCCCCCCTGAGTCTCACAGGGGGCTTCTCCTGGCTTCTCGAGTCGCACGAGTAGCTCTTCTTCACTTCATGTTCTTCAACTATCTTTAGCAGCCTGGGATAAAGGCTACTGGCCTTGCTCTCTTACTCTGATCACTTGAGTTGATCAAGACTTCTCGTCTTCCTCAGTATTTATCTCCTTTCTCTTAGGATAACCTAGCTTCTCTCTTCAAGAATCTTCAACGGCCTCTGATAAGGTCTATTTGTCTTGCTCATAGCTTCTGATCACTTCTGTTGATCAGGGTCTTCTCAATTACTAAAAACTCAGGCAGCTGATGTCTTTAACTTCAGTATGGCTTCAGTCTCACTTCAATTCATCTTCATGCACTGAATGCATGGAAACTTTGATTCTTCAAGATCATATGGTCTTGGACTTCTCAATTGCACACATCCAGATTTAGCTTTGGTCATGTGTGCACGTGCATGCATGTAAGCATGCACTCCCCTTCTTCTTCTCAGTGCAATAAACCCACAAAGGGTATAGTCTCTTTAAGCACACACCTTCTTTGAACTTCACACAATTAATTCAATTTTCTTACACATATAAATGTGTGTTCTTCTTTGTGTGGATGTCTTATTCTTCTTCTAAGTGTTTACACTTTTAGTGCACACACTAGGTTCAGCCTTCGTGTGTCTTTGCACACACTTGTTTCACTTTTGCACACGCATGATCTTGGCCTCTTCTTTGTTTTTTAAGCACACACACAACTTAAGTGTGGTCTTCCTCTCGTCCTTGCACACACACAGTTTAAGTGTGTTCATTCACTTCCACACACAACCAAGCCTCGGGTCCTCTTCTCCACTTTATCGCACACACACAGGGTATGCAACCCACTGATGCGTAGGGTCTTGGTGTAGCAAGCACGCAAGGTGTGAGGTGCAAGGGTCTCCTCCTCTTCTCAACCGCCGCGCAAGTGTGCAAGGTGCAACACCCCACTGCCTTCTTCAAACACACAAGCACAAGGTTCAAGGCGTGCAAGGTCTCAGTGAAAGGGGCAGACGTGGGTCGCGCAAGCTACTCCTGCCACACAAGTATTTGGGCAGAGAGATCTCTTCCTATCACGCAAGGGATGCGCGCAGGGTTCTCCTTCCGGACCTTGGGTGGCCCCGAGTTCTTCAGCCGTGCAACTGTGCGTGGGGCTTCTACTTCGCGAGGCATAAAGGCACTCACGGGTCTTCCAAGTTTTTCAGAAAGATATTCTGTGTCTTAGGTGCTCCTTTTATAGGCAGAGGAATCCTCAAAACATCCGCGGGATATAAATCTTGAACCACCGGGATTTTCGTTTCTTTGAAAATCTTTAAACGCGGGCCGAGAATCTCGTTTTTTTCTCTCTGTTCACACGCGAGTTCTTTCTTCTTTATTTTTCTCCTCCATGTGCATGCGACTTAGAACGCATGCACGGCCTTCGTCTAAGGGAGATCCATGCAAAATATTAACCAACATAGCCTCGACACTTCGTTTTCCATCGGCCGAACTCCAAATTCTCACGTTGTTGCATGCACACCCATTTTTAGGCATGGATGTGTTCGTTATGCTCAGACGATCTCAATGGTGTCTTCGGCTTGATCAACAGTGGCCGAGAGCTCGAATTCTTCATTCAGGAGGCCTCTGGTTCAGCAGCAGCCTCGCGGGGTGGTCTTCGGCTGAGCTCGAGGAAGACGATGTGGCAGCAGTCAGATCATCCGTTTAATAAAATTTGGATGGCCTCGATCAGAATATCGCGTGCGGGATGCGATGAGCGGCTGTGATCAGCCGCGCGATTGAAGGGGCAGCCATGATCTCTTCTGCGGCAAAATCCTTGGTCCCACAACGAAACGGCTCCCGGTTTTTCCGCGATTTATCACCCAAGCGCTCCCTACAGCCGCTAAGTTGAACTTCTCCCCTCTTGGTGCCGCCCCGCACCGAGTTCTCTTAGCGGGCACGCTCTGCGCCCACCCCTGCCACTCGGGTGCACCACTGGCGCCCACTATGCACCTTCGGGCACACGCTCTGGCGCCCATGCTGCGCAGGACCTGATCCCCTGCATGGCCCCGAGCTTACACACGGCTCGGCCTTGTGCCTCATGGAGTTCCCTAGCCTCGAGGGTTCCCCATGGGCGTGGCGACCTTGAGTCCCACATGTGCGTTGGGTGATGACCCTCGGCTGGCCTCCTTGGTGGCCTATTTTTTGGCAACGGAAATGAATACAGACTTTGTTAAGAAACAAAGTACTCCTAATATAAAATTCCTAATGCCACTTAAGCCATCCTTCCTCTTCATTTATAATCATCTTCATCTTCATTTGAATTCTTCCAATTCTTCTTAAACATTTATTCATCACTTAGGAAGGAATTCCCAAGGTTTCTTCTTCATCAACCGAACTCCTGAATCACATAATTCTTCAAAGTTCATCATTGATCTAATCATAGATAAAGTTGGATCATCTTCAATTCATCATGCACTAAGTGATTGTGCATGGACTTCATTAAACCACTTCATCCACTTAGAACATGTGGATGGATCATCTTCAACTCCTCATGCAGTGTGAAGACAATGCATGGTCTTCTAACATTGTTGTGACATTGTATCCACTTGATACTAGTTCTTGGAACATAAAGATCAGCTCATCAATCATCAGATGTGATGATGCTCCATCATCATTCATTCTTCAAGTGTTTTCACTTAGTATCACCTTGATACATGTATTGAAACAGTAAGAACAACTCTACAATCGTCTGATATCCATAGAGAATGTTTCAACCATCATCTCCTATGTCACTTAGTGAATCTCCTAAGTGACATGCCTCTAAGTACCATGGACATTATCCTTCATCACCATCACCATCACATCCTTTTTCATTCACATCTTGACATTCCTTGACATCCATTCATTCCATGACAAATATCATGCCTCATTGCCAACAAATGCAACACAGTGCACTTCATATGGGTATCTGTTGTATAAAACGTAAATAATAAAAAAGATATTGAAATTTTAATATATATTATAGATAAACACTTTTTCATTCATTATTATCATCTATGAAAGGTGCTAAATGAGAAAATAAACATTGTTTTGTGGGATTAATATTCTCTATACCCATAAATGACATGTTTATTACCCATTGGATAGAATATTGAGTATTTTAAGGTATAAAACATAACCTAAACACATAATAGTATATTTAGGATATGGTTTTTTATATATTCAGGGATTATATATACTTTAAAAAGAAGATAATTGAAATTAAAATAAGGAACTGGAGGACGAATTCTACATCTAATTCGGGAAACTCCTTTAGGTTTGCAGAAAAGAGCTACCATTGATGGATTTTTTAAAAATGATATTATTATACATTTATAAGGGGTATTTTTAGGAGATATTTGTGAATATCATGATCAATATAATGTGGCTTGAGAGGTGTGATGACATCAGAGGAGAGGATTCCTTTTTATAGTTGGGGAGGAGTGGCACTCTTGTAAATTTTAGAGAAGGGATTTCCACCCACATTTTTCCAATTGAATATTAAAAACATTAAGGTTATATTTACATAATATGGAGTATAGGGTCAAGATATAGGCATCTAATGGAATTTGAAATGGTTTCTAGATCATTTTGTTCCGTAAGATTAAGGTTTAGTCCCTTATTAAGATTAATTCCACCATAATCATTGTAATTAATTTTAATTACATTAAATAATATTTATGGAATGAAACTAACTTTACCATATTAAAATTTATACATATTATGATTATGAAAATTGAATCCATTTTCAAAATCTAAATCATAGTACTGGCATAAATTAATTTAAAATTAATCCCACAGATGGAATGATAATGCAGGTTCGTAAGGTTAAAATGTTCCAGTGTTTTTTATGTGTTTGTATTCAATTTTAATGTGAAATTTATTAAAATTACCTGAATTGGATTATTATATAAAAAATATATCTTTATCAACATTAAAACCAATTTAATATTTGACATAAAATAATAAACAAATGAGATGAAAAAGTGATTTTGATTTAAAATTCATTATATTTTATTATTCATTAATAAATGAATCTTTACATAAAAATATATAATTAATTTAAAATATTTATTAATATCCATAATAAAATAAATTTTTTATATTTACACATAATATTTATTTAATGTCAAAAAAATTATTCATAATAGGTTGTCCATTGAAAGGATGTGGCAAAGACTATAAAAATATTGGTTTTTATGTATAATCTTGTGTTTGTTCTTATATCATGCCCACAAAAAATATTGGATTAATATCAAATATATTTTATTGGATATACCCCATAAATTTTTTATTAAAAACATTCAACAATTTAAATTAGTTTTATTTATTTGGAAAAATACCTTTGAGATTATAAAAATAATTTTCATTAAAATATGTACTTTATTTTCAATTGGTTATTATATCCCATTATAATTAATTTATAATAAATGAATTAGTTTTAAAATTTTTAAAACATATATAATTATTTGTTAGTTAATAATATTTATAATGGCTATTTTATGTCTTATAATATTAAATAACGATATAATATTTTGTTTTTTGCAAAAACTCAGTCTTACGTGTAATGTAAGCCATTGAAAAAATTAATTATTACATCCATCGTACATTAGCACATTGTCACGCGATTTGAATGATATAATATATAATGATTTTATTTCAAATAGTAAATATATTTTAATTTATTGGGAAATTATATTCCCTTATTTTCTAGTATTTTATGTCATGTATGTTATTGAATACGATTTTCCTCCATTATATTTTTTGGGGTGTTAAATTATCCCCACCTTAATAAAATTGTGTCCCCAAAAATTAAACATGATCAACATGAATTTTTTAAAATAGAAAATTTTTCAAATCCCAAATTGTGAGAAGGGTTCCTATGAAATCATCTATGAAATAGATAATGAGAGGAAAATAGGTAACATGGAATTACATATAACTAGGTCTCTATGTTGGAGAACATTAATGAAAAGTAGAGATACGTACTTAGAGGGAAACCGAAAATATTTATAGGTAGTGGATAAGTTCATCAATTAAAAACAATGGAATTAAAAAATTAATATAATATTCATCAAATCCATATATATATAATGATTTAGAAGACCATCAGTTCATTCAAAATTAATCTATTAAGATAAAAAAATTGAATATCATTTCCCTTGTGTTGTTATATTTTTTAAACTCCTTCGAATATAAGTATATTTACATAAATCATAAACTTTCATTTAATATGAACAATTAAATATTTTGATTATTCTTAAATAAAATAAGAATTTATCTACTGCTTTTAGAAATGGTTAAACAAAAAATAACATTGATAACTAAGGTAGTCCAATAAACATTTATTAGATCGTAAGGCTCATAATGGATATAAATTTCATTTAATTTATCCCTAACTTTTTTACTCATGCAATATGATCAATATATTTATCTCAATACCTAAAAATTTAAACTAACATTTCATTATTAATATTTATTAATTAAAATTTTCAACGAGAAAATTTAACCTTTTAACTATGACATTACATATATAAGTGGTTAGAGTTAAACCCTTGTCATCCTTCAGTTATAGGTTCAAGTCATGCGTCCTTGTTAGATTTTATGGGATTCACCCACCATATATGTTTTATTTTTTAAAACCATATTGATATAATTTCCCAGATAAATATGATGGAAATCCTTAAAATAAGGCTAACAAATAGATAACCTTTTAATAAAGGTATTCAATAACAACCCAATTTGTAAATAAATCATCAATTTATTTATATATAGCTCTTTCCAAGGACTAGATTTTATCCATAACATAATTTCAAGGATTTATAATCTTGAAAAATAATATTAAATATAATTAACCATTGGATTGAACATGTCAAATTTTAACTATTCAAATCAGTCATAAAGGTTTATAAACATAATGTGAACTATAAAAAGCGTATCTCCGGGGAGTGTCAGACCATCTGTGCAGTAAAGCTTGTTGTCATATACCAGTTTAAACTAAGTTAGTTCCAACACACCATGTCAGAGTTTTTACTCTAACATAAATTTGTGCCAGAATGACATCCTTTTGTGTTACCCAATTAGAGATTTATTCCTAGGAAAACAACATAATCTCTAATTTTATAAAACAATAGGGAGATCTTTTGTACTTATCATGAAATTAAAACATAGGTTTATTATCTATGACCCATGTATTCCTAAATGTAGATCCCAATGTCATTACAAAACTACATATGACACCAACTATATCGACCCAAACCCAAAAATCTATGATCCATTATCTACTACCATTACATTAGCATGATTAAAACATATAAAATCTTGAAGGATAAATCTGTTTAGAAGTATCAATAAACCATATATATACGTTATTCTTTTATTATATACTAATACGCTGATTAAAAAATATTTTTATAATTTCTGGACAACATTGTTCAATATAGTATATCCCTGTATTTCCCTCATATTCCACATCTTAGATTCTTAGGTAAAGGAAACCAAATAATGGTGAGCTCAAATTGTCAGTAAGGGTAATGTATAGTAGAAGAAATAATAAATAAATGAGATTAATAATTATGAAATGGTATGTAACGTAGAAAAACTAATATCTAAAAAATAAAATAAAGTGTAATTGAATAAAATATATATAAAGCTAATAAGTAGAAACATATTCAATTAAAATAAATATAAAAGGAAGAATCAATATTTAAATCTGAGAAACTGAAACATGTGCCATTTAATCAATGAATTGAAAAAGAAATGTAACTATAGACATTTTAACTAAAGATATAATAGATGAATAATATCTAAAACATAATGCGGAAAATTATTCAATTTTGGGTTTCATGGTTCTAAGGTATGTGGAACCATTACTGTCAGGATCACTCACAAGACAATTTAACATTTTAGGTAAAAACCTATTCAATGTTTCTAGAAAACTAACATTTCCTATTACAATAATGATGAATTTAGGGGATATATATAACTAGGAACCATCCAAAGCATTCCCAATATATCTAAAAATCTAGTTATTAATGTTATTTATCAAATATTTTTTTGGAATATAAGATGTATAACTATCAATATTTCCCCAAATAGTCAAATAACATTCACTGAAAACTATATATTGAATATGGTGTATGGTTTAGGAAATGGACATATCCCTGATAAATAATATGGTTAATTAAGGGGAATTCAATGTTAATTGATCATAGGAAATGTAATATCTTAAGGTGACTATAAAATTAATCATGGAAGTGGATGTGAATTCTCCCCTGGTACAAATAAATCTTAAACAATATAGGGGTGAATAAAGATGACATCATTGTATAATATCCCAACTGGAGTAAGGATAAAGGTTTTTTTTCAATGAGGAATATAAATATTGTTAAATATATTTTGAATATATTCTTGGTGAATGTATCCTTTTTTTTAGAAAACCATTGGAAAAACATATCTTTGAAAATCGCATTGAAGACCACAAAACATTATGTAATGGGTGAAAATTAAATGGATAAATCATTTTGAGAAGTTAAAAAAATATTTTTGAAAACATTTACATTAAACATTGTTTTTAGAAGAAAATAGGTTCCATAAATAAAAAATATAAATAAATCCATGTTTTCATAAAATCATTTTGTTTACCAAAGTGTTGAAAATGGAACTGTTACATAAAAATGATAATGAATAACCAAAAGAGAAGGAAATGAATTTTTTTAATAGATAGTGGTCAAATAATTTAATCTGATGTGAATTATTGTGTAAAAAATATTAAAAAATAGACTGAAATGTAAACCCTTTAAAATATTATAATTTTGGATAGAGAGTAAATCAATATGTACATTATTTTCATCAACTATAAATCCATTTATAGAAATTTAAATAAACCAATAGATATTCTAATAAATTATAAACATAATAATATAATATTAACAATAATTAGGAATTAATATATCCTAATGAAAATAATTTGGCTTGTGTTATTATTTTCCACTTGGTATCATTTAACTCAAATCTCCTTATTTGATATAATTCAAATTGAAATTGAAGATACTATGAAGAATGGATGAATAATAATATTATATGATAATGTGGGATTATTTAAACCATATCGATGAAGTTATTTTCCTAAAAACTATGTGATTGTATCTATAGATTTTATATAATCATAAATGGTAGTGATATTACAAATATAATCATTAAAAATGTACTTGAGGAGCATAATATTTAATGATTCCAAAGTGTCACATGAATCATAATATCAATGAAGAATTATAATTAAATTAAAGTTATAATATCATAAGAATAATTGTATTCTTGGTATAACTTGTCATAGGGTTGTATATACTTCATATAAATGAAATTAACTTCATAATAACACATTATTCTCAATAGAATGTAAATTGAGGTGAAACCCTTTACCTTGTGCTTCCATTCATGTGAACATTTGTTAAATTCCTATATAATTGTTTTAAATTTTTCATTTACTAATTTTATAACCATACTGATATTTTTAATATCATATATTATCCCCTTCAAAAATCTTATTATGGATTTGTTAAAAAGTATTCATTATTTTATCTATTTTGGGTTTTAGTTATCTAGTCTTTTGGGAATGTTTTGAAATGTTACATGTGGTTAATATTATACATATGATGATTTCATAATCTAAAGGATGTAATAAAATATTTATTTGTCATATATAATCATTATATATATAATTAGTATAATCCATAATATTTGGAGATAATAAATGAAAAATAATGTTCATGGAGACAGTATGTTGTACCTACACATGAATGTTACATTCATTTATTTGTCGTATTAAAAAAATGAAAATTATATTAAATATATGTTTATAATAATTAAAATATCATATAAATGACATATATATTTTATATTTTTATTAATCCCATCCTTTATATGTTCTATGTATAGTTGGAGAAAATCACATTACTTTGAGGGGTGGTAGTCCACACTTCACAAACGATGTTAATGTGTTTACAAAAAATAAAAGTAATAAGGGTATGAATTAAATTAAAATTATAGAAGACTAAATATATTATAAATTTCATTCATAACATATATAAAGTATTTTTCCAAAACAATTCGCAACCATGAACGATGATAGAGGAGAAAAACAAACTACTTAGTTTCATGAGACTCTAGTTTTCCCTACAAATAAAAAGTATGTTCGTAGCCCATTAGGTTGAAGTGTGTATTAGTGTAGGTAAAAAATTTAACAAAAAATTAATTATATTTAGGGTAATATTTATTATATTATTATGTAATAAAGGGAATTAAAAAGTGGATAATCGTAATAAAATTAATGAGCTTGAGGAATAATTTTACCTCTAATTCAGGTAACTCCTTTTGGTTTGCAAAAAAGGTATTACACGAATGGATTTATAAACATGGTGTGGATTATAAGATGAGGGGATAGATGTTGAGAGTGGATGTTGAAGATATATTTGGGCTGAGAATTTTCGATCCAATGTAGTATTAGAGGTTTGAAGATGTGGGAGGATATGAGTCTATTATAGTGGAGGAGGAATGGAACTATTGTAAATTTTTGAAAAGAGAATTCAACCAATGTTTTAACCTTTGATAATGAGCCCAATAATGTTACAATGTTTATATATGAGAGTTAAGGGTCAATATATGTCCTTTAAAATTAATCCAAACAAATTTAATGGTCACATTGTCACTTATTATTAAAGTTTAGTCCTTTTTTAAGATTAATTTCACCATATTCATAGTATATAATTTTAAATAAATTTCCTAATATCATTGGTCAAAAATTGATTCGACCTTATTCAAAATTATAAATTATTCAAATTCAAAATATGGATTTCATTTTTTAAAATTCCCATCAAATAAGTTCACGAAATTAATTAAATATTAATCCCAAAAATGGGAAGACAATTTTGGTTTTTAAAGATAAAAAGTCCAAAAGATTGCTATGTTTTTATTTTACATTTCAATGTGAAAATTTATACAATGACCATGATTTGATTAAATTATAATAAAATTATCTATTTATTATTGAAATAAAATTTAAAATATTATTTTACATTTGAGATAAATTTTATGACAAATTAATTATAGATTAAAATTCATTAATTTTCACTATTAATTAAATAATACAACTTCATAGAAAAAAGCATGTAGTCACCATAACCTAATTTTTACTTTTATTTTCAAAATATTATGTTTATATTTGACATATAAGATTTATAAAAGATCCAAAAATTGTATTTTAAATCGTTTCTCCAATAAAAGGCATTAAAAGTGGTATTATAAAAATAAGTGATTTTATGTGTTATATTGGATTTTTTCAAATCTAACACAAATAAAATCTTCTGGTTTAATATAAAAAACATTTTATTTAACATATAAAATATATTTTTCATTAATATCATTGAATAATTATAATTTATTTATTTTATTCAAATGAATCACTTTTCTGAGTATAAATATAATTTTTTATAAAATAATCCATTTATTTTCATTTAATTCTTATATCAATTTCAAATTGAGATCTAAATATTTTAATTTTATTATATTTTTTAAAACCATATATTTCAATAATATAGTTTACATATTTCATAACTCCTTGCTTATATCTTATTATATTAAATAATGTTATATTATATTATTGTTTAAATAAATTTTGCCATGAGTGTACCGAAATCCATTGAAGAAACTCGTTATTGTGTGTGACATATCATAACATAGTTTCACATGAATTTAATTATATATAATATATTTAATTTAAGTAAAATTGTAGATTTATAATAAACAATAATGATCTTACATTCCCTAATGTGCTTAGTGTTGGTTGTCATACATGCTATCAAATACAATGTTATAACATTATATTTTAAGGATGTTGCACCAAATATTAACCAATATCCTTTCCTATACTCAAGAAACACATTAAGAATGCCTTATTTATGGAAAAAACACACTTAGAGGAGTTAAGATGTTCGTTAAAAGATATTTTCTAAATAGTAAGTGTATTTTTAGTCAAGTATTTTAGATTTATTTATTCATACACTTCCTTAAAATATTCATAAATCATTATAATGTATAAGTATATAATACTTCATATAATGATATTTTATTTTGTCATAGGAATTTATTTTGTTCATCTACTCTTCAATTAAATGGGAAAACAATTAATCAATTTTTCTTCTATAGGATATTGCCTCATAAACTGATATAATTTATTTTCTATAAATATATCTATATGCAAGTCAAAATGATTATATATGATATTCATGAAATATTTATCATTATATAATGATAATATGTCATTTACATTTTTAACTAACCATTCATAGAAAAATGATAATTTCATTCATGAAGACATGTGAATTATCACCTCCACGAAGTGGTATGATACAATTTTCTTCTCCATATAAAATCCATGAAATAAAAAATTATATTTAAATTATTAATATTATATTTTGATTATTTTGTAATGATAAACAAATAATTACCTCATTTCAAAATTGATCATTTAAAAATGAAAACAATACCTAAGCATCTATATGAACAACCCTCTATATGATTGAAATGTAGTTTAATATTATTATTGATGTTTTATGGATTTATTTAAATGTAGAATAGATGTATAAAAATGAAAATTATTTAATGAAAATTATTCATCACATGATGGAATTCATAACTCTTTCACCAAAGTAAATAGACCACAGTCATTTTGGACACAAATATCAAATATTGTCAAAATATCTAACATGAACATAAAAATAAGGAAATTTTTATAACATTATATAAGTTATATAAAAGGAATAATAATCTTGTAAAGGATTATAGGAAAAATAAATTCTTATACTATGTTTATTATTCCGGAATATAATAATTTAACGCGATGATACAAACTCAAGGTACGGAGCTTTATTTTTTTAAAACCCTCTTTTAAAGTTACACTTTCAACAATTTTTTAAAAAATAAAAAAGGAATGTTTTTATTAATATATACATCATGACCATATTTTCCTGACATAATAATAGATTAATGATTTAATGTTACTTTATAAATTTTCTGTTGTTTATATATTATGATGTTACTTTTACAATAAAATAATATTTTGATATCTGAAGGAGTTTTACAAATTTGTTTAAAACATTATTCAATTATTTAATTATTTTTATTGTACGTAGTGATTATTTATGAAGGTTTGTGCCCAATTTTTTCACATTAGTGGTCCTATTATTGATATATAGTTCTTATATATCACTAAAAAAAATTTAGTAGTGATTTTATTCTTTTGGATATTATATTTGAAGTCATAATTATAGTTATTCCAATTTATAAGTGTTATTTTATTGTAATTTTATGGTTTTTGTATTGTTAATTCCACACATCACCTACATGAATTTTATATTAAATACATGATGTATTTACTTTTATATGAAATACATGATGTATTTAGATTATTTCTATTATTGTTCTTCTTGATTTTCGTTGATGACAGGTGGTTCTATTATAAAACAATGAATGATGGTTACATTATTATCCAAGGAATGGTGGTCCTATTATAAAACAAGTAGATTTGGGTCAAATATGTCCCACAAATTCGTTCTTTATGTAATTAAAACATATCTTTATTCTATTTTTATGAGTGATTCTAAGATTCATAGAGAAATTATTTGATAAGTTACCTTAATGTTTTATTTTTTCTTTCCCCATGGTTGTAATAATTGCTTTTATCAATATTTAAATCACATGGAACTTTATTATTGACTCTAATGACTCTTTCCATGTATAAATATTTGTTCCTCTTTTTCGGAATGATGATATTGTTATTGGTGGTTATGAATATTAATATGTTATTCTCATTCAATTTGATTATTTAACCATAACCTTATTCTCTTTTTTTTTGCTCACTGATGACATTAAATTATTGATGATTATGGTTATACATAAATGGAATTTAATCTAACCCTTCACCTGTTCACTATTCTAGAGGTAATGAAGAATGTTGATTAAATGGTTTTTATTAATAGTTTTTTATAACATGATGGTGTTTTTGGGATATGTTGATGGCATAATATGGAATATGAAAAGTTTGGTATAGTGAAAAAAATAATACCTTAATAAAATGGGTTCTGTTCATGTACATGTTTTTCGAAATTCTATAAAAACTAAACATATATGTTATATCTATTTATAAGTGAACCAATATTTTATTTTGATTTTGTGAGTTTTGAATTGAAGAAATTGAGTCACATTAATTCTTACTAAATCTATAAATGTAATGTTTATGATTTTTTCAATGGATCTGGGAGTCTGAGTTCAGAGATCTTATAGTTGATATGAAAAATAAGGCATTAGATAACATTGGTTGTTATGATGTATTCATGGGATGTTATATTACGGTTTATAGAAAACCCCATATGTTTATTAGTGTAAGGTATATCATAAGATAAAAGGTTATTGGAAAAATTATTGTTAATTTTATTTCTGAGCAGTAATGTTACTTTTATGGATGTTAATCATATTTTTGGGAATGATATATGGATATAAGTTGAAAAAATGGACAACATGAATACCTGGTGGAATCCCATTACATCTATGAAGGCCATGGGGCATGAACACATATCTAAAGGGAGACAAGGGTGCAATGAATACTATTTGATGACACAAGTTCCCAGTTAATTTTACATAAAATTTATAATTTAGTGACACGAATTTATCCATATAAGACATTGAAATATTTGAAGTCATATTTCTAGAGCTACATGCCATGATGGTATGATACACTATGGCCAGGTGTTCTCAGAATTAATTTTTTATAATATCAAATATATTTTATATTATGAACATGTGGTTAATTATTAAAACTGTTATAAATATTAAACAGTTGATTATATTATACTTATGAGACAATAGTTGCGTATGATATTTGGATTCTCCCTGTGGTGCAACATAACATTATTAACCATTGGATATTTGGACACTTCAGTCACTGGTGGTTCATTTATGTGAATTAACTAATTGAATAATTAAATTCATTTTACCAAATAAAATTATATAAATGTGTTTATTGGGATAGTTTTCCAAGGTTGGCTCATAATTATTCCACCACTAGTGAAGGTCTCCTCCACTCCTCTTATGGAAAATCCATTCAACAACGACGAACCGTTGGATAAAGTGAAATTGAATCAAAATAAACATTTTGGATCATCATAATTTTGTTGGAAGTCTTGTTCATCACCAATTATTGATCCAAATCAAAATTAGGGCTTATATTTTGATTTTTACACCTTTTTATTAAATATTTTAATATATTTATAATAATTCTTTGATTGGTACGACTCCATATAGACATTTCATGTTCCAATATATTGAAATTGAATTATTTATTTTTCATAATCAATTAATTCTAACCTAGAATTACTATTTTAAGAAATTGTCCATGAATGCTTGTCCAATGAAACTTAAACCAATTTTTTTATTTTATCCCACTTTATATTCATTCTTCACAGATATAATCCCATTGTTCTTGCTCAAATAGTTTTCAGGTGTCCCGATCAAGATCAGCTACCCGAATTCATAGAGGTTCAAAAAAGAGTTGATTATTTTTTGAGAAAATCATAGATATGTAATTATCAATTTAAATGATGCTCGATCTATGGGGTTTAAATCAAGATCTCAAAGGATGAATGAGAAGTGGGGGAAAGAATTTGCAAATAATTATTTCTTGAATAAAGGATATTATTTTCAGTGATAAATAGTTGAGATATGGGATTGATGGCCAGATCATGGAATTTCTGATAGAATGAAGGAGTTATATATAGTGGTGTGTAAAGATTCATCTATGGGAGATTTGATCTAAATTTCTAGTGAAATCATGACTACACGCAATGTATAATGAAGAACACATGGTGTGTACTATTTTTCAGTGTCATCACAATTATTTTTAAATCCCATATGTATGGACCACATTCTTCTTCCCCTGTAACACCTTGTACCTCCTTTCAATGTGTGTGATCCATATGATGGGTCACACTACAAGGAAGTTGAGTTCCCTAATGAAATATTCTAGTTTTAACTGTCTAGTAGGGCATGGTAGTGGACTTACCTAATGTCATATTCTTGGTGTAACCTTCCAGAAGTGATGGGTAGTGGAGTTCCCTGACGACTCAGAATACATAACCCCCATTAAGACTGGGCAGTGGCGTTCCATGATGATATTTCTATGTGTAACCCTATAGTTGGGTTTGGAAGTGGAGTTCATCAGTAACTATCAAAGTAGGACCCTCCTATGATATCCGTTCATGGGATCCTTAAATTAAAATTGTGGCCTCTCAACTATGCTACATTGTGAAGAGATATGGTTTGATGTATCCCTGGACTCACGAGGATGAGGAACACTTTCCCCACCGAGACATTTCGTGGTAACATGACCTAAAACCATGAGGGGTAGTCGGTGCCACCCAAAACAGAGATTATCAAGGTGTGGTGATTTAGTCCTCAGACATCAGTGTTGAAGGATGACACATGAGATGTTTTTCTATCATTAATAGATTCATTTGGAACTCTATGATACTCCGCTTCTTGGAGTAAGCTGTGAGATGGGGATCCCCTTACTCTCTCATTTGGGATTCTTTGACTAACATAAATATATAAATATATATAAATATATATATTATATCATTTTGATACACCCCTTTTATATTCTCTTTCCAGGATAGGTGATAACATACAGTGTAATACACATGTTTTTGGCGTTTTCCTTGATTTGGTTAGATGAGACCATTCTCCTAATATAGTTAGAAATGACTTGACTAGATGTTCATCTTCTCACAATGTTCATATTATTATGTTTGGATGAGTTTAACATCACCTTAATTTTGGTTTGAGTTGTACTCTTTTACTATACCATGTCCTAACTACTATTTTCCTCATCATTTTTATCTCTTAATGATCCACCTTCACCATTTTGGGGCATTCTAATTGGTATGTATATACTCACCCATGAATGGGCTTCATTCCCATGTGTCAGAACTTTTACTGACAATGAAAAGTTCATCCTTGACTTTAGAAGATCGTAGAAGTACTGGGTTCCTAGACCATGTTTGGTGGATATATCATGAGATATAGGAGATGCTCACACACATCTGATTACTCTTCTCCAGTTTTGTTAGTTTGGGACATATTTATACTCTGGACATGTATTTCGTCCATTAACTTTACAGTATACACTACTTTACTATTATACTATTTACAAGGTCATTCAGCTCTATTTTATATTATTATATTGTTGAATATTTTACTCTCTCCCTCAGAAATCATTCATTCAGTTGAATGTGTGTGTTCATACATGTAATTTTGAAAAATCATCCCAAAATTAATTATACCTTCGTCGCTTTTCACTACCACCTAGCCTATTGAAGCAGACTGTGGTAGTTGTGGATCGATCCCCAGCATGGTTCCGGTTGGGATAGGCTTGTATTAGAAGTCGTTTTATCATTGAGATGTTTTTGAGAAATTACCCAAAATTATTTGGTTTTGTTTAGGAAAAAATTTCCATTGATACAAGAGTGTAGCTCTTAGGCTAGGTAGTCTAGGTATGGTATAAAGGGCTGATGTATCCATTCAATAAAACCATAACTACATACTTGTCTATTCGGAATGAAAATAAAATTTTTATAGGGATAAATGGTACATTAATCATATAAGATAAAGTATTTGACTGACCATCTTGATTCAGATCCCCATTATTGATGATTTATTTATGTATTACCATTAGAATGCATTACTACTTGATATCTTTTAGGATGCCTCTAGGATGAAAACAAGATATGATAACGACTCTCGTTTATGACGATGAACCTATGAAAATTGTTGCCTTAGATCATGGTCAATCATATGATCCCATTCCTCCAGGTGGAGAGGTTGTAGCACCTCCACCTACTGAGTATTATTTCTATCTAGTATAGATGGATGAGGATGGACATAGGGTAAGTGAAATTCGTGAGTTCCATCATCAATGAATAAAGAGGTTACTCGTTGATTGATATCCTCGGGTATTAGATTCTTGTATTGATTATGTGTCCTATATCCTTAGGCTTATTCAGAACTTGACAGATTGTATAGTGGATTAGGAAGGTAATCACTTCCATGAAGCTGTTGGGAGTTGGTGGAGTCTTGTTACATATAAGAATAAATGAGTTGACATTCACATGGGATGACTTCTAGAAATTTTTTTGTGAGGCGTACAACCACTCATTCATACTCTCGTCCAAGATCCATAACCATTTGTATCTTCATCAGGGACTGATGATAGTGTTTCAGTACGTAGCTAGGTTCACAGACATTGCACACCACTGTCTCGAATTGATCTTTGATGGATACTTTTAAACATGGAAGTTTAATAAGGGACTACGCTTCGAGAAAAATGATCTAGATTAGTGCCCTTATGCATCCCCACTAATGTCGGGGTTTTTGGAGATTCCACTTGTGATAGAGGTTTTTCTATCATTGGGACACCAAATAAAGGGTGTTAGGAGTGGGAGAAATAGAGAGGATTCATCTAAAACAGCTAGCAGACACCAGGTTCCATGATATTGGAGTAGGAGACCCATTTGTGATTAGTATCATGCCAGTGGAAATATGGGGTCATGATAGCATTTTTTGGTAGGGAATACTAGATAGGGGGTTTGATTTACTTGTGACGACAGATGACACATTGAACTAGACTCCCCTACTAGGAGTTCTGAGTCACTCGGGTACATAGCCGGTGTGCTACCACTAAAGAGAGAATGATGTGATCAGTGTGGTCCCCATGGTGGAAAGGATGGAGGAGGAGTTGGAGGATCAACAGGTGGAGGAAAGGAATATTATATCCTTCCACCACCTACTAGGGGGACCACATCAGGCTCAAGGTGTAGGTGGTTAGGGCCAGAAAGAGCTATATCCTTTGGATTTGTAAAATCATGTAGTTTACACTATAATTCGAATTACAATATTTGTTTATTCAATTATTTAATCAATATTAGTTGACATATGATACATACATTTTTTATCTCTTGAATCCTTATGTGAGAGCTACAACTCCCATTAGAGACGACAACATAATATCTCCATCATGAGTTTCATATAGGGAACACTTGTTCTGTAACATTTACTTGTACATAATGAGAGCTATATCATGGATGAGTGAGGTTAACATGAAACTTTATTTCAGCACAATTGAACACTATGACATAATATTTGGAATAGATTGGAATTCCATGGTTTGAGCCCTAGTCAACTGTCACCAATGACTAGTCAGCTTCCTACTCACTAATGGTATGAGTTTCTATTTCTCTTGTGAGAGATATCACATGGTAGGATACATGGATTCTTCAAGAATTTAGTTTTACATTATCACCCATCAGTAGTAATGTTTATCCCTTAATATATTTGGTACTTCATGATCATTGTTTCCATCTGTTGTGTAGGATTTTTTCGAAGTATTACTTGAAGACGTTTTGGGATTACATCTATGATGAGAGATTTTTGTTTCATAGAAATGCAACAAGGGACTACCTGGATGCCTTTTGTATAATATCATATGAGAAATAAAAATATCCATGATCTATGGATGTAGTTGGAGGACCTTCATGAAAATGGTTTCATTAGGCCCAGTGTGTCCCCTTGGAAGTCCATCCCATTTCATGAAAAACTAGGATATGAGATTATGGTTTTGGGTGGATTATCATCATCTAAACACGAAAACGATGAAGAAAATGTAACCATTATTGAATATTGATAACCTATTTGAATAGTTTTTAAGAATGAGATGGTTACCAAAGATTAATCTCTGCTCCAGCTACCACCATTTGAGGTTTTATGAGGATACTATTACAGAGATGGTTTTCTAATGTCACCATAAGAACTATGAGTTCCATGTGATAACTGTTGTTGTGAAGAATTCCCCCAACCCCTTTTAAGGATTTATAAATCCAATTATTCCATACCTACATGGACATGGTTTTTTCTTCATCGTTGACATACTCATCTACTATTCATTATAGGAGGAGCATGAAGATAACTTAAGAATGGTTATTTATTTTCTTCAACAACACCATATTTATATAAATTTATTGATGTTATAGTTATATATATATGGTATTCAATTCATGGGTTTTATGACTTATGAACAAGTTTTTCCTAGGGATCCAACAAATATTAAAGATATTATTTTATTGGAGCCACCCAAGAATATGTCGGAGGAACATAGATTCTTTGGCTTGACATCATACTACAAGAGGTTTGTTGATAATTTTTCTAGAATCGTAGGCCCTTTAACTACCCTCAAGAGGAATGTTCCATCATTTAATTATCTTGGGAAGTTCCATATGTCCTTTAGAGAGTTGAGGAAGACAATTAAAATCACTCTAGTGATGATTCTACGAGAGGAAGGTGTTGGGTTTGTAGTGTATTGTGATTCCTCAAGAGCTGGGCTTAGTTTCATGTTGATGCAATGTCTGACATTCATAATATCTATGTTTATGTAGTTTTGGAACCATAATAAGTACTATAGTAATCATGATCTAGAGTTATCCACATTAGTTATCTCCCTAAGGATGTGGAAATACTAACTTCTTTGTGATATCTTTTGGGTTTAATCTACCCACCAAATTCATATGTATGTCTTCACCTAGAGAGACCCAAACCCGAGGTAGAAATTTTTTACGGATATCCTGTAGGACTATGACACCGAGTTATTATAAAGGATATGTTGAGGGGTTGCATAATATAATTTTTTAGTAGATGGGAGGATCAACTGACCATGGATGAGTTTGAATGCAACAAAAAATACATCTCTAACATCATCATGAGAAATTTTGATGCCCTATACGGGTGACCATAAAAATTACCCTTCTACTAGAATGGTATTGGAGAGTCATGTTTTTTGGGTCCAAAGTTGGTCTAGGTGTCAATAGAGATATTTTATGTCATCTGTGTGATTATTGGGACATCCTATAGTATTAGAAAAAACATATATAGATCACCAAATAGGCCCATTGAGTTTGAACGGGGGGAAAACATTTAAAGTGATTCACCCCATGATGGGAATTGTCGTGTTTAAAATAGAGAGGAATGTTTTCTATGAGGTTCATTAGACATTAGAGACATTCATATGGTTTAGAGGTTTCTTACCATCTCTTCCGACCCCCATAGCTAGAGCGGGTGCATAATGTCTTCCACATGTCACATTTGAGGACATAGTTACACAATACTATGCACATCATTGAATAGGGATAGATAGACATCAAGGATGAAGCCGCATGTGGAGAGATCCCAGTGGTGATGAAGGACCGATAAGATTGGAGAATGTTTTTATGGACCATCTATTTGGTTTAAGTGCTTTTCCGCTACAAAAATGTGATGCAAAGTTCTTATAAGAGGAATAGCCAGTTTCATGTTCAGTTTCCCGAGTTATTTGACTAGTTTTTATTTTATATAATTATTAACATGAATGAGGAGGTTATTAAAAGGCCTACTTTTTCCTTTAAGTCATTTTAAATGTTTCTAAATATATCTCTAGAGCTAGGTGTTGAGACATTGTGCAATTATGAGGCCCAATGTGGTCATAATTTATTTTAGAAAAATATTAAATGTATTTTTTATTATGAATGTTCGGTTGGTGAAATAAAATTGGATAACTCATAAAAAGATTATCAAATTTGAATTATGAGAACAATGTTGGGTCCAAAATGTATTTTTTTTTTCAAGGTAAGACATTAAATAAGTTAGTGTAGGACATTTGACCCATCGCTCATAGGTAATTAATTTATGAGAATTAAATTGTTAAACTAAATTAACCTAATAATATTCAATAAATGTGTCAATTTGGAGAATTATTCATGGATGGATCATAATTCTCCAACATTTAGTGAACCTATCCCCCCTCCTCATTTGGAAAATCATTTTGAAAATGATGAACCTATTGATTAAGGTGAATCGAAGTGAAACGAATGCATTGTCTCCACCTAAACTCGTTAGTAAGTGTGTTATTCAGAAATGATAAAAACAGAATAGATGTAGGGTTCTTCATTTGATGTTTTACATATTTTTATAAACATTTTGAGAATATTGATAATCATTCTTTGATCTAGGATCCCATAAATCCTTTAAATGTGCTAATGTTATGAAATTGAATTATTTATTTTTATGAATCAATTATTTCTAACCATGAATCTATGTTCTAGGTCTCTTTTTAATTACTCATGACCAATGATGTTTAATGTTTTTTCATTTATTCCCCATTATTCAAATTCATCAATGATTGAATCTCATGGTTTTGGGTTTGATAGTTTTTGGTAGACCTGATCTCAATCAAGTACCCTAATTTATAGAAGAATGACAAGACAATGATGATTTGTTGATTGAATCATATATCTAGAACATCTTGGTTCAAGGATTTTTGATATGTGGGTCATAGATTAATAAATCAATGTATGAATAAACTGTGTACATCCTTTCCATGTGAGTGATCCATGTGATGGGTCACACAGCCATGAACATAGCATATTGCAGAATACTAAAACATGGGTTGACCACACATGCATGATCCCATGACGACATACCAACCATATAATAAAATACATGGACATGAGGTCAGAGTACACAGACACAGACGATGACTAATGGCCTAGACCCTAGATAGGTAGGACACACATTTTACTCCACATACACTATGTGTACTACTAAATAATGGGGAGATGTGTTCCATCTAGGGACATGTATTGGCTATAGAGTGGGACCACATACCGTGTAGGACCCATCAAAATTCGTGGTCCCTTTGATCTATTCAATGTGATTTTTGAACGACTGTGTCTTCTTCATTTGAAGTTGTTTTTTTGTACTAAAAGTAGTCTATCTTGAGTGCTATTCTATGTAGAAAATTACAATTCCTTCAGAATTGGAATTTTAGTTACGATTAGAATATTTCTAGGTTTGGATTACCTTGAGGTGATACCCTATAACAATATTAATCATTTAGAATCACCCGAGTATTTAGTGTGAAACCCTCCAATAGGGATGGGTAGGGGAGTTACCCAAAGATAGTATAAGGAATAACCTTCAACATGGTTGGTTAGTGTCATTCCCTGATTATCAGTCTGAGTTAACATCCATTTGGACTGCGTAGTGGATTTCCTCAACATTCCAGGCTTACACTTTAGTAGGGTAGGGATGTAGTGTTCCCTGATGATTGTTATGGTCTAACTATCTATTTGGTATGGGGAGATGAATTACTTGATGGAATATTATAGTTATAATCCTCCAACAAGGTTAGGAAGTGGAGTTTCTTAATAACTTGACGAGATTACCCTCCAGTAAGACTGGGAATTGGCGTTCCCCAATGAAATTCCCAAGCATAACCCTTCATTTGGACCAAGTAGTGGATTTTATTAGTGACTATAAGTGTAATTCCAACATATCATACTGGGGCATGTGATCCTTACTTAAAAATTGTGTCCCCTAAAATATAATTTATACTAATGATACATGGTTTGGTATATCCATTGACTTAGTAGGAAGAGGAACTCTTTCCTCAATGAGATACATCCTGGTGACCTAGCCAAAAACACTAAGGGAATGTCCATTCCACTAAAAGAGGATTGAATCAAGGTGTGGTAACTTAGATCCATTGAATTTAGTGTTTAGGTAAGTGATGCGATATATTGGGCATTATTGATCGGTACTTTTTAAATTGTTTTCAGCACAACATAGTAGGTTGGGTTGTGATATAAACATACCCTTACTTTCACGTTTGGGATTATTTGACTAATAATATATATATATATATATATATATATATTCTATCATCAACATGCATACCTTTAATACCCTTCTTCCGAGGGAGGTGAAGAAGAATGGGGTATGCGACATGCTTATCATGTTTATATTTTTTTGGATGGATGAGCCCATTATCCTACTATTTGTAGTAAATACTCGATGAGAGGTTCATCTTCTCACCATGTCGTGCTCTTTGTGTTTGGACATTTCTAATTTCACTCTCTTGTTGGTTTGTGCTATACTCTTTAAATGTAACTTCTTCTATATAAAATTTTCCTATTCAATTTTTTCTCTTACATCTACCCCTTCATACTTTGTTGAATTCTCTTGGGAATGTATATAGTCACCCCTACATGGGATTCTCCAACAATTGTTGTGTCTTTTGAAGATGATGGATAGGTCGACCCTAACATTAGAAGAGATAAGAGGTATTGGGTTCGTGGACTGTGTGTGGTGGTAATTTCTTGGGAGACAAGATATTGGCTCTCTCAGGTGTTTACTCTTTTTGAATTTTGGCAGGTTAGGACATATTTTTGGTTTGGGTGTGTAATTCTCCCTTCAATTTTCAGTATACACTATCATTGTAGAGTATAATATAGTGGTCATGAATTTATATTTTATTGTACATCCATGTTGCATCGTTTATTCTTTCCCTCTTAACTTTTTTATTTACTAGCCTATGTGTGTGATTTTGTGAAAAATGGAAGTGGCATCCTTGAGTTAGTTATGCCTTCTAGGGATGTCACCACCCCTAGCATATGAAGGCATACATAGGGTAATTATAGTTTGAGCCATGGATTGGGACGAGTCATGACATTTAAATATCTTGAAATATATTTATTATGATTAATTTTTAAAAATATATGTTATCATTTTGATAATTATAGTATTGAAACCTGATATGGTTATTTGGTGGATAATATTATTCACTACGAAGATCATTACTCTTTGGGATTATAAGATAAAAGGTATTAAGAAGACTTTTATGTTAAAAACAATTTAATGATTACGTAGTTGAGGATATTAAAGGTATATGGTTTTTCATTTATAAAATTATTTATTCTAAAATTTGGACAATACAATTTAATTTTGTAAATTAGAAATTTCTTCTTCACATGAAGGTTTATTCATGTATGAAAATATTTACTTTACGAGAACCATTTTGGATTTGGTTTATAAAAAAATATAGGAGGATTATATAGTAAACCTTTTATGGATTATGTTGTCCATTTAATGTTTATTTTAGTACATCGGTTATAAAAAAATCCATCTTGAATACTCATCATTTCTAAAAAAATACGAGATTGTGGTGGGAATTAGTTAAAGGAAAAAATTATGTTTTCAAATACATATTGTTCACTATGTTTTTAATAAATATTGTAAAAAATCCTTAAAATATATGAAAAAAACTATAAACCAACATTTTACCTGAGTATCATCATTTGTTATGATGTTTTGGTCTTTTCACACTTTATAGATTTTTGGATTTATGGGTGTTAAATTTTCCAGATCATTCAATTTAGTTTCATCAATGATCTCTATTACCCACCATATTAATTTAATATTCTAAAAAATGTAATCATATTCAACACACACTATTTTTTCTTAAATGTATAAATGTTATTTGTTATTTTAAATTACCTTTGTTCTTCCATTTCACTCTTTTCAAGTGTATGCTTTATTAATCTGTTCCACAAAATGGATTTTCAATAATAGAGTATGAAAATATCAGACAATTAATTATCGAGATCAACATATACTTTCTTGGATAAAATTTATTAAATGTGGATAAAATCTAACACCCTATGATATTATAAATTTAATATTTGATCGATAAAGTATATGTCTCAAAACACTAGGATTAAACAAACCATGAAATAATAGTATATGAAATATGACCACTATAACCTATATGTTAAATTAGAGGGTATAAATACTATTAACATCATTATGAAATATATATACAAATATATTATATATATATTATGAAATATTAATTTATTGATATATTTTTAGAAAATAATCAATAAATTTTTAATAAAGTTATTTAATTCTTCAAAAATATGTTTTCTTTAAAAATTATTTCTATTGATTTTTGTTAGTAAATATTTAATAAATTTCTCAATAATTTATAAATATAATTTTATATAATGTAAATATTATTTGGAATAATTGAATAAAAATTAACATAGGGTGAAATTTGGGGATATTTCAGAAAATATTGATTGATTAATGAATAGTGAAAAATACAATTTTTAAACACTCATTTTATTAAAATAATTTAAGTAATTCATAATTAAAAATATGATTTTACTATAAATTATATTAACTAATTTATGATTTATTTATATACAATCAAATTATTTATATTAAAATCATCTTTATATATAATTTGAGTTTAATTTTATTTTGGGGTTTCAAAATGAGTTTTTTTGTTACAAATGTTTTAAAGTGAATAATGATTCACCATTATATTTAATTATTACAACCCATAATTATGAATTATATATATTCAATATATAGATTATATATCTAATAATATGAATATAATTAATATAATTAATATTAATGTTTATATATTTATTATACAAATGATCTTATGTTTGTAATATAAATCTCATAAAACTCATTTTTGCATCATGTCTGTAGGTTTTATATTAAACTATGTTAAAAAACATTTATTAATTTAATTTTCTAAAATGGATTTAAAAATTTTAATCAACCAAAATTGAATAGTATAATAATATGTACTTAATTATTGGTAATAATAAATAGGGAAAGTTGAAAAAAATGTTTACCATGGTTAAGGTGAAACCTGTTTATTGGGGGTTAATATAAAAAAGATAAGGGATAAAATGGACTAATCACTTATCCAATTCCACTTTTATGTCCATATTTATTACCTTATTAACATATTATTTTTTTGTTCCCATGGGACACGTTTCCCAAAAATTGACCATTTTAAAACAAATTTGTAAATGAACTGGAAAACTATCATCAACATTCTTTTAAATTCAAATTATGTGTTCACGTAGCGAAGAAGTAATTAATTGAATTAATATTTATTTTTATTATGAAAATAGTGAAATTATTTTACCGTGGAAAATTAATTTTTAATTTTTATTAATTATATAATTTATTTTTATTCTTAGGAAATGTCAATGCAACAATAACTTAATTAATATAAAAAATAAATAATAATACAAGATAAAAAGAAATATCTATGTAATGAATGATTGTAATTTTTGATTTTTTTCATAAATATAAAATAATAAAGTAGTTTAAAAATAATATATTTTAATTCCCCGCTTTCATGATGTTTTTTAAAGTCAAAATAAATTAATTGTGTCAAAAATAACATTAATAATATTTTATAATGATTAATATTTTATTAAATAATATAAATACCTTAAAAATATAATCCCCCTCCAAGTCATTGGTATATGTTTAAAAATATCTATAAAAGTCCATTCCTAGAGAAATGTTCCTTTTATAAAAAATATATTAACCAATAAATCGAAAAAGAATTATTACCATGGAAAAGGGTAAAACTGTGTTTTCTGTCTTTTAGGTGAATGCATTGAAATTAATTTTACAGACACAAAGGATTTTATTTTAGTAAATTTTAATTTATATTTATATCCATTATGGAGAAATTATTTAATAATTATCATTTAGTTCTGGATTTAATAGATAATTTACCTAGATAAAAAATTTATTTAGCATCATGAGAACTAAAATGGTAATAGTAAGGGAACATAAAAGTTAAGAAACAACATTGTTAAAATAGGATACTTGTTGTGCAGGTGCGTGTTGACCATATAACCTCCCTCAAATCCATTTATTATCAATTTTGGAGGCACATGGGGTGACATTGACTTCTAATTGTTGAATATATTTTGGTATTTAGAAATAAAACATTCCTCATCAATTATAGCAGGCCACATCCCCTACTCACTTCATTTCCCCTCCAAATCCATTTGTATTAACTAAACCCTTAAAAAATCCCTCAAAAAATATTTATGTGGTTTATAGATATACTTTTCATCTAATAAGTCACACCATAGTGTGCTTATCAAGATATCAAAAGTGCTTTGTTCGAAGGAAATGTAGTTGTATTCACTAAACACTTTATTTTTACTCCTTCTATAACAAATTTATTTCATGTCATAATAAGAAAAGTAATATAATACCAATTCATAAAATATAATGATATTTTAATAAATTATTGTAATTATATATATAAATAACTTTTTCTATCAAATGGGAATCAAAATCGTAGTTTCTGTGTATGATAGACTACCACTTCGCATACAATTGTAATTCATTTTTCATCATCAAATCTCATGGATGTTTACAATAATGGATTTAATCAATAAATATGATAATGTATAGCATTTATACATATATAATTATTAATTCATAGATACATTATTAGTTACCATTCTATTGGGGATATGATAACATTTCTTGTCTGTACAGAGGACTACAGCCTCACGAAGCGATGTGATTACTTTTCACTAATTTTTTACATGGAAGGTAATAAGGATAAAATTAATTATTATTTGTGATATAATTATGAATTTTTTTGATATTCACGAAGTATTTATCATTATTAAAATATAGTAAATAACTTTCTTTCTTTACCTTCCACTCACTGAATAATGATAATGTCATTCGTGTGTACGTGTGGACTACAACCTCTGTTAAGTGATGTGATTCTTTTAACATCAACACATTACATGGATGATATATATTATTTTATTTAAATATTTAATATGTTATTTATGATATTTTTATCATTATGTAGAAAGAAAATAATTCTTAAATTCATTCCATAATTATCCTCTAATAAATGGAAATGTAACTCATGTGTTCGTACAACCTTCCACCACTATGATCGAAACATATTTCAATTTTCATAACTATTATTCATATATTATTTTGAAATTATAATAGATTTATAAAAATTAAAATAATGTAAACATTATTATTCTATATATGTTTTGACTATGACCAATTTGACTAGATGAACACACCCAATCTATTTTGAAACAACAAATCAAATTCCCCAAAACACCCATCATGGCCTTAATTGATTATGTTCATTAATATTTCATAAAAATGATTATACTATTATTTATTAAAACTGTACGATTTTATTATGAAATAAAATAATTTTTATAATCTTATTATATATGAGTTAAAGGACGTACAATTAATGACTGGACTTAAGTTAATGGAGTTCATCTAAATTTCACATTATTGAGGTATATTTTAATGTGATGCAAAAAAGATATTTTATACAATCTATAAACCTCCCATTTTATGTGTAATATCCCAAATCCATCATATAAAATGTTATTTCAAGTATTAATTTAAATTATTTCGTGTAAGGGGATTTTACTAAAAATTTACCAAGAGCTAAAAAATTTAATAACATTATTTATTTTCATTGGGTTATATTATATCATACATTTCATTGATATTATATAAAAATTTTATAATGAATTGTGATTATATTATTATCTATATCCACTTTTTATGGAAATTTACATTTGATACATAATATAAACTCATTATTTAATTCTCACTTAAACGTTATAATCATTTTAAGGGTTGATAATTTTACATTATATCCTCTAAGACATATTTTATATTATAAAACTATATTATTTAATGAGGTGTGTGTACTATACATTTGATATTTTATATCAATAATATCATAATTTTTAAATTTTGTCTAATAAATATAATGTTATTCATTCATGTGGATTCTGATAGGGGACTAACAAAAGCAGAAAAGTAATTATGATACAATATGCATTCTTTTTGGTATTGTTCATGATAATGATTAATGTGGTGGGAATAATGTGATATTATTTTATTGAATAACATCTTACTTATTATTAAATTTTTAAAATTTTGATCACATGTTAAATTTCCATTTCATCCTTGATTAATTGATGAAATATCTTGAAGCTTGTTTTATGTAATAATGATTTGTGTCTTACTTTTATATTTGGAATCTTTCTCTTCCATATCAATGTCTTCTAAATGATTAAAAAAGGTTATTTTATAAACATAAATGATTTATTAAATCTATCTTCTATGATCTCATCCCATATTCTAAAAGTATTTAAAATGAACATGTTATAACCTTTTCCAAATGGGTCTCATTGTCACCCTTTAAAAAATGTTTAAAAATACCATTAAATTTTTACTTTTAGAACATGAATGGATTTTCCCACCATCATAAACACTCAATGTTTTAAATATTCCTTTTTATATTTCTAATTTTATTTTCATTGGAAATGATTTATTTAATTTTCGATAATATTTCACATTCGAAGTAAAATTTTTCAAAATTTAATGAGTGGTTTTAAAATTCATTTCCAAGATAAGATTACCTCATTCAATATTACTCAATGTGAAAAGGTTATTTTCCTACGGAATTTATTCTTTTATGTTTTAATGATATTTCCATTCATCAACTTCATGAACCCCTAATGTCACATATTCTCCACGTGGATATGTTGAAATGATAGCATCCATATTATTTCTCAAGATGTATTTTCATTATTTCCATATATTGTCATCAAAAGAAATAAGTTTACATGTTTTCATGATGTTATAGATGAAATAATGATTATTCCTTTTTTTTATGATGAAATGATATATTTATATATTTTATTCATGTTACGGATTATGGGAAGTGTCTAAGATGGTAGGTTATTCCATTATAAAACATGGATAGCTTGCTATATTGTTACCCAAGGAAGGGAGGTTCTGTTATAAACCCTGGATTATTGGGTCCATGATATCCCTCTCATTAATTAGGTATGGAATTCAACAATATGGTTATTCCATTTGAAAGAGTTATTGTAATATTTAGATGGAAATTATTTACCATGTTACCTATATGTTTTAATTATTCTTTCTATGGGATTTTATTAATTACTTTAATAATGATTGAATTCACATATCACATGATTATTGAGTCATATGAATTTTTTCATTAATAAATCAATATACCATGTTTCATAATTGATTATAAAGTTATTGAAGGGTATGTCTATTCTTTTGTATAGATCATTCACTGATATTATATAATCATACCCTAATTCACTTATTATATTCACTGATGACATTTAATTGATAATTATTATGATTACTCTTAAAAATAATTTGATCTCACCATTCTTATGTTTCTAATTCCCATGTAATGAATAATTATGATTAAATATTTTTTTCAATAATTATTTTTAATGAGATAAATTTAATGGAAAATTTTGAAGACTAAATATGGAATTTTAAAATCTAGTTATACTAGTTGAAATTATCCCTTGAGATTTTTTGTGGTGTTTATCTTAGTGTTTTCTTTAATTCCATAAAACTCTAAACCTAAGTCTTATTTGGGGTTGTAAGTGATCCAATGTTCCATTTTGAAATATTATGTTTTGGATGGAAAAATTTTTGATACCTTAATCGATAACAAAGCATGAAATTTAATGTTTCATATTGTAGCACTAGATATAAGAATGTGGGTTTAGGGATGTTATAGTTTTAATGTCTTCTGAATGAATGTTTTTAAATGGTGATTTATAATATTATATTCTTTTCTCCAAAAACCACTTTTCATTTTTAGAGGACATTTCTTAACTGATTTATCAAGATCATTTTATTTTTTTAAGGAAACCACTTTTAAGGATTTCACACATTTCAAAACTTGATATTTTTTATTTTTATAATTGATTTATCTAATAATGTTAAAAAATTTCTTATTTGTTTAAAAGATTTTATGTTCATAATATTATACATGATATATGATTATATGATATTATATATTTTCTATATTTTAATATCTTATGATGTGTGGTATAAATTGTTTTCATCTAGAACAACATCCACTTATGTTAATTATGATATACTAAGGATATGTTCTTATGATACCGTCAACCATATTTTTATGTAGAGATTATAAAGATAATTATTTTTTAACATTGTCATGATATCTATTTATTCTTAATGGTTTATTTAATCAATGATGAAATGGAAAATGTTTTTATGATCATATGGAATAACTGTGTATAATTTTCATTTTGTTCACGGTGGGCCCGAAATTATATATCACAAAAAAGAATTGGTAAATTTTATTTTTCTTAATCAATATTGGTAAATTATAGGTTATCCCACACCCATCAGAACATGGGTTTTAATCCCAATAATAATTGTATAAAAGTGGTATACTCCTGCCCAATGGTACATGAGTGGTAAGCATAAGCCCGCGAAGCTTCACTTGTGGTCTTTCAAAAGCTATTATGTGATGAATGTGTTGGTGGTTATCCTTGACATAATATTTCAATACATAGGAAAATTTCTCCCACCCATTTAATATTCTTATTAATATGAAATTATCTCATAGCTATAGATTATATGTTTTATCAAGCTCTTATAAGACATATCTTATCTTTTTCTAATTCTTTATTCCATGACTCTTTATTTATGATTTATGTCCTTTAATATTACTGTCTTGGTAGTGATCTATAAAAAAGGACATGAATATTGATGAATATGTTTTTTTCATATTATTATGTTCAAAATCCTGATCATGTTACAATAAACCATGATTTATGTGTCTATTTGATAATTATACATTTATTTATAAATGATGATAAATTTCTATTTAGATATGATTTTAAATGTTTATGATCGTGGATCTTGATTATGTTCTCTTCCCACATGTTTATCATATTGTCACTAGTGACCTTAAATTTTTAGGTCTTATGATTATCCTTATGGGGAATTTGAGCTCACCTCATTCTTATTATTCCAATCCCAATGATATGATGATGAATATAACCAATGATATTCTTAGAAGGGGGTCTATTATGGAATATTATGGAGATTTTTTCACTGCAATATATTTTTGTAACTATTATATAAAGACAAAAATCAATTAATTTCATGGAATTTTAATATTACTATGATATAAAATGTTTAATTAATGTAAAATATAAAAAATTTTACTTCGGTGATATCACTTGTCACGAACCAAACCAGGTCGAACCCGAACAGGTCACCCGAGCTGATCCGCGACATGACCCGATGGGTGTTCCCGATCCCCACGGGCTGGAAACTAGTGCCAGGCATCAAAAGTAAATAGGTGGGAACGATTTGTCCCAAAAGAAATCCAGAATCAGTAAAAGAATAGAAACTAAACAAAACAGAAACAAAAACAGAAACAAAAACTACACCACCAACGTACCTCCACGTGACCCCACGGGTCCCCACCCAACTGAAAACCAACCTCGCTCCAACACTGAGTGACTAAACCTGGAAAACCTGTGCACATTGGAACCTCCAACTGAAAAGTTAAAAGATAGGTCTGAGTACAAGAAGTACTCAGTAGGTGAGCCCAACAACTAATCCCAAAGCACTGCCAATAAATAAATAATTCACAGATTCCAGGTTTGAACTAAAATGTATAAATGCATGATTTCCTGAATATTTTACTTGAAATCAAAACATGAATAATTGCCCTTATTTATTTCAAAAATTTTGAATTATTTTCATTAGTGAGAAACACATTCTAGAGGGAAAGAAGAGATACATCTTAAAATTATTTACAAATGGAACAAATCATTTTCATTTCAAAACTATTTTCCAAAAGTACAATAGTATAAGATGTAAAGGACAACTGAGAGTAAACAAGAAAGGAAAAACAAGTAACCATGGGTGATCCTAAACATCCCTAGAAAACCCCTGGATGTACTCGAGTTCATACTACCTAACGACATGATACTCTATAGTCAATAACCAACTGGCCGCCCTAACAGCCAACCAGTGGCACGCCCCATGAGGCTTTACCTACCAAGGGGGGACCAACCTATCTAATCGGGGTTAGCCAGCAACCGTCACTCGATTCTCTAAATGTCGTCTAGGAACCCACGATGGTTTTAATAATACTATGTATGTGGGAGGCCCTCGCATGCGTGACTCATCTCACCGCACTTTCCAACTTCTTACACGGACACCGCTACACAACAACCCTTAAAGGGAAATCCCCCTATAGAGATACCTCATAAGTATATATATATATATATATAATCACTTCACATTCAATAAAGTGCCAACCGGGCCTCAGAAACCATTTAATACCAAAATATTTCCAACAGACACAACACACACCATCATGTTGAAAACCAGTACACACTTAAAACCTCATTTAAGAAACTCAAAACATAATTTGAGAACTAAAACAGATTGGTGTCACATGTAAAACCATTTTCCAATATCCTAATGCATGCCACTTTTATCAAGAGCCAAGCAGGCCTTTAATAATTTTTTTTGAAGGAACGATGTTTCTCAAATGAAATCCAAAATTTTATTCACGCGTCAAAGGAAAACATTTTTCAACAACAAAAGATCCACACTTGAAGTTTCCAAAAAAAGTTTAAAGGCGAAATGATCATTTTATCTATGCAAGGTTTTAAGGGAACACTGTTTTCCATAAACAATACACCTCCAATTTTACACACACAAAAACCATTTCCAATCACACTTCAACATGTCTTGCACACTTCAAAAAGAACTCATTTAGACATATCAAAAGAAAACCACTCAATTATGTCCAAGAAAAATGATTCCAGTGCAATGCAAGAATTAAACAGATTTCATTTTCAGTAGGTCACCGCACTAAGCATAACTATTTAATACTACATTAAATTTACTCAAATTCAATAAAATGATAAGGAATAAATAATTTCTAAAGTTAAAGGAAAGTGCAGTGGTAGACAACCTACTTCGAAGTCATCAGCCGAACTCGACGAAGGAACACGCTTCGTGCCAGCGCGTACGCACACGCAAGCTGACGATCACTATATCGAGGAATTATTCCGCCAATGCACTACAACAAACGTGAAACACTTAAAATAGCCCAACTGACAAAAATGTAAACACAAACAGATAACCAACACTAGATCACCTCGGTGCAGGGATGTGCCCGATCAACGGGGTCACGCGCAAGTCAAAATGGACAGCGTGTATTGGCAGGAAGGCTGTCGGGGGTCGCGCGCCAACCGTCGGGTGTGCCGCTTGCTGGCGCAAGGCGGTGGTGGCTGGCCGAACCGTGGAAGGCCGAGACGCGACCAGCCGAAGGTGCAGCGGTCGAGAAACACAGCACAGGCACGCCGAAGGAAGCCGGAACGCCGGAAGGAGAGCCGGAGGGTGCGTCGGAGTGCTGGGAAAAAGTCCGTGAGGTGGCTGGAGGTGGCCAGAACATGGCAGGGGCACCAGAACAGCGCCACACAGCAAAGGCGGGTCACCGGAGGTTATGGTCGGAGGTGGGGCTCACCGGGAGGGCCGTGAGGGTGGCTGGCCGGAGCAGGGAGCACCGAGGCGGAGTTGGGCGGCGCGGCCGGCTGACGGCCGTGGTGGTGTGGTGATCGAGCAACGAGGAGTGGGGGCCAGGACAGGTGGGACGCAGGGTGGCGCTGCCTTGGGCGAGACGGGATGGTGAGTGGGTCAAGTCGGTCGGAAGGGCCGGAGGCCGGTCGGTGGTTGGGAAGCCGGGAGGAGACCGACGGAGGCCGGGGGTCGTAGGGAGGCCGACCTGGGGGTTCTGGCGCGGGGAACCGGGGGTTGGGGCTGGGCGATGGGGAAGGGAAGCTGGAGGGGGGGGGGTATGTTGTGCAAGAGGGAAAGAGATGGGGGCTCGGCGCTAGGGTTAGGGTTTTGAATTTTTTTTCATAAAAATAATATTATTACATTATTAACAATCACATTAATAATATTAATATTAATAACAGAAATATTATAGTAATAACAACAACAACAACAACAATAATAATAGTAATACTACCAACAATAATAATGATAATAATTCAAATAACAATTAAAATAATTATGATAATAAAAATATAAATAGTAATAATAATGAATGTTATAATACTAATAATACAATAATGATAATAATAATGAAAATAAAACAAATAATAATAATAATAATAATAATAATAATAAAGATTATAACAATGAAATTTATTAACAATAATGATAATAATAATGAGAATAATAATAATGATAATATTGAGCAATTGCATGACACCTGGATGAATTGTGTGGCTACCGCCAACAAAGCGGTGGCCGCGCACGGGTCCGAAACAAACTAAAAACATTAAACGTCAACAATTTTAAATCAGGACTCAACCAAATACATGGAGTGAGAACCCGAATCTAAGATATAATAAATTGAAAATTAATTCAAAAAGTCAGTATGCAACAATTCTCCCGCCCCAGAGACACTTTCTGGCCCCAGAAAGTCACCCGGTCGAAAAAATAGACAAAACACGAGTCCATGCCCGACTGAGACCAAAAGAAACCACAATATAAGATAATAGGAGAACACGAGAGGGTTCTACCCACCAAAAGAGCTCAACTAATGTGGAAATTTTAACACTCAAACATACCACCCTGAAAAGGGGAGGTTGACGCTGAACTCCCAAACTAACCATTATAACCTGAGCGAAACAAAGCATCCACTAAAACATGGAATTTCAAGACCTATACCAAAACCCCGAACCCATGGAAAAAGAAAACTCTGAAAAGACTTAACCCATGAAGTAAACCCAAGCATTCTCAAACGTTGTTTCCCCCAACGACACATTCATCTCCAAACGAACACAGTCAAACTGAGACTAACCCACACAAGGTCCAAACATACTTCTAAGAAAAGCACATGATTCAGACAAAAACATCCACACAAATAGAACAGCTTGGATTATAATAGGACAAGTCCATCATAAATCCACGATGAAAAAATGAACTCACAACAATGCCAAGACATTAACCAGTAGAAAAACAAGAATGAAAAGACTTCAAATGTTCCACCGCCAAAACAGAACACAAAAACCGAACCGAGGCTTCACACCCCTGGAAACTCCTGAATGCGCGCGAGATTCACCCTGATACCTATGGTTGGGGCTCTGCTGGCTGAAGCATCTCCTGCCTCACAATCAGGCACTGGAGTCCTCTGGTCACCACATCTTCTTCAGGCGACGCTTCCTGCAATACTTTTCCAGGTGACCCAAGCAACCGCAATGATGTCACATCTTCAGAGGGTTGTGACATGATGGCTTGTATGTCCTAAATGTCCATACTGTCGGTACACCATTGAAAATCCGTCGAACTAGAAAAAATAGTCACTAAAGAAGACTCTTTGGAAACTGATACATCTAACACACTCTGCTCGCCTGATGGGGGACCTTCACGAGAAACTGGATATGGTGGATTTCCATCCTTTTGCACTCTAGAAACCAACACAGCTAAGAATACCTCATGCACAAAATTCTGAAAAGTGATTCGTCCAAAAAGGGAGGACTCGCTCCTTGATCTCTGGACAATGACCCCTGCTGAAGGGAGGAGTCTTCATAAAATCCTGTGACACTACCCACCCAAAAGAGAGACACCAGATCCTTGAAATGGTCAACATACGCTTTCACCGTCTGCTGGCCAGGTTGAACATGCATGAGCTCTTCCATTTTCATCGTCTTCACCTCCACAAGTGTAAACCATTGAACGAAGACAGCTATAAAGACATACCACATCATCCCAACTTGTAGTAATGGAGGGGTGAAAAATCCTACTCATCGAGAGTTGGACCTTCAAACAGACCCAAAACAACACACACATTGATCGCTTCGGGGGTTCCCAATACCCTGAAGATGCGCTCGACTTCTTCAAGCCACTGCACTGTCTCTAACAGAGTCCAATCACCATAAAGGATAGACAATATCCGAGAAAGACCAAAAACTGGGCCTGACTCATCAAAACCTTGGGGATATTTCTAGGTGGCATTTCTGAACAACATATATAACACCAAGCCAAAACCATTATCAATCGAAGAAAATCAATAAAACACCCTCATCCAAAAACAACCAGCTCAAAAGAAACCAAAAAACCACAAACACAACCCAAAATTATCTATCCAATCTTCTTGTTCCATTTTAGATTCAAAAACCACCCCTTTTTTTATTTCAAAACTTCTTTCTTTCAAGACCACTTTCCAAATACCAACTCCACTTTTCAAACCAAAGTCACATTCCAAAACCATTTTCCTCTTTCAAATCCAATTTAGAAAACAAGGTCAAGCCTTTAATTTCAAACACACCCAGGAAATCCCATGAAACATTGCACATTTCTTATCCACTTTCATTCATACACACCAACACACACTTTCCACGCATCCTCTCACATGTGAAAACATTCATATGTGGTACTTGAGGTTTCACCCCAGACCATTCTCGTCCAATTTCCAAGCAAACACCAGTTTTCCAAACCAAAGGCTTTTGGTTTTAAAACCCATTTCATAAATTTAAAATCATTTAAAATAAATCAGTACCATTTAAAAAACCGTTTTCACTTCCAAAAACGCACTTACACCAACCAGAACAAAAATGACACTCAAATTACATCAAACCATCAGAGTGAGGGACCAGCGGTCACACTTAACCTAGCGACATGGTAGTGGGTCATGCCCCAAGTAAGCGTCAACAATTAGGAGGAATTCAAACCGTGTACCCGGACTCCACATTGGTCACTACCCCATTTGAGATCACGATGTAACATCGGTCTACCTCTGTTGTCATCCCTCAATCCAAAAAAATCCAGAACAAAACAAAGACTCAATTCCCGGACTATCCCTCGTGACTCAAGGTGCGGAACAGGCGAGGGTTCATGACGTCCTTCCCGTACCTACATCTCGAGTCCCAACAATACTAATCTCCATCTACCAGAAAACCCATATAACAAGGGCCTCCTCTGATACCATTTTTTCACGAACCAACCCAGGTCGACACTGAACCGTTCAACCGAGCCGATCCGCGACATGACCCGAAGGGCGTTCCCGATCCCCATGGACTAGCAACTAGTGTTGGGCATCAAAAGTAAACAGGTGGGAACGATTTTTCCCAAACAAAAACCAGAATCAGTAAAAGAATAGAATCAAAACAAAACAGAAAAGAAAATAACGGAAACAAAAACTACACAACCAACATACCTCCACGTGAGCCCACGGGTCACCACCCAACTGAAAACCATCCTCGCTCCTACATAGAGCGACTAAACCAGGAAAACCTGTGTACAATGGAACCTACAACTAAAAAGGTAAAATATAGGCATGAGTATAAGAAGTACTCATTATGTGAGCCCAACAACTAATCCCATAGCACATCTAATAAATATAGAATTCACAGATTCCAGGTTTGAACTACAATATATAAAAGTATGATTTCCTGAATATTTTACTTGAAATCAAAACACGAATCATTTCCCTTATTTATTTACAAAAGTTGGAATTCTTTTCATTAGTACCAAAATAATTCTTAAAGGGAAAGAAGTGTTACATCTTCAAATTTTTCACAAAGAGAACAAAGCATTTTCATTTGAAAACCATTTTCACAAAGTAGAACAGTATAAACTGTAAAGGGCAACTGAGAGTAAACACGAAAGGGATAACAAGTAACCAAGGGTGATCCTAAACATCCCTATAAAACATCTGGACGTACTAGGGTTCAGACTACCTATCGGCTTGGTACTCCAAAGTCAATAACCAACTGGCCGCCCTAACAGCCAACCAGTGGCACGCCCCACGGGGCCTTACCTACCAAGGGGGGACCAACCCATCCTATCGGGGTTAGACAGCAACCGTCACTCGATTCTCTAAAAGACACCCAGGAACCCACGATGGTTTTAATAATACTATGTAAGTGGGAGGCCCTTGCATGCGTGACTCACCTCACCGCACTTTCCAGCCCCTTACACAGACACCGCTACATGACAAACCTCAAAGGGAAGTCCCCATGTAAAGATGCCTCATAAGTATGTATATATATATATATAATCACTTCACATTCCATAATTTGCAAACCAGGCCTCAAGAACCATTTAATACCAAAACATTTCCAACAGAAACAACACACGCCACCACGTTGAAAACCATTACACACTTAGAACCTCATTTAAGAGACTAAAAAAAAAATTAGAACTGAAACACATTGGTGTCACAAGTAAAACCATTTTACAATATCCTAATGATGCCACTTTTATCAAGAGCCAAACGGGCCTTTAATAATTTTTTTAAAGGAACACTTTTTCTCGAATGAAATCCATAATTTTATTCACACGTCAATGGAAGACATTTTTCAACAACAGAAGATCCACACTTGAAGTTTCCAAAAACAAGTTTAAAGGCCAAACAAGCATTTTCTCTATTCAAGGTTTTCAAGGAACACCATTTTCCATAACCAATACACCTGCCATTTTACACACACCAAAACCATTTCCAATCACACTTTAACATGTCATACACACTTCAAAAAAAACACATTTATCCATATCACAAGAAAACCACTCAATTAACTCCAAGGAAAATGCTTCCAGTGCAAAGCAAGAATTAAACAGATATCATTTTCAGTAGGTCACCGCACTAATCATAACTATTTAATACTACTTTAAATTTACTGAAATTCAATAAAAAGACAAGGAATAAATAATTTCTAATGTTAATGGCAAGTGCAGTGGGAGAAAACCTACCTCGAAATCATCATCCGAACTCGACGAAGGAACACGCTTCATGCAAGTACGTACGCACACGCAAGCCGACGATCACTGCATTGCGGAATCATTCCGCCAATGTGATACAACAAACGTGAAACACTTAAAAAATACCTACTGACATAAATGTAAACACAAACAGATAACTAACATGAGATCACATCGGCGCATGGATGTGCCCGATCAACGGGGTCATGCGCCAGTCAAAATGGCCAGCGCGTATTGGCAGGAAGGTCGTCGGGGGTCGTGCGCCGACCGGCGAGTGCACCGCTGGCTGGCGTAAGGCGGTGGTGGCCGGCCGGACCGCGGAAGTCCAGGACACGACTGACCGAAGGTACGGAGGTTGGGAAACGTAGCACAGGAACTCTGGAGGAAGCTTGATTGCCGGAAGGAGAGATGGAGGGTGCGCCGGAGCACCCGGAAAAAGGCTGGGAGGTGGCCGGAACTGGGAAGGGGCGCCGAAACGGCGCCAGACAACAATGGAGGGTCGCTGGAGGTGCTGTTCGGAGGTGGTGCTCAACGGGAGGGCTGGCAGGGTGGCTGGCTGGAGTGGGGAGCACCGGGGCAGAGCTGGGGCGGCGCAGCTGGAAGGAAACGGCAGGCCGACGGCTGCGGTGGTGCGGTGAGCAAGCAACGAGGAGCAAGGACCGGGACATGGGATCCGCATAGTGGAGCCTCCTTGGTCGAGGCATGACAGCAAGCAGGGCGCGTCAGTTGGGAGGGTCGGAGGCCGGTCGGAGGTCAGGACGCTGGGAGGAGACCGGCGGAGGCTGGGGGTAGCACGGAGGCCGGCCTGGGGGTGCTGGCGTGGGGAAACAGGGGTCAGGGTTGGGCGATGGGGAAGGGAAGCAGGAGGGGGGGGGGGCGTGCGACACAAGTGGGAAAGAGATGGGGGCTTGGCTCTAGGGTTAGGGTTTGGAATTTTTTTCATAATAATAATATTATTACATTAATAATAATCACATTAATAATAAGAATAATAATAACAGAAATATTATAGTAATAATAACAATAATAATAATAATAATAATAATACCAATAATTATAATAATAACAATTCAAATAACAATAATAATAATAATGATAATATAAATATAAATAGTATTAATAAAAAAAGTTATAATACTAATAATAAAATAATGATAATAATAATAATAATAATAATAAAAATAATAATGAAACTAAAAATAATAATAATAAAGATAATAATATGGAAATTTATTAACATTAAAGATTATAATAATAAGAATAATAATAATGATAATATTAAGCAATTGCACGACACCAGGGCGAATTGCATGGCTACCGCCAACAGTGCGGTGGTCGCGCACGGGTCCGAAACCAACTAAAAACATTAAACGTCAACAATTTTAAATCAGGACTCAACCCAAACCTTGGCGCGAGAACCCAAAAATAAGATATAATAAATTGAAAATTAATTCAAAAAGTCAGGATGCGAAATCACTGGGTATCAATCCAGTTGTAATGTATGTGTATTTTGGAACCAAACACATAGAGTGTGGGTTTGGATCTCTTCAGACTTGAAATACATTAAGTATTACAATAAAAATATTATGTATCTCAAGGGAGGCATACCTATACTTCATGTGGTAATGTAATATACCATCATTTGTCATTATTATTAACCATTATGTATCAACTTGTATCTCATATATATCCATATAGGCCCATATAATGGTTCCCCATTTACATGAAAATCATGAGTGCAAAAATTATGAAGTTTGGATTGTTAATAAATTAATAAAATAATAAAAATAAATGAATAAAAAAATAGTAAACATGTTTCTAATGATGTCCAAAAACATACCAATAAAATAAATTAGTGATAATTTTACATATATTATGAAATTTTATTTTCTAAAAAATTTAAATTAAAATGAAAAAATAATGTAAATATATACACAATAACAACCTATTAAATACCATATCACATGGTAGAATCCATATATAAATTATTATACCAGATAATGTAATATTAGAATCAGTAAAAAATCCTAATCATATATTACAATGTGGAATATAACATGAAATTGATATCATGTTTCATAATTTGAAACATGATTACATTATGAATAAAAATATAATGGTGAAGATCTGATACTGATGAAGGGATTATAAGGATCATGTCACACTTAGTCATTGTAAACAAAAAATTAAAAAACACTTACACCAAGATTTTCCCGTATTGTAACACAAAACCCTGAAAATACAATAAAATTATAAAATTTATATAATAATCACATACCAATAAATCCAAACATATTCCTTAATTTTTTTGGATGAAAAATATCACAAAATAGAAATAGAAAAAATATTCCATTTTTCATTTATCCAAGGATGATAGCAATTCAATCAATAACATCGGATGGAATCTCACATATCCCATGATATAGTAGTATTTATCAGATGTTGAGGAAGACAATGAAAACAGATTATATGGAGAATCCATAGAATTCATTTAAAATCCCATAAAAATGAATTTTTATAACTTATATATACTTTTGGGGACACCATATAGGCCCCCATGAATTTTAACTTTCATTATGAAATGAATATTTATATTTCATACTGTTTAAATGGGTTTTAACCCCTTATTAATGTACTTAACTACCAAGTTCATAAATTCTTGATGTGTTAATGATGGGTAATGTGCATATTATATTTTAATGGTAAGTCATTAATTATTTACTTTCATTTTTAATTTTAGAATTATTCATATGATAATATTATCAGAAAATTATGATATCACATATCATATAGTACAATAAGCATTAGAAGCTATATTATTTCTAGATATCAAATTATTAAATATATTCAAAAATTTCATAAAACATGCTATTATACCATGGATATTGTACAATAGTATATCCCTTATATAATCATATTTAAAATAGCCAAATGTCAGCATATGTGTTTAAGGATTTAGGAATAAACAAATTCACCTTTGACCGATGATTAGGATGAATGTTATCTTATTAGTCCATCCTAATTATGCATTTCTGGTTAAAAATGTTTATGATTGATGTATATTTGAAGGATATCCATATTGGGAGTTTTTTTATTCCTCGTCATAGTAGAGGTAAGAATTTTTTTTGAAGCTGGAAATTACATTATACTAACATCATTCTAGGTTATGGTCAAAATATCATGGGAAGAGACAGATTGGGTGATTTCAATGTAGAAACCCAGCACACCTAAAGAGATATCACCTTAATAAACCTATGTAGAGTTAAAAATATAGGAATCCTAGGAACAATAGTTTTTTTACGTTACTTCTCTAGAGATTTGAGTGGAATAGATTCTAACCAAACACAGGGATTTAATGTCTCTATATAGAGATCAAATAAAATTGGATCTTTATCACAGACTATTGTTGGTGGTAATCACATGAAGCAGAACACTCAGAAAAACATTGTAATTTTTTATTAATAAGAATGGTCCAATATAAATTTAAGAATAATTTTTATTTATATGGTACATTTTATATTTAATATACTATGAAATATATATTTTAGATAAGGTAATAACCCATTCATTCATATTATCGTAAGTATTATGTATGTTGATTTTAAATTTTTACATGATTCCATTTCATTTAATTTTGAGGCACCTCTTAAAAAATAGAATAGCAATGGTTAAAATTTCTTTTGTATCAATTAATATTTCTAAAGTTTAAATATTTATGAACATAATATATATAAACCTAGACATATAAGAACTTATATCAAACCAGATTATATATTGATGTTTATATATTAGATTAATTTATATGGTTATATAGTTTCTTCTAATTCCCACAATGGAAATGATAACAATTTTTGGATAGAGTTTGATATTTATGAAATTAGCATTGGACTATTTATTCATGGTCATATAATATTTATATGTTAGTTATCAGTGTTTGTTTTGTGATTAATGTAATTAATTGATATACTTTACTTTCTAGTGGTTTTGGGGGTTATTATTTATATGTTAAAAGAATGTCTATAATTTGATGAAACAGAGAGGAATATTATAATTTATTAATCTTTTTTAATAGTCTAGTAATCATTATGGTTTTATCACATGGATCCTGAAAATATATAATAAATAAATAAATTGTTGAAATATTAGAAAATAAAGGGATATATTCATTAGATTGAGTCATATTGAGTGATACTAAATATATTTTTTAAGAATTATATTGGTAGTTTTTGTTAATAATAATCATTAAAAAAATTATTGGGAAATGTAGAATGAAATTACCCATTAAGAATTATTGATGATATATTAAAAAATAATAAGGGTGTCTATTATTTTGAATGATTAATGTCTAAATATCACTAGATTATTTTTAATTAAAATGGAATTCTCAGAAATATACATCATGATTATATATAGATATAATTAATTAATTTTAAATCCATCATAGGTAACTAATTATATTTTTTATGGCCTAGATTAAATTAATATTTTATAAACATCCCATCACATTCATTATGGTGTTTGTGAGTGATTCATTAATTAAACCGATATCAAAAAACATTAATTGATAAAAATTTTCAATAGTTCAAGATATTTTGTTGTAGAATATGTTGTATATAAAATAATCTAAATACTATTTTAGTATTTTGGGGGTGATTTTTATAATACATTCCAACTCTGATAAAAGTGTTTTTAGTTACCCAGGGAATGTTGAAGTGGTAATGTATTGGGATTTTCCAATCAATTTGTTTAAATTTATAATTTTCATAGGTTTTAATGATATAATAGTTATTTCATAAAAAAAATTCAATGTTATCGTAATTTAATATATTTATAAACTATAATTTGTGAAGTTCTCTCTACGTAAAACATTCCAAAAGTGATTTTTATATGGTAAAAAGAATGTTTACTACAACCCGAGTTTTGATCATACCTAAATATGAAAAATTGTATTTAGTATATTATTACAAATAATTACATGGTTTAAGTTGGGTTTTTATCAATTAATTTTTATTTATATATTTATTAATGAAAATATGACCACATTATAAGGACTGTCTAATGAATATCATTTGTATAGCTATGGTTTCTCTTACATTAAAGGGATATATATATATTTAATTATTTGAAAGATAATTTTTGGTTTTTATGGTTATAATAACAAGAAATATATATTCTATTAGAGATAACCGAACTAAAGTGACATAATATAGTTTATGAATATTTAAATTTGTAATATTTAGTTTTCAAATATTGTTGGTAGGAGTAATGTTGTAGCATGTGTCTTGAGTAAAGAGACTCATGATTTAAATAAGGCCCAATCGCAGTGGAAGATAATGAGAATGGAGGAGGATTTGTATTTAAAAACTCGTGATTATAGAGACCATGTGGTGTTATATCAAATTGATATAACATTAATGCTTTAGGATATGGTAAGAAATTGAAATACTCAATATATAATTTAAGAATATTAGTGGTAGAATAAATGTTGGGGATTCTATTGATAGGTGCTCTCAAGAATTTTAACTGAAATTATATTTGAAGATTATAACTATGGAACCCTCGTGTTTATGAACATATTTCTCATGTATAGCAGGGTTTACCATATCAAAGTATTAAATATACACCATGAAATTAGAAGAAATATGTATTTTTAAATAATGAATATTGATATAGATGTATTTTTGTCTCAATGACTAATTTTTAACAAGTAAACATTAATGATATAACACCATGGGTGATTATGTAAGATTTTTATATACTTTATTTTTAATTGGATAAAATCACTATAAATGTTATGTTTGGACTACCAGTGTCGCTATGAAAACAAAATTTTATTTAGATTATTTGGGATCAAATCATGAAATCATATTACTTCATATCCACTCAAATTATTTTTATTGCAGAATACATTGGAAAGTAGTATATGAATGATGTGCTATTCTTCATGATGACCCTTATTCAATTTTTTCAAAAAAATCACCTTCATTACATGACGTTTTTGGAATGGATTATAGTAGTTTATGGGTACTCAGTTGATGATGAGTGGATCAAATTATCCTATGGATTATATGAAATAAAAATATACTACAAAAAAATTAGAGGATGTTATTTGAGATTTTGTAACATATTTTGTTATATAATGTGATTATAATGTTACCTTGGAATAATTAACATGTAATGATAGTAAAAATGTATTGATATGGAATGAAAACTTTCGTGGTGTCAATTAAAGGCCATTTGCAACGAAACTATATTTGGTAGATATGGGAATGTTTCGCACGGAATTCAGGGATGACCTCCTGGACGGGAGATTCAAACTTCATGATCGGTTTCTAGCGGGATTGTTCGTAGAACCGGAAACATCCAATGATTCCACATCCGTTTGGACCTACATTCCAAAGGTAGGCGCTCATTAGCTTGTGGACTGATGAGGCTTAGGAATTTTCATTGGTCGAGAGGATGGGAGGTCGGATTCATCACACCTTTTTGAGGGGAATTATTGTCTACTCTGGGACTCTCTTTATAGATTTAAGTTATGTTCGTGAATCCTTATTACATTACCAAGTATAAAATGAGCTTTCCTTTAGTTTTACCAATCAATGATTAAAAATGTAATAAATTTAGAGAATATTTTATATGTATTTGAGGTTCTTCATCAATAGAGAATCATCTATATCTATTTAGAGATTCTTGGTCAATGGTATCCTTCAAAACATTTATATAAAAGTCTCTTGGTCATTATGATGACCAGGTTGGTTTTAAAGCCACTCAGTGGGGCACTTGAAGTTTATCATCATTTAGAAGGACATAGATTATTTCAGAGTTGGGATCGAACCCATAAATGGGCTACCTATGTATCCTTTGTTTTGGAAAAGGAATCAGAACCCACGTAGTTCGAGTAATAGAGTATGATGTTTATGATTGATGGCTCAAAGAAGGATGTCATAATTACTTTTACACTATAAGCTCACGTGATTCATGATCAGTGTGAGAAACAAGAGGTATTGGTAAAAATTAGACAATTGTGCCATGAAAGATGCAATCATAAGAAATGGTTTGGGGCTTATGTATATATGACTGCCCAGATAGATGAAGGTTTAGGATTTGCTTTTAGGGGGAAATCCAGGAACAGGGTCCATAAAGGTATATGTGCTTTATGGAGATTTGAATACTCTAACTTGTGACTTATTCCTGAAAAGGAAACCCAAATTATGAGAGGATTGATAACTGGGTTTTACTCCTGAGAAGGAATCCCAGATCAAATGAAAATTAGGACTGGTTAAAGAGAAATTAAGGGACTTGGGGCTTACTCCTGAAAAGGATGCCCATAATTATGACTTGGACTTATTCCTGAAAAGGAGACCCAGGTTAGGGATTAAGGTTTGGGGCTTACTCCTGAGGAGGATGCCCATATTTGAGATTAGGGCTTATTCCTAAGAAGGATTCCCAAATTAATGGACTCGGGGCTTACTCCTAAGAAGGATGCCCAAATTAGAGGACTTGGGGCTTACTCCTAAGAAGGATTCCCATATTAAAGGACTATGATTGGGGCTTACTCCTGAGTCGGATGCCCAAGTTAAGGAATTATGGTTTGGGGCTTACTCCTGAGGAGAATGCCCAGATTTGGGAACTTTAAGAATTTGGGGCTTACTCCTGAGGAAGATGTCTAGATTAAAGGGCTTATAACTGGGGATTATTCCTGAAAAGGAGACCCAGGTTAAGGATTCTCTCATCTTAAAGGATGAGGTTGAATGAATGAACTCTCAATCTTTGGTGACATAAAGATGTGTAAATCACTAGGTTTTGAGAGATATTTCACCGAATTCCTTTCAGATAAGGAAGCCAAATCAAGAAATCATGCCATAAATGGCTTTGAAGAGTATCTTGAAGACTGAATATTGAATAGGAAAGGTTAAATGGATTATGAGGGGTGAAATGGGCAGAAAAGGCACCCAAAAAATAAGGGGCGCGCAAGTCTTGGAAGGCGCGCAGGTATTGCGGTGGCGTGCAAGTATTGGTCGCGCAGGTATACTTGCATGACATGTGGGGTACTTGCGCGATTTTCAACCAGCATTAAAATACTTGAGCGACTCTTTCTTAAATCCTTTAGAATCCTCTTGAGGTTCTCCCAGAAAAGGGACGCGCAATTTCTATCGAAGGAATAAGGCGGCGCGCAAGTGTAACCACTTCCCTTAAGGGCTGGCCACTCAGGCGTGAAAGTGTTGATGAGTTTCAAAACTTAGGCCTTCCTCCCTCTCTTTAGATCTTCTGTTCTAGGTATGAAATTACCTTAGAAGTGTTCCGGAAGCTTTGAGAAGAGACTTGGGCGTCGGGAGCTTCAATCCGAGTTTCTAGAAAAAAAATCCTCTCGAATGGGGGACCCACATGGTCTATTTATATGCAAAAGAAGGCCCAGGGCGGTTACCGGGTGGTTATCACTTAGGTCACGCAAGTCACTTGCGCGACCATAAGGGTGTCGTGCAAGTGGACTTTCGCGACAGTGATATAACATGCGCGGTGCAGTTTCTTTTGATCCTTTGTTCATGCCTTTGTCGATTTTTGATGTTTTCTTCAAAGTTTGAATCACTTTGAGCTCAGATATTCCCCTTTTTTCAGATCTTTAGATTCTGTGATGAAAGGAGCATCAACAAAAGTCCCCCCTCAGAGTTGGATCTAGAGAGAAAAGAGTATTTTACTCTGAGGTGAGAAGAAATAAGAAATCTGGAAGTTTAATGTCATGCATGTCGGACATAAAGAGGCTAATGTTTAAGATCAAAAATATCTTTGACCGAAATGGATTAGAATTGACACAATTCCTTGAAAATTCATCTGAAATCATACTACCATACTCAAGTATGAGGGAAAATATGCAATCTTTGACTTAAGAATATTTGAATCTGATGAATGATATGAAAAAGAGCTAAAAGGCGTTAGAAGAAGTAGTTTCCAAGAATGAAGTTACCATTATTTAACAAACCCGTTAGGGGGTTGAATTATGCAGGGCCCCCTAAGGGAATTGGCTGCATAGTTAAATAAAATAGTATCTTTTGGCTAACAAGTCTGTTATGTACACTGTTTATGCAAGGCCACCTATGGGCATGTGCTACATAGTCAGGCAAAAGAACTCTCAGAAATTTACTTTCCTAGTGCTAAAAGCCAGTGAAAGTTTATGAAGATTCAAATTTTCTAAAGTATAGAGTTTGTTGTATGGAAAGAGGTACTTGAATATGGAGAAGATATTTCCAGACAAGATTATCGAAGAACTGGATGAATATCACTCCTACGAAGGTCTGACCCAAATGTAGGGAAGAAGAATAAACCATAGACTTGAATACTTTCATATCATGAAAAAGGATATGGGGCAAATATGTTAAAGATGGGTATTTTTTTGTGGATCCCTACATACTATCGTTTAAGAAAAATAAGGACAAAAGAGGAATTCTTCCCAAGAATGAAGTTACCATTATTTAACAAACCCGTTAAGGGGTTGATATATGCAGGGCCACCTAAGGGCATTAGCTGCATGGTCAAATAAATAGCATCTTTTAGCTGACAAGTCTGTTATGTGGACTGTTTATGCAAGGCCACCTATGGGCACGTGCTGCATAGTCAGGCAAAAGAATTCACAGAAGTTTGACACTTTTGATACTAGAAGTCATGAAAAGGGTTATGAAGATCTGAAAATATTTAAGGTTAGGATTATAACACATAAAGATGGGTATTTTCCAATGTATATAGAGATACATAGGTCAATTATAACCATAATCATGTTGTGGCTGGGTCCTGAATTGAAATTTTGGACTTCACTACGTATCTCATAAGAATGAGAATCAAGCCATACGTAGTTCATGAAATGCAGTTTAACGTCGTGAAGGACGAAAGTATGAGAGATCTTAGTTTAGGGTCATATAATTCGGACCATAATAATGAATACACAGTGTGTGTATTCATGAGGACTTTTCATCCAAAGGACTGAAAGTGAAATTTGGGGTTAGGCCCAAAAGACATGGGACTGGATTTGAGGGACACTCGAATGTTCCTACGTATCCCATAAGGATGGGAATCAAGTCCATGTAGTTCTAGAACTACCATTTGTACAAATTTGGATCGTACATGTGAAGGGTGAAAGGGGACATTAGTACAATGATGGTTAAACACAAGATAAAATGTTTAGGCATTGCCATGTATGCACGTAGTCTTTTGAAATAAAACATGATTGAAAAATCAATGTCAATAGTAGTTCTCTCTCAAATGAGGAAATCAAAGAGTATTGTAGTTTATTGTCGTACCAGACAAAATTGTTGCATAGTTTAACGTCATATAACAAGGACGAAAGTGAATCAATGTAAAGATATTGATTCCAGGGGAGGTTTCACGAATCAACATCATATGAGATGGTGGTGAACTGATGTGAAGAGATTGTTTTTGGGCATGAACCCTGGGAGGTTACCTACATACCCAGCCTGAAGGGCAAGGATCAAAGTCCGTGTTGTTCAATTAAAGAATGAATTAATAATCAAGTTGTTCTTGGGGACAACGATCTAATAAAAATGTTGTTGGGACTTACAGATGGTTAGCGGCCCAAAGAGAGTGTTATAGTTGATGTTTGCTCTAATCTCATGTGAGTCATACTCGGTTTGAGAAACAAGAGGTAACAACAACCTTAATGATACATAGTTTAATGTCATGTAGGACATAAAAAAGGGACTATGCAATTTAAAGTCATGCAGTTAAGACTATTGGTGCTGCACAGTTTAGTGTCATGTAGCAGGGTCAAAATAACAGTTTAATGTCATGTAGGACATATCAAGGACTTTCTGTACAGTTTAGCGTCATGTAGTTAGGATGATGGAGACAATACAGTTTACTGCCATATTGAATGAAAGGGGGACTGTGCATTTTAATGTCATGCAGTAAGGACAAAATAACACACCATTTATGTCATGTTGGACGCATTGGGGATTTTTTTCCCACAGTTTAACGTCATGTTGGAAGAAAGTGTGAATAGTTTATGGTCATATGCATGGACCGTGGATGGTGCAGTTTAATGTCATGCTGGACCATTGATGATTATATAGTTTAACGTCTTCCCAAACAAAAGGGACTTTGATACAGTTTAGCGTCATGTATTTAGGACGTCACAGTTTAACGTCTTGCTGGACATAAGGGACTTGCAAATAGTTTCTGGTCATATGCATAGACCAGAGATGATGCAGTTTAAGGTCATGCTGGATGGTTTAGGGAACTTTTTCATAGTTTAAGGTCGTGTGGGACGAAGTTGTAGTTTAAGGTCATACTGGACCATTGCTGTATAGTTTAATGTCATATAGCAAGGACGAACTGGTGCTACACAGCTTAGTGTCATGTTACAGGGACATCTTTTCTATAGTTTAACATCATATTGGACGAAAGTGCAAATAGTTTAAGGTCATATGCATAGACCATGGATGATGCAGTTTAAAGTCATACTGGACTTTTAAGTGCTTATGTAGTTTAACGTCTTTCCGGATGTAAGGGAATTTCCTACAGTTTAACTTCATGTTGGGCGAAGTTGCAGTTTAAGGCCATACTGAACCATTGCGCTTATATAGTTTAACGTCTTTCCGGACGTAAGTGACTTTCCTATAGTTTAACGTCATGTTGGACGAAGTTGCAGTTTAAGGTCATACTGGACCATTGCGCTTATGTAGTTTAATGTCTTTCCGGACGTAAGAGACTTTCCTACAGTTTAACGTCATGTTGGACGAAGTTGCAGTTTAAGGTCATACTGGACCATTGCGCTTATGTAGTTTAACGTCTTTCCGGATGTAAGGGACTTTCCTACAGTTTAACGTCATGTTGGACGAAGTTGCAGTTTAAGGTCATACTGGACCATTGCGCTTATGTAGTTTAACGTCTTTCCGGACGTAAGGGACTTTCCTACATTTTAACGTCATGTTGGACGAAGTTGCAGTTTAAGGTCATATTGGACCATTGCGCTTATGTAGTTTAACGTCTTTCCGGACGTAAGGGACTTTCCTACAAGTTTAAAGTCATGTTGGATGAAGTTGCAGTTTAAGGTCACACTGGACCATTGCGGTATGAACCAATTGTAAGAGTCTTGGTTCTGGGGACCATATTTTGTGTTTATACAAAATATTTCTTCAGAAATCTGGCATTGGTTGGAGTTGTGATGAGTTTTCCATCCATTGAGATTAATGAAAAAGCTCCATTGGAGTAGACCTTATGTATTGAATAAGGTCCTTCCCATTTTGGCTCATGCTTGGGAGGTTTCTTTCCTGGTATCATTGGAGTTCTGAGAACTAATACCAATTCACCCTGATTGAATGAACAAAGACGAACTTTTTTGTTAAAAGCTCATGCTATTCGATTCTGATAGATTTCCAAGTGGTGCAAAGTGCACAATCTTTTCTCATCTAACCATTCCAATTCATTCAATCGCTTTTGGGATTGCTCGTCTGTAGATAACTGATCACAAATGGCTACTCTGAGTGAAGGCAATTGTACTTCAATTGGCAAGACTGCTTTTGTTCCATATACCAACGAATATGGAGTTGATCGTGTTGCTTTGCGGGTGGTAGTCCAATAAGCCCATAAAGCATGAAAGAGTTTATCAGGACATGACCTCTTATCTTTATCCACCATCTTTTGCAGTATATTTGAAAGAGTCTTGTTAAAGGCTTCTATTTGGCCGTTGTCCTCCGCATGATACCGAGATGAATGGTTGGATTTAATGTTGTATTCTTGATACAATTTCTTCACCTCAGAAGAACAGATGTTTGTGCCGTTGTCTGTCAATATGGTATGAGGGACACCAAATCTAGTAATGTTTTTAGACTTGATGAAGCTAACAATGCATTTAGTACTGACTTCTTTGAGAGGTAATACCTCTGCCCATTTGGAAAAGAAATCAGTAGCAGTAAGAATGTACTTATTTTGCTTGGCCATAACAGAAGGGTAAGGTCCCACCACATCCATTCCCCATGTGGCAAATGGCCATGAGTATTTATCCGTATGAAGCAACTCTGGAGGTTGATGAATGAAGTTGGCATGTACATGACATGAATGACACTTCTTTGTGAAATCAACACAATATTTTATCATTGAAGGCCAAAAGTATCCGAGCCTTCGAATTTGATCAGACAGTCTATGTCCAGAATGGTGGGCACCACAGACTCCTGCATGCACTTCTTTTATGACAGCCATTGTCTTTTCACCATCAATACATCTGAAGAGAACTCCATCAAAACCACGTTTGTAGGGAATTTTCTCTAGGTGGTTTGGGACATCATAAAGAGTAAAATTGACCACACGTCGCCGGATTTGTTCTTTCTCGGCTCTATCAGGTGGAAGTGTTCCATTTTGAAGGTATTCCCTGATACGTGACATCAATCCTGTAGTATGACCATACGGTTCAGGAATGGGACTAATTTCATTAATTTCCTCTATTCTGGCTTGAACATAAGGTGAAATTTCATGACGGTGGGAAATACTGATGGTTGTCTCGTCCCGATTTGGATCTTCTAGAGTTGTGGCTATATTAGCCAGTGCATCAGCTTGAGAATTTTGTGATCTTGGGACATAAGAAAATGTCGGTTCTGATGGGAATTCTGCCATTAACTCTCTGACGTAATAATACAAAGGGATTAATTCTTCTTTTCTGATGGCATAATCCCCATTGACTTGTTTGATTACCAGGTATGAATCAACTTTCACCTTTAAGTGATTCACTTATGCTTGGAGCGCTAACTCCAAGCCTGTAATGAGATCTTGGTATTCAGCTTCATTATTGGTACCACCTTCCCACAATAAAAAGGAATAAGGTAACAATGCCTTATCTGGAGAATTGAGTACAATTCCTAAACCAACTTTGTCGAATTTAGGATTTTCCATTTTCTTCCCTGTTGGACTTCTGGAAGCACCATCAAAATACATTTCCCATGTTTGAGGATTCTCTTTAATATAGAAAAATTCCTAATCTGGGAGTTCAATATCTAAAGATGTGTCTTCCACTGAAGGATGTTCAGCCAGGAAATTAGCCAGAGCTTGGCCCTTAATTGCCTTTTGAGATACATTATGAATGTCGAACTTCTGCAAAATAACTGCCCACCTTTCTAGAAGTCCTGTAAGCATTGGATGACTAAGGATTAATTTGAGCGGATTATTGCAAGATACCAATTGGACCTCGTGATGTTACAGGTAGTGTCTCAGTTTCTGAACTGCAAAGATTAATTCCAGGCAGCACTTCTCAATACTTGAATACCGTGTTTCTGCTTCAAGCATAGTTCTACTGAGATAGTAGAGGCTATTTTCATTCCCAGTATCATTCTTTTGAGCGAGAAAGGCACCCAATGATCTCTCTAGAGCTGTCACATAGAGGATAAGTGGTCTACCTTCAACAGGTGGCATGAGTACTGGTGGACTCAAGAGGTATTTCGTGAGAACATCAAATGCTTCTTGACATTCTTCAGTCCACTGGTAAGTTACTCTTTCTTCAATAATTTGGTAAAGGATAAACTTTTGCCTGCCAAATTGGCGATGAAACGCCGAATATAGGCTAAGTGTCCTTGATGTCCTCTTAATTCTTTCAAATTCATAGGAGGTGACATACCAAGGATTGATTTGGTCTTCTCAAGATCGACTTCAATACCACGATGGCATACAACAAAGCCGAGGAATTTTTCTAAGGTTACCCCAAAAGCACATTTTAAGGGGTTCATCTTTAAATTATGTTTTCGAAGATTGTGGAATATGAATTCCAAATCAGCCAAGTGATTAGAACGTTGTTTGGATTTAACCACCGAATCATCTTGAGGGGCTCTGAAGGATGTTGATTCCTCATCTTCTGGGGACATTCGGATCTGATTATATCCGGAATATCCATCTATAAAGGAAAGTACTTCATAGCCAGCCGTCGCATCAATTAAGAGTTCTGTAATCGGAACTGGGAAATCATCTTTAGGACAATACCAATTAAGATCTCTGAAATCGATGCAAACCCTAATTTGTCTGTTCTTCTTCTTTACACGGACAATATTAGCCAACCACTTGGGATACTGAACTTCTCTAACAAAGTTAGATTTGATCAGCTTATCCACTTCAGCTTCAATTTTGGAAGCATAGGTTGTGCGTGTTCTTCTCGCGGCTTGCTAAAATCCTCGATGTTCTTTTGGTAAACCCAAATGATGAGTAGCAACATCAGGATCAAGCCCAGAAATTTTTGTATAATTCCAAGAAAAAATATCTTTATTTTTCTTTAGAAAAGAAATATACATCTCTTTCTCTTCAAGGGTCATGGCCGCACTAATTAATGTGGGGTGTGGATCTTTATCTGAACCGAGATTTATTTCTCTGAGTTCATCCACAGTGGTAGTGATACCTTCCTTAAATGCTGAAGGAGCATCTCTAAGATCTTCCTCTTCCTCTTCATTACGTGCTATTTCTTCCATTTCTACTTGCAAAGTAGATGACAAAACGAAATTCTCATGATCATAAGAGATGTCAAAATTTACACATTTTGAAGAAGAAGCTTCCATTTCCGACCTTATTGATGATAAAGGGCCTTCTTTGGGAAATAAAGAGGAGATGATGGATTGAGAATCGAAATCATTATTCACCTATGGTGTTGCTATAACTTCTTCTGGCCTGATTGGCGTAGTATAGACTTGTTGGACTTCAGCGGATGAAATGAAAATGTCACTACATAGGCTTTCATCACTGTTTCGTAGGTTACCAATTTCTACCATGATGTCTGGCTCGATAGCCGTAATTGACATTATGGATCTTTCCATAAGAGTATTTTGATTTGGGCCTATTTTGTCAATTTGACTGATAGGTAACACATAATCTGTACTCACATGTCTAAATGGATTTATTGGAATCCTCTCCAAACCATATGGAGCATTAACTTTGGTAATTTCCTTCATTGTAGATTTTTCTCTTCCCTTCATGTGATAAAATTCCCCCCCAATGTATTGAGACTCACATGTCTTGAACGGGGCCTTATCACCATACAATGTTCCAACTTTACAATTGAAACAGTATTTGAGACATTGATGGTATGATGAAGGAATAGCTGCATGCTGATGTAGCCAGGGTCTTCCAAGCAAGACATTGAAAGCTGAGTCTTGATCAACAATCATGAAATCCGAATTGGATACAAGATCTCCAAACTGAGTTCTGAGTGTAACATTGCCCAGTGGTTCTTGTTCATTTTTATCATATCCTTGTAACATCATGGTAGAAGGAGATAAATCAGATTCTGTGAGGCCCAATCGACGAAGTGTACGAATGGGCATGAGGTTGACTCCTGAACCATTGTCAATGAAAGCTCTTCGGATATCTACACCATTGACTTTTCCAGATAAGTACAAAGATTTTATGTGCCCACGTACAACATCATCTTCATCTTTATCAGTAAAAGATATCACTTCATGGCATTCTGCAGGATTATTCTCTATGTGATAGGCTTCAACTGCAGCAATTTCAGCTTCAAACTCCCGAGGACTTGACAAAGCTACGATGAGTGCTTCCTGAATATCTTTTGACAGATTCAAAGCATCCAAAATTGATAACTTGGCTGGTACTTGGGCCAGGTGTTTCAATATATCATACTTTTGATCTAGAGGTCTGCGTTTCCCAACAGGAATATGCGGTTTAGCAGGTACCTTGGAAGCAGATGCTCTAGAAACTGATGCATCTTGTATTGGGATAGAAGTTGGAAATATCCTTGGTTTTGGAAGATTAGACCGATTAGATCCATTTACTTGATGAGATAAAGAAGATGGAATTTTCAATCGGTCTTCCAAAATAACTCTGCCAAGACAAAGTTGACTATTGGCAGAAGAACTTTCTTGTTCTTTTTGAGCTCGCTAATGGGCTCTACCACGAGTTTCTGCTGCATACACAGTGCTAGCAGGGGTAGAATTGGAGTAGTGGCTTCAGAAAGATCCATGTCTTCCCTATATCTTGAACCTCTGGAACTTCCTCGGATTCCCTTATTTGATACAGGGAATTCAGGCTAATAAACACTGGGATATGGATCTGTTAATTGAATCATATTAACAGAACCAAATATTAATTCTTCATTTGATAAAGACTCTGCCTGATTAGCCTGTTTAGGCTGTGCCGTTTGGTGGGGCGGTGCCCGTGGCTTTGAAGTAGATGGCATAAAGTCTTACAGAGTCAAAGACAATTTAGGCTTTGACACATACTCATCTTCTTCTGATTCTTTTTCCTTCTTTGAATCAAGCCATTTCTTTGAGGATTTTCCCTCTGATGAAGAGGGTTTTACTGCAATAATCATGGTAGAATACACAATTGATTTCTTTAATTGTGTTCGAAAAATGGCATGAGTCCGATTGATTGTCTTTCTGACCATCCAATCATCATATTTCTGTGCATTTCTGCTTTTGACTTCTTGCCATTCACCTTCCTCCTCTAGAATTGTAGCAGTAACACATGCTATCTGAGTCGAAGATCCTTTCAACTTGACTTGTCCCAAGTTGACCATCTTTTGCAGGAGGTCTTTAAAGACAAAACACTCCTGGATGGGATGCCCCAACATTTGATGAAAGGGACAATAATTGGGACGATCTTCATCTCCTTCCTTGTTTGGCCTCTTGGGCACTGGTAATTGAACCAAATTATTTTCCAGAGCTGAAATGAAGTAAACAGGAACTTTCTCACTTCGGAAAGAGTATGTTTTACTCTTAAAATCATCAAATTGTTTTCGTTGTTGATCTCTTTGATCATTTGGACGAAACGGCCTTTGTTGTTAGCGTTTAGGAGGTGGAGCCCTTTGAGAAGTTGAAGGTTTTGAAGTAGAAATAGGTATAGGTTCTTGTTTAAGCATAATTGTAGCAGTTTCTTCTTTACACATTCTCCTTCCTGGAGCTGATGGAATTACACAAGATTTAACCTTATCCTGTATAAGAGAATCTTCAATCTGCTGAGCGATTGAAGTAAGGTCTCGAAACCCTCCTGTGTATTTCACATGGATTAATGGCGTGCGTAATTCGTCACGAAAATTTTCCACACAGATTGGCAACAGCTCCTCCTGAGGGAGTGCTAATCTCAGGGAATACGTTAATCCTTTCCAGTGAGTAATGAAATCAGAGACTCTATCATTTTCCCTTTGCTTGCAGTTTGTAAGATCAAAAACTGTCGTTTTTGGCAAAGTTGAGATGAACTGAAGAAGGAATTTTTTCCGAAGATCCTCCCATCCTATGATTGACCGGGATTGCAAGCTTGTATACCAGACAAAAGCTGTTCCTTGCAAGGTTCGCCCGAAGCATCTGAGTTTCACTGCTTCTTGCTGTTCTGCAGTTCCCATAATAGGATCACAACAAGACACGTAATGTGTCAAATGTTGTTCAGGGTCGCCTGATCAATTAAATGTAGGGAAAACAGGGTTTCCAAAACTGGATGGAGGTGAAATTGAATCTACCCATTCAGGGTAAACATTCTTTTCAGGTTGAACTTGTGCCTGTTTCCCTTCCATAGTTTCTAACCGAGCTGTTAATGACTCAATAGTAGTTATTAACTTTTGAGAAACATCAGGCTGAACTTGGTTTTGGGTAGGTGCAATGAATGGAGCTTGGACAAACGTGGTGGTTGGTGCTGCAACTGATGGTAGTGCTGGCAACCGTTGTTGCGTTTGACCCGTAGGATTATACCTCTGAGGGTGTACTGATAAAGGAGGATATTCCTGATCCATCTCAGTAGTTACAACAAATTCCTTCGACTGTTGAACATCAGCATTATTAAGATGAAGACTACTCTGAAGTAGTTCTACATTCAACCTTCATAATTCTTTAATTTCTTCCTCCTGTTGTGCAAACCTTTTCTCTAATGAGAGCAATTGACCTTCTCTAGAGGAAGGATATGTAACCTGATTCTTTCCCTTACCTTTGTTGGAAACTTTTTGGAGAGAAGGAAGTGGATTATCTAGGTTCTGAGTAATCCTTTGACTTCTTGTACGCACACCTTCTTCATTTGTATCAGTGCGTACATTTTCTTGAGCAGGACACTCTTCATCTGAGTCCCCTGAGTGAACCTCATCTGGTGGATTAGAAACAATGGCATTGATGACATTGATTGATGCATAATGCATCGCATCTCTTCTATCAACATTTCTATGATATTTTATTCTTTCATGTCATTGATGAGACATTGCCTTTTGTTGATTCAATATTTTAGGAACTTCTTGACAAGCTATAACATGGAGGGAATCTCCTGATAATTTGTCTCTTCATTCCTCTTGGGGATTCTTCCCTAATAGAGAAAAGACCGACATTCTCTGAGAAGGGGATTGATGATTTGAAAGATTCCCCATTCTTGTGAACTAGGGATGTTCCTGCTGATTCCGCTCAACTCCTCGAATCCCATTTGTTGACTCTGAGGGTTGGGTTAAAGAAGTCCCTAGTCTGACAAGCTGGGGTGGCTCTTGACATGCTACGTCTGAGATCTTCTTAAAAGATCAATTGATCTTGCGAATCTTAGTTCAGAAATTAGCTGGATGCATTAGCCTGTATCCACTTTTATCACCTGGTTCAACAGACCGTTGGATGATTTCCGAAACTTCTATCATTTGATGATGTGTTTGCTCCATACGGGAGGCTTGTGAAATATTCTCGCCTGCTTGATGTAGGAGAAATTCAACAACTTGTTCTCTATATGCTTGATTTTGAGAGGAACTAGTTGAAGCCTGTTCTTGAGCAAGCTTTTGATTATGAACAACACCCATTGACTATGGCCGGCCATGGGCAATAACATTTCATGAGACCATTTTCGGCAGGCTTTGATGACTGGAAATCACTGTGAAATGTAGTGCTACATGAACACCCCATCCTTTGATATGAACACCAGATGGAGCATTGGCAATTATCTGACGCAATTTTCTTAGTGCGCCGAGGCATGAACGTTGAAGGGTTCTCTGCTGCTTTTCAGCCTTCGGATACCGAGAGACTGATAGAGATGCCAAATCAATCTGACGTTGTAGCCCTTCTATTATCTTAAGATGATTCTCATATTCATCATAAAATAATACCTTCTTCTTCAATTGACAAAGAGTTTTCCATATGTTGAGACGAATATCATGGATTCCATCATCCGTCAACATCTTTGGAATGTCATACTGGGAGTCAGCCAAAGGGCAAAACATGACTGGTACTTCACTTTTTGCCAGTTTTTTCCTCATGTTCAGCATTTCCTCTTTATCATTAAATGAAGATTCTTCTACCTGTTTTGACCAGAGTTGGTGTTTCCTTGTTTCTTCATCGGATTCAACAAGATTGGTAGAGATATCATTGATAAAACTAGAAGATGCATGACTTAGGGGTGGTTCGGAGAATGACCTACACCCTGGGCTATCTTCTGATTGAGAAAGTATTTCACTTGTTAGCAATAAAGCATCAGACATGACTGGTTTCGCATTTCCAAGTGCCTCAAGATAATAGGGCTTTCTCGGCACTACATTGTCCACTGGAGTATTTTCCAGACAATGTGAATCACTACTGTGGAGAGGACTTTCGCAGAGAAATTTATCATCATGGGGAGGACCACCATAAAGGGTTACAACAAAAGATGAGATTGAAGGACCCCGGGACACCCTGAGAGGGGAGGGGTGAATCAGGGTGACCACTTTTTCTTTTAATTTGTTGGATCTTGTTCCCACGTTGGTAGGAACTTGTTGAACCTGTATGATGATTACGATCAAAAAGAAAACATTCACATGCACAGATAAGAAACAGTCATTTTTACTTGGTTCACTACTAAGGGCTACGTCCAAGGAGCATACGCCGACAGGTTGCCGGTCGTACCTAAATCCACTATGCTTCACTAGCTGCGGATACAAAAGTTCGGGTACAGACACCCTGTCCCAGGCTCACTGCCTTTACAATAGTTCAGGGATAACTCACTGCGTCCCTCGGGTCACTCCCGTTGACTCTCCCTGGCTCACTGCCGTTGGTGAAGTCCCACTCAGTTTATAGACGTGTAGGTCTCTTCTTCATTTGCATAAGAGTGCATCCTTTGTTGAATGTAGATGCTCTATTGAAGTCCGATTCTCACCAGAAGAAGAATATCACTTTTCCTCGAATGAACCGAGTAGTTTCTCGGCTTTCGTGCAGCTCCAGCAAGGCAGGTGTGCTTCAATAGTGTCTAGGTCTCCTTTTCAAGCCCGGCGCGCAAGTCTCCCGGCGGTGCGCAAGTCTCCCGGCGGCGCGCAAGTCTCAGGCGCGCAAGACTAAACTGGCGCGCAAGTGTCACTGAAGCACCTGCGCGACACTGCCTTCTTGAACTAAATACTTGCGCGATCCACTTCGTTTCTCTTCCAAACTGCCTTGGGAGAATAGCCAAACACCGGCGCACAAACTCTACTTGCGCGACAAAACAACCACCTGCGCGACTCTTCCACCTGCGCGACGAGAGCTCGAACAATCTCTCGGCCTTGAACTCCGTCCCGAATGAGGAGGGGTGGTCCAGTATTTATAGGCAAACTGGACCCCCTGCGCAGCGGCGCGCAAGTCCCTAGACGGCGCGCAAGTCCTGTCTCCAGATCCTCTGTCGCGCAAGTTACTTGCGCGACCCGACCAACACTTGCGCGACCTTCTTTCCTTAGCCAAATTGTGATGTTCTGATCCTCAAAAACATATGGCGCGCAAGTCTTTCATCCTCCAAGAGCTCGGCGCGCAAGTATCTTTGCCCAAAACACTTTACTTTATTTACGGATTTTCAGGACCAAAAATTTGGCAAACACTGGGAAACAGCGCCACCTTCACTACTGTTTTCTGCTTGAACGGTATGATCACTTTGTTGGTACACACCCTGAACTTCCACTGAGGATTGACAACAAACACAAACCATACACCAAATCATGCTTTGAAGAACCTGGTTCCAACAGAGATCTCTTGCTCCTTGGTCTTCTGACCACACAGAGGGTTCTTGTGGCTCTCATTTGAAGAAGAAACTTCAAGATTGACCGAATTTTCATGAAGCAAGCCTTCATGAGGAAGTGTCTGTTGAAGACTTTTGGAATTAATGTTCCTGTTATTGGGAACTGAGGGAGTAGAACCTTGAATTCCAACAGATAATGGTATGAGGGCTTTAAGAACTCTAGCATCGAGCAAGGCCTTGTTACAAATTGGCCTTTGATCTCCTAACTGTAATGGGAGGATCTTTTTCCTAGATGCCTTCTTACTCGATTTGGAAACCACTTGTTGACGAAAGTGGTTACTCTGAGTAGGTGTATGTGCCTGATATGGAAAGATGGTCAGGTTAGGCTGACGATCTCCACTCAAATCAGGTGTATGTTCCTGACTTGGTTGTCCGTATGATATGGGGGAGTATGCCCCATAACCCTCTTGGACTGAAATAGATGTGTGTGTCTGTTCCGGAGTGAATCGTTGATGTGTCACTCCAATACTAGGGATAGATTTATGTGTCTTTCCCTGAGATGATGCTGAAGTTGTTATGATATCCTGGCAAGAATCCAGAATATGAGAAGGAATTTGCTTCTGCTCTTTCACCATTGACAAAATATGTTTGGTGACATTAGCCGCCGGAACGGGAATATACGTCCATTCCGGGTTTGGAGTAGGTGTATGCGCCTGCTCATGTCCTCCTTTTCTTGTGAGTGAATCATGACAGTACTCAAGTGTGGAGGCAGAGAGTTGATTCTGCCTCCTGTTTGTCATCGGGGATTTCTGACTGACTTATCTGTGCGCTACCATGCGAGACTGTTGGTAGGTTTGATTAGTATCAGCAGGTGTATGTGCCTGTTGATTACACTTCGCCAAACGCGGTTGACGAGATCCATCATATGTAGTCAGACGAGCCTGCTAACTAACTGATGATATATAAGAAAGTTTATGTACCGGCCTATAGTACTCCGCCGGAATTGCCTTACGGGATTCGCTTGATGCTGCCAGACAAGTCTGCTGGATAGCGGAATTAAAACGGACAAGTGTGTGTGCCTGCTCGTTGTTCGCCACCAAGTTAGGTTGGTGGACTTCTCCGGAGATGGCAGGGATGATAACTGCCAATTGTTAACCGAATTCCGTCTCTGGCGGTTCATCTTTCCTGCTCGGGTTCGAGGAACCTGAGCTAAATGCCTGGAGTCAGTACCCTCATCATGTTGAGGGCGCACTACCGCACGAGTCTGGCGGTGATTGTTGATGGGAGCCCTCGGGAAGGACTCCTGTCTTTTTGAATTAAGTCCCTGAGGGACCTACTCATTCACTTCCTTAGAGTAATGGAGTGAATGGAAATTGTGTTCCGGGGAAAACGACCCGAAACGGTTGGAGACGGTAGTCAGCACCGCCTGCCTCTTGATTACTGGTCGTCGTTGTCCGGACGACCTGTGTGAGTTTTTCACTTGGAGGGCCTATCGGGAAGACTCCAGAGTTGGGATGGTACCATGTTGACAGTACTCCTTAACCAGCGCATTTTATACCCAGCATTAAAGATGCCGAGTAGGTGATGTCATCCTCAGAGCGGATGATGATCCAGTAGGAATAGCAACAGTGGTATTTGTAGCAGCAGTATTCACATATGTGAATTTGAGAGCAGCCATTATGGAAATACAGAAGATCTTGGAAAAGAGTGCCTGTTTAATATAACAGACGTAATCAAGATGAAATTCAGCCACTTCATCCTTTGGATGAGAACACATTACAATGATTGTTTTTGTTAGCCCTCTTATTGAGTTTTAAATAGGGGCTTTAACAAATAGGTAAAACAACACTTTAACTTGGTTAAGGATTCACGTCGGGTTCACCATTTTTGTTTCGCACGGAATTCGGGGATGACCTCCTGGACGGGAGATTCAAACATTCTGATCGGTTTCTATTGGGTTTTTTCGTAGAACCGGAAACATCCAATGATACCACATCCGTTTGGACCTACTTTCCAAAGGTAGGGGCTCATTAGCTTGTGGACTGATGAGGCTTAGAAATTTGCATTGGTTGAGAGGATGGGAGGTCGGACTCATTACACCTTTTTGAGGGGAATTATTGTCTACTCCGGGACTCTCTTTACAGATTTATGTTATGTTCGTGAATCCTTATTACATTACCAAGTATAAAATGATCTTTCCTTTAGTTTTAACAATCAATGATTAAATATGTAAGAAAATTAGAGAATCTTTAATATGTATTCGAGGTTATTCATCAATAGAGAATCATCTATATCTATTTAGAGATTCTTGGTCAATGGTATCCTTCAAAACATTTATATAAAAGTCTCTGGGTCATTATGATGACCAGGCTGGTTTTAAAGCCACTCAGTGGGGCACTTGAAGTTTATCGTCATTCAGAAGGACATAGATTATTTCAGAGTTGGGATCGAACCCATAAATGGGCTACCTACGTATCCTTTGTTTGGGAAATGGAATCAGAACCCACGAAGTTCGAGTAATACAGTATGACGTTTATGATTGATGGTTCAAAGAATGATGTCATAATAACTTTTACACTCTAACCTCACGTGAGTCATGCTCGCTGTGAGAAACCAGAGGTATTGTTAAAAATTAGACAATTGTGCCATGAAAGATGCAATCATAAGAAATGGTTTGGGGCTTATGTATATATGACTGCCCAGATAGATGATGGTTTAGGATTTACTTTTAGGGAGAAAATCCAGGAACAGGGTCCATAAAGTTATATGTGCTTTATGGAGATTTGAATACTCTAACTTGGGACTTATTCCTGAAATGGAAACCCAAATTAGGAGAGGATTGATAACTGGGTTTTACTACTGAGAAGGAATCCCAGATCAAATGAAAATTAGGACTGGTTAAAGAGAAATTAACGGACTTGGGGCTTACTCCTGAAAAGGATTCCCATAATTATGACTGGGACTTATTCCGGAAAAGGAGACCCAGGTTAGGGATTAAGGATTGGGGCTTACTCCTGAGGAGGATGCCCATATTTGAGATTGAGTATTATTCCAAAGAAGGATGCCCAAATTAAGGGACTCGGGGCCTACTCCTAAGAAGGATGCCCAAATTAGAGGACTTGGGGATTACTCCTAAGAAGGATGACCATATTAAATGACTATGATTGGGGCTTACTCTTGAGGAGGATGCCCAAGTTAAGGAATTAAGGTTTGGGGCTTACTCCTGAGGAGGATGCCCAGATTTGGGAACTTTAATAATTTGGGGCTTACTCCTGAGGAAGATACCTAGATTAAAGGACTTATAACTAGGGATTATTTCTGAAAAGGAGACCCAGGTTAAGGATTTTCTCATCTTAAAGGATGAGGTTGAATGAATGAACTCTCAATCTTTGGTGACATAAAGATGTGTAAATCACTAGGTTTTGAGAGATATTTCACCGAATTCCTTTCAGATAAGGAAGTCAAATCAAGAAATCATGCCATAAATGGCTTTGAAGAGTATCTTGAAGAATAAATCCTGAATAGGAAAGGTGAAATGGCTTAAGAGGGGTGAAATGGGCAGAAAAGGCACCCAAAAAGGAAGGGGTGTGCAAGTCTTGGAAGGCGCGCAGGTATTGCCGCGGCGCGCAAGTATTGGTCGCGCAGGTATACGTGCGCGACATGTGGGGTACATGCGCGATTTTCAACCAGCATTAAAATACTTGAGCGACTCTTTCTTAAAGCATTTAGAATCCTCTTGAGGTTCTCCCAGAAAAGGGACACGCAATTTCTATCGAAGTAATAAGGCGGCGCGCAAGTGTAACCACTTCCCTTAAGGGCTGGCCACTCAGGCGCGCAAGTGTTGATGAGTTTCAACACTTAGGCCTTCCTCCCTCTCTTTAGATCTTCTATTCTAGGTATGAAATTACCTTGGAAGTGTTCCAGAAGCATTGAGAAGAGACTTGGGCGTCGGGAGCTTCAATACGAGTTTCTGGAAAAAAAATCCTCTCGAATGGGGGGCCCACGGGGTCTATTTATAGGCAAAAGGAGGCCCTGGGAGGTTACCGGGCGGTTATCACTTAGGTCGCACAAGTCACTTGCGCGACCATAAGGGCGTCGCGCAAGTGGACTTGCGCGATAGTGATATAACTTGCGCGGTTCAGTTGCTTTTGATCCTTTGTTCATGCCTTTGTCGATTTTTGATGTTTTCTTCAAAGGTTGAATCACTTTGAGCTCAGATATTCCCCTTTTTTCAGATCATTAGATTCTGTGACGAAAGGAGCGTCAACAAGGAGTAATGAAACTATTCGTAACTAGTTTGGTATGCAAGATGTTGGATAAGGATCATCATATGAAAACAATATTTTCAACTACTAAGTCTTAATAAAATTATAATTGTAATTTCAATTATGATCATTTTAGATTATGAAAGGGGATCAAGTATCCATTAATATTTCGCCACAACTAGAAAATCAATTAAATAAAATGTAATGAGATTTCATGTAATTTCATAGACTGGTTAATCAATAATTGACCTAATATAAAATTCCATATGACCTATAGAATTACTCATTTTATATAATTTAACACCCCAATATTTCACAGTATGTTATTTTCATTAATGTAATTCAATAGCTTTCGGTGCACGCAACACCGAGTTAAGCACACCACGACTTACCAAAATTGTCGTTCAAAAAAGGTTACATATAGTATTAACATAATTTTAAATTTTATATACTCCATATAATTTTAGAATACATATTATGTTTTTCTTAGACATAATATAAGAAAAAATTCATTTTTTAGAAAAAAGTAGTATTTTTCAAAAAAGCAATTTTACCACCTTCTAATGGTGAAGCTTTTTTAAAACCAATATTTGACACTTTTATATATTCATTTTAGGGAAATTATATTCTTTTTAGAATTGGGACATAAAAATTTATTCAAGAAATATTTTTGGTACTTTTCAGATAACATTAATATTTTGATGAATAATGAAAAATTATATATTTTAATTGAAAAAAACTTTTTTAATAAAAATAATTTATACTGTAAAATTATGAATTTTAATGGTATGGGAGTATAATAAGATAATATTTTTATCATTCAATACAATATAGGTAATTATAAGTAATTTCACATTTATATTTGACATAAACACATGTCAATCTTTTTATAGTTTTTACTTGTTAAAAAAACCCACGCTATGGTTTTGATAATGGGAATTAATTTTAAAATAACTAATGCAATATCTATGTATTGAATTTGGTAAAATAGAATTCATTTTTCAATTTGGAATATCAAAATTATATTAGGTTAATTTTTATTATTATTCTAAAAACATTCAATTTCTGATAAATGGTAGTTTTAAAACAACTTTTTTATTTAAATATTTATTTATTTTATATATTTTAATTCAATATAGATACATAATACCTATATTAGTTCAATGTGATTCATTAGAGTCATTTTTATAATAAAATTAGACGTATAAAATTTTATTGAAATTTTTTACCGTCTTTTACTCACCTTCATAGAGCATTTTCTAGTTTGCATAAAACACTATTTTATCGCTTCTGTGATTTGAATTTCAAAAACCTGAGAGAAACAGTTGAAATCATTAAGGAATATGTGGTTCAATAAGATTATTTTTTTGGTGAATAGAAACTTTTGAATTTTATTTACCACAATTAAAAGTAAATATGGTAATTAAAGGTAAAAATTATATTATAATTATCATAACACATGTCCTAATTCTTTTGGATAAGTGTAATTTGACAAAAATCAACTTTATTAATAAAATATGATCTTTTGGTCCTCTTAGATTATATTATGACATTTATTATTATTTTATTTCTTGAAGTTTTAAAATTGTTATATTCAAATTTTAATAAATAAATAACTGTTAATATAGGGTTACATATAAGAATATTTTGACTATAAATATTAATTAGAAATCTAAAAATATTTTATACATAATGGTATTTTATTTATAAATTTTAGACTTAAAATAAGTAAATTTATTTATGACACAATGATGATGCAGTAATTACCTTATTAATGAGTGATTAAAATAATTATTATTATAAATATCCAAATGAATGTAATTTGAGACTTTTTATGAATTCAACTATTTTTTAAGTTAATATGGCATTTTTGGATTGACTAACAAATTTCTATTTGAAGTAGTCTGGCTATTATGATTTTCTAAAAAAACAAATACTAAATATTGTCAAAATTGTACTAAATGAGTTTTTAAATCAAATATTATTTTATTGGATGATATAATATTCCTAATAATCTAATGTTATGTCAAAGGGAATAATTATAATTATCTATGTCATTAATGAATCACTTGATGTTATCTTGGATGTTTATTGTATGTTTATTAACCATATATTTTAATAATAAATGAAGACATGGTAAATGTAAAACTATCTAACTAATAGTTAAATCTAAAAGATAATGTTAATATAGTGACATAAACCTATCTAAAACTTATTGGTTAATAGGATTTAGACCCATACCCACCATATCTTCGAAATAAATCAATTCGGATACTTTATAAACTAAAAAAGATTTATAATAAAATAATATTTCATTGTTTTCCTAAAGTGACTCTCACCACTCTAATAAAAGGGTACATCACATTCTATTAATTTCACACCTCCAAAGTCATTTGGCTCGAACAAAACCTATCCAAATGTCCTCCCAACAACTATAAATACATTCTAGTGTCCTTACATTATTCATATATCCATCATATGGATCCATTTTGATCATATCGAAAGAAAAAACCCGAAGAAGAGGTATTAATTTCACTACCCTCTTTCAAGTTCTCTTCTTATTTTACTTCCTCTTTCATTTTTGTTTTCATAAAAAAAAATAACTAAAGTAACTCCTACATATTGTGATGTTATTATAAATATGGTACAACCATTTTCATTATTCTATCCATCATGTAAATGACAATGTTTCCGTACGTGCATACGTATGGCTTACCATCTCCATGTTGTGGTCTAGTTTTATAATGACCTGAATCTGGATCCAATCAACTGGTGCCACGTACCCGGTTCACCACATGACCCCAAGAGAATTTCCCCAAACGCTGGAGGATTTTGACTAGTGGTGAGGGCCTTGTTGAGTCATTGGGGAAACTATACCCTCATTTGGTAAAGTATACAAGGGAAAGGAAATAACAAACAATAGCAGAAGAAGTAACAACATACAATACCATAAACTAAATAGAGGATGTAATGAATATATTGTAATGATGATAATGATTCATCAGGTACAAGTATCTAAGGAAAATAGCAAACACAACAACATGCTGAAATACAACTGAGAAACACGTACGAAAATTGAACAATAACTCCAGCAGCATCGCAATCCTATGCTCGATCCTATGCTCTCCAGCTCCAACCAGCAATCATATACCTAATGTAGATGGGCCAAAATCACTATACACACCTACAACCAGATAACCTTTTTGGGCCGAAAAGAAGGACCCAAATAGGGTGTGAGACTAATCCCAGTAGGCAACCACCCCAAGATCCGTGCACTACTATTAGTGAGTAATATAACAGAAGTAATGAAAGTAAATGTAGTACTGAACTAGTAATACACAAGTAAACAATCCTAAAAATTACCATTCACATTCATATAAAAATTAATTCATTAATTTAATTATGAAACCATGGAATCTAGTAAATTTCTCTATTCCGAGGTAAACATGTAACACAACAGTCATCAAAAGATTACCTAAACAAACAAGCAGGCCAAAAGATCCAAGCTTGTGCTTTGGCTTGGTAGACTCATCTAAACCATCCAAAAAATCGACATTCACACTGAATCTCTAGGTGTCTCAAACTAGTATACCCATATAGTAATGTAATCATACAAAGGCACAAACACTATGGGAAGCACTCACATCGATTCCCCTATGGTCTTGCAACGATAGCTACATACTCTTTAAGGAAGCACTTATGTCTAATTCCTCAGATGGTCTCGATTCATGTGTAAACTAAGGACACTCTTAGAATGCACAAAGTCCAATTCCTATAGGTCCTGCGTACAAAACTAATTCCAATAGACCCCCTACGGAAGCACCCAATCATCTATTCCCACTTTGGTCTCCCGCACCAGGTTCTCACAGCCCTGACCAGTCCATTTGTGCGTAATCGGTTGTCATCAGCCCAAATTATGTTTAGAAACTACTTGGATAAAAGATAAAATGAATCAAAATCATTATAATAGCAGTGAACCCATGAAATTAGTTATAACAAGAAAACTAGCAATTGCAATAGGGGTTTTCCTTGCAGGAAAACTGTGCCAAATGACAATAAACTTCCCAACAGTGATAAAAACCATGGGGTGATCCTCAAACATGTAAAAAAACATATATTATTATCAATTATCCTTAATATATCAAGAAATATAAGGTAATTATATAATAGGACCAAAATCCCTAACCCTTGGATACCCGAAACATGGAAATCCTGCACTTTTTCACAAAAACTCAATGAAATTCATCATAAGGCAAAAAACCACCTACCTTGATCCTATGAGATCTATATACATGAACCTCGGCCCATGAATTGGCCTAGAACGGAGTATATATACAAATAATTCTAAAACAGTCAACCTACGATAACTCTCATAGAAGAAAGAATTAGGAAATGTGGCCAAAGAAGAACCAAGAACTCATCGCTGCGATTCTATTACAACAGACGATGTTTATTTCAGATAACCAGTGAAGGATCAGAGGCTCAGAGAAGATTCATCCTCCTCAAACGCTCAAGATGGAATTAGGTGAAGAAGAAGACGGAAATAAGGATTAGGTGCGACCCCGGTCCGCTTAATGAAATAAAAATAAAGTACACGGTGTGTACTTCTGGAGAACACTGTGTTTAATTGCCTTTTCCGTACTCTCCTTTAGGCGGCCTTCAAGTCAGCCTTACACGACAGTGTGTGTGGCCATGAAATGGAAAGCACACAGCTTCTAGTGGCCTCTAAGTACACGGCATGTACTTATAATGTACATCGCGTGTAATCCGAAAATATCCAGATTTTCCTCATTTACTCAAAAACTACCAGAAAAGTAAAAACATACATGAAAAGATGATTCAAGTTCTTAAAAACTTCCCCACTTAAAGAAATTCACCCCTAAATTTCCCTAACAAGCTGGCAAAGATGAAACCTTGAACAACTCTGGCCACTGTGATCGCATATCGACCTCGCTCTCCCATGTCTCGGCCTGTTCCCAGCCACACTGCAATAGCACCCATACCAGATGAATATACCACCCATGGAGTACCTTTTCACTATGATCAACAATCCTGATAGGATGCTCCTCAAATGATGCATCCTTCCCCAACTCAACCTCCACGATTTGAAAAACATGATACGGGTCTGAGAAATTGTGTCGAAGCTATGAAACATGGAAGCTTTCATGCATAGCCTGGTACCTCTGAGGTAACTGAAACCTATAAGAATCCAGCCCAACTCTCTCCATAACCTCAAATGACCCGATGTGTCTCGGTGAAGGCTTACCCAGTCTCCTGATCCTCTTGTTTCCTAGCCTCAGGGTAACACGTAGGAAATCCTGATCTCCGACCTTGAACTCCAAAGGTTTTCTCTGCTGATTAGCATAAGATTTCTGCGAAGACTATGTAGTATCCATCCTTTTCTGTATCAACCTCACCTATTCTATGGCCTCCTGAACAAGATGAGGTCCCAACATAGCAGCCTCTCCTACCTCCAGCCTACACAAGGGTGATCGGAACGGTCTACCGTACAAATCCTCATACGGTTCCATCTAAATAGTTTCTTGAAAAATATTATTGTAGGAAAACGCCACTAGAGGTATATTTCTCTCCTAAAAACCTCCAAAATCAAGGACTCATGCTTGTAGCATGTCCTCTCGAACCTGAATCATGGGCTCTGACTGGCGATCTGTCTGGGGATGGTAAATTGTAATCAGAAATACCTGTGTACCCAAAGCCCTTTGTAGCCCTTACCAGAAATGCGACGTAAAGCGGGAGTCCCTATATGAAATGATAGTACTTGGAACCAGAATAATGATTACAATCTCTCGGATGTAAAACCATCCATTATCATCAAAACTGACGGTCTCCTTAATTGACAAGAAGTGAGAAACCTTCGTGCACCTGTCAATGACAACCCACACTGCATCATTCCCAGGAGGGGATCTCGACAACCCTATCACGAAGCCCATACAGACATCATTACACATTGTCTCGAGAATGGATAGCTACTATAAAAGCCCTACTGGTCGCTGGTGCTCCGCCTTCACCTACTCACAGGTGGAACACCTAATGAAAATACTAGAAACATATCTCTTCATACATGGCCACCAATACTGGCCGTGTAGATCATGATACATCTTGGTGATGCTAGGATGAAAATCCCAAACTGAGGAATGAAAGTCTCGCATCATCTCCCCACGTATACCTGTTGGCACCCATATGCATCCCTAGAAATGAAATACCTCACCCTTTCCTACGGTCCATTCGTGAATAGGGTCCTCTCTTGACATGCTATCCCGTAGGACTAGGCCTTTAGAATTTGATAGATAGCTCATTCGAACTCAGTCAAGAAGTGTCGAGGTAACAACTAAAGAAGAAAGAAAAGTCTGACATTGTCTGTCATGCACCTCCAAATTTATTTCAGAGAACAGAACCATAAGTTTCCACTCGCTGCTGGCCTCCTGAACTACTTGTATCTGTATCCTCCTGCTCAGTGCGTGTGCCACTGCATTGCCATTCCTAGGCATAAAAGAAAGCTCGAAATCAAATGATTGTAGGTACTCAAACCACCACCAATGACTCAGATTCACATCACACTTCATGAAGATATACATGAGTCTATTGTGGTCACTATATACCACAAAATGCTCTCCCAGAAGTTAATGTCTCCAACAACGCAAAGCATGAACAATTGTATCCAACTCCAGGTCATGTGTAGGATAGTTCCTCTCATGTGGCCACAAGTATCAAGATATATATGCAACAACAGGTTCCTACTACATATGCACTACTCCTTGACCGATTCCAGATGCATCCCAAAAACAGTATAACTCTTGCCCGTCTCTGGAAAAACTAGAATCGTTTCTGATGTCAATCTATTCTTTAGCTTCTTAAAGGATCAATAGTAGGCTTTGACCAAACATACCACACCCCCTACAAAGTCAAGCCCATCAAAGACATTTCTAACCATGATAAATCCTCTATAAACACCATGTAGTAACCAACCCGCTCTAAGACACTTCTTACCTCGAAGACATGCTTCAGCTGCTCCTAGGTAACTACTGCTCTCACCTTCTCTGGGTCTACTGATACTCCATTCTCTGAGATGACATGACCATAGAAGTTAATCTTGTCCATCCAAAAGTGTCAATTTGAGAGCATATCATATTACTGATGCTCCCTTAGTGTACTCAAAACGATCTCAATATGGGTAGCATGGTTCTGTCATGTGTGAGAGTACAGAAGGATATCGTCCACGAAGACCACCATGAAAGAATCCATGTAAGGATGGAAAACTATATTCATTAGTGCCATGAAAACTACTGGAGAGTTCATGAGACCGAACAACATAACCAAATTCTCATATAGACCATACCTAATCCAGAATGCAGTAAGAAGTATATCAGATGGTCTGACACGCAACTGATGGTAATCGGATCTCAAGTCGATCTTCGAGGACACTCTGGCTCCTCGAAGCTGATCAAATATATCATCTATCTATGGTAATGGATATAGGTTCTTGACCGTCAACTATTTTAGCTTCTAATAATCCACACAAACTCGTAAAGCACCATCTGCCATCTTTACAAACAGAACGGGCAAACCCCAAGGAAAAGTACTGGGTTGAATAAAATCCTTTGCAATTAACTCCCCCAACTGCATCTTGAGCTCTTGTAACTCACATGTATCCATCCTATAAAAAGGTATGGATACTAGTGGTGCTCCTAGAAAAATCTCAATAGAGAATACTACCTCAATATCTGAAGGAAAACCTAAAAATTCTCCTAGAAAGACATTTGGAAAGCGATCAAACGCTGGAGTAAAATATATTTGAGAAGTACCCTGGTCATCCATATATAAGCTAGAAATTTGGACAGTAACACCTCCCAACCCATGATGCTCTGGTCCAGCTCTACTCACCTGGACATCCCATTTGACCTTATAAAGAAGAGATCTTCCCTTTAGTGATGTGAAACTCACCGTATGATGATAAAAATCAATAATGGACTGAAAGGTAACTAACCAGTCTATCCCAAGAATGACATCATATCCTGTCATATCCACAACATATAGATTCCACAAAAAATGACACCCACCAACCTCATGGAGGAAGTCTAAGCACTGAAGCATGCTAGAAGTTCTAATTCCTAAGGGAGTGTATATCGTCATCATAACCTCAGAAGTATAAACATTAAGTATATGGATTTCCACTATATGAATAGAAATAAAGCTATGAGAAGCTCTTGTATTGGAAATTGCAGATGATAAAACTGAGGCAACTAAAATCGTACCTCGAACTGCAGAAGGTCCAGGATCTTGCTCCTGATTAATCTGTTATACTGCAAAGGTATGGCATGCCCCGCGACCCTGTGTAGCAGCCTGAGATCCCTAAGCTGACCCTCCTTATGCCTGACCACTTTGTCAACAGACTCTACCCTAGCCTACACAACCTGAATAACTCCATCACCCAGTCGTTTGCAGAACTGGTAATCCTACCCCAATACATGGATTCGAAACTGATCCTCCCTCACTGGACGCTGGAAGGAAACCCTTGCAAAAACACTGAAGATGACCCATATTTGCCGCATGATAGGCACTCCACTAGGTCTCTCGGGAACTGAGGCTTCATATTCCCACTTCTTCCACACTGATAGCACACCACATGGTTTCCAGAAGGAAGATCATGTCTACCAAAAGGAATACCTTGCTTCCTCGAGTCACCTCATGTAGACTCTCAGTGGCACTTCCTGATATCCATATGAAATGAATCAACCCTGGATGTTGAACCGCCCTGGTCCACAGCTGTAGTCTCCCTCAGATTTCTCTCAATGATCATTTCTTTGTTGATTATCAGAGTAATAGAAGTCACCTGACAGACGTTCACCTGTGATCTGATGTCTGTTCTGAGGCCTTCCTCAAAATTACTCGCTAAAAAGAACTCGAAATTCCCCAGAATGGGAAAGAAATGCTGTAAATCTGTGAAGTGATAGGAATAATCCATAACTATTAGAGTTCCCCTCTACAGGTTCATGAGCATTCTAGCTCTGTCAGTCCTCAGCGTCGCTGAGTAGAAGTAGTCATAGAACGTACATTGAAACTCGTCCCAATCCACAGCCTGTTGGCGCCCTGCCTATGAAACCACAATACCATTTCATGGAGAAATCATGCAACATATAATTCACGAGCTTCACTCTCCTCTCTGGAGGTGTCTCTAGGTGCTTGAAGATGGATAGAATGGCTTCTAGACATTACTCCACAGCATGTGGTCCTCTATCCCCTGTGAACGTGTGAGGATACCGCTGCTGAAAACCCTTTTCAGTTATGCCATAGAGGGGCAGGATGCTGAGCTCACTAGAAGGTCTGTATGAATCTCATGAAACCCTATCTGAACTGAGAGTCTACACAAGTGTCTAGAATCACTACAGGTTCCATGTCCGGAATGATAGGAGGAACTACTAGTTGTCCCTGATCTGACGTATCAGGTGTACAGTCACTACCTGGTTCCTGACGTGTAATGGGAGGATGTCTCGGTGCCGTGGCTCTGAAAGGTCAAAAGAACACCTCAGATTGAATATTAACAAGGATATAATAACTAAACGCACAAGAAGGAACATGGAATAGAAGGAATATATGTTATGTAAATTTTTACTACACGCCGGGGTCTTAACCTACTCGACGTGTTCCCTTAGGTCATTCACATGGGCGTGTACTTCTACCTAAATTGGTCGTATAACACCCCAAATACATGACATGTTGTCCTAAAACATGGCGTGTACATGAATCCTCTTCCATTCCCGAGTCCTTTTACACTGTTAAGCCACACGACTCCTCTAAGGCAAAACTACATGGTGTGTTCAAGGAAGACATGACTTGTACTAGACATGCCTTTCCTAGATCGTGTTGTTAGCCACACGGCCTAACACATGGCCAACACTACACAATGTGTTCCATACAGACATGATGTGTATGAGGAAGGGTAACACTAACCCTTGTTGTTCATGACACGATTGGGTACCTAGATCAAACTACACAGTGTGTAAGATTCAGACACCACGTTTATGTGAAAAGATAACACGGCCCATGTTGATCATGACATGGTCAGGGTACCTATTTCGTACTACACGGTGTGATAAACTAGCACACGGCATGTTCATATAAGATTTTTTTTCTTCAGAACCCCATGTATTTGCTCACGCAGTCCGTGACATGGTTTAAAAACTACATAACATGTATTAATAAAATAAAGGCTGTATATTTTGGGTTTTTCCGGGCAGTAGCTCAGAAACTGCTCCGAAGCCCAGAAAACACAGAAAACAATAGTTAAGGTGCCAAATTCCGATCTGTGAGGGACCATACTCCCCACGAATCAATGCTTTTCATCTATGTTAAAGAATATCTAAACAAACGATACCCTTTCAACATAGCAGGTATTATATTGCAGCAGCTATCATAACATCTTACATAGTCTATCACAAATTCTATCACAACAACATGCAACTTCTAATGCAATTTAGATGGAATGGAAAAATGCATGACTTGTGATTTTCTAACAAGTTCCTATATGATGCATGAGATGGAATACCCTCATCTCATCGGGTTGCAACAAAATAGAACCACAATCATATAAATATTAACATCACAACACAAGTGCACCACCCAATGGTGAAGTAAATCAAACTGTAACATTTGAAAAACTCGAAAATCGAAATATTAAATGTAACATGGATTTTTCCCTGTACACGGGTTCTAGAACTCACTGGTAAAAATATTTACCATTTACCTATTTGTTCATATCCCTGTCTAATGTCTCTAAATAGTATGTCAATAGAGAAATAAAAGAACCTCCTCTCATACCACTTTATAATGACCCGAATCTGGATCCACTCAACTGGTGCCCCATACCTGGTTCACCAGATGACCTCAAGCACATTTACCCAAAAAGAAGAGGATACATACTAGCAGCGAGGGCCATGGTGAGTCATTGGGGAAACTATGCCCACATTTGGTAAACTATACAAGGGAAAGGAAATAACAGTCAATAGTTGAAGCAGTTACAATATACAATATCAATAACTACACAGTGGAAGAAATGAATATACAGTAATGATGATAATTATGTAGAAGGTACAAGTATCTAAGGAAAGCATCAAACACAACAACTTCCTGAAATACAACTGAGAAACAAGTATGAAAAGGAAATAGTAACTCCAGCAGCATCGCAAGCTTAAGCTTGGTCCTATGCTCTCCAGCTCCAACCAGCGATCATGTACCTGAAGTAGAAGGGCCACAATCCCTATCCACACCTACAACTAGATAACCTGTTTGGGCCGAAAATCAGGACCCAAACAGGGTGTGATACCAATCCCAGTAGGCAGCCACCCCAAGATCAGTGCCCTACTATCTGTGAGTAATATAGCAGAAGTAATGAAATTAAATGTAGTAATGAACTAGGAGTACACAAGTAAATGATCCTACCAATTACCATTCACATTCACAAGAAAATTAATTCATTCATTTAATTATGCATCCAAGGAATCTAACAAATCCCTCTATTCAAAGGTAAACAGGCAACACAACAGGCATCAAAAGACTACCCAAACAAACAAGCAGGGCAAAAGATCCAAGCTTGTGATTTGGCTTGGTAGAGACATCTAAACCAACCAAAAAATACACATTCACACTAACTCTCTAGGTGGATCAAACTAGCAGACCCCTATAGTCAAGTAAACATACAATGGAACATACACTCTAGGAAGCACCCACGTCGATTCCCCTATGGTCTTGCAACGATAGCTACAGACTCTCTGAGGATGCACTTACGTTTAATTCTTCCTGTGGTCTTGATACATGCATAAACAAATTAAAATCTTAGAAAGAACAATGTCCAATTCCCGTTGGTCCTATGTAGGAATCTAATTCCAATAGACCCCCTAGGGAAGCACCTAATGGTCTATTCCCTCTTTGGTCCCCCGCACCAGGTTCTCACAGCCCTGAGCAGTCCATTCGTGCGTAATCGACTGTCAGCAACTCTAAGAATGTTTAGCAACTAAATGTCTAAAATATACAATGCATAAAATGAATTAAAATAGTATTCAACACATGCAATCAGTTATAATAAGCAAACTAGCAATGGCAATAGGGTTTTCCATGCAGGCAAAGGATATCGAACTGTGATAAACAACCAAACATGGATAACACCAATGGGGTGATCCTCAAACATGAAAACAAGCATATATTATTATAATTAACCTTATTCTAACAATAAATATAAGGAAATTATATAATAAGACTAAAATATCTAACCCAGGATAACAGAAACAAGGCAATCCGACACTTTTGCACAAAAACTCAAAGAAATTCAACATAAGGAAAGAAAACACCTACCGTGATCCTAGGAGATTGATATACTTGAACCTCAACCCATGAATTGTCCTAGAACATAGTATATCTGCAAAGAAGTCTAAAATTTTCAACCTAAGATAACTATCATAAGATAAAGAATCAGGAAACGTGGAAAAAGATGAACCAAGAACTCACCGCTGCGATTCTATTGCAACCGACAGTGTTCGTTTCGGATAACCGGTAACATATCGGTAGCTCGGAGAAGATTCGTCCTCCTCGGACATTCTGGATGGAATTAGGAGAAGAAGAATACATAAATAAGGATTACGTGTGTCCTCGTTCTGCTTAATGAAATAAATAATAAAGTACATGGCGTGTACTTCTGAAGTACACGATGAGTACTTTCATTTTCCATAGTCCACTTTAGGCGGCCTCCAAGTCACCCTTACATGGCCGTGAGTGTGGCCATGACATGGAAAACACAAGGATTATAATGTAATCGATGTACATGATGTTTACATATATTTTTCATGACGTGTATTCAAAAAAATTCCATATTTTCCACTTTTTCTCAAAAACTACCGTAAAATTAAATACATACCTAAAAAGAAGATCCAGGTTCTTACAAGATTGTTTTTCAAAAACATAATTATTTGGATGGGTATAATAATGGGTATAACTTATGTAAATAATAAATATTACATGTTAATGATTCTGTATTTATGATATACCATCCAATTATATATGATTTCACCATTAAAAGAATGATATTGTCGCTCGTGTGTACTGTCGGAATACTGTCTCTATGATGCGATGATATGTCATTCCACATCAAAAAAATTCAAGACTGATTTTAATTTGATGATTAAAAATAATTTTTAAAGACATAATATCATTCTAGATATGGATAAAATACATCCTTTCTAGAACAAACATGACTTAAGTAACAAAACAGATAAAGGAAAACGAATCAGTTAACACCCAAAACAATGATTCTACTAAAATATTATTAACAATGCAATATTATAAGATCATATATGATGCCATATTTAAGTGTGTGGTTCTTTTATAATTTAGTAAATATTATTTAACTATTATACAGGAGGCTAACGTACCATCGACTAAGGAAAAGTACAAGGTCAGGGGGTTCTTATCTCACTTTTAATTCTTTGAGATTTCCATTGTTCGACACTTATTTATTGAATGTGGTGTATCAAGTACCATAATTTGATTTATATTATCATGATTCAATTTATTTTCATGTTATTATATGATTCATATGGTGTTAATTATTTTTTTGGTCATACGACTCGATTTATGACAAAGAGGTAAGGGGTTTCTTATCTTACTTTTAATTCTGTGAGATTTCCATTGTTCACCACTTATTTGTTCCATGTGGTGTATCATGTACTAACATTTGATATATATTATCATGATTATATTTATATTCATGGTATTATGTGATTTATTTTTTGGTAATTATCTTTTTTTCATACGACTTGATTTATTACAATGTGGTTATGGGTTTTCATCTCACTTTAATTCCCATGAGATTCATGCTATATTTTCCACTATTACCTTTTGTGTGGTGTATGTACGGCCCATGATTGTATTTTTTGATTCATATAATTTAATTTATGGATATCTAAATAATCATTTAATTAACCTTCTTTCATGGGGTGTTTGTTTCGTATGTTACCAAATCGATAAGGGAATTTCAAATTTCAATTTCCACTCATTCAGTTTTACGCAATCATTATTGATTACTTTACTCCAAGATTATCTTTGAAACCACTATTTATTTACTTATATAGTAATTTCAACACCTCATTTTGTGGATATTATTTTGATATACATAATCAAACAATTGATAAATTCTCAAGGCATCGATATAAGCATAATAAGAGTAATTCTAACTCAATTTCTATTCATGGAGTTAATTACCCAAGTCATTGGTGTTGTTTTTACAAGAATATGAGTGAATCTCCTATGATTGATTTACAATTAATATCCAATCATATTGACTGTATTTATATTTTTCCCAAATATTTATTCCATTGATTTATCCTTATCCTAAGGATACAGTCTTTATAAAGAATTCATCTTAACTTACATTCCATTGAGACTTCTTTGTTGTTATGTGCCAATTCACTTTTATTTAGTGTATATATTGAAATTTGAAATAGTATATCATGAATGAATTTATTCTCTTGATATTATAATGTGTTTTTTAACTCAATTATTTTTATTCTAGTGTCTCTAATATTGATAGGAACTCAAATTAAAATATCATTTTATATGTTTTAAAATTTTATTTTTTAAATCATTCTCTTTAATGTCCATGTTTTAAAAATGGTTTAAAATATTTATTTATATGGAAATAAATGTTTAAAATGGAAATTACATTTAAAAATTTTAATTTGGAATGGGAAACTTTGATTAAAAAATATATTTTAAACATCTTCTTGATAAATAGTGATAGTTTTATAAGTTTTTATGGAAAAGGGATATTTCTCTCAAGTATTTTTACTGATCATTTTCACCCATGTCAACATCCATTACGAGGTATTATTCTTGATTGAGGTTAATTTATTATGATACAAATCTTCAATTTTATATTGATGGTTTTGTGATATATTTAAATTTGGATGTGTTATTTTTATTCCATTCATGGTTTATGGATAATGTATTGACATTTCATATTCATGTTTTTAAATATATGTTTATTTTATGTTTAAACCTTTTTAAATGATGAATGCATTATACTTAGTAATTGATAGGTGGATCCTACTATAGCTCCTCGATGGATCAGTTGGTCTCATTACACAAACTAGTTTCTTGGCATAAGGCCTTGAAAAAATCATATTTGTAGTCTTAGAACAAGGCCCTGACTATGTGGATATGAAGTCTGGCTTTTTGAATTCCATCATTAATAAATTAGATTATGATATTACATGTGATTATTTGGCTAGTTGAATAACCATGTGAATAATTAAAAGGAATTATTTGATTTATCATTTTCATATTAAGCTGATGTTTAATTTTAAAAGGCATTTGCATTAGACTTATACATTTCCTAATGTTTTTATTCTTATTTATTATAGATCCTGCATATTGTAATCCTAATTAGGCATCTAAGATCACCCCTTTCTTATGTTTTATTTTTACTTGGATGAAATGAAGTATATTATGATTAACCTGAAGGAATAGGCTAAGAGTTATAAGAGTGTATAAAGGGGATAAAATATTTATTTTTTTATTTCATGATGTAATTTGTAACTTATGTATTCTTCTAGTACTTCTAAGGCGACTAAAATGATCAGTCTTTCGAGACTTGATTCCATGTATCATGCCAATATTAAGTAATAATGCCCGGATTCTAGGTAACTGGGGTCGAGGTATTATAGTTGGTATCAGATAATGTTTATTACATACCATGGATTCTAGATTTAGAAGGCCACTGACTAGAAAACACTACAATAAGATCTATATTGAGGATTAGTATAGAAAAACATCCAATTTTTTTGTAATTTAAATATCAATTGGGGTTTCAAAGAAATAAATCCCTGTATAGATAGGAGAAGGTAGAGGAGTCTCTGGATGAGATGTAACTAGGATTGATAACCCTGAAAATGAGTTTCAGGCTTGACTCAGGGTATCCGAGTACAAACAAATGGGCCTTGCTGCACTCTTGTTACGATACTCTCAGAGGATATGCTTAGGATATTTCAAATTTCCCTTACAAACCGATTTGAAGGATTTTAATGTAATATGAGAATAAATAACCATGGTAAATCCAAAGGTGTTTAAGATTGAAAATAATGTATTATGTCATTATCAAAATGATTTTATGGCTCACAATGTCCTTTCTTATGCTAATAAATGGTTGGATTCTAAGAAAGTAATAGAAACATTGAACATGATGTACATGGTGGTCATGGTGGTGGAAATGAATAATGAAATGCAATTTTGATAGGTGTAAATGATATATGGTTCATGCTGAATCAGTTTTCCAAAAATATGATAAATAACATATATATTAACCAACTCCTAGACTCAACAAAGAAGAGAATAGTGGTGAATTATAAGAGCTCCAACAGGGGAGACCACAGAAAAATGAAAGCTCAATTTCAATAATTCAGGAAATGTGGAAGGAAAGACCTAGGAAAGTGTGTTAATGGAATATAGAAATGAATTATGTGAGGGAAAGAAGGACATAAAGTAAAGAATTTCCAAGAGAAAAATCAAGAGTTCTATGGATTAAAATAAAAATGATTCCAAGAATCCATTTACCGTCATATGTCATAAATGTAGGGCAGCTAGGCATTACCTTTGTGAATTCCATATTCTAAAGGATAACCTCTTGGTCAAGGAAAAATCTATGTGGAAATAAATTGATAGAGGGATGTTTAAAATAATAGTGCTCTTTGATGAAGGGATTACATTCGAAGACTTTTCTCTTATATGTGTAACCATGTGGTCTGTTATGTGAAAATGCTATTTGAGGAAGGATTATATTTTATTTTGTGGATATAGTTATAAATAACCCTTGGGGTTTATACGAACCTTGAATTTGAGGCAATTACAGGTTATAAATTATTGGGATGAAAATGTGAGGTATGAGATAACATTTGTGGTTGAATTTTTTATGGTTATTGTGAGGAATTTATCTCATTTTGGGAATGTTTTAAAATACAGTTTTTCAAAATAGAAAACACACAGACCGTGTAATAGTCCGTTACACTAGAAAAAGATGCGGGAATCGAACCCACAACTAGAGCGCGACTTGGATTTATCACCTACCATTGGACCACATGATGTCCCTGGTTAGTGTGACTAATTCATCATAGTTAAATAATTTTATTTATCAATAATAATTTGATATAGTTTATTTTTTCTTATCAAATGGATATCCATAGTATAATTAAATTATATGGTAATTATGTGACAAATGTTATTTTGGAAGACGTTCACTCTGTTGGGAAAACTATATGCCTAAGGAAAATAGAATACTATGGGATTTGATTTATTAAGTAATTATGGATTTTTATCTATGTTTTTATTGTGTATTTATAGAGATTTTGGTTATTTATGAAATGATTAACCTATAATAGATAATATTTGATTAGGTTAATTACTTTTAATTAAGTGGATTTAAGAGTAGTCGATGTTATTTGGAGATACAATTTAATGTGCAAGACTACGTAATCAAATTCTTTTATGTTTTGGGATTCAATATTAGTTTGGATTATATTGATGGATTTTAAGGACAATTGTTTGTTTAATAAAACTCATTAAACTGTATGTATTGTTGGGTTAATTTTAGAAATTAAGATTAATATTTCTTTCTCTAAAGTATTATCCTTTTTGGGGATCATAAGATCTTGTACGAACCATTTTGGTTTAGTTTTATCTATAAAGTCAAGGGAAATATATAGTTTATCCATTTTGGATCATGTGATTCTCTAGAAGCTGATTCTAGCGCATTAGGTGTGACCAAATCATCTTGAATACTCATCATTTGGAGATAATGATGCCTTAGTGGTAGCAATTTTTTAAACGATGAAACTCTACATAAAAAGTAATTATATCCATTTATTTTATTTTTCAATATCATAAATAAATTCCTAAACATTATGAAATGGAACATAAAACAAAAATAATGTAGTCCATTTACTTTTCCCATTGGGAAACTAATGACCATTTATCGCATCACAAGTTTGTTGTTTTCAAGTTTTTAACAATCTCCTGATCATGTTTTCTATCGCTCTCCATAAGAACATGACTCTTAATTTATCTTCTATATCCATGTTTTCCAACATGGAATCCTCGTATGGGATATCTCGGGTGAGCTTTGTACTTCTCTTTCATTCTATTGAAGTGATAGTTTTATTGAATATTTTTCTCATATGGGACTTTCAATGAAGTTCCCAAGCCCAATTTTAAAATTTCTTGGATACAATTTACGAAAGGGTGGAAGAATGTAACACCCCCTGATTTCATAGAAAGTTATTTTCCATAATGTAATTCAATAGCTTGCAGTACACGCATCACCATGTTCGAGCGCACCCTGACTAACCAAACTAGCCGTTCAAAATGCTGTTATGAATATTATTAACTAAAATTTAAATTTTTTATACTCTATATAATTTTATAATATATATTATGTGTTTATTAGACATAATATAGGAACAAATGCATTTTTTTCAAATAAAAGATGAATTTTTCAAAAAAGAAATTTTACCATATTCTAATGGTGAACCATATTTTAAACCAATATTTGACACTTTTATATATTCAATGTAATGAAATTAAATTCTTTATTAGAAATGAGAAATAAAAACTTATATTGGATAAATTGTTGGTACTTTTCTGATAACTTTCATATTTAGATGAAAAGTAAAAAATACTAATTTTTAATTGAAAACATCTTTTTTAATAGAAATAATTTTTATTGTTAACATATACATTGGAATGGTTTGGAAGTATAATCATATTATATTTTTATCCTTTAACATAATGTATGTCATAATAAGTAATTTCAAATTTAAATTTTAGATAAAAACATGTTAATCATTTGATAGTTTTTACTTATTAAAAAAACACTTTTTGGTTTTCACAATTAAAATTAATTTTAAATTTATTAATTCTACTTATATGTTTTGAATTTGGTAAAATAGAAATAATTTTTGAATTTGTAATATTTAACTATCTTAGGGTGATTTTTTGTAATTTTTCTAAAAAAATTCAATTTTTGATGAATAGTTGTTTAAAAACATACTTTTTTTAAATAATTATTTATTTTAATTATTTTAAGTCAATATCATTAAATAATAACTATATTAGTTCAATGTGATTCATTAGAGGAATTTTTATAATAAAATTTTATGTATAATATTTTATTGATCTTATTTGCCGTCTTTTACCCACCATCTAGGAGAATTTGCAAAATTGCATAAAACATAATTTTACTACTTTTGTGTGTTGAATTTAAAAAATCTGAAGGTCATCATTGACATCAGTATGTAATATTATGTTCAATAAGATGAAAATAATTTTTGGTTAATAGTTACATTTGACTTTTATTTACCATGATTTAATGTAAATTGGGTAATTAATGGTAAAAATGATATTATAATTATCCAAAAACATGTACTAATTCTGTTGGATAAGTATAATTCGACAAAAAAACCTTATTAATAAAATATGATATTTTTGTTCCCCTTGGATTAGATTACGACATTTATTATTATTTCATTTAAAGAAGAGTTAAAAGTGTTATATTCATAGTATAATAACTAAATTATTTTTAATATAGGGATTCCCATAATATAAATTCAACTATAAATATTCATTAGAAATAAAAATATATTGACTACATAATTGAATTTTATTTATAAATTATAGAAAAAAATACTTCAATTTAATTATTACAAAATGATAATGAAGTAATTACCTTATTAAAGAATGATTAAAATAATTCTTATTATAAATATCCAAGTAAATATAATTTGAGTCTTTTGATGAATTTAACTAATTTTATAGGTTAATATTACATGTTATAGTTGATTATATATTTATTTTTTCTATGTAATCATGCTGTTATGGTTTTCCAAAATTCCAAATAACAAATAGTGTCAAAAATGACCTAAAAGGGTTTTTAATATTAATACTAAATTAATGGTTGATATAGCATTCCTAAAAATATAAGGATCATAAAAATGGATAAAATAATATTATATATTTCATTAATGAACCACTTGAGGTTCTCTTGGATTTTTAGTGTATGTTTATTAACCATATAGTGTCAGAATACAAGAAGAAACTATAAAAGGTAAACTATTTAACCAACAGTTAAATCTAAAAAGATAAGTTTAATATGGTGACCTAAACATGTCTAAAACCCATTTTTTAAGAGTATTTAGACCCATACCCAACTTATCATCGAAATAAATCAGTTTGGATCCATTAGAAACTGAATATGATTTATGATTAAATAATATTTCACGGTTTTCCTAAAGTGACCTTCACCACTCTTATAAAAGGGTACTCCACTTTCTCTTAATTTCACACCTCCATATCCATTTGGTTCAGACTTCCCCTACCCGAATATCTTCCAAACTACTATCACTACATTTTCGAGTCCTTCCAATTATCATAATGCCATCCTAGGTAGCCCTTTTGACCAGATAAAAAAGCATATGTAAAAGAGATAATAATTTCACTACCCTCTTTAATGTTCTTTTCTCCTTGCACTTCCACTTTCATTGTTGTTTTCATACAAAAATAATAAATCCATTACCACTTACATACTGCGATGTAATTATAATTATGTTACAAACATATTTGTTATTCTATCCATCTTATAAATGACAAAGTCACCACACGTGCGTATGTACGGCTTACCGTCTCCACGTCGGAGTGTAGTTTGTTATTCAAAAAAATCATTATTTGGATGGGTATAATAGTATGTATAACTAATGATAATAATATATATAAAATTTTAATGATTCTGTATATATGATATACCATCCAATTATATATGGTTTCACCATAAAAATAATGATATTATCACTCTTGCAGACGTATGGCTTACTGTCTCCCCGATGAGATGAGATGTCATTCCCCATCGTAACCAGGCCAGAATAATTTTCATTTGATGATTAAAAATATTTTTTAAGGACTTGATATCATTCTAGATATTAACCAAATACATTCTATCCATAACAAATATTACTTATGTAAGAAAACATACAAAAAAAACAAATGAGTTAGCACCCGAAACAATGATATTACTAAAATATTATTAACAAAGAAATATTAGAAGATGATATATGATATTGTATTTAAGTATGTGGTTCTTGTTTAATTTTATAAAAATTATTTAACTATTATACATGAGGTTAGAAAACTCTAGACTAATTAAAAGTAAAAGGTATGGGATTTCTTATCCCACTTTTAATTCTATGAGATTTCTGTTGTTAGCCACTTATTTATTGCATGTGGTGTATTTTGTACTACCATTTGATATATATTATCACTATTATATCTATATTCCTGGTATCATATGATTAATTTGGTGGTAATTAACTATTTTTCTTATGACTCGATTGATTACAAAGTGGTAAGAGGTTTCTTATGTCACTTTTAATTTTGAGAGATTTCCATTGTTCGCCACTAATTAATTGCATGTGGTATATCGTGTATAACATTTTATTAATATTATCATGATTATATTTATATTCATGGTATTATATGATTAATATTTTGGTTATTATCTTTTGATCATACGACTCGATTGATTACAATTTGGTATGGGGTTTTCATCTCACTTTAATTCCCACGAGATTCATGTTTTATTAGCCACTATTACATTTTCTGTGGTGTATGTACTGCCAATGATTGTATTGTTTTCATAATATACTTTTATTTATAGGTATTTACATCGTAATTGGATTATCCTTCTTACATGGGGCGTATGTTTCGTAAGTTACAATATTGGTAAGGGAATTTCAAATTTCAATATTCACTCATTTGGTTTTACGCAACCATCATTGATTAATATACTCCAAGATTAGTTGTTAAATCACTATTAATTTACTTATATATTAATTTAATTTTCCCTTTGTGTGGATATTATTTTTATACAAATAATCAATCCATTGAAACATTCTCAATTCATCGATATGAACATGTTATGAGGAATTTTAACTTAATTTTTATTCATTGAGTTAAACATACAAGTCGATGGTGTTGTTTTTAAAAGAATATGTGTGAATTTACTATGATTTATTTACAATAAATGTCCAATAATATTGAGGGTATTTATATTTTTCACACATAATTATTTCATTTATTTACTTTTAACATATGGATAGGGTCTTTATAAAGGAATTCATCTTAATATACATTCCATTGAGACTTCTTTGTTGTTATGCACCAATTCTCTTTTATTTGGAGTATATAATGTACTTTAACATACTATATCATGAATGATTTTATACTCATGATATTATAATTTTATTATTTCCTCACTTATTTTTATTCAATAGTCTCTCATTTGGATAGGACCTCTAACTAAAATATCATTTTAAATGTTTTAAAATTGTATTCTTCAAAATCATTATAATTAATGTCCATGTTATAAAAATGGTTTTAAGGTTTTATTTATATAGAAATTAATTTTTTAAAATTTAAATTCATTTTAAATGTTTCAAATTGGAATGGGACACTTTAATTCCAAATATATTTTAAATAGATTCATGAAATATAGTGAGACATTTTAAGGTTCTCATGAAAAAGGGATATTTCTCTCAAAGATTTTTACTGATCATTTTCACCTATGTCAACATTGATTATGAGATATTATTCATGACTATTCTTGATTTATTATGATACAAATCTTCTGTACTGTATTGATGGTTTTGTGATATGTTTTACTATGGATGTGTAATTTTTATACCATTCATGGTTTATGGATAAAGTATTGACAATTCATATTGTATTTTTAATATGAATGATTATGTAATGTTTAAAAATTTTCATATGATTAATGAATTAGACATAGTAGGTGATCGGTGGGGCCCACTATAGCTCCTCGATACATTGGTACGTCTCATGAGACAAACTTGTGTATTGGAAAAAGTACTTGAAAAAATCTTATTTTTAGACTTGGAACAAAGCCTTGAATATGTTATTATGAAGTATGGAATTGTGAATTCCATCATTATGAAATTGGCTATTGATATTACAAGTGATTATTCGACTACTAGAATATCCCCGTGAATATGTAAATGACATTATTTGATTTATCATTCCCATATTATGCTGAAGCTTATGTTTAATAGACTTTTTTTAGACTTATACATTGCCTTAAATGTTTATTCTTATTTATGAGAGTTTCTGCTATATTATAATCCTTACTAATCATCTATGCTCTCCCCTTTCTTATGTTTTATTTTTCCATGATTCAAGGAAGTATATTATGATTTACCTGCTGGAATAGGTAAGAGATATAAGAGTGTTTAAGTGGCACACAACATAGTTTTTTTATTTCATGATGTAATGTAAATCTTATGTATGTTTCTAGTACTTCTAAGGCTACTAAAGTGATTGGTCCTTCGGGAAATGATTCTTTCTATCATTTCAATGTTATGTAATAATGCACCGATTTTGGGTAACTGAGGTTAGGGCATTACATATAAAATGTTATCAACTACCAGATAGAGAAAGATAATATCTTGTATGGATAATATAATATAAATATTATATTATATAATAACTAATAAATTATAAAAAATCATAATAAAAACATAAATATCAAGGTGAAACATGACATTAATGTAAATAAATACATAAATAAACAAGAAATCACCATATCATTAAAAATATACTTAACATCATGGTAAATACATGTCATTTATAAACAATAGATCATCCAATGGGAAAATAATAAATAATTAAAAAAATTAAAATAGAAAGTAAAATAGAAATTGAGACCTATTTATCAGCCCCCATCTATACATGAAAATCTTTTATTCACCCTCATCATGCATCCCAATGTGTCTTTCATATACTAGGGCACATTTTTTGGAAAACATGAAACAATTTTTCTGAACGTCCACAAGGGAGCATATGCTAAATGGGTCGATAAAAAATTTTAAGACCATACTAGTGGAGGCTATAATGTAAATTACAATATAATTATATAACAATAACATATAAAATGGAATAGTAAATAAATATATACAATATTAAAATAATAGAAGAGTGTCGCTGATGAGACACCATAGTGGTTGAACCATGCCTCCTTCAAAAAGTACTAGTATATGTGATCAGATGAACCAAGATACACAAATAATAATTTTACATAATTTCCAAAAATTAGAAATTACATCACATAAGTAATATAAAAATCAATAGACCAGAAGGCTTAGTGAATTTTAGGATTATATAATAAAATCTTATTTGACAATACAAGTGATCTTTTCTCCACAATTAATCCATCAGAATTCCTTTAGGAAATCTCTTAAGATAAACACAACTTCATTGACAATGGAATTAAATAATAATAATGTGGCGATAAAAAACACTCAACAAGGTAAAAAATATCAAGAAATTATAATGGTTAAAACATGAAAAATATTTGATAATGGTGAAATATATGAACAATTGTTCATGGTAACATAATTGAAAATAATTAACATTATTCAAGAATTAAGAATCATGATATACAAACATAAAACTTCATCAAGTTCACCATGGAAGAATAATAATTATTACATGGAATAAAATCATATAATTGTAATACTTTATTGCAGAGTAAAAACATAAGAAATTCTAATTCATATAAATATGTAACAATTAGAAGAATAAATTATCATAACATTGTGTACAACCCCTAGTTCCCATGCATGAATTTGTAAAAAAACAAATTATTTCACAGATTTATGTTATGTTAAAACTCATTATTCCATCTTTTTAAATTATGAATAATCCCTTAAGGCACAAACATTATTTTTTGATAAAAACTATGATTCCCATGAATTCAGTTGTGAAAAAACCAAAAAAAATTCATGCATCATTATATCATGAGTTATAAAACATAACTAACTATGTTTGTTGGGATATATGATCATATCCATATATATGAGTGACAATTAAAAATAATTATTCCATATATCATGAATAATCCATTAAAATAATTTTGGTTTCATATCATTCCAAACAGAGCCACATAAAATTACATCACGAAGTTGATTAATTAATATGATGATTTTAATAATTAAAAATTTTGTATTTAATAAAGTAATTTCTAGGGTGATTTATAAAACATTTTTCCATAGAATATAGTTCATTGGAACTAATATATTAAAATAAGAGAGAAGCAAATAAGTGGCTCTAGAAATTAATTCTAAAAAATTTCATAAAGGGATTATTTTTTTAGTTACATTTGAAAATATCATTTTTAAATAATTATAATGAATAATTTTTCAATTTTATTTGTAAATAATTTTCAGTATTCAAATCATCAATATATATGAGGATCATCAAGGTGAAAAAAATGAGTAAAGGATAATATTATTAATAAAAAATGAGAATACTTTCCAATCATTTTAAAATTACCTATATCAATACACTCTTTTTTAAATTACTCGAAACTATTTGTACGAAAAAAGGTAAAGATAAATTTTAATTTCCCAAAAAATAAAATATAGTTATATAAAAAAATAATAATGGAGAACATTGGAAAAAATAGTGAATATGGATTTGGAAGAAAGGGAGATCATTTAGAGATATTCCTGATTGTTCTAAACATAATTATATTTGATGTATAAATAAATAAAAAAAATTAAATTCCTTATAAAATAATGAGAAGAATCAATAACAAAATTATCATAGTATATAATAAATAAATAATCAAAATACGTATTCCAACAAGAAATTGTTTATCTCAATAAATGATATTCAATTATGAATAACCCATTCCCCATCAATAATATATTATTTTTACCTTGGGGTTTCATTAATTTTATTTATTTTAAGAACTCTTGTTATGTATATTTAAAAACTAAATACATTAATAAACGTTTATAATTCCTGAGTTATTAACGGTGTTTGGATAGATGTTTTATAATTTTTTATAAAAATATAATTTCCTTCCATAATAGTTTTCGTTATTATTCAAGATTTTATAATTGAATATGAGCTTATTTTTGTAATTACAAATAAAAAAGGTGGTATATTAATTACAAGTTGAAAAACAATATAACCATTACATAAAATTAATGCAAACAATATTGTTATTTAATGTCTAATATTACCATAATTTATTTTCTAATATTCAATCATGATCAATATTTAAATTGTCATTCTTGTGGGTGGTTAAACGGATAAAAACATGAATTTTCTATAATCGATGTGTTATTATATTTATGATGGTTATTGTTTTAAAATAATCCCCTTAGAGTAGAATAACTAAAACATTATTTATATTTTTTAATGTGTTTAATTGAATATTGAAATATTTTGATAAAAAAATAAAATACACTATATATGAAGAATTATATATTTCACCTCATGGAGGTGGTATTCCGATCATAAACATAGACAATGTTTTTTTTATAAAATGGGATAAGGGTATGAAATTATTTTTCCTTTTTGAGTCTTTAAATTGTTAAAGATATTATATTTATTTATTTAATACCACCCTTATATTATCCATTTATGGAGGTTAAGGAAAACAAAAAACATCACTCTATAGAGGTGGTTGTCTACATATACTCTTGAATGACATTTTTTGTTTTCATGAAGTGAAATATAGAAAGTTGTAGAATGATAATTCCATAACCATAATAATATAACACTTTTGAAAAATGCTAATGTCATTATATAAAAATATAATTTTTTTGAAGAGAAATATAAAAAATGAACAAGGTTATGAAGTTATTGGAACTCATTTCAAGATTTTGAACGTTCTCTTGTATTACCACATACAAATGGAGAATTTAGATATTTTAATTAAAAACGGGATAAAAATCATTATAGAGGTGTTTAGGAGAACTAAAAAGGGCATATTACCATAGGAAATCTAACTGTAGTGTTTCCTTAAGGTTTTAATGGAAGGTCCATATTTTTAGAGGGAATTGATTTTTTATAAATATAAGATCATAATATAAACATAACCCATGAAATAAATGTAAAATTAATTCAAAAATTTATAATAAGGGAGAAGATATATGTTTTTTTGAGACACAAATTAACTATTCACTTTGATAAATATTTTCAACACGCTTGAATGATTTTACTCTTAGATGAACAATTTTTACCATAATTAACATTTATAATGGTAACAATATTTTAAACCTTCATTATTTAATTTTACAACTATAAATGAAATGATATTTATACATAATTGTAAAATAATAATTTAATATATTTTAACCATGTTATCTAATAAAATATTTGTAAATTTGAAAAATAAATTTTAACATTAGCATATTCAAGGAATAAAAATCTATATTTAGAATAATTTTATATTAGGAAATCGTATATTTTTATAAAAAATTTTAAAAAAAATATTTATTTTAATGAATTTTAAATTTTTATTATTTATAAGAAAAATAAATTTTTAAAGGTAATAAAAAATGTAATTCCAACTTGGGAACAATTACATATTTAAAAAGATAAAAAAAATATTTTCGAATAATATATTAATTAAGTATCGAAATGATAAAAATATGTTTTATATCATAATCATAGTAAATTTAAATGAATATTTTTACTTCTTAAATAATTTATATATCCTGATGAAAATATAAATGATTAATTCATTATTATATCATGTGAAATTCATAACAACTAAAATATTAATGTATAGTTTATTTTGAACTATTCACCAAAAAATTACTCTTTTAATAAAAATCACAAAAATTTAATAAGATATTATAAGGTTATCCTAAATCTAAATAATAATTTATTTAAAAAAATTATATTCCATAAATTATTCAAATTATATTTTAAATAAAAATATAAAAATTTAATTAATGGGTTTTACAACGTGATAATAATTTTTTTAATTCTTAATCATTGTTATTGTTTATTATATCAATTTATAATTTAAATTGTGTTAATATGCTATTAATATTAACTATGACACCATATACCTATATATATAGATTTTTTGCCCATATACATATACTTTACAAACTCAGACTGATACCAGCTATAATGTCTTAGATTAAACCATCATTAATTGATACATAAATAATGATTAATGTCTCACTTCTATCATAAGGATATTTTATAGTTTATAATATTATAGAATTAGGGTAAAAACCAATAAATCACATGTTCTTTATATGGGGGTATCATTTTTCCATTATATAAAAAAACATAATCCATAATGATTCTTTAGAAGCTCTCGGAAATTTTTTTACATGATATATCTTTAGAAACAGGTCATGTATACTATATTTCTTCATAATCAGGGAAATAAAAACATAATAATGTTGTGTTAAAACACTTATTAGGTTAAAAAAATAAAACTAATATAACCATGCTATTAATATTATGGTTGGAATAATTGAACAACAAGAATCCATAATCAACTAAAAACTAAGAAAATTTTATATAGATTAAAATAAATGAAACAAGGTTATCACAAATATTGATGAAATATTGAGGGAATACATAATTAAAAACTTTATAAACATGTTGTGAAGGCTATTTGCATGATATAATATTTTTATAGGGAGTGTCATACACCCAAACTCGATGAAGTTTGTCTCATTAGACATGTCGATACATTGAGGGGATATAAAATTTGGATCCCCACTTTCCACCTGATTATGTATAATCTATTAACCATAAGAGTCCAAAAACCCATTCAAACCATTACCAAATAAAACCATGGCAGTGTTAAAACATGTTTATACATTTAATAATTAATAAGAACTATTAATACATGATAAACTTATTTAAATTTTCAATAATCATTATGAATTTTGAGACTTTTTCCCATATCCTTAAAAGGGAAACCATTATCAAACACATCCTAATAAAGAAGGTATATGGTCAAACAATACGTACCCAAATTTATTATTAACATAAAAATGGAATGATAATATATTATATAACAAAACATTTTCTAATATCAATATAAAGGAAAACATGATCCCAACCCATCTAGAAAAATATGTTGGAGGGTCAGACAATATATTGTCATCATTCTATTAAGAATCCATTTTTTAAATAAATAAAAAAATTACAATTCGTTCCCTCATATCAATAAAAAATCATACATATTCATAACACATCTAAATAAATTATTTTTGTGGTAAAAATATTCTTATTAAAAATTCAAATAATCATCTATATCAGAAATCCACTCTCAGAATACCATTACTTTTCCCCATGTCGAAAACGTATAAAAGTATCATAATACGTCTAGAAATTTAATTTTTATTATAAAATGATATATATTCCACATACCAATAATCATAATTATTATAATACTAATATACACATTGTCAATAAATTTACAAATATTTATAACAAAATATTCATTCTAGTTGGAAATCATATAATCTGAATTATATAAAATATATTATTGACACTATAACATCATTTTACCATCATCAAGGCATTTCTCTCCTCTCATTCCATTTCCCTATTTATTTGGGTGTCTTTTGATCCATTCTAGGATGAAGAAAATTTATCAGGGTAAATTAATTAATTTTCAGGGATGCATGTTTTTTGATTTAATAGAGTCTAAATATAAATTTATCATTGAATTTATAGGGGTCCATATGTGTTTGTAAATCATTTAAGGTGGTTTTTATTTTTTTAATAAAGATTCCAGACTTTGAAGTTCCACCTAGAAACATTCACAATGTGAATTCATTAAGTGATGATAATCTATATCTAATAAATTTCTATGAATTAGTTCAGATCATGAAGTTTATTCAATCCATGAAACCAGACCACATCCTAAAAAGGTTTATCATAGTTATTTTTATATGGTGGTGACTCATTTTTCATTCTATCTTATAAATCATGAAATTAACTTTTTGAAATTTCTTCACAACATGAATGGTTATGTGCTAGTATTTTTAATCATGTTATACGTATAATATTAATTTCCGTAGATGTGAAGGAATCTCTATTAAATCCTAGGATCTCTCCAATGCAATTCTGGGTACCTCCACCAATTTGAGATCATTTATATTTTGAATTTATCATTATGTTGAATGTGTTGTGTCTCTCTGTGTAAGTGATCATTTATTATTCATCATTTTATTTAGTTGTGGAACAAATATTGCATTTCCTTTTAATATATGATGATCATGTTGATATTTTTTTCTTAATACATTATATAAATGTCATGTGATATTCTCTTAGGGGCTGGTCCTTTGTTATGTGTGGGAAGGGAGGATCATTTTCTGTGTGGTATATGTGACCTAACGTCTCATCCAACCTTAGTTTTTATGTAATATGATTATAAAATGTGAAAATCCTAGGTATGTCCTTCACTTTTCGTTCTACATTCCATCCAGTGGCTATTGATATAGTTTTGAGTGTGTGCGACTTGAGTTTGAGGTAGGTGGTTCTATATCTATTTGGTATTAGATAAACCAGGATTGAATTAGTTTTTTAAAAATAATTATAAATAAAAATGGCATAATTATTTTGATTGATTTCTCTGTGTATGCATATAGTTTTTTGAAAAAAATAGATTGTTTTCCCCTTGTTTTCGTAGAAGTAAAATGGGTGTCTTCAAGATATTTTGAAATATGTATTGAAAATGGATTTCAAATAAGGGTTTTTATGAAATGTTTTGGAAAGTGTATCACATGGGAAGACATGGGTGATTTTGTGGTATGTGTAGTAATATGCCTCATCCATTGATACCATTAGGTTGGGTGCCTGTTTAGGATGGGATCTAGGTTGATTTGTTGTAGTTTTGTATTAGAGGAGGTATAATGCTCAGTTTTGGTATGTTAGTAACCTAGGGATAATATTTTTGGGACATGAGGGTGGGCTGTGTTGAGTGATTGTATATCACATTCCATAGTAATACTCATGTTACCATGGGATATTTGTATGTGTATATCCTTTTTCGAGTTCATGATCTTAATATCTGTTTTTGCTTTTGCTTTTCTGGGTTGAACTCAGATTTTCTCATCATTAGGCCCCTTATTCTATTTTCAATATGCATTTATATTCTTTTGAGGCTTCTTACATAGGTTGTATACGAGGTTGTATAGGATGGTCCTTAATGTATATTTCTATAAATCAAAATTATATTGAAACAATCTTTATAGAAATTTTTTACTATGGAAGAAATATAAATTATGTTCAAAAAGAATTTGTTTGCTTCAAGCTAGAAGATGCATGAGAAAAGGATCAATCATGATAGTTATTACGTTAGAATACACCATATGTTATAGGTATTAATGAACTTAATGATGTGGTAGAATGGTTAGAAAATATTTATTAGATATTTAACATCCTATATACACATGGGAATATCAAGCTCAATTGAATACTTTTCAGACATGAGTGTCCTACAAATCATGGGTGGGAATCAATGGTACATAAAGAGAGATTTTTTTTCTTGGGGTAAAAGGGTTTTAGGTATCATTTCATCCAATAGTTATGTCTATATTATTAGATGATATTGATACCTTTGGATTTACTCTCATTAATGTAGGGAGAGAGTTAATTGTAGTTGTACTCCAATCAATTCACGAAGATGTATCACTCTTTACTATAGGTAGAAAATATTTATTAGTTGAAGCCTCAAATGTTTTTATAGGGACTATGACTGAATAACATATCAAAATAATTTATCTAGATGATTTATACTTATGTAGATATTGTACATAGATATATGATGGATTTATTTTATGTATGGCGAGTTTGTATATTCTTTCCCTCTTCATCCACCTAGTAAAAGATTTAGTGGCACAAAAAGAATGAAGAATAATTATCATGATCATTTTAGAAGTAGTGGAGGTATTTCATAGTATTTGGAATCTTTTACACCATCAATTATTGCAATTAATTTTCCCCTAACGTTATATCAATGTGTAATAGTGAGACACACATCAAATTCATATCATGCAGCTACAAATACGTGTAATGGTTGTGGATGTTTTGAAAATCAATTGTGGTTCATCCAGGTTATGTCAAAACCTATTATTAGTCTAGGATTGTCGAATCCAATGGGTATAATACAATATCAAAATTCATCAAGTAATATAGATACCCAACAACATGCCATAGTTGTGAAGAATCATCATCAAGAAAATGATTTTCTAAATGTGTTTATCACAGGACTAGTGATAGTGAATGGCACCATAATTATTGCATCATCCATGGAGGATACTTTATTTGATATGGGTTTCTACTACACATTCATTTAAAACTATTTTATTTATATGATTAATATTTCTAATTAGACCATGTATACTTTTTTGAGTTAGTTACATCACTAGAAAAGAGGAAATGAGCACGAGGTTCGAGGTCTATATTTATTGTTGACAACTAATATGTACATAGTATAAGATTTCATCATTCACAATATGGATCTGTTTGAATCCATTAACAGGATAGAGTGATTTTTTATATCTTTACAATGTTTTTTTGTTACCATAGGTTTGTTTTTTTTTTGTTTCTGATGGGATCTATTAAGGGTTTTAATGAGAATGGGATATGTGTTCCGGTGATGGAGGATCATTCAATTAAGAGATACTGTTTTTTCTGTATTAGTTCAGCCTAATGCAATTTCTTCTATAATTTACATCCTAACAATTCTTCGTTACATTCGTGATGTTATTCTATAAAAAATATATGTTCTTACTCAATAGAGTATGGAAGAGTCCACATTTTATTTTGGAACCTAGTACATAATAAATTTAAATACCCTCATATCTTATGGAACTCGTGGAGATGAAATATGTTGATATTATGTCTAATCGTCATGGAGTTAATGGTTTAGTTCTTCCAAATGTTTTTCCTTCGTAATCCCATTTGTTCATTTCCATGAAGGATAATGGTACAGTCTGATTGAGCATAAATGACTAGAAGTTAAATCATGTGATGGTTTATAATAAGTATCTTTTTATTTTCTTGAATGATATGTTTGACCATTTATAGGGGGAATGTTGTTTTAGATGATCTTTCTTTATTAGAGATATCATCTTCCTCGATTTTGGGATCCTCATATACAAAAGAAGGCTTTTATAATCATGTATGAATATTATGAATAAATAGCAATGCCATTTAAGAAGACTAAAACTCATGAATTTTGTATGTCTTTAATTAAATAGATATTCTACGAGTATCATGAATCCTCTGTGGTAGTATTCAGGGATGATGTTTTTTTTTATATTTGAGATTTGATCATGAGCATGAGAACTGTAAGTGTTTTGTTCTATAAATATGGTGGAGTTACTATTCTTTTTGAAAATATTTTAAATACAGTTTATGGATCCAAAAAGTGATGATCTTGAGGAAAGTGATTTCAGATCTTGGAATATTAGTTGATCATAAAATGTTTAAGCCTGTCTATTCTTGGGTGGAGTCACATAGTGTCTTTGATATTCTAAGATTACATTCCCATGCAAGATACTATCAGTGGTTAATCATGGATTTCTCAAAGTTATAATCACAATAGTATACTCTTACTAGGAAAGGGTTGAAAATAATCTGGGATGAGAAATTTAAGTCTTCATTAGTGAGTTGAAATTGATTCTCACATCAACTCATATAATAATATTAATTAATCATGATTTGAGGCATGTAGGAGGTATAAAATTTTTGGTGTTTGTCCTGTGATGTGTGCATTTACAATATAATCATGGTCTATCTCATGTCTATCATCAGCTATGGATGTATGAAAGGAATTTATCAAATCATTATTTAGATATATATATATATATGTTTGTTCATGTGATTAAAAATTTGTGGAACTATCAGTTTTTTGTGAGATTCATCATATTTTATTATCATAATATTTTGAGTTATATATTTTCAAAAAAAATAATTAAATCAAATATAGATATAGTGGGTGAAAATATTTAGACATTTGAAATCAACATCACCTATTCCACAATGAAGGGGCATGTCACATCAAAAACTCTTAGCTAGAATCTTCTATTGTATTAATTTCTAGAATCAATGTAGGATTAGGACCTTTTGGAACTCATTTAATTGTTTAATCTTGATGCTCATGAGCATTTTTCAAGTATGGTTCAGAATGTGTTTAGTTATCATCATCTCTCCATGAGACTATTAAATATGTTCATAAGATGGAGATTAATTTATAAGAATTCATAAAATATTTTTTAGTGTGGAGAGAATTTTTTGTTGGTCACTCCATTTATATGGTGTTCCCCATTTTAGGGATTCATTTTTCATCCTAGTATCTTTGTGGAGTTCAATTTTTTTTAAGCATTGTTTTTTGGGTCATTTCTCTAGGAAATATTACGATATATTATGGAATAATATTTTTATTATATAGGATGTTTATAAAGTGTGGAATTTATGATTATATGTCCTCCTGTTACACCTTCTAAAAGATGAAGGCAGAGCATCTGAATTTTTTTTGATTTCTCCATCCATTTTGGGGATATTTTGGAAATGGGAGCAGTGTCCAATGATATTATTGTTAAAGAACTATAGATTCCTTGAGGGAATAATGTTCAATGGGTGGTGTTCAACCCTATGGGACACATATCCAAATTTCATTTTTTTGATCATGAGCATTTTTCAATCATGGTTCCGAATGTGTTTTGTTGTCGTCATCACTCATTGAGTCTAATCTATTGGATCACAATTTGGATGACGAATTTATAGATATTAAAGAAACCATTATTAGTGTGGAGACCATTATTAGTTGACCACTCCATTTATATGTTATATACCATTTTGGGGATTGGTTTTTCATCTTAAATTGTTTGAGGAGTTCATTTCTGATTAATAATCATAGATCTTCATTGGTCATTAATCTAGGAACTATTATGATATATCATGACATGAGGTAGTGATTATGGAGGATGGGTATAAAGTGTGGTATTGAATATTATGGGTCCCACTATTAGACCTTCTAGAAGTTGAAGTAAATGAATCTACAACATTTTTGAATGCTCCACCATCATTTTGGGATAGTTTTAAAATTAAAAGATGGGTCCATTTATATTTTTGATAGATTAAAATTGAATGGATGAGGGAATAAGGCTCAATGGGTGGAGATTTATTGGTTGAAAATTTAATCTCATTTCATTCTCGTTAGGAAAAAAATAATGTTGGTAACTTAGGTAATCTATATTTTTTGGATATTATATGGTTATATGGGGTTCTCTATTCTACTATTTTGGAAAGGGATCAATGGTTTACCTCCCTGTTTGGGAAGAGTCTCAATGAGGTTATGGGGACTCTTGTTAGTTTGAGTAAAGATTTCCATCCGTAAATAAAAAATCAAAATGATAATTTTATTCATATCCTCATGGATGTGATTAGTTCATGAATCAGTGACTCTAGTGGATCACTAGATATCCATCTAGGATTGGTTTAGTTTACATACAAGAAAATAATTATCTATCATCAATAATCATCTCTCCCTTAAATGTATTTTAGGTATGCATGTGAATGTAACATTCTTTAAAAGAAGTGGTGGGAAATTTCTCATTGGTAGGACCAAGCCTTGTTTGGAAAATATTGTTGATGATTTGAGATATATGTTAGTATTTGGATACAACATAGAGTCATTAGTATTCATATTCAAATCATTGATGTCTTCCTTTGGTATATTTCAATGTTGATCGATTTTTCTTGATAGAATATCTTTTGATGGGTTATTGTTGTCAGGGAAAATAAGAAAAGATTTATCCAAGATAAGTTTGACCATTTTATGTCTTTGAGCAGATTGTGATGGTTTCGTGTAAATTGTAATTCTTGATTTAATTTCTGAGTATACATGTTGTTTTCTATATAACTATTCTGAGGATATTCTATGATGATCTATTTTCATTTCTTAGTTGGGACGAAATTGTGTTAGTTCTAGTATTTTATGTTGTGGATTAGCAAGTAGATATTTTTGGATCTTAGATGAAAGTATTTTAGGGGGTTTATATCACCTTATACTAAGTATTTTTATGATAAAGATTGGATTCTCATATGACGTTCAATCCTGAAGCATCAATGGGTGGAAAATTCCATCACCTTTTTTCAAATTTCCAATATTTAACATGAAATCCTAAGGGTGGAATATTTTATGGTGGTGATTTTGTAACATCATTTTACCATCATTCATGTATTTATCTTCCCACTTTTTGTTTATATTTTTGTTTGGGTTCATTTTTTTCCTTTAGAGGATAGAGAGTGTATATTGGGGAAAATGGGAAATTGTTAGGCGATATATATATTTTTAATTAACGGAGTCTTGTAATAAATGTATCGATGGATTTCAAGGATTCTCCATGGGGTGGGAAAGCTTATGAGGTTGTTCCGATTATTCATTCAGAATATAGAATGTGAAGTCCCTTCTAGAAAATTTCACATTGTGAATTCATTTCAAGACACTAATATGTTGTTTTGATGATGACATAAATTGATTAAAATGATGAATATTTTTTGAATAAGAAAATGGGATAATTTAAGGAAAATGTCAATGAATGTTATTTTTAATCATGCCTGATGCCTTTCTTGGTGTATCTTGTAAATTGGTAAATTCGTTTTATTAAAGTGTTCCACATCATGATTAGTTTGGAGAATCCGGTTTTAAAATTTGTTAATTTTCAATATTTTATTCATTGAATATAAGTATTTTCTCTCAAAACCTTGGACCAGTACCAATGGATTTTTGAGACCTCTTCATCTTTCAAATCATTTTTTGGGTGACTGATCTTTATGGTGGATGTTTTGAATCTCTTCATGTAAGTGATATTTCAAATTCTTCTTTGTAGTTAGTCGCATCAATGCTGTAAAATTATTTTTTAGATCCTTTGATGATGTTATTTCTATTGATCAATTTTAGATATCCTATATGATCTTCTTTAGGGGTCTAATCCTTTGTTAGTTATGGTGTGGGGAGTATATTGTTTCTGATGAATGAGTGACCTAACATCTCTTCTGACCCTATGTGTTATAAAATACAACTATAATGTTTTTAAATTGTAGGTATGGACTTTTTTTATGTGTTCTATTATGTTTTTTTTGATCTAGTTGCATGCATAGACATCCCGAGTATGTTGTAGGTGGATCCATCCTTAACCTGTGTTGGATGATCTTTTATTACTCCAGTTTTTAGAATGTTTTTATAAATAAATATTTTAATATTGATTTACTTATTTCACTATGTGTGTGAAGATTGTTTTTTTAAATTATGGGGTTTCCCTGTGTTTTAGTAAATGGTAAATGGATTTTTTCAATGCATTTGAAAAGGGATTTGAAAAATGGATTTCATTCAAGGTTTGGATGAGTTTTTTTAGAAATAATAGCACATGGGAAGCATTGTGCAATTATTTGGAATTTCTTGTAATATAAAACAACTATCTGTACTATTTATTGGTTTATAAAATGGGTATTCGCGGGCTCCTGATTACATTTTTTCTAGGAACAAGTTACACACTGTTGGGATATAATGACTCAAATTTTTCCATATATGATTTTTTAATATTATATGGATTTATTATGAGACCAGGTGTAGAGATGACACATCATTCCGAGGAGGGTGATCCGAGAATGGAGGTTCTAACTTTTTTAAGTTATGTGAGTCGGCACTTGTTCGTGGTTTTGGCTGTTTCTAAATGGACACCTAGATTAAATATCTGAGGGCACCGTTGCCTTCGGGAAAATGACTTTACCTATGAATGGGTCTAACCCTGACAGGCATGAGTTGAGGGAAGAATTTAATTTTTGAACATTTTTAGTAAAATAAAACTAAAATAAATTTCTAAAAGATTATGTTATTTTCATGGAATCATCTGTTGCTGCAAGGCGACATGACAACTATTTCCTTAATAATTATGTCATGTCTTAATGTCCCACGAAAGTAAAGTTGGACTCATTAATGTCGCGGAATAATAGAATCCAATAAAATTTACCTATTGATTGGGATAATCGAATATTTATCATTGGAGAACAAATTGAGAGGAAACTCTAGAGAAAACTCTCAGAAACGAACGACAACATATCGAAGCTGCGAAATGCTACGCCAACAACGTTTAGGGATATTGACGATGGCGGAAGCACGACACCTTCATCAAAAAACGATCCTTCCTTAAAGGTAGTTTTTTTTATTTCAAATCTCTTTTCCCCATTTTTGATTTTAAACGACGAATGCGGATCAACCACGAACAAGTTGATCCGAGGATTTGTACGTGCTTGTAGGAGGGTTAATATTGGTATGATTTTGGGGAAATAAGTTCCTATTGTTTATTATTGTTGATTACTACTCCGTTTAAGCCTAATAATGGGAGTGGATCAATGTCGTGAAAAACGATGGCAGAGGTTTGTTCCTTATGTTGTTTTATTGGATTTATTTACCTCTTTCCTCTCACGTCCTTCACGTTCTTCATTGGGCAACCAACAATCGATTGTTGTGCACCCATCTTTTGATGCGACGATCCCAAACTGGAGATCCAACATCGCAGCAACCCTACGGAGGATCGACGGGCATGACAGACAATGAATTTTCTTGGAATGAAAATGGTCATTCTTCAAGCGTTCATCACGCGGGAAGATTAAAAAAAATTAGGGCCGATTGGAGGCCAGAAAATATCAGGAGCTACGTTATGGTGTTGAGGAAACCAAAACCAGGAAGTTTCGTGATGATCAGACGATCAGATCGACGAACGGGACATCACCAGAGCCGTGATGGCAGAGGTTTGCATTTCCTGAAATTTCTAGAATGCAAGGTGTGTACATCCGAAGAAGACGTTGTGTAGTGCTGGTGGCGGCGTCTAGGGTTTCATGGATCAGAGTGGAATCACACGGTACATTGAAAATTCCCCAAAGCTTGACATGTATTTTGGGAATTACATAGACAAAAGATGATCTAGAAGGTGTCAGAACACGGCGTGTACAACATGGAAGAGGTGTCTATGTTGGACTCGGTGTGCATCTAGGGAATACATGGACACGAGATAGAGTACACAACTGTTTAATCCATCACACGGCCAGGAGAGGCTAGTAATGCGGGTCACCCTGTGTACCGATTACACGGGTTGGAGTACATGGGTTGATGACCGTGTACGGGAACCTGGCCGGTGTACACGGAGCCATCCCCAGTCACTCGGACATGGCATGTACACCATACTACATTTCATGTACTCAGTTTTCAACACAACTAGCCTTACGACATGGTCCATTGTACAAGGGCAGTACCCGAGGTCAGACAACATGGTTTGTAACTTTTCTATACACCATGTAAATTTTGGAAAATGGAATGGTCCTCTTGTTCGCCATATCATTGTCATATTTCATTTGGATTAGTTCCCCTTCTTCTTGTTCCCTTGTTGGTCTGGAATCATTTCCATCTATAGGAGTATGGACCCTTTAGAAAGACATTATGTGATAGAGTCAGGCATCCATCTTAGATTCCTGGATCGAGATCATCTATCCATTCTTGACCCTAGGTAGATTTATGCATAGACATGACCAACTCCACTGGGCATCGATCCTCTACATTTCATGTAAATTCCGGATGAGTCGCGGTAACTTCCATGGACCTAGCAGTGATCCTCACTTGTGTATCGCGATCTTTCTCACTCAGGAGTGTGTCTCCCGTAATGACTGCATCTATCTATCGGAATCTTCCCAATCAAGAGTGTGTCTCCCGTAATGAGTGCAACTACCTCTCGTGAAGGTTCTCGATGAACAGTACATCTTGGACAGACGTCATCAGTGCTATAAGACTTGTGGAGTGTGTTCTCTCGGAATGAGTGCTTTGTGGAAATCTTTGAACTGAATCCCTGGCGGGGGTATGCGGTTGGGTGACTTGTCTCTAGACTATGGGTCTGGGTTTTGAGTATATCTATTTTTATTTCTCTTACTATATGTTCTGTAGACACATACTATGCAAAGCTTATTTAACCTTCACTTTCTGTATTTCTTGTGGTTTTTGGGGGTCCTCTACTGAGTATTGTTATACTCACCCCTGCATGGGCTTTTCCCTCACGTGTCATGTCTTCTGCGGACATGATTCCTTTTAACAGAGTCTAGGGAGGACCCGGACATGACCGAGCATTCTGAGATCCCTAGAGATTTAGGCATTCCAATGGCTACGAGCAGTAGTGAAGTACCTTTTTGTTTTTACAGGTTGGGCCTTGTAGTTTTCAGAATATAGTTTTGGTGGGCTTGCATTCCAGCCCAGTTTACATTCAGTGCTTTTCTTTTCATTGTACTCTGTTGGTTGGGTTCAGTTGTATGCATGCACATTGTTCCATAGTGTTTTCTTTTACATTTCATCATTTGTGGTCTTAGAGATGTGTGCGTGTGTACAAGTACTTAGAAAATGCCTCCCATTTTAGTAATACGCATACTCAGTGCTAGTCACCAAGCCCTGGCATGTTGGAGGCGGGCGTGGGGAGTCGCGGCCCATGCCCCACTGGGAAAGGTCATGACAAAGTGGTATCAGATGTGGTTGGTTATACCTTAGGACCATGAGTCTATGAGATTTGGTTTGGGGAAACGATGTTAAGTGTTTCGAGTAGGGCATTCAGGCCAGAGATTGCAATGTTGCTGCGACGACCAACATATCCATACACCAGGACTATGATAACCTACGTTTCGACTCGGTACATGAAAACACTAGTTGTAGGGAAGTAAAAGAATGATACATTCCTCATATAGGGATGTGTTGTGTTTTCCATGTCCATTGTGTAAGCTATCCAGATATACTCATTTACCATGGTACGTCTTGTATCATTATAGGATGCCTCCACGATGCATACCTTCTTAAATTCAACAACACGATCATGAGGATGACCCCCTTAGTGATGATGCTTCGATATAGGGACCTGTTACCCAGGCGTTGCCCCCAGGTGGTGCACCTACTATGCCACCACCCGTGGTGCAACCAGTGTTACAAGTAGTACCGAACGGTGAGGAGCGCATGCTAAGCACGCCCCATGAGTTTTAGAGATAGAGACACCTCAGGTTCCGAGGTGAGGCCAACCCTCAAGCGGATGAGGACTGGCTTGAGGCAGTGACTAGAGTTTTCCGTATAGTGAGGACACTAGCAGACTAGATGGTGATCCTTTGAATGAGCCTTCTTCATGTTTCCGCAGGACGATGGTGGAGTCTAATAATAAAGACTCATGATCAGGAGACTCTTTTGTGGAAGGAGTTTGAATGACTCTTCAAGGAGGAGTTATCTCTCGTTACACTAAGAGTGATATGCATCCAGGTGCTTCTTCAGCTTTAGCAGGGTGTTACGACAGTAGCCGACTATTCATCAAGGTTCACCAACCTCTCCTGGTACTCGATGGATTTGTTCAGGGATCATTACATCAGATCTCGGACCTTCAAGAAAAGTCTACAAAGAGACATCCAAGATAGTGTCCTACCTCTATGAATATCGACTTATGCTGGAGTGATCGAGTGATCCTTAGTGATCGAGAGCTTCTTGGCGGAGCAGATACAGTCGGCGGCAGTCACCAGCACGAAAACAGGTGCGAAGACACCGGCAGCAGTGAGTCGATGTCAGACACAGGGATCTGGATGTGGGAATCATCCTAGGAGGACCCATGATAAAGGATCTATAGTCCATGGCTCTCAAGATGGATTCAGTTAGCCTACGGAGAAACGATGTTATGCCTGTGATGGTAGGGGACATCTCGCTAGATATTGTCCGACCCGCCGAGCTGCTGACAGGGAAGCGGTGGATGGACCACCGAGGTAGAGGCATAGAGTGGAATAGATAGACCCGCTGGGCGGCAAATGTGGAAGAGGGGGAGGGAGAGCTGTGAGTGGTGGAAGATGCTTTGACTTACTTCCACCACCACCCTCAGGGGGTCCGCACTAGGCTCAGGGAGCTGGGGGACAGGGACATGGACAACAACATGCAGTCGAAGCATAGGAGCCAGGGGTCCCGGGGATGATTCAATGTAAGTTTTGTGTGTTTTCTACCTTAGATGCTATACTTATAGACACATGTTCCAGTCATTCCTTTATATCCATATGTCTTGTACGAAACCTCGATATTTCAGTAGAACCATTAACTCGATCCTTACGCTTGGAGGCTCCCACAGTAGGAGACTCGATGATCACTCACCATTGCAGACAGTGTGATATTACCCTTGGAGGTGAGTGTTTTGGTTGAAACCTCTTGGTAGTAGCGTTGAGGCCTTACGACGTCATTCATGGTATGGATTGGTTATCCTCGGTCCATGCCCATATTGACTGTTTTAGGTGAAGAGTGCAGTGTGTCCGCTGTGATGGAATGAGGTTTTCCTTTGTTAGAGAAGTGGAATCACAGGCAGTGTAGAGTGGGCTTATGCATAGGAGGGTGCAGAAAATATCTCATTAGTTTGCTAGCATTTCCCTCTGTTAAGTGGATGTTGTGAGCTCCTAGTTCCTAGAAGTAGTGGCGGAGTATGAGGATGTCTTTCCCAGAGATGTTCTAGGATTACCTCACCAACAGGAAATAGACTTCTTCATTGACATACACCTCGGGATGGCACCGATTTCATTATCAGAATATTGGATGGATCCCACAGAGCATCATGAGATGAGGGTGATGTTGGAGGATTTGAAAAGAAATGGTTTTTTGAGACCCAGAGTTTCACCCTGGGCGGCCCCAGTCTTGTTTTTTATGAAGGCAGATGAGAGTCTGAGGTTGTGTGTAGATTACTGGTTCCTGAACTAGGTGATGGTGAAGAAAATGTATCCAATACCAAGGATCTATGACCTATTCGATCAGCGAAGAGTGGCACAGTGTTTCTTGAAGGTTGACCTTCGATCATGCTATCACCAGTTACGAGTGAGGGATGAGGATATACTGAAGACGACTTTCAGATGCCGCTAAGGTCACTATGAGTACTTGGTGATGCCTTTAGGTGTAACGAACACCCCTGTAGTTTTTACCGGACTAGTGAACCGGATCATCCAGCTGTACATGGAATGTTTCGTAGTTGTCTTCATCGACCACATCTGTGTGTACTCGACGTCAAAAGAGGAGCATGCGAGATAACTGTGGATGGTTCAAGACATACTTTGGGAGCACCAAATTTTTGGGATGCTCTCAAAGTTCTGGTTCTGGATTTAGGATGTCCAATTTCTGGGACATGTCATCTCAACAGATGGAGTGGCTGTAGACCCAACCATGGTGGAGGCTGTGTTAACATGGGAGAGACCTCAGAGAGAGAAAAAGGTGCAGATCATCCATGGGTTAGTAGGATATTACCAGAGATTCATTCCTGACTAATCCTATGTAATAACACCAATAATATCCTTGACATGGAAGGGGAAAACCTTGTTGTGGAGAGATAAGTTCTAGTAGGCTTTCGGTCAGTTGAGACAGAGTTTGACAAGTGCCCTAGTCATGAGATTTTCGAAGGAGGGGGTCGAGTACATAGTTTTGAATGATGCATCGGGGACCGGTCTAGGTTGTGTCCTGATACAGAGGAAGGCAGTGATTGCTTATGGTTCGCTCCAGCTTAGGCCACATGAGCAGAACTACGTGACCCATGATCTTGAGTTGGAAGTAGTAGTATTCTCATTGATGATGTAGCGACATTACCTTATGGGCAAGTAGTTTATCATCTACTCTGATCATAAGAGCCTCAACTACATATTCTCACTGAGGGATCTGAATCTGAGGTAGATGAGTTGGATAGAGTTCCTCCAGGATTATGATTTAAAGATCATCTATACTCCTGGGAAGGGTAACAAGGTGGAGGATGCTCTTAGTAGGAGGTCAAGCTCATAGCTGTTCGGTAAGGTGAAAGAGCATTTAGCTGTGTTGCAGTTATCCTTCGTGGATAGAGAGGATACAACTTACCTATAGTGGATGGTTGTCGCCCCACCACAATTTCAATGGGTTAGGGAGGCGTAGCAAGGAGATGTTGACTGTGTGGCCTTATGTGCTCAATTATCCACATGACATGCTACTGATGGATATTCTCAAGGTGGGGAGCACATAATTCTTTTCATAGGATGCATTGTTATACCGGTGGTGTTGCAGGACGAGGTCCTGAGGGAGATCCATACATCCCATTTGGCGGTACATCCTGAAGTGGCAATGATGTACCAGGACCTCTGCCGGTAGTTCTGGTGGTCAGGCATGAAGAAGGTAGTATCAGACTTTGTTTCTCGATGCCTTACATGATAGTAGGTGAAGGCCAAGCACCAGGTTCCAGTGGGATTAGCTCACCCCTAGATGGTCCAGAGTGTAAGTGGGATGGAATATCGATATACTTCATGACGAGCATACCACAGATGTCCAAAGGGCATGATTCCATATGGGTGATCATTCACCGACTCACCAAGTCAGCCCACTTCCTAGATATCAGGTAGCAGTGTTCAGTAGAGAGCGTAGGAAGCCTCTATGTGAAGGAGATAGTTTGGATTCATAGAGTCCCCTCGACGATAGTCTCGGACCGAGACCCCCGCTTTACATCTCGGTTTTAGAAGGGATTTCAGGAGGCTTTTGGGACTCATCTACGCTTGAGCACACCATTTCATCCCCAGACAGACAGTTAGACAGAGAAGACCATTCATGTTCCGGGTGATATTTTGTGGTCCTGTGTCTTGGACTTTGGTCACAGTTGGGAGGACCACCTTCCACAGGTGGAGTTTGTGTACAACAATAGCTACCACTCCACCATTGGTATGAAACTCTTCAAGGACTTGTATGGGATACCCTGCTGGTCACCGCATTGCTGGACCGACCCTGAAAAGTCAGAAATCATGGGTCCATAGCTGGTGTGAGCTACCACCGAGAAGGTGCAGGTCATCCAGGAGAAGATGAAGACTGCACAGATCTGGCAGAAGTTGTATGCAGACAGATGACGTAGACCTCTAGAGTTCAAAGAGGGAGACCACGCCTTTCTTTGGGTCTCGCCTCGACAAGGGTTACAGAGATATGGGTGAGGTGGAAATCTATCCTCGAGGCTCGTCGGACCATTACAGATACCGTGCAGAGTTGGAAAGGTGGAGTACCACCTAGATCTAGAACTGCAGTTGCATCAGGTACATGATGTATTCCATGTGTAGCAACTGAGGAGGTACATGCATGACCCATCGCACATCATCGACTGGGGCGAGCTGGACATCGAGGATGGAGTGACATTTGCTGATTTCCTGGTAAAGATCGAGGATGGTAAAGAGAGGATCCTTCGTGGGTGATCGATTCGCTTTGTGTGCATCTAGTGGAAACACATGAATCTTCAAGAGAGTACATGGGAGTGGGAGGTCTAGATCGTTTCCCAGTACCCACATCTTTTTGAGTAGCCTTTGTTTTGGATTTTCTGGGACGTAAAGCCCCAAGGTGGGGAGAATGTAATGACTTAATTTTTGGGTGTATTATTTTTGAATATTATATGGAATTATTATGAGACCAGGAACAGAGACGACACATCATTCTGATGCGGGTGATCCCGTAATGGTGGTTCAATCTTTTTTATGTTAAATGATTCGACACTTGTACGTGGTTGTGGGAGATTCCAAACTGATGCTCGAATTGAAAATCAGAGGGCATCGTTATGTCCAGGGCAATGACTTTACCTATGAATGGTACTAACCCTGAATGGTGTGGGTTGAGGGAAGAAGTTAATTTTCAAACGTTTTTAATAAAATAAAAATAAAAATTATTTCTAAATAATTATTTTATTTTTATGGAAACATCCGCTGCAGTGCAAAAACAGGAGAATAGTTTAATTATTAATTATTTCATGTATTAATAATTCAAAAACGACATGTTGGACTCATTAATGTCACAAAAGAAAGGATAACAATCATGTTTCCCTTTTTATTGGGATAATCAAATGTCGATCGTTGGAGAAAAAAATTGAGAGGAAACTTTGGAAAAAATCTCGGCAATGAACGATGGTGGATCGAAGCTGCAAATTTCTACGCCAACAACGTTTAAAGATGATGATGGTGGCATTATAGTGGCACCTTCATCAACAATCGATCCTTCCATAAAGGTAGGAGTTGATATTTCAAATCTTATTTCCCTGTTTTTGATTTTAAACGACGAACACAGATCGACCACAACACGTTTATCCACAGATTCATACGTTCTTACGGGAGGGTTTTTATTAGGATGATTTTGGGGAAAAAACTTCCTATTGTTTATTATTGTTGATTCTTGCCCCGTTTAAGCATACTAACGGGAGAAAATCAATGCCCTTTTTAACGAAGGCAGAGATTCGTTCCTCATGTTGTTTTATTTGATTTCTTTCCCTCTTTCCTCTAATGTATCCTTCACGTTCTTTGCGTTCTTCATGGGGTGGTGAAAAATGGATTGTTGTGCACCTATCTGGAGACGCAACGATCCGAAACTGAAGATCTGATTTTGCAGCGACCCTACGGAGGTGCGACGACCATGATAGACAACAACTCTGCTCGAATCGAAAAGGCCATTTGTCGATCATTCTATGCATGGGAAGATCAAAAAATATTTTTGGAGCTGATCGGATGCCCGAAAACATCGAGAATAGCTTTTTAGTGTTGGGTCAACCAAAACCTCGAATTTTATTGACGATTGGACAACTGGATTGACAAACAGGACATCACCGGTGGCATGATGGCAGTGGTTCGTGTTTCTGGAAATCATCTAGAATATAATGCATGTACATTCGAAGAACATGCTATGTAGTGCTGGCGGAGGTGGCTAGGATTTCAGGGTTCAGATAGGAATCACATGACTTGTGACCCTGGTCACATGGTGTGTTGAACTTTCCCCGAAGATCGATGTGTATTTTTGGAAGTACATGGACACGAGATGATCTACACTACTTCAGAACACGACGTGTACAGCATGGCCGAGGTGGCTACGAGGGACTCGACATGAATCAAAGGGGTACACAGACATGGGATGGAGTACAGAACTGTGTACTCCATCACATGGCCAGGCGAGGCCAGTAACGCAGGTCACCCCATGTACCGATTACACGGGTTTGAGTACACGGGTTGATGACCATGTACGGGAAAATGACTAGCATACAGAGAGCCAAACTGAGTTACCCAGACACGGCGTGTACACCATACTACACGCTGTGTACTCAGTTTTCCACATAACCAGCCTTACGACCCAGGTCGTTGTACAAGGGTAGTACCCGGTGTCAGACAATACGGCATGCAACTTTTCTACACGCCATGTACTTATTGGAAAATGGAATGGTCCTCTTGTTCGGTGTATCTTGAACATATTTCGTTTCGGTTAGGTCCCTTCTTCCCATTCCCTTGATGGTCAGGCATTGTTTAATTCTTCAGTAGTATGATCCCATCAGCAAGAAATTCTGTGATAGAGTCTAGAGTGTGTCTCCCTTAATGATTGATTCTCATCTGTGTATTGTGATCTTTACCATTCAAGAGTGTGTCTCCCGTAATGAGTACATCTATCTATCAGAATCTTCCAACTCAAGAGTGTGTCTCCCATAATTATTGTAACTACCTCTTGTGATGGTTCCCGATGTACAATACATCTCAGATGGACATCATCTAATCTATAAGACTTGTGGAGTGTCTTCTCTCGAAACAGGTGCTTCGTGGAAGTCATCGAACTGAATCCATGGCGGGGGTATGCAGTTGTGTGAATTGTCTCTAGAATACAGTTCTAGGTTTTGAGTATATCTGGTTTGTATTTCTCTTGCTATATGTTTTGTAGACATATACTGTGCATAAATGACTATACCTTTAATTTTTGTGTTTCTTGTGGTTTTTTGGGGTCCTCTTCTGAGTATTGGTACACTGACCCATGCACGGGAATTTCCCACACATGTCGTGTCTTGTGCAGATGAGCATCCATTTGACAGAGTCTAGGGAAGACCAGGACAAGACTGATCTTTCTGAGTTCCCTACATTCCGAGGCATTCCTACGGCTATGACCTGCAGTCCCAGTACCGTTTTTATAGGTCAGGCCTTGTAGTTTTCAGACTTTTGTTTTAGTGGTCTTGTATTCCGGCCTAGTTTACTTTCAATGATTTGCATTCCGTCGTACTCTATTGGTTGGGTTTAGTTGTATGCATTCATTTTGTTCTTTAGTTTTTTCATTTAAATTTCATCATTTGTAGGTTTGGAGATGTGTGTGTATCTATAGGTACTTAGGCAAAGCCTCCCATGTAAGTAATATGCATCATCAGTGCTAGTCACCAGCCCCTGGCCTATTAAAGGTGGGAATGAGGAGTCGTGGCGCAGGCCCCACTAGGACGGGTCGTGACCTGGGAGGTTTACTTGGTGTGGAATTCTTCTACTCACATAACTCGATGAATATATCTTTGGACATAATGCATGCAATTTTCTATTTTTAGGTGTGAGTGTTAGAACTAGCCTGTCATGTATTGATATTTGGCATTGTGTTACCTATTATTATGGGAAATACTACTTGGATTTGTTACCTTGTTTTCTATATGATAAAAACCTTGATACTATTTTACCTAAATGATTTGAATCTTGGTGAAATCAAAAGGTTTTACACCAATTTTGACATAAAACTATCACTAACTGGGAAGGGATGTCATTTGACCCAACACCCAAGTCGGCCTATGGAAAGACCTGATTGTCATTCCAAAACACCTTGGTTAGCGACAAGGACTAGAAATAAAATATAAACCATGCAAGAATTATTTATCCCAATAATCAACTTTAATCAAACAACCAAACCGATCACGCATCACGAACTATTAAAAATTATCAATAAAAAATAAAAAAAACTAGATCCCAATAAAATAGAAAATTAAATGATATAATGTAAAAAATGAAAAAATAAAAATGTTTGGAACTAACACAATCCCCACGAGACATCTTGGTGAACATAATCCTCAAAATAACACACTCTATTGGAAACCTGAACTAGAAACATAAATCTAAAAAACAACTCGTGTCAAAGGAAACTTAGTGGAATAACTGGGGTGTGAGAAAAAATAGCTCAGTAGGTAATCACCACAGATTCAATACAATTATATTCCAAAAACTGTCCAAAAATTGTTATGAAATTTATAAATTAAAAATAATGTATTTATCACTTAAAACAAAATAACACAACATTAAATTTTTAAAACAAAGACACACTATTTTTATTCATTGAAAAACAGATTTTCATTTTATGAAGATCCATTTCTTGAACCCAATTCCAAAATAAAATACTAAGTAGGTGAAAAAATATATTACATTATGATAAATAGTACAACTGTAGAATAGTGAACATAATTATATGGAAACAAAATACTATTGAAGAAAAAAATTTACATATAGATATAAATATTGAAAATTTCTTAAACATATCTTGAATAAATATCTATAAGAAATTTATTCCGAATCGCCTACTAGTGTTTGGCGAGCCACCATATTCAATAATCAACTCACCACTCAAAACTAGCCCATCCAGTGGAACTTCCCACCTGGCCTCTCAATAAATCTTGGTGTACCAACCCATCAAATCATGGTCAATAAGAAATAATCACTGAACCCTCTATATGATGCTTCAGAATCCCCAAATGACCATACATGGTAATTGGGAGGTCGTCACCTGTGTGGCTCACACAGAAACCCACATCTACAATTATTTCCTAGCCCAATCACCAGAACCATCTATGTTATATACACTCCTTAAAGAATCCAATATTTAATTTCCCATCTCACATGAAGTCATACTCAATTTAATATTGGGAATATACCTCATGATAATTTAGAAACACCTTCCAAAAACATTAAAAATTACTAAAGGAGAGTTATCCATTTAAATTCAAAATCCATTGCTCCACCATTTCTGAAACCAAGGTCAAAATATATGACTTGTGGGATATGTTCTAATCGGGCCTTCATTAGTGTTAAACATAAAAACTACACATCAAGATTCCAAATGGTCCAATCATTGAAAAAAAAATTTAAACCAAATTCGTTACATTTAATCATAGTGTAACCATTTATAAAACATGGAGTCCTAATAAATTAATTTAGGAGGAGGAGGAGGAAACAATGAAAAGAGAAATGGGAAAGGAGAATTTGGAAATCAATTTTCAAGAGCCATATTTTCTCTAAATGATCCATTCTCTTTTGTGAGACCATTCATATAGGCACGCTCTAAACATATGAATGTGACCACATGCATTAGAATATTTGAAGAACCACCAAATTTTACAATTCCATGCTAATAATCAAAGAGGGATTTGAAAAAAATCTACACAGAATCTTCAAATGATAAAAGGGAACGTAATAAATACAATAATTGTAATTTATAAGAAACCTAAATTACTAAAACATTGCCCAGGAAAAACAAAATCATCTATAACCAATTTATTTTAAATGTCCAATTCTAATTTTATTGTACTCCTGGAATACATATAAATATAAGAATAATTAAGGAATGCAATTTTTATACCATTTTATCATGTCTTAAACATTGAAATCCATAAAATACTTCAAATTTACATACCAAAAAATGATTATCAAATTTTAAAATAATTAATGGAAACTTACAGTATCAACAGAATGTACTAGAAATGAAATAGATGGAAGAACCTACATCAACGATGTTTTGATATTTTGAAAATCCAAGGGAAGGATCTACAAGGATCGAGTGACAATATGAACACCATATAAAAAATGAAACACAACCCAGAAATCAACCCTAACTTCAAGGGTTCATAAAAGAGAGAACCCACCCAAAGGAATATAAGGAACCAAGATCGAAAGTAGTGGAGATGAGGAACTCGACTAAACACCTCAAGAAACTCACCATAAGAGTTTTATGAGGATATAATAAAAGAGTAAGGACCAATAGAGAAGATAATTGACAGATCATTTTTTGTGAATAGGTCAATAAAAGGGGATGGGATACCGATTGGGTTTAAAAATTAAACGAGGGGTGGAATTATGACACAGTTTTCTGAAGATACGGCCTTGTCACATTGTTTCACCACACGGCTTGGAAAATTGTTCTATAGTCATGTTCACCCTAAAATATAAGAGGGACCCTCCATATTGATTGGGTACACATTTAAGGAAATGATGTTCCAACATTGATAAATGATATATCAAATTGTAGAGCAACCCAACATGGTTTCCCCTAACAATATGAAATATGTTTGACTTATCCCCAATAATAAAAAGGATTTTCATAGTTTCTTTAATGATTTTAATGGTTTAGGAAAAACCATTATCAATATATGAAAATAAAATAGATAATTAATGAACTAAAGTTGAATTTATTTCATCCTCAAAAGGTCATTTGTTAACCCCCAAACATGGCACAGAAACATTGAACATGCCTAAAATCCACCCGAACACTCCAAACCATGATATTATTCACAACGAACGTGAATAGAAACTGATCAAAAAAACAATAATGAATAAAAGTATAATAAAATAAATCCAAAGTTACGGGTTGACAATTCTCAGCACCACAAATACATTCTTCACCCTTTTAGACACCTAGCCACATGAGGAACATTTCTCTTTGCTCGGAACAAAATTATATAAAATGAAACAGTGTTCTATGGTGTAATGGTTCACTCAACTAGTTACACCATACCAATTATAATGAAAAATACAATAAAAATATCTAATGGAGAACAATATAGGGTTATTCCCACCATAAGAAACAAGTAATCACTTACTAATAAAGGGACCATTAACTACCCATGCAAGACAAAACCCCAACACTAGAAAAATACCCAAACAAGAACTCAAATAGATTAGGAAACCAAATCCTTATTCATCATTTTAATAGGAAATAAGAAGCTACAAAGCAAGAAAACTCAGATACCAAAAACAATACATTAAAATACTAAGCATATGAATAAATGAACCAGTATCGGAGAATAAATTTCAAAATACAGGACCACTAGAATTACCAAATGAATAGACTCCCAAACTTTTTAATTTTTTTAAACAGATATAAAAAAATAGGATTATTGAAACTATATTTCCCCACCAAATAAGACAAAATATATACTAAGGTAAAACACAACCGAAGAGGTTCCTAACTGCATGAAAAGATTCACTCCTGATCATATGACTAGTTCTGTGATATCCAAATCCATATGCTACCCCATATTTAGGAACTGGAACACCTAAAAAATATTTCAAATTTTGGAAACTCCTCTTTCATAACATAATCATGTTACAAAAAATGTCCACATTAGTGACATGCTTTGAAGTATTATAACTTAACTTCTTTGAACGTCCAAACTGGCCACACATGAAGCAAATGAATGAATGGTATGAAGAAAAAGAATCCAAAACTGATAATGAAGACTACTTAATAACAACATCCTCTAGAATACAATCTCTTCCAGACGGAAAACCATTATGAGAACTAATACAAACTAAATATATAACATCCAATTAATACAACATGGCTATAAACACTTCTCTGATCAACTTTACAAGAAGTACTTCATTGGAAAAGTGAAAATGCTCTTTAATTTCTTGATGAAGACCCCAAAAGAAGAGGGGATCATTAAGATGATCCTCTAAGGCTGACTATTTTGAAAATGGAACCTTCTCTTTAAACAGATCCACGGAGGACATAACCTTATGCTAACCTTTATGAGTAACCAAGAGCTTTTCCATATTTATCTCCTTCACCTCCTCAATTATGAACCATCATATAATACTGGTCTTAAAAACATCCCACTAAATCTGCAATTTCAATAATGATGGGAATATCACCATTAACCATTCCAAATATATAACATTAAACAAATCCAAAATCCAATGAATTCTTCCGAATTTGGGAATTCCTAATGTGCTCAAAACACCATCGATATTATAAATCCACTCCACAACCTCAAAAAGGCCCCAATCACCAAAAAAACACTAGTAACAATTTCAAGTAACTCAAATCCTCCATTCCATTGGGAGTCCAAACATTGCCAAAAATTGGATGTGAATCACTAGAATCCTTAAGGAATTATCTAGGAGGTATATTATGAACAATATAAAAACATAACCCCAAATAAAAATAAAACAAAAATTCAACCAAAAATGAAATTCTCAACCCAAAAAACTCGACTCATAAGCCAAGAACAATAATACAATGAAAAAATACTCTTTTCAAACACAACCACTTCTATTTCCAATTTCAAAATATCTTTATTCCAAGGTTATATTCCTAAAAAAACCCATCTTCCAGTCCATCTCAAACACCTAATTCCATCTCAAAATAAACCCAAACATTCAAAACATTTTCCGTTTGGAAACTGCTTTTCCCAAACCCCGTTTTCATTTCGAAATCAACTCACACTGAAAAAAATGACACCAAAATATAGTAATAGGGAGCTAGTGATTATCCAAAACATAACCACATGGTTTAGTAGAATATATAACTAGAAAAAAACACTATGAATACCTTGAACAATGTATTTAGGTTCCCTATTAGTCACTACTATATATAATCCCACTGCACATCACTGGTTCACCTCTGTTTTCATTCCTCATCCACACACCAAAAAAAAATGGCTCCAATGACAGACTATAACTATAATCATGATGATTAGAACGTGTATGATTTCATGAAACTCTTACTTTTCCTACCACATGAGTTCTAAAACCCTTAATATCCAACTAGAAGATTCCCTGAAAACAAAAGGGACACTCTGATACAATTTTATTATGAACTAGGTCTGGCTGCCATCTGACCCGACAACCAACCTAGCCCATGGATGTCCTCAAAAGGTGTTCCCACCCTGTCGGTATGTAAACTAGCATCTGGCATCAAATAAAATCCACGTGGAGTGATTTTTTACTTATAAAATAACATGATAAAATATACAATCATAGAACACAACAAGAACCTTAATAACAAAAAATTAATAAATTGGAAAACAAATCTAAATACAGTAACAAATAATAAGAAAAAAGTAAAAATAAAAACATAAGTATTTTACAAATGATAGAATCTCCACTTGGGAACATTGTTATCATGATCCAAAAACCATCCCACTCCATAGAAAACCTTAAATAGAAATATTATCTTAAAAATAGCTTTGTTATACTGAAGTGATGCGACACAAGTAGGGTGTGAGTATAACCATTATAGTACGTAATCAAAAAAGATTTCATACATTTATATTCATGAAATTGTACACTAACACTAATTTGAAATATATATATTTGAAATAATGAAGTTATCATTTAAAAGAACAAAACACAACCTTCCATTTTAAAAAAAACACACTCACCATTTTTCCTCCTTCTATGACATATTTACATTTTACGAAGTAACATTTCATAAACCCAATACGAAAAATGTTACAATGTAGGTGACCAAAAACATTTTGATGAAAAACAATATAGTCCATGTTTAAAAATATAAATATATGACGAAGAAAACAAAATAATATTTTAAAAATGAAAAAATTTAAATTAAGCATAGGAATTTCCTAAAAACCTCTAGAAGTAATCCGGGGATAAACTCGTTTTCGACGCACCTTCCAATGTATGGTGCAACACAATAGTCTATAAAAACATTCCTCTACGAAATAACCAATCTAGAGACACATCCCATATAGCCTCTGAGAATATCTAGGGGTACCAACCCATTTAATTTGGGTTGATAAGATACTATCACTCATCCTTCTAGCTGAATCCCAAGACACCAATGTTGATTGTACATGGTTAAGGGGGTGGTGCTCATATGTGTGTCTCACAAAGAATCACAAATCCATCATTTTTCCAAGACTAAATACCAACACAACCAATGTAATTACCCTACCCTCGGAGAATCCTCCATAGTGTTTACCATCATATATTAAGTCTTACACAATTCCCAGTTGGGCCGAAAATTTATGTCACATTAAAACAAACTTCCCAAAATATCCCAAAGTTCGAAATGGGCCATTACCTTTTCGAAATGAAATCCATTTCCAAACAAGATTTTTTAAACTAGGTAAAATTCCACAACACATTTGAATAGTTCCATTTCGGACTCCATTAGAATTAACGATCGAACCCACACCTCGAATGCTAAATGGTCCAAATATTTTAATAATATTTTTGGAGAAAACATACGAGGTATTTTAGAACACATAATACATTTGGAAAACATGATTTACTTAGAATACCATTTCAGTGGAGGAGGAGGAAAAAGGAAAAAAAATAATTGGTAGAGAAACATTTGGAAAACCAACTTTAATGGGTAAATATTGCCTAAGGGATCCATCATCTTTTTTCATCCCATATATATGTGTACCCTGTCACCATATTGGTGTTCTAGCATCCTATTGAACAATTGATGTTTCAATAAATTTCAAAATAACATGATAAGAATAAAAGTAGGCTTTAAAACCATTTTACACAAAACCATCAAACCATAAAATGGGACCTTATCCATAAACCAACCTTAATTAAAAAACATGATCAAATTTAGAAAAACATACCCATTTCTAAATAGAATCCTTAACACTAAAATCATTTTAAAAGCGAAATTTGAATTTCATCGAATTGTTACCAAACATTTACATTTAGTTATAATTACGGAAAACCATTTAAAAAACATTTACATCAAAAACCCAGCATTTAAATCCCAAAACATGTCACACTAACACACTACATGAAATAGTATATCATTTGAATAGTATTAAAGGAAATATCCAGCTTTAACACATTGTGACGAAATGTAAATGGATTGAAACGCCTTCCTCAATGACATACAGATGAAATGAATGTATAATGGAAGGAAGGGTGAGGATCTTGTGATTATTTGAACACCCTAGAAATAAAAAAACCCAATCCATAGATTAAGCATAACATGCAGTTTTCGACCAAGAAAGAATCCCCAAAATAGAAACCGATGATCCATGAGTGAACAAAATTGAGAAGAGTAAAATGACAATAGACCACATGAAAACCACCTTAAGAACATGAGGAGGTAACAAAGGAATGGAGAGAACCAAGGGAGAGGATATTGGGGGCTCCTTTCATGATCCTAGATCAATAATTGGGTAAGGGATGTTGATTGGTGTTATAAATTAATATGGGTAGAATTGGAACAATAAGTTTTTTAATGAATTGGGAATCTCACATGTTTTGGATGTGCAGTTTGACAAACAGTGTGCCTATCTAGAACATTATAAAAGAGAAGTGTGGAAATCCACATCGTTTATTTGTAAGGTTTTCGAACCGACACACCTAATATGAAAATGGATCTATAAAATTTTAGATCCACCATAAATACTTTCTTCATAGTTTCCCATAACCATGAGAAATTTGTGTCGCTTGTCTTTGATAGTTAAAAGGATCTTCACAATTACTCTTAATTATTTAATTTTTTGGTCTAAAATTGTTCACAGTCTATTCATGTTAAAATTTGTAAGATGTAATTGAATTGTAAATGACTATATCCTTAAAAGGATTCACAGTTAACCACCAAACCATGCACAAAAACCATGAACAAGAACAAATCCACATAAAAACACCAATATGTGAAAATTTTCTCTGATAAAATGAATCCATTCTCTACCAAAATATCTGAAATCCAGAAAATAATATTGTAATAAATATTGAAAGAGTAGGGTGGGACAATATCTATTTATGAGATAATAATTCCGTATTTTCATTAATGATGGGAATGTTTGTATTGTAGTATAGAGACTTATTAAAGAACACATGGGTTGGATCCAAATATAGTTTCCATATCCCACCTTGTTCAACCATTTCGCTGTTCGTAGACCCTATAATAGTTTTGATGCAAGGAAAAGAAATGTATCATAGTAATATGATAGGGTTAATGTCAATTGAGTTGTGTATCTGGTGGTGAGATTGTGGTACACTGTATGATTATCACATGGAGTAGATGGTTCACATAGTAATTTTTTTCTTTTTATTAGACTTGCACCATAGAGCCTATTTAGATACTTTTGGATTTTATCACTTATTATGTGTCCTTCTTCATTATGGAAAATATTTCATGTTTATATACTTCACAATATCTTTTTAATATGATTATATAATCCATGTTTTCAGTTTTGGGTTGGGTGAATTCATTCCATCTCATTTCTCTTGATTTCATGGATCGAGTCACCAGATTGTAGGGATCATGAATTCCCTTTGAGTATGTGATGGGTCGTGTTGGTTGGCGGTTTGTGTGGGTTTGTGGGTCAGTTTATTACACACACAAAAAGAGAAATGGGCATACTGATAACTCAATACTGTAAAAACGTGATCCAAATACCTCTAGGGGAATATGGTTGTAATCTTCAAATGAAAATGTCCCTAGTGTAAAAAATGGAAACTTAAATTGTGGTTATAATATATATAAATTTTTTTTCAACGGAATGCTTAAATTATACCACCCATTAAGGTATTAAGAATTGAATTTTTGGTACAATGTGTTTATTTCCCAAAAATCTTAATATATGTAAGAGTATAATTTAAATATTATTTTTTTAGCATAAATACTTTTTAAATTGAAAATTAAATTGCATGTGAATAAATAATGTATATTTTAGAAAAAAATTACTTTGACATGAAAGATGATGTGGCAAGAGCCTTCTAAAATTCATTCTCCAAAGTTAATTTAAAAACTCATTGAAAACATATAATTTTAAAGATAATATCCTATCATTTATAATTGAAATTGAAATAACTTTTTCCGTAGGGAATGTGGATTCTGAAGATAATCTATTTGATCATGGATGAGAAATTTTTAATAATGGATATTACCTTTCTTGGAAACCCACACTGTAAAAAGATTAACAAAACATTATTATTAATAAAAATTATTTTTCCCAACTGGTTTGTAAAATAAAATAAAATATTATCCTAGTTTTATCCAAGAATATAATTAGTAATTTCTATATGATATAATAACACTCAACAAAATGTGTCAAGATATATCAATATTCATTATGGGAAACTTATCTCATTATGTGAAAAATATTTTTTAATGTGTATATGTGCATGGAATGTGTATCTATAAAAAAATTTTAAATACAAAAAAAAATTAATTAAATAGAATAATGTACCACGATTAAATTAAATAAGTCAAATTTTATGATCATATCCCAAATAATGAATGTTCAGTTACAAAAAATCCTTATTACTAAGAAAAAAATTATTAACTTTCTAATGGAATAATGGACCATTAATTAGCTAGAAAATCCCATAAAATAAAAATAGTATGATAAAAAATATTGGGGTAGTTAATAAAAAATATAATAAAAAATAGGTTAAAAATTTTATTACGCCTCAAAGAATCATATGTGAGACTTTAAAACCCCTTGCATCTTTTAAAAAATCTGAATAAATAACCCTTCAATTATAGGACTTATAATTAAAATTAATATATCATGATTAATATATAATTCATGAATTTATATTTCATGCTTGTAGTATGTACACCACAACATTAAAATTGGGTGAAAAATACAAAACATGTCTCATAGTGTGGATTTTGAGATGAATACCCTCACACAGTTTTATCCATTGTACACATGCACCACCTATCTAGAAAAACTAAATTAAATAATTACCGATGAATAATATTCACAAATATACCCATTTATACTCCTCAATTATAATCATCCTATATATATGATCTATTTGTTTTATTAATTTTAACATTGAGTGTCAAAAAAATTTATTTCTCTTATCTAGTTCCATAAATGTTGTATTTATTATTTTTTCTAATTCAAACACTATTAGATAATATATATTACTATTACTTATAATAATATATTGTTTATATATATATAGTTTTATTTTTATATGTTGTTGTTATTAACCAAGAATATGAGATTGGTGATGATCTTATTTCGATGATTCTTTATGAATAAAAGATATTTTAATAATTAATGAGTTCTTTATTTATATATACATACTAGAAAGAAAAAAATTAAATTTTTTTTATCATATTACACCATTTAATATATTCTTCTTGTCATCCATTACATATGTGTATAGTATTGTTCAACTAGGTGGTTAAAACAACCCAAACAAGAATCCGCAATGATTAATTAAGGATTATGATATGGTATAGTTGAAATATCATTATACCAAATGAATAAATATTTTTTTATTTTTTATTATCAGTATATTTAATTATTTTAAATTATTAAAACATATGATAATTTATATTAGGACATTTCAAAGAAGGGACATACCGTTTTCCTCATAGTTTGGTCATATTTAACGTTTTAAATTTTTATAATAATTTCCATTCATATTATTAATAGATTATTAAATTTATAGAAAAATTTAATTTTGTCTCAAAAATATTATTTCATTATTAAAAAAATATTTTATGAATCAATTTTGGGTGGTGATAAGAAAATAAATTTGTTTCTCATTGTGGTATTAGTCTTTACGTATGCATGAGTGGCAATAGGTTTTCTCAAATGGTGGTATAGATGAAAAGAAAATTATAATACACTTAATATAGTACAAAATAATTACATAAATTGTACTAATATCGTTATATTATTTTGGAAACTTTAAATTTTAAAAATAATAATTTCTGATCAAATTTTAGTAGTTGATAATACTAACATTGAGGACTTGAATTATCCATGAATTTCACCATTAAAATGAATGAATTAGGCTAGCAAATTGTTTCTAGAACTTTTTAAATGTGTAATAGGGTTATAATATGATCAATATGGAAAATTTTCATATAGGAATTCAAATTAGACATGTTTCTTGATGTGATGGATTCACTTTCCTTTCATTATTTAGGAGAGGGGTAGATTTGGAAGTAACCAGTACACTTTAAAAAATATAAGGTTACTATACATGTGTAAAGGAAAAAAAATTAAAGAAGACATTGATAGTCATTTCTAGTCATAACTCTCCACAACCACTCATTTTTAGACAACTTGGAGCTTTTATGTTCTTTTTTTCTTTTACATTTAACCCTAATTTACTATTACTTGTATAATTAATTACTGAAAGTCAAAATTAATTTTATTAAAAAAGGTAATATTTAACCACTTACCTACTTTTTAAATTTTGATATAAAATATGAATGTAATTTTTTCAATGAATATTTTTGAAGGTTTTAATAATTAATTTCTAAATAAACTCACTTAATATTGTAAATATGTTTTTAGAAAAATAAATTTTTTTAGATATAAATTTACAGATAGAATAAAATTATCTAGGATATTTATTTTGGTGAAATAAGTTGATTTATGGTTAAACATATAAAGAATATGATGATTTAAAAATAAATCAAAAATATAATATTCCTTCAAAATAATTTATTTAATAAAAATAAGTAAAAGGTCTTTTTAATTACGTAATATTTTAATTAGTTATAAAAATATTAGTTGTATGATTTGTAAGGTCAAGGAATATTTAAAAATTCATGATTTTATTCCATTTATTTAAATTTAACACATAACATATTTTAAGTCATATAGATCATTCTTATATAATGATAAAGTTAAAAAAATACAAGTTTTACAAAAAATGTATATTTCTACTAAAAATAAACCTTCTTATAAAAAAACAAAAACATCATACTTGGTCAATATTGATATGATGAATTAAAAAATGTGGTTTTTATATTATTTAAAAAATAAAATTTTATAATTCTTTTCTAAATAAAATCAAAAAAATGAAAGAAAAAATAATTGGAAAATGGCATTTTGTAATATTAAATGTTATTAATCTTATTTCATTTTATTCACCAACTAATATTCTTTAAACTATAACACTATTAGTTATTTTAATTAATTAATACATGAATAAATTAAACTTCATTTTTAAATCTCATTTCATTTAGTACTAAATTATTATTGTATTACACACAACACTATGTTAAGATTGCACTATATGTAACACTAGGTTAGCTTGCATTACAATTGAAAATTATTATGAACAAAGCTATGATATAATATTAATATTATTTTTCAAATGAAAAATATATAATCTAGTATTTAAAAATATGGGATTTAATTATAATAACTACATTTAAAATATTTTGTATAGTGCTTTTATATAAATAAAACATAATATTAAAAGAATGAATTTGTTGGTGAAATCATTATATGTTTTGAAAATGATATTTTTTTTAAAAAATTATATATAAATTTTGTTACCAATAATAATATCAATTATATTAAATTTTAAAAATAATTATTAAATAAAACAAACATAATTTTATAAATAATCATTTAAAAATTAGATTGAGGTGCAATTTTCAGATTCCTTCTGAAATGTTCTATTTTTTTAAATACAAAACAATATTGAATTTTAATCGATAAATTTAATTTATTTTAAATTATTTATTAATTTGTATTTAATATTAATTGGGTTTTAATGTAAAATTAGTTCAATTATACATCTAATAATAAAATATATTTCTTTAGAATCCATTTCATTTTATATTTTGATATAAAAATTGTAACATGATAATATTTTCTCTTTAAAAGTATACATTCTCACCGCTTCTATAGGATTAATTTTAAGTGAAAATTTTCCAATTTTTTAAATTGAATTATGATAAATTGATCCAATATTTTTAATTATAATAAATTATATTATCTTATAATGTTAACGTTATTTTTTCTCTAATGGGAATAGTAAAAAGAGTAAAAATTATTTACTATGGTTAAGGATTAATTTTTTTAACACATGGGTTAATGTAAAAAAAAGTTACAAATAACCAAAACTGGTCCAAAATCCATTTTATTTCCATTTTTTACCTTATAATTTATATTCTCTATAATTTTCATTATTTGATCCTTGTAATAAGAACAATAGCATTGGTGGAATTATCTCACAAAAAAATTACAAGTGTGCCGCTCAAGTCACTTATAAAATCCCAGCCCTTCTCCTATATTTTTCATAGAATAACGCCATTTTTATTCTACAAATACCTTCATAAATTCCCTCAGAGCTTCCCTATTCTCATCATAGAAGCCTTATTTTCTACATAAATTCATCCTCGTAAATATTTTAGTGTAACCCTATGCAGAATTCCCCAATAAGAGATAACCCTCATAATCAAGAATTCATGTCTTACTTCTTCCTCATACTCCATTAATTCTTTGTATTCCATTGCCATAAAACATCCTAAATATCTTAAATATACTTAGATTTTCGTATCTTAATTTAATTTAATACGTTCAAATCAATATCCATAAAATGGGTTTAGGAAACATCATTCACGTGTATGGTGGACGATTACCTCAGGAACTAATGTCATCATTTTTTAAATTAATTCCTCTCAAGGAAGGTAATAATGATGGATATATTTTTTTAAATAAGATTTATAATATTTTTATACATATATAATTATTATATCCCACATTCCTTTATACTCTCCAATTTTTTGGAATATAATAACATTACTCGTGTGTTTGGTGGATTATCACCTCGTGAAGGGATGCGATTCATTTACGATTCAAATTAAAGGTAATAAATTTTATTCTTTAAAATATGTAATATATATGACATAAAAATGATTCTTAAAAGATAATATATCATTTAAAATTATTTCTATTAATCCAATAGGAAAATGGAAATAGTTTTTATGTGTACCGAAAAACTATTATCACCATGAATGCTATATTTTACATTGTATAACTAAATTTTGTTGATTAACATAAATACATAAATCCTGGATATATTTATTATTTATATCATCGATAAAATTATTGATATGATTAATTCAGATTCAAATTAATATGACAAAAAAATAAAATATTAAAACAAGTATGACAAACAATGCGGTCATTACCCGAAACATAATATTAACATGGAATTGTAAATAAATCGGTAATAAAAGGTCATGAGAAAAATAATTCATCATGTGATATATATAATTATTTTACATAAATATATTTCTAACATATATTTGTAAATTATACCTTAGTATTGAGCATGTTTGATGGATTTCAATACATAAAGAAATGGATTTTTGTATCATTTTTTTATATTTGAGATATAGGTTATTCTATGAACTTATATTGTTTCATGAGTTTTATATAACACCTATTTCCATGTAATATTTTGAATTTATTTCTCCTTCTTATATTTAACATTCAATGTGATGTTTTTCCTACGTGTGGTTTATTATTCATTTTTTCCAAAGTGGTAATGATTTTCTGTTTCAATCATAGCAGTTTTCATGATTGGTAATAATTATGTTTATGAGGATAGAATATTATTCCCAATATCTCCGGAAAATAATTTATTATATTATTTTATGGTTATTAATTATATTTTATGTTAATAGTATCTAGTGTGTTTAAATTTAAATAATTAAAAAAATATGTTTTAGAAATCCCGACATAATTTCTATCTTGGATCAGAAATTTGTTATCAATCAGAACCGTGTTTTATAAGAAAATTATTATTTTAATATTATTAGTGAATTTTTTTTTGTTAAATTAATTTTATAAAAAATAAATTTAAAATAATATTCAATTCTTTTTCAAAACAATTCCATGTGGGATTTTACCAAAAATGATAAAGTAATTTTTTAACAAGTTTGAAAATAACGAAACATCCCATCATCATGACCATAATTTTATTTATTGATTATTTTATATGTTTTCCATGTTATTTTCAATGACATATATTTTAAATAAAATAATAGTTTTTAAAATGTTTTTCTATAGAATAAAATATAATTCATTTATGAAATAATTTAAATGATCAATCAAATTCAAAATCCATCTAACATTCCATCTATCGATGTTATATATGCCTTACTAGTGATATGATTAAATGATAAAATTTTTATTTTTTCTTTTAAAAGTTTACATTTTTGATGGGATGATGTTTATCATCCCTTTTGATCTTCCACAGGTATTACTATTATACAATTATTATAATTCTTGCTTATTTTCCTCCAAGTTATGCAACAATGAAATAATGAAATGATTATGAAATATATCTATTTCTACAGGTTATGATATGATGTAATGTTTTCAAAACACATTTTATTTCATGGGCTATGATATGAAGAATGTTTTATTATCATGTAAAACTGAAAAAAAAATCATTATGTTATCGGTGGGACCAATATATCTCTCCAATTAATCAGTTTATGATTTATATCTCAATGGAGATATAGGAATGGAATATTGTGTGATTATAGTTCACTATGGTAATTTTTCTTCTATGATTGTATTGGGAGTGAACCTTGGATACTATGGATGTTTGTGGAGTGGTATCATTACACAATGATATCCTTTGATGTTATCCTTAATTACAATCTATATGAAATTATATGGTTATATATATGCCATAATTTTATGTCGTATGTCAATGTTATTCTACCATGTCTCATGATATCTGATTCCCTTATGATTCATGTCTTATGAATTTACAATCATGATTTAATGACTAAAAATTATGATATTTGGTATTTAGGGTATGATATTAAATATTAATCTCATGATTTGATACCATTATTTTCATTAGATTCTTAGACATATCCCATGTTTACCCTTACTGAGCATCAATTAATGATGTTTCTCATGGAATGCTTCCCATGTTATGAAAAAATGTATTATATATGATATTTCTAAGAAGGTTTCTAGTTATGAATAACATATTGGGACATGATTTAGTCATCTATGGACCAGTTGTTTATGTTTCCATGATTCCGAAGAAACCTAACTATTTCGATCCTTATAAATTTTTTTATGTAATTATTATTCATAAAAAATAATTGAATATCTATATATGATATGACTGGGTCACTATAGTAAGTATCAGAGTAAAATTTTTCTCAAACATAAGAAATTAATATGAGAAAGGTTTATTGAGATGACTTGGGATATTTCATTTGATATATCATTGGATGTATTTAATTACATGTATAAAGATGATTGAATGTTTAAGAAAATGTCTAGAAATTTTTTTAAATGATAGGGTTAGTGGTTTATAGGAAATTAAATCCATATCTGGATATGTCAAGTGGATGTGAATCTGGAACAAACATAACATGGGGTAATAACTCCAAAAATATCACACTGAGATAGACTCGGTCATCACCAGGTGGGCGAAAAAGGTCTTTGATTCCCAACTTGTTTGAAACATACTGGGAAATTCATTAGAAATTAAAAAAAAATTAAAAATAATAAAAAATGATTTATATAGATTATGATTATGAATACCCTAGAATCAATCTATTGTTTCAAATATTAAAAAGAATATTTTATGATTTACACAAACAATAAGAGACTTCTATGAATATTAGTTTTCTATTTAGGATTAGAGTTTCTTACACGATCTTTTTCATTTTTAGTCAATAAACATAACATGAAGGGACCATGTTAATAAATAGTGTGATGGGAAATGAAATGATATTCCTATTAAACAACCAAATTTTTTGGGATCTACAAAGAAAAATATTGTTGTTATTCTAAAAAATGATTCACAATCTACGAATCTTAATAGAAATGAAAATGAAAAAAGGATGTAGAAATATTTTGTTGATTCTTTCATAAGGAAATATAAAACATATTTAAGGGGTTCTTCTGATCCATTAGTTACTGTATAATGGATCAACAATAATGAAAATATATATCACATTCTATAGTGCTTGGAATGTGAAAATTTCATTTTGGATGTCCAATATTTGGCAGGTGAAGTGGATTAATAGTGGAATTTTATCAAGAATAGGAAAAAACAAGATAAAATTGACTCCATGGATTGGTAAATGTTCATTAACAGATTTTTTAATAAGAACTTTTCTTTTATTATACATTAGAAGATGGATAAAGATATAATTAAGCTAAAACAAATGTACGATGGATATATTGTTACCTATGAGGGATATTTTACAAGAATTTTGAGGTATTTTTCTAATATTATCATACAAAATGAAATAATGGTTGAACAATTCATCAATGGTTCATAACAATGTCTCTAACTAAATTTATCCATAAGATACATCCATAGCTATGAATAGATTTTTTTCATTTTATATCATGTTAGAAACATAGGTTAGAGTTACATATCAATTTCGTGGTTCTCATAAGAATATAAAAATGGAATTCAAAGGAAAATAATAAAGACATTTTATGATGAATTGGAGTTTCCCATTATAATAAATGTGAGGGAATAAGTGAATAAATTATCATAAGTGGACTAATATATGTTTCTATGTATAAGGGATGGTCATATATTAATTTATTAATGATGGGATGAGTTGAAGTTAAATAATGATAAAAATAGAAAGAAAGATACAATAAATGCACCACCCAAACACTAGTAACTCAAATTCAAGATTTATAGGAACTATACTAACCAGTGATCAAATTTGAAGAAGAATGGTGACTATAAATTTCAATAACCTCTCATTTTGAGATTAAAAGGGAAATCTCATGTGACCATTATTTTGGATGAGGTGTGTGATAAAGACATGGTGAATTTTATACATACTATCGAATGTAGAACTATTAATCTCTTAGTAAAATCAAGTGCTACCTATTAATCATATTTGAAATTTTTTATAATTGTGTCAAGATTCCACCGAAATGATCAGATATAAAATTAATAGTGAAAAATCCTAATTGAAATATTATTTATTCTCAGGTATATGATTTGTCTGTATTTGACATTGGTGGGAATGTTCATTTGTTAAATAATTTCATTTTTCCTTTGGTTGAATTGAATATAATCATTGGAATGGATTTTCATTCTCTATATAAATATCTCATCAATTTTCATGGAAGGGAAGTTATATTTTATTTTCTAAAGTACTCTATGGTTTCCTGTCAATGTGATTGTACATATAAGCTTCTAAGGGAGAACACAACTATTTTATGTATTTTAATAAACATTATCACGGGGAGTTTAATTTAAATGGTTAGGTAGAAACTTTTAATCAATGATATTCATATTATGCTTGAATTTTTCTGATGCATTTCAGAAATAGTTTCCTATCCTTCCACCGAAATGTGAAGTAGTGCTCTCAATATAACTCATATCTTGTAACATACAGATTTAAAGGAATCCCCATAGAATATCCCTAATTCTGTTTTAGGAAATGTATAAAAAAACTCTTGGATAACATTGAAAATGGATCCATTTAACCGAGTGTGTCACCATAGGGTTTACATGTTTATTTGTAAAATAAAATGAATAAATTTTACTCTAAATTGATTATAAAGTGAAAAAATAGATCAAAATTTATACAAATTGTTTTATTCCCTAAATTAGTTACTTGTTTGAATAATTTCACATACATAAATACTTTTTCAAGAATGAACATCATTCTAGATATCATATATTGACTATAAATAAGTAAAATATCCCAAACACAATATTTTTAACATGTTATGGACACCATGAAAATATTGTTATTGCATTCAGTCATACTAATTCCTCCACAGTCTTCATGGATTTATTTATTAATCTCTCTTGTGGTTACCTTTATCAGTTTATATTAGTATTTATAAATAATATTCTTAACATCATAAAGGGACACTAATAGCATGAATATATGTTTATAATTAAAATAAATACCTTAATGAAGGAGACAATATATGAAAAATTTACAAAGCATGAATTTTTTATAGATAATTTTTACCTTTTGGAACATATAATATCATTAGAGGGTATATAAGTATAACAATTAAATATGAAGGCTATTTAATATTGGCCAAAAATAACAATGGTTTCTGATATCAATAGTTTTTAGGGTTTATATAGATATTATAAATGGGTTTTTTGGATATTTTATCAATAATATATATTCCAATTAAAATGTCAATTTGAATGGGAGCCAAGTTCCTCTATATTAATGAATGTGAGTAAAATTTCAATGAACTAAATAGAATATTATTATACTCAACTATGCTTATTTTACCTTATAGTGGATAATGTTTTTTAATCTATAGTGATTGTTTCAAGAAGGGATTGGGATGTGTAATTATATATATTTACATGAATATAGAATATTCCTCACAATAATTGATGATTCAGGAAAAAAACATCCACTCATGATTTGGAGTTAGCTATAATAATTTTGGAATTAAAGATATAGAGGAATTATTATTACGTAATTCTTTTTGAAAGAAATATTGATCAAAAAAGAAGAAAGTACATATTCATAGAGGAGTTAAATTTGTTCCAAAGAAGATAGTGATAGGTGATTTAAGGTTATAGATTATTAATATATCACCACCCTATAAAAAAACAAGTGGGTGATGATTCTAGTCAAAATTATCATGAAATATTTTCCATAATAAGGATTATAAATGATCCAATATATTTGAATTATCAATTTAAAGATCCACAAATATTTTGGGAAGAAATTTTTTTTATTTTATTCGATTGAATGTAAAACCATTTATCCACGTGAAGATTAAAGAGGTACATAAGGAAGTTGAGGAGAAAAAAAATATGGTTAAAATGTTCATGATTTTATCAGTGATTGTAATAGTATGAAAATGTCCATGAACTTTGGTTTTGTTCCATAGATACCTAATTTAGGGAATGAGTGTGCAGAGAAGGGTCACAGTTCCTCATTCTCTCTTCATCTAATAAGTACAAAGATATATTAATATTTAAAATATTACTTATGGTGGGATAGAATGAAGAGAGATGGAACATGTTTTTTAGATCACTACATGGTTTGATAATAAGTTATAGTTAGATGCAAAATGTCTGAAGGGATGTAACATCCATCACCCATACTAGAATGTAAATGGGAAAACATCACTAGGTTTTCCATCATTGGACTCCCAAATATTTCTAATGGGAATAATGGTATACGTGTTGTAGTCGATCTCCTTATAATGTTAGAAAACATGATCACTACAAGAAAATATATATCTTTAGATAGATATTCATTAAAGAAGTGGTAAGGTTTCATGGTTTACCAAATTAAATTATTTATGATTGGGATTTAGGATTAAGAAAAGTTCCTTGTGAAGTATTCAACAACATGATTATATAAATTTGAGTTTCCTCACAAAATATCATCCTCAGAAATATATTCAATCTGAAAGATTTATTAAATCCCAAGAGGATATGTTTTGATCTTGTTATATGTATTTCAAATCTAGATGGGATCAACACCTTACTATATTTTAATTTTATTATAATAGTATATTTTACTATATTATTCATACATATCCTTATGAATCCATCAATGAAATGAAAATTAGAGGTCCATAATTTTAGAATGTTTTTGAATAATGAAAGATATTGGGTACTGAGTAGAAAAATGAAATGTCTTATATTGTTGAAGAAATTTAGCAAAAGTTCAATGATTATCATAGTGATATTAAACATTTTTTTGAAAATTTCTAACTTGATCTAGAATTTGATGTTTGTGATAAAGTGTTTAGAATAATTTCTCCATAAAATATGGTTATGAGATTTACAATGAATGGTAAAATAATACCAGGTTATATAAGCCCCTATGAAATTATTGATTATAACAAAACCATATATTATCACATGGAAATTACAATAAATCACTCTCAAGTCCACTAGGTTTTCCATTTTTCACTCCTAAATAAGTATATACTTAAACCATCACATATTCTGAAATTTGATGTCATACTACTATAAAAGATACTTCTTATGAGGAAAAATCCGTGGAGATCACAGGTTATAGAAAAAAATTCTATAAAACAATATTAATCACCTTATAAAATATTTTGGGTGAAACTACTAGTTTGAGGAATATATTTTGGAACATGTGAATATAATGAGTCAAAATTATCTTCAAGTTTTTGTATCATAATGATGAATTTAAAGGGCGTTATTAATTTTATGGGGGGTAAATGAAACACCCGATGATTATACTTATAATTATTTTTGAATAAATTATTTTTATTTGATATATTACCTTATAATTAACAACATTTTAATCATTTTTAAGGTTCCAAAACAAGTTATGTTTTCACTTCATACCATATTTTGCTAGCTTGTGTTACACATGACACTATGTTTTAAATAAAGAACCGCATACTATTAAAATAGCAAATTAAACATGACCAATAATACCTAAATATAAAAAATTGAAAATAAATCGTAATTATTACTTTTAAAATATTATTTCTAATGGTTTTGTATAAAATTAAAAATTAATGAAAAGGTATATAATTTTTTTGTCTGTATCATTTTGGAAAATACAAATTTCTCATGGGAAAAATGTTTATTATTATTCATTTTTGATCAATAATAATACAAATTTTTGAAACATATAGAAAATTAATTTTGTTAAAGGATGATCACTTTTTAAATCATCATTCCATAATAATATTACGGTGAGTGTTTTTAATTTTTTTAATAATATTCATTCTTGAAAAATAGTTAAAAACATTATATTATAATTGAAAACTACCATTTCATTTAAATTATTTATACTGTAATATTATAATATAAATTGTTTTAAAATTAAAATTAATTCAATTTTATATAAAATTATCTCATTCATATCATTCTAATAAATTTCATATTGAATTTTTATATGAAAACAATGTATATTTTTTATTATTTTCTCATTAAAAACCTCATTTCTCAAAAGATCTACTTGATTAATTTTACATTAAATTTTTTCAATTCTATGAATGGAAATTATAAAAAAATCTTACATATTTTAAATTAGCATAAATTATATTATCTTATAATGTAAATTTATATTTGTAATAAAAATTAATAATTAAAATTGTAAAATTACTTACTGATGTTATGGTCATAATGGGTTTACCATGGGTTGAACTAAAAATGACAATAAACCTAAACATGTACCAAAAAATTAATATCGAAATATATAAAACATATATCATTTAGTATCTATATTTTACCATTATTTGATCCTTGTGACCTTGAAAAAACATTGATGAAATAATTTCTTTGAAAAAAATTTAATTCTGTCACTCCCCTCACATAAAATAGACACCACATCTCCTCTCTTAATCACACCATCAAACCATTTTTTATTGGCCATGAACATCACAAATATCTTCCAAACATCCCTATTATCAGTATAGAATCATTATTTTGGTCTTAAATCCAAACTATGATGGAATTTGGTTAAAACATGTTGAGATTACCAAAAGAAGATCTAATGTTCATCAATAAGGGTTTTTTTATTTTTTATTCTTCTTCTAGATTCATTTCATATTACTCAATGAGGATATAGTAACCATATTATCTTACATATACATAGATGATTTTATGTTATTTTTATCACCTATAACCATCTTGAAATCCATCAAATGGATTGTTCCATCAGTATTTATGTGTGTAGTGGACATCTGTCTCACAAACCGAAGCCATATGTTTTATAAATTTCCACCTCCCAATGCTGGAAAATATTAGTGATTTATTATATATATATATGAAATTTAAGATATTATTTTAATTTTCTTACTTTTATATCACATATAACTTCACAGTCATCATTTTTTGGGAATAATCTAATGTTACTCATGTGTAAATCAGATTACCGCCTAAAGAAGCAATGTGATTCATACACTCTTTACATGGAAGGTAATAGGGATGGTTTAAATGAACATTGGTGATATATATGTCATTAAAAGGATTCTATAATGATTATATATCATTTCATTTTATTTCATTCAATCCAATAATAAAATGGAAACGACTTTCATGTGTATGTACAACCTACCGTCTCTATGAACAATTTATTACATTTTCTATCACATAATATTATTTGTTAATATAAATAAATCTATAATAAATCTATATTATATTTATATTATGATTAAAATATTGTATATTTTTAAATCATTACCAATTTAAATTGACTAAAAAATCAAATCATATATGGAAAACTACGTGTTTATTACATGGAATGAAAATTTAACACAGAAATGATAATAACTGGCTCAAGAAATGTCATAAAAATAATAATATCTATTATGAATTGTATGAATAATTTTATATAAATTTTTTCAAATAGAGTTATATTTATTATATTATGATTTTTAATGTGTATGATATAATTAAATACTTTAGGTAAGGGATTTTTTTTTCAAATTTTCATTTCTTGAAGCATATGTTCGGTTATGCACCATTATTATATCTAGAGGTGTATATACAAATATAGAACATGTTCCATAAAAAATATAAAATTAATGATGATATTTTAAATTTCATATTATGTTACTTCATTATGGTTCTTTTTATTCAATGTTACCAAAGTGAAAATGACATTATGTTACAATCTCATTGTTTATCGGGATTGTTTATGATTATGTTTTGGGTGGTTAAATTTTATGATCCATATATGAGGAACCTAATTTATTTTAGTAATCTAGAGATATTAATTATATTTTAAATAATAGTAACATCCTTCTACTCATTAATTCTTAAAATAATATATAACATGTTTTTCATAAAATTTGGATTTATTTCACTCTTATATTGGAAACCATTTTCTTCCAAAATAATGAATTCTACCAAAAATAAAAAACTATTTTTTTAGTGAATGATATTTTTAAAAGAAAATTTTCCCATGTTTTACATTTTTATAATAAAATTTTGAATAGAATCCTCATGACATTTTGAAAAAAATTATATTTTTTTAACCAAAAATGTGAAATGAATTTTTTATTTATCATGTACAACATGAAGAAAAAATCACATAATCATGAATATTATTCTATTTGTATATTAATTTATATTTTTTGAATTTTATTATCAATGATTGTTTTAATGAAGTTATTTTTTAGATAATTATTTTTTATAGGGGAATGTGTAATTTCACCAAGAAATGTTTTAAGTGATTGATCAAAATAATTTTCAATATAAGATGACATATGATTATGTTCATCATGCCTTTAAACAGAGATTATCAATAGATAACATTCTTATTCTCTCTGTAAATGTTTCATTATTATTATTACATGATGTTTATGAAACATGATTCTCATCCAATAGTTATACCATAATATACTTTTAATGAAATCTACTTCATATTCAATGATTAATGCAATGATGAAATGATTGAATGGTTATAAAACATGTCTATGTTTTATAGGTTATAATATAATTAAATGTTTATAAAACCCATTTCATTTCATGGGCTATGATATATTGAATTCATTATGATATTTTTCATACATAAATATTATTTTCATTAAGATATGTTTGGTACTTATATATCCCAATAATGGATTGGGTAATGATTTATATCTCATGTGAATGAAAAGAGAATAATGAGATGAGAACATCGCTTAGTAACAGACATCTTCCACTATAGGGGTATTTAGATTATACATTGACTAGTATGATGATTTAGGAAAGAACCAATTCCACTAGGATATACATGACAGTGAGCCTTGAGTACTATGGAAATGATTTTCAATATATATCTATATGACACAATATTATGTATTATACCATAGATTTTATCTCACATATCATTTTCATGGATTTATTTATGATTCATGTCTTATGAAAATCCAATATTTATAAAATTAATCATCATTATGATCATTGATATACAGGGTATGGTTTTCTAATGTTATACTCATGTTCTCATTCACTTATGTTTATTATATGATTATGAATCTCCTTTATTCCTATATGAAGAATTTGGAATGACCCATTATTATGTCAACTTTACCCAATTTATGATTAAATGGAATATATAATATATTTATAATAATGGTTCTTGTCATGACGATCATAGGGGGTGATGCAGTTTACTTATGGTCCAATTGTTTCTGTTTCAATGTTTCCAAATACGATAAAATATTGTGGTCCTCAAGTATATGTTTTTGTAATATAAATAATATTCATAAAAAGAGTTGTAATATATATGTATAATAATCCTCAGATTCAATATTAAAAAATCATTAATATAGAATATATTTTATCATTAATCATACGTTTCCAAAAATATACATTCATAATGCATAAACAATAATATTTTTTAAAAATACATTTGAAAATTATAAATATTATTTTTAGTAATTTTAGTTAAACTAAATTATTTCCATTTATACAAAAAATATCTGTAATTTTTTTATATAAATACATTTTTTATATTGGTTACTCATATTCTTACCTGCTAATTTAATACATATATTTTTATTTTCAGACAGAAACATTTTAATTTTATCTAAATAAATCATTGTTTCGTTATTGTTTAGAGTTACACACAGAGCATTCCACCGAATTCTGTGTCATAATTTAAGTAATTCATACACAAAACCATTTGGGTTTTACATCCACCCCAAAAAATAAATTTCAGCCTTGATATTTTATATTTACTCATTCAATAACGTGTATTAGGGTATTTTTATTATATTATTCGTTTATGATATATATTCAAATATGAAATCTACCTTAGTCTCTAAGGATATATTAGGTGACATATCATTCAAAAAACAAAATTGATCAAAAAAAATCATATAATCAAGTAATTATATATCATAATGTTATATTCTCCAAAATATGCCTTTTCCAACACCATTTCGATCTCTAATTCAATAAACCACTATGATGTTATATATTTCACTTAAAAGTAACTCTATAATTAACCCTCTAACAGTACTGTATATTATTTAATATGGCCACTCACAAGTCATTATATATATATCATAATCTAAAAAATGTTATGAATTACTCCAAACATTTTAGGAATTATAATCAATCGTCAGTTTATATATACTAAAAAAGATATATTTTGAAATTCACACAACCATTTATTATCTGGACATCTGACATAAACAAAACCTAGATCTCATTCATCTTTTAATTATGGGTAACCCCATATTTATCCAAAAATTGTGAATATGTCATAATGCCAATTTTATTTTGTTGAAAACCATTTAATATATGTTACCATTCCATTAATGTAAAATAATTGAAGAATAGTATGTAGATGTTTTATTTAATCCTCATAAATGTTAGAATATATTAGAATATAATTTATGGAAAGGATAATAGTTTCATGAATAATAAAATATCAATCTCACTACCATAGGTATAAAAAGAAAACTCATCGTTTTTACATTAACAACAATGATAAAAAATTTATAACTATTTATGAATTCTCCCTTATTCAGTTATAATACATAGATGTTACAAGATATGTCAATTTATCAACATCTTAATTATGACATTGTTTCAAAAAATTAATGAATATAATTTTTTTTATAATATCAAAAATATAAATATTAAAATAGATATAAAAATATTTCATACCTTATGATAAAATGGTTTTTAAATATGATATTTTATATAAAACTATGATACAAATTGTTCAATCCTTGGTTACATATATTTATTTTCATATTTTTTTATACCTAATATATTAAAATCACTCCTAATTGTTTATTAGGATAATGTTAATTATCCACATAGTATCCATCATGAGTCATTATACATGTGTATAATAAGGACACTTTGTTAGGCTCAAAGTCACGATTAGTTAATTTTAAATATGCATTCGTCGAGGTTATTACCCCTTGGTACATATATTTCAGAAACACATACACATTCTAGTATCCAGATGGGGGTCTAATTTCTATGAAAACTACATACTCATAAATTTAACCATACATCATGATCTCATTCAAATCATGGAAAAGATCTTTTTTTTGAATCACTGTCATTCTAATACAAAAATAAAAACTTCATCTTAATATAATGTTTAAACATATACTATCCGAAAAGGTAATCTATAACATTTAAATTGTGATTGACCTACAATTTTAATCATATCAATTATAATTAGTTGACATTTTAGTATATAATTTTTTTAAAGATATTCTTTAATTCTTATTTTGACACCCCATACTCGTACTCGTAGACCCGATGCTTATATACATGTAATTTATATACTCACATTCATACTAGCTCTATAATCCTGTATATAACTATCCTTAATTTTTTAATCAATAATTATTAATGTGCCTTATACATATGAAGGATCATTTTATATTTGATACTTATATAATTAATAAAAAACTATAAATAATATATCCCTTTCACTTTATATCAATAATTGTTTTTAATTATATATGAAAATATATAATTTAATAATAGTCTTTAGCATCTTCCATAAATTTGTCGACCAATAATATATATCTAAACATTTGATGTGTAACAATTTTCTTAAAAATACTAGCAAACATAAACATTAGAAGGGGTAAGATAAAACACTCAGTAAGGGAAATCGTACAACTGAGGTGATAAGGGGTTAATCATGGAATAAATATTTTGGTTGGAATAAATAAACAATATGCTGCAATATTCAACATGAAACTAATTAAAACATATATGAATTACAATAAAATAAAACAGGAATATCAATAATGATAATCTCATACCAAAGGAATTCAAAATACTTGACATCAAAATCCTGTTGTCAATACCTTGTTCTAAGAAACTATCAGGTTATTAGAATAGGTATACACCAAAAATCAACATATCTTTCCTCATGAGACTTTGCAATGCTTCAATGGTCTATATAAATCATGGCCCACAAATCACCTAATTATTTCCAATTAATTTAGAAAAAAATTAACAATACATTTATCAACCTTCTCTAAGGAAAATATAGATGAATAAAAACACAATTAGCCATATAATGTAGAATACATAATATCATTACACAATCAAACTATATTATTAATCATTTATTATCAAAAACTTAATGTTATTCACCACATCAACAAATTGGATAACATGATAATAACCCACATAGAGAAAGATGATGGATGACCAACCAATACATTGCCAACATTTAAATAATTTTACATATTTAAATAGTATTAAACAATACAACAATACATTTTGACATGTTACTAAAAAGTATTACATGATCCAAACCCATTCTCAAAATGATGTGGGATGATTAAATAATTTATAGTCATCTTTTCAATAATCATTCCTATTCGAAAAATAAATATAGTGAATTCCAAAAAAATCACCAAGTAATTTAAAAGGATAACACAGTCATATCACATTTATTGAAAAATATAGATGGTAAAATATTACCTATTAAGAATTAAAATTATCATATGTATTAGAAAAATAATATAATTAATGTGCACACATATTCCCATTTTAGTAGAATAACATTCTTTCTTGGTGAACATCATCCAATGTGAATTAAATAAAATGTAATATTCAAACCATATAGATTAATGGGTACATGGATAATTAAATAATATAAAAAAAAAGAACATAATCCGATCAATGATACAATTTGGACAGTTTCCATAACCTACTGTAATAATTTTATCCTCTAATAAGTTTTATATTAAAAACAAATCCTTTGAAAATAATGGTAGAGTGATGCCACCAAGGATTGGATAAGGATTTTTATTTTTTTATACTGTGTATTCATTCCCCAATGATATTAATATATATAATAGTATAAATAGTGAAATTTGAATATTTATTTGGTAAATAATTTTTAAAATGTAAATGGAAATATAAGTTAAAACATAAAATTTCTTTTTGAAAATATTTTTAATATTCACATAAAATGCGATGTTATGAGTCAGTTCAAAAAGTATTTTTTGAGAATTTCATATGAAATCCCATTAAAATAAAATCCCATAATGTATCCTTGATAATGAAATAAATTATTCTATAGGAAATTTTTTTCTAATAGATAAAATTGTTTACTATTTAAGTAAAATTTTTAATATTTGGAATTACATTTATAGGAAAGTCGCACTGTAAAAAGAGTAAGAATTCCTCATATAAATTATAGATTATGTTTCCCTAATTTTATTATAAAATACAATAAAATAGTTTTTTTTGGAGAATACAAGTAGAAAATAAATAATTTCGTGAATAAAAATACAATTCAAGGAAAAGAGCCTTGAATAATCAATATTACTTACGATGATCATATATCTAGAAATGAGAAATAGTTGTCAAAGTGATTATTTTGTAGAAATGTATATATGTATAAAAAATGGAATAATATATTAGAATATAATAAAAGGGAATAATGTACCTTTATTATATGGAATATATTCAATAAAATGATCACAACATAATGAATGAAATTTTAGTTACCAAAAATCCTTACTAGTGGGGAAACTACTCAATCGAAAGCCACTTGAGTAAGGGATGATGAATTATTTATTAAATCTAATTTAATGATAATATAATAATAAATATATATCCAAAATTAGTTAATTCAATATAAAAATAAAACACATTTCACAAAATTTATTATGTCTAAGAAAATCATATTTAAGACCAAGAAACCGTTACGTGTTCAGAATCATTGAAATCAAAATGACTTCAAGGAGTGGAATTAAAATTTTACAAAAAATACCAGGATTAAAATAAATTTAATTATATGATATCTCAAATAGGTAGTATGAACTACACAAAATTGATATTAAATGCAAAATACCAATCATATTTTGAAGGGGTGAATTTGAGTTGAAAAAACATACCTTATCATGATCAATTCTACACATTCACCATGTCACATGAATATTTAATCTATGTTTATTAAATATATACTGAATAAACTTATTAATAACTATAATCATTTTTACTTCTCATTTATAATCATATATATATATATATATATATGTGAGTGAGAATTGACTCATTTCCAATAACATGTGTATGTAATATTTTTTCTTTTATCTAGATTCATAAAAATCATATATGAACCTATTATTTTTAGATTCCCATCACTATTATATAAAAAAATGTACTTAAATAGATATTTAAATATATAATCCAATAATTTATTTTCTTCTAAATTATGGTTAATAACTATGAAGGAGAAAATAGTGATTATCGTGTTTTAGTTATTCTTAAAGAACAAAAGGTTTTTTCTAAATTAATCATTAAAATGTCAGAATAACCTTTCCGAACAAAAAAAATTAACTACATGTTAATATTTTAATATAAAAATCTTGTTTAACCCATAAATTCACCCTATTTGTCCCCCACATATCCAAAAATGCAATCTTGTATAACCATGTGACTGTAATAGGAAGATTTCTAGCCTTAAAGAGAATATTTGAACAATTTTCCCCTAAACATACATATGATATAAAATAGATAATTGGTGTAAAATAGTAGATAAACATAAAATTATCATCTAAAAAGGGGGAAAACATCTCAACGAAAAACAAGAAAACTCTACGCAACATAGAACATGAATTAGTTAAAGGTTCAATATCCACATGACTACATGTCACCACCATACAATCTCACAAGTAGACAATATTACTAAGTACAGTCTTCCTCTACATGTTGCTCTATAGTTCAAACTAATCCTAAGGAACAAATACTATAACCCCCTATGCAAAAAATAGGCTATGAGTAAAAATTCCAATTATGATACAACCAATGAATTTATACAATTTATTACCACATGTATCCATTAGTAGTGGATTAAATATATCATTAAAACACTAAAAAATAAAGCATTTATTATTTATTATTCATTAAGGGATTTATTTTCAAAATCATACCATACCTTCAAAAGTAATTCCAAATTAATAAGACATAAAAATATGATACATTACATTATCAATGGAATAAATAAATAATGACAAAAATTTCAAGCATAAATTTATATAACATTAACATGTTAGAAAATAATCATATAAAAATATCATGCATATATTGTAATATCCATGAAACCAAGTGGGAAATTAGGAAACAAGTGAGTGTTCCCTATAAAACCACTATGAATCACTGAGAAACACTGGCTATAAAACATGACACCTGTAGTCTAATAACATCAATCTTTGAAATTTCTAACCACTAGACTCTAAACATCAAGGAAACCTCCCATAGATATATCTAACTCCACAAAGGATATTATTTTTTATGTTTTTTTCAATACCCCATGGTTTGAAATGTTTTCAATTACATTATCACTATATTAAAAAACAATATTTCATAAACATTTTCCAAACAATAATCCATTTCTAAACCAATCCCACGTTTTAATAAAATATTTTCTATTATGATCCAAATTTCTTTCATGGTTAATAATTTTGATAGCATTGAAATAAAAAATTGAGGATTTTTTAAAAACATAAAGGGTACCTACACAACTATAGTAACTCAGAGTCAGTATTACAACACACAAATACATTTTAAAAATATTTCATTAAGAATAAATTTTTTGGTTGATAACTTCTTATGCACACAACATCGTGTTTAGACAAAACACTATTGAGTCACACATTGGAATCAATTTAAAATTAGATTTTAAATTTTATAAAATATTATTTGATAGGATAAAAATTATTTTAGAAATATGATTACAAAAATTATCTATGGGTTAATTGTTCTTCTTTTTATAAAAAGTTTCAATTTTTGAGGAATAATGAAAAATATTAGAGATTAATAGAAACTGAATTTTAATTTAAATAATTTATGTTGTTAAATAACATTTTTCATTTTTTTTTCATGTAATATTACTTCTATTTTATAATATTTCATCCAATTTATGTCATAAAAATCTATTTTAAATTGAATTTGAATATAAAAATTCAATAAAATTTTCTAATTTCTCTATTTAAACCCATGATTTATCATCACAACAATGAGATTAATTTTATATTAAACTTTTCAATTTTTTTGAATTGAATTTTGGAAAAATAATTAAATATTTTAAATCATAATAATTTCTAATTTCTAATATTTTTAGCCTAATTTTGGACCAAAATGTATAGTAAATACATTAAAAATTAATTACTGAAATTAATGTAAAACATTTTTTACCGGGGGATTAAACAATATTGATAAGAGTGAATATGAACTAAAAAGTTATCTTAAATTTATTTAATGAGTTTATTTCTACCTTTTACATCAAATTCCATAATATATGGAAATTTCATTCCACATTCCAGGGAATATGACCCATATAATAATTTAAGTAAAAAAGAAAAAAATATACGTTTTTTGATTTTAATATATATAAATATATGGGATAGGAAAACAAAATATCATTTTTATAAATATTAATATGAAATTTAAATTCATTCTTTTATAATTGTTTTTCATTACATTTTAGTTTAGAAAAAATTACTTAAAATGCTTAAAACTATCAGCGTAGTAATTATTAATTAAAATATTAAATGAAATTAATGATACTACAAATATTAATGGTGAATTAAATTAATTGAAATATACTTTTTAATTTGTTTTCTTGGATGAATATATCAGGTTAAAAATGTTTTATTTTAATATTTTCTAATTATTCCATTGTAATGATGTTTCTAAAATTCAAATACAATTAAAAATGTCATCAATGTCATTAATGTTATTTTATAATAAATTATATTTTATTAAATGATTTAAAATTAAATAAAAACATATATTATTCCAATTTTATAGTAAATTTTAATAAATATAAACTATGTCTTATTGATTGACCAGTTCCTTTATAATTAATATATTGACCCCTAATTACTAAAGACTCTTTAAGTGTGGTTACGGTTGTAGTGGTGTTTTTACATGTTACAAGAGATTGTTTTATGAATAACTCTAATAACTCATTTGATTTTAAAATAATAAATTTGATTTATTATTTATAATATATGGGTGTAATGTTTCTAATAATTCTAAATTTAATTTTTTCTTTATGGATAAATAACATATGTTAGAAAATAATTACCCTTGTGAAAATCAAAAATGATAAAAATAAAGTAACAAATAAGTTATGGAAGAAACTATTTAGAAATTGTTTCTAATTAAGAGGTGGTATTGTCTATCATCCATATATTCCATAAACATATTTAATTACCAATATTTATGCCACATTATGTAATATTAAACTAAAAATAGTTGTAACTTTTTAGTCATTACAAGAATGTCACTCCTCCTCAATTATCAAATGGAACTCACTCACCTCACATATTCACAAATATAATTCTTCTAATAAATAAATAAATTAATTAAAAAAACTATAACATTATCCTATAATTCGTATTTTTTCACAAACCCAACCTAGTATGTCTTTTCTCTAAACCTATGGATGACACCGGAAGAAGATGCAATGTTCTTCAACAAGCATCTTAATTTTAATTCATTCTCTAACTTCTATTGTTTTTATTAAACCACTATTATATAATTAAATCCATGTGAAACATATGCTTTAATGTTTTTATAATCATTTAATTACATACAAACACCCCACTTCCATCAAATTGGTTACGATATCATCGATTGTGTGTTCAGCGGTCTATAGCCTCGCGAATGGATTTTGTTCTTTCATTTATTCCCACATTTCAAGGTTAGGTATGATGATATATATAAAGTATATATATATATATGATATTTATAACATATTTATACTAATGGAGTCATTATATAATATATATTATTTTATCGTCTATTCGGGAGAATATACCAAAACGTCACTCATGCATACAATGGACTAAGTCCTCGCGAAGCAGTGTGATTCATCTTTGGAAAATGCTTAATATCGATGGTGGTAAAGATACATTTAGTGGTTAAATATGATATAAATGATATAATTATGATATAAATTCAATATTTATCATTATTTAATCATAATATATATCATTTTATTTCATTCCATTTCACTCATGTGAAGATGATAACATCATTCGTGTATGTGTGGACAACCACCTTTAAAAAGTGTTGTGACTATCATTTTAACATAAAAATAATTGAATGATAAATATATGTATATATTATTGTTTTAATTATGTTATTATCATTATTTAATTGATAAATATTAATTCCATCCTTTCCATAATGGTCGGAGAAATATAGAAATGTTACACATGCGTACGTGAGGCCTTTAATCTCCCTGGTCGTAACATACTTCATTTTTCACAACGTTCACAGATAATTAGTTTTAAAATTTATATTAATGTACAAATATTATTATTATGTCAGGATTATAATTATATATATTATATAATCATATAAAATGTACATAAACATGATATTTCTTGATGAAACATGATTGAGAAAACTAGGCAATTAACACCTGAACTAATAAAAATATTGAATGATTATTATCAAACTGCTATTAGGATAGAATAAAAGGATTATATATGATAATAAAATTAATAATATGGTTTTTGACTATGTTAGTTATAGTTTAAAAACAAGTATATATAATTTTATATCATGTTCAACCATAAAGATGGTTGAGGTAATGGGTATCGACGCAATTTACATTCTGTTTAGACTTGTTTGAAATTTTTTATCCAATTCACATATTTGTGGTGTATATACAACCCATTTAAAATTTAATATCATGATAAAATCATAATTAATTGTATTTTAACTTCCAATTTGATTTACTTCTACAACATGAATTTTCCATAAAAGTTGCAAAGTTGTAGAAGTTATTGAACTATCTCGCATCCATTTTTATTGTTAACATTCTCATGAAACATTCACTATCCTGTAAGAAATTTTCATTTGAAAGTATATTTATCTAAAATATCCATATTATTTAATGATGGAGATGATTATTTCTTAAGACGTATGCATTTTATAAATATTATTTTTACTTTGAAATTTATTTTATTGACTAGGGAAATCATGATAAATCCATATCATTTCCTAAATTTGGATATTTGTTGATATCTCATATTGAATAATCAATAAAATTAATTATTCAATATATTAGGAATGATTTGGACCTATTTTGATTTATGGTTCCATGTATTATGAATCCCATTGATGCATTTTTTGGTCTCATGAGACAAATAAGTCTTAAAAATTAAATAGGTTTTTACTTGTAGTTTAAACCATATTGTGAATAGTTGTGATTGTAGAGGTACAATGTTTCAGAGAAATAAAATCCATTATAATATTTTCCATCCATCATGGTTTATTTATTATTATCTATGATATTTTAACTATGATATGATCACTTGATTTATTTTATTTTTAATGTATTGATTAAATTGAATGAGTTTTCTGTTATTTACCCTCCCATATTTAGTATGTTGTATCTAGTTATATAAATGGAAAGTTTATTTATTTATTTAATATTACAGGTTGATTATTGTTATTTATTTATAATATATTCCTTGTTAATTAACCCTTACTAATAATTTTATTGTACCCTTACTTTCTTTATTTTTTCAAGGTTATGAAGATGAATCATTTGACTGGGTTTTCATGGATTCATAAAAGTTTCTTTTGTTGTGTTCTCTGTATTTATTTTCAATTTAAAATGTAATATAGGTAAAAGTTTTGTATATAGTTCTAAAAAACTACTAAACATATTAATCATTTGGTATTTGACACATTTATCCATGAAAATGTGATAATTTATGGTGTCAGATATAGGTTGCTAGGGTCATGGTCGTTATAGTTGGTATCAGATGAGGTTTAGTTGAAATCTTAAGACTAGATTTAGGAAAATAATAGATTATGTATCATACATATACGATATTCATGAATGAAATGTATATAATAACATTTTATAGTTTTCTTAAGTTATATATTCTCTTTTTTTCATTGTAATATATCCATGTATAGATATTAAATGTGGATGTAGTTCCTGCATAGATATACCTATCGTTAATTCCTCTAAAAGGGTACATTTGGGTTTACATGATCAATACATTGGACGTAATAATGGGAATTACTAGAAATGTGTTTTGAAAATACATTATGATATTCTTAATATAATTTATATTTTCATTACAATCAACTACGAATGATTTTGTAAAAATGATATCCCTAATAAAACTATGTTTATGATTTTGTAAATATATGTTCATTAATTTTTAAATTTATGTTATGTGTTTTATAATATTTTGAATAATAAATTATTTTTCATAATTATATGATCTAATATAGTGTATTACATAATTTATAAATGGCACCCAGTAGAAGGAATGCGAGCTACATCAATGCACTCAATCCAATGAGTAATGGTGATCATTTATTTGATGGGATTAATTAAATATTTCATAATAAGGTATTCTCCCATACATTATCATATTATGAGGAAGTATAATCTTTTGATAACAATATAGAGAATGAATTCCATAATAATTATGTATTATAAGGGAATAGAGATAAGAATAGGATGAAAAACAAGAACATGGATAAAGGTAACAGGGGAAAAAATGGTTTTCTTACATGTTATAATTATAAAAAATATCACCCCGGTACTTTCTTGAAGATAATTAGAGTTTTCATAAATGGTTGATAATAAATAAAACATGATTGTGATTTCATGTGAATGAAAAAAGTTTCCAAAGTATAACTCTTAAACAGTAGGGAGAAGGTGCGCTATTTTAATTTAAGTCTCAAGTATATAAGGAATCTAACTTAAAACAACATAATAGATCATGGTAAATCATATTTTATTACTATAGATGCATATAAATTATTACTGTTATTTTTTTGATAAAGTAATATTTTCATTTCATTATTTTATCAATGACTTCGTGTAGATAAGGATCATAAAATATATGCGGAGTTTATTATATTACTTATTCATTAAAAATTTGGATGTATGTGTTGAATTGTATTTGTGAACAAGAATACATATTTAGTAGAAAGTTGAACTTCTGGGAAAACATATTACATATGAATTTTAAATCCATAATATGTTCTTGATTTCGAGATATTGATTTTTTCATAAGGATATGTTTGATATATATAAATAATATTAGAGAGTAATGACTAAATTTTAATTCACTGATGATTTGTGGACAATATTTTTTATACTATAAATGATGGAATTAATATAATTTCTTGATCTATGTAATAGAGAAAGAAAATATTTTATTTAAGGAATTATTTTGAATCACCATTTTCAATTATTTTTTACGCTAATCCAAGTAATTACCATGTTCTTTGAGGATACATCATGATGGTATTCAATTGCATGTTATGTTATCATTAAAGTATACATTATGTTGTTTCAGGGATTTATGGTCTATTCATTTTGGAAATTCTATTTCCTTCACTACAAATTTATAGATGTTAATATTCAAATGAGTTAAAATGTTAACCATTTATGAAATGTTTTTATTTTATCTTTTTATGGGGTTCTAGATATGTTTTTATTACTTCACTGTATGATGATATATGATTATTGGATATCCTATACGAACTATTTTGTTATAATAAACACTATATATTTAAGGAATTAATTACCATACTATTATTAATATTAATATCTTTTAAAAGTGATTTTATTTTCTGATGTGAAAAAGTAATTCCTACATATTTATTCAATAATTTAAGAAATTAAGTGGAAAATGATCAAAAAATCTAAATGATAAAATTATGCTTATGAAATTAAAATATATAATGTTATTATATTTACTTATATACATAGAGAATGAAATAATTACTCAACTATAAAAAAAGAGTTTTGAAAAAAAAATTCATATTATCATCATTTATGGTGATATTAAATACCATATTCGAAACTATTTATTTTATGGTTCTTTGTTCATTAACCTTCTTAAGATCACACACATTATTTTGATAAATTTTATAAATAACCCTTGATTAATATTTGGGTGATAGTTACCTTTTTCTTTTCCATGCTTTAATTTATCACATATGTATCCTACATTGAATCCTACTCATTTATACATTATGACATGTGTACTTCTCAAACTCTCTTATTATGTGGATGTTTTAATAACCTCATTACAATGTGATTTTTTTGACGATGGTACATTCAAATATTAAACCCCCAATTACCAAGATAATTTTTCAATTTCAAAGGGATAAATTTACAATGGTGGGGGAATTTAATACCACTTGATATTAAAATATATTTTTATGTATAAAATTAATTTCATTGATATATTTTGATGCAAGAAACACTGGGTTTATAAAACACAATTTGGTCACGTTTTTCACATGTAATTTATAATTAAAATTTATTTTTTTTATAAAATTTATATTACAATAAAAATTATTCTGGAAATTGGAATAAAAGAATTATTTTACAATTAATTGTTTTGATTTTTTTGAAAAATTACATTTATTGATAGATTGTGAGAAATAGTGGATTTTAATTAAAAACATCCATTTAATTTAAAAAATTATAATGATAAATGGTATTTTAAATTAGTTTTAATGTTAAATTAGTCAATTTTTAAATTAAATAATTAAATTTATGTTATTTTAGCCAACAACAAATTTTATTTAGACATATTATCTTTTTAATCATTTGAACATTTCCTCATTAAAATCCTACTTTCATATTACATCAATAGGATTAATTTTATATTAAATATATCTAATTTTTTAATTTAATTTGAAAAAAATGGATTACATATTATCATTTATAATAATTTATAATTTAAAATATTTTAATCTTACAGGATGGCCAAAATGATTAGTGAATTTTGTTAAAAATTATTAACATGCTTAAGGAAAAAATGGATTTAGCAGGAGTTAATATAAAATGAGAATAATGAATGTGAGATAAAATATTATCTAAATTTCATTGAATTTATATATTTAGACCATATATATCAATGTATCTAAAATATGGAAATTAATTTCCCCTTTGAGATCAGGATAGATACAACATTATTTTGGTTATATATATTATTTTGAATTATATATTTTTAATTTTTATCATAATAATCTATCTATAATTTTTAGATATGAAATAATTGTATAAAATTATTTAGAAATGCCAATGAAATGACTAATTAATTTACAATTAAATAAAAAATATGATAATAAAAATATTAAAAGTGAAGTAAATTTTGTGAATTATTTTGTTACATTAACTTTTTAAACAAATATATATTTTTTCAAAATTTAGTGAAACTTATTTTCTAATTCCAATATTGTGTTGATTTTTTTTAATTCATATTCAATTAGTAATGTAAAAATTGAAAATAATGTTATTTTTTAATAAATTATATTGTATTAAATTATCTAAAATTACCGAATATCCAATATTATGACAATATATGATTAATTATTAGTAAATATAAACTATTCTTCATTAAAGAAACCATTTTTATTTTATAATTAATATATCGACATATAATTAGTAAAAACATAATTAGTGTGTTTAATGTTGTAGTGTTGTTTTTCCCATTAAAAGCACTTTTCTCAAAAAAAATGTTTCAAAATGCATAATATTTTGACTATATGATTATTATTTCATATTTTAATTCCATGTGTGTAAATTTTCTAATATATATCAATTTATTTTATTATTAATGTATAAATTACCAATTATTGAAAAAAAAGTTTCTTTAGTGAAAACACAACATCAAAAAAATAATGAAACATAGTAGTTAAAGAAGAAAATGATTTACAAAAATGTGATGTTTTTCTCAAAAATTAAATACATAAAACCATTTAATGATCATTTGTTGATCCACATTAGGAAATATTGATCTCCCAATAGTGAATACATTTGAGTATTTATAAGACTTTCACTACTCCTCAACTATTAAAGGTAGCTTAGTCCCTTCAATTATTCACACCTATCATGAAATTTATTTCTCCAAATACCTTCCCAAATCACTTATAATATTCCATAAAATAATCCTATAAGACTAATTGTGGGCATAAATAAAACCTATTGAGGATTTGCTGAAAACATAAGGAGCATACCCAAATAACTGGTAATGTTCTTCATTTAATGTTTTTATTTTACTTCATTATCCACCTCCCAAAATTTTTATTAAACCTTTATCATATAATATCCTCAGTATATTACTTATATAAATTTTTTTTAAAAAAATATCCTGACCTGCGACCATTCCTACTTCCATCAAATGGGTTATGAAATTGGGGTTTTGTTTATTGAGTACTGCCGCCACATTAACTGATGCTGTTGGTTCATCCATTACTATCATTCGGGCATGGACATGGCGATGGATATAATGTATATATCTGATATTAGGAACATATTTATTCCTTTTTAGTCACTATATAATATATATATATATATCTTATTTCCATAATTTCCATAAGATATAAGATAATTTCTTTCACGTGTGTGGTGTACTACCGCCTCGCGTAGTGATGTGATTTATTATTTACTATCGCAACAAAAAGAAACTGATAAATAAAAATATAATGATTATATGTGTTATAAATAACATAATTATGACATTAATGACATATTTATCACTCTAGGAAGATAATATATATCATTTTATTTCGTTATTTTTTTGTCAAGTAAAGTTTAAAATATCGTTTGTATAAGTGTGGACTACAACATTCATGAAGAAATATGACTCCCTTTTAATTACAACACCCATGGATAACATATATATAAGTATATAATATTTTATTAATCATATTATTAAAATTATTTAAGGTAAAAATATTATGTAAAAAATTTCCATAATGCTAAGTGAAAATTTGAAACAACACTCAAGCATACATATGACCTACTGTCTCCATGATCGTATTGTAATTCATTTTTCATAACAATATTTCATGATTGGTTTAAAAAGTAATTTTATTTAAAAAATTTATTTATTTCCTGATTAATATTATAGATATTATATGAATATATAATATGTGAAAAACTAAATCATTTATAATGAATCATGTATAAGAAAGCAATGAAACTTACACTTGAAATAATGAAAATAATGAGAGATTATTAAAGAATGTGCAATAAAATATCATAAAAGGATCATTTATGAAACTATAAATTTCAATACATTTGTGGATTATGTTTATTATATGTATAAAACCAATATAATGGTATCTAAATCATGTTCTACCAAATAGAAAAATGAGGTAAGGTATTTTGTCTCAATTTACATTCCATTGAGACTTATTGTTATTGTAACACCTCGAGATTTTATGAGAAATATTATTTCTAATTTCATTTATGTCTTGTGTTTTATGCTACACCTAGATTAGCTTATGCTATACTCAACACCACATTAGGTGGTTGTATATGCAAACACTATTATTGGCTTGTGTTGCACGCAAGAGCGACCTTCCTCGATAGCATGTGTTGTACACAATACCGAGTTTTTCTAAATAATGATATATTATTATAATATTATGAACGAGCCGTTATGAATAGTATTAACTGAATTTTTAATTTTATGACATTATAATTAATCTTACACTTTTTCTAGAATGAAATATGAAAATAAAATCAATTGTTTTTCGGTAAAAGTAGTATTTTTCAAAAAATGCTATTTTACCGCCTTTTGATGGAACACCCATTTTAAATATAAATTTTTAAAAGTTTATAAATTAAATTTTGCAAAATAAACTTCTTATTTTTGAATCAGGATATAAAAATTTGCATTGGATAAATTTTTGATACTTTTCTCATAACCTTCATATTTTCATGAATATTAAAATACGCAAAATATTAATTAAAAACAACTTTTTTCATCGAAATAAATTATATGAATAAATTATAATATTGAATGGGTTTAAATTATAAATATAATATATTTTTTCCATTAAATATAATGTAATTAATTAGAATTAATTTTACACTGATTTCATAGTTAAAAACATTTCAATATTTTGTAACATTTTAACTTTTAATACTTGTTTTCTTAATAACGGGATTAATTCTAAATTAATTACTGCAATGTATGTGTTTCGAATTTTAAAAAATGGATTCAATATTTGGAACCAGTAGATCCAAATTATGATAATAGTCTACTTTTTCTTAATAGTAACTACGATAAATTTTATTTACTACATATAAAGGTAAATCAGGTAATTAAGGGTAAAAATAAGATTATAAAATTACCCTAACACCTGCCAAAATTCCCTTGGATGAATAAAAGTGGACCCATGTCACCTAATGGTCTAAATAGATTCATTTCATGGACTTTTGACCATGAAAATGAAGTAATTATTATTAAAACCAAAGAAAGTGACAACATGTCACTCTCATATATCTTTTATGTGTAATAATTCTAATTTATTGATAAACATCATAAAACCATGATTATAAATAGTCTCCAATAATCTAATAAAATTATCTACATCATGATAGTATATTTATAATTTTTAGGTATTAAATAATATTCATTAATGGTGACACAATAGTGATGCAAAAATTGGTTATTTACTCAAAAATAAATAATATAGTTTTTATTAAACTAATAGTGACCATTAAAGGCACCAAAACCTGACCAAAACTTATTGGTCATGTAAACTTAAACCCTAATTATCCAATGGTGTAATATTATGCCATTTGGAGCCATATAAAAGCGATTATGACCCATATATGTTTTTTATTTTAAATGATGTCAAATTTGTCACCTTCATAATTTAATAAATATAACAATTTAAATGCTTTGATTTTAAAATGATAAATTCGAGTAAAAGTTTTCTTATTAGATTTAATGGATTTATATTCGTCATAGGATTTTATTTTTAATTTTTATGCAACAAATATGTATATCAAATAATTATACAAAAATGTTGTAGTAATTATTTTACTAAGAGATATACAAAATAAATGGTTTTAAAAATATTAAAATAAATAATATATGAACAAATTAATGTGACACATGAATTTTATTGACTAACATGACTTGTTAGTAATCTATTATATATTTTGGTCCGAACGTATCTTCTATGTGATTTTTATTTAAATTCAAATAATGAGTAGTGTCAAAATTGACACTATTGATATTTCATAAAAATAACATATTATTAAATTATTTAAAAAATCACAAAATCATTTAAAAACAACAAATTGAAAATTATGTGGTTTAAAATGTAATAATTTATCCAATTATGGGGAATTTACAACATTTATATATGTATTTATAATTATTTAAAATGTATAATATTATTAAAACAAATATAATTAAATAGATTTAATAATGATAAATCAAGTTGATAAGGCTTAAAATAAACATAAAACAAGTCTAAAATTTATTGGTTTGGGATATTGAAACCCTATTTTATCACATATTATAATTCATTCATTTTTTGAGGTTTTTATGTGGGGTTTCATTTTATTATTAATTAATATATTTGAGGTTTCCAAAAGTGCCCTTCTCGACCCATATAAAAGAGAACTACCTACCTCTCCTCTTCACAACACCTTGAGCATTCAAGCTTGGACAACCCCTACCAATTTCTCTTCTAAACTTTCCTAGAAACATTCTGGAGGTTCTTTTCTTCTCAAAATATCATCTCTAGTCCCTTAAGAGGAATCCTAAAGGAGGTACGTCGAATAAGTGGTAATCTCTTCTACCGATTCTTTATAGTTTAGTTCTTCTCCCACTTACTCTTATTTAGTTGTTTCCATGTAAAATAATACAACTAGTTTCACTGAAATACTGATATGATATTGTAAATATGAAACAACCCCATACATAACATCTATCCAACCTATGGAAAAATGAAATCACCGTGTGTGCGTACGTATGGAATATCGTCTCCACACCATGGTGTAATTAGTTTTTCCACCACCACCTTACTTGGATCGGTATAATAGTGTAAATAATTAAAATATATGGTTATTATAACATCATAATGATTCTAAGATATTATATCAACCATACCAATTCTATTCAATAATTATTAGAATGATATCATCACTCGTGTGTACGTACGGACTATCGTCTCCACGAATGTGATGAGATTCATTATCCATATTAACCATTCAAGAATGATTATAAAGTATATATAATGAGTAATAATGATATATATGACATAATAATTAAACTGTATTGATATATATAGGTCATCTACTTACTTTTATTCAAGTCAACAAGGAAAGGAAAACAACGTTAATGCGTACGTACGACCTACCGTCTTCATGAATGGTGTGTTTCATTTAATTTATCTATCTATTATATAAATATATATATACTTAATATATATGATATATAAATCATATTTTACATTCTGGAAGTAATTAAATAATGATATAAGTAATAATAGTATCATGAACAACAAGTCCAAACACGTACGACTAATGAAAAAATATTACCCAAAACATTGCTTAAACATGGAATTGACAAATAAATGGGTAATATAAATACATAAGTGAACCATATATGATATCATAAATATTATTATGGTTTTATTACAAGTTAATAATATGTTTAAACCCAGTATACAGGAGTCTCGGACATATATGGAAGAAATTGGACATAAGGTAAGGAATAATTTTTCAATCTAATTTTTATCCGAGATTGGTTATACATAAGTATTTACTGGGGTTATATTTTTCATCCATGTCCTTAATTTTTTTTCATAAAGTGTTTAATATTATTCAATGTATGTTTAATTTCATTTTTACCACTCTTTGACTTTTAAATTGTGTTAGGGAAGGAATCTTTCTTTTGATTACCATATGAGGATCTTTTCGACTTTTCCGGAAAAAGTACGGCGAGAATGTTTTTTTAACTTATACGGCATGAATGGATTTTTACGGTTTCATAACACCTAATTTTCATGAAGCTTACTCTACAAGTTTTCATGGTTATTTTCGATAAAATAATTTTCTTTTAATATTGTGTGGCATTTTGTGAAAGGTAAATGATTTTTAAGATGAAAGGATATTTTCATCAAGATTTCATTTCAAGTGTTTTATCAAAACGACTTTCCATCTAAGATGACATTATTTAGCATGTTTATGTTTATGTTTAATGTATATTGTATATATTATTTACATGGATTCACTTTTCTTATGCTGAAATTACATCCATTTGTTTATATGGATAATGTTATGATGGGATGATGTTTGTGAAACCCATTTTATTTTTTGGGTTATGAGGAATGATTTATGATTATGTTGTGGAACACATAATAATGATTTCATTTTGAGATGGGTGGGAACTATATCTCCCTCAAATGCAATGGTTAATGATTTATATCTCATTAGATAGACATGTCTAGAATGGTAAGTTAATACAGTTCAGTGATACATGACTGAAATGAGGAGTGAACTCGTTTCAGTAAGGGAATATGTCCACTAAGATGGTCTTGGCAGCAATGCCTTGACTAATATGAAAATCATAACACGTGCTTAATGGTTTTCCACAATTACATGTTTTATTACCATGCTATTTTATCTTGATTTATGTTCCAATTATGATCTATGCCTTATGTACTACCATGTTCAATGTCATTGCTCAAGATTTTGAGGTTTAAACATTATGTTCATGTTAATAAGTTCAAATGCATGTGGGTTGTTTTAAATTCTCCATGATTACCCTTACTAAGAATTTGAGCTCACCATTCTTATGTTTTCTTTTCCCTAGGATATAAAGTATGGTTTTATGTAAGAAAACCAAAGGGGAAGATCTTTATGGGAGATGTTGGATATCTTTCACCATGATTATGAGATTATGTTCCTAGTTTCCAAAGAAACAGAACTAGTACAATCGTTGGGCGTCCATTTTTGTAATGTATTAAGTATTCCGAAAAAGTAGTGTAATGTCTATGTACGTCACGTTTGGGTCTCTACAGTTGGTATTAAAGAAAATTTTTAGTTAATCATTGGATGTTAGGATGCAAAAAAATTAGTGATATCCCTAGAGATATTTCTAAGGTATGTCTAGGGATGTCCCTAAGGTTAAGTATAAGTATAGGTTATAGAATTACGGAAAGGATCATTGAATTAATCCTAATATGTTAGATATCGAAGGTACTCCCCCTTTATTATGTTGTTTTTCTAATATGATTTTTTCCTCTCACAATATTCTTTTTGGGTTTTAGAAAATGGCTTGAAATAGGAAGAGTCACGATAATGGTGGATATGATGGACAGTGGAATGATATTCTTCATGACCAAACAATTGAAATAGGATTTGGCAGTATAAACATTGTTATTATTCCTTTTCATAAATCTCATTATATTATCAATAATCTCAACATTGGTAAGTTTCCCGACTCAGCTAATTAGAGAAAGATGGAGTTTCATGGTGATCATATAGGAAAGTAAGTTAAATTTCCCTCATGTAAATGATATGGGAAGAGGCATCGGGGAGAATGTTTCAAAAGAACCGGAAGATGCTTTGGGTGTGGAAAAGAAGGACACAAGGTAAGTAATTGCAAATGAAAAGGTTTAGTTAACACCATGGACAAGGATAATGGTATTGCTAAGACATCAACAATGGTTAAAAGTTTTAAATGTGGAATGTACATGCATTATGAAAACTAATGCCCTAAGGGAATGTCTCATGAAGAGAATCCTCATGGTCATATGGGTAGTATTTATATTGACGATGATGAAGAGAATACAAAAGATATATGGGATGAAATAATTATTGAAGCTCGGTCAACGATTTAAGAATGTACAGGAATAATTTATGTTTATCAAGAGTTATTCTGTATAGGTAATAAGACTATGGAATAAAGACACATCTACAGATTGTTACACTATTGTTTTTTCAAAAGTATTTGAAATTATATGTTAAATGGTACTGGTAACCATGAAAGGTTATTCAGATATTTTTGGAAAGTAGATGATATGCAAATAATGAATGGATAAGGAGAAAATTAAATGTTTGATAGTATTAATGAGATCATGACTGATATAAGGACAATGTGATATCATGGTTTGAGTATATACAAATTTTGGGATTTTTGTATGTGGAAAGAGTTAACATTTGATAGCATTCATGTTTTCACTAAGGTTCTATGGTAATTCATGTTTCAAAAGAATACATGATTAAGGTATTCACATGATTGGAATTTGCCTAACAAGATATATCTTAGGATATATGGGGGATAACTGATGGTATTCACATGCTTGTTATGTGACCTATCAGGTAATCGTTTTCTTTATACTATGAGCCTGGACCAAAGTATTTTGGATAAGTCTAATTATTTGAAGTGGATTATGTTGGACATAAGATAATATTTTTTAATGATCGTTTTTTTCAATATTATTTCTGGAATGTTATAATAGTGTAGTTTTAGAAAAAGGACAACCTACAGGATGGGAAACAACCTGTCGCATCAGACAAGGTTGTGGGAATCTAACCCCCAACTGGAGTGTGACATACAATTATCGCCTACCACCGGCCTACAGGAAGTCCCTGGTAATTAGAAAGAAGTTTTATTTTCTTAATAGGTATGATAGATAATGTATATTTACATTTAAGAATCATATATGATTAATCTCACTATAAATGGACTTATGTATATAACTTTTTATAACCTTATGTTTGAGACAGATGGAATGACCTATCATTCTATTGCATGATCTACTAACACTTGACGAAAGACAAATTAATCTTCATTAATTTAAGAGATGAAGTGGAAATTTTTCAAAGCATAAACAACAGTGAAATTGTACATAAATCAAGTAAGTATCTATTTTAATTCAAAAAATATTCAACATTTGGGAAATGATCTTGAAAACCAAATATTTTGTCATAGTACCCTCATATCTAATGAATCAGATGGTACATTAGATTATCCAAAATTTATGGCTTTTTGATTGATTAATTTTTCATATCCATGTTCTCTACCACTATTCATCCAAACATGATGGATACATTTCTCTTCCATATCCATATTTCACCTATATCCTCCTATGTGGAAACCCAGTGATGAGTTCATTTGGAAAACCATTATGTATCATATTTCACATTTTAAAATTTATATTTAGTATTCTTTTTTATGATGTGGGTTTCTATGAATGAAACTTTCAAGTAGTGAACGATTTATATCCCCGACGAATTTTGAGGGGGAAATTCATTTTAAGGGGGGAAGAATATAACACCCTGATATTTTATGAGAAATATTATATTTAATTTCATTGATGTCATGTGATGTACACTACATGAAAATTATATTTCCATACAAGCAACACCATATTAGCTTGTAGTATATGCAAACACTATTCTTGACTTGTGTTGCACGCAAGAGTGGCCTTTCTCGATAGCGTGTGTTGTACGGAATACCGAGTTTCACTAAACAATGACATATTATTATAATATTATGATCTAGCCGTTATGAATAGTATTTACTGAATTTTTAATTTTATGACATTATAATTCATCTTAAACATTTTCTGGAATGATATATGAAAACAAAATCACTTTTTTCGATAAAATAAGTATATTAAACAAAGGTTGTTTTACCGCCTTTTGATGGAGCACCCATTTTAAATATAATTTTTGACATGTTTATAAGTTAAATTTCTCAAAATAGGCTTCTTCTTTTGAATCAGGATATATAAATTTACATTGGATAAATTTTTGATACTATTCTGATAACCTTCATATTATGATTAATTGTAAAAAAACCACAAAATTATAATTAAAAAAAACATTTTTCATCGAAATAAATTTTATGGATAAATTATAATACTGAATGATTTTAAAGTATAAATAGAATATATTTTTAACATTTAATATAATTTAAGTCATGAGTATTAATTTTACACTGAATTCTTATGTAAAAAAATTTCAATATTTTGCAATGTTTTAACTTTTGAAACTTGTATTCTTTACAACGAGATTAATTTTAAATTAATTAATGAAACATATGTAATTTGAATTTGGAAAAATTGATTCCATATTTGGAATCATTATGTCCAAATTATGTTAATAGGCTTCTTCTTATGAATAGTAACTACTATAAATTTTATTTTCTACAGTTAAAGGTAAATCAGGTAATTAAGGGTAAAAATAAGATTATAAAATTACCCTAACACCAGAAAAAATTCTATTGGATGAGTAAAAGTAGACCCATATCACATAAGGGTATAAATGGAATCATTGTGTGGACTTTTTACCATGTAAATGATGTAATTGTTATTAAAGCAAATAAAAGTGACAACATGTCACTTTCTTATATCTTTTATGTGTAATAATTTTAATTTGGTGATAAACATCATAAATCCTCCATTATAAATATCTTCAAGAAATATAATAAAATTATCTACATCATTATAATTTATTTAGAATTTTTCTGTTATAAATAATTTTTATTAATGGTTACATAATAGTGATGCAGAAATTGTTTATTTAGTGAAAACACAATAATATAGTTTTTATTAAAATAATAGTGACCATAAAATCCACAAAAACTTGACCAAAACTTATTGGTAATGTACATTTAATCCATAATCATCCAATGGTAAAATATATGACCATTTGGATCCTTATTAAAGCGATTATGATAGTTATATTCTTTTATTTTAAATGATGTCAAAGTTGTCACCTTCATAATTAAATAAATATAACAATTTAAATGTTGTGATTTTAAGATGATAAATTAGAGTATAAGTATTATAATGAAAGGTAATAGATTTATATTAATCATAGGATTTTATTTCTAATTTTTATACAACAAATATTTATATTAAATGCATATAAAAAAATGTTGTAGTAAATTATTTTATTAATAGATATACCAAATAAATGCTTTTAAAAATATTAAAATAAATAATATATGAACAAATTAATTTTCTCGATGAATTTTTTTGATTAACATGACATGATATTAATTTATTATATATTTTTTTCGAACATATATTTGTTGTGGTTTTTATTTAAATTCAAATAATGAAAACTGTCAAAATTGACACTATTGATATTTTATAAAAATAAAATATTATTAAATTATGTAAAAATAAAAAAAAATATTTAAAAACTACATATTGAAAATTATATGGTCAAAAGACTTATACTTTATCCAATTATTGGAAATTGACAACATTTAAGTATATACTTAGAACAATTTAAAATAAATAATTTTATTACCAAAATTAAAATTAAATATATTAAATACTAATAAATCAATTTGATAAGGTTTAAAATAAAGATAAAAAATTCCTAAATTGTATTGGATGATGATATTGAAACCCTATATCATCAAATCTTCTAATTGAGTCATTTTTTGAGGTTTTTATGTGTGGTTTCATTTTATTATTAATTAATATTTTTGAGGTTTCCAAAAGTTCCCCTCTCCTCCCTTATAAAAGGGCACCACATCACTATCCTCTTTCCAACACCATGAGCCTTCAAGATTGGCCAAACCCTGCTCCTTTTTCTTCTAAAGTTCCCTATAAACATTCTATAGGTTCAGGTCTTCTCAGAAGTCCAACTCTAGTACCTTAAAGGAAAACTTAAAGGAGGTGCGTCAAAGAAGAGGTAATCTCCTCTACCGATTATTTCTAGTTTCTTTCTTCTTAAACTTCATATTCATTAGTTGTTTCATTGTAAAGTAATACAATAATTATATCTAATATTTTTATATGATATTATAAATATGAAACAACTCCATTTCACTATTTATCCATCGTATGGAAAATAAAATCACTACGTGTGCTTACGTATGGAATACTGTCTCCACGCCATGGTGTAATTAGTTTTTCCACCACCACCTTACTTGGATGGGTATATTGGTGTTAAAAATAACTATATATTGTTATTATAACATCATAATGAATTTGAGATATTATATCATCCACTCCAATTCTATTCAATAATTATGGGAATGATATCATCTCTCATGCGTACGTACGGACTATCGTCTCCACGAACGCGATGAAATTCATTCTCCATATTAACCATTCAAGAATGATTATAAAGTATATATAATGAATAATAATGATATATATGACATAATAATGCTACTTTATTTATGTATATATATATATATATATTTGATCTACTCACTTCTATTCAGGTCAATAAGGAAAGAAAAATAGCGTTCATGCGTACGTACAACATACCGTCTCCTTGTACGGTGTGTTTCATTTCATTTATCTATCTGTTATATATAAATACATATTTACTGAATATATATGATATATAAATCATATTTTACATTTGGGAAGTATGTAAATCATAATATAATTAATAATAGTATCATGAACAATAAGTCCAAACAAGTTTGACAAAGGAAAATAATATTACCCGAACTGCTGATTTAACATGGAATTGACAAATGAATGGGTAATATAAATACATAAGTGATGCATATATGATATCATAAATATTATTATGGTTCTATTAAATGTTAATAATATGTTCAAATCCACAATATAAGAGTCTCAGACACATATGGAAGAAATTGGACATATGGTAAGAGATAATTTTTCAATCACATTTTTATCTGAGATTGCTTATACGTAGGTATTAAATGGGGTTATATTTTTCATCCATGTCCATAAAAATGTTATTCATAAAGTGTTTAATAATATTCATTGTATGTTTAAAGTCATTTTAACCCTCTTTTAATTTAACATTGTGTTATGGATGTAATCTTTCTTTTGTTTACCGTACGAGGAACTTTTTGACATTTCGGGCAAAAGTACGAGGAGAATGTTTTTTTAAATTATACGGCATGAACAAATTTTTACGGTTTCATAATGCCTAATTTTCATGAATCTTCCTCTAAAATTTTTCATGGTTATTTTCAATAAATTTAATTTCTTTTAATATTGGGTGGCATTTTGTGAAAAGAAAATGATTTTTAAGAAGAAAGGATATTTTCGTCAAAAATTAATTTCAAGTGTTTTATCAAAACTATTTTAAATCAAAAATGAAATTATCTAGAATGTTTATGTTTCAAGTATAATGTCTCTATGATTTACATGGTTTCACTTTTCTTATGATGAAATGATACCCATTTTTTGTATTGATTATTTTTTGAGGAGATGATGTTTATGAAACCCATTTTATTCTTTAGGTTATGATGAATGATTTATTTTTAAGTTGTGGCCCACATAATAATGATTTCATTATGAGATGGGTGGGACCTATATATCTCTCCAATTCATTGGGTAAATATTTATATCTCATGATATATACATGGCTAGAACGGTAAGTTAATCCAATTCTTTGATACAGGACATAAACGAGGAGTGAACTCGATTCATTAAGGGACATTGTCCAATAATATGGTCTTTGAAGTAATGACTTGACTAATATTGAAATCATATCATGTTCTTAATGGGTTTTCATAATTACATGTTTTATTCTCATTCTATTTTATCATTATTGATGTTCCATTATGATCTATGCCTTACGTACTACCATGTATAATTTCATTTCTCAAGATTTTGATGCTTAAACATTATGATCAGGTTTTTAAGTTCAAATGTATGTGGGTTGTTTTATTTTCTCTATGCTTACCCTTACTGAGCATTTGAGTTCACCATTTTTATGTTTTCTTTTCCACAGGATATAATGAAAGGTTTTACGTAAAAAACCAAAGGGGAAGATCTTTATGGGAGATGTTGAAGATCTTTCACCATGATTAGGAGATTATGTTCCATGTTTCCAAAGACACTAAACTAATATGGTCTTTGGGAGTCATTTTTTGTAATGTATTAAGTATTATTCAAAAGTAATGTAATGTCTATCTACGTCAAGTTTGGTTCTCTACAGTTATTATACCCCTATTCACTTTAAATGGTGTATATACTTCCCATTTAAAATTTAATATCATAACTAATTAATATTTAATGTATTTTTCATCTTTTAATTTGAATTATTTAATCGATGTGGATTACATAGGAAAATTACCAATTGGTAAAAGGTTATTAACCATCCCACACTATTTTACGACTGTTTACATCCTCTTGAAACAATCAATTCCATGTAATAATATTTCATCTAACATTAAATTTATCGTAAATATAAATAATATGTCATGATTAATATTATTATATATTAAATCGTATATAATTTTTATAAATGGTGTTTACTTTGAATTTTTTTATTAAATGTGGAAATGTTGATAAATTTGTATCCTTTACTCAATAAAAATATTTGATGATACAAAATGTTGATTTATCAATAATATTGATTATTATATATACGGAGAATTATTTTGATGTTTGGTAATGGGTGGGTTTTGGTATTAAATAACTCGTCTTTGAATTGATAGGTCTCATGGGATAAATCAGTTGAAAATATTTAATAGGATTCTAGCTGTTGATTAAGCCATCTAATGGAAGGTCATGATTTTAGAGGTATCATGATCATATGACATGCCATCCAATAATTAATAATTTTATCCATTAATATTGGAATTATTATTATCTATGATATTTCTACCAAGATATTATCACTAAATTCATTTCATTTTATGTTTATTGATTAAATGGAAGTGTTTTTAGTTATTTACCTTTCCATATAGATTATGAGTTATCCAATTATTTAAATGTAATGTATAGTCAATTATTTACCATACATGGAGATTATTCTTATTAATTAATGATGTCATCTTCTATACGTAACCCTTAATAATAATTTTAGCTCACCCTTATTTTAGCTCACCGTTATTGAGTTTTCACAACATGGGAAAAATAAAACATAATAAAGGGGTGATATTAGATGCTCAGTAAGGATAACAATATAGCGGAATATATCATAAATAATCATAAACTTCTAAGGCAATGGATAAGACTAAAAAAGATTTCTAAACATAAACAAAAGCATAATATAGAAAAGATAAATCAATTTATTCTATTTAATTATTCACATGGATATTCTAATAGTCAATTAATCACATGTAAAAGTAATAGGTAATTTCATAATGATGGAATGCATAATTCCAGAAAACATAACTACAGAATAAATGCCTCGTGCCAAGGCTACAAATATGATTTTTTCAAGACCTTTTGCAAAAACTAGTTTGTCTCATCAGACCAACTAATGAATCTAGGGGCTATAGAGGGCATCTCCTGTAACATACTACGTCCAATGTATTCCTCATATAAAAATGATGAAACATAACAAAAACATTCATATTAAAACTAGCGTATGAAATGTTAATTTTTAACCATAAACCATGAATAGTATAAAAATATAACATCTATAGTCTAATAAAACAAAAACTTATAATAATATGTATAATATTGTATCATAATGAAATAACTTCAAACAAGCATAAAATCCATCAAAGGATGTTGACATGGATGAAATTAATCCAAAAATATTTTAACTGAATATCTCATTCTAAATTGAAATCATTTAAATGTAAAGAAAACATTTATTTTGAAAATATTTTTATATGAATGAAAGGGAGTATTTTAAGCTGTTATAATGTAGTAAAATTTCCACACCATCCATATAATATTGAAAAAAATTCTTTCCTTAATTTGTCAAAAAGGTCATAAAGTACCTTGTTTAGAAAGCGATGGAATGATTCAGTTGAAATAATTTTATAAAAATTAGAACAATGGTATAAATGACATTAACCCATTATCTAGGAAATAATTATAATTATTTGGAATACATTTTAGGAAACATGTATGTGGATTATAAATAAGTCCCTGTAGATACTTATTTAAAAACAACCTCGGATAATGAAAAGATCGTAAAATTAACCGTTACCGATTTGGTAACTTTTGAAAAATACACCACATAAAATATGGATCATTCAATAAATATTTAAATTCCCATAAATGAAATTATGTTACAGAAATGGTAAAATCATGGTTAGTACATACACCACAAAAAGGAAATAGTGAAAAAATATTGCATGAATCTCATGGGAAAAAATGTTAGATGAAAACCCATTACCTTGTAAATTTCCTTAGTCGAGTGTATGTTAAACTCCCATATAATAGAAAAATCATTTCTATTAAACTATACAATAACAAAATACATAAAGAAGATATCATATAAGATCGTATAATATTTATTTGTTATAAATATTTAAATAGTTTCATTTTTCCAAGTGTTAAATAATTATTTTTCCTTTATTTGTTTTGTTACATAAGTCATCTTTGGTTATGGATAGGTTGTATATGAGTCTTATCCAGATTTAAATTTGTTCTTAAACATTATTTTTAATCATAAAATGAAAATTACACTTGAATGGTTATGATTTGAAATGAAATAGCATCGCGTCGTGGGGAAGGTAAGCCATACATACTCACGAGCGACAATATCATTTTATTGATGGTGGATTCATATGTAATTGGATGGTGTATAAAGAATCATTAACATGCTATATTATTTATCAACATGAAATATACTCATTATTATACCAATCCAAATAATGGAGTGTTGAATAACGTAATACACCATGACGTAGAGAGGGTAAGCCATACGTACGTACATCTGGTGACTTTGTCATTCATATGATGGATAGAATAATGAATATAGTCATTCCATATTTACAATAATATCTCAGAATTTTGAAGGTACTAGAGCTAATATTTTTGTATAGAAACAATAATAAAAGAGGATGAGGAAGTAGAAAAGAACATTGAGAGAGCAGATGAAATAATTACCACTTCTTCGGGTGTTTCCTTTTGGATTGGACAAAAGGGCTATATAAGATGGATTTCTAATCATCGTTAGGATTATAGGATAATGGGAGGGTAGTTGGGATGATTTATGAGCAGGGCTTGGCTGATCCAAGTGGGTTTGGAGGATTGAATCTAATAGAATGGGATGTACCATTTTATAAGAGAGGTTAGGGGCAATTTAGGAAATCATGAAATATTATTTTATTATAAAATAAATTTCAGTTCATAATGGATCAAAATGGATTTCTATCAAGGATAAAGAAGGTATGTGTCGAAAAAATCTCAACCAATAGGTTTTCAAAAAGTTTAGATTTCAATATTTACCTAATATTTTATATTAAACTCTTAGTTAAATAGTTTAACTTTTTAGAATGTCTTCTTGTATTTTTATATAACATGGTCAATAAACATAATATAAAATGTAAAGAGAATCGTATGTGGTTATTTAATGACATATATATCTTTATATATGTTCTTTGGAAAAATCATCGATTTTTATAAATATTATATCATTTAATAAGAAATATTTATTTTAAAAACACATTTATGTCAATTTTGACACAATTTAGTATTTCGTTTTTTAAGTCATAAAATTTTTATTTCTTCAAAATAAAATATTGAATCAATCCTAACATGTCATATTCACATATAAATGTCATGAATGGCATAAAAAGGTTCAATTTTTATTTATTATATTATTTATAATATCAATTATTTTAATCTTTCATTAATAAGGTAATTACTACATCATCATTCTGTCATAATTAAATTTAACTATGTAATGTATAAAAATTATAAATAATATTCATGGTTTTGGAAATCATTTCTAATTACTAATGAATATTTATAGTCAAAATTATCTTATGTATAACCCTATATTAAAAATGTTTTAATTATTAAAATTTGAATTTAACACTATTAACTCTTCTTTATGTAAATTAATAATAAATTTCATAGTCTAATATATGTGGATCCAAAAGGATCATATTTTACTCCTATGGTTTACTTTGGTCGAAATAGACTTATCCCATAGAATTAGGACATGTTTTGGGGTAATTATAGTATCATTTTTACCTTTAATTTCCATATTTAATTTTAATCATGGTAAATTAAATTCAAATGTTATTATTCATCAAATGTAGTTTCCATCCTATTTAACCATATTTTACTTACTAATGTCAACTTTGTCTGTTATATTTTTAAAAGTCAATTCATAGAATTGGTAAAATTACATTTTCTCCATATTTGCAAATGTGCATAGAAGGTGGGTAAAAGACGTTAAAAATATAAATAAATTATATATATATAATCATATTATAAAATGAATCCAATGACATAAATTGTTATAATATAGGTATTATTTATATATTTTAGTTTATAATATATTTTATTAAACATAATTATTTAAATGAATATGTTAGATTTTATCTACAGTGCATCGTTTTTCATTATTCATCAAAAATTGAATGTTTCCATAAAAATTCCAAAAAATAACCCTAATAAAATTTTATATTTCATATTAAAAAATTATTTATATTTTAAATACTTAATGATATATAAGTTTCATTAGTTAATTAAATATTAAATCATGTTCCGAAAACTAGAACCATGGTTTTTAAGATGTAAAAAATATCCAAAGATTGACATCTATTTATATCCAATTTAAACGTGAAATTTCATCCAATGCCAAAAATTATATTAAATAATAAATATATAATCTATATATAATCTAAAACCCATTAAAATGATATTATAACAATATAAATAAATTGGGTAAAAAGGTAGTTTGAATTAAAACACCGTATTTTTCAATATTTATAATATATGAAACTTCTCATAAAAATACATGACATTCACCCTAATAAAATACTGATATTCTGAATTTAATAGTTATTTCTTGTTCACCAAATTAATCTTATAATAGTTTCAAGAATTAATTTTATTATTGTTCACAAAAAGACAAAAGATGTAGTTCCTTTATCAAAATAGTACTTATATTTTATTGAAACTTATATATTTCCATATGATTATGTTTTATGGTTGTGATAGAATTATAAATCATGTTTAATGTTTATTTGTTAGTATTCATAAAACTATATTTAATTGTTATGTTATAAATATATCTTTTGATCAATTATAATACTAATGTATCATTTCTCAGAAATACAATCTTGCATATAATGTAAGAGTAGTTAGTGTTGTATGCAGTATAAGCTATTGAATTACATTAATGATATAACATACTATGAAATCTTGGGGTGTCACTTTATCCACTACTTCAAATAATTTCATACTCCAAATTTATTCTCAGAATAAAAAACTAGGGATTTTACAATTTATAACATCATTGTTGAAATCTCACATCGAAAAAATAGTCAATAAAACTATAACATTAAAAGAAATAAAGTGAAGTCAAAAAGGTCACCTAGATAACCCATACTAGGGTTCCATATTAGAAAAAATAGATATATAAGAGAAAAAAACCATAATTTTTTGATGGAGAGTAATAGAAAATATGATCGTGAGAATGTGAGCTACTAGAAAAACATAAACTTGTGATGGGTTAAACAGTCTTTGATTACCCAGCAGGAATAGAAAAACAAAAAATGTTTTTGTTTTAGGTTCATCTTTATAATTTTGAGGAATTTATTTATGAGATTTACTAAGAACATATGCAGATACACATAAATTTCAAAAACAGTTTCATCCTTTAATAAATTTCTACCACAAACTCATCTTTTCTCCAAACGACGAGTATTCAAGATGACTTGGTCAAACATAAAGCGCTAAAATCAACTTATAGAGAATCACATAATCCAAAAAGATTTAACAATATATTTCCCTTATCTTTATGAATTAACCAAAACCAAAAATTTTAGTACAAGATCAGATGATCCCCAAAAAGGATATTCCAATAGATAATGAAATACTTTTATTAATCTCCTAAATTAATCAAACAATACCTAATGGTCAACAAAAACTATTCAATAATCAATTGTCCTTAATATTCTTCAAAATAATCTAAACTATGTTTGAAACCAAAAATTCAGAAGTATTTGATCCAATATTCTTCTATGATAAATCTAAACATTTATTTCCAAATAACTTCGACTACTCTTAAAGTTACATAACTAAAAGTAATTAAACTAATAACATATTCTCTATGATAGGTTATCCATTTATATAAATAACCTAAATCGCTATAATTCCAAAATAAAAACATATATTCATCCAATATAAAATCTCACCATTACTCCATAAATTAAATAACATATTATTCTATATTCTTTAGGCATATAGTGTTCCAAAAAGGGAAAACAACGTCCAAAATAACATTTATCAGATAATCCCCAAATCTTGTTAATATACTAAGGATATCCATTTGATAAATCATAAGATTCCAAAATCAACATATTCTTGATACATAAAATCATTTAAATAAAATTAATTATCTATACAAACAAGGGAATTCATGTAGTCCCATGGTAGGTGAAAAATCCCAATCGCGCTTTGGTTGTTTGTTCAATTCCTGCAGATTTGTCCAACAAGATGATTTGTCTTAGGTTTATTTGTTTTCATATTTGAAATAGTATATAATTTTATAAAATTCCAAAAATGAGATAAATTACTCAAAAAATAACCATAACATATTTTAACCACATTTTTTATCTCATACCTCGCATTTTCATCTATAAATTAATACCATGTAATTGCCTCAAATTCTAAGATCTTATTATCCCAACTAGTTCATTATAACTATATCCATAAAATAAAAGATAATTACGTATCAAATAAAATTTTCACATAAAAACATTAGGGATACACATACAAGATAAAGTAATTCCAAATTAATCCCGTAAATAAAGAGCATTAATACATTTAAACATTTCCACATCCATTTATTTCCAAATAGGCTCATCCATGACATAGAGGTTATCCTATAAAATAGAGGATTGACTTAGGTAATGTCCATGTAATACCCCACCCCTAATTCATTGGTATGGGGAAGAGGTGAGGGTTACATGGCCATATGGGACATTCCCAATGTGCCAAAGGATGGAAATAAATTTTATGAACTTCAAGGAATATTGGGGAATGATTTTCCCTTAAGAAGACAACCTAACAAAACAAACCAATAACTAATGATGCATGCACTTTCAAGCCCAACCATGTGATACTAGAAATTCTACAAAAAACCCAAAAACCATTCAACTAGAAATTTCCACAAAAAATCAGAGTATAATTTGGAAACTAAAGAAAAAAACACCATGATCCATGACAACACCATAGCTCCACGCCAACACCAAGCTCCAAGATCCACCAAAACATCACAGTGTGCCACTAAAAGAGGGTGATGCCTTACCATTGACCACATCCTGGTACATGACGTCTAGAAAAGCACCAAGGTTCCAAAGTAGGGGGTGAGTACTAATGTTTAGAAGGTTTTCCACAAATTTCTTCTCTACACACGCCACTAGTATAATACTGTTGGGAAATTTTTATAAAGTTGTTTAAATAAAATAATCAAAAGTGAAACTAATACCATGAGCCAAACATACTCTTACCAAGCCACAACACCCAAACCAAGCACCCAAGGGCAAGACAAACAATCATGCCATAATACATCTAATAATTTTACATTAGAACAAATATTACCATCTTGCCAAGAAATCCACAACAAGACATTCAAAACACTGGGAATTCCACCCATCGCGTTCACCCCGTTCTCAACTAGCAGTACTTTCTGACCACTACCCATAATGGTGGTTCTTCCAGCCACTATCCATCACCTTTTATAGTGAGACTTCCCACCCACTTCCACACAACCAACAAAAGCTATAACACTCAACCAAATATCAAGAAAAAATCACCAAGGTCGTGCAATAAGAACACAACCATTTTCAACACATGCCAATTCACTTCAGTAAATCACCCATTTATTGAATACACCCTTTAGATGTTTTCCATGCCAAAAAAAATTCAATTAAACATATTTATTGAAAACCATTTTTCATCAAATTTTTTTTATAATCGGCCACTAACGATTTTAAAATCATCATTTTAAAATCATATAGTAAATCACCTTTAACAATAATAACCCATTTCCCCCAAAAATCTTCCAAATCATCACTAAATGGAATTCCAAAAAGATTTGCACATGATTATAAAAATTAATTCCAAGAAAAAAATTTAATTGTATCCAAAAACCACTCATTATAACAATGTGGATTCAAGATAGAAACCACCAACCTTTAGGGATGTGGCGATATTGATCAACAAGAAACTGCACCCCAATCTGGTCAAACTCTTCATGAAAACCACTCTAGATCACCTTCCCTATCATCCAAAAGCCTTAAAATAAACACCCAAGGAAACCACAACACATGATCTACATGAAACAGATGTATATATAGAAAACAAGGAGAGAGAGAGAGATGAAGACCTAGAGGAAACCACAAAGAAACCAAGAGGGGAGACTCACCCAGGAGAAACCACCATCAAAACACCATGAAACCCCTTTGAATCGCATCCAAAATGAGTGGGAGAGCACATTCAACCTTTGATAACACATAATCCTAAGTGAACATTGAGTGGGAGACGATTTGGAGTGAAATATGTCAAGCTTGATGGATCCCGAATTTAAAAACCCTTCTTTTAAGTGCTCACACAGTTAGTTTGCATAGTTCGACAAACCGTGTGCTAACCATGCGCACAAAACTTTCTCGAGATGAGGTGTTTGCACAGTTACCAATCACGGTTTGAAAAAAGGTGCACATGTCTTGCGATGCCTACTACCTCCCTCTGCACGGTTCCCTGGAGATCCCGCACGGTTTCCCCTAACTGTTCCCAAACCGCGCCCCCTAAAAAAAGCCTCCAAAATTAATCAAAACCATTCCAAACTCTACCGTCATCTTCTAAACTCATCCCATTCACTTTAAAAAAATAAAAAACATAAGAAAAAGCTACATACCTCAAACTAGGGGTGAAACATTCTCCCCACCATTGGAAATTATGTCCTCAGAAAGTAGTGAACCCACCCATTATCGAAAGAGCTCGAGCCATAACTCGACCATCCCTTTCTTCCTCTCCCAAGCCTCCTCTAGGATCTGGACATGCTACCACAGAATCCGAACCAGACCGATTCTTTTACCCCAATAGACATTACCTTGCATATACACAACCCGCATTGGCATGTGCACCAACGAAGCATCCGACTCTAGCTCAACATGATTCCATCGAATAACAAGTCCCATATCCGGATAATAATTTTTTGAAATCTGAAACATGAAAAACATTGTGCACCGCACTAAACCTAGGTGGAAAAGACAAATGATAAGCCACCTCACCAACCCACTCAAGAATTCAAAAAGGTCCACTATTACTCGAATATAACTTTCCTTGCTTCCCAACTGGCGATGTCCCTTCCGAGGAGAGATCTTGAAGAAAAAATTATCACTCACCTTGAATGTCAACGACCATCCAGGATGATCCACATATGATTTATGATGACTCTGAGCCATCTCCATTCTCTTCCTAATTAACTTGATCTTCTCTATAGTCACATGAACAAGGCTCTGTCCAACCACCGAGGAATCACCCATTTCCACCCAGCATAGTGGAGAATGACACGAATACCTAGTAAATGATTCAAATGGATCCATATGTATGGATTCATGATAACTATTATTTTTTGAGAACTCGTCCAATGATAAGTGCTCCTCCCATGAGCGGAAAAAATCCATGACACAAGCCTGCAACATATCCTCCAATGTTTGTATCATCCCCCCGGATTGACCATCCATCTTAAGGTGATACGCCATACTCACGGTCAACATAGTTCCATGGGTTTACTATAATAATTTCTAGAAACAATATGTGAACCTTATATATCTATCTGAAAAAATTGAAACTAGAACACCATGCCTCTTTACCACATCCCAGATATAGATTTTGTATAGATCCTCCACCATTTGAGATTCACGAATCAGGTTGAAACGGGCCGACCTCGTTAGTCGATCCACTATAACCCAAATGGCATCATGCTTTCTATCCATTCTTTGGAGACCTGTGACAAAATACATCACTATTTTCTACTACTTCCAAACAGGGCTTGGTAAGGACTACAACATTCCCACTGGTCCTTGATGCTCTTCCTTGACCAACTGGAAAGTCAAGCATCTCACAACAAACTCAGCCACTCTTCTTTTCATACCAGCCCACCAGAACTGCACATTCAATGCTTTTTTCATTTTATGAATTCTAGTATGAAGAACCTGTTTGGATTGATGATACACCCTGAGAAGATCCTCCTGACAAGCAACTAGTACAAGCATCCGATTCCGAAAATAAAAAACTGAATATCCATTTAGATTCCAACCCTCAATGGTCTCCCCACCATTGATATTTGTCCTCATGGTCACACACACAGAATCAGATATATGTTCCTATTTGACCAGGCCATCAATGTCAGGAATCAACAAATCAAGAAAGAAGACCACTCTATTTCCATGGTCATCACATTCCAACCACATGTCATCTATAACCGACATCAACTTCCACTGTTCTGATGCATGTTTCACCACCTGAGCATATGGTTTTCTATTTAATGTATCTTCCCCAGAATTTCCCATACTCGGTGTATACATCATGTCAAAATAAAACATATAGAGATATTCAATCCATCACATTTTCCTCAAGTTCAAATCCCTTTGTGTAAAAATGTGCTTCTAGCACTTATGATCTGTATATACTATGAATTTCTCAACTAAGAGATAATGACGCCACACATTCAAATCATGAACCACTATGGACAATTCCAAATCATGACATGGGTAGTTCTTATCATGCACCATCAACTGTTGTGAGCCATATGCAACCACATGATTCCCTTTCACGAGAACACACCCCAACCCTGATCATAATCCATCTCAATACACCACGTACCCACTTCCTAGTTCTAGAAAAACCATGATTGGTGTTGATGTAAGAAACCCATTAACATTTAGAAACACTACTAACACTATTCATTATAATGGAATAGAACATAAATTATTTCCAAAGCTGTTATCGGTGAATCCAATCGTGAAAAATCATGATCAAAATGTCCGTAATACCCAGCTAGACCAAGGAATTTTCATATCTCGAAAAGATTCTTTGGGGATTGCAATGAGATAACAGCCTATATCTTTTCCTGATCCACTGAAACACCCCTTTAAGAAATCACATGGCCAAGAAAATAGACTTCATATATCCAAAAGTCACACTTTGACTATTTTTAAATACAACTGATGATCCCTTAAGAACCCCAGCACTGTCACTAAGTGCTGCTCATGCTCCACCATTGTCTTTGAATACACCAGAATATCATCTACAAACACCACCACAAATGAATCCAAAAATCTCTAAAATATATGATTCATCATTTCCATGAACACCGCTGGATCATTCGTTAGGACGAATGGAATAACCACATATTCATAATGACCATATCTACTTCTAAAATCCCTTTTGGGAATATTTTCCTTCCTCACCCATAATTGATGATATCCCAACCTCAGGTCAATCTTGGAGAACCACTAGGCTCCCCTCAACTGGTCAAACAAATCATCAATTCATGGAAGTGGATAACTTTTCTTTATTGTAACTTTTTTAAGTCTATGATAATCAATACATAGCCTCAATGTTCTATCCACCTTTTTCACAGAAAACACCAGCACTTCCCACAAAGATGTTCTAGGATAGATAAACTGTTTGCTTTCTATCTCTCCCATCTTGAAATTCAATTTCTGAAATTTAGTAGGTTCAATTAGTAAAGAAGGAAGTGAGATAGGACTGGACCTCGGAAGGAGATAAATCGCAAACTCTATTTATCTTATGGGAGGTAACCTAGAGAATACATTGGGAAAAACATCCATGAACAGATCCACCACTACCAGAAGAACACTCTTCTCAACACCCTCTACTGGTTCCAACGACAACACCACTAACTGATACAAGAACGTGCCCACTGGTGGTGCCAACAAACCCATTGCACCCAGCCTTCCATGACTCTCTCTTCTAAAAAGATGTCTAACCCCATAATGTGTCATAAAATACACTTTTCACGCATTAATGTTGATGTGGGCCTTAAACTCCACCAGCCAATCCATTACTAGGATTACCTCATTCCAATCCATTTCAAGCACTGACAAATTACACATTATCTCAAACTCACCCACATAAATACAACATGCTCTACACAAGAAGTCTTGACACTATCTTCGAACCAGAAGAGTTTGATGTTTCAAAACTGAAGGCATCATTTATACATTTAAACCCAGAAACTCAACCACACGTGTAACAAATAAAAGTGTTTGAAGGACTGGTATCAAACTTCACATGCATCATGGTAGAATTTAAAAGAATAGTACCGCGCACCGTGGATGGTCCCGACTGATCATCCAACACAACCTTCTTAGCTCGGAACAATGCCTTAGTTGCCACACTCTGCTCTTTATTTCCCTACTGAAGTGTTGTGGTGTTCCATGAATCACCACAACTGACTTTTCTCTGCTGACAAGAGGTATGTTGTTGTCCCTATCAAGTCAAAGCATACGGCGTATGCGATCCCTGAGGGGTGTTATGTGCACCCGACCTCAGAACATTCCTACAGTAGCGCTGAAGATTCTCCATCTACATGAAATTGTGACATTTTTGAGGTTGTGTTATACATTTCCGCTTGATTTGTGCCATAGATCCACACTGAAACCATCATTGTTTGCTCTGTGGCATCGGAGGAAGATTTACCGATACTGCCATGGGATTATGTTCCATAATCCTGCCCTATGAATAAGGGGAATTCCTCCTCTTGATCCAGGTGTTAGAGTTCCCACTATTCCCCATGGATACCATCATGCTTCCTCTGCACAGAGCTCCCAACAGATCATACTTAGCCACCGATGCTCGATTCACCATCTCTATGTAATCACTAATACAAAACAGTTCTATTTTTGAACAGATATCTTTCCTTAACCCATCCTAGAAGATCCTTTCATTCAATGATGTGCTACCCGCCACCTTAGGTGCAAACCTCACTAAGCTCAGAAACATAGCTGCATACATCGTCACAGTCATATGCTCTTTCTTTAGACTAAAGATATCAGTTGTGCTCATAATTCTGAACGTATGGTGGTAGAATTTTTTATTAAACTATTCCTCAAAGCCTTCCCATGTCATACCCTACTTCAACCCTGCTTGTAATACCAACTCCCACCACTGAAGAGCATGATACTCTAGGTTATAAATTTATATATTTACTTTAATCTCTACTCGTGTCCCCAAGAATTCATAAATTTTATTTTTTCTGGACAGCCACGCCTCTACCCATTCCAGGACTGAATCATCCCTAAAGACGGGTGGATCCTGATATTGAAACTGAGCTGCATAATAAACATGCTTTGATTCTTCCTCTCTATTCACACTTCCCATATCTTGGAGATCTAGAACTATGCTCTGTACAAACTTCTGGTTCAACTAGGGCTCAGGTGCAACCATGTTCTCATCAGTCACTTCTGGTTGGTCTCTACGATGCATACTCAGTGTAATTTCTATAAACAGAGAACAAACAGCCATGAGACTCACTTCCATAGACAACCAAAATTCCCATTTCAAATTGCATTACACAACAATATCATAATGTAGATTTCCACATTTCCACATTTTCCATGTGTCACCATTTTTGAAAACCATACCATTTTCAAAATACCAAATTTATTCGCATTACAATATCACACATTTGAAAAACCATTTCTCAATTCAGCCCACCAATATTTATCCCCATTGAAATATGAATCCTAGAGGGAAGTCATTTATACCATACATGCCATGCACATCTCATTGGCTAAATCCACAAAAATAAGATTGCCAATGCCTATAAGTGTCTCCAAAACACTTTTGTACCCAACTCCTGGGTTACAGGATGTTCAACAAAAAGGGTTAGCAATGTCATTATATGCTATACATTCCACATTCTGACATTCTTACGCCTTTCTACCATCCCGAATCAATGAATATACCACAAAGAATGTCAAATCCAAATCCGAAAGTCAACTCCAAGCGACCGAACAAACTAAAACCACTTGTAACACCCAACCCCTACCTCATTGGATTTAAGAGGTGATTAAGGTTACATGGCCTTAAACAACATTCCCAATGCACAAAACGTTGGAAATAATTACTGACAGCTTCATGGAATATTGGGGAAATATTTTCACATAAAAAAATAATCCAACTCAACTAACTAACAACTAAAGATGCATGCACTTTCAAACCCAACCATATGATACTACCAATTCCATCACAAACCCCAAAACCATTCAACCAGACATGTCCACCAAACATCAGATTACAAAGCAGAAACTAAACAATAAAACACTGTAAGCCATGACACCACCACAGCTCCACACCAATCTCCAAGCCCCATGCTCCACCAAAACATCACAGTGCACCACTAAAGGAGGGTGATGCCCTACATTTTCCCAAATCACGGTACACGACATTTTCAAAAGTGTCAATGTACTATAGAAGGGGGTGAGTACTAATACCCAGTAGGTTTTCTCCAAATGACTTCTCTAGATATTCCACTAGGATAAAACTGTTAGCACATTTAGATAGACTAGTTTTTATAAAATAATCACAAGTGAACCCAATACCATGAGCCAAACATACTCTTACCAATCCACCTCACCCAAACCAAGCACCATAGGGAAATCCAAAAAATCATTCCATAAGACATCTCACCATTTAACATTATCACAAAAATTTCCATCTTGAAAATAAATTCACAAAAAGAAACACAAAACGGTGGGACTTCCGCCGATCCAATTCACCCCATTCAAAACTAGCAGTAATAATCTACCACTACGAATAATGGTGTTTCTTCCAACCACTATCGATATCTATTTATAGAGAGACATCTCGCCCACTTCCACACAACCGAAATAAACAATAAAATTCAACCAAAAAACATGAAGAAAGTACCAAGTCCCTACAATAAGCACACAACCGTTTTCAATACAATGTGATCCACGTCAGTAAATCACCCATTTATTGAAAACACCCTTTAATTATTTTCCATGCCAAAAATAATTTCAATTAAACATATATATTAAAAAAAATTTCTTATAAGCCATTTTTTTGATAATATTCCACTAACAATTTTAAAATCAACATTTCAAAATCAAATAATAAAGCCCCTTCAGTAACGATGACCCATTTTCCCAAATATCCACCAAATCATCACCAAATGGATTTCCAACAAGATTTTCACATTATTATCAGAATTATTTTCAAGAGAACAATTTAATTGTAATAAAAAACCAATTGTTCTAACCATGTGGAGTTGAGAGAGAAGCCAATTACCTTTAGGGTTCCGGAAAAATCGACCAACAAGCAACCGCACCCCAATCCGAGAAAACGCATCATGAAAACAACTCTAGATCTCCTTCCCTATCATAAAAAATCCTTAAATTCAACACCCAAGGAAACAAAAAAACTATATCTACATTATATGAATGTAGATCTAGAAAACCGAGAGAGAGAAAGAGGGGGATGAAGATCTAGAGGTAACCACAATGAAACTATGAGGATAGACATACCCGATAGATAACACAATAAAAACACCTAGAACCCCATTTTAGTTGATTCCATAATGAGTGGGAGAGCACCATCAACTACTAAGAACCAAAAATCCCATGTGAGGATCTAGTGGGAGAAGATTTGGAGTCAAATACATCAAACCTGAAGGTGCCAAAATTTAACTACCCATCCTTTAAGTGGTCGCACATTTACTCTGCATGGTTTGACAAACCATACACTAACTATGTGCATGCAAATATCTCGAGAGGAGGGGTCTGCATGGTTGCCTTGCACAATTTGGAAAACCGTGTGTAGTCCATGCGAAGAATACTACCGTCCCATGCATGGTTTCCTAGAGAACCCGCACATTTTCACGTAACCATGCTCAAACCGTGCTCTCTAAGACAATCCTCCAAAATTAATCAAAACCATTACAAACTATCCCAACATCTTGTCAACTAATAACATGAACAATAAACACATAAAAACATCAAAAAAGGATACATACCTCAAACCAGGGGTGCTACAGTCCATGTCCCCATCATTTACTGCAAATGAATGTAAATGGATTCCTGGATCAATTTTATTTTCTTCCATTCTACTCTTCATTTTTTCTCAGCAACTCGTTACATTATGCCTTTATTTCCCAGACATAAAGAATATATTTGTTTTATTTATATACTTTCATATGATTCTCCCTCCACTTTTTCTCCAAGATGGAAATTGAGCTTTTTTTTCTCATGGTCCCCACTGATGGACCTCTTAGCATTCTCCTCCAGTATCTTCTTTGTCAAGTTTGGGAGTTGGTTAATGTATATGTTATTGATCATATTTTTAGAAAAATGATTCATCATGAACACAATTTTTTTATGACGATCAACATTCCATTTCTTTTCTCATTTCCACCACTATTCACACCATGTACTTTATGTTCAATGTTACTATTATTTCCTCGGAATTCATCCATTGAATAAAACCAGAAATCCTAATTTGAGTAAAAATAGTGATAAATTCATTTAAAGAATAACATGAAACCTTGTTTTCAATATGAAATTCATTAGGATTTACCTAGGTAATTTATTCCCATCTTATATTTATTTCCTTAAAATTGGTTTGTAAAGAAAATTTGAATTATCTTAATATTTTCTCCATGGAGTGTCAAACCAGGATCGTAGATAGGCCATTTGTCATGTACCGGGATACCCCGAGTCAAGCACAAAACTCATTATCAGTCTTTTAAATCCTATGTGAATCTGTTCCAGAACCAAATCCACTTTTAGTATCTACACATGGATGTTTTTCATGGAAAACCCACAAAATATCTATATTAACAAAAATGATTAATGTTCTTCAATACTAATCCTAAAACTGAATATTTGGATAATGTTTTCTAATAATTGTTTTTAAAATCTAGTTCCCTAGTTTGTACTAAACTTCCTCGAAGTGAAAATGTAACAACCCAACTACAGTTCCCAGAGATGGTGCATTATTACATAATATTTTCATGGTCACAAGAGATGATTTCCTGAAATACCGATCAGTTTTGTATCCTACGATGTACAAGATACATACACATTTTTTTACATTACATTGTGAAAAGGAAAAAAATAAAACATTTTGTCTCCTTATAACATACTCATATCCATTTTCATATCCCATTAGGTCAATCATAATACACTTCTTTTCATCCTTGGAAAAATAATACATAATAATGAGGTGAACTCAGATTCTCATTTAGGATAACAATATAATAGAATCTATCTTAAATAAGCATAAACATTTAAGGAAATGTTTAAGACTAATAAACAATTCTTTTAAACATAAACATTATCATAATATGGAAACGATGAATAAAATAATCCCATTTACTTATTCACATTGATATTCTACATGTCTAATAATTACTTGTAATTTTAATAACTAATTTAATAATGATGGAGTGCATAATGTTGGACATCATAACTGTATAGTCAATTCCTCATGCTGATAATATAAATAAGCATTTGTCAAGGCCTTGTTACAAGACACTAGTTTTTCTCATGAGACCAACTAAGGCACCGAGGGGATACATCCATCCCGTCACTTACAACATCCAATGCATTCATCATTTAAGAAGGTTATAACATAACCTAAAACTTCAAAATATAACTAGCATATAAAGTATTAATATTTTAACAGTAAACCAAGAGTGGTATAAAAATAGTTCATCCATAGTCAAAAATATCACAAAACCTTCAATACAATATTGAATACTGTATCATAATCAATCAACATCAAACAAGTGTAATATCCATCAAATGATATTGACGTAGATGAAATCAAATCAAAAAATATTTGAGTGAAATATATGTTTCAACTTCAAAATAATTTACAAGTAATGAAAAAATTTATTTCTAAAATATTCATATATGATTTCAAGGGAAGAATAGAAGTTTTTATAATGGCGGAATATAGCTGCACCGGCTATATAAGTTAAAAAACATTCTATCTTTAAATTATTGAAATGGTCATAAGGTACCATTTTTGGAAAGTGACGAAATGATTCCTTTCATAAAAATTATAAAAACTAAAAAAAAGGTAAAAATGAATTTAAACCATAGTCTATAAAATAGTGAAAATGTTTTGAAATACATTATAAGATACACAGATGTAGATGATAAGGAAGTCCCATTAGATACTTTTGTAAAAACAACCTAGGATAAATTAGAGATTGTAAAACTAACCCTTGATGATTTGGTGACATATGAATCATACACCCCATGAAGGAAGGATCATACTATGAATATTTAAATAGCTATAAAATAATGTATATTACCTAAAAAATAAAATCATGGGTAGTATATACACTACACAAAATGAAATAGTAGAAAATATAGCATGAATCTCACGGGAATAAAAAGTGAGATAAAAACCACTTACCTTGTACTTTTATTAGCCAAGCGTACATTAACCATATATATAACATTTAAATCATTGTTTTTAAATAAACAAGAACCAAATACAAAAATATGATAACATATATGATCTTCTAATATTTCTTTGTTAATAATATTTCTATAGTATCGTTATTTCGGGTGTTAACTGATTCATTTTACTTTATTTGTTTTGTTATTTAAGTTATAGTTTTTATGGATAGTATGTATTTGATTAATATCCATAATGATAATAATTTTATAAAAATTAGTTATAATCATCTAACAAATATTATTCTTGACTGGTTATGATTGGAAATGAAATCTCAACGCGTCGTGGAGATGGTAAGACATACGTTTTCATGGAGACAATATCATTATATTGATGGTGGAATCATATGTAATTTGATAGTGTATAAATAATCATTACAATGTTATATTAATTATTTACATCAATTATACCCATTATTATTCCCATCAAATTAATGATGTGTTGCATAAGAAACTACACCCTAATGTGGAGACGGTAAGTCATACGAATGAATGTATGGTGACTTTGTCATTTATAGGTAAAATAGAATAATCATTATGGTTGTACCATTTTTTTAATAATATCTCAGTATCTAGAAGGTACAAGAGGTGTTAATTTTTTATTGAAACAAATAATAAATAGGAAGTGGATGAAGATAACATATTTGAAATAGGAGATGAAATAATTACCTCTTGTTCGGGAATTTCCTTTTTGGTTTTAAAAACATGGATCCATTGGATCCATTTATGGCCACATTAAGACCAATAGGATTATATTTGGGTAGTAGGGAAGATATTTGAGTAGGGTTTGTCCTAGAAAAATGTTTTTGGATGTTTGAATTTAAGAGAATGGGAATTACCCTTTTATAAGAGAGGTGAGAGGAACTTTAAGAAATGCTTCAAATAGTATTTTATTAGAATCTTATTTTCGGTTTCTATTTCCTCCAAATGGATTTATTTAGATTCTACGGTGGGGATGGGTCACAAAACACTCAAAAAATATGTTTTAGACACGTTTTTCTCATCATATTAACCTTATCTTTTAAATTTAACTCTCTGTTAAATAATTTAAATTTTACCACGTCTTCCTTTATATTTATATTAAATGGTTAATAAACTTACTATAAAATTTCACGACAGCCTCAAGTTGTTCATTAATGACATATCTATCATTATAAAACTATTTTTCCTTAATCATAGATTTTTAGAACATTATATTATTGAATAAAATAGTATTTTTTTAAGAACTCATTTATGTAAATTTTGACACTATTTAGTATTTGGGTTGTTTGAGTCATAAAAATAAAATTTATTCGAAAAAAATAAATTCAATGAATCCTAACATGTCATATTCACCTAGAAAATTCATGTACAGCATAAAAATGTTTCAATTTATAATTATTTTAATATTTATAATATCGATTATTTTAATCATTCATTCTTATGTTAGTAAGTGCATCATCATTGGGTCAAAAATAAATTTTGTTATTTTTTCTCTAAAAAAATATTTATAAAAAAATTATGTAGAAAATAATTATATATTTTTAATGAATATTGATAGCTGAAATTATATTAGGTATAACCCTATATTAAAAATTTCTCAGTTATTACAATTTGAATTTATCACTTTTAACTCTTCTTAAAATAAAAAAATAATAAATGTCTTAATCTAATACAAGTGGATAAAAAAGGATCATAATTTGTCCCTAATATTTATTTTGGTAGAAATACACTTATCCAATAGAATTAGGACATGTTTTGGGATAATTATAATATCATTTTTACCATTAATTACTCTATTTACTTTTAACCGTTGTAAATAAAAATCAAATGTTAATATTCAGAAAAAATAATTTTAATCAAATTGAACCACATTTTATATACTTATTTCAACCATTCCCCTTTTATTTTTGAAATTTAATTTATAGAACCGGTAAAATTATGTATTATGAGAATTTCCAAATATGCCTAGATGGTGGGTAAAAGGCATTCAAAAGTTCAATAAAATTTTATATATCTAATAGTATTATAAAATTACTCCAATAAAATAAATTGGATTAGAATAGGTATTATTTTTATATTATAACATAAAAAATTATATAAAAAATAATAATTAAATGAAAATGTCAGTTTTTTCTACAATGCACTATTTTTCACTGTTCATCAAAAATTTAATGTTTTCAAAACAAAACCAAAAATTAAGCCTAGGATAATTTTGATATTTATGATTTAAAAATGATTCATATTTAACCAAATTAAAGAGATATATGATGCATTAAATAATTTTATATAAATTCCCATTGTGAAAACAAGAAAATGATTTTTAAGATGTAAAAGAAATCAAAAGATTGAAAATTTTTTATATCCAATTTAAATGTGAAATTAGTACCAATGTCAAAAATTATATCAAATAATAAAAATAATATCTATATATACTCAAAAACCAATTAATGTGACAATAAAAAATATAAATAAATTGGGTTAAAAGGCACCTTTGAATTAAACTGTAGTTTTTTTTACTATTCTTTAAAACAAATCTTCTTATAAAATTACCAAATGTTCACCCTAAACCAATATTTATTTTATTTAATTCAAAAATTAATTCAATTTCAGATAATTATATTTATAATAGTTTCAAAAATTAATTTTAATATTGTTCTCAAAAGGACATATGAGGTAGTTCCGTTATCATAATAGTACTTATATTTTACTGAAACTTATACATTTCCTTATAAATGCAGTTTATGTATGTGATAGAATTATTAATGACATATAAAATTGATTTTTTACTATTCATATAACTATAATTAATAGTTATGTTATAAATATATCATCGAACAACTATAATACTAAAGTGTTGTTTCTTATAAACTCGGTCTTTCATATAATGTTATCCATGTCAGTGTTGCGTGTAATATAATATATTCAATTTAATTAATGATATAAATTACTATGAAATCATAGTGTGTTATAAAATATACAAAGGATATAAAAGCTGATGAAGTTTCTGAATGATATATTATATGCTTCCTTCACTAAAAAATATAAGCAATCTTAAAAAAAGGATTGTAAAATACATTATTATTTATTTGGTAACTTTTACATTATAACCATATTATTGTGTAATCATGAATTTAAAATTTGTTAATCATAATTAAATTCATAATAATGATATATATATAACGAATTTGACATAAATACACCAAATAAATTTAAATAGGTTCATAATACCAAATATGTCTCAATCAAGTGAAAATTGAGATGAAATCACTTATAAGAATCATATCATTGAACTGATAATTAAGAAATGAAGTTATTATGTGTGAAAAACTATAAATCTGAAAAAATGTCTAAATAGATTATAAAATATTTTAGATATAAATTCACATATAATCACAGAATAATAATGTCAATGAAGAAGAAGTGTAACCTAATTAATGGAAATTGAGTTACGAAACTCTTTATCTCTAGCTTCGATAATGTAAACATAATTTGACCTATAGTATTTGGATTTTAGGCTTTTTATTTATTTATTATAGAACCATAATAAAATTTGAAATCTCATATATGATCCCCTTATAACATCTTATCAATATTATTTCAAAAATAGTTCAATATTATCATTTTTTAGTTTGATAAGGGCTTAGTTTTATCATCTATTTTTCATTACGGATATCACCATTATTGTCAATTGGTTATAGTTTCATCATCAAAAAATGAAACTAATATATTAAATAATATATTTATAAATTGCATACATTTTAATAATCACACATTATAAGTTCATGTGGAAAATGAATCGCATCTCTTCATAGATGTAGTTATACATACATATGAACAAGTGGTGATATCAATTATTAAATGTATGTAAGGATTAAAAATTAGATGATATATTATAGTTACATCATAAATATTATGTTATAAGTATAATATATATTCATTACTTCAGTCATTAAGAATATGAAAGTAATTCAGTGATTAAAAAATCATTACATTTGTGAGGTGGTAATCCTTTGTACATAAGAGAGATGGTCTTTTTATCATTTCATGGAGAATTATAATGAAAAATATAACTCCAAAAACATAATAACATATTAATATATATGATATTTTCTAATATATTGGAATTTTTGGAACCTAATTAATGGTGTTAATGTAATATTTAAAAAATAACGATTATGGTCAAGACAATTCACTACTAGAAATAATACCTATACAAATTTTTTGGCCAAACAACTAGTATAGACACCATAAAATGACCCCATACCAATGGTTTTGGAATCAAAATTGGTCTAGCTTTAAAAAAATGGATCCATACAAACTGTTTTGAAAAAACTATTGGTATAAGTGAGGCTTATACCATAATTTTAGCTAAAACCATTTGTATTGACTCTATATAATGATCCTATACCCATAGTATTCCAAAAACTGTTGGTATAGGTTGGAAAATTCAAAATTCATATACCAACGATTTGTAAAACTGATGGTATTAGTGTTTTAATTTTTAACATGTTATTTTATTAAATATCATTGAATACATTATAAATTTTTTTAAATACAAATATAAATATACAGATTTATCAAATTCTGTCTCAATAATATATTTTGGACTAGTGGTTGGGCCATTGAGATATAAATCGACGGTCCATGGTTCAAAACCACCAGATTTTTTTTGTATAACCTATAAAAATGTTTCGGAAACCATTTTTATAGTCCACCTATACCCAAAATTTCCCAAATCCATTAGTTTTGGTTTATTCTAATGGAAGAAAAACTAACCACTACAAAACCAACAGTTCCCACTAATTATTATAAGATTATTTTTAATAGTTATTATATTCACTTGGATATAACTGGTTTGGATCTATTATTAATGACTTTAGAGTTGGTATTTTTTGAAGAAAAGAACCTATATAATGTGGATAATGAATTTTGGGATATGAATTTTTATGGTTTGATTGAGATAAAGGGCACAATATGTCTTAATTGTTGAGGGGAGGAGGTTCCCTTATATAATTTAGTTGAGCGAAACAATTTTAATTTTTAAAAGTTTTGAAAATTTATAAATCCAAAATAAAGGAAAACTAACTCCAAAATCAGTCATATTCATTGTAAATAATACGTATCATCAATCAACTACCAACCAATATGTTTTAATCATTTTAAATTTCATTTTAAACATTATCTTTTGGTTTAACCTCTTCATTAACCATTTTAACCTTAACTATGTAAATATTTTATATTAAAAAATGGTTATAATTATCTTATAATATATCAATTGGCTCATAAATTTCAATGGTATAATATTTTATATCATTTATACTCCTATTAATCCTTTTTAATTACATTTATAACTTATAAAAATATTTATAAAATATTATTTTTCATAAAATTACATTAATTTTAATTTTTGATAATTTTTTTTAAATTTTACCATAGTAGAATAAATATATTGAATAAGTAAGAAAATATAATATCTATACATAAATAAGTTGTTATTATTAATCATTAAATTATTTTAATTATATAAATAATCCAAAAATAATAATTTTTATATTTTCAAAATAATTTTCATTGATTTGTTTACTACTAGAACAAGCACTATGTCAATGTGGTATAAAAATATAAGTTAATTATACCCTTACAAAAAATTTAAAATAAAATATATTCATAATAGTAAAATAATGATGTTAAAAAACTATTATATTCATTCTAAATATATTATTATCCATGTGTGAACATATCAAATAAATTAAATGAAAAAGAGTAACATTTTAGAATTTTCAATATATAAAATAATATAAATACAATTATAAATGGAAATTGGGGATGTATATGGACATTTATCACTTATAATGTAACAACCCAAGACTCCAAGATACATTTTTCTTGGAATAATACAATTGTTTCACTGTATGCAACTTCGAGTTCTAGCACACCACGACCAATCACATTATCCCTATAAAAATGTAGTTATGAATTGAAATACCTAGTTTTTTAAACTTATAAATTTTATTTTTCAAATTGGACATCATTTTTTGATTCTAAATACTAAAATTATCTTTATGTAATTTTTTGGTATTTTTATTATAGCATTCATATTTTTATAAATAGGGAAAAATACTAAATTTTAGTTAATTTATTTAATCGAAATAATTTATTGTGTTAAATTATACATTTGAGTAGTTATAAAGTATAATTAGATAATATTTTTATAATTTAATATAATATTGGTGATTGGATGTAATTTCACATTTAAATTGTACATAACACATATCTATCTATTGATAGTTTTTATTTCTTGAAAACCATTTTTATTGTTTTGACAATGAGAAATAATTTTTAATTAATTTCATCTACTTTTTGGTTTTGAATTTGGATAAATAGATTTCATATATAGAATTAGAGGATATAAATTTTCTAAATAGGTATCTATTATTTTTTGATATTATGAATAGTAACATCGGTAAATAATTTATTTAGCACGCTTAATGGATAAATTTGATAGATAAGGGTAAAAATAATATTATAATAAAATTAAATTACCCTAATATGTGTCAGAACAATATTTTTGGATACATTTCCGACCATGGGAATCCTTGGTTCGATTTTTGAACCCCAATGGAGCCATTATTAAGTAAAAATAACCCATAATAAAAATTAATTTAAAGTTAAAGAAAATGTTACATAAAAATATATCTTTTGGTAATACAATTTTTATAACGGTTTATATAATTTATATTTTAGAATATAAAATATAATTATTAATATTGAAATATTTCTTACTTCATGGTATTTTATTTATAATCTTTAGACATAAAATAAATATATTCAATTATGACACAATAATGATGTAGTATTCTCCTTATTAATGAATGAATCAAATAATTGATATTTTAAATATTAAAATAAAAATCATTCCAAAGTTTTGATTCCATGCACAAATTTTCTATGTAAATATGAAATGTTAGGTAAGATTAAATATATATTTTTAGAAGTAATAAAGTTGTTATCACTTTAAAAAAACCGAACACAAAATAGTTTCAAAATTTACAAATATGGGTTTAAAAAAAATACTATTTTCATAAATTATATAATAATCCGAAAAATCTAATATTCTGGAAAAATACTTTTATAATTATATATATGTCATTAATTAACCACTTAATTTTCTTATGGAAATTTATAGTATGTTTATTAACCATTTACTATAATAATATTAGAATACATGGTTAAAGATAAACTATTTAACAAAGAGTTAAATCTAAATGATAATATAATATGGTGACTAAAAATTTCTAAAACATATTGGTTGAGAGGTTTTAGACCCATATAGACCTTATCATAGAAATAAGTCGATATTTATCCATTAGAAACCGATAAATTTTTTATAATAAAATAATATTTCATGTTTCTCCTAAAGTTACCCTCACCTCTCTTATAAATAGGTACTTACCCTTCTCGTAATAGAACATCTCCAATGCCTTTTTTCTTGGCCAAACCCTACTAAAATATCCTCAAAAATATCCTAAAAGCATCATATATGCCTTAATTATATCATAAAGCCTACCTATGGATCCCTTTTGTTCAAATAAAAAAGAAGAACCCGATGAACATGGAATTTCATCATCACCTCTTTCAATGTTTTTTACTACTTCTACTTACCCTATATTTGTTAATTCCATACTAAAATAATAACTCCAGTAGAATCTACATACTTATATGTTTTTATAAATATTTTACAACCACATTTATTATTCAATATATCCTATTAATGACAATCTCCCAATATTTTTGTATGTAAAACTTACCATCTCCACACCAGGGTGTAGATTGTTATTCAACACTTAATTATTTGGATGGATATAATAATGAATATATCTAATGTAAATAATTAATATAATATGGTAATGATTCATTATATATAATATTCCATCCAATTACAAACAATTTCACCACTAATAAAATGATATTGTCTCTTGTGCGTACGTACGACTTACCATTTCCACGACCCGATGAGATTTCATACCACATCATAACCATTCAAGAATAGTTATAATTTTATGATTAAAATTATTTTTAAGAACGTCATATCATTCTGGATATGAATCAAACACATCCAATCTATGAAAAAATTACTTACATAAAAAGTCAAACAAATGAAAATAAATTAATTAACACCCAAGACAATGATACTACAGTAATATCATAAAAAAGAAATATTAGAAGATCATACATGATACCATATTTATGTTTGTGGTTATTGTATAATTTAATAAAAATGATTTCACTATTATACAGGTGGTTATCATTCCCTCTACTATGGAAAAGGATAAGGTAAGGATTAATTTTATAATCTCATTATTATCCGAGTTTGTTTTTACGAAAGTATCTACTCAAGCTTATTTATCATCCACATTTGTGTTTCATAAAAATTTATTTCAAAAAAAATTACTATTTAATATAATATGGGTTATATTATTTTATAACCATTATTAATTTTTATAATATGTTATTAATGGAATATTTTTGTCATTTTCAAAACAATATAGTTTATGACATTTTCAACAAATTAAGAGAGAATGTTTTTTTAAACATATATGGAGGGTGTAGATATTTTACACCATTATATCACATTCAAAGCTTCCCTTACATGATTTTATGAATATTTTCAAAATAAATATTTTCATTAAATTTAAATGATTTAAAAATATAAAGAGATACTTCACTCAAATATTTTTTTGTTGATTTAATTTATGTCAACATCCCTCTTTTGATTTTACATTTGTTTCAAGTTGATTTATTATGATACAATCTCCCGTAATGTTTTAAAGGATTTTTGATATGTTTAACTGGGGATGTGATTTTTTTATTCCATTCATAGTTAATGGTTAATGTATTGAAATTTTTTATTTTAGTTTTTATATGAATGTTTATATTATGTTTCAACATTTACATATGATGAATGCATTGGACTTTAAAAGTGTCCAGTGGGGCCTGCTATACCCCCTCCATTCATGAGTAGGTCTCATTAGACAAACTAGGGTCTTGACACAAGGCCTTGACAAAATTATTATTTGTAGTCATGGAACAAAGACTTTAATATGTGGTTATGATGTCCAGTATTATGCATTTCATCATTTTGAAATTATCTATTGATATTATAAGTGATTATTCTAATAGTATAATATCTCTATGAATAAATAAATGGAATTATTTAATTTATATTTTCCATATTATAATAAATTTTATGTTTAAAAGTATTTGGATGATAAAGAAGTCTGAGTAGATACTTTTATAAACTAATTCACATTTTCCTTACAACATAATATGAGGGATTTATGAGTAAATACTTTTTCAAAGAAAACATTTTCATGATTATTGATTATTTTCATAAACTATTCAATTTATGTTGGGTATTTTTATTCATAATGTAACCTAGTGCATTCCATTGATTAGAAATAGAGCCTAGTGGAAAGAATGGAAACCGTATCAATGCACATAATCAATGTAGCTATTTACCTCCTAATGAAGTTAATAATTGTGTAATTGGTGATGCAACTGGTGTTGAATTTATTATAACCATATTAAGACAACTCATTCATGTTATTAATTATAACCTTACCCATATGGATAACCTTGATCCAAAACGTAGAGTATCAATGTTAGACCACTTATGTATAAAATAATAACCATCATTCAATGGGATTACAAATCCATTTGTAGATGGGCAAAGGATAAGTTCTTTAGAGAAAATATTTTATGCATTGGGGAGTAGCGAAAGGTAAAATATATTCATGGTAGTTTATCACCTCAAAAGATATGCATATCAATGGTGTTCATTATTTCAAAACACAAATGAGGATGAAGAATTATCAAATATTTAATGGAGGGATTTTAATGATCTTTTAATATAAACATTCTTTCCTCGTGAACATCAAGCTGATATGGAAAGGAAATTTTTTATTCTGAGGAAAAGGAGTACGAGAATGTCGCAAATTATGAGGCTAAAATTATGAGGTTAACAGGGCATTTGTAGATTATATACATATCCCAAGATGTAATATTGATCGATTCTTTGTTTGGTTAAAACAATTTCTCTATCGAACATTAATCTCATAATCCTCATCATCGTATGAATATATAGTCTCATGTGCTATAAAGACAGAAAAGGAATTGTCTGTGTCATACGAATTTAATCTAGTGCATCAGGAGATTTGCTTAACACTCTAGAGATGGAAACAAGTGAAATAAGGGAATAGTGGAATTTCCATCATGTTGTAACTGTGGAATGAAACACCCTGGTAGTTTCCTGAAGGGAATGCGATTATGTTACATCTGTGGGGAAAAAATCCACCAAACATGGGATTTCAAGGGGAAGAAATAGGTTGTCAATGTTTAATGATACAATTGTAAAGAAAAGGTGAATTATTCAAATGAATTTCATAAATATCATATAAATTTATCTAAAAAAGACCAAGGGAGAAAGACCAAGCTTTTGAGATCAAAACTATAGAGGTTGATGTTCTGGATGTCGCGGTGGAAGGTACATTTGTAACGTCCCGGTTGAAGGTGGCACCCAGGGGTGCCCCATACCTGATTGGTCATATGGCCTCAAGAACATTTACATGAATTGCAAAGGCTTCCGACTAGTAGTGAGGTCTTTGGGTGTGATAGTGGAGAAACTATACCCGCATTGGTAGAGTAACACAATAGTTATATAACAAATAGCAGTAGGAGATGTAGTAAAACCTGCCATAAGTAGCGGAAGTAATAATCAACTGGAAGACAAGTATATATATGATCTATGCTACATATGTCAAGGAAATCATCCAAACAAATCATAATCATAGAATATAGTACTAAACCAATGAAAAAAATAGTAAATAGCTACACAACATCGCAAGCCTCTGCTTGGTCCCATGCTCCTCAACTCCATAGAAATCATGTACCTGTAAAAGATGGTTGATTTCCCTTATCTAGACCTGCAACAATATAATCTGTTTGGGCCCAAAATCATTATCGAAACAGGTTGTGAGATGAATCACAGTAGGTAACAATCCAATGTATCTGCCTAACAGTCAGTGAATATATATGGCAGACAATAATCAAAAGTAACAGTAAACAAGCATGTACTGATGGTAAAAAATCCAACAGTTTCAAATGCATTAAACATTCAAGTACAATGTAAGAAAATAATCACAAAATGATAACCCTCTGGGATGTATTCACAGCCTAACCCCTCTGGTTCAACCAAACAACACAAGAAATCATATGTGTAGTACAAGTAGTCTAACCCCTCTAGTTCAGCTTCAGTAAAGACTCTATGAGAAGCACTCACAATCTAATCCCCTTGTAGTCTCATATCGGTAACTAATAGAAACTCTGAAGAAGCACACAATTTCCAATTCCCCATATAGACCATATCACAGAAACTATATACAGTCTTAGATATCACTTATGTCCATCCCCCCTATGGTCTCACAACGTAAAAGTAAACAAACACTCTCGAGAATCCCTCAATGTCCATACTCCCAATGGTCTACTACAGCAGGTTCCCACAACCTTGTGTAAGTCAATCATGCAAAAAATATACATGGAAGCCAATGTAAACCACAATAACAACATGGATTAAAAATATATATCATATCATAGAATGTGAGATATTAATCACTCCATCTTAACAATACTAGGCACGGAAACCATAACAACATAACATGCAAGCTAGACAAAACATTCGAAACAATCAAACATTAGAAAACCTCCATACCATGGTAAACATTACCCTATTCATAAACCATTAACCAGTATCCATAAAAACAAGTCATGTCAGGAAATAACAGGGCTAGAAACCATAAACATGCAATACCCCATTTTTTGGTATTGGGAACTTATGCACATACAATTCAAAGACTATCTATGGAAAGGCACAAACCACCTACCTCGGCGTCGTGAGATCGATATATGTGAACCTCAGTCCTTTAATCTCCCTAGAACATTTTTGATTTACAAAAATTCTTCAAACATTAAACCAAGGATATCACACAAAAGTGGTGGAATTGGGAGATCATGTTCTAGAAGAAGGAGGAGCTCAGCCTGGCGATCCCTATGCAATTAATGGTGGTTGATTCGGAGAACGGATGGTGATTCGGGGGCTGAGAGAAGATTAGAGGTCGTACTAAATATTTTGGATGAGATAGGTCCAGAAGAAGTGTGGTATATCCATCAGTTACGAGCCTTGTCAATTTAATGAAATAAAAAGAAAGTACACAACATGTTCTTCAAAAGTACATGCCGTGTACTTTCCTTTTTCGGCCTTCGCTTTAGGCGGTCTCTAGGTCACCGCCCACAGTAATGTACTCGGCCATTACCCGGCCAGTATAGAGTATCCCAAAGAAACTGAGTACACATTTTGTACTTATAAGTACACAGCCTATACTCATAAATTTTCTAGAAACTCCGCTTTTCCCAAAAAAACCAGAAAAGAAAAACATACCAGAATAGAAGATCTAGGTTCTTGCAAGCTTCCATCCTGAATGAAATTCATCCTCAAATTCCCCTAGAAAGGTGGCGTGGAAGAAGAATCCACAAATATCTCTAGCCACTGCAATCATTCAGATGCTAACCTCTCTCAGGTCTCGTCGTGTAATTGTCGTGCTTCCATAACAATAGTACCATATGAATAGACCAGCCATGAAGAACCTTTTCACTTAGATCAACAATCCGAATTGGATGCTCCACAAATGAGGTTTCCAACTCAAGATCAACCTCTTTAGGGTGTAAAACATGAGTCAGGTCTGAGAAATAATTTCAGAGCTGAGAAACATAAATGGCATCCGGCATAGCCCTCTACCTCTATGGTAACTACAACTGATAGGCAACTGGTCTGACTCTCTCAAAAACCTCAAATATCCCGACGTACCTTGGCAACAGCCTAACCTGTCTCCTAATCCATCGATGTCCCACCGTTGGTGGTACTCGTAGGAAAACCTAATAGCCGACCTTGAACCCTAGAGGTCATCCTCGTCGATCAACATAAGACTTATAGTGTCACTATGCCGCAGTCATCCTCTTCCGAATCAACTATATCTACTCTTTGGTCTCCTAGAAAAGATGGGGTCCCATCATAACTGCCTCTCCTTCCTCTATCCACCATAAGGATTATCGGTATGTCCTACAGTACAAAGCCTCATAAGGTACCAACTGAATAGTTTATTGAAATCTATTATTGTAGGAAATTTACACGAGGTGTGTTCTTCTCCCAAGAACCTCCAAAATCCAGGATGCATGCTCAAATAATATACTCAAGAACCTAAATCATACGCTCGGACTGGACATCTATCTAGGGTAGGTAAGCATTACGTAGAAGTACCTATAAACTCAAAGCACTCAGATGTCCCTGCCAGACCATATAAGTAAAACAGAAATCCCTGTCTGAAACAGTAGAGTGTGGAACTCCATATAAATCGACAATATATCAGATGTACAACCTTCCATTATCATCAAAACTAATTGAATCCTTGATCTGAAAGAAGTGAGAAACCTTTATGAGTATTTCAAAGACAACACATACTATATCATTCCCTCGAGGAGTCCTCTAAAAACCTATCACAAAATCCATCGTGACATCATTCCATTTATAGTCGGGAATGTGTAACTACTGAAAAAGCCATGCTGGTCAATGATTGTCCTCCTTCACCTATAAATAGGTGGAACACCTCATGAAAAACCATCAATATCTCCCTTCATACTTGGAAACCAATACTGATGGTGCAGATTTCGATACATTATTATTACACCGGGATGAACTACAGAAATAGAGGAATGAAAGTCCGACATCAGCTCCTCGCATATGTCTACTGTCACCCACACGGTTCCATGAAAATTCACGATCCCATCCTCGCATACTGTCTGTCTAAGAATATAGTCCTCTCTAGACACACTATCATGTAGGACTATGACTTATGAATATAATTACTTCCTCATTCACACTCATTCAATTATAGTAGAGGTAATAGCTACAGAGGAGTGGAATGTATGCCCCCGTCTGTCAGGAGCCTCCGAATGCATCTTAGAGAATAGAGCCATAAGAATCCACTCATTGATTCCTGCTTGAACTGCCTGTATTTGATTCCTTCTACTCAACACATCAGCCACTTTATTTCCCTTCCCAGGTGTATAGGCAATATCAAAGTCAAATAACTAAAGGTACGTAACTCACCATCACTGTCTCAAATTCAGATCATGCTGATTGAAGTTATACTTGATACTTTTTGGGTTAGTGAAAAACACAAAATTCAATCCCCGAAGACAATGTCTCCAACACCGTAAACATGAACAACTGCAACAAGATCGAGATAGTGCATCGGGTAATTCCTCTCATGTGGCCTCAACTGCCAAGAACCGTACGAAACAACCCCTTCTCACTGCAAAAGAAATACTCACAGCATGATACCTAATCCATAACAGTATACAATATAGCACTTTCCTGGATCTAGAAATTGTAGTATTGGTGTGGATGTGAACCTCCCATTTAGATCCTAAAAGGCTAACTAACAATAATGCTTCCACAAGTACATCACACCCTTCTTTGTCAGGCCTCTAAGTGGTGTTGAAATGAATGAAAAGTCCTATATAAAGAATTTGCAGTATACAACTTTCCCTAGAAAAAATTGAACCTCAAAGATGAACTTCATATTCTCCTAGTAAGCTACATCTCACACATTCCCTCTGTCTACTCATACTCATATCTCTAAGATAACATGTCCCATGATGTGAATCTGGTCCATCGAAAAGTGGAATTTTGAGATCATAGCATATAAATGATGCTCTCTCAGTTTAATGAAATGATCTCAATGTTTGTGGCATGGTTGTGTCGAGTGTGAGAGCACACCATGATATCATCAATGAAAACTACCTTTAAAGGATCCACGTATGGATGGAACACTCGGTTTATTAGTTCCATGAAGACTGAAGGTGCATTCCTAAGAAAGAATTACATAACCACATACTCGTATAGACCATACCTACTACAGAAGGCTTTAAGATGTATATCATTTTGTATAACCTGAAACTAATGTTAATCAGATGTCAAGTCAATATTCTAGAACACCTAGGTCATTGTATCTGATCATAGAGATCATCAATCTTTGACAAGGGATATTTGTTTTTTACCGTCGACTAAGTCAAATTACGATTATCCACACAAAGGCTGAGGGTAACATCTATTTTCTTCACAAAAGGGCAGACAAACCCCAAGGAGGAGTACTAGGAAAGATGAACCTCTTATCCTGAAACTCCCTTAGCTAATTCATGGGTTCCTATAACACTGGTGAGCCTTCCAATACGGAGGAATGGACCCCGGTGCCGCTCTTGGAACAAGCTCAATAGAAACTTTTACCTCTTGCTCCGGAGGAAAAATGAAAATTCATGTGGAAAAACATCATTGAAATGATCCACCACTAGAAAAAGTAAAACTGTGATGTCCCCATGTCATCCAGATATAGACTAGTAATCTGTGTTGTTACTATACCCAACCCATGATGCTCAAGTCCCACATCACTCACCTAAAAATCCAATTCACATTTATTAGGAAATGATTTTCCCTTTGGTGATGTGAAATTAACCCTACGGTGACAGAAGTGGAAAACTACTTGGAAGTAAACTGACTAGTGCATTCAGAAAAATAAATCATTTCATGTCATATATAGGACCTAAAGGTCCCATAAGAAGTGACGCCCACTAACCTAGAGTGGGATCTCCCTGCATGGACATACACTAGTCATTTTTGTCCCCAACAGAGTGTCTAGAAATCAGATATCAGCAGAATAAAATATACAGATTCCAAGGATCTCCATAATATAAACAGATATTATGCTACGAGAATACCCTATATCAAAAAGAGAATAAGCTAAAAATGCGGCAATTAGAATCATACCTCGAATAATAGAAGGCATGGGATCCTGCTCATGTTGGGTCTTCCTCACTGCAAAAGTCTGTCCTATACTGCGACCATGTGACTCTGCCTGACCACCCTGCGCTGATCCACCATATTAACACTAAAAGCATGGAAATTGGGTACCACATATGCTACCTCCACCTTGGCCAAAATAGCTGAAAGAAATTCAGTTCCTTGACTGATATGAAACTGGCAGTGCGGCTCATGAAGGATGAGTCAGGGAAGAACCCATGTCACCAGCTACCAGTGATTAGAACTGACAAAAATGGTGATGGGACCCATTTTGTAGTAAAATCGACACTCGAATGGGTCTCTCAGGAAATCTGGCCTTGTATACCCACTCTTCCCACACTGGTAGCATATCAGAAGGCTATCAGAATAAGTATTCCCTTGACTCAGATCTCAATGCATAGACTCTCTGCGATGCATCCTGCTGTCACTTAGTTGGGTACCAACTCCGGATGTCATACCGCCCTAGATCACAGCTCCATAATCCCTCACATTTCACTCTGTGATCAATTCTTGGTTATCTATTGATGTGATGGTAGTCAACCTGAAGAGGTTCACCTTAAATCAGATGCCATTCTTACTACCATCCTTAAACATTCTTTCCATGAATAACTCATCAACTCCTTATATGGGCATGAAGCACTGTAGCTCTTTGAAGCGAGAAGAATACTTCATAAGAGAATGTGTACCCTGCTCTAGACTCCTAAAATCTCAGGCTCGATCAGCACTCAAATTCTACAAATAGAAGTAATCATAGAAGGCACGCTAGAAATCATCTCATGCCATAACCTGCTGGAGTCCTACCTGTATGATCCCATCCCACCATCTCTTGGAGGAATCTTGTAGCTTGTACATAGCGAGTTTCACCCTCCACTCTAGAGGAGTCTCCATATGATTGAAGATAGAAATCATGGCTTCTAAACATGAATCTGCAGCCAGGGGTCCTGCTTCCCCCGTGAAGGTGGGATGATGATGCTGCAGGAAAACCCATGTCAACACATTAATAGACAGTGTAGGATGCGATTCTCACTGGAACGTATGCATGATCCTCATAAAGCCCTATCAGAACATGTGCGCCAACACCTGTGTCTTAAATGATGGATGGTTCCAAGACTGTCACATCTGGAGGATGTACTAGTAGTCCCTGATCAACCATGTCCATTGTCTGATCAGTACCCTGTAACTAGTACACAACCAGAGGACGTCTAGGTGGCATGACTCTGAAAGGTCAAGATCACACCATAGATCAAGATTATCAATAACTGAAACATGGATGTGTAATAAGGGAACGATAGAAATAAATCATTATTATTTTATAAAAAATGGATACACGACATGTATAATTCTTACACAGTGTGTTCCCTTGAGCCTTCACATGGGCATGTAATTTTTCCAACCCGGGATGTCTAACACCCCATACACGTGGTGTTTTTGTCTAACACATGGAGTGTACTTGAATCCTCTTCCCTTGCTTGAGTCCATCCACATGGATAAGCCCCAAAATTTTCCTAGAACAAGACTACACAGCGTGTCATTAATAGGCACGACAAGTACTAGATGAACTTCATTGACCCGTGAAGTTAGTTACATGGCCGGTTACATGGCTCACACTATATAGCATGTTCAATCATGAAACATAATGTATACCCTATGTTTTATCCATATGTGTTGTTAGTCTCATGGGTGGACACATGGTCTCCACAACATGACATGTACATCCAGTACATGGAATGTCCCTCCATGATTTCCCAACCCCGTGTCTCTTCCCTCACAGTCGGTGACACGGTTAGGGGCTACATGGCATGTACATGCAGTACACGGCGTGTACTTAAGAAAAATAGTTCCTTCCCAAACAGAAGGACACATGGATTTTATTCATCATTACACGGCATGTGTTCTTGGGTTTTTATAGATAGTAAGACTCATAAAATACTCTTGAAGCCCCAAAAAACACTGAAAAAATCATTAAAGTGCCAAATTCTTATCTGTGAGGGCCCATAATCCTCGCGAATCAAATAATGGAATATTATACATGTCATACACAAGGAATAAAAAAAATGATCCACCAAATTCTAATCCATTATGTCCCATAACACCTAAAGAACCAAATATTGGAATCCATTCAAACAAAACCTTACGCAATCCAATACCCTGTAAAATAGAAGGTACTCTATCATGGAATCTATCACAACAAAATATATATCTAGCAAAACATCTATCACAACAACATGGAATCACTAATTAAACCATAATGGAATGGCATGAATGTATGACATGTGATCTCAAGAAAATGATTATATGATGAATGGCATGACATACGCTCATCTCATCACGTTCCAACAAAAGGAGAACATCAATAATATCACCAATAATAGTAAAAAACATGTGAATCACTCAAGTTGAAATCAGTCAATTGTAAATTCGTGAAATTATAAAAAAACAATAATGAGGTAAATTGGCTATTCCCTGTACACAGGTTAGCTACTTTCGAGACTAGATTATTACCAAGTACCTATTCCTTCCTATACCTAGCCATATGCTCCAAACAGTAAGTCAAGAAGAAAAGAATTCCCTTTGATACCTCTTTTTAATGTCCTGGTTCCAGGTGCCGCCCCGAGGTTCCCCATACCCATATGGTCACATGGACTCAAACGCATTTCCAAGAATGCCCGAGGATGCCGCATAGTAGTGAGTTCCTTGGGTGTGACAGTGTGAAAAATATTCCCTCATTGGAAGAGTAACAAAGTGGAAGTAAAATAGATAGAAAAAATGGAAGTCGTAAAACATTACATTAGTAAACAGTATAAGTAATAATCAACTGGAGTACAAGAATATATATGATTCATGAAACAAATTTCTATGAAAGTAGAAAAATAACTGAAAATGTTTTAATATAGTACTAAAACAAAGTACAAATGAAACGATTGTAAACAAGTCCACAGCTTCGCATGACTCATCACGGTCCCATGCTCCCCAACTCTTCAATAATCAAGAACCTGTAGAAGAAGGGCGCTTTCCCTTATCTAGAACTGCAACAATATAATCTGTTTGGGCCCTGAAGCATGTCCCAAATAAGGTGTGAGACAAATCCCAGTAGGCAACCACCGGACTATCTATGCCTACTAATCAGTAAATATATATGTCATGCAATACCCAAAAGTTACAGCAAACAAGGAAGTACTCAATATAATCAATCCTACAGTTTCAAATACATTAATCATTCATTTATAAATTAAGAAAATAATCACAAATAGGTAACCCTCTAAGAATTAATAACAACCTAACCCCTCTGGTTGAAACAAAGAACACAAGAAACCCTCTGGTAAGTATAAATAGTCTAACCCCTCTAGTTCAGCTTTAGCAAATGCTCTCAGAGGAAGAAATCACTGTCAATTCCCCCTGTAGTCTCATATAGATAACTGATAGGCACTCTTTGGAAGCACTGAAAGTCTAGTTCCCCTTGTGGCCTATGTCAAGTGAACAACAGACACTCTGAGAGAGCATTTACATCCACCCCCCTATGGTCTCACAACATAAAATTAAATAGACACACTAGATTAGCCTCGTCATCCATTCCCCCTATAATCTACTACACAGGCTCCCCCAACCCTGTGTAAGTCAATCGTGTACAAAAGATACGTGGGAGTCAATATAAACCTCAAGAACTACTTGGCTAAACACTCTACTGCATATCACAGCATGTCAGATAATAATCATTCCATCTTAGAAATACTAGGCATGGAAAGAAAAACAGCCTAACATGCAAGCTAGACCAAACGATCAAAACAAGAAAACATGGGAAAAACCATTATAGCATGGAAATGTTAACCCTATTCCTAATCCATTATCTACTATCCAAAAAGACAAGGCATAACAGGCAATAACAGGGTTAAAAACCCTAATCACACAATACCTCGTTCTTGGGTATTGGGATCTTATGCACATAAAATTCAATGTCTATATATGAAAAAGCACAAACCACCTACATTGGTGTCATGAGATCGATATATGTGAACATCAGGCCTTGAATCTCTCTATTACTCTATAAATCTACAGAAATTCGTAAGACATTCAACTGAGGGTATATAATGAAAGAGGAGGAATCGGGAGATGAAGTTATAAAATAAAGAAGAACTCACTGAGGATATTCCTACGTAATTGATGGAGGTTTATTCAGAGAGTGGACAAAAAGTCAGGGTCTTGGAGATTATTCGTGACTATATAAAAACTCTTGGATGATAGTGGTCAAGAAGAAGTGTGTTCTATCCATCAGATGAAACCCCGATCTATTTAATGAAATAAAACGAAAGTAGCTGATGTGTTCTTTAAAAGTATACAACATATACTTTCCTTTTCTAGAATCCTCTTTTGGTGGTCTCCAGGTCACCACACACATCTATGTACTTGGCTGTTACTCAGCCAGAACACCGTCACCGGCGGAAACTGAGTACATGGAATGTACTTATAAGTACACAACGTGTACTACTAAATTTTCCAGAAACTTCTCTTTTTCCTCAAAACAACTAGAAAATAAAATCGTACTTGAAAATGATATCCTAGTTCTTACAACATTAATAGTTTCCTAAAATTTAGAAAAATCATTCATTGACTATGGATAATCTCATTCATTCCTATCTTTCCAATTTTCCTTGAAAATTACATATTTCCAATTTTATTTAATAGGATAGTTGTCTGTAAAAACTCTTAAAGGATGTACCAATGCAATAATTTAATGTGAATCATTTACCATTATGGTATATAAACATGCTTTGCCTTCTGATCTAATTATCATACCCATGATTGAATTTCATATAATCCTATGTATATATTGGCTTATAGACCAAGATGCGAAAAATTATTTTATGAAGAAAGAGGTTACAATTTTTTATGATTATAATGACTCGCTTATAATTAGAGAAGAAAATCAACATCTGATTCTGATCTATATCCACCCCTTTTAGCTCTACTAAATTCAATTACTGGGGAGGAAAAGATTGAAATATCTACAGGTAAGGAAATGAATGGTCAAATAGTGTATGTAGCTATTGTGAAGGGATATGTTGAAGTGTTTCTAGAAGATTTACTTGGGCATCCTCCAGAATGTGAAAATGAGTTTTCCATTTACCTAATTCCTGGTTTAAGGCCCATATTGAATACCCCTTATAGAATGGCCATAGTGGAATTAGTGGAACTAGAGAAACAACTAGATGAATTATGTAATATAAGATTTATTCAACCTAGTGTTTCTCTATGGGGATCCCCTATTAATTGTTTTATGAAGAAAGATGGATCTATGAGGTTGTGCATTAACTATAGGGAGATCAATGATATAATTATAAATAATAAGTATTTCATACCTCAAATTGATGATTTATTTGATCAACTTCATTTTCCTCAATATTTATCAATAATTGACCTTCGATAAAGATATCATCAGTTGTGAGTGAATACGGAAATAAATCCAAAGACAAAATTAAGTCTAGGTATGGGTATTATGAGTTTACAGTAAAGCATTTTGGACTGACTAATGCACCCTTTGATTTCATGGTTCTAATGAATAGTGTTTTCAAATAATATCTTGACGACATTGTAGTGGAAACTATTAATGATATCAAGGTATACACCGAATAACTAAAAAGATCATGAAAATCACTTGTGAAAGTTTCTAAAGACTCTTAGAAGAATGGAATTATACATAATGTCTAGGAATTGTGATTTCTGGCTTCAGATGATTTCATTTCATGGCCATATAGTCTCGAAGTATGGAATCTTTGTTAATCCTTCTATGGAAATAGATATAAAAGAATGGCTAGCACAGATGAATATAACTAAGGCGCGCATTTTATTGGTTTAGAAGCTTATTATAGGCATTTATTCAAGAAAGTTTCCCAATTGGCTATGACATTAACCAATCTCACAAAAAATTGGGTAAAATTTGATTATACAAAAGACTATGAATAATTTTTTAAGAACTGAAGAGAAGATTATATAATGCTCCAATATTTACTATACCATCGGGGAATGATGGTTTTATTATTTATATTGATGCTTAATTTAATGGAAATGGTTGTTTCCATTTGCATAATGGTAGATTTATTGTCTAAGCATCTTGATAACTAAATATTAATGATCAAAAATAGGCTAATCATGATATTGTGTTAGAAGCAGTAATTTTTCCTTTGATGATAATGAGACACTTTCTCTATGGTGAGAAATGTGAGATATATAATGATAACAAGAGTTTGATGTATTTTTTCTAACAGAATGAACTGAACATGAGGAAATGATGATGGCTTGAACTACTCAAGGATTATGATTTCACTATACACTACCACCCTAGGAAGGAACATAATGTGGCAGATTCTTTGAGAAGAAAAGATCATGGAGTTTTGAACAATATGAGTATTAAAATGGATATTATGTTCATGGATCTAGTAATGATGGATTTGAGAATAATCAGGGAAGGTGAAATATCAATGCTTTTTTCAAATGGTTTCTAAACCATCTTTATTAGAAGGGATAAAATGTTCTCAGACTGATGATGAGGAGACTCAAAAGAAAATTAAATATATGAATTATGGGAGTTTAATGACTTCATAAATTAAGATGTAAATTTAAAATTTGGGAGGAGGTTCTATGTTCCCGATATCTCTGATCTAAACTGAGAATTATTGGATGATGCCCATAGATCCAATTTCCGTATACACCCTAGTAGAACTAAGTTGTATAGATATTTGAAGGAACATTTTTGGCGGGAAAACATATTGATAGAGATTGCTAATTATGTGTCATTATATAAGATTTTTCAACAATTTAAGGGTATAAGACAACATATTTGAGGATTCATGTGACTTTTCCCCATACCATAGTGGAAATGGGATGATATTATTATGGATATTGTCATGGGGCTACCAAAGATTCCACGAATTAATGATGTAATATGGATCATTTGTCATTGTATTTCCATGTATGCACAATTTCATGCAATAAGTGATGATTTACCAATAGAAATTTGTGCAAGACTATATATTAATGATGTTGTAAGATTCTATGGTGTACCTATATCTATTGTTTCTATTCATGATCCCCATTTTAGATTATGATTCTAGAAAAGTTTTCAGAAATCCCTACATACTAAACATCGTTTGAGCACTTCTTATCACCATAAAATAGATTGAAAATAATAAAAAACAATTCCATCCATATAAGACAAGTTGAGATCATTCACACATGACATTCATAGTTTATGGGATCATTATTTAACTATGGTAGAATTTTCCATTAATAGTATCTTACATTCAAGTATTTAGATGGCACCATATGAAGCGTTACATAGAAAGAGATGTCGCACACCAACATGATGGGATGATATTGGAGGGAGAAAACACATAGGCCTAGAACATGTTGGGGAAAAATTAGAAAAGGTGATGATTATCCGAATCTACCTCAAAGAAACACTTACTAAGAAAATGATCTATGCTGATAACTGAAGGAAGGATTTGGAATTTCAATTTGGAGATCTTGTTTTCTTAATGGTATCTTCATGAATGGGTGTAATAAAATTCATTATGAAGAATAAATAAAGCCCCTTTTACATCAAACCTTTGGAAATTATAGAAAGAATTGGAGTTTTAACTTACCCTTTGGAAATTCCGCCATGTCTCTCCAAAGGTCATGATGTGTTCCACCTCATTTTTGAGAAAACACATGCCTGACCCAATTCATGTAATCACCAATGAAGAATTGGATCTGGAACCCATTATATATTATTTTGAAGATCCTATAAATATTAATGATATTAGAGAAAAAATGTTGAAAAACCGGGCAACTCACATGGTAAATGTTAACTAGATAAACCATAAAATGGAAAAGGCCACATAGGAACCTGGGGGACATAGGATGAAAACCACATGAATATTTTTTTGAATTAGTATTCTAGAATATTTGAGGATGAAATTATTTGAAGGAGGGATGAATGTAACACCTCAAGCCTCAATAATACGTTTCTCTTGGAATAATATAGTAGCTAGCATTGTACGAACCTTGAGTTCTAGCACATCAAGACCTATCAAAATACCTATTTAAAAAGAAATTCTGAATAGTAATGCCCACTTTTTGAAATTTAATAAATTTTATTTTTCAAATTTTAATTTATTTTTTATTCTTAATAACAATATTATCATAGTGTAATTTTTTTTGTATTTTTATGATAACTTTTATATTTTAGGGAATCGTGAAAAATACTAAATTTAAATTAATGTTTTTTAATCAAAATAATTTATCGTGTTAAATTATTCATTTAAGTTGTTTAAATATATCGTCAGATTATATAATTATCATTTAATATAATATCATTCATTTGATGTACCATTACATTTAATTTTTATATAAGCACATGTTCATCTATTAATAGTTTTTACATCTTAAAAACCTGCTTTTTGGTTTTGGCATCAAAAATAAATTTTAAATTAATTTCTTCAACTTTTGTCTATAGAATTACGAAAAATACATTCAATATTAGTAATAAAAATGTAAATATTGATTAAATAGTTATATTTTTATTTTTATCCATTATGAATATTATCTTCTATAAATGTTTTTTTACCATGGTAAAATGATAAATTCTATAAATAAGGGTAAAAACTAATATTATAAAAATATTAAATTACCCTAACACATGTCATAACCCTATTTTTTGATACATTCAAAACCATGGGAATCCTCTTTTTGATTTTTGGACCCCCATGGAGATATATGTATTTGGAAATGACACTTTATAAAAATTAATTTGAAGTTATTGAAAATGTAACATAAACATATATCTTTTTGTAAAACAATTTTTATAAGGGCTTATATAAGTGTCATTTTAAACTATAGATATTAATTTGAAATATAAAAATATTTATTACTTCATGGTATTTTATTAATAATTTTTATACATAATATATATATATTTATTTATGACACAATATTGAGGCAGTATTTTCCTTATTAATGAAAGAATAAAATAAATGATATTATAAATATTGAAATAAATATAATTATAATGTTTTTATTCCTTACACTAATTTTATAGGTAAATATGAAATTCAAAGGTTGATTGAATATATTTTTTTGTAGTAATAAAGTTGTTATGAATTTCACAAAAACCAAATACAAAATTGTGACAAAATTGACATAAATGAATTTTTTAAACAAATACTATTTTATTAAATCATTTCATATTCATAAAAATATATGGTTCATTCAAATAACTTATATTATTATATATGTGTAATTTATTAACCACTTGTGGTTATTTTTTCATTTTAATGTATGTTTATTAATCATGTATTATAATAATACAAGAAGACATGGATAAAGTTAAACTATTTAACTAAGAGTTAATCCAAAATATAAGGTTAATATGGTGACATAAACATGTCTAAAACCAATTATTTGAGAGGTTTTAGACACTTAACCACCATATTATCGAAATATATACTTTTCTATCCTTTATAAAGCGAAAATTATTTTATAATAAAATAATATTTCAAGCATTTCTTACAGTGACCATCACAACTCTTATAAAAGGTTACATACACTTCTCTTAATTTCACACCTAAAAAAGCCTTTTTACCAGACAAAATCTGCTTAAATATGTTCCCAACTACCCTAAATTTATCTTATATACCTTAAATTGATCAGAAATCTAACCTATAGTGAACTTTTTTTTCAAATAAAATGAAAGAACCCGAAGAAGAGGTAATTACTTCATCACCTCTTTCAAAGTTCTTTTCTCCTTACACATTCTATTTATTTGTAGTTTCCATACTAAAATAATAACCCTAGTACCTTATACATACATATCTGTTAATATCAATATGTTATAACCATATTCATTATTCTATCCATCATATTAATGACGAAGTCACCATACGTGTGTATGTATGCCTTATAGTCTCCACGTTGTGGTGTAGTTTTTATTCAACAATTCATTATTTGGATGGGTATAATATTGAGTGTAACTGATTTAATAAGAAATATAACATGTTAAATACTCTGTATCTATTATATACCATCCAATTACATATGATTTAACCACTAATAGATTGATATTTTGGCTTGTGCACACGTATGGATTACCGTCTCCACAATGCGATTCGATTTTGTTCCCCATCGTAACCATTCTAGAATAATTTTCATATGATGATTAAAAATAATTTTTAATAACATAATATCAATTTGGATATGAATAAAATACATTCTATACTTATCAAACATGACTTACTTAACAAAACATATTTTGGAAAACCAAACTGTTAACACCCAAAAAATGATACAACATAAATATGATTAATAAATAAATATTAAAATATTATATATGATATAATATTTATGAATGTGTTTATTGAATAATTTAATAACAATGATTTCATGATTATACATGTGTTTAACATACCCCTGACTATGGAAAATTACATGTTAATGGTTAATTTTACAATCTCTTTATTATCCTAGGTTGTTTTTACGAAAGTATCTTGTAGGACTTGTTTATCGTCCACATCCTTGTATCTTAAAAATGTATTTCCAAATAGTTTTTCTATTTCCAAGAATATATGTTAAATTCATTTATACCCTTTTTCTACTTTTTCTAAATGGTTTTAAAAGAAATTATTCCGTCATTTTCAAAACAAGGTACTTTAGGACCTTTTTGACAAATTAAGGATTGAATTTTTATAACTTATACGGTGGGTGAGGAAATTTTATGCCAATATAACAACTTATATGAATCACTTATAAACATATAAGAATATTTTAAAAATAAATGTTTTCTTTAAATTTAAATTATTATTATATAGAAAGTGATATTTCACTCAAATTGAATTTGGATTGATTTCATCTATATAAACATCCTTCTTTGGATTTTAAATTTTTTTGATGTTGATTTATTGTGATACAATCTTACACATTGTATTGAAGGTTTTTTGATATTTTTTACTATGAAAGTACTATTTTTATACCATCCATGGTTTATGGTTATATTATTGACATTTTGAATGCTAGTTTTAAAACAAATGTCTATATTATGTTTCAACTTTTTCGTATGAGGAATGCATTGGGCATAGTTAGTGATGGGTGGGGCATGCTAAAGCCCCTCAATAAGTTGTTTGGACTCATGAGATGGACTAGTGTATTGGCCCAAGGGCTAGAAAAATTATTATTTTTAGTCTTGGAACGAGGCTTTTACTATGTGGTTACGATGTCCAGCATTATGCATTCCATCATAATGAAATTAGAATTTGATATTACATGTGATTATTCAACTAGTAGAATATTAATGTGAACAAGTAAATAGAATTATTTGATTTATATTTTCCATATTATATTGAAGATTAAGTTTAAAAGTCTTGTGTTTTAGTCTTATACGTTTCCTTAAATGTTTATGCTTATTTATGAAAGGTTCTTCTATATTGTTAACCTTACTGAGCATATAAGATCACCCCTTTCTATGTATTATTTATTACCATGACGCAAAGAAGTATATCATTGGTGAATTTAAGGGATATTATATGGGATGTGAATTTGTTCAAGGGAGACAAAATGTTTTTGTTTTTTATTTCATAATGTAATGTAAAACTTATGTATATATCTAGTACATCTAAGGCTACTTAACTGATACGTCTTTTGGGATTTGATCTCTTGTAATCATGCAAATTTTATGTAATAATTCACCAAATCAGGGTTATTAAAGTCGTGGAGTTAAACATATTATACAATAGGGGTAATTTTTGGGTTCATTTTGAGATATTATATCATATTTTTAACCCATTTACACCATTTTAACCTTACCAAGATGAAAAATATTTACCACTATTAAAATTCAAAATGACCAAAAATAAAAGGGGTACATTTAACAAATATGAGATTCATGATTCCAAATATGGTATAAATTTGAAAATATTTTTTTATTTTAAGTGTAATAAATAAATTTTGTAATAAATATGTAAAAACAATGATAATAGTTTTTTTAAAAATGTGTTTTTTAGCATACAAGTTATCTTATATCAATATCAGGAATATTTCCAATTCAAATGGATTTAATAAGATTTTTTTATTTCAAATTGTTCATATTTAACTTTAAAACATGATAAAAAATACCATTTGATTTTTAAATTACTTTATTTTTTTAAAATAATTTATATTATTTGAAAATTTGGTTTTTTCAATAGTCACAGAAAAATAAATCATTTCTAATAAATCCCCAAAAAATTTCCAAATTTCAATTTGATATGGTAATTTCAAAAATTATGTTCATTTTATAAAATATAATGTCTATCATTGGTAATATTAATAGTTATTTCCATGAAAAAAAATCAATAAATTAGTTTTTGAATAAAAAATTCATTTTTGAAACATATAAGGACATCACTAAAAATTTATTTCTTATTTCATAGGAATTAATTAAAATATTTTTGTTGATTATGATTATTATACATATATTTCATAATACAGATACACAAATTAATGCACATGAATTTAATGATTATATAACATTAAAATAATAATATTTTTATTATATATCTCAATTCGAATGTTTTTTTGCGTAGCATGTTAATTACGATATCAAGTTTAAAAGAATAGTGTTTTTACTAAAATTTGTAATATCAATTATCCAAAGAAAAATTATTTTTCAAAACCCTTTAATATCCCCCAGTGGTTAAAACCAATGACAATAATAAATTTCGTAATCAAAGACAATGGGAGGCATCAATGAACAAAATGTGTTATAAGTGTCAGACCATAAGATAAAGACACCTGTCCATCATTAATGAAAATGAATTCAATGTTCTACACTAGTTATGAATAATAGATCAGATCCTATAGAATCTATATTAGATGTACATGGCATCAAAAAACCATGTCCGCCCTATATCAAGTTATCTTGTAATAGCCACAAATCCACACTCCCACATTCTATGATAAAAACATAAATAATATATTTATGGATTTGATTCAGATAAATGTGACCTAGATTTTTCTATCCCAAAATTACATAATCAAAACTAAATATTTAATCACATACATACCCCATGACATTTATGGTTTATAGTGTTAGATAATTATGGAAAACTCATATATAAATGACACTTATGACTTTGAGAGATTATTTTTTCCACTGTACCATGATTTTCATATTCCCTATTATGGAATTGACATCTCCAAAAATCATTGTTCACATATGTTTCATTTTTAGTCTGAAATCAATTAGAATCATTAATTATATCCTCAAGGAAATGAACCATAACAAGGGTTATCTAAAATGATTAATAAAGGAAATTATAATCATTAGGAATTGAATTTTATCGATGAGAGAATTATGAAAAGATGTGTATGATGACATAATCATATTACAAGAACAAAATATAAAGTAATTAACACCCATAAATACATGTATCATAAATCATGAAACATTGCATAATGATTTAATAATGTCGAGTCATTGGAATAATTAATCATGAGCTGTGTGATGTTAATATTGACCAATGTAATCATTAAAAACCCATATATTTTAACATATAACAGAATTCAAATACAATAAATTAAACATATACTCATGGACATACCTTCATAAATCATAATATTTCCATTAAAACCCTTATCAAGGATAAATAAATCATGTTTGTAACCTATGAAATAATTTTCCATATAAATCTTACAAATGGAATAACCTTCATAGTTAGACATAAAATAACCATCATGGTTACAAATAGAACAAATAGAATAACCATCACGGTTTCCCTTAGAACAACAGTATCTGTGAATTCCCATAGTCTCTATGGAAAATCCAAATCAGCTCAATCCATCATTTTACAAATTTCATTGGGGAGATAAAATATTATCACCCTTACTCATTTTATTATTTAACCACTGAAAATAATAATCAATTCAATGTAACTAAAACATAAATAAAGTACAAAGACATATAATCTCATTATAAAACTCATTGAAAGAATAATTATAACCTTCATATCATGAATATCCCAAGGAATAAGAACATGTTGTGTGATAATCCATTTGAAAAAATCATAATCCATAAAAGGAAATATTTATGAGAGCCAACAAAAAATATCCATAGTGAATCATAAAAAACATCTAGGCTTGTTGACATTGATGAATATAAATACGTTCCTTAAAATTATTTTAGAGAAAAAAATATTTCACATTCAAATTAACATTTTATAACTAAATAATGAAATAATATTAAAATAACATTTAAATATTGTAAGGGAACCTTGAATGAATTTTCATTATGGTATGATAATACATTCATATTGAAAATGATAATAATAAACATTCTTTTCAAAAAATCTGTAATGCGACTAAAAAGTGACATGTTTGGAAAATGTTAAGAAATATCTATTTAAAGAATTTTAAGTTAATGTGGATGATCATGTGAAATATATTTTTGAATTCATTTATGTTTATAAATAAACATTTTTTTAAAAAAATTAGAAAACATTGATATTAAAGAGAAACATTCCCAATCTAAAAGATTATACATGATCAATATCACTTCCAAACAACATTCTTTATGTTCCTTTAATAAATAATGGAGAGAATCAAAATTAAACATTTAAAAGAATTCATAAAAATTATAAATAAATAGATTTGGTTTAATAAAATAATATCATTTGACTTCCCACATGAAACTATGAACAAAAACCATAAAAAAAAGTTTATTCCCTATAGTCTTTCCTAATTTGGTCACACTTAAATTGTAATCCCCATGAAATATTAAAATCCAATAAAACATTATATATCATTAAAATAAGTATATTCATGATATGAGATTAAAAAATTGTTGTTTTATTCCCCTCATGAAAAATAATTTTTTATGAAATAAATGTATGTCCCAATGATAGAGAATTTGAGAAGAAATACCCTTTCAATGATCATATCACTAAATTGAGAATTAATCGATTGATATAATTTGTGTAATAAAATATCACAAAAATAAAGTGAATATATAAGAAAATAATTTATAGACCAATCCAAATGTAATAATTCATGAACAATGTCAATAAAGAAGTGTTATAACATAATGATATGAAATTGAGTTTCGAAACCCTTTACCACTTGGTTATATTCAAGTAAAATCCAATTTGATAAAATGATTCAACATGAAACATAAAATATTATTATATATTAAGGATTAAAGCGAAGACATTTAAAGGGGTATTTATATATACCTTATAAAATATATTTTGGGTATAATAAAAAAATATTCCTCATAGAAAGTAAATTGAGATGAAATCCATTACCTACAGTCTTGGCTAACTACATAAATCCTTTAACAATAGTATAATAAAATCATACCAGTTATTTTATTTAGTATGGAAATTTTATGGTTTTAATACATTATCCTTATTCCATTTATTTTAATGACATATTTTATCAGTTAATTAGTTTAATCCATATCGGGTGTTTTGAGGACGTTCAGTTCCTAATGTCAAAACAACGTCAGTGTAATCGAATAGAATCAAAGAGTTTATTTTTACATCATCATAAAAATAAGTATCATTACATAGTAAAAATTTTTATACATAAATTATTCTTTTTAAAATAGTCACGAAAGATGGTTACCAAAAATTATCAACATTGCAATCATAGACATAATAAGTCATGTAAATACTTCCTTAACGTTTCCATTTCTCAATGATTTCTATGGAATGTAGGAAAATTTTATTTTATTAACGAAAATTGATATTTATATTATAAATAATATATTATTAAATAAAATATATTTATTTTTAATATCCATGTTATTTGGTAATGATAAATTAATCACATCGGTTTGTGGAGGGTGCCTACAACATGTACGCACAAACAATGTTATCATTTTTCTGTAAATAAAATGGTAAGAATTTAAATGATCGATTATATTTTTACAATTATAAATATTTATGCTATATCACACACACACACACACTGACATAGAGACACAAATAACACACACACACACACATATATATATATATGTATTTCTATAATACATTGTTATAAACATCCTTAAAAGATGGTGATTGAAAATAAAAGAAATCAATTTGTGATATTGTTGTCCACCATACACACAAATAAGGATTTTGTCTCCCATTTATTGGAAAAGGTGATATAAATTAGTTACTATATTAACATAGTAACATAAAAGTATATTGATGAAACTTATTTTATTACATATTCATTATTGTAGAATATTTAAAGAATGAATAAGAAGAAATAATACAAATCACATTGTTATAAAGTATAACTCTTATTTAGGAAGCATATTTTCCTTACACGATAAAACCTCTATGTTTGGTATTATGAATAAAATAACCCCAGTATATAGTGAGGACATATGTTATGAATTTTTTTTAATAATTTTCTGAAGAAATTTGTTTTTGGGTGTGATAAAATGAAAATAAGTGGTTTCATTTTATAAGAGAGGTTAGTGTAACTTTTGAAACCTCATAAAATATTATTTTAATATAAATTAATCGTGATATATAAATGGAATAAAATTGATAATATTAAAATATATGATTATTTTTAGTATAAATAATCCAATGAAATAAAATTTGGACATGTTTGGATAATTTTTTACCATTTCATTTATTTTTATCCTACTATAAACCATTTTTACTAATTACGGTGATTCCAATGTGTTTAAAAATTAAGGGATTAATATTTTTACTAATTAAACAAAAAAATCCCATAAATGGTCCATGTTTGATGTAATAATCCTTATATTATTCTACATTACAATTTTAAAATTATATTTAATTATAAATCATTAAATAAAATATTATTTATTATATAATAACACAAATGACATTTTTGAACTATTCATTTAATTTTAATTTTGAAACTACAAGATAATAATGGAATTATATTCCAATGAATCCATAGTTATATAATATTCCATTTTTATTTAAAAAATATATGAACATAAAAACAGAGTTGAATCATTTTATTCATAGGGTTTTAAAAATTATTTTTCTCATTTTTTCTTCTTGAACAAAAACAATGTATTTATTACATAATAATTTAATGCAATTATTTATTTTTTAATATTTTAAAAAACATAACTTGATGAAAAAATTAATTTATTATTGAAATTATTATTTAATTATAATCAAATCCTTTATTTACCAATATGAAAATATTTATAGATAATGACATTATGGGATTTTTGTAATAATAATTAATATAATGAGTCAAAGCCAAGACCAAATGGAAGAAAGGACATATGTTGGACTTTTTAATGGATGTGGACATAATATACTCATAAAATAAAATTATTGTAGGTGTTAGGGTCATTTTGGAGTCCTTATCATATTACTTGTAACCTAAATTACCAGATTTACACTTACTAATGTGATATAATTTTAGAATGGTTAATATTCATAATGAAAAGAATAAAATATTTATATTTAAAATATTTGGAACATGTGATTCAAAATATGGATTAAATGTTCCATTATTTAAAATAATTAATTGAATATTTCTAATTTAATATTAAACCGTAATAACAACAAGAAAAACGAATCTTTAGAAAATTTCCTTTTTAGGTGTAAATAAATCATACCAAAGTCTAGTATAATTTTAATTTAAAAACCCATAATGATAAAATATTAAATAAATATAAGAAATGAAAATTTTATATATATAAAAATTATAATTTTAAATTATAAAAACTTTATATGTAATCATTGTTTCAAAAAAATACCAGAATTTTCACAATTTACTTAAAAATCAATCATTTTATATAATGTAAAAAATTTAAATAAAATATATTTATTAGTGACGATTTAAAAAAAATATAAAAAAAAATTCTAATATTTATTGAAATTGATTATAATGTTTTATAAAAATAAATAAATTCAAATTATTTATGAAGAAAAATTATTTTTAATGTATAAAATATCTTTTCAAAAAAATTGTGCTTATTTATAAATTATTAATATAAAATTAATTTGTTAGAAACATTAAATATATTTCATATTTCAGTTAATCTAATTAAAAACATCCAAATCAATATATATTTTATAATTTTCACATTGGACTAATAATATTTTCTGGTTCATTTTAAAAGGATTTTGTGTATTTTTCATTCTATAAACCATAAATATTCGTTAAAAAGATCGAGAAATTTCACTCTCTACAAATATTTAATTTTATCACCCAAATTTGAACTCAAAATCAGTATACAGGTGTTGACATTTTATAATACCTTTGTTTAAATATCACAACATAAAAAAATCTAATAAAATATCCTCATTAAAATATAGAAAGGTAAATATTAGGGTCCTTTGTTATAACACATTCTAGGTTTATAAATATCTTAAAATTGTTAGGAAGCATATATTTTGACATCAATGAAAATTTTAATGTCTAAATAATGATAGTGAGTAATAGAGAACATTGATAAAAATTTGAATGATCAATAGATTGATAATTCCCAAAAAACCAAAAACTTATGTTCTCATAAAATGACAACTGAATCATAAAAAAATGTAGTTTTTGGATTGAGAAATTATCAAGAATTTTTTCCAAGTGATATGGAATAATTTTACTATCTTTACTAGGAATATAAGTAAATATACTTACCTGATAAGAATAATTTCATCCTCTAATTAATTTCCACAAAAATATCATATTTTTTTCATGATGTTTTGTATTAAAGAAATATTTTAATTCCAAAATCATAGAATAAACTTTTATGGGATCACATAATTCAACAAAATGATAAATTTTTTTCCTTCCCATCTTTATACGTTAAACTAAAAAAACTGTTTAACATAGTGTAAGATAATTCCCAAAATTAATAAAACATAATATGAATGAATTAAACTATAATATCCAAAATTCAATAGTAATACTCAATAATCAAACTAAGTCATTCCATAACAAGACTATCTTTAAAATTAACCATGATATTTAAGACCAAGTGTGAATCCCAAAAAAAACAGATGGATTTGATCACATGTTCTCACAATATTAATTTAACATTTACCTCCAAATAACATGAATCCCATATAATTTCGTATAAAAAATGTATGTTCTATAATTATATAATCTCTAAAATATGATAAAAATTATACATAAATAAAAATCCATATATCCCACATAATAATATTAATTTATTTTTTAACCATAATGGGTTTCTCATAGATATTATCTTTCATCCAAAAAAGAGTGATATAATTATTATGAGAAAATACTTCATGTTAAGCCTAATGGTTACATATACATTATCCCAAAAAAATTCTCCAAAATATGTAAATAGTCACATTCAATTTACATCACTTAAATCCTCCAAATAGGATTCTATTAAATTGATCTTATGATCAACCGTAAGCTTATTAACCCATAATGGAATCTATAATTCTTAATATATCCTCACATGTAAATATCAAAAAATCTAAAGATGTATAAACCTTACTAAGATAATAATTAGAAAAGTCATGAACCCATACTCCAATATCCACTGATTAAAACATTAATAGTAAATTCTAGATTTTATATGATAAATGTGTCAATTTTATTCAATCAAAACCATACAACATAAATAAAAAAAATTGGATCACTTTTATACCCAAGGAAATTTTAGGTTTAGTGTTTTACTAAATTATTACATAAAACATTAAGAGATTGTTTTTTCCAAAATACCCATTATTTTTTATTCTTTATTAAGTCTTAATCCTCTCCGAAAAAATTCATTTTATACGAAACCCTTGAAGTCTCAAATTAAATATCGTATTTCATAATAACCCTCATAGACATAAACATATGAATATTAAGGAAAATTTATCATTATGGTTAAAACTAATATCTAACAATTAAATTACATTAGTGAGATTAAGATTAACCTAATGGTACGATGACATAATCACAGTGCATGAGCATTAGATTTTGTAATTCATACCCCTAAATACCAAGATCATCAATCATGAATCATTTAATAATGCTTTAAAAACTTATAGAGTTATTGGATTCAATAAAAATGATCTGTGTTTTGTCCATATTGATTAGAAGAATCATTAAAAACTAAAATCTTTTCACCCATAATATGAGATAAACTACTTTATTTAAATATAAACTAATTAACATGCCATGTGAATTTATAATGATTCTATAAAAACCCATAAAAATCATTGATAACTACTGTAACATGTGAATTTTTTTTATATCACCCTTTAAAATGCAATAAACATCATTGATACACTTAAAATAAAAACTATTCTTACACAAATAATAACTATTACAGTTACACATTGAATAAAATTCACGATAATATAGCATAATCTATTAGGATAAAATTAATAAGTTTACTCCATCCCTATACAAATTCAATTGGAGATATATAATTAGATGAACTATAATATGTTTATAATGTATCTAACCATCATCATAAATAATTACTAATTACCATAACAAAAATAAAACACCTAGATAATTTATTTCATAATAAAACTCATAGAAACATCCATTATTCCTTTCATAACATTACTGACATATAGAAAAAATGGGATCCATAGAAATATCCTTGTTAAATTCTTAATCTATTTATTGAAGTATAATCTATTGTATAAATACAAAATATCACAACTAGAGAATATGTAATATCAATAGTGGTTGGAATTATTGAATCAAAATACCATTAGTAGATCATTAAAATCAATCTTTAATAAAATAAACATTTCACATTGAAAATAAATTTTAATAAGAAGGAAAATAAATATTATTTTGGAAATAAAACTCATTGAAAATAACGTTGGAGTATTATAAATTAAGGAATAATTATTAAATTTTTTATGAAAATGAAAAAATATATTATTTTTATAATTGTTACAAATAATCATTCCTTTATAAAATTTTTATAAAGAGAGTTAAAAATGATCATTTTGGAAAATGTTATGAAATTTACATTTTAATAATTTTAATAAATTTTCAATGATAAATAAAATATATTTAAAAAAAATTTATGTTGATAAAATAACATATTCAAAATAATTTTAGAGAACATGAATATGTATGGGAACAATTCCCAATCTAGAAAAGGTAATTGATCAGTGTCACTAAAAAAAATACATGGATTTTATTTAATAAATAATAGTGGAAATGGATATTAAACATGTCAACAAAATTAATAAATAGGGTAGAAAAAATATATTTGGTTTATGAAAATAATAACATATTATTTCCCCTGAAAGAATCGTGATCATAAAACATCCTAAAAAATAAAAATATTGTATCATATATATTTTTTCACATTTTTTACTCTTCAATAAAAATCCCCAGGAATGAATAACGTCAAATGAAACATTAATTATCCTAAAAAATATATTTACGATATATAATTTCAATATGGGAACTATTAGTTTCCTATAGAGAAGATATGTGCATATCGTAAATGTATGTCTAAAAGAAAGAGAAGTTGATAAAAATTTCCATTTTAAATATCATATAATTGAATTGATAATTCATTAATGGTGTGATTATGTGTAATTGTAATAAATAAATAAAATATTAATTACATAACAAAATAATTTAAATATTGTGTCACACATAATCATGGAATAAAAATATCAATCAAGAAGAGTTATAAAATATTGAATTGAAATTGAGATGAGAAAACTATTTACCACTTCGTAACATTCGTGTAAAATACCCCCGGACAAAATTATTAAAATTTATTACTAAAATACCAATAATAATATTGTATTCATAATATAAAATGTAATGTTTTTGTAAATATACCTCTAAAATGATATTATTTTCATAATAATATAATATTCCTCAATCAATGGAAATTAAGACGAAATCCCTTACATAGAGTCCAGACATGCTACTTATTTTATTTACCACATTTATAAAAAACTCATATAAATAATTTTATTTATAAATTTAAATTTTCATTTTTAATCCCTAATCATGAATCAATTTTTTACATTTATATTAATGATATTTTAATTTATTAAAACAATTAATTCCATATTAGGTGTCTTGAGGATGTTCCCTTCCTAATTGCAATGGTTGGTTTATCCATGATTAAAGGGGGACTTGTTCCATCATATAAAGAATAATTATCATGAAATAAATATAATTCATAAATTCATATTAAAATTCTAAATCTTATCATGAATAAAGGTTATGAAAGATGAAATATGTTACAATAATGGAGATCATATGTCATGCATACACATGTGTAATGTTTTCACTTTTCCATGATTAATTTATATATAATAGACTTCTTATTTTATTTTCTAAAAATATCATTATATCATAAAAACCAAATTATTTCAATAAATATACACATATTTATCATCCATGTTATTTGGTAATGAAAAATGACTCGCATCGCTTCCTATAGGCGGTAGTCCGCACGTATGCACGAACGACGTTATCATTATCCTTGAATGAAAAGGTATAATGTTAAATGATATATTATATTTTTTGAATGAATAAAATGTCATTAATATCATTAATATATATATATATACTTTAAATACATCATTCCAATGATCCTTAAGATTTATTGATTGAAAACAATTACATCAGTTCATTTGGAAGAAAAAACATCCACTTATTTACAACTAAATCCCTATAATGTTGGTATTATATCCAAAATAATAGCTTTATCATTTTTTAGTGACGTTGTGAAGGTATTTTTTTAGTTTTTTAAAAAATAAATGTTTATTTAGGTGTGAGGAATGGTAAAATGAGGTTCCCCTTTATATGAAAGGGGGGACAATTTTGGAATTATTTAAAATATTTTGTTAAAATAAATTCATATTTCTGTTTAAATTGATAAAACATTGACATTATTATAAGAAAATATTAATAAAATTAAAAATCCTATCATCTGATAATATTTGGTCATTTTTATCAAATTTTTTTCCATATCATTTTTAGCCCTTCATTAATATTGTTGACAATTATTGTGACATCAATTTTTTTATTAAGAGGTTAAATAGACTATATAAATGAAAAAACATCTTATAAATGGAAAATTTTTGATGTTATCAACAATTTATCATTCACATAGATTATTGTAATAGTTTTTGGAATTTAAATTATTTAATAAAATATTATTTATAAGAAAACAATAGTAATATCAATTTATCACTATTAATCTATTTTAACTTTGAAAAAATCAACACATTAATTGAATTCGAATAAAGTGAATAAAGTGAATAAAAAATATTATTTTTAACATAAATATTGTGGAAAAAATCCACTCAAATAATATTATTTTTAATTTTTTCATAATCATTTTAATTTTTTACATCTTGCACAAGGACTAATTCAATGTTGCATTAGAATTTTAGGAAATTAGTTATTATATAAAATTTAATAATAGATTAACATTATGAAAAAATTAAATATTATTTTAAATAAAAATAAATTATTATGGAAATCTTCTTTATATATTCTGTTGAAAAATATAATGATAATAAAACAAAGATGATGAAATTTTTGGATTTTATTAGTATATAAAAATATCAAGAGTCAATATTGGAGAAAAAAAGAAAAATAAATATAATTTTATTTAATACTATTATGTATGATATATATTAATAAAATAAAAAAAATTCAATTGTTAGGATCATTTTTCAGTCCTTATAATTTTCATAACATAAATTAACCGATTAACTCTTAATTAGGCTATATAAATTTACTCTGTTGACTATTCATAATGAATAAAAATATAAGGGTTATATTTACCAAATTTGGAACACATAATTCCAAATTTTGAATCCGTTTTTAAATATTAAAAACATAAAAGTGGCAGAATTTAATTTAAATTTAAAACTAAAATCAAAATGAAAATGATTTTTTATAGAATTACCTTTTATATATAAAAATATCATTAAATTAAATTCACGTAAAAATTCCATTTACATAAAACATAAAAGGATTATTTTAAATCAATAAAATTAAATTAATTTTTTTAAAATCTATAATATAATTTTAATTAGTAAATACATTAACATAAAATAATGTTTCTCATTAAAATCAATTTGTTCCCCTGTTCACAAAAAAATCTACCATTTTAGAAAATTTTCAAAATTTCACATTAAACTAGTTTTGATATTCTGATTGAAAAGTGAATATAATTTTATTAAGTTTTAAAATGCTTCGTAAATAAATTATAATATTTTCATACAAACAAAAAAATTATTTATCAAGAAAACATATTTCAAAGAATAAAATAACTTTTCTTAAAATAAAGTGCTTATTTGTAAATATTTATCTAATAAATATTTATTGATTAGAAGAATTTAATATATGTAAAAATTTATTTAATACTATTTATACTTGAAAAATAAATGACTGGTTTATAACTGTCATATAAAAAGAATATTATTTCATGGTTCGTTTATGCTCAGTGTTTCATATTTTTTACACTATCGAACATTGTTTTTCATCTAAAATCTCAGGATATTAGAAATCTAGATGCATGCTAGATCAATTTTATGTAGGATAAGAGAAGAAATAAGGTTGAACTCGTTTTACATACCAAATTTTGATAAAAAGAAGACCAAATATTCCAATTAGAAATAATATTTTCCTCCAAGGATATGTGTAGATCCAATCGCCTCATGTTGGAACCTCTTAACAATGAATAATTGAGTTTTGATCATAAAAGTTAGATTAAGAGGATAAATATATTAATTCAATTGTAAATTACAATTTAAGCCTTATTAATTCACATCTCGATCGATGTCACAAGCTAGTTAGTGGTTGTGAGAAGAATTTCAGCACCCATTACAAACCCAATATATTTTGAGTGGGTGGGGGAATAATTCTAGTACCTAATGGCATTCTATTTATTGGACGATGGAATCCCAGTAGCAAGATGGTGGAACATACTGCAATGTTAGTATTTTTTATAACCTCACATTCTTGTTTGTTCCATCCACAGTCTATTTGGAGGCCTTATTACACCACTAACATTCCAAAATATTTCCCTCAACATATGAACAACCAAAAATTCAAAAAAAGAGCTACATATATAGTTATGCATACTCGGGTGAGATAATTCTCTCCTCCATAGATACTTTTTCCCTATAAATGAACAATATTATGAACTTGAAAAAATAGAAGGACTCTATTGAATCATAAAATAATATCATTACCATATCTAATGGATATCACTTCAACACTATTACATTATAGTAACCAATTTTATCATCATTCCCAAAAAAAATTATGTCATGTCATTCCACTATCTGAATAGGTCTCTTGACCCCTGAATTTTTTTCATTTAATCTCAACATCATCCCACTAGAGAAAATATGGTTGGCCTAGAATATACATATTTATCTAGGATACACAAAACACAAAATGGATAAAAAAAAATTTATAAATTAAGTCCAAAAGATAATCCAACTTCTTATGGTGATCCAAAATCTCCAATGGGTTGACATGACGAGGGTCCCACATAACATTCTTCCATAAGAATGTTTTTCCCATCCAAGGATAAACACTTCGAAATTTGTTATTACTTTAAAAAATGTCCAATATATGATGAAAATGATCAAAAATGATTTTTAGTGACTCACAGCTAACACAAAGCTCTTCCCGATCAACTACACAATATCATTCTTCTTCATAAAGATACGCCGCCCATCTAAGGATTGTTCCCTAAATGTTAGCCAAAAAATATGAGAGAAAAAATCCTCTAATAAAAAGACTCAAACTACACCATCCATTTAAATTTTTGATAACTATTATTATATAAATACTGTAATAAAGTTAGATGATTCTACAAAGAAAAAATGAATTAATGATCACATTCCCATAGTATGTCATCATGAATGTAGAAAACTCACTTAGTTTAGTCATCCATCTATATATGATAATCTATTCTGAATATCAATTTATTACCCATTATTATCTTTAATACACTCATGATATTTTATTTAAATAAAGGGTATCTATATTAAATAGTTTTTTATGGAACACTGTTGTGTCTAAAAACCTCTCACATATACACTTTAATAATGTCTTATACTGTCATGTTTCTATCATGGGTTGTGAAAAAAATATTTCATATGTTAATAAATATAGTAATGTGGGTAACCTATTTTCTCTCTAGAGATGATCACTCAACAATCATGTTTGTCAATTGGAGATAAATACATAAGTGATATTTGGAAAAAATTGCATTTAAAAATAAATAAATAAATTGAAATGATTATTGAACCCCAATTAATAAAGGGAGTTATGTGGTCAGGGTAGGATCACTTTTTTGGAATTTTATCATAGTAACATCCCATTACCGAACTATTAGGTACGTCCATAACCTTTTCATTGTTCTACCTTTTCCCATTGTCTGTCGATGAACAATATGGAACCTAGAGGATACCTATAATTGTGATGATAGGGATTTTTTATACTATTCACATTAACCAATTTTTTTAGTATGATGTAAGAGGTTATTGTGCTCTATAACTAGGTTACACAATAGGGATGTCTTTATAGGTGTAAATAATGAATGGATTCACACTATGAATAGTTACACGTCATGAAGTGGAGAAACATGACATGAATGTTTCAAATAATGGGTTTTAAATCCAGGGTGATAAATTTCATGGCATACTTAAACATCATGTATTTTATTGTGTATATTGTAATTACAAGTCTTTTAATTCCTTGAGTAGGGATTTATTTGGGTACTTCTTGGGTTTTGGATTCCTATTATATCATCCTTTTCTATTCATCTTAAACCAAAAGTCATCTCCAGTTATTTTTGGAGACACCATTTTATCTGGATTGATCCACCAGATGTTCGATCTTCATTACGGTTGGAGTTTCAATCTCTTGGTAAGTGATCGTTCTACTTCTTTTAGAGTATTAAATCCTTGTACCATACTTAGGTTGTGTTATTAGATCCTATGGTCTTAGATGGTGTTTCTTATTGTCGTCTTCCATGATCTATTGTGAAATCTCGCTCCAGAGGTCATTTCTTTTGTTTTTTATGGTGCGAAGGGAGTTATTTATCGAGATATGTGATATTTCTTCTCCTCCAAAAACACTCTTTCTCAATTGAGTCAATAAAAATACTTGTGTATTTGATTCGAGGACCTTCATAGATTTCATTGGGTTTTCATTGTTAGTGAACTCCATTGTAGTCATGTGAAATCCAAGTGATGTGGTATGTGGTCCCATCTCATGATTGTGTTTAATTAACTATATTGTTCCATTCATGTGAATTTGTTTTAAAATAAAATTGAATGAAATGTGTACGATTAGTTTTGGGTGATGAAAATATATTTTTAATGAAAGTGGTTTCCTTTGGAACAACTAGATGGGATCATATTTAGCCTGTTATCTCACACCCAATGCACCTCTTCAATGGTGCATACACATTTTTATGTATTCCAATATAGGGAAAGTAATGGTACTATATTGAGGTATCATGGTTTCATGTCATCTAAGTTGGGTAGCTTATTGTTAGATCGTGAGAGTGTGTTTATGCAGTCATTTGAAGTACCTTTTTGGTTCTAGTCCTTTGTTCTTAGAATTTTCTATTGGGGTCCTTGCTAATTTTATAGTTTATATGTTTCTACTATAATTTTAATGTATTGAAATAAATTCATCATTCTTGCACTATTTCTTTTTTTCATTGTTAATATATATTCCCCATGTTTTTTTTCTAATTAGTAAAAATCATTCTTTGTTTTTTTAATGATTTTGTGTTTTTTCATCTCATGGTGATCCGGAATACCCTAAGGGTATGTGATGGTATGGTTCGGGTGCTAGGAATGAGGGTAACCTAGGGTAGTTCATCATAATTTTCCATTTTTGGATGTCTTGCCTCAAGATACATTGTCTTTTAACAACTGTTATACTTGAGATAGGATTGTTGTGAGTTGAGAGGTATTTTGCGATGATTTCATGGAAAACACATATAGCTATGAGACTCACGTTTCTATGGGATATTTGCATACATGCCTCTAGTGTTGGTTTTCTATTTAAATCTATTCTTATTCATATAGGTTTTCTGGTTTGAACTTATATATTTTTATTTTCTAATCATTCTTATGTTTTGGTAAGCCGTAGTGTGCATCTGACATGTATACAAGAGTTCCTTAGGAAGGTATAGCGAATGATCCCCATGGAAATCCACCTATAGATCATAATATCATCAAGACTACGGTATGGGGTGTTTTTTGTCGATTAGGAAGTTTCATGTGTTCATAACATGGATGATGAGTTATAACTAGGAGTTATAGGAGAGAGAGATTTGTTATGATAATTCATGCATGATAATCCACCGACCTTTAATGGAATGAATGAATATCAAGAGATGGAGTAAAACCTCGATTGGATTGAACTAATCATAGAATTCGTAGATAATTCTGATAAAATTAATTGTATGTGCTCAGCGTTCATTCTTGAAGGATTCAGCAAGTGATGGAGTGATTCTAGGATCCATGTAGATAGACATGCGGACCTGGATTGAAGGGGTATCAAAATCCTATTCTTATAAAAATTTTAGCCAGGGTTATTGATTCTAGAATAGTATATGGAGATCATTTTTTATAATAGTGTGGGTATTTTGTATTTTTATACACTAACTAGTTTTCTAAGATAGACTTTTTATCTCCAAACATAGTGATGAATGACTTGTTGAAGGCTCAGAAGTACCTATAGGATTGGTGAATATATATCATATCGCATGAGTTTATGTTGAATCTACATACCTATGATGTGATTGTAGATAGATCCATGATGTCAGTTATGGATGTGACATGCAATGCTAGTTTTCTCAACCTTTCTATTCCATCTAGGGGGATCTTTAGTGGTGTTACTGGGAAGAAGAGCAGTTGGAAGGATCATTATAGAAGTGGTGGTTGTGGGTCTCAGTATTGATCCCCCTCTACACCACATTATATGGAAAAAGGTGTGGCTCTATCATTATATCAATGTGGCAGGGATAGACAGACCTAATTTTTTGTACTATGCCCAATGAAATGTGTAACTGATGTGGGTGTGTTGGTAATTTATAGTGTTTCTTTTAGGATATGACTATTCAACATTTGGGTCAGAGTGTGTCACCTCTAAAGGCAACTGCAGTGTTGTATGAAGCTTCAATGAAAATAGGGATCCATCCAAAGTCCATACAAGTGAATCACCTTCACACTTTATATGAGTATATAGAAGAATTTGTTGTTATTCTGGTGATAATGAGAGGTATTATCCTTATTTTATCTTCATTATAAATTTATTTAATTGATACAGGTTACTCCCACACATTTATAACATCATTTTTTATTGATATACATAAAAATTCAATGGATCATATTGTGTTTGTAATGGGTATGGAAAAATCTCATAGAAAAAGGAGAGATAAGGTGTTTAGGTTTCCTTATTATTCTTTAATGATAGACAATATAGATTTTATTTGGTATTTTCTAATAATTTATCAGGATCAGTTGGATAAAATTATCAATATGGATTGGATTCCACTCATTAAGATGAGTTTTATTATTACAGCCGGTGTGTTTCATTTATCAGTATCGATGGGTGATCTCGTATGTTTTGGGTGGAGTGGTACTGGAGTCCATGTCGTGCAGGGCCTTCTTGCCCAAATATTAGCATAATGTTGAATATATTTTGATTTGATCAAGATAATATTTAATGATCTTCCCATTTTTGTTTGGATAATTTCTAATTTTTTCCCAGATGACTTCTCAACTCATCCACCAGAGAGAGAGAGGTGGAGTTTACAATTTTACTGGTTCCAGGTTTGCTGTTGATATTGATACCTTCATATCAAATGGAATCAATTGAGCTGAAATAGATCAAAATCTAATTAGATTACCTACATGAAAAAAGATTCATTCTCTCTAGAATCTCACCATGGGAATCCCATAAGATCATTAACATGAAGGATGATTCTTCACTTCAGTTGTGTGTGGAATATCACATTTTAAACTAGGTAATGGTTTATAATGAATATCCTTATACACATATGGATGATTTTTTAGATAAGTTAATGGTGTAAAATTTATTGTCGAAGATTTATCTTCAGTTGGGTTATCATAAACATGGATTTTGGGAGTCTGATATACTAAATAAAATCATTCAAGAGAAGTTATGTTCAGTATGAATATCCTATGATTCTTTTTTGTCTGACTGATGCTCCTACTGTTTTTATGTATTTGATGAATTGGATATTCCACCAATATATTTACATTTTTGTTGTTGTACCCATGGGTGATATTCTTTTTTATTGATAATCTGAGCATGAGCCTGAGCACCATATGGGTTAGGTTCTATGAATTTTTTGAATCCATCATTAATAAAAAAATAATACAAAATGTAGTTTCTAGATTCATGAATTGAAGTTCTGAGTGGAAATTATTTCTGAACCAAGAATAGTAGATGATCCATTGAAGGTTAAGGTTGTTTCATCATTTAAGGAAGAAAACAATTTCATTGAGATATGAAGCTTCAAGGGTCATACTGGATACTATCGATATTTTGTTAAGGATTTTTCTATATTGGTGTCACCATTGACTGCACCTACTATGAAATCATTGAAATTCACATGGGATGTGAAGTTTCAATCATAATTATTTGAACAAAAATGAAATCTATTATCATCTTCTATTTTATCATTACCTGACCCTAGAAAGTGGTACATGGAATTTTGTGATTCTTCTGGTGTGGTTTAGGGATGCACGTTTTTGCATGATTCCCATGTGGTATCGTAGGTCTCCCATTAGATTCATTCAAATGATATGAATTACACAACTCATTATTTTCAAAATTCTACTGTTATTCATGATTATAAATGTATATAACACCATTTTGTTGGGGAAAGTCTTATAGTATTTTTTGATGATAAGAATTTGAGTAATATTATTTATCAAAAGAAATAAAATATTAGAAAAATATTATGGGTTGAATTCCTTTAAAACGTTGAATTTGTTATTTACTACCCCCCAGGGAAGTTTAATGTAATTGTGGACGCTCGTGGAAGGAATGCACCATCACAACATTTTATGGAATCAAAAAATGAGTGAAAACTTTTAAGGATTTCACTCATTTGAAACTAGATGGTCAAGATGATATTTCAATTAATTTTCAAACCAATGATTAATTATCATCAAATCTCACGCTCTCTATATTACAGAGTCCGTAGTAGGATGAAGTGTTAAGAATATTTCAAGAAATCGTTTTTATTAGGGATCCTGCATATGGATGGCCTCATTCTTCAGATGCAATCCTCCACATTATGGATAATGTTTTCGTCCAAGTATGAGTGAGGAGTTTAGTTTGTTTTAATATTCACATTTCGTCATGGTTGTTTCATCTATGCAATAAAATGGTGTATTATGACATGAGACGGTGACTCTGATGGCCAGGTATAAAGTGTAACATTGCAGATTACGTGTCTTGATGTCACACCTACCAATAGTTAAAGGAAGAGAACATGAAACACAATGGTTTTCTTCAACATAATATAGTGTTGATCTAGAAAAGGGATGAGGAGTTCGTGGATTTTTTGATAGGTTACCATGGACTACCCGAAGTATGAATGCTATCTGGGTGGTTATTGATCGATTGACGATGTATTCTCATTTCATTCAGATCAAGGATACCACTAAGGTAAATAAACTGTGTAGGTTGTATGTGAAAGATATTGTGAGGTTACATTTGAGTCATTTTACTGTTTTATTAAATTTAGATCCAAGCATTACCTAGAGGTTCTGGATTTGTATCCCAGAGATAATAGGAACTCAGTTCATGTTGAGCACATCTTACCATCCATAGACTGACCGTGGGAAGGGGTGACTAAATTAGATAATAGAAAATAGGTTTCCTACCTTTGTTTTTGAAATTGGTCGATCTTGGGAAATCCATCTCGGACAAGTTGAGTTTCACTACAACAAGAGTTATCATTCATAGATAATAATGGAACACATTAAGGCGTTGTATGGTATCCCATGCGGATCACCTCATATTTGGATGAGGTGAGAGAAGTAGATTTTTTTGGTCCACGTATGGTTCAAGAGATTTTCATGATAATTCAAGGTGCACATCGACATCTTGTTACATCACTGATTCAGCATAAATTGTACGTAAATTGTAGGGGTCTTCCTCTAATTTTTTCCATTAGTGACTATGTTTTCTTGAATTTTTCTCCTCAGTTGGTTCACTGTCAACATGGAAAATAAGAAAAGCTGGCTCCAAAATATTTTTGACCATTTGAGGCCACATAGTTGTTCATGTAGGTTTTTTATCAGATCGAATTTAAATTTTAGTGGACATGAATTCATGATGGTTTTAAAATGTCTTAGCTCAGGAAGTATCACCCTAATCTGGCAAATTTTCTGAGTTGGGATGAAATTGAGTTAGAGATAGATGTTTTTATTCATACGAAACAAGTTGAGATCAATGACTCTTATTTGAATGCCTTATTGTGGATTAAATTCCACTTTTTATAATTATATGAAAATATGTATCAGATTCTCTATATACATGTGAATGTGAGTCATTAATGATGGAGTAGTGGCCTCATATTTTTATAGGGATTACATCATCCACATGACATCTTAGGGATGGAAAGAATTTATAATGGGATGTTTCTAACATCATATTACTTCTCTATCTGGTACATCATTGAACTCTTCATGGATCTATTTTTTTCCACTGTCTATAGAAGAATGAGAAAGAACAGGGAGGATACCTAAAATGGTGAAGTCTGATATTTTTCGGAACCATAGATTTAACCGAATTTTTCAATAAGAAGTTTTAATATTTCACATTGTGTAACTAGGTTACACTATGTGTAAATGTTACTGGGTACATGTCATGAAAGGATTCACGTCGTGAATGTTTACACATTGTGAATCATAGTTACACATCAGAAATGTTTTAAAATGGAATTTAAATGCGAGGCAATGATATTTCTCTCCTTACATAATGACCATGGACTTCACGACATATAAACGTATTACATGTCATGTAATTCCCCATGTAGGAATGTTCTAGTATTCGAGTTGGGTTTTTTGTGCCCATAAAATCATCCATTTTCTACTTCTCTCAAACCAAAACCCTCCCTAGTGATTTTTGGATATTTAATTCCTTTCAAATCGATCTTCTTTGAGTTTGATAGTTATTGTGGTTGTAGTTGTTGTGTTTTTATTTTGTTAAGTAATATTTATTCTTCTCCATTGTCATGAATCCTTTTAGATACATTTTATTTTATTATATGATCCACTGGTATATATTGGGGTTTCTTATTTTATTCTTCCATGATTTATTGTTTGGTCTCACTCTGGAGGATGTTCCTCTGTTGGTCATGGTGTGGTGGGAATTCACTGTTGAGGTATGTGGTATATCCTCACCTATGATGACAATATTTATTAATTTAATAAATAATCATATTTCTAGAGTGGATTATAGGGAATTCATTGATGTACTTGGGTTTGTTTTATTAGTGGATCACATTGTGGGTGTGTACAACCCCAATTTTGAAGTATGTGGTTCAATCTATTTCTTGTGTTTCATAATATATATTGAGCCATTTTAGTGAATTGGTCGAATATTAAATTTTCATAAAATTGACATGATAATTTGTGTGCATTGGAATGTGATTTTTAATGAAAATGGTATTCCTTGGATTTGGGAAAATGGATATAAAAAGGGGTATTTTCAAAGGCATTGAAAATGTTTTTGTGAAATGATTTTGATATGTTTTTCGATACATTGAAATGATTATGAAAATTAGCACATGGAATACATTGGGTACTATGTTTCTGGTTTATCTTGAGGCTATCATCTATTATTGGGGTTCAAGTTTGAGGGTGTTCCACTTGTCCTATAGTGTATATTATTTGCTCCAGGAATGTATGTGATATTCATGTTTCACTTTATAGGGTGTTTCACTGGACATGGAGTGTATATAATTTTCTTTAAGTACTATAGTTCACTATTATTTAGATTAATAGGTACATGTAGTCTACTATATAAAATGTTGAATTCCATAGTACTGTGATGATTTTGTTGCTTCTATTGTTTTCATATTTCATAGATTTAGACTATTTAATAATTTCTATCCTTGTTTATTCTTGAGAAGTATTATAAGGAAAAGGTTCTAGGAAATTGATATAACATTATTTTCAGAACTATTATAAAAAGGGAAATGTATAACATAATTTAAACATAATTTAATTACTGATTACAATTACATATATAATTTATATTGATAATAACTGAATTTTTATATAGAGAAATGTTATGGAACACCTTGGTGGGATCTAGTTGTGCCTGTTTGGATACACCCTTCACAGCTCTTCAGTGGTGCGTAGTCCTTTGTATGTTATGCAATGTAAGGAAATGCAGTGTTCTGGGGTGAGGCGGTGAGGTTTCATTTCATCTAGGTTGTGTAGCTGTTGGGGAGATGTTGGTGGTGTGTTTATGCCATCATTTGGAGTAGATTTTTTGTTCTAGTCCATTATAGTTGTACTTGTCTCTTGATGTTTATGCTACTTTTTAGATGTTTTGGTTACCCACCCTTTTTAATGGTTTGAGTATATTAATAATTCAACCATTGATTCTTTTTTTGTTTCATGTATATACATGCCTCATGTATTTTTTAGGTTGGGAAAAATCATTCCCTATTTTTTATAGTTCAATGCCCCGGTTTTTTTTCACCATCATATGGGGATCAAGAACGCCCTTCAAGTAAGTGATTGAATTGGTCGGAAGCTTGGTTTGAGGTTAATCTAAGATAGTTAATTATAATCATGGTCATAAAAATCAGTAAATCGCTCATCCTATTTAATGATAAATGAATGAATCCTGATCAAGTGTCCAATCACCCATGGTTGATTGATGCAATGGATAACACTCTTATTTGCATTAAAAATCAAAAATCATTCCAAAAAAAATAAGGGAATTATCAAGGGGAATTTTTTTTTTATTAATTTAGAAATCATTCCCTAGTTCTGCACATTTGCAAATGATCCCTTTCCACTCACCACCTAACACAATCTGGTCTATCGAGACAAACTGCACTATGTATAGTTAGTTTAAATATTTTCCTGAAATCTATAAACAACGAACGAAACAAAAACCCAAAACTATATCAAATTATTTGAATAGGGACCCACTAAAAAATATATAATTCAATAGAAAAAGAAAGTTTTTCATTAAATAACATGTATATGGCATTCATAATGTGAATCTCCCCTATCCCTAATAAATCAAAATCATTACCTCTTTATGTGAATGGTAATATAGTTGAATGGGGATTAAGTGGGAATTAAAAAAATAATATAATATATAATAATAATACACATCACATTGAGAATGAAATAATCAACAAAATCCCCCCATATCCTCCTTCAAAACCATTTAATGGATGTGAACACTCGTACTTATATGGATGAGGTGTGGAAAATTTTCACTCCAGATTCATTCATCTAAAATATTATGTTTATTTAGAATAGTAAATTATTGAATATCAGGATGATATAGAAATAAAATTTGTTCCCATATATCTATTTCATTATCCCAAAAATATCATCTCATTTTTTAACAGTGGTATATAATTTACTGCTCTAATTACCAAATAATTCTTTTTATTCTCATTGAAACTACTCAACTCCCTCCAATTTTTCACATTAAATGGATTATTAAATGATGAAATGTATTCATGAAATTTACTATTGAAACATTTCTGAGAGACCAATTTCAAATAAATCTATGATAAATTCATTTGTATGTCTTCAGACTGATATATTCTTTAATTATTGATGTTGGGTCCATTCTGTTGGCCAGAAAAAGTAATCCATTGGATTGATTTTTTTGAAATAGTGTGTTTCAAATTGGACATATTTCCTAAAGAAAAAAATTTAAGCCCACAAAAATGAAACTCTAAATAAAGTAATCACACAATTTGGACCAAATTTATTATAGTTATAGTCGACATATAGATTCCCTAGAAAACTATTAAATTTAATGAATTGACCAATTTTCACAATAAATTCTAATATACACAAAAAAATAGTATAATCATGAAAATAATCCCAAATTGATTAATTGTGTGGGATTAGATAATTGATAAAATTATACATAAATTTGAAAATATTATATCTATCAATTATCCATCACATAAAACATGGACTCCTAGACTGGTAAACATCAAATTCAAATCAATGAAAATTCAAAAAAAAATCTTGTCATCCACAAATTCCACACCAAGAAACAAAATCTAGAATTCCTCCTTAAAAATACTTAAAATTATTAATTAATTAAATAAATAAATTTCCTATGAATTTATTTTCCCATTCACACAAGACACCTACCTCACATAATGGTTCTCTATTCTCACAAATTCCCATTTTCAAAAATTCTTTTCTCATCCAAACTGATGGATGTGTCACCATAGGCTTGAAAATTTCCGATATCCCCACCCATTGTGAGTTGAGGAATTTTTTTTGATTTGGACCATGAAGTGCTTTTATGGCATTTTATTGGTAGGATTAATATGTTATAAAATTCTATGGACGAATGCAGAAGGCATTGGATTTTTAAAGAAAAATTTAAGATTCTAATATTCACACAAGTATGGTCTCCTCCTCACTCCCCTTAGTATAAAATCACCTCCATAATCATTAAAAATCATGGATTGTGAAAACTATTCAGTATTTTTGGGGAAAAATTTAAATCTTATCAAAAATATTATTTCTTGAACACTCTCAATGGGCACAAATTTGTTTTTCTATTGGAAAATCTAAATGTAATGTATAATCCTATCATAAAATCTATATTAATGTCACATATTTTCAAATAATTCATTCATTAGGAGTAAAATAATCTAATAAATATTTTATTTTCCACCCAATGTGTCACCAAATGTGTTATCACAACATAATACATCTTACCCCATAACATATGATTAACTAGATCATGAAATTTCATATCAGGAGCAGGTTTGATAGAAAATATTATCTTCTAATTATTCTATAATAATAGGATGTCTAAGTATAATAATGTTTATAAATATTGAATTCATATTTAAGGGAAAAATAAACAATATTTTTCTTGATAAATGGATTTAAAACCATTGAAATTCCTCAATCATTTAAAACATAAGTGCCTCAAACACTTAATTTTTTACTAGAATAAATCAAATTATTGTCAATGAAATAATGGTTTGGTTCTGACAAGATACACGGTTAATGAAAATAAAAGGAAAAAATGGTCCATTACCCTCACATGAATGTTTTTTCAATGACATGGATAGTGAGATTTGTCCCAAGATTCAAATATATGAGTACTTTTAATGAAATACCCAATGATTTGAACATGAAATGATTTCATTTGCATCATTAATTTATGTTCATTTCAGAGAATACATTGGTTAAATGAATAAAGTTGTTTTAAAAAATAGAAATGAGAAAAGTATCAGCTCAAAAGTATAAAAAACACACAAAATTATTAAATGAAACAAAAAAATCTAACGAAAACACACTTTTTGAAATGGAAAATAAAATAAAAAATGAATATCCTAAACAAAAAACGATCCCTCGCACACATTTAAATCATGGGGTACCTTCCAATGATTAAATGAGGTTTTAATATATAAAATGATATAAAACTAAATCAAAATTTGAAATAATGTGTCCAAGAGAGGTAGAGCATGATGGATTTTAGTGATAAACTTGTTAGAGGAGTGTGATCTCCTCAACAAGGTTTGAAGGAATTGTCCAATGGTATATCATCATCATGTGTCCATTAACAATGAATAGAACCTTTTTATCCATCGTTTACAATATAAATATCAATGAAATAATATATATGATAACTATAAAGGGACCTTACCATATAGAATGACGTTTACCTAGAATCAACTTGAGTATTGAGTTGAATAATAGAACATTATCTCTAACACAAATGCCTTTTAGTTGGATCATCTTGTCATGATAAATTGTTATATCTCGTTGTAAATCCTAGAATTTTCAAAATAATCCCCAATAATTTCCTCATTTTTTTAATAATAATATCATATTTCTCCTAACACTATCCTGATCCAAATTCATCTTCCCTAGAACCCTATAAGCCTTAAGCTCCAATTCTATCAGGGGATGATATATTTTCCATGAAATCCTCCTATATAGACTTAATTGAATCATGTATTTGTTAGGCTATCCTATAAGGCCATAATATTAAATAAATCCTTTGGCTCTAATCCTTCAAGTTTGGTATAACATTCTATTCCAAATTTCCTTTGATTTCCATTTTGTAAACATCATCTTTATAATTAGTATATAGATTAAAGATATTCAATGGTTTATGATTCACATAATTCTTAATAAAATCCATTATTATTATAAAAATAATGAGGTTCCTCTTATCACTAATGATATACATTGGCACTCCAAAACTAAAAAATATGTTATCCCTAACTAAATCATAAATATCATTAGCATCATATTTCATGGGATATTTTTCATTAACCCATTTGAAATATAATAAACGATAATAATGATTTAATAATTTCGAAATTTAATTCTAAAAGGAAACATAAAATATAACCCATTTTCATTAATAAAATCACAAAAATTAATTTAAGGCCGGTATTTCCTTTCTCTTTCAAATATTTCTATAAAACTAACATTGTTCTCTCCTTTTCCAAAATTCATTTGCATATTTAAAAACAATGGGACAATGACTTCTATATTTTAAAACATTAATTTCTATACATTGAGTTACAAGGTGGACTCCACAAGCTAATGTGCAATAAAACTCCTGGATAGAACCAATTTTAGTCTTAGAAAAACACCTTCTTTTATCTTGATCATTAAAAATCGTCCAAGAAATGGATCATCCCATCTCTAATATCTAGATTCATGTTTTTGTTTTTTAATTTGGTCAGAATTATAATTATATGGGACTTGAGGTATTAGAAATTAATTAACCATATCATACTACCATGTCACAAGTCCTTCAATCAAGTATAACTATTCTCATGGAAGATTATCATTCATTGGTTCTGTGTCATCAATTTTGGCTTCATGAGTGTTGGTAATTCTACATAAGTGATCAACCACATGGTTCTTATATACCTCATTTTCAATGATTTATATGTTTAAGTGATAGAGTAGTAACATCCATCTCACTATAAATGGTTTAGATTTAGCATTCTTCATCATGTACGATAGTGTTTCATGGGAAAAATAGCAACTTTAGTTCCAACCAGATATGATCTATATATTTACAACAAAAAAACTACCAAAATCTCATTTTTATGTGGATATATAGCTAAATTTAGCTATTTCTTGGGTTATTGAGGAAAAATAAAAAGGAATGTGTCCTACATTAAATTCTTTGAGAAAGGAATGCTCAAACATCTTGGTTCAAAGCATCATAAAGTAGCTCGAATGGTTCTTCTCAATTTGGTGGATGCATCGCCAGTGGAGAAATGAATCTCCACTTCATCTCATCAAATGATACCCTAAATGATGAAGTAAAATAAATATAATGAAACGTTAAATGATATCTAGAGAGCACAAAATACTTTTTAAATCCTTGATGAACCACATGTAGAATCTATCATGTCCAAATAATTATCTACCATATTTCACACAATTTGGGTAAGGCAATGAATTTATCACTTCAACTTTTTATTTATCCATTCAATTTACTTTTTGGAAATTACATCACCAATTAAAATTCGTCTCTAAACCATGAAATGATACTTTTTAAAACTTAAATCAATATTCATTTCAAAGGAGGTTTTGAAAACATTTTCTAGATTTTTCAAACAATGGTTAAATGAATTTACAAAAACTATGAAATCTTCATAGAATGACACCAAGAAATAATAATTATAATCAAAAAAATACATACTTTTCACCATTTAAATGTAACTAGAGAATTACATAATACATATGGAATTATTTTATATTTAATTATTTGGAAGGGATAAGTAAATGTTGTCTTCTATTGAACCTGTGATGAAATGGGTACCTGAAAATACCATGATAATCCATAAAAAAAGAAGTAATGTGTTCTCAGTAAAAATATATCTAACATATGTAAAATTAATGGGATAATTTAATGATCATTCCAATTTACATGATTCAACTTCAAAAAATCAATCCACACTCTCAATATATTCTAAATTCTCGTAGGGATTAATTCATTATTCTCATTCCTCACTTTAGATAGGAATTATTATTTTCTAGTTACATGAATGGGGATAACCCAATGTGAATTATAAATGGGATATATGACCACATCCTAAAATATATTCTCAATATCTGTCTTCACAACCTACATCCAGGTGGGATACATCCTATTTGGAGGCTATCTGAAAGATTTGGAATCCCCCTCATGAATAATTCTCTATGATCATATTTTTAGGGTTTATTTATTTCATATCACCTAATATCCAACTTAATTCACGATAATTATCTCTAAAATTTTCAATATAATAGCCAAATTGGTTTTTATAAATGTTATTATTAATTATCCATTGTAATTTCTCTCACTACCTAGGCTACACATATTTCAAAATAATGTGAAGTGATATTAATTACAAATCAGGGTTCTACTCAAGAACTTTGATCAAACAAAAATTCCCCACATCCATAAGTTGGATCTCTAAATCACAAGAAAAATTTCATATTCATCATTATTTGACATGTCATCAATGAAATCCTATTTTATCACTTCTTCATATTGAAATCATAATCTATAGTGTGTTGGTAATCCACATGTTCAATTTTTTGTTATTTGGAAATATTCTCTCTTATGTATAAGAATTCATTGAAAATGGTGTATTATTCAATTGGATCTGTACCAATTTAATGAGAGAGTGAAAATATATGGTGATTATTCACAAGGTCCCTCATAGATTCAAAAATATTGATTAAGGTATTTTTGTCTTTGAACACCACAGTGAGTGTGTCTTCATAGTTATTGATGATTGTTTTCACATTCATAAAGAAATATCTCCCAAAAAAGAAGATTGAGTGTAATAGGCTCTTATATTATTATATATTGTTCACATAGAAGTCATTTTGGAATAAGAGATGCTTGAATTTGACATTGAAATCGTCCATATATATATATGGGTATACTGTGGCTATGTTTTCAGGATGGACCACCAATCATGTCCATTTCAAGTCTCCCACGTACAAAGAACTATATTCTAATTGAGGAAATACATAAATTAAAGAAAATGTATCACCAAAATAATTATATATATTTAATTATCTAATAGTGATTAGAATTGAAATTATCCGTGGATCATTATATTTTGTGGGAAATTGTGGTGTGATAATGGTTGATACTCTTCTTCATAATTATTTTATTAAATTACCCTGAAGTCTTCTGTACATGTTGAAAATATCTATAAAAACATTTAGCATTCACTAGATTTTTTTTTGAGTGCTTCTAGAAGGAGGTGTAAATATCCTCTTTCTTTAAGGTGCCCAAAATTTATTTTGAAGTTATTATTTTTGACTTATCATTGAATCAATCATACTTGATTAAAATGGTGCAGCTATGTCTTTCTTCTCTAATATATTCCTTTTAAATTTTTTTATCTTTTACCTTCATCCTATTCGTATCCTTCTCTTAATGTTCATTCCATTCTTCTTCCTAGGTAATTTTTATAGAATATTCATAATTTCCAATTTCAATCTCACTAATATATGGTGGTCTTATTTAAGGTTCATGACACTATAGTGTTGATAGTTATTTTAGACTTCATACTGTCATCACACTAACATTCTCTTTTGGGTTTGGGACTATTTTGGAAGGGATTTATTATATGTTTTTAGACATGATTCCAATATTACTTACCATAGTTTTTTCCAATTTTTCAACCTTATCATGTATACTATAATAAATGGATTGTATAAGTTCCATAGAAGGTTTTGTTTTGATGGATGATTGATCATAAGTTATTTTGAATGTGGTGGGTTTGTGGTATTATGTCTAGTTATAAGATTTATTTTGTTGAAATGGTTATGGGGATTTGAACTAGTTTTGGTATTTGTGATTATATGGATTCTACTAATTTCCAAATCTATATCGGAAAATCATTGGAAGTATCTATCATTGATTCGTTGTAAATACCATAGTTGAAATGATTTCTCAACTTTTTTCATTCCCTACATTTCAGTATATTTGTTCTATGAAATGATCATGTGATTAGCATAAATCACATACCTTAGTCGGTGCTTGTTGGTTACCCACATTTTTTAGTGACATCTACCTCACCATAATAATTAGGTAATCAATATTAGTTCACCATAAAGGTAATGGATAAGAAGTTATTATGTCATGACTATCTCTTATTCTAGTACCTCTTATGTTAAACTATTGATAATTCTGGGAAAATTCCTAAATCAAGCCTTTCGCTTGTTATACTTACATCTCAATCAATTCTCCTCAAAATTATGCATCAACAAGGTTTATTTCATGGTCTAGTAATACTTGATAAAATTAGTAAATAATTTTATTCTCCTAAATTTATTGATTTTGGTAGCTGGAATATATTTTTTTTAACCCTTCCCAGTACTTGGAAATGGTTTCAATAGATTATTGGTTGATGATATACAATTATTTTTGGATGGCTATTCATCTAGAGGTGGGGAAGAGTATTTTCATGAATAATATCACTAAATAATTCTAATTATTCAAATTTACCTAATGTCATCCACACAACCATTACGTGGAAACTCCTTCCAATGAAAATTGGAAGGCCTCATAAATTATCTTCTCCTCAACTACTCCTTGGGGTCTGAAATTATAGCATATATCACTGAACACTTAATATTTGTTTAGATAATCTCTTTCTATGACATAAATTTCTAGGAGCAATATAAGCCTATTAGTTTTCATCACAAAATATATTTTTAGCACTCATATGGTAGATTATTTTTTTATATAGCAATTATGGTGCATAGAGGTCTCTATGGGTTTGGTTCTGATTTCCATCCATGATGAAATTCTAAGAGTTAAAAATTGAATATTTAATCATTTCTATAGAGTAAATTTACCCAAATTCAGATTGAAAATTAATGGCTGTAAGACTATTTAAAAATGTTCTTTTAGTTTATAAGATCTAGGGTAAAGGTGTCAATGTTTATGGTTCTAGTAAGGAAATTTTTAAGAGAATAGAATGAAAGACGATGATATAAAAATTATTTTTGGCTTTAAATACGTAGAATGGATACCATGTTTTAACATGTTTCTATCATGAGGTGTGTAATAAATAAATATTTACTATTTTTTAAAGTGTATTAAAGTGGGTAAATTAGGTTTTATCTTGGGAGGATCACTCAATAATCAAGGTTTTCAGATGAAATTATAAAATAATGTGAGACATTATATGAAATCTATTGTTTGTGAAAAGAAATAAGGAAATTGAAATGATTTTTGAACCCAAATTGATGATGTTACTGATGGGGTTATAGTTGGATCACTGTTTTCAATGTCATCATGATCATAAAAATAATTAATATTATCTTTCTATTGAATGATAAATGAAAGACTCCTCAATCAGTTTATCAATCACCCATGGATGAAGTATGCAACGGAAACCACTCGTGTGTGCATAAAAATTCATAAAAAATTCCCATAAAAACAATTTCAAGTCGCGATCTAGAATTTTTGACTTGTTTAAATCTAGATAATATTCACTAGTTATACAAACATTCAAATTATCGCTATAGACTCACTGCATAACAAAATCTGCTCGATCTAGAAAAACTGCACTACGTGGATAGAGAATAAAGATCATCAACCAATGCTATATACAATGAATGAAACCAAAAAGCAAAACATAATTTCATTAAGAGAATTGGGAAGCACTAAAAATAAGAATCATTAAATATAATAAGATAGTGTTATATTAATGAATGAGTCTTCAACATTTCAAAATGAATACTCCACCTTCCCCGATCAATCAAAATATTTACCCCTCTATATAAAGGGTAATATAGTAGAATGTGGAAAAAGAGAGCATTGTAAAAAAAATAGAAAAGGGAACATCTTCATCCCATATATATTTAAATATTCAATCAAATCCCCACATTCACCACCATCAAAACCTTTTAATGGATGTGAACACTAGTACTTATAGGGTTGAGGGGTGGAATAGTTTCCCTCTAGAAGCATTCCTCTAAAAGTTTGAGTTTATTTAGAATAGTAGCTAGAAGAATATTGAGAATGTATCCTCATTAATGATTTCCACAATGTCTTTTGATTTCTAATTAAAAATCTCAACATATTTTGATATGTGGAGAAATAAAATTTATGATCTAATTACTGAATTATAATATTTCACTCTATGGAGACTCCTCCACTCCCTCCAATTTATTTCATTAAATGGATGCCTTAATGATCATATTTCATCCTGAAATTCATTTTGGACATGAGTCTTCAGGACTTCTATCTAATACTACTGTAATAACATCATATATATGTCTCTAGACTGATATATTCTTTAATTACTGATGTGCTGTCCATTTTTCCAGCTAGAAAAATTACTCCACATGATTCATTTTTTCGGGCTACGGTGTTTCAAATGGGATCTTAGTCCAATATAAAAGGTTGAATCCCACAAATAACGGAATCCTATAAAAATAATCACTCAATTTTTCATTACATATTATCAAATTTTCTCTAAATACTAATGCTCCAAAAGAATATTAAAATTCCAGAATTGATAAATTTTCACAATTAAGCCCAATATTCAAAAAAACAAAAATGATGAAAATCAGCTCAATTTGATTAATTGGAATTCATTAAATCATTTTAAAATATATCAATAAATATGAAAATATTATATCTATCATATACATTTTGTGGAATATTATATATGTAAGAAATGTGATGATCAATTGACTTGATCAATAATAACCCACAACGCATCCCAACCACATTGGGTACAATGTTTTATAACAAAACAATCCATGGAAATATCATCATTTACCCTGACTAGAATTGGTAAATTTTATATAAAACCATTATTTCTCTTTTAATTTTCATTTATTTTTTGGCTTGTGAAGCACTATGATACAAAAAAACATTTAAACACTTTAGTCTTGGCCACTAATAATGATATCCCTAATAATGGTACCTCATAAAAGTTCCAATGTGAAAATATCATCTTGATAAATGATTTTTGTCCACAAAATTGTGCCTCAAGCCCATTATAAAACCCATATAACAATAAAGTACAAAACCCCATTGGGATACTAAGACCACTCACTCATAGTCTCCAAAATATAAATATTCCTTCTGAATTGAAGAAACTATACATTTTCATCCTTCCAAGTTGAACATGATCATCCATGATTAATGAATCCTAAAAGAAATATTTTAATCCCAATTTGTTTCTCTCTCTTAATCCATGTTCATCTCGGTGAACAATATCACCAAGCACCAATATTCCATTGATTCTTTCACTTATTGAGTCAGTAATTTCCAACTCAAAGAATCTATGACCACATTTCCATTACCTTTGGTGTAGTAAATATCAAATATATAATATATATGGATACTCCACCCATAATATATGTATCAAGATAAAATTAGGTTTAAATATAAATCATAAATTTATGGTCACGATACATAGTAAACCTCTCCCCATTGAGGTAGGGGTTCTATGTCTGGAGAGCATGATGAATTTCCATAAAAATATTATAATTAGTGGGATAATTTTTCTTATGAGGGTGTAGAGAATGTGTTCAATAAGATATGAAATATCTCCCATGTATTAGAAAATAATAACCCCATACATGAGATGCCACATTTTATACCATTACAAATACCTTTATGATGGAGAATCAATACTAAATTTATTGTCAATATCAGTTTTGGATCCTCAAAATAAGAATTTAACTAGTTGATCCAAATATTACACCCTTAAGTTTCAACAATATCATAGTATATGCAATCTTGGAGAATTCATGAATAGTGTTCTAATAATAAAAACACAATCCCATGAAACTCCAAATCTCAAAAAGATATCTAGGATGCTCCCCGAACATGATTACATAAATCCAATATGATTCAAATAAGACATCATTCAGATAAATTTAATATACTATAAATTTCAACTATTGATTCTTAGTCTGAAATCTGGATACCTTCTTATATAGAAAATTCTCTCTCATGATTTCAAGGATAATATTATTATGATCATCATGATTCTATTCAATCTTTTAAAAAATAATAAAATCATTAACAATGCAACCATATTGGGACCTAGAATGAATTAATTATTTAGTTCGTTATTTTGAAAAGGATTTTAGGATCATTATTAAGACCGAATTCCATAAAAAATACACATGATACGTATACCCGTTCCTAAAATTCTTTATTAATAAATTAAACATATTTGACCATCAGATGACGGTACCCTTATCTAATATAAATATTCATAAACCAATTATCCCCATTATTCATTTAAAAGACATAACTGCATATTGGAACGAGACTTTTTTCCTTACCATCACCTGTTTGAGTTATTAGAAATCATTAAAAATTTATACACACTGATATAAATTCTTTGAACAAATAAGTTGTGATACCTATGGTGAAACTCTCAAATGAATAGGTATTTGGGACTCAAGACACTTAATAGGAACCTTTAATTCATTCAAATCTATATTTTCCAAATATAATGGTAAAAAAATGGGTCTCAACACTAGATTTAAGACTATAGATTACTCATGATCAAGGTGGGTGGTATCCTAGATAAATTCTAAAAAAAATTGACAAGATACAAACACCCCACTATTAGAAGAAGTACAGAAAAACATTGTTCAATGGAATCGAGGAACAACTCTTATCACTAGAATGAGGTGAAATCAACACTATGAACAATGGAACCATAAATCCTAATTATGGATCCCACTCATCCATGAATACATTAGTGAATCTATTAGGATATAAGGACTATACCTGATTATCATAATAGTCAATATGATCTTTATAACTAATCATCAAGTCCATATAATGATAAGATCAATGATTTCGTGGACATGTAATAAAAATTCACTCATGGTTTCTCAGCTATTAATCATTATTTGATACTCAATACATATCAATCACTAATTTGAAATCATTATGAAATGAGTGGATAGATTACTCCAGAAATTCTTAAATTCGAATTCAATCCCAAAGTATCAATAAGATTAGATGATCCTAAATAATTAGTATCATATATATCAAAAAAATCCATAACTAAAAATGATTTTATTAAAACCATACCACTCATTGTAGTTGTCCTGATGTATATCTCCTCTTATGATCAATGTATATAATGTCATCCTGACTCAACATATCCCTTCATTCCCAACAGATAATTTCAATTATCATGATGTTTTGATTCCACCACATATTCCACTAGCATGGTATTATCTCCCATATAAATGTTGAATATGACCAAATTTTTTATAAGTGTGACACACCTAGGGTGTAACCTAAAAATTACGTTTGAGGTGTCCTATTTTCCCGTATTGGTAACAGACCTCCTCACTCTTCCCCATGGTTCATTATGACCTCTTGACTCCACCTCATCATTTGCAATCATGCTTCATTTTCTCAAAGAAATAAATCTATGGGAACCTCCTTCTTTCAATGATTCCTTAATGATACTTTTGATCCAATTTAATTATTCCATTTCAAAATAGGACATTGCCACAACCTCTAAAAATGTGAGAAGGAACATAAGAATCATTAGGGATTTGATATATACACTTAAACCCATTTAAATCCTTTTTAAATTACCATAATCATTAGAAAAAATATATAGAGGAAAATGTATCAAAATTGAAAAAAAAATGTTTTATAGTCATAGATATAATGATCTCCCTCTTAAAAAAAGATATTCTCATGCCTTTAAAACCCTATGTGTCTCATGATAGAATTTTTAGTTGTAGGCCTTCCTGATGATAGTCTATGTGATATATTCATGTAACTTGGCTTGAATTATATATTCCCACCAAATCCTCAATATAAAATCAATAATTTTTGTGGGCATTCAAAACTAGGATTCCTCTATTTTTTTATAAATTGGAAAATCATCTTCCTATTTTTTTATAAATTCATCAACATCTTGGATACAATGGTTACCAGGAAAAATTGATTAATTATTCTATGTAAACTCTGAAGCATGATCCATGATTCATTCCAATTCATCACTGGGGACCTATATCATAGATTAGATCATAAAAGTATAGTTTCCAACATAATTGGATCAATAATAGGATTCACTTACAGAGCTCACTCCCCAACCTTCTCTCTAGAAATCTTGAGAACTATTCATGGGGGTTTCATAGACATGAACACAATAGTATTGAAATCATTACAAATAGAATTTTATACTTTAACATTAATAGATTTTAATGAAATAATAAAATTATTTAAACCATTAGATAAGAACATTGAACAACATAAGAAATCCCATTGAAAATAGAGGATTTTCATAAATTAGATTGGGACTTGAACACTCTCACACTACTTCTCAAGTTTCTATAGACCTATCTGTAATCATTATAAACCCCATACACAAGTGGGCAATATAAAATCATGATTATAGGAATCAATAAAACCAAATATTCTAATACCAATTTTTAACATACCCACCAATGTAACGCATAATGTAACCCCTAATGGATCTCTACAACACCAAAACAACATTCCTATTTTTCAATGGATTGAGATAAGAACCATGGTATCATAAAAGAGAATATGAAAATTATTTCATCCTTAATAGGGAATATGTTATAAAAGAAAAAAAATAGTGCGTAATAGTTTATAACCAGAAATGACTCATCAATAAAGTAGAGAACAAGGTCTTAATGCACAACTGGAATATCTTCAAAAATATAGAACCCATTAAACCACGTAGGTCTATATCCACAGGACTATAGGTCCCTAGTAAACCATCCCAATGGTATTCACCATGAAAAGGGGGTTAATACATTATATAAAGCTCTTCCATATTAATTTATCACTAAAAACTATCTCTAGAACTTACCAAGTGGAAAATTAATGTCTGAAAACAATTTCTTTGTAGGATATAAACAAAATATATATATAATGTATCCATTTTCCCTTTTCAAAACAGATTTCTAAAACACATCAAAATATTTTATTTTCAATTTATTGATAATAAATTGGTTTTATTTTTTTAAAACATTCATTCTCATTAAAAAATAAATCCAAAATCAACAAGATGCAATAATATGATATATTATATATTCAATGGAATAAAAAGATAAATAAACTATTTTCAAGTGTTAGTTTGTAGAACCTGATTTTTTTTGAAAACATTAACATCAAAAGATCTATTGAATACTTTAATCTCAATGAATCTAAATGGCAAATGATGACACATGTGAGAGTACATTAATAGACTCAGAAGACACACTAAGGAATACTATTTATCACTTGTTACTTGTATAGTCTAGGAAACTGAATCCCTCAGAAAGGATACACCATAGTTTCCATGGAATCAATGTAACTACCCCTAGTGAGATATAAATCCTCTAGGTATAACATTTTTCTAGTTTTTTATATAATCAAAGGACTCCTTAGTGTAATATTTCATCATAATTACATTAGAAATTAACAAAGTAATGTTACAATGCATTCTCCATAATATAAATCATATCTAACCCACTCCCAAATTTTAATAAAAACTTTCATATAGTAATACATGCCACATTCCAGCATAAAACTCCATTTCCCATTCGAATCAATAATTTATGATTTTTCACAAATATAGAATGTACTTAAAATTTTATTTCAAAAGAAAAACCATATTTAAACCCTATTTATATCCCCCAAATATCAAAAGAAAATTCAAAAGAAAATTCCATAATAAAAACCAAACTGAATAATAATAGAACATAAGGCAAGCCAAGGGTTATACAATAGGATATAGACTCATAGCATGATTTTTGAAAAAATATATCTCCAATATACATTGGTTATGGGAGGAGAAGAGATCAGATCCCAGAGCACCAAGATCATATTGAAAAAACATAAAACACCATGTTATCACTTGATCCAGTGACTAATATCATGATTCATCCATTATATGGATAAAGCTTAATGAAAAAGATAAAATTGTTATTACAAAAAAAATTAAAATCTATGGAGGCCCAAGAATCTAATTAGAAACAATAATCGCCACTCTGGAGAGATATGGATCCAAGAAACTCACATTGGGGACTCTATAACATGAGAAACTAGTATAGCTTAATGATGGCCAGATTTTTGGGATTAATATATTAATTTGGGTGAAAATTAGACTTCCATCCTTAGTAATCCATATTTAAAATGGCATCTCTAGTGGAATAGTGGGATCCAGAAGAACGCATGAACCTATAAAATTCCACAGGATAGATGGTGGAATACCACCATCTGGTCAAATAGAACATATAGTTATTCATGTGTTCTTTCCAACCTCATGGACTAGATGATTCTATACAATAGAAATAAGGTGACCTCTGGGTTCCATAATGTAACACCCCAAGCTTCCAGGATATTATTCCCTTTGAATAATTTTCTAGCTCGCATTGTACACAACATCAAGATTCTAACACACCACTACCAATCAAACTAGCTGTTATGAATAGTAATACACATTTTTTGATATTTTATAAATTTTATATTTCAAAATGGAATTACTTTTTGAATTGGGAATATATAAATTAGCTTATGGTGATGTTTTGGTACTTTTCTGAAAAAAATTCAATTTTAGGTAAATAGTAACTTTTAATTTTTATTTACCACGGTTAAAAGTAAATAGGGTAATTAAGGTTAAAAAAGTTATCATAATTACCCTAAAATTGACTTAGTTATATTGGATAAGTGTAATTCGACAGAAAACAATCTTAGGAATAAAATATGATCCCCTTCGGTCCACATGGATTAGATTAGGACATGTATTATTATTTTATTTAAAGAAGAGTTAAAAGAGTTAAATTCAATGTTTAATAACTAAAACATGTTTAATATAAGGATACACAGAATATAAATTCGACTATAAATATTCATTAGAATGATAAAAAGGTTTAATACATAATGGTATTTTATTTATAATTTTTAGACATTAAATAATTTAATTTATTTATGACACAATCATGTTAAAGTAATTACCTTATTAATGAAATATTGAAACAAATGATATTATAAATATCTAAATAAATTTAATTTCATAATTTTAATGAATTAAAATAAATTTATTGGTTAATATGACATTTCAGGGTTGATTAAATATTTTTTTCGAACTAATCATGCTGTTATGATTTTCAAAAAATAACAAATTCAAAATAGTTTCAAAATTTACATAATTGTGTTTAAAAAATATTATTAATTAATATAATATTACTAAAAATATATGGTTCTGAAAAAGGACTTAGATAAGGCTAAGTATATTAATAATTAACCATTTCGGGTTCTCTTGGATTTTTATAGTTAGATTATTAACCATATAATATAGAAATATGAAGAGACTTGGTAAATGTCAAACTATTTAACTAAGAGTTAAATCTAAAAGATACAGTTAATTAGATTCCCTAAACATATCTAAAAACTATTGGATGAATGGTTTTCGACACATACCCACCATTGACTTTAAATAACTTATTTTATTGCCATTAGAAACCAAAAATTATTATATTATATTAAAATATTTCATGATTTTCCTAAAATGACATACGTCTCTTATAAAAGAGTACTTCCACTTTTCATAATTTCACACATCCAAAGTCATTTTTCTATGCCAAATCCTACAAAAAAATCCTCCCAAAATTCCTCCATTCATCCTAGAGGACTTCATTTGGTCAGAGAGCCATCCAATGGTGCCCTTTTAGATCAAATTCGATGGAGAACCCGAAGAAGAAATAAATATTTGATCACCTCTTTCAAGTTATTTTCTTCTTCCACTTCCTCTTTCATTGTTGATTACATTATAAAATGGTAAATCCATTATCTTCTATATACATTGATTTTATTATAAATATTGTACCACCATATTCATCATTCTATCCCTCCTGTATGTGACAAATTCACCAAACGTGCGTACGTACGGCTTACCGTCTCCACGTCGTGGTGTAGTTTGTTATTCAAACACTTCATTATTTTGGTTGGGTATAATATTTAATACACATAATTTAAATAATATATATAACTTGTTTATGATTCTGTATATATTATATACCATCCAATTATATATTATTTCACCATCTATATAATGATATTGTCCCTTCTTCGTACGTACGGATTACCGTCTCCACGAACACGATGAAATTCATTCCCCGTCATAATCATTTAGGAATAATATTAATTTTATGATTAAAAAAATGTCTAATAACATAATATGATTCGGTATATGAATCAAATACATCATATCCAAAACAAACATGGATTATGTAACCAAGAACATAATGTAAAATGAATCAGTTAAATAACTGAAACGATGATACTATTGAAATATTATTAACAAAGAAATATTAAATGGTAATATATGATATCATATTTATGTATATAGTTCTTGTATAATTTAGCAAAAATAATATAACTATTATACATGAGGTTAACATACCCTATACTAAGGAAAAGTATAATGTAATGGTTAATTTCCCAATCTATTTATTATCCTGGGTTGTTTTCCCATAAGTATCTACTAGGACCCCTTTATCATCCACATCTGTGTTTTCATAAAAATGTAATTTGAAACATTTTTTCTATTTAATAGACTATGGGTTAAAGTCATTTAGACCTTTATTTGACCATATATGTTATGAAAGGAATCTTTCCACCATTTATCAACCAAGGTTATTAATGAGGTGTTCAAAAAAATTAAGGTAAGAATGTACTTTTTTACTTATATATTATGTGCAGATATTTTTTTTTGTTATAACATCATCGATGAATCCCATACAAGTGTATAAGAATATTTTAAAATTAAATATTTATTTTATAATATATGACTTTTAAATGATTTCAAAATAGAAAGGGATATTTATCTAATTTTTTTTTGATTTCATCTATGTCAACATTATTTAATGGTTTTTAATATTGTTTGACGTTGATTTATTATGATACAAAACATACATATTGTATTGAAGGTTTTGTGATTTGTCTGAATATGGAAGTGTTATTTTTACGCTATTCATTGTTTGTGGATAATGTATTGACATTTTGTATTCTATTTTTTATACAAATGTCTATGTTATGTTTAATACTTTTCATATGAGGAATGCATTGGACTTAGTAACTAACGGGTTGAGCCTAATATAGCTCCTAGATTCATCGGTAGGTCTCATTAGACAAACTAGTGTCTTTGGCATAATGCGTTGACAAAATATTATTTTTAGTCTTGGCACAAGTCCTTGACTTTGTTGTTATGAAGTCTGGAATTATGCATTCCATCATTATAAAAGAGGATATTGATATTGCATGTGATTATTTGTCTATTCGAATATCATTGTTAATAAGTAAATGGCATTATTTGATTTTATATCTGACATATTATGATGATAATTATGTTTAAATGGCTTTGTTTTATTCTTACACATTTCCTTAAATGTTTATGCTTATTTATGAATGTTTCCGCTATATTGTTATCCTTACTGAGCATCTGTGCTCACCTATTTATATGTTTTATTTTTCCTAGGATGTGAAGAAGTATTTTATGGTGGACCTGCAGGGATAGGCTATGGTTATAAATGTACTCAAAAAGAGGACAAAATTTTGTTGATGTTTTTATTTCATGATGTAATGTAAAACTACTGAATATATCTAGTACATCCAAGGCTACTAAATTTATCGGTCTTTCGGGACATGATTCTTTATATCCTGCAAATGTTATGTAATAATGCACCGACTTTGGGAAATTGTGGTTAGGGCGTAATATTTGGTATCAGAGGAGGTTTAGTACAAATCATGGAATATAGATATAGAAAAACTCCAATTAGAGAACATTAGACAAAAATTGAATTTTAAGATTAGTATATAAGAAATTCATATAATTTTGGCATTGTAGAGATTTCATGATTTTTCCATGAAATAAATCCATGTTTGGATACGAGAAGGTAGAGGCAGATCTTGCGTAGATGTACCTAGGAGTAAAACCCCAAAACACGGCTTTTAGCTAGACTTGAATGGGAACTGGTGCACGACAACGGGCCTTGCTGCACTGTTGGTTACGATAGTCTGAGGGAATATTCTTAGGATAATTCTCATTTTATTTACATACCATTATGAAGGGTTTATGAGTATATATTTTCTAAAAGAATTTTTTTATGATTATAGATTATGTCCATAAATTTTCAATTTATATCAAGTGTTTTACAAGTTTGGAATTATGAATTTCAATTCATAAATAATCTTGTGTATGGAATTATTTATAAATGGTACCTAGTTGAAGGAATGGAAACTGTATCAACACACGTAATCCATCTTGGGATTCCCCTCCTACTCAAGAAAATTATAGTGGATCCGATGAAGCAACTGGTGCTGATATGCTTATCACCATACTGCGGAAACTCACTCATGTTATGAATAATAACCTTACCTGTATGGAGCACCCAGATCCACAACATGGAAGATCAATGTTAGAACACATCATGAGGCAACAACTACCATCATTAGATGAGAGTACAAATCTATTAGTAGCTGAATAATGGATAAATTCATTAGAGAATATTTTTCATGCTTTGGGGAGTAGCGAAACGGAAAAAGTTTCCATGGCAGTTTATCGCCTCACGGGAGATGCAAATCAATGGTGGTCGTTAATACAAAACACAAAAGAAGATGAATAAATATTGAACATGGAAAGGATGGAGTTTAAAGATATTTTTTTTGGAAAAATATGTTCCTCCTAACCATCAAGCGAATATGTAAAGTAAATTTTTGAGTCTAAGACAAAAGGAGGATGAAAATGTCGCAAAATATGAGGGTAATGTTAAAAGGACAACAAGGATTGTTGAAAATTATACATGTAACCCAAGTTGTAATATTGATTGATTATTTGATGTGTTAAAACATTTTTTTCCTATGCGCATTAGTCTACCAATCATTCTTATCATACGAAGATATTGTCACAATTGCTATCAAGACTGAAAAATAATTCTCAAAGTCATACGACTTTAATGAAAAGGTGGAGAAGAAGAGATTTTCTGATCTCGCTAAAAATGCTAATAAGAGGAAAAGGGAATTGTTGGGTATTTTCCTTGTAGTAAATATGGGAAAAAACTCCCTGGTACTTGCCTGAACGGAATGGGAGCCTGTTACAAGTATAGTGAAAAAAGTCACCAAGCTCGTGATTGCAAGTGGAAGAAAGAGGCATTAAATATTGAATGCTAAAACTTTAGTTAAAAGGAGAATTATGCCAATGAATGTCCTAAGACCTATGGGAACTTACTTGAAAAAAGGATAAGGAAAAAATGACAAGTTTATGTGATCAATACTGCTGATAATGAATCTCCAAAAGACATAGTGGTAGGTAATTTAATGGTTTCCTCATGCTTAGCCAATACTTTATTTGATTCTAGATCATCTCATTTTTTCATATATTCACATTTTTCTATGAAAATAAGATATTTTTAATTTGACATAAAAAGGGATTTGTCACTCAATACTCTTGAAGGATATATCCTCATAAAAATGTTATGTGAATCAGTTCCCATTAGGTCATATAAATTTTCATTATATATTGATGTCATCATCATACCGAGGATCTAATTCGACATAATCCTCGGTATGGATTTTCTTTTGGACCATGATGTGAAAAATTATTATAATAAGAAGGATGTTACAATTTTCGATGATGATAAGGAGTACCTAATCTTTAGAGAATAAATGTCACTACATGATTCTTATCTACATCCTCCTCTAGTAGCTCTACTAAATTCAATTTTTTTGGTAGAAAATAATGAAATAACTATGGGTGAAGAAAAGATTGTTCAAATAGAGGAGGTACCTATTAGGCATTAATATGTTGATGTTTTTCCCGAGGATTTATCTGGACATTCTCCAGAATGAAAAATTGAGTTTTCCATTGATTTAATTCATGGTTCAAGGCCCATATCAAAGACCTTGAATTTGAATGGACACTATTGAATTAGGGGAACTAACGAAACAAATAGAATAATTGAGTAACAAGGGTTTTATTTGCCCTAGTTTTTCTCCATGGGGTGCCCATGAATTTTTTTTAAATAATGACTGATCTATGAGGTTGTGTGTTGACTACAAGGATATGAATTGTATAACAACATAGAACAAGTATCCCCTACCTCACATGGACGATTTATTGGACAAAATTCTTGGAGCTCATTATTTTTCCAAGATTTACCTTCAATATAGATATCATTAGTTTTGTGTGAAGAAGGAAGGTATACTGAAAACAACATTTCGAACTAGGTATGGTCATTATGAGTTTACATTAATTCTTTTTGGATTGATTAATGCACCCTCTGTCTTTATTGATCTAATGAATAGTGTTTTCAAGGAATATCTTGATGTCTTTTTTGTGTGTTTTATTGATGATATCTTGGTATACTCCAAAGCTATGAAGATCATGAAAATCACATGCGCCTTATTCTAAAGACTCTTAGAAGAAATGAATTATTTGGGATGTTAATCAAGTATGAATTCTGGCTTCATGATATTTCATTTCTTGGACATGTTGTCTCTAAGGATATAGTCTATTTTGATCCCTCAAAGAACCAGAAAATCAACGAATGGATAGAACTGATGATTATAAATGAGGTATGTAGTTTTATTGATTTAGAAGGTTATTATCGACGTTTCATCAAGAATTTTTCCTAGTTGGATAACCCAATAACCAAGCTCACATGTAAAAAAGTTAAATTTGTTTTGACAAAAGATTGTGAATAATGCTTCGAAGAATTGATGAGAAGAATAGTTATTGCTCCTATCATGACTCTACCATCAGGCAATAATGGGTTTGCTATTTATAGTGAGGCTTCAATGAAATGACTTGGTTGTGTCCTTATGAAGAATGATAGAGTTATTTCCTATGAATAAATACAGATAAAAATTCATGAATAGAACTATCCCACTAATGATCTTGAGTTAGTAGATATAATAATTTCTCTAAAAATATTGGGACTCTATCAATATGGTGAAAAATGTGAGATTTTTACTAATCACAATAGTTCAGAGTATATTCTCTCAAAAAAATAACTCAACATGAGGAAAAGATGATGTATTGAACTACTCAAGGATTATGATTGCACTATACACTACCACCTGGGGATGTAAGATAAGGTGGTAGATACTTTGAGCAGAAAAGATCATGGTGTTTTGAATGAGATATGAGTTGAAATGGATCCTACATTCAGATATCTATTAAATATGGATATGAGAATAGCCATAAAAGGTGAGACACCAATTTTTCTTCAATTTTTTTCCAAACCATCTTTACTAAAAATATAAAGAGTTCTCAGACTGATGAAGAGGAGTTTTGAAAGAAGATTAAAGCTATAAATGATGGGAGATTGAGTGACTTCTTGTATGAAGATGGAGATTGGAAAATTGGGAAGAGACTTTTTGTTCCGTATATACCTGATCTAAATAGGGAATGTTGGGATAATTCTCATAGATCCAATTTCTCTATACACCCTGTAAGCATTAAGATGTATAGATATTTCAAGGATAATTTTTGGTGGGACAACAAGAAGAGGGAAATTACTGATTTTGTGTCAGGATGATTGGTTTCTCAACAAGTGAATGTTGGAAGGAAGCATCCTGGAGGAGTCATGTAACCTATTCCCATACCTGAGTGGAAATGGGATAATATTACGATGGAATTTGTCATTTGGATACCATAGAAACCAAGAAGTAATGATGCAATATGCGTCACTGTTGATTGTCTAAATAGTCAACACATTTTCTTGCTATAAGAGAAGATTTACCACATGAACAATTGGCTGGAATATATATTAATGAAGTTGTAAGACTTCATGGAGTACCCCTGTAGATTGTTCCTGATCATGACCATCATTTAAAATCATGATTCTAGAAAATTATACCAAAGGCCCTGGATACTAAACTTCATTTGAGCACTTCCTACCACCCAAACACTGATGGACAATCGAAACAGACTATTCAAAACATAGTAGACATGTTGAGATCTTTCTCACATGACATTCAAGGTATGTCAGTTAAATATTTACCTCTATTAGAATTTTCCTATAAAAATTGCATCTATTAAAGTCTTCATATAGAACCATTTGATGCAATATATGGCAATACATGTCGCACACCAACTTGTTGGGATGACGTTGGTGAGAGAAAACTCGTAGGTCCTGAACATGTTGAGGATATTTTCTAAGAGGTAATGGTTATCCAAAACCACATCAAAGCATCCCATAGTAGGCAGAGGAGATATACGGATAACCGAAAAAAGGGTTTGGAATTTCATGTAGGATACCATGTTTTGTTAAAGGTATCTCCATGGAAGGGTGTTAAATGTTTCGATAAGAAGGGTAAATTGAGTCTCAGGTACATCGGACCTTTCAAAATTCTAGAATGAATTGGAGTTATAGATTATCATTTTGCATTTCCTCCAAGTCTCTCCAAAGTTCATAATGTTTTCCATGTATCATTATTTAGAAAATACATGCCCGACCCAATGCATGTACTCACCTATGAAGAAATTGAACTTGAACCTAATATATATTTTTCTAAAGAGCCTGTCAAAATTATTGATACTAGAGAACAAGTGTTGAGAAACCAGATGACTTGTTTGGTAAAAGATCTATGGAGAAATCATAAATTGGAAGATGCAACATGGGAACACGAGGAACATATAATGAAGAACCACTTGAATATTTTTATGCAGTAATATTTTAGAAATTTCTAGGATAAACTTATTTTAAGGTTGGGAGAATGTAACACCCCAAGCATTCATGATATATTTCCCTTTGAATAATCCAATAGCTTGCTTTGTACGCACCATCAAGATTCTAACACACCGCAACCAATCAAACTAGCCGTTATGAATAGTAATATGAAATTTTTAAAATTTTATAAATTTTATTTTTCAAAACGGACATCATTTTTGAAATAAAAATATCTGAATTTTATTAGCGTGGATTTTTTCTATTTTTCTGAAAACATTCAATTTTTATTGAAATGTGTCTTTTCACTTTTGTTTACCACGGTTAAAAGTAAATAGGGAAATTCAGGGTAAAAATGATATCATAATTACCCTAAAAATGTCTTAATTATATTGGATAAGTTTAATTTGACCAAAAAACATCATGAATAAAAAATGATCCCCTTTGGTCCACATGGATTAGATTAGGACATTTATTGTTATTTTATTTAAAGAAGAGTTAAAAGTGTTAAATTAAACATTTAATAAGTAAACACTTTTTAAAATAGAGTTACAAAAACTATATATTCTACTATAAATATTAATTATAAATATTAAAAGATTTCATAGATAATGGTATTTTATTTATAATTTTTATACATTATCTAATTTAATTTATTTATGACACAATGATGAGGCAGTAATTGCCTTATTAATGAATGATTAAAATAATTGATATTAGAAATATCTAAATAAATATAATTTGAGACTATTCATGAGTTCCACAAATATTATTGGTTAATATGACATGTTAGGGTTGATTAATTAATTTTTCTTTGACGTAATCATGCTGTTATAATTTTCACAAAAACCAAATACTAAATAGTTTCCAAATTGACAAAATTGAGTTTTAAAAAAAATAATATATTGTTAATTAGTATAATATTCCTCAAAAAATAGGGTTCATATAAGGAACATTTATAATTTTATTTATATTAATAATGATCCACTTGAGGTTCGCTTGAAAGATTATAGTATGTTTATTAACCATTTAATATAAAAATACAAAGAGACATGCTAAATGTCAATCTATTTAACTAAGCGTTAAATCTAAAAGATAATGTTAATATGATGACCGAAACAAACAAAAAACCTATTGGATGAGATTTTTTCGATCCATATCCTCCTTATCCTCTAACTAAATTAGTTTTGACTCATTACAAACCGAAATTTATTTTATTGTAAAATAATATTTAAATCTTTTCCTAAAGTGACACGCACCTCTGTTATAAAAGGGTACTTCCACTTCTCTTAATTTCACACCTCCAAATCCATCTGGATCGGCCATCCCCAGAAAACTTATCCTTACAACATTCCTACCATAAAACCAGATGCCTTATTTTGTTCTGAAATCCATCCTATGGAGCTCTTCTAATAAAATCAAAATGAAGAACCCAAAGAAGAGATAAATATTTCATCACCTCTTTCTTGTTCTTTTCATCTTCAAATTCCTCTTTCATTGTGTTTCCATTCTAAAATAATAACTCCAGAATCTTATATATATTGTGATGTTATTATTAATATATTAAATCCATATTCTTCATTCTATCTATCCTATAAATGACAAAGTCACCATACGTGAGTACGTATGGCTTACCGTCTCCACGTAATGGAATAGTTTGTTATTCAAACACTTCAATATTTTGGATGGGTATAATAATGAATATAACTAATGTAAATAATAAATATAACATTTTTTTGATTCTTTATATATGATATACCATCCAATTATATATGAGTTCACCATCAATGTAATGATATTGTCATTTGTGCGTACGTACAGATTACAGTCTCCCCGAACGCGATGAGATTCATTCACCATCATAATCATTCATGAATAATTTTAATTTTTTATTAATGTTCAAAAACAGAATATAATTCTGTATATGAATCAAATAAATCCTATCCATAATGAAAATGTCTTATGTAACTAACCATATAAACGAAAACAAATCAGTTTAACACTCGAAAAGATGATAATACTGAAATATTATTAACAAAGTAGTGTTAGAGGGTCATATATGATATCATATTTATGTATATAGTTATTTTACAATTTAATAACAATTATTTAACTATTATATAGGAGGATAACATAACCTTTACCAAGGAAAAGTACAAGGTAAGGGTTAATTTCACAATCTCTTTATCATCCGAGGTTGTTTTTATGTAAATATATACTGGGACCCCATTATCATCCACATCTGTGTCTTCTTAAAAATGTAATTTGAAACATTTTTACTGTTTAATAGTCTATGTCTTAAATTCATTTATACCCTTATTTTACCATATATGTTTTTAAAGTAATCTTTTAGTTGTTTTTCAAACAAGGTACTTTATAACCTTTTCAATAAAATTAAGGTAAGAATGTATTTTTTTAAGTTTACGGGGGGGGGTGCGGATTTTTTCTGCTGTTATAACAACTTCAAAGTTCCAATAAATAATTATAAAAATATTTTCAAAATAAATTCTTTCTTTTATAATTATATTACTATTAAAATAAATCAAAATAAAAATAGATATTTTTTTAAAAAAACTTTTCATTTCATCTATGTCAACATCCTTTAATGGATTTTAAGCTTTTTTGTAGTTGATTTATTTTAATACAAAACTTTCATTTTGTATTGAATGTTTTGTGATATGTTTGAATATGGATGTGTTATTTTTACACCATTCAAGGTTTATGGATAATGTGTTGACATTTCATATGCTAGTTTTAATACGAATGTTTTTGTTATGTTTAAACCATTTCATATGAGGAATGTATTGGACTTTGTAAGTGATGGGTAGAGCACGCTATAGCTCCCCGAGGCATCGTTAGGTCTCATGAGATAAACCAGTATCATAGAATATTTCCTTGATAATATCTTATTTTTAGTCTTGGAACAAGGCTTTGACTATGTGGTTATGATGTCTGGAATTATGCATTCCTTCATTATGATTGTGGCTATTGATATTGAATGTGAATATTCGACTAGTAGAATAACCACGTGAATAAGTAAATAGAATTATTTTATTTTATCTTTCCCATATTATGTTGATTTTAATGTTTAAAAGGATTTTTGATTTAGTTTTATTCCTCGAAATAAATGATTGTGCTTATTTATGGAAGTTTCTGCTATATTGTTTTCCTTAATGAGCATCTGATCTCACCTGTTTCTATGTTTTATTTTTCCCAGGATGGGATGAAATATTTTATGGTTGACCTGTAGGGATAGGCTAAGTATATAAGTGTGCAACAAAAAAGAAGACAAAATGTTGTTGATGTTTTTATTTCATGATGTAGTGTAGAACTTGGGAATATATCTAGTACTTCCATGTCTACTAATATAATTATAATTTTTGGAAATAATTCATTGTATCATGTGAATGTTATGTAATAATGCACCGAATATAGGTAACTAGGGATGGTGAGTTACAAATCATCTATCCAAAACACATCCCCTAGCTGATGAGTGAATAAAAAGTAAAAAAATAACCAGATCCAAACTTATCTCCATGTTCTATTTTGTTACATATGTCCTATTACAGTAGTTAAAAACATCTCACAATAATCCCTTACATAAATTTATATTACTATTCATGTAGGTGGTCAAGCTGGACCAAACTGGAACCTACCACAATTAATGGATGATTATATAAGGTTTATTTGTAATATAATTATTAGGGAATCATAATTATTTTATTTATTGTTTATTAGTTTTATATATTAGAATATCAAATAATTATAAACATAACATAATTTAAATATATTAATTATACATAAAGAATATATGATTTTCCTCATTGTTCTCTCATATTAAATGATTAAATTAACATAATATATCACTGATCATATTAGTAATTGGCTTCAAATTTTTCCTAAAAAACATTAATTTTGTAAAAAAATTATAACATCCACATTAACAAATCATTGGAATAGTTAACAATGTGTAGTGATTAAAAAAATAATTTCATTTCCCGTGGTGGTTGTACTCTACAGATACAGACGAATAAGGGTTTGGTTTTCTAAATGGTTGGTATATATGTATAAAAAATTATAATACCACTAATAGAGTAATATTAATTTATATAAATGATACTAATATCATTATATTTGTCTTTAAAGAATATATTTTAATGTCTATAATTAAGGGAAAAAACTAAGTAGTTCATAATACTCACATCCGGTGTCTTGAAGTTTCCTTAGAATTATCCCAGTAAATGAAGAATTTATACCAACGAATATATTTGAAAATCATTTTAAGGTTTTATAGGGTTATATGAAGAAAATGTTTGAAAATTTTCATTTATAAATTAGATGTGATGTTGTGTTTTGACATGGTGGAAATTTTAAACTATTATAAGTGCAGATAATGAATGATTTGTGGGAAACCCTTGAATTTTCAATAATGTATTGTAACTATTCATGGGACAATAAAAAAAGATGGAATAAAAATGTATAAATATTGATTTTTGGTCTAAAATCACATCAACCACTCCTTTTTGAGACACATTTTATAGTTTTGGGACATTCTATTTATACATTTAACTTTTACCCCCAAATTATATTTAAATTATTGTTAATCTATCATTATATTAATTATTTTTAATGATAAATATTATGATTAATTATATTTCCATATTTGATAATTCATATTTAAAATTGTAATATATTTTTATCAAATAAAATTTATAAAAGTGTGGAAAGATAATTTGTAAATAGACACACATAATGCCACAAAAATAGTTTTTATAAAAATATATTTTTAGCATTAAAATTCTAGAAAAGATAAAATTATCATTGATAATGATTTTAATGGTCAAATTTAATTTATTACAAATAAAAAAGGTTGTTTTCCTTTAATGAATACCCAAAAAAATAACCATTGACAATTAATGATTAAAAAAAGAATGAAAATAGTTTTTCTCTCAAATAAAATTATAATTAGTTTTAAATATATTCGAAAAAGTATTTATAATGGTATATAATATATTGAAGGGAATAATTTTATTCCATATATTAGTATTTGATCACTTAAATGGTTTTTAATATTATATATCATTCTTATATAACTATATGGTCATAAAATTATATTTTTTCTTGAAAACAATGTCTTTCAACTAAAAACATACCATTTAATAAAAGGATAAAAAATATATACAATGTCTATTTGGTATTTATAATTCATAAATTACATTCATTTTTTATTAATTTAAAATTCAAATATTTATTAATGTACTTTTTTAATGAAATAATAAAATATAATGAAGAACCTTTTTAATTGGATTGATAAATTATCATGTATTGACTATTATTATGCTTAATTAATATCCTCTACCAACGAAAATAGATATAATTAATTTTAAAAACCACCCATAATTTATGATTAATTATATGATTCTTGAAATAAAAATTCATATCACATCAAATGAAATTTTGTAAAAAAAAATTCAATGAACTAAATGATCTTGGAAGTCATTTTGGATAATATAATTCAGTTTCATTTATAATAATAGAATCCATTATATAAATATATATATATTTCATATATAATTTACACCTTTTTCATTTCGTTAATTCAATGAATAATTTTAACGTCCAAATGTAAATCCTTATATTTTTGTATTAATATTTTGCAGTTTCATTTATGTTCTTGGTTATATTTGGAGAAATTGATCAAACACATTGAATTATTTAAATAAAAATATTTATAAAAAATTTATGAATCTATATTTAAAATATTTTTCATCCATGATATATATAGTTCATAAAATAAATAACAAAAATTCAATTTTAGATAAAATACATTTTTTCATAAAATAATCTTATTAATTGTTTAGTTAAATTAACTGATCTTTATCAATGAATTTTTATGAAAATTTTGGTTCATTTTAATTATAATTAATTGATAAACAAAATTCATATAAAATAAATTTATTACATTGTTAATCACCTGTTTATATCATCTTAATTATTAATTACAAAACACAAGTTGATCTTTAGGTACTATCTAAGTATAATATATTATCAAATGATAGTTGTGAGATTCATTTCCACTAGAATGGATAACATAGAAATTTCCATAGGCATGAATTTCCCTCACATAAAATTTTTATCATACTGAATTCTTAGATTTTTTCTTGGTATTGGTCTAGGGAAAACCCTATTGACAGAACATCATTTCGATGCATGGACTATTGAGATCCGTAGGGAAGAATCATTCTACTCATTTCCATAACTACTCCATTCCTTGTAGTTTTCACTACATCATTGCATTAATTTCTACCTAGTAATATTATGGTAAATTTTTATAATACTATTTTAAATTAAAATGGCATCATTTTTATTCGGTATTACTTTTGAGGATGGATTTTAAACATATTTTTTATTCAATGGGATTAATACAAATTTTTTTGGGTGTTACTTCCCCTGGATAAATATCATTCCTTTAATTTTAATTATAACATTCTAATGAAAATATCTAAGGGAATAGATAATATAGACAACTCAATATATTATTTTTTACTCAAAAGCATATTTTCCCCTTTAATAGGTTTATCCTTGATATTTAATTTTTTCTCAATCCCTTTGATCCTTGAGTCTATATATATTCATTATCATGACCCATGTTATATAATTACCTTATAAAGGGGTTCTGTAATCATTCATTCATTAATTTAATATCATAGGTTTATATCAAATATTATTTCCATATTCCAAATAATAATTTCACCACTATGTTGAGAGATCCAATCCATTTCCATGAAACAAAATAAATGTTTCTAAAGTATTCAAAATATTATTTTCAAAAGGCACATTCCCATTAAAATTATCATTCGGATTAAATATCTATTTGGAATTATTTTTTATTAAACAATAAAATCATTAATTTGTAAATTTAATGATCTTAGAATAATTCCTATGAAATTTAAACTAGAATCCAATAATTCATTCTCCAATTAATAGTATAGGATATGTTTTTCTTAATTATAATGATCACCATTAATGATAGACTTTATGTGGTTGTCCATTTAATGTTCCACTATTTTAGAATATTTTTTGATCCTATAATCATTGTTAGGCCATTGATATTGGAAACAATTTTCATATTTCCCAAATTCTATGATTTTTTATTATTGACCTTGGGGGTGTATTAGTTTGTACATTATTCCCCCACTATCGAAATGTTTTAACAAACCTATTTGTATAATTTTTAATATAATTATCTCAATGTATGAATATTCCAAACATGGATAATTTTCTTATTTATTTTATACATCATATTAGGTGTTTCTTCCCACATTAATGACTTATAGGAACATCAATCATCATCTCTCATGGTCTTTATTTCATTAAACTATTTGAAAATACATTGTTATCTTCTTTGATTTGTTCAGAAGAATTAAAATCTCAATTTATTAATCATAATTCAATATATATAGGTGATAATGACCACAATGTTTTCAAGACCCACTATTATCAAATTTGGTTTCTCGTTATGATAGTCAATCCTTATCTATAGAACAAATCATTATAATGGTTTATCCTCTCCCAAAAGATTACTAAAATCAAAACTGGTTGATATGATTGTTGAATAATTAACATCATAATATAATTATCAAAATTTATCTCGTGATGGACTTATCCTCTAGTCATAATTTTATTTCAAATCATTAAAGTATCTTTTAGTTCAACCTATATCACTCTTAGCCAATATAGGTTTTTTATATTAGGTTATCTCAAACATATTAACATTATTTACCATCATAATAAATCATTCATAATGTTTTTTAAAAAATTGTGACTAATAAAATAATATCTTAGGGTAGTTCTAAACTAGTTCTTAAGATAAACCATTTTTTTAAGCATCGAGTGATGATTAGGTTAATAGAAATTAATCCCTTATCAAACCTATTAGTCCACGGTGAATCTATGACAAATATTGTATCCAATAATATTATCCAATGAATAATTTCATTAATATTAAAACATATACAATATAAATGTATAAATTTTTTTGATGTTATCATATAATTGGGATCGTCCCTATTGTCTTCATTAAATTTATAGCATCCAAATATCTAAAAAACGGAATTAATCACCAAAAATATCTAAATCGTACTCTGATACCAACATAAATGACCCAATCTAAACATATCATTATTTTATATATTTTCAAAATGATAAATAGTACATCATAATAAATAATATCACAAGACAATGATGAAATGGTTTAGTTTATTATTGGATTAGCTACAGAGGAAACTTATTTTATAGAACAAGTTACTACTTCCTTGTATTTTTACCACACCATACCCCATTATTGAATTCTCAAAACATATAATCTTCTTCATTACAAAAGGAATGGAACCATAAGAATTGGTTGAGCTCATATTAACATTTATGGAAAACATTCTAATGAATAAAAAAGGTTAAACACGTGAGAAATCGTGGATATTAGATATATATCTGAATAATGTTTCATCTCGTAATTAATTTGGATACTACCAAATGTTTGATGATTTTGTATAATGATATAGAAAAATAAAAGATAAAAAACTTCATCAAATAATCATAAATATATTAACATGTCTTCACATAATTTAAAATAATTCAATAATTATTGGAGAATATCATAAGAATGTGAAATATCATATAAATATGGAACAACAATAATCATAGGACTTTGAAACATTGATAGAAAAAAAAAACGATTCTCATGCTTCGTATTTTGAAAATAACCATGATTTATATGCCTTATGTTGTGAGGGAACACGTGATGTTTGTACTTTAATTTATGATAAAACCCATGATTCTCATGATTTATGTCGTGAATAAACCCATGATATATATTCTCTATGTTGTATTCAGACCTATGTTTCACATGCCTTAAGTTGTGAATAGACACATGAATTACATGCTTCAATATCTAATGAGATATAAAACATAAACATTTCCTTTGAGGGGGATATGTGACCTCATCAATAATCATAAATTCATTTAAATGGAAATGAAATAAATAATTCATTATATTATAAAGAAACCATTGAATGAAATTTAGTTTTATATAATTTTAATGGGGATCCTATAAAATGAATTCCAGAATTAGATCAGTCAATACCAATAAATATCCAATCTCCAAAAAATGAATATTGTGTCAATACATGTAAATAGTGATTCATAAAACCTATTGTTGCATCCCATGATTTTTTAAAACGTGTAGTAATATTATTGATGTATTATAAAACATGAAACACCAATCATAAGTGATAATGTAAAACCCAAAAAATTTATGAAATAATTATTTTTCAATAATTTCAATAATATTGATCGCATCAAATAAAAAAACATTGAGATTAAATGAAACATGATACACTATTTTAATATTATTATTTAAACATTACCTTTATATCCTACCTTTTTTGTTGGTGGGTGTGACTATAACTATTTAAATTATTAAAATTGAATGATTTACACATTTATAAAATAAATTTAATAGTTATATACTAATTATAAATAAAATAAGAATTATTTGAATGTAAAAGATTTTTTTTTATGAGATACGTTATTTTTATAAGAAACTATTTAGGTTATAGTTTTAGAAATTATTTGAACTTTTCTTTTAAGACATTTAAAACAATTTATTTGAAATGTAAACATGAATTTTCGAATATAAATGTCTTTTTTCCTCGAGGACTCATGGTATATCTGTTATGGTTTCCCCTAGGGTATAAGAGACATGATATATTTTTTTATAATTATCTAGTTATTCTATCATTACATGGTTTCACACTAATTTCGCTCTCTTTTTATTATTATTGAGGATTGATTATAGGGGGGGTTCATGTAAAGTTTCATAATAATTCACATTTGGACGACCATTTCCATCATTCCTTGAATATCGCAATGGGTCCCACATCCATAGTTGTGAAAAAACACTCTCTCCCAACACTTGAATTCATTTGGGGTTTCAAACCCAATGATGCATAAGAACTGACATTGGTCGAGAGGATGGGAGGTCTGTCTCATCTCAGCATTTTGCGGGGAATTATATCATATTATGGGACACTCTTATAGATTTAATATATGATTATGAATCCCTTACCAATCCCAGTGTGGGACTGGTAACCCATATAAAATGACCTGAGGTTCAATCCTTCTATGAATAAAGGGGGAGTTCTATTAATGATACCATCTCTATATATATGATGTTCTTCATGTATTCCCCATTATTTCAAATAAATGGGTATCTATAACTATTTTTGAGCCACATAACAAAGAAATTTGTAGTTTACACACATCCAGGGAGGTGATTTCTCGTTCTATAATGGGGTTGAACCTCTATGAAGAATTCTTCTTATCGTCTTTATGATAGGTAATCAAAAACTAGGAAGTTCAGTTGAGTTCAAGTTGTATATGTTAATATCCTATGTAATGGAAATATATGAGGGATATTAGGAACCATGTATTGATCTTGACCCATTAGGAGGCTTCCAATGTGTTCTATTTATAATAGGAATCATATTCCTAATTTTTCGATCTTTTCTCAACCCACTGATAAATGGTGAAAGATAATTAATGCTCATAAGAGTTATTTTACAAGGGATTATCAATTTTTAAATTCAATTAATTATTACACTAATATGGATGCCCATGTTTGTGGGAAATCATATCATTTCACTTCATTGGGCTTACATACTAAGGTTTCTTTAATAGGGGAAATTTATGATGTGAATGATTTGATCATTGAAAATCCCTAATCTCACATGAGACATGATCAGTGTGGGGAACAAGGGATTTAATGATATATACCTCATCACATATAGATGTGGTAATTTTTCATTGAGGATAACCTGGATGAGTTTTTAATATAGAAATTGGGATTGAGAAAGGAATCATACATTTCCCATTTATAATAGTAATTAGAATCTACATAGTTCAATTATTCCATAAAACACTTATTTTTTTAGGTATTTTTTGTATTGTTTGGTCATAGACACAAATTGATTCCCTTGAATAAATCAACATCTCATTTTCTTGTAGAAAAATATGGGTTGCAGACTTAAGTAAGAGGAATCCCCATGAGTTAAAAATATTTGAGAAATGGAGGGGTTTACACAAAGAAAGATTCCAATTAGATCTCTGGCCTTAGGAAAGAGTCTTAAGTACCTTATGTAGAAAGTAATTAGTGTCATAATAGTTCACTGTTGAATGTCCATGTGCATCTATAGTAAAGGTATATCATATCCCAATGTTTTTTATAACATGCATGAAATGCCAGGGATGTCAATTGGACATGTCTAGTTTTCTATCTGTCATATCCCCAATTTGTGAAAGATAATTAGAGAGTGGCTTCCTAATAGGTCTTGATTGTCGGTATAACATTTCCTGAGTTTTTGTATGACATGGGGACATGTCATAGGGTGATACAAGAAGATTCATGCTGATATACTGGAGGTATATTGTATGATCTGGATGACATGATCAGAGGACTGTCACATGACTCAAGAGACATGCCTATGGGTCTTCACGTGATCAACACTAATATGTACGAGGTGTCATGTAATCATTTATATCTTAATGGAATGTTTTCTCATGATCTTTTTGGAAAATTTGGAAGAAATAACATGACATACTTGATATTTCTAGAATACTTTTCAAGACATGGAAAACATTTTTGGATGACATTCCATGAATTTACCGACATATCTGAATGTTGTTTGAGGATTTGGATATATCATGTGAAGGGTATGATTCCTTCACATGAAAACCATATTTCCAATATTCACAATAGTATTCTATATTTTAGAGACATTATTGTGTATCCCTTATTTTTTTCAAATGTTATCTTAATGAGGTTTCATGTGACCTTGTATACCTAAAGAAATTACTTCACATACTCTAGATGGTGCACTATAAGTCCTTTGTGTGATCAACAATTTCATCACACAAAGTACATATCTATGTCACATTATCCTATCTATTATTACATATAATTACATAGTTTAATACCTTTGCGACTATGTGGATTTATAGTCCAAGAAGTATGCTCTTATATTATACCAATTGTTATAATTTTCCTCACATTTGTGTGTCAATATATTCCACTAAATTATTATAAGGGGGTTCATTTTATATTACATCCCACCCTGGATCTATGGCACCATTTACGAGGAATATATCATAGAAATGGGTTTGACATGGTGGAGGAAGACTCACATAATTCATTTCAAATTATCCTTCCATAATTCTTCCATGGAATCACATGATAAACTAGGAATGAATGAAATATTTTTCATCTTTATTCTTATTGGACTCATGGATTACTAGAGGGATTTAAATTAATAATTTTGAAATGTCAAAGATCCATCAAATGATCAAGAATACATGAATATGAGTATTTTTGAGATCAGGACAACTATCAAAGATGAATTCACATGATCAAGTGATACTTGTATGGGTATCTTTATGAGATCATGTTTTCCTGTCAAAGGCCATTCATGGGTCAAAACTATATTATTAATGTCAATTTGTGACAACATGAGGTCATGTAAAAGGGTCTTCACAAGACCGATATGGATTTGAATTGTATTTAATGTGACCAATGGTGATCAAATGAGGTTCATAACCTCATCAAAAGAATATCTAGGTATATTAATTTCGTGAGAGGCTTCCACATTTTACATCTTTTATTCATTATATTAAATGTCTTTCATCCTTCTCCCAATAGATTTCAGTCAGGGAATTACATGGTCCGTAGAGGATATCGTTGGGATGTTAAATAATTGTCAGGTAAAACCACTCTTCATATTTATAACGAACCACATGATCATATTGGCATGTCATGGGTCCTCTTAAATATTAGGAAAACAAGTCCAAGATGCTTCATTGGATTATGTCACCTGTTGAAAAGGATTTCATGTGATCGATAGAGTATTATATGGGTCCCCTCAAGAGAGAAATCAATCCTAACTAAGGGCCTCCATGCCATTAATTATGATCAAATGAGGTGGATAACACCTTCACAATAAAAATAGCATTACATCAACCACATAAATAAACCATATTTTAGATTTTTCTCTTTATTTTTAATGGTGTTCATGTGATTATCAGGAATATATCGCCTGATATATCACATGATCGAAGGATCTCATAAGGTATCCTTTTCATGATGATCAATGCATGTCTTCATGCCTTTTCATGAACATGAATACTTGTCAAAGGATCATCATGCGATCTTGGGTAGATCATATGAAGTGAATGATACATTCACATGACCATACATATATCATTGGAAAGTGGGTCTTCAAGGGGGTCATGTGATTCCCATGATATCAACACATGGTCTCTATCTATCCACGTCTCACCTAACTTTGTCTAATAGGGAAATTAATATACATGATTTTGGAATTTCTTCAATTACATAATTTTAGATTCTCATTATGTGGGTGTCCACAACCCCCCCCCCTTCGGATTGAGGTCTTCCATGACATGTACTTGGTTCAAAGAATAATAAATTCTCACCTCATTCCTTGAATACTCCACTCATTGGTGTTGATGGTGGTATTTGGTATTCTAGGTGACATTTTTTATTCCACAGAGTATCATATATATAATAGAGAGGGTTCCACTCATTCTTCAAGTTACAAAAACTGTCAATCTCTTTCTGTTTATTATAATTCATAAGTACTTCACAATACATTGTTGTTAGAACTATTTTTATTAGAACTCATCACAGGAACCAATAGTAAGACTGCATTTCAAGATTCAATCATGTGATTTAGCCATGTGATATTTATGTATTAAATGTTCTTCTAAATTATTTAGATAAAAAAATATTTGAATAAATTCATAGTAATTATCTTGAACCATAACATTTTATTTTCATTTAATAACATTCTTGCAGGCTTCACATGATGTACTGTCATGGTTGTATGATTTCTAGATCCTTATGTGGTTATCATTTCCATTTCGGTGTCCCATATTCATAATACATTCAATGTTCCATGAAAACATGAGATGCTGTATTGGTAATATGATTCATGATACCTATAACATGTCATGAAATCTTGAATCACTAGTGGTTCAAGCGATTCACATGACCTTGTTTGAGTCATGCAGCTCTTTTGATAGGGTTCCACACATATCTGACATGTGTTAATTGATTTGTACATATGGATTCATTTTTTTGTAATTTCTCATGAAAATAAGTTACAATTATACTTAATTCTAGGATTTACATATTCATATGTGTGGATTCCATATATTGATCCTTTTTTGAGTAATCAATGAAAAACATGAAGTGGAGAAAAGTATTTTTGGAATATATTCTATTAAATTTTTTACAACAATATTGGTTTTTCATAAAAATGAAGTTCCAAAATTTCCAAAATTATAATTGATCATTACCCCTTCTTAGGTTATGAGGAACCATAATACCTTCAAAGAAAATATTTTCCACATTGTCCAATTTGTAATCCTAAAATAATCCTCAAATGGTTTTTTGCTGACGTTTATTCCAACGGAATTTAGAATCATTCATCATAAATCTGTCTCAAACATCTATATGTATTGATAAATAATGAATAAGCATACCATAAACCATAGGAATGGGTGGTTGTCGATTTTTGACCTATAATTAAGAAGGATATTCAGGATCGATTGGTGATAGTCCTTCTTCTTATAATATTATACTTCTAAATTTTCCTTGCACCTGAAAAATATTGACATGATTAAATCTATATGGATATCTCAAACCATGACCTATTATAACAAATGATTATTCAAAATCATATTCATTCAATAAATCCCATAAAAATCATCTGATTTATTATGAGTTAGTAATTATTCTCATGGAAAATGAGTAGATTTTTGGTGCACACATTTTAGTAAAAAAAGTAGGATGTGATTCTCCCTCCATCATCTTTGTGGGATTATCCAATGAAGTCCCATACTATATTCAAGGAACAGATCAAGATAGATGATAAGGATCTTCAGAGGGCCTTGAGTCCTAGGGTAGACATCATGTTTAAGAAATGGGAAGAATATTTTATGAATTATGTTCATTATGAGAATAAATAAAAGAGGTCTAAGGCTTGTAGAATAGTATATTTATGTAGTTTTTAGGTTTTAGACTTTCCCACAATTGAATAGGCTCCCTTGACCCACTACGATTGTGAGGTTTTCCTAGAAAATTATAGAGTTATTTGGAAGGCTAATTTTCCTACTATGTACATATGAATGTTCCTTATCCAAATGAATGGAATGGTGCAGTTAGAGTTTCCACCATTATGATGGCAGAATCTATTGAATGAGGGTGGAACATTGGATTATCTATTCCTTGTTATCCAGACTATACCACCTCATAGGAAAGATTTGGAGGGGATGATTCCCACATAGAATTAATGGAATCTTCTATGTGTTATGTGGTAGGATGGGATCTCTACAAAGATGCTATGAATACATGAGAACCTAAAACATCAATATAATTTGATTCATTCGTATCCTATAGTGTATTAGTGAGGTGAGGTCTGTCATATTAACGAAATAGGTAATCAGGCCCATCCTGATTAATAATGAAATATTCTCTTTCAAACCCTATTAAATTAAAACATGTATTATAGCTATAAATAATGTGGGATACCTTGAGGCTTGGAAAATATTATTTCAATCTATTATTTCACCCTTTTTAACCTCATTGATGTTAGTATTGTTTATGATTAGTAGGAAAATTATAGGTTAATTCATTAGTTTTAGTGAAATCCTAAAAATTTCCATCCATCCTTTATTTATGATCAAGGAATCATCTAATGGTGGATTTAAAGATCTAGTTGATGATTATTAGGGTGGATATTAATGTTCAGATAGACATTTCTTCAAACTATTCTATGATTGGTTTTCTCAATACACTGAAAATATTTGGATCTTCTCATATCTGGATGAGAAATAATCTATATTATAAGTTCAGGTTATAATGTTTATACTAATATATGAAGTCAATATGAGGACATGAGAGAACCTTACATCAAGAAGACCAAAAACATTGATGATGCCTCATAAGGAGGTGAGAAATTAAACATCAGCTTTGTTACCTGGATAAGTATTAACAATAGTGGTTATGCTGAGTGTGGCTCATGTGAGTGAGGTTATTTCTGCAATATTTATTCTAACTAAATATCACTGATGGATGATTTTGAGGGTACTGAAATCAGATTTTGAGCTTCACAGAATATTACACCATATAGAGATGCAAATATAAGTATTTTTGGGAGTTTCGAATCCCATTGGTGTCTCTTATAATGACCATCCAACTATAGTCAAATCATTCCTTAAAGACATCAATGTGAAGACATAAATCATTTGGGGTTAGATCTGCTACACACCTTTGGTGCTATGGATGGGGTTTCATGGATTATTAGAAGAAATTTTCGATTAAACATTTCATCCCATCAATAAGGTTGTGGTAAGACTATTCCTCCTACAATTTTCGAATACCATGGAGTCATTAAAATCGTTCTAATTTATTTTCTGACTATATCGACATGATATGAATCTATAGCAGATCAGTCACTCTCGCCATCCTCGATATTTTCTCCCAAGGGTATGGCTGTGTAAGATGACAAGGAAGGTGACCATTAGATTGATGAACAAGGGTACCTAGGTCAACCTTCTCAAAATAGGGAGTTAATTACCATCCTCGAGGAATTACAAACAATACATCCATTAGTTCCATCTTCAATTTCTTTATTGTGTACACCTTCTAGGGGACCATAGAGAGGAAATGGAAAAGGAAGAGCTATAAACTATCTAATCCATCTCACCTATACTTTTCATATTATAATTTCTCTATACCCATTTCCTATTTTGGACCATTCAAGTAACTCATTATGGGTTTCCGTAAATGTGAAGGTCCGCACTGATCCCTCCTCGATGAACATATAATTATTCTTGATGATATGGGTTGTGATATGTTTCTCCAAAATAACATTAACTACTCGGACTATATCATCAATATGTTATAATAGTTAAGGTTATGGAGTGTTAGTCATTTCTCCATTTTTTGGCATTCTGGAGGTGGTTCTGTTTGACTCGATAGGGTAATAGGCACTTATAGGGGAGGAAAATGCTGGAAGATTCTCATCCAATAATTTTTACTTAATGGAGGAATGTTTTGGATAATGTGAGAACATTTCTAGAATATGATAACATGCTCAAATAGGTTTTATGATATCTAAAAACTTTTCACTCTTTCATCCCTTTAAGGTTGGAAGTGGAGTATAAGAATGCGAAAACATAAGTGGTTCCACCATGCTACTCACCATTGGAGGTTGTCTCCACTCTACTAGAATATGGGTTTTGGTTGATATTCATTTACTATGTTGTAAATAACAAAAATAAGTTTCCAACATTGATCACATCTATTTAATATCTGATATAATAATATTATTTACAATATAATTAAAAATCCTTTGTTTCTCCTTTTACAATACATTTTCCTCTGATAATTGATGTTCTTGTCCCTTCCTAATCAATAATCCCTCTAACTGTTTCCGAAAATGCAGAGGCTAAAATTATACCCACATCATCATCTACTACGAGTATGAGTCCATCACTTAGTGAATTAGTCCTAAAATATACTCATTATCCTAGATTGGGATTCATTCAAGGCTTAGATTCCATGTCACACAATCAACTACTCCAATGATAAGTGTTTTTGTAAATTTATACCATAATTTATGATGCCCAATTGGATTATAAGATGGACCAAATTATCCATCATTGGTTTATGTTTATAATTAATGGCTGTGAGCTTTTTGAATATACCACTCTTCATTCCTAGATAAAGGATGTGATTTACTTAGTGGAGAAATGTAGGGTTCTTAAATTGATGATTCTAGTGGAATAGTCATTGATTATTTTTCAAATGTGGTTGGAATAAGACCTTGAATTTGGATTCTCTACATGGAGTGGAGGTGATGGATCAATGAAAAAATATCAGTTCTGTGTTGGTTAAATTCCCAAATTATATTCCAAATAAAGTGGTCACTATAATGTGGTGTCCCGATTGATGCATGTACCAAATATATTGGAGAAAACTGTTTTGGAATAATATTGGTGCATTGACCCAGTAGATAAGGATATAATTGATTTTATTTCTAGGTAAGAGGCATGGAATCATATTATGGAGGCATAAACTAAATCAATTGATAAATTTCCCCAATCAATTAATTCCTTGGTGAAAAATTCTATAAATTACAAGAACTCCTCTGATCACATGCTATGATGGGGCATTAGATTCGTGCATCTACATTTTTTTTATTCATGAGAGATACTCTAGTATTAGAGATTCCTATTTTTTCACATTGAGAATAAACCTTTTTAACCTTACATGTCATTTTTTAAATTTCATAAATTCATGATGTTTTAAAAATTTTGTATAATTGATATCATATGGATCATCAAAGATACCCACCCTTTGTATAATAAAATTTAAAATAATATTATAGGATTTTAATTCATAAACAAGAAAAACATTTTCTTGGAAATTTCTTATTAATTCCTACTAAAATGAGATTACTCAATGATGGATGTCCCCTATTTGTCTTAGGATCATCGGTTCTGAAAAGGAAAATGTGGGTGAAATACATGCCCTAAATGTAGAATGCTATAATTGTTTCCAAAGTAAATGGATATAGATATCATAACATTGATTTTTTGTGGGGAAAAACCATAAAAATATTGTTCTTATATTATTTTATATCACCTTAAATTTTTACTACGATTTATAGGGGAAATTTTAGTAGGTGATGGCTTAGATTATTGTCAAGACAGCCTCTTATGGATTTTCATCCTTAAATGTTTTATGTGTTTTCCATTTTATGTGTCATAATTTTTTCTTAGATCACATTAAGTGCATTTTCAACAATTAGAGACATAACACATTCCCATTTTTACCCATTTAGGTTTTCAACATGTTGATAGTTGCATCCCATTTAATTTATTTTTTATGTATTTAATATTAGACCATTGTTTTGTTTTGGTTTATGGGCTTCCATCTCAAAACATGTACATATGTTTGTATTTTGATTGTTAAGTATTATTCTATGTTCTAATTAACATTATAAATTAAGGATGTCTTTTTGGCAGATTAGAATCAAAGGATAAGGACAAGAAAAACTATAAAGATTGATTTTTTTCTTTAAGGACATCCTATGTCCTGTAGTTTAGGGTATTTTTTTATGTAATGAGATGTTGTGTTGTCAATATTATTTCTTCAATTACATGAAAATAATTTGGTAATGGGGAATACATGTCAGTCATGACCCAAAAATCTACATGGGTAACGAATTCTATCACGGTGTTTCTAGGGATCTGATTGGAATGGGGTCGGCATACTGGGGATAAACCAAATCACCATAAGGTACTGATTTCTTTTAAGGTGTTATTAGAGCTCATGAGTTTTGGATGTACATTCATATTGGGATAATTGAACTCTAATTGGTATGTCAAAGGCCATTATGCATGGGACAAATGGGACTGCATGCATGGTCAACTAGATGCATCCCCACTCTTTTCCATGGTACATGGTTTGTTATGTGAAGATAGTATAGGTGTATTATATAATATTAAAGAATCCAAGTTGAATAGGATATTTGTAATGTAGGTTGTGTAAATCATTCCCCAAAATATTTGATCAATGTATATGGAATTGGTTGTACATTCTAGGGATGACATAAATCTCTCTATGTTTCTAACTTCTGTCACATTTTTGTTTCATCCACGAGGATTAGAGGTCATTTCCTTTAGGGGGAAGATCCCTCTAGATGGAATGTTATAGGCCCTAATTAATGGGGAAATATAGAGGTAATACATGGTCATATAAAATGGACCCACATAATTTTTTAGGTTTCATCAAATATTTTGAAAGACTAAAATGGATGGCCTATGAGGTGGGGTATAGAGAAAAGAGTCATCCAGGAAGGGTTCTAGAAAAATTAGAATGTTTAGCTCTTAGTTTGGAGGAAGGAACTCTATTACATTCTTTTTGATTCACATAGTGTAATCACTCAAAGAGTTTGGTAATATAGTGTTCCTTTACTACAATGATAATGGGTACAATATATGGTCGTGTAATGGTATTGATGTAGAATCCACTTGAATAATATGGTTATGTTGATTGTAAATCATGGTCTAGGAATATCCTAGATAACTGTATGTGTGATACTATTGTGTATAGTTAATGCATTATTAATTTTGTAAGCCTATAATGTTCCACAAAATTAGTAAAATAGATTTTAGATTTAAGGGGGCCTCTCTAAGAACAAATGGAATATTTGGATTAGCCAACCCTTGTTTAAATTTTTTTATAGGGAACTTAAAATAGAAAGGGAGAACATGGTCCATAGGGTTCCAACAGAAGGATACCTACTCAAGGAACTAGTTTTGTCAACTCTGAAATCAAATACATGAAGTTTCTTTATAGATAATGTGATATTTAATAAGGGTTTGAGAAAGATAATATTTCTATTGTTTCCTAGTGAGCATGTTATTATAGTGAGGATATGAGAAAATTCATTACTAAAACTTTTTCCTAGAACAGGGGGTCTAGCAACCATGGCTTGGGTTTTACAGGGACCACTAATTGGTCCCAATGAACACTATACATTGATTATTTTCACTCTTAATTTTTTTCTAAAAACTATATATGATGATTTAATCATGTGTTGACTTGAATTATTCTTAGACTACCATTGGGGGGTTTTATCCTAACATGATATATGCCTCTTAAACTAGCTATTTTTGGGTCTTGTGAATTGGACTATCAAAGGATAATGTTTATGTTCGTTTATCATTGACCAATGTGCAAGTATTTTTAGTTCATGAGGCACATAGACCTTGTTTCAGCGGAATGGTATAAAAAGTCTTAATTAGGATACCTAGGGTCAAGATTGAAAAAAATCCTTTCTATAGGGAGAAAAAAATATCATAAATCATGGATCAAGGTTTTCGGGTCATGAGTAATGGTATTGGAAAATCATGCTAGAGGTGACCCAAAATACCCTAAGGTGTAGTGTTATTCTATATTGATGTCATGGATTAGAATTATCAAAATAAATTACCTATTGGGATATGATTTTTCTAGATTTGGGGTTAGATTAAATATGAATATCCACATCTATCATTGTCAAACTGAGAGATTTCTTTTCTTTTTTTGGATACTTGAATGATTTATGGAAACTGAAGACATGTAAGACATGAACTATGATTTATGGTTTGAGGTTCATAAAAGACAATGATTGAAACTCATACTCTAGTTGACCTGGGATATGCTCTTATGGTCTCGTTAAAAGGAATGATTATTGGATATGGTATTCACACATTAATATCATACATTGAAGACATATCTAACAACTAGTTTAACACCATCTGATGAGCATGTTTTCCACACAGTTTTATTACATGTTGAAAAAAGTAAGATTGTTCACTACATAGGTCTATAAAATATGGATGGAAATTTATTTTCACCATTATATGTGATATCGATAGACCTAGTACCTGATATCTTGAAATCACTATGTATCATGTTATACAAAAATTAAATCCACATGTTGTTCTTGAATGCACATTTACTGTGCTAGTCTGACCCATGCGTAGGGAGGGGGTACATTTTTATCTTGCAGCTAGACCCAAAATTGAAATTCAAGCCGTCCCTACTAATTCTATGGTAACAAAAATAAAAAACAAGCATCTATTATGTGGAAAAACCTCCATAGAATAATGAATCATATATATAGGGATATTTTTTCCATTTATTATCATGGTTGGACCCAAGTTAGAGATCTGAGTATCACTATGTATCATGTGACTGTATGAATTTATCCACATATTGTTAATGAGTAGAAAATTCCCCATATAGGTCTAACCCCTAAGTAGTGGGGGGTGGGAATTTCTGCCATTGATTATCTCAATTGGACCTATTATTGGTGATCTGGGTGTTACTATGTTTTCAATGATATCTGGAATCATGCCAGAAAAAGCACTTGAATGGGAATCAATATTCAATGTTCTCACTGATAAATAGTGGGGGTATTTTTCAAATTGACTATTTCACTTGTAAAAAGTATAGGAGATTCATGTGTAACCACATATCATATGACGGTAGTAATCAAACAACATGTAGTTATTGAATGGGAATCTCTTCACACAGATCTACCCCAAGCGTAGAAAGGTCATTTTTTCAATTTATTGTTGTAGCTGGACCTAGGATTGGAGATCGGGATGTCACTATATACCCCTTAATGGAAGGAATTAGTCAACATATAGTACTTTAAATGAGGGTTGGGGGGAGAAAATCACCGATGATATTGGTACTCAATGGGGAGGGCCATAATAATGGGTTGTTTATGTCCTCAAAAAATATGTTAACTATGTAGTTTAGTGTCACGCAGGATAGACATATGGTGGTCATTTTATTTTCATTCATCCAGAACCATGATAAACCTAGCATGATCTTATATGTGTTTGTTTCAATGGGACTCTATTACCAAAATTTATAATTCCACCTAAGATATTCTCAATGTGAACAAAATGGAATGAAAAATAATATTGTTTCACCAGAAAGTGGTGATTAAAAGAAAGAAAAGGGGAATTTTTATCATGTAATGGATTTTCTAAAATATAGGATATGGGTTTATCTATATATATAATTGTAATTATAAATGATTCATTCATGCTTGTAGGAATATTTAACATTGAAATGGAGGGACATTATCACATAGTTTAACATCATGTGCTAAGGATATTGGTTACCCAATGATAATGACACGGCATGAGACCCCATAAATAATGTCCAAGTGTTTTAGAAAACATCTCATGAGTGGAATCCTATTTTTTAGAAATTATGATTCCTGATCTAGTGGTGTAATGAATCTTATGCTTCGTATATAGGGTAAGAATACATTTTAACATGATGATATGATGAAATTTTCACCTAGTTTAATGTCTTCTTACTCGGATTATATGGGAACTTCCATTTAGGGATGTGTGATAAGGACCTCTTCGTGATGTTTTTCTTCAACTGGTGAGGATGAATGGAGTATTTTAGTTTTTGATCATATGACTAAAATCATGGATTTTGTTCATTTTAATGTCTTGATTCAAGACATATTGTGTTGTTTGTCATATTTCAACTTGGAATAATTGGGCTGTTAAACATCATGTGACTAAGTAGAATCATTTTGGTTATCATCAGGTGATTAGGATGATTAGATGCTTCATGAAAGATGGGGATTTTTTTGAGAAAACTTAAATTAGTGTGGGTGTAATGAGTTACCCATTTATTGCATTAAATTAGTAATTTCCATTACAATGTACCTTATAAATGAGGAAATACCATCAAATTTGGGATCTAGCTTTGGAGTTTTCTTCTAATATATCATTAGGGTTCTGAGATCCAATACTAGTTCTCCAAGAAGTAATGATAAGAGGTGAATCTTATTATTCAATCCCTTTGAAATCCAATTCTATTGAACTTCATGTTTGTGCAGTGTAGGAAACCTTTTCTTCTAGATTCATTCTAATTCATCCTATCACCTTTTTAATTTCGCTTCATTTGATATTTTCTCAAAAAATGGACTTTTAGAGAGATGGAAACTAGAATTATTTAGGAAACATTATCATGAATCCATTCACAAATGAATATTGGGTTTCTTTTTTACTAATTAAAATGGATGTATTGTAACCCATAAAGCATAACAGATCTTTTCTGGCCCAGAAATTTTTTCCTTCCCCCTATCTTCTAGAGTATAATATTTAGAGACTAATTAAAGGATTATATTTTTGAAATTGCAATGTTTTGGATATAAGTATGAATGGTTGGATTCAATGGTGAATTCCAGGTAATATATCAACTATTCAATGGATTCGAATTAGGGTCCATTGTCTGTCAATATCATGTTAGGGACTCCAAGTCTTGTGATAATATTATACTATTTGATGTCAAGGATATTTTTCACCCCAACAACCTTTATCGGTAAAACCTCATTATATTTTGAAAATAATTTCGTAGTAATAAGTATGTAGTTAAACAGCATATTTATGGTGGGAGGTTACCGCACCACAATGTCCATTCTTTATTCTGAAAACAACCAAGTGTATTTGGTTTGTGTATAAATATTGGAAGTTTATTATGATTTTATCATGATGATAGAATTCATGAATTCTTTTTGATGAATTTCATAAAATCATATATAATTTTTTTAAATTAATATTTGCATTACCTAATTAGATAAGAGATTATGAATCTAGACAGATGATAACTGTAGGAGCTCACATGAACTACTTCAATGGAATTGGGAATATCTTATTCTTTACTGAATCTGAGTAGGACTCCATTTAATCCTCATTTATAAAGGTCTTTTTCAGATTCTACTATTCTTAAACGGTAAATTTTATTGATCATGGTCAACTATTCAACCTTTCATCTCATCTTAATTGGAGGGTCCCATTTTATAGGTAATTTAGTATGGGTTCCCTCCATCTCAGGGTAGATATGATTTTATCATTATCTGGGAATATATTGACCAAATTGATTTCCTCCATGCCACATATTATGATTTTTGATACCATACATCAGTGCATGATGTATTATTCCACATTTTCCTGATTGGGATTTACCTAGATTGTGGCAGAATTAGCTACTGAATTGAAACAACTATTATATGATCGAGGTACATGATGAAATGTTCAATATTGAGGGAACTATTCCAACATTACTATATCATAACCAATGATAGTATCCAATTCATTCATCTTAATGTCATATTCACCACTAATTTAATTGATCACTAACATTTTATACCATTTCATGTTCAAGTCATTTTTCTACAGATATATGGATATTTTTAAGCTAGTAATGAGGTCTTAGTATTCCTTCTCATTATTAGTTCATCCTTATGATAGTGTGAAGTATTGGTTATAACTAATTTATCTGAGTAAACAAATACAATACTTAGAAAACATGGATGAGATTTTTATTTTCTATCCTCATACCTATAAGAATTTGTGAGGCCCTGTCACAATAAATCTCTCATGTTTGTGGACTGTCTTAGTAATAGAAGAACACTTCATCTACAGGTTTCTGTATACTATTTTGTTTTGTAGGGTTGTATATTCACAAGGAAATATACCATAGCCCACCCATTAACTACCTTTGGTGACCTGAACTGGATGTATTATTGTTGTATAATAACTTTCCACCATGAAAAATACCCAGTCAGCATAGGGTTATCAATGACGTACTTCAAGGGGTTGATACAATAGAGCAACTAGACTTTTTGATGCTACATGTAATGTATCTATATTTACACAGAAAAAATGTGTTGCAGGTTTTCTTCAAAGAATCTGAAAATCAAGCCCCATTACCATGAATTATTTGATTGAGGTAATATTGACTTATAACATTCTATGTGTCATTCTTCTATAAAAGGAGGTAAATGAGGGATCATTCTAGGGAATCAACATATAAGACTGATGACATTCCTTATATAGGAAGCCACATGACTAGTGGTGTAGAAAATACTACATGACACTCTAAATGTTTTCTTAACTTTCCACATCCCTTTGATAGTAAACTACCTTCTTTATTATCGTAATGAAGGGGAGTGATTTTCCATCCATGTTATCTATGAAATGCATAATTTATGTGAGATTCACTCAATTCCAACTCAGTTCATCTAGATTCTAAGGGGTTACATTTCTAGGTATACACTAGTATTATTTGGGACATCCATTATGAAATTTTGGCATACGAAAAAGGTATGTATTTTCCAAAATGTCACCCAAAAAGAATAATTTACCAAATGTTTCCTCAAAATATGTTTTCGTAATGTGTTGAAGAATGTTTGAATATCTATGTGGTCAAAAAATCATCGTTGAGATTTGAAAACCATGTAATCAAAATAAAATTCCACTATTCATCACAAAATAATCTCAAAGATAATATTAATGGAACGTTTCTCTATATAATCATCATTCGATTATATAAATGGGACGAATAACATAATCAAGTCCATTGTGGTTCTCTAAAGGAGGTGGCTTCCTTATCATCAAGGGATATATTTATTTAATTAGACTCTATATAATCATCCATGAAGGAAATGGATTATAAGTCAGTGGTGGAATCAATCAATATTTTAGTGATTGGTAAAATAAATTCATCCATCAGCCATCATCGATTTGGGTCCAAAAAATTGATTTATACCCAAATATGGTCATCCATTTTCTTGAAGGGATGATGTTAGAAACTGATTCTAGTAATTTCATTTCCCAATCAATATTGGATTTGATCATGTTGTTAAATTATTAATCTTTATTGGTTATTATGCGAGGGGTGTATACACCTAGCTAACTTCTTGAAACCTAGATGATCATTTGCTAATCCTATATAGTCTGTAGTCACAGTAGTGTTAAACTCAATCATTTCTATATAATTCCAAGATAACACATATAGATGTTTAAATTTAAATATATTATTCTTTATATGATCTTAAAGAGGAATGATTAAACTATGTAATTTTTTTGTGGGTCTTCTTATATTCCTATATTAACCTTCCAAACCTCATAAAATATGCTAGAGATGCCATCCTCAATTTCTAAAGGGACATTTTTGAGTTAATCCTCTTCTTTTTCCATCTTTGATTTTGTGAATTCATTTTTAGATATAGAGGGTAATCATGGGAAATAGTTATCACAGTCGAGGTAAGAGAGTCATGGGTAGAGACATTATCACCCTGAACAACTGGAGTCTTCACTAAAATGTTATAGAACATACTTTTTTCATTATATTGGTTCATTTATTACATCTATTTTGTATATACCAACCTCTGCATATATTGATTCACCAGACTCAAAGGGGGAACTATCACCATTTAGAATGCTAAAATTCTCATAAAAAGTATGTTTCATTCATTTATAAAACATTGATGGTACATCCACTTTTCAATAAATCTGTCGTCTTCCAAGAAGTTCATTATATCATAGGTCTAGATAGATAACAATGAACTCAATAATGAATATGGGATCACCGAATTGAGAATTGAGGTTTCTCATCACGATATGTATTTTCTCACTCGTATCATACACATTAATGGTTACCATTGTTAGAGATAACTCCCCTTTTAAAAATACCAAATTTTAGAGGGTATGAATCGAGATGTGGTTGATTCGGGAACCACTACCAATCAACGCCCTTATAATTTTGACATTGTGGAGATTTTCTAAAACATATAGGGGTATGATATGTCACTGGATAACTTTTTATTGATACTACTAAGTGAATGAGATGGTGACTCGGAATTCGGATGTTATAATATCTACTTGATAACCCTCAACTACAGTATCATTGGTCATGAACTCCTATGGTAACTAAAGGTATTTGATTATTTCCTCTCTATGTTATTTTGAAAGATATAGAAAATCAATATTGATAGTTTGGGTAGGAGAACCAACAACTATTTCAATATCTCACAAATTTATGTCATTGGAATGCACTATTAAAGGTTGTATTTACCCATATTATATGGGTCACAAGTTGAGGGATTTGATGTGGATGAGACTGGTGCTTGAGTAGAGGTTGAGGGACAATATATTTTTAGTTCTGTGGATCACATTGAACATTCCATTTCCCAGGGTTAATCAAACATGTAAAACCTTATTTATGGTCATGTAAGATAACATAAAATGTACCAATTATAAAGGGGTCTAAGGTATCTATTTTTTTGGGCATCATGAAGTGATACCTTATAGATTTCTACAACATATACTTCTTTTGGGGAATATGACATGAATATTGGGTTCAAATATGTTTGTATCATCAATGGTGTCATCATTTACATCACCCATTGCATCCAACTCCTCTTTCATGTATGGGGAATGTGCACTCAGTGTAAAAGTCATCATCAAATAGGTAATACATTAAGTGAAGTACATTACTAGTACCAAAAATTATCCATTCATCTGATGAGGGCCCCATTTGTTAGGTCAATTCCCATTCTCTAGATAGTGAAAGAAAAGAAGTATGAAAGAGACAAATCTTATACTGGAGACATATTGGAATATTCACATTATATATTTTCTTATTTATAATGATTATATCCACCTTATGGAGTATTATTTTATGTGAACTCCCTAGGTGATGGGATCATTATTGGTTGGGAATTTGTGCTCTCAGGGAGGAATTAGCTCATTCAATAGTATTCTGAGTCATTTAGTTATTTCCATTTTGTCTATCCCTTGATAGAACCTCTTTCTAATAATCCTCTTCTTATAGTTGGGAAACTAATATACATGTCACTCGTATTGAGAAATTCTCCACCATCACCTACCAAGAACCAACCATTATTTGGAGAATATTTTTGATGATGAAACATTCCAAGATGGTGTGATCCATACTCTGGGAAATGTAAATAGTGTAATACCCTTAAATTTTGATAGAAAATTTATTCAAATTAATTTAATCATTTATATATTTTTCAACTCATGGAATACTCAATATTTTTTTATTTTATGTATATATATATAAGAACTATGTTGGAATTTTTTTATATGTAAAACCATGTTAATTTTGTAAGAAACACAACACCTATATTATCTTATGCTATACACAACACTATGTTAGAACTGTTCTAAAAAAATACTGTGTACTTTCAATATCATTGTTTACATGAAATGTCGAGTTTTTATAGAACTACAATATACTATTAATATGATAATTAAAATATTATTATTGCTACCACATAGCTTTTGGAAAAGTGTTTACAAATAATATAAACATTATTTTCAAAACATGATTTACACACATATATAAAATTAAACATTTGTTATCAATTAATATAAATTAATGAAATAACTAGTTTAAAATAATGATATTACATTTCAAAGAAAACTATTGTTCAATGTACAAACACAATTTTATATTAATAAATTAAGAAAAAATATAATTTCTAATGTTTTAAATAAAATTTATATATTAAATATTCAATAGATATTTTATATATGCAGCCAACTAATTTGATAAGTATAATATATGAATAGATCCAATTATGTGAATTAGAAGATTGATTTTTCTGAAATGAAATTTTACAACGTTTTAATAGGGAATCAATTTTATATCATATTTTGATACTTTTTTTAAAAAATTAAAAAAATAAATAAATATTTTGAAATCATAATATCAAAAAAAAAATTAATGAATCATTTGTATTTATCTATGAATTTGTTTTTTTATTAATGATAAAAATAATGGATTTTAATTCAAAACTATTTTTCCATCTTATTTAATACTACAGTTTAATTATATTAAAATACAGATTTAAATTTTAATTAGTTCTACTTTAGATAAATTTATCAAATATAGTTCAATGTAACCAATCTCACATTTAAATTGGATATGAGAACATTCCAATCTTTTAAGCATTTTCGCATAAAAACATACTATTGTGACACATCAGCAAGATAAATCTTAAATTAATTTGTGCCAATAATGTTATTTAAATTTTTCAAAATGGATTAAATATGTTTTATAATAATAATATTTAATATAAAATATTTTATACATGGTTTTTAACAAATGTACTTTTGAATGTGGTTAAACATTATTACATTATTTAAGAGAAAAATTAACTTAAAAGGGTATAAATTTTGAAATTAAGACCCAAAATGACCTATAAACTGTTCCAAAATCAATTTTATGTCCAAATTCAGCCATATCCTCCCTCTTAAATAATTTTTTAATTATTTTATCAAATTTAAATGGGAAATATTTCAGTGGAATTCCTTTTTCAAAAAATTTCTAGAATGCCACTCCATCTCCACAATAAAAAGAAACCCACCCCTCCCACTTGTCTATACCACTCTGGACATTTTTATAACCAAAAATATTATAATATAATAGGCTGAAATTCCAATAGTTATCCTTCAATAATACCTTTTGGAATAAATCTTACTAGGGAATCCCTTTTGTACATACCAAGAGGATTTACCCAAAGAAAAGGTAACATCATTCTTCGAGTTCATTTTTTTTATTTTCATTATACAACCCCTAAATTATTATTATTCCATTATTAAGTAATAATATCATTATATTAAATATAATTATTTTTTATTATTATTATTTTTATAAATACACATACATACACTTATATCTAATGGGTAATAACATATCGTTCTTGTGCACAGTGAACTACTACCTCACGAAATGATGTTGTTTGTTTTTCTGTTACCTCCTGTGATGGATGGGAATTAGAATTTAATGTTTTATTTTATATTATATATATGTTATTTATGATTTATTTTTTATTATTAAATTATTATAAAATACATTCCACCATTTTTTCCATTTTGTGTAAATACGATAACTTTATTTGTGGACGTGCAGACTACCACATCCTCAAAGTGATGTGATTAGTTCAGACATTAAATAGAATTTATTAAGAGTTGGTTTAGTAAAATTATATGAAAAATATGAAATAAAAATTATAAATTAATGTTATTGTATAAATACATATATATCATTTATATTCTATCCATTAATACAACAATAAAACTGACACAATGTTCATTCCTAAATACGGCCTACCATCTCCATGGATAGTTTATTCTATTTCATATATATTTATTTTATAGAATATTATAAATACATATAAACTAAATATATATAAATATATATAAATTTTATTTCTATAAATAATAAAATCATGATCTATGTAAGGTAATCATGAATAACATTCCAAAAAATTTATGAAAAACAATGTGGATATTACCTGAAAAGATACAATAACATAGTGTTGTTAATAAATGGGTGGTATAAATTCATAAATAGATAATATATTTTATTATACATAATAATATTTTTCTATGGTATAGTAATAATAAAATTATATTTATTATACCATAGGTTTGAACATGTATGATGAAATTCAAGACTTAAGGTAATGGTTTTATAGTGTAACTTTTATTTCTGTGAGGCTTATGCCTTATTAACCACTCATTTTTTTTGTGAATATAATTCTGATGAATGTTTTATATTATAAATATTATTAAAATTTATGGTATTTAAATATCTATTTTACGATCTTTAATTCATGGGGTTTGTGGTCCATAATGTAAAAAATCGGAAACATAATTTTGTTTCAATTTTCCTTTATTGAGATACAATCCATGATATGAACCTATATCATTCTATGAGGTATATATACTTTATTTTGACTTGTTATATAATTAATATTATTAATTTAAATAATTTATAAGTTTCATGTAATGTTAATCCATCAAGAGGATTATGATTTAATGTTACAAAAGCGGCAATATTTTATTTTTACAATCTCAATGTTTATTGGGATTAATAAAGATTATGCTTATATTGAGGAAATATTGTAATCAATATCTTAATAAATCACTATAATTTTATCATCCCTTATATATTTAGGTTATATTCATGTAATGTTATAATTTTAACACAGTTTTTTTAGTTATGATAATTTAGAAATGAAATATGATAATTTTACATGGTTTCCCCTTTCGATCAAAAATCTGTCCTCTTTCATAAACATGATTTCTAATAAAATTTACAAAAAAATAATTTGATTATAATATTATTTTTAAAGGACATTTTTACCCATATATTATATATTTAATTATGTTTTTAAATGGAATCTTCTTCTTATTTTCTGATCAAGTATCTTTTCAAACCTTTTGTGGTGAAAAAGGAATTCTCGACATGTATGGACAAACCTACCATCATGACCCTAATTTCATTGAATATTCCTTTATATGTTTACATTTTTTAATAAAAATTTCTTCATAATTTTATGATAATTTATTGAGTATAATTTTTTTCCAATGAGAAATGTTTTTTAAAAAACAATTATTTTTAAAAGGTGTGTGAAATGATTTAAAATGATTAATTTATATATTTTAAAAAAATTCTTTTCCAAAAAAATTGATTTCAAAAATATATTCTTCTACCTTTTTTTAATAAATTTTAAACAAAAATTGTTTCAATTATTTTTTATGTTTTAAAAATCAATTTTCCATGAAGAAATACATATTTTCCAGAAAAATAATGCTTTAAAAAGAAATAAAAATCATTAAATATGTCATTGGGATTTTTGGCATGACTTTATGAAAATTGTTTTCAAAGAAATCCAATTTTCCATAAGAAGTGTTCAAAGGTATCTTTCAAAATCCTTCCCCATAAAATATGACAAACATTATTATATTTTCCTCATTATTAGAGATCTATGAAAACAATATCATTCGTATTCCTTCTTGAATGGTTTCTGTTTAAATATAATGATGCTTTTGGCACCTGTTTCTAGTCGATGACTTATATGATTATATTACACACATGTTTTAATAGGTTATACTTTGATTAAATTATTACGAGACCTATATCTTTTCCATATGTAATGGTATGATGATATGTTTATGATGAAAATTTCATTTCATGTGTTATGATATGATATTTATGAAACCCATATATTTTTGTGGGTCATGATATGATTCATGATTTATTATCTTGTGGAACATGTATTTATGATTATATTATGTGATGGGTGGGATCTATATAGCCTCCAGTATAATGGGTAAATATTTTTTTCTCATGAGTATGAAATTAATGGAATATGGAGTTAACACAGTTTATTATGAAAGTCATGCAATGAGGAGTGAACTCAGTTTAGTATGACAGGGGTAGAATGAGGAGTAATCTCAGATCTGGATGAGAGGTATGGAACGATATGTTAATGTAGTTCTGTAATACAGGGATAGTAGAGGATGCGAACATTGTTCTGTAATATAGCCCTATGTGTGAAAGTAATCCTCGTTCAATAAAGTACATTGTCCACTATAATGGTCATGGGTGTTAAGCATGATTACCATGATGGTGTGGGGCGTGAACTCATACCACTCAGAAGGACAAACTAGTAATGCTTGACTACTATAGAAATAATTTTTTATTTTTGTGTGTCTTCTATAATCTAAAGTCATATTCATATGTTATTTTTTCATTTATTAGGTTCCTAATTCCATAATAATTCATGTCTTATGAATTGAAAATATTCAATAGAAAATTCATTTTTATATTTATTGATTTGGAGGGTATTATTTTACATGTAATGCTCATGTTTTCATACCAATATTATTATTATTATGATTATATATCACATTTCTTACCATTGCGGAGAATCTAATATCACCCCTTTCACATGTTTCCTTTCCCCATGTTTTAAAGAATGTTATAAGTAAGAGTAATGTTGTGATTGATCATTAATGTACATGTTAAAGATCATTCACCGATTTATAAGATTTTTTCAATGTTTCCAATTAATCTAAACATTTATAGTCCTCATGCATGTATTTCAATAATGTGATGAATATTAATCAATAATGATGTAATATCCAGGTATGATATTCCAAAGTGACTATAGTTGGTATCAATGAAATGGGTTTTTCATCCATTAGAAACCATGCTGAGAAAACATTAGTGATATCCCTAGGTATATTTCTAAGGATATGTCAATGGATTTCTCAATGGATAAGTATAAGGATGAGTTACTGTTATAGAAAATGTACTAGACTATTGTTAAAGGATAAATGAGTGGTTTTATATAAATAAATATCTATTATAATACTAATAGTGGATGTGGATATGAAACATTTGTACATAAGTGTAACAAGAAATGGCCATATTGAGCTAGACTCGATCAGGAACTGATGTCTGAACGCATTCCTTATTTCATTCCTAGATTGAAAATATATGGGGATATGCTTTGTAAAATAAAAAACTAATTACAAACCACCATGGGGTATTTTAAGATAATATGAATAGGAATAACCTTGGATTAACCTAATGGGTCATCTTTTAGTAGAATTTGTCATTATTTAGAAATCATATAAGTGATTTTTCCTAATAATGCAGTTTTATATTAACATATGTGTTTCTCCCATTATTCATCCTCAAAGTAGCCGGTTGTTAGACTAGAGGATCACAGATAGCATTTACTGTTTCATATTTGGATATTATGGTCATAATAAAAAGAAATGTCCTTAGTGGAAATTTCATGAGGAGAATCCTAAATTTGGTATGAGTATTGGATATACTGCTAAAGGTAAGGAGACATCAATTGACATGTTAAAGGGATGAGGTGTTTTTCTATTATTGAACACATTAAATCTAATAAGCATGATTATACTGATTTTGATTAACCATAAGTCATGATAAATATTCCATATTATAGGAATGAGGTATTAATAAATAAATTTATGAATCCTTAATAATGGTATAATAATAAAAATTTGATGATTGAACTGTATAGATACTGTTATATGAATCATGAAGTAAATAAATATTTTTTTTATAATTTTTTCTTTATGTATTTTATTAAATAACAATGTTACATGAAGGTAAGGTAACCATTATCATATTCATGTGGATGATGAGATGAAATTTTATATGGATAATGATATGATTGTATGAAAAATGTGAATTGGGACGTATTTATAACATTAGAATGGATAGAGTATTTTTTTTAAACATTAGGAATATATAATCATGGATGAAGTTTCAAAATTGATGGATTTAGTAAATATATATAGTAATATTTGGAATAATGAAGAATTATTTTTCCCAAAAGATTTATGGTAATTTAGTTCATTACCATGTTTCAAGAGAATATACAACAAGGGTGTTCACCTAGTTGGAATGTGATAACCAATAGATACATTGTGTTATATTAGTGATAAATGTAATGTTGATTTAGTGACCATATTTCTAAAAAAATTAATATTCATATTTTGAAATGCTTATATGGTTAACCATTTTGGAATGTTTAAGTTATACAACAAATAATGTTTGTGAGATTAAAATATTATCTCTACATATGAGGATTTATACTTATTGGATATCTTGTTCTAACTACATTATATTGATGGTAACTAATGGTAAATTGGGTGACTTATTCTAGAACTCCAGATATGTTAGAGCATTAATAATGAAAAATAATTTTTTTTATAAACTATTCATGTGGAAATTGGAAAATTCATGACCAAAATGTGATATTTTTATTATTAAAGAGAATTAATTCATATATGTATATCTTATATTAACCAAATTATTAACATTTAGGAAAAGGTCCTTGAATAGTTTTCCAATTATCATCATTTTTATGATATCAATGAACAATTTCTTGATTCTTCTTTTGATTGATTTTTTATTGTTAATTTTATCAATAACAACAACTCTATTTTCATTAGTGTTCATTATCTATCACTATTATTATTTATGTTTTTATTCCATGTCAATGTCTTCACTTATAACCTATAATCTATAATGAGTAAACCTATTTATTTTTTACATAAGGTAACCTATTATGATTCGAACATTCCATTTTTAAAATAATGTTTTACTATTGATTTTACAAATGTGTTTTTCTATTCATGGAACTTTAATGTTTTTAAAAAAATAAAAATAGGGAAAAATTTATAGGGAGAATTTAATTTTATGGGAAGTATAATGTAACACCCTGAGATTTTGAGAAATATTTTTTTCGCATTAATTTAATCTTATTGATATATTTCATTTAATGTAACCATACATATAGTTTTATTGTATATATATAAATATAAAAGAACTATGTTTGACTTGTTTTAGATAGACGATCAAGTTTATCTTACACTATATGAAACACTTAAATTATCTTGAATTATAAACAATAGTATGTTTTTCTTGTATGGTAGTGAATACCGAGTCCCTACGATAGCTTGTGTAACACTCAAGGATGATTTCTTAATGAACCACAATATTTCTATTAATATGATTATTATAATGATATTATAGATATGAAATAACAATTTGGATAGAAGTAAAAAATAATATTAATTAAATTTAAAAAAAAATTTACACAAGTATAGAAACCGAATCCTTTTGTTTTAAATTAGTATAGAGTAATTAATTAAGTATTTGGAAGTAAAGAAATTACATTTCTATGAAAATTAATTTTCTATGTACTGACACATGTTTATCTCAATATGTTAAAAAACCAGTTATAAATATTTTTTCTTATAAAATGTATATATTATATATTAAATCAATATTTTTGATACTCATCAAATATATCTGATAGTTATAATATAGAAATAAATACAATTTTTTGAATAAGGATGATGAGTTTTTATAAAAGGTAAATTTATAGACTTTTTTTAGAACCCATTTTGAATCAAATTTTTGAAAATATAATATTTTTTATTTTAACAATTAATCAATATTTTTTATATAATAATATAAAAATTATCGTTGGATTTATTTTTTATATTTTTTTTTGTGAAGTTTCATATTTTGATGACTAGTAGAAGACACTGAATTTTAAATCAAACTACTTATAAGTTTAATTTATTTATAGAGTAAAATACAGTTTTAATCTGAATTTATATTTAAATTATATAAATTATACATAAATGTATCCAATTTATGTGATTTCAACAAATTTTACATTGAAATTGGATTTAAAAAATCTCAATCTTTGAAGTGTTTTCTCTTTAAACCCCGCATTGATGGCAATTCTGTGAGTTTACTTTTAAATTAATTTTTTTCACATATGATATTTTAATTTCCTCAAATGTATTAAAAATTTTGAATAAAAATATTTTATAATTTATAACATTTTCAACTTTTTATGAAATAAAATATTAGTGAAATTGATAAAATTTAATTATATTGATTAATAGAAAAATTAACATAAAAAAATACTAAACCTTAAAATGAAGGCCTGAAATGAATTATAAAATTTCCAAAAATTCACATTATATACATATTTTGACTGTATACCCACATTATTAAAATATTTGACATTATTTGAGGTGCATGGTATGAGAGAAACATGTGTGTAATTCCCATTTATAACATTTACAGCAAATCCACTCCTCCTGCACTATAAAAAAACCCAAGATCCAAATTATTTTCACCAATAAATACATTATTCTGACAAATAAGTCTCCAAAAATAATCTCAAAAAATCCTTTCATTTAATCTAGAATCCTCCCATTGGTCATTAATATTACCAAAGAATCCCTTTGGTGAAAACCAAGAGGAGTCACCCAACGAAGTGGTAACATCCATCCTCAAGATCATTTGATTAATATTTATTTTCCACATGAAAGAATATTATTATTAAATAGTTATATAATAACATATGTATCCTAAATTTATTGATATTTTTTATTATAATTTTTTAACCTACACATACCCACACTTCTATCTAATTGTTAACATACTTACCCTTCTTGTGTATGGAGATCTGTCACCCCATAAAATGTTTTTTATTATTTTTCCATTACAACCATTAATGGTTGGGAATTATTATCAAACTGATTTTATTATATTATAATTTGTTACTAATTTATTCTTATGAATGTATTATAAAATATATACTTTCATTCTTTCAATTTTCTTTAAATTTGATAACTTCATTTGTGGACGTGTGGGTTATCGCCTCCTGAAAGTGATGTTATTCATTCACACATTACATGGAATGTTTTAATGATGGTTTTATTGATATTATATGATTGATATAAAATAGTAATGATACATTAATGATATTATTTATATAAATATATTTCATTTACTTTATTTATATCAATACAATAATAAAATATAAATAGTGTTCATGCTTACGTAGGACCTACTATCTCCATGAATGGTGTATTCCATTTCATCTTTCTATATATTTTATATTATTATAAATTAATATACAATAAATATATATGAAATTTATCATGTTTTATCATTATTTAAATAATTTAATCATGATTTATGTGAGATAATAAAGAATAAAAATCCAAAACATATATAAAAAATGTAGATATTAATTGAAATATAGCATTAACATTACGTTGATAATAAAATTTTAATATAATGACATAATAAAATTATATATTGAATTAAATATAATAATTTGGTTCTTATGAATATTTATAATAAACTTTTCTTTATTATACATGAGGTTTTAATGTGTACAAATATATTCAAGACTGAAGGTAAGGTTTTCCGATATCACTTTTGTTTCAATGAGTCTTGTGGCTTATTCACCACGCATTTATTTTGTGTAGTGTATAAACATCCCATAAGTGTTTTCGATGAATATTACTCTTAAATTTATGGTTATTTACTTAACATTTTATGATATTTATTTCATGGGTTTTATGGTTAAAAAGTTACCAAATCGGTAATTTCATTTTGTCTCAATTTGCCTTTGTTGAGATTCATGTAATGTTATGCACCTATATAATTATATGTGGTGTATACTACCATTTGAAATGACAAATCATGAATATATTTTTTAAGGACAATATAATATTTATGTAATGTTATTCTCTCATGTTGATTATGAATTAAATTTAATATAGTGGTAAGAGTTTATGGCTACAATCTCATTGTTTATCAAGATTTTTTAAGATTATGCTTCCATGGATTAAATATTATAATACATATTTTATGAACTCTCAATAATTTTATTCTTGTTTAGTTATTCCTTTTATATTCAAATAATGGTATTATTTTATTCTCTTTAAAACTTAAGATGATTAATAAAAAATAATGAATATATGACTTTGTATTTTCTTTAGAATAAAATTCATTATTATTTCAGAACAATTTTTTCTATAATTTTTTAAATTAATTTCTTACTATTATCATATGTAGTTTAAAGGACATTTATACCTTGGTTTTACCATTTTAAAAAATGGTTTTAACTGGAATATTCTTTTCATTTTCTAGTAAAGTTACTTCTCTAAATGATTAAGGGTGGAAATGAAATTTACAGCATGTACGGACTTACCCACCTTCATCATTATCATTTTCTTAATGATTACATTGTATTTTTATGAGGTTATATTTAAATAATTTATTTCCTGTTAGTATGAATATTTTCTTAATTGTTTTGTAATGTAAAATTGGTTTTAAAATTGGTGTATGTTTAAAAAGTGTTTTATGGATTTTTTATGTAGTCATTTATTCATTTTCAAAAGGTTATATTCAAGGAATATGGATTTCAAAATGTATTGAAGCATTCTATTTAATATTCAAAGATATTAAACAAATAATAGCTTTTGAAATTCAATATTTTTTATAATGTGTTTTGTAAAGGGGAAAAGTTATTTTCCTAAAAAAATTCTAAATAAAATTGAAATGATTTGTTCATAACAAAAAGAATGCAGAAATCATTATATGAAAAGTATTTTCAAAGAAAGACTATTTTCCTTATAAAATGTTCCATATGATCCTTCAAAATCCTTCCCAATCTCAGATGACATACATTATTTTAGCTTACGCTTTAATGGTTATCTGATCTAATAACACCATTTATATTATTTTTGGAATGCTTTAGGTTTTTTTGGAGTGGTTTTTATGACAACTATATCAATTCAATGGTTTATATAATTTTGAAACCCTATAATTTTAATGGGTTATTCTTTGAAAAAATGATTATGAGACATATCTATTTTCCATAGGTAATGGTATTATGAAATTGTTGTGATACCCATTACATTTCAAGGGTTATGATATAATGTTTATGAAACCCATCAATTTTAATGGGTCATGACATAATGCATGTTACCTATCTTATTATGCATATATCTATGATTTTATTATGAGACAGATGCACTACCACAGAACAGGGCAAGGGAAGCACCTCATTTTATCAGCGCTAAAGATAAAGTGTGTATGATGTGGTGACCTTTATTAGGGCTAGATAAAAGCGCTGATAAATGTTCCCTTTATCATTACTAAGGAAAGAACTGATAAAGGTGTACCTTTTATCAGTTATTTTCTTTTCACTGATAATGGGGTCATTTATCAATGATATTCTTAACTGTAATAAATGTTTTTAGTAAATAATATTGTTTAGTTTTTTAAAATTATTATATTTTTATTCAATAATTATTTATTTTTATATATTAAAAAACATCGTGCTTATATTTAATATATATTTTTTCATCATTCAGAAATATATATATAATGTTTGAAAAAAATTATTTCGATGATTATAATTATATATATATATAATTATATTATTATAAAAATTTTATTAAATAATAAATATATTTATTAGATTTATTATGTATTTTTTAATTTTATATTTATTGGATTTCTTATATATATTATATTTATATTTTTTATATTTTTATATTTTTTATTATATATATTAGAATTCTTGAAATTATTAGATTAATTAGATTCATCATATTTTTTATACTTATTATATTTTTATATTTAAAACATTTCATATGTTTATTTTATTTAGAAATAATCTATGTAAATAATTTTAAAATATATATATTTAAAACTTTAATTATTAAATATATGTGTGTTTTTAATGAATTTGGCGATTAAATATATTGATCATGCATGCATATATGTTATGTGTCTTCATGAATGTTAATTTATACATTACAGTCCTCTTATAATTCAGGTTGTCTTTATATATATGTTATTGCTCATTTATACATTACAGTCCTCTTAAATATATTAAAATAATAAATATATTTTATATATTAATATTTATTAAATTTTAATTATATGTAAATACTTTTTACATATATGTATTTCCAATTATAATTATAACCACATATATATTTAAATAATTATAATACAACAATAAATACATATCTTAAAATCTTAAAAGTTTATTCTTATATAAATATATTTATAGTTATATAAAATTGTTTATTTATAGTTAGTTATAACTATAAATAAATTATTAAATTATAAATTAATAATAAATATATTTATTATACTACTTTAAAAGTTATAAATATAAAAATATATAAATAAATTTTAAAATATATAAAATTATTTATAAATAAATAAAAATAGTTATAATTATAAATCATAAATAAATATATAGATATATATAAATAAATAAATAATAATAGTAAAGATATTAATTATATATATTTATATAAAAATATTAACAAATAAATAAAATTACTTATAATTTTAATCTAAATAAATGTAGACATATTTAAATAATTAAAAATTTATAATAAATATATTAATTCTATATATTTATAAAATTTTAAATACAATGGTTATAATTTTATAATTATTTATGTAAATAAAATATATATAATTACAACTATAAATAAATATTTTTTTATAATAATTTTTAGTAACAAATAAATATATATTTATTTATTAGTTATAAATATAAATAATTATTATTTTCTAAAAAATAATTTTTATTTTTATAAAAAATGTTATATATAATTAAATAAATATATTTAAAAAATATATATTAAAATTGGGAAATAAATACAAATATTTATATTTATAGATATATATAAATTTTGATTTAGATTTATAATAAATATTAGAAATATATTTAATTAAATATACAATAAATATATTTATTATAAATTTATAATTATAAATAAATATATAAATAAATATATTTATTTATTTATTTACTGATATTCTTATAAATAAATATATATTTATCAGGTATACATGTAATATTATAAATATGTTTAAAAATATAAATAATTATTTATCATTACAGTTTTATCAGTGTTATTTTATCACTGATTACGATATACCTTTATCCAGGGGAAAAAATGCTGAGAAAAGGCGACTTTATTAGCACTATGATTTTAGCACTGATAAAGACACCATTTACTAGCGCTTTTTGAGCACTGATAAAGGCCTCTATTTATTAACGCTAATAAATCACTGATAAAGGTATTTTTTATCACCGCTATCTAATTTAGCATTGATAAAACATACCTTTATCTGCGTGTTTTAGCTAACAATGATAAATACTTATGCCATTTTTATAAAAGAACCCTAATTATCTCCTTTATTTTCACTAGTCAAGCTCTTACGAATGCCTTACCCTGCTGCCACATCAACCACATCCTCCTTCTTCTCCTCCTCAGTCGCTTCATCTTCCTCTGCCACTACCAAAAGTTCCTCCTTTGCAGCTGTGAAGCTCTCCTATGTCACCTCTGCCACGTGATCGTCCTCCTTAGCTGCCAACTCCTCCTCCTCCTATAGCACCACAGTGAGGCCCCCCTTCACACCTGTGAATCCTCCACCTCCTCCTATGAAACTGAATCCTGTTTTCATGAATCCCTCCACAGGTGTGAATTGTAACTTAATTCTTTATTGGAACAAGAAGAAATATATTACATGGATCATTTTTGTTTTGATTTAGTTTTTATCCCTCGTGTATGATGGGATAATTAAGGATATTTCAATCCTATAGATTTGGAACACTAGAAATTGTAATGGTGGTCTTCTTTCATATTTATTTTTTCTACATTTGAGGTGTCATGATTCATCTTTGGTAATTCTTCTACCAAGTAGATTTTTCAATGAATTTGGGTCATTCTATATTTAAAAGTGTAAATGTTATTTCAAAATTCATTTATTCTGAAAGTATGAATATATTTGATATCCATGTGATGATTTAAACTATTTTATTTTAGGTTCATCCCTAAATAAATAGGTTCTATTTCAAATTTCATTTTTCTACATTTGAAAGGGAATGTATTCATGTATATTGTTTCTGTGAAATGAGGATGATGGTTATTGAAATTGTTTAAATGTTGTTTGTTGTATTACAGTCTATTATTGTTTTTCAGTGAAATAAAACAATGTTTTGTGGGGGAAATTGTTTTAATGTGTGGTTTTGATTCAAAAATACATTAATATGGGGTTGTTTTTTAAATTTAAAATTATTATTTGTAATGAGCTTTTGGTTTAACCCTTTTGATAAATTCCTAAATTGATTATTTAAAATGTTTTAATGGAAATGGTATGATTTTGGATTTGTTTATGATTTCAATTCATGAGACCCATGTTTTAAAGTTTAGCATCATGAAAATTATTATATATGAGATTTTCATAAAGTAGGTCCATATACATCATGTTTTAATAAACCACTACATATTGTGTAGAGCTCTTCACATATAGGCCTTCATAGATTCTTGATTTAGGATCATTTTTTCTATATTATATATTGATTTTAATGGTTATATAATGTGGGTAGATTATCTGTTTTAATTATTTATACATTGGAAAAAAGGTGTTGATTTAGTAAAGGATGTATAGAGGTGTAATAAATAGTTTTTATGTCATTCTGGTTTTATGTTATTGACTTCATGACTGATTTTGATCTCCAGTATTTTTTATCATGAGAATCTATGTTACATAAGTTGGACCCTGGAAATGTACTTGATGGATATTGATTATATCTACTTGGTATAGGATTACATCCTCACACTTTCATGGAATAAATATGATCTTCCTATATATGGAACAAAATTATTCACTTTCTAGGCATTGATACAATCTAACCAAGAAGCATTTTTTCACAAAAACCTCAACCAATCATACTCCTTGATCCCTACATCTAATAAACATCCACCTTCAATGATAAACATCATTGAGACATGTCCTTCTTCCCTCATGGAGCCAAATTATATTTGACACACCTTTTAAAACAAATTCAAAAGCTTTCATATCAGGTGGTCCCGTTCCCCTGAACACCTATCTTCTGACTGAATCAAAATTTATGTAACTTTTGAACTCTCCATGATTATGATGGACATTTTCCCCAATTGTCTGAATCATCCACCATTGAATATCAATAGAAAGACTACCTATTTAACTGGAACCACTACTTTGTCCCTAGTAAACTTCCTCTAAATTTTAGAAAACCACTTAACTAGAGGAAACCCAGTAGTCATGAGACGAAGACATTATATTGAGTCATGATAAAATAGTTACCATATGTTATGAAACCAAGATTTTATTCCACTTTTGGTAAATGGTTGTATAATAAGAGAATGAGACGATATCAATGTTTTATTTGGTACAAATCAACAATTTAATTGTTTAACACCCGAAATATTTAGATAGAAGAATAAATACAAGAACATTTCTGAAGTGATACAAATCCCCAAAAAAAACATACCATGACATTGAGGTAAAGCAACAAAAAATTCACTACATCAGATCACTACCTTCTAGTTCGAGTAAACTCATAGATTTGAAAATACCACCCCTAGAGGTAAATGAAAAATAATGGTAATATGCATGGCATAAATGGAATAAGAAGACCACATGAAATTTATGTTGTTTTCATGACAATCCTACTTCATAAGGGAATAAATTGATATTTTTAAAGGGATAAATTGAGTTATAAGGGTAAAATATCTTTTTTATCCCTACCTATCCAAAGCTTCACTCGAAACTTTCTATACACCCTACTCAAATAACCATAACAACACATTTAATTAATCCTTCCACCCAAAATCACTTTACGATGAATCCCCTCAAAGGGAAAAATGATATATTTTATGTGATTATCAAATCATATTTTCTTCTTAGCATAAATTTATATATAAATATATAATTTTTTTACAACATAACAAATTATATGAATGTATTATTAACTATTGATATTCAATGTTATGAATTGGTCGTGACATTTAGGTTTATGCATCCATAAAAGGAACCAATCCTATAATTTCTGTAGGAATGTTTATTTAAATTGATCTAGATAATTTTGAGACATGATGTTTTTAAACTCATGAATGATTTTTAGGGAGGTAATATTTCTATTATGACATATAATGATACACCCAACACATTTTTTGTAGATGATAACAAATATTAGTTCAATTAAGAATTTTAGAATGACTCATCTTTTTAATGTCATTTATAAAGTCTTTTTAATGATTGTGGAAAATTTACTATGGGAAATAATTCCATCTATTTGTTTAGAACAATATTTCTTTTCATATTTTGACTGGAGACATGATATACTTATTAGGATCAGATAAACCAATATAGTTTCTTCTAGTGATGAGTGGAATAGGGAAATTCATTGTGTTAGTGGAATGAAACATGAGAAATTTTTTATTATGTAATGGGGTCATGCTTATATATTATCATAAGTTTACTTATACATTAAATAACCAATAGTACATCATGTTAGAGTCATATACATTGTTCGTGGGGAGTATAACCAATTGATTTTCTATGATCCACATATCATTATGATAATATAGTGTTTGTAGTAAACTGGAACATGAGTGTCTCATGGATGAGATTATGGTAACTAATTATGGATGATAACAATTGAGACTCTGGTGTTGTGGGATGGAAAATTTATATAAATTTATAATGTAAGCATGGATAAGGGATATCCATCAGTGTTGATCACAGTATCAAATTCTTATGGAAATTATTATTATTACCCCTACCTTTGGATTAATGTGATTGAATCATGAAACACGTATTTTTTTTTTGATGAATCTATGGTTTTTCAATGTATCTTTTATAAAGTGTATCTTTTGGGATCAATGACTTGTGAAATTGCCTAAGTGGATCTTTTAAAATTATTATAGTTCTCTCAATTATTAATTAGATGGATTTCAGCCATTTTAAATGATTATGATTGTTGGTTCATGATGTTTTCATGAATTATATAAAATTAATTTTGGTTTTGTGAAAGTGTGTTTGGAACAGATTGATTTATTTCAAAAATGACATCTTATTTTAAACAGGAATCTATGTAAATGGTTGATTTTTAATGGGATTTCATGTGTGGGGTTTTAAACAGTTTTCAAAAGAAATTCATATGGTTGTTTTGTCTTAATAATTTATATTTATATTTTTATAGAATTTGGAAAACCATGGAATTATATAATATATATTGTGTATTTATTTTATTAAATATAAATATCACCGAATAAAATAATATGGATATTAATAATGAATGGAACGATTCTAATCATTTGACAAGAGAGTATGAAGGTGGGGTGAATGATTGTATCATGTCTGTAAAAGATAATGCATATGAACCTTCTCAAATACATTGTCCATGTTTAAGTTGTTTTTATTAAATACTTGTTTTTTAAGAGGTGCTGGAAGAACACTTCATATATCATGGATTAGATCGATGTTATAAATATTATAATAACCACAGGGAAAAGATAATGTATTCAGTGGTTGTTATAATAGTTTGTTTTATAGATCATCTAATATGATTAAATGTGTGTAAAATGAAGAAGACCTTATCACGGACATGATTACATATGTGAATGATGATGAAGATCATATAAAAGAAATGACAAGGACTTTTGAAGATGAGCATATTTATTTCCAAAATTGTTTGAGTAGCTACAGAGATGTGAAAAGATGAATTTGTATGGTGAGTACATTAATTATATCGAATTTTCATCCCATAAAAGCTATATATTTTTAATGCATGAAACATATGGAGTGATGAATTTGTTTTTTAAAATTATATTCCCTCTTGAATGACATGTTCCAAGAAGAAAATGAGCTCCTGGTTCGATGATACAATGCCAAATGATTTCTATATAGATGGTTATGATCTCAAAATGAATACACACATTCTCGAATGACTGTATACTGTATCTAAAGGAAAAAAAATCACATAGAAAATTCCAAAAGTGCAGGGCCTCTCAATACAAGAAAGATGAATCCCATCCTTCGAAATTTCTATGGGTCATTCCAATCATTCGAAGGTTTAGGTGCATATATAGAAGTGAGGATACAACATAGAAATTGACATTTCATGCAGAAAGAAGAAATAAATATTGGAAACTATGTCACCCAGTAGACTCCCCCCAGTGATTGTGAATCGATCAAGAGTGTCTTGATATCTAAAATGTATCGTGGAACATTATTCTTGCATTATCTATAGTTGGAGTGAATAATTTTGGTTTTCAAATAATCACTCACAATAAAAGGCTAGTTATGATTGAAAAATATTACTTGCCAATTTGGTTATGCATGTAACGAAAATACATCATGATATCTTTGCTTACATCATGACTGAAACAATAGGCTAATTATATTGTAGTTTATTTGGCTCAATTGATCGACGATTTGAAATTATTGTCAGATTCTGGTGTTCCATTGTATGATGATTATAGAAAAGAATATTTCATTTTGAGATCCATGTTGTATCAGATAATATATCAATTTCATTCTTATGGATATTTTTCATGATATATAATTAACGGAAGTCATGGTTATTCCATCTATGAACATGGTATACAGTAAATTAGTTTTAATCATTAATATAAACCCATATATGTAGGAAATCATGGATTTCTACAATGACCACATATGTACTGATATTGGATGGCATCATTCAATGGGTGTTCAATATAATATACATCACCATCTACACCAATAGGTGATCAATTGTTTGAGAATATAAATGAGGTGGACACTGTTTTATTAAAACATTTTAAAAAAATCATACGAAGACCAATTAGAATAAGATGCGGGTTTTTTAATTACCGTATTAGAATTGATTTTACATTAGACAATTTCTTGATTTTATAAATTTTGATAAAAAATTATGTGATTGTTTTATCGGTACGTTGATAAATGCGCTGATTAAAACAAATGATATAATTAAGGCTGGGTTAGACATGGATTTCATGGGAATACAGAAAGAGTTGGTTCTTTTGAAGGGTTAAAAACCAACTTTTCTTCCTCCAGCTACATACACTCTATCCAGGCAAGAGAGATATAATTTTTTCATCATCTTGAATGATTTAAAGGATTGATAAGGGTATTCATAAAATATCAAGAACATAATATCAATGAAAAATTTGTTGTTAAAGTGTCTGATATCACATGACTTCAACATTATTTATGTAAGATCTAATTCATATAGCTTTACATTCCATTTTGACCAAGAATTTATGTTATTCATTAATGAAGCTTTATTTATTCTATAATGTTATATGTAGCTGAGTTATAGACCTGAAAAAAATTGTCGTGTATGGAAAGAGAAATTTTCAACATATTAGATTTATTGGAAATGTCTATCTTGCTGGCATCATTTGATATGATGGTTCATTTGATGGTTCATTTTCTAAAAGGGATTCGACTATATGGTCCAATACACTATATATGGATGTACTCCATTGAACGGTATATGAATATTTGGAAAAGGTTTTCCAAATATTGTTGTCGGCCCAACGGCTGCATTGAAGAGCAATATATTGTAAATGAATCCATTGAATAATGTATTAAATACATGTCTAGTGTGAAAATAATTGGTCAAATGAAATCTCATCATACTGGGTGCCTAGAAAGTGAAGGAATTTTTATTAGAGAGGAGGTCACATTCAATATTACTGATTGGGAGTTGGACCACCATTAAATTTTGCAAAAATGTTTGGAGAATGACCAATATGTCAAAACCCACAACAAAATTCTTAGGCATTTGAATCCATCATGGGCTGAAAAATGGATATCCAATACACATAATCGACAGTTTATAGGATATTTTTGGGACCACATATTTACGGATTATGATGAATATCTGGACACAACAATAGAATGAAATTGATGGCTAATCGGAGGACCATGTGTTTATGTATTATCTTATAATGCTTATGTAATTAGTGGTTATATATTCTATACTGATGAACATGATAATGACAGTACCATACAGAATAGTGGAGTTTCACTTATGGCTGAATCGATGCATGTTTCTAGTGCTACGAATAAAATTACAATTTAGACGAATAATTCAAACTTTGGCATAATAACCAAATACAAGAGTTGGATTATAAGAACTTCTATGCCCTGATTTTTTAATGATATTTTGTTAATAATAAGAGTGTAGTTAAAATAGATGATTTAGGATTTTTGAATGATTATTTAAGTAGGGTAAGAAGATGAACTGTTTATTATGGCATCATAGGCAGTACATGTATATTATGATCTAGATCCCACAAACCAAAAATGGTCAATTGTTATGTTATTGTCCAAAACCACTAATGGGTCAGATAAAAGTTCCATAGTGAATGATCCTTTCATTGGGTAGTCAAAATCATTTAGTAGTGGTCCTATTGTAGATGGCGTTTTTTATTTAATAAGAGACTATAAATATGGGATTTGGATAGTCGACAGATGATTATAATATATTCATCCTTTAAAATAAGAGAGTTTAATAATATGGTTATATTTGATTGAAACAAATCTTGTTACATTTTGTTATTATTTGTTTCATACTGATATTATGTAAATATATCCGATAATCTCTAGAATAATAATGAAATAATTTTTTACAAAAGGATTTATGGTAATTTAGTTCATTAACAGGTTTTAATAGAATATCAAATAAGGGTATTAACATGGATGGAAAGTGACAAAAAAATAGTGAATTTGTGTTATATTAGTGATCAATTTAACTTTAATTTAGTTTCCCTCTTTATAAAAAATTTTATATTCATATTTTGAAATGGTTATATGGTAAAAAAATTGGAATGTTTAAGTTATACATCAAATAATGTTTGTGGAATTAAAATATTATCTAAACATATGAAGATTTCTAAATATTAGATAGCATATTCAAACTAAATTGTGTTGATGGTAACTGATGATAAATTGGGTGACTTATCCTAGTTCTCAGGATATGTTATTGCATTAAGAATAAAAAATTCAATTTTTTAGAAACTGGTGATGTGGAAATTTGAAAATACATGACCAAAATGTGATATTTTCCTTATGAAATAGAATTAAATCAAGATTTTATATCTTATAGAAACCAAATTATTAAAATTTGGGTAATGGGTCTTGATTTATTTTCCAACTATAATCAATTTTTATGATATCAATGACCACTTTCATGCTTCTTCATTTTATTGATTTTTTATTGTTAACATTCTCAAGATCACCCACATTATTGATATTAGTGTTCATTATCTATCTCTATTATTATTTCTGATTTCTTCAATGCCCATGTTTTCACTTCACACCTATAATCTCTAATGTGTAAACCTATTTATGTGTTACTTTTTGTAACTATTATGTTTCCAACATTCCATTTTTAAAATGATGTTTTAGTATTCTTTTTTACAATGAGTGCTTCTATGCATGGAACTTTAATGATTTAAACTGTTGATAACAGAGACAAATTAATTGGGAGAAGTTCATCTTAAGGGATTTATAATTTAACACCCTAGGATTTTGTGAAATATATATTTTTACCTTAATTTATTATTATTGATATTTTTCATTTAATGAAACCTTTAATATATGTTTCTTATATATATAAATATAAAATAACTAGGTTTGACATGGGATATATGCAACACTATGATTATCTTACACTATATGCAACACATAGATTATCATGATGTACACACAACAGTATGTTTGGCTTGTATGGAAGAGAATACTGAGTCCCTAAGCTTTCTTCTGTTACACTAATGGATGAGTTTTTACTAAAAACAATATTCTATTTATGTGATTATTGTAATTTTATTATTGATAATAAATAGCTGATTGGATAGAAGTTAAAAATAATATGAACTAATTCATGAAAAAATAATTTACACTTGTATATAAACATAATCATTTTCTTTTAAATTAGTAGAGGAGAATTAATAAATTATGTTAAAATAATGAAATTAATTTTCTATGAAAATTAATATTCTATTTACTAACAGAATTTTATCTCAATGAGTAAAAAAAATCAGTTTTATATATTATTTAATATAAAACTTATATATTACATATTAAATCAGTATTTTTGATACTCATCAAATATATTTGATTGGTATAAGATCAGAATAAATAAAAATTTTGGAATAATAATGATGTATTTTTCTAAAGGGTAATTTTATCGACTTTTGATAGAGAACCCATTTTGAATCAAATATTTGAAATTTTAATTTTTTTTTTCAAAAATAAATTTTTTAAATAATAATAATGAAAATAAACTGGGATTAAATTTTTATATATTTATCAGATGTTTTAATTTGTAATGAATAATGAAAAACACTGAATTATAATTCAAACTACTTTTAAATTTAATTTATATATTGAGTTAAACTAGATAATAATTTGATTTCATATTTAAATTATATACATTATTCATAAATGGATACCTGTTATTTAATTTCCACAAATTTCACATTGAAATTTGATTTAAAACTTTTCAATATTTGAAGTACTTTCTCTTTAAGGCCCAATTTGATAACACTTCAGTGGGATTACTTTTAATTTAATTTCTCATACATATGTGATTTGAGTTTTTCTAGAAGGATTGAAAATTTTGAATAAAAATAATTTATAATTAATAATATTTTCAACTTTGTTTTTGACAAAAAATATTAGTCAATGTGAAAAAAATTAATTATATCCATTAAGAGAAAATGTAATATAAAAAGGGAAAAAACTTAAAATTAAGAATTTAAATGACTTATAAAATTCACAAAAGTATACATTATGTTCATATTATGACTATATCCTACCATTAATATTATATGTGAAATTATTGGATCTGTACGGTATGAGAAAACATGGGTGGAATTCCCATTTAAAACATTTAAAAGAGTGTCACTCCTTCCTTACTATAAAAAAACCGACCCTCCAACTTCTTTTCAACAATAAATAAATTATTCTCACAAAAATATCTGCTCAAATAATCTCACAACATCCTTTAATTTCTCCTAGAATCCTCTCATTGGTCATTAATCCAACCAAGGAATCCGTTTGGTGAAAACCAAGAGGACTCACCAAAAGAAGTGGTAACATCCATCCTCAAGATCTTTGGTTTTATTTTCATTTTCCTCCTGAAATAATATTATTATTTCAGAATTATATGATAAAATATTTATCCTAAATATATTGATATTTTCTATTCTAATTTTTTATCATACACTTACACAAACTTCTATCTAATTGTCAACATACTTACCATTCTTGTGTATAGCGAATTAGTACCTCATGAAATGATGTTTTTTTTCCAATACTACCATTAATGGATGATAATTATGATGGAAAATATATTGTTACGTTATATTTTTTTAATTATTTATTCTTCTTTAATTATTATAAAATACATACCTTCATTCTTTCAATTTTCTTTAAATATGATAACTTTATTTGTGGACGTGTGGGTTATCGCCTCCCCAAAGTGATGTTATTCATTCACAGATTACATGGAATGTTTTAAGTATGGGTTTAGTGAAATTATATGATAGATATGAAAAAATAATTATACATTAATTATATTATATATATAAATATACTTCATTAACTTTATTTCCATTAATATGATAATAAAATGGAAATATTGTTCATGCTTACGTATGACGTACTGTCTCTTTGAATAGTGTATTCCATTTAATATTTCGATGTATTTTATATAATTATCAATTCATATACCATAAAATTATATGAAATTTATCACATTTTATATATATTTAAATAATTAAATCATGATTTATGTGAGATAATAAGGAATAAAATTCTAAAATATATACAAAAAACAAAGCAAATATTAATTAAAATATAAAATTAACATTTAGTTTTAAATAACATTTTAATATAATGACAAAAAAAATCATATATATTATTAAATATAATAATATGTTTCTTTATTACATTTATAACAAACTTTTATGTAATATATATGAGGTTTGAATTTGTACAACTATATTCATGATTGAAGGTAAGGTTTTCTGATGTCACTTTTGTTTCTGTGAGACTTATGTCTTATTCACCACACATTTATTTTTTTGTGGTGTATAAACTACCCATAAATCTATTCTATGAATATTACTCATAAATTTGTGGTTATTAACTTATCTATTTTATTATCTTTCTTTCATGGGTGTTATGGTTAAAAAGGTACCAAATCGGTAATGTAATTTTGTCTCAATTTCCCTTCATTGAGATTCATGTAATTTTATGCACTTATATAATTATATGAGGTGTATACTACCATTTGAAAGATTAAATCTTGAATTTATTTTGTCAGGATATTATAATCTTCATGTAATGTTATTATCTCATGTGTATTATGATTTAAATTTACAATAGTGGTAACTGTTTATGGCTAAAATCTCATCGTTTATCATGATTTTTTAAGATTATGCTTCCATGGATAAAATATTATAATACATCATCTATAAATTCTTATTAATGTTAATCTCATCTAGTTATTCATCTTATATTAAAATAATTGTACAATTTAACGCTCTATGGAACTTAATATGATTAAGAAAAAATTAATAAAAATATTACATAGATTCTCCTTTCGATTGAAAATCATTAATGGTTCAAACTATGTTTTCTAAAAAATATTTATATAATGTCTTGATATTATGATATAATTCATAAAGGACATTTATACCCTTGTATTACCATTTTATGAAATTGGTTTTAAATGGAATATTCTTTTCATTTTCTAATCAAGGTACTTCCTAAAATGATTAATGGTGTAAAAGGAATTTACGACATGCATGGACTTACCCCCCTTCGTTATTATAAATTCCTTAATGATTTATTTTTGTGTTTAAAAGGTAATTTTTAAATAATTTTTCCCTATTAGTATGAATATTTTTTGGTTTGAAATTGTTTTTCAATGTAAAATGGGTTTGAAAATTGATTTATGTTTAAAAGGTGTTTTAAGGAATTTTATATAGTCATTTATACATTTTTGAAATTTTATTTTCAAAAAATAGGGGTTTCAAAATGATTTCATGCCTTCTAGTAAATTATCAAAGCTATATAAAAAAGAATTATTTTTAGATTTCATTATGATTTAAAAAGTTTTTTTAAATGGGATAAATTATTTTCATAAATAAATTAAATTAAATTGAAATGAAATGTCTATTAGAATATGATTTCTGAAATGGTTGTATGAAAATTATTTTTAATGAAAGACAAGTTTCATTAAGAAATGATCCAATAAAAATTCGAATTCCTTCCCCATCTAAGAAGATATACTTTATTTTAGTTTATTCTTTAATCGGAATGTGATCCAATAATACAATTCATATTCTTTCTATAATGTTTTATGTTTTTAAGGAGTGATTTTTTAGGACACCTATATCGATTCCATAGGTTATATGCTTTTGAAACCTTATACATTTGTGGGGTTATGTGTTAACGAGATGATTATAAGACATATCTGTTTTCTATAGGTAATGGTATTACGAAATTTTTCTGATACACATTACATTTCATACGTTATGATATGATTTTTATGAAACCCATATATTCTAATGGGTCATGATATAATACATGTTTAACTATCATATTATGCATGTATATATGATTTTATTATGAGGCAGATGCACTACCACATAATGAGGTAAGAGAAGTGCCTTGTTTTATCAATGCTAAGAAGAAAGCGTGAAGAATGTGGTGACCATTATCAAGGCTAGAAAAATCCCTAATAAATGTTCCCTTTATCATCGCCATGAAACGAACCGATAAAGGTGTACCTTTTATCAGTGCTATTCTTTTCATTGATAATGGGGACATTTATCAATGATATCTTTAGAACTTACAAAAGTTTTTAATAAATAATATCTGTAACTTTCATAAAATTATAATATTTGTATTTAATAATAATGATTATTCGTCAACATTAAATAACAACATGTTTATAATTTATATGTATTTTCTAATAATTAAAATATAAATATATATATATATGATATTTTAAAAAGTGTGTTAATATTATAATTATATATATATATATATTTAAATAATTATAGGATTATAATAAATCTCATTTAATAATTAATATTTTTAATAGATTTATTAGATTTATTATATATTTTTTATATTTTTATTTATTAGATTTAATATATATATATATATATATATATTATATTTATCTTTATTAGATTTATTATATTTTTTTATTAGATTTAATAGTATTCATGGATTTATTAGATTTAATAGATTGATTATATTCATTATACATATTATATTTTTATATTTAAAACATTTAATATGTTTATTTTATTTATAAATAATATAAATAATTCCTTTTGTAATATATATATATTTAAAAATTTAATTATTTAATATATGTGTGTTTCTAATGAATTTATCTAATAAATATATTGATCATGTGTACATATATGTTTTCTGTCTTCATGAATGTTCATTTATACAATACAGTCTTCTTATAATTCATGTTATTCATATATATATGTTATTGCTCGTTCTATATTATTTATGTATATGAGTGATTCATGTTACCCATATGAATATTATTTTAAAACATTCATATAAAATAACCTTAAATATATTTCCATAATAAATATATTTTATATATTTATATTTATTAATTTTTTTTATATATAAATATTTTTTAGATATATGTATTTGTAATTATAATTATAACCATATATATATTTAGAAAATATTAATATTACAATAAATACATATATTAAAATTTTAAAAAATATTCTTATATAAATATATTTATAATTATATAAAAAATTTTATTTATAGGAAAATTTAACTATAAATAAATTAATAAAATAGAAATTAATAATTATTATATTTATTATACTACTTATAAAGTTATAAATATAAAAGTAAATAAATATATTTATAAATATATAAAAATATTTAAACATAAATTCAAATAGTTATAATTATAAATCCTAAATAAATATATAGATATATATCTAAATAATTAAAAAATAATAATTTTATATATTAATTATATATATTTATATAAGAAAATTATAAATAAATAAAATTACTTGTAATATCAATATAAATAAATGTAGATATATTTAAATAATCAAGAAATTGTTATAAATATATTAGATATATGTATTTATAAAATTATGAATATAATTTATATAATTTTATAATTAATTAAATATATATATATATAATTACAACTATAAATAAATATTTGGTTATAATAATTTTAAATTACAAATAAATAAATATATATATTTATTAGTTATAAATCTAAATAAATATTAATTTCTCATAAATATTTTTATTATTTTCATACATAATGTTATATACAATTAAATATATATATTTAAAAAAATTTAAAAATTGGAAAATAAATAGAAATATTTATATTTATAGATATATATAAATTTAGATTTATGTTTATAATAAATATTAGAAATATTTTTAATTAAAAACATAATAAATATATTTATTATAAATTTTTAATTATAAATAAATATACAAATAGAGAGATATATATAGTTATTATTATAATAATTTATTTATTTATATATTATAAATGTAATTTTATAAATATATTTAAAATTATAAATAATTATTTATCATTATAGTTTTAGAAGTAATTTTTTTTGCGCTGATAATGATAAGACATTATCGGGGCATAAAAAATACTGATAAAAGGTGTCTTTGTAAGCAATAAGATTTTAGCACTGATAAAGACACCTTCTATAGGTTATTTTTGAGCACTGCTAAAAGCCTCTATTTAACAACACTAAGAAATCATTGATAAAAGTAATTTTTTATCAGCACTTTCTAATTTAGCAATGATAAAACAAACATTTATCAGCACTCTTTAGCTAACACTGATAAATGATTTCACCAGTTTTATAAATGAACCCTAATTGTATCCTCCATTATTTTCACTAGTCAAGCTCTTACAGAAGCCTTACCTTGCTGCCATAGACACCACATCCTCCTCCTTCTCCTCATCAGCTGCTTCCTCCTCCTCTGCCAATGCCACAAAGTCCTCCTCTGCTGCTGTGAAGCTCTCCTCTGTCTCCTATTCCACACGAGCTTCCTCCTCAGCTACTGACTCCTCCTCCTCCTCTAGCATCCCAATGAGGCCCTCCTCCACTTCTGTGATCCCAACTCATCCTCATATGCCACTGAATCCTATCATCAGGAATCCCTCCATTATTGTGCATTGTAACTAGATTCTTTATTGTAACAAGAAGAAATATATTTCCTGGATCATTTTTTCTTTGTTTTAGTTTTGATCCCTTGTGTATTATGGGATCATTTGGGATATTCCAATCCTATAGTTTCAGATATTTATGAATTCTAATAGTGGTCTTCATTCATATTTAGTTGGTCTCTATTTAGGGCATCATGTTTCGTCTTTCTTTATTCTTGTTCCAAGTTGATTTTTCAATGTAATTGTTTCATTTTATATTTAAAAGAGTCAATATTCATTATAAATTAATTTTTCATGAAATAATGAATTTATTTGATATCCATGCGATGATATAAACTATTTTATTGTATATTTATCTCTGAATAAATGGGTTCTGTTTTAAATTTCATTTTTCCATGCATGAAAGGGAATGTGTTCATGTATATAGATTTTGTGAAATGACCATGATGATTATTGAAATTGTTCTAAGGGTTTGTGTTGTATAATAATTTAGTATTGTTTTTCGATGAAATAAAACAATGTTTTGATGAATAAATTGTTTTAATGTGATGTTTTGATTTTAAAATTACATTAAAAGGTAGTTGTTTTTTAAATATCAAATGATCATTTGAAAGGAGCTTTTGGTTTACCCCTTGTGATGAATTCCATAATGGATTCTTTAAAATGTTTTTTATGGAAATAGAATGATTTTGGATTTTCTTATGATTTCAATGCATGAGACACATGTTTTTAAGGGTAGAATAAAAAATAAATATTGTATATGATATTCTAGGAGAGTAGGTCCACATACATCATGTTTTAATACACCACTGCATATCATGTAGAGATCATCACATATAGGCCTTCACAAATTATATATTTGGGAATATTTTGTCTATATTATATTTGTATTTTGATGGTTTTATAATGTGGGTTTATTTTCTTTTTGAATGTGTTATACATGGGTAAAAAGTTATTGATTTAGTTAAGGGTGTATAGTGGAGAGAAGAATACTTTTTATGTCATTCTGATTTTATGTGATTGACTTCATGATTGATTTGGATCTACACCATTTCATTTATCATCAGAAACCATGTTACATAGGTGGGACCTTAGACATGTATTTTCTAGAAGTTGATCATACTTACCTGGTATGGGAATACATCCCCACAATTTCATGGAATAAATATGCTCTCCCAAGATATGGATCAAATTATTCACATTCAAGGCATTGATACATTGACAACGAGAACCACTATTTCACAAAAACCTCAAGCAATCATACTCCTTGATCCATGCCTATACTACACATCCACATTAAATTATCAACATCATTGAGAAATTTATTTATTCTATCATAGAAGAAGAATATATTTTTCACACCTTTAAAAAAGTCTAATGCTTTCATCACATGGTCTCCAACTCTACTGAACAACAGTCTTCTGACTAAGTCAGAATTAATGTAACTTTAGAACTCTCCATGAGTGGGATGACCATTTTCCCCCAATGACTGAATCTTACACAATTGAATATCTATCAAAATCATACCCATTTTAATGGAACCACCATTTTTTCACTAGTCCACGTCCAATAAATCATAGAAACCCACATCACTAAAGGAAACCCAGTAGAATTGAAACCAAGACTTTCTATCGAGTCTTGATAAAATAGTAACCATATGTTATGCAACAAATATTTTATACCACATTTTTGTAAATTATAGTAGAATAAAGAAAATTATTTAATACCACTAGTTGTAATAGGTCCAAATCAACAATCCATATTATAAACCCCAAAAACATTCATATAGAAGATGAAATAAAAAAACATGCCTGGAATGATACAAATCCCCAAACCTGATATACCATGACATAGAAGTAAAGATATAAAAAATTCCATAAATCATATCACAACCTTATATTTTGAGTAACCTCATAGATTTGAAAATACCACCCCCAGAGGAAAATGAAAAAAAAGGTCATATGCATGACTTAAATAGAATAAGCAAACCACATGAAATTTATGCTGTTTGGATGACAATCCTACTTCATAAGGGAATACATTGTTATTTTTATTAAGGGATAAATTGACTTATAATAATAACATATCTTTTGTTATACCTACCTATCCAAAGCTACATCATACAATTTTGAGACACCTAGGTAATATAACCATAACACCACATGTAATGAATCCTTCTACCCAAAATCACTTTATGGTAAATCCCCTTAGTGAGAAAATGATATATTTCAAGTTATTATAAAATAATATTTTCTTCTTAGCGTAATTTTATATATAAATATATAAAGTAATTTATTTACAACATTTATTAATTATATGAATGAATTATTAAATTTTGATATTCAATTTTATGAAGTGTTCTTGACATTTAGTATGATTCATCCATCAAACAAACCTAGAATATCTTTATCAATGTTTATTTAAAATGATCTAGACTATTTTTGGATAGGATGATATTAACCTCATGATTTTTTTTTGTTAGGTAAGAATTATATGAAGACATATAATGATACTCCCATCACATTGATTCTAGAGGTTATGATATAGGAGTTCAATAAAGAAGTTTAGAATGAACAAACTTTTTAATGTCATTTATAAATTCTTTTTAATGATTTAAAAAAACAGACTATCTAAAATCACACCATAAATTATTTTAGTACAATAGTTCTTTTCTTATTTTGAATCAAGACATGATGTTCTTATAAGTATCATAGAAATAAATATAGTTTCTTCTGGTGATGAGTGGCATAGGGAAATTCATTGTCTGAATGGAATGAAACTTGATAAATTATTTATTATGTAATGTTGTCATGTTTCTAGATTATCTTAGGTGTATTTATAAAGTAAGGAACCAATGATAATTCATGTGAGAGTTATACATGTGGTTAATGGGGTGTATAACCAATTGATTTTGTGTGATGCACAGATCATTAGGATAATGTAGTGTTTGTAGTAAACTAAAACATGAGTGTCTCATGGTTGTGGTTATGGTCACTAATTATGGAAGATATCCATTGGGTCTCTGGTGTTGAGGTATGGATAATTGGTATAACTAAAAAATGTAAGCATGAATAATGGATATCCAATGGTGGGTATCACAGTATAAAATTCTTATGGAAATTATTGTTATTACACCGAGCTTTGGAATAATGTGATAGAATCATGAAATACTTGTTGATTTGGGATGAATCGAGGTGTTTTCAATGTATCATTTATAAAGTGTCTCAACTGGGATCTATGACATTGTGAAAAAGCCTAAGTGGATCATTTAAAATTATTCTAGTGGTTTTAATTGTTTCTTAGAGGGATGTCACACATATTAAATTATTAATATTATTGGTTCAGGAAGTTGTCTTCAAAGCTATAAAAAAATAATTTTGGTTATGTGAAATAGTGATTGGAAAATATTCATTTATTTCTAAAATGATGTGTAATTTTAAAGAGGAATATGTTTAAATTGTTGGTATTAATGGGATTTAAATCATGTTTTTTTAAATAGATTTCAATGGACCTTTAAAATGTAGTTTTTTCATAATAATCTTTTTTATAGTTGTATGAAATTAGGAAAACCACGGAATTATATCAATATCGTGTGTATTTATTTTATTAAATACTAATATCACCAAATCAAATAGTATATATATGAATGAAGAATGGATGGATGTCAATCATTTGACAAGAGAGTATGATGATGGAGGGAAAGAGTTCATCATGTTTGAAAAAGATAATTCATATGAATCTTCTCAAATACTTTGTACATGTTTACGCTATTATTATTAAAGAAATTATAGTTCAAAGGATTTAGAAGAACACATGATATATCATGGAGTAGATCAACATTATAAATATAAGATTGACCACTGGGAAAATAGAATGTATCTACTTACAGGGATAACAGTGCGTTTTATGGATCATCTGATATGTTTAAATGTCTGGACAATGAAGAATACCACGTCAAGGACATGATTACAATTGTGAATGATGATGAAGATCATATTAATGAAAATGATAGGGACTGTTGAATATGAACATGTTGATTTCCAAAAACGGTATGAGTAGTTTATGATATGTGAATAAGATGCCTTTCTATGGTTGGTGTGCTAAATATATAGAATTTTCATCCCTATAAAGCAATATAATTTGAAAGAAGGAAACATATTGAGTGATTCCAGTATTACAAAATTACATGACTTCTTTAATGACATGTTCCCAGAAGAAAATGAGCTCCTCATCCGAAGATATGATGCCAAACGATTTCTATATTATATGGGTATGATCTCTGAATGAATACACGCATTCCCGAATGATTGCATACAATATTACAAGGTCCAAAAATAACATAGAGAATTCCAAAAGAGTGGGGCATCTCAATAAAAGAATGGCGAATCTTGTCTTACGAAAGTTTTATGTAACATTCCAATCATTCTAAGGTTTAGGTTCCTATATGTAAGTGATGATACCACATAGATGTGGAAATTTCATGCAGAAAAAAGAAATAAATATGAGAAACTATGTCACCCATCAGACTCTCATCAGTTTATGTGAATTGATCAAGAGTATCCTGATATCAAAAATGAATCATGAAACCTTATTCTTGCATTATCTATATATGGATTGAATACTTTTGGTTTTCAATGAAGCACAAACAATACATGGATGGTTATGTAGGTAAATTATTACTTACCACTATGGTTATTCATGAAATGAAAAAACATCATGATATCTATGCTTATATGATGGCCGAAACATCTAGGTAATGATATTAAGGTTTATTTCACTCAATTGGTTGAATATTTTAAATTATTTTCAGATTTAGGTGTTACAATGTATGATGCTTATAGAAATGAAGCTTCCATTTTTAGAGCCATGTTGTATGAGATGATAAATGATGTTCTTTCTTATGGATATTTTTTATGATATATAATTAAAGGAAGTCATGGTTGTCAATTATATGAACAAGGTACACATTCAACTAGTTTGAATCAATAATCGAAAACCATATCTATAGGACATCACAGATTTCTACAATGACCACATAAGTACAGATATTGGAAGACATCATTTAATGGATGTTCAGTATAACATACATCACCATCTCCACTAACAAGTGATAAACTGTTTGATAATGTAAATGATGTGGACACTAATTTTAGTAAACCATTTTAAAATGAACATACGAAGACCAGTTGGATGAAGATGAATGTTTTTTTAATTACCATATTAGAATTGTTTGAATGTTTGACTCTTTCTTGATGTTATGCATGTTGAAAAAAAATTTATGTGATAGATTCATTGGAATGTTGATAAATGCACTGAGAAAAACAAAGGATTTAATTAAGGATGGGTTAGAAATGGTTTACATGGGAATAAAAGTAGAGTTTGTGCTAGTATATGGTGGAAAATGGGCTTTTATTACTCCAACAGATTACACTCTATCTAGGAAGGAGTGATATCATTTTTTCACCTTATTGAATGATGTAAAGGACCGATAGGGGTATTAATCGAATATCAAGAACAACATATCAATGTAAAATTTAATATTATAGGGTTCAATATCACATGAATTCCAAATTTTTATATAAGATCTAATTCATACAGCTTCAAATCGCATGTTGAACAAGAATGTATGTTATGCATTAATGAAGCATTGTTTCTTCTATTATGATATATGTATATGAGTAATAGACCTTAAAAAATTTCATGTATGGAATGTGAAATTTTTCCCATATTAGGTTAATTGAATATTTATATCCCACTGAAATCCTTTGATATGATGGTTCATTTTATGGTTCATTTTCTCACATATATTCGACTATATGGTACAAAAGACTATAGATGGATGTACCCCAATTGAACGGTAAATGAATATTTGGAATTGGTATGCCAAAAATTGATGTCGGCCCATGGGCTTTGTTAAATAACTATATATTTTAGAGGAATCTATTGAATTCTATATTAAATACCTTTCTGGTGTGAAAATAATTGGTCTACTAAAATCTCATTACACTGGGTGGCCTGTAGGAAAAGGAATTTCTGGAAGAGAGGATGTCAAAATCAGTATTACAGATTAGTAGCAGGCCCACCTTTACATTTTTCAAAACAGTTTGGAGGTTGACCCATATGTCGAAACCCACAAAAAATTATGAAGCATTTAAATCCATCATGGGAAGAAAAATGGATATCATATACACATAATCGATAGTTTATTGGATGGTTTTGGGACCACATATTTGCGGAGTAAGATGAAAATCCAGATACAATATTAGAATGTCATTTATGGATAAACAGAGGACCATGTGATTGTGTATTATCTTATAATTCTTATGTCATTAATGGTTATAGATTATATACTAATGAACATGATGAAGACTGTACCATAAAAAATAGTGGAGTAAATCTTTCAACTGATTCAATGCATGTTTCTAGTGCTATGGGAAAAAATACAATTTATATGAATATTTCATACTTCGACTTAATCAAACAAATATGGGAGTTGGATTACAAGACACTCTATGCGCTAATTTTTCAATGAATTTGAGTTAATAATAAGAGTGTTGTCAAAATAGATAACTTGGGATTCAGGAATGATGATTTAAGTAAGTAACAGTACAAAGTTGAACTGTTTATAAGGGCATCATAGGCAGTACATTTATTTTATGATCTAGATCCCAGAAACCAAAAATGGTCAATTGTTATGTTATTAACCAAAACCACTTATGGTTCAGATGAAAATTCCATGGTGGATTATCCATTTATTGGGAAGTCATAATCATTTCATAGAGGTCCAAATGTTGATGGCGTTTTTATGTAATAAAAGACCATAAATTAGGGATTTATATAGTCGATAGAGGGCTCAAATACATTCGTCCTTTAAAAAAAGAGTTCAAAAATCAGTTTATATATTATTTTAAAAAAAATATGTTGCCTTTTGTTATTATCTGTTCGCTAATAATTTTATTTAATATAAATTAAATGTTAAACAACTTCTGTAGATAATGAATTTTACACATGACGATCCTCCCAACAGTGCAGAACAATAGATCTCTCATCCTATTGCAACTCACAGTACTAATGAACAACATGTCTTTCATCTTGATGCTACTCGTAGTGCAGAAAACCAACAAGTTTCCAAACCTATTTCTATTATTTCTCCCAGTGTAGAAGTACAACAACTATCTTCACATGCTGATGTCAGTTATCTTGAGGAACATATTGATGATGTTGAAATAGATGAATTGGTATGAAATGACAGAGTAGTGGAGTTTAAAAATGATCTTTGTAGATTGATGGTGTTGGAAAAAAATCATTTTGGAAAAAATAAAAGTGCATAAAATACAAGGTCTGATGGAATATGTGGGGCCAATATGTTAACCCCAACAATGTCATTTTCATTAGTTACATTGGGATCATCACTCGGAAATGTGTGCCGATTGATGTACAATCGTGGCACCATGTTGTCACCGATCTTAAGACACTGATGGGGGATATATTATGGTAACCTTAAAATATCATTTCTATAATTTACTAGAAAATAAGGTAATGAATCATTGACTTATTTTTCATCATCCCTTATAGTGTACATTTATAGTGGATTACTCATAGAAGGACAGTGTATTTATGTTATTAGGAAGGATTCATAGAGGCATTCCCATACTTTTAATAGGATGTTATCATAAAAATGCTAAAAGGAAAATAAACCCATACCCACCACCTATTTATGGACACCTGATACCTATAATGCATGGGATACATTTACTAACTATCGTGAAGAGTAGTCCTTTTCAGTATATTGTGTTTGGATATAATATTTTTTAACAAAATGTGTATTCATCAATATGATTGATATTTTTTATTTATGAAACATGAATAGTGTGATGAAAATATGGAACAATAAGAAAACCCAGTGTACCCCTACTGTAAAGCATGAATGGGGTACACTTCACCTAAAAAATATTTATGTATTTTTTTATCTACTACAATTATTTTATGTGACATAAAACAACACCATAACATTGTTCCTCTATTTATATGTAGATTGAAGAATCTAAATCCTAATTCACTTCTATCCCAAGTCATGTTCTATAGTAGGTGGCATATGTAAATAAAGACAGGATACTAATAGGTAAAAACACACATAAATTGTTGGAAACTTCTGTATGTATGAAATAATATTAATTTGTTTTTCTTTAAATTGATATAACATAACAATGATTACTTATTTTTCCATATTTCTTATCTAACATAGTCTCGGGATTTTGCAACACTCAAACCAGACCCATACATACTCTTGGTGGCCTTGAAGAATCCATAAGTGTATGTCGACATTAGAGATGTGGGTTTTTGGGTGCACCTCAAACATTTATTGAGAAAAAAACATGAGGAGGATTGAAGTGAAGAAATGAAAATGAAGAGATAAAGAATAAATATCGTTTTCGAACATATGAAATTCCTGATAGATTTCTTGGAAAATTTGATGGCAGGGGAATAGAGAATAAAAAAATATAGGCCAACCTGTGCATGAAGATCCTGCCCCACCCCCCCACTAGATTTGAACGAGAAATTCCCCTGAAAAACCTGTCTTAGCTGAGGTAATCAATGTTCTAATAATTTTTTTTATGATTAGTGAATCAGATAGACACTAAAACATTTCTTATACTGATATTATACATGGTGAAAATGACTGTTATATATATCTGTCAACACCCACTCATTTCCTTGTAGAGAGCGCTACAATGATCAACTTCAAGAAATTCATGCTACACAATAGACCACTTCCAACACGTCTTGTCAATGTTTTTTTAATGGTTCACATGTGCCGAGTGCCGAGATAACTATTACAATTGATGATGAGGATATTCATATGGTCAAACAAACTCTTCGGACATTCATTTCATGGCTATACAATCTTGTAAAAAATTATATTTACAATGGGGTATTCATTTCCAATTTATCTATTAAGATTATCCATTAACATTTAATGAAAAAAATATTTGAAAGGATGAATGTTATTATATACAGACCCAGGGAAGTGGGTGATTTGAAATAACGACCCAAAACCATCTCAATGATCAACCGATCGATTAAAACAATATACCAAAATCACATTAACCCCACTGACTCTATATCCACATTTATTATCATTATTGGATCATGTGAATAAGAAGTTGAATGATGGTTCTACTCACACAATTCTTTTTTATGTAATATTTTACAAAGGGGAAGATGTAAATTTTATTTCTCTGACAATGTAATTGAAATCCTGAAGTATGACTGGCTAGGTGGGTCAGTTGAAAAGGTATACATACAGTATGTTTTCATGATTTTGTTTTCCTTAAGTTAATATAGTATGATAATTATGACTACATACATTTCATATTTTTTTCAGCCATATATACGAAAAAAAATTTAAGGTATTTCCCAATTAAAAAAATTTGGACTCGTTAGTCCTCAAGTCACCCCTACCTAACAAAATAACTAGAATCCAAGAATGTGGGTGAAATAGTAAAAACCCAGATCAAATCATTTAACAGTAAAAGTACAAAATAATGTATCTTATTAATACCAATGTTACTAGGGTAAACTCTACAATTTAATCATATCAAATATATTTTAATTTCATTCATTACTTATTCCTTTTGGTGTTTTTAGAACAGATCATCTAGTTATATAAATAATATTGTCTTTTAAATAGGATTCATTTATGATATGTCGGTGCATGAATATCATCTATATCCTAGAATGAGGCCTTGGGAAAAGCACCAGAAACAAAATTAGTACTACAACTAGATAAAAATTTTGGTATATATAAATGTTTTAATTTACTAATATCATATAAAAAATATTACTTATTTTTCTCAATGTTTATGCAATGTATCAAATAAAAAGACCATAAAGACTATAGTTAGTATGTTTGTAAATTTATGAAAGCGATCACATTACATGATCAATCATACATCCCTAAAGAATTATTTTTGGAGATAATTACTATTTCAAATAAAATATTTATTAATCCTTTGGGTATTTAAATTTTTTTCATAACATCAATGATTTTAGAAAATGATCTAATTCAACAGATGAGATGGATTTTTTTGCTAAAGAATGTACAATGTAACTTATGGAAGAATGTATAAAAATAACATGATTCTGTTACCGGTATGACTAGAAGTGTCTAATTTTATTTTAAATTGTCAGTATTTTTAGTAAACAGAACAAGTTCCATTCTAAAAACAGAGAAAATGCATTAGGATTTATTGATACATTAGGAAAATGATTCAGAAGTCATTTGATACATGTTGGAATAAACCACACCTAAATATGATGCATGGTGTGACTGTTATTCCATTAAGTGTGTATATTTATAATAAATCAACCATAATGTTAGCAAAAAGAACAAGTGACATACTGAAAAAATATAAAACATATTGGAATTATTTTTATACATTAAAAATGATCCATTAGTCATTTGTGACATGTAGGAATCAACCACACCTCAATCAAATGAACGGTGTGGCTGATATGACTAAAAGAGTCTGTTATCAATTTAATGTTGACATTTTATCTCAAAACGCATCACTCCCTGAAAACCTAGAAAAATCACTCTGGTTGTCCTTATAATTTAGGAATATTAATCATAATATATTTATGACTTTTTTGACATAGTATCATGTCAAACTAACTGACTATGCAACTAGTATGAATCAAAATACATCATTCTTGTTGGAAATGATATTCTAGTAAAAAACACAACTTACACACTAAAATTGGAGAAAACGCATTAGGATTGTTTTGATATAAAAAATGGTCTATATGTCAATTTTTTTGTGTATGAATCAACCAAACCTCAATATGACGCACGGTGTGATACGTATGACCCAAAGTGTCTTTTTTGAAATTTACATTATTTTAAAAAAAACACAACTGTCATACATAAAACTGAGAAAATTCATTCGTATTGTTCTGATAATGTAGTAAAAATATCCATGATTCATTTTTGACATGTAAGAATCAAACAATCCATAATATAATGCATGATGTGACTGGTATAAATGCAAATGTGACTTTTTATTTAAAATTAATATTAATTAATGTAAAAAAGGTAAACTAACATACTGAAAACCAAGAAAGCACATTTGGATTTTTTTATAATTTTGAGAAATTATACATGAATCATTTGTGACATGTAGGAATCAACCATACAACTATACAACACATGTTGTGACCAGTATTGCTAAAATTTTCAATAAGTAGTTTAAAATTTTCAATTTAGCTCAAATCATGTCACTCACGAAAATCAATGAAAGAACTTTTTGTTTATCTTCATAATTTAGAACTGTGATTCTTAATTCCTTTATGATGTGTATTATTTATTCTCACATAAAATTGACACACGATGTGGCCAATATGACCAAAAAAGAATGTTTCTTGTTTGAAATGATATTTTAGTAAAAAAGCACAGCTGGAATACTAAAATACGAGGAAATGTATTTGGATTGTTTTGATACAATAGGAAAATGATCCATGAGTCAATTGTGTACTTTTGGAATCGACCACACCTCAATAAGATGAATTATGTTACCGATATAAATCGAAATGTGGTTTTATTTATAATTAACATTAATTTTATTAAAAATGAAATTGTGACATACTGAAAATTGAGAAAATGAATAGGAAATATTTTGATATATTAAAAAAATAATCCATGATACATTTTTTATGTATATAAATCAACTGCCCCTCAATTGAATGCATGGTGTGACAAGCGTGACTGAAATTGTCTATTATTAGTTTAACATCGATATTTTAGCTCATAACGTTTCACTCACATAAAACCAAGAAAACACCCTCCGATATTCTTCATATTTTAAATGAGTAATTCATATGTGCATTGTGATGTGTTTGAAGAAATATAACCTCATAAAAATGCACGATAAGACTAGTATGACTCAAAATGGGTGTTTCAGGTTTGAAATGACTTTTTATTAATTAACACAATTTTCATACTGAAAACTAAGAATACCCATTCAGGTTGTTTTGATAATTTAGAACAATGATCCAAGTTTAAAATATGACATGTATGAATCAACCACACCTCAATCTGATGAATGTTCTGATTGGTATAAATCCTAATATGTTATTTAAATTTGATATTAATTTTAGAAAAAAATGAGGGACGTACTGTAATCCAAGAAAACCCATCAGAATTGTTTTGATATTTTAGGACAATGATCCATAACTAATTTTTTATGATTATGAATTAACCCCACCTCAATATGAAGAATTTTGTGACCATTATAACTCCAAATGTGTCATTATTATTAAAAATTGACATTTTATTGATGTATTCTTTCATATAAATGATTAATTTATTTCATTATTTTATTAAAAATATAATATTAGTTTTCCTATATAGGTGAAACATTTTTATTCATTTTTCATGATTTGTACACCAACTAATACCATTGGTGGACATTTTTGACTGGGTATCACATATATCAAAGGATGAAACTTGAATGTTCTAACTGTTTGTTGAATAATTGTAAATGTACATATATAAAACATTGTTGAAAATTTATATAGCATTGAATTAAAATCCCTATAATGTGTTGCTTTATTCTTTTGTGTGATATGTAGGTGGTGCGAATGTTTTTTGTGTAGGTTCTGGTTAGTTTTATATTATATAATCAACACATCATAAGAATCTAGGACTTTATCAACAATATTTCAAGAACTTAAAAAGTCCCCCTTTATCAGCGTTGATAAATAGTGACATTTCTTTATGGTAAAATAGCACTGATAATGGGGTGTACCCTTATCAGCTCATTTTTAGCATGGATAAAGGACACCCCTTTATTATTGTTTCTTAGCGCTGTTAAATGGGACCCCTATCTTTGCTTGGGATTAACAATGCTTTAAGAAGAACTATCTGTATTAGTGATGGGAATTATTTCTCCATATAATGTGTTATGTAAAGATTTATATCTCATGAGTATTGAAGGCATGGAATGAAGATAGAACATGGTTCCGTATGAGGGATCTAGAATAAGCAGTGAACTCGGTTCATTATGACAGGGCTGCAATGAGGAGTGATCTATGTTCAGTATGACACTACTTGAATAGAAAGTGAAACCTATACAGTAATACATGGATTCAATGGTATGTGAAACCAATTATGAAATATTGGTCTAGAACTAGGAGTGAACCTAGTTCAGTAAAAGATTCTATCCATTAAGATAGGGTTTAGAGTGAAAATTTAGTACTAATATGTTATAGGGAGTGATTCTTTACCACTAATATTCCCTTGTTGGTGATTCTGTGACTACTTCAAAAATCAATTTATATGTTTATGTTTCATCCATATCCCTTCTCTTATTCTTTTGTTATGAATTCATGGATTATTCTCTTTAATTCCTTATGATTATTGTCTTATCAACTGACAATATTTATGACTTGATTCATGTTTATGTTCTTTGATATGGATAATATAATTTGGCATTTTATCCTTATGATCTAATACCCTTTTTCTTATGATATTGTTATGTATCTCTATTATAATTTTACAATTATTGAGAACCTATTCTCACCCATTTTTTATGTTTTATTTTCCCAATATTATGATGAATGGTTATATATAGGATTAATAAAGGATATGACCATTAAAAACGATGTTTAACATCTTACACCCAGTTATAATATTTTTTCTATGTTTTTAAATTCACAAAACAAATTTCCTATTCAGGGATGTATTTTGGTAATGTGTTTAATATTTTTCATAACGATGTAATATAGATATATGTTAGGCATGAGTCTCTATAAGTAGTTAGGAAAATTAGTGATGTTGACATCATTGGGTTTCTTAGGAAACAATAGTTCATGTTCGTTATTTTACATCATTTTAATGAATTATCAATACATTTACTCTTTTCAAAATCATGTCAATTATTTTATTCACTCTCCAAATTAATGGGTTCCATAATCACTTTTTTTTCTTAATTATGATGGTGATTTTGTTTCTTTTATCACTCGATGAGAGGAGATGGAAAATTCAAGCCCTACCTGGGTTCTTGAATGGGAACTACTAATAGTTATAGAGTATTATTGGGAGTATCTACCTTACCAATCCTTTTCCCATGTGTTGATGGCATGTTGGGAGATTTATCTTAGGTCTGTTGAATGGAATTTTCTTTGCATTGGAAAATTTCCCCAAACACAATGAATCCTCATGGATACTTCATCATGAACAATGTTGTTTTCATCTTATCCCAAATATTTACATAACATGGTTCCAGTAATTGATCTTGCGACGAGTGGATAAAGAGTGAGCAGTTTATACAATATTATTTGGCGATGAAGTTATAATACCTATTATTTTAAGGTTTTTTATAGTTTTTGTTGTCATCAATTGTAATTTTACTTATCAAGGAAATGAAATTATAATGGAATTTATGATTTAGTTCTTCCCACCCTACAATGGATCCATCTGGAAGTCCGTTATAGCAAATTAATGCTAGACCCAATAATGATTATTCAAAATGTCACAACATGGTTATCTCCTACAGATATCAGTGGATCATAATTGGGATGAATCAAGACGTCGAGTGAAAAATATGTATTTATTTATCTCCCTTGTAGTCAAAGGTCAAGAATGTAGGATTTCTAGAATTGGGTGGGTGAAGAGAAACATCCTCCCATTCAGGATATGGATTATTCTCAGGCTTCATGGGTGCATGCCTACCTTCTACATCTTCAAATTGAGTATCTATAGATTCAATATAATTGATTAATTCTTGAAGTAAAACTATATGTATTTCCTCATATATAAATGTAGAATTCAGGGTTTGACTTTGTGGTCCCATTTTCATATCCTACTGAATCTCGATCCATTCTAGAACTGAATTATTTCATGGATAGCGGAGATGTTTCTATTCTAATGTGGTGAAATAATGACCATCCTTGACTTCCATATTTATATAGAATAATTTTCTATATCTATAGCCTTCATAAAGTCCAAATTACAATATTTTTAGTGAATTAGGTCTCTCCGTATACATGCGAGTAGGGATATTTATCTATATCTGACAATGATACCCAATGGGAATATTTCCCTTGATTACGTCCTCATTGAGTTGTCTGACATTTTTTTTCTCATTCCCATATTATTTTAGTCATTATTTAATGGATGGAATTAAAACTCATTTTTTTGGTTTGTGGGATGTAGGCACACATTTCTCTTTATCCATGGTGGAATTCCACTAAATATGTGGAAAATTATTATTCGATGGATACAGGTTTTGGACCCTAATTTGACTATAAATATGTGTGGCCACAGTTGGTGTATCCAAATAACCCTCCTATCGAGGAATGTTTTATGAATTAGATCCCCCTATGTTTGCATCCTAATCCTAATCATTTGGTTCAATAATTGTGAAAACATTCACTGAGGTGTATCAGAGAATGGGAGTCATCCAATTTCCCTCAATTAAATAGGGGTATTCTATAATTCTTACACTTTATTTGAGGGTTTCATAAGGGTTATTTCTCTAACCCCTTGTCATATTGGAAAATTTTGGATTATTCCCCTAATTATGAATGACTAAAATTTCCATATGTTCCTCCCAACTCAGTATGTGAATAGTGACCTTAAGGATGTTTCTAGTTTTTTTTGGATGAATTGGCCTTGAATCTAAATTATTTGTCTTGTGTTGATAGTGATAGATAAGATTCTATCCATTGATATATACCTCTCAACCTAGACTAGATTGGTTCCTTCCACGGTTGTTATAATGATGAAAATCTTCTTATCTATGTGGTCAAGGGATGATTTAGGATCCCTATCGGTACATGTTGATCTAATTATTGAGGATATAATGATTCCAAATGAGGATTTGATGACTCCTACAATGGAAATTGATATACAAATACCTGCATTCTTATGGGACTGGGATGATCTATAACTACCCCTAATTTTATCTAGGACTGTCTTTGGGATTGATTGTCCTGGTGATGATGTTTGAGAAAATAATTCCCCAACCATTTTGGCTGGCTAGATTTGAAGATGTTTTTCATATTTCATGGATCCCCTCTAGGATTGATGACACAAGGGGTGAATGGTATAACAACCCTTATCATTATTCCATATTTAAAAATAATTTATTTCATAAACATAAACATAATACAACTCATAAGATTAAGAGGAAAACTGTCTTTGGGGATTAGAATGTTACATGACAACATAAAACATGAAATACACATCTTTATTGAAATAAATAATTTAAATTACCACAATACTCTTTATTTCATAGCATTGTATCAGATAACCTAAGGACATACATAAGAAATGGGTGAGCTATAAATTTCAATAGGGGAATAAACATGGAATAACATGAGGAAGACACTACAAGTTAGTTAATAGGAATATCAATGGAGCACAAAATAATCATGAACATAATGACATGATATATCATAATATTCGTAACCTGCAAATGTCGCAACAACATAATACATGATTTTAGAATGATTCAAGGCTCATTTCATAGGGATTAGAATTAGTAAATCCTCATTGCACATGAATTATCATTAGTAAACCCTTATTTCAAATAGAGTATCGTGATGCTAAACATTACCCAATGTATTGGAGCTCTATCAGGGTGGACCCTTCCTAAACATATCATTTACAGCATTAGTGTTCCACCTATATCGTATAACATTTAATCATTGAAAATAATAAGTTTTTCCAAAGTCAAGGAATGCGATATACATAAATTTACATCCTCGATAAATAATTATATGTTCATAGTGTTGAAAAGAGTTGATAAAGGAATGGGTACGGTATTAACTACATAAATATTTAGACCTAGAAAATCGTGGTCTAATTTTGGTACCATAACGACATCATATTGAAATTAATAAAATGGGTTGATGAGAGTGAAAGGGGTATGTAATAATATATAAATGAAATGGACATTAATTTGTACATATTAATACTAGTTCAAAAATAAGTAATTTGGAAATAAAAGGAATAACGTAATAAATAAAATGAAGAAAGGGGAGAAATAGAATAACTCTTATGAAATTTCAGCATGATAACATGTGTAAATGTGAGGGACTAATGAGGGATAATGGGATATATAATCATTGAAAAATAATATGGTATGTATGGTGGAAGTGTGAAAATATACCCCATCTTTTGTAAATGAAAATTAAATGGTGCAACAATATAAAGAAACATGTATAAAAATGGGAATGGAAGGAACCCATACCTGGATATGTGATCCCAAGGGATTTGGATAGGATTATTGTGAGGTTGATGGAACCTTTTTAATAATATAAGGAGCAGATAGAAGTGTGTGGACGAGCCTCATGGTGTTTGAGTGAAAAGGATAGTGTGGTTGGGGGGGTTTATAGAGGAAATGTGTGAGTTTTATTTGATATTTTGGTTTTGGACACAACACATTTATATATTCAAAACTACAAACCATCAACTCATTTTTCCTATGGTTTTTGGGAAAGAGGAATGTTATAAATTATTTTAAAAGGATAACGGTTGAAGATATTAAAATATTTCCCTTTCTTATATGGAGGTGAGTCACACTTTTATGGAAATGATTTTAAAATAATAAAATAATTTATTTCTTGGAGGATTCACTAATGCTTTATAAAATAAAACAAATAAAAAAGTAAATATTTTAATGGAAAAAATATATTTGGTCTAATATATCTTTTATATTATTTTATTACATTACTATTTGGACATTAGATATCATAAAACGCATTATATATTTATACAGTAATTAAATTTTCCCAAAAAAACTGATTATCTCAAAAAATTATAATAAATTCCCCCATTGGAAGATTATAATGTATTGATTTCCAAAATAATATTCATTTTATCTCAATAATTAACTAAATATATGAAATTTAACTTTTAAAATAAAAACCTCCATTTATTAAAAAATAACGAGTTTTTGAAAATATGATATTCAAAACCTAATAAAATAAACATTTGACATCATAAAAATTATATGATAGTTAATATTTAATAAATATAATTTAATAATTATATATTATTAAAGTTTTATTTATTTCAAAAATAAATTAATTCATCAAAATAGATTTCGTAATTTAATTCATATATTAACCAAACATACTGTTTTTGGTTTATAAAATCATTTACAAAATGAAAACAATAGAGTGAAAGCATATTAAATATTATATTCAAAAATATATTTCATAATCACATTGATAGGATCTTGATAAATGTCCATTTATTACACTAGAATAGACCCTATGAGTAAGGTGTGTGACAGTGGGGATTTCTAAGGGTAGTTTGGGGAACATGGTTTGGTTCATTATCTCAATGAGAATGAACTTATATGGTATTTGGTTTTACTATTGCATAATTATTTGGATATTAGGTTAGTATTGATATAGGGAATGCCAAAAAATGATATCTCCCTTGGAAGCTCATATAAATGGTCATTATAGGGTATGATCCTACTGGTTGAAGCCATGACATCCACTATCTCTATCAACAGTATTATTTAAAACCCTATATTAATACTAGTCATGTAATCATTATTGAGTGGATATATTATCAATGGTAAGTATAGTTAATGGTATATTCAATCCAATTGGATTTAATAAAACAAATGGAGTACATGTGTTTTCTATATCAATAAGAATTTTAATAAATAGAATGATGATTTTTATCAAAAAATTTTGGGACATTACAACCTTCCCACTGTATGGAATTCCTCCCTGAAAATGTTATTTTCCTAGAAAAAAACATTTTAGGGTAAATCTTCTTCATCGCCTACTCAGGTTCCCATGTTACTTCTTCAAACTTGTGGTTTCACCATAACCCTTTGACAAGAGGTATCATCTTATTTTGTTGCAATCTTTCTATAAAATTTAATATCATCACAAGTATCTCCTGATATGAGAGGTCCATCTCCAATAGAACCTATTATGGATTGAGTACATATGATAGGTGAGGTGTGTCCTTCCTCCAGAGTGATACTAAGAATACATTATATATGGGAGACGTGTCTGGTGTAAGTGATAGTTGATACACTGCTTCTATAATCCGGTCAGGGATCCCAAAAGGGATAATGTACCTTGGAAAAAACATGACCTTATTACAAAACATCAAAACACTCATCTAAGGAGATATGTAGAGGAATAACATTTCTCCGTCATCAAACCTAAGGTCTCTCCTGTGATATTCAACACATATCTTGTGTCGACTATAGGAAGTATTGGTGTGTTTCTGGTTGGTCTTAACCTTATCCTCTATTTCGTTGACCATTTCCAAACAAGGATTTTTTTCATTCCCCAACATCATCCCAACATTATGGCGTTCATTACCTCTTCCCATAAAGAGAATCAGAAGGATTAATTTGGATGCTTGAGTAGAAACTATTTTTGTAAGGGAACTCTACCAAAAGAAGATGTTGGTCCTATGAACCATTAATGTTCATTATGAAATGTCATAGAATATCCTCAAGTTCCTTGATAGCCCGCTTATATTGTCCATAAATTTAACAGTTATAGGTCATGGAGAAGTTCAACTATGTGTTCTAAGTGTACTGGTGATTCTTCCAGAACATAGAGGAGAATCTTAGATCTCAATGAGACATAATTGATAGTGGTAATCCATGAAGCCGTACCAATTCTATAATTTATGTCGGTTCTCTTTGATTTAGTTTCAAATCTTATAAAATTTCAATTAAGTGTACAGTATTTATAAGACGATCCTAAACAACCCAGATTGCATTGTTTCCATTCGATTTCATAATATTTGTAGTAATAGAGTCCATGGTGAGGTTTTTCATTTCCATATTGGTATGAGTACTCGTTTAATCATCCACTTACAATTATACCTCTCATCCTTCACTTTCTAACATACCAGAAACATTGATGTATATTCCGGGATCTCCTTCTCCATTTTACACACAAATAGTGATCATGGACTTCTCGATACATCATTATGTTTCTTCTGTGAGTGGAGAAATTAGAAATATGTGAATTATCCAAAAGTTCTTTTTTTTACTCGAGATTTTATTGAATATATAGTCTCAATAAAATTATCATAAATCTATCTTTGAAAATATTAAACTCTGAGGATTTCCTTTATCATATAGTTCCCACTTTATTCATAATTCCCACATTTCCCTTTCAATAATTCGTTATCCATCACAAAAGAGATGGTTGAGTAATCGTTTATGTAAGGATTGATGATGTCCCCTTTTTTATCATTCCCTTGTCCATATTCATCAAATATAAGAATATTGGATCTTTTTAAATTCTCATCAATGATAGAATTGTTGTGTCCTTTTGATTAGTCATAATCATTGATGACACTGAACCATCTTCATAAGAATATATTCAGATCTTTCTATGTGAATATATATTTTACACATTTGTGATCTTTATATATTTCAAACTTCTCTCAATGTGATTATTCCACCAAATTTTCAACACGATGATCAGAGCTGTCTACTCCAAATAATGTGTTGGATAGTATTACTCATGATTTATCAACTACCTTGAAGAATAGGCAATAAATTTTTCATTCTGCACCAACACACAACAGATGACATTCTTCTAAGAATCTCTGAAGATTAGGAATGTTCGTCCACTTATTGCTATTGTGAGAATAGGGGCAATGCCAAGCCTCTTCTTCAACTGCATGAATCTTTCTTCACATTCATAATTCAAAGAAAACATGGATCCATTAGAATATATCTTGGTAATAGGGTTTGACAATCATGAAAAATTCCTCAAAAATCCGTGATAATGTCTAGTTAAACCCATGAAGCTACAGAAATCCATCCTAGAGATCGACCTAGACAATCCATCAATTTCTTTTTTGGAAGGGTCCAAAAGTAAACCATTACTTTTGATGATATTCCCCATGAATGATACATCCTTTAAACATAAATCACACTTGATGTACATTTCATTGAGCCTCCCCTTTCACAAGGCCACTAGCATAGTGGTCCTATGCTCCTCATGCTCTTCATTGGTTTTTGAGTATATTATAATATGGTCTGTATATACAAAACCATATTTGTTGAGGTAATCTCAAAAGAATCTATTCAGAAAGTCTATAAGGATTACTGGATCATTATTGAGTCTGAATGGCATCACTACAAACTCACAATTCTAAAACATTATTCGAAAAGTAGTCCTGGTGATATCCTCCTTCATCATCATAACTTGGTGATATCCTTATTTCATATCTACCATGGAGATGTATTGTGCTCCATATAGTTTATTGAATAGTTCATCAATTTTTGGAGAATGATACATGTTCTTTATCATGATTTTTTTGACCTCACGACAATCAATGAAAAGGCACATTGACCAATCCTTATTCTTTATGAAGAGGACTGGTGCACCCCTTAGTGAAGCATTTGGGCATATAAACCCTTTTTACAGATTCTCTTATTGCTGTTCCTTTAGCTCCTCAAACTCCATAATATAAATTCTATATGGGGTCTTAGATATTGGAAATACCCTAGGTTAAAGATCAATCAAGAATTAAATATCTCTTTTTGGAGGAACACTATGAAATTACTCTTTAAAGACATCAATAAATTCTCTCACAATATGTATATCATAAAGGATGGTTCCTTCCGATGACTCAATAATCTAAGGAATATATGAGTTCTCATAGAGAATTAATACCCACTATTGAGATGATAGTGATAAATAAGATTCTTCCTCCTCCTAGCATTTGTTTAGAATCAGTTTTTTATACACCATATGGAGCATAATTTCCTTCTCACAGAAATTTATGGTGGCTCTATATAGAGAAATCCAATATATACCAATAGTTGAATAAAATTCCACCATAGGCAGTATGGAAAGGATTGTTGCGAAGTTCAATCAATAAATATTGAAAGGGGAGGAGTTATATTCATATGATCCAATAACTTCCTCATTTTTTTCACCGACATCTCTATGTTTATGATTTTTGGTGGTGTCTAGATTGTTCCAAAATTGTTCTAGATATAAAATAATGTGTATAACCATAATAAAATATCATGTTCTGTATTCCCGAATGAATAAAAAGAATACCTATATCCACTTCATTTTAAGGATTCATTTCAGTAGTAGTGATGGAAAAGCTCTTCCTTCTTACCTTGGATGTTGTTTGTGACTTCCAATTACCACCACCCTAGGGAATCAGTTCACAAAGTGTTATAGTTACATGTATATTCAGTAATGAACAATGTGTTTTGGGTATACTAAAGCATTCCATTCCACAATAAAATTGATGGGTTTCTCCTATTGGAAATTGTCGGTCATGTTCCCTTCTCTTCCACAGCTATAGAATTTCCTTGATCCCCATAATCAATTTTCATGGGTATTTCAATCCACATGTTTGAAAAGTGAGGTGTTGAAATTTTTAAGCACTGTTGGATTCATCCATCACACATCCATAATTAATGTCCACATTTCAGTCATTATCCCCATGACACCCTTGATATGTTTTAATCTCTATCTTGACTTTGAAGTCATATCAAACAATTTCCTCATAGCAATCATAGTCATGGATTTCAATGGCTTTTCGTAGACTAGGCATTCTCCCACCGAAGAAGTTTTCAACAATGAATTCAGGGTTGACGAAAAATCCAAATTCATACCATGAAATACTTGTGTTGTTTTCCTCATATGTTTTGTGGGATTATTCACCTTTTTTACAAAGGGAAATGATGTTCCTTTCATTATTACGTAATAAGGTGTGGGTAAAATATTTATCAAAACTTTTTTTTCTAGTAAACCTTCTGTTCCAATTCCTCTATATCATTATTAGGATTCATTTTTTATATAGGTTTACAATTGATTAGCATTACCCTCTATATGATATGAATCCATAATAACCATCTCTTATTCAGATCATTGAATGATGAAGATGGTCTTTTCAATTGACATGTTCCATTTTTCAACGATTGGGGTATTAGATGATCCATTGAATGTAGGAGGCCTTTGTCTCATGATGCTTCTAATTTGGAATTGTTCTTTAATAGGGGTTTGGATGTTATTCTTGATTGGTGTTTCTAATAAAAACACTAGTTAACTAAGATATTATCATGAAAACGTTTGTGATTCCCGCTCCCATCATATTGGGCATCTAATTAGGGTAGTCTTCACAATAATCTTCGCATCATATGTTGGCTCGATTCCTCCTATTACCATAGATAGGATAGAATAAAATGAAATTCATGGATGATTATCTTAATTAGTTTAATACATAATGAGTAATCTAATGAGATTATATTGATAAATTATAAATTAGATTTATCTTCTAACATAGTAATTTCTAGGATTTTTTCTTTGTTATCCATGATATAATTCCTAACATATATTCTTATGGGATTTATTTGTTCCCTTAATAGTGGTTCATACTAATATTATGGATTTATAATGAATATACCCTAGGAGTGTCAAACCAAGAGTTCAGAAAGGCCCATTATCATGAACCAATTCCCTTTCATGTTTATCTCAAAGCGGTGTTTTCATGTTTTACCCTAAGAGACAGTTATACTCGAGCCAGCTATACTTGTTCGTATCCAAACCAGGTTGTATTTTCTTGATAAACCAATTAATCTATACTCAAAAAAAATTAGGGATTATTTTATTTCACTTAGTCAAATAAATATTTCATTCACTATAGTTTTTTAATCCTAATCCCAATAATAACTAAACAAATCCTATGATACTAACTATAACATTCCTACTCTTTATTCCATATTTAAACATGATTTATTACATAAACCGTCACGTAATAAAACTCAAGAGATTGATTTTTATAGTGTGTATGTGGTTTAGGAATCTTAAATAAATACATAAAATCTGAAATAAATATCTTTACTTGAAACTTCTTTTAAATGACCACAACATCATCGTACTGATCATTGTATGGAAAAACATGAGAATATACTTAATAAAAGGGTGAGATTTAAATCTCATTAAGGGAATAAACATGGAATAATATGGGGAATACAATAAATGTTATTCAATAGGCATATCGATGGAGTGAAAAATAAAAATGAACATAAAGTAATGTTATAGAGTGATATTCATAACATGGAAATGTTGCAACAACATATAACCTAGAATTTTCATAAGAAAAGGCTCGTTGAAAATATATTAGAAGGATTGAGACCTCATTGATCCTGAATTAGCATTATTAAACCCTCATTTCATATGGTTTATCATTATACTATGAATTAACCAATGCATTGGAGCACTATCAGTGCACACCCATCATAAACATTTCATTTCTTGCATATGTGAGACATATATATCACAAAACATTGAACCATTCCACATCATAAGTTATTACATGATCACCGAATATGGGATAAATATATATATGTTCTCAAAAAATATGTATATATTCATAATGGGGATTACCCTTGATAGGGGATTGGTTATCTTATTCAGTACACAAATATTTTGACATGCTAAATCGTGGTGGAATTTCGGTGTTTTAACGACTTCATATAGAAATTTTTAAAAGGGGATGATGAAATAGAAAGGTGGATATCATCATATATAACTGAAATGTATAATAATATGGTCATATAAATACATGTCCCATGATATGGAATTTGGAAATGGAAGGAATACCATAATAAAGAAACATGAAGAAAGAGGAGAAATGTGATAACTCTTATGAAATTTATGCATGGTAACCACCGTATATATTCATGATTAATGATATAAAAAGGGGCCTCTTATTATTCAAACATAATAAAAGATGTATGGGGGATGGGAAAAAACATTCCCCATCATTTTAAAATGAAAATAATACGGTGTAACAATATTAGGAAACGTGGATAACATTAAGAATGGATGAAAACCCTTGCTTGGATGTATGGTCCCTATGGTTATGGAGTGGATTCTTGAGAGCATGAGAAATAGTGGGAAGACTATAATTAGTTGAGACTAGTGTGTGGACGAGCTTAATAGAGTATCATTGTTGATGAATGAGTGCTTGGGTGGGTTTATATAAGAATGGTGAGGGATTTAATTATTATTTTGTTTTTTGGAAACTAAAAAATAAAATATTCAAAGCCACAGACCATCCCACGAGTGTTTCCAATTGTTTCATGACAAAAGTATTGGTGTAAATTATTTAATAATGCTATGGGAAGATGATATGGAAATATGTTCCCTCATTAAGTTGTGGTGATTCACACATTCAAGGAAATGATTTTAAAATCCTCACATATTTAATATGACTTGTAGAATAACAATGGATTTTTATATGAATAATATAAACCTTAAATTACATAATTTAAAGTTAAAAACATATATTTTTCCATATATACCATTTATTTTATTTTATTACATCACTATGAGGTCCTTATGATGTTATAAAAACATTGTATATTTACAAGATATTTATTTTATACCCAATAATTTGACTATCTCTGAAAATTGTAAAAATTAACCATTGGATATTATAAATTTCATGATTCAAAAAATAATATACATTTTATCTAAATTATTTTATAAATTTGTAAATTTTTACTTTTAAAATAAAAACTGACATTTATTGAAAAATGAATCTTTTTTTTTGAAAAAATTTGGTTCAATCCAAAAAAAAAATTACTTTTGACTTCACAAATAAAAATTAGAACCATTATTATTTAATAAAATTGATTAAATAATAATATTTTATTAATATAATATATATTTAAAAAATACATTAATTCATTAAAATAGTTTCATTAATAGAATTTAGATATTAAACAAAAATACTATTTGTGCTTTAGAAAAACATTTACAAAGTAACAATAATTGAATGAAAGTATATTCATTATTCGTTATGAAAATAATGTACATAATCATAATGCTTGGTTCTTGATACATATTCCATTATTACACCTGCATATGTCATACGAGTAAGGTGTGGGATGATGGGGCTTTCATGGGGTCATTTTGTGAACATGGTTTAAGCCTTGATATCAATGTGTTTGAACCTATCTCGTAAATGAATTTTCTAATACATATGTATTTGAATGTATTCTTGGTATTGGCGTAGGAAAATAAAATGGATGATCTCACCCCTGGATGTTCTGATAAATGGACTTCCTAGGGTATGATCCTACTGGATGAGTCCATAACATCATTTTCCTGTTCAAAAACGATTTATTAAAACTCTATTTATACTATTAATATGATCACTGTTCAATTTCTATAATTTAAATGTTGAGGATAATAAATGGTCATTTAGATATAATGTAATATAATAAAACAAAAGGAGTGCATGGGTATTCTATATCTATAAGACATTTAATTAAGTGAAGCTGAATTTTATTGATAAATGTTTGGGTCTTTACACATGGAGTAGTAAAAATACACCTATACATATGGTATGAGATTAAATTTAGGGGGATTATATGGCATATTCAATTGAGATCCATCTGGTATGACATAATAGTACTCATTTATAATCTATGTGCAATATAATCCCTTGATGGGAGTCATTTTCTACCAGATGTTGTTGGGTTGTCCACAAGTTTTTCATCCATGTTTGAAATGCATTACAATTTATTCATGGGGTATATATAGGAAATACTTTTTATGCCCACTCCCTGTACTCTTGACCACTTTACATCTTAAAATTAAGACAATTTTGTTTAATAGACTAACTATAATGTGGAATATAAATTTCCCTGATATCTCCAATTTATACAACATTACAATATCTCGTATCTTGTGGTATTTTTTATTTTAGATTCCTAGTAAGTTTGAATTAAATATATATTCCCAATCCTTCGATGCATACATATAACTAGGAATTCAAAATCAGTTATCGAAGTGTTTTTCTGAGAAGGAGATGAACATTGTGTTAGTGTTTTTCATGTACTCCTATTTTTGTGTTCTGAATTGTAACGAGTTCATCTATGTCCTTATCATAGCAATTTGTATTTATTATCATCAGATTTACCTTATATATTTATTGATGGAGGTGTTTAACCTTCAACATATAATTGGTTTCCCACACAATTTGGTATATAAAAGGAATTGAATCCATTAATACCTTATATTGGATCTCATATTCATAAGTACAGATGTTCTAGAACTTATTTTTGAGATTGTTTCTATCTAAATCTATAAATATATCCATGTATACCACCATTTTAGCATATTTTTATGCCTATAACTCGAAATACCACATAAGTCGCTTATCTCAATTTCTTATTGAATTTTGGGAAATTTTGTTGATAGATTATGTGGAAATTTATGTGGATAACTTCAATTTTTTGATAACATATTTATATAAAGGTTTCTGAGTTTTGATAACCAATATATAAGGATGTTTTTTATAATTTTAGGATTTCATTTTCTAGTGTAAATATCACCATAGGGAGGTTGACCACGGTGGATGTTGAGAGTAGAGTCCCTATGACCCATCATTGAAATACCATAAAGTAGACTATCAAGGTAATGGTATCCTTCTTCTTCTGTTTAAATGTTTACAAACCCTTCACAAACTACAATATTATGAGGGTGGGAATATTTATTATTAATATGAATATAAACTTCTCTATGGGTGGTTTAGGAATATTTTAGTCAATCCATGATGAATCAGGGATACAAGACCATCTAAAAAATTAATTCCCTTCTGATAAATTCCAACAGACCTCCAGAATGGGAGAATGGATATGAGCCAACTTGTGTATAAAATCTAATTATTTCTAGTGTATTGGTTCATCTGTGGATATTAATATATGGGACTAGCTTCCATAAGCTCCAGACTATGTGTGAGTAGCATCACTAGATATAGTATGAGCCTACTATGGGGTTATTTCAATATTTTACTAAAAAATATCAATTTTGATTGGGATATGAGTCTATTCTAGTGGTTTTGGATTATGTCACTGGTGTTTTTCAATATGAATATAATCACTTACCAAGGCATGTTTCTATGTGATATATTCAGCACTAGTCAAAATGAGGATGGGATTGTAGTCTTATAACATTGGATTATATTGTTAGTATAATACGATAAAAATGTGTTTTAATCATAAGGTATATGAAAAAATTGAGTTGTTGAGCCTTGTTTGGAATGATCCCAATATTGTGCCTTAATCATTACCAAATTATGTTGATAATCCTTCTAGAAAAGATAAATAATGTGTGTTAGAACTATTTTAGCCACCAGTTCGTATAGTTCATGTTGATATATTTCTCTGTCTATCTGGATAGGACTATTATTATCTCCCTAGATCTATTCCTTTCCAAAATATAATGTTGGAGTTCTTTTGAAATTTTATAGATGTAATGATACATTATAAATGCATGTTCTGGAATATGGGCTCACACCTTTTCAGTTTCCAAAATATATTAGTAGAAATATTGAATTAAATATGTAATATATGGTCACTCATGTACTACATATGACATTAGAATATATAAACGGTCATTATGAATTCGGTAGGGATATGTGACATCCACAATATTATTGTATAAATATTCATGCAGACTTGATCAGGGTGGGAAGTGATATAATCCTACCCCCTTGATAATGCTAGAATATGCTGAAAGGATTCATCAGTGAATGCAATGATTTTATCCCACTCCTATAGATCCATAGTTTTTTCCATATGTTACAACCAAGGTACCCATAAATGAGTCTCCATGGTACAAATATTTTTGCTGGTTCCCTTAGAAGGAAACTAATGGGCATTGGGGGATGAAACTAGTGATGGTTGTTGAAAGGAGAACATATCCACAAATCCTGAACTGGAATAGAGTCGCAGTCATATCCTTGATGCACCATTAATATATATGGATGGTGTTGATTTCCACGCTAAGAGATATGATTTTTTCAGTGATTGGTGGTGGGGAAATGGGTCACTTGTTTAACAATAGAATTCCTAGGACTGCATAGAATATTTTGCATCAGCATCTTGAGACTCTTACGTGGAACCTCTAGGGTCGGTATATTACAATGTATGTGGTATTCTAGAACAATTTTTTTCAAATGAAGATGAATTTTTGGGGTGGGTGTGGTTTTTTTCTCACATGTAGAGTTTACAACTATATATGGAGTCCGAGAACATTTTCTCAATGATGAAATGGTCTCGGATAAAGGATTATTTTGTATGAGAAGTCTTTGTAGTAATAAAGAAAACAAGAAAAATTTCATCAATCAATGAATCGTCAAAATTATGATATAGGATCAATTATCTATACCCAGGTAACAAAAGTGTCTTTTTTCATCATTTAATCCATTTTCCACACATTGAATTTTCATAGAAAAATGAAATTATTTCATGGGAACCCTAGTAATGATGGATTTCACATCCACTATACCATTTTCATTTACATAAGACCCATAAAAAATTGTCTTTAATGCATTTTTATACGATTGTTTTTATTATTTGAGTGATTTATATGAGGTTTACTATTTTATTCCCTCAAAAGATGATGGATGGTATATTTATTGATAAATAATGCAATGATTTTTGTTAATAAATAAATAGAGATTATTCAAAGTAAATTTAATGTTATGGAGGAAATAAGGAAAAGGATTGTAGGTATTCTGATAAAATAAATAATATTTAATATTATTTGATTAAATAATATTTAATTTTAATTCTCATGTTTAGAAGAAGTGGAGATATAAAAATAGTAATATTATTATTTGACATGGGGATTATTCTAAGAATAAATAAATAATGAAGGGAACTTTTTCAATTATTATATTTTAACCCTAGTTGTATATAAACTAGATTATGTTATTTTATTGACTGAATAATTCATTTTTATAGGTTGTGCAAAACAGAATTATATAATTCTCCTAATCCCTTGAGATCTCTCTTCTCCAATATCTCTCCCATGAGTAGAGAGAAATCCACCTCCACTAGATCAAAGATATTGCTTTGGAATCAATTATAGTAACAATTGATTGTAAATAATTCATCATGAAGGATCTATCATTATTGCATCGCAATATTCGATCTATGACAAATGGTGATTTAGGGAACAAGTGTGTATCAAATATATAGGGAATTTTCACTTGATTCTTACAACACAACGACAGTGCATTGAAAATATATTTATAGATCCATCAACGAGGATAAAATTACATTAATGAAATCCTTATTCTATTATATTAATTATAATTAATTTTTTATCCTCCTATAGCTCTCTAGTTCTGGTGTGATTTAAGTTTTCTATCTTCATTGATTTATTTTCATTTAACATTTCGTTTATCATCATGTAGATCAATTTTTGATCATTGAACCCATAAAAAATAAAATTTGGGCACCACCAATCTCTTACTTACACTCCACCCATAACATACAACTGGTGTATTAGTAGTATCATATTTTTAAATAACTATTTAATGATCTGTGTTGTATTACTCATTTTTTTTATTCAACTCATGTTTAATATGTTTTTACATTCGAACCCCGATATATATTTATCCATCTTTCATTTATCATAGATCAAATCGATATAATTAATTTAATTAAAAAAATATTATAGAATTTCTCATACAATGTTTCCATGTATTCTGAATTGATATCACTGGTGTAAAAGATTAGTATTTAGAATTTAACGTCACATACTCGAGGTCAATGTATCTAAAATTAATTCAGAAATTAATTCAAATTGTGTGAATTTATAATACACATTGCATTAAATTGATTACACCACATCTTGAATCATCCAGGGTGCTACCTTATCATCTAGAGTACACACTGTCTAGTCCAAATACATGCCATGTAGTCCCTTTTAGTCACAAATGGTCCATGTATTTTTGAACACAACCTACCTGACATGTGACCATTTAATTTGGAAATCACACAGTGTGTATCCCATTAGAGACTTCATGTACTCCATTCTTTAAGGTATGATTTACATGTAGAGTCCCTAGGTCAGTACAATGGATATATAGTGAGAGATGTACATGTCATGTTTCTCGGTTGTACATGTTGTGTCCTTTTACAAATTTACCGTGATTTAAAATTTATTTAATATATTATGTAAACTATGAGATGTGTTTTTACATGTGATCATTACGATTGTTGGAAACACTATATGATGGGTTTTAATATATATATATATATATTGAATTAATTAACATCTATGTAATCATTGTATCTTCAAATCCTGTATGGTTCATATTTCATTTGATACTATACGTGCATTAAAGTGTGACACATTATAAAAAAATCATGTAATTTGTGTATTCATTAAGTTAATATTACACATCATTATAGTATATTATATGTTGTTTATGTTATATATCACAGAGAATAAACAATTATATGAGTATAATACATTTTTGGTACATTCAGAAATATATTCACTAAATTTAAAACAAGGCGCATTTATGTACAAAGTTAATTTTAAATAAACTAATTAAATTTGATTAAAATTATAATTGATGAGAATCTCAAGAATATTTGGATGAAAATTCGGAAAAAATAAATTATTTATTATTTATTATAATTTACTATTTTTGAATATTATATATCATAAATAATAATGATTAAGAATTTAATGCTTGTTTTATTAAATCTGTAATTCATTGCATGCATATCAACGATCGTGATCAATGTCTAGGCCATTGTATGCAATTATTTACATTTTAATTTATAATTAAATTAAATTGTTTGCTTGCGTACCTTCTATCATATTATTATGTTGGGCCTATATTCCAACGGTTTCTTTCATGTAAACAAATTTTTATTATCATGTGTGTGAGTAAAATCATATCTAGTGGATGGATCTCCCATTCTAGTGAATGTGGTTCTTTGTTTGAGCCTTGGTAAAACCAATTCAGAAGAGATACACTGGTGGATGGGTGGAAAGCTATAACACAAACCTTAAATAATTCAGGGGTTATTACCTAGGTCAATGATTAGTTTCTCAATATATTGGTTAAATAACAGTTACTAAATTCTCAGGATCATACCAATGTATTATTTTATTTCTCTCAGTTGCATGTTTATATCATTATGGATGTTTTTTACAGTCCTATAAATTAATGAAATTAACGAGAATGCAAGATAGAATTAAAAAAATATGCTTATACGTAGATATTATCTAACTGATGGTTAATCACATATTTAAATCTACATAATATTAAAATAAATTTGATAAAGATAATAATTGTAAATTTAAGCATAATGGATAAAAACACACAATTATAGAAATTAAGTTGTTATTGTCTTTCACTACTATAGTTAAAATCAACACATAGTTTAAAGTGCTTGAAGATCCAATATTGTGGTGATTTCAGTTATCTAGGAATCCTAGATTGATGTTTTGGGTTGAGTTAACTATGTTCACATAAAGAGATGTTTAAAAAAGTAGAACATGGTGTAACTGAGAGGTAAAGATTGAGGAAATCATATTAATGGATTTCAGGATTGGGGTGTCCACTCATCATATCATAGAACTGTGATTTATAGAAAATTTAATTTAGAATGCCTTCCAAAACCCATTATTGTGTCTCAATTAATCAATGTTGGGATAATTATAAGGGGAATATGAATCTCTATAACTAGGATTTCCATGAAAAATGATATTCCGAAACCAATGGTGAGGGATATTGGGTTTCAATAAAATAATGGATGACTAATAAATTTACTATATATTTATTTTTCTAATTTTTCAGATAATTTACTAAAATGTTGAACAACTTATTATTTTTTAAAAACATTAATATGATTACAAAAATATCATTGGGATCCATACTTGATAAATATATCCTACTTAGAGGTACAAATTTCGATGAGTGGAAAAGATTCTTAGGCATTATACATCACTATGACTGGAAATTGTATGTGTTAGAAGAACGGTTTTCAGTTGCATCTGGTATTGAGGCATGTGATGATGTGTTATCTATCTATGAGAAACATATGAATGATTAAACATAGAGTTAGTGTTTTCTTCTATAATCCATTTCTAAAATCCTCTTTATGGAATATTAGGTCTTGTATTTATATAGCATGATATCCCACATTCAGCACTATATCAAGAGAAGGTGAGATAAGAGAGGTACATGATCTCCAGTGCATTATTTACTAGTATACATGTAGATTCTATGCAATCTGAGCCTCATCTAGTCTAGCTTATTGTAAACCCTGAATTCCTTGACATCATATATGTTTTATTTCCAGATGAGTTGTGTAAATATCTCATACTTTCAGCACATTCCAAAAACTACTCAAATTTTATCATCAATTGCAATATTAGATATAACGAAAAGTTTATTTTGGAACAAATTACATCGATTCAATATGTAGATAAGAACATGCGGCCTGGTATATCCATGGTCCTTATGGTGAAGAAGAAAAGGGTGAATAAAAAAAGGGGCTCATGAACTATAAACTGTCTAATGCTCTCGAGTACCCCCTTCTATGAATGAGAAGATCTAGAGGTAGGTAATGAAAAATGAACAAGTTTTTTATTGTGTATGGAAACCTATGCCATTGGAAGAAGAAATAAATCTATAATCAAGGGGATGATAAAGGAGTGTTCACTATTGAGTGTAATATTTCAACATCTACAAATTGGGCATTTGATTCTGCTTGTGGTGCTAACATCTATATCAAAATTTAGGAACCAATTAGTTTCTAAAATAATTATACAGGAGATGTAGATCTATAAGATGACAATGGAGCATGGATGGATGCCCTATCCATTTGTCACTAACAACATCCATTTCTATTTGGAATGATTTTATTTTTAAAATATTGCTATTATGTACCAATAGTAACAAAGAACATAATTTTCATATAATTCCTTGATACATATGGTTTAATTTTCAAATTTGGAAATAAAATTAGTTTCTTTTATAAAGAAAAAATATGTTATGATAATGAACATTTAAATAATGGTCATTATCTATTAAATTATGAAAACCATGTGTTGGAAATTGAGAAATAATCCTGCTCACATAAACCATATAACACATTTTTATGGCATCCCTACCTTGGTCTTGTATATGATAATTGTATGGAAATACTATCTTGATAAGATTATATAGAATCTTATGATCTAAAACCACATTAAATATGCCATTACAATTTACAAAAAAATTACTAAACCACCATTTGGTGGATATTGTCAAATGGCCGCATAGATTCTAGGATTGGTACACACAAATGTGTGTGGACCATTTCCAGTAGAAGCAAGATGTTGATATTATCAGTTCATAATTTCTAATTATGACTTGAGTATATATGGATATATGTAATAGATCAGTTATATTTTTTAGTCCTCTGAGAAATCCAAGAAATTTAGTAATGATATATATCATCATCATGGTAAAAAGATAATGATGATTCAACCTGATCTATATGGTGAATATCATAACCAATAGAATATTAACTTCTTATGAGTGTTTGGGATTCTATATCAAATGGATCCTCCTTATAAACCACAGTAGAATAGTATTAGTGAAAGAAATAACTATAACTATTCAAACATGATATGCTCGATAATGAGTCCCTAATATCATCCATTATCCTATTGGGGATGTTCATTGCTAATTGTGTCAAACACAATAATTTGATTACCAAAAAAATGGAGATACCATCAGGTTATATAGTGTATGGAACCCCATTTTTTTGCACAAACATGTATGTTTTTGCAAGGAATTTGTTAATGTCTACTCATTAAATAGTCTAGCAGCTCAGGGAATAATGTATATCATTATAAGTTATCCTAATGAAATAAAGAGATACTACTTATACAACCCCATATACATGAATGTGAATATCATCAGCTAATCCATATTTATTGTGATATATCACATCCCCAAAATAGATATTTCATACAAGATTGACATCAATGAAGTTGATGCTCAAGATGCACAAGAGTTGGTATTGGAACAGAATCCATAGATCCTCATGGAAGAATTAGTTCGTAAAACACATGTACTGTGTAGGAGTGTAAAAGTTGTAATGGAACATGAGAGATATGGTTTTCTATTCACCGATTATGGTGACTCATTATTGGTTTACAATGTTCAACCTCTATCCTACAAGGAGGTAGTATAAATAAAAAAAGCTTCCAGATGGAGAAAATCCATGATTTATGAAATGGATTCTATATACTTGAACCATGCTTGGGTTCTAGTTAATGTAATTTTTGATTAAAATCATGAGGTATGAAAATGAGTATTAAATTGGAAACAAGACATAGAAGATAAATCAACTACCAATAATGAAATTATAGTGGATAAAGGGTTTAATCAAAATCAAGGAATTGAATATGATGAAAAATTATCACCAGATTCCATATTTAAATCTATTATAATTCTACATTCTAAATCATCTTACCATGATGTTGAGATTTGTAATATGGATATAAAATTTGAATTACTTTATATGAACCTTAGGAAATATATGTATTTGAAAAAACTAAAGGTTTTGTGACCTCAAGTGATGGTAGGAATATTTTCATATTGCAGATATCAGTCTATGGATTGAAGCAAGAATTCAGGCCATGGATGATTCAATTTGATGGAGCCATAAAATAATTTGGATTCATTATGAATGAATTTGAGTCGTGTGTTTTCAGGATGTTTAGTGGATATTCATTTGTTTTCCAAGTAGTATTTTTTGATGACATATTACTTATTGGAAATTACCTACCAATCATATAGTGAATTAAGGACTGGTTAAAAAAGTGTTCTTCCATGATGTTAATAGAGGAAGTGGGATATATTTTAGGGATCAAGAAGGTTCATGGTAGATAAAAAATGCTACACAGACTATGTTAATGTACATATATTGACCAGATACTAAATTGATTTATTATGGAGTAATACAATAGGTATTTGTTCCAATTTCACATGGTTTACATCATTCAATGAAAATATGTCCTCATACACAACATGAGAATGATAGAATGGGTAATATCACATAAACATCCATGAAATGATTAATCATGTATGCCATTTTATGGACTATAATTTATGATTCCTACGCATGGATCATGGATGGAAGAATTTCATGAAGATCTAGGAGAATAATATTTTACTATTGATAAGGATATCGTTCTGTATTTGATAAGATCTATGGATATGTTCCCAATGTATTTAGGAGATATAGAACTAGCCATCTGGGGTTATACTGATGCTAGTTTTCAAATATATTAGAATTATTTTAACTCATAGTTAGGATATATGTTTTTTCTAAATAGAATAACTTTGACATTGATGAGTTTAAAGCAGCCAGTTATTGCATATTCTCCAATATAATTCAAGAATATATTCAATTCTTAGGAAACCAAGGAATCCATATAGAGTTGTAACTTCTTCTAGGAGCTTGATATAGTACCTAGTAGTAAATACCCCATCACTTATTATTTTGATAAGACTATAGTAGTGGCTCTTGAAAAAGAGAAAAGGTTACGCCAACATAAACAATACATTCTACGAACGTGTCACCACTTGAGTTATTTTTTTCAAAGGGTGATGATACTGTAAGAATATTACATATCGAATAGAACATAGTGGACCCCTAGATTAATGTACAATAATAGTAGAAGTATGAGTATCCTGAGAGAGTTTCTAGACCAAGGGTTGTTAGTAATTGGATCTAGTGAATAAGGTAGTGTGTTGTAGTTGGTTCCACTGAATGAACTTATGTGTAATTTATGATGAATTATATTCATATTTTTTAATATTCATAATTATTTTTTCATATCATGATGTTCTTCTACATAACATAGTGTATGATAATGTCCCTAGTGTAGCTTTCTAAATAAAAGAACATAGAAGTTACCCTCTATGATGAGAACCTGAATTTGCTATGACACATTTGTTAAGTATATATGCTATAATAATATGATATCAATTTATGGAAAAATGATACAACTATTAGGATTTAGGCTCGTAGGACTTTGATGAACCTTCTCATAGTGTACTCCCTTGGTAATATTTAGTTTGATATTTGGGGAACAGAACCCTCCCGTATGAAATCTGCATCTATGTTTCCTTGGATGTTTCTATATACAAATGTGTGTATTGGTAATTATAAATTAATATTTTTATTATTGATTGTTAGGAGTCATTTGTATTGAATTATTTATGAAAATCATGATGACAGATGTTTTTTGGGATATAGGATACGTTTGGCGTTTCACAAATAAACAATGTTAATGAATAATGAGAAAAAGGATTTATCCCTTAATTTTTAATAGATAAAATTATCTTTGGAACATTGGTAAAAAATATATATCCAAAATAAATCCATTTTCACAATTTTCTGCTGGAATTACCTATTTCCGGAATGTGAATGAAATAGACGTCGAGCACATAGGTTAATGGAATCAACATGAAACCCTATGGATTTGAGATATTTTGATAAAGGGATTAAATTACATAGTAATTGTTTATATGAAGAATTGTGTCATTGTGACATTAAATACATTCTCTATGGGTTCCTTGGAATGTTTATAGATTCTATACTTGGACTTTAGGATGCCTCACCTAATGCCACTAATAAAGTGGCCTAAAGGGTGACACACTAAGTGTATCCAAAATCTCATTTATATAATATATTAATTTTAATTATTTAATAGGTTGAATAAATATTATTACACCATGTGTTATAATAATTATTCATGATTTATTTATAACATTTATTCCATCACAAATTATTGAAGAGAATATATTTTGAGTTGAATGTGTAATGAATATTTTCTTTCAATTTAGTGATTATAATATTTATTTTGTTATTGGGGAATAAAGTAGATATATTTATTTAATTAATAAAAACAAATTATTTATGTTCAAGAAAATTATTATGGTGGACTGATGGAATGAGATTTTAGGACTAGTGAGAAGAAAATAAATATTGAATTATATTTGATTAAATATTATTTAATTTTAATACTCATGGTAAAAACATGTCAAGAAAGAATAATAATATTATTATTATTTGATAAGGAGTTTTATCTAGTATTAAATAATTAATTGAGGTCCCTTTTGCAATTATTTTATTTTATGCCTTTTGATATATAGACATAGTTATGTTTTTTCTAAATAGAACAATTCATTTGTTTGGGATGTGATGTATAGAATTAGAGAATTCCATTACTCCCTTGAGGTCTCTCATCTCTTAGATTTCTCTGAAGAATGGAGATAAATATTCCACCCATTTATGTTGGATGCTTTAGAATAAATTTTCATAATAGTCAAAAGAAGTGGAGGAATGTGTATGGATATGCCATGCATGCATAGGGAGATTCCATTGGGGATTTCTAGAGATTATTGGAACACCTGTGGATCAATGAAAGAGAGAACCTACACATGATTCCTTTAATTTAATTTCATTACCATACATATTTGTTTATAGATCCATCAATGAATAAAAAATTCAAGAAATGTAATTCTTATGTAATTAAATTCATTTTAAAAATTGTGTGATGATAGTCACTCTATCTCTCTCTATTTTTGTCTTGATTTAGGTTATCTATCTCCCATGAATCAATTTCGTTTAACATAGTGTTTATTATTTTGAAGATCTGGGATAGATTATTGAACACATAAATGAAATTAAATGTTTTATACCACACCTAGAATGCTTATACTTCACCTAGAACCTATAGTTATACTCTAAGTGTATTGATACATCGGACTTCACAGCTCTATTGTATTACATGGCATGAAATCCATACATGAAACACTTCAAATTTTCTAGAAAACCCAAACAAATTTCATAACTGTACAAAACTCCAAACTATTTTCAAAATATAGAACAACTCTCATACCACCATCTCACAACATGACCCATTATGGCCCACCATTCTAGTGGAAATCATGTCACCAATACCGCATTTCCACCTCGAATGGTCCTATGTCTAGATACCATCATTGACTAGTCATAACACTCACATTGGAGGCCTAAAAATAAGGCATGTGTAGGATCAAAAACATATCCAATCCAAATAAATTTTGAATTATAAAAAAATTGATAACAATGTCTTGATAAGTATAAATCCATCAATTAGAGAAGCAAAATAATAATGGAATGCCATTGGGGATAAATATAGGCCCAACAAAAACTAAAAAGATGTCCAATCTTTCAGAAAGAGGGAAAACCATGAAAGGTGACTCCAAATATGAACATCCATATATCTATCCAGATATTACATGTATCTTCTCAATGTTGACAAAGAACTACATTGAATGGATGTTAACTATATAATACCTGACAAGTGTAAGAAATGCACAAGAAAAGGTGTGTATAAAAAGACCTAGTGCAACACCCTAAATTAACACATCATAAATCATCAACAGTAGTTATAGTCAGCTCATTATTGGGGAATTTCATTAAGAAATATGGGATATATATAAATACACATTCAGGTATTCTCATGGTAGCCATTATGTCTCATGTAATGGTCAAAACCATATATTTAGAAGAAGTTTCATCTAGAGAGTCCATAGAGACTCTCACCTTGGAGAACTCACTCTACCAATAGAATATCATGGATTTCATACATCTAAGATTTCATGCTCATTGGGTTACTCTATAATAATGTTCATGTTGGATGTTCGAAGAGATTGATTCACAGATTAGGATCACACCCATGGTAATAGGTTATTTCAAAAATCCAATCTATATTAAACTGCTATATGGGTATCGACGCCTGAGTAATGTTGGTCACACCGATTATAAGAACCCCATGTAGGGTAGAATAAGATAGAGGATCATAGCCTTGGACATGGGGTGATTCTAAGAACTCTATTTGAGAAAAATACTTCAGAGAGTTTCACAATCCATTTTCCAGGATGTAATTCCAAACTATAACCACATAGGAAAGGATCCATAGAACACACCATAAGGAAACTAGTCAATAATGGTGAGATCATGGGCCTCATACATCTCTTAGAAGAGTACATTGTGTTTATTAGTAGCACATGTCATGTCTTTCTGGTCCATGTTATACTCGTGTGCTCCAACCAATTCGTGTGTACTCAAATACATGCCTATGGGAATATGGTGATGACCATGTTCCCTAGGTTATTCCTATGTTCATGGTTATGTGTAAATACATTTCCTAGACCATGTGATTTGGATGGGTCTACGTGCACATCATAGATATTGTACTTTTCTCGTGATTGTGTACTTGGGAGTACACAATGAGTCACAATGTTATGTCACAATGTTTTTGAAGCAAGTCACACTGTGTGTGTTACATTCATATATATTGAAACCCTAGCACTTCAACATTGACCTCACATTTAATGTATCTACAGATTATACAAAGTGTACTTCAAAACATTTATAACCCATCTTTTTTTCATGTGGTCCACTCACACTACCGCCACAACAATTTTCAATAATGAATCACTCATAAACCATGGATCTGGTGCAACTAAGCCTTTCTATATCCATCATCTAGAATCCATTCACCACTTTTCCATATAATATCATAAAATCATGCTATTTAATGGCGATATATAAAATTATGAACAAAAATCATGGATCAATCATTTTCAACATCAAAGCTCGATCCCATCATCAAACATGAACCTGATACATGGTACCAATCTATCGGGTTAAAGAATAAGTGTTCAATGATTGATTTTTAGGTAGTTTTTCTGCCACAATCCAATAATAACACTAGAGATGAATGTATGAGGATTTGGGTAAGATATGCACAAACAAAAATGAGTAATGAACCTAGACCAATATTTTTTGAGACATTATTTTTAATAATTTAATGATGAATGAGGATATATAATAACCTGATAATAAATTTCCTCAAAACCCATCTTAAAATAACCTATACTCATGAAACAATCAACTGATGAATCATTATGTTGTCTAATTGATTCATGTTCATCATGATAGAAATAAAATAGGTCTAAATCCAAATAAAACAAACATCTTACACTGAATTTAGATTAATTACTGAGGAATATTGATCATAAATCATAGTATTTGTAGAGATCATCACAATATTTTTATAGATAATCCATTTTTTTATCAATTTGGTCTACTAATCAATTATTTTCCTCAAACATATCTCTAATGGATCCTCTTTATACTTACAATGTTATGCAGCTAAACCTGATATTTAACCATAACATGGTATTTATTGAGAGTGATATAAATTTGATATTTTGTTAAAATAAATCAAATTTCATTACTTATTATAACCGAAACAACATTTTTACATGCACCTGATGTAAAAAAAAGATTATGTGATGTCGGGGGTAATATCCATGCATCAGAATAAATGGTGGTCACGATTAGCATACAATCCACCACTTAATAAGTTGTTCCTCTTTTTTCATGAAAATTGTTTTTGTATGATATTAATTTATATAATATTCTTCAAATATCAATTTTCATCTCTTGGAGCCTTGAAATATCATTTCATCAATTCTCCTAGATCCAAAATTATTAGTAGATATATTTCAATTCATTACATGTAAAGAAAACTCAGACATCAAAATAATGTTTTTTTAAAACAAAATTTTTTATCTATTTCCGTAGAAAATAATTTTTCTCTTCCATGAAATTTTTTTCTAAAAATATATATAATGTTCTCAAAAATTATCCCAATGATTTATTGAAGATATTTTACCCATGATTTTATTTTTAAAAAAGTTTTAAAATAAATATTCTTAGCATATTTCGAACAAATAAATTTTATTAATTTTTATGAAAAATGTGAAATGATTCTTTATTTTAAAATAATATGAATCTACTTAATTTCTATCCATCAATAACTCTCATTAATTTGAAGCTTTCGTACAAGATTACAATATTATTTTCCAATTAAATTTAATTTGTAATAATATTCAAATTTTTAGTTTTTCATGTTGATATTAAAAAGGAAAAATATATTTTCTTAAAGAATTTTTTTAGTGGATATTTATTTTATTTTCTAGGAATCGTTTATGGTTATTGGAATTAATTAGGGAATGCATTAACATATTTTATCAGTTTTTTTAATATGATATTTTTTGTCTTATTTCACCCCTTTCATGACTGGAATACATTGAAAAAATTAAGTGAAGGGTACGGCTCACTATAGCCCCTCGATGAAATTTGCATCTCTCATGATACACAATATCTTGGGTTTTTCGGATGAGGACATACCCATTTATGTAAGATGTCATGGCTTGAGGTATTAAAAATATTAATATAATTTAAAATATTATTAACATCTTCATTGTGTTATTATTTATTAGTTTTCATTGGATTATTTGATTACTTAGAATATTGATGGATAAGTATAAAGATCAAGATATTATTTCTTTAGTATCATTTAATCATCATTTTTTCCTTCATTGTTATTATTCATATTCAAGATATTGATTTAATCTAATGCATTTCGGTAATTTGTCATTATATATTTATTATTCCTTATTTATTCGTGAAAGATTATGTTTTTTGAAAACCCTTACTGAGCATATTATCTAACATCTTTCTTATTTTTCCTTTCACTTGAATTCCAAGAAGTAGTTTATACTTGATATATAGGGACTTAATAATGGTAATAAAGGTGTACTCAATGAAAAAACTGTGTTTTTATTATTTTTCAATTGTATTTTGAGATTAATGTATGTCTCTATTTTTTAAGACAACTATAATATTCGGTACTTTGGGTTGAGATCTATTATATCTACAAAAAAATTAATAAATTAACATCTAACTATAATTTATTGGGGTGAGGGTCTTTTTAGTTTTCATATGAGAAATATTTATATAATCCATCAGAACTATATTTGAGAAAACATATTTAAGGTATTATAACACTATGATATACTTTTAGAATAAGTACATGATAACATCCAAATATCTTGGTAAGGATAATATTATGTGGCTTTCTTAGTAATAAATCACCTTCTAGATTCAACAAGTGGACATGGTTCCAAAAATATTATACATATCGCTAATTAATCCAAAATGTGAAAATTGGGATTTAACTCAATTTCCAACTATTGTACAATAATCGACCTTATTTCACACATTTTTTGACACTCTATGAGGATATGCTTATGATAATTCAATTTTTCCATACAAAACATTATAAAGGATATATATATATAATGAAAATAAATGAACTTCGTAAAAACTAAAATGTATTGGTATGGTATGTATATCGTTAATCAAATGTCTAAAGACTTATATACCAATTTTGAAAAAATGAAGGGAAAATAACATGAATAAGTATATTTTTGGGAAACAATTTTCACAATAAAACCGATTGTATAATATATGTCATAGTAAATAAGTTATTTAAGTGTGAACACATTTAAATTCTTTGGAAATATATATATAGGTATTGGTAACATTTCTGGAATATCATTTCTTTTATTTTTAGGTAATTATGTGTTATTAAAATATTCTATCATTATAAAAATTATATAAATAAAGTGTCGTAAAAAGGGAAACACGCATTCTAGGAGAAAACCCATCACATCCTTCAATGACACAGAGCATGAACCTAAACCAAAGTCCGATAAGTGTGTAGAACCTACCACTGGACTTTAAGATGTTTTGGTTAATATGAAATTGTTTTTACTTATTCTATTTTACGAATAAATAAATATCGAATGTATTAATTTGAATTTTAGGTGTTACTATTGAGGATTAGTGATTGATGTATTATATTAGATGACTCATGTTAACTATTTCGGTTTTTTTAAATACATAGAGGCAAATAGAAGGAATAATCACACTTTTATGTATTTAATGATCAATTTAATGTAATTATAAGTGTTTTAGGAATAAAAAAATTTATAGTAATTTTTTTTGTGTTGTAAATGATGTTTGTAATTTCTTGAAGCGTATCCAATGGTTGAAATTTTCCTATGATATAGAAATATATCATGTATGCATATTTTCTTATGTTATCATTTTATATCGTAAAATAATTCATCAATGTTAGGAAAAAGGATATTGAATAAAAAAATATCCTAGTACCTTCATTTATGATGAATAAAATTGTATTTGAACTCACATTATATTTATATATTTTTTCATTAAATTCCATTGATCATTCACTAAATTTTGATCAATGTTCTTTATCACTCCAGACTATTATTTATATTATTATTCCTTTTCATATCATCACTTCCCAGAAATGTTTTCCTACATTGAAACCATGTAATGTGTTATTCAAGAAGGCATTAAGTAATTTTTTATTTATTATACAAAGGAATTTTTATCAAGATTTTTTATTAAGTGGGTTTTCAAAAAAGGATATACCAATGATGAAAAAAATAGAATTAAGAGGGTGAAATTTATTTATGGTGGGGTAATGTAACTCATTACGATTAAAAAAAGAAAATTTTATATGATATTGTATCTGAAATTAAATAGATATATTTTGAAATGAATTTAACACAGAGAGTCTTTACAATATATTTATTCTTATATAAAACCAAACTCATAGATATATTATTATTCAAAAAACATCTGGATTTATTGAAATGAGATATTTAATTAAAATATTTTCATTTAAACACGGCCATTATAACCAAGATATTTTGATGGATGTTATAAACAGGACTAAAACAATTATGAAAACTATTTTGTCTAATAATTTATAATATTAATAAAATGGTTATCTATGTATTATAAAATATATAATAACCATTTGAAACAAAACCAAATGCTTTCAAAACTACTACATTTCTTTAAAAGGTGGTTTTGTCACGAATTCCACATAAAATTTAAAATTATATTTTTTTACAAATTTTTGAAAATTTATTTTAAAAAAGCCTAAATATAAAAATATACTTTTCAGAATGATCATTAGGTTAATTTTACAAAATTTTCTAAAGATAATAATTTTTTTGCCAAAAGATAAAAAATTTATTTTTATCGAAAAAAGACTTTTTATATTAAAATTATCCACTAATGTAAATTATATTTTATATTTAATATATATTAAATTTAGTACAATTATATTAAATTTTATCTAATTTATTTTATCTTTATAAATATCATATTAAATTATTTTATAAAATCTTCTTATGATTTTGAACGATTTTCTTTGGAAAAACTAATTTTAGATGCATTTATATGTTTAATTTTGTATTTTATTATAGAAATACTATAAATTGAATTCTAAAAAAAATTATTCATATTTTTAATCGACCATATTTATACAATATAATCATTTTATCTTAATTTTTTGTCATAATTAATTGTAAAAATGTAAAAATCATTAATCGATGCTATGGTTAAAATGGGCTTACTAGGGCATAAAATAAAGGATAAGGGTATTAGATGACACAAAACCTGTATGAAACCTATTTTGTGGCCATATATCCACATTATCTCTTCCATGGATAGATATTTTATAATTTTTTTTATGGATTTAGCTTGATAAAAACATGGGCATCATTATTGCTTTTCAAAATCCACTTGTGTGTCCTCTCCCTCACTTATATTATGACACCCACACTCCTCACCTATTCACACTTCAAAAATATATTTGGATCAGAAAATAAGAACCCAAATATCTTCCATAAAACCATCCCCACATCTTAGAGGTGTTATTTTATTATAAAATCCTGTTATGAAGGTTTTAGCTATAAACATAAAGTGACATTATAAAGAAGAGGTAAAATTTTTATGCATTCATTTTTGTTTTATTTTTTACTTAGAAATCATTATAAAATTATAAAAATGTGATAATATAATAAAGAATATATATTTTATAAATATTGGTTATTATATTAGTCAAATAAAATGTATCTCATTCCCCTTCCATCTGAAGGATTACTAAATTTTCGATCGAGTGTATGGTGGATTACCTCTTTGTGAACCGATTTAATTTTTTTCCAACACCATATTTGAAGGATTGATTTAGAGAAAAATTTAATATATATATATATATATTAAATTATTTTACCATGTATAATTATGATATCATATATACCTTCTTACATTCAATTCCATGTAGAGATACAATAATGTCGCTCATGGGTATTGAAGAATACCGCTTTGCATAGAGATGTTATTAGTTTTTCACTTACTCAATACATGGAAGGCAGTAAGGGTATAGTTATGGAATATATGTGATATTTATAAACAAACCATACTTATGTAAATATAATACCACATATAACTTTTACCTACCATGCTAATTGAAAATAATAATGTCGCTCATGCGTATTTGTGGCCTACCACCTCCATGTAGCTCTGTGAAATTTTTATCATTTTAAATTTATTTGGATAGTAATAAAGATATATTTAAATTAAAATAATTATATATATATAATAATAATGATAGTATATTGATGAACTAAAATGTATGTTCTTTCATTTCAATTTTCAAGGAAATGAAAACATCTTTTATACATACATATGACCTACAATCTCAAAAAATGTTGTAATGTATTTTATATCATTAAAATCATTGGATTACTATAATTCTATATATATATAATATGTATGATTTTAAATAATGTATTAAATCATGGATATGATTTAATCATGATAAATTTAAAAGGAACTATATTTATGATCCAAAACATACATGAATGTGGAAGAAATTATCACCTAAAATAATGAATTAAATATAGAATTATTAATAAATGAGTTGTAAAAGACAATACTTAAATCACATGTGGTATTTCATATATGAGTTTTTTAGGTAATATATTTGATATAAATTATTATTTATTATACGGGATCCTTTCCCTATGGTCCCCAAAAATGATTGTGTTTAATGCTTCCATTGTCAATCTTACTAATTATTTATTGCCAATGCCCAAATCCTAACAGATATTCATCAACATCTATGGCCCCAACATCCACCATAAAAATAATTTGTTTTTTACTAATGTGGATGGATAAATTATATAATTTTAATTATTATTTACAGACTCTAATTAGTTTATATTTTAGAAACAATAAACCAAAATTTAGTAAAACTCATATGTAGTATATAAAAATATCATGTCCGGATTCCTAACTCCTATGGAATTGGCACTATGAATTATCTTGATTTTTTAAATAAAACTAAACAGAACTATAAATTTATATTTATTATGACATATAAAAAAATCCAAAACATGTTTGAGATAAGGGAAATGAATACGTTAATGTAATTTCATTAGATAAAAAAATACAATTAACTTGTAAATAAAATCATACTCTATACATGAGAATCCATGGGGTAAATATATTTTCCTACAATCCTCATTGAGGACTACTAAGGATAATCGATCCCTCTATGTTGGAAAACTATTACCACCCAAAGCATATCCGAATCAATCTCAAAAGATTAATATGGTGTAAAAGTCATCTCTCACTCCCCATCCCCTATTAACTACATTTAATACCTTCCCCTATACTCCACCATTAATTATGAAATTGGAAATGTGATAGGAATTAAGGATCGATGAGATTCTTAATAAATAATAAAACCATGGGCATACATTTAGGTACACAACCACTTTATCGATCTTCACCCTCTCCAAAAAAACCCAACCACTCATACTCGCTCCCAAAAACACGAATGAACCAATAATTACAAAAAAGGTAATAGAGAATTACAATTGAGATGTCATAAAATTTATGATACCTTCTTGTTTTCCCTAAAAATACCAATGTATAAATAAAAATTAGAAACCAAAATTGAATAAATTAAAAAATAAATTCCATGTAACCTATAACCTTGGCTTTATATATATATCATCATCCTACCAATATTTCATCAATAATTGGAATTTCATATTCCATTAGGATTTCCACCAAGAGGGCGCAACTCCACATAAGTTCAAAGCTCCAATGTATTTATAGAAGAATTAAATAAAATATATGATATAATATATCATTATATATTATATATTGTGTACCTTTTATACTATCTTATTATCGATCATTTATCTATTTTCACACTCCCGGAATTAGCCTTATCATCCAGATATTATGCCCCATTTTCTCCTAAAAGATATATTATTTATTATTGAAGAGATATATAGATTCATGATCGAATAAGTCTCTACTTATTATATTATTTCTATTTTAAATCATTATTTTTATCTCTTGATCTGTTTTATCAACAATATATTCAATTTTAAATTACCCTTGAAATCCACATAGACAAGCTCGATAATTACATGCATGATTTCAATTTAAAGGTAAAATCAAATTTGTATTTTAATATACATGGGAGAAAATTATATTATCTACATATCTATTCAAATATAGACAATGCATCATGGAGGTGAAATTATGGAAATTCCCAATTTCCATTCTCTTTTATTTCTGTGTGGTGCATGGCCTGCGATGAAATCCCACTAAAGTCATCAAAAATTACCATTCTATCAAATCATGCACCACAATGATGTAGAGATAGATGATGATGAAGTAGTGAAATCACGAAGATAATTACACATAATTCTTTTGGGAAAGACAAAAATTGATGAACAAGTAAACAAAATCATATCAAATGTACATCAGAAATAAATTTCATTCCCTCCAAACAAAATCAGATGTGTAGAAACCCAAAAATAAATGTGCAGAAAAAAAAATTTGACATTGAAAATTTTATGTTGAATACCCAAAAACAAATAACCACAGGACCAAATCCAGAAAGGGGGATACACTAAAATGAATAAGTACACAATAGAGACTCCAAAAAATAGAAGGAATCTCAAAATTAATAAATCGATAAAATATCGAATCAAATTCAGTTAGAAAAAAATATCATAAAAACAATGTGGTAACCAATTTAATATTCCTTCTATATTTGGTGGGGTGTAAAAAACTTTAATATTTCCGTCTTTTTTAAGGAAAAATTTCTAGGTGAATATTCGTAACTCTAAAAAAAATTCTTCTTTGACCCATTTTAAAATCATGTCTCTACATGAATCAATTCATGAGGTCCTGACTCCAATGGTTATCCATTTAAGGAATGTTGTATTGACACACATGGTTCTACATTTATTAATTAACCCACAACAAATTCCCCCTTCGACTCAAGCGGGAATCACTGTAAACCCTACATTTCCTAAAAAATTCTGAAATTTACCGTTAGGTAAACTATTGGTCAACATGCTAAAGCATTTTTCATTACTGTGGATCTTCTAAAGATCAATAATTCTCATGTAATATATTTTTTGAATACCCTGATACTAAAAAATGATATGTTTTGACCTTCCATTTAAAGTGGAATTCATTTCCAAAAAATAGCAATATGAAAATAAAAAAATAAAACATAACTACCCTAATTTAAATTGAGCTCTCGAATAAAATTTTTCGTCCACAACTATTATTTTCCTACAATTATATATATAATATAAACTCTGACTACGAGGTAGATAATGGAACACATATCTGTAATCTAGCCCTTCAAGATATTTCTCCCCTGCAAAAGTGATAATGTACCATGTAGTAGACTTACTCAAAGATATATCGTCTTCCATATATGAATCTATAAATCCATAAAGCATATGTTACACTTTTCCATAACACAATATCAAATCATATGTACCAAGAAGGTATTGAAAACAATATTCATTCCTCTCCAATGCTCTCTTCCTGGATGTGTTAGAAAAAGTCTATACACACTAACTTCATGATCTATATCAATTCTAGTACATTATATCACATATATCAGACAACCAATGACATATGAATATGGTATGTGTTGCATCTCCTATCCAACTTTATTAGTATAAGGTGAATTAATGGTACTAAGATAAAAATGTAATGAAATATTAGTATTTACCACTCTCACTATATCAAAAAAAAATATCCTAAGAACCATATCAAGGTATCTACCTTGAGATAACCACAGTTTCTTATATTTTCTATCAAGGGATATCATAATGCCAAGAATCTATCATTATGGCCTCGAGTAATTATTTATAATTGATTGATAATGATCCTACTACATCTGTCAATTATAGAATCATCACATCCAACAGTGGGAATGACATCAACATAAATAAATAGTATAATAAAATAATTATCACTATATCTTTGAAAATAAATTGTCAAATGATTTTTTCCTAAAACTCTAATGAAAGTGATAGATTTAAAATTCTTACACATCTTAATTGGAGCTTCCTTCAATACATATAATGGTCCTTTAAAAAGAAAACATGATTCTCTTTACCATGTTTAATAAAACGCTATGGGTGTTCCATATAAATCACATCCTATAAATCTCCATGGAGGACACCAATCGTCACATACATCTACTTAATATGATGATCAAAAATAGAAATTAGACCAAGAATACTTGAATGGAATAAGTTTTATCAATAGGATAGAAAATATCATCAAAATAAATAACTTTCTTCTGATAAAATCCTTTAAAAACTATCCTTTAATTTTGTCATGGAACAAAACTCGATTCTTCATCTTTAATCCAACAAATAAACAAATTTATCAAATCTCCCTTACAAGTCTTTAAATTTACCCCATATAAATTATGGGTTTCTTGAAATGATATCATCTCATAATCCTTTGCCACAACCCATCTATCATTTTATTAACTTTCCATTTCCTCATCAAATGATTCAGCTTATCCTCCTTCTGTGAGGATAACATACTCATCAAGTGAATACCAAGTAGAAATGGTTTGTTTTCAAGATGAACTCAATAGAGTAACTATGAGTACATTAATAACTCATGGAAACAGATCATCAAAAATAAATGTTGTATAAGAAACATAAACTCCAACCAGTTCAACCTGAATGTCATTTTGTAAAACAATATGATTATCCAAATGAACACTATGAGGTAAATGTGAATTAGAACCTAGCTCAACACTGAAAAATACATCATATGTCATAGAAATATATTTTTCTCCCTTATCAATGCCTACATTAGAGTATCCTCTTTACGAAATGCATCCCAGCTACAAAAAGGTTTCTTCAATGAAGGATCATAGATGCTATACTAAAATTCCTCATATATATATCTAATAAAAATACACATGTGTGTCTTAAAATTCATATTTGATATCTCATATCTAGGCACATGTACCAAAATAATTACAGGAAAAAATACACAAGTGATTTTAACACGTATATTTTATGTACAAAAACTTTTCAGGAGTGTCTTTCTATATTGAATCCTCAAGGGCTAAATTCATAATACAAGCCACTGTAAGTAAATCCTCACCCTATAAATTTCATGGAATCATTTATTTCAAAATTAAAAAAATCTCATTCCAACATAGTCATGTTCATCTACTTACCTACACCATTTAGCCATGGTGTCTTAGGAGGAGTCTTCTGATGTTGAATACCTTTCTACTAGAAATATTAATCAAACGTACTAAAATTATCTCCCCTATTTTGATTGAGAGTACATTTAAATTTATTTCATGATTCCCTCTCAGTAGAAAACATGATATTTCTTAAACACTCTAAGCACATGACTATTGGAATTTTAAAAAAATAGTTCTTAACTGAGTAGTCATCAATAAATATTACAATATTAAGAAGACCACACAATTTAATTGATTTCAAAGGACCAAAATTGTCAGAATGTACTAATTCATGTACCCATTACTTCTTATGTAGAGGCTTACTATAGAAACACACCCTGATCTATTTTTTAGGACAACAACAATATGAAATTTCCAGTTTCACACCCTCATTATCTGGAGGTATTTTTATCATAGACAAACAACCAATAAAATTATTAAAAATGTCACTGAAACTGTGATGCCATATCTAAGATGAAACACTGCACTTAACAACACATGAAAGGTCACAAGATATAGAAGCTCTAGTCTAGTGCATACCTAATTGCATCATCCCTTGATCCACAATAAAATATCTCTATTAAATAATTCATAGTAAATCACAAAAAGTACAGATAAACCCAAATAATCTAGAATGATTTTAGAAATATGATTAAAGATGTCCTCTGGTGCATGTTGGAAATTGATCAAAATCAGATTACTTCCTATTTTGGTCTCTAAACAATCAATCCAGATACCTAAAAAACCATTATGACCATCATTACCCAACATAAAAATACAAAAATTACTAGGGTTATAATATTTAATGAACTCCGTCATTGATGTCACATGAAAACACACACCAATGTCAACTACTTATTAAGAATAATAAAATGAAATATTAATGGAGTCATAAACAATAACAAGATCACCCATGTAATAGTAATTACATGATCGTCTACATCCCCATTTTCATTTTTTGGTTTTATATTTATTCTATATTCTTTTTTCAACTGATAAAATATATTCAAAACATGCCTATTCGTACCAAAATTATTATATTTATTATATCTACTTTGGTATAGATTTTATTCATCCTTTTATCTTTCCTCGACTTCTCTACCCCTGGTCCTGGATTCTCTCCATTTTTTTTTTGACTAAAAACATTGAAGAGTATTTTTCTTCAATACGCCTCCTGCCCTCTTCATTTAAAATAGCATACATAATAAAATTGATTATCACGACACCAATAGGATTAAAATCCATGACAGTGAGACATAATGTCTACCATGAATTGGGTAAAGTGTTAAGCAACAAATTAGTAGGGACCTCATCTTAAAAATTGATTCCCATACCAGTAAACTAACAAAAACATCCTTATAATAACTCAAAAAGGCATAATAGATATACCTTCTTTGTAAATAAAATTCAAATTTTTTTGAGAAAAAACATACTTAATGTTTCCTATCTTGGATTCGTATATTTTATCTTGATTCTCCCACAAAGTTCTTGTGAGAGAGATGTGGAAAATGTGGTTTATCACATTTTATTCAACCCACTAGTTAATTAAATGACAATCCACATCATTCAAAAATTCCAATTCATCATATGAAAACTTTTTTGGCCAATACGTACTAAACTCTGGAAGATTTATTTGATTGAAAAAAAATAAGATCCTTCATTTTTAGTCTCAACATATTGTAATTAGTTCTATTCAAAAAAATCATCCGACTTTTATTGACATCCATAATAAATATTTAATAAAAACATGAAACTATAATACAATATGTTTGAATGGTGGCCAGCGAAGAATGCGCAAAAAAAGCAAAGAGAACCTACAGTAGTAATAAATTTTGTTCCCTAAAAAAAGTAGCATTGAAACCCAAAAATAAATGTGAAGAAAATAAATTTTGAAACCAAATAATTTTACATGTAAATCAAAATATTGAAAACCCAAAATACCTTGTCTAGAAAGAGGGATCCACTAAAATGAAGAAGTATAGGGCAGTGACTCGAAAACATTGAAGGGATCTCAGAACCAATACATTGATAAAATAGATAATCGAAGTCAGAGAGCGATGAATAATGATTATCAAACAAAAGGATATCAACAAAAGAATCATATCACTATATTCAGTGTGGTGTAAACAGACATTATGTTTCATCCTTTAATAAGGATAAAATTACATATGAATATTCATAACTCTATAAAAAATGTTTCTCTAACCCACGTTGAAATAATGTCTCCATGTGAATTAATTGAGCAGTCTTGACCTGCGTGGTGGTCCATTTGAAAAATAATGTATTGGATGGAATGGTGCCCTATTTGACGAGCACCCCTAAAGTCTTCTGCATAAAATTTGTTATTTTCACTTATTCATAGTGAATGGAAGTATTCACAGTGTAAAAATATTCTATATGCAGTGGTGATATCCTTCTTTAGCTACTGTGCGACAACACACCAAGTTGTTTCCTTATATGTAGCTTTGACCCCCTTCTCACATCCATGGTGAACATAGTAGCCTATTTTATAACCGTTCTATTTGTATACGGTCATCCATAGAACAATGAGGAATTCAAAACAAGGTGATGTGGTCATCATCAAAATTTGTATGGCTCCATGAGATTTTTTTCACATATATGGTGGTTTTGTGGCGTTGGATGACCATTTGTAGTGTAACATACATTTTTAAGGATGAAAACGGAACCCTCGAGTGAAATGAAATCATTTATTTCAATACATATAAAATTACACATCTAAAATGATGTTTTTTCATTGGTTGTTAATGTATTTTCATGACCCTTGTGAATTAAGAATATATATATATGTGGAACTACCACATGCACCCATCCAAATCAGGTATCTGTCCATTCTATAATCTTTTTGATAAAAAACAAATAAATTAATTTAGTTTTTTCTATTTCTTAATTTTGTTAATAATTTTAACAATAAAAATATAATGTAAGGCACTATTTCAGGAAAAATTAATCCAATATATTCAAAAGGTTGTGGAATTAAATTAAAATTGCATTCATTAGATTTGGTGATAGAATCCCCAACACATAAATAATGATTTCCTTTATTCATTTTTTTCATAAAAAAATACAATGGAGGCACATTCTACCATTATTAAAATTTCATTATCAGAAAACTAAAATAATATTCAATGTGGAAGGAAACATTTTAGGATTCAAGTCACAATATTTTCAAAACTCCACTATTTCAAAGAAACCAATCAATTATATATTTTTCATTTTTCTGTTTATATCAGTTAAGCATATCCTAAATTCCATTATATACTCTTAATTGATCATAATCAAAACTTGACACTCAATGGATACTTCACGTTGATTTTTTTTCATTCATGACTCAAGGTACTACCATTTTTCATCACTTTACCAACAAGAAAAAATGATTTATCATCACTAAAATTGAGTTATTATCCTCAGTTCCATTAGGGGGGATTGTCAGTTCTAGAAATAACATTGATAAAGGTCCTACTACTACAATGTGTTGTTTGAATAACAACGCACTATAGAAAATAAACATGTATACACCTATTTGCAAATACAAAATTTAATTGGGATAAATTTTACACCATAAATAAAAAACAAAAATATATACATTTAAAACAATAATTTGTATAATTACATTTGATATAACTATCCAAAATATTTGAAAGTAATAATTTTTCACCATATATGGCACTCGTGACCCCCACATAAAAATGCCCGACTATGGAACCAGTTGTTGAAAAAAAATCTGCAACCTGAAAATTATACAGCGATATAGGAAAAAGAAAGCTTGTGTTCGTAATAATATAAATAATAAAAACATAAATATGAAATTCTAAATTAATAAATTGTAATTTTTTCCGAAATGGACAAACATAGAGTCCTACCTGTCACACTATGCATCATATTAAGGTGGGTCAGATTCCTAGACGTCCCAAATGAATTATGGATTATTTTCCTAATGTATAAAATCAATCAAAATATTTTTTCGTGGTTTTTAGAATGTCACTTGACTTTTTGACTAAAATGTCATTTTAAACAATAAAAACATTCATTGAGTCATACCAATTACATCATCTGTCAACTATAAATGATACTAATTCATACATTTTAGAAATGATATATGAATCATTTTCCAAAAGTATCATTGAAATATGAGTGTATTTTTGTGGTTTTCAGTTATTAAAGAACATTCTGAACTACAATGTCAATTTTACACTCATAATGGACACTTGATACATACCAGATGCACCACGTATCATATTATTTTGTGGATGATTGTTACATGTAATAATTTACTAATGGATAATTTTATTAGATTATCATAACAATACAAATGTTTTTTCTTGATTCTGAGAATGTCACTGTTGTTTTTTTACTAAAATGTCAATTTATAGTACAAAGAAATAGTTTAGGTGAAATAGAGAAAAAAGAGTTTTTTATTAAGGTGTGGTTGATTTATACATGTCAAAAATAACTTATGCGATAATTTACTAAAGTCAAAAAACAATTTCGAATGTATTTACTTAGTTTTGAGTATGTCACATGTCTTTTTTCTAAAATGTAATTCAAAACAGATGAAACATACTTGAATTATACCAGTAAAATCATGTTTCAGTTTGATGTGAGTCTAATTAATAAATGTAAAAAATTACTTATGGATATTTTTCCTCAGTTATCAATACAATCTAGGTTCTTTTTCATGATTTTCAATGATTTACAGACATTTTGAACAAAAATTTAAATTTTAAACTGATAATGGACACTATAAATCATTTCAGGAACACAATGTCCCAGATTGATGTGTGTCTAACTACTATACGTAATAAATGACATGAATCATTTCCATAAAGTATAAAAATAATAAAAATTCATTTTATTAGTATTGATTATGTCACATTTCCTTTATACTAAAATTAATGTCAAATTTAAATAAAAATACATAATTGGAGTCATGATGATCACACCATGCATTGTATTTAGATTTTGTTTATTAATACATGTTACAAACGTTTTATGGATCATATTACTAATGTATAAAAAAATCAGAGTGAAGTAAATATTTTTTGAGTATGTCACTCTTTCATTTTACTTAAATTAATGTCAATAATAAATAAAAAGACACACTTTAAGTCATATCGGTCCCATAGTGCATCATATTGAGGTTTGGATTATTATTTCATTTCAAAAGTAACATGTGAAACATTTTAATAATGTATAAAAAAAATTGAATGTGTTTGATTTGTTTTGGGCATTTTAAATTTTATTTTTAACATAATTAATATCAATTTTAAATAAAAATAGTCATTTGGATTCATATTAGCCCCATTTTGTGTTGGATTGAGGTTAATTTTATTCGTACACATACCCAATGTATTATAAATAATTTTTATAAACCATAACAACCTTCTGAATTTTTTATCTGTGATATGAGCATTTCTGTTTTTTTACTAAAATTTCATTTCAAACTGGAGAAGTGTAGTTTGAGTCATACCAATCACATTTTATGTCAACATTACTTGAGACATCTTCCTACATTTTAAAAATGAATTATGAATCATTTTTATAATTTATAAATAAAATGGATAGATTTTTCTTGGTATTTAGTTAATGAAATAGGTTATTGAACTAAATTGTCAATTTTAATCAAATAATGGACACTTTGATTTATAATGGACACACCATGTATCATTTTGAGTTGCGGTTGATTCCAACACATCATTAATTACTTATGTATCATTTCCATAAAGTATAAAAACAATATGAATTACTTTTATCAGTTTTTATAATGTCACATATTCCTTGTACTAAAATAATTGTCAATTTTAAATAAAAAGACACAAATGGGGTCATATCGGTCAAATTGTTCATTGTATTGATGTTTTGGTGGTACCACCATGTTAAAAATAAAATTCATAACATTTTACTAATCTATCAAAATAATATGAATGTTTCTTATCTATGTTTAGTATGTTACAAGTACTTTTACTAAATTAATGTCAATTTTAAATAAAAATACATAATTTGAGTCTCACCAGACACACCGTTCATTGGATTTATGTTCAGGTGATGGATACACATTAAAAATGTCTTATGTATCAATTTTCAACTGTATAAAAATTTATAGAATGTAGTTTCTTATATTAGAGTATTGAAATTTTTTCTACAAAAATTAAAGTCAATTTCATATTAATAGACACACTTGGAGTCACTCTAGACACGCCATGCATCAGATTTAGAGGTGGTTGATTCTAACAAGTAAATAATAACTTTAATATTGTTTTTCCTAATGTACAATAACAATAAAAATGTGTATTCTCATTTTTCAGTATGTAACAAGTCATTTTTACTAAAATTAATTAGAATTCTAAAAAAAGTCTCACTTGGAAATATACCAGTCACAAAGAGCATCAGATTGAGGTGATGGTGATTCCTAACAATCAAAACTCACTTATCTATAATTTTACTAATGAATCAATGTAATCCAAATTAATTTGACATGTTTTGAGTATGGAAGTTCTGGTTGTTCCTAAAATTATTGTTATTTATAAAAAATACACACTTAGAGTCATACCGATCACAACATATGTCCTAATGATGATTGGATGATTTATAAATTTATAAAATGACTGAAATATCATTTTCCTAATGCATGAAATTACTATTAATATTTTTTCATATATTTGAGTATGTGAGGAGTGTTTTATAATAAAATTTAAATTATAAACTAAAAACATACATTTTGTGGCATACAGAAAATGATATAAATTAGATTGAGGTGTTGATGATTGACATCTCTATGTGTGTCATTCATTAAACATTTTTCTCTAATCCAAAAAATTTTAGAACTATTCTATTTGGATAGAAAAAGAAACTCCATGCTGACTGAAATTCTGCATTAAAAATCAACATGTTTCTCTTATTTTTCTGGTAGTAGACATTTGAAGGAAAAGTATAACTTCCCAAAATTGTCAAATTATAATAACATATTAATAATTTTATCAATTAGATAAATTAATTAATTAAATAGATATATGAAATAATAAATTAAAAAAAATTATCTAAAACCACACAATAGAGTCATATTGGGCACCCCATGTCCAAGATTGAGGTATGTTTTTTCTCCATGAATTTTTATCATACAAATAATGATCATTTTACAAGAGTGAATTACAATTTTTGACGAATAAATTTCTTCATAATATCTGTGAAAATTAATTAAATAATTATTAGATAAGAATGAAGTGGAGATTAACTATAAAATTAGATAAAATTATGATAAAATCAACAAAATACGTAGTATTAAGTCACATATTTTTGATATATGTTTACGTTATTACATTATATTTAATGCCCAAAAATTTTTAAAAATTAAATTTTTTAATTTTAATATGAATACATTTGAATGTCATGGTAGTTCTAGAATAATATTAATAGATAATAGATAACAAAATATATTAAATTACAAATTAATTATCTTCAAAATTAAATATTTTGGGATGCTAGTTTGATGATGGTATATGATATATCTCATACATTTTCAAACATAATACCCAAAATATTTTACATTTGTTTGATTTGGACCCTATAGAAACATTTACAAAAATAGTAATTTTTTATACTAGTTTTGATATTAAAATATTATTTTATATTCCCTAATACTTATCCACTTTTAGAAGTCTATTTGCACCTTGTTCACTTGGAAAATCCTCATGAGATGATTTTTGTGATATATGAACACTTCCCTATCATATATTATTTTATTAAAACAAAATATAAAATAAATAACATTAACATATGTTAAAAAATGTTGGATGTAGTGTATTAAAAATAAAAAACATCATCATGTGTGTTTGTTTTATTAGGTATATTTGAATTGTAACCCAGAAATAAGTCCCTATAGTATCTAAATTATCTAAAATAATTAACCAATGATACTCAGAAATAAATAAAAAAGTAATATGTAATGAAATAAAATAATATAAATTAATATGAATTTTTTTATAGTTTTGTTTTTGCATCATTGTTAATAAGTTGATTATGAAATATGTATGATTTATTTCAAAAGATATAGCTAGTTATACAAATATTTCGTCAATTTTAGTTCTTTCCATTTTGGTTTGGTCTTTAGAAGTGATGTGACAACAAATGGGTCCATATTTATGTTCGTAGGGATTTCACTTCTAATAGTATTAATATTGATTCCTGCAAAAAAATAGATTTTTATTTAGTCATAATTAACATAATAGATTTTCTATTAAAAAACCAAATCATGAAAACAATCCTCATTTATACTTTTAAAACTAAGACAACTAAACATTCATACCTAAGGATTTATTAACATTTTGAAGATAATTGAAGTATTAAATTGAATCTCTATAAATTTTTTCTTCAATATAAACTATTTGAATACTAAAACATTGTAACCTTGTATACACATGAACCTTAAATGTCAGAAAATATAGAAATACATTGCATAGGGAAATAGAGATTTATAATGATGTTTTCAATTGGTCAGTGGATCTGTTAGTCCATTTGGATTCTATGTTTTGTTCCACCCCCTTTTCTTTTTCTATACATAATAACATTATTCTATTCAAACATTTTTTCATTAATTTATAATTGGTTTTCATGAAAAATAAATTGGAAATTAATACATAATTTTCAACATTTTTTACAAAATCATCCATCCATGCTACGAAAGTTACAATACCGTGATCAACTATATGAATATTTGTATCATCAAGTGAAAGATATTTCTCAGTGCTTCTCCCCAAGATATAGTAATCCCCCCCTCAGAAGACCTATATGTTGTTTTCTATTTTTTATAGTTTCTTCATGTATATTTTATACAAAATCTTTTTCACCACGGAAATGGGTGGTTATTGATAGATATAAATCACATCCATTTTCACAATTTTATAATATCAGGAAATCGAAGGTTTTGGGGTATTCATTATTCACATTTCACTTAAAAGTTATTAGATTATTCATTACCACATGTAAGATATATCATTGATGGGAATAGAACACCTCAGAGCTATTGGGGTGGGGGATCATCATTTAATTGTCATTCTAGATTTGTTTATTCTTCTGGCTTCTTCCATTATATATTCCTATAACTCAGACTTATAATTAAATTTTTATTCAATAGTAACTAATGATTCTTTTAACTCTTCTATTATTTTATATTACCCACATGTTATATTCTTTTCTAAAAATATAATTGTGGTTTCACCTCAAACCCACACATCTGACACATACATACGGTTCTTGCTACTTCAAGGCCATAGATAGTAACTCTTCTTCTGGTAAAACTGATGATGATAATTTTTCCTATGATAGGAAAACAATATTGGAAAATAAGTATTCATTGTTATGAAATATATATTTCATGAAAAACAATATTTTATTCTTTTATACATACACATGCTTTCTAAAATTCATACGTGTTATCATCTATTATTATGTTATATTTATTGACATGTTTCGCCTATAATAGAAAATGACATGGGATAGTTGTGGAATTGTATTTGGATTCATCTATCTATAGATAAATAGGGGACCATAATTATGTTGTTTTTTAATGTGACATAAAATTACTGCAGTAGATTTAAAATTCCTACCAATTCTTTTCAAGGGAATAATATTTTATCTTTACATTAAGTTAGGGTTATGTTGGTTTTCATTCCCATTTAATATTTTGTTCTCTTGGTTTATATTTAATAAATTAAAAATTCTTAATCAACGTAATTAATAACTGTAGTGTCAAATAATGGGTTACCAGCCACAATGTTCCCTAAAAATGTCTCTTTAGGACAGAAAGTAAACACATACCATGCTTCATGGATTACTAGGTATGCATACATATGTTGTGGGTGAGTGTTTATTTTCCCTTTAGCATCTTTGAGATGATTTTTTTAGAATTGTTATAATTAATTTTTAAGCCATTCCAGCAAGAACTAATACAACATTTTTTCAAGATTCATCAACTATAAATTTACTCTATTTTGTATAATGAAGTGTAAGACAATCATTATTTATTTATTTATTTGTAACATAAATAATTTATATCATTGTGTTACCCTATTCTATTTCCAAATCAATTTATTAAGTATATACCCAACATTGAGACATGAATCGACATCATCCATCACACACTGTTCAGTGGTTATCCCATTGAAACTGATGTACATTTCATTGTGGTTCTTAGTACATTGGCCACATGAAATACATAAAATAATGAATTTTATTCCATTGTTTCTCCCTTAGTAATTTTTTATAACACCATCATGTTATGAGACTATTGTTTTTATAGGGAAATAATTTTTTCTCATTCTAACATTCCCTATGGTTAAATATCATTAATATGTTACTCCTCTAGATATGTAGAATCAAAATGTATAAAAAGATTTTTTTCCCCTACACAAGGGGAGTAAATAGGTTGAAAAAACCATTGTCCCGAGGGATTGGGATCATTAACATGTGATGATTTCATTATATTAAGATGTGTTTCATCATTTAGATTAGGTTATGTAATTTTATTGGTGAAAAAAAAATAAAAAGAGGTAACAACATTTATATTACAACAGAAATATAACCTGATTATTGAAATCAATTTTTTAATGGTTGATATTATTTGACTCCTCTATCAATGTTCCAAATATCTTTATTATGATATCCTAAAACATAAAAGACACTAACTATAATGGCACTCTACAAAATTATTGAGAAATATTAATTAAAGTTTCATCCTAAATTGAATTTTCATTTGACCCTCTAGTGGTTTTGGTCATTCACAAAACAATTAACCACAATCAGTTTCTGGGATCTATAACATGAAATAAATGTACTTCCTATGATTCCATTATAAATGGTTTTTTCTTATAACCATCCATACTGAAATCCTCAATGAAATATCCCAATTCATCTATTTTAATATCACTCTTATTATCCACATGATTTCATAAAAAAATAAGCACATGTAATATTATATAATCTAACATTTATATTTTATTGAAGATTCCAATTTGTGATAATTTTGTATAAATTTTATTTATTTCATTGGTAATATATACATGCATCACTTCATACACAAGTGTTACTCCACTATTTGTCATTGTTCATTCTTCATTATGGTCATTTTTATTGATCTTATAACCCTAAATTACAAAACCATTATATGATAATACATGAAAACATTTTCCTTTTCCTAGCCACTAACATCATTCCATAATTGAATTTAAATTTTGATATACATCATCCAAAAAAGGTCTCAAAATCATATTATAAATTATTGGTTATCATTCTTTGATATAAATCTTTAAATACATAATGGATTAAGTAGCCGAATAATTTTTTGTGTGATTCAACCTATGTTGAAACCTATAAAATGTTAAGAAAATGGAAAGGGTTAGTCATATCCTGATCTCTAATATTGACTATAAAAATATCAATTCCAAAAATTCCATCACGCACAAGTTGTCTAGTGTGATAATATTTTGGTACACTAATTCTTTCCAAATATTATTATTAGTCGGTTCATAATTCAATGTATTCCTTAACAATATATCATTACATATTACAACCCTATGTATGAATTGAGTTATTGATATACCCATTCAAAATCATAAAATATCATTCAATGGAGAACATCCATATATAATTTATATGAATACATAGTCAGATATCTCTTACTAATTGAACCATCAGGTGAACCATTATATCAATGATTCTTAATGGGAATATCATTTCACATCAACATAATAACAATGCAATTTCCTTTTCCATAGTAGTAAAATTATTGTACTCTATAGCTTTTTTCATATATACATGGAAAAGAAACAAATCATGGTTAATTTATGATAGAAAGTCTTTTGAAAAATGAAATGTAAAGATACTATCATTGGATCAGGAATAAAAACATGAAATTAATGATATTGAAAGAAATTTAACATTTAATCAATCATTAACATGGTATTCTTGATATTTGATGAACATCCATGTAGAAAAATTTTATCCTTAATGATGTTTACAATCCAATATTTCTCCCTCTGAGAAAGAGTTTATATAGCTAGAGAAAGAAAATAATATTTTTCACCCTTCACTGGTGCTAACTATTCCCATATTATAATTTATATAATGTTCATTATATTCTTAATTCCATATTTAGTTTTTTTGGGTATATATATTAATGTTCCAATAACACTATAACATACATTTATTTCCACATGTATTACATCAAGAAAATTCAGGATGTAAAAATAATTCCAGTATAGTCATTCAAAAAAACTGATCCATTTTTACAACATGATTTCTATGGTTTTTCAAAAAATTGTTTCCTAATATACTTCTCAAATCATTTATTTCTAAAACTGTTGATCACCTGTTAGTGGATATGGTGATGTAAGTTATTCATAACACTCATTGAATGATGTTGTATGTGATTGGTGCATATGTCTTTGGTGTATAAATAAACATTGTCTTAGAATCATGGTCTTTAATGAATGTTTCAACCAAATTGATAGTGTACTATGTTCCCAAATGGGACACACTTGATTTCGATTAATTTTATAACCTGAAGTATTTCAACATGCAAGAAATTAATTTCGCATCCCTTAAAACATGGATCTCAATGGGAATTCATAATTTTTGTAAGAATCATACAACATAACACCTGAATCCTACAATAATTTAAATGCATCGATCAATGGATCCAAATAAATATCAATATAATTACACTAATTTTTTCTACTGATATAATCATAAATATCATAATGTATATTTTTTTCATTAATAACCTTATAGGAAACATATAATTTACCAATATAATTGGAAATATACAATGAGTGATACTTTTTAAACCAAATGGACATATTTTATTTACAGACAGTGAAAGGTGATGGTTTCTCGACTCGTTAACAAATTTGGGATACTCGTGATCTATTCTTTTCTACTAAGGAGACTCTATTAGATGAAAACATTTCTCATCATTATTTCATGTATATATTTTTAATGTCAATTACCTTTGTAACTTTCCAATTATTTATATAATAATAAATTTTCAAATCTATTAATATTTATGAGTAACATATTATTTTTAGGATAAAGAGATCACATTGTCTGATTGCATACCCGACACACTATAATGAGTTTCTCTGAAATCTTACATTGCACACAACACTGAGTTATACCTATAAATAATAATATTATTTTAAATGTTAGTTAACGCCTAGCAATGGTATTCAAAAGAATAAATATAACTAACAAAAATATGATTACAATTTTTTGTTAATTTTTTTCCATTTATCCAAAAAAAATATAGGGGCATATTATTATAATGATTCCAATTTCATGCATTAAATACTGTACTCTTTTTAAAAGGTCATTTTTTCTCTTTTTGATGATGAAACCTTTTTAAAAATAGTTTTTGTCACCTTTATAAGTTATATTTGATAAAATATAAATTTCATTACAATCTGGACATTAAAATTTACTTCATTTGATGTTTTTGTATTTTCCGATTAAATTCATATTTTTATGAATAGTGGGAAAAATCTCACTTAAATTCAAAACTGCATTTTCATCTAATTTATTTATATATTTATATAATCATTTTAATTTATTTTAGAGTTTATTTGTAGAACCCCAAACTCATCATGGTATGTTTCTCTTGAACACATTCTAGTTATTTCCTTTATTTCATGAATCACTGAGCCCTTATAGAAAAACATGGTTACTTATAAGATATATCCATAACCTAGCCATGTAAAACTAACCTTGTAACTTCGATGATGTGAATTTCGAAAATCTAACATACATGGTTATGATCAGTAAGTTTTTTGGACTATAATAATGAAAAATTAATTTTCAGTAAATCATAACCAACCCTTATGAATAATAACCTTCCCTTATGAATAGTAACATACCCTTATGAATAATAATGTGACTCTTATGAATGGTATCCATACCATTGAGTGTATAAATGAATTTAGGAACCTTAAAATTAATGTGGAAAATTTTATGTGTTTATATTTTTCAATTGAATAATGATTATATATAAATCTTTAATTAATCATTTATAGAAAACTATTTTCAAAAAATGGAATTCATTTTTGGATTCTACACGTCGAAAAATGGTTAGTATTACTTTTTTAGATTTTTCTAAAATACATGATTTTTTTATGAATACTAAAATACAATAATTCACAATAAAAGCTAATTAATGGATTAACTGAGTCATTGATGATGATCTACTGATGTAAGACCAATGTTTTCAAAGTCACATGAATATATAACATTACATGGCCTTGGAATACTCTATATCTGTTTTCTTGAGAGGAAATAATAAATTAATGATTATAATATTAAGAAAACTCCTCTCCCCTCCACTATATAAACCACCCTTCATCCCTTCTTCCTCCCTCACCACTCAAGAATCAAGTCATGCCTAAATTATTCCAAATACTCTTCCCAATACCTATCCCCATGTTGAAGACCTTTTGGTCTCACCAAAATGCAAAAAAAAGGCCTTAAGGATATTCGCAAGGAGGAGTACTCAAGAGGTGAATCTTCCTTCTCTTTTCTCTCAATTTCTTTTACAAAGTTCCATTCTTTTTTTTCTCTCTTCTCACCTCCCCTCATCCGAATTCCATGATAATTCTAGTTCCATAAATGTACTATATTTTCATTGTGCTAATGAAATTTTTCATCATAATCTCTCTTTTCCCCTCCTTTTATACAAAAAATGCAAACACCATCTGAGATATGTAAATTTTTCACACTCAAGGAAGATGGGTTTTCAATTTTCATTACAATCTTCAATAATAGTTGTGAAACCTTTTCAATGGTTGAACCAGGTCATTATATTTTTATTTTATCTTTATTAATGTTCTGTATTCTTTACACGTTCATAATATGGAATAATAATACGAAACAATTTTTTTGTGCAGAAAACCGCCAAACCATATCCAAGTGTATATTTTAACTCATCAAATGAGTCATCCTCAAGGTATATAACCAGAATAATTATAGTATAATTTATATATATTTAATGTCACAAATAATTTATATTATAAATTCTAGGATTTTATCAACATTTCAAATGAACTTCCATTATGAAATTCATGTAAACAAATCATGAAACCAAGAAAGAAAATGCTTCCTAAACAATAAAATTGAATCTATTAAACCCTAGAAAAAGGCCATTAACTAACTTAATAATGTTATAGAATATCAATAAAAAGATTATGTGGTTCTGGTATTATTAATTAATGAAGTTAAATTTAATTATTCAGGTCATTAAGAACAAACAAGAACACCTTCCAATGTAAGGTATGGGATCCTCTCTCTCACTTTTGTTCAAGAATCTCCCCTATGTTGTGCACTTTTAGTTTTATTCCCTAATTATGGGGAATGTTATTGAACCTCCCACATACTAACCTTGGGACATGTAAATAATTTGATACCCTTTACCTCTCATTAATCCCTCGCAATAAAACTTATTACCATGCCAAAATGTTTGTAATGGGTTTTCTCATCTCACTTTCAATTCTGTGGGATTTACATTGTTCGCCTATTATTTCTTATATGTGGTATAAGGGTACTTCCATTTGATATATTTTATCACTATCCTCTTAATATTCATGGTATTCTATGATCATTTGGTCGTTTTTAACTTTTTTTCATTCGACTCAATTGATTACAGCTTGGTAACAAGCTTTGTCTCAATTTTCACTTTGTTGTGACTTTCATAGTATTATGCACCTATTCTTTCTTATATGGTGTACCTACTGGCCATTTCAAATCAATTTTCAGTTTAAATTATATTCCTTTTAAATTTTCATATTCTCATGTCATGGACATGATTATTTTTTTGGTGGTATAATACATTACATACGGTATTTATTTTGAATATTATTTTGACTACAAAAATATTAATGAATATGTATCCTCTATTCTAAATGGATAATTTGAAGTTATATTTCCCTTATGTTGAATCTATGTATAGGTAATACTTTAGATTTAGAGGAGAGTGGGGCCCACTACATCCCCAAGATGCGTCGGCAGGTCTCATGAGAGAAATCAATTGGCGAAAAACCCTTCGAGTTTGTTTCCAAAAATCAGACAGGTTTCTACCCACATAACTAAACCATTTTAACAGTATTATGGTTTCATGTACTAGATACATGATGTCCAATTAATAAGCATTCCCTTTATTCATTATCTATTATTATTATTATCCATATGTTTTCATTATGTCAATATCTACTGATGCTGTTTCATTCTCAATTTATTAATGACATTAGTTTTTCATTTATTCACTATGCCATATTGATTATGTCGGATTTATTATGATTCACTTATTATTGTACTCATGATTCTGCTATTTTTAAACCTTACTGAGCATTTGATCTCACCCCTTTCATTTTTTACCTTCAACTAGTGATGAAGAGAAGGATATTTATTGAGTTCAAGTGGTTTCAGTTTTTAGTTTTTCTTTGTATTATATCTTGTAACCTTTTTCAATGTAATTTGTGTTACATATATGTATCTAGTTTCATCATGAATACAAAACTTATATTTCCATCTGGATTTTTCATTACTTCTAACCCTGAAAATATCACAAGTAATGCACCAGCTCCAGCCTAGAGGGGTTGTGGGGTTACAGTTGGTATCAGAGAAAGTTTAGTAGCAAACATGGAAACCAGATTTGAAATAATAGATTAAGAACAATGCCCTATGGTAGTATTTGAGGATAAACATACATGAACATCCTGGTATTTTGGTATGAAATGGATTATTTGGATATTTTAAGAAATAAGTCCCTGTCTGGATATGAGCAGGGAGAGGCAACTCTGGAACATATGTATATAGGGGTAAAACCCAAAGCCACCGCATTAAACTAGACTCGAACCGGAAATGGGGCACGAAAATGGTCCTTGCATCACTCTTGGTTATGACACTCCTGGGGGATATGCTTATGACAATTCACAATTTCTTTACAAGCCATTATGAAGGAGTTTAATGTAAATTTATCCTCAGAGAAACCATTGTTATAAGATTATCTATGCATATAATTTCAATCTATGTTGAGTAATTTTCTATTGGAGATTCATAAACTAATATAGTGTATCCCATTATTTAGAAATGGTGTCAAACAGAAGAAGGGGCATGAATACTCATGGTCAAGGTACAGATCTCCCTACTAAGTAAGTCAACACAGTCCATGTTGGAGGAGATCAGATCATGACCATATTGGGACAACTTACTCAGGTTGTAACGAATAACCCTTCCACACCTCTGTTGGATCTTTTCATGCAACAGAAACCCCTATATTTTGGTTGGACTACAGACACAGTAATTGCTGAGCAATAGATCAAGTCACATGAAAATATATTTAGGGCATTAAGATGAAATAAAAATGAAATGGTAGTACTTGTAGTATATTGTCTCAAGGATTATGTTGATCAATGGTGGTCCTTGATTTAGAATACCACAGAGGAAAAATAAATAGAAGATATGGAATGGATGACTTTTAAGGAAATATTCTTCGAAAATTATTTCCCTCGTGAGCAACTAACTGAAATTAAGAGGAAATTCATTATCTTAAAACAATGGGAAGAAGATAGTGTTTTAGAGTATGAGGCTACATTCACAAGGCTAGCCAGTTATTCCTTAGATTATGTACGTGAATCGGGAGACATGATTGATCATTTCTTTTATGTTCTTAAGCAAAGTCTTCGAAGGGCACTGGATTCTCAATCATTTTCATCATATGATGAAATTGTATCAAGTTCCATAAAAATAGAGAGGGAATTTCCTAGATCAAATATTTTTAATGGAAGCCAATATAAGAAGTAGTACTATGATTACAAATGATATGGAGAAGCACCGATGAAGAGAAAGGGAACAAAGATATTCCCATTATGTGTGGACTGTGGAAAGAATCATCTCTGGAAATGCTTGAAAGGCCTGGGAGTCTACTATAACTACGGTGAAAAGGTTCATAAATCTGATGAATGCAAGGGGATGAAAAAACTCAATGCTATTCAATGCTACAATTGTAGAGAGATAGGACACTATGAAAATGATCATTTTAAGTTCCAGGGAAACATGCCTCAGAAAAAGAAAAGAGAACAAGGGAGAGACTATGCGATTAAAACCATGGAGGTTGAAATTCATATTGACATGGTGGAAAGAACTTTAATTATTTTCTCAAACATATCCATAACATTATTTGATTCTAGATCATCACATTCATTTATATCTTCCCAATTTTCCCAGAAAATTATATATGTCAAATTTGATTTTGTAAAGGAGTTGTTAGTCAAAACACCCATGGGATGTATCACTGCACCAAAGAAACTTCGACAAGTCCCCCTCTAGACAGCAAAATGCGCATTAGTTGTTAACCTTATCATCATACTAATGATTTAATTGGATATAATTCTCTGTATGGATTGGCTGTTAAATTCTGATGCGAAGAATTTTTATAAGAAGAAGGAAGATTCAATTTTTGAAAATGATGTAGAATCCCTTTTCTTTATGGCAGAAAAGTCACCACCTAATTCTTATCCAGAACCACCTCCAGTAGCTCTACTGAATGAAATACATGGAGAGGAATATAAACCAATATCTATGGGAATGGAAAGAAATATTCAAATTTATGATGTGAACTTATTAAAAGAGTAAATTGATTTATTTCTGGAGGATTTACCTGGACATCCTCCAGAGCCGAATGTTGAGTTCTCTATTGATTAAATTCCTGTTGGAAGACCTATATCAAAGACTCTCATTAGAATGGCCCCTATGGAATTAGTAGAGTGATAGAAACATCTAGAGGATTTATGTGAAATATCATTTATTTGTCCTAGTGTTACTCCATGGGGAGTGCATGTCCTCTTTGTCAAGAAGAAATATGGATCCATGAGGCTTTTCATTGATTACAGGGAAATCAATGCTACTAGAATAATGAATAAGTATCCTCTACCCCAGATTGATGATTTATTTGGTCAAAATCATGGATCTAAATACTTTTCGAAGATTGACCATTGATCCGGATATCATCAGTTGCGTGTTAGGAAGGAATATATTTCTAATACAATATTTCAGACCAGCTATGGGTATTACGTGATTACAGTAATGCCTTTTGGACTAACAAATGCACCCTTTGTTTTCATGGATTTAACAAATAGAGTTTTCAAGGAATATCTTGATAACTTTGTTGTGGTATTCATCGATGATATCCTAAAATACTCAAAACGATATGAAGACCATGAGAATAATTTATAGGTTATTCTGAGAACTCTTAGAAGAAATAAATTATATGGGATGTTTAGCAAGTGTGAATTCTGGATTCAATTATTTTCTTTTCTATGCCACATTGTCTCTAAGGATGGAATCATAGTTGGTTATGGAAAGACAAAGTCAATCCATAAATGGGCTACACCAACAAAAATAATTGAGGTATGCAGTTTTATTGTAATAGTATGTTACTATCGGTGTTTTGTTCAGAATTTTTCCAAATTGGCTAACCCACTAACCAAGATCACACATGAAGGAGTCAAGTTTGTGTGGAAAAAATAATGTACATAATTTTTCTAATAATTGAAAATAACATTGGTCAATTATCCAATTTTGACTCTTCCATATTGAAGTGGTGGATTTGTAATATATAGTGATGCATCGAAGAATGGATTGGGATGCGTCTATATACAAAACGAAAAAGCTATTGCTTATGCATCATGAAATTTGTAGACTCGTGAGAAAAATTATAAAACTCATGATCTTGAGATAGAAGCTATAATATTTTCTCTAATCATATGGAGGCATTATCTCTACAGAGAGAGATGTGAGATTTATATAGACCATAAGAGTTTGAAATACATTTTCACACAAAAAAACTCAACATGAGGCAATGTAGATGGCTTGAGTTACTCCAATATTACGATTATTTAATACACTACCACCCAGGAAAGGCGAATAAGGTGGAAGACGCATTAAGAAGGAAGGATCATGGTCTTTTGACCCAAATGTGGATTGAGAGAGATCCTATATTATTTGATTTACTAAAGATTGATATTGGATATTTTATGGAAAGTTACACATATTTCCTCGTTCAATTGATTGATAAGAAATCATTATTAGATAAGATAAAACGCTCTCAATATGATGATGAGAATATAAATAAGAAAATTAATGATGTTAAGGATGGGAGACTGGATGACTTCATGTTTGAAGAAAGAGTTTTGAAATTTGGGAAGACGTTATGTGTTCCATCAGTACCAAAGAAAAAAAGGGAACTATTAGACGATTCTCATAGCTCAAATTTCTCTATACACCCGAGTAGCACCATGATGTATAGAGATATGAAGGAATATTTTTGATGGGACAATATGAAGTAGGAAATTATAGACTATGTGTCCAGATGTCTTGTTTGTCAAACAGTGAAGGCAGAGAGACAACATCCCAATGGATTGATGCAACCTCTACCTATTCCTATGTGGAAGTGGGATAACAATACAATGGATTTTGTCACCAGACTACCATTAAGAACCTAGAAGGAATGATGTAATATGGGTAATTGTTGACAGTCTCACAAAATAATCATATTTTCTTCCTATAAGATAGGACTTTCGACTTGAGTTCTTGGAAAGACATTATATTACTGATGTTATAAGACTTCATGGTGCACTAATATTGATTGTATCCAATCGAGAACCATAGTTTACATCAAAATTCTGGAAAATTCTACAGAAATCATTGAATATTGATATTCGTATGAGTAATACTTATCCCCACCAAACGGATGGATAGTCTGAAAGGACTATTCAAAATTTAGAAGACATGTTGATGTCATGTTCTCTTGATTTAGAAGGTATGTAGGATCAGCACTTTCCATTAGTTGAATTTGCTTATAAGAATAGTATCCATTCTAATATTCAAATTTCCACATATGAAGCATTGTATGGAATGAGATTTAGAACTCCAACTTGATGGGACGATGTTGGTGAGAGGTAATATATAGGGCCAGAACATATTGAAGAGATCATGAAAAATGTGAAGACAATACAAGAACATATTAAATTAGCCCAATGTAGGCAGAAGAGTTATACTGAAAATTGGATAATGGACTTGGAATTCCATGTGGGAGATCATGTATTTTTGAAAATATCTCCCTAAAAGGGTGTCTTAAGGTTCGATACTAAAGGGAAACTGAGCCCCAGGTACATAGAACCATATGAAGTCCTAGAAAGAATTCGATCTATAGCTTACCGTTTAGAAATACCTCCATGTATCTCTAGATTTCATGATGTTTTCCACATGTCATTGTTAAAGAAATACATGCCAGACCCAACTTATGTACTCACATATGAAGAAATAGAAATGGAACCTGATTTGTCATACTATGACAAGCCTATCTGGATTTTTGACACAAGGAAGTAGGGATTGAGAAATTGAAAAACTCTTCAAGTTGAAGTTTATTTGGAATAACCAGAATAGGGAGGAAGAGTCATTGAAAACCGAGGTTGATGTGAAAAAATCCAACCACATCTTTTTGGAGAGCTTCATATATAAAATATCGAAGATGAAATTCCTGAAGGAGGGAATAATGTAGCACCCCAAACACTTAATTGTATTTTTGTCTTTAATAAATTCTATTTGTAGCCTATATTTTATGAATCACTGATCCTCTATAGAAGAAAACATGATTAATTAAAGGAGATATCCGTATCCTAGCCAATTAAACCTAATCATTCCACTTCTATGATTCGAATTTCAAAAATCTGACATACATGGTTGCAATCATTATGTTATTTGGACTCTGATAAGGAAAAATAAATTTTTGGTGGATTGTAACCTACCCTTATGAATAGTAACATACCCTATTTAATAGTAAAATACCCTTATGAATTTTAATATGACACTTATGAATGATATTTATACAATTGCGTGTATAAATAAATTTAGGGACCTTGAAAATGTAGATGAAAATTTTAGGTGTTTATATTTTTTGATTATATAATGATTTTAATTAAATATTTAATTTATAATATTTAAAAAAAATTTAAAAAATTATTTCATTTTTGGATTCTATATATCGAAAAATGGTTATGATAAATTATTGGGATTTTTCTGTAATACGTGAATTTTTTATGAATAGTAAATTCCGATAATTCACAATAAATGCTAAATAATGGAATAACCAAGAAATTGATGATGATTTGATGATGTAATCCCAATTTTATTTAATTCTCATGCATATATTACTATTATTTGTCATATAGTACTCCATATTAGTTGTCTTCAGAGGAAATAATATATTAATGATTATAATATTATGAAATCTCCTCTCCCCTCCACTATATACACCACCTCTCTCCCCCTCTTCCTCCCACACCAAAAAACCATAAAGGCTTTACTAAATTATGCCAAATAACACTTCCAATCCCTCTCCCCACGTCCAAGACCATCTGGTCTCACCAAAAGGCCAATCAATGGCCTTATAGAGATTCTCAAGGAGGAGTACTCAAGAGGTGAACCTTTCTTCTGTTTTCTTTCAATTTCTTTTACAAAGTTCCATTATTTTGTTCTATATTTTCACCACCCCTCATCCTAATGGAATGATAATTCCAGAACCATACATGTACTTTATTTTCATTTTTCTTTTGGAATATTTCATCGTAATATTCTTTTTCCCCTCCATATACAGTAAATGAAAACACCGTCCGCGATGTGTAAATTTATCACACTCATGGACGACGGGTTTTCATGTTTCCTTACAATCTTCAATACTGGTCATGAAACCTTTTAAAATTTTTAATAAATACATAACATATATATTTATTTTATCTTGATTAAGTATTTGTAATATTTAAACTATCATAATATTGAATAATAATACAAATCATGTTTATTGTGCACAAAACCGCGAAGCCAACCCCAACCGTTTAATTTAACTCATCGAATGAGTCATCATAATGGAATATAACCAGAATTATTATAAGATCATTTATATATATTTAATGTCACTAATTATTTATATTAAAAATTCTATTTTTTAACCTCATTTCAAATCAACTTCCATTAATAAATACATGTAAACCAATCATGAAACTAAGTAAAAAAATGCATCCAAAACAGTAAAATTGAATCTCTTAAACCCATAAAAAAGGACACTAAATAACTTATTAAGGTTTTAACATATCAATTACATGTTTATGAGGTTATTTAATTATTAATTAATGAAATTAAATTTTATTATTCAGGTCGTTATGAACAAACAAGAACACCTTCTAGCGTAAGGTAATGAATCCTCTCTCTCACTTTGGTTCAACAATCTCCCCTATGTTGTGCTATTCTATTTTTAATCCCTAGTGATGGGGTTTGTTTATACACCTCCCTCATACATCCATTGTGACATTTAAATAATGTTATACCCATTATCTCTCATTAATCCTCCATAATAAAACTCATTACCATGCCAAAATGTTAGTAAGGGGTTTTCTCATCTCACATTCAATTATGTGGGATTTCCACTATTCACCTATTATTTATTATATGTGGAATATTTTTACTACCATTTGATATATTTTATCATTATTATATTGATATTTATGGTATTCTGTGATCATTTGGGTGTTTTATCTTTTGTTCATATGACTCAATTGATTACAACGTGGTAACGAGCTTTGTCTCAATTTTCACTTAATTGTGACTTGCATAGTATTGTGCACCTACTCTTTCTTATGTGGTGTACCTAATTCCCATTTGGAATAAATTTTCAGTTGAAATTATAATCCATTTAAATTTCAATATTCTCATAACATGGACATGAATATTTTCTAAGCTGTATACCACTTTACAAATGGTATTTATTTTGAATGTTGTTTTAACTATGGAAATATTGATGAATCTGTATCCTCTATTCTGAATAAATAATTTAAATTTATATTACTCTTAGTTTGAATCTATGTATAAATAATTAATTGGTTTTAGAGGTGGGTGGGGCCCATAGCATCCCCACGATGCATCAGTAGGTCTCATGGGACAAAAAATTTGGCGACAAACCCTTCGAGTTTGATTCCAAAAAACATATGGCTTTCGACCCATACCACTAAACCGTTTTAATGGTATTATGGTTTCATTTTCCAGATATATGACATCCAATTAATAAACATTCTCTTTATTCATTATCATTTATGATTATTTTCAATGAGGTTTTCCCTATGAAAAAATCTTTGGATGCAGTTTCATTATCTTTTTAATAATGGCATTAGTTATTCATTTATTCATTATGCCATATTGTTTAGGTCATATTGATTATGATTCACTTATTATTTTACTCATTATTCTGATATTTTTAATCCTTACTGATCATTTGAGCTCACCCCTTTCATTTTTTACCTTTAACAGGTGATGAAGAGAAGGTCATTTATTGAGTTCATGTGGTTGCAGTTTTTAGTTTTGTTATGTATTGTATCTTGTAACATTTTTCAATGTAATTTATGATACATAAATGTATCTATATTCTTCAAGAATACTAAACATATCATTATTTCAGTATTTTTCATTGTAATTTGTAATTCATCTATGTATCTAGTATCTTTACGACTACTAAACGGATCATTCCTTCGAGATTTTTCAATCCTTCTAACCATAGTAATATCACAAGTAATGCACCATCTCCTACCTAGAGGGGTTAGGGGGTTACATCAATTGTATTTATTCATTATCATTTAAACCACTTTTGTTCATTTAATGAAATTTAACATTTAAATTGGAAATAAACACATGTCCATATGTTGATATTTTTTACTTCTTAAGAACCTGTTTTTAGATTTTGACAACTAAATTTATTATAAATTAATTTCTTCAAATTATGTGTTTTGAATTTGGAAATTTCGATACCATATTTGGAATAATTGGGTCAAAATTATGAAAGTAGGCACATTTTATTTTTGGACATTATGAATATTATGATTGGAAAATTATATTTGTATTAGTGTTAATGGTAATCTGTGTATATTGGGGTAACAAACAATATGAACAGGATAATAAAATTACCCTATGACATGTAGAAATCCTATTGGTTGAATAAAAGTCTTTACATATCACATAAGGGCCAGAATATATTCATTTAATGGACTTTTTTCTGTGAAAGTGATGTAATTATTGTTAAAATAAAATAATGTGACAACATATCACTCTCTTATCTATTATAAGTACAATAATTTTAATGTAGAGATAATCTTGATGAACATCGATCATAGATTTTCTATAAAAATATAATTTAATTATCAAAACAATCGTATTTTTATAATTTTTAGAGATTATATAACTACCATAAATATTGAAACTACAATGATATAGTAATTATATTATTAAGAGAAATATCATATAAATGATATTATAAATGTTAAAATAAATAATACACGACATTATTTATTTTATCGACAATTTTTAAGGATTTTTAGGACTTGTTATGATTGATTTAATGTAATTATTTTGATTTAATCTTGTTGGTATGAAATTTTAAAAAATTCAAGGATAAATATTGTCAAAATTGGTATAATTTATAACTTAAAATAAAATATTGTTTATTAAATGTTTAAAAATTAATATAATTCTATTATTTAGAAAAATGGTTATGATAATTACATATATTTTTAAATGGAACTTTTTCGGATCTTTTGACATGTTATTGAAATTAAATTAACACACAAAGTGTAAATAAAAAAATATCATGGTAAGATTAAAAAGAGTAAAATAAAGGTTAAACAAACAACATGAGGTTTACATAATATTTAGAAAAAGACTAATTTAATTTTTATGTTTGGGATATGATGTAACATCATATAACATTTTAAATAAATCTGTTTGGGACCATCAGAAACCGAAAATAAATTTATAATAGAATATTATTTCAAGACCATCCAAAAGTGCCCTTCCTACCACTTATAAAAGGCCACCAACTCTACCTATTTATTCACACCACTCTAGCCGCTTGTCTCATCCATAGTCTACAAAAATAACACCCTCCCCATTACATCCCGCCCATCCTTCTATAGGCCACAATTTGGGAAGAAATCCATCCTAAGGAGTCCTTTTGTGAAAAAATGGGATACTTTAAAAGGTGGAATTTGTTTTATCACCTCTTCAAAATTATTTTCTTCTTCTACTTACTATTCATACGTCATTTCCACAAGAAATAAATAGATCCATTATCATTTTCATTCAAATATATTATTTTAATTATCGGAAAACATTATACGTCTTAATATCCATTATATGAATAATTTTATCACCATGTGTGCAGATGTACAGTTTACCATCTCTACTCCATGGTGTTATTTTTTATTCAACAAGACATAATTTGGAAGGGTATAATGATTAGTATAATGGACTTAAATAATTAATATAAAAACATTATTATTTTGTATAGTTAATATACCATCCAATGATATTCCGTTTAACAATTAATTCAATGATATCATAGCTCGTGCATACGTACGACATACTGTCTCCACGGTATGATGTGATTCATTCTTCATGATGTTCAATAAAAAACAATTATATTCTTGAATAAAATGAATAAATTTGATATATATTATATTTATATTGAGACTATTATTCTATAATTTTTATTTTCAACATACTTTTATTCTTCCCATAATGTATAAATATGATAATTTCATTTGAGGAAGGTGGTCTACCGCCCCCTCAGAGTGATATGACTCGTTCCTTCCAAACATGGAATGTATAAAGAATGGTATTAATGATCATATGTAAACTACATAAAATTTATATTATACTCTAATTATTATATAGCTATGTATCATTCAGTTTTCGTTCAATTAAGGTGACAAATAGATGAATGTAGCGTTCATGCGTACATATGATATATCGTCTCTATTAACGGTTAATATCATTTATTATCACAAAATGATATGATCCATTCAAAATAAATTTATACTAGATATATATTATATTTAAATAATATTATGTATAATACAAACTTTCGACTACATAGAAAATTTACATCAAAACGAGTTTATTTTCAACTCAAGTACTGAATATCGACAAAATGACCCATATGACATTATATGATGTTTATAACCTAATAATAAGTAATAAAAACAAAAAATAAACATGAAAAATGATCTAATGAATGTATAAATTATCTTAATTTTTTTATTCATGAATATAAAGAATGAACTAGAAAAGATAGATTCAACATAAGGGAATTCTTCTCAATCTCCTTTCATTAAGGAATATTTTGATAATATACACCTAATTATTTAATACTTTTTATAATCGATCTTTTGAAATTTAATATCATTTAAAGAGAATCAATTTTTACTATGCGTTTTACTAAATGGAAGAAATTATTTTTTCAATATATGCGGAAAAAAAACATCTCCGCCTCTGTAACTGTTATTCGATAATTGGCTTCTCATATATACATTATTATTTTCAAAAGGTAAAAGAATCCCTTATTCTATTTTTTGGTGTTTTGGAATTGAAAATGATTTTGAAACGTTATTTACTATTTCAAAATCATTAAATTATTTCTTGTGATTGAAAATGAAATTTTATGGGTGAAATGTTGATAATTTCAATAATATATGATTGATGATTATATAATGGTACTCAGATATTTGATGGGTGGTTACGTGATAAACCAAATATGAGTGGTTACATGAATTACCAAATTTTGGGTGTTTATATGATAAACCATGGATTAGTACATACCTTATAAACTCCAACGATTTAGGTATGGAAGTAAGATATAAGGAAATTCCATTTAGGGATATGTGTGGATGTCGAATGTATGGTTATTATATTTTAGTATGATTATTTCCCAAGGTACATTTATATGATATATTTTTAATTATATATGATTTATGGGTAATTTTCATTACAAAATGGTATGAAATGAGCTTATATTAAATGAAGTATTTTTACTACATCATGATGTTTAAAATATTTAAATTATGACAAAGTATTCAGGGTTTTAATTTTTTCCCAAGACTAACAGTTTTCTTTATTTTTGTATCCCTCACTGAGATTATTATACTTATCCCAAGTTCTGCAATGTTTTTCACAGGACATAAATAAGTATAGAGTCATGGATGGGATAATGGAAAATTTATGTATTTAATGAATGAAATGATACAATGTTTCTTTTAAAAGAGTATTGTTTTCTTAAAAATTGAAAAGAGTATAGAAGTGTCTACTTGTAATATTCAAGTATCAAATTGAACATATAGAAGTGTGAAAAAATGGTTTCAAAAATCGTTCATAATCAAAAGGCTATATCAAAAGGCTATATAAAGTTTAAAAAAATATAAGGGTTGAAAAAAATTAAAAACATCATGAATATTAATTAGATTACAATTATACAATCCATAATAATGTTAAATTTTATATAAATAATCTCCTAACATCCCACCATTCTTTATTAAATCCACACATTCGGCATAAATCCAAAATATGGAGACCTTTTATGAAAATAAAATGAGATACTCGAAGAAGAGGTATTTGTTTAATCACCTCCTTCAAAATTCCTTTCATCTTAAACATCAACATCTTATGTCATTTCTATGGAAATGTAAAAAATCCAGTATTTTCCACATTATGAGATGTTTTTATAACTGTGGGATAACCATATAAATCATTTTTTCCATCCATTGAATAAAAATACCACCATTCGTGCATACGCGCAACTTACTATCTCCACGCCATGTTGTAATTTATTAGTCAACAATAATTAATTTAGATAGAAATAATAGTGAGTATACTGAATTAAAATAATGAATAAAATAGGATAATTATTCCTTAAAATTAATATACCATCTAATTCTAAACCATTTAACCATTAGGTGAATGATATTTTCACCCGTGCTTACTTAAGTTATACCATCTCCACAATGCAATGCCACTCATTCTACATGATATTCATTAAACCACAACAATATACAAGAATAAAATGAAAAAATATGATTTCTGTTATATTTATATTAGATCTATTCTTCTCTAATTTTTATTTACAACGTATCATTATTCATTCCATAATGTGTAAATACAAAAATTTCTATTGAGGATGTGCAGACTACTACCCCTCAAAGTGATATGACTCTTTAATGACATCCATAGAACGTATAAATGAAAATTTTAATGATCTTATGTCACATAAATAACATAAATAGTATACTATAATTATAATATACCTATGTATTATTTTTCTCATTCCTCTAATATGACAAAGAAATGAAAGTAGCATTCATGTGTACATAAGTCCTACCATCTCCTTGAATGGTGAATTTAATTTATTATCTCCAAATGTTATGAAATATTATAAATTAATATATAATGGTTATATATGATATCTAAATAATATTCTTGAGGTGATGGAATTTTGACTACATGGAAAATTTACATTAAAAAAGGTTCATTTTCGACTCAAGTACGGAATATCGAACAAAAGACCCATATTAACTTAAATAAATATATAATTTTTATAACATGATAATAAGTAATATAAAATGAATAATAAACATGAAAAAAGGTTATGAAGAAAGTATAAATTAAAATATGTTTACTATTTAGTAATATAAATAATGAATGCGAAAATTTGGATTCAAGTTAAGAGACATTGTCTCAATCTCCTTTCATTAACACATTTTTTGATAATATACACATTATTATTTTATATGGTTTATAATTAACCCTTTGAATTTAATTTCATTATAAGGGAATCTTTTTTCTATGTATAAATTTATTAATGACAAAAAAATCAATGTTTTTAACATATTCTGCGACAATAAATTCCCTACCACCATAATCATTAATTTATATTATTCATCCTCTATAAGCGTTAATATTTTTAAAAAGAAAATAAATCCCTTCTTCCATTTTTTGGTGTTTATGTATTGAAAATTTCTTTCAAAGTGGATTTACTATTTCAATATCTTGAAATTATTTCTTGTGATTTAAAATGAAATTTTATGACTGATGTTTTGATTATAGCAATAATTTATGTTTTATGATTATATAATGGTAATTAGACTTTTAACGGGTGGTTACATGATAAACCAATGACATCTGGTTATGTGATAATCCAAATGAAGAGTGGTTCCATGATAATCTATGGATGAGTGGTTACGTTACAACCTATAATGCATTGGGTATGGAAGTCCATCATATGGCTATTCCATTTGGGGATATATGTGGAAGTCATCATTGTGGTTATTCTATTTAATTATATTTATTCCTAAAGTTACATTGTTATGTAATATGTCTCTTTATATGGGATTTATGGTTATATTATGGTTACAAAAATGGTAATAAATGATCTTATAATAAGTGAAGTATATTTAATACTTCTTAAAGTTGAATAATAATACATTATGATATAGTATTCATGGTTTTCATGTTTTTCCAAGACTAACGGTTTTACTTCATTGTGTATCTATTACTAAACATTTTAGTCTCTTCCCATGTTTTGAAATGCCTTTAACTGTACTTACTGAAGAATAGAGTCAGGGATAAGATCACAGAAAAGTTAATCAGTTAAAAAATGAAATGATGATATGTTTCTTTTTAAATAGTTTTTGTTTTATGAAAAAAATATATTGAGATAAGAAGAGTCTACTAGTAATATTTATGTTTTTATGTATGAGTTATAGCCTAATTCACAAAACCTCTAAACCTGAAAACATACTCAATGTGAATAAATTTCAAATTATTTAATTATCTCAAGACTATGTAATGTTTATGGATGGGGCCTTATATCCTTTGTGCCTCCTCACTTCCTTATGCGATCATAAATCATGGAATTATTGGGAAGTACCATTCACCTTATTTAGGACCATATTAATCTACCTTTTATCAAGAATCCCTTAAATTTGAGAATTATAATTTTTATTTTTTGTTAAAAATAATCATATACATTAATTTGGGAATGATTGTATTTTTTAGGTATCACACCCAAAAAACATATCATTCATTAAACATCATATGTTCATCTATGAAGCACTTTATTTCTGTAAGCATAACATTCCAGAGATTATGTAATTTAGTAAAACTAGCCTCACTCAATTCATTTTTATTTTTAAATTATAATACTTCATTAAAACCGAAAATGCTGTATATTTAACACAACAAACATACAATGGTGTCTTTTCTTAATTCTCTAACATCTCAGAAAAATTGGATAATATCAATGATCATCTTCACCTATCATTTAAATTTCCTTAACGAAATCTTCATCATCATTCACACTTATAATCACATCCTTGATACGTTCTTCTTCGTTTTACACAAATATAATAATATAAGATGATCCATAAATCATAGTGTTACCTCAATCACTATCTATATTCACATTTTCCCCATGTTTATTCCAAAATTTATAACTTCAATCTATTATATGACATATCAAATATTAGTTAAACTCCATTGGTATTATTATCCTTGAATAAAAACTACGTAAACCTGGAAAATGAATTTAAGAAGGGTCATATTCAAGATATTTTAAAATTGTGATGAACTCCTTCACCCCCTCTTTGTACACTTTTTTCCATAATATCAAAATCCTTCCATACTATATTCCTCTCCATTATAATTGATTAGATAATATCAATATTAAAGAAGATAAACAAATACATAAAAAGGGCCTTTCAAATAAGTGGAACACTACAGTTGATTATTTCTAATAATTTCATCATTATTTCAGGGAATGGCTAATGATATTAATAAGAAGAATTACTGTACTTGTGGTTTTTGGTATGATATGAATTCATCAAAAATTGTTAGCATTACCTGGTATATGATGACTACTACTTATTATAGTTCAAGTAATATAGGAGCAATTTAATTTGTGATGGGGGATGGGCCTTAGACTACAATATATAATAATAAGAGTATGGGAGATGAAGCTGATGATGACGATTGTTATCTCGTTTAATCTAAATATTCCCAATCGTGGGGGTTTTCATATAACGAAAAAAATTCATAGAATTTCATTTATAGTAGAAAAAGTAGCAGTAGTAGTCTAATCCCCCTAATGGTATCCTTGCATTGTCTAAAAATGAGAAGGCATAGCCTGATGGTACTAAACGCACTCATGTGGAGACAACCATTTTCATTTCTATATTTAATGAAATCCCCCAATTAATCCATGAAAAGAAAATGGATTTTGGAATGATAACTAAATTTGAGTAGTGGTTAATAACCTTTGAGGATAATGTTTTGGAAGTGTGGTTATGATAGATATCATATGGGTTGGATGGAGTTGGTGACATTTCATTTTGAACATGATTTTATCAAACTATATTATATAGAAGGTGATATTTTATGTATCTTGGAGGTATTATATTGTTAATATGATCATATAAATATATATATGACTGTTTGTCCTTACAATTTTTTGCATTTAAAAATATAGATACCAATAATCCCGTTGATAAATCATACTACATCTTCAAAAATATGATGAATCCATTCACTATAATTTCTGATAAAAAATCCATTTTTTATTTCATTGTGAAATTTATAAGATCATTTATTTAGCTCATCAGTGAAATCCAAAATGTCATCCTCGTTATAAAAAATTAGTTTCACTAATAAGAATCATGTTACCAATTGTTCAAAATTACTTTTTAAAAAAAGTAACTCATTAAAAATTAATTTTTGGAAAATAAAAGACTAAATTCATTTTCAAACAATCTTAGAAAATGGGTTCACTATTTTTAAAACCAATCCCATTCCATTTTTATCCTAGGATTCAAAATTTTAACACAACCTAACCGCATTTGAAAAGCTGAACTCAAATATTATACAATATAATATGTATCACAATTTACACACACACACACAGATATATATATATATGGAAATATAAAAAATAGAATCTATATTATCAGAAAATCATTTTCATATGACAAAATAGTACTATTTAAAAAAATAATGGATTCACAAATTAAAAATAGAAGTTATTTTATTTTTAAAAAAAATTAAACACAGAAAACAACCATAAAATATGAAATTAATAGCCTTCAAATAAAGGAAACCATCATCAAGGCTTACCTATACACTTCTAAAACCGAACAACTATCAATCTTATCACTAATTAAATTTGTCACTACCTATTCCCAAACTCAAGACCAAACACAGTTCCTCATCCTATAGGTCCTTTCATTTTCCCTGATATCAAACTATATAATCTAACACAAAATCCGAGAAAAGATGTAGTTATGTAGGAAGCCCCTAATATAAAACATGATGGTGATGCAGTATTTTTTTAGGTGTTTCAATGGGGTTAAAATTTATTTCACATTTTTATTGTGGTACTTTATTTTTGGGGAATTCCCCGTAGTTATCTTGTTAGATGATTTATGTTTTAGGTTCTGGGGGGGAAGTATAGTTATTATTCCAATAAAGATGACAATATTTTGGTGTTATTATTGGATACTTTAAAATGAATGGATTATGAGGAATTTCATAACTAGTTTATGTTAAAAATCTATTAGGGTTATTTAAAAATGAATATATTTTTTTATTGATGACCAATTCAAAATAGGTACATCCAATCACATTCTTATTAGTTTTATTTTTTTCTATCTAAATTTTGTATTGTTTCTTATTGTCTATTTTTAAAAATAACGTCTTTACCTTATTAAATTAGAAATTTCTTTGTTCTATTCTTTCTATATAGTATCAAAGCCGATAAACCATAAAAGTATACCTATGTCCCTCCATTCAATAATGTTTCTTTTGAATGCTCTTATTCACTACTATTATTTATGTATTTATTATCCCTAATGTCATCCTACATGTTATATTATGATATTATGTTTTATTTTAGTTGAAATTTACTTTTCATCCATAACCAGAAAATATTTTACATGCGTTCCTTTCTAGATGATGATTTCCATAAATAATTTTTGAGATAACCATTTGTGAAATATTTTCACATATATTTTTTATCAAGGAAGACCTTGACATCCCTATAACTAAAATAAGAATATATTTTGAAATAATTTTGGAATCATATACAATTGATTTTTTTAATTCAATAATATCACCATTAAAATACATTTATCATCATAAGTTCTATATTTTTAATTAGTGAAATGAGATAGAATATGATCTATTTAAAATATTATTTTAGAATGATTAAATAATAAGGTTATTGATCTATATATGATTGATCTATTTGAATAGGTATGTCATATATATTTCCTATTCATTTAATTTTTTGTATTTTATATTTATCTTGAGTTAATGTATCTCTATCTTCATATCTATAATTAGTGTTTTAAAAATATTCTTGTGGCTTCGTTTCTTGGTCAAATTTTTTAAAATATTAAAAATGTGAGATTTGATGGTTTGGAAATAACTTGTTGTGAAACTTTATAATATGTTTTTCCTTCATAGGGTAGTTGGTTCAATCAAACGGTCTTAGATTCTTGTCCATCACAATAGTGTTTTTCATCGTTTCGAATGTTAATAAATTTATATATATTATTTAATAATTATATAGTAAAATTAAAAAATTATTTCTACTAATGTAATTCTTTATGAATAGCTGTTGTTCCAATTCAGAAAAATAACTAACATTAGGATATATAAGAATTATCTATAAAATGGGAAAAACCTTATATAAAATATAAAACACATTTTAGTTATAATTAGAAAATTAGTTTTAAAAAATTAAATAAAATGATTATTTTGGTAAAAAAGATAATTAACATAAAATTTTTAAATGTATAATATTATTTTTTTCTAAAATATTATTTTCAAGGGAAAAAGAAACAATAATTTCAATAATGTTTTTTTTAATATAATTCATTTATATTTCTGAAAAATATTAAAAAAATGGATTGTGAAAATCTTTTCAAAATTCAATCTATGTTTTAAATTATGAAACATGTATGGTTAACTAAAAATAAAAAATTTATTTCCTATTAAATTAACCATTATAGAAGCTGAAAATTATAAAAATTGTATATACGTTTAATTATTTTCTTCATGAATGGAATTATAAATGTTATTATAATAATTAAAACAACAATCAATTTTACCAAAAATAACTAATATTGGAGAATGAAGGTTATATAGACTCCTAAAAGTAAGTGTTTTTTAAAATAATATATTGGAATATTGAAGATAAATGTAATATATTATTGAATACTCATTAGTATAATTCATAAAAATATTTTATTACAAATATTTGAGTGACACATAAATTAATAAATAGTGACCCCCATGTACTTATCAATGCATACAAAAATGCAAGTCACTGTTAAATATTGTACAATGTAAAACATCACTATGTGAATCACAAAATAAATAACTATATCACTAAATGAATCATTTACACTCATGAACTACCCTCACCTTGTTATGCAACTAGAATAAACAAGCATAGAGTGTGACCAACCACTCCCTCAAATCATTGTGCACAAAACACATAAACTATTACCATACACAAGATCTACTGAAAACATGATAACCACAATCATCAAACATGGATAGAAGCTAGATGAGGATAGTGTTAAGAGGTAGGTGGTTTTAGGTATTAATTAAATTTGTGTGACTGATATGATGTTTCCAGGGAGATGAATCTATTGAAAGGATGGAGTTTACTGATATGGGGATCTTGTAAAACAATGATCGGTTTTGAGGATTTTTTTTGGTTCGATGTGTAGACATGATGATGCACATCAGTAGGGTTATGAGAGGTGTAACTAAATAAATGAGTGTCTTCGGAGGCATCACAAAGTCAAATATGAACATACCTTAGATTTGAAGCGATTTATTTGTCATGAAAATCAAGTGGTAACAGTAGTAGGGTTTAGTGAGTGTAGCGACAATAGTGTAGTTCAATAAGAACTTGAAAGAATGAGTAGTGATAAATTATTTTAGGTTTATTTTTAATTGAACTTATAATGCTTTTATCAACACTATGAAAATGGAACTAACATGTTTTATCAGTTTTAAAAGAGAAATTTATGATAAAACTACTCTTTATCATGTATGTTTTATCACTAATAATGATAAAATGTTATAAGTGCTCTATAATGCCAATAAATATCATGTTTTAATAATATATTTAAATTATTATATATATATATATATAATTATAAATATAATAAATATATTTATTATAATTTTATATTTAATTAAATATATATGTATTTATTTATAATTATAATTAAAAATAATTACATTTATATTTATATTTAAATAATAATATATATTCTTGTTTTTAAATAAATTTATATAATTATGAGTATAAAATAAATTTATTATTTAGATATATTTATTATAAATTTATACTTATTTAAATGAATATATATTTATATTTATATTTTTATATGAATATGAATATGTTTGTATATATATATATATATTAGTTGTTGAGCGTACAATCATAGGAAACAAACATATGAACAGAGAGGACCTCATGGACTAATCCATTCCATAACACCCCACATGGATAGCCTAGATATAGAATACATTCTTATTTATAAGATATTATATAAATTTTATTGTGGGAATACTGCCTTTATTTTCATTTTTGTAATGACCGTCCATAATTAGCTCCCTGTTGTAAGACATCGAACCATCATATCACCAGTTAGGCACCAGAACTGTTGTCATACACAACACATCCCTTAAAAAAATGTAAGATCCATGACATCATGTGAGGTACATCCTAGTTTTGAAAATTTATAAATATGTTGGTGTTGGTTATTGAAGTGTATAGCTGCTGTATTAGGGGGATTGAGGGTGTCCTATGTGTTCATAACATTATTAAAGGAGGAAAATGGCCATCCATTGCATGTTTCATGGTTGGCACAAGGATAAGAGTGTATGTGCACCCTAACCTTTCATGATTTGAGGAAGGGTGCATAATTTGGAAGAAACCATGCAAGGGGGAAGTAAAAATAGTTCTATCTCATCATGTAACAATTCACCCATCCAAGGTAGAGGATGATGTATATTTGGAACATGGTTTGGTAAACCATGCGGCCAAAACATGCACCTCATTAAAAGTGTTTTTACCTTCCCCCACAATCACGGTTTTGAGTATTTCACATGATTTTCATCCCCATGTTTCTCCCAATATCCATAATGATTAAACGAAATAGGGAAATTTCCCATCAATTGATCTCCTTCGATTATAGGAATTTGGATTGTCGTTGGTGGTGGTTGAAGCTTCAGGTGTGTCTAATTCTCTTCTTTATTCACTTCTCATGATTAGGACTTCTGGTTATGTTTTTATTTTATGGATTCCCTAAAATACTCTTCTTCCAATATATCATAGGTTGGGGCTTCAAAGGGAGATAGAATCCATGTATAAGGATGTGGTAATGAATGGAATCATCTAAAAATTCATGGTAGGTGGCTAAAAGTTATATACCTTTTTCATAATGATTATATTTTTTCATGTGTGGTTGTGTTAATGGATCTCTCTTGTTGTGAACAAGATTCATTTGAAATGATTTGAAAAAATGGACTCATAAATGATGAATTTAATAACTCAGGAATCATGTGAGATGTATTGACGATGACTGGACTAATTTAGGCCCCCCATAGACTATTAAAACATTCTTGAACATGGAAAATTGAAATGACAAGTATATAAATGACTAATGAATTTTATTTGTAATGATTATGTTTTTAAATTATTTTGTAAATGACGAGAATTTTCTGTTGGTAAATTATGTAAAAATTATGAATGTGTTAAATCTATTAATATAAGGATATTTAAGAATATTTTAAATGTGACATGGGATGATAATTTTAGATTATGATAATGGGTTAAGTCATGAGAATGGGGTAATCGGTTAAATGAGTTATGAAATGAAATTTTTAACTTTCTTAATGTGTTAAGGCTGGATGTTAATTCAAATGTTGTATAATTATGATTTATTATTTTTATTTTTATTGATACTATATTATATATGTGGTAAATGTATAAATAATAAAGTACATGTGGCTTTGTAGTCGTTAGGTATTGTACTTGAGGATATATACACATGGGCCATGTTAGGATGAGGCATTAATCCCCACCCTGTTATTCAGAGATTAGGGAAGGGGATTAAGGATCTATTCCCCAAATGGTTTCATTTTAAGAGACTGTATACAATGAGGCTCCAATGTCATGACCCATCCCCCGGAGCCCATGCCGTAACTACCCAATGCCATCCATCCTAATACCAGGGGTTAGCGACAAGCACCAAAACTGTGAATCCTAAAAAAAAGGAATTTCCTTTAATCCATGACACACAAAGACAGTTTACACAACAAAAGTAAACCATGTAGTAAATCTACTGACATAAAATTGTGAACTGATGGTTTGGGGCTAGTATACAATCCTGAATGAATGAGATAATATAACAGAAAATGAAAACAACTCATGAGATCGTCAGCGAAGGATCCTACCTAAAGAGTAGGTACAGCTCGCCACTATGGCTCTCCATGTCAACCAGTCACCTGCATTCACCATCATGTCTTTGCTCCCTGAGTCTCAGTCAAAACTGTCTATCATCTGCACAAGACACAACAAGGTGTGGGAGAAACCCATGTAGGGGTGAGTTAAAAATACTCATTGGGGACCTTTAAACCCTTAATGGTCTTTCATAATTCCAACATGGAATAAAAAAAGCATGATCTTATTAAAAATAGTACAAAGCAAATGACATCTCACATTAGGTATAACTTAAGTAAATAAGTACAAATTATTAGTCATAAAACTAGATCTTCTTATTCTCTCAAGAGGTTCTGATTCTAATCCAAATAGGATCAGAATGCACTATCTCACACAGGATCGCTAAGCCCTGACCCATACTGGATCGATTTCCCCTGACCCACACAATATCATTGAGCGCCGACCCACATAGAATCTAAACCACAAAAGATCTATACGCACCAACCCACATAGGATCACTGAGTGTTGAACCCCACATGATCAATATGCGGTGACCCACATAGTATCATTGAGCGCTGACCCACGTTGGATCTAACCCACACATGATCGATAGGTACTAACCCAGGCATGATCACCCTTTATTCTCCACGGAAAAACCAGAAACTCAATTCCCACACATAGCATGCTTGATTCTGGAATGATACTCTTTATTAGACATTTTTCATATTTCAACCGGAAAAAAGTATCATGAAGAAGAAACCCAATGAACCACCTTTTTATTTGGCTTCCAACGCAACAAACGACACGTCAATCACGCATCAGTAAGAATATTAATGGAATTTCAGTGATGAGGGCCCAATTGTATTCGGGTTCGATCCAACCCAGTTACACTCCAAAATTATCCCAAACTCAAGTGGAGTATCACAAAATTACCATCTTGTCCTAATGGTTTCATCACCATAGATGTTTCTTCAAACAATTGCCTTATTTAAGAGTAATTCCCATTTATGTGAAACTGGGTCATAAGTGGGTTCAGGCCCGGTCCGACCCTACGAGATCCACTCGGCCTATCCTTGTTCGACGGGGCCCAATCCAGCCATCCTAGCAGTGGTATTGGCCTATTGGGCCACAGTTCAGCCTCATCCCACACAGCTGGGCGCGGACCATCGGGCTGAGAAACCGCTCGGCCCGCTGGCTAGCGCAGGGTTCCACTCCCCTCCCTAATGGATCAGCTGTTTGGGTCTTCCAATCATTGACACCAGTTGGCCGCCACCAAATTTCTTGTCTGTGTGGACCGATCAAATGCAGACCCACGGGGGCGAGTCCTCCTTCCACCACGGCTAAAATCTGCAACCCTCCTCCGTGGTGCGCCGCTGCAGTGCACTGCCCACCTTTAACCCAGTTGGGAAAGGCTGGCCCCCTATCTACTACATCACCTTATGTCTCTACTGTTCCTTTGCGGCTGGCTGGATCCGGCCGCCACCTCCTCCGGTAGCGGGTGCGATCGCACCAGCGGAGCATCCACGGGCCATCGATGAAGATCTATTGGTTATGTTTTCTTTCTTTTATACACCAACGGCCCTCCCCGGATGGAGCCTACACTTCACAACCACTGATTTCGCCTTTCCACCATATTTTTCCGTCGGCCATGATGAACGCAACCAGTACTGTGATCGTCTATGTGTCCGAGCCTTGTTCGTTCGACTCGCACCCTCCAAGGTAGCATTATAAAATGTGAAGCATTTAATGAATGGAAAAATCATAGTTAAACAACAAAACCCCATCTCGCATACATTAGTAGATAGTGTGGATGATGAAGATGTGTATGTGTTCAAAGTGTGTTTGTTGGCATTCGTACACCTCCATTTTTAATCCTCACATGCATCAAAGTTTTGTTCTACGATTTTGTAATCTGTCACCCGCACTTCGTCAAGACTTCTACTGTGGGTTTCCAAAACCCACACCAACATCCTTTTTCAATAAAAAAAGGGGTGTTTAACTTTTCACAAAATTAATGTCGGTCATTATTGAGTTTAATTAATAAATCAATTATTCTTCCGATGGTGAGGTTACACAACCAAGTGTATCGAACCAGTAAATGATCAGACAACCTAGTGGTCCTGCCACCATCGGTCAACAGTTACAATGAATGAAATAAAATAACTCATGGTGTTATTATATTTTTTTGGTTAAGTCTAAAATTAAATTTTTTATCTGATCCCTTCTGGTCGATGTTATGCTTCGATTAAGGGACTCATAGTGATGCGAATTAAATGGTACCCTTAGATTTTGAATCTATGCACTGGTTCAAAAGATAGAAATCAATGGACGCATGTTTACACATGGTACCTTAAAATTTTTTCAAAATTCATTTCCAAGCTCTCTAGGTCTCAGAATCACGTGTCATCAATTTTTTCCGAATCGTAATAATCCAAAAAAATTAAAAATATATATATGTAAATTCTTGGTCTTAATATCCAAGGTATATGGTTTGTAATTTTATATGAAATTCTTATAACAAGTTATATAAGGAACTTGAATTATTCCCTTATTCATAGTTATGGACCATAATAGGTTGTTTTGTAATTGATGTAATTTCCAAATACATGGAAAAGTTATTTAAATGTATTATGTGATTAAAATGGTTAATGTTAATAGTTGTTAACTAATTTCACCCAATATATATTTGGTTACATTTTCATTTTTCTAGTACCTGAATTCACAATTAATTTAGATTTGATATTTTGTAAAAACTATTAGTGGTGGCCTACAAAATTTGTGCTCACAACATTACTAGGCTGCCATTGGGAAATTGAGCATATTTTATGGTTACAGGTCATGATAAGTGATTGGTCTCTATGCTAGGGAGTTGAGTAGGGCTCGGGATGTGAATGGATGAGGATCTAGACTTGGAGTAATGACCCATTTTTGGGATTTGGTTGTTTGTATTTATTTTGGGTTTTCTACACTATTGGTACTGGTATAATGATAAGGAATATATATTTTTTTAGTTGGGTTTTCTATCATATTTCTAAAATGGATGGTAATTCATGATTTTGGTTTATTAATTATTGTTTCATTTATTTATTATGGTAAATGGTGTGTCTTAATCTTGTAAAGGGGGTATATTCTCCCCACATGGTCTATTAGACCCTCGTAACAAGTTGGAAACAAGTACCATTCAGGGAGGTGTGCTTGAGGTCATGTGGGGACCTAGCTCAGGGGACTAGTTTAGTGTATTATATGTCGGGAATGTTACATAGTGGTATAATAGTGGGTTATTTTCAATGACATACTATTGGGGAGTGTTTGACAGGAGATTAGGATGCATCCGGCCTTGGAAATGAGGTCGTTAATTAAAGAATTTAACCAATATATGGCAGAAAACCTGAGTACCTAGGGTGGTAATTATTGTTATGGATGTTTTTTGTTATAGTTTAATGATATCTCACCATTGTGGGATGAAAATGTTGTGTGAGGTGACAGTTTTAATATATTTTTTCTCATGGATATAATGGCATGAGGTTGTGAATTCATGAATCATTCCTAGAACATAGTGAAATAGATGACATGAATCATCATAGGCACACATTGGAAGATTTTGAATTAAACTAATGGTATAATTAATTTAATTTTACTTATAAATGTAAATAAATCAATGTGTAACAATGGTGATACAAATGGGTAAATTGAAAGAATGTTAATGAATGGATAATGAACTATGCTAAATAAGAAGTTAATAATGAGTAAATATATTGGTTGTATCAAGTTGTAAAGATGTAAAGGTTCCATAATGAAGATGATTCATGTTGTGAAGGAAAAATGGCTTGATAATTGATTCAAATGAAGATTCATTAATATATATGTTTGTTTAACCATGTTTTCCAGGGACCGTGTTAGGTATGGTTGATGGTAGTGTTGTAATTGTGACAATTTCTATTGGGGTAGTGTATATGAAATGGGTTATTTATGGCTAGTGGAGAGCCTCTTTATATGTAGATTGTGGTAGATTTATGTTATTTGTTCTAAGAACTGTGAAAGTAATTGTGTAGGAATTCCACCATAATGACGAGTTTCAATTGGGTTAGAAGAGTATATCCCTATGAATTATCACCCATAGGTGGGGAAATATATATTAGTGGTATACGATAATAGAAGAGAGGATCTGTTCCATGGGAACCCTGATCGTTCTATATATATGATGGAATGGGACCCAGGGTGTGAAGTATTGAGTATGATTGACATATATAGAGATTTTAGTTGCAGCACCGTCCAATGTTTTGTTCGTAGAGGGTTAACTAGAGGTATAATAGATTTTGATAGAGTCCATACAAACGTTTTTGGATCAATTTTAGACTTCTCTTTCAAATTAGAAGCCTATATGTTATAGGGACCGGTGAAGAGACAGTCTGCCTGAAGGATCTTGGGGTACTCAGGAAAGGGAGCAGAAAAGGAGCTAATAACCACCCACACATAAGTCTGTTGCAAAAAAAACCCTCCCCCATGAAATGTGGGTGTTCGGCACAATGTTCTTAACATGGGTGGGGTGAAAATAAGAAAAATAATAACTAAAATTGTATATATAGGTAACAAGAACTCATCCTAGCCTAGGGTTTCCAAAACCAGACCATACAAAAGCATCCTCGTTACTATTCATTCATAAGAAGGATAACAACCACAACCATGTCACATCACATGCCTGGAAAAAAATTCCACATTGAAAACAGTCTTGTTTTTATATTCAAGTAATTCCATTTATGTAAATTTTGCACTACTGGGAAACTAAAAGGCATAACCACAAACCCTGGAAAGGAAAACTTTCAAACAACTAATTAATCATTCACACCCGGTTCTCATGTAATGTCACAACAACAAAAGGGATATGTGAGATCGATCAATGTATTGGAACCAAACCAAGCCCCACCATACAGACCCACACATCTTTAGATCCAAAATCCAATAACTGCACCACAATAGAGGATCTCATTCCCATCCACGTAGCTTCCCAAGAATCAACCGTCAACATCACCATAACAGAGCAAGGGAGTTTTCAAATTTAAATATTCCATTCATTCAGTTCCGTCTTTTCATTTGGTTAACCGGGGTGATCAAACAAGGATTCTTATTCACTGGGCATCCCTTTATTCAGCTGAGTTTATGTGAATAACCAGTTTCCATGTTACAGACATTCAATCACATAAATATCCAGAAAAACTGAGTTTCATTTGTGCACAAAAAATTCCTCCAACGGCCATGATTTTCAGTGGGCATAAGCTCATACAATTCACAAGACATAATCAAGGGTATGGAGTACAACATAAACAACGAGCACAACCCCTTCATTATCTAATATTCCATTAATTATCTTTATTAATGTATGGTTTCATCCATCACCATAGAAACAATAGCCTACCCCCTCCGCATGATACAAACTAAGGAGAGACGAAGGAAAATCCCTACATGAGTGATCAAAGATCGATGTTTTTTCACCGGTGCCAACATCTAGGGATGCACGACTTGTAGGGGAGGAACTCAGAAGAATCTATGTATGAGTAGAAAGGGCTCCACCATAGGCGCACCTCTCGCCTCGGGAAGGGGGACTCCAAACGCACCAAGGAGAAGAAGTAAAAGAGACCAGCGAAGAAGAAAGAATTCATGTGCAATAAAAAGGTGAGATACTGGCGTTATGGAATATGAGGATCTTGAGAGCCTATAAAGGTGGATCATGGTTTCACATCATGGTTAGATGCGTACACACGATGGAATTAATTTTTTATTCAATAATTCTTATCAGAGGAGTGGACAAAATAGTTATTCATTAATGGATTTCATTTAAGAGAGAAAAACAGGTCCATTGAGGGTCTCCCCACTCCTAGGGGATTTAAAAAGTTGTTTATGCTGCTAAAAATGGATTTGAACCACATTAATAAGGTTAAAATACTAAAAAGTAGCATTATAGGAAAAATTAGGTAAGGAAAATCCTAGCACCCCTCTATGGAAAATTGGTGAGATTGATAGTTGAAACCAATTGGTGGAGCTGATCGGGTGAATCTGATCCATTGCAGCTGATTGGGAGAAGCTGATCTGGGAATCTGATCCTGTGAAGCTGATCAATGAAGCTGACCAGTAAAGTTCATATGTGGACTTGATCAGTGATGTTGATCAGTGGAGCTGATCCATGAAGCCAATCAGTACAGCTGGTCATTGCAGCTGATTAGTGAAGCTAATCTATATAGCGGATCTATGGAGTTTATCTGTGGAGCTTATCTGTGGAGTTGATGGGTGGAGTTCATCTATGGAGATAATCTGTAGAGATGATGGGTGGGAATGATCGATGAGTCCAGGACACCCCAACACTTAGAATTTTGGAAAGTAATTGACCAAGAGGGTCTAGGCCATTAAAAATTGATTGAACATTAATATAAAAAATACATTAATTAAATATCATATTTTTAAATAATGGAAAAATTGTGGTTATAACGGTCACACTGTGCATCTTATTGAGGTGGGGAAATTCCTACACAACAAAAATGAGTCATGGATCATTTTTGTAAATTATGAATACAATATGAATGGGTTTTTATAGGTGGGATTAAATCACTTTTTTTTACTAAAATTAATGTTAATTTTAAATATTGAGACATTTGGAGTTATATAGGCCAGACAATGCATTGGATTGTGGGGTAGCTGATTCTTATATATCAAAAATTACTAAAGGATTTTTTCCCTAATGTATCAAAATAATCCAAATGTGTTTTCTATATTTTCATTAAGTCAGTTTTGTTTTTTTAAAGTAATTTAAAACTGGAAATATGAATTTTGAGTCATTCCAACCACATTATATGTCGTTTTAAAGGGACAATACTTCATTCACATAAAAAATGACTTATTAATCACTGTTATAAATTAGCATGACAATAGGAATTTGTCCTAAATTGTTCTTATGATGGTTTTTTAAATCCATTTTTGGTTCTCGGCCACACAACTCTTCCCTGGATTCAATTACCAATGCTCATTTCTGAGCTATTTTGGTGAGAGGGTTCTGAATGAGGCTTTTAGAGGTGTTGTTAATGTGGAAAATGATATATCAGGATCCACTCATCCCTTTTATGAAAGAAAATAACACACCCCCGGTAAGGTGGTTCTTCTCCTTTTTCGATGATAACTTTAAGCTTTACTGGTGTTTTGGCTTTGTTCAGTTCTCAGTGAAGTTGTGAAAGTAGCATGGTTGGTTTATCCAGGTTATTCACTTCATGTTGTCTGGTTTTTCGACAATGATGATGGGGATTATAATGGTTTTTTCACTTGCCATAAGGAACATTGATGGGTTTTTTTTGTGTCATGGTACATGACATGTGGTGGGATGTTGTTCGAGGAGGTCATGTTGTTGTAGTTTGAAATTTAAAAATTGATTTTTGAAAGTTGAATTTAGAATTTTGTATCTAGTTTTTATGGTGTTTGTTTGGCATTAAATGGTTTTGTAAGGTTTCCACTTATCTAGAAAGAGTATTCTCAAAATAATAAAAAAAATTATTAACCTATTTTATTGGATTTTCGTGAGTGGAACATTTTGTACTAAAATATCAATTTTAATATGATAATGGACACTTTTAGTCATTATTTTCACACCATGAATGCAATTGTGTTGAGGTTGATTCCAACACATCATAAATGACACATGTATCATTTTTATAAATATTCCAAACAATTTGAATCTGTTTTACTAGCTTTCAGTATTTCACTTGTTCGTTTTATTTGACTAAGGTCCATTTTATATAAATATACACACTTTGAGTAATAAAAGCCACATCTTGTGTCTTACTGAGGTGAGGAAGACTTCTATATGATAAAAATTACTCAGGTATCATTTTCCTAAAATATAAAAGTAATACAAAATCATTTTCTTACATTTTAGAATGACACTTGTCTTTTTTATAAAATAATGATCATTTTAAATAAAAAAGATAAAATTTGTATTATACCTGTCACACCATGAATAATACTGAGGTTAGGATGATTTATATAAATCAAAAATAATATATAGATCATTTTAATCTAGTATAAAAACAATATGAATATATTTGCTCAGTTTTTAGTATGTTAGTTGTGTTTTTTTACTAAAAATTCATTTCAAATTGAGAGCACATATTTTGATTCATAATGGTCACACTGTGTGTCGATTTTATGTGACACATTTTATTAGACAAAAAAATGCCTTTTGAACCACTTTCAAAAATTATCAATACAATTGGAGAGTTTTTTGCTAGTTTTTAGTGAATGAAATGTTTTGAACAAAAATGTAAATTTTAAAAAGATAATAGACACTTTTATTCATATGGATCACATTGTGTGTCGAATTGAGGTTATTTTGATTCATACACATCAAAAATGACCCATTTATCATTTTAATAAAGCATAAAAATATTCTAAATAAGTTTTCATAGTTTCCAGTATGTAACTTGTTGTTTTTTACTTAAATTAATGCAAATTTTAAATAAAAAGGCAGACTTTGAGTCATACCATTCACACTGTGAATTGTAAGGTGGTTTGGCTGACACCTACACATCAAAAAATGACTCGTGTTTCATTTTCATAAATTATCAAAACAATCCAAATGGTTTTTCTCAATTTTCTATATTTCACATTTTATTTTTAAAAAAATTAATGACATTTTTTATTAAAAAAGAGGCACTTTGAGTTATACATGCTACACCGTGCATCATATTCTATTTTGGGTGTTTTTTAAAAATAACATATATTTTGTTTCCAAATGTATCAAAATAATCTGAATATGTTTTATTGTTTTTTAGTATGCCAGGTATTTTATACTAAAATTACATTTAAACTAGAAACATGCATTTGGTGTCATACTCATCGTATCACTCATCATTTTGATCTGATAATTCATCATACATGTCAAAAACTTTATATTGATAAATTTTCAAAATTATCAAGAAAATAGGAGTGTGATTTATTGGTTTTTAGCGAGTGAGTCATTATGATCAAAAATGTCATCATTAAACTAATAATATACACGTTTTGTCACAAATGTCATAGTGTGCAATATATTGTGGTGTGATTTATTCCTACTTATCATAAATGACTCAGGGATCATTTTATAAATGTATAAAAATAATAATAATGTATTTTCATACTTAGCAGTATGTCACTCTTTATTTTTTCGTAAATCAATGTCAATTTAAAATAAAAAAGACACACATTTAGTTATACCTATCACACCTTATGTAGTATTGAGTAGTGATTAACTCCTACCAATACAAATGACTAAGGAAACTTTTTACTATGTTATCAAAACGATCCAAATTCATTTTATTGGGTTTTAGTATGTATTTCTTTCTTTCTACTAAAATTAATGTAAATTTTAAATAAACTTATGACAATTTTTCTTACTGGAAACAAAAATTTTCTTTCATTTATCACATTCCTTCATGTTTCCTCCACTAATACTGAAGGATATTAATAACTGTGGACATTTTACATTGGATAGGTTTAGAGTGAGGGGATTTTTTTTGAAGATATTGTCTACTTGAGTCGTCATATAAATTAATTTATATAATTTTAGTGTCGTATATAACAAAATATATTATGAGGAAAACATGGTATATTTTATAAAACATTACCTTCTCATTGAATTCTACGTTGCAGTCTCAATGTATTGTCTCTCATGAGAATGATAATCTTCAAAAAAACCACCTCAACTTGATCAATACAATCCACCTACATTAGAAAATTCTTATTTGAGTAATACTAAAAAGATGTAAAATAAAAATATATATTAAACAATCTATTACTTCTATAAAGTCATAATTTCATGATATTTGAGTATATTCTTCCATCATGTAAGTATCCCCTTCATTTCCCAGAAAATATATATCATCTTAAGAATACGATTTTTTCCATATACATAATAATACTGGATAAATAAAAATAAAAAAGTATTAATAAATATATTTAATTAAATAGTAATTATCATTGAAAATACCTCTTCACAGATTATAATTTACACATGTAATATGGTATCTCTCATAAATTTAGATACATAATAACCACAATATTTTCCATTTGTTTATTTCAGGGACAACTAAAACATTACTAAAAATAAATAATATTATAATATGTTTTTTATAGTGAAATATACTTATATATACCATGTTACTTGTCCATTCATAGAACTTTTCAGGGTCCTCGTGTTTATCCCATGGCCAAATTCATTGATTTTCATGATATTGACGCATTGTCTTGTCATATCAGAACACTCATTAAAATATAATATAAATTTTATAACATTATGTTTTGTTGTAAAATTTTGGATGTAGTGTATTAAAAATTGAAAACTACCATCGTGTGTGGTTATTTTTTTGGGTATCCATTCATTGAATTATAGAAATAAAAGTTTTGAGTATCCAAATTGACTACAATGTGTATCCAATGCTACCTAATAACAAGACAAAAGGAATAAGTAATGTATGAAATGAAAATATATTTTATATGATTTAATTTCATAGTTTAACCCAACTTCATTGGAATTTTTATGATTCTATCATCTGAATGTTTTCTTTCAAATGATTTGACAAGTCTTACAACTATTTCATTCTTTTTGAGGATTTTTTTTCTGTAGAGATAGTGTGGGGAATAATGTATAAAATATTTTTTTCATGGGGAAATCCAGAAAATTGTTTTTTATATATACACCTACCAAAAATTTGAAATGTATTTAGTCATAATGAACATAGTATATTATTTTTGGAAAATAAAATCATGGATACATTCCTCAGGATTACATTTTCAACTGAGTTACAGAGAAAATCATAGTCGAGGGTTTCACATACATTCTTAACACAAATAATTTCATGAACATAAATGCCATATATAATTTATTAAAAATAAAATATTTTACTACAACCATTATTAACATTGAATCCACATGAAACTACAATGATAGTACATGCAGACAGACAATGGGTGGGGTAAAAATCTATTCAGTAGATCTATTCGATCTGTCGGTCGATCCTTTAGACATATATGAGTCAGTCATTCTTTTCACCCCTTCCATTTTTCATTCCATAATACATTCATTGATTCAGATGTTTTTTAATAATTTATAAAGTTTTACCTTGTAAAACAAATTTTAAATGATTACATCCTTGTCGAAATGTTTTTTACATGATGTGACATCCTTGCATAGTATGTTTCAACAGCTTTGTCGAATATATGAATATTTTCGTCATCAAGTGAAATAGGTATCTCAGTGATCGATCCATGAGATATGTTAATCACTAATCTCACATGACCTGTAGGATGTGGTTTGGTGTGTAGATTTTCACCTTGTATATTGAACATTATACCCCTCACTATAAGGGTATGGGTGTGTGTTGACAGATATGAATCAAATTTATTTTCACCAGTAGAATATTAGTATAGGTAAAATAACAGAGTATCTAAATCCAAAGTCACAGAAATATTAGAATATTAATTACCAAAACAATTATATCTCTTTTAGGGTAATGGATCACCTAAAAGCCGGTGGGAGGGTGGGGCAGGATGTTTATGCAATGGTCTTTCTTGAGTTGTTTCTTACCTTTTCTTACACCCAATTAATGTTTCTAGAAACTCTCTCTTCTATTTAAATTTTTCTATAAGGGTAGATAGTATTTATCTCATTTGATTCATTCAATCACATTTATCCTCATATTTTTTATCAAAATATTTTTGTCGTGTCAACCCAGAACAAACACCACTAATGTGGCCATACTGTTCTAACCATTTCAAGGCCACCGATAAAAGGTGTTCATCTGGTACATGGTTTTTTGATTCAGGAGACTATATCTGATAAAATATAAAAGAAATTGAGTAATCATTTATTTTAATAATAATTTAAAAATATTTTTTATTATGTCATACTTTCATTTGTTTCCCACAGATTTTGTGTCTTTTCATCTATTAGTATCTCATCTCTATTTATACATCCCTTGTTTTATAGAACATGGTGTGTGATAGAAGTGGATTTTGATTTCGATTCATCAATCTACATTTATGAAAAGGAACATAATTGTGTTTTTTCATGTCACATAATACTATTATAGTGTATTTAAAATATATACAATTTTTTTCAAGTGAATCATACACCATCCTTATTATATTATAGTGGTAGATTGATTTTTCTTCCCATTCCTTATTTTCATATCTTAGATGATGTTTCATAAAAAAACATTCAATCAAAGTGATGAAAAGTTTTATCATCAAATAAAAAATTATTAACTAAAATTTACCTAAAAATACACATCCACACGATGTCTAGTAAATGCATCCCATGATTCTTGGGTTATCAGGTTTACAGAGATATGTTTTGGGTGCATGTTTAATTTACCTTCATCATCATTAAATGAGGTATAATTAGAATTGTGTGAAATCCGTAGAGAATCAATCTAACATGAATTAATATAAATTTCTTGTTGGAGTAATCTAGTATAAATAAACTCTTCAATGGATGATTATGATTAAGTCAATGTTTTATTATTTTATTTTTTATTAAAAAAATAAATCATATCATATTGTTAAGATAATATCTTCCCAAATCAGTGATTTATTACCAGGAACACCATGGTGCAACAAATCATCATCAATTGATATGTGTTTCTGAGTGATGTTTTGAATGTAACTAGTGGACATGTCCTTATCGGGGCTAACATGCTAGAGCCACACATTCCATCTAACCTCATATTTTTTCCTTTGATTTTCACCTTATTTATTTTTCTTAACACCATTAAACTATGGGGATCCTGTATATTTATTTTTTTAATCTATGATCATTTTCTATTACCATGCCAAAACAATTGACATCATCAATATGTTCCTCTTAAAAGGTATTATCATCCTCTGTATATGGTCTTTGTACCTCTACAATTGGAGATTATTTTTTAGAAACATATTATTCCTCAAGATTGAAAAAACGGCACAAGGATTGTTGTACAAATTTACGTCTATATTTTTTTGATGATTCAAAAGTATGAAATATTCATGTAAATATGATTTGTATCCTTATTACCCAAAATATTCCTCGCTTTAGCCAAAAGTGTAACTCCACTATTTTTATGGAATCATCTTTATCATGTTCATTCGTATAGAAAATATAACAATTAATTACAAAACCATTATAAGATAATACAAACACACTTAGTCCTCAATCTATCCATCAAATTTGTTCAGAAATTGAATTCAATTTTTCATTTGACATTTTAATAATATGGTCCCAAAACCATTATATAAACTAATGATTATGTGTATTGGATATCTATCTTTCACCCCTTGATGGATTCAAATTCCAATGATTTTTTTGGGTTTCAACATACAGGGAGACCTCCAAAATTTTATGCAAATCATAAATGTGAGCCTACTCCAAATGTGTTATATTGATTATGAAAACATCTCTTCTAGAAAACTCACCACCCATAAACTATGTAGGGTGACAATATTTTGTTATATCAATGCATTCAAAACCAAAAAATTGTTTATTATAGAATTTAATGGCTTCCTCAATGATATATCACTTCACAATACAACCCTCTATCCAACATTGATTTTTTACACACCCTATCATAATCATCATATGTTGTTCAATGAAGTGAACCCATCTATATTGTATACGACCACATTGTCGAATCTCTCTCAACAAGTGAACTATCAAATGAACCATCATAATTTTTGTGTGAAGAACATTTCCAATTAACGTAACATAATGTAAATTTATATTTCTATAGTTACAAATCTCATTTGGTCAATAAATTTTCTGCATAGATAATTTAAGAAGAAACATAACATGGTTAATATGTGATGGAATATCCTGGGAAAATTTAAAAGTAAATCAGTAGGAATTAGTTCTTTCATGAAAAAATGATTTTCAGGTGATTTCATAAAGTTTAACCTTAAATTGATCATTGAAACGATGTTCTAAATATTTGATGAATACCCCTATAAAACCATTAATCCATTCAAGAAGATTCAAAACAGATATCTCTCATACCTAGAAAGATTTTAAGAAGCAAGATTAATAAAAGATCATTCTTTACCATTCTTTGTTTCCAACTCATCTCGTATTCTCATATAAACCATGTCCAACCTGGACATAATTCCATCATTTTATTCTTGTTCCATTTAGAAAAATGTGTCTATGACACTGTCACATACGTTTTTTAACATGGATAACATGAATAAAATGTATGGTGTACAGAAAATTCTAGTATGGTGATAAAAAAACTGATCTCTTTTTTCAAATGGTTTCAATAATGTTTTTTGAAAATTTTTTCCCATAAAAATAGTCAAAATATTTTAATTTATCAAATAGTTCATCATATTTCACTAGATATGGTGTTATAAATTATTATGAACATTCATTGAATGTTTTCATAAAATATCATCATTTATTCCACTGGGCTAGAAATTTATGATGTCCTATATTCCCTATTTTCAATGAATGTTTCAAACTAATTGATTATGTACCATTTTCGAAAACAGGACACCCTTATATTCCTTTAATACTATATCATGAAAAATTATCATAAGCATAAAATTAATTTTCCATCTCATAAAACATGGATCTCAATATTAAATCTTCAATTCTATAATCATTATACAATGTAATACCTGAATCCTATAATAATTTTTAATCCTCGATCAATGGATCCAGTTAATCATCAATATCATAACCTGATTGTTTTGGTTCTGTTATAATTACATAGTTAAAAATATGAATTTTTTTTCATACCTAACCACAATGGAAACATATAATTTTCCAACATAACTAGCCATTTATTGTGATTACTTCTTTGAAAACCAAAATGATTCACTCCATCTATAGATAACGCATGAAGATGAGTTCTCAACTCAATTCCAAATTCAAGATACTCTGGATCAAATATCATCCACTAACGAGAGTCTTCTAGGTGACGTAGTTTCCCTTCATTATTTCATGTATATGTGTGAAATGTTAATTTAACTTCATTATATTCACTTATCTATATTAACCTAAACATTGGAGTGATTGAAAAGTACCATAAAACTTTAGTTGGACAAGATTAAACATTCTTGTATCGAGAAGCATAAAGCTTTGTGAATTTAATAAGTTATTTTTTGTCCTTACAAAATAGTATCAAGTAATTCATGCAAACATGTATTATAGAAAATATCATATCCATTTATCATAACATTTTTCCATCATATTGTCGGATCAAGAGATCATTATAGTATTGTAGAATTTTATTCAAGACACCAATTTGTTATGTGAAACTGGCATCACTCTATCCATTGTATTCTTTCAAATTATACAATATTAGTAAGACAAGAAATGCTATAACTTAGTACATCCCTCATACAATGGATTCTTTGCACAATAATTTAACATCTCAGTATATTTTTTGAAATCATGATGTTCAACTTCATCTATCCTTGTCATTTCGTATATTAACTTTTCATCATCATTTACATCTATAATAACATTCTCTATATGTTCTTCTTCATTTTCAACACATGTAATCACATCTGATGATCCATAAAATATAGTGATGTCGTAGCCACTATCTAGATTCCACTTTCCACATATTTATTTAAAATATTTTATGAGTGATATATTCCTTGATAGTTCAAGTGTTCTTACAACTACTCTTCACTAATAAGTCTTGAATAACAGCTGTCTAAATATAGAAAAATTATTTGAGAGGTTTCATATGAAGGATCATTGGAAAACATGATGATCTTCTTCACTCCATCTTCATACTGTTTTTTGAGAAGATTGGAATCCATTATGTATTCATATACATCTTATTCAAATCTGTAATATTATTATTTAATAAAACAAATATGAAAAATATTGTCATAAAATTTAACGAATCTAAAAATGATGTATTAAATATAGATCACACGGGTTAAATCACCAATATTAAAATAAAACAGAATTTTACATAATTTTTTGCACTTTTAAATAACCCAAACTGTAGGTTTGAATTCTTGTTAACATAAGAATATCTTTATAACACAAAGTATGTGATTACCAATGAATCCTCTTAGTAAATAGTTATCTACCATGAGTCCATATATCATCCAAATATCAAATCCTAAAACCCCCTTTAATGGATCATCTTTTTTTAAATTGATTTATAGATCCCATAAACTAGATAGATTAAAAAAACGAATTAAAAATCTTCATATTCTGTTTCCCTAGATTAACCATTAATATTTAACTAAAACAACCTCATAAATTATATCTAGTCTTATAAACACTATGATGTACATCAGAAATTATAGATGTAATTCATACAGAACCTTCTGTGTTAACTTGAAATCATTTCCTATTTATGGTGACTCATCTTTTGATTGTCTTAAATGTACAGCTAATGTTGTTCTCATATGTTCTAAATTCCTCATTCCAATTATTTTCAACACCTTCAGGATATAATCCAAATATGTATGGAAAAAAGGTATGGACATCGTGCCTCCTTAAATATTTATCCCAACTATCCACTTTCAAGAACCAAGTACCTTCATCAAGGATCTTCTAGATAATTCAATCTTCAAATCTTCTAGCCTTTCATTTATTGGTCCAAAAAATAAAAATTAACCCATATAATGAATTAAAACAATAAAACACAGACCATAATACACCTTCATATAGTTGAAATTATTTACATTAAACTACATAAACTTTTATTCTACAAGAAATAATTGAAATTTTAATTACACATTCTTGGTTTCTACATAATCCTACAAAAACAATATTTGAGATTGGAAGTAAGCATTCTATTCCATTTAGCATTAAACCATCCAATTGATCTATGTAGATATCATCCTCTAAAACAGTATATGTAATGTGGGAATGAGTGAGACTCTATCACATAAATCAATATAATTATTTTCTTATCATTATTTATACTTAATATGTTTAAAATAATTTTTTATCATAAAAAAACCCCCTTCCCTTACAATTAGATATTATGGAAGAATGTGATTGAATTATAACGAAAAAAATCATATGAGTATTTTTCATCCATTATCATGAAATTTGAAATGATGTTCTATAGAATATAATGTTTTAGGCACTTACATATCTAATTTTATACCAAATGAGAAATACCACGTTCGTATAGTCATCCTTATTTTTTCATGCAATAAGATTATACTCATTTGTATCATAAGTTTCAAATTTTGATGCAATGCAATATTTATAACAATATAATATAATAGACCATATAGCTAATGTTAGTCATCCTTATTGTGAGAAACATTTGTCATTATAGGATCATTCATATTACATGAGAGAAACAAATACCGTTAGATGGGTTAGGGTTGGATTGTTACATCTAAAGTCACCAATGGTCATGAAATATTTAAGGCATCATGCCAGATGTGATACCAAATGACTAATTCCCCCAATCAACATGAAAAAATATATGGGGTAACAACATTGGTTGTGTTGAAACACTACATAATCATAATGAAAGTGGGTTGGTAGTGTAAATTTTGACTTATAAATTTTTAACTGAGGGGTGAAGTGATATATAGGCCAAGGATGAACACTAACCATATTCTTGATATATAAGTTAAACTATAATATTATTGGAAATGAGGGTAAATAATTTTGTGTATTACCATTGATTGTATTCAAAACATAGGCTCCTAAACATAGTTTTAGAAGTAGTTTCATTTTTGATATTTTCACATGAGGTGTATTGGAAATCCATGACTAGGGAACATGTCCTATCACAATAAACCAATGGGAGTGTATTTGGAAATGAATGATTGAGGTGGAAATTAAAAATTAATGGATATAAAGTGTATATTTATATAAAAAGAAGATACCCATGTCGATTTGGAGTACTCTAGGGGAGACTCCATAATGAATTAAACATATTGATGGTGTGATCTCCTACCATAACTGGGATAGTGGGAAATTTTAAATTATAATTGGACACAACATCATGAATGTGTTGTGAGTGAGAGATAAAGAAAGGGAAGGGGGATATCATAGCTTGGGGGTTCAGTGACTACAGTAGGGTTTGATTGAATCAGAGAGGTCAACATCAGTGATGATAGCAGCAATAACAGAGCTGGGGTTTTCAATAGAATATAAGTGTATCAGTAGTGATTGAGGAGGATTTTGGCGAAAAAGGCAGAGTTCAAGTTCGAGTTGGTGTTGGTGGTGGAGGAGGGATTCACATGAGATGTGGTGTTCAGCAGTATAGGTGTTGTTCATAACGGAGGTGGCATTCGTGGTAGATGAGGGGTTCACAATAGAGGGCTTTATGGTGGAAAATCAGCTGTTCTTTATGGAATAGGATGGTTTTGGGGTCGTATCGGCTGGCTCCCACAAGACCCTATGTTTTTCGAGTGACGAAGTCAACTGTAAGGGTTCATTTTTAAAATTAGGTAAATCATTTCTCAGTACTATTTAAAAAGGAGCTGATAAAGGAATGTATAATCAGTATTAAAATTGGGTGCACTGACAAAAGATTTCTTCATTAGTGCTAAAATTATAGCGCTAAAAATGACATAGTTTATAAGCGCTAAATAATCGCTCATAATGATATAATATTACTAATTTATATAAATTACTATAATTTTTTTTAAAATTACTTATATAGTAAGTATCTATTTAATTATTTATAATTATAACTATAAATAAATATTAATTTATTTATATTCATATATATATATATAATATATAAATAATTATATATATTTATAAAATTATATATATTTAATATAAATATTTATTTATTTATAATTATGAAATTATAAGAAATATTTTGAATATATTTATAATTATATATAATAAATATATAAAATTTTATTAACCGTAATTATTGTACATATAATATTATTTATTTATTTATTTATATATTTATTATAATTTTATAATTATATATATATAAATATATTTGTTTATAATTATAATTATAAATATTTTTATTTAATAACAAATATTTTTATATATTTCCAAATATATTTATTTAATTATATATATTTATAAAATTATAATTAGAATAAAAATATTATTTATTATTTTATAATTATTAAAAATATATAAATATATATTTATAATAATAACTTTTAATAAATATATATTTAATTGTAATTAAGAAATTATAATAAATATATATATTTTTAGTTATACTTATAAATATATTTATATTTTTCTTAAATAATAATAATAATATTATTAATATATTTATTATATTTATAATATGATTGACATAATATTCATTTAAATGTTATAATTTAATATTTATTTAAATATAAATATATTTAATTATAATTATAATTATAATTATTTGTATTTTTTTATAAATAAAATTATATATTTATAAATATATATATTTAATTATATATATTTCTAAAATTAAAAGTATATTAAATATATTTTTTATGATTTTATAATTATTTAAATAAATAAATATATTTATAATTATAATTATACGACACCAGAACACCATATGAAAGGAGGGGTGAAACACAGTGTCAACTCTTTCATTTAATGTGATGAATAATATCCCACATTGGTAGGAACATGCTAAACCTGTATGATGGATTCGATTAGTAATCAAACATTCGCATGCATATAGAGAACAAAAAGAATTAATTAGTTCTCCACTAATAGATATTCAATGGAGCATATGCCGAGAGTCTATCAGTCCTACCTAAATACTCTAATCTTCAGTAGTTGTGGAACACATATGTTCTGACACAGTCACTTTGTGCCAGATAGACTGCCATTTAAATATTTTTGGGATAGCTCAATATATTCAATGGAACAGTTATGTCGACTACCCCTATCCCAAAATATTGGGTGAAGTCCCACACAGTTTATCAACATTAATGTATTTGCAATAGATTTTCATTGAAGTCCTTGTCCTTGTCTTGAATGAGTCTCTACTTGCATAAAATCTTTAATTGATGCATTTGAAAGCACTGGTTACTGAATACTGATACTCTAAAATACATTTTGTAAAGATCATTTGTAATGATCAAACCCTTAAAAACCTATCTTCCTCCATGGGCCAACCATTCTTCCCCTATATATTTCCCTACTTCCTCCGTGAATGTACTGCACTGCCTGTCATGAGTGCGTCAAGGCCCACCTCTATCTTCCATAGACATTCCCTGCTTCGCGGACAAATTCTTCATATGTATGCCATATATACATCACAAATGGATGACGTCCCATAGATTATCAATCTTCCATGGACACTTCTATCTTTATGACCTACAATGACCCACAAAAGGCTTTCCATGAACTGTCTTTCCCAAACTCTTCTCCTTTCACAGAGTCATCCCTTATGATCCTCCTTCTACATGTAGCCATCATCCCACAAACCACATTGAACGTCACAGAATTATTAATGGAGATTAGTTATTTTCATTTTAAAATTGTTCAACCATATAGATCTAATTTTCTGTCCTTATAAAAGAAAACTGGATATGAAAATATTTCTAATATGATTTCCCCAATGTTTCTATATGGTACACCCTTCACCGAGGACTGCGTTCCTCCCATGAACTATTTTACCATCCACAGTCCATGTACCTCCTTTCATATACACAATTTCCAATTCCCTATGAAAATATACCACCACATCTCATAAAAAAATGAGGGCATTCCACGAACTTTTTTCCTTCAAAAAACCACTAGCCTCTAGCGAACCATTTTTCTTACGCAGCCCATGTATCGTGCTTTGCTATCCGTATAGCACTGATATGTGTAAATCCATTCTTTCGCTAATTTACTACACCATTCCGCATACTCCCTTAGATTTCCACAAAATATGTTCTATGAAAAAATATTCTTTTTTAGAAAACCAAACTCCCTATTTTGACGCCCACAAATTTGGCCAACATTAGGAAATGATTCCAACTTCATCCTTGTTGTCAGCCTTTACAATAAGTCAACTTCTCTTGTAATCAACTCGATCCAGACAATATGGATTTATAGCAAACACAAAACAAAGTTTCTTACGATCAAAGAATATCCTTGGTTAAACAATAGCTAGAAATCAAAATATATTTATTTGTAATTAAAATTTTATAATAAATATATAGTTATTTATAGTTATAATTATAAATATATATATAGTGAATTTTTTAAATAATTATTATATTATTATAAATATATTTATTATATTTATAATTGTATTATTACATACAATTAATTTATTTATTATAATTTTACAATTATTTAAATTTATATATATTTATTTATAATTTTAATTATAAATACTCGTATTTATTTATATTTATTTATAAATATTTATAAATATATTAATTTTAATATATATATTTATAAAATTATAAGTATAATAATAAAATATATAAGGTACATGGTTGTATAATTACATTAAACACATGCACACCACAAATATAGACTTGAAATATTTGTCGTAGCCCATCCGCCAAGGGGATAACCCACCAATCCAGATTTATATATTCAATAACATAGGCACAGTGGTCATGAATCCCATTACATGACCCATTGTCCTAGTGGGCACACACGCCCATTACAGGGCCACGAATTCCCAAACATTTGACTAAAAGTCTCTACGGTGAATTATGCTTCATCAGTACACAGACTGCTATAGAGATGTCGCTACAATAGTTTCCCTACAATGTATTCCGCTGATACAGTGTCAAAGTTCAATAGTTCCTCCACTACTATAGTACTCTCTAGTACATCTATAGAAATCTATAACTAATTGGTTTTGAACCCCCCATATTTTATTTAATATCAAAGGTTTCTTGCAACTAAGAGAAGCTGCAACTATGAGAAGTAAACTAGGTTTTTAGGCCATGGGGGTAACAAGGAATTGGTGGTCCATCAGCCACGACCTAGAAGCTTTATAATGTTCCCCATCCATAAGATCATGATTAATGGCTCCTGAGATTTTGGGCCAGCCTCACACGGTATTAGAGGTCTAAATAGTTATTTATTCTGGCATCTCAACCATTGTTATAGAAAGGAATCACACCCAGAACCTTGGTGACAGACACCACACCTGAAACCATCTCAACCATTTTCGATGGCCTAAGTATGTTAAATATTTTTTTTAAATTTAAATTTTATTTCAACTTCTATGTAAATATTTGTAATTAAAAAATTATAATAAATATATATTTATTTATAGTTATAATTATATATTAATTTTGTAGTCGGCGGATTTCCCGAGTGGTAATGACTCCAAGTAATTTTTCATCACACCCAAGTTCAAATTTTGGTGGAATCAGATACAATAATAGTACTAAAGAGGTGGTGATGTACACAATGATGTAGGTAGGTGAAAAAGTAGGAAAGAATCAGGATGTAGATTACACATAATTGAAGTAAGTAAGAAGATTCATCACGACGTGACACTGGAATTTTGGGCCATGTAATGGGATTAATGCACACTTGGCCTATATGCCATGCATTAAATAAATATGGCTTGATGGGTGGATTATCCCCTTGGGGTCTATGACATGACTTTATGGACTATGTGTGTAGTGTGTGTGTTTCAATGTAATTGTACCCACTAAAACCTTATATATATATATATATAATATATATAATGGAATATCTGATCCTGGATTTGGTAACCCAAATCCATGACCCCAAATATTACATTAAATTAGTATAGGAAATCATACACACACAACATGGTCTGTAGAACCACATTCATGTAAGACGAGGAAGCCATAAAAATTAATGTCTAGAATACCAAAATAGGAATTCCAAATGCCCCTGATTTCATACAATTGTTCTAACCATGAAGATATTAGGAACCCGAACATATGATGTATATAATCGACATGAAACCAACCAGGGATATCAGATAAATTACGTTCCAATTACTAGAGGATATCATCACGCAACATTACCACTCTCACAATCATCCCCATCCTTGATGCCCATCATCCGATATAGAGGTTTTCACATCATCTATAGGAATTCTCACCATATGTGTCTCATACAACTGAAAACTCAGAGTGTCCATGAACACCTCACCATTGGAAACCCATACAATCGATAATCATTTGAAACATGCACAATCATCCCAATATCAGAAAATGTGATCCATCATCCACAACATTAATCCTTCCCGAAGATGGATGACACCTACTCCTAAAAATATCATGTCGTAAAAAAAACATATCATGTCTCAATTTAGATGTTGATTAACTGAATTTCCCAAAATTAGTCCCTAAAAGTCTATACATGGTATCAAAGCATTCCACCATTGGAGAATCCTATATCCCAAATTCATATCGATAGCGCAATCACACCCATCAAATTGGATCTCCATCCTTTTCTTTATCATCAACCCATCCTACTCCTGGCACATCACCTTTGGTGGTATTCCACACCACTATCCCCCTCATCAATCTTCCTCAGCTGAATCAGTAGTTAAAATCATGTTGGTAAAATGACACAAGGATAGTTCTTTTCCTATGAAAACACTGCTGGTTCTCACACTAAGAATATTGCATCCCTATCAGGATCCCATCACATTGACCCACTCTGATCCAATCACCTATGAATTATACAACCTAATGCCATAGGCTACCACATAAAACGCCATATCAAAAAAATGTGATATCCAACTGGAACTTCATCACCATAATCAAATTTTATTGTTAAAGTCCATCCCACCCCTATAAATATATGAGGGAAAAGAAAAAAAAGGCTACTAACACCCATGTGTCTCACAACAACGCACTGTTGACAACAACTAGAAATCCCTTATTCATCTGGACCCTCCGCTCTGAGGGGACTTCATCAACCTCATCTTTAAATCCAATAAATAGTATTCGAGCATTTGATTTTCCACTTTCAAGAAACATTTTAATATGGAATACAATCCCAGCATCCTTATGCACTTCCCCATGAAATTGAAGAGAGAAACCTCCCCATCTCAAATTCTAACAAATATATTTACTATATTTATAATTTTATTATTATTTAAAAATATCTATATTTATTTTGAATTATAATTATATATAATTAAAAATGATTATAAATATTTGTATATTTGTAAAAAATATATTAATTTAAATATATATATTTATATATTTCGATGAATAATTATTATAATTATTATATTTTTATAAATAAATATATATATTTATAAGTATAAAAAAATAAATATTAAAAAATTGTATATAACTAGAAATATATATATATTTATTTATTTATTTATAAAATTTATATATATATATATCTATTGTTGGTTATAATTATTTAAATTTTTATATATTTATAATTTTAATTATAAATAATAATATTTTAAAATTATTTTTATAAAATTAATATTTTGTAATTATAAATATGATAAATACACTTATTATTAAAATATATTTATATTAATTTTACAGGTTTTTATGAAAGCATAATAGATTAATTGTTATAATATGAACAAGTCATATACCTAGTGATGTATAGATAATAAAAATTGAGTAATCACATATATGGAAAACATGAATAATAACAAGGGTGTAATGTATTAATAAGCATTCTGGATGAATCCATAACATATTCACATCAATTATACCCATCAATAAATATATTAATTAAAAAAATTATTAGAAATATATATTTATTAAATACCATTGGAGGTACATAATTAATCAATTTAATTTTGGAAGAAAATAATTAGCCTAAATTGGATATTATGGCATCTGAGGAACTTTTTGACATCGTATTGGAGATTAGGGTCCCAATAATATTGGTCAAAGATTAAAATATTGTGAAATTTTTTAATTATACCCAAATTTTAGTGGGGGTTGTTCTTGGATCCACTATGGTTTATATAAGGTCTTCCTCTCCAATAATTCTAAAATGTTGAAAATTAATGTTAAGTATGAGACGGTTCCAAAATTCTGCTCAGACTGTAGGATAATTGGGCATGAGCGATCATTCTTAATAATATATTCTTCTTGTTATATATGAGAATATAATGGGCATGATGTGGTCAATAATAGAAAAAATATTCCCCCTTTAAAGAACATTGACACAGGTAATGTAGTTGATACTCTTGTAGGAACAAGGCTAGTATGTTTTGGAAATGAATATGGGGATTCCAATGAATATGGACACTCTTGGAGGTTACTATTTAGGTTTTTAGGACTGGGTAAATGGAAAGGTAAGTAAAATATATGTAGTGGGTGTACAGTAAGATCATGCAGCTATTATGTAGGGTAATTCATTGCAGAAGCTACAACCACATGGTTTTGATCTTGGTGATCATAGTATAGAGAAATGGGATATGGTTGTTAGTAACTTGCCTACAACATCATTATAGTGCTCTTAGAATATCAAAAAATGTAATGAAATTGTTTTTGAAAATGAATAAAATTCTCAAAATATTTTTTGTAAATGAAAAAGTAAATTTACTGATGATTCTTCTATTTCTCATCTAGTAGACAAAACGAACACCCTTTTGGAGGAACTAAGAAAAATTCAACTACAAGATGTCACAAATGACTATATCCTAAAAGAGAAATTATCATTATAAATAAAAAACATATGTTGAAAGTGATTTTTCATTCCATTATTTATAAAAAGAATAGGAAAATTTCAGACAATCCCATGGTGTACAACAAAGGATTTTAGATGATCACAAGGATGAATGGTTCTCAGATTGAGTTGTTTAAGTCCTTCGAGAAAATGATTTATCATCCAATGATTATATAATATATAAAATAAAATTGGATTATTAGAATCACTCAATTTAGAGTCATGTCATATCTCAAAAGATAATTTGGATTTTGAGAATGGATATCGGGTAGGTTCCCCCAGAAAACATAGAGATGAGGGAGGAATCCAAAACGTTATGACCAGGACATGGTAGGAATGAAGGGGCCCCAACATGATGAAATGGTATCACCCTATATCATTATAATATTAGAGAGCATTATACTGTGATCCTTAGTTAAGGGAATTCTCAATCAGATTGGGAGATTGATGGTGATAATGATGATTCTGATCATGATTTTTAGAGTGTTCCTACATTCCCTAATTTGTAGTATCGTTTTATGGATGAGGGAATTTCCTGTTTTACCACAACCATCTTCTCACGTATTTATTATTGTTTTTCATCTTTAATAAATTATTAGTTTACTTGTCCTTTCATGAGACCCACATCGTATAAATAATTTTTTATATAATTATATATATTTGAATTATTAAAAATATATATTAATTATAAACATGCATTTTTTATTTAATGCATATAAATAAATGTTATTTTTTAAGAAATATATATATTAATTTTATATATTTTAATAATATTTTTTTATTAAAAACCATTATCAATGGTAATAATAACACTGATAAAGGGTATATACGTCACCCTTTTCTCTAGCACTGATAAAGTCCCCCTATTTTATCAGCACATTATTCCTTGTTCTGATAATGACTGGTGCTGCGCCTGCCCCAATTTTTGGTACTGATTCTATTTAGCATTGTTATTGTATGGAGCATATACTATGTTAAAGTTCTTCTAAAGTAATAGAAACTCATCTCTCTAGATAATATGGAACCTCCACGACGTAGTAATAGACTACAACATAGTGATCCAATCATAAAAAACCTTACATAGACTTATTCATACACATATGTATCTTCCCATATCCATGGCACATGAAAGTATCCATAATGAGAATATCTCATTCATTATATGGAAAATAGATTCTTTATCTATGGAACAAGTGCAAATCTGGTCGTAGCCTTCTAGGAATCCTCAACGTCCTCTAGATTCCCATGGTGAAAAATAGAATAATACAATGTTACTATTCTATTAATATTAGCTCATATAGAGAAATATAGATTAATACGAACATGGGAGTGTGCCCATCTATGAAATTATAGCAGAATCCAGAAATTACCTCCATGGACCTCGATGCTCTGTGGTGTATGATGGTTTTTTGTTGCATAGAGTGCCTTTAAAAGGATGATTACGTAACTATGAAGTGAAACAAAATATACAATTGAAGTAAACGTTTACACACACTCAGAGCATCCCATTTATGATATGAAAATATTCCAATTATTTTTAACATATCTCTATGCCTCTTGAAATTTCTCAATATATATATATCACCACCTTTTATCATTATTCATTGATGTGTTCCAACCTGCACATGAAGAGTTCTAACACACAATGACCCTTCATATCTATTATGAGTCGACTCGAACTCAAGTCAATTGTGCATGCTCCATACTCCTAGCCAGTTTTATTAATGGAATCATTATGGAACCTAAAAGATAAACGATGTTTTTTTAAAACAAAAATTAACTTTGAAAAGACTTATTTTTTTAATTTCCATTTCTAAAATCAATATAAAAAATTCAATTACCGGAAAATCTTGTAAAACACTAAATACATGGGTAAAATAATAAATAAAATTAAAATTTGATGGAATTTAATTCAAAAGGAGTATGAATAGAATTCAAGGATCATAGAATCTACTACATCATTATTTAGTTCCATGATATCAGATCTATTTTACAAATTATAATTGAGGAACTATCTTAATTCCTTATTACTTGCATCAATTCACTCATCTCTTTAGCGGTTTTTGGAATTAATCACTTTCCTCAACTCATATAGTGTTTATCAAGAGTTCCAAATTCCATAACCATACATTATTATTTCATATTATTAATTATAATACTATTTATCTTTCTGATCATTTGTATTTCCATAATAAAAAACACATATCTCTTCTTAAAAATACCTTAGTCTACATGATCTCACAACCATTTCATGTGTAAAATGAATTATCACAAAATTTCCTATTGGAATATCTTACCCAAATAACATCTTACTTGTGGTAATTCATTATGTCTTAATATAATTCCATTACATAGATCTATTATTTTCATAAAGAAAAAGTTTCATTTTCTCTTGCATGATCTTACATCCCATCTGATTCATCGTCACCCTCTACTTAGAATGTTTCATTTGTTTTTCAATTTTATAAATTACAATAAATAGTATTATGATAACTATCTCCATGATGAACATAGTCCATAAAATCCAAAAAACAACATTATTCATGTTAAAACAAACAATATCATTACCAATGGAGAGAGATTACTTAATGAAATTTTATCAAAATCAGGAATAGTTTTCACCATTATATATCAAATTACACTGGGTATACAGTGCCATAATACACTGCAACCCACTCACCTGATTCTTTATTGATTCATATACTAGAAATCTATGACTAATATTCATACTCACCTCACCATGAATGTAACAGCCCAAGATTTTTTAAAAAAATATTCTTTTTAATTTTATTAAAGTCTTGTGTTGTACGCTACACCAAAAGGAGCTTGCACAACACGCATCCTTGAATTGCCTTGCATTACACGCAATCACGACCTTCCTTGATAGCGTGTGTAATACGCAATACCGAGTTTCACTAAACAATGATATGCTATTAAAATATTATTAAAACTAGCCGTTATGAATAGTAATAACCATTTTTTAAAACTCTGTAAATCTTATTTTTCAAAATGAACTTCATTTTTGGATTCGGAGTATCGAATTTAGCCTAAGGTGAAAATTTGGTACTTTTCGGATAACTTTCATATTCTGATGAATAGTGAAAATTACTAAATTATTATTAAAAAAACTTTTTTAATCGAAATAATTAATAGTGATAAATTATTAATTTGAGTGGTTTTAAAGTATATTTAGATTATATTTTTACAATTTAATACAATGTTGGTCATTGGATGTAATTTCACATTTAAACCAGACATAATCAAGTGTCAATCTTTTGATAGATATTGTTTCTTAAAAACACGCTATTTGTTTTAACAGCGGGATTTAATTATAAAATTAATTAATGCAAATTCTATGATATGAATTTGGTAAAATAGACTTCATTTTTGAATTCGGAATATGAAATATAGCTTAGGATGAAATTTTGGCATTGTTCTGAAAAACATCAATTTTTGATGAATAGTGAAACTACTAAGTGGTAGTTAAAAAAAATTAATTTCTTCATAAATCTTAATTTTACCGCTTCTGTGAATGGAATTTCAAAAATCCGAGAGACACGGTTGATGTCAGTAAGTAAAATGTGGTTCAATGAGATGAAAATAATTTTTGGTGAATAGTAACTTTTTACTTTTTTTTACCACGGTTAATAGTAAATAGGGTAACTAAGGGTAAATATGATATTACTATTACCCTAAAACATGTCCTAATTCTATTGGATAAGTGTAATTCGACCAAAAACAACCTTATGAATATAATATGACCATTTATGTCCACTTGGATTAGATTATGACATTTAATATTATATTATTTAATGAATAGTTAAAATAGTTAAAATCAAAGTTTAATAACAAAAACATTTTTAATATGGGGTTATACATAAGATAAATTCGACTATAAATATTCATTAGAAAGATAAAAATATTTCCTACATAATGATATTTTATTTATAATTTTTAGACTTTATATAAATTAATTTATTTATGAAACAACGATGATGCAGTAATTACCCTTTTAAAGAAATATTAACATAATTGATGTTATAAATGCTCAAATGAATGTAATTTGAGACTTTTTATGAATTCCACTAATTTTATAGGTTACTATGATATATTAATGTTGATTTAATAAACTTGGTTCGAACATATAATTCTGTTATGACTTTCACAAAAATCATATATCAAATAGTGTCAAAATTGACACAAAATAGTTTTTAAATCAAATATTATATTATTAATTGTTATTGTATTCCTAAAAATCTAAGGTTCAGCCAAATGACTTATATAATGATATATATATTAATAATAAGCAATTTGGGGTTCGTTTGTCATGTTATAGTAAGTGTATTAACCATATAGTGAAAGAAAACAAAAAGACACTGTAAAAGTTAAATTAATTAACTTAGAGTTAAATCTAATTGATAAGGTTAAAATAATACCCTAAACTTGTCTAAATCCTATTGGTTGATAGGATTTCGACCCATCCCCACTTTAGCTTCGAAATAAGACCCTTTGGAACCATTATAAACCGATTTTGACTTTAATATAAAATAATATTTTGAGATGTTCCTAAGGTGCCCCTCTCCTCCCTTATAAAAGGGAACCTGCTCCCACTCCTCCTCACACCAATTTGAGCACTCAAGCTCGGCCAAACCCTGCCATTTTCTCCTCTCCACTTCCCTAGAATAATACTAGAGGTCCTGGTCTTCTCCAAAGACCAATCTTAGTTCCTTAAGTGGAGGATTCAAAGAGGCGTTCCAAAGAAGAGGTAATATCCATTGCCGATCTTTTCAATTTCTTTATTCTTCAACTTCTTCTTCTTTAGTTGTTTCATGATAAAGAAATAACATCAGTATTACTTACATACTGATATGTTATTATAAATATGAAACAACCCTAATTCACCTTCTATCCATCCTACGGAAAAATGAAATCACCGCGCGTGCGTACGTACGGAATACCGTCTCCACGCCGTGGTGTAATCTATTTTTCCACCATCACCTTACAAGTATGGGTATAATGGTGTAATGAGTAACTATATATGATTATTATGAAGTAATATTGATACTGAAATAATATATATATATACTCCAATACAATTCCACGATCATCGGAACGATATCATCACTCGTGCGTACGTACGGAATACCGTCTCCACGATGTGATGCGACTCGTTCTACATGATCTTCATTTAATAATGATTATATAAATGAATTGAATTAATGAATATGGTATATACTACACTAATACCATTCTGTAAATGAATTATCTATAACCAAAAGATAAGAATAAGAATTTATTCGACAAAACACGCATAAGAACAAAAAGTTATAAAGACCCGAGTAACAAGTAACAATGAAATATTACTAACAAGAAGCTAATAATATGACCATATATGATATCATATCAATATGTATGATTCTGGAATAAGTCAATAACATTATTTAAACCATTATACAGGAGCTTCGGACACGAACAAAGCAAATCGGACCTAAGGTAAGGGAAGTATCACAATCTCATTTTTATCCGAGATTGTTTATTCATAAGTATTTACTGGGGTGTATTTTATCATCCAAATCCGTGTTCCCTCAATATGTAATATTGTTTCCATCCACTTACAATAGATTAAATCCAATTTTACCCTTCGGCGAGTTTTTAGTAAAGAATATGAAATGAATCTTTTGTCGTTTTTTCATACGAGGTACTTTTTGACTTTTCCGACAAAAGTACGAAGAATGTTTTTTTAACTTATACGACATGAATGGATTTTTAAAACCTTATTTCCAAGAGAAATCCTTTACAAGTTTTCAAGTTTATTTTTAATCAACTTATTTTATTTTAAAGTCGTATGACATGTTATGAAAGGAAAAATGTTTTTGAAGTAGAAAGAATATTTTCCTCAAGAATGGAGTTCAAGTATTTTATCAAAATTATTTTCCATCTAAGATAATAAAAGGGTTCTGTTTTTATCCATATTATTACATGGATTTGATTATGTTGTGATGGAAATATTTTTATGAATTCTTTTATCTTATATGAATTGTTTTATGATGTCATGTTGTTTAAGAATTCCATTTTTATTACATGGGTTACGCTATGATGTATGGTTTATGATTATGTGGCACACATAAGAAAGGATTCATTATAAGATGGGTGGGACCTATATCTCCCTCCAATGCATTGGGTAAAGATTTTATATCTCATGAGATAGACATGGCTGGAATGGTAGGTTATACCGGTTCAGTGAAACAGGACTGAAACGAGGGTTACTCGATTCAGAAAGGGACTTTATCCACTAAGATAGTCTTGGCAATGAGTCTTGACTAACAAGAAATGATTCTCTATGATTATGTGTGAATGCCAAAAAGTTTCATGTTTTATGTTATGATTATTGTGATTACATTTCACTGCCATGATTTACCCCATGTTATGAAATTATGATCTCTTTTGCAGGTTAAGATTTCCAAAAGTTATGTTCTTATGTATATGATGTGATTGATATTTCTTTTGTTTACCCTTACTGAGCATTTGAGCTCACCCTTTTATGTTTTCTTTTCCCCAGGATATAAAGAAAGGTTTTAGGTATAAAAAAAATATGATCTTTATGGGAGATGTTGAAGATCTTTCACCACGATTAGAAGATTATATTCCGAGTTTCCAAAGACACTAAACTATTACGGTCCTTGTGTGTGTGTTTTTGTTATGTACTAAGTATTCCGCAAATGTAATGTAATGTCCATGTACGTCAAGATACGGGTCTCTACAGTTGGTATCAGAGGAAAGATTTAGTCAACCTTTGGAAACTAGGATGCGAAAACGTTAGTGAGATCCCTAGAGATATTTCTAAGGTATGTCTAGGGATGTCTCTAAGGTTAAGTATACGTATAGGTTATAGTCCTAGAATTGCGCTAACGATCTTCGAATTTTACCTAAGATGTTAGATATTGAGGGTACTACCCCTTTATTATGTTGTTTTCCCTAGCATGATTTTTGCCTCTCATACTATTCTTTTGGGGTTTTAGACGATGGCTGGAACCCGAAGGAACCGTGTTAATGCGGAATGTGATGGGCAATGCAATGATTGTCCCCCTGAGCAACCAAACGATATGGGAGCCAGAATGCAAAATCTTGTAGCCATGCTCACACAACTTTCTCAAGCTATGAATCATGCAGGACTTCCAAACGAGCAAAGGAAGGAGCAACATTCTGTTGAATCCTTCATGAGGCAGCGTCCACCTTCTTTCAGTGGGTCTACTGATCCATTAGTTGCTGAACAATGGATTAGTACTACTGAAAAGATATTTTCAGTTCTTCAATGTTCTGAACATGATAAAGTCATCCTAACAGTGTATCATTTGGAAGGAGATGCTGATCAATAGTGGAATCTTATTAATAATACGAGGCAAAGGGATGAAATTGAGTCTATGGAATGGGACGAGTTCAAGAACTTATTTTTCAATAAGTACTTCCCTCGTATTCTCCGAACAAAGATGGAGAAAGAGTTTCTTGAACTGAAGCAAAGGGATGATGAATCTGTTGGTACCTATGAAGCGAATTTTACAAGACTTGCAAGGTACGCTTCTGGTATTATCATTCAACCTGAAAGTAAAGTTGATCGATTTTTCAGTGGCTTAAAACCAAGTCTTCGAAGGGCATTAGCTATGAAGAAATTGTGTGTTGTGCTATCAAGGTAGAAATGGAAGTTGGTGTTACATGTCCATCTCATGGGTTTGACAAGAAACGAAAGATGGAGTTCAAGGAGAAAACTCAGAATAATGGTGAAAAGAAGATGAATGTTTCCTTATGCACAAAGTGTGGAAAGAAGCATGGTGGAGATTGTCTTAAAGGGACTAGAAAATGTTTTAAGTGTGGAAAAGAAGGTCATCGAGCAGCTGAGTGTCGAAGTAATGGAAAATGGGATTCTAATGAAGTGAATAAAGCAAACACTGCAGAGAACGTACAACCAACACTTCAATGCTTCAAGTGCAAGGAAATGGGGAATTATGCTAATAAATGCCCTAATCCAAGGGTTAGTGATGATCTACATGAGCAACCGCTTAAGGCAAAGGACAAAGGGAAGTCACATGCGATCACTATTGGCAATGTTGAATATGACAACGATGTGGTGGAATGATTAAGTGTTTATGTAATGGGATTCCAAAATAATGTTGTATCTTGGAATATTGGAATATTTATGTATTGGTCTAATGTGGTATTCAAAGTGATTGAGATATTATGCGCATAATGAAGGGAAAACGAGAAAATGAAATGTTTAACAGTATTCATGAGCTCATGATTGATATAAGGACTAAGTGATATCATGGTTTGAGTATATAGAATTTTGAGGATTTTAGTATGTGGAAGGTGTTAACTTTTAACTGCATTCATGTTTTCACTAAGGTATTCAAGAGAATACACGATTAAGGACTTTGAATGTTTGGAATGTGACCAACAAAACATATCTTATGATATATGGGGATCGATGATGGTGTTAAATCTCTGGTAATCATTTTCACTATATTATGAGAGTCGACTGCAGTATTATGGATAAGCCTAAAATATTGGAATGGATTATGTTGGACATAAGTTAGTATTGTTTTTTTTTCGATATTATTGATGGGATGTTATATAGTTTTGGAAAAAGGACAACATGCAGGACGGGCGACAGCCCATCGCTTCGGACAAGGCTGTGGGAATCGAACCCACAACCGAAGTGCGACTGGCCTTTATCGCCTACCACTGGCCTACAGGAAGTCCCTGTTTAGTAGAAACTAGTTTTATTATATTAAGCAGTATGATATATGAAGTATAAGTCCATTTTAGGAACCATATATGATTAATCTCACTATAGATCGACTTATGCATATAATTTTTGGTAACCTTTTGTTTGAGACAGATGGAATGACCCTTCATTCTATCACATGATCTGCTAATAACAAATTCAACTTCATTTATTTAAGAGATGAAGTGTAAATTGTTCAAGGCACGAACAACAGTGAGATTGTACCAAAATAAAGTAAGTACTTATTCTAATTCAAATTTTCAACTTTAGGGAAATGATCTTGAAAACCAAAAATGTTGTCCTAGTGATCTTATACCTAATGAATCAGATGATACCTTATATCATCACAAATCTATGGATTTGTGATTACTGGCTTTTCCATAGCCATGTTCTCTACCACACTTCATCAGAACATGATGGTTAGATTTCTCTTCCATATCCATATTTTCACCTATGTGGAAAACCAATGATTAGTTTATTTGGGTAACCGTTACGTTTCATACTTTTGTTTTTTAAAGATTGGTTTTGATATTCCTTTTTACGATGTGGGTTTCTATTAAAGAAACTTTCGAATAGTAAACCATTTATAACCCCGGCGAATTTCGAGGGCGAAATTCATTTTAAGTGGGGTAGAATGTAACAGCCCAAGATTTTATAAAAAAATATTATTTTTAATTTTATTAAAGTCTTGTGTTGTATGCTACACCAAAAGGAGCTTGCACAACACGCTTCCTTGACTTTCCTTGCATTACACGCAATCACGACCTTCCTCGATAGCGTGTGTAATACGCAATACCGAGTTTCACTAAACAACGATATGCTATTAAAATATTATTAAAACTAGCCGTTATGAATAGTAATAACCACTTTTTAAAACTCTGTTAATATTATTTTTCAAAATGAACTTCATTTTTGGATTCGGAGTATCGAATTTAGCCTAAGGTGAAAATTTGGTACTTTTCGGATAACTTTCATATTCTGATGAATAGTTAAAATTACTAAATTATTATTAAAAAAACTTTTTTAATCGAAATAATTAATAGTGATAAATTATTAATTTGAGTGGTTTTAAAGTATATTTAGAATATATTTTTACAATTTAATACAATGTTGGTCATTGGATGTAATTTCACATTTAAACCAGACATAATCAAGTGTCAATCTTTTGATAGATATTGTTTCTTAAAAACACGCTATTTGTTTTAACAGCGGGATTTAATTATAAAATTAATTAATGCAAATTCTATGATATGAATTTGGTAAAATAGACTTCATTTTTGAATTCGGAATATGAAATATAGCTTAGGATGAAATTTTGGCATTGTTCTGAAAAACATCAATTTTTGATGAATAGTGAAACTACTAAGTGGTAGTTAAAAAAAATTAATTTCTTCATAAATCTTAATTTTACCGCTTCTGTGAATGGAATTTCAAAAATCCGAGAGACACGGTTGATTTCAGTAAGTAAAATGTGGTTCAATGAGATGAAAATAATTTTTGGTGAATAGTAACTTTTTACTTTTTTTTACCACGGTTAATAGTAAATAGGGTAACTAAGGGTAAATATGATATTACTATTACCCAAAAACATGTCCTAATTCTATTGGATAAGTGTAATTCGACCAAAAACAACCTTATGAATATAATATGACCATTTAGGTCCACTTGGATTAGATTATGACATTTAATATTATATTATTTAATGAATAGTTAAAATAGTTAAAATCAAAGTTTAATAACTAAAACATTTTTAATATGGGGTTATACATAAGATAAATTCGACTATAAATATTCATTAGAAAGCTAAAAATATTTCCTACATAATGATATTTTATTTATAATTTTTAGACTTTATATAAATTAATTTATTTATGACACAACGATGATGCAGTAATTACCCTTTTAAGGAAATATTAACATAATTGATGTTATAAATGCTCAAATGAATGTAATTTGAGACTTTTTATGAATTCCACTAATTTTAAAGGTTACTATGATATATTAATGTTGATTTAATCAACTTGGTTTGAACATATAATTCTGTTATGACTTTCAAAAAAATCATATATCAAATAGTGTCAAAATTGACACAAAATAGTTTTTAAATCAAATATTATATTATTAATTGTTATTGTATTACTAAAAATCTAAGGTTCAGCCAAATGACTTAGATAAGGATATATATATTAATAATAAACAATTTGGGGTTCGTTTGGCATGTTATAGTAAGTGTATTAACCATATAGTGAAAGAAAACAAAAAGACACGGTAAAAGTTAAATTAATTAACTTAGAGTTAAATCTAATTGATAAGGTTAAAATAATACCCTAAACTTGTCTAAATCCTATTGGTTGATAGGATTTCGACCCATCCCCACTTTAGCTTCGAAATAAGACCCTTTGGAACCATTATAAACCGATTTTGACTTTAATATAAAATAATATTTTGAGATATTCCTAAGGTGCCCCTCTCCTCCCTTATAAAAGGGAACCTCCTCCTCCCCCTCCTCCTCACACCAATTTGAGCACTCAAGCTCGGCCAACCACTGCCATTTTCTCCTCTCCACTTCCCTAGAATAATCCTAGAGGTCCTGGTCTTCTCCAAAGACCAATCTTAGTTCCTTAAGTGGAGGATTCATAGAGGCGTTCCAAAGAAGAGGTAATATCCATTGCCGATCTTTTCAATTTCTTTCTTCTTCAACTTCTTCTTCTTTAGTTGTTTCATGATAGAGAAATAACATCAGTATTACTTACATACTGATATGTTATTATAAATATGAAACAACCCTAATTCACCTTCTATCCATCCTACGGAAAAATGAAATCACCGCGCGTGCGTACGTACGGAATACCGTCTCCACGCCGTGGTGTAATCTATTTTTCCACCATCACCTTAAAAGTATGGGTATAATGGTGTAATTGTAACTATATATGATTATTATGAAGTAATATTGATACTGAAATAATATATATATATACTCCAATACAATTCCACGATCATCGGAACGATATCATCACTCGTGCGTACGTACGGAATACCGTCTCCACGATGTGATGCGACTCATTCTACATGATCTTCATTTAATAATGATTATATAAATGAATTGAATGAATGAATATGGTATATACTACACTAATACCATTCTGTAAATGAATTATCTATAACCTAAAGATAAGAATAAGAATTTATTCGACAAAACACGCATAAGAACAAAAAGTTATAAAGACCCGAGTAACAAGTAACAATGAAATATTACTAACAAGAAGCTAATAATATGACCATATATGATATCATATCAATATGTATGATTCTGGAATAAGTCAATAACATTATTTAAACCATTATACAGGAGCTTCGGACACGAACAAAGCAAATCGGACCTAAGGTAAGGGAAGTATCACAATCTCATTTTTATCCGAGATTGTTTATTCGTAAGTATTTACTGGGGTGTATTATATCATCCACATCCATGTTCCCTCAATATGTAATATTGTTTCCATCCACTTACAATAGATTAAATCCAATTTTACCCTTTGGCGAGTTTTTAGTAAAGAATATGAAAGGAATCTTTTGTCGTTTTTTCATACGAGGTACTTTTTGACTTTTCCGACAAAAGTACGAAGAATGTTTTTTTAACTTATACGACATGAATGGATTTTTAAAACCTTATTTCCAACAGAAATACTTTACAAGTTTTCAAGTTTATTTTTAATCAACTTATTTTATTTTAAAGTCGTATGACATGTTATGAAAGGAAAAATGTTTTTGAAGTAGAAAGGATATTTTCCTCAAGAATCGAGTTGAAGTATTTTATCAAAATTATTTTCCATCTAAGATAATAAAAGGGTTCTGTTTTTATCCATATTATTACATGGATTTGATTATGTTGTGATGGAAATATTTTTATGAATTCTTTTATCTTATATGAATTGTTTTATGATGTCATGTTGTTTAAGAATTCCATTTTTATTACATGGGTTACGCTATGATGTATGGTTTATGATTATGTGGCACACATAAGAAAGGATTCATTATAAGATGGGTGGGACCTATATCTCCCTCCAATGCATTGGGTAAAGATTTTATATCTCATGAGATAGACATGGCTGGAATGGTAGGTTATACCGGTTCAGTGAAACAGGACTGAAACGAGGGTTACTCGATTCAGAAAGGGACTTTGTCCACTAAGATAGTCTTGGCAATGAGTCTTGACTAACAAGAAATGATTCTCTATGATTATGTGTGAATGCCACAAAGTTTCATGTTTTATGTTATGATTATTGTGATTACATTTCACTGCCATGATTTACCCCATGTTATGAAATTATGATCTCTTTTGCAGGTTAAGATTTCCAAAAGTTATGTGCTTATGTATATGATGTGATTGATATTTCTTTTGTTTACCCTTACTGAGCATTTGAGCTCACCCTTTTATGTTTTCTTTTCCCCAGGATATAAAGAAAGGTTTTAGGTATAAAAAAAAGATGATCTTTATGGGAGATGTTGAAGATCTTTCACCACGATTAGAAGATTATATTCCGAGTTTCCAAAGACACTAAACTATTACGGTCCTTGTGTGTGTGTTTTTGTTATGTACTAAGTATTCTGCAAATGTAATGTAATGTCCATGTACGTCAAGATACGGGTCTCTACAATGAATCCCAGTAATGTATTTTATATCTCCATCAAAAAATTTATTTTCTATTATACTCGATACATACTCAATAAAATCTACATGTAAGTAATCATCCATTGACCACACATCACACATTTTTCATTTGTATCCCATAAATCACATTCCCATGAAAGATGTTTATTAATGTGTATACATGTTTGAGAAACCCCTCCATCTCAATATACCCTTCTATATAATAATGAATCAAAAAATCCCCAAAAACCCATCTTGTTAATATAGTAACAGAAAAATAAAAAAAAATTACCCCGACGATCGGTTGGGGTAGTTAGGGTGGGTAGGGGTTTGAAGAATGGTTTTGGGGTAGAGTTCCTTGTGATATTGGTGTAAGATACCTAGATTATGTTGAGGTACATACCATTTCATTTGGGTTAAATGTGTTTACATTCATATTTTTTTCATAGACACTAAGTCAAATCGTGGGTCAATTGGGTTGTTTTTGAGAAGAAAAGGGAAAAAGAGGACGAGGGCTAGTGGTAGGCCAGTTACACATCTTGTAATCCTAGTTCACCATGTGTACTGAGAGTTCATGAGGGCTACTGGTTTTTTTAGGAAAAAAAATTGGAAGTACACATCTTGTCTTTCGTGTACACATCATGTACATTCCCACCTTGTCTGTTAAAAGTTGATGTAATAGCCTCTAATTTTTAAATTAAAAAACACTTATATGTTATTTTTGAGATCCTGGACCCTATAAAATGGGTTTTCATATCTAGAAGCCAGAAATATTATGATTCGAGCATGTTTTGTCTCATTAGAACCTGATTGGTAAGAGCTTGATTAATTTTTAGTCTTTTTTGATTCATCATAACAGCTAACGTTCTATTTCTATTTAGAATCATATTCCCTACTATTTCAATCTTATTTTGATATTTATATTCCTTCTAAACAAGGATGTATCAGGACTAGATACTAGACAATCTCTCTACTATCGAGGTGAGGTAGGTGGTCTATAATTTCTTTCGTCTATTCTAGTTCCCTTCAGGAACTCGTCCGTTTCACCACCCATCATACATTCCAGAGACGACTCATTTTTTGAGTGAGTTTCATTAATTATCTATTTTTGGACCTATTGAGGATTCTCATAGGTTCTATTTAGTTGTGTTCACACACGTTACTAAATTAAACATAACACATTTGGAATACATTATATAAATTAATTGTTTATGCTAGTTTAAACCACCCATAGGGTGTGTGCTTTTCTTTTATAGTTATGTTAATTCCATATATTCCTTAAGGGTTTTGAATATATATTCTTAAGAGATGTTCTGCCTCCAAGACTTATTATTTCTTATGATTGCATGCCTATTTTTATAGTTTGTCTCAGAATAAATTAGTAACATGGGTGGGTATACCCATAAGAAATTCTTAATGACTTGTTAAATGGATCATATGGGAGGGTAGGCCAATATGTTGGAAAATTGATAAATGGATTGGATGATTGGGTATACACATGACTACTGCTTGGTTTTGTCAATGGGTATACTCACATGGAGTGGATTGTTTTAATTGTATTATTTAAATTGAATGGGTGGATAGATGCCATGGTCTTCTCTCCATGGATCCGAAATGCAGTAGTGACCGCCTTCAATTGACTCTTCCCCTTGTGTCTTGAGTCCATGGGTTACCTTGGGCCCTGCTACATTGTGTATTTGGCTTTCATTGACTCACATAGGGTATTTTGGTACACATGCTCCTAGGAATCCGTGTTATACATATATCGAGTCTCCACTAGGATTCCCATGGAAAATATTGTGGATGCCTTGGACATGCTCTGTGGATCCAGCTCATCGTTGTATAGAATCATTACATGGATGCCATGGTGTGTGAAAAGTTGGATTCAGACCTTGGGGTATAATTTTCACTATACTTTTTGGTCGCATGCTTATAAATTTCACCATATGGTGATTCCATGGGACATCATTACTTCATTATATAGTTTGGTTGTAGATTATATGATATATATGAATGTACGACATGGTCTTGTGGATTGTATTTTTTTTATAGAGTCCCCTTCTGGAGATTATATTGTAACATATATCCCTGATAGGGATGTTTAGTTTTACTTATGATAGTAGACTTATTCCATCAGAAAATACACTTAATATACTATTTTTCTTACACATTCATGCACATTGTATATTGTGTTTAGAATTGTATATACTTGGGTGGTTTCCCATTAAGATGTTTATCTCACAACCTATTTTGTCCTCATTAGAGACACAAATAGATTACATTGTTGTATGTGATGTTAAGGGAAAGTTCCCTAGAATATGTTGTTGGTTCCTGTTTGGATAAGGGGAGCATAAGACCTAGATGAGGGTTGTGATGGTACATACACTTTTTGGCCTTTTTTTATTTTTGGTATACTTTTACTCTATAGAATTTTCATGTAATGTTCTAGATATTTTATAGATACGTGTATCGTCAATAAAATCTTTATTGAGATACTTCTATATGTTGATATGTATTAAGGGATTTTCTAACATTGAATTGAGTAAAAAAAATTTATCATCTACTCATTATTGTTTGTTTTACTTTCGCTATGATGAAATGGTAATGAGGGAATTGTCACCCCACTGAACCACATATGCCCTCACTTCTATCCATCATCATCTAGAATTTGAGGAGATGTTCTTGAGGACATATGGCTAACCTGGTTCTGGTCACTATTGGCTGAAAGCCAGGTCTTGGAAGTTACATGAAGTTTCTTTCCTTTTTCTTTGTTGTGTCCAGTGATGCTTTTTCAGTTGTAACAACTTTTTAAAATCATACAACATTGTGTCATATATATCAGTTTATAGGATCTCATTCCTTATATATGAATCATATCCCATTATGATTACACCTTATGAATCAAATTTATTGATTCTACCCACAGAAATAAATTAAACACTTTACAATGCCCCATCCAAGATCTGTCATACTTAGATGGTGTATTCATACCCTACCAACACATTATTAGGTCATCATCATATCATTCATGTATATTAATTTCATTAAAATATTGGAAGGTGTATTATGGAATAAATGTCACGTTGGATCAGTTAATTAAGGCTTTAATCTTATGTTATTCAATAAATAAAAAAAAATATATTGTTAATGTTTTACGTAATCAAAAACAATTATTTAAAAAACCATTTTATCAATCACATGAAATAATATAAATTTTACATGAATGTTTATTCCACATATAAATCCTCACAAACACGTCTTAACACCATCGACTAAAAATAAAACCATAAACCAATAATTAGATCATTATACATGTCAGAAAATCTCAACTATAAGAAACTAATTGAAAACATCCCATCTCATTGAAAACAATGATCTCTACCCTTATTTTTGTTGAAAATTAAAAATATGGGTTCTATCCCAAATTTTCATCAATCCTATGTCAAATTACCATATAATATATCATTAGAAAAATAAATACTAGGATCTGGTACCATGTTTTAATATCCCATCTATCTTAATCATCAACTAGCCTAAATTGAAATTTCATCTAACCTAATACATACTTCCTCAAACACTAGAGTTTTTCAACCAGTTGAAAATGTCATATTATTTCACATAGGGATACTATATCCTTGGAAACATAAAATATAATAATAGATAAATACATTTTAATTAAAATATAGATTATTATATTATATTAATAAGTAATTACAATAGATATAATAACCATATATGAAATAAATTAGTAAGAAAAAATTTTACCCTAAAAATATGATACATTCATATCACTAATAAGTAATTTATAACCCAATGTGTTAATCATAAATAGTTTATATTTATAAAATTTAAAATAAAATAATAATTGAGCCCCAAAATTCTAGTCTCCGACCTCACCTTATATTTTATCCTCATCTTCATCATTCTTTTTCAGTAATGTCACTTTTAATACATATCTTTCTATTATAATTATGTGGGTGAAAGGTCTATGAATCCACCATGGTTCTGGTTCAACGTTTTAGGATTAAAATCATTAGGTTTTCCACTAATTCTTCTCCAATAAAAATAAATATATGTGTTCAAAAATTTATTATATAAAAAAATGATAAAAAATAACACCACCAATCATACCATTGTGTGTTAATGGGGGAAACCTAACAATAAAATCATACATGTTATTTACAACTATATCATATGGGTTAGGGTTTCCAATTGTATAGTATAAAATATATGTTTGAACTCCATGAATTAGTTGACCAGCCAAGTGTGATAAATTTTCCTATTTCATAATTGAGATAAATATTCTCATTTCATAAAGGGGATGAATACTCCCATCATAGTTTGGAATATCATAAACCTAAAAATCCTATTGAATAATTGGTTGGTAGTTTACCAAACATAGATATGAACAGTAGAATTAAAATCTAGAAATTATCCAAACCAAGATATTATCTATTTGATCTTATGTCTGTAATGCACATAAAATGGATATGAACAGTTGGATCACGAGTTATAAATGTGTCCAACCATTCAATTTTCAATCAAATCATATATTGGATAAATAAAATATCCCATATCCCAGCCCATAACTATCATATCATCACTCATTCTGCATCACATATCCTCATGTACCAATCATCCATCCGTTCAATAAAGAAAAATCTGATATTAAATGAATCTTGTATCTTAATACTCTAATAGTGGGTTTAACCATCCTATAATCTACTCATATCATGTTTTTGGTGATAAAATAATTTTAAGAATTATATGAAATTATAATTCCTATGGTCTTGAATTAAACATAGAATCATATAACCACATTGATTTTATATTATTGGGAGGATATTAATTAATATCCGTGTGATCTATGTAGAATTACACTATTTACATCATTTTTATCTCCCCAACCACCTCTCACAGGTAGAATATCCCTAAGACTATTTTATAATGCACTCTATACACGATCCATAATGGATAATCAATCCATGGTAGTTAAATCAGTAATCTATCATATATATAAATTTTATTATGGTCACACTATGCCCCCAAAGCCTCTCGTGATGATTCTCATTCTAATTCTCTAATCGCCACTCATGGTGATCCATTGTCTTGTTGAGCACTCAGAGCACCTATCAATTATCATTCATAATAGTCAACTTTCTCAATAGATCAATATATTCTTAAACCATTTGACTCACTAGGTTACTCAAGATTTGACATAATATTTGAAACACTCTATATAGGGGTTTTTTACTAAAAAAATAATACCACCTTAGAAAAATTATAGAGTGACTCCTTTCCCAAGAGAACCTACATGAAATTATCTCTACATTCATATTTTCTTGTGAATATTTTCATACAATATAATTTTCCTTTTTTAATATCATTTGGGATGATAGTACCATCTTACCCTCCCTAGAACATCCAACAATTTATATAATTACATATTAAAATGGTGGAATTTGATACAACCTACAAAAAAATATATTTATCTACATTTAATGATGGTGTATCATGAAATCTAATCATTATATATCCTCAAAATTAATCAACGGTGTCTCTGAGTTAATAGTTCAACAAAAATAAAATTTAATTAATTATAAATATGTAATAATTAATTCTCAAAAATGGTTGAAGATCAAAATAATAAAAAAACATTCCTAACATTTCAATTTATTCTAGAGTCCCATGAGACCCTATAAAAATGTATTATATACATCATTCAATACCCTATAAGAAAAGTCCTTAAATGTTATACTTAATTAATTAATAAATTAAACCCATATGCAATGAATATCATGTTGCAATTTCTAAAAATACTTTCATATTATCAAATCAAATGAAACAAGGTGAATTAATCCATTATCAGAATGTTCTATTAACTATAAGAAAAATACTAATGAATTTTTGTTATTTCCATAATCAATTATGAAATCAAGAATCTAAATCCATAAAAAAGCACCAAAATTAGAAAAATATATCGGGGAGAATTATGTGGGAAGAAGGATTGTTGTATTCCTATAACGTGTTAAAAAAATACAATTATTTATTTTAAATTTATTAATTAATTTCTGTAAAAAGAAAAAAAACAAAGGAAATGAATCCTCTCACATTCAACTAGTTTGAGATGGAATGGACTAATGGAGATCCTAAGAGAACCTATCTAAAATGACCAATATTCCCCTGTATAATGTGGGGATTATGAAATTCCATAGAAACTATTGTGGAATCCTCTATGTTCATGGTGGTCTTTCAATATAGTAATTTCCTCTATTAAATCCCCTAAATAAAATTTTATCACTTTTAAGCCTATGAAAAATCTACTAGCCTCCATTGATGTCCATGTCAGTCTCTATTATAGTGCATAACCCTAAGTGAATAAATATTGTTTTTAATTTTACCCAAATATTTTTTCTATAGATATATTAATTTTATAATAAATCATTTTAACTATATAGTGATGTCTAAATGAATTTTTAATAAATATATTTTGAAAAATTCAAATTTCTATAAAATCCCACATAATTAGAATATATTGTCTCTTGGATTCATTGAAACATGATGGAATGATTCATTAATTTTAGCATGTCTCTATGTGTGATCATTTAAATTTACCATGATAATTTTGTAGTTATCACATCATCTAGAATTAATAAAAAAATCTACAATCGATGGATTTTTTCATACTTCTTAACTAAATAAGTGTCAACTAAACAATATCATGTTCATCATTCAAAATTTATTGATTTATATTTATTTAAGTCATATCTTGAGACTGGTAATGATAACTAATAATGTAAGGATTCTATTTAAGGGTTTAGTGATTCATTTGGTTCAAGTGGTGGGAAAAAATGTCCAACTAGAGGATAAAAAATAGGAGAAGGAAGCCAATATGTATAAAGAGTGGCCAAAACCACTATGTGATGGAGATACATAATTTCTATTAATATATTTTATTTCTTATTATTTCTATTGTTTTATAATGGTGATGAAATTGTAGATGAATTAAAAACAGGGAACATGGATTTAAATTTATTATACAAAGATTAAATGGTTCCCTTTATTATGATAATTAATTAGAGACTTGTAGTGTTTTTATAGAAAAAATACTCAGTATTTTTCTGTTATAACTTGTTAAATTATTTTTCGTTAACAAATAATTTACATTAATTTCTACTAATTGATTGTAAATGTATTTATATCTACTAATCTTGTGAAATTTATTTGATAAACTGTTTTTTCAGGATTTCTAGAAATGATTTTTTTTTGAATTTTTATACAAAAACATAGATTTTAAATTATTATAATATTTCTATTTTTGGAAAACCATTGGAACCTATTTAATTATTAAAAATTAATTTTTATCTATAGGTGTATTTGAATTTATGATATATTTTATTTTATAGATTTGGAATGGGAAATCATTTTCAAATGACATTTTTATAAATTAAATAGATGATTCATAGATATAAACCAAGATATGGAAGCATAAAAAATTATGAAAAGTACAATTAATTACAAGTAGTAGTTCCTTGTATTGTTAAATAGGAAAAAAAATTTCCTTACATTTGCAAACACTAGGATATATGATTCTCTTTTACATGATATAATTGGATCATAGGTGGATATTGTTTTATAATTTTCATTAATATTTCTCTCTATTTTGATAATTAGCATATTTAATGTTTTCATATGATTTATAGGTGAATTGAGAAGTTTTTTATTTATTCTAAAAAAATTATTGTGAGAATTTTTCATCTAATCCATTAATTTTTATAAATACCCTATTTATTTTTTATTCTAAGATGTTTTTTTATATATAAAAATAGAATTGGTTGAAATGATTGGGATAATTTATATATGGAAATGCATGAGTGTGATTTTGGTAAAACATAATGGGAATTATTTTATGCACATATAATAATACATCTTCATATATATGAAATTATAAATTTTAATGATACAATAAAAAGAGAAAGATCTTTTTTAGTATAGAATAATCATAACTAAATTTTTTTGAGAGAAATCAGATAGTTTTCTCAAAAAATTATGGAGATGAATCCACTTTTATTGGAAAAAATAATCAAATGAAGGTACATGAGGATTGGTAAAACATGGAAAATATTACCTTATCAGAAATTGTCGAGTCATAATTGCTTTCTTAATATGTTAAATATTTCAAATTCTTCTTCATGAATGGTATTCTAGTCAAATTTTTCTTACCCACACCCACGTCTGTTGCTTCTCAGATGACATCCCATCCTATGGAAGAGATCTTATATTTTCAATTAAGGTTTCTACATTATTTATATCTATCCTAGAGCATGCATCATATTTTTCAATAACTTTCTCAGTAAAAGTGTCCCTCATAACTGGACTCACTACCTCTTGTGATCCATACTGATTGAATTATTATTTATTATGATGAAAATCGTAGTTTGTTTCTAGTGATCAAATTGAATTTGGAATTTCAACTTGTGACAAATTAATTTAATCATTTCCAATTTCTATACGGGATAGAAGTAGCTCGAACTAGTTGAGCTACCTCCACTACGAGATCATCATATTTTCTTATCTTCATATAATAAACCAAATAAAAACATTCATCATACATATTGGATGAGTACTTCTTCATTATTTCTGATGATTGAGACATAATATATATGGAATTGGTGGCCAATACATCACTAATAGTTGCATGATGATTCCAATTCTCTATCATCTTCTGATCCCAATAATTTTATAGTTCATCCATATGTTTAATAGGTGTATCAAGATATTTTTACATTTTCTGTTTCTATAGTTAATTGACTATTGAACTATGAATTTTTTCAACCACCTCTTGGATGTCTAGTTTGTTAATATTCACAACCTTCATCATAATTCATTTATATATAGAGACTACAACATGAGCCTACTTTTTATCTAGATACATACCTTTTATATAATCTATTGGGTTATTCTTTTTAATGGCATCAAAAAAAATTTCATTAAATTATTTTATACATTCAATAATATCATTTGTTAGTCATGTTTCTACCCCATCTTTATAAATCAGGGAACCTACCGACATATCATGATAATTGATAGGGGAATCGTCCCTATATAGGATATATAAGAGTTTTTCTTTAACCATATAATTATATTACATTTTATCTGGGTGTTTTTCACTATATTACAGATACTATTTTCTATTAATGTTTCTTTTAATATATAATTATCATGAAAATTTGGTTTTTTTAAATTCAATTTATGTTTTATTTTATTTAAGGTATAATCGTTACCTAATGAATATTTTTTACCCGTTTTAACATTTTTAGCATTTGAAAATAGTAGAATATTTTTAAGACAATGTGAAAATCTTTTTTAGGTTCTATATATGAGTTATTCAATCTGATCAATTACGAGGGTTCCTGTAGATTCAATCTTGTCATCTGTGAAGGGTTTGGTTGAAACTAATTGGATCTAGTGCCCATATAAAATTATTATCTATGTGTCACACATGATTGGGTAACCATAATTAAAATATGTTATACAAATAATAGAGTAAGTATATTTTATATTAATGCCCCTGAAAATTTGTTTTTCGTTAAAACATCCAAGAGTAATTTATGGAATGATGGAGATTGCTATAAACTAAATATCTATATAATAATAGAAAACTAAATCCTAACTAATGATTAATTAAAATGTATTTCAAATACTAAAAAAACATATGATATTAGGGGTCAATATTTGAGTGTAATTATATTTTATGAAATTCATTAATAAATAGTATGTAAAACATTATACTCAGTTTAAAAACAAATTATATCATAGAATAAAAATGAGTTTAAAACTAATATTATATTTGACATTTATTTTTGTTTATTTTTTTAACCACACAAATTTTTATTATAACTTTATAAGTGTTCCAAATAATATATATATTTATCTTTTTCATAAAGAATCGAATATTATATAAATCAATTTTTTTATTTTAACACATGGACATGTGAATCACACATCTCCTTTAATGTACAAGGAAGTATAAATATATGATAAATATGTATGTGATAACATTACATATGTGTTGTAAATGGATAAGGGTTTATACATTTTTTGAAAGAACATATGATCTATGTTTACCCATTATACTGCTTATATACTTATAAATTTGTTATTATATACTGTCTATCTATGTGATTTTAATATTTCTTCATGTTTTAGTAAAAAATTATTTTCATTAATTAAAAAGAAAACTATTTATTATATATAAAATAATAATATTTTGGGATTCTATGAAAAAATTTAATGCTTTTTCACTTTATTTTCATGGATAATCAATTATATAATAAAGAAAATAATAAATTCAAGACCAGTAATTCAGACACCCCTTACATCTGGCCTTATCATCATGAAAATTTAAATGGGAACCATATTATAAAAAATCCCATAAAATGATTTTTTAGAATAATTTAATTTTGAATAATTTGATACAAGTGAGTATTATTTATTATGGAAATGAATAAATGACCATTTACTATAAAAATTAATGCTTTTGTTAGATAATTTAGTTAATACATAGTGATATATATATACCAATGAGTATACAAGAATGTTGGGGTTATATGAAAATCAAAATATAATTAATGATTTCCCACAGTATGGTTCTGTAATTTCTATTAGAAACATGTTTGAAAATTTAAAACTATTCATGGTGTTAAAAATATATGTTTATAATCAACATATAAAAATCATTGAGTGGTTTTAATCTGATTAAGGTGTTGAATATTCATGTGAATTATTTATGGTTCATCATGATGATTTTCTTATTACATGTAAATCTCTCCACCGGGCATTCCAAATTTGAATGAGATAACAAGAAGGTGGAAATTAATCTTTTTTGACATATTTTGATTAATGATTAGTCTATTTTATGTTTATATATAATTATTCGGTTACCATCATGAGAATAATTATATCATAATTAATTTTATTTTATCTAATAGAATCATAATTTTTTATTGATATATAGAAATGAAATCATAATTTTGGGGTTTTATGGGTATTTAGGGTTGTGAATCATATAATTAGTGGACTATTTTTTGTTAATGATATAACTAAAATCAATAAATTTATATTTATTAGATATACCAAAGAAAAATAGGATTATATTTTTATAATCTTGTTTGGAATAAAGTTTTTGTGAATCATAATGGAATATTTATTCATAAAAATTATATTATTAGTGTATTTATTGGGAAGAAATAATACATGGTAATGTACATGTCCAAAAAGAAATAATAGTTCATGATATATAAAGAGTGAGTTTTCCAACAGTGGTAATATGAATTAAATTGACTCATAACAATAAAAAAATCATGCTCATGTATGATTCAAAAAGATATTAACATATGTATATTTTTTAATATGAATAATGGTGAATTTAATTCAAATAAGTTAAAATGAATACTTATCTTGAGGATTTCAAGAGTTTTGATTATAATAAATTGTTATAGATAATGAAATAAAATGTTGAATCCATATTAAAAATATTCATTAAAGCATCGTTGATACAACTAAATAGATAAGTATAATATGTTATTTGTTGGTTTTTTAAATGGAAGTTGAAAAGAGTGGTATAGTTTCTATCATTAAGACTCTCTTGGTTATGAAATGTTACATAAATATTCATGGTGCTGACAAAAAATGAAAACATCACATCATTAGTTATAATAATATCTATGAAGTCCCTTTATTACCATAGAAACATGTCATGATTTTGAGATCTATGAAACTGATATTATATGTAACTATTATTTATGTAAATTTATTCAAATATGCATATATAATATAATCAAAATGTTTTAATGACCTTAATTGTGTTGTCAAGGTTTGAATGTTATTACAATCCATCTACAGATTAAGTTATAAATCAGTGAATTGAAATATATACATTGATATTGAAATAAAATAGTTGTATTTTATAAAAAATATAAGATTCTTATTTATATAAGAGAGAGTGTGATAACACTTATATATTTCAAGAGTTAAATATGGATAACATATTACTAATTGGAAATTATATTGGTAGTTTATATTTAAAGAATAATTAGAAGGAAAAATACATTCTAATGAATGACATGGGTCATGTGGCCAATTTAATGGATATGATGATCTATACATATCAATCATTGTTTTTTTTTCTATATTTGAGTTAGATAACATATTGGTATAATGTTAACTTGGTTTAGTATTGAAAACTCATATAATAGGTTTGTTAAATTGTTAAATGGTATTAATCATATGAAAAAATGGAATTCTTCTAATATTAAAAAGAAACACATGAGTGAGAATCCATATGATTCAATAATAAGATCAATCATTAATGAAATGTTGTGTAAGTAATCTTATGACTCTTATTCCTTGATCACAAATATCTGGTGACAATAAAATCCTACAAAAGACACAAGACTGTTGTGATGGATATCCAAAAATACTAAATAATAAATAATGATTTGTTTTGAATCTGTAGAGGTAATGGTTATATTATTGTAAATGGTTATATTGTATAATTATTACTGGTAGAAATAGATATACTCTTTCTATATAAATGGTAGATCCATTAGATGGAACTGTTTTAATTAGCCTATATAGCTATATTTTATTTTGGAAGCTGAGTAAATCACTGCCTACATTTATATAAACGGAATTTTATTTGAATATTTTAATTAATAAAATTTTATAATTATATTCATTTTGTTATTGATAAATCTCTCTTGTGATACTGAAAAATCATTCATTTAGGAGGAGGAACCCTAACCCTCTAAAAGGACCCCAAACATTCACTACATGTACCATCTCAATAAAGAAATAAATTATAAGGTTGATGTAGAGTTTTGAGTTTCTATATAGGATAATATATTAAAACCACTAATAAAACCATTAGTATAATTAAAAATGCATGGGTATATTAGGTCTTTATGTATTAAATATATCAAGGATTTTCTTTATTGTAATTTGTATTTTCACAATCTGTAATCTAGTTATTGTTATTGAATGTTTGGTATAATTATATGTTTAATGGTTTTATTATTAAAATAAAATTTTCATGTTATCACTTATTTTTCTATATAGAAACGTCACATGAGAGTTTAATGAAAAATATCCCTTCTAAGAAATCAATGATTTTCCTTAAACTATTTTTATCAAGGAAATTAATTGGTTGTGATAAAAATTAATATAATAATGAGTATGGACTCATGTGGATATATATATTTCACTAATGAGATATGAGTGTTGCTTAATTTATAAACCATATCATAAAATTATATTATATTAAATTTCTTACATAATTACTTTGACATACTTATAGGTTTATAATTTATAATAATATTAATTACTTAACGTTCAAAATGTACCATCTGTGTGATATTTCTCAATTTAATACATTTATTACGCTATCATTGAGGATGATCTACTTAATGGTGGTTTGTATTACTGATGATAATGTTGTGTGATTTACGTATTCAACTATATAATTTTTACTCTAATGTATCGAGTATCACAAAGAATTTCTTGATTGGAATGGACTATGGAAATGCATGGACACTCTTAGATGAGAATCATGTGATTTGGTCATCTATTTAGATAATGTAAATGTAATATATCATTTATATTGGAAATTATATTGCAATGAATCTAGAATTTATATATGTGTGTGCCTATATGAGATTCAGATATTCAATGTCTTGTGGTTGAATAAATGGTATTAAACAATGGAATTTTAATGTGTATTCATATAGTGTACGGATAAACATATGGTAAAATTGTTTGTATAGATACACATTTAGCTAACAACAATCATGAAAATCCATTTATAGATTAAATGAAAATGATGTTTTATATAATCTATATTTTTATTATGGTTATAAATTATGAACTCCAAATTATTTTGAAAATTATATAGTCCCACGGAGTCACACATAATGATATTGAATAAGGTGTTAATTTTGTAGAAAATATTTTCCTAGAATTAGATGGATTATTATTTTGTATAAATATCTTGGTGATATTTTTTAAAAGGTTTTTTTAAATGTTTGAAATTTCTGGAGCCTTTAGATCAAGTGAAAAAATTAATTTAAATAATCACTAAATACCATATCATATAATGAATCATAGAGTATTCTATTATCTATGATATATATCTCATAATTTGATACAAAGAAATATAAACAATCACTTATATATTATTTTGATCTATTATGGGTAAGTTATAATTCAGTCATCTTATTTACTATTGAGTAATTTATTTAATTTTTTGTAATATATTATTTGAATAAATAGAGTGTTCAAATGACTACATAGAGTAAAGAAGTGAATTTTTTTGATGCATTGAAATTTAGATTAGTATTTATGAAATTTTTAATGCTTGGGTTACTTATTTATTAATGAATAATATATATACAAGGAAATTCATGGATTAATTTATAGATATATGATATATAGTATTTTGAGGTTACGATTATTAAATAATCCTTTTAATATTTATTCTATAACTAAGAGGGTTAATTAAAATCCAATAGAAATTAAAGAAGGTTCATCCACTGAGTTTGGTGATATTATGTCTAACAAACTACCTTTAGTGAAAAAATAATATTTTATTACTTCTACATGATAATTAAAAACTATATGGGTTGAATAAATATTATATTAATGGTATACTCTTCCTAAGTGTTTATTCATTAAATTTATTAATCTTTTGGATGTTTCTATTCTATTTGGATTTTATTTTTCATAATAATAAAAATTGTTTAATTTGATAATACATATCATTTCCATTAACTATATTATATTTATAATATGTTATACCAAATGTATAGCAACATTGTATTTTCATATTTAGATATTACTTCATTTTATATTAATATTCAATACATTACACAAACACATGACTGAAGACTATAATAGTATAGTGTCTTTAGAGCCTAGGTAAACATTCATCCTATCTAGTGATATATATTAAATATTTTCCACTACGTTCTCCCCATTTATTAATATTCAAATACACCCCATATATAAAATCCATCATCATAAAATGGGTCAAGAAAAAATATGAAAGGGTGATCTCAAATTCACATTAAAAGTAAAAATGTCTGATATGTAATCATAACATGAGAATATGGGTGTGAGATTTTTATAATAACATACGGAAACCATAACATGCATATCACAAATCATAATCATAATTCATGGAATAAATCTAGGTATTTCCTAAGGCATTAATGACAAGTAAATAAAGCAACATGATTTATGAGATCTTAACATTATAATAAGACATAGAATTTTGGTACCCATATTAAAAAAAATTATTATCTCAAGGAAACCCACTAAGACATTCATAACACGTTATTTTTGTGATAACCACCCATGTAGCAGCTTTGGGATTAGGATAACCACCTATGTTCCCTATTTATTGGGTGAGGGATAAGAACATGTGTATCCTTTTTTGGGCGATTGGACTAACAAATCATGTACACGCTGATCTCATAAAATATTTTCCATTACCAAATGCATTAGAGAGAAATATATGTCCCATCCACAACATAATTAAAATAATACACATGTGTACCACAATATCATAAAACATTCATCATATCATAACCCATGTAATGAAATGGAACTCAAAAACATTTCACAATATTAAATCATGTGGAAAAGTGACATGTCTCATAATCACATCATCATTTCATCAAAGAATAACATAATTAAATGAAATGAGTTTCATAAAAATTTTATCATGGTATAACCCATGGAAGAGAAATGGGTTTTATTAATGTCATTACATTGATAATATAATCTATTAATAGGATGAATAAAAATTGTATCCTTTTGGAATAACCATATAAAAGCATAAGTAAGCTCAAACGTAGTAATATTATATATATAATGTTTTATAATGAAAAATCCCATGGAATATGTATTTAAAGACATCATTTTCACAGTAAAAATTATCATTCAAAACATAAAACATTTTTAAAATACTTTTAGTAGAAAATATATATGAAACCTTATACATTAATCTTTAAAAATAAATTATAACATTTCTTGAACAAAATATCAATTCCTATTTGAAAAAAAAATATTTAAAAAAATAAAAAAAATTCAAAATAATTTTAATTTAGAATTGAATTGAAAATTTTTTAACAGATCATCAATTAAAATAATGGTCATAATAGAGGAAAACTAAATTTATATCATTCACAAATATTCCTTAATCACTTTTGGAAAAATAAAAAAAAAGACATTTTCTAGAAAATGAAATGAATATCCACTAAATATTTAAAAAGAAAAACATCAGTAAAACATCATTTATAAAATCATAAAAGAATAATAAAACATTTTTAAAACATTTATAGAAATCGTGGATTTAGAAGAAAAAATATCACTGACTGAATAAATAAATAAATTTTTATTTTCTTATAAATATTTTCATAATTATTTTATGTACCAATGTGTGGAATATTGGAACTATGTTTTTTGAAAAGATAATTGATAACCATACTATAACAAAATTCATCGATTTATTGATTGATTTATCATAATATTTTATCATGGGAAACACATGCAAACGCAATACTGATACAGGATGAGATTGTAAAATAACATATTTACCACTTTGATAACATTCAAATGTAATCCCCATGAAGTAATATAACTAAATGATAATTTAAATTTCACCCATGTAGTGTCAATATTCACTCGTTTGATGCGTTTCGACTCGCAAATCATGTTTTTCCGGTTCCAGAGGAAAAGAAGAAGGATAATGATGCACTGAATAGCCTATCCTCTTACTAGGTTTTCTTAGGGGGATCATTCATTCCTCTTGCAAATAGTGCACCCCATCGAATCATTCGGAAAGGGTCAACATCAAATGTTTAACCTCGGAGGATGCAATAACAGCTAGGATTGATCTGTGCAAGCATTCATTTATCGTTAGCATTTTTTTATTGTAAGGTATGAAACCCTGGCTGACTTCAGATCTCATCTCTCGATTAGCTGATATTTGGGGATTAAATGAATTCAAATGTGTGTCCCTTGGTCGCGGACTCTTTCACATCGTGGTTCCTTTAGTGGAGCTCAAAAGACTTTCTTGGACTATCGGCTCCATCAATATCAGGCCAGGTACACTTAGACATCATGAATGGAAATTGAATTTAAATTTTCTTGATTTTAAGGATACATGTGCGCAAGTATGGATAAAAATACACGGTCTCAACTGGGTATTTTGGCATGTTGAGATTTTGTTCGATATTGCATCTGCTATTGGTATTCTGATTATAATGAATCATGTTACAGAATCAGTATGCTATAGTTATTTTGCTCGGGTCCTAGTAGAGATTGACCTTAGTACTACTTTAATAGATAATGTGATTTTATCTTCTCAACATAATGATTTTTGTCTTTGGATTGAATATGAAATCACTCCTCCTTTCTGTGTTTCTTGACAAATTATTGTGCATGAAGAATCTTCATGCAGAAGAAATGTTATTTGTGACAACTGTCAAATTAAAGTTCATGACCTACAACACTGCTGGAGGACACCCAAACAAGGTGTGGCACAAAGCATTGAGAAGAGTAAGATGGATACTGTTGGTCATGATATTCTAAAGGACTCTGATAAATAGACTGTTGTGTCTGGTGAAGAGTCTCAAAGGTCTCTTGATAAATATCCCAAAAAGGGATGTTCTAAAGAACATATCAAGACCAGCACTTCTTCACAAAAAAACAAGAGAGTTCTCTTATCCTGGGCAGATCATGCTGATGATATCCAGCTACCCATTGATTAAAATTCTGGTATGCATGATATGAATAGAGCCTCATTCAAAGAAATATTGACAAGATGTCTCAAAGATGATGAAGATGATGAATCAATTGATATCCTTGATGATTTGGAAAATGCTGCTCATAAAGATGCAGACTCCTGCCTAAGAAAAGAACAAATCTTGGTCAATGCCAAAAGCAGAAGAAGCAAGGAAAAAATTGACCTTCCTATCTCAAGGAAATCTAATGAAAGGAAAGAGGTGACTGATGTTTGTTACTATACTTCAAGAAAGGAAAATAAAAAGGTACAACCCTCTGGTCAGTATCTTTTTACAGAAGATAGAGAAACAACCACTATTTCTATAGTTCCTCATGCCTCTAATATGAGAGTATCCCCTCCAAAAGGTACTCCTAGAGCCCAAGTTAAGACCACTTTATTCCATGGTTTTCCAGCAATGTCTAGGGCTGGTGATTCTTCACCTTTTCTTGCTAATGAAGGTCGGGATACAAATTCTGTTACAGACTTGGTATCTTCTTCTCAGGATTCCATGTACACCCATAGCATGTACCATAAACCCACTCCAACTGGGTAGTATAAAAAGGCAGGTCCTCTAAACAAATCTTTCAAAGACTCTCCTGAACTGCATGCGGTCCTTCCCAGTTTGGAGGGAAAAAATGACATAATGTCAAGATCATCCCAGCCTTCACCAAGCTGTGGAACCCCTCAATCTCAATTTCAGAAAGTTATAAAATAGGTGAGTACCTATAATTTGTTTGAATTACTTGAATATTCTAGTAGTGATAATGACAGGAAACCAATGGAAGATCGGGATAGAGTTAAGTGTGTTAACACGGATGTAACGTCTAAGATCCCGGATGATGGTGGAGGTCCCTAGATACAGGCAAAGGCTGGGCGTAGGGGGAGACATCCAATTGGAAGAGGTGCTCAAACATCTCTTCATAGTATTAACAATCACTCGCAGGTGCAATGATGACTTTTTTATGGACCTGTATTGCTGTTTTTACTCCTCTGTCATTACTCCTTGTATGAATTTCAATTTTAATAATAGGGGCATTTTCACCTCAACCATCTTAAAAAAATATGTCTCAAATAAGTAAACTTGTGAACAATATCCCATACCACATTAGTAATATTTTGAATCTCAATACCCAATAAAAAGTAACATAAATTGAAACATTAAAAATATTTAAAATAATGGTATTCCATATATACAATGTCAACTGAGCCATATATAAACCCCAAAAAATGAGGGGTGAAATCTTATATGTCTCATAAATTGATTAGGTTTATATAATATAATGAATTTTAGACATGAAATAAAGATAATTAATTTTTTTTATATTTTTGTATTTATAGTAATCTATAATATATGAAGACAGAAAATGAAATACACCATTCATTGATATAGTAGGTCGTCTATACAATAATCATTGTTTCTATTTTCAAAACAAATTAAAATAAGAAACAGAAATGAAATATTATAAATATTGAATAATTTTTTATTTCATATATGTCACACATTTTTATTAAACCCATCCATATCACCTTTTATGTAATGAATGAATGAATCGCATAGCTTCGTGAGGCGTTACTCCACCGTACACACGATCTACATTTTCGTACTCCAAAAAAATTAAAATCATAATGGTATGTGTGATATAATAATTTAAGATGCATAATAGTATCCTTAATATTTTATATAAACAATAAATACATAATTATTTCCATCCAAAAAATTTGGTATGGTAAAAATGATTGACATAGGATCGCGAGGCGGTAGACCACTGCACACACGAACAATGAATTCATAACCAAATTGATGGAAGTGTAGATAATTTTAGGTCATAAAATTAAAATAAAAACACATATGTATATATATAATTCTTATATTCTTATATAACAATATTATAATATGAATTGATAGAGGTTGAGGAATAAATAAAACAAAAAATGCTCATTGATGAACGTTGCCTATTCTTGAGGTTTCTTTTTTTTGTTTGTACCAAAAATCCTTCATTGTTTGGATTTGTTTCAAAAATAATAATTATTGGTTGATATTTGGAATTTTTTTAAGTTATTTGGTAGGTAATTTACGAAAAAATGGGTGGAAGGTGTGAAGAGTAGTGGATAATGGGTTGCCTTTTATAATTTAGGTGGGTATAAAATTATAATATTTTCAAAAAAAACAATTACAACCACAATTTGTCATATATAAGGTCTCCAATCATATAAAATTATTGATTATACAGTTATATGGTATATGTGTGGCCATAAAATGGGTTCATGAAATTTTTTAGGTTATATTTAACCGTTATCTTTATATTTTAACGCTCTGTAAACCCATTTTAACATTAATCATAGTAAATAATGTTAACTTTTTTTATTTTTTATTTTTTGGAAGAACTAAGATTAACTTATATGATAATATAAATTAGTATCATTAAAAAAATGGAATCCATTTTTCTAAAATCCATTCACATAAGTTGAGTATTTTAATTTAAAAATAATTATGTAGATGTTAACGGAACTCGAGTTTTCAAACAGAAAATTTTCAAAAGGTTACAATGTTTCTATATCAAAATTTAGTAGGAACTTTATATTAATGGCATGATTTTAATTATTGGATTTGTAATTAATGTAATTTTAAATTAACATTGATCTCAAATATATTTAATATTTAAAAATAAATTAAATGAAATGGAGTTTTTCAATTTAAATATATTATTCTTTATAATTCACAAAAAAAAACACTATTATGAAAATTATGAAAAAATAAACCTAATATAATTTATATTTTCTTTTTTCAAAATTTATTTATATTTTTTGAATTAAATTTTTTGAAATTATAAAAAATTACTTTTAAATTGAGTGATCCAAAAAAGGAAACAAATCTTCTATTTTGAAATATACAAATTTATAACATAAAAGTAGATTTATTCTAATCTGTTTTCTAGAAAAATAATAATATGAAAGTTAAATATTAATTGAATATATAATGTGTAAATTTAATTTAAATAATTTACCAAAAATATTTTGTTTAATTAATTTTTGTAATTCATTTCTTTCTGAATAAAAATACATTTTCAGACAATTATATCCTCTAATTTCAAATAATTTTTTTTATTTTTAATAAACTGGTCATCAAATAATTCCTCTTATCTACTTGTTTGAACCATCTATTTTAAGAAGATAATTAATCTTACTCATACCTTTCATTCCTACTGCTAGGTAGTAACAATTAAATAATAATATTTTCAAATAATGACACATTTGATTCGAAACTGGTGTTGTGTGTAATAGAAGATAAAATCAGTGTTTCATGTAACACTCGCTAAACATAGTGTTGTTAATAATACTTGATAAAATAAGAGTCACCTTTATAATAAAAAGACATAGTGTTTCATGTAATGAATGTAAAATTAGTGTTGTTTGTAATTCATGATATCAACATGATTAAATTTAATAGAAAAAAATATTTTTATAAATCAAATTGTGTTACATTTTGACCCCCTCAAAATGAATTTCTCTCTCAAAATTCAACTTTATCATATATTCTTTAACATATAAAAATTATTTCATAGAATGCCACATCGGAAAAAAGGTTTAATGATAAATAATCATGAAAAATATAATGGTTTTTGTGAAAGGCATCTAAAATAAAATATAATAGGTTTACAAATGGTAGAACATAATTGTGAAGTGATGACATGTACATATAAGAAAAATAATAACACACAAATATAGATGGAGAGTGATAGAGAACATTTATAGTAAGAATGTGTGCGATGTAGAGAATATCTATGACCACAAATACTTAAACCAAAGATGCATTAAAAAATTTATTAATATCATTAAAAAAATATGACATTCGGGAAACATTTTAATTCAATATCCTTTTCCAAATATTGTGGAATTCAACTTTCATCTTGATTAAAAAAATGAAAACTTACTTACTTGATAACTTTCTATATTGTATGATCATTTTCACCCATTGGTTGTACCTTGATCAATTTTCACCTCATATATTACTCTAAGAGATGATTTTTTTTCATTATTAATGTTAGAAATAACATGCATATAATAATGGTAATTCATTACTTATGTCACCAGTTTAAAAAGAACTAACACTAGTTATATGATAAGGATATATATTAATATTACAATGTACTAAAGTAGCCTCTAATAACTCATCCAATGTATTACATACAACATTACAGAAATTTCTAGCCTTATAACCCCTAAGAAATTCAAAATTTATAAAGAAGGTCCGTAAATTTTGTAAAATAAACATAATAATAATCCCTAAAATATAATTAAGGTTCCCTTAATGGTAATATCTCCGAGATGTGACTATCATTGTCATATATTCTCATGATGTTTGGTAAAAAATAGAATTACTATATAACCTCAATAAAAACATTAATTATTCATAATTAGATGAATAAAATCACATATTTATAAATATATTCCATTGATCCAATAATGTTGTAAACTCCATAAATGATGAAATAAAACCCTTTTTCAATAAATCATTTTTCAGTTCAGTGGTCATCAATACTATCCAATTTAATATAGCCATATAAATAAACTCTTCATCAAAACTAATAACCATTTTTTCATCCTTATGATCATATTAACGGTTATCTTACCTTTTAATCATATCATATTTCCACAAAATCAGATTTCTAGTTCATTGTACAATTTGACATATATTTTTTAATTCCTTTTCATAAAAATTATATAAAATAATGCTTATATATTTTTTGAATAATATAACATAATCTTTTAATTATAATACATAAATAATTAAATAATCCCACAACCATATCAAACCATTAACTCAGTTTCCTCATTTTTTCATTAAAACTGATTTCCATTCATATGTAATTTATAGTCTCTTTATAAGAAAAAATATAACTATTTCTCACACACCCTTGATGATTCACTACGTGAGCGTTCCCCTATAGACATTAGTTTTCATAATGCCCATAATTTCTATATTTTAACCATTCATACCTTAATAACAACATATGAAGAACAATATTTTTATCCATAATGTTAGATGAAAAATACTATTTTTTAAATTACAATTACTTTATTTTTCTCCTTCATTTACAAACCAAAAACATATTCTCATCACTCTAAGAGATTCCCCTGTGTTTATCATTCCACATTCTAGAAATAGAGAAACAAATATATTCATTCTTTAATAATCTCAATTAAAAAAAAGTTATAGAAATTTCACATTCTATTTTTTCATAGTCTGAGATTTTTATAGGGATCAGAATATTAATCACATTAATTGATAATATATTATGCACAATAATAATATCATTCACTCTATTTATTATATATTTTGGTTTCTTATTAGAAATTTTTTGTTCACATTCATTGTTAACATAATTCATTTTTTTACACAATTGATAAAAAAATAGCGTGATAAAAACAAGACATTTTGGAAAACCACATAATCAGGAAAATTACAAATAGGAAATACAAATACTGACACTTATTTTAAATTGTTGACACCATAGGATTAACCTATATCATCCACAAGCATCCTCAATTTAAATTCTTCATCATGGTTCATATAGTGTTTGTGAATTTTCATAGCATATCCTATGGAGTTTCAATGCATGCGTACAACAATGCATGTTTTCATTGACTAAATGATGATAGATTCCAACTCAATACACCATTTTCAATGATATTACCCCTAGGTACTTCTATTTCAGACAATAATCCACTTGTAGTGTCTGGACAAGAATTTTATTTCCTAGAAACCACTTTCTCTATCCTATACCAAAATAACAGGAAATTTTCTTATACCATGACTCATCCTTTTCAATATCATTCGATACATCCCTTATGAAACCCATATAAATATCTATAGGGATCACAATAATTTTTTTCACCATAGTTTCTAAATTTTATCTAAACCTATGTTGTGATACCAACTATATCGACCCATATTGATGTTTTATCTAATGATATGATTATTAAATACATTACACAATCACAAACCAAACGACCATAATATTTTGGTTTCATTAGAAACAAAGTACATAATCTTCTTATATAGTGAAGTATTTTAAATGTTTCATAAAAATAAATTCCAATTTATTACTCATCATAGATATAACCTACATAAAATCATTACTCATAACCATAGAATATATATATATTAATGGGTGAGCATAGATTTCTAGAAATGTTATACAATGGAAATAAATAAAAAAATGTAATAAAAATGCTATGATACCATGTGAATAAAAGATAGAAACCATACCATTAACATCAATGATCATGAAAATGAAACCTAGCATAAATATTAACAGTTTATAAGACATGAATCATACAAAAATCTATTAATATGGCTCATTGGAGACTAGAATTGGAATATGTAATATAATTTTTTCATACACATAAGAATATAAAATATTATTTAAATGATACCAAACAAGAAATTCATAACATTTTAGGCTTTGGGAAACCGCCGATGTACGTACTTCAATCATGGGCTAACCACTGATGCAACATATTTTTCTGGATAGGGATAACCACTATTATGATCATATATCATTTATCATTACCCAATGCACTCGAAGGAGGTATATGTTCCACAAATCACATAATGAAAACCAAAAACATTTGTTACAAAAGATAAAAAACATTAATCATATCTGGTAATGAAATGGTCTTCATAAACATTTCATCGTGTCATAACCTTTTGAAAATAGATAAAATTCTTAATTTTTTCATAATATAATCGTAGAATAATATGTGAAAATGAATTTGGTTCCTTAATTTTTTTTTCATGGTGTAAAATTTGGAAGAGAAATAGGTTTTATAAACCTATTTGCATCATAAACATAAACACTTCAAAGAAGAATATGAATTGTCTATAATGCATTTCACCAAAAAAGTATAGGTAACCTCAAATGAAATCTTCTTATTTGGAAAGTGATTTTGAATGAAAAATAAATTGTATCATTTCTTGAAGAAAATAACATTTCCACATTTGAAAAATAATTTTGAAAATATATATCATTTTGAAAAGAATTTTCATTGAAAATAACAATGAAAATTTATAACTGAATCTTTAAAAACAATTTTAAATATTTCTTGTAGAAAATATCCTTTATGCTTTTAAAATAACATTTTAAATAATAATTTTTTTTAAAATTATTCTATTTCAAAATATCATTTAAATATTATAATGTAATATTAACTGAATATAATGGTCATGAGAGTGAGAAATTTCATTCATTCCATACAAAAATATTCCATTCAATTTTTCGGTAAAAGAAAAATTTGGATTTTTTGGAAAATAAAAATAATATTCTATAAAATGTTAATGTAAAAAATAGTAAATATTAAATTTTATAATTGATATGATAATAAAAAATTAATTTGGAAAACAGTTATAGAAATCATGGTTTTGGAAGAAAATAGATTTCTGTCCGAAGAGAGAAATATTGTCAAATATTCTTTAAAATAATTATAAATATTTTCAGAACCAAATAGTGGAAAATAGTAAAATTAAATCAAAATATCATGAATAAACATGATAAAATAAATCTTTAATGTTTCTTTAACAGTTTATCATAATATTTTATTATCTAAAACACAGTCATAAATACTCTTGAAAATTGATGAGAGTGTTACGTGAAAATAATTACCGCTTCCCAAACATTAAAATATATAAAAAAGGAAATAATATAATTATATAAAACATAAAAAATAATTGGTTTAAATAAATATATTATATTAAATCTCAAATGGGTTGTATATACAACTCATAGAATAAAATAGCTGCATAACATGACCTAAGGGTCAAGAAGTGAAAATTGTGACAAAATCCTTTACATCTTATGTAATATTTTGAATTGTAATCCCCTATAAAGATTAAAATAAAAATAAACATTAAATATCATTATAAAAAATATATTCATGATAAAACATGTCAATGGGGTTGTAAAAATTCCACACAAAAGAAATGAGTGGTGAATATTCATGTGTCTACCTGAATTAAAAGAGAGTTAAGAATTTAAATACATTAAGTCATGTCATTCATCATAAATGTTAAAAAACTCATATATAATAAATATAATATTATGATTTATCTATTAAATAATTATAATTTTATATATCATACCATATATGATTTTATTATGACCTAATATTATGGATTTGTTAACAATTCCATGTTAAAGATATATTTCGGATAATAACCGCTTTGTTTTTCATATTGGTTTTGATTTTTTTGTAATATTAATTTGATCATGGTTAACTCATACAAATAATGATATAAAGGAAATAAATATAATTTATATTTGGTATATATGTATTTATAGTAATCTAAAAAATATGGAGATATAAAATGAAATACACAATTTATAGAGATGGTGGGCTGTACAGAGGCATGAACGTTGATTCAATTTTATCATCTTGTTAAAATAATTGATAAATGATATATTATAGTTAAACCATAATTTTTAATTAATTTATGTTAAATATTTTCATTTATCTCCTCATTATTAAATTCCCCATAAATAATGAAAAAGTCTCATCGCTTCACGAGGCGGTAGTCAGCTATACACACAGGTGACATTACCATCATCCAAAAAAAATTAAAAATAGATAATTAATTAGTGATATAGTAATTAAATTCTTATAATATCATCATAAATAGAATATTAATAAAAACAAATCAGTATTATATCCAATCAAAACATGCGGTGATAGAAAAACGAATGACAATAGTTCGTGTGGTAGTAGTCCTCCATACACCAAACATGTATTTTACAACCCATTTGATAGATATGGAAATATTTTTAGGTCATATGCGTAAAATTAGAAAAAATTAAAACATTTAAGATAAATATTTTATTATATTTAAAATACATTATGGATTTGGAAGAATAAATAAAATAAAAAAATTTCTGGATGAATGCTACCTCTTATTCGAGTATTATCCTTAGGTTTTCACCAAAATCCATCCTAGGATAGATTTCTATCCAAAATAATTATTATAGGTTTAAAATATAGTTGATTTTAAGTGATTTGAGTAGATATTGATGATCCAAAATATTTTTATTTTGTGAATAGGAGAGAATTACATGTGCATTATCATAAGTGATGTCAGTGAAACACTATTAATTTTTTGAAATAAATTACTCCACCCATGTTCTTTTCTAGCTAGTAGGATCAATTAATGGAAAATATTACGTAATATAAGGTAAAATTTAGTTATTTGACGAAATAATGTTTTATGATTGTTTTTTATTTTAACCATTATATTTTTGGTTTCAAGCCCCCTTGTTGACAAATTTATTCCTTAACCATAAAAAATAATCTTTATTGTTTTTACTATTCATTTGGTAAAAAATTAAGACATAAATATTATTAAAAATAAATAATGAGGATTCAAAATATCTAATCATTTATTCTAAATTCAATTCACTGATTAAGAAAAAAATTAATTTAAAATTAATCATGCATACACTATGAGAACACAAGTTTCAAAGGATTAAATGTTCAAATGTTAAAAAAGTTTTTATATCATAATTTTATATGAAATTGATTCCAATTAAATATATGAGATTCAAGGATTTATTATTTAAATATTATTTCATCAAAAATAGTGTTAAATACAACTTTACTTTAGAAATAAACAATATTAAAAGTTACATTTTAATTAAATTACAGTATAGTTTGAAATACATAAACAAATTAATGTTTTCAAGAAATTAAAAAAAATTAAACCTATGGTTATTATGATATTGTAAATTAAAAAATTAATTTTATTTTTTCAAATAAATTTTATTAATTTTTTAAAAAATTATTTTAAAATAAGTGCACAAAAAATGTGACAAATGTTTTTTAGAAAATACATTTTTAAAGTATAAAATTAGTTTTATTCATATCAGTTGTTATGAAAAGACATTAGAAATTATTTATATTTTTAATTTAATAATAATTTATAAATTTAACTAAAATAATTCACGAAATGTTTTTTTAATTTATTTAAATAAAATATGTTTGTGATTTTAGAAATAATTTTTTTATAAATATATTTCCTCTATTTTAAAAAAGTTATTACTTTTTTTAATCAAAATATTATAATTTAAATCATTATATACATATGTAAAACAGCTATATTCATAATTTAAGTAATCCTATTCAAATCTATTATTCCAATGGGTATTTTAGCATCTTGTTCTGAATAAACACTAAACATGTAGTTGGGTCACTCAACACATGGTGTCAAGAACCCTTATGATAGAAGATGATGATTGATAATGACAGTGTAAAGGTGGTTTAAGGGATAAAATATACCATTATAATTAGAGTGGTAAAATAGTTTATGAGATAATAAATATAATGAAACAATAGATTAAGTGTAAAGAAAAGATAAATCTACAAATGCTAAATGTATTATCAACTGAATATAAAATATTTCTAATTTCATTTTATACAAATCATTAATTTCCAACTAATGATACATAATTTAAATTAGTAAATATAAAACATGATTTACAAAACATGAATCAATTATAGAAGGTAAATCAAAATTCCAACGATGATATCCATGAGAACCCTGGCCATTAGATCAATCATTTCCTCCTAAATCTTCAGGTTTAAGAAAAAAATAGAACAACCAAATTCTATATCCCTACAAACACGGAGGTCCACTCGGGAACCCTTGGAACCCAAGAAGGGTGTGATAAAAAAATTCCATTAGGACAAAACCATTGGTTTATAATCAAATCCATTTCATGAAATGTAAATTAATTTACTTTCCATGTAAATATATAAGTAGAAAATTAATGTAAAGATACCCATGGAATGTAGCCTTCTAATCTAGTGAAGCTAAAATAGCCCCCAAAGCCTCCCTGTACAAGATGGTTAGTCTCATATCCCAATTTAGATATAAAAAATATAGATGTTAACATCACAACTATTCCATTCATCCAAACAAGTCATACCCCCACAAACATCCCATATATTCCATTTTTTATACTAATCAAGACTATATGGTACAACTAGAGGAGAAAAACATATACGCCTGAGGTTTAAAAACCAATGTACTATATTCCCCATTGTCGTGTCACATGACAATGTGTCATACCACAAAGTCTTGGTTCCATGGTGTCGAATACCACAAAATCCTCCTTGTGTCCCATGATCATCTTGATGGGATCTCAATAATGGCCTTGGTTGGATTTCTTAGAGCTTTTCATATCGGACATGTCCCATGTAATTCAAAGAAAGACATATCAAAAGGATAGATTAGGCGAAGTCATTCAATTGAATAAAGACCCATGGGGCATACTCAACCCAAGGAATCTGCTACCACATTAAAGATCTATGAAGATCTGTCAATGGAATGTATTTAATCATTAATTTCATATCATTTAGAGTTAAAAAAACATACGAGAATTGAAAATGATGAAAAGAATAAAGGAGCTGGTAATGAAGGTGTTGATTCATGAAATGGGTTCCCAAGTCAAAGGAAGAAATCACTATTATAATATCTACAGGTTTATTAAAATTCCAATGGTTCAGCCCAACTCCCATGGATGTGGTGTTAGAAGGAGGCCACCACATAACAGATATAAGGTTAATGTGGATTGCTCGTTTAGAAACTAACTGATCCATGGGGGTGGTATTCTGTGGGATAAGTGTAGTTCAGTGATATTTTTCTTTAGTATCATTTATGGTCTAGGGAGGTTGTTGGGTGAAGAGATGAAAGAAATTCACACCAGAATCATGCATTGCAGGGCCATTGAATTGAATTATTCTAAGTTGGAGTCAAATTTTGTGATGGTTTTAGGTGTTTTAAATGTACAGGTAGAGGACCCTTGGCTCATGATTAACTTGTTCAATGTTTCTCTTTGGATATTAGACATGGGTGATCTGTTCGGCATGTTCTTAGGGAGGCCAAAATCGTTGTAGATGCCTTATCGAGGGGGGGGGTGTCCAGATGAACGTTTGATTGTTTATTCTAGTTTTTGATTGCTTATGAATGAGTTTAATAATTTTTTGCAAGTGGATTCCCTTGGCCTGGATCACATTATACCTATTTGACCTTTCTTCGTAGTAATGGGCATGTTTTCCATAACTGAATAATATATAAAAAACAATTTTCTATCGAACACCATGTGATTATACCCACTCATATATAGACATTCACATTCAAATCATAAAATCAGTATACCCACTCTTCAATTCCATTTTATAAACCAATACATTTCCAGAGTATACCCACTCATGAATGACAATTTATAATCAAAATATAAAATACTACCAATGATCATACCGTCTCATTTTTTGAAATCCACATTTACAAAATACATATTAGTTTTCCAACTCACTAACCAATTACATTCAAAAATTTCATATGGGTATAACCCACCCATTTATTACAATTAACACTTATTAATATCACATGGGTATACCCACCTGTCCATCAAATTTTCTATTTCCATAAATAACCATATAAGAAAACTCATTTCATATAAGTCATTAAGTAAAGGGAATTACATTAAAAGGGAGGAAAAAACATCCCCATTAATAAATCCTAATCCATTTAATTTTAATTAGGGTTATAACATGTAGGAAAGCATGAGAACACACCCCTTGGGTATGATGGATATTAGAAGGTGTAATGGTTCCATAAACTTCTATAAAGGAAATAATCATTTTCTTATTCTATTAGATTCGATGCCCTGAAGATGCTTTATAACACACTACGTCATCAATTAATAGGATAAAAAAAATGAATTAAGAAATGAATGTATTTAACAACTAACCAACACTATATTTATTAGAAGACAATGCCCCTCCATTAAAGGGGTTTTATTAGAAAAAATGACATTGTTTCACCAAAAAATCAATTTCTGTAACTATGAATTTCATTCAAGATTCACAATTACATTTATCATAGAAGCGTAAAGATGAAAACTAAGTTATTAAAAGAATAATGGTTTGGGACATGGATCCTACCTCAAGAGAAGACCAAGTCAATCCAAACACCTTCCCACTTTTCAATTTCACTAGAAAAGAATAATTCATACTTTCACACACATACATTCATATATATATATATACCCTTCAATCCCACAAACAAATTCCACCATCCATTGGGGATCATGTAACTTGTATACATATATAAACACACACATACCTTTTTATTTGATTGAAAAGCTTTATAGAGTCGTCAAATTCACTAAAACCAAATGCTAGGGATCATATATCACTAAAGTACACAAAATAGAAGGTGTGAAACAAAAATTTGGAGTAAGATATTACCTCGGATTTACAAATACAATGAGAATTCAACCAATCCTCTTCACATTCGGTGGCTGAGTTTGAAACACGCCTGAAGACATCCTGAGAGACCCTTCACATGCAGTAACAATGGAAGTAAATCGAAATCTAGATTATCCTAAAGGCCTAGGGTTTTTCCACACATTATCAAGAACCAGATAAGGGGACAAATTACTTAAAAATGGTTGAAGTTATACCCATTAGTCTCAACGTGAATATTTTTGTAAGAAATAGTAATAAATCCCTAAGGGAGAGTATCATGAGGAGGGAGTTGAGGGGGAGGTCACACATGATCTGTGAGAGAGGGGGTTGGGTGTGTGTGTTGTAAAATATAAGGGAAAAAGTATGGGTTATGTCAGTTTTTATTTTATTTTAATTTTAATTAAAATAATTTAAATTTTTAAAATAGGGACTCCGTACACGGTTTACGCCACAGAGTTTATAAAACGGTGCACCAATAGTTCATTTTTTACTAGTCATTTGGGATCCCCATATTGGTTGGCCACATGATTTGGAAACTGTGCATCATCAATGCGGTGAATAGGTTTTAGGAACTCACTCTTAAAAATAACCATGTAGGATAGGAACATGGTTTTGTAAACCATGTGTATCTCCTGCACATAGCCCTTATCTACCTGTATGAGGCTGCAAATATTCCTTTTGGGAGTGAAACACTTTAATACAAATAGTTTACCATATGAAGACCCCAATAAAAATGATTTTATAGGTCTGGTGCTCTCTAAACACGACAAGACACCCTAGGGAACCCTTGGGACATTAACCAAGTCCAAAAATGTTAATTTATTGTGTTCTAGCTCTCGAAATTACATTCAGATGCTCACTTTAAAAAATGATGCATGTCAAGTAAACACAAAAACCCAAATTCCAATTAAATTTCATCTGGTCCAAAAAACAAAGGATTGTACATCTAATTAGCTACTATCATATACTAATATTTTAATAATATGAAACATATCATTTTTAAAAAATATTGTTGTAATGAATGTTATAATTGATGCTTGGTATAATGAAAGAGAAACATTTTGTTACATGTAACACAAGCTAAACATATTGTTGGGTGAAATTCAATATAAAATTTCTGTTATGTTTAATTAAAAATATCAAAAATATATTAAATTAATTTGAACATATATATATTGAAAAATATTGGGTGTTACATTATACACCCCATAAAATGAATTTCACATTCAAAATTCATCTAGGTTTTCAAAATAATAATATATAGAAGTTTCATAATAGAAACCATCAGTGTAAAAAGGGTTAATAAAATATCCTCTTGAAAAAGAGAAATGGATTTATGAAATTTATATAGAATAAAATATATTAGGTTTCCAAATAAGATAAAATAGGTTGTATGTGAAAGCATAGACATTGAAGAGAAATCAAACACCCAAATATTGATGCAGACTGAGAAAAGAAAATTAATCACAAGAATGTGGGTGATTGGGATAAAGATAATGAGCACAAATACATAAAACATTGATTTCAGGAATAGGTCATTGATATAATAAAAATAATAATCAGGAAAATTTTTATTTCAAGATAAATTTTTTAATTTTTGGGAATATAATTTTTATCATGATATAGAATGAATGGAAAATTATTACTTGGTGTCTTTTTATATCGAAAGAAGAAAATATTCATTTGGTTATGAATTGATCAATTTCCACACATATAATAAACAAAGCGTTTAATTTTTCAAGTCTACATTTCTAAATAAGATCCATAAAATAATGAAAATTCATATCTTATATATTTTGTTTAAAACAAATTCATTTGTTTTCCATCAAAGATAAATAATCATATGGTGAATTAATATGTTAGTATCTAAACACAAATACAATATTTAACCTAAAAAATTCCTTAAAATTTCAACCTTATGACCCTTCAAAAATTTAAAATTAATGAATTAGGTCACTGTATTTTAAAAAATCAACTTAACATTAATCCTCAAAATATCATTAACAAGATCATAATGGTCACATGAAAAATACACGAATAGCATTGTCAGATATTATCTTGAAGCTTAAAATAACTAGAATTAAAATTTAATATCAATTAAAACAAGTCTATTACATCATTACTTGAATAAAACCTTCGATTATTGAATATATTCCATAGATCTGTGATTTTTGTAAACTCAACAAATGATAACATAAATAACATTGCTAAAAAATACATTTTCAGTTCTAAATTCATCAATACTATCCAATTTGATTTATCCATATAAATCAAATATTTATTGAAATAAACACCAACTTATCAACCTGAGGAACTTATTAAGGTTAATCTTTCCTTATACAAAAATATCAATTTCCCAATAAATAACTTTTTTTTCATTAGTACCATTTAACATATATTTTTTCAAATTGATATCAAAAAAATTATACTAATTAATCCTTATATATTTATCGATTCTTATTACATAATTCTTCAATTCCAATATATTAATACATTAGTCTTCCCACATTATTCTCAAACCGTTAACTAGGCTTCATCATCTTATTTCTGGACACCTCTTTCCCTTAATATATAATTTCTAGTAACCTAATCATAAAAAATATAACCATTACTCAAAACACTTTGTTTATTCCCTTCACAAGGCTTCCCCCTAGGACATAGATTTTCATAATTACAATTCATTATAAATTTAAATCATTCATCCATTTACAATTCCTTATATGTCCCATATTTCCATCCATTATGTTAACTATGCTCTTGATTATTTATTTCATGTTACCTACATTGTTTCCTTCTATTACACAATAAATTCTTATTCTGATACTTATAACACTTTCCCATGAGTGATTATTTCAAATTTAATTAAATATAGAAAACTAAATTTTATTTCATCCATATTCTTCACTACCTGAACTCTCTGTGTACTCTATCATATATTCATTGGTGAGTTGGAGATTTTTTTAAGGATCATGTTGTTAATCATGTCCCATGATAATTTATTAGGAAAAATCACAATTTCCTTTACTCTATTAAAAATACCATTTGGATGGTAATCAGAAAATTGTGCCTCACATTCAATGTTAACTGGGTATCATCAGCTTCCTACCATTAACTAATCCACAAAACATAGTGTGAGTAACATTTATCATCTTAGAAAACCATATAATGCTAAAAAATATCATATAGGATTTATAAATTATGACGCCTAATTTCAAATCATTTACATTATATGTTTAACCTAGGTCATCCATGGTCATCATATATTTGAATTATTAAATATGTTTTTTATGGTTATTATGAATTTTCAATGAATATCCCCCAATAGTGTCAAACTATGTGAACTTGAGGGACAGTTTTCAGGCACAATGTAATAATCAAGTCCATATTTATGTGACATTTTTAGAGTTATTACCCCTTGGTACCTCTTTTCTATACCAACATTGACTTTCATTATCCGTACGTTGAGGTAATTTCTTAGAAACCACTTTCTCGATCACTTACCAATTTTATTGGACATTTTAATATAATTTGACTCATCTGTATACTTATCCATAGATAAATCCCTGAGAAAAAAATTTGAAATATCCCTTGAGATATCGTTAACATTTTCAAATCCTACTTTTCAATGGTTAACTAAAAATATCTTTTGATAACAACTATAGAGACCATGTATTTTATACATTGATATTATATAGCTTTATATGAATATTAAATATAATACACAAACACACACCTCAAGACCATAATTGTTTAATATATTTGGAATATTGGTGAAAAAGCTCTTTATATATGGAATGGTAATCAATGTCTCCCTCAAATACCACCCTATTTATTAGTCTTCATAAATTTACCCTATATAAATAATTTCATCATAACAAGGGAATAAAACATAAGAAAGTCTGAGATTAGATTCTTAGTATGGGTAAACAATTGAATTATGTAAATATAATATGATCATTACAGAAAGATAACATTAGAATATTATATGGAAACAATACCCTACATATCATAGATTATAAACATGAGTCATGTCATAAACGACGGTGGTTCATAAGACATGAATCATTAATAAATCAATAAAAAGGAGTCGTTCTAGAATAAAATTAGAATAATACATAGAATTTTGGTGTATACATAATCAGGGAAAATCTGTTGTCAATACTACCCACCAAGACATTAATACCGTGTCAGGATTGGGGTGACCACTCATGTACATTATTTGATGTTGGGATAACCACCCATTTACACAATATTAATTCTTGGTCTAACAACCCATGTGACCACCTTTTAGGGAATAGGATAACCACTTGTGTACCCAATGATATCATATATCATTTATCACTACCCAAGGAATTTAAGAGAGATATTGTAACATCCATGGTAAATAAAGAAATAATAATTTTTTTAAAATAATATTTTTGAATTAAATATTAATTTTACTTTTAAGTGGTTGCTATGTTTGATGGCATAACTGATATGCAACAACAGGTATCTTTGAAATCATATGTTGTACACTGACAATATAATATTATTATTTTAAATGGTGGTTAATGCCTTGCCATTGTATTGGTTGGAATGAACAGAACTAACTAAAATATGATTATACATTTTTTAATGGTTTTTACATTTATCCTATAATATTTAGAAGCTTAAAATATGATTGCATATAATTTTAAACATAAATACTCTAATATTCTTTTGGAATTCGGTTTACCACTTTTTGATGGTGAACCCTCTTTAAATATTGTTTTAGTCACTTTTATATGTTATATTTGAGAAAATAAAATTCTTATATAGAATTGGGACATCAAATATTACTTTGGGTAAATTTTTGGTATTTTCCTAATAAAATTCATTTTATAATGAATAGTGAAAATACTATATTTCAATTCGAAATTTCCTTTTAATCTAATTTATTTATCTAGTTAGATTATCTTTTTTATTTAGGTTTAAAGTGTAATTATATTATGTTTTTACCATTTAATCCAATGTTGTTCATTGGAAATAATTTTACTTTGAAATTGGACATAAACAAGTGTCAACCATTTTATAGTTATTGTTTTTTAAAAACGCGCTATTTGTTTTGACAACATAAATTAATTTAAAATTAAATAATAAATCTTATATGTTTTTAATTTGGTAAAATTGACATCATTTTTGAATTTGGAATATCAAATATAGCTTAGGCAGAATTTTTGGTTTTTTTTAAGAAACATCAATTTTTATGAATAGTGAAACCACGTAGTAGTAGTTCAAAAAACTGAGTTTTTAATTTAAATGAAATTTTACAACTTCTGAGAATTTTATTTCGAAAATATGACATGCATGGTTTTTATTAGTAAGTTAATTTTGGTTCTATAAAATGAAAATGATTTTTGGTTAATAGTAATTTTTGACATTTATTTACTATAGTTAAAGGTAAATAGAGTAATTCAAGGTAAAAAGAATATAATAATAATACAAAAATTCACTTAACACTAGTCCTAACCATATTGGACGAGTCATGGGAGACCACAGTAATATTTGGGTTTATTTTGGGACCCCATTGAACCACTTGGGAGTGATAATTACACTTTATTTTAATTAACATAAAGTAAATAAAATAATGACACAAACTAATATATTTTGGAAAATTTAATTTTACATGGGGTTATATAAGTTATCATTTTGACTATAAATATTTTTTGGAAATATATTATGATTTCCTACATCATGGTAATTTTTTATAATTTTCTGTCATCGAATAAATTAAATTATTTATGACACAATAATGATACATTGTTTACCTCATTAATAAATTATTTAAAGAAATAATATTATAAAGATTAAAATAATATCCAAAAAAAGTCTAATTCTTATAGGATGATTTTATTTAGACCATGAGTAATTTAATATAATACTTTAATAAGTTTTGGACCTTTATAAGTAGAAAATAATTATATAATAAAATAATATTTTCACACTATCCTAAAGAGCCCCTCCTCCCCCTTATGAAATGACACCACTTATTACCCACTCCTCACTCCTCCCAACCCCCTTGGCTTGTCCAAACCCTACCAAAATAATATCTCATGATCCCTCTCTTCCCAATAAAATCATTTAATTAGGTAGAAGTCACTTTAAGAAGACCTTTTGATTCAAACCAAAGGGACTTACCCAAATTAAAGGCAACTGTTTCTCTTAACTTCTTTTCATTGATTTTACATCACGAACCCCTAAATTCTTTTTATTCCTTTCTTTTATAACAACAACAGTATCCACAATATACTAGGATGTTGTTATGAGATGTAATCTAACTACATCTACACACACCTCTATGTAATGGGTGAAGAACATATTGTTTCTGTGGATGGAAAACTAACACCTCACAAAATGATCACTGTTCAATTATCTCCTGCCACATCCCATGGTGTAAATTATGATGGAACTGTATTTATATATGAAATATATTATGTTTATGTTTTCTTTATGCTTCTATATTTTCCATTTATAGCATACCTTTATGGTTTCCATTATGGGTAAATGTGATAATTTCATTTGAAGAAGTGTAGACTACCGCCCCTTCAAAGTGACATAACTCGTATATGCCATAATTGGGACATATAAAGTATGAAATTAATGCTATTATATATGATATTATACTGGAATTATAACATAAAAATTTATAATTATGTTTTAATTCCATTAAAATAAGATATAGAAAATAAGTAGCCTTCATGCGTACGTACGGCTTACCGTTTCCATTAATGGTGCATTTCATTTCTTATATCAAAATGTTTTGTACTATTATACATAAATACACATAAAAGATATAGAGGATATATATGATATATATATCATGAATATAATTTTGGAGATAATGGAATATTGACCACATGAATAACTTGTAAATATAAGGTGTCCATTTTTTACTCAAGTACCAAATATCGACAAAACGACCGTTATTAACTTATATGATTGCATAATTTTTAAAAAAATGGTAATTAGTGAGATAAAAGTAATAATAAACGTTGAAAAAAGGTTCTTAAGGAAGTATAAATTAACTTTTGTTTATTATTCAGGAGATTAATGGAAAAAAAGGTTAGGTGGGACACGAGGTAAGGTACTTCATCTCAATCTCCTTTCGTTGAGGAATTTATTATTTTAATACATGATATTCAATTATAAGTTTCATAAAAACTTTTGAAATTTAATTTCATTAAAAGGGAATATTTTTCTATGAGGCATTTCCTAAACGACAAAAAATGAATGTTTTTTAACATAAACAGTGACAACGACCTTTCCGCCACAACGAGTATTATTTTATCTCCGGATTCCTTAAAAATACATAGTGTTTTCTTAAAGGAAAATTTTTAATATATACCCATTTACATATTTTGTTATTGAAAATGGTTTTGAGAAAGAATTTATTATTTCCATATCTTGAAATGATATATTGTGATTGAAATGTGGAAATATTTTATTTTCATTATTCTTGTTTTATGTGTTATGGTTATTTGGCATTGTTAACGTATACAGGTGGTTCTGTGATAATCCTTGGGTGGGGGATCTCGAGATATCTCTCCAATTCCTTGGTTAATGTGACATAGGTAAACATGGATGTTTTTCCTAAGTGATTTAGGTAATATACTATGATGGGTATTCCAAATGTAACTCCCTACATAGCTATGATAACTACAATGTAATTATGATATAGATTCGACAAGTTTCCTTTGAGATTTATGTTTTCTATGTGTTATTCATAAATCATATGGTTTCATAAGGTATATTACATACCTTATGTTATGTACGTATTAATTAACTAATGTTTTCCTTCTTCGTTTTATAACCCTTACTAAGCTTCTTATACTCATCCCCTGTTTTGATATGTTTATCATAGGACCAAAAGATGACTAGGGTCTAGGATTGGATCAAGGGATAGTAATTCTTTCTAAAACATAGAACTAGAACTGACTCTTTTTTCTAGTGTTTTTATTTTATAAAAAATGGAAACTTAGTAGATGTTTCAACATTGAAATTTTTGAGATGTAATGTAATGTTTATGGCTTAATTCTCTAAAACTCTAAACCAAAAAATATCTTCAATGTTAACTATTCATTTAATTAATGATTATGTAATGTTTTAAGGTTGGGTCCTTATAGTTGGTATCAGTGGTTGGTTTAGACAACTTTAGGATTTAGAATATAGTTAATTTAATATCAATAATTTTTTTTTAGTTTATGTTAGGATTCAAATGATATATCATTTACAGATTACCATGTTGCTTCGTCTAAGATATTTCAGTGTTCCGAATGATTTTCTGTAGAGGAAACAAGGAAGCTATATTGGGATAACATCAGGAGGAAGACAACCTTCCAAATCAACAACCTGATATGGTCTGAGTCGAAACTAAACAGTTTGTTTTGGTGATGGAACAATTTACTCAGGATATAATTTCTTGTGGTATGCACACAGGAGATCATCCAAATCAACCATAGGTGAACATGTCAGAGGTGGAGCATTTCATGAGGAAAAATCCCCCATCATTTAGATGATCATCTGACCTTGTTCTGTCATAAGGGTGGATTAAAGCATTGGAGAAAACATATGATATCATGGGGAATTCATGACATCAAAAGTCTATTCTTATTGATTACTTTTTTGGAGAATTTGATCAGTGGTGGTTGATGGTGAATAATATCATGGATAGTGAGGTGATTTATTCACTTGATTGGGATGAATTCAATGTTATGTTTCTTAAAAAACATTTTCCTTGGTGGTTCGTCTTAGGATAAGAAAAAAAATTCATAGAATTGAGGCTGGAGGATGACTTAGTGGCTACATATGAAGAAAAATTCACAATACTGTTATGGTATACTCCAAATTTCATATGAGATCTTGCTTGTAAAATCATCTATTTTTACTCAGAATTAAATCCAATGTAACGATGGGATTTAGCTTCCTGTGAGTTCAAAATTTTTGAAATACTTGTTCGTTGTGCGGAGAAGGTGGAAATGGAGTTTTCAGATGATCAGGTGTTCATTGACAAACAACAGAATAAGCGGTCGAGGTGGCAGATGAAAGGGAAGAACAATTCAAAAAAGTATGATGGTAATAAACATAAGTTTATATTTTTTGAAAATTGAGGTAAAAAGTATGCTGGATATTGTCGTTTGAATTCTAGTAACTGCTACCGATATGTTAAAATGGGACATAAGGCTCGTAATTGCACTGAAAAATATCAGGTTAATAATATGAAAAAATCTGATTTACAATCATTAAAATGTTTTAAGTTCAATGAAATGGGTCATTATGAAAATGAGTGTTCAAAGAAGAACTCAAATAAGGGAAAGCAGCTAGACTACATGTATAAAGTTGTGGTGAAGTCCATTGCATCTACATCAATAGATGTTGGGCCATCAAATGAATTATTATTTGGTACACCATTTGTTTGTTCAGAATATTCCAATGTGTTATTTGATTTAGGTTATACACACTCTTTAATTTCTAAAAACATTTCTATTAAATTGGAAATTCCATCTCAATATATGAATACAGGTGTTATGGTAAAAACACTTGGAGGAAATGTTGAGACAAAAAGATATTATAAGATCCTTCATTTCCATGTGTGTGGAGAGAATCTACCTATAAACATTATTGTATTTCTTCAAGCAGAGTTTGATGTTATCTTGTTTATGGATTGAATTTCTATTTATCATGATAAGATTGACTGTAGATCTAATGATGTTTATTTTCGGAAATATTTTCAGATTTTTTACTAGAATGAACCCCTTATTTTGATAACATATTAAGAACCTGAGAAACTAGGATAATATGGAAATAAATGTTACCTAGAACATATTGTTGAAAACAAAGGAACTATTCATATTAATGATATGCCAGTGGTAAATTTGTACAAAAATGTTTTTCCTGATGAGATGTATGGTATTATACCTGATAGTGAAGTTGGATTTACTATTGAATTAGTTCCTAATGCTATGCCAATTTCAAAATTCCCTTATCGAATGACTCAAATTGAACTTTTAGAGTTAAATAATCGATTGACAGAGTTATTAGATAAAGGTTTCATTCGACCTTGCACAAATCCCCATGGGGTGCACCTATCATGTTTGTTAAAAAGAGATATGGTTCAATGAGACTTTTCATTTTTATAGAGCATTGAATAACATAACTGTTAAGAACAAGTATCATTTTCCTCATATCGATGATTTTTTTGATCAGCTCAAGGGATATTAGTATTTTTCAATGATTGATTTGATTTCAGGGTACCATCTGTTGAAAGTAAAGGAAGCAGACATTATAAAGACTGCGTTTCATACAAGATATGGCCATTAGGAATTTGAAGATATGCCTTTTGGTTTAACCAATGTTCTTACTATATTTATGGATCATATGAATAGAATTTTCAGTGAATTCTTAGAAACCTTTGTGGTTGTGTCTATTGATGATATTGTGTTTTTTAAGTAAAGAAGAGAATTAAAGTCCTTTACGACTTGTCATGAAAACCTGAAAATGATAGAAAATATTGGGGATGTTCAGAAAGTTTGAATATTGGTTACAAAAAATTTCTTTCATTGGTTACATTATTTCAATAAATGACATAACTATTGATCCTGCTAAAATAAAAGTGGTGGAAAATTCCAAGACCCACAAATATAACGAAGATTCGTAGTTTTCTTGGTTTCTAATGTTATTAATGGAGGGTTGTTAAGGATTTTTCATGGTTATCTAGTTCAATGACTAAGTTAACTCGAAAAGGTGTTACGTTTATTTGGACAAAAGAATGTGATGATTGTTTATAGGAATAGAAAAAAGGTTGGTGAATTCTCTAGTTTTGGAAGTGCCTTCCAGAAAAGGTGAGTCTTTTTTCTAATGTAATGCATCATTGAAAGGACTTGGTTATGTCCTTATGTAGATTGATCAGGTAATTGATTATTCTACAAATTAGTAGAATCCTCCTGAGTTAAATTACCCTACACATGATTTGGAATTACCTGCTGTTTTTTTTCATTAAAAATTTGGAGGCATCATTTGTATGGAGTAAAACGTGAAATATATACATAACAAAAAATTATAAAGTATATATTCACTCAGAATGAATTGAACATGGGATGGAGGAGATGGTTGGAATTAATCAAGTATTGTGATTGCATGAACCATTACCATCTAGGAAAAGTAAATAAGGTGGATGATGTTTGAGTCAAAACAGTAATGCTTCATGGACCATGCTACGTTTTGAACAAGATTATTTGGTTTTTGATGTGTTGAACATTGGAATAAATGTTGTTGGTGAGGAAATTATTTTTTTTGGTTTTCGGTGTTAGTAACATCATTTTAATTAGACTGAATAAAGAAAGACTAGAAGAAAGAAAGTGAGTTGGAGAAAAAGGTAGAGTTGGTTCAAAAGGATATGTTGCCAGAATTTAACATTGATATTTTTTTAGTTTTGATGTTTTAGAAGCGATTATATATGCCTTTTGATTCAAAGTTGAAGAATGAGTTGTTATGTGATGCTCATAGTTCACCATTTTTACTTCATCCTAGTAGTACTAAGATGTACCAAGATCTTTGTGGGTGTTTCTGGTTGTATGGAATGAAAATAGATATTGCTAGTTTTTACTGTGAAGTGTTTGACTTGTCAGCAGGTTAAAGAATAGTGGTGGTTACTGAAATGAATGCTTTAGTCTTTACTGGTGCCAGAATAGAAATGGGAAAATATATCCATTTACTTCATTGTGGGATTACTGAAGACATCACGATTTTATAATGCAATCTGGGGTATTATTGATCAATTCACTAAATCTTTTCATTTCCTTTCTATTTGAGGTACGTTGTCTCTAGATCAAATATCTCATTTGTATGTCAAAGAGATAATCAATATACACGGTATTCCCTTATTCATTGTATCTGATCATGATCCCAGGTTTACTTCTAACTTTTGCAACAGCCTTGAGAAGTCATTGCGTACTGAATAAAAATTTCGTACAAATTTTCATCCTCAATCGGAGGGGAAGCCAGAAAAATCAATTCAGAACGTAGAGGATACGTTATGTGCATGTTCACTAGATTACCCGGGAAATTGGGACCAACATCTTTCATTGGATGAATTACCATATAACAATAGTTTTCATTTTAGTATAAATATGGCTCAATTTGAGTCATTATATTGAATGTTTTGTTGAACTCTAGGTTTTTGGGATGATGTAAGTGAAAGGAAGATGATAGGACCAGAATTGGTAGAAGATATGGAAGAAAAGGTTCAATTGATTCAGAAGAACATGAGAACATCTTATAGTAGGTAGAAAAGTTATTTGGATAATCTGTGGAAGGATGTTTCTTTTTAGGTAGGTGATCATGTCATTCTCAATGTTTCTACATGGAAGTGTGTGATGTGTTTTGGTAAGAAAGGAATGTTGAGTCTGAGGTTCATTGAACCCCATGAAATCCTAGAGAAAGTAGGATCAGTTGCATACAGAGTGTATTTACCTCCATTTTTATCCCAAGTACACAATTTTTTTCATGATTCAATTTTAAAAAAGTACATTCCAAATCAATTTCATGTTTTAAGTCAAAAAGTAATTCAGTTTGAAGAGAATCACTCTTATGAGGATAAAGTAGTCTAGATTCTTGACCGTAGAGAGAATGTGTTATGAAATAAGTTAATTCACCATGTAAAGATTTTGTGTAAAACCCATATGGTTGAAGAGGCAATGTGGGAATCTGAAAATTCTATGAGGGATAAATACCCCCATATATTTGATAAGTGAATAAATTTGTGAGGATGCAATTTCCAAAAGGGGGGGAGGATGTAACATCCCAGGTAAATAAAGAAATAATAAATTTTATTTTTAATTAATATTTTGTGAATTAAATATTAATTTTACCTTAAATGGGTTGTTATATTCTATGGTGTACCTCATATGCAACAACAGGTTTCTTTGAAATCATAAATTACACACTAAAAATATAATATAATTATTTTAAATGGTAGTTAACGCCTAGAAATTGTTTTGGTGGAACTAACAGAACTATCTAAAATATGATTATACATGATTGTTAAGTGTTTTTACATTTATCCAATAAAATTTAGAGGCTTAAAATGTGAATGAATCTAATTTTAATCATAAATACTCTAATATTATTAAAAAGGTCGGTTTACCAGCTTTTGAAGGAAAACCCAATTTAAATATTGTTTTGTTCAATTTTATATGTTCTATTTGACATAATAAAATTCTTTTATTGAATCGGGAAGTAAAATTTTACATTGGGTAATTATTTCGTATTTTTCTGATAAAATTAAATTTTTAACGAATAGTGAAAAATACTGTATTTTAATTCGAAACTGCCATTTAATCTAATTTATTTATGTGGTTAGATTATCTATTTAATTGGTTTAACGGGTAATTGTATTATGTTTTTACTATTTAATCTAATTTTGGTCATTGGATTTAATTGCACTTTAAAATTGCAAATAAATAATCGATAGTCTACTGATAGTTATTGTTTATTAAAAACACACATTTTTTTACAACATGAATTAATATAAAATTAAACAATGAAACTTCTACATTTTTGTTTTTTAAAAATATAAATCATTTTTGAATTCAGGTTATCAAATATAGCTTAGGTTTAATTGTTGGTATTTTTCTGAAAAACATCAATTTTTGATGAATAGTGAAACCACTTAATAGTAGTTAAAAACTGACTTTTTCATTTAAATGAAATTTTACCACTTCTTTGAATTTAATTTTGAAAATCCTACAAACATGGTTGTAGTTAGTATGTAAAATTTGGTTTAATAAGATGAAAATAATTTTTGGTGAATAGTTACAATTGACTTTGATTTACCGCGGTTGAAGGTAAATATGGTAAATCAAGGTAAAAAGAATATCATAGAAATACAAAATTACCCTAACACCTATTATAACCTTATTGGATGAGTCATTACTGACCATGGTATTTTTTGGGTTGATTTTGGGACACCATGGAGCCACATGGGAGTGATAATGAGACTTTATTTTAAATAACAAAAAATAATGACAAAAATGACAAAAACAAATATTATTTTGTAAATTAACATTTACATTGACTTATATAAGTTATCTTTTCAAATATAAATATTTATTCTAAATATTAAAAAATTTCCTAAATAATGGTATTTGTTTTATAATTTTTTGACCTCATATAAATAAAATTACTTATGACAAAATAATGTTGCAGTCTTTACCTCATTAATAAATGATTTGAATATATAATATTATAAAGATTAATATAATATCCAAAACATGTCCAATTCTTATTGCATTATTTTTTAATACCATGAGTCATATTATACTTTACTTTTTTTAGTTTTGGACTCTTAGAAATCGAATATCATTATATAATAAAGTAGTATTTTTACACTTTTCTAAAGAGCCCTACCCCCCTTATAAAAGAACACCACTTGTATCCCATTCCTCACACCTCTCAAGCCCTTCAGCTCGTCCAAAACCTGCCCAAATAAGCCCTAATTATTCCTCTATTTCACCTAGAATCCTTAACTAAGTCATAATAAACTTCAAGAAGTCTTTTTGTTTCAAACCAACGAGAGTATCCCAAATTAAATGTAACAGTTTCTCCTAAGATATTTTCTTTTATTTTATTTCTCCAACCCATAAAATCTTTTTGTTCCTTTATTTTGTAACCACAAGAGTATTATCAATATACTAGGATGTTGTTGTGGAATGAATTCTTACAACACTTACACACACCTCCATCTAATGGGTGAAGAAGATACGATTTCTGTGGATGGAAAACTAACACCTCACGAAACGATGATTATTCAATTATCTCATACTACCTCCCATGGTGGCCAATATGATGGAACTGAATTTATATACGAAATATATTATGTTTAGGTTTTCTTTTTTCTATTTTATTTTCCATTTATAGCATACATTAATAGTTTCCATTATGGGTAAACACGATAATTTCATTTAAGGAAGTGCAGACTACCACCCCTTAAAGTGTTATGAATCATTAATGACATATGTGATACGTATAAAGGATGGGGTTAATGATATTATATATGATATTATACTGGAATTATAATATTCCTATGTATAATTATGTTTTAATTCGGTTTAAATACTAAATAGAAATGAAAGTAGTGTCCATGTGTATGTACGGCTTACCATATCCATGAATGGTGCATTTCATTTATTATCTCCAACTGATATGTACTATTACAAATACAGACATATATTGGATATATATTATATATATGAAATCTACATTTTGAATATCATTATATAGATATTGTAATATTTACCACATGGATATCTTGTAAATATAAGGTGTTCATTTTTGAGACAAAAACCAAATATCTAAAAAACTATCATTATTAATTTAAATGATTTCATAATGTTTATGACACAGTAATAAGTGATATAAAAGGAAAAATAAACTTGAAAAAAATGTTCTTAAGCATGTAAAATTAAATTTAATTTATTATTCATTAAATTAAAGGACAAACGGGTCAGGTCGGACACGAGGTAAGGGACTTCATCCCAATCTTTTTCATTGAGCCATATTTTATTTCGACACATAAAATTCTTTTATACGGTGTGTAAAAACCATTTACATTTCATTTAATTTAATTTGAATCTTTTTATATGAGGCATTTTACTAAATGACAAAAAATAATTATCCTTTTTAAGGTAAGGGGTGACAATGACCTTTCCGCCACCACGAGTATTATTTGATCGTTGGATTCCTTAACAATCTGTACTATTTTTTTAGAGGAAAATAAATACTACATACCATTTTTAAATAATTTGGGATTGAAAATGGTTTTCGGAAATAATTTATTATTTTAATATCTTGAAATGATATATTGTTATTGAAATGTGGGAATGTTATATTTTTGTTATGCTTTTTTTATGTGTTATGGTTCTTGGGAATTATTTATGTATACAGGTGGTTCTGTGATAATGTTAGGGTAGGTGAGCCTGTGATAGCTCTCCAATGAATTGGGTAATGTGACCAAGGTAAACATGAATGTTTCTCCTAAGAGACTTAAGGAATGTAGTGTGATGGGTATTCCAAATATATCTCCCTACATTACTGTAATAGCTACATTGTATGTATGATATGGATGCCACAAGTTACCTTTATGATTTATGTTTTCTATTTTTTATTCATAAAACATATGATTTCATGAGGTATGTTAAAGAGCTTATGTTATGTATATATTGATGAACTAATGTTTTCAATCTTTGTTTTATAACCCTTACTGAGCATTTTATACAAATCCCATGTTTTGAAATGTTATTGACAGGACCTAAAGATGAATAGGGTCAAGGATGTAATCAAGGGAAAGTCATTCTATCTAAAAAATGTAACTAGATATGACACTGTTTTTCAATTGTTTTTATTTTATGAAAAAATGGAAACTGAGTAGAAGTGTCTACTTTGAAATTTTTTAGATGTAATGTAATAGTTATGGCCTAACTCTCTAAAACTCTAAACCTGAAACTGTCCTAAATGCTAATTATTCATTTAATTCAAGATTATGTAATTTTATAAGGCCGGGTACTTATAAATATTGGTACACCCATTACAGAATAAAATTCAAAGACATGTGTTCTATAAGATACTAAGAAATTAATAATATAATAACAAATGAAATGAAATGGTTTTCATAAAAATATTATCTTATTATAACATGTTGAAAAGATACAGTTTTCATAATAATAACATCATTTCATCATAGAATAACGCATGAAAAAATGTGTTTCATAAAAAAATTTCATGGAATTACCAGTGGAAGAGAATCTAATTTTATAATCATATTTTCATTGAAAACATAAATCGTTTAATGGAAGAATATAAAGGGTATCCATGGAGAATATCCACCTTAATGAAAAATTAACATCAATGAACATTATATTATATTGATAGTGATTTCTAAATTAAAATAACATGGTACCTTCCTTGATGAAAATAACATTTCCTATTTGAAAAAAACATTTAATAAAAAAACATTTTTAAAATCTTTATCTTTGAAACTAACAATAAAAATTTAAAGAGGAATCTTTATAAATGTTAAAAGAATTTCATGACAAATATCACTTCCTATTTGAAAAAAATTAAAATGTATCAAAATTTGAAATTACTTTTATAATAAAATAAAATTGAAATCATATAATTTAATCATCAAATCAAATAATATACATGAAAATTAGAAATTCAGTTCATAATGTACACAAATATTCCTTCCATATTTTCAGAAAAACCCAACAGATCTTTTTTTTTCAAAATTATAAGAAGATTTCATTATTTTAAAAAAAAAATAAAAAATATTTATAAATGTAAATAAAAAATAATTGGAGGGTAAAAAAATATTTTTGAAAAAATATTTAGAAACTGTGGTTTTGGAAGAAAACATACTTCCAACTGAATAAAGGAACATCATCAATTTTTCATAGAAACATTTTGTTAATTATTTTATGTATCAATGAGTGTAAAATTGTTACTGTTTATTTAAAATATCAATAATCAAACTATGAGAATAAAATTATTTAGTCTCTTGAAAGATTTATCAGAATATTTGACCATCAGAACCATATTGATAAACAATCTCCGTAAATGATGAATCATAATAACATTTCTACATTGGTGACATTGAAATGAATGCCCCATGAAGGTATATAATTAAATTAAACATAAATTTTTTGGAATATAAATATATTCATGATATTAAAAAGGGGCAGTATATAAACCTCATAAAATAATATTTGTTCATTACATTATATAAGTCTCATATAAGTAAAATTTGGACAAAAAGTCATTACTATTATAGTAACATTTTTAGTCATAATACCCATTAAAGATAAAACTCAAGTAAGACATTATATATAATGAAAATTATTTTATTCATGATATAAAATGTAAAATGGGATGAATATAAACCACACAAGAGAAATATTTGGTGAATTTCCATATGTCTATCCATGAAATTAAAAATGAGACAAAAAATTTGTTACTGTAACTCTTAACATTGATTGTATGTGTTTATAACTCATATATAATAAATATAACTCTATTATGAATCTATTACAGAAACATAATTATATATATCATAAAATATATTATTTTCTTATGACCTTTTATTTCCTATTTAGTAACAATTTTATGTTATAGTTACATTTTGTCTAACAACCACATTGTTTTTTATATATTTATAGATATTTTATTTCTATCCATATTACATTGATCACGGTCCCATTATATTCATAATTTTAAATAATTATATGAATATCATATATATTTTTAATAAATTTATTTATTTTATTCTACAAATTATAGAGATATAAAATGAATCAAATCATTTATGGATACATTTTTTTTGTATAGATGAACATTGTTTCTATTTTACAAATATATAGGAAAAAAGAAAGATAAATGATATATTATCATTAAATTATTATTTTTATTTATTATATTTCAAATATTTCCATTATACCCATTTTTATAATATTCTATATAATGTTCTGACGAATCACATTTCGTTGTGAGGTGATAGTATGCTGTACACACAAGAGATTTATCATATTTACAAAAAATGGAATTAATGAAGGTAATTTTGATATAATGATTTTATATGAATATAAATATCATAAATATTATATATGAACAATTAAAAAATAATTATTTCATGTCATAATTGGTTTTAATGGAAAAAATAATGACATCAGTTCGTGATGCTATAGTCTACCATACACATGAAAAACATTTTCATAGCCTAGTTGATAGAAGAGTAGATGGTTGTAGGTCATTCAAATAACATATGAACATTTATGTATATTTAATATACTATGGTTAATATATAATAATTGTTCAACAAAATTTTAATGATGTGGATGATGAAATAAAAAAATAATGATTGTTGATGAACATTACCCCTTCTTGGGGTATCCTCCTAAGGTTTTCACTAAAAGACATCCTAGGTTGTATTTATGTCAAAGAAAGCCTTCTGGAATGATATTAGAAAATTTCAGGGGTGTTATTGGTAGGTATTTTCTGAAAAAAATGGTTTGATGGTATGAAAATGAGAGGATAAGGGGTGGCCTTTTATATGTGACATGTGTGGCACACTCGTAATCTTTGGAATGATTGAATTCTAGCCCACACATTTTCATGTAAAAAAAATTAACCATTATTTACTATATAATTTTTAAGGTCTAAATATTTACATATAATTTATGTGGGAAATGTTTTGTGTTATTTTTTACCCTGATCAATTTATCTAAACCCCTCAGTAAGCCCATTTTTACCTTAATCGTGTTAATTCTTTTTGACAATTTTAACTATTCATTATAGTCCAATCATATTTTTAACTTATTATATAATATAAATAATTTTTATTCTAAATATTTAATAAAATGTTTTAAATCCCATTCATAAAAGTTGGAATTTTTAATTTAAAATTAATCCCACGGACGCAAAGGGAACATGGGTTTTTTAAGAGAAAATGATCAAAAAACATTTAAAATTTTATTATTTCAAAATTATATTTTACAATTACTACAACAAAAAAATTTGTTTAATGTGTTTATAAATGTAAAAAATATTTTTTATTAAATAAATATAATTTTATTCAATATTTTAATTAAATAAAATTAAAATGTAGTTTTTAATAAAAATACATTATTTTTAAATATTTTTCAAAAAATTAATATTTTTGATAAATTATCAGAAATTATCTTGAAGATAGTTTTGATATGATGAATTAAAAATATGATTTTATTAATTCAAAAAAAATTTCTCATTTTTTCAAAAATTATTTTTTTAAAGTGTTATAAAAAATTTAAGAAATATGCTTTTATGAAAAATACATTTTCTTAACAAAAAATTTAGATTTATTCACATATATTTTTTTTATAAAAAACCAAAATATTAAGGTTAAGCTTTTTAATTAATAAAAATTATATACAATTTTATAAATTCATTAAAAAATTGGGGTTTTTTATTTGTTATGTTAATACGCGTTTGTGGCCTTTAAAATTGTTTTTTAGAAAAAGGATTCCTTTATTTTTATATACTTTTTTTCATTTTATATTTAATTGTTCATCAAATTAAAAAAAATTATACATATTTTAACTATTTATTTTAATTATTTAATTGATCTTATTTGTACCCTTCATCCCAACGACAAGCTAGAAAACGCATATAATAATATTTTAATAATATGACACATTACTCATAAACCTGAAATTTCTTGTAACATGACATAAATATGGTGTTGTGTGTAACGCACGAAAAAAATTGATTCATGTAGCACAATATACACTATGTATTTAGGGTATTGAAATGTAATATTAATGTTACATATAATTCAATAAAATCTCATTGTTTCGTGTATTGAAAAAAAATCAATGCTTATATTCAATTAAATCAAATCACAAAAATTTTGTCTATTACAAAAAATAGACCACAAAGGGTCATATCTCCAATATTGATCCAACACAACAATTATCAATATAATAATTTTTACTATAACTATTTTATATTTTCACGTATCAACCACCATAGGGTTCTACGTTCAATGCATATGCTACAGTATGTAAATTATAAGTTAAAAGATAACCCCATAGTTTTCAACTTGGTGGCTTGTTCATTTGCCTTGATAATCTGATGGCTACAATGGCACATGTGATCTGTAATAGGTACAAGGTGAAATTTATCCTTGAATGAAATATGTATTATTTTCTGTAACCTATTTATAAACTATATATAAATTCTCCATCATCCTTTTTTTGGTTAAACATTAGTTGTAGTTTGGTAATTTTTGGAAATAAATATTATTATATTTTATATATTTAAAAAAACATCTCAAATTGATTTAAATTAGAGTCTCCTTAATGTATTTGTACTTCTATAACTACATCTGATGACTCGCTCTCTGAAATATCCTTTTTCATAATTTATTTGCGATTCAAACTATATCTCTTATTTCGTAATTTTTCAGGGGATTGAGGAAAATTTTATATTGAGGAAAATAACGTGATATTACTAAATGGTTACCTTTGAATAAGTTAGGGTATGATTTTCACTAATAAAACTTCTACTTTACTATTTTTTCATTGGTAGTGTACTATTTTAACATTTTAATTGGTATTGGATGATTAAAACATAAATCAATCCAGATTATATTTATGTAAAATAATAGATAAATAATATTAGTAACATGTATGATATTCTATGTGTGATAGTGTGAAACATGATTCACTTTAAAATTTGGACTATTTGATTATTAAAGGATAAATTTATGAAATGAATCTAGAATAGATGCTCGATTTTTTGAAAAATTATTAGTGGCCTCATGAGCCCCATGTTCATACATAAGAAAGGGTCTAGTTTGGTAAGACTACTCCATTAACACTCCAGTGATAGGATTTTACATATATGGTAGTGTGTATTAAAGATAGTGAAGAGTCATAAGAGTATACAATAATCTATGAGGTGATTTTTGAGTATGGACTACTATTGGTGGGACGGTTGAGCATGAGTATGGTAATTCAGGATTCGTGATGAATAATATGTAATTAAGATCATAATTAAGGTATATACAATTAGGCTGTATAATACAATGGGACTATTCATTCTTTTCTTGACATATTATATGATGTGGTGTGTATTACACTCAAACTAACAGTATAGGTTGAAGAGGACATACCACCATAATAAATATTTTTAATATAACTAGGGGTTGCTATATATTTTATTATAAAATAGTGGGGATTTAAATCAAATTATGGGGTGATACGAGTTGGTGTACCCCAGATGTTTTGATTAATACTATGGGTAATAGTAGTATTTTTCTATTTCATATCATGGTATGAATGGTGCTCTCCCTTCGGGATAAAATATATATGGTCACACCTCTTGATGTAAAAATTACTATTATATCTATCATTCCAATAATTGGTTGATGTAGGTTGAATGGAGTGGGATTCTATATGATGAGTGTTTATGTATTTCTCATTAGATTGTACATGTATTCATATATATAAATATATTGGTGTATCATTGGGGACCTTGGGTGGGGTCCAATTTTTGTTTGTAATCACACCCAATATGAAAACACAGGTACTTCTGTATGATTCAGGGTATATGATGTGGAAAAGATAAATACCCTTAGGATAAGTGGTTTAAATAATGTATATTGATAAATATGTTGTAATGGTTCTGGGGAATGGCTAAGGAACTTTTGGTGATAGAGTCTGAATAAACATTTTTTGTAATTTATGTATACTACCATGTAAATGATTGATCCATAAAGGGATATCATATTTATTTATACGTTGAAATTGGATTAATATAATATTTTAAAATGATATGTTATTTTTCACATTTTATTTTTTATCATTAAATATATATACAATAATTTAGTACTTTATAGATATTTATTTATTTCTTGTTATTCTATTGTTAGGATTTTAGGAGAACTGTCTTTCCATGTTATTTTCTAGAACCATTCCACTACATTGAAGTATCTAGTTTATATATAGTTTCCTGATTAAGGGAATTCAAAATACCCAATATCCGAAATGAAAATCAATCATAGGTATGGGGACATTAAAAAAATAGTTTCAACATCCTTATTTAAGGTTTATTGTAAAATTTATAAATTTATAGGGCGAGGTAAAATTATTATAACTACACATCGATATTTTACATGTGCCTGGACCACAAATTTATCATGGTAAGTAAAATCTTTTTATGACTTAAATTATTACTATTGGTTTGAGAAATTACCTTTTTTATGAATTTAATGAATGTGATGATATGAATTTTCCATATTTTTTATTTTTTTTGGATATTAATGTAATAAGGGTGTGTCTAACATGTTTCATACTATGTAAATAAAATTAGATGTTATTTTCATAACTTTGTGTGATTGGGATATTTTGGAAAAAATGTATTTTTAACACTTCAAGATTTTGTGAATACTTATTTTTCAAATTAATAAATCCTTTTCGTTATTTTTCATTTGAAGTAACACTGAAGAGAGTTCATTTTATATTAAATCAATTTGTTTAGTTTGCATTATACATAAAAATAAGTGAATCATGCACTAAATGAAATATAAATTTTTCCTTTCTCTACATCGATCACTAATATTAGCTTCCTATAAAAGCAAGGATGACTTTCCTCGATGGCTTATGTAACATGCAAGATTGAGTATTACCGAAAAACAATATATCATTAAAAATAAATTATATAAAATTATAATAAATAAACTATATTTTAAAATAAATCATAGGAATTTTATTATCTATTTTATGAAATTATTTGTTTTACAAATATATAAAATTATATAATATGTTACCAATTAATTACATTTTAACATAAAAATTAATTGATTATAAAGTAAAATATTTTTATGGTCACAAGGATGTTTTAAAGGAATAAATTTTTTTATGTATAATTATTTATTTAAATTAATGAAATATATTTTTTATATATTCAAACAGAAATTTTTTATATTCATCAAATATGTTTTGTATACTTATGAAAAGAACAAACCCAATTTTATTCTTAAAACCCAATATTTTTATAGTAGTATTTTTACAACTTTTTCATAGACAACACATTTTAAATCCAAATTTTTTCACTTTTGATAGATTTAATATTTCAATATAAACATACTATTTTAAATAGAAAAATATAAAATATGTTGGGATTGTTTCTTTTCTGTAAGGTTTCATTTTTTAACGTATAATTAAAAATATTATATTTCAATTCAAAACCATTGTTTCTAAAAATTTATTGATTTGGACAAAATTATATTTTAAATTGATTAAAATTTTAATTATTTAAAACTTTTATCAATTAAAACAATTATGGTCATTTAAATAAATTCCACATTTTAATTTGATATTAAAACATAGCAATCTTTTAAATGTTATGACATTAAAAACCTGTATAGACAACTCGACTACTGGATAAATTATATAATAATTTCGTCCAATTATATTACTATAATTTGTAATAATGGAATCCATATTTTTAATTATAAAAATTTATAATTTCTAATAATATCAAAATAGTTTTCTTCCAAAAATATAAGTGAACGACATTAAAATTAAATAGAATGAAAAAAGTTCAATTAATCTTAATAAGGGTCTAATCCAAAAACGTAAATACCAAAATGACCTATAAAAGTATCCCAAATCAATTATATGTACATATATAGACCCTATACTCCCATATATATAATTTGGGTCATTTGGTATCCATTTTCAAAAACAAATGTTGGTGGTGATTCCCTTTTCTGAAATATTACACGAGTTTGATACCTCTTCTATTATAAAATGCCACCACCACTCTATATTCTTCACACATATCAAACCACTTAGGATTGGTAATTATATACCCAATAATCCTAAAAAAATACCTCCCTTACTACACTAATCCTTTCTTTGGGTAGAATTCAATCCAAGGAAAACTTTTTCCAAAAACCAAAAAGAGTTACCTAGTTATGATGTAATGTCTTCTCTCAAACTCCTTTTTTTATTTTCCTCCCCCAAACCCTATAATATCCTTATTAATTTATTTTATAACAAATAAAATATATTAATTAAACTATGATATTTTTATTTTTGTGTTTCTAAGTACACTTAAACAAATTTTCATCGAATGGGTAATGAACATATTGTTTACGTATACGGCAAACTACTGCATCATGAAACAATGATTGTTCATTTTTCCTTTATGATCTCTCATGTAATAAATTATGATGGAAATATATTTATATATGTTATATATTATATTTATTATGTATTTAATCTTTATAAACTCGTTTAAAATACATTTCATTACACCTTCCATTTACTGTGAATAAGATAATTTTGTTTGAGGATGTATGGACTACCTCCCATAAAAGTAATGTGATTCATTCACACACTACACGAAATGTATTCAAGATAGGTTTTGTGAAATTATATGATTTAAATAATATAATATTTTTAATTTAATAATGATATATGCACACACATATACACATATTTCATTTACCATCTTTCTTTCAGTATACCTATCAGAATGGAAACAATGTTCATGTTTACATATGACATACGATCTCAATGAATTGTGTATTCTATTTCATGATTATATTTTATATAGAATATTGTAATACACATATAGCAAATATAAAATATATTTATATATTATTGGAAATTATGGAAATCATTATGTAAGAATAAGGACCAATGATATAAGAAATCAGGACACATGTGAATGGCCAAGCAGATATTACCCAATGTGAAATGTTAACATTGGATTGTTAACAAGAGGGAAATATATAGTCATTATAAAAAATTATATTGGTATTATATTTAATAATATGTGTTTTTAAAATATTCATAAAAAATATATTTTTGGTATACTCATGTTTTGAATGAGTATAATGAGATACAAGTCAAATGGTAAGGGGATTTCATGTCACTTTTTATTTCATTGAGATACATGATTTATTCACCACCCATTTCATTTCTGTTGTTTATATAATACCCATATATATATTAAATTATTATTATACATAAACTTATGTCTCTTTTGATATACATTATATGATATTTATTTAATTGGAATTAATTGAAAAATGTTACCAAATCTGTAAAACATTTTTGTTATAATTTTTTATTCTTTGGGACTCATATTTTGTTATTATCATAAATTCTTCTAAAGGTGAATAGAGATAAATTTTTCATGTTTTATAATAAATATAATTATTTTAATGATATTTTATTCTTCATGTAATTTCTTTTTCTTAGATGAAGAGTATTATCCCATGTTACCATTTTATAAGGGTTTGTTGAAAAATTCTCAATCGCTCTTTGAGAATATTAATATTTATGCTTACATTCATGAAATATTATGATCCATATCACAATAAACTCCTTATTTTTCTTCTCATATTGTTATTTATAATATATTCTGGTATTGAAACCATTTTTATAGTATTTGGTACATAATATTGGAATGAAATTGTTTTTATAAAATCATGACATTACCATATATTCAGATAAAAATTTATGTTCCTCCAAAGCCATGTTTTCTAAAATGGGTCTCTAATAATATTAATCAATTATCCTATAATAATTTATGCAATTGTTTTCCATTTTTTTATTTTTCCAATTTTTTCATAGGAATCTCTTTGTCACTCTTCGTAAAAGGTATTTTTCATAAATTTTTACTATGAAAAATAACTATTCATCATAATTCATACAAAATTTACGAATTTACTTGCCATTATTTATGTGAATATTATTATTAATGTTTTAAAGGTTATTTTTAAAAACAAATTAAAGATTAATTTTCAAAAAAACTGTTTTCAAAACATTTCTATGATTTATGTAATGTTTTCCATTAATTTTTTTAGGAAATCGGTTTTAAAATTCTATTCAAACTTTTTTAATATATTTGTACGGGAAATGGTCTTGAAATAATATTCATGATTCATTCTAAATTTTTCATGTAAAATGCAATTAAATAAAATTTTAAAGCCATATTTATCGGATTTAAAGGCAATTTTTATGCAAATATTTTCAAAACATTTTCATGATAACAGTATAAGTTTTCTAGGTCATTTTCAAAGAATTGGATTTAAAATAAATGTCAAGATTTCATTTTAAGTTTTCTATGTTATTTTTAGAGAAATGTTTTTAATTTTTTTTAAGGATTTCATTACAATTTTTCATTATTATTTTCAATGAAATAGTTTTCAAATCATTTTGAAGAATTATTTTAAATATTTCAAAGTGTTTTTAGTGGAAAATGTTCATTAAAATGATTTGAAGGTCATTTAATAAGTTTTCTAGGAATATGGTTTTAAAAATAATTTTATATTGTTTATAATTTATCAAGGTATTTCCTATAAAAAATATTTTTAAATGGTTTGACTAAATGAAAAGCAATTTTAATATAATAAAGGATATTTTCCTCATGAAATGGTTTTTTAAAGATATTTCCAAATTATATTCCATCTAAGATGACATCTGTTGATGTAACTAATACCTTTAGGGGAGAGGATCTAAAAGTTTATTCATATTATACTCTTAATGGTAATTCATAACATAATGGTATTTACGAAGCCTATTTCTATTTCATGATTTATATGTTTATGAAATCCATTTATCATTCACGGGGTAAACTCTTTTCAAACCCACATCTTTTCACAGGATTTTTATGATGAAATGACTATTAAATCTGTATTTTTTCATATGTTATTATACTATTAAATGTTTATATTACCAATTTAATTTCATTGGTTATGATATAAATATTTATGATCTTCACTCACATGTTTGTGTGGTTCACTATGAGATGGGTGGGGCCTATACCTCCCTCAAATGCATTGGTCAAATATTTATATCTCATAAATTGAAAAAGATGGTATTGGAAATGATCCTTGACTACTAAGATGACCATGGGAGTGAACCATGAATACCAATATGGATTGTGGATTTAAAAATAATACCAATATGGTCATGGATGTGATCCCTTGGATATTGTGAAAATCATGTTATATACACATGTGTTATCCATAATTCCAAATTCTATTCATATGTTATGATTTCATGTCTATTGTAATTTTATCCATATAATTCATGTCATATAGACTACCTATATTTATTCCATGATTCATGTTTATGATATTTGATATGTAGGTAATGATATTATATTTTAACGATCATGTTCTCAATCTCTTATGATCATGATTATACTCACACATATCCCTTATTGACCGATATTGAGCATCTGAGATCACCCATTTTATGTGTCCTTCCCCAACATTATATAGATATGTATTATCTTTGTTGTGTCTAAGAAGGGTTCTTGTCAAGAAAAAACTAGAGGGATATTAAGTATATAATTTATATACCATTGATTATGTATCTATGTATTTGAATGAACTAGACTACAATGGTTTTTTGAATTCTATTTGTATAATTTTTTAAGTATTCTAAAAAAGTTATATAATTTTAATTTATGAAAATGGATGGTTTCAATAGTTTGTATTTGATTAAATATTCAGATAAAATTTGTAAACGAGGAAGATAAAACAATAATGAGACCCCTATCAATATTTTTGTGGATATTTCTAGAGATGTACCTAATAATAAGTGTAAGGATGAGGTTACATTTAATGAAATATCATGGTATTAGGATAATGTGTGGAGTGAGTGGGTTCATAGAAATATATCCCAATATGTATACTATAAGTTTATTTGGATCCATCATAGATGTACCTAGGGTAACATGTCTGACACGATACTCTGGGCCTGACTTTGTGTAATATTGAATGAGAAAATGGACTTGTTTTACACCCGATTTGTGACTATTGTTGTATATGCCTCTGGGAAATCACAAAACTCCTCAAAAACAACCATAAATTATTTCATTATAAATTGGATATGAATAAACTAGGATGAACCAATGATGTTATGGATTAAATAATTTTTCAGGATTTAGAAAACCAATATGTTATACTTTTCATGCCTATGTGGTCTTCAACAATGATAATTAATGCTAACACAATCCTTCTACATTTAGAAAATTTCAATAATAATAACTAAATGGAATAACATTGATTTTTATGGATTATTTTATGGTGATAATACAAGTGGAATGATCACAGGAGTGAAGGGTGTGGTGATCATTCCTAATTAGTTTTCATGGAACAGGATTAACAACATGTACCATAAAAAAGTCTCTAACTCCCCATAGAAGAGGGAGAATGATTTAGCTAATAGTTCAGGGAACTGAGACTATTGAGGAAAAAATATTGGGTTTCCTTTGTTTCATGAATGTTTATAGAATAACATAAGTGAATGTATTAGAGGAACAATATGATTTTTTTACTGAGGAAATGAAGGACACAAAGTATGTGATTTCAAGGGAAAACAAAGAGTACATTTAAGAAAATGTGTTTGAATAATGGCCTTTATATATTATCATCAAATATTCTATGTTTTATTGGTGTAAAATGTTTATTATCCTAATCAAGGTCCCATGAGGAATGTTCCAAAATAGAATTAGTAAGGTGGTTCATGTAGTGGAATCATTGTGTATGATGACAAAAATACATATGAGATGTGAATAGAAATAGGTGTTATGAAATATGACATGTTAGACTATTCAATTGATTAAGGATGATGTAATAAATGTTTTTATGTATAAGGATTCAATAATTATAGATGGTGAAACATATAAGGATAGTTCAGTTTATGTTTTCTTTACTAATTATTTAAAATAAAACGTTGAATGGATAAATGGGATTGAAAAGTAATTTAATGTCCATGTGATGTCCCTGGATAACACATAATTAAAGGGAATAATAACCTCTAATATTTTATGAATGTTACAATATTGTTTATTTGATAATGTTATGTTAGATATAAGTAAATTATACATTGATAATTAACTTGGAATCAATTATGGAATTGTTAAAGAATATTTTTTGCTATCATAGATGATGTTTACAACTTCTACGATTTATGGAATATATCTAGAAACCAAAGGAAAAACACAACATTCATTCTTTAGATAAGTATTTATGGTTATTCATATTATTACCATGTTACATGATAATATATGATATGGGTATTCAATATATTTGAATTAGAAACCAAAAAATACATTGTGATATACAGTTGAATAAATTTTAATATGATTTCGTGGAATTGTTTCTAATGTTTACCATTTCCATATATTATAAGTGTTATAAGGTTAACCGTTCATTAAAAGTTTATGTTAACATTTGGGGGAATTATTTTTGGACAGATTTTGTATTTAAACCCAAGAATAAAAGGCTATTTAGGGATTAACATTATTTCAATGATACAGATCATATTTATTTTGGATATTATATTAGTTTGGTTTTACAAAAGGACATCATTTTTTTCTAGTAAAAACTAATCAAGTCCAGAAAGGCCATGGGTCTTGAACATGACCAAAGTATTATAAGGGTATCATGATTACAACTAGAAGACACAATGTTTAGGTTAATGTGTAATTGTTTTTATTAAATAATTATTAATGATGAATTAGTACAGTTACTTTTTATGTTTTCAAATTAATTTTTTAACCATATTTATTTTGAAGAATATTTAGAGGAAATAGTTATAATTTTCATTATTTTATGGTTCCAAATATATTCTAATTGTGTATTTTATAACTTCAGTCATCAATGTTAATTTCTGGACATTCATTACTTGATGTAATGGATGAATTGTAAATAGATAACGAACAACTAAACAAAGAAATTTTGTTTATAGAAATATATCACATATATTTCCTTATATAATAGGTAAATGAAATAATTAACCAATGTTAATATAATGATAAAAATAAAATGTGTTGTCTTAATACCTTGACTTTGTTGAACTGATATCATTTTAAATCATCACAGTTTTATGACATTTAGGACCAATAATATTCAGTTATCATTAACTTATTTGTAATTGATAAACTCAATCACTTCTTATAAATATTTATGTTTTTACTCTATTTTCTATATTCACTCTCTACCTATATTCTCAAATGATGAAACCTAGTGATATGTAACTTTGGGTAACCACTATGGTTCAAAATTTCACTTTTCAAGGAAATTTTTATAATCCAATTTTACAACATGGGCTAATATTAATAAATCATTCATGTATTAAACCATTGATAACCCAGATTAATTTTGAGGCCCAAATTCATTTTATGGGGGGTAGAATGTAACACCCCAAAATTTTGTGAATTATTGTTTTTTTTAATTAATTAAATCATTTTGATATTTTTCATTTCACATAAAACTATAGATTCTTTATTTTCTATTAAAGAACTATTTTTTATTTAATTATACACTACACCATGTAATACATGAACTACAGGAGACATACATTTTCGCTCGAACTATATAGATCACATAGGTTATCTAAAGTTATATACAACAACGACGTCCATTGATTGCTTGTGTAACAATCAAGAACACGTTATTCCAAAAAACAATATATCATTAAAATGTTATTACATATTATAATAATATATAACATATATATTAAATTAGTGGTTATAAATTGTATGATATAATTAATGTGAATATATATTTTTCAAAAATATAATATTATTACATAGGTAACCAATTGAATATAAATGAATATGAAAACTGATTAAATGTAAATGAAAATATTATTATAGTGAAAATAATTTTTTATCATAATAAGTAAAACTAATTTTATTTAGTGAGTTATATCATTGTAATATATATGTTATATTTTAACTAAAATATTTTTTTTCATTCTTCCAATATGTTTGATAGACATAAGATAAGAACATTCAAAATTTTATGCTTAAAAACCTAAATTTTTATAATGGTAGGTTTGCTACCTTTTAATGGAGAACCCATTAAAAATATTAATTTTTTATGTTTTATAGATTTAATTTGTCATAATAAACATCATAATTGAATTATAGACATTAAAATTTGGTTAGGAAAACATTTTTTTTTATTTTTATGTAAGGTTTCATTTTTTAATGATTAGTTAAAAAACTGAATTTTTAATTTGAAACAACATTTTCAAAGAATTTATTTGTAATGTTAAATTATATTTTAAATTGGTTTAAAATTTAAATTATATAATATTTTTATAAGTAAATTAAATTTAGTTCATTGATATTAAATTCACATTTAAATTGGGTATAAAAACATTACAATCTTTTGGATGATTTTACTTTAGAAGCCCGCATTATCAACCCCACTATGGGATTGATTTTAAATATATTTTTGGATCTTAAATGATTGTAATTTGTAAAAATGGATTCCATAATTTAAAATATAAAATATTATAATTTTTAAAAATTTCAAAATAATTTTTGACCAAAAAAGATTAGTGAACTTGATTAAAATTAATTACAACAATTCAGCTCGAATTAAGCATATTAAATAGAAAAATGATAAACATAATTCCCAAAATGACCTATACAAGTGTAAAAAAATCCATTAGATGGAAATATTTCAACTGTATACTCCCATATAATTAATTACTGTCAATATTATATCAACTTTTAATAAAAAAAATCAAGGGTGGGGTTTCCGTTTTTTAAAATATTACATGAGTGCCACTGCTCCCTTATATGAGGCCACCCCCTCTCCCACTTCTTCACACCTCTCAAAAAAATTAGTATTTTATAATGTCAACAAATTATCTCTTTAATATCCTTCCATTACACGTTGAAGCTTCGATTTTGTGAAAATAACCAAATGAAACTTTTAGGAACAAACCAAAAGGGCATACATGATTAAGAGGTAACATCTTCTCTCAAGCTCCACTATATTTTATTCTTTCTCCTGTCCCTCCTCTATCATTATTCAATTCATGTATTCCAGAAAAAGTAACCTAAATATACTATTATGTTTTTATTATATGTATTATACCGACCCATGCACCCAATTTCATCAAATGGTTAACTAAATAATTTTTTACGTGTGTGGGAAACTACCGCCTAATGAAACAATGATTCATTATTTTTTACATTACTACCACTAATGGTAGAAATTATGATAGAAAAATCTTTATATGTGTTATATATTATAATAACTGTGTCTTTAATATTAATTATAACATTTTAAAAACATATCTTTATACTTCCCATTTAGTATAAAAATGCCAATTTCATTTGAGGAAGTGTTGACTATAGCCCCTAAATCTGATGTGATTATTTCAATCTCTACATGGAATGTATTAAGGATGGTTTTTTATAATTATTTGAAATATATGGTATAATAATTATAAATTAATAATTATATATATATATATATTTCATTTACCTTCTTTTTTTCAATATAAAAATAAAAAAAGAAATAACGTTCATGTGTGTGTGTGGATTACTATCTCTACGAATGGTGTATTCCATTTCAAGATTATATATTATACAGACTTTTATGATACACATATTCTAAATAAAAACTATATTTATAACATTTTGTACATTCATTAAATGATGATTACAGTATAAGGACTAAAGAAATAACAAATTAAGACACAATTGATAAACATAGATGATATTACCTAATGTGAAACCATAACATAAGATTATTAATAGGATGATAATATAATGTCATAATCAAACCATATATGGTTTTAGATATGATATTATGTTTACAGAAAAGATATATAATAAAAAATTATTTGTCATACATGTGACATCCTGACCTGGGGGAAACTAAACGGTGTCCGTAGTTGGTTGGTCACATTCCCTCAAGTGCACCTCCTTGTATGCCATTGGGTGTCGACTAGAAGTGAGGGTCTGGTAAGTCATTCTTTTCTAGACTATGCCCTCATTTAGCTGAATATAACCCTAACATAATAAAATAAAAATAACAAAGTGTAGAAGTGTATATATAACAAGAAAAAATATATTTTATATGATAACAAAAACATGGAAATAAAACACTCAACTAAATGGTAAAACATGCTATGCAAATAAAAATTTAAAGTGTCTATACTGAAAAAAATGTAAAGACACAAAGACTCAACAACAGGTTCCAAAAAAAACATCTGGTTCCCTCTCCCATGCTCTAATACCGAACTACAACCAATCCCAGGGCCCTTCCCTTATTATGACCTGCAAAAACAAAGTCTACTTGGTGGAAATTAGGTAGCCTGAACAGGGTGTGACTATAACTATGTAGGCCACCACCAATAGTCTCTAAAACGAATCCAGTCAAAAGATAGTGCATGAATTTTTTTATGTATCAGTAAATAAAATGAATAATAAAAACATTTATGACATTGTCATTTAATCATTAACCATCTCATTAGGTCAATATCAATTCATTTTCCCCATTTGAATCATCATTCATTTTGACTAATCCATTAGTATTGGGAGTCATGCCTAATACCCCAGATCTCAATTGAATCATCATTATTATAAACATTAATTTCTTGTAGGTCGTTATGCCTAGCACCTCAATTTCATTAGATGTCGGTCACCATTAATAGTACTCCTTTTCTCATTAGGTGTAGGACATCATCCATATAAGCCCATAAAACTCATGCATAGATAACTATTGGGGAAGAATTCAATGTCCAAGTCTCAACTTCTTATCGGTCAAGAACGCCATGCCTAGTGCAACAAAAATCACAAGAATTTAATCATTCTTTAATTTTCAAGAATTTTCCACCATATTTTAGTACTAATCCATCAATCAGATAAACATTTCGATATCCATTATTTTATTCAACAATTATCTATGCACATAACCCATTAATTAATTCAACATTTAATTAACCAATCAACACAATTCACATTCCATAATTTATTCTTCACAATTAATTACCCATATCAAATCTCAACTTGTCATAATTATTTCTCACAATTAATTATCTTTGATCATTATCATGTCACATAATTAATTCCCATAATTAATTATCATCGGTCAACATCATGGCACATAATTAATTCTCACAATAAATTATCTTGCATATCCAAACAATATTTCATAATTACATCCCCCAATTAATTATCTTATAACAATCAATTCAATATAAACATTACCATATCTCAACCCTTACCAAATCTCCAAAATATCAATTTTTGAAACCCCAATTATTTTTTTATGATTTCATTTTCAATCAACCATTGAGGAAAACTCAATTCTATTCCACTATCCTAATAAATCAAATTTAGGAAATCATTTATCAAGGGAATCTAGAAAATCATAAACTCACATACACAAATCAAAATCACGACTATGTGAGTTTCATTTAAACCACCTAGCTCGGTTTATTGATGGAGTTTAGACCAATAGAAATCCACAAATCTGAGCAGCACAATGTCATCATTCGATATAAGGATCTAAACCCCTAATGAAAAATAAAATAAATGATATCATGATCTTGAGAAGCTAGATCTTCATCCACAATATTAAATCTAGGTCTCAGATCATGTTTATAAATCCAAAACCCATTTGGGAGAACTTTTATGAAAATATTTAGAAATTATAAGAGAATGAATGGGGGAAGCATCAGGAATAATTTCACATACCAGGAGGAGAGAAGATCTTAAATATGGGATTTTTATCTCATTGAATGATGTTCAGATCACCTTGGAATCACTCGATAAGGCTTTGGGAACACCTAGAAATTATCAAGCCGGAGCATATGCCACATTAGGGAGGTTTTAGGGTATCTGGAGGATTTAAAACAAATTTTCGGATTAAAATGATCAGCACACACGATTTCACCTTGGATAACACATGGTTAGGCTAAACTATGTGGTCTTCTACTGCATACATGGATCTATGGTGCATAGTTAAGAAATTTGTGTGCCAACCTTGGTAACTTCCACTATCTGCACGAATAGCTTCCGCACGGTTTGGCCAATCCATGAAAAAACTATGCAAAACAATTTTTCATCCCAATTCCTTTTAAACAACACCCCAAAACACCCTTGGTCATACCCCAAGACAGAGGTAATTAACAACAACAAAAATTACCTGACGACACACCCAATGTTGCACCATAAATGGCTAGAATCTTACAATCTCGCCACCATATAACAGCTCGTCCTCGAGGTCCACTCTTGAACGTCTCTAATATTACAAGTGAAAAATATTTTTCCACTGGGATCTCATGTCTACTTCCCATTCTATATATTCCTCTGGAACATTTCTAGGGTTCCATAGCACATGAACTAACTACATAGTCTTTCCCCATAACACATTCTCACTGCAATAAATCACATGTATAAGATGTGAATCAAAGGATGAAACTATCTTGAGGTCAATATAATCAATATAATTCACCTTATAAGGGTCATGGTGATACCATGTTCATTGAAACACATGTAAAACATCATTCATAACACTTAATTTCTATGGAAGTGCTAATCAGTATTCCACAAGACTGATTCTCTTAATCACCTAAAACCGTCCAAAAAACAAGGGCACTAACTTGCCCAACCTCTATATCATGTGGTGATCCAATATAGGAGACACCCGAAGGAATACATGATAACTCTCAGTAAACACTGGGGTTCATCTATATATATCATCTTATGACATCTTGCATACTCTGAGTTGTAGCATTATGTTTCTGAATCAACTGTGCCTACTATGACGTCTTCTGAACAAGACTCACTCCAAATAGATTGGAATGACTTGCCTCTAACTAGCATATCAGGGATATAAAATGTCTAAAATAAATTTCCTCATATGTGGATAGGTTTATAGTTTCCTGGTAACTGTTTTTATAGGTGAACTCCACCAAATCCAACTGATTCTCCCGTGAACCACCAATGTCATGGACATGTGCTCATAGAATATCCCCTAACACATGTATGGTATGCTCCAACTTCCCATCCATTTGTGTGTGGAAAGATGTACTTAATAAGAACTATGTACAAATAGCCTTCTTTGTGCCCTCATATAAGCATGAAGTAAATCACGATTTGATATATGAAACTATAGTACGTGGAACCCCATGCAAACAAACCATATCTCTCACTTACAGTTCTCCATACTGATCTACTGTAAAGGTTTCCCTAATAGGAATCAAATGTGGTACCTTTATTAGTGCAGAAACAATGACCCAAATAGTATTATTCATGCTTATATTCATTAGATATCCTTCCATGAAATTCATAGTTATGTCTTCCCACTTTCATTCTAGAATAGGTAACGGCTGCAATAGGCCTTTAGGTCATTGATGATATGCCTTCACCTCCCGATAGATAAAATATCTTATTATGATCCATGTTATCTAATTTTTCAGGCCTAGACACCAAAACTATATTCATAGGTCACTATAATTTTTTTTCACCCCAGGATGTACTACCCACCTTGACGCATGAAATTCTCCCATGAGTTCCTCTCGCATACTATTAGGCACAACAACCTGATTTTTCACATAGATGATCTCATTCTAATATATTAATTAGTTTGAATGTCTCTCCCAACCTTCAAGGCTTTCCCTTAACTATAAAAATGCCAGATCCTCATACTGCCTATCTGTGATCCATCTCAATAGTATAGACTCCACTACTACAGAAACCAGAGCTATCCTCTATAGACTCTCATGAACAACACATGCATTTCTTATAGCAGGGTTGTCATCTTCAACTGTACAGTCAACTCATGTACCAACTGAGTCTGAGTTTTCCTACCCAAGGAATCTTCCACACTATTCCCCTTCCCGAGTTTAAATTCCAAATTCAAAATCAAAGGACTGTGTATACTCTACCCATCTTAGCTGCTAAAGATTCAAGTTGTGCGGTGAAAATATATTCTTCATTCTCTTCTAATCCATAAAAAAGTAATCTTTTCAACCAAAATATAATGGCATGAACACTTAAAAAAATAAACTACTATTACCAACTCGAGATCATGGATTGGGTAATTCCGTTCCTACGGCCTCAGTCGAGACCTATAAGAAACAACTTGATCCCCTTGCATCCACACAGCTCTGATTCTGATCCCCAATTATTCAAAATACACCATGTACACCAAATCTGAATCAGGTAACATCAAAATTGGTGATGATGTCAAGATCCTCTTCAACTCCTGTAACACATTCCCATATGATTTTCCAATTAAAAACGATCCCTTTCTTTTTGAAACCTGTAATTAGTGTCATATATCGAGAAAAATCATGGATTAACCTCCTGTAATAACCAGCTAATCCAAAAAAAAATTGGGAAATTAAAAAAATTCTTGGGATGATCCCAAAAAATCAATGTCGCCACATTTTTGAGGTCCAATTTTATTACTTCTTTCAAGATGATATTCCCCCCAAAATGTGTAACTTGTCAATCCAAAAATGGCATTTAGATAGTTGGGAGTATAATCGATGCTCTCTAGGTTTACCCAGGATGATGTCAAGGCGATGGTCATGATCTTCATGAGTTTTAGAGTACACCATGATTTCATCAAAAAATACAACCCCAAACTAATCTGTGTATAGATGAATGATCCTATTCTTTATGGCCATAAACATAGTTCTAGTATTTTTCATCCCAAATGACATTGCGAAAAACTCATAAATGATATACCTGCTCCTAAAAGTAGTTCTTGGTATATCAGAAGTCTAAAAAATCACCTAATGATACCCTAATCTCATATCGATCTTTGTGAACACACATTTCCCCTTTGGCTAGTCAAGCAGATCATCGATAAATGAAATAGGATATCGGTTTTTCATGGTCATTTTATTCAACATCTGATAATCGACACACAAGCATAAACTACCATAGGACTTCTCGGAAAAAAAAACATAGAATTTCCCCAGGGAGATGTACTAGGATGGATAAACCATTTATCCTCCAACTCTTCCAATTGTTTCTTGAACTCTTGATGCTCTGTCGGTGCTAATCTATAAGGTGGAATAAAGACCCAATCAGCCCCCGACATGAGCTCAATAGAGAATTCCACATCTCTCTCTGGTTGAATCCCTAAAATGTATTTAGGAAACTAATTCTTAATTAGTTATACTGGTGGTGGAAGGAAGTTTTTCTTACCACTCACATCATACAACAATAGACTAGCAATATGGGCTCTGAGCTCTCTCAGTTGCTGAGTTATTGGACCAGCTCACCCTTCCTGGATATTCAATTCTTCGTGAAGAACATACTAGTCACCCATAAGATATACAAGGATCACTCTCTTATAGAAAAAATATATGTGGGCTCGGTATGTGACTAGAAAATCCATAAACATAATCATATCTAAGATCATTATATCAAAAAAGTAGTTATCCCAATGAAATGGTCCTCTATAATCTCTAGTGAACATCCTATGCATAAACATATATACCTAGACCATGTTTTCAATTGTGTATCTTTGGTCATCACCCTTCTTATGAACTCCATCTCCCGGATCATTCCATTAAGAAGATTTGCAGATATAAAGAAATGAGAGGCAATGATATCTAAAAAGGATCTAGCTAATATTAAATCTACTTTAATAGTACACCTCACTATCGATGGACAAGCCTCTCTATCCACATGTGTAGGTTGTACTGCATCAAATTGTCCTACCCTTCTTCCTTAGAGTGTTGTGTGACTCTTGTAACATCCCGGGTCTGGGTGCCACTCAACGGGTTCCCCGAACCTGGTTCTCCACGTGACCTCAAACGCATTTCCCCAAATGCCAAAGGATGCCGACTAGTAGTGAGGGCCCATTTCTAATAGTGGGGAAACTATGCCCTCATTTTTCAAAATGTATCATATCAGAATAAAATATACAACATACAACAACAGCAGAAGTGGAAAACCAAAAACATTTAATATAAAAAATTGGAGTAAAAGGTAACCAAAAATTATATATATAATGATGAAACATGTATCAAGTTCTATGAAAATATCCATAACATGTTACACAGCATTACAATACTATGAAATTAGATCTACAGGTACAACAGAACAAAACAAACAGCCGGTAGCATCACGAACCTAATCTTGGTCTCATGCTCCCCTACTCCTCAGCAACAGTCATGTACCTATATAGGGACCCTTTCCCTTATCAACACCTGTAGAAAAATAGTATGTTTGGGAAGAAGGCATTACCCAAAAAGGGTGTGAGAAATAAATCCCAATAGGCCCCCACAAAAATCTCGTTCCCAACTGTGTGAAAAATTATCAAAAAAAGTGTGCAGTAGTAAAAGGCAATAAACTAAGAAGTACTCAAAATTAACTAACTTTACCAGTTATATTTCCATTTTATTATTCATTTTTAACCATTTAATTTAATAACATTATATGCACAAAAGAACCAAACCCTCAGGCCGAACAGAATCTTGCCCTCAGTCTAATATAGTAAAACCACGCCCTCAGGCTTTCCCTCAAGCTATACAGTATCATGCCCTCAAGCATTTCCCTCAGGTGGAATAGAATCTTTCCCTCAGGCCAAACTGAAACGAAATCCTCAAGTAATCATAATTTTGCCCTTAAGCATTGCCCTTAGGCTAATAGAACTATGCCCTCATGCTAATCAACAATTCCCTCAGGCTAAACAAGTAACAGGGACATGAAAAACATATAACATGAAATTTAAATACAATTCCTATCAAGTAAAAAGTAATGCATAATATAAACATGGCATACCCTCGAGTATCCTGACCAAACGGATAAAAAGAGGAACACACCCCCGGGGTGGTCCTGGATCATAGAAGTGATCCCAAACAGCAATTTCTTATTTCATTTAATTACCTATAAAATTCTAGGTATTTAAATAGCCATGGCCTTATCCACACAACACCCCAATATGGGTTCGTAGTACAAAGGTACCAAAAAACGCACAATAGTTGGAATTTAACACCAAGCCACCATCCTTAAACACCACCGATCTGTATACTTCAAATATGCTCCTCAAAACTTCCAAGAACGTCCTAGATAGAAAGTAAAAGGAAAACCCATTCAAATGTAAATTGTTTTCCCTCGGGAAAGAATTGGTAAGAACGGCTTAAGGAGAAGGAGAGGCCTACTCGTACAGTTCCAACGAGATCGACATAGGAGGAAACAGTTTCCCAACGTGTGATCTGGAGATCCTCGAAGGTTCGGCCCTCTATCACGACACATCCTCTGGTTCTAAGCATTCCCTATGAACAGGGGAGGCTACTTCCAATTTTAAGTGAAAAAAACAAACTACACGGCGTGTACTATTGACTACACAGTGTGTACTTTTCTAATTTAATTGTTCCTCTGGTGGTACCGCCGAAATGTTCATCTATCGACATGAGTATACAGCGTGTATTCCTGATTATATGGAGGGTACTATCGCGCAGCTGATGGCTACATCCACCACCATACTATTTGCATGTCGACTGACTACACGATGTTTAAATACAAACTACATGGCTTGTAGTCAGTTTTTACACATTTCGTCGCCGACAGGGCTACACACCCTGTGTACTCATCCCACACGGCCGAAGTACATGGTGTGTGGAAATGTACACAGCATTTAGTCCCAAAATTTAGTATTTTCCCCCCTTTCCCTTATTTCTCAAAAACACTTAACGAAAAGAGAAATGAAGAAACTCGTACCTCATAAATAAGAATTGGGGTATTACAAAATTCCCCGCTTAAAGAAATTCATCCCCGAATTTCCCTTACAAGGGTGGCGAAGATAAAGCTCAGAATAGCTCTGTCCATTGAGCACGTACATCGGTTTTCTGCTCCCAGGTTTCTTCCTGCACTCGGCCATGCATCCATAGCACTCATACGAGAGGAACTGACCAGCCTCAGAGAACCTTTGGGCTCCTATCAAAGATACGAATCAAAAGCTTCTCAAAGGACACATCGATCTGAAGCTCAACCTTCTCTGGATAAATGATGTGAGACGGGTCTTAATGGTAGCGGCACAACTGAGATACATGAAAGATTTCGTGCATGGCCCGGTACCACTGTGGTAACTACAACCAATAGGCAACTAGCCCGACTCTCTCTAGAATCTCAAATGGCCCCATATACCTCGGTGAATGTTTACCATGTCTCACGATCCGCCTGTGTCCCAACCTTAGCGAAACATGTAAGAGAACCTGATCCCCGACCACGAACTCTAAAGGTCATTTGTGGCGATTAGCATAAGATTTCTGACAAGACTGCGCAGTAGCCATTTGCTTCTAAATCAACTGGACCTACTCAGAAGTCTCCTACATGAGATGATGTCCTAGGAAAGCTACCTCACCTACCTCTATACATTACAAATTTGATCGACATGGCCTACCATATAAAACCTCGTAATGTTCCATCTCAATAGTTTCCAGAAAACTGTTATTATAGTAAAACTCGACTAGGGGAATGTGCTTCTCCCAAGAGCTCCAAATGTCTAGGATACATGCACGCAGCATGTCCTCAAGCACCTGTATTGTACGCTCTGACTGACCATCCGTATGAGGGTGGTAAGCTATACTCAGAAGCACCTATGTACCCAGTGCCCTCTGAAAAAATCTGCTAGAAATGAGACATAAAATGGGCATCCCTATCTGAAATGATAGAACGAGGAACCCCATAAAGATGTCCAACCTCTCAGATATACAACATTCTGAGCTCATCGACACCGAAGGTCTCTTTTATCGGAAAAAAGTGAGCTACCTTCAAGAGTCTATGCACAAAAACCCACATGACATCATTTCCTCGAGGTGACCTCAGCAACACAGTCACGAAGTCCATTGCGACATCATCCCATTTCCACTCTGAGATGGATAACTGCTCTAATAGTTCTGCTGGCCTCTGATGCTCCGCCTTCACCTGATGACAGGTGGATCATCCCATAAAAAAACTAGCTACATCTCTCTTCATACCAGCCCACCAGTACTGACGTCTGAAGTCATAGTACATCTTGGTAACTCCGGGATGAACTTCCCAAGCTGAATCATGAAACTCCCACATCATCTCGTCACATATATCCCCAGGAACCCATAATCATCCATGGAAACGCAGTACCTCATTATTTCCTATTGTCCACCCAAGAAGAGTGTCATCATTTTCCACCGTCTCCTGTATAACTAGGCCTTCCAAAACAGATATCGGTCTCATCCTCACTATATACAGGAGGGTAGAGGTCACATCTAAAGAGGAAAGATATGTCTTCCCCTAACTGACGTGCACCTCCAATTGCATCTCAGAGAACAAAGACATGAGCTACCACTCACCACTGGCCTCTTGGACTCCCTGTATCTGAGTCCTCCTACTCATAGAATCAGCTATTGCATTACCTTTACCAGGTGTATAGGGAAGCTCAAAATCAAAGGACTGATGGTATTCAACCCACCTTCTCTGCCTCAAATTCAAGTCAGGCTGATTAAGGATATACTTGAGGTTTTTTTGGTTGGTGAAAACCAGAAAATGCTCTCCCAGGAGATAGTGTCTCCAACATTGCAATACATGAACAACTAAATCCAACTCGAGAGCATGTGTTGGGTAATTCAACTCATGTGTCCCCAACTGCCGAGAACCGTACGCAAAAACGTAGTCACCCTACATCAACACAGCTCCCAGACCAATACCTGATGCATCATAGTAAACTGTATAGCTCTTCCCTTTCTCTGGAAGTATCAGGACTGGTGCTGATTTCAACCTTCCTTTCAGGTCATGGAAGTTAGTCTCGCAAGCTTCCGACCAAATGAACTTCACACCCTTCATAGTCAGACCCGTCAACGGTGCTGCTAAGCCGGAGAAGTCCTGTATGAAGAGTCTATAGTAACCATCCAGTCCCAAGAGAATCTATATCTCAAACACGTTCATAGGATGCTCCCATGACACTACTGCTCTCACCTTCTCTAGGTCTACTGAAATACCTGCCTCTGAGTTGATATGACCCAGGAAGTGAATATGGTCCATCCAAAAGTGGAACTTTGAGAGCTTAGCATATAGCTTATGCTCTCTCAGTTTACTCAATACGATCTCATGATGGGTGGAATGGTCGTGTCGAGTGTGAGAGTACACCAAGATATCATCCAAGAATAGTACCACAAAATAATCCAAATATGGTTGGTTCACACAATTCATTAGAGCCGTGAAAACTACTGGTGCGTCCGTGAGTCCAAACGAAATAACCAAGTACTCATACATACCATATCTTCTCCGAAAATCTTTAAGTGGTATGTCTGATGGCCACACACACAGCTGATGATATCCGGATCTCCAGTCAATCTTTGAGAACACTCGTGCTCCATGAATTTGATCAAAAATTTCATCTATCCATGGAAAGGGATATCGGTTCTTAACCGTCAGCTGGTTCAACTTTCGATAATCCACACAGATTCTGAGGGTATCGTATGCCTTCTTCACAAGGAGGATGGGAAAACTCCAAGGAGAAGTTCTGGGTCAGATAAAACCCTTTTCCTGTAACTCCTCTAACTTCCTCTTGAGCTCCTGCAACTCAAGAGTGGCCATCCTATAAGGAGGAATGGACACCGGCGCTGCTCCTAGAACAAGCTCAACCGGGAAATCCACCTAACGCTCTAGAGGGAGACTCGAAAAGTTTTCTAGGAAGACATCACTGAAATGATCAACCACTGGAGGGAAATTCGTCAGACAATTCCCCTAATCATCCAAATATATAATCGCAATCTGGGCTGTGACTCCCCTCTACCATGATGCTCTGGTCCAGATCAACTCACCTAAACATCCCATTCACGTTTGAATACAAACTCTCCTTCCTCTGGTGACATGAAACTCACCCTACGACGATAACAATATACAATGGCTTGAAAAGGAATCAATCATTCCATCCCGAGAATGACATCATATCTCATCATCTCTAAGACATATAGGTACCATTGAAAGTGACACCCACAAACCTCAAGGGGGCACTCCTTTCACTGACGCAGACTAGCCATTTTAATTCCCAACAATGTGTCTATCGTCATAACAGTAGAAGAAGAATAAACACAGTGCCCAAGGCTCTCCACAATGGGAACATATATAAAACTATGTGTAGCACTCGTATCGAAAAGTACTGAAGATAAGACAAAAGCTTCTAGAATAGTACCTCTGACTATAGAATGTCTGGGATCCTGCTCCTGTTGGGTATGTTGCACTGCAGATGCCTGCCCAGTTCCGTGGCCCTATGACACAGCCTGGCTACCCTGAGCTGTCCCGCCGTGTTGCATGTGAGACCCTGGTGTCTGGCTACCATGGACACAACCACCATCTATGCCTGCATGCCCTGATGTATTCTAGTTTCTCGGCTGGTAAGAAGCTGCTAGTCCTAATCTCACACGTAATGTCTACATAGAACCCCTCTCACTATCCACTAGTAAAAATTCCCATCAAAAGCACTGCAGATGACCCATATTGCCGCAAGCTCGACACTCCACTGGGTCATGTGGACACTGTGGTCTCTTGTTCCCCTCTTTACCACACTCGTAGCACCAGACCGTGCCACCTGAAGTAACTGACTGGCTAGTACTGCCACCATGAGAGAAACTCATCTGTCGCTTCCTCTTTCTGGTAGAAATAGTACCTGAAACTGGTGCTGAACCGCCCTGGCCCGCACCACTAGCCTGTCGTAGGTTCATCTCTCTAATCAGCGTCTGGTACACAATAGCATGTACTGTAAGAAACCTGAAAACGTTTACCAGTGCTCGGATGTCATAGAGAAGACCATCTTCAAAAATTTTGGCCCTCAACATCTCATCACCCACCAGAATGTGTGAAAAATGCTGATGCTTGGTGAAACGAGCCGAATAATCCATCACCGACATAGCGCCCTGCTGCAGGTTCATGAACTCTCGAGATCAATATTCCCTCAGAGTCTCTGGGACGAAGAAGTCATAGAAAGATGTATGAAAATATTCCCACACAATGTCTCTGTGATGCTCAGTGTGAGTGGTAACATCCCCTCACCTCTTGGTGGAATCACGCAACATATACGTCGCAAGCCTGACCCTCCACCCGGGAGGCCTCTCTAGATACTCAGAGATAGTCTGCAATGGCCCCAGCCAAGACTCCACAGCCTATGGTCCGCCATCCCTTGAGAATGAAGGAGAATTATTCTATTGGAAGATACGAGTCAGTTCAGCCATAGATGTGGTAGATGGCGGTGCTACCTTAAAGGTCTGAATAAACCGTATAAAGCCTTCATGGAACTGCGCCTCCGCGCCTGTGTCCAGCATAACAGCTAGCGCTGCATCTAGATCTGCTAGAGGATCCACATGTAGCCCATGGACCACCATCTCTGGAGTGTAATCGGTGCCTCTCTACTGGTGAACGATGTGTGGTTGTGTTGGCGGCTTGACTCTACAAGGTCAAACACACACCTTTGATCAAGATTATCACAGTATGAAAACGAAGGGTCCAAAAGGGGAATAAGAGGAAGAAGGCATTCAAGATTTCACAATAAAACTACATGACATGTATACTGACTACATGACATGTACCTGACTTCTCATCCCCTTCCCGGGTCCTTCAATATGGAAAAGCCACACAGCTCCTGTTAAACAAAACTACACAACGCGTTTCTTAACTACATGATGTGTATGGTGTAATTTTCCAACTTCCCGTGTCGATTATGAAACAGCCAACTACTCGGAATTATACTACATGGTGAGTTACACCCAAAAACAGTGTGTAATCCACCCCATTTCTCCAGCCACACGGCTATGTCCACACGGTCTGTCCTCGGACAAGACTACACGGCATGTTCCTCAGGCACACAGTGTGTACTGGACGAGCTTCGCCGACCCGTGTAGTTAGTTAAACGGCCAGATACACGGATAACACTACACGGCGTGTTCCATATACACACGAAGTGTACATGAAAGGATTACACCAACCCATGTTGTTAGTTACACGGTCGGGTAGCCAGGCCAGACTAAACTGCATGTGCCATATTGGACACGGCATGTATGTCTTAAGGTCTCCTCTATCTGTGTTTTTAGTTACACGGGCGGACTCTGGGTCAACACTACATGACGTGTACATCAGGTACACGGTGTGTTATCCCCAAGCATTTCCTTTCCCCGTGTCCCCTCCAACACGGTCCTTAACACGAGAAGCGACTACAGGGCGTGTACTTAGGGTACACAGCGTGTACTCAAAAAGTTTTTATTTTCTTCCAGAACAGAAGAACACACGGCGCATGTCCGAGGAACTACACGGCATGTATAATGGGTTTTCCGGACAGTTAGTCTCAGATACTTCTCCAAAACCCAGAAAATGCTGAAAAACAATACCTAAGTGCCAAATTCATATCTGTGGGGGCCCATACTCCCCAAAATCAATGTTTGGAATATTATATGTGTTATAACAAGATAAACAGTTAATGATCCACCAAATTCTGGCCAATGAGGGACCATACTCCTGAAAAACCAATGTTTGGAATCCATTCTATCCACAGTCTCACACAGACATACCCTATCACATAGCAGGTATTTTTCAAAGCAGCTTTCACAACAACATTCATTTCTAGCACAACAACTATCACAACAACATGTGATTTCTAATGCACCGACATGGCATGGAACTATGCATGGAATGCAACTTCTATCATGTTCCTAAATGATGCATGAGATGTAATACCCTCATTTCATCAGGTTGAAACTAAATTGAACTCATAGATACAATATAAACAGAAAAATCGCAAGTGCATCACCCAATGGTAAAATCAAATCAACTATAAAATTTTCAAAATTAGAATAATAGCAATAATTGAGGTAGACTGGATTTTCCCTATACACGGGTTAGAAACTCCCGGGAATAACTTTTTACCAAATACTGTTTTCGTCCTATCCCTGGCTACGGCTCCAAATAGTAAGACAAAGAATAGAACCCCTCTGATACCACTTTGTAATGTCCCGTGTCCGGGTGCCACTTAATAGGTTACCCGAACCCGGTTCACCACGTGACCTCAAGCACATTACCCCAAACGCTAGAGGCGGCCAACTAGTAGTGAGGGCCTAGGTGTAATAGTGGGGAAACTATGCCCTAATTTTTTAAAGTGTAGCGCAGAAGAATAAAATATACAACATACAACAAAAGCAGAATTGGAAAACCATACACATTTAATATAAACAATTTCAGTAAAAGATAACCATCAATTATATAGATAATGATGCTAGATGTCTGAAGTTCTATGAAAATAGCTAGAACATGTTTGACATCATTACAATACGATTCAATAAGAAGTACAGGTAAAACAGAACAAAACAAATAGCCGATAGCATAGCGATCCTAAGCTCGGTCCCATGCTCCCCTACTCCTCAACTACAATCATGTACCTGTATAGGGACCCTTTCCCTTATCCACACCTATAGCAACATAGTATGTTTGGGCCGAAGACATTTACCAAACATGGTGTGAGAAATAAATCCCAATAGGCACCCACAAAGGGCCCGTAACCAATAGTTTGAAAATTATGTAACAAAATTGTGCACTAGTAAAATGCTATAAATTAAGCAGTACTCAAAAGTAACTAACTTTACCAGTTATATTTCCATTTTATTATTCTTTTATAACCATTTAATTTAATAAAATTTAGTGACCAACAGAACCAAGCCCTCAGGACAACTAGAATCTTCCCCTCAGGCTAATATAGTAACACCACGCCCTCAGGCTTCCCCTAAGGCTATTCGGTACCTTGCCCTCTGGCATTTCCCTCAGGAGAAATAGACTCATGCCCTCAGGCCAGACTGAAACAAAACCCTAAGGTAATCAGAATATTTCCCCTAGACATTTCCCTCAGGCTAATAGAACATGCCCTTAGGCTAATAAATTATACCGTCGGGCTAATATATCACTGCCCTCAGGCTAAACAAGTAAATGTTCCACGCCCAACATATAACATCCAATTGACATACAATTTATCTCAAGGAAAAAGTAATGCATAATATAAACATGGAATTCCCTCGATTATCCTGGCCAAACGGCTAAACAGAGGAACACACCCCAGGGGTGGACCTGGATCCAAGCAGTGATCCCAAAAAGTAGTTTATTATCGCATTTAATTATTTATATAATTCTAGGTATTTAAACAGCCAAGGCCTCCGCTACACGACATCCCAATATGGGTTTGTAGCACAACGGTACACAAAAACACACAAAATTCGAATTTAAACACCAATCCACCTACCTTAAATGCCCCTGATCGGTATACTTGAACTACGCTCCTCGAAACGTCCAAGAACTTCCTATATCTAAGGTAAATGGAAAACCCGTTCAAACATAAATGACATTCCCTCGATAAAGAATTGGTAAGAATGGATTAAGGCGAAGGAGAGGCTTACCTGTATGGTTCCAATGAGATCAACAGAGGCGGAAACAGATTACCAGTACGGTTCCTTGTGAACAGTGGAGGATACTACACATTTTAAGAGAAAAAAACTTCACGGCATGTGATATTGACTAAACGATGCGTACTTTTCTCATTTACCTTTTCCTCTGGCGGCACCGCCGCACTGTTCATCTGTCGTCATTAGTACATAGCATGTATTCCTGATTACACGGCATGTACTGTCGCGTAGCTAATGGTTGCATCCACCACCTTACTATTTTCCTTCCGACTGACTACACGGCATGTAAATACAAACTACATGGCATGTAGTCATTTCTTAAACCTTTCGTCGCCGACAGGGCTACACACCCTATGTACTCATCCCACACGGCCAAAGTACACGACGTGTGGAAAAGTACACGGCGTATAGTCCTAAAATTTAGAATTTTCCCCCCATTTCCAATATTTCTCAAAAACACTTAAGAAAAAGAGAAAAGAAGAAACTCGTACCTCAAAAATAAGAATCAGGTTCTTACAACTCGCATAAGTAGCAACACTCTACTGATACAAGAGCTCATACCCTGAAGCACCACACCCAATTCCTCTACCACATCTTCTAGTAGAAATATAGTTGGCAGTCCTATAAGGTGTAAAATAACCCCTTCCCACACTCTGACTCTGTCCAACTTCTCCCTCATCATGAACATGCCACTGCCTTCTGCAGAACATCTGTAGGTGTCCCACCTTGGCACAAAACTAGCACTCCACTGGTGGTCGAGGATAATGTGTACCCTACTATCCATTCCCAATGCACACGTAAAAAAGTACATGATTATGATCCAGTGAAACTATTACTCTTGATTATCCACCTTGTATTCCATTTTCTTTACTATGTTTCTGGTGATGAAACATTCTGCATTCAGAAGGCACATTTCCATATCGTCCAGTGACAACTACATGTCTAGTACTAGAAGCCTCCTTTAATTTTTCCTCTAAATTTTGAGACTTGTTAAAATCTTATAAGAATATATTTAGCCTAAATATATTCACATGGATCTTAATTCCACAAATTTATCCATCATAAAATTTTCTTTGCCGAATAAGCCTCATTTTCGGCCAAATTTTTATAAAAAGGCTCTAAATATGTGAAATGATCAGAGTATTCCGATATAGACATTCATCCTTGGGTCATATTCATAAATACTGAAGCCTTATCTTTTCATAGTGTGTCTAGATAGATGTGATCCAAGAACATCTCCAAAAATTCCTTCCATAACATATTATCTGTCTATAAAGATCATACCTGATTTCCCACCAGTGCTCCACTGACCCCTGAACAACATAAGTATCCAAATTGACCCTCCTCTTTGCCAGAGTCTTCAAATGGTCATGTATTGTCTCTAGGGACTCAACCTATAATTCATCTCCCTCATGTCCACCCTCTCTAGTAAAAGTATGAGGGTGTTGTAGCTAAAACTCCCTTTTCAAAATCAACATGCAAATATGAACCCACCCTATGTCTCTATCCATGAACTACATAAACTGAACAATGTTCTCTCAAAACTATTCCCCTTACGCCTCATCTTACACCAATGGTGCCTCAAGCTCCCTATATGGAAGTTTGTTCTAGGCCATACCCCTCATTCTCCCCTTCTACAAGAGTCGTGGAGGCATATATCTATAATATAAAAACATGTATTAGGTCTTATAATGCAAAATTATAAAATTTACATAACATGAGAAACTAACACAACAAGTTGGAACAAGTCATTTTCCACTTCTTCTAACCAAACGGTCAACCTTGTAGAATTTTCACTACCCATTACCATCATACTTCTAGGTATTGGTTTACAAGGGTACATTCATTCCCATTTATTAATAACATTATATCAAATTACATAATTAATTAATAATACCCATGTTATCAATCAATGATCTCAATAGAGAACCATTTATTCTCATTCTGCTTCAATATTTCAATCTCACAAAAAGGAACAATTGTCCATGTTTAACAATGTACCCATAAACCGTTTTCCTTGTGTCCATAGAATGATGCATATAGACTCAAATATCATGCCTCTTTAGGACACAAATAAAAATTCATCATTTGTTCAAAACAAATATCATAGAACAAAAATGTGCTTCACCCAAGGTCATATAATAGCCAACTATAACAGTAAAAAACATTCACAAAATTCCAATCATGAGTACTCAGTTTTTCCCCCATACAAGGGTTTGCAACTCCCACTGACAAGATAATTACCATGAATCAAATCTTCATATTATCATGTCTACCTTTCAAAAAACAACATTATAAAATAAAAATAATAAAAATAAAACATTTTTCATTCCAATTTGTGATGCACTTCCCCAGGAGACACTTAACAGTTCCCCAATCCAGATGGTCACATGTCATAAACTGTGCCTCCCTGTATTCTAGAGGGGGATAACTAGTAGTGAGGGTCTAATTAGTCTGTCATGGGGTAGACTATACCCACTTTTATCATAATAGAACACCAATAGAAGAAAATAATATTAATCATGTGTGGAAGAGTATAAATAACTAGAATAGGTCCATGTAATATGATAACCAAAAGATGAAATTTTGATAGTCAACTGAAATGGTAAAACATTCTATGATAATGAAAATGTAAAGTTTCCACAATGAAACTAAATGTAATGACACAACGACTCCATATTAGATCTCGAACCACATTTGGATCCCTCTCCCATGCTCCACTTCCATAAATCAACCTATCCTAGGGAAATGACCTTATTATGCCCTACAACAACAAAGTCTACATAGGTGGCTATCAGGCATACCGAATAGGGTATGAGTATAAATCAGTAGGACACACCCAATGGTGTCTAAAATGAGTCCAGTGAAAAGATAGATCATGTAGTTTTGAAGAATAAATTAATAAAATGCATAATTAACATAGTTATCACATTGTTATTTAATCATTAAACATATCATTAGGCATTTTCAATTCATGTATCCCATTTGAATAATCATTCATTATTATTAATAAATTAGTGTAGGTCTTCAATCCTTGCTCCCAAATCTTTGTGGAATCAATAATAATAATTATCATTAATTTATAGTTGGTTGTTATTCCAAGAAATATAATTTTTTTGAGGGTAGGTCATCATTCCAAGCTCTCATTTTCTCATTTGGTGTAGGTTGTCCTGCCTAGAACCCCATAATACAATACGTGGTTATCTATTGGGGAAGAACACCATGTCCAAGTCCCAACATCAAACTGGTCTAGATTGCCACTTCTAGAACCACAAAAAATCTAATCCATTTAATAATTATTTAATTCAACATATTATTCACCATTATTCAATTACTAATCAATAGATTATTTAAACCTTTCAAAGGAAATTAGTTTATTCAATAATTAACTAAGAACATAGCCCATTATTTAATTCATCAATTTATTAATCAATCAATATAATTATCTTTCCATATTTAATTCTTCACAATTAATTATCCATATGAAATCACAACATGTCATAATTAATCATCACAATAAATTATCTTTGATCAACATCTTGGGACATAATTAATTACCACAATTATTATCTTTGATCAACATCATGGCTCATAATTAATTCTCACAATTAGTTATCTTAGAAAGCCAAATATTATTTCTTAATTAATTCCCTACAATTAATTATCTTGTCACAATAAATTCAATATCTCACTTACCAAATATCAACCCATAAGATATCTCCAAAATATCCATTTGGTAAACCCCCTTCATTTGTTCCATGATTCTGTTATCAATTAACCACCAAGGCCAACTCAATTATATTCCACGTTATTAATTACTCCAATTTAGGAAATTATTTATCAAGAGAATCTAGAAAATAATGTACTCACACTCACATATTATTAATCAAGACTATGAGAGTTTGATTTATACAACCTACCTCATTTTAGTAATGGATGTAACCCAACATAAATCCATAAATCGGAGCGGTGCAACGTTGTCGATTAAGCTTCGGATCTAAAATCGTAAACCATAATTCAGATAAAATATATCATGATCTTGAAAATATAGATCAATATCCACAATAATAGATTTATATCTCAACTCATGGGTTTAGATCCATAAAAATGGGGGAGGTCATCTAAAAACAATCTAGAAAAGGTATGAGAAAGAACATGACAAGTTACAAGATGTAATCTACTTATTGGGAGGAGAACAGTTCATTAACATGGGATTTCAATCTTGAATAACGATGTTTGGATCACCTTGGAATCCATTTATAAGGCTTTGATAACAACATGAAATCTTTAGGACTAATCCTAGGTCAAATCAGAGAAGTTTTTGGGGGTTTCGGTGGTTTAAATCCCATTTACAGATTAAACTACTCCACATGCACGGTTTCACATAGGAGGCCACACGGTTAGGCCAAATGGTTCACCCAATGTGTGGTCTTCCACTTCCCTCATGGTTTTATGGTGAATGGATATCCAAACCATGCACCTAGCATGAGTACAACCACTATCCAAATTGTTATCTTCCTCATATTGTGCGCAAATCGTGCTCTACCCCTATCTTCCCCATTCCTTAAAAACAGAACCCAAACACACCCCATGTCATACCACTACCCAAAGGTACTTTATAACAATAAATTGCCTCAATAAACACAAGATATTTTTCCATAAATCACCGGTATCTTACAATACAAGTGGTTTTAATGAGTATGATGTGTGTCAAGACACAAAGTATGTGGATTTCATCTCACTTTTTATTTCTGTGAGATACATTATTTTTTCACAACAAATTAATGTTTTGTGGTGTATATAAATCACATGGATGTTTTAAATTATTATTATTGTCATGACCCCCTCCCACCAAATATGACCCCCCCTGAGCTGGCAATGGTGAAAGGGAGATAATGACCCCCGAGTCCCCCCTCCAGTAGGCCCCGGGTTGGCGACTAGCACCAAGGGTATGAGTTTTCACAAATATGGGAGGCATTACCCTTTTTATTATTTTGGATCGGGAAATAGGACAAGTCAACCACCAAAAAGGGAAAAGAACAAGTTTATATAAATAAACCCAAACCAAGCACACATGCATGTTTAAACAATTTTTATAACAAGGTACAAGTACAAGGAAGCTCAAAAGTACAATGCCAAAGAAAACAAGAGAACAACAGCTGCAACAACACCAACTGCCCGACTAGTGGGGTCCCGCACGGCCCTGGTAGTCCTCCTGGAAACCTGAGAGTAAACGTAGGGTGAGCATACAAGTATACTCAGTAGGGAAACCTAAAGCTCTCGTGCACAAGTGGGGAGACACCCTAAGGTCCCGTGAAAAAAAAGCAGAAGAACCAGAAACTAACAAGGAAAAACTATCCACCCAACCTCACTGGTCACACTCACCAAGTAACACAAACAAGTTTAGTATATATATAGAACAAAAGTATTGGGCACCCCGCACCATTTCCCACTTAATTAGACGCTGCTCTTCCTAACGGCAAACGTCCTGACGCTACCACACTCTTCCCGCCGGCACACACCTGGGCCAAACCACGCATCCCGCCCGCACACACCTGGGCCTCACAACCACGCATCTCGCCCACACACACCTGGGCCACGACCACTATCCTGCCCGCAGACACCTGGGCCTCATCCCGAAGGTTCTTGGGAACGGTAAGCCTGCCCGAAGAGTCTTGGGCTAAAGGTCTCCTCAATCCATCACAACCTCTGAGACCTACCTGAAGAGTCTTGGGTGTAAGGTCACCTCAAGCCATCATAGCCTATGGAAAAAGGAGCAGGAAGGAGCTAGTAACTAATAGGGAACACCCTCTCCCATAAAATGGGAGTGTTCGGCACTAGGTGCTTGACATGGGTGTGGTGCGACAAAACACAAAGATACAATTATATATATACATATACCAAACACACAGCCCAACCTATGGCTTCTTAAAAAGAGAAACTGAGCATGTGCCTCGACACTGCTACCACGAAGCATGCATCAACAACCAAACAATCATCCCCCAACCCCATTTAGGTTTTCATGTTTCATGCAATGGTTTAACAAATTATTACTACTGGGAAACTATCATCCATACAAAACCTTTCACAAACATATCCCTGCCATCCACAACCAAGGTTAGGTAAAATGCAAGAAACCACATGCAATTTCATTTACAAAAGATTATCACAACCATACAACATTCCACCATTCATTTATTTCAAAGTTCCACACATAAAACCCTTTCCATACACAAAACATTTCCGAATTTGAAAACACCTTTTTACTTCAAAATACTTTTCATGATCAAAACACTTTTCATAAATAAAGGCATTTTCCACAACCAACCACTTCCCATTTCAACCCCATCGTTTACAAAACATTTCACACCTCCACGTTTCCACCATCAACTATTCCAATAAGATCACCACCCAAACGTCGCAGCCCCGCTACCCACCCAAACCACAACAGCCCACAAAACACCCCCAACACATTCCACGTAACCAAGCCAACACCCACATGTTCATTATTCCATTTTGGTTCAACCGGGGTGATCACAAGAGGGTTCTAGATTTTCATTTAAAAAGTCAACTTTACGTGATTAACCAATTTCCACATTTCATGAAGTTTCCATCCATAAGAAAATACAGAAGGAGAGGGCAACATTTAATTGTGTAATCAAAGGCCCCCAACGACTTTGATTTTCAGTAGGTAGAAGCTCATTCAATTCACAAATATAATATCACAGGATATAAAAAGTAAGGTAACAACAATCACTAACTTCCCAACCCCATTATTTAACCAGTTATTATCTTTATTTAAAGGTTCAACCATTTCTCATGAGAACAAAAGGATACCCGCCACACATGATACACAAATTAGAGAGACAAAGGTGAGATCCCTACCTCAAAAGGTCCCGATCACGTCGCTTCCGACGACGTCCTTCTGTGTCCTCCGCCTTCGCCAAACCCGACAAATGCCTCCTAAGATGGAAGGTGGAGAAGGAAGGCCAGAATGAAAGGTGACAAGTACGGGCTTAGAAGCTTCGTCTTGTCACTACGATCCTGTGTCCGCTGACGGATCGTAATTCAGAGCTCGGACAAAGAACTTAGAGGAGGAATACTTCTCGATTGTCCAAGAGCGTCGTCGTGCGACAAAGAAGCGATCGATATCAAAGATAAAACATGACCTCATTCTTATATAGGCAACGAATAGGTAAATCCATATTTAGCGTGCATTAATGAAAATACGATGTGACCGTACATACGTTTCATGTTTTGATTGGTTAACACGTCACGCGGTTTCCACGCGTTTTAATAATAATGATAATTCTATCAATATGTGGTGCTTCGTTGACCCGAGGAATGAGTCATAAAAGTAGCTCATTAATGGTCTTAAAATGACCGTCATAATTTTAGGGTTACACTGTCGCTGACGGATCGTCAATCCGATACCGTATGAGGGAGATACGTTGGATACAAGATCCCGTAATAATAACAATATTATTTTTATTGGGCATCTCGTGGACTTGAGACACGAACCATAATTTAATATTAAACATTAGACTGAATTGACCATATTTATTATTGGATCACATCTCCACTGATGAGAAGCCAATCGGACATCGCACATGGAAGTTATGACGAGCCAAAGATTTAATAATAATATTAAATCTATTATTTACCGACCACTTCGGGTACCCAATCCGAAACCCCGAAAAAGTCCTCCAATATGGGACTCATAATTTTCGTCTTGATGTCCGGGTCATACTACCGCAGACGGTTCGTGAAACCGAGGTCACACGAATAAGTTATGGTCAGAAAAGTGTTTTACCTACAAAAACATTAACATGATTATTATATTATTATTTTTAATTTAATTTAATTCATTAAATTATCTCATCCAATCTTCCACGCACAACCAATATTTGCGCCTCCTTGAATCCATGTCAATCACGCATGGCCATTCCTTCTCTCCTTTATTTCTATTTTAGTTTTATTCCCATTTAATATCTTATAATCATTATTATAATATTTAATAATAATGACGAAAAAAACACCTCAATCCCATGCCACCACCAAAAGTGGCGCCTCCTTCCATGATTGATTTAATTATTTTTATTTTATTTTTCAAAACTCATCTCTCTCCAATTTATTTCATATCATTATTAATATATTGTTAATATTCTCTCTCCAATCTCATTGCATTTAATTCAAAACATAATTCTCATTAAATTAGTTTACCATGGTTATTCTCATATTAAATTAAAACCATTCCATTTAATTAAAACCATATCCACGACAAAACAAAAATAATATAACTAAATATTCAACCCCTTTTTAATACCATTAATTTCATTAACCTCTCGCACATAGTTTTACGCCATCATTGTCATTTATTGTTTTTTAATAATAAAAACAATTCATCAACTTATTTTATTAACTCATCACCATCATTATTTTTAATAATGATAATATTTATGCTCATTGCATTGACCACGTTAAACAACCCCATTGGATATCTGAATCTGACCATGCCACGTAGATGTTGCATAACGTCCATTAATTTAATTATTTAATTCTATTTATTTCTATTTCACACTGATTAAATTGAACCACTTTTATTAAATTAAAACCAATCATTTTAATAAACCCAACATATTTTTACGTTATCATCAGTATTAAAATTTATCATTATAACGCACGTCGTGTTGACCACATCGATTACAACAAGGAATGGACCGGAGGGGTCCGGGCCATTACATCAGATACCTCTCAAAACATTCTCGTCCTCGAGAATTAAAAACCAACCCAGAAAATAATGGATCCGAACAACCACCCCGCAAGATACCTCTCAGGGCTCTTGTTATAATAGGAAACAACCGACAACCCTAATTATATGAGTTAGGAATTCCTTCTCCCATACCGAGATATTATCCGCTTTAGGCGGCACTGACTCGCCTTCACGGGTTTAATTACATCCACATTGATGCGTCTCAATTAGGAATTAGGTCTTCCGACTTCCATATATTAGGATTTTCCAAACTTACACTACCCCCAACACCATACACAACAACAATAAATTGCCCGAACACATGGCTTGAGGAATTCCTTCTCCCATGTCGAGATATTATCCGCTTTAGGAGGCACTGACTCTCCTGCACGGGTTTAATCGCATCCACATTAATGCGTCTCGATTAGGGATCAGGTCCTCCTCTCCCCACATGTAAGGAATCTTCACACACATTTAAAGGAAAGAGGGAAATAACATAGCATTATAGACTCATGGAAAACAAGGTCCAGGCCCAAAGCATGGGCAAGAATGAGGTTCAAAAAAAGGATTGTGATGCTCTTGTATTTAAACAAAACATAAACAAGAGCATTTAGGTAAAACCAAAAACATCTCTCTCGATCTCTGACCATGCTAGGGTTTCCACTTCTATTGCATGAAACTGTCTGTGTCCCACTCCTCTACCATTCTTTTGACATCCAGGTGCCATAGTTTTTTGGTAAATAGGGAATCCCTAAGCCCAAGTAGTAATGAAAAACTCAAATTTTTAATTTATCATTTTATTTCAATTTCATTCCCAGAACACCCAAATCAAGTAAAACACAAACATTATGATGCATGTACCTTCACTAGGGTCTCTACCCTGCAATCAATATAGTCTCACTTGGTCGTTCGGTAGCCTCAGATTCCTTGCATCGGATCACAGGGGGCCCTAAAATCCCGTGTCCAAGCCGGTCTTCCCTGGCCTATGTCACGCACCAAGATTAATAAACATTGTTGCCCTACCATCCCATGCAATCCTCACTGTGCCTAACTCCAGACTCCATCCTATCTCTCAACCATCACCTTTGATATCATTCTGTCACGACCCCCACCCACAAAAGATTCCCCTCCTGAGCTGGCAATGGTGAAAGGGAGATAATGACCCCCGAGTCCTGCCTCCAGTAGGCCCCAGGTTGGCGACTAGCACCAAGGGTATGAGTTTTCACAAATATGGGAGGCATTACCCTTTTTATTATTTTGGATCGGGAAATAGGAAAAGTCAACCACCAAAAAGGGAAAAGAACATGTGTATATAAATAAACCCAAACCAAGCCCACATGCATGTTTAGACAATTTTTATAACAAGGTACAAGTACAAGGAAGCTCAAAAGTACAATGCCAAAGAAAACAAGAGAACAACAACTGCAACAACTCCAACTGCCCGACTAGTGGGGTCCCGCACGGCCCTGGTAGTCCTCCTGGAAACCTGAAAGTAAACGTAGGGTGAGCATACAAGTATACTCAGTAGGGAAACCTAAAGATCTCGTGCACAAGTGAGGAGACACCCTAAGGTCCCGTTAAAAAAACAGAAGAACCAGAAACTAACAAGGAAAAACTATCCACCCAACCTCACTGGTCACACTCACCAAGTAAAACAAACAAGTTTAGTATATATATAGAACAAAAGTATTGGTCACCCCGCACCATTTCCCACTTAATTAGATGCTGCACTTCCTAACAGCAAATGTCCTGATGCTACCACACTCTTCCCGCCCGCACACATCTGGGCCAAACCACGCATCCCGCCCGCACACACCTGGGCCTCACAACCATGCATCTCGCCCGCGCACACCTGGGCCACAACCACTATCCCGCCCGCAGACACCTGGTCCTCATCCTGAAGGTTCTTGGGAACGGTAAGCCTGCCCGAAGAGCCTTGGACTAAAGGTCGCCTCAAGCCATCACAGCCTCCGAGACCTACCCGAAGAGTCTTGGGTGTAAGGTCACCTCAAGCCATCATAGCCTATGGAAGAAGGAGCAGGAAGGAGCCAGTAACTAAGGGGGAACACCCTCTCCCATAAAATGGGATTGTTCGGCACTAGGTGCTTGACATGGGTGTGGTGCGACAAAACACAAAGATAAAATTATATATATTCATATACCAAACACACAGCCCAACCTATGGATTCTTAAAAAGAGAAACTGAGCATGTGCCTTGGCACTGCTACCACAAAGCATGCATCAACAACCAAACAATCATACCCCAACCCCATTTAGGTTTTCATGTTTCATGCAATGGTTTAACAAATTATTACTACTGGGCAACTATCATCCAGACAAAACCTTTCACAAACATATCCCTGCCATCCACAACCAAGGTTAGGTAAAACGCATGCAACCACATGCCATTTCATTTACAAAAGATTATCACAACCATACAACATTCCATCATTCATTTATTTCAAAATTCCACACATAAAACCCTTTCCATACACAAAACATTTCCGCATTTGAAAACACCTTTTTACTTCAAATTAATTTTCATAATCAAAACACTTTTCATAAATAAAGGCATTTTCCACAACCAACCACTTCCCATTTCAACCCAATCGTTACAAAACATTTCACACCTCCACGTTTCCACCATCATCCATTCCAATAAGATCACCAGCCAAACGTCGCAGCCCCGCTGCTCACCCAAACCACAACAGCCCACAAAACACCCCCAACACATGCCACGTAACCAAGCTAACACCCACATGTTCATTATTCCATTTTGTTTCAACCTGGGTGATCACACAAGGGTTCTAGATTTTCATTTAAAAATTCAACTTTACGTGATTAACCAATTTCCACATTTCATGAAGTTTCCATCCATAAAAAAATACAGAAGGAGAGGGCAGCATTTAATTGCATAATCAATGGCCCCCAACGACTGTGATTTTCAGTAGGTAGAAGCTCATTCAATTCACAAATATAATATCACAGGATATAAAAAGTAAGGTAACAACAATCACTAACTTCCCAACCCCATTCTTTAACCAGTTATTATCTTTATTTAAAGGTTCAACCATTTCTCATGAGAACAAAAGGATACCCGCCACACATGATACACAAATTAGAGAGACAAAGGTGAGATCCCTACCTCAAAAGGTCCCGATCACGTCGCTTCCGACGACGTCCTTCGATGTCCTCCGCCTTCGCCAAACCCAACAAACGCCTCCTAGGATGGAAGCTGGAGAAGGAAGGCTGGAAGGAAAGGTGACAAGTCCGGGCTTAGAAGCTTCGTCTCGTCGCTACGATCCTGTGGCCGCTGACGGATCGTAATTCGGAGCTTGGACAAAGAAGTTAGAGGAGGAATACTTCTTGATTGTCCAAGAGCGTCGTCGTGCGACAAAGAAGCGATCGATATCGAAGATAAAACATGACCTCGTTCTTATATAGGCAACGAATAGGTAAATCCGTATTCAGCGTGCATTAATTAATATACGATGTGACCGTACATACGTTGCATGTTTTGATTGGTTAACACGTCATGCGGTTTCCACGCGTTTTAATAATAATGATAATCCTATCAATATGTGGTGCTTCGTTGTCCCGAGGCATGAGTCATAAAATTAGCTCATTAATGGTCTTAAAATGACATTCATAATTTCAGGGTTACGCTGTCGCTGACGGATCGTCAATCCGATACCGTATGAGGGAGATACGTTGGATACAAGATCCCGTAATAATAACAATATTATTTTTATTGGGCATCTCATGGACCCGAGACACGAACCATAATTTATTATTAAACATTAGACTGAATTGACTGTATTTATTATTGGATCACATCGCCACTGAAGAGAAGCCAATCATACGTCGCACATGGAAGTTATGACGAGCCAAAGATTTAATAATAATATTAAATCTATTATTTACCGACCGCTTCGGGTACCCAATCCGAAACCCCGAAAAAGTCCTCCAATATGGGACTCATAATTTTTGTCTTGATGTCAGGGTCATACTACCGCAGACGGTTCCTGAAACCGAGGTCACACGAATAAGTTGTGGTCGGAAAAGTGTTTTACCTACAAAAACATTAACATGATTATTATATTATTATTTTTAATTTAATTTAATTCATTAAATTATCTCATCCAATCTTCCACGCACAACCAATATTTGCGCCTCCTTGACTCCATGTCAATCACGCATGGCCATTTATTATCTCCTTTATTTCCCTTTTAATTTTATTCCCATTTGATATCTTATAATCATTATCATAATATCTAATAATAATGACTAAAAAAACTCCTCAATCCCATGCCACCACCAAAAGTGGTGCCTCCTTCCATGATTGATTTCTTTATTTTTTTTATTTTTCAAAACTCATCTCTCTCCAATTTATTTCATATCATTATTAATATATTGTTAATATTATCTCTCCAATATCGTTGCATTTAATTCAAAACATAATTCTCATTAAATTAGTTTACCATGGTTATTCTCATATTAATTTAAAACCATTCCATTTAATTAAAACCATATCCACGACAAAACAAAAATAATATAACTAAATATTCAACCACTTTTTAATACATTTAATTTCATTAACCTCTCGCACATAGTTTTACGCCATCATTGTCATTTATTGTTTTTTAATAATAAAAAAAATTCATCAAATTATTTTATTAACTCATCACCATCATTATTTTTAATAATGGTAATATTTATGCTCATCGCATTGACCACTTTAAACAACCCCGTTGGATATCTGAACCTGACCATGCCACGTAGATGTCGCATAACGTCCATTAATTTAATTATTTATTTCTATTTATTTCTATTTCACACTGATTAAATTGAACCACTTTTATTAAATTAAAACCATTCATTTTAATAAACCCAACATATTTTTACATTATCATCAGTATTAAAATTTATCATTATAACGCACGTCGTGTTGACCACATTGATTTCAACAAGGAATGGACCGGAGGGGTCCGGGCCCTTATAATTATATATAAATTTTTGGGTATTTATATATCCATTATATGATCTTTATTCATGGGGTTTATTTTTCAAATTATACCAAAAGTGTAAAATAGATTTTTCTCAATTATCCTTTATTGAGACTCATTTTTTTGTTATTGTAACATCCCGGATAAATGATGAATATGTAGTTTTAATATTTATTAATATTTTTGAATTAAATATTAATTTTACTTTAAGGGGTTTTCTATGTTCGATAGCGTTCCCGATATGTAACAACAGGTTTCATTGAAATCATAGGTTGCACACTAATAATCTAATATTATTATTTTAAATGGTAGTTAACTCCTAACTGTTGTATTGGAGGGAATGAACAAAAGTAACTAAAAAATGATTATACATGTTTGTTAAATGTATTTACATTTATCCAGTAAAAGTTAGAGGCTTAAAAAGTGAATGAATCTAATTTTAAGCATAATTTACAATAAAAGGACGATGTACCCCCTTTTAATGGAGAACCCTCTTTAAATATAGTTTTGGTCACCTTAATACATTTTAATTTACCAAATAAAATCCATCTTTATAATGTGGACATCAAATTTTAATTTGCGTAATATTTTCGTATTTTTCTAATAAAGTTCATTTTTTCATGAATAGTGAAAAATATAGTATTTTAATTCAAAATTACATTTTAATCTAATTTGTTTATATGGTTAGATTATCTTTTTAATTTTTTTTAATGTGTTATTATAATATAATTTTTCCATTTAATCCAATTTTGGTCATTGAAATTTATTTCACTTGGAAATTCTACATAATCAAGTATCCATCTTTGGATAGTTATTGTGTCTTAAAAATACACTATTTGTTATGGTAACATGAATTAATTTTAAAATTAATTAATTCCACCTATATTTATACAATTTGGTAAAATATAAATCATTTTTTAATTTGGAATATCAAATATATCTTATGTTTAATTTTTGGTATTTTTATGAATAACATCAATTTTTGATGAATAGTGAAACCACAAAGTAGTAGTTAAAAAAACTGACATTTTCATTTAAATGAAATTTTACCACTACTGTGACTTGAATCTTGAAAATACGTCATATATGATTGTTATCAAGAAGTAAAATGTGGTTCAATAAGATGAAAATATTTTTTTTGAATAGTATCTTTTGACTTTTATTTACCGCGGTTAAAGGTAAATAGGCTAATTGAGGGTTAAAAGAATATTATAATAATTAAAAATTACCTTAACACTTGTATTAAAATTATTGGATGAGTAATGGCCGACCATGGGGATCTTTGGGTCTATTTGGGGACCAAAAGGAACCACTTATGAATGATAATGACACTTTAGATTAATTAATTTAATGTAAAGTCAAAAATGACATAAACAAAATTCTTTGAGTAAATTAATTTTTATATGGTGATATATAAATCATCTTTTTGACTATAAATATTCATTGTAAATATAAATATATTTCCTACACCATGGTATTTTTTTGATAATTTTTAGACATCACATATATTAAATTATTTATGACACAATAATGATGTAATATTTACCTCATTAAGAAAAGATTTAAATAAATAAGATTATAAATATTAAAATAACATCCAAAACCCGTCCAATTCCTAATGGATGATATTAATTCGACAATGAGTCATCTTGGTTTTTAATTTAATGATTTGTGGACATTTAGAAACAGAAAATAATTACATAATAAAATAATATTATCACACTTTCCTAAAGAGCCCCTCTTCCCCCTTATAAAAGGATACCACTTCTAAACAATTTTCTCACACCTCTCAAGCCTTTTGGATAATCCATAATCTTTCCAATTAATCTCCCTACATCCTTACCCTCGTCCCAGAAGCCTTACCATAGGCAGAAGTCACTTCAAGAAGTCCTTTTGTTCAAACCAAATGGAGTTACCCAAATTAATGGTAACAGTTTCTCTTAAATTGTTATCATTTATTTTACTTCTCTAACCCCTGAACTCTTTTTATTACATTCATTTGAAACAACACCAGTATAATAAATATAATATGATGTTTTAATGAGAAGGATTATAACTACACTTACACACACATACATCTAATGGGTGAAGAACATAATGTTTCTGTGGATGGAAAACTTACAGCTCACGAAACGATGATTGTTTGATTATATCCTACCACCTCTCATGGTGGCCATTATGATGAAACTGTTTTTTATATGATATGTATTATGTTTATGTTTTATTTATGCTTCTGTGTTTTATTTTTATATCATACCTTTATGGTTTCCATTATGTGCAAACACGATAATCTCATTAGAGGAAGTGCAGACTACCGCCCCCTCAATGTTATATGACTCATTCGTACCATATGTGGTACGTATAAAAGATATATTTAATGATATTATATATTATAGAATACTGGAATTATAATACTACTATGTATCATTATTTTTTAATTCCACTAAATATGAAATAGGAATGGAAGTAGCGTTCATGCGTACGTATGGCTTACCGTCTCCATGAAAGGTGGATTTCATTTCATACATCTAAATGTTATGTACTATTATAAATATATGTATATACTGGATTTATAAGATATATATGATATCTACATAATTATTACCATTCTGGATATAATGGACTATTGACCACATGGACAACTTGTAAATATCAGGTGTTAATTTTTGACTCATGTACCAAATATCGACAAAACCACCATTATTAACTTAAATGATTACATGATGTCTATAACATGGTAATAATTGATATTAAAGTAATTATATAAATAAAAATGGTCCTTAAGAAAGTAGAAAGTATCTTTAGTTTATTATTTAGGAGATTAAAGAACGATCGAGTCTAGTCGGTCACGAGGTAAGGGATTTTCTAATCTCACTTTTAATCCAATGAGATTTCCATTGTTTGCCACTTATTAATTGCATGTGGGGTAATTTATACTGGTTAAATATATATTATCGTTATTCTCTTTATACACATGGTATTTTTTGATTAATTTGGTGGTTATTATCTTTTGGTCATACTATTCGATTGATTACAACGAAGTAATGGGTTTTCATCTCACTTTTATTCCCGTGAGATTCATGCTATGTTGGCCACTATTTATTTTAGTGTGGTTTATGTACCGCCCATGATTGTACTATTTGTTTAATATACATTAAATTATGAGTTTTTACATATTCATTTTACGATCTTTCTTTCATGTGGCAAATGTTTTGTAAGTTACCAAATCGGTAAGGAAACCTTTCACCCTCCTCTTTTTAAAATACTTCTTTTTGTTATGACTTTTAATTTAATTTTTTTTATTTTGTGATATATTCTTCTATATAATTATTAACTTAAATGTTTTTTACATGTTATGAGATACCATTTTTATCTCACCATCTAATTTTCTGAATTTTAAAGTGATTCTGTTACGCTTTCGAATTTTTACAAGGGAACTTCTTAACTGAATTTCAATTCTTTGGGTTCAACTTGTACTTCTTGAATATTCCATACTATGAATATGTGTGAATGACCTATAATTGTATTACACTTGATATACAATTATATTTGGTGTATTTATATTTTTCACACATAATTATGTGATTTATTAATCCTTAATTTAATTATATCTTCTTTATAAGGGATTTCATCTCAATTTACATTTCCATTGAGACTTCATTGTTGTTATGCACCAATTGAATCTTATATGGTGTATATAATTTTCTTTTTTCATATTATATAATGAATCCCTATAATATAATGATATTATAATGCTCTGATTAAATGTTATTCCTCAATTATTTGTAATCAAGAGTCTCTGATTTTGATAAAAACTCTTTAACTAAACTATCATTTTAAATGTTTTAAATATTTATTATTATAAATAAGTATCTTTAATGTCCATGATTTTAAAATGGTTTTGAGTATTTATTTATATGGATATTAATGTTTTAATATTATGATTCCATTAAAATATTCAAAGTGGTATGGGCCACATTTATTAAAAAATATATTTTTAAATGTTTTATGAAAATGGAATGATTATTTCAATATCAAGAAATTACATCTTGTGATTTCAAATGAAATGTATACATTTGCAATATTTTATGAGTTATGATGGTACTTGGACATTTTATGGGTGGTTACTTTATAAACCAAATGATGGGCGGTGCTGTGAATTCCAGGACGGGTGGTTATGCTATAACCTCAAATGCATTGAGTATGGAAGTCGACCTAATGGCTATTATATTTAGTGATATGTGTGGAAGTCGACTGTATAGTTATTTTATTTAAATTAGTTTATGTCCCAAGTTACATTTATATGTTATGTGTTCTTTATATGGTTTTTATGGTAATATTTTGGTTAGAAAAGGGAAATTAATGATCTTTTATTTAGTGAAGAGTATTTACTACATTATAAAGGTGAAAAGTATTACTTATGATAAAGTACTCATGGTTTACCTGTTGTTTTGAAAAACAAACAGTTTTCCTTCTTGGTGTATCCGTTATTAAGACTATTATTCTGAAACGATGTTTTTTGAAAAGTTTTTCAGAAGACATAATGTGGAATAGTGTCAATTATGTGATCAAGGAAAAGCTATGCTGTCTATAATCCTGGAACTAGAAATGAAAAATTTTCAAGAGTTTTTATTTTATGAAAAAACATTGAAAACTATGTAAAAGTGTTTAATTTGTAATCTTTTGAGATGCAATAGTTATTTCCTAATTCTCTAAATATCTAAACTTGTATATATATTCAATGAGAATTATTCATTTAATTCAATATTATGTAAGGTTTATGGTCGGGTTTTTATAGTTTGTATCAGAGGTTGGTTTAGATAACGTGAGAGTTTAGGGTATTCTTTAAGCATAAGTGACATTACCATAATGGTTAGGATTTCAGAAAGAGTCATAGTTTTTTTAGATAATGTAAATTAGAATAAGATAACATGAATAATTATATCTTAGTATTTACCCTCCTAAAAGGATATTATATGATGATTTTACTTATTTACTCACACTTACCTTTATGGTTTTTGCCATTGGCTGGATCTAGCAGGAAAAAATGTAACAGTGGATGTGAAGAAAACTATGACGGTTTTCGGAATGAGAAATTGAATGAAATGGTAGATTTAATGAGAACACTTGTGGCTATTCTCAACCAACTATCTTGAGTCATGATTTACCACTTGAACTTTGGTGATTTTAATAAGGTATCGTATATGTGAGAAACAAATCCCCACAGATGTTCAGGTAATAATCATAAAGGCATGTATGTTTAAAAACCAATGTGTCAAAAATGTGGAACGAAACACCTAGGAAACTGTTTGAATGGGACAGGAAGATGCTATAGATATGGAGATGAAGTTCATAAAGTAGGAACATGGCTTGAAAAAAGGAAGCATCCAGTTGACTCTAGGAAAGGGAAATAAGTACATTCCAGGGGATTAATTGAAATATTAAAATGTGGGGTGCATGGTCATTATACAAACACATGTCCCTCTAAGAAGTTTCGAGAATGGGATCACCAGTATCGTACAAATATTTGTTTACCAATACCTAAGGACATTCTGAATGAGGATGAAGAAACTGACAATGCCCAATGAAAGGTAAGGATTATTTCTTAACATATGTTTTGATATTATTGAATCTTAGTATATGATTCATGATTCTGTTTGTAGGAAAGAAGTATTTCAGAATAAGTTGAAAAGGAATTGGTTAATGGATCATGAAGAACGTTGAATGAGTAATACGTCAACAAATAAGTTATTCAAGTGTTATGATAGATTTTAGGATGGTGAAATGCTTAAAATTCTTAAGGCTATTTTAATGATGGGATTACATTAGAATACTTTTTATAGTATGTGTAACCCTGATGTTTGATATATGAAAATTATATTCAAGGAATAATTATCTTTTCTTTTGTGGATATAGTTATAAAGAACCATTAGGGATTATATGAGGCTTGAATTTGAGGAAATTATAGGATAATACATTTTTGGGATACAAAATGAAATTTATTAAAAAACCTTCGTGGATGAAATATGTTATGGTTATTTTTGATAAATTTATCTATTTTTGGTAATTCAAAAAAATTATATAGTTTTTGAAAAATGGACAGCACGCAGACCGTGTGACAACCCGTCGCGTCGGACAAATCTGCGAGAATCGAACCCACAACCAAAGTGCAACTGGTATTTATCACCTTCCACAGTACTACGTGAAGTCCCTGGTTTTTATGATTAATTTTTTTTAGTTAGATGATTTTATGAATCAAGAATAAGTTGATTTAAGGTTATCTATGGAAATTATTAACCTATCATAGAAGATGTGTGATTAGGTGAATTACTTTTCATTATGAGACTTTACGAGTAATTGATGTTATTTGGTGATAAATGTTAAGATTTATCTTTGAAGTCTATGTGATATGATCCTTTTGAGATTTGGGTTTGAATCGTAGTTTGGATTTCATTGAAGAATTTTATGAATAGTGTTTGTTGAACTTTGAGTTTTGTTTGAAAATTTTTGGAGATTAAGAGTAGGTTTTATTTTTGTGAAAGATTATCCTTTTTGGAGATTATCTGATCTGGTGCAAACCATTTTGGTTTTGGATAAGGTATAAATACATGGGAAATCTATAGTTTGTCTTTTTTGGATTATTTAATTCTCTCAAAGTTGATTATAGTGCTCTTAATGTGAAAAAAAGTCATCCAGAATACTCATCGTTTGGAGAAAATAGGAGTATGTTTTAGAAATATAGTAAAAGATGAATGTATACATGACAAGTAAGTATATTTCCTTGTGTTTTTAGTTAATCTCATAAATAAATTCTTCAATTATAAGTAACATAGAACAAAAACCTTGTCTGAAAAATTTTCTTAATGGGGAATCAAAGACTGTTTAACACATCACAAGTTGTGATGTTCTGGCGGTTAACTTTCTCCTAAACATGTTTTCTATCACTCTCTATCAGAAAATGATGGTTTGTTTTATCCTCCATATCAATTTTTTCATGGAATCCTAGTTTCTGTTGTCTCGGGTAACTTTTTACTTCTCTTCCTTTATTTTATAGTGATAGTTTTATTTACCCCATTTCGATGTGGGGCTTTCAACAAAGTTCCCGAGCACAATTTTAAAATTGTGATGACGCAGTTCCCAAAAGGGTGGAAGGATGAAACCTCCTAGATAAATGATGAATATTTAATTTTCATATTAATTAATATTTTTGAATTAAATATTAATTATACTTTAAAGGGGTTTCTTTTTTTGATAGAGTACCTGATACGCAACAACGGGGTTCTTTGAAATCTTATGTTACACACTAATAATATAATATTATTATTTTAAATGGTAGTTAGCTCTTAGTCGTTGTATTGGTGTGAATGAACAAAACTAACTATAGTATGATTATACATGTTTGGTAAATGTATTTACATTTATCCAATAAAAGTTAGTGGCTTAAAATGTGAATGAATCTAATTTTAAGAATAATTTACATTAAAAGGTCAATTTACCACCTTTTAATGGAGAATCCTCATTAAATATAGTTTTGGTCACATTAATGCATTATAATTGACAAAATATAAACCTTATTTACAATTGGGACATTAAATTTTACTTTGGGGAATTTTTTGGTATTTTTCTGATAAAGTGCATTTTTAATGAATAGTTAAAAATATAGAATTTTAATTAATAACTCCATTTTAATCTAATATATTTATATGGTTATATTATCTTCTAAATTGGTTTTAAAGTGTTATTAGAATTTAAATTTACAATTTAATACAATTTTGGTCATTGGAATTAATTTCACATTGAAATTTAACATTAACAAGTATCAATCTTTGGATAATTATTGTTTCATAAAAACATGCTATTTATTTTGATAACGGGATTTAATTTTATAATTAGTTAATTCCACTTCAATGTATATAATTTGGTAAAATAGACATCATTTTTTAATTCGAAATATCAAATATATCTTAGGCTGAATTTTTTGTATTTTTCGGAAAAACTTCAATTTTTGATGACCAGTGAAACCACTTAGTAGTAGTTAAAAAAACTGACTTTTTCATTTAAATGAAATTTTACCGCCTTTTTGAATTTAATTTTGAGAAAATATGACATACATGAATGTTATCAAGAAGTAAAATGTGGTTAAATAAGATGAAAATAACTTTTCTGAATAGTAACTTTTGACATTTATTTATCGCGGTTAAAGGTAAATATGATAATTCAAAGTTAAAAGAATATTATAATAATTAAAATTTACCGTAACACATTTCATAACATTATTGTATGTTTAATGGACTACCATGGAAATCGTTGGGTCTATTTTGGGACCACATGGAGCCATTTATAGAAGATAATGACACTTTAGAATAATTAATTTAATGTGAAGGAAAAAATGACAAAAACAAAATTCTTTTAGTAAATTAATTTTTATATGCTGTTATATATATTTATTTTTTGACTATAAATATTAATTGGAAATATAAATTGATTTCCTATATCATGGTATTTTTTTATAATTTTTAGACATCACATAAATTAAATTATTTATGACACAATAATGATGTAGTATTTACCTAATTTTTTAAAAGATATAAATAAATAAGATTATAAATATTAAAATAACATAAAAAAACCTATCCAATTCCTATTTTATGATATTACATCGACTATGAGTCATCCAATATTCTACTTTGTTTATTTTTTGACCTTTTAACATTGAATATCATTCTATAATAAAATAATATTATCATACTTTTTTAAAGAGCTCCTCCCCCCCCTTATAAAAGGAGACCACTTCTGACCAATTACACACACCTCTCAATAATTTTGTTTCATCCATTTACTTCCAAATTATGTTACCTAAATCTCACTCCTCCTCCTAATAGCCTTAACTTAGGCAGAAGGAACATGAAGAAGTCCATTGGTTCAAACCAAAGGGAGATACCCAAATTAAAGGTAACAGTTTTTCATAAATTATTTTCTTTTATTTTACTTCTCCAACCCCTAAAAACTTTTTATTCATTTCTTTTGAAACAACACCAGTATCCTAAAAATAATAGGATGTTGTTATGAGATGTATTCGAACTACACTTACACACACCTCCATCTAATGGGTGGTGAACATAATGTTTCTATGGATGGAAAACTAACGCCTAACGAAACGATGATTGTTCGATTTTCTCCTAATGCCTCTCATGGTGGCCACTATGATAGAACAGTATTTATATATGATATATATTATGTTTATGTTATTTTATTCTTCTTTATTTTATTTTTATATCATACCATTATGGTTTCCATTATGTGTAAACACGATAATCTCATTAGAGGATGTGTGGACTGTCGCCCCCTCAAAGTGATATCACTCGTTCATACCATATGTAGTATATATAAATGATATATATAATGATTTTATATATGATCAAATACAGGAATCTTAATACTACTATGTATCATTATGTTTTAATTCCATTAAATATGAAATAGATATGGAAGTAGCGCTCATTCTTACGTACGGCTTACCGTCTCCATGAACAGTGCATTCCATTTCTTATCTCTAAATGTTATGTACTATAATAAATACATGTTTATACTGGATATATAATATATATATGATATCTAAATCATTATTATCATTTTTTATGTAATGTACTATTGACCACATGGACAACTTGTAAATATAAGGTGTTCATTTTTGACTCAAGTACCAAATATCGAAAAAATGATCATTATTATCTTAAATGATTACATAATGTTTATAACATGGTAATAATTGATATTAAAGTAATTATAAACATAAAAAGGTTCCTAAGAAATTATAAAGTAACTTTGGTTTATTATTCAGGTGATTAAAGAACGATCGAGTCAAGTCGGTCACGAGGTATGGGATTTTCTAATCTCACTTTCAATCCCATGAGATTTCCATTATCCGCCACTTATTTATTGAATGTGGGGTAATTTATACTGTATTTAATATATATTATCACAATTCAATTTATACACATGGTATTTATTTATTAATTTGGTGGTTATTATCTTTTGGTCATACGACTCGATTGATTACAACGAAGTAAGGGTTTTTCATCTCACTTTTATTCCCGTGCGATTCATGCTATATTGGCCACTATTTATTTTAGTGTGGTGTATATACCACCCATGATTGTACTATTTTTTTAATATACATTCATTTATTAGTATTTACATCTTCATTTTATGATCTTTATTTCATGTGGCATATGTTTTGTAAGATACCAAATCGGTAAGGGAACATTTCACCCTCCTCTTTTTAAAAGACTTCTTTTTGTTATGTATTTTAATTTTAATTTTATTATTTTGGGATATGTTATTCTATATCTCTATTGATGTAAATGTTTCTTCCAACTGATGAGATACCCTTTTAATCTCATCAACTAATTTTCTTAATTTTAAAGTGATGCCATTAGGATGTTGAATTTTTACAAGGGAACTTCCTAAGCCAATTTCAATTCTTTGGGTTCAACTTGTACTTATTGAATATGTCATCCTATTAATATGTGTGAATGAACTATAATTGTTTTACAAATGATATCCAATTATATTGGGTGTATTTATATTTTTCACACTTATTTAGGTGATTTGTTTTTCTTTCATTTAAAGATATCATCTTTATAAGGGAATTCATCTCAATTTGCATTTCCATTGAGACTACATTGTTGTTATGAAACTATTTCCTCTTATATGGTGTATATACTATCCTTTTTCATATAATATAATTAATCCAAATATTCTCATGATATTATAAAGTTCTGATTAAATGTTATTCCTCAATTATTTTTAACCAAGAGTCTCTCATTTTGTTAAAAACTCTTTAACTAAAATATCTTTTTAAATGTTTTAAAGATTTATTATTCTAAATCATTATCTTTAATGTACATGTTTTAAAAATTAATTTGAGTATTTATTTATATGGACATTAATTTTTTAATATTATTATTACATTAAAATCTTCAAAGTGGTATGGGACACTTTGATTCAAAAATCTCTTTTTAAATGGTTTATGAAAATGGAATGATAATTTCAATATCTTGAAATTACTTCTTGTGATTTGAAATGAAATGTTATTAGTGAAATGATTATATTTGCAATATTTTATGTATTATGATGGTACAAGGACATTTGATGGGTGGTTACGTGATAAACCTAAAGACGGGTGGTGCCGTGAATACTAGGATGGGTGGTTACGTTATAACCTCCAATGCATTGGGTATGGAAGTCAGACGTATGGATATTCCATTTAGTGATATGTATGGAAGTCGACTGTATGGTCTTTCCATTTAAGTATGTTTATGTCCCAACTTACCTTTATATGTTATGTGTTCTTTATATGGGTTTTGTGTTAATATTTTGGTTACAATAGTGTATGTAATGATCTTATATTCAGTGAAGAGTATTTACTACTTCATAAAGGAGAAACGTATTACATATGATAAAGTATTCATGGTATACATGTTGTTTTGAAAAACTAACAGTTTTCCTTCTTTGTGTATCCCTTACTAGTCTTTTTATGCTCATCACATGTTCTTGAAAAGTTTTTCACATGATATAATGTTGAATTGGGTCAAGGATAGGATCATGGAATAGTCATGTTGTCAATAAACCTAGAACCGAACATGACTTTTTTTCAAGAGTTTTTTTTACGAAAAAAATGGATGCTTTGTAGAAGTATCTACTATGTAATCTTTTGAGATGTAATAGTTATGACCTAATTCTCTAAAACTCCAAACCTGAAATGATCCTCAATGTGAATTATTCATTTAACTATATATTATGTAAGGTTTAAATCTGAGTCCATATTGTTGGTATCATTTGTCGGTTAAGATAGCATTAGAGGTTAGTGTATTATTTAAGAATAAGTAACATTACCATAATGGTTAGGATTTCAGAAGGAGTTATTGTTTTTTAGATAATGTGAATGAGTTTAAGATAACATGAATAATTGTATCTTAGTATTTACACTGCTCATAAGATAATATATGATGATTTTTCTGATATAATCACACTTACCATTCTGGATTTAGTCAATGGTTGGATCTAGCCGGCATAAATGCAACAATGGATGTGATGAAAACTATGACGTCTTTCTGAATGATAAATTGAATGAAATGGGAGTTGTAATGAGAACTCTTGTGGTTTTTATCATCTAAATATCTGGAGTCATGATTGACCACTTGAACATTGGTGATTTATAAGGCATCGTATATTTGAGAAACAAGTACCCATGGATGTTTAGGTAATAATCATAAAGGTATATATGTTAAAAAAATTATGTGTCAAGGATGTTTAAAGAAACAGCTAGGAAAATGTTTGAAAGGGACAAAAACATGCCACAGATTTGGAAATGAAAGTCATTAAGCAATAACCTTCTCATGAAAAAGGAAGCATCCAACTGACCCTATGAAAGGGAATGATGTTCTTTCTGAGTGATCAATTGAATGAATTTTATTTTGTGGGCATGGTCATTATAAAAACACATGTCCTACAAAGAAGTTTCTAGAATGGGATCACCAGGATCGTACAAATATTTTTTTACCAATACCTAATGACATTACGTTTGAGGATGAAGAAACTGATAATGGCCAATGAAAGGTGTGGATATTTTCTTAACATATTGTTTTATATAATTAAATCATAGTATATGATTCCTGATTATATCTTTAGGAAAGAATTATTTCAAAATAAGTTGAAAAGGAGTGGTTAATGGATCATGAAAAATGTTGAATGAGTAAGAATTCAACATATAAGGGATTCAAGTGTTACGATAGATTTTAGGATGGTGAAATGATTAAAAGTATTAAGGAAAAGTTGATGATTTGATTACATTAGAATACATTTTATAGTATGTGTAACCCTGATGTTTGATATAGGAAAATTTTATTCATGGAATAATTATCTTTTCTTTTGTGGATATAGTTATAATGATCCATTTGGGTTTATATGATCCTTGAATTTGAGGAAATTATAGGTTAATACATTTTTGGGATGAAAAATGGAAGTTATTAGTAAATATTCATGGTTAAAACATGTTATTGTTATTTTTGATAAATTTATCTCTTTTTGGGAATACTATAAAATTATATATTTTTTGAAAAAAAGACAACACGCAGACCATGTGACGACCCACCACGTCAGAAAAAGCTGCGGAAATTGAACCCACAACCAAAGAGTGACTGGTATTTATCGCCTAACAGTGGAGTACGTGAAGTCCCTAGTTTGAATGACTAATTCTTTTTATTTTGATGGTTTTATGAATCAATAATAAGTCTATTATGGGTTATTTTTGGAAATGATTAACCTATCATGGAGGATATGTGATTAGGTTAATTACTTTTCAATATGAGACTTTAAGAGTAATTGATGTTATTTGGAGATAAATGTTCTGATTTATCTTGGAAGACTATGTGATTAGTTCCTTTTGAGATTTGGGATTGAATCATAGTTTCTATTACTTTGAAAAATTTTATGATTAGACATTGTTGAACTTTGAGTTTTGTTTGACAAATTTTATAGATTAAGAGTTGTTTTTCATTTTTGTAAAAGATTTTCCTTTTTGAGGATAATCTGATCTGGTGCAACCCATTTTGGTTTTGGATAATTTCTAAAGACATGTGAAATATATAGTTCATCTTTTGTGGATTATGTGATTCTCTCGAAGTTTATTATAGCACTCTTAATGTGAAAAAAAAAGTCATCCTAAATACACATCTATTGGAGAAAATATGAGTTTCTGTATAAATCTAGTAAAAGATGATTGTCCACAGGACAAGAAAGTATATTTCCTTATGTTTTTAGTTAAGCTCATAAATATAATTCTCAATGAAAAGTAACTTAAAACAAAAACCTTGTATGTTAACTTTTCCTACTGGGGAATCAAAGACTGTTTAACCCATCACATGTTTGTGATTTTCTGGGCGTTAACTTTCTCATATATATGTTTTCTATCACTCTACATCAGAAATTGATGATTTTTTTCTCCTCATTATCCATGATTTCATGGAATCCTAGTATTCGTTGTCTCGGGTATCCATTGTACTTCTCTTCCTTTATTTTAAAGTGATAGTTTTATTGACACTTTTTTTATGTGGGGCTTTCAACGAAGTTCTTGAGCCAAATATTAAAATTGCGAGGACGCAATTCCCAAAAGGGGGGAAGGATGTAACATTACGGATAAATGGAGAATATGAAATTTTCATATTTATTACTATTTGTGAATTAAATATTAATTTAATTTTAAAGGGGTTTCTATGTTCGATAGCGTACCCGATACGCAACAACAGGTTTTTTTGAAATCATACATTGCACACTAATAATATAATATTATTATTTTAAATGTTAGTTAACTCTTAGATGTTTTATTTGCGAGAATGAAAAAAATAACTAAAATATGATTATATAAGTTTATTAATTGTATTTACGTTTATCAAATAAAAGTTAGAGGCTTAAAATGTGAATGAATCTAATTTAAAGAATAATTTACATTAAAAGGCCGATTTACCACCTTTTAATAGAGAACCATATTTAAAAATAGTTTTGGTCACATTATTATGTTCTAATTGACCATATAAAATCCTTCTTTAGAATGGGGACATCAAATTTTTCATTGGGTAATTTGTTTGGTATTTTTATAATGAATTTCATTTATTAATGAATAGTGAAAAATATAGTATTTTAATTCAAATGTCCCTTTTAATCAAATTTATTTATATGGGTATATTATATTTTTAATTGATTTAAAAGTTTAATTATAATATATTTTTACCATTTAATCCAATATTGGTCATGGGAATAAATTTCTCTTTGAAATTTGACATAAAAAAGTATCAATCTTTGGATAGTTATTGTTTATTAAAAACACGCTATTTGTTTTGGTAACGGCAATTAATTTTAAAATTAAATAATGCCACTTCTATGTTTAAAATTTGTTAAAATAGACATCATTTTTGAATTCACAATATCAAATATAACTTCGGCTGAATTTTTGGTATTTGTTTTGAAAAAATTCAATTTTTGATGAATAGTGAAACCACTTAGAAGTAGTTAAAAAACAACTTATTCATTTAAATAAAATTTTCCCTCTTATGTGAAATTAATTTATAGAATCTGACATACATGGTTGTTATTAAGAAGTAAAATTTTGTTCAATAAGGTTAAAATAATTTTTGGTGAATATTAACTTTTAATTTTTATTTACCACGGTTAATGGTAAATAGGGTCCTTCAAAGTTAATAGAATATTATAATAATTCAAAATTACTTTAAAACTTCTCCTAACCATATTTTATGAGTAATGGCCGACCATGGGAATCATTGGGCCTATTTTGGTACCACATGTAGCCACTTATGAAAGATAGTGACACTTTAGATTAATTAATTTAATGTAAGGAATAAATGTCATAAATAAAATTCTTTTAGTAAATTAATTCTTATATGGTGTTATATAAATTATATATTTGAATATAAATATTCATTGGAAATGTTAAATTATTTCCTACATCATGGTATTTTTTTATAATTTTTAGACATCACATAAATTAAATTATAAATGAGACAATAATGATGTAGTATTTACCTCATTAATAAAATATTTAAATAAATCTGATTATTAATATTAAAATAACATCCAAATCCTGTCCAATTTATATTGGATGATATTACATCGACTATGAGTTCTCTTTTCTTTGACTTAAATGTTGTTTGGACCTTTATAAACCAAATATCATTAAATAATAAAATAATATTATCACACTTTCCTAAAGAGCCTCTCCTCTCCCTTATAAAAGGAGACCACCTCTATCCAATTCCTCACACCTCTAAAGCCTTTTGGATATTCCAACCTCTACCCAATTAAGCTCCCTACATCCCTCTCCTCCTCCAAGAATACTTACCTTAGGAATAAGGAACATCAAGAAGTCCTTTTCTTCAAACCAAAGAAATTTACCCAAATTAAAGGTAACGGTTTCTCGTAATTTGTTTTCATTTATTTTACTTCTCCAACCCCTAAACTCTTTTTATTCCTTTCTTTTGTAACAAAACCTGTATCCTCAATATAATATGATGTTTTTATGAGAATTATTATAACTGCACTTACACACACCTCCATCTAATGGGTGAAGAACACAATGTTTTTGTGGATGGAAAACTATGCCTCACGAAAGGATGATTGTTCGATAATCTCACACTACCTCTCATTGTGGCCATTATGATGGTACAATATTTTTATATGATATATATTATGTTTATTTTTTCTTTCTGATTCTATATATTATTTTTATATCATACCTTTATGGTTTCCATTAAGTGTTAACATGATAATATCATTAGAGGAAGTGCAGACTACCGCCCCCTCAAAGTGATATTACTCGGTCGTACCATATGTGGTATGTAAAATGTATAGATTTAATGATATTATATATGATAAAATAATGGAATTATAATATTACTATGTATCATTATGTTTTAATTCCATTAAATAATAAATAGAAATCGAAGTAGCATTCATGCGTACGTACAACATACCATCTCCATGAACGGTGCATTTAATTTCTTACCCCTAAATGTTATGTACTATTATAAATATATGTATATACTGGATATATAAGAAATATATGATATCTAAATCATGATTATCATTCTGTATATAATGTAATATTGACCACATGAAGAACTTGTAAATATAAAGTGTTCATTTTTTACTCAATTAACAAATATCAACAAAACAACCATTATTAACATAAATGATTACATAACATTTATATCATGGTAATAATTGATATAAAATGAATTTTAAACTTAAAAAGGTTCTTAAAAAGTATAAATTAGCTTCATTTTCTTATTCATTAGATTAAACAATGATCGTGTCTGGTCAAACATGAGGTAAGGGAATATCTTATCTCACATTTAGTCCCATGAGATTTACATTGTTTTCCACTTATTTCTTGCACATGGTGTAATGTATAATTCCAATGATATATATTATCATTATTATCTTCATATTGGTTGTATTTTGTGATTCATTTGGTGGTTATTATCTTTTGGTCATATGACTTGATTGATTACAACGAAGTAAGGGTTTTTCATCTCACTTGTATTCCCATGAGATTCATGCTATATGGGCCACTATTTACTTTTGTGTGGTGTATGTTTTACCGATTACTGAACTCTTTGTGTAATATAATTTCATTTATGGGTATTTAATTATTCATTTTATGATCCTTTTTTCAAGTGGAATATGTTTTGTATGTTACCAAATCGGTAATGGAACCTTTCACCCTCCTCTTTTTAAAACACTTCTTTTTGTTTTGTCTTTTAATTAACATTTTATAATGTTGGGATATTTTCTACTATATAATTATTGAGTTAAATGTTTTGTTCATGTGATTATATAACATTTTTATCTCATAAACTAATTTTCTGAAATTCAAAGTGACGCCGTTAGGCTGTCGAATTTTGACAAGGGAACTTCGTAACCCAATTTCAATTCTTTAGGTTCAACATGTACTTATTAAATATGTAATCCTATGATTATGTGTGAATGACCCTTAATTGTTTTACACTTGATATCCACTTATATTGGGTGTATTTATATTTTTCACACATAATTATGTGATTTATTTATCCTTAATTTAAGATAACCATCTTTATAAGGGATTTCATATCAATTTGCATTTCCATTGAGGCTTCATTGTTATTATGCACCAATAGACTCTTATATAGTGTATATACTGTCCTTTATAAAATTATATCATGAATCACTATATTCTCATGATATTATAAAGTTATGATTAAATATTATTCCTTAATTATTTGTAATAAGGAGTCTCTCATTTTTTTAAAAACTCATTTACTAAAATAACATTTTAAATGTTTTAAATATTTATTATTCTAAATAATTATCTTCAATGTCCATGTTTTAAAAATGGTTTTGGTTATTTATTTACATGTACATTAATATTTTAATATTATAATTCCCTTAAAAGATTCAAAGTGGTATGGGACACATTGATTCAAAAATCATTTTTTAAATGGTTTATGAAAATGGAATGATTATTTCAACATCATGAAATTAATTCTTGTGATTTCAAATGAAATGTTATTAGTTAAATGTTTATATTTGAAATATTTTATATTTTATTAGGGTACTTTGATATTTGATGGGTGGTTACGTGATAGACCAAATAACGGATGGTGCCGCGAATAACAAGATTGGTGGTTACGTTATAACCTCCAATGCATTTGGTATGGAAGTCGGTCGAATGGCTATTCCATTTAGTGATATGTGTGGAAGTCGATCATATGGTTATTCCATTTATGTATTTTTATGTCCCATGTTACCTTTATATGTTATGTGTTCTTTAAATGGGTTTCATGGTAATATTTTGGTTAAAAATGGTAAGTAATGATCTTTTATTCAGTGAAGATTATTTACTACTTCATAAAGGTGAAAAGTATTAATTATGATATGGTATTAATATTTTACCTATTGTTTTTGAAAATATAATAGTTTTCCTACTTTGTGTATCCCTTACTGAGCTTTTCATGATCATCCCATGTTTTTGAAATGTTTTACACATGACATAATGTGCAATAGTGTCAATAACTGGATCAAGGAAAAGTCATGCTATCTAAAAACCTGGAACATGACATGACTTTTTTTCAAGAGTTTTTATTTGATGAAAGCAATGGAAACTTTTTAGAAGTGTCTACATTGTAACCTTTTGAGATGTAATTGTTATGTGTTAATTCTCTAAAACTCTAAACCTGAAAAGATCCTCAATGAGAATTATTGATTTAATTAAATATTATGTAAGGTTTAAGGCCGGGTCCATATAGTTGGTATAAGAGGTCGGTTTAGATATCTTTTGATGTTAGGGTATTCTTTAAGCATAACTGTCATTTCCATAATGGTTAGGATTTGAGAAAGAGTTGTAAATTTTTTAGATAAAGTGAATGAGTTTAAGATAACATGAATAATTATATCTTAGTATTTACCCTCCTCATAAGATATTATAAGATGATTTTAATAATATACCCACACATACCTTTCTGGTTTTAGTCAATGGTTGGATATAGCAGGCATCAATGTAACAATGGATGTGAAGAAAATTATGAAGATTTTCCGATTAGAAATTGAATGAAATGGGAGATACAATGAGAATGTAAGAACCCGGATCTTCATTCAGGTATGTTTCCCCTTTTTCTGGAGTTTTTAAGGAGAATAAATTTTCTGGAAATTTCAGAAGTACACGCCGTGTATTTTTTGAGTACACGCCATGTACATTGTTTCGGCTCGAAGCCATGTGTTGTCCGTGTCCGAGCGACATACATGGTGTGTAAGGCTGAGGTGGAGGCCGGTTAATTCAGAGTATGGAAATATTGAAGTACACACTGTGTACTTTATTTTTTTTCATTAATCGGACCGGGGTCACGCCTGACCCCTAGTTCTACCTTCTTCTCCAGTTTTCGATCGTCCGAGAACGACCATACGGCCGGATCTTCTACGGAGTCCTGCCTCGCCATCCGTTCTCTGATTCAAGCACGGTCAGTTGTGTTGGAATCACAATGGCATGTTCTTCCTTATGCTTTCGCCTTGTTTCTTGACTCCTCCTCATTTCCATGTTATCTTGGGATGAACTTTTTGTGTGTTTTATCAGATCTATGTTGTTCTATAAGGAATCTGTCGTTGAGGTTTGCGTATATCGATCTCTTCGGATCGAGGTAGGTGGTTTGTGCCTTTCTGTAGAAGTTGATGAATATTTTGTGCAATTTACACCAATACCCATGATCGAGGTATTGCGTGTTTCCTGTTTTTCCCTTATTGCTTGCCTGCTTTGCTTGATTGCTTTAGTAGAGGTTATTTCTTGTGATTAGAGTAATTTGTTTGTGCTCAGATTTCTTTTCCATGCTTGTTCTGCCTCTTTAGCATTTTTCCAGTTTCCATGCCTAGTCATAGGATAGTGGAACTGTTGTTTTGTTATTGATGTTGAGCCTTAGTTGATATCCAAGTAGTTCATGAGGTTTACATGGATGATATACATGCACTGAGCATGTTTAGTTATACTCAGGACTGTGTGAACCTAGAGTAGTAGACCAAAGGGAGAATTGACGGAAGGGCTTATCCAGAGTGTCTTTTAATCACGATGCGAGACCAAGAGGGGAATTTATGTAAGGGCTTATCTAGAGTTTCTTTTAATTACGACATGGGATATAGGTGGATTTGATGTTGATTTCTTCCCCAGAGATCCTTTAGCACGATATGAGACTATATGGGGAATTGATAGTGAGTTCTTCCCCAGAGAGCCTGCTTACTTATGTTGCTGAACCGGAGGGGTGAGACTATGTGTGCCTCCCAGAGGGTTTCTAGTACATAGAGGATGAACCTTAGTGGTTAGAATGTGACAGCAACCCAGAGGGTTACCTGTTTTCTTCTTGTTACTAACTGCTTACTTGTGTGCCTTACTTGTTAGAACTGGGGATGATAGCTGCTCGTGCTTTTCCGTTTACTGCTTCTTGTTTTATTACTGCCATGTATTCATTGACTGTTAGGCACAAATATTTGGGTGATTTCCTACTGGGATTGTATCTCACAGCCTGTTTGGGCCATGATTTTGGGCCCAAGCAGGCTATGTTGCTGCAGGTATAGATAAGGGAAAGTTCCCTTCTTCTTCAGGATCTTGACTACATTAGGAGCTAGGGAGCATGGGACCGAGCCGTGGCTCGTGATGCTGAGGAGATTATTTTTTTTCTTTTGCACTTGATTTCTATTGTATTTCTGCATGTTTTTGTGTTTTCTATTTTCCTTAGATACTTGTACCTGCTGCCTCATTTTCATCATATTTATATATCTACATTGCTTCCGTTGTTTGGTTTCTGTTGTTGTGCATGTCGTTTACTGCTTCCACTGTTTATTGTTGTTTTCTTACCTTGTATACCTTACCGAATGGGGGCATAGTTTCCCCACAGACTCACCAAGGCCCTCACTGCTAGTCGGCAACCTCTAGTGTTCAGTGAAACGCACATGAGGTCATGTGGCGAACTAGGTACGGGGCACCAATGGAGGGGCTCCAGACTCGGGACGTTACAAAGTGGTATCATAGGAGTTCATTTCTCTTGTCTTACTTTTTTGAGACCTTAGCCAGGGATAGGACAGATTGAGTACTTCGCATTAATCTGTGCTCGGGAGTAGCTAACCCGTGTACAGGGAAAAGCCATACTACCTCGTTAAATATAGTTTTCGGGTTTTGAGATTTTATGGTTGGAATGTTTTCACCTAGAGTGATTCATATGACTTGTGATGTTATTGTTTTGATATTTAGGTTCTATTTCTATCACAACCCGATGAGATGAGGGTATTCCATATCATGCATCATATAGACACTTGTAGGAATCACATGCCATGCATTCTTTCCATGCCATCTAGGGTGCAATAGCGATTGCATGCTGTTGTGGTAGACTATGTGTAGATTATGCATGATGTTGTGATAATTTCTTGATATATTCTCTATCGTTATGTTAGAAAACTGTTTGTTTTGTTCTTTGCTTAATTTGTATGCCAAATTTTGGTTCTTGAGGTTTTATGGGACCTCAAGGATTGGAATTTGGAACTTTTCACCTTGTTTTTGTGTCCTGGGATTCTGTGCAGTTCCTGAGCTACTACCTAGAAAAATCCAGAATACACGGTGTGTACTTTTTAGATACACGACGTGTAGTTTTCAGGCCGTGTCACTGACGGTGTGAGAAAAACACGATGTCGTGGGAGTAACTTCGGGAACATGCCGTGTACCATTGGTACACGCCGTGTGAGTTCGGAGACGTGTACCCAGCCGTGTCAATAACAACATGTGGTGGGGAAGCTCGGGTAGAACACACCATGTCCATGGGGAACACGCCGTGTAGTCTTGTCCAGGTACCTGACCGTGTCACGAACAACACGGGCCGGCGTTACCTTCCTCTCCACACTCTGTGAATGTTAGGAAAATGCCATGTAGTCTTGCCCAGGTACCAGGACGTGTCACGAACAAAACGGGACGGTGTCACCTTCGCCTATGAACGTCGTGCTTGTTCGGAGCATGCCCTATAAGGACCATCCATGTAGACGGCCGTGTACTCAACAACACGGACTGCCGAGGCCTTGTCTAGTGCACTCCGTGTTTGTTTCGAACATGCTGTGTAGTATCGGGTTGAGTCAGACTATATGGGTTAGCCATGTTAGGAGACTCGGGCATGGTAATAGATTTCTAGTACACACCGTGTCCGGGGGTCAACACGCCGTGTAGTTTGAAGTGTACACGACTCGTAGGGTGAGAGTACATGCCCATGTCAGTGGTTTAAGAAGACCTACCGTGTAGTGTTATACACGCCGTGTAGTCGTGTTTTTCAATATTGTGGGTTTTTTTACCATGTTCCCATTTTTTACTCTTGTGTTCCTTCATCGTGGTCTTCATGGATTATATCTTGGTGTACACTCACAATCGACACGACCGCGCCACACATCTTGAGATCGTTCTAAGTACACTGAGAGTACATCAGCTTTTTGCTAAACTCTCAAAGTGCCACTTCTGGATGGATCAAATTCACTTCTTTGGTCACATCTTCTCAGAGGCAGGAGTATCTGTGGACCCAGAGAAAGTGAGAGCTGTAGTTTCCTGGGAGCATCCGAAGAACGTTTTTGAGGTACGGAGTTACCTAGGGCTGGCTGGATACTACAGACGCTTCATTCGGGACTTTTCCCGTCTAACAGCACCTTTTACAGGTCTGACCAAGAAGGGGGTGGAGTTCTTATGGTCATATTCTTTTGAGTCAGCCTTTCAGGATCTGAAACGGAGGTTGACGTCAGCACTGATACTAGTCTTTCCAGAGCCAGGAAAGAGCTACACTTTTTACTGTGATGCTTCGGGTATCAGGCTGGGATATGTGCTTATGCAGGGAGATGGAGTCGTTGTGTATGGGTCTCAGCAACTGAGGCCACATGAGAGGAACTACCCTACGCACGATATGGAGTTGGCAATTTTTGTTCATGCCTTATGCTATTGGAGACACTCTCTTTTGGGAGAGCACTTTGTGGTCTTCATTGACCACAAGAGTCTCAAGTATATTTTCACTCTGCGTGATCTGAATCTGAGGCAGTGCAGGTGGGTTGAGTATCTACAGTATTTTGACATCAAGCTTTCCTATATGCCGGGAAAGGGAAACGCCGTGGCAGACGCGTTGAGCAGGAGAACTCAGATTCAGGCAGTTTAGGAGGCCATTAGTGAGTGGCAGCTGATGGCTCTGTTCTCTGAGATGCTACTAGAGGTGCATGACAGACGGGGACAGACCTATCTATCTTTTCTAGCTGTTACCTCCACGCTACATGATCGGGTATGGATGAGGTAGCTATCAGACTCAGAAGGCTTAGTCCTGCGGGAGAGTGTGTCAGGAGGGGACCCTCTTCCTGGATGGACAGTGGGCGAGGATGAGATCTTACATTTCCAAAGGATGAGTATGGGTGCCAGCAGACATACACGAGGAGCTGATGCAGGATTTACATTCCTCAGTTTGGGCAGTTCATCCTGGCGTCACCAAGATGTATCGGGATCTTCATCGCTAGTACTGGTGGCCAGGTATGAAGAAGGATGTTGCTGGTTTTGGCATGAGTTGTTCTACTAGTCAGCAGGTGAAAGCAGAGCATCAGTGACTAGTGGGGCTCTTACAATAGTTACCCATTCTGGAGTGGAAGTAGAACGATGTTGCAATGGACTTCATGACTGGGTTTCCAAGGTCACCTCGAGGGAACGATGATGTTTGGGTTGTTGTCGACTGGCTTACGAAGGATTATCACTTCTTACCGATCAAGGAGACCTTCAGCGTCGATGATCTGGGACGACTTTACATCAGAGAGATTGTGCGTCTGCATGGACTTCCTAGCTCTATTATTTCAGAAAGAGATGCGCGCTTTACCACTCGGTTCTCGCAGGGGCTTTAGAAGGCCTTGGGTACATAGGTACTTTTGAGTATAGCATACCATCCCCAGACTGATGGCTAGTCCAAGCACATGATCCAGGTTCTTGAGAATATGCTCTGAGATTGCATTCTTGACTTTGGCGGTTCTTGGGAGAAGCATATTCCTCTGGTGGAGTTCGACTACAACAACAGTTTCCAGGAGACCATTCAGATGGAACCATAGGAGGCTTTGTACGGTAGGCCATTCCGATCACCCTTGTGCTGATTGGAGGCAGGAGAGGTAGCTTTGCTGGGACCTCGTCTTGTACAGGAGACATCAGAGCAGATAGAGCTGATTCTGAAGAGGATAGCTAGAGCACAGTCTCAGAAGAATTCTTATGCGGATCAGCGGAGACGACCTCTGGAGTTTGAGGTCGGTGATCGGGTTTTCCTACGTGTCGCACCTAGGTTGGGACACAAAAGGATTCAGAGAAAGGGTAAGCTTTCACCACGGTACATCGGGCCGTTTGAGTTTTTGGAGAGAGTGGTGCTGGTCAGCTATCGATTGAAGCTACCTCATAGGTATCGGGCCATGCACAACATCTTCCACATCTCTCAACTCCGACGTTACTTTTCAGACCTGTCTCATGTCTTTCAGCCTGAGGAAGTCGAGCTTGAAGGAGATGCGTCGTTCGAGGAACATCCTATCCGGATTGTCGATTGTAGTAAGAAGGTTATCCATGGGCGGTATGTTCCACTTGTACAAGTGCTCTGGCAGCACGGGCGAGTACAGGATGAGACCAGGGAGAGGGAGGCCGATATAGGATCGCAGTGGCAGGAGCTGTTCGGGGATTCTTCTTCTCCACCTCATTAGGGAAATTCGGGGATGAATTTCTTTAAGGGGGGAAGTTTATAAGAACTCAGATCTTCATTCAGGAATGTATTCCCTTTTTCTGGAGTTTTTAAGGAAAATAATTTTTCTGGAAATTTTAGAAGTACACCCCGTGTACTTTTTGAGTACACGCTGTGTACTCTGTTTCAGCTCGAAGCGTTGTGCTGGCCATCTTCGGGCCACACACACGGTGTGTAAGGCTGAGGTGGAGGCCGATTACTTCGGAGTACGGAAAAATTGAAGTACACATCGTGTACTCAAGAAGTACATACCGTGTACTTTATTTTTTTCATTAAATGGACAGGGGTCGCGCCTGACCCCTATTTCCATATTCTTCTGCAGTTTTCGACTGTCCGAGAACGACCGTACGGCTGGATCATCGACGGAGTCCTGCCTCGCTGTCCGTTCTCCGATTCGAGCACGTTCAGTTTCGTTGGAATCGCAGCGGTGAGTTCTTCTTTCTGCTTTAGCCTTGTTTCTTGATTCCTCCTTACTTCCATGTTAACGTCAGATGATCATTTTGTGTGTTTTCTCAGATCTAAGTTGTTCTAAGAGGAATCTATCGTCGAGGTTCACGTATATCAATCTCTTTGGATCAAGGTAGGTGGTTTGTGCCTTTCCGTTGAAGTAGATGAATATTTTTTGCAATTTCCCCCAATACCCCTGAATGGGGTATTGCGTGTTTTCTGTTTTTCCCTTTTGGCATTCCTACATTGCTTGATTGCTTTAGTAGTGGTTATTGCTTATGATTAGAGTAATTTGTTTGGGCTTCGATTTCTTTTCCAGGATTGTTCTGCATGTTTGGCGTTTTTCCAGTTGCCATGCCTAGTTATAGGATAGTGTAACTATTGTTTTATTATTTCTATTGATCCTTAGTCGATATCCAAGTAGTTCTGGTGGTTTACTTGGACGATATACACACGCTGAGCATGTTTAGTTATACCCAAGACTGTGAGAACCTAGAGTAGTAGACCAAAGAGAGAATTGACGGAAGGGCTTCTCTAGAGTGTCTTTTAATCACGATGTGAGACCAAGGGGAGAATTAACGGAAGGGATTCTCCATAGTTTATTTTAATTACGACGTACGATATAGGGGGAATTGAGGTTGAGTGCTTTCCCAGAGATCTTTTAAAACGATTAGAGACTATAGGGGAAATTGACGGTGACTGCTTCCCCAGAGAGTCTTCTTACATACGTAGCTGAACCAGAGGGGTGAGACTGTGGGTGCCTCCTAGAGGGTTTCTAGTACTTAGAGGTTGAACCATAGGGGTTAGACAGTGAGAGCTACCCAGAGGGTTACCTGTTTTATTCTTGTTGCTGACTGCTTACTGGTGTGCTTTACGTGTTAGAACTGTGGTTAGTAGTTGCTTGTGCTTTTCCGTTTATTGGTTCTTGTTTTATTATTGCCATGTATTCATTGACTGTTAGGCACAAATATTTGTGTGATTGCCTACTACGATTGTATCTCACACCCATTTTGGTCCATGCTTTTGGGCCCAATATAAATATGTTGCTAAAGGTATAGATAAGGGCAAGCGCCCTTCTACTTCAGGATCTTGACTGCATCAGGAGCTGGGGAGCATGGGGCCGAGCCGTGGCTCACGATGTTAAAGAGATTATTTTGTTTTTATTTTGTACTTGGTTTCAGTTGTATTTTATCATGTTGTTTTGTTTTCTTTTTTCCATAGATACTTGTACCTAATGCATCATTTTCACCATAGTTATATATCTACATTGCTTCTGTTGTTTGGTTTCTGATTTTGTGCATGACATTTACTACTTCCGTTGTTTATTGTTGTTTTCTTACCTTGTATACCTTACCGAATGAGGGCATAGTTTCCCCACCGACTCACCAAGGCCCTCGCTGCTAGTCGGCTACCTATGGAATTTGGGGAATCACGCTTGAGGTCATGTGGTGAACCCGGTACGGGGCACCAGTGGAGGGGCTCCAGACTCAGGACTTTACAGAGAACTCTTATGGTAATTCTCAACCAACTATCTAGAGTCATGATGGACCACTTGAACCATGGTGATTTTTAAGGCCTTTTATAAGCGAGAAACAAATCCCCACAGATTTTTAGGTAATAATCATAAAGGTATGTATGTTCAAAAATCTATGTGTCAAGGATGTGGAAGGAAACACCTAGGAAAATGTTTCAAAGGGATAGGAAGATTCTACAGATGTGGAAATGATGGTCATAATGCAAAAACCTTCCATGGAAAAAGGAAGCATCCAGTTGATGGTAGGAAAGGGAATGAAGTTCTCTCCGAGGGATCAATTGAATGTTTAAACAGTGGGGTGCATGGTCATTATACAAAAACATGTCCTACGAAGATGTTTTGGGAATGGGATCACCTGGATCGTACAAATACTTTTTTTACCAATACCTAATGTCATTCTGATTGAGGTTGAAGAAACTGAAAATGACCAATGAAAGGTATGGATTATTTCTTAACTTATGTTTTGATATTTTTGAATTTTAGTATATGATTCATGATTTTGTTTGTAGGAAAGATAATTTCAGAAAAAGTTGAAAAGGAGTGGTTAATGGATCATGAAGAACTTTTAATGAGTAAGAAGTCAACATATAAGGGATTCAAGTGTTATGATAGATTTTAGGATGGTGAAATGCTTAAAATTATTAAGTCTCTTTTGATGATGAGATTACATTAGAAGAATTTTTATAGTATGTGTACCCATGATGTTTGATATATAAAAATTTTATTCAAGGAATAATTATCTTTTCTTTTGTGGATATAGTTATAAAGAACCATTTGGGTTTATATGATCCTTGAATTTGAGGAAATTATAGGATAATACATTTTTGGGATTCAAAATAAATTTTATTAGAAAAACATTTTGGTTAAAATATGTTACTATTATTTTTGATAAATTTATCTCTTCTAGGGAATTCTATAAAATTATATAGTTTTTGAAAATAGGACTACACGCGGACAGTGTGACAACCCGTCGCGTCAGACAAAGCTACATGAATCGAACCCACAACCAATGTTTGATTCGTATTTATCGTCTACCATTGGACTACGTGAAGTCCCTTGTTTTTATAACTTATTATTTTTACTTAGATGATTTTATGAATCAATAATAAGTCGATTTTTGATTATCTATGGAAATGATTAACCTATCATCGAGGATATGTGATTAGGTTAATTAATTATCAATATGAGACTATAAGAGTAACTGGTGATATATGGAGAAAATGTTAAGATTTATCTTGGATGACTATGTGATTAGATCCTTTGGTGATTTGGGTTTGAATCTTGGTTTGGATTACTTTGAAGAATTTTTTGAATAGTCTTTATTGAACTTGGAGTTTTTTTTGAAAAAATTTGGAGATTAAGAGATGTTTTTCTTTTAGTAAATGATTATCCTTTTTGGGGATTATCTAATCTGGTGCAACCCATTTTGGTTTTGGTTATGGTATAAAGACATGGGAAATATATAGTTCATTTTTCTATTATGTGATTCTCTCGAATTTTATTATAGCACTCTTAATATGAAAAAAAGTCATCCTGAATACTCATCACAAGGAGAAAATAGGAGTTTGTGTTATAAATCTTGTAAAAGATGAATGTCTACATGACATGTAGGTATATTTCCTTATGTTTTTGGTTAATATCATAAATAAATTACTCAATTAAATGTAACTTAAAACAAAAACTTTGTATGTTAACATTTCATACTGGGGAATCAAAGACTGTTTAACCAATCACAATGTAGTGATTTTCTGGTGGTTAACTTTCTCCTAAACATGTTTTCTATCACTCTCCATCAGAACTAGTTGGTTTTTTCTCCTATATATCCATATTTTCATGGAATACTAGTATCTATTGTCTCGGGTAACCATTGTACTCCTCTTCCTTTATTTTAAAGTGATAGTTTTTTTGACTCTGTTTTCGATGTGGGGCTTTCAACGATGTTCCTGAGCCCAATATTAAAATTACAAGGACGCAATTCCCAAAAGGGTTAAAGGATTTAACTTCCCAGATAAGTGAAGAATATGAAAATTTCATATGTATTAATATTTTTTAATTAAATATTAATTTTACTTTAAAGGGGTTTCTATGTTCGATAGCGTACATGATACGAAACAACGGGTTTTTTTTGAAATCTTTTGTTGCACACTAATAATATAATATTGTTATTTTAAATGGTAGTTAACTCCAAGTCCTTGTATTGGAAGGAATGAACAAAACTAAATACACTATGATTATACAAGTTTGTTAAATGTATTTACATTTATCCAAAAAAATTAGATGCTAAAAATGTGAATGAATCTAATTTTAAGCATAATTTAAATTAAAAGGTCGATTTACCGCCAGTTAAAAGAAAACCCTATTTAAATATAGTTTTGTTCACTTTAATACATTTTAATTGGCCAAATAAATTCCTTCTTAAAAATGGGGACATCAAATTTTACATTGGATAATTTTTTGGTATTTTTCTGATAAAGTTCAATTTTTAATGAAGAGTGAAAAATATAATATTTTTATTCAAAAGTCCCTTTTAATATAATTTTTTTATATGGATAGATTATATTTTTAATTGGTTTTAATTTTTAATTAGAATATATTTTTAAAATTTAATCCAATTATGGTCATTAGAATTAATTTCACTTTGGAATTTGACAAGAACATGTATTTATCATTGGATAATTATTATTTCTTAAAAACATGCTATTTGTTTTTATAACGGGAATTAATTTTAAAATTAATTAATGAAACTTTTATGTTTAGAATTTGGTAAAATAAAAATCATTTTTAATTCATAAAATCAAATATAGCTTAGGCTGAATTTTTTGTATTTTTTTGAAAAACTCAATTTTTGATGAATAGTGAAACCACCTAGTAGTAGTTAAAACAAACTGACGTTTTGTTTTAAATGAAATATTACCACTTCTGTGTATTTAATTTTTAATTTCTGATATACATGGTTGTTATCAAGAAGTAAAATGTTGTTCAATAAGATGAAAATAATTTTTGGTGAATAATAACTTGTGACTTTTATTTACCATAGTTAAAGGTAAATACGGTAATTCAAGGATAAAAGAATATTATAATAATTCATAATTTCCTTAAAACTTGTCCTAAATATATTGGATGAGTAATATCCAACCATGGTAATCTTTGGTTCTATTTTGGGACAACATGGATCCACTTATGAAAGATAATGACAGTTTAGATTAATTAATTTAAAGTAAAGGCAAAAATGACATAATAACAATTCTTTTAGTAAATTAATTTTTATATTTTGATCTATAAATTATATTCTTGGAAATAAATATTCATTGGAAAGATAAAAATATTTACTACATCATGGTATTTTTTTTAATTTTTAAACATAACATAAATTAAATTATTTATGAAAAAATAATGATGTATTATTTACCTCATTAATAAAAGATTTAAATAAATAAGATTATAAAAATTAAAATAACACACAAAACCTTTAATATTACTATTGGATGATATTACATAGACTATGAGTCATCTTATCTTCATCTTTAATTATTTTTGGACCTTTATAAACCAAATATCATTATACAAAAAAATAATATTATCACACTTTCTTAAAGATCCCCTCCTCCCCCTTATAAAAGAAGACCACTTCTATCCAATTTCTCACAACTCTAAAGACTTTTTTCTTGACCATACTCTACCAAATTAAGCTCCCTACATCTTTATACTCCTCCTAGAAGCCTTATCTTAGGCATAAGGCACTTCAAGAAGTCCTTTAGTTCAAACCAAATGGAGTTACCCAAATTAAATGTAACAGTTTCTCTTAAACTGTTTTCTTTTATTTTACTTCTCCAACCAATAATTTTTTTTTATTCATTTCTTTTTTAACAATAACAGTATCCTCAATATACTAGGATTTTTTTATGAGATGTATTCTATGTACACTTACACACACCTCCATTTAATGGGTGAAGAACATAATTTTTCTGTTGATGGAAATCTAACACCTCACGAAACAAATATTGTTAGATTATCTCCTACCACCACTCGTGGTGCCCATTATGTTTGAACTATATTTATATATGATATATATTATGTTTATGTTTTCTTTATGGTTCTGTATTTTATTTATATATCATAAAGTTATGGTTTCCATTATGTGTTAACACAATAATCTATTTAGAGGAAGTGCGGACTACCGCCCCCTCAAAGTGATATGACTCGTTCATACCATATGTGCTATGTATAAAGGATAGATTTAATGATATTATATATGATTCAATACTGGAATTATTATACTATTATTTATCATTATGTTTTAATTCCTTTAAATATGAAATAGAAATGGAAATAGCGTTCATGCGTACGTACAGCGTACCGTCTCCATGAACGGTGCCATTCATTTCTCACCTCTAAATGTTATGTACTATAATAAATACATGTATATAATTGATATATATGATATCTACATCATTATTATCATTCCATATATAATGGACTATTGACCACATGGACAACTTGAAAATATAAGGTGTTCATTTTTTACTCAAGTACCTAATATCTACAAAATGACCATTATTAACTTAAATTGTTACAAAATGTTTATAAAATGGTAATAATTATTATAAAAATAATTTAAAAACATAAAAATGGTTCTTCAGAATGTATAAATTAACATTAGTTTATTATTCAGGAGATTAAAGTACAATCGAGTCAAGTCGGACCCGAGGTTAGGGATTTTCTTATCTCACTTTTAATCCCATGAGACTTCCATTGTTCACCACTTATTTATTGAATGTGGTGTAAAGTATACTACCATTGATATATATTATCATGATTTTATTTATATTCTTAGTATTTTTTTATTACATTGGTGGTTATTATCTTTTGTTCATACAGCTCGATTGATTACAATGAAGTAAGGGTTTTTCATCTCACTTTTATTCACGTGAGATTCATGCTACATTGGCCTCTATCCACTTTTGTATGGTGTATGTACCACCCATGATTGTACTATTTATATAATATACATTCATTTATGAGTATTTATATCTTCATTATATAATCCTTCTTTCATGTGGAATTTGTTTTGTAAGTTGCCAAATCAGTAAGGGAACGTTTCACCCTCCACTTTTTAAAAGACTTCTTTTTTATTATATCATTTAATTTACATTTTATTGTTTGGCATATGTTCTTCTATATACATATTGACCTAAATGTTTTTTTCCAAGTGATGAGATAACCTTTTTATCTCATCAACAAATTTTATGAATTTTAATGTGATGTCGTTAGGCTGTCGAATTTTTATAGGGGAACTTCTTAACCCAATTTCAATTCTTTCGGTTCAACTTGTACTTATTGAATATGTCATCCTATGAATATGTGTGAATGTACTATATTTTTTTACACATTATATCTACTTATATTTGGTTTATTTTTATTTTTCACACATAATTATGTGATTGATTTATCCTTTACATAAGGATATCGTCTTTATAAGGGATTTCATCTGAATTTGCATTTCCATTGAGACTTCATTGTTATTATGCACCAATTCACTCTATTATGGTGTATATAAAGTCTTTTGTCATATTATATCATCAATCCCTATATTATCATGATATTATAAAGTTGTGATTAAATTTTATTCTTCAATTATTTGTAATCAAGAGTCTCTCATTTCGTGAAAATCTCTTAAACTAAAATATCTTTTTAAATGTTTTAAAGATTTATTATTCTAAAGAATTATCTTTAATGTACATGTTTCAAAAATGGTTTTGAGTATTTATTTATTTGGACATTATTGTTTTAATTTTATAATTCCATTAAAATCATCAAAGTGTTATGGGACACATTGATTAAAAAATATCTTTTGAAATGGTTTATGAAAATGCAATGATTATTTCAATACCATTAAATTACTTCTTGTGATTTCAAATGAAATGTTGTTAGAGAAATTTTTATATTTTCAAAATATTATGTGTTATGATGGTACTTCGACATTTGACAAGTGGTTACATGATAAACAAAATGACAGGTGGTTTCGTGAATACTAGGACAGGTGTTTATGTTATAACCTCAAATGCGTTGGGTATAGAAGTCAGCCGTATGGCTATTCCATTTAGTGATATGTGTGGATGTCGACCATATGGTTATTCAATTTAAGTATTTTTATGTCCAATGTTACCTTTATATGTTATGTTTTCTTTATATGGTTTTATAGTAATCTTTTGGTTATAAAGGGGTATGTAATTATATTTTATTCAGTGAAGAGTATTTACTAAATCATAAAGGTGAAAATTATTACTTATGATACAGTATTAATATTTTACCTGTTGTTTTGAAAAACTAACAATTTTCCTTCTTTGTGTATCCCTTACTGAGCTTTTTATGCTCATCCAAAATTTTTGAAATTTTTTCACAAGACATAATGTGGAATAGGGTCAAGGATGGGATCAAGGAAAAGTCATGTTGTCTTAAAACCTGTAACTAGACATGACATTTTTTCTAGATTTTTTATTTTATGAAAAAAATGGAAAATGTGTTGAAGTGTCTACTTTGTAATATTAATAGATTTAATAGTTATGTCCTAATTCTATAAAAATCTAAACCTGAAATGATCCTCAATGTGAATTATTTTTTTAATTTTATATTATGAAATGTTTAAGGCCTGGTCCTTATAGTTGGTATCCGAGGTTGGTTTAGATAAATTTAATGGCTAGGGTATTTTTTAAGAATAATTGACATTACCATAATGGTTAGGATTTCAGAAAGAGTCATTTTTTTAGATAAAGTGAATTATTTTAAAATAAGATGAATTATTATATCTTAGTATTTACCCTCCTCATAAGATATTATATGATGATTTTACTGATATATTCACACTTACATTTCTGGTTTTAGTCAATGGTTGGATCTAATAGGAATCAATGTAGCAATGGATGTGAGGAAAATTATGACTGTTTTCTAAATGAGGAATTGAATGAAATGGGAGCTACAATGAGAACTCTTGTGGTTATTTTCAACCAACTATCTGCAGTCATGATTGACCACTTGAACCTTGGTGATTTTTATAGGGCATCATATATGTGAGAAACAAATCCCCGCGGAAGTTTAGGTAATAATAATAATGGTATGTATGTTCAAAAACATATGTTTCAAGGATGTGGAAAGAAACACCTAGGAAATTTTTTCAAAGGGACATGAAGATTTTATAGAAATGGAAATGAATTTCATAATGTAAGAAGCTTTCATGGAAAAAGGAAGCATCCAGTTTACTCTAAGAAAGGGAAAGAATTTCATTCTGAGGGATCAATTGAATGAATTAAATGTGGTGTGCATGGTCATTATATAATCAAATGTCCTACGAAGAGGTTTCGGGAATGGGAACACTAGGATCATACCAATATTTTTTTACCTATACATAATGCCATTCCGATTGAGGATGTAGAATCTGACAATGACCCATGAAAGGTATGGATTATTTCATAACATATGTTTTAATATTATTGATTCCTAGGATATGATTTATGATTCTGTTTGTAGGAAAGAAGTATTTCTGAATAAGTTGAAAAGGAATGGTTTATGGATCATAAATAATGTTGAATCAGTAAGAAGTCCTCATATAAGGGATTCAAGAGTTATGATTGATTTTAGCATGGTAAAATGCTTAAAATTATTAAGGAACTTTTGATGATGGGATTACATTAGATGACTTCTTATAGTATGTGTAACCCTAATGTTTGATATATGAAAATTATATTCAAGGAATAATTATCATTTCTTTTGTGTATACAGCAATAAAGAACCATTTGGGTTTATATGATCCATGAAATTTTGGAAATTTTAGGCTAATACCTTTTTGGGATGCAAATTGAAAGTTATCAGAAAACATTCATGGTTAAAATATGTTATTGTTATTTTTGATAAAATTATCTCCTGTTGGGAATGCTATAAAATTATATAGTTTTTGAAAAAAGGACAACACACGGACCGTATGACAACCTGTCACGTCAAACAAAGCTGCAGGAATCGAACCCACAACCAAAGTGTGACTAGTATTTATCGCTTACCACTGGACTACGCGATGTCCGTGGTTTGTATAAATAATTCTTTTTAGTTAGATGAATTTATAAATCAAGAATATATTGATTTTGGGTTATCTATGGAAATTATTAACCTATCTTGGAGGATATGTGATTAGGTTAATTACTTTCCAATTTGAGACTTTAAGAGTAACTGATGTTATTTGGAGGTAAATGTTAAGATTTATCTTGGAAGACAATGTGATGAGATCCTTTACATAGTTGGGTTTCAATCTTAGTTTGGATTACTTTGAAGAATTTTTTGAATAGTCATTGTTGAACTTTGTGTTTTGTTTGAAAAATTTTGGAGATTAAGAGTATCTTTTCTTTTTGAAAAACATTATCCTTTTGGGGATTATCTGATCTGGTGATGACCATTTTGGTTTTTGATATGGTCTAATGAGAATATAAATATATAGTTCATATTTTGTGGATTATTTTATTCTCTCGATGTTGATTATAGCACTATTAATGTGAAAAAAATTCATCATGAATACTCATCATTTGGAGAAAATATTAGTTTGTGTTAAAATCTAGTAAAAGATGAATGCCTACATGATAAGTAAGTATATTTCCTTATGTTTTTAGTTATGCTCATAAAAAAATTCTGAAAATGAAATGTAACTTAAAACAAAATCCTTGTCTGTTAACTTTTCCTTATGGGGAATCAAAGACCGTTTAACCCATCACATGTTTGTGATTTTTTAGTGGTTAACTTTCTCTTAAACATGTTTTATATCACTCTCCATCAAAAATTGATGGTTTTTTTCTCCTCCATATAAACATTTTCATGGAATTCTAGTATCTGTTGTCCCATGAAACCTTTGTACTTCTCTTACTTTTTTTAAAGTGATAGTTTTATTTACTCTTTTCTTCTATTTGGGGCTTTTAACGATATTCCTAAGCCCAATTGTAAAATTGTGAGGACACAATTCCCAAAAGGGGGAAGGATGTAACATCTTGGATAAAAGAAGAATATTAAATTTTCATATTTATTAAAAATTTTGAGTTAAATATTAATTTTACTTTAAATGGGTTTCTATGTTCGATAGCGTACCTGATACGCAACAATGAGGTTCATTAAAATCATATGTTGCACACTAATAATATAATAATATTATTTTAAATGGAAGTTAACTCCAAGCTGTTGTATTGGAGTGAATGAAAAAAATAACTAAAATATGATTATATATGTTTGTTAAATGTATTTACATTTATCCAACAAAAGTTAGAGGCTTAAAATGTGAATTAAACTAATTTTAATCATAATTTAGATTAAAAGGTAGATTTACCCCCATTTAATGAAAATCCCTTTTTAAATATTGTTTTGGTCACATTAATACATTATAACTGACCAAATAAAATCCTTCTTTAGAATGGGGGCATCAAATTTAACATTGGGTATTTTTTTTGTTATTTTTCTGATAAAGTTCATTTTTTTTAATGAATAGTGAAAAATATAGTATTTTAATTCAAAATTCCCTTTTAATCTAATTTATTTATATGGATATATTATCTTTTTAATTGGTTTTAAAGTGTAATTAGAATATATTTTTACCATTTAATCCAATTTTGGTAATTGGAAATAATTTCAGTTTGATATTTGACAAAAACAAGTATCAATCATTGGATAGTTATTGTTTCATAAAAACACGCTATTAGTTTTGATAACAATAATTTATTTTAAAATTTATTAATTCCACTTCTATGTTTATAATTTGGTTAAATAGACATCATTTTTTAATTAAAAATATCAAATATAACTTAGGCTGTTTTTTTGGTATTTTTTTGAAAAACATCAATTCTTGATGAATAGTGAAACCACTCAGTAGTAGTTAAAAAAACTGTCTTTTTCATTTAAATGAATTTTTACCGCTTCTGTGAATTGAATTTCGAAAATCCAAAATACATTTTTGTTATGATGATGTAAAATGTGGTTAAATAAGGAAAAAATATTTTTTTTCGTGAATAGTATCTTTTGACTTTTATTTACCGTGGTTAAAGGTAAATAGGGTAATTCAAGTTTAAAAGAATATTATAATAATTAAAAATTACCTTAACACTTGTCATAACCTTATTGGATGAGTAATGGCTGATCATGGGCATCTTTGGGTCTATTTTGTGACCACATGGAGCCACTTAAGAAAGATAATGACACTTTAGATTAATTAATTTAATGTAAAGGAAAAAATGACAAAAACAAAATTCTTTCAGTAAATTAATCTTTATATGGTGATATATAAATTATATTTTCTACTATAAATATTAATATTAAAGATAAAAAATTTTACTACATCATGGTATTTGTTTTATAATTTTTAGACATCACATAAATTAAATTATTTGTGACACAATTATGATGTACTATCTACCTCATTAATAAAATGTTTAAATACATAAGATTTTAAATATTACAAATACCTTCAAAACCTATCCAATTCCTATTGGATGATATTACTTCAAATATGAGTTATAGTATCTTCAACATTAATGATTCTTGGTCCTTTAGAAACCGAATATCATTATATATTAAAATAATATTATCACACATTCCTAAAGAGCCCCTCCCCCCCTTTATAAATTGAGTCCACTTATAAACAATTACTCACTCCTCTCAAGACTTTTAGCTCGTCAAACCTCTTTCAAATTAAGCTCCCTAAATCCCTATCCTCCTCCTAGAAGCCTTAACGTAGTCATTAGGCACTTCAAGAAGTCCTTTGGTTCAAACCAGAGGGAGTTACCCAAATTAAAGGTAACAGTTTCTCTTAAATTGTTTTCATTTATATTACTTATCAAACCCCTATCCGCTTTTTATACTTTTATTTTGTAACAACACCAGTATCCTCAATGTACTAGTATGTTGTTGTTAGAATTATTTGAACTACACTAAAACACACCTCCATCTAATGGGTGAAGAACATAATATTTCTGTGAATGGAAAACTATCGCCTCAAGTAACTATGATTGTTCGATTATCTCCTACCACCTCTCATGGTGGTCATTATGATTGCACTGTATTTATATATGATATATAGTATGTTTATTTTTTCTTTATTCTTATTTATTTTATTTTTATATCATACCATTATTTGTTTCCATTATGTGTAAACACGATAATCTGATTAGAGGAAGGGTGGACTGTAGCCCCCTCAATGTGATATGATTTGTTCAAACCATATGTGGTAAGTATAAAGGATAGATTTAATGATATTATATTTTATAAAATACTATATTTATAATACTATTATGTATCTTTTTGTTTTAATTCCATTAAATATGAAATATAAATGGAAGTAGTGTTCATGCGTACGTACGACGTACCATCTCCATGAACGGTGCATTTCATTTCTTACCTCTAAATGATATGTACAATTATAAATACAAGTATATAATAGATATATAATATATTTTTGATATCTACATCATTATAATCATTCTGGATATAATAGACTATTGACCACGTGGACAGCTTGTAAATATAAGGTGTTCGTTTTTGACTCAAGTACCAAATATCGACAAAACGAACATTATTAACTTAAATGATTACATAATGTTTATAACATGGTAATAATTGATATGAAATAAAATATAAACATAAAAAAGGTTCTTAATAAATTATCTATTAACATTAGTTTATTATTCTGGACATTAAAGAATGATCAAGTCGAGTCGGACATGAGGTAAGGGATTTTCTTATCTCACTTTTAATACCATTAGATTTCCATTGTTCACCACTTATTTATTGCATGTGGTGTAATGTATACTTCCATTGATATATATTATCATGATTCTCTTTATATTAATTTTATTGTGTGATTCATTTGGTGGTTATTATCTTTTGGTCATACGACTCGATTGATTACAACGAAGGGTTTTTTATCTCAGTTTTATTCCTGTGAGATTCATCCTATATTTGCCACTATTTTCTTTTGTGTGGTGTTTTTACCACCCATTATTTCACTACTTGTGTAATATATATTCACTTATTAGTATTTAAATCTTCATTGTATGATATTTATTTCATGTGGCGTATGTTTTTTATGTTACCAAATCTGTAAGGGAACCCTTCACCCCCCTCTTTTGAAAAGACTTCTTTTTGTTATGTCCTTTAATTTACATTTTATTATGTTGGAATATGTTATTCTATATATATATATATATATTTACATAAGTGTTTTTTAAAAAGTGATGAGATACCCTTTTTATCTCATCAACTAGTTTTCTGAATTTTAATGTGACGCCATTAGGCTGTGGAATTTTTACAAGGGAACTTCTTAACCCAATTTCAATTCTTCGGGTTCAACTTTTACTTCTTGAATATGTCATCATATTAAGATTTATGAATGACCTCTAATTATTTTACACATTAAATATACTTATATTTTGTGTATTTATATTAATCACACATAATTATGTGATTGATTTATCGCTAATTTAAGGATATCATCTTTATAAGGGATTTCATTTCAATTTGCATTTACATTGAGACATCATTGTGGTTATGCACCAATTGACTCTGATATGGTGTATATAATGTACTTTGTCATATTATATCATGAATACCTATATTATCATGATATTATATAGTTCTAATTAATTGTAATTCCTCAATTATTTGTTATCAAGTGTCTCTCATTTTGTAAAAACACTTTAACTAAAATATCATTTTAAATATTTTAAAGACTTATTATTCTATATCATTTTATTTAATTCCCATGTTTTAAAAATGGGTTTTAATATTTATTTATATGGGAATTAATTTTTTAATATTATAATTCCATTAAAATTTTAAAAGTGGTATTGTACACTTAGATTCAAAAATATATTTTTAAATGGTTTTTGAAAATCGAATGATTATTTCAATATCTTGAAATTACTTCTTGTGATTTCAAATTAAATTTTATTAGTGAAATGTTTTTTTCAATAGTTTATATGTTATTATGGTACATGGACATTTTACTGGTGGTTAAGTGATAAAACAAATGATGGGTGCTGCCGTGAATACCAAGATGGGTGGTTACTTTATAACCTCGAATGAATTGGGTATAGAAGTCGGCCGTATTTCTATTCCATTTAGTGATATGTTTGTATGTCGACCGTATGGTTATTCCATTTAAGTATGATTATGTAACAAGATACCTTTATATGTTATGTGTTTTCTACATGGGTTATATGGTAATATTTTGGTTACAAAGGGTATGTAATGATCTTTTATTAACTGAAGAGTATTTACTACTTCATATAGGTGAATATTATAAATTATGATAATGTATTCATGTTTTACCAGTTGTTTTGAAAAAATAATAGTTTTAATTCATTGTGTATCCCATATTGTGCTTTCTATGCTCATCCCATGTTTTTGAAATTTTTTCAAAGGGCATAATGTGGAATAGGGTCAAGGAGGGGATCAAGGAAAAGTCATTCTGTCTAAAAACCTGGAACTAGACATGACATTTTTTTCAAGAGTTTTTATTTTATGAAAAAATGGAAATTTTGTAGAAGTTTCTACTTTGTAATATTTTGAGATGTAATAGTTATGTCCTAATACACTAAAACTCTAAACCTGAAAAGATCCTCGATGTGAATTATTCATTTAATTAAACATTATGTAAGGTTTAAGGGTGGGTCCTTATAGTTTGGCTCTTAAATTATTTTCAAGGTTTATATACAAATATTTTACATGTTATATCATTAATCTCATTAATTACTTGTTATTTTATGATTCATTTAATTATATTTTATTTACATGAAGAGAATGATCCAATGTTACCATGTTATACGATATTATTGAAACAATCTTATCGCTTTTCAATATTGTTAATGATTATAATTTATTTGATGAAATATTTATGATCATTATCTCAATAACACTCTAGTGGTTTCATATTTTGTGGTTATTCAAAACATATTCATGGATTGGTAATATTTTTTCACTATTGGGTACATAATATAGTTATGAAATGTGTTATTATAAAATGCCAAATTTACTCTCCCTTCAGTCAGAAATCTTTGTTCCTTTAATACCATGTTTTATAAAAAGGGTTTCCAAGAATATTATACAACTCTCCTATAATCATTGAATGTGATTTTTCCCTATTGTTTTTTAAATATTTTTCCAAAGAATTTTCTTCTAATTTTATGGACAATGTATTTTCTCTATCATTTTATCACGCAAAAAAAAATGTTCTTCTTAACTCGTACAAAATTAACGTATTTACTCTTCATCATTTATATTATGATTCATTTTCATGTTTAAAAAGATAATTTTTTTAATTATTTTTTATTATTTTCAATTATTTTATTACATTTTCAAGACTATTTATATGTTTATAATGTATTTTTCTGAGGGAAATTTGTTTTCATAATTATTTAAAACTTATTATATATAATTTCTGGGGAAATAGTATTAAAAATGTTATTTATATTAAATAATATGTTTTAAAATTAAAATAATTTCATAAAATATGAAATAGTTCTTCATATATTTTAATATTTATTTTCAATGAAATGTATTTCAAAACGTTTTCAATCATTCATTATAAGAATTCAATATTATTTTTATATAAATTGTCTTCAAAAGGAATTCAATAAATCTTTATAAGTATTCAAAATAACTTTCAAATAAATTGTTTTAAAAAATGTTTTCAACATTTCATTAAACTTTTTTAATGATATTTTAAATGAAATAGTTTTAACAAAAAACAATCTTTCTTTTAAGGATTTCAAAATTCTTTCAAAGAATTTGTTTTCAAATTTTTTTGATGCTTATTCTATAACTTTTAATGTAAAAAGTTTTACAAAATAAATTCAACCCTTATTTATATCCTTTAAATGTAATTATTATTAAAATTTATTTCAAATAGTTTTATGCATTAAAATACCCTTTCAATGAATAATGTATATTTTCCTCAAGAAATATTTTTTTGATTGATATTTCAAAATTATTTCCCATATAAGATAATATTTGTTGATATTACTAATGAATTTATAGGAAATTATCTAAAGGTTGCATTCATAATCCCCCATTGAATGTTTATTCCTTATGTCATGGTCTATATGAAAATTGTTTCTATTTTATGGGTTATATGTTTATGATATCCATTTCCCTATCATGAGATTAAAATTTTGAAACCAGATCCTTTTCACAAGTTATGTTTATGATTAAATGATTATGAAAGTTACCTCTCTGTATAGGTTAGGATACGATAACATGTTTATAATACCATTTATAATTCATGGGTTATAGTGTCAATATATATGATGTTGTGGCACATGTATGTATGATTTCACTATGAGATGGTTAGGATCTATATTTCGCTCCATTTCATTGGGTAATGATTCATATCTCATGAGATGGACTAAGATAGTCATGGGAATTAACCTTGACAACTAATATGACCATGCTAGTGAACCATGACTAAAAAGATTTTATGAGGAGTATACTCTTGCTACTAAGATGGATATGGGAGTAAACCATGACTACCAAGATGGTATGGGGAGTGAACCCATGTTTCCAAGATAGTCTTTTAAGTGATTCCATGAATACTATAAAAATAGTATTTTATACTTTTATGTATTCCACAATTTCACATTTTATTCCTATTTTATGATTTCATGGATTATGTTCTTTATTTAATTATGATTATTATTTATAGAATTTCAATATTTATTCCATGATTCATGTTTATGATATTTGATATGAAGTGTGTTATTTTCTATTTTCATGCTCATGTTACCATACCATTGTTCCCATGACTGTGCTTATGTATCTCCCTTGTTTATCCTTATTGAGCATCTAAGATCAAACATTTTTATGTTTCCTTCCCCCATGTTATGATGATGTTGATAATTTTTTATGTGTCTTGGAAGGGTTCTAGTCATGAAAATCCTAGTGGGAGATATTGTATATCATTTATGTAATAGTTTTCATGTTTCTATGTCTCCAGAAGGTACTAGACTAATATAGTCACTGGGCATATATTTGTATAATGTTTTTGTATTCTCCAAAGGTTATTTAATTTTAATCTATGATAACATAGGATCACTATAGGTTTGGTTAATAAAAATATGTATATTATTTTATTTTATGTTTTTGAAAATTAATTATTATTTATTCAGTAATTTATAGTGTTATTTTATAATTATATATGGGTCATATAAGAATATTATAACTACTGTGTAACATTTATTATATCTAATGTATGTTTTTTATGTGTGTGAGGCTTGAAATTATGAGAAATGACTCAAGGTGTCAATGTTTGAGGGTCATAGTAGGGTAATACAATATTGTGTGATTTCCTGTGTATGGATTTTGATATGTAGTTGGCATGGAATATTTACAAATAAAGAACAGAACACACATATATAATGAATCCAAACAATGGATGACCACACACTCTCTCAAAGTTTGATCGATGCAATAGATATGAAATTATTTTGTATATATAATCTAATAATTCGTAATAAAATAATTTATTTTTTAATATAACTAACTCAAATGCCTATATTATTTTCTTTAGTCTTATATAAATAACTATGATTTTGATAATTTTTTTAAACAGTATACATTTTTCATTTCTTACTTTTTTTATTTATTTAAATCAAACAAATACTGGTATTGTGTCATATAATTTCCACCACATGAAATATCTTGTAAAATTTTCCAAACAATATGTGTTTATTTACACAAACCATGTTATCTCTCTTAATCTACTGAAGATAAAACCATTTATGCATCACCCATTTTCTAGTCAATAATCGAACGTCACACTAAATAAATAAGCATAGCCTATAAATTATAATATCTAAATGTACTTCTACCCACTCCAAAGTCTAGAATTATTCATCTACCCACAAGAGCTAAAATGGTGTTTTTATGAAATATTCCTTCAATAAATTAATAAATTCAATAAAAATATAGATTAATTAATTGATAATAAATATAAAAAGGATAAAAACCCCAAAGTGTAAGACCTAACCCTTAACATGAATAACATGTCTAAGGGGTCATTGGATTTTATGAGAATTTTAATGATATTATGATTTGTAATTATAATTTATATGAGTTGTGGATTTATAATTATTTAAACATGTCATTGTGATGAAGGCAATTGAAAATATAAACTTATATGGTTGAGAATGATTTAGTAATAGGACCGAAGGACCAGGTGGATAAGAATCTCACAATTTTATTTCTCATATTTATTTACAATATGAATAATAGAGCACACAATTTTGGGTACATGATCGATGATAATAATAGGAACATGAAAATCGAAAATGATCCTTTTTTATAGAGATATAGGATCAAAGAAAATAGAGTATTTCTTTTATAGGATATTTTTTATATTTAGGAAAATTTTGACCCTAGAGGTAAATGGTATGAAGATTAATAGTTTTATGTAATTACGATTATTAAGAATTTGGTGGAACATCTTGGTGTTGAAAAATAATCATGATAAATTTTCCTAGGATGAAACATAGAACCTCATCTTTGAGAGGTATTTCTAAAGACTGTAAATAAAAGGAGGACTCAATATTTTGTGTAGAAAAAATAGAGATATATTTTATTAATTGATTATAAGGCTTGTTTCTTGAATTGTATTTAATATAAATTTATGTGAAAGGGTACAATTAAATAAAGATTTATTGTCTTTAGATTTTTTTGGAATATTTTGAAATTATGATGAAATTTTTCGGCCAAATGACATATTAAAAAAAGAATAATTCACTATTTTGGAAGAAGATTCTTATACAGAGAAGAAGACCATATATGTTTTCTCCAATTATAGGATTTTTGAGTAGGTCCTTAAATGATTTGAACATGTGGTTATATAATCTTATATATTGCAGTGATCAGTATTGTAGTCAAGGTATGGTTCTATTACCTTCACTATAAGGGAGATATATTAGCGTTTTATTTATGTGTGTCTGAATATGTGATTTTTTTGAATATCCAAATACATCCAAGTATTTATTATCTAATAGAGATATTAGAAACAAATAATATTATTATATAATGGCGGTTTAACAAATAAATATGTGAGGTTCATGGTTGATATAGAAATGTTATGCTTCATAATTATAATCACTACTGAGTGATAGAATATCATCATCAGGATATTGAGAATATGGTTGAAGACAAGGTTCAAATACCACCGTAGATATTGAGTATTCAAATATAGGGGATTGTGAAATTAACAGGATAAGGCCAATATGTAGGTTCCTTCCACTATTCTCAATGGATCATGTATCGTACAATGATAATGTAATGTCCTCAAAAATAAAAGGTATTATAATTGAAAAAAATAACCAAAACATTATTTATATGATATAAGTTAAAAGTACTCTTTCATTTCAATACATATGTTCGATGATATAAGATTGTTTTTCATGAAATATAAAGGTCTGATAATAAGGCCCCAACCAAAAACATTAAATAATTTTTAATTAAGTTATTAATTCACATTGACGATCTTTTCAGGTTTACAATTTTAGAGAATTATGACATACATATTACATTAAAATTCTAAAATAAAAAATTAGACACTTCTATTCTATCCAAATTATTACACAATAATAAATCTTCTTAAATAAGAAAAGAGTTCTTTCCTTGATATAAATATCCTTGAATTCTCCCATTATCTTACCCTTACTTATATCCTGTGATTTTTTTTCAAAAACATGGAATGAGCCTAAAAATCATAGTAAGGGTTATAAAACAAGAAAAGAAAACATTAGTCCATAAATACAAACAAATCAATAAAATCCTACTTTCTAATCATTAACATACCACACAATATGTTATGTTTTATGAATAACACAAGGAAATTAATTCATAAAGGTAACTTGTGGAATCCATAACAAAATTACATTGTAGGTTTCACAAATACATAGAGAGTTATGTTGATCAACTATGCTGATTTGAGTTTTCCATGAGCCCGTAAGGGGCGACGCTGCGCGAGGGTTTCTCTCCCGGCGCCGCCTCCTGGTTTCACCCTGGTCAGGCGATGCTTCCTCCCCCTTCTTGTTTGTGGTTCGCGGCGGGGACTTCCTCGGCTTGGTCACCATGACGGTGCGCTTGATTCAGCCTTCTTCACGGCGGCGTAGGCGTCGAATGACCGAGTCCCAGAGTCTGCGGGTTGAGGGAGTCTTCCCGTTCGTGGTCACAAGCATCTGGTGAGGGGCGTGGTTTCTGGGGGGCTGAAGGCTGGTGGCGCTGGGTTTCGGAACTAGATCTAGTTTTCACTGGATCCTTTTTCGGTTTTTATGCATTTTTCTGTTTCTTTTTCTTTTCTTTCCTTTGTGCCTCTGGTTCCTGGATGGGTGGTTTTGGGTTGACGTTACAAGGATGGATATGGCGGCTTCAGGCCACGGTTTTTTGAGGTCCATGCATCTTCAGGAGCATGGGATGATTCTATCCCTCTTTGTTTTGAGGATGGTGATTTTGAGTGCGTGGATGTTTCTGTATGTTGTGATGGTTTCTCTTCGGCTTCCCCCGATGATATCTGGTTTGCGCCGTTGATGTTTGTTCCGATGAAGTCGATGGACGCTGAGATGTTAGTGATGACGACGACCGACGGTAGACAATGACGGTTGACGGTGGGTACGGTCACCGGTGGTGAATCAGTAGTCGTTCCGGCGTGTCTCTCCGGTGACTTGAGGCGCGTTTCGAGGCGATGGTACGGCTCGAGGTGACAGCGCTTGGTGGCGCGTGTCGAGGTGTCAGAGTGGCATGCGGTCACGTGACGGGCCCGGGGCTTGAGGCGGGACACGTGGTTGGACCTGATGATTGAAATTTGAATCTGTTAATCGCTGTAATTGTTTGAATTTGGGTGTGGTTCACGGTTTTCCTCAAACCGGGCAGCATGGGAACCGGCTACCCTCAAACCGGCTTTTTGAAAATCTATAAAAAAATCATCAACTATGAACATAGAGAGTTATGTTTAGAATACTCATCATGGTATATTCCCTAAATCTCTTAGGATAAACATTAACATTTACCTCTGTCATGCTACCCAATACACTAGAGAGCTATCTCAGGCTCACCCTCCCTAGGTTTATCAAAGAACCACACATATATGTGAACATTTCCCAATAACCATAACATATTCATAACACATAAAACAAGTATAAAGTAAATATAGAATTTCCACCTTACAATCACAACATATCATTTCATGTTATTGACATAATAAATTCTTTTTCAAATGACTTTCAAAACCATGTAAAAAATTTATTAAAAATATTTTTGAATCAAAGTGTCCCATACCACTTTTGAAGCTTTTGATAGAAAATTTAAGTTCAAAAAATTCATTCCATATAAATAAATCCATAAAAATATTTATAAAACATGAACATTAATGAGAAATATTTACAAGAATAAATTATTAAAACATTTAAAAATATATTTTATTTAAGGAGTTCCTAACCACATGAGAGATACTTGAATACAAATAATTGAAGAATATTATTAATCAAAGCATATAATATCATGAGAATAAAGTGAATCTGATATAATAGGTCAATGGGAAGAATATTTAAATTATAAATTTGAATTTGTTCATAGAAACAAATAAGTGTCAATGGAATATAAATTGAGACATAACCCCTTGCAAAGATCATATCCTTAGATTAAGGACAAATCAATGACATAATTATGTGTGAAAAGTAATAACACACCTAATATTAGTGGATATTAAGTGTAAATAAATCATAGGTTATTCAAAAATATTAATATCATCACAAAATCAAGAAGTAGAAGATTAACCCAAAGAGCTGAAATTGGGATAAGAAGTTCTATTAGAAAAATTCGGCAGCCCAACAGCGTCACATAAAAATTAATAAAATGAGTTGATTAGTGAGAAAATGGTCTATCATCACATGGAAATAAAATTTAATGAAATAAGGTTATAGAATAAAATATCCCTACATTCTAGAATTTAAATTTAAATACATAACATAAATGAAGTCTTTGACTAGAATAGGAGGGTGAAAGTTTCCCCTACAGATTTGGTAACATACGAAACATACACCACATGAAAGAAGGATCATAAAATGAAGATTTAAATACCCATAAATTATATTATATTACACATTGAATACAATCATGAGAAGTAAATTATCCACAGAAAATTAAATAGTGGAAAATATAGCATGAATCTCTTGGGATTAAAAAGTGTGATTAAAACTCCATACCACAAGTCCGACTTGTCTTTTATGTTCCTTTTTCTTCCTTAATAACAAATAGAAGTTAAGTTATACATTATTAATAACATTTTTCAATTTTATTATTCATTTTATATCAATTATTACCTTTCAATAACAATTAGATAATTATTTGAATTCATATCTGACATTTTGTCGATGTTTGGAACTTGCGTCAAAAAAACAACCTGTTGTAATTACAAATTGTCCATGGGGTCAAAATTAAATTATCTCTAGAAAGATATAAATTATTTAGATATCATATATATCATATATATCCTACTTATATTTATTTATAATATTCCATATCATTAGGATATATGAAAATTAAATGCACTGTTCATGAAGACACAAAGACATACGTACGCCGGAATGCTACGTTCATTTCATTTATTTCCATTTTTAATGGAATGAAAACCAAATGATACATAAGTTTATTATTAATCTAGTATATTATCATATTATATATAAATTAACTATTTTAATTAACACCGTCCTTTATAGGTTCCATGTATGATATGAATAAGTCATATCACATTGAGGGGGCGGTAGTCCGCACTTTCTCAACTGAAATTATTATATTTATACAACATAAAAAGAATAAAGTTTTGTTATAAATTAAAATAATAGAAGCATAGATATAAAATAAATATCATAAATATCATATGTAATTACAGGTCCATAATAATGGACACCTTGAGAGGTGGTAGGGGAAAATTAAACAATCATTGTTTTGTGAGACAGCAGTTTTCCGTACACAGAAACAAAAAGTTCTTACCAATAAGATGGAGGTCTGTGTAAATGTTGTTAGAATAATTATCGTAGAAACAACCTAGTATATTTAGGATACTGGGTTTTTTATGTAAAAAATCAGTAATAATATCATAGGGAGTGAAGATATAAAATAAAAGAAGAGAACTTGATGGAAGACGTTACCTTTAAATTGGGTAACTCCCTTTGGTCTGAACCAAAAGGAATTATTGAAGATTTCTTATTCCTATGGTAAGGCTTCTAGGAGGAAGAGATGGATTTTTGGGAGCTTATTTGGGTAGAGTATGGATGATCGAATGGGCTTGAGATGTGCGTGTAATGGGTTATAAGTAATATCCTTTTATAAGAGAGACTGTGGGCTTTTTAGGAAGGATTGAATGTATTATTTTGTTATAAAATTATTTTCAACTAAAAAATTTCCAAAACACATTAAATTCAATGATAGGATGAATATAAGTGGAAATAAATTCATCTAATAATAATTGGATAGGGTTTGGATATTTTTTAATCTTTATCGTTTTAATTTAACCCTTTGTTAACTTAATTAACTTTTACCTTGTCTTCTTTTATATTCATACTATATGGATTATATATTTATAATAAAATTAAAAGAGGCAAAAAATGGATAATAAAGAAATTTTTAACAACATATATATCATTTGGTAGAATATTATATATTTAGGATTATTTTATCATTTAATAATATATTAATTGATTTAAATACTCATTTATGTCAATTTTTATACTATTCATATCCTGAATTTTTTAAAAAATCCAAACCGACATGATTCGTTCTAAAAAACTCCATTAATTAAGAGATAACAAGTCATCCTCATCTCAAAAATTCATGGATGACATAAAAAGTATTAAAATACATTTATTTTAAAATTTATAATCTCATTTATTAAAAACATTCATTAATGAGAAAATCGTTACATCCTCATTGTGTCAAAAATAAATATATTTATATGATGTATAAAAATAATAAATAAAATACCATGATGTAGGAAATAATTTTATATTTTCAATGACTCTTTATAATTGAAGATATTAATTATATAACACCACATTACAAATGTTTTAGAAAAAAAATACATGTATATGATATTTTTATTTTTACTTTAAAAAAAGTGTTTAATGTCATTATCTTACCCAAGTAGCTTTCAAAAGCCCAAAGTTCTACCCAAGGATTTTATTGGTCTTATATGACTCATCCAATAATGTTAGTATATGTGTTAAGGTAATTTTATATTATTATAAAATTATTTTTTCCATGAATTGCCCTATATACCTTTAACAATAGTGAATAAAAATCAAATGTTACTGTTCAAAAAAATTATTTTCTTCTTATTGAACCACATTTTACTTACTGATGAAAACCATGTATTTTGGATTTTTTAATTCGATTCACAGTTGTGGTAACATTTCTTTTAAACTAAAAAGTCAGTTTTTAACAACATTGCAGTCTTTTTCACATTTAATCTAAAATTTCATATTTTCATAAAAATAACCACAATTCACCTAAAGATAATTTTGATATTCAGAATTCAAAAATGAATTATATTTTACCTCATTAAAAACAAATATTATTAGTTAATTAATTTAAAATTAATTTCAATTGTCAAAAATAGAAAACTGGTTTTTATAATGTCAAATCTACAAAAAGATTGGCATGTGTTTATACAAATGTCAACATGAAATTACATCCAATCACAAAAATTGGATCAAATTATAAAAATATAATCCAGTTACACTTAAAAACCATTTAATAAGATAATTTAACCATATAAATAAATCAAATGGAATGAATTTTTTGACATAAAATGCATTATTTTTCACTACTCATTAAAATATGAAGTTTATCAAAAAAATACCAAAATTTTACCAAATTTAAATTGGGATATCGTGCTTCTAAATAAGAATATTGTTTTTAAAAAATAAGAATATAAAAGTGTCAAAAAATATATTTTAAAGGGGTTTTCCCTCAAAAGGCACTAAAACCTCCTTTTAAAAATATTATAGTATTTATTTTTAAAATTGGATTCATTCTAATTTTATGCCTCTAAATTTTATTTCATTGATTTAAAACATTTTAACATACATTAATAATCCTATTTTAGTTAGTTCTGTTCATTCTCACCAATTCAATATCTAGAAGTTAACTACCATTTAAAATACTATTATACTATTATTTTTCAGTATGACTCTGCCTTTTGTGCAACATGAGATTTCAGAGAAACCTTTTTTTGTGTGTCAGGTATTCCATCCAATGTAGATTCCCCATTAAATTAAAATTTATATATAATTCAAAAATATTAATAAATATGAAAATTTCATAATCTTTATTTACCCAGAATGTCACATCCTTCCCCCATTTTAGAAATCGGGTCCTTGATATTTTAAAATTAGGCTCGAAAACTTAATTTAATGCCCTTAATCGGAAAAAGGAGTCAACAAAAATATTACATTAAAATAAAGAAATAGAAGTAAAAAAGGTCACCCAAGATAACACATACTATGATTCCCTGAAAATATATATATAGAATAAACCTAAGTTCCATGTACTAATACAGAGTTATAGAAAACATAATCAGGATATATTTAACAACTAGAAAACCACAAACATAAGATAGGTTAAACTATCCTTGATTCCCCAGAAAGAAATGAAAGTTGACAACTTGTTTCGTTTTTGTCTCCCTTTCATAAAGTTGGAGAAATTTATTTATGACATTGACTAATAAAATAAATAAATATGCATACCGTTCAACTAGAGTACCATCCAATAATAAATTTATACCACAAACTGATATTTTCTCCAAACGATGAGTTTTTATGATGACAAAGTGACACATGATGTTCTAAAATCAACCTATAGAGAATCACATTATCTAAAAAAGTTGAAATATATATTTCCCCTATATTTATACATTATCCAAAACCAAAATGGTTAGTACAAGATCAGATAATACCAAAAAATGATAATCCTTTATAAAAATAAAAACAAGTCCTAATATCCAAAATTGAACAATCAATACCCCAATTTTAACAAATACTACTAAATAAAAAAATTCATTAAAATCCTTAAATATAATCCAAACTATGATTTAAGACCAAAAAAACATAAGTATTTGATCACCTATTCTTCTATGATAATTCCTAACATTTATCTCCAAATAACATTAGGAATTTTTAATGTCCCATATTGTAAAGTAATTCACCAAATCACATATTCTCTATTATAGGTTAATCATTTCCATAAAAATTCCAAACTATTATTTGTCAACAATAAAAAGATAGATTATTAAAAAAAAAATCTACCATTACTTCTCAAATAAAATCTCATAGTATTTTATTTTCCATAGGCATATATTATTCCCAAAAGAGCTAATGTCTTGCACAGTAACCTTTATCACTTAATCACCAAATCATTTTCCAATTCTAAAAATTGACATTTGATAAAACATAAGTTCCCTAAAAAATTAATTTTCTTGATCTATAAAATCATTTAACAAACAAATAATAAGTCATACTAATGAGTGACTTCACGTAGAAAAATGGTAAGGGCTAAATCCCTATCGCACATTGGTTTTGGGTTCGATTCCCTCAGCTTTATTCAAATTGATGGGATCTCAAATGTTCTGTGTGTTGTCCCATTTCAGAAACATTATAGTTTTGTAAAATTCCTTAAAATTATATAAATACCTCAAAAACACAAATAAAATATATTAACTACATATCTTATCATTGCATATCTTATTTCATTTAGTTTCTCTTTATGAAAACCACAACAGATTTCCTTCAAATCTAAATTTACATTGGTTCTGGCTAGATCCAGCCATTTAATAATACCAAATGGCCATTATGAGCATATCAGTAAAATAAACATATAATATCTTATGAGGTGGGTAAACAAAAATATATAATTATTCATGTTATATTAAACCCATTAAATTTATCAATAATAACTATGACACTTTCTAATATGCTATACATTTTGGTTATGTCACATATGCTTAAAAACAACCCTTAACTATAAAGTTATCGAACCTTTCCTTTGATACCAACTATAATTCCCCATCCTTAATCTTTACATAATCTCTAATTAGGATAATAATTCACATTGAGGATCATTTCTGGATTACAGTTTTAGAGAATTGGGTCGTAAATATTACATTAAATTTCAAAAATTACAAAGTAGACACTTCTACTATATCAAAAAAATTTCAAATTAATAAATCTCCATAAATAAAATAGGAGTTCATTTCTTGATGTAAATTTTCTTGAATGCTTTCATTCTCTTACCCTTCCTTATACCATGTTAAAAATTTCAAAAACTATGGATGATCATAATATGCTCAGTAATGTATATAAAAAAATAAAATAAAACTTTAGTCAATCAATACATACAAATAAATGAAATCATACTTTTCATTAATTAACATGCAATAAAAAATAATATGTTTTTTTAACAACACATGGAACTCATAAATCATAAAGGTATATTATGGAATCCATAACATACTCACATTGTTGATTTCACAGCTATGTATGGAGTAAGGTTTGGAATACCCACCACAATATATTCCCTAAATCTTTTAGGATAATCATTAACATTTACCTTTGTCATGTTAAACAATGCATTAGAGAGTTATCTCAGGCTCACCCGCACTAGGTTTATCACGAATCTTCTCATATACGTGAAAAAATACCTATTAACCATAACATATTCATAACACATAATAAAAGAATAAAAAAATAATTTATTTCCACATTATAATCAAAATATATCATTTCATGATATTGACATAATATATACTTTGTCAAACCATTTTCATAAAAATTTAAAACATTTAAGAATGATATTTTTTAATCAAATTCTGCCATTCCACTTTTGAAGCTTTTGAAAGAAATTTTAATTTCTAAACATTCATTTCGATATAAATAAACCCTTAAAACCATTTTTAAAATATGGAAATTAATGAGAATGATTTACAATAATAAATATTTAAATCATTAAAAATGATATTTTATCTATAGAGTTCCTAACCAAATGAGATACGCTTGAATAAGAAAAATTGAGGAATAACAGTAATATATTCTTAAAATATAATGTGAATATATAGATTCATGATATAACATATCAAAGGGTAGTATATGAACCATATAATAGTGAATTTTGGTATAATAACAAATAAGATTCAACAGAATGTAAATTGACACAAAGCCCCTAGAAATAATCATATCAATAGATTAAGGATATTTCAAGGACATAAATATGTGTCAGAAATTAAAATACACCCAATATAAGTGGATATTTATTGTAAAAAAATAATATTTCATTCAATCATATTCATATCACTACATAATAAAGAACTATAATTTTATCCTAAATATTTGAAATTAGGTTATGAAGTTCCCTTACAAAAACTCAACCGCCTAACAGCGTCACATAAAAAATTAAAAATTGAGTTGATAAGGAAAAAAAGGATCTATAATCACATTGAAATAAAATTTTCTGAAATAAGGACATATAGGAACATATCCCAACATTTTATTATTTAAATTTGAAGACATAACATAAAATAAGTCCTTGACTATAAGAGGAGGGTCAAAGGTTATGTTACCGATTTGATAACTTACGAAACATACACCACATAAAAGTAGGATCATACAATGAAGATGTAGAGACCCATAAATTGTACTATATTAAACAGTGAATACAATAATGGTTAGTACATACACAACACAAAACGAAATAGTGGAAAATATATCATGAATCTCTTGGGAATAAAAAAGTTAGACGAAAACCCCTTACCTCGAGTTTGACTTGTCTTATAGGTTCCTTGTTCATACTAAATAATAAACATAATTTAATTTATATTTTATTAATAACTTTTTTCATTATTATTATTCATTTTATATCACTTATTTCCCTGATATAACAAATAATTAATTACTTGAGTTCATATCGTACATTTTGTCGATGTTCCGAACTTGCATAAAAAAATAAATATGTTATAATTACAGATTGTACATGATGTCAAAATTGCATTACCTGTAGAATGATATTAATTATATAGATATAATATATATAATATATATAATATATATATAATATATAATATATATAATATATATAATATAATATATATATATATAGTATATATTTATTTATAGTTTTTCATATAATTTGGATATATGAAAATGAAATACATCGTTTATGGAGACGGTAAGTCGTACGTAATCATGAACGCTACTTTCATTTTTTTCATTTTTAATGGAATGAAACCCTAATGATACGTAGGTATATTATTATTTAATAATTGAATCAAATTTTATATACATTACATAAGTTAATTAACCCCATTTATTATATGTTCCATTTATTTTATTAACGATTCATATCACTTTCAGGGGGCGGTAGTCTGCACTTCCTCAAATGAAATTATTATATTTATACAACATGAAAAGAAACTATTTTTGTTAATAATGGGAATTAAATTAGAATAGATATAAAATAAATACAATATATATCATATATAATTATAGTTCTATCATTATGGACCCCATGAGAGGTGGTCAGGGAAAATCGAACAATCATCATTTCGTGAGGCAGCAATTCACTGTACACAAAAATAGTATGTGGTATAACCATCAAACATAGTTGTGTATAAGTGTAGATAGAATCCTTATAATAACAAAAAACTAGTATATTTTGTATACTGGTTTTTTTATTTAAAAAAAATAAGTTTATAATAGGGAGTGAAAAATTAAATTAAAAGAAGAGAACTTGAGGGAAGACTATACCATAAAATCGGGTAACTCCCTTTGGTTTAAACCAAAAGGCTTTATTTAATGGCCTTATTCCTAAGGTAAATGCTATATGTGGAAGATAAGGATGTTGGGGAGATTATTGGTGAATAAATTTGACGATCCAAGGGTCATGAGAGGTGTTAGTTATGGGTTATTGGTTGTGCCCCTTCATAATAGAAAGGTGGGGCTCTTTTGGAATGTTTGAAAGTATTATTTTAATATAAAATTATATTCGTATTCAAAAAGGTCCAAAACTCAATATATTTGAAGATAAGATTAATATAAGTATAAATAAATTCCTAAATTAAGAAATGGACATGTTTTGGATTTTTTTTAAGCATTAACATTTTTATTTAACCCGTTGTAAAATTACTCAACTTTTACCATGTCTTTATGTATATTCACACTATGTAGTTAATATATTTACTATAAAATTAAAATTGAACCAAAATAGATCATAAATGAAAATATTAACATAGTATAAGTCCATTTTCCATATCATAGTTTTTTGGACTATTTTTTCATTTAATAATATATTAATTGATTTAAAAACTCATTTATGTCAATTTTTATACTATTCATATCTTGACTTTTAAAAAAATCCATTCCAACATGATTATTCGATAAAAATAAATTATTTAAATTTGAAATGTCAACCTCATCTCTAAAATTATTTTAAGGCATAAAAAGTTTCAAAATAAATTTATTTTCATATTTATAATCTCATTTAATTAAAACATTAATTAATGAGGTAATCATTAAAAATAAATTTATTTATATGATAACTAGAAATTATAAATAAAATACCATGATGTAGGAAATATTTTTAGAATCATAATTTCAATTTATAGTATAAGATATCAATTTTATATCCCCACATTAATATTATTTTGGGAAAACAATACATTTTTATGTTATTTTTATTTTTACTTTTAAAAAAGTTATTAATGTCATTATCGTACCCAAATGGGTATGAATGGCCAAAATTTCTACCAAAGGATTATATTTGTCTTCCATGAATCATACAATAAGGATAAGACAAGTGTAAATAATATTTTATATTATTATAAATTTATTTTTAACTTTAATTACCTTATTTACCAATAACTGTTGTAGATAAAAATCGAATGTTACTTTTCAAAAAAAAATTATTCCCATCCTATTGAACCACATTATTATATACTTATGAAAACCTGGTATGATATATTTTTAAAATTCAATTCACAAAATCTGTAAAATTTCATTTAAATGAAAATGTCAGTTTTTTAAATATTATGTAGTGTTATTTTCTTTTCATTTAAAATTGAATATTTTCAGAAAAAATACCAAAAATTTCCCAAAAGCTAATTTTGATATTCAAAAATTCAAAAAACAGGTCTATTTTACCACATTAAAGTCATTTAAGTTTCATAAATTAATTTAAAATTAATTTTTATTATCAAAACTATAAAGCCTGTTTTTAATAAGTAAAAAACTACAAAAAGATTGACATGTTTTTATGTCCAATTTCACTGTGAAATTACATCCGATGACCAAAATTTAATTATATTGTAAAAATATAATCCTATTAAACATTAAAAACATTTTAAAATATAATCTAACCATATAAATAAGTCCGATAAAATGAAATTTTTGACTTAAAAAGCATTATTTTTCACTATTAATTAAAAAATGAACTTCATCAGAAAAATACAAAAAATATACCCAAGTAAATTCTGATATATCTATTCTACATAAGAATATTATTTTTTCAAAATAAATATTTAAAAGTGAACAAAACTAGATTTAATATATGTTTGTCATCAAAATGTGGTAAAACTGTCTTAAAAGTTTATTAGAGTATTTATGGTTAAAAATGGATACATTATCATTTTAAGCCCCTAATTTTTTTATATAAATTTAAAAACATTAACAAACATTAATAATTAGATTTTAGTTAGTTCTTTTCATTCCCACAAATACAATAGCTAGGTGTTAACTACATTTTAAAATAATATTATATTATTGTTTTTCATTATAACTCATCATTTTGTGTGACATGAGATTTTAAAGAAACCCATTGTTGTGTGTCGAGTATGCCATAGTACATAGAATCCCATTTAATGTACAATTATTATTTAATTCACTAATATTAATATATATGAAAATTTCATATTCATTATTTACATGTGTTGTTACGATGATTTCAACAGACAAATATTTAAGAAAGAATCCTTTGGAATCCAAAGGTGTCTAGTATATAATACATAAAAGAATAATTATGGACATATATGAGATATCTTGATGATATATATGAGTAACTTCAATGATATTTTTATTATTGAATAGTTAAATCACTTATAAAACAATATCTCCACTACCAGAATTCAGTGGTATTTATATATCCAATAGGTTGGAATTAAACATTAAAGGGGGAATGGTATATAAATGTGATTCATGCATGAATTGATATTCCAAAATAAAAAAGGATCACTTGATATTTGAATAGATTATTATTGGACCTAGTGAGATGATATAGAATATTTTTTTCCCGCTTATGGTACACTAGTATTTCATAATAGTTTTTTTCATTCAACCTAAGACAGAGGTCCATTTCACTGTAAAACTACTATCGAATGTTTAATACATATGATACTAAATAAATTATTTATGAAACTCAATTGTGTGGTCAATTTTTTAATCTTTTGAAACCCAGTTTAAAAGTATTCCCAAAATATATATTTTCTACTTCGAGTTACCAATTATTGTTCAATAATAAGTGCTATATATGTTTTTTGGTGTAGTTTTTGACATTCACTTTTTTGTAATTTGTATGGATTATATTAAAAATGATATATATTCATGAATAAGAATTAATTTGAACATATATTTTAAGGATCTATAAGGGATACTCACTTTTTCATTGGCTATAATCATAAATGAATTAAGTATGAGTTACATTGTATGTTGAGACATGTATAAGATTGGATTGGAATGATATTTCATAAGAGATGATCAGGTCCTGGATTATAAATTTCCAATGAATCAGATATAAAAGTATAACTAACTACCCATTTATTTATAATTTTTGTATAGGGATATGTGATTTAAATCGTCAGACCATTATTCCTTTACGAATAAAGTTTTAATCAATATTGACCATAAGAATCATTAATACATATTTTCCAAAAAAATAAATAAATCATAGATAAATGAGATGGTTGGATTACAATATTCATTCAACATGAATATGGTTTATATACAAAGAATAGGAATAAAAATACATTCACCACTCAGATAAAAATATAGGTGTTTGTAGTTCATCAATTAAAGGGGGAGTAGTAGAATGTGTAACTATTATTTGGGTTACTATTTCACATGATAGAAGACATTGATTTGGAGGAATTGTAATGTTTAAATGAACATTTTTATTAAATAGTATAAATAATAGTTTGGAGTCAAACTCTCACTCCTATGTTATTCAGGTGAGATTATATAGTTTGATTCACATTACCAGTTTGATTGACTGTAACAATTTAGTATTATTCATTCATATAAGGGTGTTAGTCCATAATATCATTATAGAGGAGGTTATATCGGATTTTCATGCCTCATAACATTCATGCCACCCTAGAATGATGAGGATTTATCATAAAAAACAAAGTCAATTTTTTATATTATTTAAAAAATAAATATATATTGAACTATGTAAAATCATCTCTCACATATTCATTGGTGAAGGATAAGCCCCAAATACAAAAAAAATTATACAAAATTCCCATTCCAAGCAAAATATTTGATTGAAGATCAAATGGACTTTGTGATGGGGATTTCCTGATTACTCTATTATAGGGACCCAATTTTGTTCTTCATGGATATTTTAACTAATGTAATGAACTTTGAAATTATATGGGAGATTATGTTTGTGTATCATATAGGTAATATAGATGAATAATGTCTATTCTAAATATATGTATTGAAAATATTTTTAATGATTGAATACAATTCATTCCCCCTTTCTGGTAGGTACATTAGTGAGTATTAGGAACAATTTCTATCCATTATTTTATTAAATTATAAAAAAATACACACAAAAATAAATGAACATTTCCAAAGATAAGTGTGGTATATGACACATATATGGATGGGTATTTTGAGAGGAACATAATTATATTAGGGGATATGTTTCTAAAAATATGAAATCATTCATACAATTTTCTATCATCTGATTGAAGATTTTAAATGATTTATTCGATAATAAGCTTGGTATGTGTTGTTTATTTCTGTAATTAGGATTCCAATGATTCAAAGGAGAAAATTTATAAAAGGGTAAAACATAAATATTACACTTCATGAAATGTATTTACACTATGTGTAATAGAGTTTCGCAGCATACTGAAATGCATGAATCTGTTAGGATAGAATTCATGGAAAATTTACAGTAGAGAATCCATTACATGATGTGAGATGATGATAAACTTCATGAATCCGTCAAAACTAATCTCTCTCCAGCTTAAGGAAGATACATGTCATGAATCCTTGTTCACTTAATGAGATGATCCAAGTATTTAAATCTCAAATGAGATATGCATGAGATACATTCGGATTCAAATTCCAAAGAGAAACCCATCTATACACATTACATGACATGGCTTCATACTCCACCAATATTTCACCTATAAATAATATATTCCACTCATTGAATTCAAGAGGATCTAGAATAGATATTTTTTATTCCACTCATTCATCACTCATTATCAATCACTCCATCTACCCCAAAACTCTAACTTTCTCAGTCTCCAATTAATATATTACATTAATTCAAGAATGTTGGATTGAAATCAAGTATATTTTTCATTCAATTTACATTACAGACAATGTTTTTCTCAATTTCCATTTAATGTAGCAAGCCCTGATGAACCATTGGGGTGATTTTACTCATTATTATTTCAGTAATGTAGTTAATTGGGTTTTTATTGATCTATATTTCAGATTCTTAATTCCATGTTCCTCAAATTTCATAAACTTGAATCACTTAACATTTCCCAATTATTTACCTACAATATTTCTTACCACATCATTCTTGATTTCAATTACCCATTTTTTGAATTAAATCCTACCATAAGTGGATAACCTACCTAGGGTAGGGATCAAATGTAGGAGTGTCTGTATTTAACGAATCTCTAATTCTTAACTTGTTAACCTTAAGAATTCGTAATCAGGATAAATAAAAATTTTATATCCAATTCATTCAAACATCACTGACAATGAGAAATTTGAATGAAGGAACCTATCCTTGTTGATGTGGATTAGACTATGATCAAAATTTTGAAAACACATTCTATCATAGATTCAATTCATAATGCATCTTGGTTATCACTCTCTCCATAGCATTGAATAGTTACCTCTTTTTTACAATTAATTGATTTGACCATAGTAAACAAGAGACCTCTTATTTCATCAAAACCTAAACATTATAATCCAACAAAGTTATAATTAATATCATATTATATACTAAAACACAAAATTGACATTGATCCCTTATTTACTCTGGAATTCAACACTAAACACTATAGAAATATTTTTACCAAACAGAACCATATTTGAGAGGACTCCTACATCAATGGTTTCCAAGCCAAAGGTTTCCATTGTGAACCCAATTACCCGTGGTAAATGGAATTTATCTTCTAATTTAGGGACTACTAATAAATTTCTGTAAACACCACTACTTACCATATAGAATGAATAAGGTACCCACTAAGGGTTAAATTCAGTAAGGTGTGCCCATAGTTTTCCATTAGTTATTCAATGGATTGGGCATGGGTAGCTTGTGGATAACATTAATCATATAGAATCTATTGGTTATCTGATGTCCTATAGTCTTGATTTATATTAATTTATTTTTTTTACCTTATTTGAAAATATTTATAAACCCCTTTTGACCTCTATTTTAGTCAATCCAAAGTTTTATATAGATTCCTCCATGGCTATTATGATCCACTAGTTATCTCCATAACCTATTAATTTAATATGGCTTTAGAGTGGAGGACTATTAGTGTTTTGGTTATATTAGTAAGGATAAGGGTATGCTCTTCTAGTAATAATTTTTTTTGTATTTTAATGTTAATGATTTACTCTAAATAAATAATTTCGGAGTTTTTATACAGATCATTATATCTACTCATTATTGATGAATCAGATGGTGATACATAGTAATTTATATCATTTAAATGTTTTGTAGATGTCCCAAAACATTTACCATCTTCAATTATGTATTTCATCTATGATTTAAAACATGATCATGGGTAATTAATAATATGGGAAAAAAATAAGACTGTATGTATTTGTTTTAGATAATATGTATGGGGTACTAGGTTAATGGATGATATTAAAAATGATATATTTGGACTTGGGGATATTTTTATGGCTTCAGTTTTTGTGAGTGTAGGGTTTGACTTGTTCAAGAAAACTAAAATTAGGTTTTATGTGAATAATCATACACTATATGTCTCATAAGGCCCGGTGTGATTATGAGAAATAATATACCAAGGGTATTATAGTTAATTAACCTTATATAAACCATTTATATTTTGTAGTTATCATATTTAAATGATGTAAATAAATCATTAGGAATATAAAGTACTGTTAGAGGTGTTTTTTGATAATGGTGAGAAATTAATAGAATATTTTAGGATTAATAGGTTATGTTAGGATACATAATTCATAATTTTATTTGGTTTAGACACAAGGGATTGGATGTGGGGATGTATAATGACATACAAGTATTTTTTTGGGTTTCCCAACTTATGATCTAATTTGGTGTAGATGATACTCAAGACACTCGGACTGGTAACAGTAATGTAACATCATGCTACATATTAATACAATGAATATGGTTCATTGTATGTTGATTCACTATATTGTTAGATGTTACTTAGGAAAGGGTAGCTATATAATCTAATATACCCCAACAATGTGGATTGTACCTAGGACTATGAGTGTTTGTATAATGAAACACAATTCAATAAAGATGTTACACTAGAATGGGGTCAAAATTTATGTCATTCCACTCCATAGGGATGGTTTTTACAGTTATACGTGTAGTTTATTACTATTATGAGATGTATCTAACTACGATTAGGCTGTAATATGATGAGTTTTATTTCTAGTCAGACTAGATTTTACATAAAATGATGTATATATATATGTATAACTTTTCATATCATATGGTATCAATGGTAGTGGACAACAAGAAATTTCACTCACCACATTAATGGACACCCTAGTGTACATTCATAATTAATGGTTCATGAGTGAGGAAACATTGTGTGCAACACCGCGAAATTTTGAGACTTTTTTTTAACTAATTTATATTTTCATTTTTTTTCATTTCACATGACAACAGAATTTGTTATATATATATATAACACTCTATATATATATATATATTAAAAAACTAAATCAAACATTCCAAACACACTCAATACCAACATGTCTTGAAATATAAGAAACGCCGACTTAGTGTATGATTCACACAACACTTAGTTTCTAGGAAACATAATGTTATATAATTAAATAAATGAATTAATTATAACCAAACCATTAAAAATAGTAATATAAATAGTAATATATACATTAAAAATATTGTTTATAGTTTTTTATATAAATAATACATACTGATAAGAAAAGATAACATTTTTTGTAAATTCCTCCAACGATTAATAACATCATTTTCTCGAATGAGCCACATATAATAAAGAAAGTAACATTAGAAACATATAGAAATTGAATTTTATAAAATAAAATTCATTTTTGAGTTCATAATTTCTAAATTATCCAAGGGATTATTAATTGGATTTTTTTGGAAGAATTATTTTCGATGAATAGTGAAAAATACAGATTTCTGGTAAAAACTGCATTTTTTTCTAATTAATTATTAATGATAAATGATATTATAAATATTATTGAATATATTATTATATAAATATTACATATATTAATACAATTTAATTAATTATAATCAATTTTACATTGAAATTGAATATAAAATCTAAATAATCTGTTGAACATTTTCATACTTTGAAACCCCGTTATTTCATCCCATATGGAGGATTAGAACTAATATTAATTTTACCTATTATATGATTTGAATTTATAAAATATCACATAAAAATTGAAATTAGTCCAATGTTTATATTATAATAATACCATGATAATTATTGACCAGATGATTTGTAAAATTGATTAAAATTAATCACAATAGTTAAGGGAAAATTAATCTTAATAAAGGACTTAACCATAATATTAAGAGTGAAAATGACAAGAAACTTTTCCAAATACAATTGGATGTCCATATTTAGGTCATAAAATTTATATTATTATGTATTGTTGGTTTGGTAATACTTTTTCAGAAATAACATGTGCACACATGATTTCTTTCTAAATACTCCATGTGAGTCCTTTTCTTCCTTATAAAAGGCCACCACCTCTAACCATTCCTTACACCTCTAAAACCTTTTTTGTTGGTCCACGATCTGCCCTAGTAGCCTCCCAAAAATCCTTCCTTCCCCCTTTAATCATCCCGTTGGTAATAAATATTCTCATTTTTTCCTTTTTTCATAAACCAAAAGAAGTTACCTGATTAAGATGTAATATCTTCTCTCAAGCTTCATCCATTTATTTTTATTAGACACCCCTCCACACTATTTATACCATTAATTTGTGACAAAAACAGTATCCTAAATATAAAATTATTTTTTTATGAAATGGTTCTTGCATAAAATTACACACACCACCATCTAATAATCATTGAACATACTGTTTCTGTGTACAGAAAACAACAACACCATGAAATTATGATTGTTTATTTCTCACTTTACACCGATCATGGTGGAAATTATGATAAAAAATATTTTTATATATGTCATATAATATATATAATATGTTTTTAATCTTCTTCATTACTTTTAAAACACACATCACCTTACATTCTTGGATCATCATATAAGTGTAAAGTCCAAAGATGTAACACATTATGAAACATACAAAGAACAAAGTAAATTGTACCCAAAGTGAATCCTTAATATAAGATCGCTAACAAGAGGGTAATATAATGTTATAATAAAACAATATATTATAATATATATAATTTTTTTAATCTTTTTAATATTTATAATAGACTTACATTTATTATACAGGAAGCTTGTATGAGTAAAGGGAATGACAAGACACAATTTAAGGTGAGTTCAGCTCTCAATTATTTTTCTGAGATAAATGAAAATTTTACCTCTAATTACTCTTATTTTGTGTATATAATACCCATGATTGTATTATATGTATCTTTTAAATAAATTTATTATTATTAAAAAAACATTTTATGATCATTGTTTCATGAGGCTTAAGTTTTAAAAGATTCCAAATTGGAAAAAATGTCTTCTTTCAACTTTCCATCTTTGAGACTTATGTTTTGTTATGAACAAATTTTTTTCTATGGTGTAAGTACATCCATTTTAGTTCCCATATCATTAATATAAATTATTTCATGATATTCTAGGACTTATTTAATTTACCTTCCTTTCAAGGAGATCCTGATCACATGATACCACTTTATTAGAGTTCATTGAGAATATATTATTGCTTTTGGAGATTGTTTATGTTTATTCTTTCCTTGATGAAATATTTGGATCCATATCTCATGAAAATTAGATATTATAATTATTATCTATTATTTTATGATATTTTCATTTATTGGTACCATTTTCAACTCTTTTTTATATAAGATAGTTATTAACATGTTCTTAAGAAAGCCTGACATTCACTACTATTGGCATGTAAATATATGTTTTATAAAAAGAGTTTCCAAAAATATTATACCAGTCTCATATATGATCTAAAATACATTTCATCCATTTTTGTATTTTAAAAATATCTTAAACGGAATATTATTTTCATTTTCTGAACACGGAAATTTTTGACACATTTTAATATGATAAAGGAATGTTTTTTTGACCGTGTTCGACATGTACGGATTTACCCAACACCATTTCTTTGAACCTCTATTTATAATTATTAAACATTTTACCTTTAAAAAAATTATAATATTTTTTATAATATTTTTTTTCCCATAATGGTTTCAAACATCTTTTTTAGGTTTTCATGGAAAATGTTTTTGAAAAGGTTTTCCAAGTCATCATTCGAGGTTTTCAAGGTTATTTTAATGAAATGATTTTGAAAATGATTTAATGATTATTTTATAACTTTTCATGAAAATTATTTTTAATATTATTTCAATATACATATATGTTTTGAATTTATAATCAAGGAAATTGTTTTCATAATATTTTCAAGCATTCATTTAATGTTTTCAATTGTTTTCAGTTTATATTTTTTGAAACATATTGCTTCTTATTTCAAATCTTTTCTAGGAAAAATGTTTCCCAAATAATTTTATGTTTTCTTTATTATTTTTCAATGTATTGTATACGAACATTATTCCTAAATGGTTTCATTTATTAAAAATCATTTTTTCAAATAAGAAAAGTTATTATACTCAAGAAATTATTTGAGAGGATATTTTAAAATTATTTTTCATCTATGATAATATCTATGGATGTTACTCACACCTTATAAGAAATTATATAATGGTTCTATTCATATACTTTCTATGAAATAGTTATTCATAATGTAATTGTCTTTAATAAAAACATTTATTCTTCATGGAAAGATGTTTATGAATCTCGTTTTTCTTTCATAGGTTATATGAATTTGAAACCCCATTCATTTCACTTTTTATGTTTATGATGAAATTATTTAGAAACCTTTCACTTTCCATATGTAATGATATGTTTACATGTTTATATTACACATTTCATTCAAAGGTATTTGATATGTGATATGTTTATTTATGATCTTGTGGAACAAGTTTGTATGATATCATTTTGTGATCGGTGAGACCTATATCTCCCTCCAATGGATTTAGTAACGATTTCTATCTCATGATATAATGATGGTAATCATGTAGATGGGATTGATTCACTATGGGGATATGGGGAAACCTAATCCCTTATAAATAATGGACTTCCACTAGGGATGATGGTTTACCCCACACAGTTGGTATAGTCACCATGATGATGGATGATGGGGAATCCAGATCCATTATAGAAAGATAGGGAATCTAAAACCCTTATATAGAAATAAATATGACTAGGTATATTGGTTTGTCTCGACTACGCATTCATTTCCCATGAAGTTCCTAGATAAGTTCTATAAAAGTGTCTTGACTTACGGGGATTGATATCACATGTTTATTTATTCCATAATTTCACATATTGTTCTCATATTATTCATTCATGGACTATTATCTTTATTTTATTATGATCGATTTATTATTCCTACATTATACTTTCATTTCCTATACTCTTTATTTAATTATGATCCATATCTTATTCCTATATAATTATGTCATGGACTATGATATTTATTTCATTATGATCCATGTATTATTAATATATTTTTTCTTTTAGGGCCTATGTTATTTATTTTATTATGATTCATGTCATATGAAATTCCAATATTTATGCCATGATTCATGTTTATCATCATTTAAATGTAGGTTATTATTATATAAGGTTTTGATTATGTTCACATCCATTTCAAATCTCATGATTTTTCTTACATTGATCCCGTGTTTACACTTACTGATCATATGATCTAAACCCTTTCTTATGATTCCATCCCCATTTTATAAGGAATGGTTTTAAGTAAAACTACTAATAGTTTAGATCATAATGGGATATATTGATGATATTTCACCAGTATAGAAGACTATTCTTCCATGATTAAAAGACACTAAACTTTTACGATCATATGGAATGTTAATTATTATCATTATGAATATTAATCTAAAATGATGTAATATCCATGACTGTTAGGTCCGAGTCGATGTAGTTGGTCTAAAAGTAAACGTTCAGTCATCCTTTAGAAACTAGTATGATAAAATCATAGTGATATTCATAGGATTATTTCTATGGATATTTATATGGATGTTTCTAGGAATAACTATAAGTATGAGTTATCATTTAATAAAATGTCCTGAAATTTTAGTAAAAGGTAGGGTGTGTGGTTTCCAAGTAATTAATCCATGTCTGGATAGTAAAAGTGGATGTGTCTCTAAAATATATGTAACTAGGGGTAAAGAATCCAACATAATGTTCCAAGATAGACTTGGGGCTATCTAGTACACGAAAATGATCCTTAATGCATAATTGGTTTGAAAATCCTGAGCGATATGCTTTTGGAATTCACAAACTCTCCATGAAACATCATTATGGAATTAGATACAAGTTAGATATGAATAGCCTAGGATTCACCCAAGTTTTCATATATTATGGAAGGTGGCGTGATTTATACATCATATTAGAAATTATTTTCATGACTATGTGGTTCTCATCTATTACATGTATTAATCACATTATCCTTCTTGTTTTAGTCAATAACGGGAACAAAATAGAACTCTGTTAAACATCAATGTGATGGAGGAATTTATGATGAGAAGTCAATTGGGATTATCACTAGAGTGAATGATGTTGTGATGATGCCTACTCTGTTTCCACGAAACATGATTATCAATGTTTACCTCAACCAACTCACATACTCACCAAGGTAGAGAAATAATGAGTTCATTTAAAGTTTCAGTAATAAATACATTAAATGAATGAAGATTCAATTTTTTATTTTAATAATAGAGAAAGAATAACCAACAGGATGCCTTATTAGAGGAATATGTTTTTTTACTCTAAAAATGATGGACATAGAGAAATTGACTAAAAGGGAACAATATAGAGTTTCCTTAATGAAATGGTTAATAATTTTGGCCTATCTTAGTCATAATCTAAGGTTAAGAGTTTTAAATGTGGTGACAATTGTCATAATGTAACCCAATGTCCTGAGAAGAATATTCTTAAGGAGGTTTAGAATGGTGGTATGAGTAATGGTAGCATTATGGATAATGATGACACTAAGAATGAAATTTGAAAAGAATTAGGTATCATTGTTAATGGATTAATGATGATGTAATCAATGTATATATTTATTTGGATTCCATAATTATTAATGGTGAATATTGTATAGATTATTGAATATAGATTTATGCTATGTATTTACAAGAATTTGTTACATTTTCAGGTTAGACTAGGAAGGTAATCTCATGAATGTTAACATTTTTACTAAGTGAAGGAACCCCTTAAGATTTTATTTATGTTATAATAATGTTATATTGATAAAAATACATGTGATATGAATATGTTAATTAGATAGTATTTATTTCCTTGGATGTAACTAAGGACATGTTGATATGTGGTTTATGTTATCACTGATAAAGTTTACAATATTTTTGTATTTAAGAAGTAAATCAAATATAAATTGTAATGCGGAATCATGCCTGTTTTCAAAAAGTATTTATAATAATTTAGTTTCCTACCATGTTTCAGGAGAATATATAATGAGGTTATTTACCTGTTTTGAATGTGACAACCAATATCTATATTTTATTATACATGGGGAACAATGATAAACATATTTTGATACGTTATTATAATAATAATTATTTTCATATTTCAGATAGATTATATGGTTAACCACTTATGTAAATATTTTGAATTATCATCCCACATGAGGATTTATGAAAATTTGATATCCTTTTATATAAATGTGATGATGATGATAACTAATAATAGATGTGATGGAATATTATCGAACTCGTGAACTGTTAGTACATTAAAAATAAAACATTATCCATTTTTATAGAAATAGGTGATGTTCATAAAAAATAATTGGTGAAATTGTTTAGATAATAATAACATATATATTCTTATGAAAATTCATTATCTTTAGGAAAAATGATCACGGAACCTACAATGTTGTCATATACCTACATTTTTTATGAATTAGATGGTCCCTTTGGTCAATTCATATTTCTTGATTTCTGGATGTAAATATACTCCTAACCTTGTTCCCAATCACTCTACATAAGAACTTTATGGTACGATTTTTGTTCCATATCCATATTTTCACTTGCCACATATGTATTCCCATGTGGAAACATATTTATATGTTATATTGGGTGACCATATTTGTTCCAAATTTACCGTTTTAAGGGAATTCATAGTATCGATTTCTACGATGTGGGTTTCTATGAATGAAATATTATAGTATTAATCCTTTGATAACCCATAAGAATTTATAGGGAGAAATTAATTTTAATGGGGGTAGACTGTTACACCCTGAGATTTTAAAAACTATTTTTTTGAATTAATTTATATATTCAATATTTATCATTTCACATGACACTGGAAATATTTCATTATATATATATATATATTAAAACACTAATTCAATCATTTCATTCATATGCAATACTAACATGGAATTCACTACAAACAAACCCGACTTGGCGTACGATGCACACACCACAGAGTTTCTAGGAAACATATTTTGTATATAATTAAGTAAATGAGATAATTATAACCTAACATTTAAAAATAGTTACAATAATAGTAATAAGTAATTTTCCAAATATGTTTTATATTTTTTATAGAAATAAAATATATTCATAATTAAACATATGATTACTGGTAATGCCATATGTTTTAAAAGAATAATTTCTTGAATAAACCACTTATATTAATGAAATTAATTGAAGACATATTTAGAAATATAATTTCATTAAATATACATAATTTTTTAATTCATAATGTTTAAATTATCCTGGGGTGATTTTTTAGGATTTGTTTTGAGAAACTAATTTTTTTGGTGAATAGTGGAAAATATTGTTTTTAAAATGATAACTACTTTTTTCTAAATAATTATTAATTCCAAATTATATAATAATTAAATTTAAATGATAAATTATATAATTAAAATATATATTAATAAAATTTAATTCATTTTGATCAATTTCTCTTTTAAATTAAATATAAAACCTTAACAAACATTTGATCATTTTCTTATATTAAAACAACGTTATTTTATCACGTCTACTGGATTTGCACAACTCTTAATTTTTCAGATTCTATGATTTGATTTTCAAAAATATAAAATACATTATTTTACACAGTATAATATTTAGAGTCTAATAATATATAGTTATTTTATGACCAAATGATTAGTAAAAGTGATTAATATTACTTACAATAGTTATGGAAATTTTAATATTAATTATGAATTAACCCTTAATATTAAAGGACCAAATGAGCTAGAAACTCTTACAACAACCATTTTATGTTCATATTTTGTGGATAAACTTTACTTAATTTGTTTGGATGTTTTCTATGACTTTTATTAAGAAAACATGTGTGCACATAATTTGTTTCAAAAAATTCCATGCGAGTCTTTTTCCATCCCTATAAAATGCCACCAACTATACCTAGTCATCACACCTCTAAAAAAAGTTAATTTCATCCTATATATTCCCCTATATAATCCCAATATTCCTCCCTTATACCTTGAATCCTTTCTTTAGGATGAAATATTCTAAAAGAATCCTTTTGGCATAAACCAATAGCAGTAACATGATTAAGATGTAACGTCTTCTCTCAAGCTTCTTCACATTATTTTCTATATCCACCCTCAAATCACATTATTATATTCCTATGTGAAAACATAAGTATCCTAAATATACAAAGAATTTTTAATACTATTATTCTTAATTAAACCAACACACATCTCCATCAAATGGATTTTGAACATACTGTTTCTGTGTATGGTGAACTATTGCCTCACAAAATGATGATTGTTCATTTCTCCTTTACCACTGATAACGGTAATAATTATGATGGAAAAAATTTTATTTATGTTATATATTATATTCAATATGTATTTATTATTCTTTATTCCTTTTAAAACAATCATCTATTTACATTTCATTTGATGTTAATACACTAATCTCATTAGAGGAAATGGGGACTACCACCCCCTAAAAACGATGTGATTTATTCACACACCATATGGAATGTATTAAGGATAGATTTAATGAACATATATGATATATATGATATTTTAATGATATTTTTAATTTTATATATATATATATATACATATTCCATTTACATACTTTCATTCAATACGGCAATAAAAACAAAAACAATTTTCATGTGTACATAAAACTTACAATCTCCATAAATGGTGTATTCCATTTCATACTCATATATTATATAAATTATTATAATAAAAATATACTCTATATAGATGATATTTATATCATGGATTACATTCTAGGGTCATGATATAAGTAGAATGACTAAAGATGTAACAAATTAAGACACATGGAAAGAATAATGTAAATATTACCCGAAGTGAAACCTTAACATGAGATCGTTAACAACCGGGTAATATATGGTAATAATAAAACCACATATGGTAATAGATTTAAGAAAATGATTTGGTAAAATATGTATAATAAACTTATAACTATAATACAGGAATATTTTATAAGTACATAGAGTGTCAGAACACAGGGTAAGGGGATTTCATATCACTATTAATTTTAATGAAAGATATTTTTTGTTGTCCACACATTCAATTTGTCTGGTGTATTTAATTCACATGATTATATAATATCTATATTGTAAATAAATTTATGTGTATTCCCATTAAATTTTGATGATCCTTCTTTCATGAGGTTTATGTTTCAAATGTTACCAAATCGGTAAAAAAAATTGTATCAATTTTCCTTCTTTGGGACTTATGTTTTGTTATGAAAATAATTTTTTTGAGGCATACATACATCAATTTTTTATGACTTATCATGAATATATATATTTGAATGATATTATATTCTTCATTTAATTTTCATTCTTACATGGATTACATAATCCCAATATTCCATGTTATAAGAGTTTATTGGAAAAATTTCATTGCTTTTCAAGATGGTTTATGTTTATGATTACATTGATGAAATATTAATATCAATTTCTCAATAAAACTCACAATATTCCTTCTCCTATATTATTTTATAATATACTCATTTATTGGTACCATTTCCTACTCATTGGTATAAAGATGGTTAAGAAAGTGTTTTTTAGAAAGCCTGACATTACCCTCTCTTCAGTCTGAAATCTATGTTTTCTAAAAAGGGTTACCAAGAATATTATACCATTATCATATTAGATTTAAAGGTCATTTAAAACTTCTTTCTCTATTACCAATATCTTCAAGGGAATACTTTTTCCAAATTAATAACATGGAACTTTTCTACCTTATGTACCGTACAAAAGGAATGATATTTTGGCCTCATACGACATATACAAGTTTACCCTCCATCATTTCGTTGAAGCACCCTTTTGCATTATTAAAATGGTTAATCATTTAGAAAATATTTTAAAAATTAATTCTGATGTAATTTTATTTCAAAATGGATTCGAACTTCTTTTTTAATTTTTCATGGAAACAGTTTTCAAAAAAAAATTCATGTCTTGCTTTCATTTTTTCAAATTGCATTCAATGAAATGGTTTTCAAAAAATATTCAAAATTCTTTTATTTTTTTTTCGTGAAAAATGACTCTATAGTTTTAAAGCTTATTAATCTATTTTCAATTTAATTTCAATTAAATGGTTTTCACAACATTTTTAATATTTCTTTAAAAGTATTGAACTATTTTCAATGAAAAATGATTTTAAAATGATTTTAGGATCTTTTAAAAATTTTTAAGGAAAATGGTTATCCAAATAATTTCATGTATTATTTTTATGTTTTCAAGGTATTTAAAAAAAATTATTCTGAAATGGTTTTATGTATTAAATAAATTTTTTCAAACAAGAATGAATATTTTCTTCAAGAAATTTTTTTGAAGATATTTCAATGTTATTTTCCATCTAATATGAAATCTATTGTTGTTACTCATACCAAATAAGAAAGTATCTAAAGGTTCCATTCATATCCTTTTTATGAATGTGTTATTCAAAATGTCGTGGTATTTATGAAACTTATTTCTTCTTCATGGCTAATATATTTATGAAACCCATTTTTATTTCTTGCGTTATATTATTTTAAAACACGAATCATTTCATGGGTTATGTTTATGATGATATGATTTTGAAACCTCACTATTTTCACATGTTCGGATATGTTTAAATGGTTATATTACACATTTCATTTCGTTGGTTACGATATTTGATAAAATTATTTATGCTCATTTGGAACATATATGCATGATTTCATTATGTAACGGGTGGAACATATATCTCTATCTAGTGAATTGGGTAAATATTTATATCTTATGAGAAAATTTTGAGAATCAAGTCAATGGGATAGATCCACTTTGAAATGATTGTAAATCCTGATCCATTATAATGAATGGAATTACACTAGGGATTGTGGTTTTTCCTACCCAGTAGGTGTAGTCACCATGATGATGGTAGAAGGGGAAACCTGGTCCATTATAAAAAGATGGGGAAACATGATCCCTTACAATGAATGATATACAACTGGGGATGGTGGTGTGTCACGTCCAAAGGGGGTAGTTCCCATGATGTACCTTGATATGTTCTATCAACTAATCTTGAACTATAGGGAATGATATCACATGCTTATTTATTCCATAATTCCATACCTTATTCCTATATTAGGAATTCATGATATATGATATTTATCTAATTATGATCCATGTATTATTAATAAGTTATACATTCGTGGCCTATAATATTTTATTTCGTTATAATCCATGTATAATTCCTATGTTATGCTTTCATGGTCTGTGATCATTATTTCATTATGATCTATGTCTTCTTAAAATATAATTATTTCATGTTCTATGATCCATATTTCATTATGAATCATGTCATATTCCTATATTAAGCTTTCAGGGCCAATTCTATTTATGTAATTATGATTCATGTCTTATGAAGTTGCAATATTTATGCCATGATTCAGTTTTATGATCTTTGACATGTAGGTTATTATCATATAAAATTTTGATCATGTACCAGTACTGTTTATGGATTATAATTATTCTTACATTTCTCCCTTCCCTACCCTTAATAAGAATTTGATCTCCTCCATTTCTTATGTTTTCCCCAGGTTATGAGGAATGATTTATTTTGAACTTCTAAAGGTGCATATATTTCTGTTATATGTTGATGGTCTCTTGCAAATATAGATGACTTTGTTTTGTTATTTCCATAGACACTAGATTGTTATGTTCATCTATCACTTGTCTTTGTAAAGTAATGAGTATTCATCTAAAATGACGTATTATCCATGTATGATAATCCTGGGTTTCTATAGCTGGTATCAAAGGAATGGTTTAGTCATCCATTAGATACTAGGATGAGAAATCCTTATTGATATTCATTGGTTTATTTCTAAGCCTATTTCAAAGGATGTATAAAATGATTATCATAATGATGAGTTAACATTGAGGAAAGTGTCATGGAATTTTTTTAAAGGATTGATAGAATGGTTCACATGAAATAAATTTATGTCTGGATTATACATGTGGATGTGGCTCAGGCACAGATGTACCTTAGGGTAACATATATGACAAGTTGTTTCGGACATGACTAAGGGTAATCTATTACATGATAACGAGCCTTGATACAATCATGGTTTGACAATCCTAATGGATATGCTTTAGGAATTCAAAAACTCTTCATTATCCATCATGAAGGATTTAGAAATAACATATCCATGAATAACATAGGATAAACACAAGGATCCCTAAATTATTTTTGGTTTCATTATTTAGATATCCTATAAGTAATTATTTTCATGATTATGTGGTCTTCGTATATGAAAAGTAATGCTAACACAATTCTTCTATCTTTCTTCAATGGATGCAACCACATGGAATAGGATTAATGATGAATGTGATGGATGTCTTTTAATGAGAAATCAAGTGGGATGATAACTGGAGAAATAATGGCATGATAATTCCTAATCAGTTTTCAGAGAACATGATGATTTTTTTTTACCTTGACCAACTCTCAAACTCACCAATGAATTGAAATTAGATCGTTGGGATTTCATGCAATAGAGACAGTGATGGAAAGATGATCTGGTTTCTTTTATGAGAATAATGTTGAGAGAATCACCAATATTAATTTCATATAGGTACAAGAGGGTCTTTTTACTATGGAAAAAAATTAAATAAACAATGTGACTAAAAGGTAAGAATGAATACTTTAGTTAATGAAATGGATGGTAACATAGGCCTCTCTATGATATCATTTAAGGTTAGATGTTCCAGATGTGGATAAAATGGACATTATGCAACCCAATGTCCCAAGAGAAAAGTTCCAGAACATGATCAGTAAGGTGGTGTGAGGAATGGTTACATTTTGGATGATGGAGATACAATAGATAATATGTGAAAGGATATATGTAAAAATTTTAATGTATTATGGATGACTTAATTTAAGTATTTATGTTTTTTGATTCCATAATTTAAAATTTTGAATTCTATATGGATTGGTCAGTTTATGTATTTGTTAAATATTTAAATGAATATGTTGAATGGTCACGATGGGATAGAAATGTTATCTCACGAATAATGACAATTTGAGTAAGGTAAGGTAAACCTTAACATGTTATTTTTGTTATGATAATGTTTTAAGGATAATTAAACATGTGATATGATTAAGTAAATTGGATAGTGTTGATTACCATGGAAGTAAGTTAGGACGTGTTTATATGTGTTTTATGCTATCATTGATGACATTAAAAGTTTTTTTTGGATTTCATAAATAAATCCAATATAATTTTGAATGAGGAATCATGCATGTTTTCTAAATGTATTTATGGTAATTATGGTTTCTAACATGTTTCAGGATAATATCGGATGAGGGTATTCACCTATTTTTAATGTGAGAACCCAGAGATACAATGTGTGGTACAGGGGAATCAATGTTAAATAGATTTTGTTAATTCTTTATAATGATTTATATTTTCATCATTTGGAAGATTTATATGGTTAACCATTAATGGAAATATCATGTATGATCTAACAACATGAGGAATTATGAATATTTGATATCTTGTAATAAAAATTTGGTCATGATGATAACAGATGATCGATGTAATGACATATCATAGAACTCATGATCTTTTTGTGCTTCAGAAATGAAAATTTAACCTTATTTATTAAATAATGAGGTGAAGTAGATAAAAAATTGTGAATTTTTCAAGAAATAATGGATTTATATTCTTTAATGAAAATTCAACAACTTTATGAAATAGGATCTTGAATCCAAAAATGTTGTCTTATACCTTCATTTTTGATGAATCAGAATGTCCCATTGGACATTGAATTTTTTTTATTTCTTGTAATTACCTTTCTATTAACCTTGTTTTATATCATGATCCATTATAACTTAATGGTAATATTCATCTTCTATATCCATTTTTTCACATTCCTCCTATGTTTTCACATGTAGAAACATATTTATATGTTACTTTGGGTAACAATTTTGGGTAAATTGTTTCATTTTTTAGGGAAGAATTACTATACATTTCTATAATGTGGGATTTTATGAATGAATCATTCATGTATTCAACCATTGATAACACAGACAAATTTTGAGGGGGAAATTCTTTTTATAGGGGGTAGAATATAACTCCATGAGATTTTTAGAATTATTTTTTCAATCGAATTAATTTATCTTTTCAATATTTTTCATTTCACATGAAATGGGAAATAGTTCATTATATATATATATATATATATATCAAAACAGTAATTCAAACATTGTTTTTCACATGCATTACAAACATGTCTTGCACTATAAGAAACTCTGACTTGGGGTACGATGTTGGCCACACTGAGTTTCTAGGAAACATCATTCAATATATAATTATTTAAATGATATAATCATTACCTAACCTAAAAAGACATCTCTAGTAATATTAATAAATACTTTACAATTTTTTTTATAATTTATATATATATAAGTTATTGATAATGAAAGATAATATTTTTGGTTAGGTCCTTTTATGATAAAAATCATTGTTTTCTCAAATGACCTAATTATAATATGGAAAGTAATTTTATATACATTTATATATTTAATTTGATAAAATAAACTTTAATTTTCAATTCCTAACAATGAATTTATCATAGGTTGAGTTTTTTATATTTTTCTGAGAAACATTATTTTTTAATGAAAAGTGAAAATACTATTTTTTTTAAAAAAATCCCTTTTTACTAATTATTTATTAATGATATATTATATTATAAAAATGGTTTCAGGTAACAATAGATAAATAGTACATTTATTAATAGAATTTAATTCATTAGAATCAATTTCGCTTTGAAACTGAAGATAAATTTTAAACAAACATCTTAACATTTTCCTACATTAAACCAATGTTATTTCCTCCCATCTGTGGGATTGGCACTAATCATAACTTTTCCACTTATGTGATTTGAAATTAAAAAAACCTACATAATTTTCTTTCTTATTATAATATTTGGAGTCTAAAAATTCGATGTTATTTTTTATCCAAATGATTAAAAAAATTGATTAAAATTAATCACAGTAGATAATGAAAAAATAAGCATAATTAATGAATAATTCTTAAATTTTATGTCCCAAATTACCTAAAAACTTGTAAAAAACATATTGGATGTAAATAATTCGTCTTAAAACCATCCATTATTTAGTTTTTTTGGTTTGGTATGACTGTTTTTAGTTAAGAACATGTTCACACAAAATATGTTTCCAAAAATTCCAAGTGAGCACTTTCCCTTCCCTATAAAAGCACACCACCTTTAACGATTCCTCACACCTCTCTAACCATTAATGATCATCCAGTATCTGACCAAGTAGCCTCCCAACAATCCTCCCTTTTACCATAAATAATTATTTGGGTAGAAAGATTCTCAATGATGGATATTTGCATTAACCAAAAGGAGTTCCCCGATTAAGAGGTGAGGTCTTCTCTAAAGTTCCATCCGTTAATTTTCATTCTCCACACCATACACTCTATTTATTAAATTAATGTTTTAAAAAGCTATTATATTCCATATAATATGTTGTTTTAATGAAATTTTTTGGACTTAAACATACACACACCTCATTCTGATGGATTTTGATCATACTGTTTCTATGTGTGGAAACCTACTACCTCATGAAACAATGAGTGTTCATTTCTCCTTTACCACTAATCATGGTGTCCACTAAGATAGAAACACTTTTTATAAATGTAATATATTATATATAATAATTATGTATTCTTATTTATTCATTCTTAAGTAGACATCTCTTTACTTTCCATTTGATGTTAATACGATAATCTGGTTTGAGGAAGTGTGGCATATCGTCCCCTAAAAGTGATGCGATTTTTTCCCACACAACATCGAATGTATTAAAGATTTGTTTAATGAAATTATATAATATATATGATATATTAATTGTTATTTAATATTGATATATATATATATATCTATATACATATGTCATTTACATAATTTCATTCAATATGACAAAAAACGGAAAAAATGTTCAGGCCTACGTACAACATACCATCATCAAATAATGTCTATTAAATTTAATAATCCTATATTATATATATTATTATAATAAATTTATATGGTATATATAGTTTATCTATATGATGGGTTATATTCTGGGATCATGATATATGTATAAGGACCAAATATGTAACAAATTAATACACATGAAAAGAAAAAAGTGAATATTACCTGATGTGAAACCATAAAATAAAATTGACAACAAGCGGGTAATATAAGGTTATAATAAAACAATATATGGTAATATATATATATATATATAATATTCTTCTGTAATATATTTATAAAAATCATTTTTTTGTAATAAATAAATCATGTACGATTATAGAGAGTGTCAAGACACAAGGTAAGGCGATTTCATCTCACTTATCATTTTAATGAGATAAATCATATATTTTCCACTATTTACTTTTTTGTGGGGTATGTACTCTACATTATTGTATTATAAGAATATTTTACATTAATTTATGGGTATTCACATTCTATTTTTATGATCTTTCATTCAAGAGGTGTATGTATGAAATGTTACCAAATCGATAAAAACACATAGTCTCATTTTTCATTCTTGGAGACTTATGTTTTGTTATGAACCTATTTTTTTAGGTGTACATTCATCAATTTTACATGTAATATTATGAATATAAATAATTTCAAAATATGTTTTGATTCATGTTATTTTATTTCCTTACATGGAGAGAATGATCCGAATATACCAATTTATAAAGATTATTGACACAATCTCATTATTTTTCGAGATTGTTTTTGTTTATGCCTCCATTGAAAATCATATGATCAATTTCTCAAGTAAAATATTGAAATGACATATAATATATTATTTCATAATACACTCATTTATTGGTATCATTTTTTATTAATTTTTTCATAATATAGTAAATAATTTTTTTATAGGAAATCCAGAATATACACTCTCTTCGGTAAGAAATCTATGTTTTCTAAAAAGGGTTTCCAAGAATATTATACAATTAACCTCTAATATATAAGATATATTTTTACCCCTTTTCCTTTTAAAAATTAATTGAATGTAATATTCTTGTCATTTTATGGACAAGGAATATTTCCACCCTTTTTACCTTGCAATGGTAATGTTCTTTTGACCTCGCAAGACTTGTAAATATTTTCTAGCCATCATTTCATCGAAGCTCTCATCTGCATTATTAAAATGTTTAATCGTTATGAAAATATTTTTAAAATAAATTTTAATTAAAAAAATTCAAAACTTTTTCACACTTCTTTTATATTTAATCATTGCAAATATATTTCAAAATGTTTTCCAAATCATAATTACACGTTATCAATGTACATTAAAATAATTTTTTTTTCAAAACGTTTTCATGCTTCATATATTTGTTTTCCTGAAAGATTATTTTCAAAACATTTGAAATATTCTTTTTAATTTTTCAATTTATTTTCAATAAAATGGTTTTCAAAACATTTTCATGATACCTTTAAATAAATTCTGTTGTTTTGAATGAAAAATGTTATTAAAATGTTTTGAATTATATTTTGAAAGTTTTCAAGTCAAAACTTTTTAAAAAATATTTCAAGTCTTCATTATAAATTTTCAATGTATTGTCTATGAAAATGATTCTCAAATGGTTTTATCCATTATAAATTATTTTATGAAAAATTATATTCATAATGAATCCTTTATAGAGGATATTTAGAAATTATTTACCATCTATTAAAGAATCTATTGATGTAACTCATACCTTATATGAAATGATCTAACAGTTTCATTCATATCCTTTCTATGATTGAGTTATGTATAATGTCATGGTCTTTATGAAACCCATTCATTCTTCATCGGTAATATGTTTATGAAACCCATTTTTCTTCCAAAAGATATATTCTTTTGAATCCTGCATCTATTCACAGGTTATGTTTTTGATGAAATGATTATGAAACCTATCTTGTTTCCATAGGTTATGATAAGTTTACAAGTTTATTTTACCCATTTCATGTCATGGGTTATGTTCTGTGATATTTGTTTCTATAAACTTGTTGCAAATGTATGTATGATTTCATAATGTGATGGGTGGGACCTATATATTCCTCTAATTAATTGGTTAAAGATTTATATCCTATGAGATGATGATGGGAATCAAGCTGACATTCTTGATCCACTACAGGATGATGGGGAAACAAGATCCATTGTAATGAAAGGACATCAGTTGGGGATGATGGTTTGTCCCGCCCCATAGGTGTTGTCACCATGATGATGGAATATGGAGAAACATGATAAATTATTGATGTATGGGGAAACAATATCCCTTATAAGGAAAGAATTGTGACTCCAGATGGTGGTGTGTCCCGCCCAGTGGGTGTAGTTCCAATGAAGATCCCTAATATGTTCTAGCAATGTGTCTAGACATAAAGGGAATGGGACGACATGATAATGTATGTCATAATTCCATTTATTTTTTCAATGTTATGCATCCATGGCCTATTAAATTTATTTAATTATGATCCATGTCTCATTATTATGTTATTCTCTATTGTCCAATGATCTTTATTTCATTATGATCCATGTATTTTTCCAATTTTTTTCATTAATGGCCTATTATCTTCATTTCATTATGATCCATGTCTTATTCCTATGTTTTGATTTCATGCCTTATTCTCCCTATATCATTATTATCCATGTCTTATACTAATATTATGCTTTCATGACATATTTTCTTTATTTCATTATGATTCATGTCTAATGAACTGCCTTGATTTTTTCCATGATCCATGTTTATGTACTTTTACATGTTGGGTATGATCATCTACTATTTTGATCTTCTTCTAACACCCTTTAAATCTCATTATTATGCTTACATATCTCCCTTTATTATCATTAATTATCATTTGATCTCACCTATTTCTTATTATTCCTTCCTCGGGTTATAAGGAATGGTTTCTTGTAGAACTACTAAATGTGGAGATCTTTATGGTAGATATTGAAGATAATTCACCAAGATAGAAGACATTGTTTCCATGTTTTCAAATACACTAAAATATTATATTCCTCTCTCATGTATCATTTTAATGTACTTAATATTAATCTAAAATGATGTATTATCCATCTATGTTTAGCATGTGTTGCTATAGTTGTAGTTAATGGAATGATTTAGTCAGCCTTTTGAATGTTGGATGAGAAAACCACAGTGAGATACCTAGGATTATTTCTAAGGATACGTATAGGGATGTATCTAAGGATAATTGTATGGATGAGTTAACATTTAGAAATAATTCTGAGAATTTAGGTAATGGATAGAATGAGTGGTTTCCATGAAATACATCCCTATCTAGATACTATATATAGATGCGGATCAAGCACAGATGTACCAAGGGATAACAACTCCGGAATGATGTTTTAGGTATTACATAGTGTAATTTGGTACACAACAATGGGACTTGTTGTACACATGGTCTAACACCTCTGGGGGATATTCTTTTTTAATTCAATAACTCTTAATGGAATATCATGATAGATTTATATATATCTAAAATATAAGTAACCTAATATAAACCAAAGGTGTCGTATATTATGGAAGGTTTAATGATTTAGACATACTTTAGGTAATTATTTTCATTACTATGTGGTATTCATCTGTGACATGTAATGCACACACTATGCTTCTTGTTTTTCATCAATGGCAGGAACCAGATAGAACTTGATTAATGTTGAATGTGATTGAAGATTATATGATGTGAAGTCAAGTGGGATGATCACTTGAGTGAAATATGTCATGACCCTGCTTAATCTGTTTTCATGGAATATGAATAACAATATTTACTCAAACAACTCTCAACCTCACCAATGAAGAGGAAGAGTTCTCTGAGGGTTCAGTTAATAAAGGCCATGAAGGAAAGAAGATTTGGTTTTCATTATCTCATGAATGTTGAAAGAATCACCTATATTAATGTCATTGAGAAATAATATGGCTTATTGACTATAGTAAATAAGGACACAACGCTAGTGAAAAAAAGGAACAAATGAAGAGTTTTGTTAATGAAATGGAAGGTAATTTTAGATTCTATAAGTCATCATTGAATTTTAAGTGTTTTAAATATGGAGAAAATGGTCATTATTCAACCCAAAGTCCTAAGAGTATTGTTCCTAAATAGGATCAACAAAGTGGTGTGAGTGATTGTTACATTGTGGATAATGACAAGACCACATATGAAATCTAAAAGGAAATAGGTAATATTATTAATTGATTAATGATGAAGTAATAAAAATATTTATTTCTTTGGTTTCATGTTTTTAGAATAGTGAATACTTTATATATTGTTCAGTTTATGTTTGTAATAAGGATTTACAAGAATAAGTTGAATGATCATGGTATAAAAGATTGGTTATCTCAAGAATGATAAAATTTATACTATTGTAAGGTAACCATTAACATATTATTTATGTTAAGATAATTTTGTATGGATAAAGATAAATGGGATATGAATAAGTAATTTGGACAGTATTGATTATATTATAACTATATAAGGACATGTTGATAGGCGGTTGTTTCTATCATTGAAATAAATTACTTTATTTTTGGATTTTAGGAATAAATAAAATATATTTTGGAATGTGGAAGAATTATTTATTTTATAAGGATATATTGTTATTCATTTTTTTACTATGTTTCAGGAGAATATATAATGAGGGTGTTCAACTGTTAGGAATGTGACAACCATGTTTGACATTGTGTTATACTGGGGAGTCAATGTTATGCTGATTTTGTGATATCTTTATAATGCTTTTGATTTCCATCTTTTGGAAAGGTTATATAGTTCAAATTTATGTAATTATTGTGTATTAATTACCACATGAGGATTTATGAATATTGTATATTTTGTTATAAAAACATGGGGATGATGGTAACTGATGACAAATGGGAAGACATATCATGGAACTCATGATCTGTTTCTTCTTCTAAACCGAAAAAGTAATGTTTTTTATAATAGAAATATTTGAAGTAGATAATAAAATAATAAAAGGTGACATTTTCTAGAAATAAAAAATGTAGATATTTTAATTACAAATATTTAACTTTATAAAAAAGGATCATGAAACTAAAAATGATTTCATAAACCAACGATTTCGATGAATCTGATGGTTCCACAGTTTATTGCGTATTTATTGATTTATGGTTGTTAAATTTCTCCTAAAATCATTCTATATAACTCTATATTATAAAATAATGCTATTATTTTTGTTCATATCAATGTTTTCAGTTTCCATATATGTTCCCCCATGTGGAAACATATTTATATATTACACTGGTTAACCATTATGGTATCAAATTTCCCTTTTAAAGGGAAGTGTTAGTATCCATTTCAATTATGTGGATTTCTATGAATGACACATTAATGTATTAGTATTTTATATCCTAGATTAATTCTAAGGTAAAAATTCATTTTTTTGGGGGTAGAATGTAAAACCCTAAGATTTTGAGAATTATTATTTTTTCTTAAAATTATTTTTTATTTTCAATATTTTTCGTTTCACATAAAAGTAGAAATTTTTATTTATATATATATATATATTAACTCACTACATCAATCATTTATTTCACATGAAATACCAACTTGTCTTGCACTAAAAGAAACACCGACTTGGTGTACGATACACGCAACATGAGTTCTGGGGAAACAGATTTTAATATATAATGAATTAAATCAGATAATCATAACATAACGATTAAATTTTTATTTGTAATAGTACTAAATACTTTCCAAATTTTTTTTATAATTTATATATATATAATATATTGATAATGAAAGATAATATTTTTGGTAAAGTCATTCTATATTTTAATACATTATTTTCTCGAATGAACCACATATAATAATTAAAGTAACTGTAGACTAGTTTAAAAATTTTATTGGATAAAATAAAATTCATTTTTTCATTCAGATCATAGAATTTATTCTAGGGTGAGTTTTTGGTATTTTTTTGAATATAATCTTTTTTTTTATGAATAGTTTAAAATAATCTTTTTAACAAAAATTGTATATTTTCTTCTAGTTAATTATTAATCATAAATGATATTGTAATTATGTTTTGAGGTTAAATTATATAAATATTAAATCTATTATTACTATGTAATTCATTAGAACCAGTTTCACTTTGAAACTGAATATAGAATCTTAACAAACTTCTAAAAATTTTCCTTCTTTAAAACCAAATTATTTCATCATGTCAGTGAGATTAGCATTAATATAAATATTTACTCTTATGTAATTTGAATTTCAAGAATCCTAAATAAACCATTTATTTAAGAATAATTTTTTCATTTTAAAAATAATATTTAAATTTTTACCAAATTATTAGTTAAAATGATTGAAATTAATCACATCAGTTAAGGATGAATTAAATAAAATTTAATACTAAACCTTACAATTAGGGGCCCAAATAACCTATACACCTATAAAAACCCAATTTAATGTTAATATTTATTCTATAAAACATCCATTATTTAGTTTGGTTTATTTTATATGACTTATTTTACGTAAGATCAGGTGCACTGCATATTGTTTTTAAAAAAATTCAATGTTAGTCCTTTTAATTTTTTATAAGCGTACAACACATCTACCAATTCCATTCACCTATAAAAATATTTTATTTAGCCCATGATCTATCTATGTATCCTCTTAAAAATAATTTCTTTGACAGTGAATCCTACCTTTCCGCAGAAATATTTTCATGGAAGTATTTTGGATTAAATCAAAAGGAGTTACCCGATTAAGATGTAACGTCTTATCTGAAGCTCCTTCCCTTTATTTTCCTTCTCCAACAATTAAAAATATCATTATTACAATATTTTGTGAAAAAAATATCCTCCATAAAATAGTATGTTGTTATTAATTTGTTAACACATACATTTATGCTCACCTCCAACTAATGGATTTATAACAAATTTTTTTTATGTACATCAAACTACTGCTTTAGGAAACGATGATTGTTTATTTATCCATTACCACAAATCATAGTAGACTTTATGATCTAAACTCTCTATATATTTCCTATATTATATTAAATATTTATCTAGTATTCTATATTTCTTTTCCATCACACATATCTTTACATTCCATTAGGCGTTAATATGATAATCTCATTTACGGAAGTGTGGACTATAACCCCCTCAATGTGATGTGATTCGTTCGCACACCCTATAGAATGTATTAAGAGATTAATTGAAATATATTATATATATGATATATCTGTACTATTGGATTAATGATATATATATATATATATATATTTTATTTACATACTTTCTTTTAATATGACAACAAAAAAGGAAAGAACGTTCATTCGTACGTACGACATACCGTCTCCATGAACATTGTATTCTATTTCATAATACCCTATTATAAAGATTATCATTCAACAAATATATGTAATATATTTGTTATTTATATCATGGATTACATTCTGGGATCGGGATATACGTATAAGGACCAAATATTTAACAAATTAATACACGTAAAAATAACAAACTGAATATTACCTAAAGTGAAACATAAACAAAGGATCATTAAAAAAATAGCAATATAATTTTATAATGAAACTTTATATGGTAATATATAGAATAATATTATACTATAAAATATTTATAACAAACAAATATTTTTTATATAGTAATATTATATGATTATAAATACTTCCAAGACACAAGGTATGAGGATTTCGACTCACTTTTAATTTTCATGATATAAATTTTATGTTCATCACTATTTAAAATTACATTGTATATGAACATTACATTATAATATTATATGAATATTTTAATTAAATTTATTTGTATTCAAATTACCTTATTATGACCCTTCCTTCATGAGACATAAGTTTCAAAAGATAAAAAACAGGTAAAAATGTTTTCTCTCAATTTTCCTTTGATGAGACATATGTTTTGTTTTGCACATAATTTTTTTTTCACGGTTTACATAAATCCATATTAAATGAAATATCATGAATATAAATATTTTTATGATATTATATACTTCATGTAATTTAATTTCCTAACGTGGAGAGCATGATCCCAAGATACCAATTTATAAGAGTTTAGTGAGATAATCTCATTTCTTTTCAAGATTGTTTATTATTATGTTTACTTTGATGAAATATTATGATCAGTCTCTCAAGAAACTTTATTACCTTATTTATCCTTTATTATTTCATTATATAATCAAATATTTGTACAATTTTATACCATTCAGTACATAAGATAGTTAGGAATGTATTTTTACGAAATCCTGAATTTAGCCTCTCTTCGGTCAGAAATAACTCAAAAGGGCTTCCGAAGAAATTATACCATTTTACTATAATATCTAAATGAAATTTTCACCCTTTCTATATGTTAATATTGTTGTCATGGTAATATTCTTTTCATTTTCAAAACAAGGCACTTTAATATTATTTATACTGAGCAAAAAGAATGTTCTTCTGACCTCGGAAGACATGTGTAGATTAACCCACTTAAATTTCTTGGAATATCACTTTTTCAATATTAAATGGGTTAATAATTTTGAAAATTGTTTTTAAAAGTAATTTTCATGTAATTTTTCTAAAATGGATTTAAACATATTTTATATGTCTTCATGGAAAATTATTTTCAAAAAAAATTCAAGTCATAATTACATGTTTTCAATGTGCTTTCAATGAAATGTTTTTCATATCCATTATGATATTCATTTAAAATATTTCAAGAAAATTCATTTTAAAAAATTAATGAAGCATAATTATATTTTTTCAACGAATTTTTAATAAAAAAATCAATTCTTTTTGAAGGTATCAGTTAAAATTTTCATATTTTTTTCAATGATATATTTTTTTAAATGTTTTGAAGATTATTTTAAAAATTTTCCAAGAATAAGTTTTTCAAAATGATATCATGTCTTCATTATATGTTTTTAAGGTAATTTTTCAAAAAATGATTCCCAAATGGTTTTATGTATTAAAAATTCTTTTTCAAAAAAGAAATTACATATTCCTCACAAAATATTTATAGAGGATATTTCAATATTATTTTCCATATATTAAAAAATCTATTGATTTTACACATTCCTTCTTAGAAATTGTATAAATGTTCAATTCATATCCTATATTTTAATGATTTATTATAAATATATTTTTTAAAACCCATTTATTCATTATGAGTTACATGTTTATGAAACCTACTTCTCATTAACGGAATATAAGATTTCAAAACCCACTTCATTTCAGTGGTTCTGTTTGTGATGAAATGATTATTACACTATTCCCTTTCCACTAGTTATGATATTTTTACGTGTTTATGTTACCCATTTCATTTCATGGTTTATGATATGAGATATGTTTATTTATGATCTTGTGGCACATGTATTTACTATTACATTATGTGATAGGTAGGACCTATATCTCCCTCCAGTTTATTTGGTAATGTTCATATATCATGATATAATGATGGCAATAACATTGAGAGGATTGATCCACTATGTGATGATGGGGAAACCTAATCAATTATAAATTTATGACTTCCTCTGGGGATGGTGGTTTGTCCCACCTAGTAGGCGTCGTCACCATGATGATGGAAGATGGGGATACCTAATCTATTATATAAGGATAGGGAAACTGGATCCCTTATAATGAAAGAACTATGACTTGGGATGGTGGTGTGTCTTGGATAATGGTTATAGATTCCATGAAGTTAAATGATATGTTCTAGAAATGAGTCTTGACAAACAAGGAATGATATCACATTATTATGTATTTCATAATTCCATCTATAATTCCTATGTTATTCTGTATTGAACATAGTTCATTATTTCATTATAATAAATACCTTTTCCTATGTTATTTTTTCATGGCCAATGCTCTTTATTTCATAATGATCAATGACTTATTCCTAGGCTATGATTTCATGGCCAATAATCTTTATTACATTATGATCTGTGTCTTATTCTTATGTTATGGTTGTATGGCCTATGTTCTTTATTTCATTATGTTCCATGTCTTATTCCTATATTATGCTTTCATGGAATATGTTCATTATTTCATTATTATTCATGTCTTAGGACTAGTAAGGATTTATTCAATGATTCATGTTTATGGTCTTTTACATATAGGGTATAATAAACCAATTTTTTTATTATGTTCTCATACCCATTAAAGATCATGATTATTCTTACATTTCTCCCTTCTTTATCCTTATTAAGAATTTGGCATCCCCACTTTCCTATGATTCCTTCCTCGGGTTATGAGTAATGGTTTTATTTAGAACTACTAAAAGTGGAGATCTTTATGGGATATTTTTAAGATCATTCAACAGCATAAAATTAATCATTTTCATGTTTCCAAAGACAATAAGCTATTATGGTCCTCTGGAATTTATCTTTTTAATGTACTGAATATTCATCTAAAATGATTTAATATCCATATATGTTAAGACTAGGTCATTATAGTGGGTGTCAAAGGAGATTTTTATCAACCTTTGAGATCTACGATGAGAAAACCTTAGTGATATCACAAGGATTATTTCTAAGGATATTTCAAGGGATGTGTCTAAGGATAAGTATAAGGATGAGTTAAAATTTAGGAAAATTTACTGAAATTTTGGTAAAGGATAGAGTGAGTTATTTAAATTAAATAAATCTCTATCTGTATTCTTTAAGTGGATGTGGCTCTAGTACAAATGTTTCTAGAAGAAACCACTCCCACTATATGTTCTGGGTTTGACTCGGGGTAATCTAGTACAAGATAATGGTCTTTTTTTCACACCTTATTTAACACTCTGAGGGGATATTATTTTGGAATTAAAAAACTCTTCATGAACCATCCTGAAGAATTAATATATAAGTTATCAATGAATATCCTTGGGTAATCTATTGGTGTCATATATTTTTTAAGTATTCATAATTTAGAAATCCTATAAGTAATTATTTTCATAACTATATGGTTTTATTCTATGTCATGTAATGATCACACTATCCTTATATTTTTAGTCAAAGGATGGAACCTGAAGGAACTAGATTATAGTTGAATGTGATGGATGATTTTTTGATGGGTAGTCATGTGGGATGATCACTAGAGTGAATGTTTTCATGATCATGACTAATAGGTCTTCATGGAAATGATTAAAAATATTTACCTTAACCAACTATTATCCTCCCTAGGAGAGAGAGTGGAGTTTTCTAAGAGTTATGGTAAAAGTGATCCTGAAATAAAGAATATTTGGTTTTCTTTTTGTGAAGAATGTTGAAGGAATAACCTATGTGAATGTCTTCGAGGAACAGGAAGATGTTTTTTCTATAGAAAAGGACATAAATTATGTGACTAAAAAGGGAAAATGAAGATTTTAGTTAATGAAATGGAGGGTAATTTTGGCCTCTCTAAGTCATCATTGTGGTTAATTGATTTAAAGGTTGAGAAAATTGTCATTATGAAACCCAATGTCAAAAGAGGAATGTTATCAATGAGGATTAGTATATGGGTTTGAGTACTAGTTATATTGGGGATGATGATGAGACTATGAGTGAAATGTGAATGGAAACAGGTATTACTGTTAATGTATTAGGGATAATTTAATATAAATATTTCTGTATTTGGGTTAAAAAATTATGAATGTTGAATATTTTATGGACTTTTCATTTTATGTTTTGATTAAGGATTTACAATAATATGTTCAATGGACATGACGTACTAGAATGTAATATAATTAATGTTAACATTTTGAATAAGGGATGGAATCCCTTAATATGTAACTTATTTTAAAATAATAATTCATGGATAATGATACTTGTGATACGAATAATGAAATTGGATAGTATTGATTACCATGTAACTAAGTAAGGACATATTCACAAGTAGTTTATGCTATCATTGATGAATTTTATAATATTTTTTGGTTTTAGGTAATACACCTAATATACATTGGAATGATGAAGCATGAGTGTTTCGAAAATGTATTTCTAGTAATTCAGTTTTTTTCATTATTTCAAGAGAATATATGATGACGGTGTTCACATGTTTGGAATGTGACAACCATGACCTACATTGTTTTATACATGATAAACAATTTTAAGTGTATTTTTTTACATCTTTATAATGTTTTTGATTATCAACTTTTGGAATGGTTATATGGTTAACCATCTATGAAATGATCATGTATTATCTTCCACATGAGGATTTATGCATATTTGATATCCTATTATAAAAATGTGGTGATAATGATAACAGATGACAGATGGGAGGGCCTATCATGGAAATCATGATGTGTTAGTAATTCAGAAAATAAAAGGTAATATTTTTTATTATATAAAGATGTGAATTAGATCAAATAATAAATAAATTCTGATGTTTTCTAAAAATAATGAAAGTAGATATTTTAATGAATATTCATTAACTTTTTGAAAAAGGATCTTGATTCCCAAATATTTGAATTATACCTACATTTTTAAGAAATGAAAATTTTCTTTTAAGTCATTGTGTATATCTTTATTTCTGGTTGCTAAATTTCTTTTAAAAATTTCCACGATCATTCTCTATTAGAAATTAATGGAATGATTTTTCTTCAAACTCCATGTTTTCACTAGCATCCTATGTTCTCCCTTTTGCAAACATATTTATATTTTACTTTGGGTAACCATTATGGTTCTAAGATAACCTTTTTAAGGTAATTCATAGTATCCATTTCTAATATTTGAATTTCTACAAAGGAAACATTCAAGTATTAATACAACGATAGACCAAATTATTTTCGAGGGTGAAATTCATTTTAAGGGTGTATTACGTAACCTCCATAGATTTTGAGAATTATTATTATTTCATTGAATTAATTAATATTTTCTATATTTTTCATTTAACATGAAACTATAATAAGATATATATATATATATATAAACACTAATTAAACCATTCCTTTCACATGCAATACCAGCTTGGCTTAAACTATAAGAAAAACTGACTTGGCATACGATGCACACACCACTGAGTTTCTAGGAAACATAATTTTATATATCATTAATTAAATGAGATAATCATAAACTATCAATTAAACATAGTTATAGTAAAATTAATAAATACATTCCAAATATGTTTTATAGTTTATATATATATATAACATATCTATAATGAAATATAAGTTTTTTGGTATAGTCATTCAACGTTTAAAAACATCGTTTTCTCACATGAACAACTTCTAATATTTAAATTAATATTAGTCACATTTAGAAAATTAATTTTTAAAAATAAACATCATTTTTTTATATAGAATATCAAAATAATGATATGGTGATTTTTGGGTATTTTTCTATGAAACGTCATTTTTTCGTAAAAAATGTGTTTTGTCTAATTACTCTACAATGATAAATAATATTATAAATATTAATTAAGGTAATATTAGATAAAAATTACATCTATTAATTCAATTTAATTACATAGATTCAACCTCACATTGAAAAGAATATCAAATCTTAAAAAACTTTTGAACATTTTCTAAATTTAAAACCCTGTTATTTTGTCCCATCAGAGTGGGATTAGCACTAAACATACTTTTTCTGCTCATGTGATTTTATTTTCAAAAATAAAAAATTCACAATTTTACTCAGAATAATATTTATATTCTAATAATACAATGTTAATTTTTTAGCAAATAATTAGTAATAGTGATAAAATTAATCATAGTAGTTAAGGCCAAATTTAACTTAATTAAGGACTAAACCATAAAATTAAGGGCCCAAATCACCTAGAAACATTTAAAAAACTCATTGGATATCAATATTTTAACAAAAAACTTCCATTATTGATATCTTCAATATTTTTATGTTTTTTATGTATGAACATGTGCACACCTAATTGGTTTCATCAAATTTAATGTGAGTCTTTTTCCTTCACTATAAAAGGACACCACCAATACCCATTCCACAAACCTGTCAAAATTTTTAATATTTTCCATGATATGGACATTTAGCCTCCCAAAAATCCTATTTTATATATTTAAACCTACCTTTAGTTAGATAGCATCTCAAGGAATCCCTTTTAGATAAAGCAAAATGAGTAACCCGATTAAGAGGTAATATCTTCTCTCAAACTCCTTTCATTTATTTTCCCTCTCCAACCACCAACTCTCTTTATTCCATTATTCTGTGACAACACCGGTATAATCCATATAGTAAGATTTTTTTATTAACATGTTCTGACATACACTTACACACACCTCCTTCTAATATATTTTGAACATAGTATTTCTGTTTAAGTAGAACTACGGCCTCACGAAACGATGATTGTCCATTTCTCATTTACCACTGATCATGGTAGCCATTAGGATGGTAAATCTGTTTATATATGTCATATATTATATTTAACATGTATTTAGTCATATTTATTACTTTTTAAACACAAATCTATTTACTTTCTATTTTTTGTATATACTATAATGCCGGTTGAGGAAATGTGGACTACCACCCCCTCAAGGCGAGATGATTCATTCACACACCACATGGAATGTATTAAAGTTGGGATTGATTAAATTATATGATATATTTGATATATTAATTATAATGTAATAATCACACATATATATATATATATACTTATATATATGTATTTCATATACACAATTTCTTTCAATAAAACAATAAAAATGGAAACATCATTCATGCGTACATACAGCTTATCGTCTCCATGAAAGGTGTATTCCATTTTGAACTCCTATATTCTAAAGATTATTATAATTAAAATTTACTATATATATATACAATTTATATCATGGTTTACATTTTTGGATCATGAAATATGTATAAGGACCAAATATGTAAAACATTAAGACACAAGAAAAGAATAGAGTGAATATTACACAAAATGAAACCTTAACATTAGTTCGTTAACAACTGGGTAATATAATGTTATAGTAAAACTACATATGATAATAGATATAATATTATTATTGTTTATAATATTTATAATAAGCTCATATTTATTATACAAGAATCGTTTTGGATTGTGGAGAGTGTCAAAAGACAATGTAAGGGGATTTCATCTCGCTTTTAATTTTCATGAGATAAATGTTATGTTATCCACTAATTCGTTTTTTTGTGGTGTATATAATTCCCATTGTTGTATTCTATATATATTTTAATTTATTTTATGGGGATTATCATGCCCTTCTTAGGATCCTTCTTTCATGAGGATTATGTTTTAAAAGTTAGAAAATCTGTAAAAATGGTTTGTCTGAATTTTCAATCATTGAGACTACTGTTTTGTTATGCGCATAATTGTTTTTTGAGGTGTACATACATCAATTTTACATGTAATAAATTGAATTTAAATATTTTCCTGATATTATATTCTTTATTATATTTCTTTTCCTTACAAGGAGAGAATGATCCCAAGACACTAATTTATATGTTTTTATCGAGAGAATCTCATTGTTTTTCGAGATTATTTATATTTATGCTTACATTAATGAATGTTTATGATCCATATCTCAATTAAATTTGATAATTTCCTTATAATTTTTTATTTCATGAAATACACATTTATTGATACCATTTTATACTCATTGGTACATAAGATTATTATGAAAGTGTTTTTAGAAAAGCCCGACATTACCCTCTCTTCGGTCGGAAATTTGTGTCTTCCAACTAGCGTATCCAAGAATATTATACCAATATACTATAATATATATACGAAATTTGTACCCTTTTTTATTTTAATTGTCTATTCCAGTGAATATTCTCTTCATTTTCAGAACAAGGCACTTTTCTGACCTTTTTATCATGTAAAAGGAATGTTATTTTGACCTTATATGACTTGTATGGATTTACCCATCGTAATTTTTTGGAGGCTCCATTTTACATTAATTAAAATTTTAATCATTAAGAAATTTTTTGTATATTTATGTTTCAAAATTTTTTTTAAAAAAAATGGTTTTATACATCATTTATATGTTTTCCTGGAAAAATGTTTTCAAAATGTTTTTCTAGTCTAAATTACAAGTTATCAAAGTGTTTTATATGAAATGTTTTTCAAAATTTTTTCAAGATTCATTTATATGTTTTCAATAAAAATTATTTAAAATAAATTGTCAATATTTTTAATAATATTTTAATTAACATTCCAATAAATGGTTTTCAAAACATTTTCAGTCTATCTTGAAAATTTTTGATGTGTTTCCAATAATAATGTGATTAAAATGTTTTGAAGCATAATTTATAAGGTTTCAAGGAAAAGTTTTTTCAGAATGATTCCATGTATTCTTTATAAACATTCCTGGTATTTTCTAAGAAAATGATTCTCAAATGGTTTTGGTATTAAAAATATTTTTTCAAACAAGAGAGTATATTTTCCTCATGAATTTTTTTTAAATGATAGTTCAAAATTATTTTCCTTATAAAATTAAATAACATGATATTACGCAATCCATATAGGAGATGATATAAAGGTTTCATTCATATACTTTATATTAATTAGTTATGAATAATGTCATGGTCTATATGAAACTGATTTACTCCTCATGGGTAATATGTTTATGAGACCAATTTCTATTTTATGGGTAATATTCTTTTGAAAACCGCTTCATTTCATAGATTATGTTTATGATGAAATGATAATGAAACCTATCTCTTTCCATAGTTCATGATATCTTTACATGTTCATGTTGCATATTTCATTTCATTGGTTATGATATGTGATGTGATTATATATGATATTGTGGAAAATTTAGGTATCATTTCATTATATGTTTGGTGGAACCTATATCTCCCTCTAATAAATTGGATAAAGATTCATATCTCATGAGATAATTATGGAAATCAATTCTACGGCAGTTATACACTATGGGAAGAGGGGGATACTCGATCCCTTATAAAGAAAGGACTTCCTCTAGGGATGGTGGTTTGTTTGACCCAGTAGGTAAAGTCTCCATGATGATGGAGGATGGGGAAACAAAATACATTATGATAATATGGGGAAACTCGTTCCCTTACAAGGAATGAACTTAGATTGGGGATGGTGGTGTGTCCTACCTAGTGGGTGAAGTTCCCATGAACTGCCCTTATAAGTTGTAGCAGTGTGCGTTGATTATAGGGAATGATATCACATGTTTATGTATTACATAATTCCATTTCTTATTCCAATGTTATTTTTTCATTCCCAATTATCTTTATTTCATTATTATCCATGTATTATTCAATTGTTATGATTTCCTGGCCAATTCTCTTTATCTAATTATGATCTATATTTTATAAAAATGTTAGGCATTCATGACATATTCTAATTATTTCATTTTGATCAATGTATTATTCCTATGTCATGATTTCACGTCAAATTCCCTTTTTTCATTAAGATCCATGTCTTATTCCAATATATTGATTTAATGTCCTATACTCTTTATTTCATTATGATTCATGTCTTATGAACTACAATTATTTATTCCATGATTCTAGTTTATGATATTTCGCATGTAGGGTATGGTCATTCAATGTTTTGATCCTGTTATCATACCCTTTAAAACTCATGATTATTCTTACATAGCTCCCTTGTTTACCCATACTCATCATTTCAGCTCACCTACTTCTTATGTTTCCTTCCTCAGCTTAAGAGGAATTTATGGTATATATAGGACATATTTCACCATGATAGAAGCCTTTGTTTCAATGTTTCCAAGAAAACTAAACTATTAAGGTCCTCTAGCTTGTATATTTGTAATTTTCTGAATATTTATCTAAAAAGATGAAATATCATGGTATATTAAGACTAGGTGGATATAATTGGTGAAAAAGGAAATCTTTACTCATCCATTGGAAAGTAGGATTTAAAAAAATAGTGTGATACATATGTTTACTTCTTTGGATATGTCTAGGGATGTCTCTAAGGATATGTATAAGGTTGTATTAATATTTAGGAAAATATCTGGGATGTTTGTTCCGAGCATAACTCAAGGTAATCTGGTACACGAAAATTGGGCTTACTACACACCTAGATTAACAATCTCTGGGGATTTATTTTTGGAATTCAATAACTCTTCTTGTCAAATCATGAAATATTTTGATATAATTTAGCTATTAATATCCTAAGATAAACCCCAAGGGTCATATATTATAGAAGTTTTCATGACTTATACATCATATATGTGATTATTTTAATGACTATGTGGTTTTCTTCTATGGCATGTAATTCTCACACTATACTTATAGTTTTAGTAAATGATGGGGGCCAAAATGAATTGGATTAATGTTGAATGTGATGAAATATTTTTTAATGATAATCTGAGTGGGATGTCACGAGAGTAAATGATTTCGTGATCGTACCTAATAAGTTTTCACATAAAATTATTAAAAAATATTACCTTAACGAACTCATAGACTCATCGAGGAAGAGAAATAAGGATTTCTCTGAGAATTAAGTTAATATATAAAATGATGGAAAAAATATTCAGTTTCCATTATGTTATGAATGTATAAATAATCACCTACGTGAATCTTTTAGAAGACAAAAAAGGTTTTTTGACTATGGAAAATAATGTTACAAAACAAGTGACATCAAATGAAAAATTAACATTTTTTTAAAAAATATATATATTAATTTTGGACCCTCTAAGTCAACATTGAAGGTTATGTGTTTTAAATGTGCGGAAAACAGTCATTATATAACCCAATGTTCCAAGAGGAATGTTCCTAAAGAGGATCATTTATGTAGTGCGAGTAATGGTTACATTGTGGATGATGAGAAGACAACAGATTAAATGTGAAAGGAAAGAGGTATTATTTTTAATGGATTATGGATTTTGTAATTGATGTATATAGTTATTTGAATTCCATAATTAAGAATGGTGAATATTTTATGGATTGGCCAATTTATGTTTTTGCTATGGATTTATGGGAATATGTTTGAATGGCCATGATGGACTTGAAAGTTAATCTTGGTAATGTTAACATTTTGACTATGGAAGGTAACCCTTAACATGTTATTTATTTTAAGATAATGAATTATGGATAATGATAAATAGGATATGAATAATTAAATTGGATAGTATAGATTAATATGGAATTACAGAATTACATGTTGACAGTAGGTTTGTGCTATCATTGATACAGTTTATAGTATTTTTTTATTAAGGAATCACTACTGGAAGATGGAACTATCCCCATGGTTTTCCCCAAAACCCTGGGTATAGTTACCCCTATGCCCACATTTTTTGAAAACCATGGGAATAGGTAAATTTTCAAGACATATACCCACAGTTTTGAAAAACTGTGGGTATAGGGGGGTGTATCCCCACGGTTTTCCAAAACCGTGGAAATATGTAATGAAAATTCACCTATCCCCAAGGTTTTCCAAAACCGTGGGCATATGGGTACCTATCCCCACATTTTTGGGGAAAACAGTGGGGATAGGTCTGGGTTAAAATACCTATACCCACGGTTATGAAAAACTGTGGGTATAGGTTTGTCGTGTGTGTGCGGGGAATTTTTTTTTCACGTGAATGACTTTTTTTTTTGCAGAAGTCCTATACCCATGGTTATTCCCTCTATACCCACAGTTTATATAAATATATTTAACTAAATATAAATATATAAACATAAAAGTGGTGTTGGGGTAGTGGTTAGGTGCTTCGTCTCCAGTGGAGAGGTTGCAGTTTGAAACCCACCGACTGCATTATATTAGGACCTATACCCATGATTTTGAAACCATGGGGAAAGTCCTTTTACACCATGGAAATTGGGTATGTTTCATTTGACACGGTGGCAGAACACCTATACCCACAGTTTTGGAAAACCCTGGGTATAGGCTGGGGACCTATACCGACACCGTTCCAGCCCATGGTCACAAAACTGTGGGTATAGGATATTTTTCAAGTTGTGAATATATCCAATATACTCTAGAATGAGGAATAATACATGTATTATAAAATGATTTATGGTAATTCATATTGTTTCCATGTTTTATTATAATATATGGTGAGGGAATTTACTTGTTTAGAATGTTACAACCAAGAGCTACATACTGTTATATAGGGGAATCAATGTAAAACTATTTTTTTAATCTTTATATTGCAATGGATTTTAATCTGTTGAAAGGGTTTTATGGTTATCCATTTATGGTAAGATATTTTATTATCTTACCACATGGGGAATTATGTATATTGGATATACTGTTAAAAAAATGTGGTGATGATGATAACAGATGAAAGATGGCATGTCATATCATGGAACTCGTGATCTGATAGTACTTTAGAGAAGAAAAATCAACATTTTCATTATATAATTATGTTATGTGAATCAAAAATAAATAAATTGTGACTTTTTCTAGAAATCATGAATGTATATACTTTATAGAAAATTGGTTAACATTAGGAAATATGACCTTGAAACCAAAAATTGTCTCTTATACCTACGATTTCAATGAATCAGAAGCTCCCTTAGATCATTGAGTATTTATTTATTTGTGGTTGATAACATTATCTTAACCATATTCTCTATCAATATTCAATATAAATTAGTTGAAATATTTTTCTTCCATATCCTTGTTTTAGCATTCCACCTATATTCTCCCTTGTGAAAATAAATTTATCTATGAATTTATGTAACGATTATAGTGCCAAATTTCCCTTTTAAGGGAATTAGTTGAATCAAATTATTCATTGTGGGTTTATATGAAAGAAACATTCACTTATTAAAACGTTGATAACACAAATTAATTTCGAGAAAAAAATCATTTTAATGGGGTTAGAATGTAACACCCCAAGATTTTGAGAATTATATTTTTCATCAAATTAATTTATATTTGTAATATTTTTCATCACACATGACACATTAAGAAGGTATATATATATATATACACTAATACAAACATTCATTTCATATTATATATATACTTGGATTGCATTACGAGTAACACTGGAATGTCGTACAATGAACGCAACCCTCAGTTTCTTGAAAACATCTTTTTTATATATAATTTATTAAATGAAATAATTATAACAAAAAAATTAACATAGTTATCATATTTGTAACAAATATATTCAAAAAATTTGTTTATATATTTTTTATATAAACAAAACACATTGATAATAAAAGATAACATTTTTGGAATATTCATTTTATGTTTAAAAACATCATTTTCTCAAATGAACCACTTCAAATATTGAAAGTAATTTTAGAAAAAAATTGAAATTTAATTTGTTAAAATAAAAAGAATTTTTGAATTTATAATGTCATAATTATCCGAGGTTATATATTTGGGATATTTATGAGAAACTTCATTTTTTGATGAATAGTGAAATATACTATTTTTAGTTAAAAAATGCATTTTTGTCTAACTAATTAGTAATGATATAAGATATTATAAATATGTTATAATGTAACATTAGAGAAATATTACATATTCAAATACAATTTAATTCATTAGAATAAATATCTATTTTAAACATAATATAAAATCTTAAAAAACTTTTGAACATCTTGTTACTTTAAAACCCCATTATTTTGTCTCATATGTGGGATTAGCACTAATATTCAATTTCCCGTATCCATGATTTCAATTTAAAAATTATGGAATAATACATTGTATTCAATATAATAATGAGAGGATAAAAATACCATTTCAATTTGTGACCAAATGTATAGTAAAATAGATAAAAAATAATCACATCTGTTAAGGACAAATTAATCTTAATTAAGGACGAAACATTATGATTTAGGTCCCAATGACCTATAAACCTTTCAGAAAACCATTTTCATTGCATATTTAGGCCATAAAATTTCCATTATTTAGTTCTGTTGGTTTTGTTTTTGAATTTTTTAGCTAAAAACATATCCACACCAAAAAGTATTCCAAAAAGTTCATGTGAGCCATTTTCCTTCCATATAAAAGGCCACCACCTATACCCATTCCTCACAACTCTTGAAACCTTTATGTTCATCCAAGAAATACCAAATTATCATCCCAAAAATCCTCCCTTCTAACATTAAACATTATTTTGGGAACAAATTTTCTTAAGGATTCATTTAGACATAAACCAAAATGAGTTAGTTGATTATGAGGTAATGTATTCTCTCAAGCTCCTTCCGTTTATTTTCCTTATCCACCACTCCACTATATTTATTTGAATATTTTGTGAACAATGCCTGCCCTCTATATACTAGTATGTTTTTGTGAAATGATTCTGACCTGAACATACACAAACCTCCATCTAATGGATGATGAACATACTGCGTTTGTGTACAACGAACTATTTGCTCAAGAAATGATGATTGTTCATTTTTTCTTTACCACCAATTGTAACATCCCAAGTAAGTAATGAATAATAGATATTTTTATCTATGTCTATTAATGATTAAGATAGTGTTTTAGAGGCTTAAAATGAAAATAAATACAATCTTATGCATGAAATACACTAATATTCTTAAAAGATTGTTTTACTACCTTTTGATGGAAAACCATTTTTAAATCTATATTTGACAATTTTATAAACTATGTTTGTCAAAATAAACTTATTCTTTATGATTGGGACATCAAAATTTACTTTGTGTGAATTTTTGGTATTTTTCTGACAATGTTCATTTTTTAATGAATAGTGAAAAATACTGCATTTTACATCAAAACTGCTTTTTAATATAATTTATTTATATGATTATATTATGTTTTGAATTGGTTTTGGAGTGAAATTAGAATATATTTTTACCATTTTATCCAATGGTGGTCATTGGAATCAATTTCACTTTGAAATTAGACTTAAACTGGTGTCAATCTTTTGATACTTATTGTTTTGTAAAAACACGCTATTTGCTCTGGCAGCGGGAATTAATTATTAAATTAATTAATGTGACTTATATGATTTGAATTTTGTAAAATAGACTTCATTTTTGATTTCAGAATATCAAATATAGCTTAGGGTGAATTTTTGGTAATTTTCTGAAAAACTTCAATTTTTGATGAATAGTGAATCCACTAAGTGGTAATCAAGCAAACTGATTTTTCAGTTAAATGAAAGTTTACCACTAATGTGTATTGAATTTTGAAAATCCGACATACATGGTTGTCATTAAGAAGTAAAATGTGGTTCAATGAGATTAAAATAATTTTTTTGTGAATAGTAACTTATTAAGTTTTTAATCGCGATTAGTGGTAATTAGTGTAGTTTAAGGTATAAATAATGCTTTAATAAAATGAAATGACCTAGACACATGTCCCAACCTCATTGGTTGTGTCATGGCCGACCATGACATTCCATGGGTCAACTTGGGGACCCCATGGATCCACTTTTGTTGGGAAATGACATAAATTACTTTTTATTTAATGTTAAAGTGAAAATGACACAAACATAATATGTTTTACGAAAACAATTTTTAAGTGGGGTTATACAGGTCCAAATTTTGATTATAAATAGTCATTGTAAAGCTAAAACGATTTCCTATATCATAGTATTTGTTTTATAATTTTTAGACATTAAATAAATTTAATTATTTATGACATAATAATGATGCAGTGATGACATCATTATTTGACGATTTAAATAAAATAGAAAGATAATGTAAAATCTAAAAACTATACATGTCCAAAACCAATTGGATGAGTGGATTTAGAACCCTTATCACCTTATCCACGAATTCTATCAATGTGGGACCTTTTAAAACCGAAACACATTTTCAAATAAAGTAATATTTCTTTACTTTCCAAAAGTGCCCCTCCTCTCCTCTTATAAAAGGCCCCCACCTCTACCTCATTTCACACACACCTCAAGCCTTTGGCTCGTCCAACCCCTGCACATTTACTCTCTCCACATCCCTCTCCTCATCCTAGAGTATTTACCTTGGGCAGAATCCTTTCAAAGGAAGCCTTTAGGCTCAAATCAAAAGGAGTTACACTTTTTGAGGTAATTCATTCTCTCATGTTCATTTGTTTTATTTTGCTTCTCCAACCCCCTAAACTCTTTTTATTTACTTCTTTTGTAACAACACTAGTATCTTAAAATATTCAAGGATTTTGTTATAAAATTTATTTGAGCTACACTCTCACACAACTACATCAATTGGTTAAAGAACATACGGTTTCCGTGGATGGCGAAATTCTGCCTCCCGAAACAATGATTGTTCAACACTCATTTAACACCTTCAAAGGTGGCTATTATGATGTCACTATTTTTATATATGATATATAATATGTTTATGTTTTCCTTAAGCTTATGTTTTTTTTCATTTTGGGCATACCTATATGGTTTCCATTATGGTTAAACACGATATCTTCATTTTAGGAAGTGCGGACTACCGCCCCCTCAAAGTGATGTGATTCGTTAAATACCATATGTGGGACATATAAAGGATTGAACTATGATATTATATATGATATTATACTGGAATTATAATATACCTTTATATCATTATGATTCCATTCTATAAAATACGAAATAGAAATGAAAGTAGCGTTCATGCGTACGTACGGCTTACCGTCTCCATGAACGGTGCATTTCATTTCTTACCACTAAATGATTATGTAATATTATAAATGCATGTATGTACTGGATATATATGACATATATGATATCTACATCATGAATACCATTCTGGATATAATGAACCTTTGACCAAATTAACAACATGTAAGTGTAAGAAGTCTATTTTTGACTTAAGAACCAAATACCGACAAAATGAACATTATTAACTTAACTGATTACATGATGTTCATAACATGGTATAAAAGGAATAATGAACTTGAAAAATATTCATAAGAAAGTATAGATTAACTCAAGTTTATTATTCAGGAGATTAAAGAACGGTCGGGTCAAGTTGGATACGAGGTATGGGACTTCGTCTCAATCTCCTTTCGTTGAGGCATATTTTATTTTATACACAACTTTCTTTTATACGGTGTATAAACCCCTTTGACTTTTACGTTTATTCAAAAGGAATCCTTTTTACACGATGAGTTTACTAAACGACAAAAGGGAATGTTTTTGTCGTACGTATGCGGCGACAACGACTTCTCCGCCGTCGTGACCGTTATTTGAGTTTCGGCTTCCTCTACAAGCCATACCTTCTTTTTAAAAGAAAAATAAATACCATGTTTTACTTTTATTTTCTTTTAGTATTGAAAATGGTTTTTATAATGTTTTTATATCAATGTGTTGTATTGATATCTCGTGATTGAAATGTAGAAATTTTATGTTTCCTTTATGCATGTTTTATGTGATATGATTATGTTATGGTTCTTGGGCATTATTATGAAGACGGGTGGTTCTGTGATAAACTAAGGGCGGGTGAGCCCGTTATAGCTCTCCAATGCATTGGGTAACGTGAAGGAGTGAAACGTTAAGGTTTCTCCGAAGATATTTAGGGAATATACTGTGATGGGTATTCCAAACGTAACCAAGAGGGTTACTCCCTACGTAAGAATGTTATGAATGCCTCAAGTTACCTTTATGTCTTATGATTTCTATGATTTATTCATGATTTTATGAGGTATGTTAAAGTGCCTATGTTTTATGGGTAATGTATGATCTCATTCTTATGTATATATGAACTCATGTTTCCTTTCCATGTTTTTTTTATAATCCATACTGAGTTTTTATGCTCATCCCAAGTTTTTGAAATGTTTTTCACATGTCAAGGGAAAGGTACATGATAAGATGATAGAGTCAAGGATGTGTCAAGAAATAATCCATGTTTTATTTTAAATGTGTTTCCATTGATGGGAATGAAGAATACTATCTTTATGTAACCACTTTGTTTATATGTGGAATGTAATGCAAGTTTTATGATCTAATTCTCTAAAACTCTAAACCCGAAAAGATCCTCAATGTGTAATATTGTAATAACTCAAGATTAAGTAAGGTTTAAGGCTGGGGCCTTATAGTTGGTATCAGAGGTCGGTTTAGATAACTTTAGGAGTTAGAATTCTATTAAATGATTATCCAAAAATATTTTTTTTGAAATGATATAGCATTTAAAGATTACCATGTTGCTTCATCTAAGACATGTTTGTTCAGAATGGTTTTCCGCAGAGGAAATAGGGAAGCAGTGCTAGGAAGGCATACAGAAGGAAATAACCTTCCGAATCAGCATCCAGAAATGGTCGGAATTGGAACTGAACAGTTTGTTGCAGTAATGGCGCAGTTGACTCAAGCGATAAATGGTGGTGGTATCCATGCACGAGATCAGCCAGATCAACCGCAGAGGAACATGTCAGTGGTGGAACATTTCATAAGGAAACATCCACCATCATTCAGAGGATCATCTGACCTTGTGCTAGCTGAAGGGTGGATTAAAGCACTGGAGAAGATTTTTGATGTCATGGGGTGTTCAGACAATCAAAAGTTTAGTCTTGCTATTTACCGTTTGGAGGGTGAAGCAGATCAGTGGTGGTCTATGGTTAAAAATATCAAGGACTCCGATGAGATTGATGCTCTTGACTGGGATGAATTCAAAGGTATGTTTCTTGAGAAGTATTTTCCTAAGGCTGTTCTACTTAGGATGGAAAAGCAATTCTTGGAAGTGAGGCAAGAGGAAGACTCAGTGGCTGCCTATGAAGAAAGGTTCACTCGATTGGAAAGGTATGCTCCAAATTTTATCCGAGACCTTGATAGTAAAATCATCATTTTTACTCAGTATTAAAGCCAAAGTATCGAAGGGCATTAGCTTCTCATGAGTTTAAAAGTTATGAAAAGCTTGTTCGATGTGCTGAGAAGGTGGAAATGGATTTTGCCGATGACCAAGTTTTCTATAACAATCAGCAGAAGAAGAGACCAAGGTGGCAGGAGAAAGGTAATAATTCTTCAAAAAAGTCTGATGGTAAGAGAACTAAGTTTCCAGTTTGTGACAAATGCGGCAAAAGGCATGGTGGGGAATGTCTTCTGAATTCTGGGAAGTGATACCGATGTGGTAAGATGGGACATAAGGCTCGTGATTGCACTGAAAAGGATCAAGGTGAAGGTAAGAACAAATTTGATTTACAGTTAGTGAATTGTTATAAGTGCAATGAGATGGGTCACTATGCAAACGAGTGTCCGACAAGGAGCTTGAGTGATGGGAAGCAGTTAGACTACAAGCAGAAAGGGGTGGTGAAATCCTTTGCAACTACTTCAGTAGATGTCGGGCCATCAAATGAAGTTGTATCAGGTACTTTGTTTGTTTTCTCAGATTATGCCAATGTGTTGTTTGATTCGGGGTCTACACATTCTTTCATCTCTGAAACCTTTTCTAGTAAAATGGTAATACCATCTCAAGAAATGACTCCTGAACTTTTCGTAAAAACACCTGGGGGAAGTGTCGAGGCAAAAAGAATTTATAAGAATCTTCCTATCCTTATCTGTGGAAAGAACCTACTTGCAAACCTTATTGTTCTACCTCTAGTAGAGTTTGATGTTATCCTAGGTATGGATTGGATCTCTATTTACCATGCTAAGATTGACTGTAGATCTAAAGAAGTTTCTTTTCAGAAAGACTTTCAGTTTGTTTACAAGAATGAACCCTTACTTTTGATAACATATCAAGAGGCCGAGAAATTTGTAAAAGATGGAAATGAATGTTACCTAGTACATGTCGTTGAAAATAAATGAACTTTTCAGATTAATGATGTTCCAGTGGTAAATGAGTATCCTGATGTTTTTCCTGATGAGTTGCCTGGAATAATACCAGATCGGGATGTTGAGATTACTGTTGACTTAGTTCCTGATGCTAAGCCAATTTCAAAACCCCCTTATCGAATGGCACAAATTGAACTTTTAGAGTTGAAGGAGCAATTGCAAGATTTATTAGAGAAAGGTTTCATTAGACCTAGCACATCACCATGGGGTGCTCCTGTTTTATTTGTTAAAAATAAAGATGGTTCTATGAGACTTTGCATTGATTATAGAGCCTTGAATAATATCACTGTTAAGAACAAATATCCTTTGCCTCATATCGATGATTTGTTTGATCAGCTCTAGGGAGCTCAGTTTTTTTCAAAGATTGACTTGAGATCGGGGTACCATCAGCTGAAGGTAAAGGAGGCAGATATTCCGAAGACCGCGTTCCGTACGAGATATGGCCATTATGAATTTGTAGTAATGCCTTTTGGGCTAACCAATGCACCTGCTGTATTCATGGATTTAATGAATAGAATTTTCCATGAGTTCTTGGATAAGTTTGTGGTGGTTTTCATTGATGATATTTTGGTGTTTTCTAAAATTAAAGAGGAGCATGAAAAACATTTAAGAGTTATCTTGCAAACCTTAAAAGAAAAGAAACTGTATGGGAAATTCAGCAAGTGTGAGTTTTGGTTGCAACAAATTTCTTTCCTTGGTCACATTGTTTCTAAAGATGGAATAACTGTTGATCCTGCAAAAACAAAAGTTGTGGAAGAATGGCCAAGACCCACAAATGTAACCGAGATTCGTAGCGTCCTTGGTTTGGCGGGCTATTACCGAAGGTTTGTTAGAAATTTTTCACGGTTATCTAGTCCAATGACTAAGCTAACTCGGAAGGGTGTTAAGTTTATCTGGACAAAAGAATGTGATGATTGTTTTCAGGAATTGAAAAGAAGATTGGTGAATGCTCCAGTTTTGGAACTACCTTCCAGGAATGGTGAGTTTGTTATATACAGTGATGCTTCATTGAAAGGACTTGGTTGCGTCCTAATGCAGAATGATCAGGTAATTTCTTATGCTTCATGACAGTTGAAAACTCATGAGGTAAATTACCCTACACATGATTTGGAGTTAGCTGCTGTTGTTTTTGCTTTAAAAATTTGGAGGCATCATTTGTATGGAGTAAAGTGTGAAATATATACCGATCACAAAAGTTTAAAGTATATATTCACTTAGAAAGAGTTAAACATGAGACAGAGGAGATGGATAGAATTAATAAAGGATTATGATTGTACAATTCATTACCATCCGGGAAAAGCAAATAAAGTGGATGATGCTTTGAGTTGAAAAAGTAATGCTTCATTAACAATGTTGCGTTTGGAACGTGATCCTTTGGTCAAGGATTTGATGAAAATTGGCATAGAAGTTGTTGGTGTAGAAAGTCCTTCTGTTTTGTTTCAGGTATCAGTGAGATCATCTCTATCAGATAGAATCAAGCAAGAACAGAAGCAAGACAGTGAGTTGCAGAAAAGGGTAGAGCTTGTTCAGAAAGTTAAGTTGCCTGAATTCAACATTGATAATGATTGTGTTTTGAGATTTGGGAAGAGATTGTGTGTGCCTTGTGATTCACAGTTGAAGAGAGATTTGTTATGTGAAGCTCATAGTTCTCCGTTTTCAGTTCATCCGGGCAGTACTAAGATGTATAGAGATCTGCAGGAGTATTACTGGTGGGATGGAATGAAAAGAGATATTGTTGATTTTACTGTGAAGTGTTTGACTTGTCAGCAGGTTAAAGCAGAGCGGCAGTTACCGAAAGGGATGCTTCAGCCTTTACCAGTGCCAGAGTGGAAATGGGAGAATATATCCATGGACTTTGTTGTTGGATTACCGAAGACATCTCGAGGTAATAATGCAGTCTGGGTTATTGTTGATCGCTTGACCAAATCTTCTCATTTCTTTGCTATACGAGATACTTTCTCTATTGATCAACTTTCTCGTTTGTATCTTAAAGAGATAGTCAGGTTACATGGAGTTCCTCTCTCCATTGTATCGGATCGTGATCCCAGGTTTACTTCTAACTTTTGGAAAGGCCTTCAGAAGTTGTTGGGTATTGAATTAAATTTTAGTACAGCTTTTCATCCTCAATCAGATGGGCAGTCAGAACGAACAATTCAGACATTGGAGGATATGCTACGAGCTTGTTCTATGGATTATCAGGGAAGTTGGGACCAACATCTTTCTTTGGTTGAGTTTTCATATAATAACAGTTTTCATTCCAGTATACAGATGGCACCATTTCAGGCATTATATGGGAAGCGGTGTCGAACTCCAGCTTTCTGGGATGAAGTGGGTGAAAGGAAGTTGATGGGACTAGAATTGGTAGAAGAGATGGCAGAAAAAGTTCAGCTGATACAGAAACACATGAGAACAGCTCCGAGCAGGCAGAAGAGTTAGGCGGATAACCGGAGGAAAGATCTATCTTTCGAGGTAGGTGATCATGTTTTTCTCAAGGTTTCTCCTTGGAAAAGTGTGATGAGATTTGGTAAGAAAGGAAAGTTGAGTCCAAGATTCATTGGACCATACGAAATTCTGGAGAAAGTTGGATCAGTTGCATACCGAGTGGCTTTACCTCCGAGTTTATCTCAGGTACACAATGTTTTTCACGTTTCGATGTTGAGAAAGTATATGCCTGATCCATCTCATGTTTTGAGTCCAGAGGTAGTTCAGCTGGAAGAGAACCTATATTATGAGGAACAACCGGTCCAGATTCTTGACCACAGGGAGCAAGTGTTACGAAATAAGGTGATTCACCAGGTAAAGGTTTTGTGGAAAAACCACATGATTGAAGAGGCAACATGTGAATCTGAAAATGCAATGAGGGATAAGTACCCCCATTTATTTGATAAGTAAATAAATTGCGGGGACACAATTTTCTAAAGGGGGGAAGGATGTAACATCCCAAGTAAGTAATGAATAATAGATATTTTTATCTATGTCTATTAATGATTAAGATAGTGTTTTAGAGGCTTAAAATGAAAATAAATACAATCTTATGCATGAAATACACTAATATTCTTAAAAGATTATTTTACTACCTTTTGATGGAAAACCATTTTTAAATATATATTTGACAATTTTATAAACTATGTTTGTCAAAATAAACTTATTCTTTATGATTGGGACATCAAAATTTACTTTGTGTGAATTTTTGGTATTTTTCTGACAATGTTCATTTTTTAATGAATAGTGAAAAATACTGCATTTTACATCAAAACTGCTTTTTAATCTAATTTATTTATATGATTAGATTATGTTTTGAATTGGTTTTGATGTGAAAATTAGAATATATTTTTACCATTTTATCCAATGGTGGTCATTGGAATCAATTTCACTTTGAAATTAGACTTAAACTGGTGTCAATCTTTTGATACTTATTGTTTTGTAAAAACACGCTATTTGCTCTGGCAGCGGGAATTAATTATTAAATTATTTAATGTGACTTATATGATTTGAATTTTGTAAAAAAGACTTCATTTTTGAATTCGAAATATCAAATATAGCTTAGGGTGAATTTTTGGTAATTTTCTGAAAAACTTCAATTTTTGATGAATAGTGAATCCACTAAGTGGTAATCAAGCAAACTGATTTTTTCAGTTAAATGAAAGTTTACCACTAATTTGTATTGAATTTTGAAAATCCGACATACATGGTTGTCATTAAGAAGTAAAATGTGGTTCAATGAGATTAAAATAATTTTTTGGTGAATAGTAACTTATTAAGTTTTTAATCGCGATTAGTGGTAATTAGTGTTGTTTAAGTTATAAATAATGCTTTAATAAAATTAAATGACCTAGACACATGTCCCAACATCATTGGTTGTGTCATGGCCGACCATGACATTCCATGGGTCAACTTGGGGACCCCATGGATCCACTTTTGTTGGGAAATGACATAAATTACTTTTTATTTAATGTTAAAGTGAAAATGACACAAACATAATATGTTTTACGAAAAAAAATTTTAAGTGGGGTTATACAGGTCCAAATTTTGATTATAAATAGTCATTGTAAAGCTAAAAAGATTTCCTATATCATAATATTTGTTTTATAATTTTTAGACATTAAATAAATTTAATTATTTATGACATAATAATGATGCAGCGATGACATCATTATTTGACGATTTAAATAAAATAGAAAGATAATGTAAAATCTATAAACTACACATGTCCAAAACCAATTGGATGAGTGGATTTCGAACCCTTATCACCTTATCCACGAATTCTATCAATGTGGGACATTTTAAAACCGAAACACATTTTCAAATAAAGTAATATTTCTTTACTTTCCAAAAGTGCCCCTCCTCTCCTCTTATAAAAGGCCCCCACCTATACCTCATTTCACAGACACCTCAAGCCTTTGGCTCGGCCAAACCCTGCCCATTTACTCTCTCCACATCCCTCTCCTCATCCTAGAGGAATTCCCTTGGGCAGAATCCTTTCAAAGGAAGCCTTTAGGCTCAAATCAAAAGGAGTTACACTTTTTGAGGTAATTCATTCTCTCATGTTCATTTGTTTTATTTTGCTTATCCAACCCCCTAAACTCTTTTTATTTACTTCTTTTGTAACAACACCAGTATCTTAAAATATACAAGGATGTTGTTATAAAATTTATTTTAGCTACAATCTCACACAACTACATCAAATGGTTAAAGAACATACGGTTTCCGTGGATGGCGAAATTCTGCCTCCCGAAAAGATGATTGTTCAACACTCATTTAACACCTTCAAAGGTGGCCATTATAATGTCACTATTTTTATATATGATATATAATATGTTTATGTTTTCCTTAAGCTTCTTTTTTTTCATTTTGGGCATACCTATATGGTTTCCATTATGGGTAAACACGATATCTTCATTTTAGGAAGTGCGGACTACCGCCCCATCAAAGTGATGTGATTCGTTAAATACCATATGTGGGACATATAAAGGATGGAACTATGATATTATATATTATATTATACTGTAATTATAATATACCTTTATATCATTATGATTCCATTCTATAAAATACGAAATATAAATGAAAGTAGCGTTCATGCGTACGTACGGCTTACCGTCTCCATGAACGGTGCATTTCATTTCTTACCTCTAAATGATTATGTAATATTATAAATGCATGTATGTACTGGATATATATGACATATATGATATCTACATCATGAATACCATTCTGGATATAATGAACCTTTGACCAAATTAACAACATGTAAGTGTAAGAAGTCTATTTTTGACTTAAGAACCAAATACCGACAAAATGAACATTATTAACTTAACTGATTACATGATGTTCATAACATGGTATAAAAGGATTAATGAACTTGAAGGAGATTCATAAGAAAGTATAGATTAACTCAAGTTTATTATTCAGGAGATTACAGAACGGTCGGGTCAAGTCGGATACGAGGTATGGGACTTCGTCTCAATCTCCTTTCGTTGAGGCATATTTTATTTTATACACAACTTTCTTTTATACGGTGTATAAACCCCTTTGAATTTTACGTTTATTCAAAAGGAATCTTTTTTATATGAAGAGTTTACTAAACGACAAAAGGGAATGTTTTTGTCGTACGTATGCGGCGACAACGACTTCTCCGCCGTCGTGACCGTTATTTGAGTTTCGGCTTCCTCTACAATCCATACCTTCTTTTTAAAAGAAAAATAAATACCATGTTTTACTTTTCTTTTCTTTTAGTATTGAAAATGGTTTTCATAATTTTTTTATATCAATGTGTTGTATTGATATCTCGTGATTGAAATGTGGAAATTTTATGTTTCCTTTATGCATGTTTTATGTGATATGATTATGTTATGGTTCTTGGGCATTATTATGAAGACGGGTGGTTCCGTGATAAACTAAGGGCGGGTGAGCCCGTTATAGCTCTCCAATGCATTGGGTAACGCAAAGGAGTGAAATGTTAAGGTTTCTCCGAAGATATTTAGGGAATATACTGTGATGGGTATTCCAAACGTAACCAAGAGGGTTACTCCATACGTAAGAATGTTATGAATGCCTCAAGTTACCTTTATGTCTTATGATTTCTATGATTTATTCATGATTTTATGAGGTATGTTAAAGTGCCTATGTTTTATGGGTAATGTATGATCTCATTATTATGTATATATGATCTCATGTTTCCTTTCCATGTTTTTTTATAACCCATACTGAGTTTTTATGCTCATCCCATGTTTTTGAAATGTTTTTCACAGGTCATGGGAAAGGTACATGATAAGATGATAGAGTCAAGGATGTGTCAAGAAATAATCCATGTTTTATTTTAAATGTATTTCCATTTATGGGAATGAAGAATACTATCTTTATGTAACCACTTTGTTTATATGTGGAATGTAATGCAAGTTTTATGATCTAATTATCTAAAACTCTAAACCTGAAAAGATCCTCAATGTGTAATCTTGTAATAACTCAAGATTAAGTAAGGTTTAAGGCTGGGGCCTTATACCAATCCTGGTGGCCATTATGATGGAATCTATATTTATATATTTCATATATTATAATTACTATTTTTTAAGTTTTTTTTACTTTTTTGAAACATATATCTTTACTTCTTGTTTGGTTTTAATACAACAATCTCGTTTGAGGATGTGTGGACTAATGCCCCCTCAAAGCAAATTGATTTTTTCAAAGACCACATTAAATGTATTAAGGATGGGTTAAAAGAAATTATATGATATATATTATATATTAATGACAATTTAATATTGTCATATATATATAAATACATATATATATATATATCATTTTCATATATTCATTAAAAATGACAAAAAACCGAAACGGTGCTCAAGCATACGTACTGCTTACTATCTCCATGAACAGTTTATTCAATTTCATTCGCCAATAGTATATAGATTATTATAATACAAATATACAATATATATCTTAAGTTTATATCATGATTAACATTCTATGATCATGATATAAGTATAAGGACCAAAGATGAAACAAATTAAGACACATTCAATGAACAAAGTTAATAATACTCTGAGTGAAACCTCATTAAAATAACATTCAAAAATTGGTATTATAAGTTTATAATAAAAAATATATGGTAATATATATATAAGAATATTATTATTAAAAATATTTATAATAAACTTTTATTTATTTTATAGGAATCTGGTACGTGTATGGAATGTGTCAAGAAACAAGGTAAGGGGATTTCATCTCACTTTTAATTTTTCTGAGATAATATTCCTCTTTGAAACACTCTATTTAGTGTGTGGTGTATAATGAAAATTATTTTATTCTGCGTATCTTTAACTTAAATTTATTGGTATTCACATTCCCTTTTAATGATACTTCGTTCATGAGGCTAAAGTTTCAAAAGATACCCAATCTGTAAAAATGTTTTCTCTCAATTTTCCTTCTTTGAGACATAGTTTTGTTACGCATATAATTTTTTTCCAATGTGTACATACCTAAAATTTACATGTCCTATCATGAATATATATCTTTTCATGTTATTCTATAATTCAATTAATTTCCATTCCTTAAAAGGAGAGCAGGATCCAATGGTACCACGTCATAAAGTTTATTGAGAAAATCTCATTGATTTTCCGGATTGTTTATGTTTATGATTCCATTGATTAAATACTTTGATCCATAGCTCAAGAAAATTCATTATTTTACATGTAATATTTTATTTCATTGTGTAACCATTTATTGGTACTATTTTATACTCATTGGTAAGTAAGATATTTAAGAAAGTGCTTTTAGGAATGCCTGACTTTACCCTCTATTTGTTTAGAAATATATGTTTTCTAGAATGGGATTCCTAAAATATCTTACCATTATCCTATAAGATATAAAATAAAATTGATTTTTTTTTCTTTTACCATTCTCTTAAATGTAATCTACTTTTCATTTTATGAACAATTAACTTTTCTACCATTTTACCATGTAAAAGGAATTTTCTTTTGACCTCATTTTCCATGTGTGGATACCCGTCTTCATTTCAAAAAAGCTCCCATTTTCATTATTAAAAAGGTTAATATTTATGAAATTTGTTAAAAATTTAATTTTAAATTATTTTTTTTTCAAAATGGTTTTTAAATTATTTTATATGTTTTCATGTAAAATTGATTTCTAATGTTTTTTCAAGTCATAATTACAAGATTTTAAAGTGATTTCAAAGAAATGTATTTCAAAATTTTCAACCTTTTTTTATACGTTTTCATGAAAATTTATTTCCAAATTTTTTTCATGTTTCATAATAAGTTTTCAATGAATTTAAAAAAAATTTCAAAACATCTTCAATATATATTTAAAATTTTTCAGGTGTTTTCAAATAAAATTGTATTTAACATGTTTTGAAGATTATTTTAAAAAAAACTAAGGAAAATGGTTTTGAAAATTATTTAATGTCTTCGTTATAATTTTTGAATGCACAATATATGAAAATTATTTTCAAATGGTTTTATGTGTTAAAAATTACTTTCCAAAAATGATAGGACATTTTCCTCAAGAAACATTTTTAGAGGATGTATCAAAATTATTTTCCATTTGAGATGAAATATATTGTTGTTACTCATACCTTCTATGAAATTATCTAAAGGTTTCATTCAAATCCTTTCAAAAAATATGCTATGAAAAATTTCATGATATTTATGAAACCTATTTATTTTTCATTGGTAATATGATTTTGAAACCAGTTTCACCACCACGGGTTATATGATTTTGAAACCCACTTCTTTTCATGGGTTATTTTTTTAATGAAATTATTATAAATCATATCTATTTAAATAGGTTATGATATGTTTAAATGTTTATGTTACCAATTTAATTTCATGGGTTATGATGTTTAAGTGGTTATTTATGATCTTGTGGAACATATACATATGATTTCATTATATGATTGGTGGGACATGTATATCCATCCAATGTATTGGGTCAAAATTTATATCTCATGATATAATGATGGGAATCCAGTCGACGAGATTGATCCACTATGGGAAGATGGGGAAACTCGATCCCTTAAAAAGATATGACTTCCTCTTGGGATGGAGGGTTTCCCCGTCTAGTAGGTGTAGCCACCGTGATGTTGGAAGAGGTAGAAACTTGATACATTATAAGAAGATGGGGAATCATGGTCCCTTACATGTAAAGAACTACGAATGGTGATGGTGATAGGTCCTACACAGTGGGTGGAGTTCCCATGATGTGTCATGATATGTTCTTTCAATGCATCCTGACATAAAGGGACTGATATCACATGTTTATGTCTCCCATAATTCCATGCCTTATTCCTATGTTATTAATTCATATCCTATGATATTTATTTAATTATGATCCATGTCGTATTAGTATGTTATGCTTTCATGGATTATTATCTTTATTTAGAAATTATTTATGTCTTATTTTTAAATTATGATTTAATGGAATATTCTATTTACTTCATTATGATCCATGTCGTATTCCATTGTTATTATTTCATGTAATATGCTCTTTATTTATTTATGAGCTATGTATTATTTCTAAATTATTATTCCATGGCCTATGATATTTAATTCATTATGATTCATGTCTTATGAACTGCTATTATTTATTCCATGATTCTTTTTTATGATATTTCACATGTAGGGTATGATCATACAATGTTTTGATCATGTTCTCATACAATTTAATGCTCATAATTATGCTGACATGGCCCCCTTGTTTACCATTATTGAGTTTTGAGCTCACTCCTTTCTTATGTTTCCTTCCCGGGGTTTTGAGGAAAGGTTTTAGGTAGAACTAATAAAGGTGTAGATCTGTATGGTAGATGTTGAAGATATTTCACTAGGATAGAAGACTTTGTTTCCATGATTCAAAAGACACTATACTATTTTTTCATCTTGAATGTGTCACTGTAACAAACTAAATTTTCGTTTAAAATGATATAATATCCATATATGTTATGACAGGGTCTCTATATCAAGGGATCAATTAAATTGAGTCTCCATCAATATATTTTATTATGTATTCATATTTATATGTTTATGATTAACCAAATCGGGTTGATCATTTTGATGCAATATTTATATGTGTTAAAACCCAGTGGTTGTTTGTTTGATTTTTGAAAATAATTTTTAGTTATTAAGAATCATGTAAATGAGAGAACATGGATGTTTAATACATTTTGATATTGACATATATATATTAATAGATGTTCATAAAGATAAATAAAAACATAATTCATGTACACCATACTTTCTGAACAACGAATAATTTTTATAACAATGTATTGGATGATAAATAGATACAGATAAATATTGCTTGATGATTAATTGATAAATCTTGTTTTGATTTTATATTTCATTACATGAAAATTAATATTCTATTTTTTCATGGAAATGGAGGATGTTTGATTATTTATAATGAAATTTATAAAATCACCAATGTTATTTAGTTAATAAAGAGTTGACTATGCCATGGTGGTTGGCAGACCTTGACATGGTCTAGAGAAAAATAGTGAATTTATCATAGCTAATTGAATTTTTTATAACATGTGGTGAGGATTTTAAATTATAGATGGAACTGAAATGAAATTATATTCTAAGATAGAGGCCATATGGGATATTTAAATAAGATGAACATGGTTACCATACCATAGTAGTGAGTGTGAAGTCAAAATTCGAAAGAGATAACTAAAATGGAACGCCAAAAATTGGGCTCACTAGAATATAAGTCATGGTCTTATATATTGGATCAAAAAAAATGAGATAATGGTAGAAATATCTATAAAATGTTTTTTCTTATGGTGATGTAATTTTTAAAATAAGTGGGATTTTAAAAATGTATTTTAGGTAACACTTTATCATCTTTTTTTATTAACTAAAATTGGGATACAGAGTTAAAAAATCCATTGTACAAGTCATTTTGAGTATTTATATTCATGGTTTGAGACGAAAATGTATAGGAGATATTAGTAGAGGTTGTAACGTAAGGCCTTATAGATATTGTATTTACATTATTGGCAAAGAAATGTGATATAATCCAAGGATGATATCAACTCAGAAAGTGTTTTGAGGTGATATATATTATTCCATGACTAAAAGTGCATAAAACTACATTTTTTCAAGATATAGAGTTAATTAAAATTTCAAAATAACCATATATTATAGATTATTAGGGCTCTAATGTCATGGTTTATAGTGTTGATGTGCTAAATGGATTTGAACACTCCATGAAAGAGGATCAAATTGAAATGGTATAATGAATTTTAGATAATGGGGAAAATTTGGCCTAAATTATCACGACACGTCCTCGGGGCCCGTGCTGTGACTACCCGAAGCCCGCCGTCCATAGGCCAGGGGATGGCGACTAGCACCAAAGGCGTAAATCTCGATAACTGGGAAGGCATTTCCTTTATAAAAGTAAATTAAACATCCCAGAGTACAAGCGGAAGTAATACACTAAGTACAAAAGAAAGTGCTGAAAAGTAAGTGGGAAAGAATACAAACCCAACTCAAGGTACATCTACAACTGAATGAAAGTACAACAGAAAAATAAAAACAGCTGGAAGAATGGAAGCAGCTCCTGGGTCATCCTCCTCGGATCCTACCTGAATGGTTGGTACAGATAGCGCAGCTCTTAGATCGTCCACCCCGGATCCAACCTGAAGGGTAGGTACAGATAGCGCAGTTCCTGGATCGTCCACCACAGATCCTACCTGAAGGTTAGGTACAGATAACCTCCACAACACTCTCGCCCGTCAACCTCCTCTGAGTGTCATCTCGTCATGAAGTCCACCGCTTGATACTGACTCGTCGTGAGATCCACCATCGGGTACTGTCTAGTCCTTGAACACTCAGTCTCTGTCAGCGCTGCTCGTCATCTACAACCAACACAATGAGGTGCGGGAATATCCCATGTAGGGGTGAGTGTAAGATACTCAGTAGGGACCCCGAGACCCTCAAGGTCTCACTAAATTCAATAAGGAAAACCACAAAGAAAAATCTCAACAGATAACCCTTACTTAGGTATAAGCCCATACTTATACCTAAGTTATCATGTAACCCATCTCAATCATGAGGAAACACAAAGGTTATGAAATCAACGGATAACCACTACCTAGGTATATGCCCATACATATACCTAAGTTATCATGTGACCCATCTCAATCATGAGGTAAACACAATGGTCATAGACTCAGCTCAATCCAGGATTTTCATTATCGAAACCGTAACTGCTGAAGAGCCCCGTCTCTGGAGAGTACAGTGATCCTGTCACGACTCTGAGGTACTGCTCACTAACCTAATAATGATGAGTTACTCCTCCTGTCTAGTACCGAGGGTCAGCCACCCAAACACAGTAGTGCTTCCTGCCGGGGTCTTCCACCCAAACACAGTATTGCATCCCCCCTAATAGCCTACACAGGTACTCTTCGGTCGAGTACCGTGGGTCTGCACCCAAACCCAGTAGTGCTCCGTCCGCCATGGGTCTGCACCCAAACAAAGTAGTGCTCCGTCCACTGGGCTAGTCGACACACTCCAAGTCGAGTCGGTCAAGCAGTCGTCAGGTCTCAGCCGGCTACACGGTCTTCATACTCTGTACGCTCGTTTGCGGGAGGGTCCACTCCACGAGCTACTGGTCGATACTCCATGTATCAAAATTTCCTGCAAAGAAGTATCTCAAAAGACCGCCTCGTCGTATGTGTCTCAACACAACAGACGGCACGCCAATCGGGCGCCCGGTCTGTGAGTTATTAGCCTTTCCGTCCCAGGGGCCCGGCTGGTTTTGTGTTTGAACCAACCCGGCCATATCTCAACTGTACTCTGAACTCTCATAGGGTATATTCATAAGGACCATTTCTCAATGTGATCACCAATGCCGCTGATGGTTCGTCAAATGGACGTCTGGTCTAAAAGTTACCAGCTTTTCCGTTCCAGGGGACCGGTTGGATTTCAGTTTCAATCCAACCCAGCCACTATCCATCTGTGTCCAAACCTCAGCCGAAGTATGCCAAATGTTTCATCTCATCAAGAGGAATCGAACAAAGTCACCATCACGTCAATCAGACGTCTGGATCTCAAGATATAAGCATTTCCGTTCTGTGGGCCTGGTTGGTTTCATATCTGAAACAACCCAGTCGTACTCAAAGTTCTCGGAAACCGTGAGTGTAATATAGAAAAACAACCATCTCGATCCAAGGATCGCTATGCAACTAAAAGTGCATCGATCGGAGGTCAATAGGCCATGATACAGACAAAATACCATAAGTGGTATGAAAATGGGGGTCTAGGCCCGGTCCGACCTGGCCCAACCCCCCCTGGGTTGGCCCGAACCGGGCGGACCCGACCCGGGTCGGGGTCCGGACCTTTAGGGCACGACCTGACCTGGTGGGCGCGGCCCAGCCCCACCGGCACGGCCCGGCCCAGGGCGGCTCGGCGTCGGCCGAGCGACTGCGCAAAAAGGGGGCGGCTGCCCCCCATGATTGTCGCCGCAGCCCCCGCGTGGGGGCCGTTTCTTGCTAGCAGACGCGACCCAGCGTCTCGTCCCCTCATCGGTCCCGCACGGCCACGGGACCAGGTGCCTGCCGCCGCGGTTTCAGCCACAGCGGTCCCTCCTGGCGGTGCGCCGGGCGCCGCCGCCTCCGGCCGCCGGTGAATTCCGTGGGCCACCAGAGTTGCTCCGGTGGTCCGTTTTCGATTCTGTCTGCGCCGGCATTCACCTCGGGTCTCGCACATTACTGCGGAATCATCAAACTACCTCTGCGACCCGTTCCATCAATTTCATCGATCCACCGTCAATTAATCAAACTGCGGAGCCTTCAAAACACCGCAACGTCGTCGCGCTTCTTCACCCGTTCTTCATCATTTCCACATGGTACTGCTACACCACACCGCCTTTTCTCGTGTCGCAACAAGTACTACCAACAATGGGGGAGGAGGGTCGGTCGTGTTTGTGCGGTCCGACCTCCTCCCATTATTATGATAACTGGTTTCCCAATGAGAAGACGATGAATGAAAAAGGAAAAACCACGGGCAAAATCAAATAACCCCACCTCGAAATTGACATCGCACGTCGTCGAGTTGTGAAAGTCGAATGTCGCGGTAGTCGGGTGTCATGGAAGAATGGTATCGATTCCATCGACGTCGGAGGAAGAAGCAGAACGTTTTTGTTGGCGTCGGACTCCATGGTCGGCGTCTCCTTCCTTGTCGTGGAAGAGGAAGTAAAAAGGATTGGAGAAAACGTAGTTCATTTTTCACCGAGTTGGAAGGCCGTTCTTCGATGGAGAGTCGTCGTTCTTCGTTTTGAAGATGAAATTCTTCAAAAGAGGAAAGGGATCACTCCCAAATTCTCTCACACAACCAAAACTCACAAAAATAAAATAAGGTCTCTCCTTATTTTATTATTTTTCCATGCATTCAAACTTTCAAAATTCAAACACATAGTTAAATTAATTGAAGAGGATTAATCAATAAATTTAAGATGTGTGTTGGCAAAATAAAGAGGAGATAGGGGAGAGTTACACAATTAATTATAAGGGGTTTAAGAAATGTGAAAGGTATTCACATCATTTATTACAAGGAGGTTTTAAGGGGAAGAGTTAAGGGGGTTTGGGATTACGAAGGGGTGGGGTTCGTGTGGGCCCCACCTCACCTTTATTCACACTTGGTTAGTTCCCCAACTTCCACACATGGTTAGAAGTAAAATCTATTCCACAAATTTTATTTACTTCACAATTTAACCTCAATAATTTTAACAACTACTTCCGAGCAAACGCACCATCGGAAAAGGTGCTCCTAAGCAATTACCAACGCTGCGGTTCCATCGGTGCCCTCAGATTCCGATTCTGAGCACCGTTTCAAAAGTTTGAAAAAACCTGCTCGTTCGTTCACTGAATGTACCTGAGCTAAACTTCGGAAATTGATTTCGGGCACGCTGGGCCTCGGAATCTGGCGCCGTTAGAAAATTCTTACTCGTAATATTCCAAAGAAATTTAGAAAAAAAATTCCATGAATTTTCCGGGTCTTTACATAAATCTTTTTCACCGAATGTGTTTTTAATAATTATTCTAATTTTGACTTGAAATCATGGAATTGTTTTGAAATCCTCATTTACGGGTGACTCGTGGTATTTTCAATAGGAGAAAACAATGGAGTCTCTTTAAAAAATATTGGAATATATTTCTGAAATAATCATAGAGATTTATTTACTAAATTTTATGTGTCATTTTAAAAACAAATAAAATTATAATATATAATATTTTATGGCATGTGGCTATGGTGGAACCTTTACAATTAGTGAGATTTTATTTATTATAAATGGAATGAGAAAATAAAGAATAATTTTTTTGGATATATAATTGAGTGAATTTTATTTAGCTAGTTATGGAAATTCATGGGGATTAATTGGCATGGAATTAATGGATTAATTACTTTACAGAATGATTATATATTTTAGTTTTTATTGGAATAGTTAATATCTAGTCATGATAAAATTTTATACAATTGATTTTATAAATTTTAATATAGGGTCCCAAGAAATATAAAGGAATGTTTGAATGAGATATATGTGGAAATTAATGTTAGATATATTTATTTAATATTTATATCAATATGGAGATGAAACATGGAATTATGGATTGTAATTATCGTAGTCCTTTATGATAGTTCTATAAGATCATAAATGTGTCTTAGAAGGATATACATACAAGTAGGGGTGAATTTCATATATAAATGTTTTATCTCATAAAAATGAAATACCCCTTAATGTAAATTTATTATACTAAGAATTAGTTTGATTATCATAGGGATGAATTAGAATCATAGTGAATCTAATTAATATCAATGTATGTTATTACTGTATTAAGAGTTATAACGATAAAACAACCATTATATAAAGAACAGTACGAAGACTAACTTCTTAGTACATGCTCAACAGAATAAGAACTTGTAAAATCATGAAATACTAAAGTAATATTATGAAGGAATTACAATATTTATTAATAAATTGAACTCTTCTAACCTGCAAAGTAAGGTATTAAATAACCTTGACTAATTGTATCAACTGTTTTACACATACTATACAGTTTTTCATTCCTTACCAGAAAATCCCATTATACAAAACTATAATAAATAACACCTATACCAATGGAATGTAAAATACCAATGGCATAGGTACATTAGAGAGACCTATGCCAACAATATAAAATAAACCAGTGGCATAGGTCTCTTATAGCTCCCCTATGAAAACAGTTTCCCAAAAACCGTTGATATATTTCACTAATTAGGTCATATAAAAACAGTTTTGGACAAAACTGTTGGTATAGGTCCATTATAGGGACCCTATACCGAAACTTTTGGCCAAATAATTGGTAATGTTCTATACTATGCCAACAATTTCATCAAAACCATTAGAATAGTTAAAAATGTCAAAGAATCAATACCAACGGTTCTCAAAACCATTGGTATAGGTACCCATATATCTTATGGATCATTTGGTCAAATGACATTAAATAAATAAAATGTTAAAAAGAATATTAATATACACATATATATGTTTACATATACGATTATTTCAATAAAAATTTGTGTTAGTATAGTGCTTAGGATGTTGAATTATAAACACAAGGTGTTGTGAACAAAATGATGATAGTATTAATTTTTTTATTCACCTACACCAATTGTTTTATGAAACCATTAGAATAAGTTTTTCATATGACCAGCACCAACATTTCTCTAAAACTATTTGTATAGACCTATATCAATTCCAAAATATCCAATGGTCCTCCAAACTATTCATACTAGCTATACCATTGGTTTGGAGGCCTATACTAATTGTTTTGAACCATTGGTATGGGGTATTTTTCAATTAGGAAATTGATAGTAATTTTTCATCCAATCAAAAAAATACCACGATTTGATTGATCAGATTCACCATAATCCTATCCCCATATTCCATCATCCATAAAAATGATCATAAGAATGATTATAGAAGAAAAAAATCTATAAGAATCAACATAACCATGATTCCTTATCAATACATCTCTCTAAATAATTACGATTACTAAGAACAAGAAGTTTATATATAGAAAACATTAGATGACATGAGTTGTCAATGTGATCAGATAAAAAAAATTCAAATGAACTATTATTTATAAGACAATCATTTATGGTCATATTTCTATGTTTTCTACAATAGCCTTGGACAACATGCTCTTTAAAGCTCACAACGCTTTGACATAACAGAATGATTGAAGTAATTTTTTTACACCATTATATAGTTAACTATATTTATTATAACTTAAATAAGTATTCAATATTACGATTATAAACATAGACATTATAATAGACATCAATATCATTTTTCAATTATTTAATTCCTATGACGATAAGTTCGATTGTTTCTGTACCAAAATCAATCTGAAATTTATGAATGTTTTAATATGATAGAAATGATTAAATTCTAACTCTAGGTTTAATTAAATGTAAGTCCAATATATTGGATTCATACTCAATCCAATGATTTTAATTAATAATAATGGTTTTAAATTCGTAATACATTATAACTTTTTCTATGTATTGTATAATTTAATGTTTTTTACTAAAACATACTAAAATTTTGGGGACCTAAAAAGACTGTATACATGTTTCAAGAATGTTTTTACGATTCTATAATCTAATGGAATGGAAATGTAAAAAGTAAAACTTTTGAATCAACAATATTTCCCTTTTTGAATGGCACAGACCAGAGTAATTAAATGGAAAAAATAACTTTAAAAACATATAGTCCATTATTTTTTTTAAACTTCATCATTATTATTTAATACATAACATACCCAGAGATTGTAACTAATTTGAATAACATGGAATTTATTATAATGATTATTCTATATGAAATATTTCTAAGTATAGTAATGTTTTTCCCCTTTAATAAAAATTATCCCCATTATAAAACACATCCCCATTAATAAAACATTCCCCCTTTGTGATTTTTTAAATGGAATGGGCAATAATACGATGTTTATTGAAATTTCAAAAAAATACATATGACAAAATATTGTACAAACTAATAATTCATGTAATTATGAAGGAATATATAACCAATAATAATTGAAAAACATTCAAGCATAAGAACATTTGTATGAAAATTAATTCTAAATTAATAACAATTCAATTGTGTTTAAAAAATATATATCAAGAGTTCCTAGAAAACAATTCAATCATTATACATCAGTTTCATTATGAAGGCCTTAATTTTATTGAACTCATGTCAATAATTTTTGACATTTTCAAAATTTTCATCCAAATAATAATTTTTCCGAACATCATCTTTAGGACATTAAATCTCTTAACAATACTTCTTATTTTCTTCCATTATAAATAAAAATCACATTCCCATGATTTGAGATAGGTAATTTCCATATTCAAGTCATGCATATTTTGATTCATAACATTCACATCCTTAGTATGACTATAACTAATATCTTTGAAATATCTTATAGACTTAATGCTTTCTCCCATATATGTGGATATCTTGATAAAAGAATCAGTTGATTGAAAAAATGTTATTTTACATCCAGAAAATTATCAACATGGTTATGAATGTCAGTTTCTATATGATTGGAATATTTTATCATTTGATAGTATATAGAAATTTATTTTTTAACTCCCCTTGATGTTTTTTTGTATCGGATACAATCTTTTCAACTGTTTCTGTTAGAACCATGAGTGAATATACTTTTTCATTCATGGATTTCTTAAGCATCATACACCGCAACTTAATATTTTGAAAATATTTAAGATGATCTGTTTATATATTCAATAAAATATATAAAATTTCAAAACCATTCTAAATTTTTTTTATTCATATTATGATTGAACGATCTCATTGAAGGGGGGTTTTGGTCTTATGGTACTAGTATCAACTTATTTTCCATTCTTCTCATTTTTTTGAGACATTGATTTTATCAAAATCTTCATTAATTTCCTCATTTTTATCTATTTTATATTTTTCTGATAATTTTATCATTTATTTTTGTTATTGTTATTGTTTATTTGAAGTTGATTATTCTTTTTATTCTAATAAAGGCATTTCTTCTTCATTATTTTTTATTTATCATACTTATCATCTTGAGATGTTATATACAATAAAGATGATGATTCCGATGATTCATTTCCCAATTGATTTTTTTTATCAACATCCACATATTTTTCTTCACTCTCCTCCTCTTCTTCTTCAACATCAACTTCATACTCTACAAATTCCTAATAAAATTATAATTATTATTATTCGTCTATTTCCTTTCCTTATTTATTTTCTTATTCTTTTCTTACATCTATAATTTCTTCTTATTGTAAATCATATAGTTTTATTGATGTTCTCAGAACTCCATTTTCAACTGTTTATATTTCTGATTGATTCCTAAAAACATTCAAAACTAATTTATAGATAAATTTCATTCTATTTTCCTCATATTCTACTGAAGGGATCAATTCCAGAAAATCTGAGGTTTCTTCAATATCTATACCGGCTTCCAGATTCACTTGGTCAGTTTGAGATTTAAGAAGCACTGGGACACAAAATCTCCTTCTAATCCCTTTAACAAACTCTCACATATTTTAGTGTCTATAAATAACTTATTTTGATTTCTTCTTTCTTCATCATCTTGAATCTAATTTTCAGTCAATGTTATTATACCTTTATCCTATGAAAGGTAAATTCTTAACTTCAGATCCCCCATATACTTTTGTGCTTTATTTTTTGAGAGATCCCAATAAAATCATCCAAAATATTCATTTATTTCTTTTACTTGATAAGAGGATATTTATTAACCTTTAAAATTTTCTTCTTTTCAACATCCTCTGTTATCTTTGAGGTTTAAAATTAAAAGCATCCCCTTCAACTTTATCTAGAAATTTCATTATCTAGGAAGAAAACATTATCATCATTAACGACATCATTACATCACTTATGAAATTAATATTCTCTCAAATTGAATCATAGTTATTTTCTACTTTGAATGTGTAAATAAACTTAACTATCAACTTGTTAATAAAAGAAGAAAATATTATAATATTTTACTTAAGTGGTGATGTTTTTATAATATCTATATTAATGATGATGTATTTCAGCAAATCAACATTCCTCATGTTAAACTAGTAATCATGAAGAAAACATCAGAATAATTTAGTGTATAACAGTCACATTTACTAGGGATAAAACATATTTGTATCAAAAATGAAATGAACCTATATATAGGGAGAGATGGGAAGATTTTCTATCTTTCAGAAAAAAAATAGTTAATCTTAATCCTCGGTCTTATTGGAGTTTATCAGATTGTAGGTTAATTTATGATAAGATAAATAGGATTATCTATCTAAATGGACACCAACCGAGTCCGATAATATTATGTAAGAATGTTTATACCTTTTACTAAATATAGTAAAGGAAACGATTTACATACCATATTCCTTAACAAACCTCACCAAACCTCAGAGGTATAAAACTATCTGAAGATAGTATAAATCAAATTACTTGTTAGGATTTAATATAAAAAATTAGATCCCATCCTAGAAAATAAATAATAATCTTCAAAGTATAATCTTACATAAAAAACATGAACTTTCAATAACTTGTTAACCAATAACAAACCACTTAGTGTAATCCTCTTGTTTCCCATGAGAACGTGAACTGAGACTGGTGATCAGACCTAAAGAAATAAAATTTTACATGTGACTTTGAATGGTGTAGTAGCTCAGTAAAGAAAAATATGAAGAAACAATTTGGTGAATGGGGTGAGCCACACATACATAGGATATGTGGGAAGTGACCCATCTTATGTAATGAGAATAATGGTAGAGATTTAAACACTTCTGATCTAACAGAGAAGATTTATTCAAAAAGAAATTGAATGTTTATTTGATCTCTAAATGTTTTAAAACTAATATTTGATTAAGAATAAAATTGATTAAGAAATTGGCTTAATAAAAAAAGTATTATATGAAAACTTAATAATCATAATAAAAATAATAATTATAAACAAAAGGAATGAAATTGTGAAAAAACTAAAATAATAGAAGAGTACATTTTAGAGTTGAAAGTTTCATCGGTATGATTAACCTGATCTTCTTGTTTTTTTGAAGTAAATATATTAATATTGTTATGTGAATACAAAAAATTTACAATATTTTATTTCAAAAAATTATTATTATATTTTTATTATGAAAACATATTATGATTTTTTAAAAAAATTAAAACAATATATTTTTTAATTCAAAGAATATTGTAACAAACTACATGTCCTGAAATTTTAAAATGATTAGTGAGTTTAGAATGTAATTTTATAAATATTATTTCCATATGTTATAAGAAAATATAGTATGGAAAAATCGTTGTGATGACTAATTATTTATAGAAAAAAAACAAATTTATAAAACAAAAAGACGTACGAAGCATGAAATGGTTTAAAAAACATAAATCATATGCACTTCCCATATGTAAAAGAGAACATTAATTGAATAAGTTCGGTAAACAAGAACTATATATGATTGATCACTTAAAATTGATCATTCCAAATTTCTATCAAATATACTCAAATATTTTAAAACTGATGGGTTTAGTAAAAATATCAACATGATGTTCTTGTGTTTTGATGAATTTTAATATTATATCTTCTATACATTTGTGATCCCAAAGGAAATAGTGTCTTATATCTATGTGCATATAATTTCATTGACGTGATGGTTTTTTTCATAAATCATTCAAACTTTTATTATCAAAAATATAATGAGTTTCAGAAAAACTCATCCCTTAGTAAGTGAGTCTATGTTATAACCACTTGAATTGATCACAACAACTTCCAACTTCCACATATGGCATCATCAATGTATATTTCTACTAATTGTTGTTTTATACATGAAAAAAAATCTATATAATCTCATAATAAATGAAATGTTCCAGATGAAAATTTCCAATCCATTCTAAATCCTGTAATCTCAGTAACTAAAAAGCATTTTAGTTGGAAAACATTTCCAGATGAATAGAATAATCTTAATTCCATTGTATAGTTAAGATAAAGAAAAATGTAAATTTGAAACTTCATGATGGTATTCTTCTGTATTGTCTTGATATCTTGAACATAAGCATAGAAAAAACATTAAATCTTCATGACTAGTTGTTATGTAATGTAAACATCCTATCATATATTTAAAAATATTTTAATAGTCTTGTTACCAAACCTAATTAGAATATAAGGGATTGGTGGTAGAAATTGGAGTACAAATAATTTTATTATTTTCATATCCATATTTTTTTCGAATATATTATATATAAACATATATATTGAGGTATAAAAGTTATTTCAGATTTTTTTGAAATTAAATAACCTAGAAAATATGTTTACTCACCCATCATACTCTTTTCAAACTCATACATCATAAGATTAAAAATATAATTAGTTACATATTATTGAGTTGACCCAAATATAATGTCATCAATATATATTTTTTTTTAAATAAATTTTTTATTTACTTATTTTATAAAAAGAGTTTAATCTAATGCTCCCAATGATGCTTTTTGTAACTAAAATCTAATAATCCTATCATAACAAGCTTTAGGGACATATTTACATATATGTAATGTTTTCTTTGTTTATAAACATATTATGTATTTTCTGTATTACCAAAACTGTGTGGGATTTCATTATAAAATTATACGTAAACATATACATTATGAAAACTACACTTCACATCTAATTTAAATAGTTTGAAATTTAATAGTGATGAAAAGGCTATATGTATTAAAATAGGTTAATTTATTTCAACCAAAGTATTAGATTCTTCAGAATATGATCCCACCTTTTAATTATAACTATTCACAACAATTATTTATTTTTTTCTAACTATTATTACATTTTCCTCACATTTATTCAAAAATACCCATTTTACTCAAATTATAGATGTTTCTATATTTCAATCAACTGAATCCTAGAAATTATTCCTTTTAAACACATTGAGCTCATCTTGAATTTCCATAATCAAATTGTCATCACCTAAAGCCACATTATGATTATTAAGTTAAAAATGGGATAAGAACGCATGATATTAAATTCCTTTATTAAGGAACCTCTAGACATAAATGGTTGATGTTCATAATAGATGAAACTTTATATAGGATAATTCTTAATAAACAAAAGACTATTTGGGTTCTGAAAGGTTTTTTCTTAAACAACATGTAGAAAATCTTCCACTGGAATAATATAAAAAATATCTTCTTGATTAATTTCCTTATGAGAAGATCCTTCTAATAAAGGTTGAAAATCAATTTTAAAAATAACATAAAAGGATTTATTTTGAGGTTGTTTAAAAATAAAGTGATTAGTTTCAACAGCAATAACATGAACTATTTCAAAAATAGTAATATAAATTTTATTAAAGTCTCAATATGTATTAGAAGTACTGTACTAACCTAGAAATATTACTTCACCAGATTTGGGTGTAAACTTATGTAAATTATCGTTTGTATTTAGGATTAATAATTTACATCCAAAATCATTAATGTAATATAGTTTTAGATTTCTTCCTATCCAAAACTCTAAATGAGTTTAATTAATAAAAAGTAATATTAAAACTCAATTTATAGAATGTAAGAGTTATTAACTACTTCAGCCCAAAAAGGCGTAGCAATTGAGTATTTAATCAACATGGTTCTAGTTATTTCATGAAAATTATTTTTCTTCTTTCAAAAACACTATTTTTACGGTGTTATTGGTGCAAATATTTTTACTTATATACATTAATTTCCAAAAAAAGTTTCAAAATCATAATAAAAAAATTTTCCACCATAATCACTATGAATATTTATAAAGGAGATTGTTATCTCAATTTTAATTTTGGAATTTTTTTTAAAACTAAATAAAGGCTTCATATTTTCTTGATAGAAAATTGAACCATGTATATCTAGTGTAATCACCAAAAATACATATTGCTATTATTTTCCCGGAATACTTACAAATTTTTAGGACAAAATAATTCATTATGCAGTAACATTAGTGCATCAAACGTTGATATATAACTAATATATTTAGACCTTGAATTATGTTTTTGACGATATTGAAATGGGTTACAGACATTTGAAGAATCAACTCTAAGATATTGTATATCATTAAAATATCCATTATTACTCAACATATATAATTTTTTGGTTACAATGTCCAAAATTTATTTTCAATAACCATTATAGATCTTCTATATAACTATGGAATGTTATGTCATGGATCCTAATATCCTCTATGTTAAGTGTTTAAACATAATCATACCTGTTGGTATAAATAATAAATTCACTAGTAGAATTGTGTACATTACACTTACCATTCCAAAAGATAAAAATGTAAAAATCTTCACACAATTGAATTATTCATATATGGTTTTTCATATTTCCTACATCAAATAAAACATTTGAAATAAGAGATTTACAAGAAGTAAAATGTTACATATTCTGATAATATCACCCTCAGAATTTTCTATGAATGTTACATTGAATCCTATCACCTTTATTGTCTTCCTTAAAAAATAATTATTTCCAAAAACATTCATGTAATATCCACTATCCAAGTAACACATTTTTCATGTTGGCAATTTCATTATATTACTAAAAACAAAAAATATTAGTTTTTTGGAACCCATTTTTTATTGGGTCTGGTATTATCAAAAATCAAAATTTTGGGAAACCGTATTTATTTTAAAAATTAATCATTGTGAAAAAAAACAGTTCAAACATTCATTAAAGAATACTTATTCTTCCCACAAAACCCACGTTTCACATATTTAAAATGTTTTCACATTTTAGAAAAATATAATTGTTACTAAAAATTAATGATTATATGTATATCCAATTTCAGTTTTACCAACATAAAGATAAATTTTCTCATAAAATTTTAACAGAATTTTTTTACCAGAAGTAAACTTGGATAAAATATTATTTATTATAGAAATTTTAGACATTAGTTTTACATCTAAATTTTTATTCCCATTTGTAATAGTTTTGTATCTACGTTATTTTAAATTACTTTGTAATATATTTTTTTTCATAAACATATTTTTAAAAACCTTTGTAAATATATTGATTTGAAAAAATTATTTTATCTTGATCTTTAGAATGATATGATATTTCATTTTTCAAATTATATATTCTATTATCTTTCTTAAAAAGATTATCTTTTTTAATTATATTGTTTTTATAAAACTATATATTATTCATTATCTATTTTTTTAAATGTTGAAACATCATCACATATTTTTAATGTATTATCTTCTGTTGAGGAAGATTGTAATCAAAATATGTAGAATATTTCTTATCAGGATAATTTTAATTTAAATAAATATTATAGTGGGATTCGACTATATGTACCTTTTCCATTAGACAATGATTTACCATGGATACATTAGAAAAAAGACAAGTTTTCCTGTATCTGAAACATCCATTATCAGAAGAATATTCAAAATAATATTCACCAATCTCACACTATGATTCATAATATTTGAAAATATAATTTTTTGTTGAATTTTATTATTTTTTGGGAAATTATGCCTCGATTTTTTCGTCTCTCTCTTTCCTTTTCATATTTGGGCAATCCTATAAAATATTCCCAACTTTCATACATTCATGAGAAGTGATATCATAATCCCTCTTGTCTCCTTTATTATTACAAGCATTTATTTAATGGTATTGGAAATATTTCAAATATTTTTTTTTTCAAAAATCTTGTTAGATTAGCCAATTAATTTTAATAATGTTCTGATATACCACAATCTGACTGGACAACTTCTTTATTCTTTTATAATGATTTCAAAACATTATCATGTGTTTAAAATTTAGTCGGTATTGTAATGGTGGTATAAAAAGAAACAACACAATTTTTATTTTTTTATTTCTCAGTATCTCTTTTAATTATACACTCATAATAAATGAGATTACCAATAAAATTATCATGAGTAAGATTAATATATTTTCATGTATGATCCATAACTATTGTTTTTATTTCCACTCATTAGGAATTATGTTATTAATATTTTGAAATAAAATCTCATCTTCATGATCATTTTCATATATATATTGTAAACAATTAATAATTATCTTGATACTTTGGATCATCTTTGAAATTGAATCTCCATGTAGAAAATCAAAGGCTATGTAATCATCTTTACGAATGGATATTTTTTGTCAATAACATGGAAGTAACCAAATGTGTAACATTCAATTTAATCCAAATAATATTTAAAAATTCACCAAATGATATATAAAAATATATATTTCATTTCATATAATATAATAAATTTGATTATCTTCATAATTCAACAGATATTATTGTTTCTAATCCTTTGTAAAATCAAAAAGTTTATTATCATGAATATTTTATTTTTCATTAAGCGTCAATGAATTATAAACTCTTGTTTTGATTAAAAGATATCCAATTATATCTCTCAAATATAAATATTAATTCCCATTAACGACTGGTGGTTGAGTAGGAATAGTAATATCAAGAGATCTATTATTCAAACCTTTAATATTTAAATAATAGAAGCCAGTTTATAGAAATTCATGTTAGTTTAACAGTGTTTATAAACATGATTTTTATATCAAAATAAAAATATCATCCAATAAGTAAAAAAAGAAAAAAACCCAACAAGGGTGTATGTCATAGAAACAAAATTTAATAGAAATTTTATTATTATATTAGTTTCTATGAAATTATAATTAAAAAAGTGGTGTTTAGTTTTAGTTTAAATGTTTTAAACTAATAAAAAATACCTCTTAAATTAAATTTATCTGACTGAGACATATTCCCATTATCAAAGTGAAATATCATAATCATAGTTGATCAAATTAATATCAATGTATTTTAGTATCCTGTTTATAGTTATAAAATAAAACAACATTATATAATGTTATGTATAAATAATAACATTCTATTACACGCACAGTAGAATAAGAACTTGTAAAATTAAGAAATATAATAGATAGTATTAGTAATAATGACTTACTAGCTATGTTAAATTATTTAAATATTTTAATAATATGATTAAGGTAGTAAATAACCTTTAATAAAGGTATCAATAGATTTATACTCACTATAAAATATGTCTTTCCTTACCAGGAAATCCATTGATATGATGATTGATATAAAAACTGACTTCCAATACCCAAAAACCTCAATAATATGATTGGAATCAATCTTCTTATCCTCACGCGCCCTTGATCTGATGAATCAGATTCACTGTATTCTTATCCCGAGTAAATATTGATCTTATAATGATAAGACACTTTATTAAAAATGAAAAATTTATAAAGGAAACAACCTAATAAGTATTCCTGAGAACTAACATTTTACAATCCTTATGAATTTTATGTTCAAAGAGAGAAAACAATATAAGTCTTGAGTTTTAACTTTGATCAGCACTATGAACATAAAATGACCCTTTGTTTATAGTCAAAGAAATAATGGACATATTTTTTAGTTTTTTTCAAATGGCCAAAATTAGTTAGGCTCTAAAAATATCACCATATTATAGAATAACTAAATGTACAAATTCAATTTTTTAAAAACCATTATTATGATAACATTATTCCTTATAATATAAATAAGTATAATTATTTTATAATTATAAAAAAAGAATAGTATGATGTACTTACTTACCATTTTTCTATAAAATAATCATTTGGAAGATCCATTTAGTTGTTTTGGTACTACAATCAGTTCGACCATTACTAATCATTCTAGTATGATATACAATAGAATAATATAACCCCCGGTCTAATTAATGGTATGTCTAATATAAATGGATCATACTCAATCCAATGATCGTATGAATAATGATAGTTTTATCTTCATAAAACATTATAACTGTTTCAATATATTTTAAAATGTAATGTTTTCAAAAAAATGTACTAAAACACTATAGACATAAAAGTTAGAAAACATTTTTTTAGAAAGTGTCTGTGATTTAAAAAACAAAAGGAATCGAAAAAGTAAGATGTAATAATTATGACTCAACAACGATTCCATCATGAATACAATCTATTTATTTCATGGATATGGATGTATAAATATAAATGATAATATGAAAAATAGAGAGAATCATTAATGAATATAGTTCTAGATGAAAGAGATTTATCACAAAATAATCATAAAATATAATATTTATTGGGAGTGTGTTTTCATGGGAGATCATTAGCATAACCAGTTATGTGAAAATGGGAGAATAAGATGGAGAATGGAATGGGAAATTAACAAAATATGGAGTTTATGTAATATAAATTCAAGAGAGTGGATGAAATTATTTCTATAGAGATTATCTGGAGGAAACTAAATCATCATTCCAAAAAATAGTTTCTTATATATGGATTTAATTGAAAAGGTGAATAAAGTTGGATGTCCTCAATTAAAACATGAGGATATTGGTAATTTGATTACATTATATTACCTATTATGAAATTTGAGAGACCAATAATAATATAAACAATATAGTATTTCTTCAAATAATTCAATTAATTAGTTTATGATGAGTTAATAATTTGGTCAGAAAATAAATTTCGTTAATTTAATTATTTTCTTTGACCACCCTTGCAAGGATTTATCATAACCTAAATTTTTTAGTCATCTAATTGTTAATGATATTAGATTTTGGTACACTAGCATATCCCCAGATGTGTTATCTGTAAACTTATCCATTTTGGTTGAGCCAAGTATAATAATTCTATAGGTCCTTATATGATTTAAATTATAATTTTTTTTTCAATTATTCAGTTGTAGAATAATGGGGAAGATAAATTGAAAATTATTGTCACAATTATGGAATGTGATCTGATGACGAGTAATTGTGACACCCCGAAAATCTAAAGTAAGAACCTTGTATTCAATAACATATATAACATGTGACACCAAGCATGTATGGTAATACAATATCCGAATACATAATAATATATTTACCATTATATATGTGTTGAATATATTATGTATGTTATAATGTATGGAAGAGATACCTTCCTTCATAGCATTTTTTACATGCAAGAGAAACATTCCACAATATCTTGCATTACATGCAAGACCGAGTTAACCAAATAATAATGTATTTTTTATATATTATTATTTACTATAATATTATATAACCAAACCATTATGTTAGTAATTATTAATATTATTGACTAAATTATGAAAATTTATAGTTTATATAAATTCAAAATTAATTGATCGGTTACCAATTAATGAGAAATGAAAATAATAACCAATTGGATATAAGAAATAAATACTATTATATTTATTCATCCAAAAGAGTTTTTCCTTAATGAAAATATTTAATTACAATTATTTAATGACTTTAATGATATATATATTCCCTATATTCAATAACATAACTTTTATTTTACTCAATTAGGATAAATAGAAAATAGAATATAAAAAACTCTATTTGACACATAACACCTATATAAATTTAAAGGCAACATTACTACAATAAAATGGAGAACCAATTTTAAATCTCACTTTGAAACTTAAATTTAATTAATATTTTTAACTAAACTAATTATTTGAAGCATAAAGATATAAATTTGGTTAGGGTGAGTTTTTAATATTTTCCTAAAATAATTCTTTATTTAATGAATGGTTAAAAATACTGAATTTTAGTTCAAAATTACTTTTTCCATTTAATTTATTAATATAGAAATATTATAATTGTAGTTGTTTATAATGTTTATTTGGAAAATAAATTTATCAATTAATAAAATTTATGTCATTGGAATCAATTTGACATTGAAATTGATTATAAGAACATAATATTCCATCATATTTTTATACTTGAAAACCCGTCGGTGTCATCTCACATATGGGATGAAATTAAAATTATTTTCTGCCACTTCAATGACATATAGAAAGAAATAAGCATTCCATATTTAAATAATCACAATATATAATTTATAATAAGACCATCATCTTTTGACCAATATGATTATTGAATAAGATTAAAATTTATTATAATTATTATGGTAAAATTAAGTATAATAAAAGACTAAACCATTATCTTAAGGGCCCAAATGACCACGATACATGTCTAAAACCTATTTTATTGAAAAAAAATAATCCAAGAACATTATATAATTTAGTTTTTTTTATCTCTTTTTGAGGAAAAAGGCAGGAAAACATGCCATCTTTTCGAAAATACCAAGTGAGTATTTTTCTTCCTTTATAAAAGGCCATCACCTCTCTCCATTCCTCACACTTCCCAAACTACATAGATTTAGGCATGATATTACCATATTGATTCCAATATTACCTCACCTGGACCATGAGGCCTCCCATTGAGTAGAAATCATTACTAGGAAGCCATTTGGTATAATCCAAAAGTAGTTACCCGATTAAAAGGCAACATCACCTATCATATTTGTTAGTTATTTTTTAATTCTCCAACCCATCATATATTCTTATTTTATTCTTGAATAAAAACATTGTTATCCTAAATATACTAGAATATTATTTTTATTAGTTTGAAAACCATAATCACACAAACTTCCAACTAATGGGTAACCGGTATATTGTTTCTGTTTACGGTGAACTACTCTATAACGAAACGATGATTGTTCATTTTTTTCATTACCACCTCTCATGGAAGCCATTTTTATGGAAACTCTATTTTTATATGATATATATGATATTTAATATTTACATTTACTTATTTAATATTTTTATAACACATATCATTATACATTCGGGTTTATGTTAAAATGATATCGTCATTTGGGGAAGTTTGGACTACCGCCCCTCAAATCGACGTTATTCGTTCACACAAACCATGGAATTTATAAAATATTATTATAATTAGAAATAAGAGAAATAAAAAAATTCTATATTATATTCATGAAATAATTACCTGTATTTATGTAAACATATATATATATATATATTACATTTTCAATATTACCCAATCACACACAAAGTGATAACGTCGTTCGTGGATGCGTGGATTACCGTCTCCTCGATATGGTGGGATTTGTTTTACATAAAAAGAATAATATATATATATATGATTATATGATTTTATAACATGTTATTTATTATATATTTATAATTATGTAATTATACAGTATTAGTTACCATTTTTTCATAGTGCTCATTGAAAAGTGAGAATGCTACACATGCGTACATACATCAAACCTTCTCCATGAGTGTAATGTTTATTCATTTTTCTTAATAATATATTATGATTGGTTATTAAAGTATAATTTATATACAAATTTTATAATTATTTCATTATTATTATTCTAGATATGTTATATAATGAACCCTTTGTCCAAGTCAGGCCTAGAAAAGCCACTTTTGACAAATAAACCGAATTTGGTCAAAACACCCAATGTAAACAGAGTAAATTAGGTAGTTTAGTAAAAAATCATAATACGTAAAATAAATTTATTGATACAAATTTAATATAATCTGAATAATATATATAATTATCATACGTTTATTTTTAAAGAATTTAATAGGTGTTCATTGAAAAGGAAACACATGGTAAGAGAATTTTGTTTCAACATACATTCTATTGATACTTATTTTTTATTATGATCCAATTAACTATTATTTGGTTAATATACTACATTTTTCATGTTATATCATGAATCCCATTATAATAACGATATTCTATGTTTCATTTAATTTCATTTCACTCTTGATATTATTATTCAAATGTTTAAAGGTGTTATGGGACTCTTTTGAATGATCAAATATTATTAATCCCAATAATGTTCTTAATGGTTATCTTTAAATCACATTTTATTATGGTTGTTAACATTATCTAGAAAAAATAACATTATTTTATTAATTTTCATTAAAATTACCTTAAATATCTACATTCTTACACAATGGATATTATTATTACCTAAACCATATAACATTTTATATAATGTGTTCACTAGATATTTATTTGAATAATTTGAAATTATTGTTATATATGTGTCTTCTATTCATGATGGATACATGTTGATGAAGAAAAATGATTGTTAAATATATGATGAATTCATTGGACATGAAATAAATGGGTGGGGGTTTATTTATAGAAACCACTATGAGTTGGGGGATGGTAAATGCAATCCCATCGATGAATTTTTAATCTCATGGGATGTATTAGTTATGAAAAATAGAAATTATTAAACTCTATTTTTATGGTAAAGCTATCATGTTCATGGGAAACATGATGTTCAATAATTAATCAGTAACCTCATTTAGTCTCATTTACTATACTACTAGGATATCATTCATCGATATATCTATGGAAATATTTCATTTTTATTTCATTGGATAAATGGAAGTTGTTTTTGTTTCTTACCATGGTTTATTGATTTTTTCCTTATCTAGTTATTTTAATGGCACATGTTTCCATTTATTAGCTTCACATATTGTTTATGCGCATAATTATAAATTTGTATATCATATGGAATTTGTTTACTATTATTTAAAATTCCAAAATTATTAATATCATTGATTTATAATTTCTTTCCCTATAATTTACCCATAATGACCATTTGAGCTCACCATTATTATGTTTCTTTCCCTTATTATCCAGGAATCATACAATGAATGACAAGAATGGGTTTACTAGATGAAGAAATTTTATCCTCCAAGATATTTATATTGATAGATGAAAGAAATTATTTTGTAATTATTGTATGCTTTTATAATAAAAGACTCATTTATGTATCTGGTTTAACAAGACTACTAAACTGATCAGTCATTTGAGGATTGATTCCATATAATCATGGTAATTTAATTAGTAGTAGACACCAAATCTAGGATATCTAGGGTTGAGCCTCTATTTTTCGTATCAAATCGTGTTTATTAACAACATTGTCAACATTATTTAGGAAAACATAGGTTGGATAATATATCCCCAAGGTATTAATTGATGATATAAATTTATGAACAACCAATAAATTTATTATGGTATAGATTATGTGGGTATTTCTAGAATGAAGTCTGTGTCTAGATACTATAAGTGGATGTGGTTCTAGAATATAAGTACCTAGAAGTAATAAATTTGATAAGGTGATCTGAGCTAGACTCGGGGTAACTTGGTACATGGAAACAGGACTTACTGCACACATGGTTTGACACTCCAATGAGATTTTCATAGGATAATGTACATTTTCATTATAAACTTGTATGAATGATTTTTATAATGAATAACCTACATTAAACATAATGTTTTTTGTATTTAAGATAATGTTACATGGTTTAAAAATACTTAAAATTATATTGTGTATGAACCATAGACCAATGAAGGACCTATGTGGAAATAAAATAAATGGAGTATTTACATGTTCTGGCTATATTGAGAAGAAAAATTAAAAGGCTATATTGTTACTGACCTTATTTCAAGGATTTATATCATATTAATATTTAAAATGATATTACTTATATTTTGTTAATGGATAGCCAGTCCGATGGGTGACAACCAATTGAATCTGATAAGGTTACTGGTCTTGAACCGTTGACTAAATGTAGATAGTGTTTTCACACCCACCAATGACCTATGCATTATGGAGATTAATTTTGCATTATTTTTAGTTTAAAAAAAGTTAAACAAATTATAATGATTATCTATTAATATAACATTTCAGTATTAGAGATTAATATATTAACCATATTGGGTGTTTAAGATAGGTAGAGAGAAATTTTAAGACTTCCCACAATTTTATAGGCCTTACGATCATTTAAATGTTTCTTTCAGTGCTACAGGAATAATGAAATTAATTATCATTAATTAATTTCTAGTAGTAAGGGGATGAATTATAAATTGATTGAGGAAATACCTAAAGATGGTATTGTTCATATGAAATTGAAATCTTTAATATAAAAATACATCCTTATATTCTTGGTTAGTGAAATAATTACCCAACATTATTAAAAACATATTCAAACTACAAGATTGGGAGAATACCTAAATTTCTATTTAACTGATGGTCTTGAAAATCACCATATATTAATGGATTTGAGGCCCAATATATTCAACTGATCATTCACTTGTCTGTGATTTATGACCTCAATCACTCTTTATAAATATTTATTCCCTTCCTCCATGCACATATCATTACATACCATTGATGTTCTCTTACCTAGATACCTAGTTACATGGTATTCCATGTGAACATTATACTTCCCATTGTCTATTTTTTATTGGATGACATATGAAACCTTTTAATGATGTGCGATTTAAAAAATATCAATAAAAAAATATAACAACATGATCAAGATTAAATTATGTGGAAAGAATTTAAATATGGTGGGGTGAATGTGATTCCTCAAAAATCTAATTTAAGAACAAGGTATTTGACAGCGTGTCTGACATGTGAAACCAAGCGCATTGGGAAATATATTATGAAACATTTTTTAATATAGTTACTATATTAAATGAATTTTATATATATTATATTTTGAATCTGAATCTGTAGATAGCTTCCTTGATGTAATCTTTTACACGCCATATAGACCTTCAAAGATGTCTTTTGTTATAGGAAAGACTGAGTTTCACCAAAAAATAATTTATTATTAAAATATTGTAATTCAATCTAATTTAATATAACCTATAAATTATGTTAGAGGTTAGGAATATTATTAAATAACTTATAAAAATTTATGGTTTATTAAAATACATAATGAATTCAATGGTAACAAATCAATGACAAATAAAAATAAGAACCAATTGGATTTAAAGACCTACATTATCATCCCACATGTGGATGAATATTAAATTAATTTCTACAACTAATATTATTTTAATTTTAAAAAAAATAGATTATATACTTGGAATAATCATAATTTATAATTTATAATGAGACCAAATTTGTTTTTTAACAAAAAAATTATTAAAACTAACAAAAATTATTTAAAATAATTAATGTAAAACTAAGCATAATAAATGACTAAACTATTATCTTAAGGTCCCAAATGACCAATACAATTGTCAAATTACCGTTACCTACAAATTAATATGACATTAACCTTAAATTATTTAGTGTTTTTTGGTATATAAACTCTCTTTTAAGTAAAAATATGGGTACACCTGACATTATTTCAAAAATACCAAGTGAGTCTTTTTCCTCCCTTATAATAGGTAACCACATCTCCCTATTCCTCACACCCCTCAAACCACATAGGATATATAAATATATTCCTATATAGATCCCTCAAATCCCTCCCCTCTACCTTGAATCGTCACTTTGTGTGGAAATCCTTCCAAGGAATACGTTTGGTACAAACCAAAAAGTAGTTGCTTGATTAAGAGGTAACGTCTTCTCTCATGTTTTTTTAGTTTTATTTCTATTATATATCCCCATATTCTAATTATTATATTATTTTTTTAAACAGTAGTATACTAAATATAATTGGATGTTTATATGATAATTTTCTAACCTACACTTATATACACTTCAATCTAATGGGAGACAAACATATTGTGCACATGAGCCTTAGCACAGTTGGTAAGGACTCTGAAAGTGAATCCGGGAGACCCAGGATCAAATCCAAGAGGATACATTATTTTCAAGTTACTGTAGTAGCACTGTAGCAGGTACTGTAGTGGGAACTGTAGCAGGTATTGTTTGGAACTATAGCAGCTGGGAATATGCCCCTGTTTGGGCCTTCGGGAAATCTATTTGGACCCCGAGCCCTTTAAGGACTTCGGCACACCCAGGCATTCAGGTCAGTAAGACCTTCAGGCCACCTTAAGGCCTTCGGGCCAGGTTAAGTGCATTTGCAAACAAGATTACCTACATGGAACAAGCTCTACAAGGATGATGAGCAAGGAGCTTTCACCACAACCGAAACTAAACGGATTGCAAGAATGAGAGGGTTTGGCACCTGCCATGGGTAAAAGCATGTGCATGCAAAGGAATGCCTAGATTAATATCCATGAAAAGGTGGATAGTTGATTTCACGATGAATATGCGGTGGAGTAGTAGTTCCAAGTAGTTAGTCTGGGTTGCATGTAATGTTTTAAGCCTACGGGAAAATGAATTCCTCTAAGGCCTATGGGCCATGTAATACATATGACTACATGCCTTGTAAGGGTTCCACCACACCCCTTTAAAGTTGGATTATGAAAAATCAATAAAAAATGAAAGGCATTCAGAATATTGGAGGGAAACAAACATATTGTTTCTGTGTACGGTGAACTATTACCTCAGAAAACGATGATTGTTCATTTTTACTTTACAACCTCTAATGGTGGTCATTATGTTGGAAACTCTATTTATATATTATATATATATATATATGATATTTAATATTTCATTATACTTGTATAATCCTTTTATTACACACAAACACACACACACACAACACACACATATATATATATTATAATTTATGTAAAAAATATAACGTCATTTGAGGAAATGTGGAATACCACCCCCTCAAAGAGATTTGATTTATTCACACGCTCCCTGGAATGTTTAATGGATGATAACAATTAAACACGAGATAAATAAAAAACATATATATTATATTGGATTTTCACCCAAAAGGAAATTCAATGTAGGAGAATTTTTTTTTCAATTTACATTCCGTTGGGACATATTTTTTATTATGTGTCAATTCATATTAATTTGGGGTATATACTTACATTTTCATGTTATATAATGAATTTCATTGTCCTCATTATATTAAATGTATCATTAAATTTCATATCATTTTGGATATTATGATTCAAATATTTCTATGTTGTATGGGACACATTGGAATGTTTTAATATTATTATCCTCAACAATGTTCTTAATGATTATGTTTACATTCACACATTCATTTTTAATTGTTTTCATTATCTTGAAAATCACATTACGTTAATCAATTTTTAGTTGTTTGTACGTTGTTTATTCATAATCTCATGCAATAGATACAATTATTTCCTAAACAGTATATCATTTTACATACGGTGTTCACTTTGACAGTTGTTTGATTAACTAGGGATTATTGATAAATATGATTCTTTTATTAAATAAAAATAAATTTTGGTAAGGATAAATATTGATTCAATATATGAGGAACACTTTGGACATGTAAAACATGGGTTGGGGACTATTTAAGAAATATTTAAGTTTTGGGGACTAGTTATTACAAATCCATGGATGCATCAGTAGTCTCATGGGATGAATTATTGTCCCAAAAAAGAAAATTTGAAATAGTATCTTGATGGTAATGGTTTCATGTTCCTAAGAGACAAGATCTTCAGCAATTAATAATTTCCCTAATTTATTTTGAGTTATTATTCTTCTATGACATCTTGTGTCCATATATCCAGCGATACATTTAATTTTTAGTTTAATGATTAAATGGAACATGATTAATTCTCTTAACATGCTTTATTTATTTTTTCTTTATCTAGATATATGATGTGATTTTTTTTTACATTTATTACCCTTCCATATTATTTATGTACAATCATTTGAATTTTTTAACACATTGTATGTGTGTCCTATTATTTCCCATACCATAATTATTAATCTCATTGATTAAATTTTTATACCTCTATATTTTACCCTTACTGATCATTTGAGATGACCATTATTATATTTCCTTTCCTAGGAGTCCAGGAAAATTACTATGAAATATATGTAGGGATTTACTAGATTGAATAAATATATCCTTGATGTTATCTATTTATTTAGAAGAAAATATAATGTTGTAATTGGTGTATTAATTTGTAATAAAAGATTCACTTTTTGTATATGGTTTACCAAGACTATTAAACTCTTATGGCCTTCAAGATTTGATTCCTTATAATCATTCCAATGTAATTGACAGAAGACTTTGGCTAGTGGCCTTCTAGGGTCCAGCCACAATAGTAATTTTGTGATATAAAATGTTTGAAAGTGTGAGCACTCGAATTCATCTCATCTCACATCATATCCTGGTGGTCCTAGAAAAATGAAGTTACATGGGTTATATGTAATAGTAAATGGTAAAAATTTATTATGATGGTTTTAAAAAGAAATAATTTCAAATAATTATTATGATGAAATATTTTATGTATATTTATATATTGATTATTATTGATATGTTAGTATATAAGAAGAGTTGTCTTCGCATATTATAGATTTGACCCTTTCTAGTATTCAAAAATCTATAAAAATCATATAGGTAGTAATGAGTCTATGTGGAATGCCTAATATCTAACATGTTGATCCATCCATGGTTAATATAATAAATATAAACAATGACTATAACCATTCAAATAAAAATAGAACAATATTTTTTTATGAAACCCCTATAAAATATATAGTTTTCATAATACCTCCTAAAAATCAAACACATACACAAAAATTATACCTTAAATTACTTAAATAATTTTCTGTATTTTTCATTCCCTCAATATATGATATTCTCTAATTATGATACCTTGTGTTACTGGAATTTAGGGTTATTACGAGGAAGCTATATTTTAGTGGAATTAAATCATGGTGATAAAAAAAATTGGATTTAAATACAAAGTAAGAGTGTGTAGATTCAATCCCCATGTTCCATTTTATGGAGCTCCGGTATGGGGTTCCATAAGACTTCATGTGAAACTCCCCATAATCCAAAGGCTTCCAACTAGTAGCAAGGACCTATGGTGTGTATTTTTGGTGATTATACCCTCATAGATAAGAGTTTCGTATAGTGGTATATATATATAGTAGAAGATGAAAATTTAATGACTGGACCAGTTACCAGTCATATCAGAATATGTAATCAGAATTAGACCAAAGAAAAAAAATTAATAAATGACTTTGACCATAAGAAAAAAAACATGTGAAAATGATCTTTAAGTAGCTACAAAAGATTTTAATAATTATTCCATATGACTTTAAAAAGTTATTTCATGAGAAATATGGTATATATTAATATTCCACAGGCTATAAAAAATAAAAAATGGCCAAAAAATATCGTACATGAATCACAAGTATAGGCTCGGTCCATTACTCCCTTTCTCCTCCTAGAAAATTAAATCTTGCATGGGATGATTTCTACTTCCCTTTATAAGTATTTCCAACAATAAAGTCTTTTTGGGTACCCATTATGGTCCATGTAAGGTGTGAGATATAATCCTAGTAGGCCACCACCAATGGTGTCCACATCAATCCAGTTCATTCCATAAAAAATGACCAATGTTCTAATAATAGTAAATCGGAGAAATAAATAAAAACAAAAATAAAACTTCTATATGGGTTCTTCAAAAGATACCCACTCAATTCTCACTATTATTTCCTCATCCAGATGTCTAAACTAGAGAAAACTGTATAAGTAATTAGGGTTATACAAGGTCCATCATAAATAAGTCATCAAGTGTGGACTAATCGCAATATTTCTATTTTTATTGGAGAATTCCTACCTAGGATATCGATCAAGAATTATCATAATAAAAAAATTGGAATCACATATTAATAAGAAAAACAATCTTTCAAATATAGTATTGCATCCTAATCCCATCTGAAGAGGTCCATCAGGAATCCCATGGGTTGCTTTAGGATCCCCCAATATAACCAATACCCAAGAGTCCATCCAAGGCGACCCATAATATCACACCTCATTTCACTACTATAATGGAATGCTCTAAGAACATCCTAGATATCTCATACAGGGTATCCATTATCACTAAAGGCATGGAATATCCATATTTAAAAACAATCCCACCCATGGGTTCTATCATAGGAAACTATTATCCCGCATTACTATTGATAAATCATTTGAGGAACACATCAATGAAAATATCAGGGTCTCTCCAATCACATATATTAGATCCAATTGTAGAGCATGGATATTTCATCCATAAGTCCTTATAAAAGGTTGTGTTTTCTCCCGCAAATCATAAGCATGTAAGGCACACTTTTTACAATTCCATAACATCAACAAGCATAGAAATATCACATGCTAACAAGATAATGAAAACATTATATCGAAGCCTGCAATCAAGAAATAAGAAATAAGATAAATGAAATTTAGCATAAGTATAAAAAATGGTTCATGTAATTCCCACAAGTAACAATGCATATTCATTAATATCATGAAGAAAAAATTCACCTAGTTTAATGTGTAATAAAATAAGTATGATATCGAGGGAAAGGTTTTAATAATGATAAATTAAAGTTGAAATCATGTCTAACAATTATTCCTTAATCATTTTATTCATTTTAGGAATTTTTAAAATGGAATCCTCACACTACAAATGTGTTTAACCAAATAAGGACAATAGTATTTGGAATTTAAAGGGAAAGATCACCCATTTGGGTGGCTTAAATCGATTAGATCTACCCAAAGGATGATTGACCATTCAGTATGGTCGTAAAGAACATGGAAAATAATTAAATTTATTTATTTTAAAAATTTCTAGTGTCTATAGAAAGATATGGAACACATTACATTGATTCCCCATATAGAATGTGATGACACATGTGGGAAAGAACTAAAAATCAAAACATGGGCTCATAGAATAATATCATTTTATTTTCACCCTCAAATTGATCTTGAATGATTTATATTGGAGGTTTCATCAAACACTTGAAAAATAGGTGAAAATATTTTACACCTAAATAATATAATAAAAGGGATAATCAGTGAATAATAAAATGAATATGAGTGAATATGTTAAATCTAGATTTATGATTCTTTCATAGGTGAGTGATCTAGAAAATAGTTTTTTGATATTTAGAAATCTCTATGTAGATGGGAAGGGAGGCTATCTGAAAGATGCTAGAGGAGAAGAACGAATGAGGACAAAGGGGTTATGGATTTTAAACATTTTAGTGTATTATTGTATTTTCACACACACATATAGGGGCACAAGGTTTGTCCACATGTTTTTCCAAACCATGATATAACCATGCACAAACATACTTCCAAAGGAGGAACCTCACATGGGATACGAAAAAAGTTTGGATAACCTTTCACAAACAATGAAAAATTCCTCTAAAACTTATTGGAAACATGTAGAACCAATGTGCAGGTTTCTTTTAATAGTTTCATAGGAATTTTTGCGATCCATGATCCCCACTTCCTAACACCTCATGTTTTGGGAATCAATATAGACAGGGCTACATAGTTCCTCTAAACATTATGGTCGAGTATGCTTATATGAAATTTGGTTCTATAGGGACTTAACAAGTGTCGCACACCCCTGATATCCCAATAAATCCATAAGAAAAAATTAAATGTGCCAAAATAATGAATTAACAAAAATAATTAATTGTCCATACCTTTGAGAAAATTAGTTATGTTACAACATCCCCTCTTAAATTCAACTCAGCCCAGAGATTCCCTTCTGAGGGTGGTAAGCACTTTGTCAGAGAATAGTTCTAGACACTTCGTACATAAATAAGACTCCTTCACTAAGGTCTCGTTTTTTACATGACCATACTGCCATAGAACCTAAACATGAGTAATTGACATTCTTTAGAAATTCTTAATTCACTAATCGATTATACATATCATATTATATTAATAGATTTGACCTTTCTATTTCTCTATGTTTTTGGCATCAATCAAATGACATGGTTCACCATGATACTAACAATACTATGATATGTGAAAGACGTTATACGTGGAATGATACCACTATACTAACAGAAACTGATTATATATCGGCCCAACTATTACCACTATCTCAAAAGGCTCTCCATAATGGGGTGAAATATTTCCCTATTAACAAATTTTTATTAGACCCATTATAGGTGAAACAAGATGGAAAACACAATGTCCCACATCAATACCAAGAGGTGTATAGAAACGATCAGTACAATACTTGTTCCTTGACTGAGTTGTAACCATACTCTATTGAATCTACAAAACATTCACTAAATACTCCAAACTGATACATATTCTTAGATGTTTTCCTCCCTTTACACTATCTATCATAGATTGAATGACTTGGACTACCATATATGTCCTCATGATGATCCATCTGGATGATTTCATAATTTTTTTATGAAAACTCAACATAAAGGATATGATTTTTCCATGATCCTGCAAAATAAAAGACCTATTCCGGAATTAGATCCTCTGACACCCAAATCTTCTTCTCAGACCACCAATCACTTATAGGGTGATATGTTATACTAAAGAGAACATATGAACCCATTTCCCTCTATAACGCTTACCAAAACCATAATGTAAACTGGTCATCTCATTCTGAAATGGTATTTTTGGGAACACCATAATGTTATGTTATCTACTTGATTTAAAGCCTTCCAAGATCATCAACAGTCAAGGATACCAATTTTTTATTTTAAAAATCAACATTATTCTACATACCAACAATCACCTATACTAGATCACCATATTGATGTGATATCTGAAAGACTGTCATAAAATCCTTGGGGATTTCATTCTATTTCAGCTTAAGAATGGATAATGGATCTTGAATTCCAAAAGGTCAATAGTGCTCTGACATCAACAAAATAATAGGTGGATCACCTAGTGATAAATTTTTTTACTTTTCTCCTCATACCTGGCCACCAATATTGATGATGTAAGTCAAGGTACATCTTGGTAAGACTATGATTAACTTCCCAAATTAAGGAATGATATTCTTACATCAAATATTCTATTATATCATATGGAACCCAAAAAATATCATCAATGCGTAGATTGTTAGTCACACCCTCAACCCAACTAGGAGGTGTGTTATCACCTATGATGCTCTCCCTCCTGAAAATCCCCTTGGAATATGATGTCTTTCTCATTCATTCAAGCTATAAAAGGGATGATGTCATTTTTGGAGCTATTAATAGTGGATTAATGTTTTTTTTCTAATCTTGGAAGTGAATCTTTGAAAAATATTCAAAAACAGTCATTCAATTCTAGCCTCCTTGTTGGCCTCTTCCTGAGTCATCCAATATAGTGTGTTATCCATGACATTACCATTTATGTGTGTGTAAGAAAGAAAATTTTTGAATGAATCTAGGTACTCAAACCGTCTACACTACCCCAGATTCAACCCTCACTATGTGGATATGTATATGAGGCTTTTTTAATCAATGTAACAAAAAATATCTCAACCAATAGTAATTACCTCCAATGACATAGAGAATGAACCACAACTCCTAGATTGAGTTTTTGCGTAGGGTACTTACTCTCAAGTAGTATCCTATAGAGGAATCCATATGCTAATACTCCATCAACCTCCATCAAAAAATCTATTTTCCTAACAGCTGAAGCATCATAGTAAACAGTATAACCTCTATTGGGGATCTGGGAAACTCAGGATTGATTCTAAAATGAGTATACCCTTTAATTCTCTAATAGTAGTCTGACCCTCTACATTAAAATTGCACATCAAACCCTTGATGGTGAATCATGTATGTGGTATATATGACTCGGAAAAGTTTTTTATGAATCTCCTGTAACAGCCAATAATACCAATTAAACTATATTTATCTAACATAATCTTGCATTATTCCAAAGAAAACCACAATGGTCACCTTCTTTGGGTCATCAGATACACCTTACTTGGATATTATATGACCCAATAAGTGAACCATTCTAATCCAAAAATTACATTTTCTGAGCATTTCATATAGTTATTTCTCTCTCAGTTTATTCAACATGATCACAAGATGGTTTTCAAGGTTTTTATAGTATAATAAAACACTAATATGCCTTATATGAATACCACCGCAATGAAATCATGATAGATTTGAATAACCCAATTCATTATAGTTATAATGACGGTCAATGCATAATTCATGTGGAACAACATCCTCAGTTACTCATCCAATCACTAATTTATTAAGAATGGTAACATGTTATGTCTGATGGAATAACATGAACATGATGGAAGATTGACCTCCAATTGATCACGTTCACAACAATTTCTCCATGGAGCTTGTCAAATTGGTTGTCTATACAAGGAAGTGGATACGAATTATTCAATGTATGATGGTTTCAGTCAGTAATAATCCTTGGAAAATTAGCAGATACCATTCACCATCACAGATAAAAGGATTGGTTAAACCAAAAGGTGATGTATTGGTTTGGATGAAACATTTTCCCTATAGTTTATCAAGCTACTTCATGGGTTCATAGAGCTATGTAGGTATTATCATATAAAGAGGGATACAAAATGGTTCCACACCTAGGAATAGTTTGATGGTGGACTTAAATGATATATCATTTGTTAAAATAGATAAATCATTGGTGAAGGCATCCCAAAAATGATCCACGATGGGGGTAACAATATTAGCTTCTTTACCTGATCGCTCATAAAGAAAATTTATATCACGTATGTTACCCTAACTATCCAAGTTTCCAAGAGTCTATCTCATCTAGCCTTCATCTCTTATTTGACCATATGAATTTTCATACTAACCTCAATTGATTTAAATGAAATACATTATTGATAGAAAATACATCTAATCGTGGTAAGGAAAAAGTCAATCTATAAAAATAATTACATCGAAGAATGTCATATTTAGGATAATGAAATTCCAAATAAAATGATACCCACCTATTTCAATAGGGTCACTCCTTACACTAGAATATATTCTCAACTCTAACTACAATAGATGTATTAATATTTATCTTTCCACTAGAGTATTCTATGAATATCCACAAACATCCCACAACAACAACAAATACAAAATAGTGTGATGAAATTCTATCCAAAATTGAAGAAACTAATGTAGAGGCTACCCAAATAATATCTCTAACTATATATGGCCCTGATATCTTCTCCTCTGGTTTAGGATGTACTGAATTGATATTGCATGAACTATAGTCTTGAGATGTTGTGTGATTTGCCTATGTAGGTCCACCCTGATATATCTAATCTTCTGAAGTCTATCTTCCGGTCCATGATGACTTATTCATCCTAAATGGCTGGTAGAAGACCAACTACATACCTTAAATGGATTCATTTACCTTATACCTGGAAGAGGTGTCATCAAAGATCCATGTTCAATAGAAGTTGATTGATAAAAATTCCAAAAATGTTGAAGGTGAACTATCCTACATTATTCTCATCACTTGACCGAGTTTCTCATTCATGGTGCATTCTTATATGTTGTCCTCATACACTAGTGACACACTACATGACTCCTGGTGTGTTTCACCTAGCTTGCACTACCCTCACATGGACCCTCAAAATGGTGTTTTATGCTACCATATGAACCATTACCCAACCACAGAACCGAACCACCTTGGATAGCATTTCTAGACTACTAGATGATCTATTCTATAATAATGGTTTGGTACAATATCTTTATAATAGTAACCAACCTAAAGGTAATCAACTATGATCAGAGATCGTATATAATCACGTCCTCTAATTTCATGGGATTCATCAACTCCTCACTGGTCAGAGAGAGAGAAGTATTTTAATTTTGTGAAGTGAGATGAATAATCTAGCATATCCATTGTTCCCAAAATAATATTCCTAAAATCACTAGTGTAGTCCACTCACAGAGTTTGTAGTATGAAGTAATCCTAGATGGATTTTTGGATATCTACTCAGACCATTGGTGATTATGCTCTGCCAGTGGGAAGTTGTCTGACCATTGCATAGTGGATTATCATATCATGTAAGTAGTGATCTTGGACATCCACTCTATAAGTGTATCATGAGGGTGAAGGATTGAAACCATACCTTCTAATTATTACTAAATTTATTTAGGTCCTCCATCATCTGAAAATATTGGATGATGTAGCTGTTGGAAACCATAACTCTGCTCTGCCTTATTGGGGTATGCCGGTGTGCACCCTAAACAAAATCCATGAACCAAAAGAAACTATCATGGAATAGATAATCTCTTCCTAATGGATGATCTGTCTGAGGTGCCTTATATGGGACTATAGGTGGTATCAACGGTTTATCATGGGACATTACTGTTGGAACCAGGTTCTTCAAAGCATGATTTGGTGTATGTTTTGTGTTTGTTGTCAATCCTCAGTGGAAGTTCAGGGTGTGAACCAACAAAGCGATCATACCGTTCAAGCAGAAAACAGTTGTGAAGGTGGCGCTGTTTCCCAGTGTTTGCCAAATTTTTGGGCCTAAAAATCGGCAAATAAAGTAAAGTGTTTTTGGCAAAGGTACTTGCGCACCGTGCTCTTGGAGGATAAAAGACTTGCGCGCCATATGTTTTTGAGGATCAGAACATCAAGATTTGGCTAAGGAAAGAAGGTCGCGCATGTGTTGGTTGGGTCGCGCAAGTGAGTTGCGCGATAGAGTTTATTGAAGACAAGACTTGCGCGCCGTCGAGGGACTTGCGCGCCGTCTAGGGACTTGCGCGCCTCCGCGTAGGGGGTCCAGTTTGCCTATAAATATTGGACCACCCCTCCTCATTTCCAACGGAGTTCAAGGCCGAGAGATTGTTCGAGCTCTCGTCGCGCAGGTGGTTGAGTCGCGCAGGTGGTTGTTTTGTCGCGCAAGTAGAGCTTGCGCGCCGGTGTGTGGCTGTGCGCCCAAGGTGGTTTGGAAGAGAAAGGAAGTGGACCGCGCAAGTTTGTAGTTGGGGAAGGAAGAGTCGCGCAACTGTGTTGATGACACTTGCGCGCCAGTGTTGACTTGCGCGCCGTAGTGGGACTTGCGCGACTGTCTTGGAGAAGTGCGCCTGGTTTTGCTGAAGCCCACCGGCGTGTTTGGAGCTGAACGAAAGCCGAGAGACTACTCGGTTCATTCGAGGAAAAGTGATATTCCTCTTCTGGTGAGAATCGGACTTCAATAGAGCATCTACATACAACAAAGGATGCACTCTTATGCAAATGAAGAAGAGACCTTCACGTCTATAAACTGAGTGGGACTTCACCAACGGCAGTGAGCCAGGGGGAGTTAACGGGAGTGACCCGAGGGACGCAGTGAGCTATCCCTGAACAATTGTAAAGGCAGTGAGCCTGGGACAGAGTGTCTGTACCCGAACTTTTGTATCCGCAGCTAGTGAAGCATAGTGGATTTAGGTACGACCGGCAACCTGTCGGCGTATGCTCCTTGGACGTAGCCCTTAGTGGTGAACCAAGTAAAAATGGTTGTGTCTTCTCTGTGCATGTGAATGTTTTCATTTTGATCATAATCATCATACAGTTTCAACGAGTTCCTACCAACGTGGGAACAAGATCCAACACATTAAAAGAAAAAGTGGTCACCCTGATTCACCCCTCCCCTCTCAGGGTGTCCCGGGGTCCTTCAAGTGGTATCAGAGGGAGGTTGCTGGTGTTGAATCTGACCTTCTTCATCATGGAAAACGCCGTCAATGTCAGGGGAGTCCCTCACTTCGAAGGAAGCAATTTCCAGATCTGGAAGAACAGAATGAGATCTCATCTAAGATATCTTGGAATGGAAGTTCTTTTTTCTACTGTGCAAGGAATACATGTCACTGATCCAACAGGTCTGGCTATGACTGAAACAGACAGGAAACTTCTTGATGCAGATGCTAAAGCACACAATGCTCTCACTGCAGCCCTTTCTGATCAAATTTACCTGAAGGTGATGAATTGCACCTCAGCAAAATCTATGTGGAATAAACTTGAGAATATTTATGAAGGTGATAGCAAAGTGAAGGATGCGAAACTACAAGTGCTACACAATCGGTTTGATGATATGAAGATGCACCCAGACGAGAATGCAGACTCTTTCTTCAATTGAATTACTGAAGTGGTTGGAGCAATTCGGGGTCTAGGCGAAAAATCAAAGACATTTATATTGTAAAGAAAATATTAAGAAGACTTCCACCTCTGTATAATGCGAAGTTGTCACCTCTTGAGGAAAGATATCTTTTCAAACTTTCTCTAGATGACTTACTGAGCAGTTTGGTAGCATATGAAATGAGAGTCAAACCAGAAGTTGCTATGACTCGGGTGAGCAAGTAAATGGCATTCAAGGCCATGGATAAATTGAAAATCTCAAAGGATAGTAGCGGTGATGATGACGAAGAGAAAGAAATTCTTTCTCTCATTGCAAAGAAGTTCTAGAAGGGGAAAGGGAAATTCAAAGGGAAGTTACCTCTCGCATGTTTCCATTGTGGAAAAGTTGGGCATATTGCCTCTCAGTGCTTGAAGAATATCAATGATGATGACAGTGAAGATGAAAACTTCAAGAAGCCTCAAAGAAGGTTCTTCAAAAAGGTAGACTTCAAATCTGGTAAGCAAATGAAAAGGAAGAGTTTTGTCTGTGAAGAGGATGAAGATGACAATGAATTCTGTGATGAAGAAGAACCAGAATTCAAAACTGGGAACCATGATTCTATGATGGCCACGGTTGAAAAATCAGAAGATACTAATGGTGAAAAACAATTGAGAAATTGTGTAGATCCTGATGTGCAACTTAAGGATGCAATTAGTAAGCTTAAGATTAAATGTAAGAGCTGCAATAAGTGGAAATCAATTGTAGAAGAATCAACTGAATATGTTGATAAACTTGAAGCTGAAATTGAACGACTGGAAGAATTTGTGAAGGTACAATCTAAAATAATTGAAAGCAATGATGATGCAGTTGATCTGAAGCTGAGAATTGAAGAGCAGGCAAAGGTCATCAATGACCTCACATCCAGACTGGATGAAAAATCCAAGACTATTGAGGGTCTTGAGGAGGAAGTAGTTACTCTAAGGAGTAAAATGGAGACAGAATCAGTTCCAAAAGAATCAAGGAAGAAAATACAGTTCGGAAGATTCTCAGATGCAGAATTACTTGCAAGAGCCAAGTGTGGTTCAGATGGGGTTGGAAAAGTCTTGAGTGATCAAAGACCTGCTTGCATGGGAAAGAGTGGAATTGGCTGTGAGGCTGAGTCATCAACTGCTGGAAGTGAAAAGATCCAAAAGAAAGACAAGATGAAAGTTGAACATGATGAAATGTTACCTAGAGTGCTGAAAAAGGAACCCTCAATCCAAACTAAAAGGAGACCTGAAAATTATCCTCAAACATTCAAAAATGACAGACAGTCTTACTATTCTCCCAAGGAAGAAGGTATAAGGAGAAATTCAAGTGAGAAGACATTTCCTCTCATGAAGTGTCAGTTCTGTGGCTATCTGGGCCATACCATGTCTTACTGTGAAGAGGCAAGAAGCTATCTGAATGGAGAAGATATAGATGCTCAACAAAGGAGAACAATCTCATATCCTAATTCTCATAGAAGAAATAATTTCTATGGATATTGTTTTTGTTGTTCTAACTTTGGTCATAAGGCCGTTAATTGCAGGCAGAGAAGAGACATAGACGCCTCATACCGAAGTTCAAGACAAGTCAAGTCTCGTCAGCAAGACAGTGTTGCTCTATTAAACAGGTTCTCACCTCTCGTAGAAGACTTTGACTATGACGAACCTGAGTATGTGGAAGAGATAGTTGAAAGGCCATCAGTCCTATTTACTCAATCTAATGTCTCATGGAAGGAAAGGAAGAAGATTGAGAAATCGAACCTTGCAGAGGTAGCCCTCAAAGCTACAAAGAACAACAGTACCTGGATTCTGGATAGCGGTTGTTCATCTCATATGACGGGTAATGCCGGCCTACTAACGAATATCATAAAGAATGTTGATGGTACAGTAAGATTTGGTAATGATGGGGCTCTGAAAATCAAAGGAAGTGGAAGTACCCAATTAGCTAATGGAGAACTAAAGAAGACTGAAGTTCTTTACATAGATGGCCTACGCCATAATCTCCTTAGCGTGAGTCAACTCTGTGACTCAGGACTTATAGTTACTTTTAATCATAAAGGCTGCACCATCGAGGGAAAAACCGGCAATTCACTTATGAAAGGATGCAGAACAGAAGGCAACTTGTATCAGGTTGATAGTGAAGAAAATGTATGTTACATGACTGTTGAAGAAGAAAACAATTTGTGGCATCGGAGATTGGGACACATCAATCAACAAGACATGGAGAAAATATCAAAATTGAGAATTGTCATGGACATCCCCAACTTGAAGCGTGAGCGTGAAAAATCCTGTGATGCTTGTATTCGTGGGAAGCTGGTCTGTAGTTCATATCGGCCAAAGAAGAAAAAGGCATCTCACCTTCTTGATCTGATTCATACAGATGTTTGTGGTCCAATAAATGTTGTCGGAACTCATGGAGAAAGGTACTTTGTCCTTTTCATAGACGATTATAGTCGAATGGCATGTGTGATGGTCATTCACCGAAAACGACAGGTCCTTGACTGCATGAAAACATATCGGCGAATCGCCGAGAATGATACTGGACGAACAATCAAAGTATTGCGATCTGACAATGGAGGAGAATACACGTCCATTGAATTTGAAAATTATCTGGAGAAGCATGGGATACAACATGAGGTAGCTGCTGTGAGAACTCCACAACAAAATGGAGTTGTTGAACGAAGGAATCGACAGGTGAACAACATGGCACGAACTATGCTGATTGAGAGTCGTATTCCACGACATTACTGGAAAGAGTTTGTTCAAGCTGCAGTGTACATTCAGAATCGAACAGGACTTTATATGGGTGAGACGAAGACACCATATGAATTGTGGCATGGACGGAAGCCTTCTCTAAAATACTTTCGTGTCTTTGGAAGTAAGTGCTTCATCAGGAACAAAGAAGGAAATCAGGGGAAATATGGTGACAACGCAGATGAAGGAATCTTCCTCGGTTACTCAATGAATAAAAAAGCCTACAAATGTTTCAACAATCGTTTGGGAAGGATTGTGGAAAGCAATGATGTTAAGATAATTGAAGAGAAAACCACAAATGCTTCACAGCCGTCATATGCTGATGTGATAGAAAGTCATGAAGAATGTGGACATGAAGAAACTACAAATGCAGAAATAGAGGAAGCTGTTCAAAACACTCATCAATCACATAATGATGATGACTCAGAAGAAGAATCTGAAGAAGAAACTATGGCTGCAGAGAATACTACTGAACCTCGCAGGAGAAATCGAAGAGCTGAGATTGATCCATCCAACATAATTGGGGATAGGAGTGCACCCACTCAAACCAGAAGGATGAGGAATACCACGCAATCCGCATTTCTATCAGTTTTAGAGCCATCCTCATTCGAAGAAGCTTTAAAAGATGAATCTTGGGTGAAAGCCATGAATGATGAATTAGATCAGATTGATAAGAATCAGACATGGGATCTTGTCCAGAGACCCAAAGGTCACAATGTGATTGGTATCAAATGGATCTTCAAAAATAAGTTTGATGAGCATGGAAGTGTCATCAGAAACAAGGCACGACTGGTATGTAAAGGATACTCCCAGATTGAAGGCATTGATGTTGAAGAAACGTTTGCTCCAGTGGCTAGACTGGAGTCAATCAGGCTTTTCCTTGCCATGGCACTCCAAAGAGGATATAAAGTATATCAAATGGATGTCAAGACAGCATTCTTGAATGGTGTACTCGAAGAAGAAGTCTACATTGAACAACCAGTGGGCTTTGTCTTGGGTACCGATGAAACAAAGGTCTGCAAACTAAAGAAAGCTCTATATGGTTTGAAGCAGGCACCACGGGCGTGGTACTCATGGCTAGATTCATATCTCAAGAAGTTGGAATTCAAAAGAGGAGGAGTTGATCACAATCTCTATGTGAAGAATTATCCAAAAGATCAATTCATGGTTCTTGTCTACGTTGATGATATCATATTTGGGGGCAGTAGGAAGAAATCAGTGGATGAATTTTCCAACCACATGAAATCAGAATTTGAAATGTCTATGATTGGGGAACTCACGTATTTCTTGGGGCTGCAAGTGATTCAAAAGAAGGAATACACATTCATTTCTCAGTAAAAATATGCAAGAGAGCTGCTGAAGAAGTTCAATATACAGGACTCCAAACCAATGACAACTCCGATTGCAGTTGGAACTAAACTTGGAAAGCATGAGGATGGGAACTCTGTTGATCCCACCATGTATAGGAGGGTCATTGGCAGCCTACTGTACATGACAGCGACAAGGCCAGATATTGTCTTCGCAACATGCCTTGCGGCCCGCTTTCAGAGTAATCCAAAGGAGGAACATATGGCAGCAGTAAAAAGAATCATGAGGTACATTCAAGGTACACATAACTTCGGGTTATTTTTTGCTGCAGGCAGGGACAGTGAATTATCAGCATTTTCTGATGCTGACTGGGCTGGTGATGTCGTAGATAGAAAGTCCACTAGTGGTGGAGCTTTCTATATTGGGCAGAAATGTGTTGGCTGGTTGAGCAAGAAACAAGAAAGTACTTCTCTTAGTACTGCTGAAGCTGAATATATCTCCGCCACAAAAGCATGCACTCAACTTCTTTGGATGAAGCAGCAGCTAACAGATATTGGTGATAAGGTGCAGCAACCAATGGTGATTTATTGTGATAACAAAAGTGCAATAGATCTTACGAAGAATCCGGTTCAGCATTCTCGTACAAAACATATTGAAATACGGTATCATTTTATCAAAGAAAAGGTTGAACAAGGCGTGATTAAAATGGATCATGTTGGAACTAATGAGCAAGTGGCTGATATCCTAACCAAGCCATTGTCTGCGGCTGTGTTCGAGAAGCATCGGTTGAACCTCGGTGTTCGACCACCTCCTACTGCATAAGGAGGCTCTGGAAGTCCCCTCTCCCCGTTTTTTTTAACAGTTTTTATCTGCTTATGGCTGTGATGCAAGTTTATGGGGGAGATACTATCCAGGGGGAGTATGGCTTGAGCTGAACGTTGAACAAACTTTTCGGTCTTTGGTTTTATTGTCAATGGGGAAGAAAGGCATAAATTCAAGGCAAGAAATTCTTTTGTGATGAGAAGTGTAAGATTGTGATGAGAAGTTTAATAAGGATAACATCGGGCGTCATGGAGAATTTCAAAACACTAAGACCCAATTCAAGCTTCCTCTATTGTTTTCTACACCGAGCATTGCTCACGTAGACTTAGAGTGTTGGCTGAGTTGCTTCTTGCGTTTTGGATTTGCTCATGGTTGGAGATCTATTGAATTTATTCTGATTGCCAACAAACCCAAAGGGGGAGATTGTTGGAACCAGGTTCTTCAAAGCATGATTTGGTGTATGTTTTGTGTTTTTTGTCAATCCTCAGTGGAAGTTCAGGGTGTGAACCAAAAAAGCGATCATACCATTCAAGCAGAAAATAGTTGTGAAGGTGGCGCTGTTTCCCAGTGTTTGCCAAATTTTTGGGCCTAAAAATCGGCAAATAAAGTAAAGTGTTTTTGGCAAAGGTACTTGCGCGCCGTGCTCTTGGAGGATAAAAGACTTGCGCGCCATATGTTTTTGAGGATCAGAACATCAAGATTTGGCTAAGGAAAGAAGGTCACGCAAGTGTTGGTTGGGTCGTGCAAGTGAGTTGCGCGACAGAGTTTATTGAAGACAAGACTTGCGCGTCGTCGAGGGACTTGCGCGCCGTCTAGGGACTTGCGCGCCTCCGCGTAGGGGGTCCAGTTTGCCTATAAATACTGGACCACCCCTCCTCATTTCCAACGGAGTTCAAGGCCGAGAGATTGTTCGAGCTCTCGTCGCGCAGGTGGTTGAGTCGCGCAGGTGGTTGTTTTGTCGCGCAAGTAGAGCTTGCGCGCCGGTGTGTGGCTGTGCGCCCAAGGTGGTTTGGAAGAGAAAGGAAGTGGACCGCGCAAGTTTGTAGTTGGGGAAGGAAGAGTCGCGCAACTGTGTTGATGACACTTGCGCGCCAGTGTTGACTTGCGCGCCGTAGTGGGACTTGCGCGACTGTCTTGGAGAAGTGCGCCTGGTTTTGCTGAAGCCCACCAGCGTGTTTGGAGCTGAACGAAAGCCGAGAGACTACTCGGTTCATTCGAGGAAAAGTGATATTCTTCTTCTGGTGAGAATCAGACTTCAATAGAGCATCTACATACAACAAAGGATGCACTCTTATGCAAATGAAGAAGAGACCTTCACGTCTATAAACTGAGTGGGACTTCACCAACGGCAGTGAGCCAGGGGGAGTCAACGGAAGTGACCCGAGGGACGCAGTGAGCTATCCCTGAATAATTGTAAAGGCAGTGAGCCTGGGACAGAGTGTCTGTACCCGAACTTTTGTATCCGCAGCTAGTGAAGCATAGTGGATTTAGGTACGACCGGCAACCTGTCGGCGTATGCTCCTTGGACGTAGCCCTTAGTGGTGAACCAAGTAAAAATGGTTGTGTCTTCTCTGTGCATGTGAATGTTTTCATTTTGATCATAATCATCATACAGGTTCAACAAGTTCCTACCAACGTGGGAACAAGATCCAACACATTAAAAGAAAAAGTGGTCACCCTGATTCACCCCTCCCCTCTCAGGGTGTCCCGGGGTCCTTCAATTACCTCTAGTGTCTGTGTTGGATTTGGTTCACTAAAACCATCTTATGAGTAATTTATGATAAATTTTATTCATAGTTTTTAGTTTTAATAAACTTATTTTAATATCATTACTTTTTATCTACATGTAATATTATGCGATAATCTCCCCATATTAGTTTTCAAACAAAAAGGTCATAGTAGTTTCCCACAATGATAAAAACAAGGAAGTGCTATGAAACTATACATAAATATATGTTTTATTTCGGGATTATATCAGTTTACAAAAAAAATTATACATGATATCAGGGATAGAGACCCAATGTACATTGAGGCACCTTATCATGGTGGACACCTTTTGTAATTTCAAGTAAGATATTATGAAAATGAGGCCCACCAGTAGTAAAACATCATTTATATGTTTCATTGGATCATCTTATTTCTAAACATGTGAATTATTCATTAGAATTTATTTTTATTATTAATGATTATTATGAGTCACATATTTTTATGTATTCATGAAACACATGGAGACATATGTTCACAGCAGGGTACAATATATTCAGTGCATCATGGGGAATAATACATTAATAAATAATGTGAGAAATAATTTTTCCTTTATTTTAAATGGATGTTTTTATCTCAGACCCTTTGATGGAAATAACATAGCATATTTAAATCCATGGACATGGTTTACAACAGTAATGTTCAATTTTTGTGAACTCGTCGAAAGAGACATCGAGAACGTGGGTTGATTTCCCCAACAGGAAACATAATTGATTAGAGATATCTAGATAATGGTATTATATTACATAGTATGTATTCATATGATAAATCATTTCATTGTGACATTATGTATTTTTTTCTATGGGAACCTTAGTGTTCTCCTAGAATAAATTCATTGACATTAGTAATCTTAACTTAATGCCACCAAGAAACTGTCCTAGATGTTCACTCACTAAGGGTATCTAAAATCTCAAATAAATAATATATTATTATTTGTAATTTGATATGTTGAATAAATATTAATCTTGGTTTTGTTTTCATAATTATTCATGTACTCTTGATAACATATATTTTATCCTCATCTGTTTGAGGGAATTTTATATGAGTGGAATATTTAATATATAAATACATTTTATATGTCAAATTTAAAATTTTTTATTCATTGGAGAATAATGCATGGATATTTATTTAATAAATGAAGAGTCACTATTAAAGGCCCAATAAATATTTTGTAGGAATGGAAGTCTATGTTTAATGGTCCAATGATAAATAATAAGTATTGAATATTATTTGAGTTGTTAATATTTATATTAATTTGAAATTTTTGAGAAAGATGAGGAATAAAAATAATAATATTATTATTTGACAAGTGGTAATGCATGGATAAATGAGAATAATATGAACTATTGAAATTATATTATTTTAACCCTAGCGACATATAATCCCAATTATAATATTTTCCCAATAATAAAATCCAATTTTTTTGGCTTTTACAACAAATTTGGAGAATTATATCTGGTCTAAGAGAAGTACCTTCTCTCAGAATGCTCTAAAGTAAGGAGAGTTATATTCCTCCACTTGTTACTCTCAATTCATGATAGATACAAGAGTATGCATTGGAACTGATTATCATAGAAACAAATGGTGGAAGACACAATCACTATCATATGCCATTCTAGAACTCGTATATTCCAACAATAGTGTTCAGATATTTTTAGAACCCATGTGGATCACAACAAGATGGAATACCCTTGGATTCCTATAATGCCACAACTGGACTATGCAGATCCTTCATCAGATCCATCAAGGAAGAAAGAATCCCAAAAGGGTAACTGATTAATTAATGGAATTAATTTTTAATAATATTTGATAATATTTTCTATGGTTCGGATGTTGTATCCTTGGCCTTATTTCTTTTATTCAATTCCATAGATCATGAAATTAATCGTTATAAAAATCACATATTGATCATTGATCATGAAAAAATAGTATTTTTCATTACCTATCGCAAGCTTCTAATGTTCTCAGAACCTAAATGTGGTATCAATGTGGTTGCATAATTATTCATAATTATTTAATGCTATTTTTTGATTTGTGCATTTTATTTATTTTTTCAATTAATGTTATATCAATCTTTTAATCCAAATTGTGAGATCTTCTCCCTCCTACTTCTTTTGTCATATATTTATTCAATGCAATTCATTTTATGAATGAAATTAAATCAAAGAACCCATATGGAGGTGCCAATTATTTTGGATGGATTTCATAGGAGTTCCCGCCATGTAACTAGCGTAACATTACATGTACTTTTATTCATTACATTATGAATTAATTCAAAAATTAATTCAGTTCATGTTCATTTATTAAACATGGTGTACTGAATTCTTACACTACAACTAGAATAGGTCATCCTAGAACACTGTCAATTAGAGTACATACCGTGTAGACCGTGTACATGGTGTGTTGTCCATTTGAGACATATATGGGATGTTTTTTTATATGTGGCCCACCCAACTGGTGACTATGTAACTCAGAGTCCACATATCGTGTAATCCCTTTTGCATAATGTGTACTCCATTTTTTATGAGGTACAATTTACACCCTAATTCCCTAGGCATGTACCTTATATAGATTCTGAGATATGTCCATTCCGTGTAACTCACCAATACACAACATGTACTTGTACCAAATTATATTGATTGAAAATTAATTTTTTTTACTATGTAACCGTTGAGAATATTTTTTGTGTGTGGTAATTAAGTTTATAAGGCACACCATGTGCTAGGTTTTAATTATATATATATATATATATGATTAGTTAATAAATTCATAGTGTTTATATTTTTATATCATGAATAAGTTGTATTACAGTTGTTACTCTTCATTCATTGAAGAAAATCACTGGATTGAAAAATCATGTAATTCATGTACTATTTATGTTGAAAGTACATGTTATGAATGTATGTTATAAGTTGTGTATTCTATATATCATAGAAATTTATATTTTATATGAGTATAAAACATATAGCGTGGATCTGTATGGTTTTTAACCTTGTTTCCACTAGAGTACATTTAATGTTTATAGTTTATTTTTAATAAATTTAATAAATTTTGTTTAAAATTATGATGGATGGGAATCTCAAGGAATTTCAAATGAGAACTATGATAAAATAATAGATTAATTAAAAATAATAATTAATTATTTCGAGCAAAAATAATTTTAAATAAGAATAAGTATGAATTTAAAGACAAATTTATTAAATTCATAATTCATTGCATGAATTTGGATGATCATGATCGTAGACCAAACCATTATACGTGATTTTTTCTTTTAATTTAGAATAAAATTTATTTTTTGGCATGCATGACTTTTCTCCCATTATAATATAATGGCATGCATGCCCATGGTTTAATTCAGGTAAAACCCTTGTTTCCCTCACCTATGTGTGAGTAAGAGCATACGTAATGGACAGATATACCAAGCAAGTGGAGTTGGTTCATGTTTGGAGACAAGGTGAAACCAATCCAAGAGAGATACATAGGTGGAATGGTGGAAATGTATAACAAAAATCATAATTAGTTCAATGTGATATTTCTATAAGGTGAATGATTAGTTTATCAACTTCATGATAAACTAACAATTAATAATATCTCGTGATCATTCAAATTTATTATTGTTTTTCATTCAAGATGTATGGTTATTTCATTATATATGTTTTTACGAGATCACACTAATTAATGAAGTTAATGATAATCAAAGATAGAAAAAATATAAATTGAATTATGCATAAATATCTTCTAAGACATCATTAATCAAATATGTAAAACAAATTAAATTTAAAAATCATTTGATAATTATTCTTATAGGAAATTTATATATAAAATGATAATATTCTTCAATAATTTATATTTGTTTGGTATATACTTCCACTACCTCAATTAAAATCAAATCCTATTTCAATGTGAATAACTATTAAATGTTTTGGTTCTTAATATTATAGAGGAATTTTAACATGATATTTTTTATTGACATAACATAGTTAACATCAAAGATTGACTGCCAAACCAGGACTTGGTGAAACTGAGGGGAAGTGTTTTTAGAATTCCAATTTAAGGATCTCTGGTTTGGGGGTCCACTCATCAAATCAAGGAACTATGAGTTAAAACTGTTGGCATTTGGAATACTTATGTAAAACCATTTATTTCTATGGACCATCCAATGTTTGGGTAATGAGATGGGGAATATGTATCCAAGAAAAGGGATCTTCTGAAACACCATCGAAATGAAATTATTCATATCATTGTGATCAATACTTGAAAAGGATAACCTTATCACCAACACAGATTTCCATGAGTATCAAAGCTGACTATGTTTTATCCTTCACCATGAATGAAAATTATATGTGATGACACTATATTTTCCTAAATTGAAAGAAAATGATTCTAGAAATGAAGATATAAACTTAATGAGAAAAATTTTTAATGCTTCCAAAGATGTTCAATGATTCATACTGTCATCGAAACCCAATAATCCATTGAAGAAACACAAGGATTGGGATGTGTACAACATGATGTTTGAACATTTGGATCTATATCAAGGTATTGTGAGTCAAGAGAGGTACTAGATCTAAAATTTCATGTTTGAAACAAATCTTGGATAGTCTATGCCAGCTGTTCATCATGTTGTAAAGCTTATTTCATACATTCAATTGGTAGACATCTTTGGGATTTAATTTGAATATTATTTTCTTATAGATGTTATATGTCCATCAGTTTCCTATACATTATTGTGTTTTATTGTTAATTACAATATCATAAATAACTATAATATTATTTTGGAACTTCTTACTTTTATTCTCCACATGGATATGGACATATGGTGTGATAAACTAATGTTCCTTATGGTGAATAAGAAATGAAAGTGTTAGGAAAAGGAGACCAATTCTCATAAACAACCTAAAGCACATAAGAACAATCATTCCAAGAAGACGATGAACTAAATTTAGGGATATAAAGGAGATTCTATGTTTTTCATCTATAAAGTCGGTTCACTTGAAATGGAACTTCAGCTAGAATAAAGGGGAATCTAATCTTGTGTTGATTACTGACGATAATCACTCTGTAATGTCCCGGACCCGGTTGCCACGCAATGGGTGCCCCGAGCCCGGTTCGCCACCTTAAATCAAGAGCATTTCCCCAAATGCCAGAGGCTGCCGACTAGCAGCGAGGGCCCAGGTCTAATAGAGGGGAAAAAATGCCCTCATTTGTCAAAGTGTAGCGCAGCGGAATACCAAAATAAACATACAACAACAGCAGAAGCAGTAAACATACACAACTGAAATAACTACAGCAGTGGATATAACTAACAATATATAAGTGATGATGATACATGTTTCAAGTTCTTCGAAAACAGCAAGAACATGTTATACACCAATACAAAACAGCAGAAAGCAGAGTACAACAAAGCAAAGAAAAAAGCTTGCAGCGGCATCGCAAGCCTAGGTTCGGTCCCATGCCCTCCTACTGCTCTGCAACAGTCATGTACCTGTATAGGGACTCTTTCCCATATCTACACCTACAGCAACATAATCTTTTTGGGCCGAAAAGCGTAACCCAAACAGGGTGTGAGAAATATATCTCAGTAGGCATCCACCAAAGGCTCGTGCCCAACTGCGTGTAAGCATGCAACAATAGTGTGCAATAGTAAAATGCAATAAAGTAAGCAGTACTCAAAAGTAAATAACTTAACAATTAAATTGCCATTTTATTATTTATTTAGTCCATTTAATTTAGTTTCACCTTGTGCTCAACAGCACCAAGCCCTCAGGCCAACCAGTATCTCACCCTTAGGATAATATTGTGAACCACGCCCTCAGGCTTATACAGTCACGCCCTCAGGCTAATACAGTCATGTCCTCAGGCTAATACAGTCACGCCCTCAGGCTAATACAGTCACGACCTCAGGCTAATACAGTCACGCCCTGAGGCTAATACAGTCACGCCCTCAAGCTAAATAAGTTACCGGGCCATTCCCAACATATCAAAATGTAGTAAACAAGCAATTCCTCTAAAGGAAATTCTTACAATTACTACATTGAAGGCATACCCTCGGGTATCCTGGCCAAACAGTTAAACAGAGAAACACAACCCCGGAGTGGTTTTGGATCCAAGAAACAATCCCAATCATCATTTTATTACCAAAATTTAATCACCTATGCAATTCTAGGCATTAAATATAGCAACGAACTCAGCCACATGACACCCCAACATGGGTTTGTGGCACGAAAATGCACAAACGCACGACAGTTGGAAAATGAACACAAATCCACCAACCTTAAACACCAATGAATGCTATACCCGAACGCCAACTCTAGAAACTCCCAAGAACGGCGTAGATCTGACGAAGAACACAACCCATTCAAACGTAAATAACATACGTTAGGAGAAGATTTTGCAAGAATGGTACCATGAGAGGAGAGGGATTACCCGTGCGGTTCCAATGGGATTGTCTGAGACGGAAACAGATTCTAGATGAACGCCCGGCAGTTTCTCAAAGATCTGGCCTCCTCCTTTGGCTCCAAAATGGCTCAAACGCCTCCTCTTCCAAATAAGGAGGCTACTGCATGTTTTATGCCTGAAAAAAAGTGCATGGCGTGTACTTCAAAGTACATGGCATGTACTCCTTTCATTTAACTGTTCATTTGGCGGCACCGCCACACTGTTCATTTGTCGACAAGAGTACAGGAAATGTACTCCCGAGTACACGGCGTGTACTGCCACCCAGCTGGCGGAAAATCCACTGCCTTACTTTTTAACCTATCGACTGACTACACGGCGTGTAAAGGACCACTACACAGCGTGTAGTCGGTTCCTACACCCTTTGTCGCCGGTGAGGCTACACGCCCTGTGTACTTATCCCAACACGGCCAAAAGTACACAGCGTGTGGAAAAATACACGGCGTGTAGTTTCAAAATTTAGCATTCTTTTCCATTTTCCATATTTTCTCAAAAACACTTAAGGAAAAGGAAAAAGAAGAAACATGTACCTCAAAGATAAGAACCGGGATCTTACAAACCCCCACCCCCTATAGAAATTCGTCCCCGAATTTCCCTTTCCAGGGTGGCGAAGATAAAGCTCAGAACAGCTCTGGCCACTGAGCACGTACGTCGGCCTCCCGCTCCAAGGTCTCTTCCTACACTCGGCCATGCTGCCATAGCACCCGTACGAGAGGAAATGACCGGCCTCGGAGAACATTCGTGCTCTTGTCAACGATACGGATCAGATGCTCTTCAAAGGATGCATCATGCTGAAGCTCAACCTCCTTAGGCTGAAAGACGTGAGACGGGTCTGAATGATAGTGACGCAACAGAGACACGTGGAAGACGTCGTGCATGGCTCGGTACCACTGCGGTAACTGCAACTGATAGGCAACCAGCCTGACTTTCTCCAGAATCTCGAATGGTCCCACATACCTTGGTGAAAATCTTACCCTCTCTCCAGATCCGCTTGTGTCCCAGCCTTGGCAAAACACGCAAGAAAACCTGATCCCCGACAACGAACTCCAAAGGTCGTCTGCGGTGATTAGCATAAGACTTCTGACGAGACTACACGGTAGCCATCCGCTTCTGAATCAACTGGACCTGCTCAGTTGTCTCCTGGAAGAGCTGTGGCCCCAGTAAAGCTGCCTCACCTGCCTCTAACCAGCACAAAGGTGATCGGCATGGCCTACCATATAAATCCTCGTATGTTGCCATCTCAATATTCGCCTGAAAGATATTGTTATTAGAAAACTAGACTAAGGGTATATTCTTCTCCCAAGAGCCCCAAAAGTCTAGGACGCATGCACGCAACATGTCCTCAAGCACCTGTATCACCCACTCTGACTGGCCATCTGTCTGAGGGTGGTATGATGTGCTCAAAAGCACCTTTGTACCCAGCGCCCTCTGAAAAATCATCCCGAAACTAGACGTGAAGAGAGCGTCCCTATCTGAAATGATAGAACGCGGGACCCCATGAAAACGTACGATCTCTCGGATATACAACCTTCTGAGCTCTTCCACACCGAAGTTCCCCTTGATCGGCAAAACTTGAGATACCTTCATGAGTCCGTCCACAACAACCCACATGGCGTCATTGCCACGAGGTGACCTCGGAAAACCCGTCACAAAATCCATCGTGACATCATCCCATTTCCACTCTAGAATGGGAAACTGCTGTAACAACCTAGCTGGCCTCTAGTGCTCTGCCTTCACCTGCTGACAGGTGGAACATCTCGTAACAAAACCAGCTATCTCTCTCTTCATACCCGGACCCCAGTAATGATGTCTCAAGTCTCGGTACATCTTGGTAACCCCGGGATGAACTGACCAAGCTGAAGAATGAAACTCACGCATCAGCTCCTCATGTATATCCCCTGGAACCCATACTCGACCATGGAAACGCAAAACCTCGTCATCGCTGATCGCCCAACCGGGAGGAGGGTCCTCACATGCCACTGATTCCCATAGAACTAGGCCTTCAGAATCAGATAGCTGCCTCATCCTTACTCTGTCCAGGAGGGTAGAAGTCACAGCTAACGAGGAAAGATAAGTCTGCCCCTGACTGTCATGCACTTCCAGATGAATCTCAGAGAACAAAGCCATAAGCTGCCACTCACCACTGGCCTCTTTCACTGCCTTTATCTGAGTCTTCCTGCTCAGTGCATCAGCTACTGCATTACCTTTACCAGGTGTATAGTCAAGCTCAAAATTGAAGGACTGCATGTACTCAACCCACCTTCTCTGCCTCAGATTCAGGTCATGCTGAGTAATGGTATACTTGAGGCTTTTGTGGTTTCTGAAAACCACAAATGCTCCCCCAATAGATAGTGTATCCAAAAGCGCAACGCATGTACTATTGCAGCCAACTCAAGATCATCTGTCGGGTAATTCCTCTCATGTGGCCTCAACTGCCGAGACCCGTATGCAATGACTCGATCGCCCTACATCAACACTGCTCCCAGCCCAATCCCTGATACGTCATAGTAAACTGTATATCTCTTCCCCTACTCTAGGAGTTTCAGGATCGGTGATGATGTCAACCTTCCCTTCAGGTCTTGAAAATATGCCTTGCAAGCTTCTGACCAAACGAACTTCACAACCTTCTTAGTCAGACCTGTCAATAGTGATGCTAAGCGGGAGAAGTCCTTTATGAAGCGCCTGTAGTAACCAGCCATCCCTAAGAAACTCCGTATTTCAAACACGTTCTTAGGTTGATCCCAGGAAACTACTGCTCTCACCTTCTCTAGGTCTACTGAAACTCCAGCCTCTGAGATAATATGACCTAGTAAGTGAATCTGGTCTATCAAAAAGTGGCACTTTGAGAGCTTATCATATAGCCGATGCTATCTCAGTGTACTCAATACTATCTTGAGATGGGTGGCATGGTCGTGTCGAGGGCGTGAGTACACCAAGATGTCATCCACGAATACTACCACGAGAGAATCAAGATATGGATGGAACACACGATTCATCAGAGCCATGAAAACTGCTGGCGCGTTCGTGAGTCCGAACGGCATAACGATAAACGCATATAGACCATACCTATTACTAAAAGCTGTGAGAGGTATATCAAATGGTCTAACGCGCAGCTGATGATATACGGATCTCAGTTCAATCTTTGAGAACACTCGTGCTCCATGAATATGATCAAATAGACCATCAATCCTAGGCAACGGATATCGGTTCTTAACCGTCAACTGGTTCAACTTCCGATAATCCACGAAAAGTCTAAGGGTACCATTCGCCTTTTTCGAAAAAAGGACCAGAGAACCCCAAGGAGATGTACTGGGTCGAATAAATCCCTTTGCCTGTAACTCCTCTAACTGCCTCTTGAGCTCCTGCAACTCAGGTGTGGCAATCCTATAAGGAGGAATGGACATCGGTGCTGCTCCTAGCACAAGCTCGATAGAGAAATCCTCCTCACGCACTAGAGGTAGACCTGAAATGTCGTCCGGGAAGACAACCCTGAAATGATCAACAACTGGAGGGAAATATGTCTGACGAGTCCTCTGATCATCCAGATACAAACTCACAATCTGGGATGTGACTCCACCTTGCCTATGATTCTCTGGTCCAGCTCGACTCACCTGAACATCCCACTCACCATTGTATAGAAACTCTCCATCCTCTGGTGATGTGAAATACACCCTGCGACGATAGCAGTCTACAAAGGCTCGATAGGGAACCAACCAGTCAATCTCGAGAATGACGTCATAGCTCGTCATCTCTAAGACATAGAGGTCCCAAAGTAAGTGACACCCACCAACCTCAAGGGGTCACTCCTTGCACTAACGCACACAATCCGTTCTAGATCCCAACGGAGTTTCTAGCGTCATGATATCGGAAGATGTAGAAACACGGAGCCCAAAGCTCTCCACCACGGGTACAAATATGAAACTATGTGTATCACCCGTATAAAAAAGTACTGAAAATAAGACATAAGCTACTAGAATAGTACCTCTGACTGTAGAAGGTTCGGGATCCTGCTCCAGCTGGGTCTGTTGCACTGCATATGCCTGCCCAGTGTTGCGGCCCTGCGACATAGCCTGGCTGCCCTAATCTGTCCCGCCATGCTGCCTCTATGATCCTGGTGTATGGCTACCACGGCCACGACCACCATCTCTGCCTGTACACCCTGATGCATTCCAGTTCCCCGACTGGTAAGAAGCCACTGGTCCTGCTCCCGCATGCAGAGTCTGCAAAGAAACCCACTCACTAGCCATCGGCGGATACGCCCTACAAAAGCACTGCAGGTGACCCATCTTGCCACAAGCTCGACACTCCACTGGGTCTCGTGGACACTATGGCCTCTTGTGCCCCTCTCTGCCACACTGGTAGCACCTGATCGGGCCACCTGAAGAGACTGCCTGGCTGGTATTGCCACCCTGAGAGAAGTCCATTTGTCTCTTCCTCTTTCCAGTAGAAATAGTGCCAGTAACTGGTGTCGAACCACCCTGGCCCACACCACCAGATTCTCGCAGGTTCCTCTATGTAATCAACAACTAGTTCAAAATCATGTGTACAGTAGATAACCTGAAAACATTCACCAGCACTCATATGTCATACCAAAGACCATCCTCAAAATGTATGTCTCTCAGCGCCTCATCACCCACCAGCATGGGTGCAAAGCGCTGAAGCTCTGTAAAATGAGCAGAATAGTCCATCTCTGACATGGAGCCCTGCTGCAGATTCATGAACTCTCGAGCTCTATCTGCCCTAAGCATCTCTGGAAAGAAGAAGTCATAGAAGACTGCCTGAAAATCTTCCGATGCCATGTCCCAGTGATTCTCTGACTGGGTGGTCACATCCCACCACCTCTTGGTGGAATCACGCAGCATGTAAGTCGCGAGCCTGACCCTCCTCCCTGGAGGCGTCTCTAGATGCTCGAATATAGTCTACATCGACCTCAGCGAAGACTCCGCAGCATGTGGTCCGACATCCCCTGAAAACGTAGACAGATATTGCTGCTGGAATATACGAGTTAGCTCATCCATAGATGTGGCAGCCTGCGGTGCTCCCTGAAAGGTCTACATAAACCGCATAAAACCTTCATGGAACTGCGCCTCTGTGCCTGTGTATGGTATAACAGCTGGTGCTGCATCTGGCTCTACTGAAGGTTCAACTGCTAGCCCATGGCCCACCACCTCCGGAGTATACTCATTGCCGCTCTCCTGGAGAACAATGTGCGGTCTTCTAGGGTCATGACACTACAGGGTCAAAAGTACGCCTCAAATTCATGATTTTCATGACCGAAAAGTGAAGGAACCACAAATGAAATAAGAGTAAGAAGGAATTCAAAATTTGAAAACAAGACTACACAGCGTGTACACGGACTACACTATGTGTAGTTGACTTCCCTTCCCCTGCCTGGGTCCTTCAACACGGCAAAGCCATACGGCTCCCGTTAAACAAAACTACAGGGCATGTACTTAATCTACACGGCGTGTATGGTGTTATTTTCAAACTGCCCATGCCATTTGTGACACGGCCGACTACTCGGCTTACACTACACAACGTGTTACACCTGCACACAGCGTGTACACCATCTCGTTTCCCAATCACACAGCTATGTCCTTACGGCCTGTCCTCGGACAAGACTACACGGCGTGTCCTCCAAAGGTACACGGTGTGTTCAAGGAATGGTGACGTCGGCCCGTGTTTGTTAGTTACACGGCTGAGTCCCTTGGTCTCACAACACGGTGTGTCTATAACTGACACGGCGTGTTCTGTCAAAGAGTTCACCGACCTGTGTTGTTAGTTACACGGCCGGACTCCGCGTCACACTACACGACGTGCATAAAATCTACACGGCGTGTTTTACCCAAGCCTTTCCCTACCCCGTGTCGTCATCCACATGGTTTGTGACACGGAATGAGACTACACGGTGTGTACTCCAGGTACACGGCGTGTACCCAAAAAGTTCATTTTCCTTCCCAAATAGAAGAACATACACGACGTGTATAAAAAATACTACACGGCGTGTATACTGGGTTTCTAGACAGTATGCCTCGGAAACTTCCCCAGAACCCAGAAAACACTGAAAAACAACACCCAAGTTTCAAATTCTGACCTATGAGGGCACATACTCCCCACGAATCAGTGTTTGACATCTTATCTGTGTTATAACAAAATAAACCGTCAATGGTCCACCAAATTCCGGTCAATGGGGGCCCATACTCCCCAAAAACCAAAGTTTGGTGTCTATTCTATGGCCAACTCACATAAAAAATTACCCTATCAAATAGCAGGTATTTTTATCAGTTTATCTATCACAACAGCATGCCTTTCTAGTACAGAAACTATCATAACTAAATGCAATTTTTAATGAGCCTACATGGCATGGAAACTATGCCTGGCATGCGTTATCTAGCATGTGCCTATATGATGCATGAGATGGCATACACTCATCTCATCGGGTTGTAACTAAAGAGAACCCATAGATAAATATAACAGCACAATACAAGTTTGTCACCCCAACGGTGAAAACATATCAACCGTAAAATTGCAAAATCAAAAGAATTGCAAAATACGAGGTCGACTGGCTTTTCCCTATACACGGGTTAGCTATGCTTGGGCCCAGCTTATTACCAACTACCTTTCGTCCTATCCCTGACTACATCTCCAAATATTAAGTCAATGTAATGAAACTCCTCTGATACCACTTTGTAACATCCTGGACCTGGGTGCCACACAACGGGTGCCCCGAGCCCGGTTCGCCACATGACCTCAAGCGCATTTCCCCAAATGCTAGAGGCTGTCGACTAGCAGCGAGGGCCCAGGTCTGATAGTGGGGAAACTATGCCCTCATTTGTCAAAGATTAGCGCAGAGAAATAGCAAAATAAACATACAACAATAGCAGAAGCAATAAACATACACAACTGAAATAACTACAGTAGTGGATATAACCAACAGTATATAAGTAATGATGCTACATGTTTCAAGTTCTAAGATAATAGCCAGAACATGTTATACACCAATACAAAACAGCAGAAAGCAGAGTACCGCGAAGCAAAGCAAACAGCTGGCAGCGGCATCGCGAGCCTAGGCTCGGTCCCATGCCCTCCTACTCCGCTGCAACAGTCAAGTACCTGTATAAGGACTCTTGCCCCAATCTACACCTGTAGCAACGTAATATGTTTGGTCTGAAAAGTGTGACCCAAATAGGGTGTGAGAAATATATCTCAGCAGGCACCCACCAAAGGCCCGTGCCCAACTGCGTGTAAGCATGCAACAACAATGTTCAATAAAGTAAGCAATACTCAAAAGTAACAAACGTAACAATTAAATTTCCATTTTATTATTCATTTAGTTCATTTAATTTAGTATCACCTTGTGCTCAATAGCACCAAGCCCTCAGGCCAACCAGTATCTCACCCACAGGCTAATATAGTGAACCATGCCCTCAGGCTTATACAGTCACGCCCTCAGGCTAATACAGTCATGCCCTCAGGCTAATACAGTCACGCCCTCAGGCAAATACAGTCACGCCATTAGGCTAATACAGTCACGCCCATAGGCTAAACAGGTAATCGGGCTATGCCCAACATATAAAAAAGCACTAAAAAAGCAATTCCTCTCAAGGAAATTTTTAAAATTACTACATCGAAGGCATACCCTCGGGTATCCTGGCCAAACAGCTAAACAGAGAGACACACCCCCGGAGTGGTTTCAGATCCAAGAAATGATCCCAATCAGCATTTTATTTCCAAAATTTAGTCACCTATGAAATTCTAGGCATTAAATATAGCAACAGTCTCAGCCACACGACACCCCAACATGGGTTCGTGGCACGAAAACGCACAAACGCACGATAGTTGGAAAATGAACACAAAGCGACCTACCTTAAATGCCAATGAACGCTATACCCGAGCACCGACTCTAGAAACGCCCAAGAATGGTGTAGATCTGATGAATAACAAAACCCATTCAAATGTAAATAAATTACGTTAGGAGATGAATTGGCAAAAAAACGGTACCATGAGAGGAGAGGGCTAACCCGTGCAGTTCCAACGGGATCGTCCGAGACGGAAACGGATTCCAGATGAACACCCGGTGGTTCCTCAAAGATCTGGCCTCCTCCTTTGGCTCCAAAATGGCTCAAATGCCTCCTATGCCAAATGAGGAGGCTACTGCCTGTTTTATGCCAGAAAAACAAAGTACACGGCATGTACTTCAAAGTACACGGCATGTACTCCTTTCATTTAACTGTTCATTTGGCGGCACCGCCACACTGCTAATCTTCCAACAAGAGTACACGGCTTGTACTCCCAAGTACATGGCGTGTACTGCCGCCCAGCTGGTGGAAAATCCACCGCCTTACATTTTAACCTGCCGACTGACTACACGGCGTGTAAAGGACCACTACACGGGTGTAGTCAGTTCCTACACCCTTTGTCGCTGGCGAGGCTACACGCCCTGTGTACTTATCCAAACACGGCCAAAAGTACACTGCGTGTGGAAAAATACATGGCGTGTAGTTTCAAAATTTAGCATTCTTTTCCATTTTCCATATGTTCACAAAAACACTTAAAGAAAAGGAAAAAGAAGAAACATGTACCTCAAAGATAAGAACCGGGTTCTTACACACTCAATACGTACAAATTGATTATTAGATACAGCTTGTGGGTCTCACATCTATATCCAAATGTAAGATCCACGTAGATTTTAAAATATTTATAGAGGGTATGTGGATCTGAGAGATGTTAATAGACTGTGTTAGGATTCCTCATCCATTTATGAATACCATCTTTCATTGACAATAGGAATTATTTTGGTTTCTAAAGATTTTTATTATGTACCTATGGTTACAATGAAAGTAATTTCGATATCATGCCTAGATGTATGTTAGATTATTTTCACCATTGGAAATAAAATTTTATCCTTTGTATGGATAAAATATTTTTTGTTAGGTAAAATTTATATAATGGCCATTATGTATCAAATTATGGGAAAAAATATTACAAATTGATAATGAATCTTGTGCAAACAAACTCATATTACACCCAAATATTTCATCACCATATTGGTCATGTAAATAAGATTCATTCCATAATGAAATATCATGATTGAAATTAGAATAATATGAAATAGACCCACATGAAATATGTCATTAGAGTTTATAAAGAAAAATTACCAAGCAACCATTTGGTGGATAGGGTGAAAGTTGTAAAGAACTTCTAGGATCGGTACACACTGATGTGTGTGGACCATTTATAGTAGACGTTTGAGGCAGATATTCATACTTCATAACATTTGATGAACAGTGTTGTAGATATGGCTACATTTACATAATGAGTTATAAGCTTGAGTCCCTCGAAAAATTCAAGAAAATCATGATTGAAGACTTGGAATGAAGTTAGAAAATCTTCAATTAGGTCAAGTTGGTGGCTATCTTAACCAAGATTTCATCCACCATTTAAGAGAGTTTGAAATTTAATCTTAACTCACTCTACCTTATACACCATATTGGAATGGTGTAAATGAATCAATAATTATAGCTTTTTATACATGGAATGCTTGATGATGAGTAATATAGATTTTCCACTATCTTTTTGGGTATATATGTTACAAACCCTAGAATACACATTAAAATGAGTTCCAACAAATGAAGAAAAGGAAATTACCTTCAATTTATAGAGTGGAAAGAAACCCATTTTGGCGTATACATGTGTATGGGGTTGAAAGGCACTTTTAGGCAACAAAATAGCACCTCAGGGAAAAATGTGTATCTTTATATAGTATCCCAATGAAACAAAGGTATACTACCTATAAAACCCCTATGAAAATAAATTGATTGTCTCTTGAAAATCCGTTCTTTATAGATTGATCAAATCCTAAAAAAGAATAGTGAGGGAAAGATTGACTTCAACGAGTTTGATTCTCAAAATTCATAATATTTGGATATGGAACATGTTCCACAAGTACCCATGGAAGAAGATGTTCCTAAAACAAAAGTACAATATAGGACCATAAGAGAGTTATGAAAAATAGAGAGATGATGTTTTCTAGTCTCCCAAGATAGTGAGTTAATATTAGATGAAAATGATCAACCCATTTCCTACAAATATGAATTAGAGAGATCGTAAGAAGTAAGATGGAATGAATCCATTAATTATGAAATGGATTACTTGTATTATGACCAAGTTAGGGTTTCAGTCAATGCACTAGTTGATGTGAAGCCAATTGGATATAAATGTGAATTCAAGAGAAATCTAGGCATTGAAGGTAAGTAAAGTAACTACAAATAATTATAATGTATAAAGGGTTTAAGAAATATTAGGGAGTTGAATATAATGATACATCTTCAAGGATTTCCTAGATTAAATCCATCATAATTAAACATTATATAGTAGCTTACCTGTCTATGTTATTTGAAAGATTGATTTAAAAACGTATACCTTAATAAAAACCTTCAAGAAGATGTTTATATGTCACTATAATAATGGTTTGTAACTCCATATTATTCCAAAAGTATTTTCATGTTACAACTATCCATTTATGGATTGAATAATGCATCAAAAATATGAAACATTTGATTTGATGAAGCCATAAAATAATTTTGTTTCATTAAAAATAAATGTCAGTCATATGTTTTCAATATTTTTATAGTAAATGTTGTAATTCTCATAGTAGTCTATGTTATTATCATGTTACTTATTTTAAACGAAATATTGGTCTTATAACCTATTGTAGAATGGGAAAAAGGGTTTCTCTATGAAAGACATAGGTGATAAAGCATACATTCTAGGGATAAAGATAATTCATGATAGATCGAAGATGCTGATTGGACTATATAAACATAAATATATTTACTACATACTAAAGGGATTTAGTATAGAATAATCCAAGTTGGTATTGGTTCTAGTGTCACATACATTACATCCTTATATGAAAATTTATTCTCTCACTCAATATGTGAAAGAGATAATGAGAATGATAACATATTCTTTAGTGATATGATCAAAAATTCATGCCATTATATATACTAGACTCGATGTTTCCAATTCATTTAGCATGGTATATAGATATCAAGAAGATCAGGGAAACAACATTGGTCTACTATTAAGTATATCGCATGTATCTAAGAAGAACTAAGGATATGTTCTTGGTGTGTAGAGGAGACAAATAAATGGTTATAAGGGGATATAATGATCATTGTTTTCAGACATATCAGAATGATCTAAAGATACAGTTAGGATATGTTTTTAGTGTCAATGGAGGATTTATGAGTTGTAAGAGTTCAAATCACTAGTTATATTGTTTCTATATTAGAGTTTGAGTCTATAGTGGATTTTTATGTAGCCATGTAATCTATTTGGATTCATAACATTTTACAAGTTCTTGATGTGTAACCTAGTAGTAAAAATACTCTCACATTGTATTTTAATAATATTGTAGCGGTGGATCAATCAAAAGTGACATGGTCGCTCCAATAAAAAAAGACAATACTCTGGATGTATCACCTCTTGAAGAAATTTCACCAGAGGGGTGATGTTACAGTATGAAAAGTTCCCATGGAAGATAATTTGCAGGACCCACTAATTATATACATGTCTTAGAAGAATAATATGTATCATGTGAGATCTAGCGGACTGAAGGAAGTTATCAGTTGGAACTAGTGCAAGTTGATGTTTATTGGATTTAGTTTGCTAGAAACAAATTTTGTTTACTTAATTATAAAATTTATTCATGATTTCTAATATTATAAAACTTGGTATCACATCATTATAGTTCATATTCATAACATATAATTTGATGTTATCCCTAAAGTAACTCTGTCACGACCCGTCCTCGGGGCCCGTGCCGTGACTACCCCAAGCCCGCCTTCCATAGGCCAGGGGCTGGCGACTAGCACCAAAGGCGTAAAATCCTGATAACTGGGAAGGCATTGCCTTTATAAAAGAAAACAAGCACCACAGAGTACAAGCGGAAGTAAAACACTAAGTACAAAATGAAGAGCTGAAAAGTAAAAAGGGGCCGGAAAAACAAGCCCAACTGTAAAGTACAACTCGAAAGGGAAAACAGCGACTGAAAAGTAAAGCTGCTACGCTGAGATGTCCACTGGAAATCCCACCTGAAGGGTGGGTACAGATATCTCCTCTGCTCCTCAGGTCCCGCCATCCGCTCCGAGTATGTTCCGCCCAGTGGTCCACCTCCGGGTACCGCCTCGTCGTATAGTCCACCTCCAGGTACCGTCCAGTCCTCGAACCTTCGGCTTCTGTCAGCACTGTTCGTCGTCTGCAACCAACACAACGAGGTGCGGGCATAGCCCGTGCAGGGGTGAGTATAACGATACTCAGTAGGGACCCCGAGACCCTCAAGGTCTCACTAAAACCAACAAGTATAAACACAAGAAGATCTCAACAGATAAACTCTACTTAGGTATATGCCCATACATATACCTAAGTTATCAAGTAACCCATCTCAATCATGAGGAAACACAAGGATTGTGAAAACGACGGATAACCACTACCCGGGTATATGCCCATACATATACCAAAGTTAGCAAGTGACCCATCTCAATCATGAAGTAAACCCAAGGTCAAAAGTCTCAGCTCAAACCAGGATTTTCATTATCGAAACCGTAACTGCTGAAGAGCTCCGTCTCTAGAGTGTACAGTGGTCCTGTCACGACTCCGAGGCCGCCGCTCACTAACCTAAGACTGCTGAAGTACTCCTCCTGTCGAGTACTGCGGGTCTGCTGCCAACTACCAGGCGCTCCGTCCGCTGAGGGTCTGCTGCCAAATACCGGGCGCTACCCAGATAGCCTACTGAGGTACTCCTCCTGTCGAGTACCGCGGGTCTGCTGCCAACTACCAGGCGCTCCGTCCGCCATGGGTCTGCCGCCAAATACTGGGCGCTCCGTCCACTGGGCTAGTCGACTCACTCCAAGTCGAGTCGGTCAAGCAGTCGTCAGGTCTCAGCCGGCTACACGGCCTCCGTACTCTGCACGCTCATCTCCGGGAGGGTCCGCTCCACGAGCTACTGGTCGATACTCCAAGTATCACAAAGTCCCGCAAAGAAGTATCTCAAAAGTCCGTCTCGTCACAGGGGTCTCAACGCAACAGACGGCGCGTCGATTGGACGCCCGGTCTGTGAGTTATTAGCCTTTTCGTCCCCGGGGCCCGGTTGGTTTCGTGAGCAAACCAATCCCGGCCGTATCTCAACTGTACCCCGAACTCCCATAGGGTAAACTCAAAGGGACCGTTACTCAACGTAACCACCAACGCCGCTGACGGTCCGTTAAGCGGACGTCCTGTCTGAAAGATATCAGCTTTCCCGTTCCAGGAGCCCGGTTGGATTTCGGGTACAATCCAACCCCGCCATACTCCGACTGCATCCAAAACTCGGGCGTAGTATGTCAAAAGTTCCGTCTCATCAAGAGGAAGTCAACGAAACAGACGGCGCGTCAATCAGACGCCCGGTCTGTGAGTTATTGGCTTTTTCGTCTCCGGGGCCCGGTTGGTTTTTAAGGCAAAACCAACCCGACCGTACTCCACCTGCGTCCAAATCTCGGGCGGAGTATGCCAAAAGATCCGTATCACTAAGAGGAACGCAACGCGACTGACGGCGCGTCAATCGGACGTTCGTGGCTCAAGATATGAGCGTTTCCGCTCCGAAGGCCCGGTTGGTTTCGTGAACGAACCAACCCGGCCAAACTCAAAGTAATCCGAAACCTTGGGTGCGATATACCGAAACGACCGTCTCGATCCAAGGATCGCATTGCCGTAGACGGTTTGTCATTCGGAGGTCCGAGGCTCAAGTTATGGGCCAAAAACCAAATCTGGTTCGAAACGGGGGGGGTCCGGGTCCGGGCCGACCCGGCCCGACCCCCCCCTGGGGCGGCGCGGTGGCCGGCGGCGGCGGGCGGCCTGGCGGCGCGGCGGCGCGGCGTGCCGCGGCGGCTCGGGGTGCCGCGAGGGGCCGCTCACAGGGGGCTAACCCCCGCTTCTTCAGAAGGGCGGCGCGGCTTTGCCGCGCCGTTTGCAACAAATCGGCCCCCACGTGGGGGCCGGTTTTGAATTAAACCGGGGGGCTGCTACCCCCCCTCTTCCAAGATCCGCCCCCCCACATAAAGAGGGGGGTTTTGCAAGGTGACCGGGGGATTAATTCCCCCGGTTTTAACGGCATCCGGCCGGCCAGCTGGCCGGCCGGTTTTCTCCAACGGGACCGGAATTTCCGGTCCCCTCTTCGGCTTCCGACGCCGGCGGCCCGGCCGCCGGTCTTCTCTTTCCGCCGCGGCCCGGAACCGGCCGCGGTCTCCTCGTCCCATCGCGGCCCGGAACCAGCCGCGGTCTCCTCGTCCCGCCGCGGCCCGGAACCGGCCGCGTTGTTCGTCAACCGGCGCGGTGCGACGGCACCGCGCCCCTTCGCCGTGCCTTGATTCCATTCAACGCGGCGCGACGGCGTCGCGTTCTTGAAGATTCTTCCTCGGCGTGGCGCGACGGCGTCGCGTAAAATATTTGCACGAACAACCACGTGGTGCGACGGCACCACGCTACTTGCTTCCACCCGCATGAATAAACAAGAACGATGGAGGGGGATTCGGCCGTGTTCGTGCGGTCCGGCCCCCCTCACGTTAAAATAATAACGCAACTTAAAATAAATCAAGCCTCACGCTAGTCTTGCTAAATCACGATCAAGAATAAAATAAGGAAACCAAAAAGAATTCGACAACCCCTACCTCGGTATAAGGTTCGAAGATTGTGAACGTTCCGCGGAAGACGACGTCGCGGAGGTCGGGCGTCGCGGTCGTCGTTCGTCAAATTCGACCACGAAGAGGCGCGTCCGAAGAGGCACGTCGTTGGCGAATCCTTGTATGCCGACGAAGGTTGTCCGAGGAAGGTGCGGTGTTCTCTCTCGTTGACACCGGAGACGAAGAAGAGCGGAGCGGCGTTCTTCATCGGAACTTGAGCGTTCTAAGTCAAGTCTTGAGGAAAGTCAAATAAAAAGGAAACAACGAACTCAAGAACCCCTACCTCGATAGTCGCACGTTGATGGAGTCATGGAATATCGGTGTCGATTCTTTTGACGTCGGAGGAAGAGTCGTTGTCGATGGCGTTCGTCGCGGAAAAGATGATGCGGAAGAAGAACGTCACGTCGCGGATATGGCGTCGCGAAAAGACCGTGTTCTTCGGCGAAGAAGTTCTTCGTTGAAGAACGGCGTTCTTCGTCAAGATCGAAGGTTCTTCGTCAAGTTGAAGAAGAAGAAGAAAAGCTTCCAAAGCTCTCAAGAATTCCTTCCAAGGTGGTAAAAGAATCCCCTAGAATAATATAAGCTTTAACTTATATTATTACATAACTTAACCACAAGAATTTCAAAGGTTTGAAATTCAAAAAGGGTTTAACTCCCTTAATTAAATAAGTAACTTAAGCCATTAAAAGAGGCGTTTAAGGAGTTGGGAGGATTTGAAAGGTTTAGGGGTTCGTGTGGGCCCCACCACACTTAATCCTCCCAAGGGAGGTTAAGTGGGTGTGGGTCCCACTTCCAACCTCCATTGGTAGGTTTTTAACAAGTTATAATAAAATTTGTTCTAAACAAATTTTATTTAACTCAAACTAAAAACCTCAAAAATTAACTTTCAACCCGCAACTAACGCAACTCCCGAAAGGGTCTCTTTAAGCGAATATCGGCGCTGCGAGTTCATCGGTGCCCTCAGATTTCAATTCCGAGCACCGGGTCAAAAGTTAGGAATTCCCGCTCGTTCGTTCACTGAACGTACCCGAGCCAAACTTCGGAAATTAATTCCGGGCACTCCGGGCCTCGGAATCAGGTGCCGTCTGAAACCGCGCTCTTGTAAAATTCTAAAGAAAATTAAGAAAAAAAAATTTCCCTTGAATTTTATGGGTCTTTAAATTACTCCCACCTCAGGGCTTTACGTCCCCGTAAAGATACATCAAATACTAGGGAAACAAAAGAGGGAACTGAGCACGCATCTGAGCCTCCCGCTCCCATGTGCTCTCCTGGAGATTCCCGTGCCGCCATCTGATGCGCACATGAGGAATCGTTCGCCCATGCAGGACCCGCTCCTGTTGATCCTCTATCTCCACCGGGACCTCCGTAAAAGTCGCCCCATCGTCAACGTCAAGCTCCCCATGTTCAAAGATGTGCGTCGGGTCGTGCACGTATCTCCTCAGCTGAGACACGTGGAAGACGTCGTGCACCCGGTGTAACTGAGGTGGTAGAGCCAGGCGATAAGCCACCTCACCAACCCTGTTGAGGACCTGGAAGGGTCCGATGAAGCGCCGAGATAACTTGTCGCCTCGGCCAAATCTCTGAATACCACGTCGAGGTGAGACCCGCAAGAAGACGTGGTCACCATCCTCGAACTCTAGTGGCCTCCACCTCCTGTCAGCGTATGACTTCTTCCGGCTCTGTGTTGTCCTCATCCGCTCCTGGATGACATGGACCTCCTCTGACGTGGCCCGGACCATCTCTGGTCCCACAAGAGCTGCAAGATTTCTTCTTTGCCGATAAGAGAAACCAGGTCTCATCCCCTGGATGAACCACATTCTTTGCCTAAAATAGTCAATCCTAACATGGATGATACTAATCCATACCAAGGATGACGTCGTAAGGCCTCGACGCTACTACTAAGAGATCCAACCGTTACTCTCGCCTCCAAGGGTTGAGTCACACTGTCGGCATCAGTGTGTGGTAACTGGATCTCCTCCAGTAGATGTCTCACAAGTGAGGGTCAAGTCAACAGTCAACTGGAACCTCTTAGTAACATCACAAAAGAGGACAGGAATGAAAACATCACAAAGTATGCGTCTTTTATTATTGCAGCTCATAATATAAAGATGCTACAAAAACAACATCAACATGGAACTAGAAGTACAAAATACGTATCCACTAGTTCCGCTCCTGTCCACCTGCTTTACTGTTGCTCAAGAATTTGTCGCTGCCTCAACCTCGGTGGCTCCCCCCAAGCCTGTGGATCGAGGAGTCGGACAGTCACGTGCCAGGTGACCCTTTCCGCGGCATGAGTAACACAACCTGCTCCTTGCACGGCTAGCTCTGTTCCCACTCCGGGTGCCCTGCACCACCGGTCCTAAAACCCGAGATCGCCCAACTGCTGGTCTGGTCCTCCTGGACCTCTCCATCATCTGTCTACTGCCCACAGATGACTCGGCTTCTGATCGAAAAACACGCGGCAAAGGCAGAATCTCCTGTACACGCTCGGGGTGTAGAGATACGGGCACAAACTCCACCCTGAAGAAGGTCTCGAAGTCTTCCCATGCGAAGTCCATCTCATCGCAAAACTGAAACAAGTGGCTCCACCACCTACCTGCTGCTGCCTGAAGGAGGCTGGTAGCAAAGATCACCATGAAGTCTGCCGGCATCCTCACTAGCCTAAACACTCGTACCACTGCCTCCAGCCAGTCCTCTGCAGCCTGGGGATCCGTCTCCCCACGAAACCTGGGCGGTCGCTGGCGCTGAAACTCATGCAGTGCGCTGAGGCGACGTGCATCGTCAGCGGCTGCTGCTGGAAGTATCGGGGGCTCGGCGGGTAGAGCTACCGCCGGTGCCACTGTTGACAAAGGGCCCTGCACCGAGGCCTCGTCGCTCGGTGGGCTGTCGTCACGTTTGATTCTCGGAACCCTAGCTGGCTGCCGTCGTGGGGCCATCCTGAAAGAAACAACGTAACACGATCAAACGATTATACCTGGTGAGCTGACCTGGTTAGAGCTGTTTTAAGGGGAAAACCTTTGAAAACACACACGCAATCAGTGTTTTCGTGCACAAAGTCGGAAATCAGTTGTCAGGGTCCTTGTGTATGGATACGTCGGCCGCCCGCACCAACACTGGACTCCCTGTACTGAAAACCACACTCGGTACCCTTAACACTATTGCTTCACAGAAAGAAAGATCAGAGTCTGCGGTAGAACCGACCACCTCTGATACCAATTTGTCACGACCCGTCCTCGGGGCCTGTGCCGTGACTACCCCAAGCCCGCCTTCCATAGGCCAGGGGCTGGCGACTAGCACCAAAGGCGTAAAATCCCGATAACTGGGAAGGCATTGCCTTTATAAAAGAAAACAAGCACCACAGAGTACAAGCGGAAGTAAAACACTAAGTACAAAATGAAGAGCTGAAAAGTAAAATGGGGCCGGAAAAACAAGCCCAACTGTAAAGTACAACTCGAAAGGGAAAACAGTGACTGAAAAGTAAAGCTGCTACGCTGAGATGTCCACTGGAAATCCCTCCTGAAGGGTGGGTACAGATAGCTCCTCTGCTCCTCGGGTCCCGCCATCCGCTCCGAGTATGTTCCGCCCAGTGGTCCACCTCCGGGTACCGCCTCGTCGTATAGTCCACCTCCAGGTACCGTCCAGTCCTCGAACCTTCGGCTTCTGTCAGCACTGTCCGTCGTCTGCAACCAACACAACGAGGTGCGGGCATAGCCCGTGCAGGGGTGAGTATAACGATACTCAGTAGGGACCCCGAGACCCTCAAGGTCTCACTAAAACCAACAAGGATAAACACAAGAAGATCTCAACAGATAAACTCTACTTAGGTATATGCCCATACATATACCTAAGTTATCAAGTAACCCATCTCAATCATGAGGAAACACAAGGATTGTGAAAACGACGGATAACCACTACCCGGGTATATGCCCATACATATACCAAAGTTAGCAAGTGACCCATCTCAATCATGAAGTAAACACAAGGTCAAAAGTCTCAGCTCAAACCAGGATTTTCATTATCGAAACCGTAACTGCTGAAGAGCTCCGTCTCTAGAGTGTACAGTGGTCCTGTCACGACTCCGAGGCCGCTGCTCACTAACCTAAGACTGCTGAAGTACTCCTCCTGTCGAGTACTGCGGGTCTGCTGCCAACTACCAGGCGCGCCGTCCGCTGAGGGTCTGCTGCCAAATACCGGGCGCTACCCAGATAGCCTACTGAGGTACGCCTCCTGTCGAGTACCGCAGGTCTGCTGCCAACTACCAGGCGCTCCGTCCGCCGTGGGTCTTCCGCCAAATACCGGGCGCTCCGTCCACTGGGCTAGTCGACTCACTCCAAGTCGAGTCGGTCAAGCAGTCGTCAGGTCTCAGCCGGCTACACGGTCTCCGTACTCTGCACGCTCGTCTCCGGGAGGGTCCGCTCCACGAGCTACTGGTCGATACTCCAAGTATCACAAAGTCCCGCAAAGAAGTATCTCAAAAGTCCGTCTCGTCATAGGGGTCTCAACGCAACAGACGGCGCGTCGATTGGATGCCCGGTCTGTGAGTTATTAGCCTTTTCGTCCCAGGGGCCCGATTGGTTTCGTGAGCAAACCAATCCCGGCCGTATCTCAACTGTACCCCAAACTCCCATAGGGTAAACTCAAAGGGACCGTTACTCAACGTAACCACCAACGCCGCTGACGGTCCGTTAAGCGGACGTCCTGTCTGAAAGATATCAGCTTTCCCGTTCAGGGGCCCGGTTGGATTTCGGGTACAATCCAACCCGGCCATACTCCGACTGCATCCAAAACTCGGCCGGAGTATGTCAAAAGTTCCGTCTCATCAAGCGGAAGTCAACGAAACAGACCGCGCGTCAATCGGACGCCCGGTCTGTGAGTTATTGGCTTTTTCGTCTCCGGGGCCCGGTTGGTTTTTAAGGCAAAATCAACCCGACCGTACTCCACCTGCGTCCAAACCTCGGGCGGAGTATGCCAAAAGATCCGTATCACTAAGAGGAACGCAACGCGACTGACAGCGCGTCAATCGGACGTTCGTGGCTCAAGATATGAGCGTTTCCGCTCCGAAGGCCCGGTTGGTTTCGTGAACGAACCAACTCGGCCGAACACAAAGTAATCCGAAACCTTGAGTGCGATATACCGAAACGACCGTCTCGATCCAAGGATCGCGTTGCCGCAGACGGTTCGTCATTCAGAGGTCTGAGGCTCATGTTATGGGCCAAAAACCAAATCTGGTTCGAAACGGGGGGGTCCGGGTCCGGGCCGACCCGGCCCGACCCCCCCCTGGGGCGGCACGGTGGCCGGCAGCGGCGGCCGGCGGCAGCGGGCGGCCTGGCGGCGCGGCGTGCTGCAGCGGCTCGGGGTGCCGCGAGGGGCCGCTCACGGGGGGGCTAACCCCCGCTTCTTCAGAAGGGCGGCGCGGCTTTGCCGCGCCGTTTGCAACAAATCGTCCCCCACGTGGGGGACGGTTTTGAATTAAACCGGGGGGCTGCTTCCCCCCCCCCCCCCTCTTCCAATATCCGCCCCCCCTCATAAAGAGGGGGGTTTTGCAAGGTGACCGGGGGATTAATTCCCCCGGTTTTAACGGCATCCGGCCGGCCAGCTGGCCGGCCGGTTTTCTCCAACGGGACCGGAATTTCCGGTCCCCTCTTCGGCTTCCGACGCCGGCGGCCCGGCCGCCGGTCTTCTCTTCCCGCCGCGGCCCGGAACCGGCCGCGGTCTCCTCGTCCCGTCGCAGCCCGGAACCGGCCGCGGTCTCCTCGTCCCGCCGCGGCCCGGAACCGGCCGCGTTGTTCGTCAACCGGCGCGGTGCGACGGCACCGCGCCCCTTCGCCGTGCCTTGATTCCATTCAACACGGCGCTACGGCGTCACGTTCTTGAAGATTCTTCCTCGGCGTGGCGCGACGGCGTCGCGTAAAATATTTGCACGAACAACCGCGTGGTGCGACGGCACCACGCTACTTGCTTCCACCCGCATGAATAAACAAGAACGATGGAGGGGGATTCGGCCGTGTTCGTGCGGTCCGGCCCCCCTCACGTTAAAATAATAACGCAACTTAAAATAAATCAAGCCTCACATTAGTCTTGCTAAATCACGATCAAGAATAAAATAAGGAAACCAAAAAGAATTCGACAACCCCTACCTCGGTATAAGGTTCGAAGATTGTGAACGTTCCGCGGAAGACGACGTCGCGGAGGTCGGGCGTCGCGGTCGTCGTTCGTCAAATTCGACGACGAAGAGGCGCGTCCGAAGAGGCACGTCGTTAGCGAATCCTTGTACGCCGACGAAGGTTGTCCGAGGAAGGTGCGGTGTTCTCTCTCGTTGACACCGAAGACGAAGAAGAGCGGAGCGGCGTTCTTCGTCGGAACTTGAGCGTTCTACGTCAAGTCTTGAGGAAAGTCAAATAAAAAGGAAACAACGAACTCAAGAACCCCTACCTCGATAGTCGCACGTTGACGGAGTCGTGGAATATCGGTGTCGATTCCTTTGACGTCGGAGGAAGAGTCGTTGTCGATGGCGTTCGTCGCGGAAAAGATGATGCGGAAGAAGAACGTCACGTCGCGGATATGGCGTCGCGGAATGACCGTGTTCTTCGGCGAAGAAGTTCTTCGTTGAAGAACGGCGTTCTTCGTTGAAGAACGGCGTTCTTCGTCAAGATCGAAGGTTCTTCGTCAAGTTGAAGAAGAAGAAGAAAAGCTTCCAAAGCTCTCAAGAATTCCTTCCAAGGTGGTAAAAGAATCCCCTAGAATAATATAAGCTTTAACTTATATTATTACATAACTTAACCACAAGAATTTCAAAGGTTTGAAATTCAAAAAGGGTTTAACTCCCTTAATTAAATAAGTAACTTAAGCCATTAAAAGAGGCGTTTAAAGAGTTGGGGGGATTTGAATGGTTTAGGGGTTCGTGTGGGCCCCACCACACTTAATCCTCCCAAGGGAGGTTAAGTGGGTGTGGGTCCCACTTCCAACCTCCTTTGGTAGGTTTTTAACAAGTTATAATAAAATTTGTTCTAAACAAATTTTATTTAACTCAAACTAAAAACCTCAAAAATTAACTTTCAACCCGCAACTAACGCAACTCCCGAAAGGGTCTCTTTAAGCGAATATCGGCGCTGCGAGTTCATCGGTGCCCTCGGATTTCAATTCCGAGCACCGGGTCAAAAGTTAGGAATTCCCGCTCGTTCGTTCACTGAACGTACCCGAGCCAAACTTCGGAAATTAATTCCGGGCACTCCGGGCCTCGGAATCAGGTGCCGTCTGAAACCGCGCTCTTGTAAAATTCTAAAGAAAATTAAGAAAAAAAATTTCCCTTGAATTTTACGGGTCTTTACAAACTCTCACACATAAAGGTAATAGTTGTTCCCCCTATTATTAGAATCCAAATGATTTATGAAACTATTATTAAATATATATTATATTGACAGATTATATCACTTGATGGAAAAAATGATATAGGCTATCATGTGATGAGACTCATTGGACTTTTAAGAACCTTCTCATGATTTATTTCTTTAGTACTATATTGTATGATTTTATGATTCAATACGTGCATGTAGAAAATAATTATTTTTATGTTTTATTAGAATTTTATATCTGGGAACGTTTTTATTGGCCCTTTGACATAAATATTATTATTAATTATTATTATGAGTCATATATATTGATGTATTTTTGAAAACCAGGATGGCATATGTTTCAGTTGAGGTAGGATATGTGAGGTGTGTCACGAGTAATATTTTATTAATGAATAATGTGAGAGGGGATTTTTTTCCTTCTATTCTATAACAGAAGTTGATATCTCAGGCCCATTGATAGAAATTATATTTTATAAATAAATCAATTTCCATGGTGTATAATAGGCTAGTTCAATTACCAGGATGTCAATGAAATAGACGTAAATCACATAGTTTGATGGCACTAGAATGTAACCTGCTCAGTTTTAGATTGTGGGATTAATGGGTTATATTACACAATAATCATTCATATTAGGTATCATGTCATTGTGTCATTAAATTATTTCTCTATGGATGCCTTGGAATGTTTCTAGACACTAACCTGGGACTTTAGGATGCTTTGCCTAATGCCAGTGAGAAAGAGACATAGAGTGTCAAAACCTAAGGGTATCTTGAATCCTGAATAAAATTATTTTACTATTTATTATTTATCAAGTTAAATAAATATTAATCTTGAATGTGATTTAATAATTTGTTAGGAATTATTGATCATATATATTCCCTCACCATTTTTGATGAGAATTTAATATGAGTTTAATATTTATTAAATACTTATTTTCTATTTAGTAAATATAAAATTTAATTTTTCATTGGATAATAATGAAGTGATATTTTTTATTAGATAAATTGTTATTATTCAAGGCTGGATAAATATCATGAAGGAATGGAGTACATAGTTAATGTGACTAATGATAAATAATAATTTTTGAAAATTATTTTATTATGTAATATTTAATTTAATTTTCTAGTTAGGTTCATGTGGAAAAATAATAATAATAATTATAATATTATTGAAATGGGGTTCTATAGGGATTAAATAAATAATAAATGGAACTTGTGAAATTATTTTATTTTTATCCAAGTATCATATAAGCCTAATTATAGTATTTTCACAATAATAAAATTCATTGGTTTTGAAGTTCACAGTGAATTTCAAAAATCTGATCAAGACCAATAGATCTCTATTCTCCAAGAATGCCCCTAATAATGGAGTGAGATCTTCACCAAACATCCACTTTTATGTCCAGAGAGATCCAGGATAACTCATTATAAGTGGTTCTCAATTTGGTCAACAAGGGATGATGTAACTTATTTGATCTACCTTGATAAAAGTAGGAGATTCCTATAATGACACTCATAGATGTTTGGAACACATGTGGATCACCTGTATAGGGAATATTCTCTGATTCCTACAACTCAATGAGCAAGCAATATAGATTTATTTTAATATCCATCAATGGAGAAATAATCTCAACAAGGATATTTTTTAATTAAATAAATTTTTATAAATAATATGTGTTGATTCTCAATATGGTTCCAGCATTATTTCAATCTTTTTATTGATTCAATTCCTTAGATGATGACATTAATCATTGTGTAAATGTCAGATTGATCACTAGTCATGAAAAAATGTAAACATGGGCACAATCCACTGCATGCTTTCACTTTTCCATGAACATTCTGTGTGCTGGTCTCGATATTCTTGGAAAATGACTTGAGGTCATCACGGTGACATTTCTCTATAATTTCAAAGTGAAATCCTCAATAAAACTTATAACAACTAATAAAATAAAGAAATAAATAAATATACTCAATCCCATCCTACATGAATGTCACAACTCTCAACCATCTCCTATAACCAGGTATAGGTGGTAAGAAAGAGTCACAGAGAGTTCCTAGGAGATAAAACCTACCTCCCACTACTATGTTTGGGTAGGTCTAGTGGTCATATATTACACATATAAGATGAAGATTTTATTTTCAATGTTATAGTAATTTTATTTTTGTACAATTTTGTGTATTTAAAAATAATTAAATGGTTATGTTAAATAAATCATAATTTCCACCTATTATGTAACATACACCTCATAAATTTTAATGTGGAATCCACTTTAGTCCAACCATATTACATTCCACCTCATGCAACAAATAGTCGATGGATCAATAGTTCTTAACCAACTACATAAGGTATCTACATTAACCTTTTCATGAAAACACTATTATTTTATGGTATAATATTTTAGTTTAAAAAATGATTTATTTGTCCTATAATGAATTTCATCATATTTCAATAAATTATAACTGTTGAAATAATAATATGTCAATGTATAGTGTATGAAAAAAGTTGATATGGCATGGAATACATCATAGCAATTAAGTCCAATGTTTCCTAGTATGATGCATGATTTGATATGACCCCATATTATTGGGACTAGAGAAATGATTTACAATGATAATAATATAAATCAATAATAAGGGCATAAAAAAAGTGAGCCATCCAATGGTGAAATCAATGAAAATATCACTCGTGTAAAATATAACTACATTTACCCAATCAATTATATTTGGGATTCCCCTATACGTCGATTACCTACTCCGAGGCACAAAATCCTCACCAAATCCAAATATTCCTATTCTCCTATCTAAAAAAATTGAGTAATTAAAAATTGAAAAATACCTCTGTTAACACTTGGTATCATCCCGCCCAAGGTTCAACTTAATGGTTCTCTGAGATGGTGGAACAAAACACCTCTAGTGCACCTCCTTGTATACCAAAGGTTATCGACTAGTAGAGGGGGCCTAGGCTTTGTTCATGGGGAGACTATGACAACATTTATCCGAGTAGAGGACAACAGTATGTGTGTGTATGTATATAAACAATAAAAAAAGACAATATAATGATCATATAAAAAACTTGTTTTTGCGAAAGTACAAATAATAATTAAATAGTAGATCAAAAAATTAATATATAAAATTCATGGTAAGTAAAAAACATGTGTAACTGATCCATAAGTAGTTAAAAAAAGATAATTATCATGAATTCATATAACTAGATACAATGACTATATAGGTAATAAGTGAAAGAGGGGTATAACCTAGTCTATCAAAAATTAAAATGTCCAAAATATGTACAAATTTCATGATGGGAATATGATCGATCCTATTATCCTGTTCTACATCGATGAAAAGTCAATAATTCATCCAAAACAATCTTTTTCTTTTATCCATACCAAAATTCATAAAGTATTCTTGGGTTCCCAAGGTGGTGCATGTATGGTGTGAGATATTATCCTTGTAGGACACCACCAAATGTTTCTAGAAAAATATATATCATGAAATATAAAATGAACTATGTTCCAGTAAAATTAAATACAAGAAATGAACAAATAAATAAATAACACTTCGGTTTGAGTTCTTCAATGGATACCCACCTGATTCTAACTACCTAAGCATAAGCCTGATATCTGATCCAAGGGAACGTGTACATAATATTATGCACAAACATGGGTCATCATTAATAAGGAATCAAAGTAGAAAAACCACAAGATTGTGATTTGGATTGGAAGATTATTCCATATTCTATCAATCAGGCATTCTCATAATAAAAGAGAGGAATCATATATAAACTAGGAAAAAGATATTTCAAATCCAATGTGGAATTTTAAGCTTATCCAAGGTGATCAATAATAAATTTCAAGGGTCACTTTAGGAGCCACATATATTACTAATTCCTCACATTCCATCTAAGGAGTCCCCCAATAGTATCCCTCATATAAATATTGGCATGGTAACCTATGATCCTATCCTAGTTATCTCACATAGGGGACTAATTAACACCTAATATTGGGATTTTCCATATTTCTGATGAGATTGTCTAGGATTTCTCCCCCAAATAAATGGTTTCACTCATGAGTTTAAGTAAACCCCCTGGAGAGCCTATCCAAAAAATTCCAAGGGATTACCATGTTATGTTCATCATATCTAGATGCAGAACATTGTGAGTCCATCCATCGCATCATTTAGTCAATATCAGTGTTCTCTACCAGAACATAAACAAGTAAGTCCTGGAATTTACAATTCCACAACCTAAAAAAGATTACAAATATCAATTGTTAAAAATCCTGGACATGAATTATATCAAATCCAAAAATAATTGAATAAGGCATAAGATAATATGCATTTAGCATTATAAAATACAAAAGGCCTCAAGGCATGCACATTGGGCACAAATACTAGGCATTATCAACTTGCATATAACGGAAGAAACATAGTGTAATACCTAAGTAAATAAGTATGAAATCAAAGAAAATGATAAATGCATGATTATATATTTCTTAGATCATGGAAAAGGATTAGGCATTGATTGTTTCATTCATTTGGGTAATTTTTAATAAAGAAACCACACACCACAAAGGTTTTTCACCTATTAATAATAATGGAATTATGACTTTGAAAGAAATTCTCACCCATTGGGGTGGCTAAAATAGAGTCAATCAAACCAAATGTTCATTCTCCATTCACTAATCTCATACCAATCATTGAAAAGAATTTATTTTAATATATTTATATAATTGGAGGCATTTCGGGAAATCTATGATTTCAATAATAGAGGCGCACCATATAGAAAGTGATGGAACTTGTGAGAAATAGCTATACCACCTACCTTGGCCTCATAGAACACCACTCGTCCATTTTCAACCCAATAATCAAAATAGAATGTTGATGTTGTATATATTACAAATTATATAAAAATAAGTAAGGAAACATGCACCCAAATATCACAATTGAAGGGAGAAGAAAGGAAGAATGAAAGGAAGGGGATTATAGAGCTTTCCTCAAGCATTCTAATGCTTCTAATAATGAATTATTTTGAAATTGGATGTTAGATATATTAAAATACATATGGAGAGGAGAAATAATGATTTTGGGGGGCTACATGAAGAGAATAATGATGGTGGATAAAGAATTTTTTGATTTTATATATTTTAAGGGAAAAAGTTGAAATTCAACCACACTGGCAGAGGTGAACAATGTAGTCTCATGGTCAGAAAAAACCCTATGCCCATCATGAACCAATCTACGTACTGAGGAGGTTCCATGTAAATTATAATTACATGATTTGGTTAACTATGAAAAATCGATACAAAATTCCTCTATAAAAATCAATGAAACGTTTAAGGGGTGCGCATGCCTCTACAAATGGTTTTTTAGAAACTGTGTGGAACCCATCTCAAGAATTCCTCTGTAAATTATCAATGAAATGTTTAAGGGACTGTAGAAAAGAACTGAACTAAAAAATTAATGGTATGTACGAATGATAAATGATAGGATGTTCCAGAGTGTTTTATTATCCCTTGCATAGTTGAATTTGGGTATTACACATTACTTTAGATATAGAAAATCCAAATATAGTGAATCCATTAAAGAGAAATATAAACCATTCTATGAGATTCAACCACACCGATAGGGAACATATTTCTATCAAACTAAGATACTATATAATAGGGAAGGAAAACAATAACACATCCCTTACCAGAGGGAACCTATTCAACCATAAACTCCTTGTTTATATCCTCTATTGGGTATTGGTGTGGAAAAACCCAAACATAAATAGGGGCCTGTTATATTTTCTCAGGGAGGGGGGATTAAGACCCATGAAGTGCTTTTTAGATATAGGATGAGAATAGATGGGGATATTTCCATATTTTAATCCTCTTAATCTAAATATTCTAACTTTTATATATGTATTATGAGTGGAATTGGTTCATCATTAGACCAGGATATCTCATGTGTGTTCATCTTTTATACCCATTCATACATTTACATTAATATTGGTTCTTTATATATGGGATTTGAGATGTTTTTCATTGATTCGTGGTTAAATAACTCTGCCTTATAGGATTATCATGAATAGTGAATAAGGGAGGATCGGGAAGGAAAAATTTATATTGGAAGTCACTTATTTGACATAGGCTAGTAACATAGTTTGTTTTATTATAGATTTCTCTATTTTTGGAAAAAATTGATGATCAATTACGTTTTATAAATTTTTTTTTGTTTTGAACGTATAAAGAATAGGCCTCTTTTTCGTTTTTTATACCTTTTTTACCAAGTTATTTCCATCACAGTACCACTTAGTGTGTTATTATCAATTAAAGGTGATATTGTATTTTTATTAAAAATGAAAAATTTATAGAAAATGGATAGATTTGACATAGTAGTAGATTATTATAAATTTTTATAAATAGTAAGAGTTCAATAAAATAAATTAATGGTGATATATGTTTTTTTCTCATTACACATTATGTATTTTAATATTTTATTGTTTGATGTATTTTTCATTATTATTTTATATTCCATTTTAATATCTAATATTCTGAAAAATACTATAATGTGATATTGTATAACTCCATAAAATGAGATTGATAAAATATTTCTTTATTTTCAAAACAAGATTTTTAGATAGGCTAAAATATTTTTTGTTGGAACCCTAGCTAAATGTGTATCAATGGCCCGTACTATGGATTTAATTGATTGTGTGATTTGATTTTTTTAGCTAGTTTTAATGATACTAATAGGTGTCACATTAAACAATATTTTTATTGAATTTATTTCTTTGAAATGATATTAAAAAAAATATATGATTTAAAATGAATATATATGAGCAATACTATTTAATGGAAAATAGAGAGCCTCCAAAAGTGGTTTTCAGAAGGTTTTTTCAAGGGTCTTTAGTGTGAATATAAAAATTGTAATTCCTTTTTGAATGGTCTATAATAATGGGTTTTTTTATATTTATATAGAAAAATAAAAGATCTTGGTTTGGGAAGTTGTTTCGTTTGATTTTCTAAGAATAAGTGGTTCCCTAGTTTATATGAAACTATTATTCCTTGTCCTATCTTTATTTTAATATTTACTTTTATGAGTAAAATATTTTAATGATGAAATATGAGAATATATGATCATTTTATGGCCAAGTTTCCTTGAATCGTGACTTTTGGATTGAGATAGAGTAAAAACTCTTATGTTCAAATAATTCCATGAGCAATGTCATGGTAACTTAGTGAGCCATTAATTATTAATCAAAAAACTATGGTCATGAAAGGTACGTTATCACTATATAAAGGTGTTAATATCCTTATATTGACTAAAATATTGGGATTATGTTCATAATAAAAACAGACACATTGTATTTCTAGGTCAAAGGATAGATCTAGAGTTATTTTAATTAATGGATAAGGTCGAGTTGGTAGATACTAATTCCATTGGTAGATCATCAGATGGGTTGGGTTCTTAGGATAGCATATGAGTGTGTACCCTCCATGGAATAGATGACATATGTATGTAATGTGTGTGAGATAGAAATATGGTGTATTTCCTACTTGACCTAATATATAGAATTTATTTGAAGGATGTCATCAAATATTATTTTTGGACCATAGAGGAATACATGTTTTTTCATTGGTCACTTGCATGGATACTGATGTTCCTAGTTTATAAAAATTCCATTTCTAGTTTTTATATTCTATATAAGTGGTTGGTTGGGGATGGTTTGGATGTAGTTATGAAGGATTAAAATGCATGTATTTCACATAGTTATATCATGGAGTAGGATTACATTCCTCTAGATTATACCACCATAGTCCTAAGGCCATGGAACAAAGAATAATATCTTCACTATTTCAATGTTTGATATGAGGGATAAATGTATAGTCATTGTATTATTTGTACTTCTTGTAGCATATACCTTGTGATAACTAATGATACAGTAGATGAACTAAAATTTACTCTTCATGTAGTCTATTGGATAGTTTCTATTAGAAATTTTGAGTTGTCATGTCACACCGCATGATGATGGAATTATTTTCTATTCCCTAAATTTGGGATATATTCACTGACTACCAATTTTCTGTAATTTTTATTTATATTATATTTATTCATTTATACCTTGATTGATTTATTGTCTTTTATTTATTTTAAATTAGGATTTTTAGGGATGATCAGGCCCTATTTTATTTTATTGTATTATATTTCTTGTTGTCATCACTATTTACCAATATATTTTGGTATTTTTGGGATGGTAGAAAGAGGAATATAATTTGGTTTAAGTGGGAATGTCGTGAGATTATGGTCATTATTGATATATGAAATGGCCTCTTGATGACCCCATCTGATGAGACAAGAGTGTATGGCTTTGAGGTATCCCTATATGGGATAAATTTAATTGAATTTATAGTGACATGTTGGAATAAAATTAACAGCAGTTTGGTTATGATTTTTAGTGTCATTAGTTGTGTTTGTTTTTCTATTTCATAATTAAAAATTTATATAATATAATTGTATGAGAATTTTTGGGTTCTGTTTTTTTTGGGTTTAGTGAGACTAACTATTAGACATCAAATGCATCCACTTGATCACTAATACTCAATGGGTCGAGTTGACTGGAGGATTCCAACTAATTCTTTAGACTCCACACATATCTGGATATGTTATAATGTTATTTATGTATGTGTGTATATCATAATGTTTCAATACATGATAAGGTCCCATCAAGAATCTAGATGTAACGATCTGACATACTAAGGACCACCTAGAAAGTGAAAGGCCATGTTTGACAATCCAAAGACCACATCCAATAGGATAGGGTACAGAGATAGCCACCAATAAGGAACAACAAAAATTAGAAACATTATATTAATGTACACATATTCACACATCCAATTATCTCCATGAAATGATTTTAAAAGAATAATAAATAGTTTATAATCTAGAGAAAAACTATGCATGCAATAAAATATATTTAACATATCATTGTACAATAGAATAAAAAAATAAAAAGGGGAAAAATACTCACCCAACTAGATATGTTTTCCTGACATTAAAGTAATTTAAATAAAGGAATACTTAAGGGATACTGACTCATAGCCACCCATTCCAACAACTGTATGTGGTTAACGCATCAAAGAACCACTAAGCTCCACAAATGTATCTTCCAATCCATCTATAATATAAAAAATACCTAAAACATGTTGGAAAATTCCATGAATGGGTGCGTATATACGTACCCAATATGATACCCAAAAAACCACAAAGGGAACTATAGATAGATACTATAGAAGTTTGATCCACCAATAATTAGAGGGAAATAAAAACCCAAAATAATATCCAGGTACAACATAAAATATCAAAAAATATATATTAAATCCCACCATCAATATTTTATATACTATATAAGTCTTAAAATGTCCTTCAACACATCAAATAAATTAATTTCCATTGTTTACTCATTCTAAGAGTGTTTAAATTACGTTATTACTACTAGATACCATGGAATATCCATTCCCTTAAAGTTATTGATAAAATCCCCATTAACTATCATTGATAATTGACTTATATATTAAACTCTATATAACACACCATTTCAATAACCTAAGCATGAGTCTTTATACTCAAATCATCTCTTATGGTTCTCTCTTTTTAAAAAATATAAGAGATTTCAAAATCGTATCCTTATAAATACTCAATCCATCATTTCTATTATGGATTACAATACCACATTAATAATAAATTTTAAAAATTAATATGATATGTTTAAATCATTAACTTCTCACCAATATTTGTTTTCATCAAATCAAAAACACATAATGTTCTATAACAAACAGTAATGTATAAAAAATTCTATTAAAAAATATTAGTTTATATTATTTTTTAGGATCAAAGGATTTTGGAATTTTTGAACTGAGTGGCATGTTGGAACGTTTCCATCCCAATGGATGGGTGTGTTTGAAATATTTAATGTAGATGAAGGAAAATAAGTTCAGGTTAGTTTAAAGAGATGTATGAGATGTTACAAAGGTGGTAAATGGGTTTAAGAACTCCCAATGCATGACCTCATCTGTTTTTATGGGGAAGAAGGTGGATAGAAGAATCCCTTAGGAACTTTATTGTATTACCCATGTACACATTGTGGTGGTAAGATGGATTTTTCCTCTCTCCAATGCAATGGTTTTGCAGTGTCGTACCTGGATTACCTAGTGATGATGTCATGATTTGGGTGGGGTTTTCCAATATTTATATAAACAAAAATTATTCATTTGATGGTAGTTTCCCTTACATATTTCATGTTAATGGGGGATTATGATAGTCTATTTAGGATAATCACTCTAATATTCATCCCACTCGAGTTCCCTCTTGATTCTCTTTTGTTGATGGAATATCTATTGTTAATTTTGTTAAGTCGATCTACGGTAGGTTGGTCCAATATTCTCTTCCTCCTTATCTTAATTTATTATTTTGAAATTTGGTACTTTAATTTTTGTTATATGCATGAAATTAAATTATAAAATGCTAAATTGACTTCAATATTTTTTTCATTTATTATTAGTAAATAATGCTCAAAGTGTTCAGATTATAATCATTTTATGTAATTTTTCATGTGGACTTTCACCTAATATATTAATTCAAGTATTTTGGTGGGATTTGATGAAATTGGCTATTTTATCCATAAAATATTTATATTGTGTTCAGATAGTTTCTATGGGTTTTGAGAGTGGACCCCACTACCCATGGAATGTGGTTTCAACCCTCTTGGGCTACTAAGTGAGTTTCACAAAAATAATGGAAAATTGGTTTCAACGAATTTTTCAATTGAAATGAAAATTTTTATGGATGAAATAGGTGTTTATGGGATTTTTTTGGGGTTTTATGGCCTCACTAAAAAATTATTTATCATTGGTTGTGATAGGTGGAATTTACATTACAGAATATCTTCCTTATTTAGTGATTTTATATTTGTGGGTCAATATTATAGTTATCCATGTAATTATTGTGTGATATTATCTAATATTACCCTATAAATTTATTTGGGTTAATGTCAACCAAATTCTTAACAATGATATTATGACATTGTAAATAGTTAATTAGTGTCTCCTTGGTCAAATGTGTGTTAGTGGCCCTATTTATGTATTTTTTAATGATCTGACATGGAATTAAAAATTTAAATCGCTCATTGATGGGGGTTACTTAAATTTTTTTTTTCTAAATAAATTTAAAATGAAAATGGAAATTTTAAACATACTGTCTGGAAATTGGATTTTAAAGAAAAATGGTGAATTTTAAATATACTTAATTTTCATTTTTCATAGGGAAAACAATGAGTAATAAATATATATTTTCCCTTTTGAAATTTTTTTTGGGAAGAGTGTTATGAATAAATTTTAATGGAATCCCATGATTACTTGTTTCAGATATGGTTTATTCTATTTTAGCTTGGTATGTATATTCCATATTTTTCAACTATTATTTGATTTTATACATTCCTTATGGTTTTGGTGTCTTATATTATCATTTTTATTTCATCATAACACATGATTGTGTTGGATGACTGTTGAAGAACATCCCTTGGGTGATGGTTAGGTTATCTTGGATTAAAATTATTTTTATTATTTTTTGGAATCGGTACATGGGATCCTTGTGGACACCCTATGGGTGTTTAATTATTGTTTTGATTGATTATGTGATGAATGATATGTTAACCATTTCACATTGCATAATTATTAATTTTCATGATGATTAGTAGGTCCTCATCGGTTCTTTAACAGGGGGCAGTTTAATTAGGCTCAAGGGTTGAGGTGGGAGTTGGTACATGTGTTATTATTTTATCGTGTTGGTTGAGTTTTCAGATATTCCCATTTTAGAATAGTGATCCCTAACATGGATCCAAAAATCAGAAAGGATTTGAGTGAACAACATTTATGTTGATAATAGGAGAAAAGTTAGTTCCCCTTCTATTTAACCCAATTCATTTCCTTTGTGAGATGGTGTAACCAGGAAAATAGACCAAGGAGCACTGTGTTTGTCTATCCAACCACAAGATTGTGAATCAAATCTTATAAGAGGGTACATATATGATGACCTTTGATTTTAATAATAATTTTGTGAAATTTCGGTTTTCTATGACTATTGGTTATCATGATGTATGTAATGGTGGGTTATGATTAATTACCTATGTATTTTTCTTTTAGGGAGTTCATGTTATTGATTAATTGCTAACTATAGGTTCAATATGTGATCTTTATACATTGTTTTTTTTGTTTTTCTAGACATTTTTTGTGCCACCGGAGCTAGGGAATACCATATGTATAAGGTATCAGTTTGATATGAAGAAAAAACCATTCCCTATGTGACAGTGCAGTGGTTGAACCTATTATGAGACCTCCACCAGTACAGGAGTGAAGTGGTGATATTTGTAACAATGAAGACATTTATATAGATATTTTTACTTCAAAAACAATGTTTTCATATTTATTAATGTAGTATAGTATAAAAAACATGAACCCTATAATTAAAATAATTTATTAGGTGATTTTAGAATTATTAAATTGGAGGGAAAATATTCCCAATGAAATTGATAAAAATTTTACTATAAAAGAAAAAAAATTATATAATGAAAATTTGGATAATATATGCCTCATAGAATAATCTTACTTGAAAAAAAATTCAATAAAATTATACAAAAACATTACTAATATAGTTGATTTTTTAAAATGAATATTATTGTCTTGATAGGAATTGAAATAAATAATTAATTAAAGAAGTATAAAGATTTTTTATAAGTATAAAACTAATATTACTATTGGATATTAGACCTTAGGAATAATAATATAACTGATATGAGTAATATCCTGATTGATTGAATTTTAGACTAACTATTATATTATTAAACAATATTATAAAATATTATAAAATAAAAATATAAAAAAATAAGAAAATAATATCGTTATATAAAAATAATCAAATATTATATAGTCAATATTTGATATAAATAAAGCCTAATTTTTTATTGGAAAATATATATTTTTTATTATTATTAGAATGTATTTTTATAATAAATATTAAATTTTGAGATAAAATGGAATTTTCAAAATAATGAATTTTTTTAAAAAATTTTTTTTATATAATTAATTAATTTTATGACATTATATGTAATGTTTCTAAAGGTCTAGAATATGGATGTGTAATAAAATTTCACATTTATCAATAAAAAAATTATTTTATATAAAAAAAATTAAGTTTAGCATACATTGAATATTATATTTGTAATATAGATTCCATTGTTGGAATTATAATTTTTTTAATGATCATAGGATCTTATATTGGTAATTTTAGTGAAAAATTTGGATTTTTTAGTGAATAAGGAAATACCACAAAATATAATATTTTATATTGTTTGATAAATACATGATTAATTTTATATGGCATGATTTGAGAAACCATTAGTCTACACTAACATGGAATAATTAATATTTATATCTAAAATGATAATTAATATTATTTGTATTTTTAAAATAAAGTAATCCTGATAATTTTTTTCAAAAAACACACCTATGACCGCATTATAAATACGACCCATTTCCACACCAATTCTCCAGACACCGTAAGTTTTTTAGCTCATCCAACCCATGTCAAAATCAAACGATATAACTCTTAGTAACATCTATATGTTTTTAAATCATCAAAATACAACCTATCAAATACATAATCCAATTTGAAATGGAGTAATCCCAATGAGTAAGGTTAGAACTCATCATCAATCTTTTTAATTTATATGAATTTGAATATCCTTATTTTAAATCATGAAAATAGAGTCCATAATCCTTATATAAAAAAACTAGTTCCATAAATAAACATATATTTTAAAATTTTTATGTAATAATCATTATCTACCCTAATTTAATTTAATCTAAAATTGGAACAACAAATATTTTATTGTCTATTCACAACCTTTATTAACAACAGATTTCAATTTTCAACAATACCATCATGTCTGGATACAATAAAAAGTTAATGGTAAAATATGATCAAAATAAATATATTCTAATTCAGTACATAATATGGAATGGTAAATTAATGATTATTAATAAATTAAACCAATTAAATTCAATATAGTCATAAATTCTACCTAAATAAACTAACCATTAAATGTTAGCATTTAAAATTTTGAATCGTTCAAATTTTTATGAATATTTGATATTTAAAAATTAATTGAAATTATTAAATGAAATTAACTATATACCATTTCATTTTTTGATTTATAACCCATTTTATAATAGTATCCATAAATACCATGAATCTAATGAAATCATAGAACCATGAAAAAATAATCTACATGATGGTGGTCCTGAACACAATTTCATTAAAAATTACCATAGAAAAATATAATTGTAATAAAAAAATATATATGAAAAAGGGTCTAAATTCTGTATATAATAAATTTTATTGAGAAATTTAGTAGATTATATGGATTCACCAAGAAATATAGTACCCAAAGTACATGTACTCTCAAACCACACTCACATTCTCTTAGGATACATTTTTTTTCTACCTCACATAATATATCAATTCTTCACATTTTCAATACTTATTCTCTAGATATATGTTCCTAATATGTTTACCTACTTTATTTTTTATTTTTTATTTGTTTAGAAGAGCTAGTTTTCAAGAAACAATCTCAATCATTTCATTAAATAAAACCTATTTAAAAAGATATTTTATTACATATTATTTTTTATGTTTCACTCTTTTAAACTAATTTCCATCCATTATTTTTAAAAATATGAACTATTTTATTGATAACTAAAATGGTTCATATGTAGTTTTAAGGAAATTAAAATGTTATTATGTTCTTATATTTGTCATTAATCATTTCCTAAAACATAAACTAAAATGTCTATTTTTATCCTAAATTATCCAATCCGTTATTACAATATTTATCCATTAGAATTCCATATTAATGATATTTGATTTTTTTTATTCAATTATGAACATACAAAAATCCTTAATATATTCTTTTATTGGTCGTATTTTTGTTTTATTATTTTGCCATTCTTTGAGAAAAGAATATGTTTTCCATTTCGTTATCATATGGTTTTCATATTCTTATGCAATTTGTATTATTTCTTTATGTAGAAAACGTATTCATATATATGTATATATATATATATTATGTTTGGGTGAGCCATTAGGTCTGCATCTCCCAATTCATTAGTTAATTTTTTTCATTTTATTTTGAACCCTGTATGTTTTGGGAGGCTAGGCTGCTTCTATGAGATCAACAAAACAAGGATACATTTTCAAATGAAACATAAAATTGTGAATGTTCAATGATATATATTATAGTGTATAAAACCATCAAAATTTCACTTTCCATTATTTTTTTTATAAAAATAATAAATTAAATTCACAATACCAATCACATAAAGTCAATCTCATGGGAAATTCATCAAAATATCAAAAACATTTAATGCATTGAAAATACACTATACTAAAGAACATAATTCCAGAAAAAACACAACAGTGTTATCATGTTTTGATTGAGTTTTCCTATATTAAAGAAAGAAGCACTAAGTCTTTACATATATTCTTTAGAAGTACAATAATTTCATTCAACTAACTGGCCCATAAAAAAATATCATTACAAGATATAAAATAATAATTAACCTGATTCACTTTGTAATTCACTATTATGTTTTTTATTATTTTGATTCATTATTCATAGAATATATAAAATATGAATATGGTCCCCAATTTCATATATACACATTCTTATTCAATTTTAATAGTTTTATTCCTTCAATCCTTCCTGGAAATTCAACCTTTTGGATTGTGACCATTGATCCGTAGTAAAATCATTGACATTAGTTATTTATATAAGTAAAAATCCTCATAATATTAATTTTATAATATTATATTATCCTCTAAACATTATATGCCTACTTGAAACCATTATATGATAAGAACATATAGAGATAATATGGACGTTTAGGGAGATTTACAAACTATTTTCTACACAATAATCCAATCAACTTCCACAAAAAAATTATTAATAAATGAAATTCTTATGAATGAAATTACTATGAACAAAAAAAGTCTTCATATCCCAATAATCTCTCTCTCGAAGACTTGTATTAGAGTAAATTTACTAACCCTATAAAACTTTGGAAAACATCCTTTATTACTCATATTAAGAAAGATTCTCTATTTTTACCTTATATTCTCTAAATCTCCACTATTTAATGATGCTTCAAAAAATGTTCATGAACTATAATTTTAATGAATAAGTCTGCTATATTTTTCCTTCCATTAATCTTCTAATGATCATAAACATTATTTCCCAATTGGTTTTTTATGAAGTGATACATTAGGTCTATATGCATATTTATTTCATGAAATATGATATTGTAACCCAAGTGAGTCACAATATAATTCCCAAAGAATAATATTCATCATATCTGGATTCATTCAAGTTCATTAAATAATTGATTAAACTAACCCTAATCATTCTCTTTTACAATTCCCGTAACATATTATAGTTCAATTTTTGTTAAATAAACAAGCCAATCTAGTCCTGAAATCAATTTCATCATTTTTCCTCATTATGTAAAGACACAACTGGTCAAGAAATTCTAAGTGGTTGGATCTATAGAAATTTAAAAATCAAAAAACATTATAATGGATATTATACAATAAAAAATAGATTATATTCATTTATTCCTTTCATTTAATGAATAATACACTTGAAATATTGATTTCCATTCAAATAATTTCATGTATCAATATTCTAGTTGGTGATTTTTGTTACACATTAATCATGTTGTTACTTTATTCCTCTATTACCAATTTATAAGACTTCAACAAATTTGAGGTCACTGGTAAATGAATTATAGACTGGATTACATCAATCTATTCTAAACTTTTCTGTGATATTTCAAATATGTTTCTTATAATATAACACTAATTTTATGGATTTATTATCACATTATTTCCCCATCCTAAATATCTCCTTATATTTCCTAGTATCATTTATCTTGAAACTTCTAGTCTACTTATGCTTCAGCTTCCGAATCATTGAAACCTCCAGAACCATTAGTAACATTTCATAAATAAATATGAGTAATTTTGTTAATGTTATATCATCCCCTTAATTCGAGTAATATTAATGATCAGTGTTTCAATTCCAATGGAATTATTACAACATAAACCCAGTTTACTTTGTATTCCACAATTTTGATTTTTTTCATTATCCCGTAATTATTTTTCTAAAATTTTTAAACAATCTTCTTATTTCAAACTAGTGATAAAAAAACTAGATTGACCATGTAAATTTATTCCTCAATATATCCATAAATGATGTCCATAATTACATAGATATGTTCTAGTAACAAATATTTTAATCCTACCCTTCCTAGAAGCATGTGGACTGTTACAATATTTACTATTGGTGAGAATATCTCATAGAAATTGTTCAATATCTCTAATGAAATACCTTAAACACAAGAAACCCAAATAAAATTTTCATTCCAGCATTCAAATATTTCAGTTAGTAATAACCATTATAAAAAATAAAACATTTTCCTTATGGTATGTTATAAATATCCCAAGTTCCTTTGTACTTCAATAAAGTCATTTATTCATCCATTTTAGACTTTAATTTTTCATAGTCAACAAGTGTTGTGGGTTCTTCATGATATTTAGGTTACCTTAAATCTATTAATATTTTAAGGATAATGATAGCCTAAATCCACAAAATTATCCTTCAATCTCGGGTCGATATCCATAACTTAGTCGGCTAAAATATACTTCTCATCTATGATCTAACATACAAATCACAAACATGTGATTCTCTCACATAAGATTCAAATTTTCTTAAATTTTTTAAAATATGATCTAATTTTATTACTCTTGTACTTTTGATAAATTTATAAATCTCTTCTAATTAATCAATAACTTCGTCCATTATAGTGTTCTCACTAATTTCAACCTGGACCTCAATTGTTGAATATCTAGCTTCAACATATTACTACACCTTTTTCGGGACACACCTAAGAAAATATTCAATAAAGTGAAAATCTATATGATAAATGATTTATCAACTATCATTATCACATAGTCTAATTCTGAATTATTAGAATCCATATATTATTAAGAAACTCATTTTGTATTTATTTTCAAACATTTCACGATCCATAGTATAAAAACCCACAGTCACCATGCATCTGAACACTATAAGAAGATCTACAGTAAGTCAATTTGTAAAAATGGTATACTCTAGAGGTTCCAACATAACTACCCAATGTGTAATTATGTTTCCATGTATTTCAAATATATTAACTCACTCCACCAAAATCACCCTATACATTCTAAGGTGGAGCCATATATTTCAGAAATTCTCTTAAAAACTATTATTCACTATTTCGACCAGACCACTCTATAGTGGAGTTTCATGATTTTTCTTCAAATGACTGAATATATTATTTTGGAAAATGATTAAGATGTTTTATTTAGTGTAATACCCACTATTGTCCATAAAAATTCACTTTATCATCTAGTAATACCCCCTTTCGACTATGTCATTCCATTGAAGAAAATACTAAAACTTATTAGATTTATATCTCAACAACTTAAGCAATTATTTTTAGTAGAATAAATAATAAAGTTCGAAACATATAGAGAAATACCATCATAATAACTATGGGTAGGTCCCAAAATGTTTAATTGAAATACTTCCATATTTTAAGACATTGTATTTTATTCATTTAAGATTAAATACACACTTCTCTCTTTCACCAATGCATAACATTCATAATTACAAATTTATAGGTGATCAAGACTTAGTACACCATTTTCCATTACATCTTCTATATTCTTGTTACTATGATAACACAAATGAAAAATATAAACATCCAGACCATAGAATGTCATACTTATAACAACTAAATTTCTATACTAACTTATATTTTAATAATGTGTCCCTTCCTATAATCCTACTAAAGGGACCCTGGAACCTTAGGTAACATTTAATAACCCATTGAAAAAGGTAGTGAAAAATCCTAAATCATAATGTTATCTAATGTAAATAGAAAACTCATTGGTGAAGGATATCCCTTACTTCTACGATCATCAAGAATCCCCCATTCTTCATCTAGATTTTGACACATGCTATTCAAAAAAATCCACTTCCATATATAATTTTTGAAAATTACCATATAGATTAATGACCATGAATAATTTTCCACCAGTTGATTATATGGATGATCCAAAGTCAATAACAAATGTTTATACAATATTTTTTTCACTAAAAAATTATTTCCACCATTTATAGAACATATAGTGTTGGAAATATAGGAATCTAGTGACCTAACTGTTTTATATCATATAATCATACAGTTCTTATTGATATTCCATTTATACTTAGAAGTAATGAATATAGATCCATGACTAGTAGGGTTGATCCAACGTATTTCATAAGACATACCTTTAATTGGTTTCATATAATATAACCTATATATTGGAAATCCTCTTCTATCCAAATTAGGTTAGATATTATATGATAATTTAACATCCCATATTAGATATTATTGTTTAGGAATATATTTTGGGTATCCTCAAATAGTTAACCATTTTTTCTAATATAATTACTAACTATAGTTATAATCACATCCCAGATTTCTGGAAGAAAATTATACCGAAGTAGCACTCATACATCATTTTGGAATGTTACCGTCACTTATTCAAGAAACTCATATATCATGTTGAAGTCAGTATCATGATCTATAATTGGTTATAATATTGAAATTATAAATTTTAACAAACAAATAATAATAATTTGTATAGGGGTTATTTTTTTCTCATACATATCTACCAATACCTTCATAACGTTCATGGTCATTTTCTTTTCCCATAGATTTAAAAAAATATTCATTTCCACATACATCTTTACCAACACCATTACAGTCATATCCTATAATTCTCATTCTATAATATCAATTTTCATTGGTTTTACACAAGAAAGTAGAATATCTTGGTAATTTTAAATTATATTTTCTTCTAACTACATACACAAAAATCATATTAGTATTCTATGAAAATTATCAATATAGGAATTTTTATCTTCTGAATTCATACCTTTCTCTCATATAAATATCCTACAATAAAATTATATTACACTATATTATTCTAGAAAAAAATTTAGTTACATACTATGTTTTGGGAACATAACATTTCACATTCATTCAAATAGTTTTTTGGTTGGGCAGATTCTGTGTGATCACAAAAACTAGGATACATGATCCTCTAGAACATCACTAGAGATAGGATTTGAATAGTCTAGAGTAGTAAAAACCCATCAAATTTTTACCTCCATTAATTCTATATAACATACTTATAATGACAAAAATACCCCACCAACCACACAAATTGAACATCAAACATAGTTGAATAAAATATCACAAACATTCCAGGAAGTGAAAATTAAATAAATATATTAACATACACAATAAATGAACACCAACGATAAAACATGAATTGAATGGGTTATCCTCTGTGAATGGGAGAAACATTTTGGATTTCGTTATATTAATAATATATACAAGGGTTTTCTACATTTTATAAACAAATTAGTAAAAATTCATTATAAGAGATAAACTCCCTATAATTAGGTGATGCCAATTTTACTTCACTGGTACATTGTACATAACAGGTATTCATTATTTTCATCATATATAATCATCAATGAAGTTCCATGTATACCTTTATAAAATTTATTATAAAAATTTCAACATTTCAACACCTTCAGTATTTTATAAATATTCTTCCATTTATAATGTAACTGGTGATCTCTAGTATAATCGTTGACATTAAATTATATAAAAAGTAAAAATATATATATGGAAACATCGTTATAGATGGTTTTATTATTATATAAATATTTTTTTACCTCGTTGATACCATCAGAATATATGAAAATATGATGATTTTTTTGATTCTTGGAAATATTGATCTGATAATTTCTCTACACAGATTGTAATCACATTCAATTAAAAATGTTCTGGAAAAAAATTTAGGTGAATAAACTAATAGTTATTTCCAAAAATGATATCACAATGTACTAATATCGTTCTGGGGAAATAATTCTAGCACAACATGTTATACTATTTTGGTAGTGATCCTTAACAAATACAAAGGATTTCATTTTTTATGTTGATTGCACATTCTTATGATGTCATTATTTAATTATATATTTATATTAAATCAATGATTCCTTGTGGTTATTTTTTATCCCCATATTTTACGATAACATTTCAATCCTCTTTACTCATATGAGATACTTCATTATCATGTTTGTTCACTTAATAATATTTATAGATCAACCTTTTCTTTTGGTATATACCCAGGGTGTTCATTTCCGTTATAAAACAACAAATGGACTTATGATAACCTTATGAAACAAATAAATATGATTTTTTATTTTTATGTTTATTTATTATATTAAAATATCCCAAGGTCACTATACCTCTTAATTTATGGGTTAGTTTGATGTATTTTTATGTTGAAAATCATATTATAATAGGGTTATGAGATTCATATTTCTATATTTTTTATAAAAAATCTACTAGTTATTATTGGGGATTAGGTTAGGGAATGTATTAGAAAATAGTCCCTGAATAGACTATATTGAAACCTAAAAATTATTAAGATTTTTTACTCATGTCACATGTATGTTATTATTTTTAATATTCCTTTTTATATTCATATTAATTTTAGTATTTTAATGCCTAATTTCACATTGATAGAGTAAATGGATGGAAATTAAATGAATCATGCCAATACTCGATGTGATTGAAAATTTAATAATTATCCAAATGAGATTCATAATAAGATTAGAACTATAGTTGAGATCATCATTATAGTTCATGGAAAACTAACTCGAGTTGTGAATAATAACATGAATGATGTGGAATTACCCCTTTCTCCAAAAAGAGGAAAAAGTGTAGATTGTATCGTTTATGTATCAAAGGATACCCACATTAATTATATCATAAATTTCTTAATTAAATAAAATTGTATTAATTACATTGATAATATATAAAATGTCCTCTAATTATTATAGAAAGTGAAATTTATATTGATTCTCTATCATATAGCTGGAGAACATAACCAGTGGCAGAAACTAATGATGAATATGACTCCCAATGAAGAAATCAAATCAATAGAGTGTGATGATTTCAAAAAATATTTTTCAATAAATAATGTCATTACACTATCCATTATAAAATGGTTATGGAGTTCCTGTTACTTAGGAAAAGGGAGGATAAATCAATCAGGTCATGTAAGGAAAATAACACAAGATTTACTAGGCACTCTATTGGATATTTCATTTAACTGCAATGTTTATTAATTATTTAGTTTACTATAGTTATTTCTTTATTAACCCTTGGTTACTAAATTAATTCACAACTATGTGTGAATATTCCAATGTTCCGTTAAATTTGAGATAGAGATTAATTATTAGAAATAGTTTTCTGTATTGGATATAGAAAGTGGAGATGGATTTTATTTCTAGGGGAAAATAGGTAAATCTCAAGGATAAAATAAAATAAAAAACCCTCACATGTCATAAGTATGGGAAGAATAATCCATAAAACATCCTCAATTGAACAAGGAAATTCTTTACTTGTGTAAAGAGGGGCATCATGATAATGAATATTGAAGTGAGATGAGTAACCCAAATAATATAATTATTTAATTGAATTTTTTGACAAAAAATTACTTATGGTCCAATAATTAATCTATATGAATATGGATACTATTAATGTGTCTCTATAAATCCTATTTTTATTGAGGATGAATGATGACAATGAAAACAAGGCAAGGATAGCAATAATAAGCATATTCCCTCACTAATGTTGAGGTGGATTATGAAAATTAAGTGGTGAAATGTAAACATGTTAGTAATTAGAGTATATTAAATTTTGTATTTAATTATATATCAATAATTATTTTATACCATGTATTTTTTGAAGAAATATTTAAATAACACCCCATGACATAGAGGTTTTGTTATCGATGAATTCACCAAGTGGTGAAATTTTTTGCATCTCAAGTATATAACTCTTCCCCAATTAACATATGTTGAAATAATATTCTCTAAATTTTTGTTGTACCTCATTGATTTGTATTCAATTTATTAATAAGAATTATTGATTTTTTATAATATAAAATCATAATCAATGGTTGGGAGAAGGAAATAACTTTCTTTATCCAAAATTATACATTAATTCAATACAAATTCAATGGGAGTTATAAAAATCCTTCAAAAAAATAATGCTCAATAATATTTATTATAACCATACAAGAAAAAAAATCAATAGATTAAAAACTCTGAGAGGATAATCCTATAATACATTCCAATTATAAGGAAAAATAGGGGTGTATTACCCGAAGAGTTACATTTTCTTCATCATAATTGGGAGATGGAGTTCAATATTAAAATTACACATAGTAATCTATCATTATCATTAATACCCTATATAATTCACCCGATTCAGTGGGAAAAAATAAAAATGTTACAATAAGAGAATCCTGAAATGGGTTTCATATTCAAATGTTCTTAATAAGAAGGTATTCTAGTCCTCTTTTTTTTATGATGAATTATGGGCCAATGAAACTATAAACAAATTATTAGGACTCTACAGGATCACAATAATATACATGTATCTATTGATGAATTAATTAATCATCTCTTATGACCCTACATTAAATACCACTTGTTTGATGTGAATGTAATTTTTATAATAATGATAATTTAATTTGGGTTCGAAAGGGATAGTGGTACATGGTGGATAAAATAGGGTTTTTATTATTATGGTATAAAATTAGCATGACCACACTATGGTGTATTCCATTTGATACCAAGAAACTACCTTTGTGACATGGAAATTACCGTAATGTCCTTTTGGGTGTGGTATATACTATAGCATTTTGGGATTACTCATATAGACCACAAATAGAGCATCCTCACCACACCATTGTAGATGGCGTGGTGGGTCCAAAATGTAAAGGGATTTATCACATATTGTAGTGGATTATCATGGTGGAACCTCCTAGATATAGTGTGACTTATGCCTCCATGATAATTTTGATAATCATTATGCCATGTTGGTTATAGTTTTATTAATTGTAAATTAAAGATATAGCTAATGTGTATTTGTGGTATCCAAGCAGTTTAAAGCAGAATTGAACATAATCATTATTGAAGGTTTTTTAATGGTATTAAACATAGATTTTTTCTACTAATTATTTCCTACTTCCTAACATGTGAGTTCCACAAATCTAGATGATATTCAATATGAATCAATGATAAAACATTGGTCGATATAACTCATTTTAATGATGGACTAGTGAAATTACTTTCATTAGGGTCTTGTTTATATTGGTCTAAATTCACTGGGATCACAAGATATCTTCTATAGTCATTGTTCCCATAGTGATGAGTTTACATCCTTTGACTATATGTAGATATAAAATTATCTTTGGTGGATACTGGGTAAGTATATTTTCTCAATCTCTCTTGGTTTGTTTGCTATTATGACCCAACCCAACAATTCCCACCCGACTAGTAAAAATCCAATAGAGACACCCATATCCCACCTCTAATAGGACAAGGGACTATTATAATAACCAATTAGATGTATCACACACTTGGGAGGCCATTCCATATGACACCTATACTCTCACACACATCTCTAAATACCCCTACAATGTTGAAAGGTAAAAATATACCATAATGTATTCACATAATTTATCACATATAAGAGTAAAAAAAAGTAAAAAATCAAAATGGTACAAATATAATCCCCCTAAAACTGATGAAATATTCTACAATAATAAGTAGTGTGGGTGTGATATGAAATAAAATAGTTGATCTAACCATGGTCAGCCTAGAACACTATGCTCATCCTATACATGGTCTTCTTAAGAAAGTATAAAAATTCATGTAGTATGCATAACAAAAGACATGTTTAGGTGGAGACCATGTGGGTGTGAGTATAAAAATACCTATTAGGACACCATGAAATCACCAAACAATAAACATTAGGAGAATTGTTAACAATTCATTACATAGACATGTCACTCAAAATACGAGTCATAACAATAACAACATAACATAAATATACTCATCACAGACTCCAAAATATGTCTCAACCAAACTTCCAATTATATGATTATGTTCAAGGATTAAAGTTAACACTCTTCTAGGGGAACTCACTCAATGATCTATATTATCACTAATGAAACACATCAAAGAGATCATGCTCATCGGCCCCCCAAAGAAGTTCAAACTACATGTCTAACAATACTAATACATAGATAGGGTATCAAACCCAAGGATCGTGAGGAACAACAGAAACCATAATTGGAATAACCTAATGTGTTGGGGATAAAATGCCCATCTATGGTTATTAATATGATTCCTCAAACCCGCATAAGAAATATGATATAATATAGCATCCCTGCCCAAGCCTCATAGTGTGACTCATGGTGTTTCTATTCATCACTACACCATATATGTTCTCACAATCCTATACTGAGGACATAATTCCACATTTTACCCTTACAGTTATGGAGAAAGGTAACACACTCAACTGAAACTTGTCTAAAATGAAGTGATGATGTGCCTCATCCTACCACTGAAAAACTAAAAAACATTTTTACTGATTTTATGAAATGAATTTCCTACCCTTGGAATGCTTGTGCATCTCTTTCACACGTGTAATATAATTCAAAAAATACATTGTTTGTTCTCTTGGGATATACGACATGTATATGTTGGGATTACACTTAACATGCCATCATCTCAATACAATGTACATCTAGTGTTTCTCTATAAAATCAGGTTGTGCATGTGTTCAACAGTCATGTTAGTGTACATTGAATTGTTAGAGTACCAGGTCATACCTTTGTAAAGTAGACATGCATGTATTCTAGGTTGTGTATGTTCCCATATACCCCCATAGTTTAGATAGAGCTTCTATCACTAGGTCACACGGAATGTTCAACATATCACATATAATGGGATACTTTTCTCTATTCAAAAACCCTAGCACCACTGAAGGGGGGATAAATGGAATGTGCTATTAGGAATACATACTGTGTAGTGGGTATTTTTCATGTTTACTAGGAATTCTCATGATGTTTTGATTAAGACACTACCACATTTATCCCACCCCCAATCACTCTTGGAAATCATGGACCTATGGTAGTAAAACATTTCTATATCTAGTTGTTAGATTAGAACCTTCTAATCCACATAAGAATTTTTTATCTTCATTCCCCCCCACACAACACACGTCAAAACAACCATCTGGGAACACCCATCTAATTCTATTCTACATACATTATTTATCATCATCTTCAACCCTCGATCAATCCATTTATCATTAACTAGAACTCTTGATATCGATTTGTTGTGCTACTGAATGGTCACATCATAATTGAATACCATTTTTTAGCTGAACCACCAACCAATGGGTGTTCCAACAATTAACATGTAAACAAGAAGTGAATAACTAAATAAATCACAAAATATGAACAATCCTCAACCCTTTTTTTAGGTTTCCTAAATTTATTAATGTTAGACTAATGAATTAATAACATTAAAAAAACTAATAAATTAAATCCCATAGTATCCTAGGAAGATAACCGGATATTATAATGATTGATCGTAAAATATATCTTTTGTTTATTTGATTTTTTTTTCTACTGGATATTAAAATTAGGAAAAAAATAACGATAAGAATACCCATATTTGAGTTAGGATAATTCATTAATGAAGAACATATTTTCTTTGTCATCATTTGTGAGATCCACAAACTTCATTGGAATTAGTTATTCTTCTATTACACTAATCATTGATCCATGATCCTGACATCCACTAATACTCCTCCATTATCTCCCATTAAATCCCCACAGTTATGAAACTAACCATCAAAATTAGAATACTAACATGTATTAATAATGGGACCTAGGTCATTGAAAATAATTAATTAATTTATAGATCATCCCCTGATAATTTTCTAACCAAACAACCAACACTGACTATGATTATGTCATACCTAAGGCAATACCATCATTATAGGTCAAATAGTGGTCTTGTATTTCTAATCAACGGCTTCATTCTGGATATATTCCATTATTTTATAAAAACACAATGTTACTGGCATAATATTTTGAGTATTTTTATTTTATCAATATTGATACCCACATGACCACAAATTATCATTTCCAATGAGTTACTGGATAAAAAATAGTTCTTTAATATATTCCAAATCACTATGAGGTAATATAAGGATGTTATATTCTCCAAACCTTAGATATTCTCACCTTTAAATGTAGAGAAGCCAACATAAACGATATGGGTAGTAAGATCACATCTGGGTCTCCCGCTCCCAGGTTCTATAATATTGATTATCATGTTACTATCTGAAATACATGAAGGTAATCACACAACCAAGAAGGATCATACCATCTTATACTTGATATCGAATGATTAATATGTAATTTATTCTCAATCAACTATTTTCTATACACCCTAATTGATAACATGTGACTATTCACGCACATACCGCCTAATATGCGACATGTAAAATATTTCATGAACTCGACCAACTACAATGATACGAAAAAGAGTTATTACACCTCACTGACCCCATAAAGATTCATGAAGGGTCCAATAAATCAAAATGATAAATTTTGACCTTGAGAAAATCTTCAAATTCCATGTCAAGTTGATACCTTCATGAACATATGTTCTCCATCCTCGAACACTAATGGCCTCTATTGTTAGACTTCATAAAATTTATATTGGCTTTAGGTCATCTCCATCCACTCCTAGAAGATACGACACTTTATTTTCATTGCTCACACCATCTATGTGACCATGTGTGTACACTCAACTAGACCAATCAAACATTGTAGAGACCTATATTGTCTCTTATACATGGTTCTAAATGGGTTTATACTAATGTTGGAATGATATTTGTTTTTGAAAACTCAAACATTTTTTGTAAATCCTCCAATATATTTCCAAAATCCAACATGAAATCCTGATATCTATCCCCTAGAATCTAAATGGACCAATTATTCTAGAAGCTAGTTGGGGGGAACACCATGCTCAAATGATTCCAAGTCCCAAAGGCCTCATGTAATCTTCTTCATAATCATGATGTGAAGCATGAATCATAGTCATAAATGATTTTATATGGAACTCTATGGTTTCAGACTATCTTATACGTGTAAATGAATATAAATATCTTCATTAATGTCACGACCCGCCCTCGGGGTCCGTGCCGTGACTACCCCAAGCCCGCTTTCCATAGGCCAGGGGCTGACGACTAGCACCAAGGCGTAAATCCCAGTAAAAAGGGAAGGCATTGCCTTTGAAAAGTAAACAAACACCACAGAGTAAGCAAGTGGAAAGTAAACACTAAACAAAAGCAGAGTACAACTGGGAGTGCGGAAAAGTAAATGGGCCAGTATACAAACCCAAACTGAAAGTAAAGTACAACTCGAAAGGGGAAAACAGCAACTGAAAAGTAAAAGCCGCTACACCGAGCTGTCCACTGGAAATCCCACCTGAAGGGTGGGTACAGATAGTTACTCTGCTCCACGGGTCCCGCCGTCCGCTCCGTGCACGTTCCGCCCAGTGGTCCACCTCCGGGTACCGTCTCGCTCTGCAAGCCTCAGCTAAGGTCAACGCTGTCCGTCGTCTGCAACCAACACAACGTAGTGCGGGCAAAGCCCGTGCAGGGGTGAGTATAAGCTACTCAGTAGGGACCCCGAGACCCCTGAAGTTCTCTCAAATCCACAAAGGATAAACCACGAAGAAAGGTACAATCATGAAGTAACAACCGACACTGCTTAGGTATATGCCCATACATATACCTAAGTCACCAATTTCAAATACGCTCCAACCTCCGAGCCCAAGTACAACTCAGTCCACACAGGAAAGTAAACGTATTCCACACAGGAAAGAAAAAGGTTTTAGCTCACACAGGTATACTTCTTCAAAGGACGATAAAGATGATCTCTGATCCATCTAAGTCGTTGGACCCACGAAGGATCGATAGGTAACTAACCCCCGCAAAGACCCACACAGGATCGGGCCCACACAGGACCTGTAGGCGCTGGTTCACACAGGACCGCTGAGCGCAAAGACCCACACAGGATCAGACCCACACAGGATCGGGCCCACACAGGACTTGTAGCACTGATCCACGTAGGATCGCTGAGTGCTGTAGTGGTCGTCGTCGAATCCACACAGGATCTGGCCCACACAGGACCTGTAGCACTGATCCACGTAGGATCGCTAAGTGTTGTAGTCGTCGTCGTCGAATCCACACAGGATCGGGCCCACACAGGACCTGTAGCACTGATCCACGTAGGATCGCTGAGTGATGTAGTCGTCGTTGTCGAATCCACACAGGATCTCTGTACTGTCATCGTCGCAGTCACAGTAGCAGTAGTAGCAGTAGTAGTCACAGTAACAGTCGCAGCCAGCACTAGGGTTCCCGCACACAGCAAGCTCGTCCGGAGGGTCCGCTCCACGAGCCGAGAGGCTGATACATCAACTGTCACAAATTCCAGAGTTGATGTATCCAAAAGTTCCGTATCGTCAACAGGAACTCAACGCAACAGACGGCGCGTCGATCGGACGCCCGGTCTGAGAGTTATTGGCATTTTCGTCCCCGGGGCCCGGTTGGTTTTTAAGGCAAAACCAACTCGACCGTACTCCACCTGCGTCCAAACCTCGGGCGGAGTATGCCAAAAGATTCGTCTCACTAAGAGGAACACAACACAGCTGACGGCACGTCAATCGGACGTTCATAGCTCAAGATATGAGCGTTTCCGCTCCGAAGGCCCGGTTGGTTTCGTGTACGAACCAACCCGGCCGAACTCAAAGTGTTCCGAAACCCTGAGTGTAATAAACTGAAACCACCGTCTCGATCCAAGGATTGCATCGCCGCTGACGGTTCATCAATCGGACGTCCAGTCTGAAAGATATCAGCCTTTCCGTCTTACACCCACCCTGGGAAACTTCCCCGGAGGTCACTCATCCTGATCACTACTCTAAGCCAAGCACGCTTAACTACGGAGTTTTAACCACGTAGGCTCCCGAAAAAGAAGGTGCGCCTTGAGTATAGTATACCGAAACGATCGTCTCGATCCAAGGATCGCGTTGCCGCAGACGGTTCATCGATCGGAGGTCCGTGGCTCAACTTATGGCCAAAAGACCGAAGTCGTCTCGAAAACGGGGGGTCCGGGTCCGGGCCGACCCGGCCCGACCCCCCCTGGTCTGACCCGAACCGGGTCGACCAGACCCGGATCCGACCCGAACCGGGTCGGACCGACCCGGCACGGCCGGTGGCGGCGCGGCGGCGCGGTCCGGCCAGCGGCAGCGCGGCCAGGGGGTCGCGCATGTGCCGCACGCGGGGGGGGGGGGGGGGGTAAACCCCCCTTTTTTCAGATCTCGGCCGGCCTAAGGTCGGCCGTTTCTTTCTCACGCGGGACCCGCGGGTCCCGCCTCCTAACCAAACCGGCGGCCGGCCGCCTTCTTCTTCTCCGCCGCGGCCGTAGCCGCGGCTCTTCCCCGATCTCCGGCGGCCGGCGAGGCCGGCCGCCTTCTGGCTGCTCTGTTGCGGCCGTAGGGCCGCGGCCTTCCTGTTCTCCGGCGCCGGCGAGGCCGGCGCCCCTGGCTGCTCCGCCGCGGCCCTTCATGATCTCCGGCGCCGGTGGGCCGACTGGCCGCCGGTCGCCTCCTTGTTCCGCCGCGGCCCGTCTCCGGCCGCGGTCTCTTTCGTAAACAACGACGCGGTGCGTCGGCACCGCGTTTCATCATCGCAGCTCGCTCCAGCCATTAATTCTTTTGTTCCTGCGCGGTTGCGACGACACCACGCTGTCTCCGCTAAATTAACACGAAAGAATAGAAGGGGGAGGAGAATCGGCCGTGTTCGTGCGGTCGGGTCTCCTCCCGTTATAACGATATCAGCTGGCCAATCGTACAAACACAACAATGAATGTTTCACAATTTTTAATAAAATTTGGAACTACGCCCAACGGATTATTCTTTCATGTTCGAGGGAATGAAAACACGTAATTTAAAAAGGACAAACCCCTCTACCTTGAAAATTGACGTCACACGTCGGTTATCGTGGATGAAAGCGTCGCGGCGTCGGACGTAGATTCCGTGGACGTCGGGGTGCGTCCGAAGAGGGAACGACGTCTCTTCACTTGTCGCTTAAGACGAAGAAGAGAGGTACGTTGTCGTTGGCGATGATTACCACGGTCGGCGACTTCTCCCTTGTCGAGGAGGAAGATGAAGACGGAAGAATCCGGGACGCCGAGTATCGATGGTCGTGGGATCGATGTTCTTTGTCGGAGAAGAACCATTCTTCACGTTCTTCGTCGAAGACGAAGAAGATCTTCAAGTCTCTCAACGATTCTCCCAATCCTCTCCAGTAACAAAGGAACTATCCCAAAAATAAATCAAGCTTACACTTAATTTATTAACACAACCCAACCTTTGGAATTCAAGAGTTTGAATTTCAAAAACTCAAAATTAAACTCACTTATTAATTATACATGAGTTGTATAATTAATTAAATGTTAAGTTGTCAAGCCTTTAAGAGGGAGAGAGGGGAGTTAGGGAATTTGAGGGGTTTTGGCACATTAAGTGCAAGGGAGTTTAAGGGGGTAGAAGAGAGTTAAGGGGAAGGTGAAGGGTTGGGGCTCGTGTGGGCCCCACCTCACCTTAATCCTCACTTGGTTAGTTAGGAACTTGTGATTCCACCCCAACTTCCACACATAGGATATAACCACTTAAGAAGATAAATAATATAAATATTGTATAACAAATTTATTTTACTCTTCATTTCATCCATAAAAAAACATCTCCTCCTAGGAAAACGCAACTTCGGGAAAGGTCTCCTTAAGTGAATATCGGCGCTACGAGTTCATCGGTGTCCTAGGATTTCAATTCCAAGCACCGAATCAAAAGTTAGGAAATCCCGCTCGTTCGTTCACTGAACGTACCCGAGCCAAACTTCGGAAATTAATTCCGGGCACTCCGGGCCTCGGAATCAGGTGCCGTCAGAAACCGCGCTCTTGTAAAATTCCAAAGAAAATTAAGAAAAAACTTCCCTTGAATTTTACGGGTCTTTACATTACTCACACCTCAGGGCTTTACGTCCCCGTAAAGATACATCAAAAACTAGGGAAACAAATGAGGGTACTGAGCACGCATCTGAGCCTCCCGCTCCCATGTGCTCTCCTGGAGATTCTCGTGCTGCCATCTAATGCGCACAAAAGGAATCGGTCGCCCACACAGGACCCGCTCTTGTCGATCCTCTATCTCCACCGGGACCTCCGTAAAAGTCGCCTCATCGTCAATGTCAAGCTCCCCATGGTCAATGATGTGCGTCGGGTCGTGCACGTATCTCCTCAGCTGAGATACGTTGAAAACGTCGTGCACCCGGTGCAACTGAGGTGGCAGAGCCAGGCGATAAGCCACCTCGCCAATCCTGTTGAGGACCTGGAAGGGTCCGATGAAGCGCGGAGATAACTTGCCGCCTTGGCCAAATCTCTGAATACCACGTCGAGGTGAGACCCGCAAGAAGACGGGGTCGCCACCCTCAAACTCCAGTGGCCTCCGCTTCCTGTTAGCATAAGACTTCTGCCGGCTCTGAGCTGTACTCATCCGCCCCTGGATGACCTGGACCATCTTAGGTCCCACAGGAGCTGCAAGATTTCTTCTTTGCCGATAAGAGAAATCTGGTCTCATCCCCTTGATGAACCACATTCTTTTCCTAATACAGTCAATCCTAACATGGATGATACTAATCCATACAAAGCATGACATCGTAAGGCCTCGACGCTACTACTAAGAGATCCAACTGTTACTCTCGCCTCCAAGGGTTGAGTCACACTGTCGGCATCAGTGTGTGGTAACTGGGTCTCCTCCATTAGATGTCTCACAAGTGAGGGTCAAGTCAACAGCCAAAACTGGAACCTCTTAGTAACATCACGAAAGAGGACAGGAACGAAATATCACAAAGGTATGCGTCTTTTATTATTGCAGCTCATAATACAAGACGCTACACAAAAGCAACAAGGAACCATAAGTACAAAGGATGTATCCACTAGTTCTGCTCCTGTCCATCGGCTCCCAGAGCTCCATGATCAAAGGCCTCGGTTGCCTGAAGTTGAGCTCTCGCATGTTCACCTACTCCCTGTGGTCGGGGTGGACCTCCTGGTGGTGGTGGTGGAAGAGCCTCAAAGCGTCTCCCACCACCGGCTGCTCGTCCAGATCCTCTGCCTCGTCCGCCTCCTCCCTGCGGACCGCCACAGTCGAACCTCTGCCTCTGCCTAGGTGGTTCCTCAACCGTCTGCTGCTCCTCTGCATGGCGGGTCGGGCAGTCACGAGCCATGTGGCATTGCCCGCCGCATGCGTAGCACTGTCTTCCACTTGAAAGACAGGCTCCGCGCTGTGTGCCCCGCACTACTGAGCTAGTGTCCTGATGTCGTCTGCCTGAAGGTCTGGTCTGTCTGGACCCCTGAGTCATCCATCGACTGCCTGCTGCAGATGACTCTGGCACGTGCCGCCCTGTGGAGGGTCTCGGCACTGGTGTAGACTCAGTAAGGAAGCTCTCGATCAGAAGGGCCTGCTCCAGTACTCCTGTCTGAGTCGGTATGCTGAGGGAGATCAGCGATGCCCTGATCTCGTGTCTCAAACCCTGCACGAAGGTCCGGGCCCGGAAGAATGGGTCTCGTACCATGTCGGTCGAGTAGCGCAAGAGATCGGTAAATCTCGCCGAGTACTGAGCGACCGTCATGCTGCCCTGCCGCAGCTGAAGAAGCTCATGAATGCGCACCGCACGGAGGGTGGCTGGGACGAACTCCGAGCGGAAGAGGCTCTCAAAGTCCGTCCAAAGTAGAGATGCATCATCGTGCACCTGGAGCATCAAGCTCCACCATCGTCCTGCTGCTGCGTGTAGTAGGCTCGCAGCGAGGATCACCATGAGGTCCACTGGTGTCCTCACTAGCCTAAACACACGTACCACTGCCTCCAGCCAGTCCTCGACTGCCTGGGGGTCCGTCTCCCCTCGAAACCCTGGTGGTCGCTGGCGCTGAAACTCAAGCAGTGCACTGATGCGACGTGCATCGTCAGCGGCTGGCGCTGGAAGCATCGGGGGCTCGGCGGGTAGAGCTACAACCGGTGCCACTGCTGACAAAGGGCCCTGCACCGAGGCCTCGTCGCTCGGTGGGCTGTCGTCACGCTCGACTCTCGGAACCCTAGATGGCTGCCGTCGTGGGGCCATCTTGAAATGAAACAGGTGCGCCACGGTCAAACAGTATACCTAGTGAGCTGACACAAAGAAATCACAAAGAAAACTTTGAAACACACACGCAATCAATGTTTTCGTGCATTAAGTCAGAAATCAGAAGTCAGGGTCCTGGTGTACGGATACGTCGGCCGCCGCACCAACACTGGACTCCCTGGACTGATAACCACACTCAATACGCTAAACATTATTGCTTCACATAGAAAAGATCAGAGTTTGCTGTAGAACCGAACTCCTCTGATACCAATTTGTCACGACCCGCCCTCGGGGTCCGTGCCGTGACTACCCCAAGCCCGCCTTCCATAGGCCTGGGGCTGGCGACTAGCACCAAGGCGTAAATGCCGGTAAAAAGGGAAGGCATTGCCTTTGAAAAGTAAATAAACACCACAGAGTAAGCAAGCGGAAAGTAAACACTAAACAAAAGCAGAGTACAACTGGGAGTGCAGAAAAGTAAATGGGCCAGTATACAAACCCAAACTGAAAGTAAAGTACAACTCGAAAGGGGAAAACAGCAACTGAAAAGTAAAAGCCGCTACACCGAGCTGTCCACTGGAAATCCCACCTGAAGGGTGGGTACAGATAGTTCCTCTGCTCCACGGGTCCCGCCGTCCGCTCCGTGCACATTCCGCCCAGTGGTCCACCTCCGGGTACCGTCTCGCTCTGCAAGCCTCAGCTAAGGTCAACGCTGTCCGTCGTCTGCAACCAACACAACGTAGTGCGGGCAAAGCCCGTGCAGGGGTGAGTATAAGCTACTCAGTAGGGACCCCGAGACCCCTGAAGTTCTCTCAAATCCACAAAGGATAAACCACGAAGAAAGGTACAATCACGAAGTAACAACCGACACTGCTTAGGTATATGCCCATACATATACCTAAGTCACCAATTTCAAATACGCTCCAACCTCCGAGCCCAAGTACAACTCAGTCCACACAGGAAAGTAAACGTATTCCACACAGGAAAGAAAAAGGTTTCAGCTCACACAGGTATACTTCTTCAAAGGACGATAAAGATGATCTCTGATCCATCTAAGTCGTTGGACCCACGAAGGATCGATAGGTAACTAACCCCCGCAAAGACCCACACAGGATCGAGCCCACACAGGACCTGTAGGCGCTGGTTCACACAGGACCGCTGAGCGCAAAGACCCACACAGGATCGGACCCACACAGGATCGGGCCCACACAGGACCTGTAGCACTGATCCACGTAGGATCGTTGAGTGTTGTAGTCGTCGTCGTCGAATCCACACAGGATCGGGCCCACACAGGACCTGTAGCACTGATCCACGTAGGATCGCTGAGTGCTGTAGTCGTCGTCGTCGAATCCACACAGGATCGGGCCCACACAGGACCTGTAGCACTGATCCACGTAGGATCGCTGAGTGATGTAGTCGTCGTTGTCGAATCCACACAGGATCTCTGTACTGTCGTCGCCGTAGTCACAGTAGCAGTAGTAGCAGTAGTAGTCACAGTAACAGTCGCAGCCAGCACTAGGGTTCCCGCACACAGCAAGCTCGTCCGGAGGGTCCGCTCCACGAGCCGAGAGGCTGATACATCAACTGTCACAAAGTCCAGAGTTGATGTATCCAAAAGTTCCGTATCGTCAACAGGAACACAACGCAACAGACGGCGCGTCGATCGGACGCCCGGTCTGGGAGTTATTGGCATTTTCGTCCCCGGGGCCCTGTTGGTTTTTAAGGCAAAACCAACCCGACCGTACTCCACCTACGTCCAAACCTCGGGAGGAGTATGCCAAAAGATTCGTCTCACTAAGAGGAACACAACACAGCTGACGGCACGTCAATCGGACGTTCATAGCTCAAGATATGAGCGTTTCCGCTCCGAAGGCCCGGTTGGTTTCGTGTACGAACCAACCCGGCCGAACTCAAAGTGTTCCGAAACCCTGAGTGTAATAAACTGAAACGACCGTCTCGATCCAAGGATCGCATCGCCGCTGACGGTTCATCAATCGGACGTCCAGTCTGAAAGATATCAGCCTTTCCGTCTTACACCCACCCTGGGAAACTTCCCAGGAGGTCACTCATCCTGATCACTACTCTAAGCCAAGCACGCTTAACTACGGAGTTTTAACCACGTAGGCTCCCGAAAAAGAAGGTGCGCCTTGAGTATAGTGTACCGAAACGACCGTCTCGATCCAAGGATCGCGTTGCCGCAGACGGTTCATCGATCGGAGGTCCGTGGCTCAAGTTATGGCCAAAAGACCGAAGTCGTCTCGAAAACGGGGGGTCCGGGTCCGGGCCGACCCGGCCCGACCCCCCCTGGTCTGACCCGAACCGGGTCGGACCGACCCGGTCCGCCGGACCCGGCCCGACCGGTGGCGGCGCGGCGGCGCGGCCCGGCCAGCGGCGGCGCGGTCAGGCCAGCGGCGGCGCGGCCAGGGGGTCGCGCATGTGCCGCACGCGGGGGGGGGGGGGGGGGGTAAACCCCCCCTTTTTTCGGATCTCGGCCGGCCTAAGGCCGGCCGTTTCTTTCTCACGCGGGACCCGCGGGTCCCGCCTCCTAACCAAACCGGCGGCCGGCGCGGCCGGCTGCCTTCTTCTTCTCCGCCGCGGCCGTAGGGCCGGGGCCTTCCTGTTCTCCGGTGCCGGCGAGGCCGACGCCCCTGGCTGCTCCGCCGCGGCCGTAGGGCCGCGGCCCTTCATGATCTCCGGCGCCGGCGGCCCGGCTGGCCGCCGGTCGCCTCCTTGTTCCGCCGCGGCCCCTCTCCGGCCGCGGTCTCTTTCGTAAACAATGACGTGGTGCGTCGGCACCGCGTTTCATCGTCGCAGCTCGCTCCAGCCATTAATTCTTTTGTTCCTGCGCGGTTGCGACGACATCGCGCTGTCTCCGCTAAATTAACACGAAAGAATAGAAGGGGGAGGAGAATCGGCCGTGTTCGTGCGGTCCGGTCTCCTCCCGTTATAACGATATCAGTTGGCCAATCGTACAAACACAACAATGAATGTTTCACAATTTTTAATAAAATTTGGAACTACGCCCAACAGATTATTCTTTCATGTTCGAGGGAATGAAAACACGTAATTTAAAAAGGACAAACCCCCTACCTTGAAAATTGACGTCACACGTCTGTTATCGCGGAGGAAAGCGTCGCGGCGTCGGACGTAGATTCCGTGGACGTCGGGGTGCGTCCGAGGAGGGAACGACGTCTCTTCACTTGTCGCTTAAGACGAAGAAGAGAGGTACGTTGTCGTTGGCGATGATTACCACGGTCGGCGACTTCTCCCTTGTCGAGGAGGAAGATGAAGACGGAAGAACCTGGGACGCCGAGTCTCGATGGTCGTGGGATCGATGTTCTTTGTCAGAGAAGAACCATTCTTCACATTCTTCGTCGAAGACGAAGAAGATCTTCAAGTCTCTCAACGATTCTCCCAATCCTCTCCAGTAACAAAGGAACTAACCCAAAAATAAATCATGCTTACACTTAATTTATTAACACAACCCAACCTTTGGAATTCAAGAGTTTGAATTTCAAAAACTCAAAATTAAACTCACTTATTAATTATACATGAGTTGTATAATTAATTAAAAGTTAAGTTGTCAAGCCTTTAAGAGGGAGAGAGGGGAGTTAGGGAATTTGAGGGGTTTTGGCACATTAAGTGCAAGGGAGTTTAAGGGGGTAGAAGAGAGTTAAGGTGAAGGTGAAGGGTTGGGGCTCGTTTGGGCCCCACCTCACCTTAATCCTCACATGGTTAGTTAGAAACTTGTGATTCCACCCCAACTTCCACACTTCGGATATAACCACTTAAGAAGATAAATAAAATAAATATTGTATAACAAATTTATTTTACTCTTCATTTCATCCATAAAAAAAACATGTCCTCCTAGGCAAACGCAACTTCGAGAAAGGTCTCCTTAAGCGAATATCGGCGCTACGAGTTCATCGGTGTCCTCGGATTTCAATTCCAAGCACCGAATCAAAAGTTAGGAAATCTCGCTCGTTCGTTCACTGAACGTACCCGAGCCAAACTTCGGAAATTAATTCCGGGCACTCCGGGCCTCGGAATCAGGTGTCGTCAGAAACCGCGCTCTTGTAAAATTCCAAAGAAAATTAAGAAAAAATTTCCCTTGAATTTTACGGGTCTTTACAATTAATCTACACTCTATAATAGCTAGGAAGTGGGATGATTTTATTTGTCGGTCTATGATCACTCAGATGTAATCTTGTCCTCTATTTTTTTTGGGAATCCCCATTAGAAAATCCATATATCTAGAATCACACTTCTACTTTGGTCCTTCAAGAGGTTGAGATAAACCCCCTAGAACCTGGTGCTCAGAATTCACATTCTCACAAGTGAAGTATCAAAATACAAACTATGATACACAATTATTCCTTCCTAGAAACTAGAAATGACACCCAAGGTCCTGGTAAAAGTTCTCTTTACATTGATTTACTACACAAGGTGGTGTATGAAACTCCATCAGAACCACTTCACACAACCTTGTTGTTACCATCCTCCACCCCTTAAAAATTTTTATGATATCCTTTTCGTCCAGAAATCCATCAAGAACGTATATAAAGGATATTGGAATATACATTGCCTCATAATAAGTATCTCCAATGTGATCATCCCTAATATGTAATAGAATGTGGTACAAGAGACACTGAATAGATGTAAGATAGAATATTTTCATTTAATATGGACAAATGCAACAAGCCTATCTACGTTGATTCCGTATCCAAAAACTGAAAACATGATCCCCTGCTAAGATCATCTGCCACCAGTTTCCCCCTCCTGAGAGTATAGACTTTTCCTAAGTCATAATATTGGAGGAACTCTATTCATTTACACTATATCATGTTATGGTAATTTTGTGATAATATGCACTTAAGGCTCTTTTTGGAAGAATATATGATATAATAGTTACCTATATGTTCCTATCACAATATATTTTTGGGGTAGACCACTGTTGCCAGCCCTTGATCATAGGTTGTGTATTTATGCTCATATAGTGTCAGCATTCATGACCCATATGCAATAATTGTATTACTCTACATCAGAACAAAACCATGACTATTCCCTAAGTTCTTACAGGACAATACAGAATTTGTACCCTTATCATGTAGTCTTGATATGGAGAACTCGTCAACCTTTTTCACATATTTTGAAAATCATGTAGTAACCATTTCACCAATATGAAAGGATTCCCATATGAGGACAAAGTAATAAAATGTGTCGATATCCTTGATAAATTAGGAATTAATATCATATAGTATCCTACCAACCCAACGAAACTCAGCACCTCTGTCATACTCTTGGGTGGATCCTAAAATAACACTGCCTCAAAATTCATCGAGTCTACTTAAACACCCTCCTTGAAGTTGACATGTCCAAGAATATGCACCTCTAAAATAAATTCTTCACTCATAGAGTGATTTACAAAGTTTGGTTCACTTAATGAATGTCCAAGAGAAATCTCATGTTTCTCATATTTTCTTTATCATACATTGAGTAAACTAACATGTCATCAATGAAGGAAACCTCAAACTAGTATATGAAAGGATGAAACAAACAATCCATGATTACCAAGGACACCATTATTGACTTTCGTCATACTAGAATCAACAATTACTCATAATGACAATAGAGATATTGGAAATTCAGCTTCTATATATCCACACCATTTGTTCAGAGATGGTGATGACCAGGTTTAAGTTCTATCTATATGAGTAATGCTACCAAATTAGTCAAGTTGAATATGTCATCAATCCATAGTATAGGATACTAGTTTTATAAATTTACCAGGTTAATAAAAATGTAATCCACACACAACACCAATTTCTTATTCACCTTCATGGTAAATACAATTATGGCTATCCAGGGAGAAACAGTTGGTCGTAAAAATCCCATCCAATATATGTCCTCATGTTGTATATTTATACTGAAAATATCTAAAAGAGACATCAGATATAATAGTATAGAAATAGGGGTTGTCCCATTGTTATATTATCTGTAAAATTATATCTCTTTATTCGGACGTAAGACTAACACATCCTCGGGAGAGATGTCCACACACTCATCCACCACCATAGGATGTTGAAAGACCGTAGCATCTAATGTCGTACTATAAAACTATCCAACTATTGATTAATTAGTAGAATCCTTATATGTATTATATCATCCTAGTCTTATTATTTTTCCTTCTCACCAAATAAGGAAAACCTTATTCAATTACCACATATACACCACATCCTCTTCCTGAAACTATTAATTTGGTAATGAACATTGGATATCCAGTTCAAACATAGGATGACATAATATAGTATCAACATTAATAAAATTAGATCTCAAAATTAGATCTTTTCCCCAAGAGTATGGTCACATTGTTGGAAGAATATTTTTATCATTTAATATGCATTGGTAGTAGTCTCCAAGCATAATGGTTGTGCTAAAATTTCATCCAAAATCTCTAAGTCTCATAAAAGATAAGTTTAAAGAAAAGAGAGTATCACACCCTTATTCATTAATAGTAATTATATTGTCTAAAATATACATAATTTATTTATAATAATCCATATATAATATATATCATTGGCCCCATGGCCTACAGCGATTCTCATTCCTATCCACCCACTCTTGGAGCCTTCAGTGAATTTCTTGGGGGTGGTGGTTACAACCAGTCAACCCATCATCCACCTCAATATGCTCTCCCTATTAATATTGTTTGTATGGTGACCTAAATACCAACCAAATAATTTCACAATATCTACCTCTGAGTTCCATTGACTATCTCCCAGTCAGCGTTATGATGGGTGATAAAATCTCGAGTGAGGTTTCCACATCTGTCATAAGAGAAATATGGCATCTCTCTAGGATATATAGAACAGGGAAAAGGGCACATAACAGAATACCCACAATCTTGGTATCATATATTATAGATTATATCATGCCCACGTACATCTTTCTACCATTAGACACCATTTTTCAAGGTCTCAACACATGTGTTCCCACTACGAGCTCAAACTGTCATGGTCTAATCACCTAGAAATATCTCCACGACTAAGGATCATTCAATCACTTTAGTATTTGTTGGAATGAAATGGTATATAATTGAATCAATAATATCTTCAATCAGGACAAGAATTAAGGTACATGATTGGAAGAATATATCTCTAAATAAATAAAATGAGTATCTCATGAGGTTAGTGAACCTCAATGAACACTCTTCCATAATCATATAAAACTATTGAAGTAATAGAAGATCATGATAGTGTATCAATTGCTACATCAATAGATAGAACTCATACGTAAATATCGATTAGAAATATAACCATGATGGATCCATATCATCATATTTCAAAGACAATATACTCCACTATAAACCCATGAAAACGTGATTGTGTCTCACCACAAAGAAAACAATTTGGTGGAAAGGTGTCATCACAATGAAGAATTATTGAGCGACTGCCTCTTATTAGTCCACATATTTTTATGGGTGTGTCCTAAACTAAAACATAGGTGTTGATTTACTATGAAACATAAGGATTACGCTCACCCAATACACAAAATATGATGCTAATTCTAGCATAATATTCTACTCAATAGTTGGTATTACAACAGAAAAAGCATCTGGAGGTACCACATCCTGTGTAAATATTGGAAATGAAGACACGTCACTAAGGATAATATCATTATGAATGGATTTTTCAATCCTATATGTATTTTTTACTAGATGATCCCTTTTATGAAATCATGATATACTGTGATCAATGTGTATATATAGGGAGTTGAATCAATATTAAAAATGAAACCAAAACCCATTCCTACATAATGTCTGCACCAATGTTTCAATAAAACTAGTGCCTATATGTACCGAGTGAACATGTATGATTATTTAGTCATATTTAATGGATACATTGTCTTTTAGACCAAAATTGGATTACCTAACCTAAAATCTGAACTCCAAATATGTTAACATTAATTCCATCAATACAGAACAACTCCCTTTAGAAAATCTCCAAACTATTGTCCTATGATGAACCAATCTAATCCCAACCTATCCCAATGTTACCCATTAGGTCCTACATGTCTGGTGAAAAGAAGATTTTGACTCCCTAGACCTACACTAATTGGATTTGGGATAGAGATAATCACTTAGTAATCATCTCAAACATGTGGTTAGTCATAGATTAAGGTACCTATAAACACACACACACACACACACATCACCATATACCCATAAATTCTTAAATGTAATATATATCTAATAAGATAATATATTTATAAAATATATCCCACAAACAAGTTTGAATTAAAAATTATAAAGAATAAAGAGATAAATATAATCTTACCAAAACTGATACAAGGTTCCAATATACTAAGTAGGATGTAACTGCTTTCAAATGAAACATGTGGTCCAACCATGGACATTATATCTCACTATTCTATGCCAACTCTTGCTTCTACTAAAAAATCATTGATATCTCTAAATTATATAAATATTTTAATTTTTTTGGATAAAATTTATTCCTTAGAGAAAAAGAACAAGACTAATTCAAAGGATCCTCTATCAGCTAGGGTCTTTATAGGCAGTGTATGTGGTTGATAGCTATGTCATTGTGGAAGTACGTGGATCTCTTATCATATAGGTTTGGTGATGGCATGAGGCTCCTCATGACGGAGAGCTTCAGATGATGGGAACGAGTCTTGTGGATAGGTAGTGGGAAGGGTTTCTACACAGGTTATGCATGGCAGTTGATCGATGGATGCAGGACATAGAGATAGGTAGTAGGCGGTGCTACTATAGTGGTTGAATAGGGTGGTTGTGCAATAGGTGCAGGTGATGGGTTGTTGGGACCTTTCCCTATGAGTTCCCTCTAGGGCTGTTTGGAGGACTAGCCATTGTATTCTGTGGTGTACGGTGGAAATAAATGTATAGCAGCTATGGCGGGCACAATGGGTTTAATTTTTTACAGGCTAGGACTGCAGGTCATGTTGGATTATAGACCATCTTCCAGATAAATAGTGTATGATGGGTGGGATATACCCTTGGGGGCTATGGAGTGAATTTCTAGCATGTGTGTGTTGTGTATATGATTGAATGTAATAAATCCCGAATCACCTAATGTATATATATATATATGTGTGTGTGTGTGTGTGTGGTTTGGATTAATATTTATTGACTCTATATGAGATTCGTGGGTAATTTTAATGTATTAAATATTTTTATGGAACACAAACATTTGGAACAATATGGTGGAAATTATGTCATTTTGGGATTATGAATGAACTTCACACTATAACATGAAGTGGAACAACACAGCAATAAAATATTGAAGCGGTGAAAAATATAGAAGATGGTATTTAGATGCGATGAATCTCAATGATTCAAAATTTTATAACTAGGAAGATAAATATGATATGGAATAAAAAGTATTTATGTTGTGAATTGAGTGATGTAGGGATACACCAAGTTTCTCATCATCTTAATAGGATAAAACATGTATGTCATAAAACAATGTATTATGAAATGAATTCATAAAGAAGAATATTTTGAGATGTTGAGCCACACTTATTACATCAGGAAACCAAGTTTTAAGTCATATGTTCATCATGGAAGAATTTTTAAATATAAAGTGACGCAACATTAATGTCCTAAATCATGCATTTTCATCATGAATACGAAGTCAACAGAAAAATTAAAATGTACAATTATTTCAGTTTTCTGGGGAAATAAATGATAGTTTGATCAAAGTTAATATAATATTATTTGGAGTCTTATTTATTACATGCACTATAATATGGAAAGGATATTTTTCAACCATCGGTGGATATTTTTTTCTACTAGGGTTCCAACCCTGGGATCATTCAATGTAGTAACGTTTTTTATTCTTATATCTTTTCATGTTTTCTAATCTTCTATAATTATTAAGGATTTTTAGTAAAATTCAATTATTTTTATCTAATCCCTTTATTCAATTATATTTTCTATTTTATTTTGTTTATTTTTTATTATAAATCATCTGACGATGAATGATCCCCTTTCCATGAAGTAGTGTGATGAATTAATTGGCCTCCAAAACAAATCATATACACAGGAGTGATCCCAAAGATCATTTACCAAAAAATAAAAAACAATTTAATGGTTAATTTTTTATTTCATTTCATATTCATGGCATTAAATCATGATTTATTATAGTAATTTTGTGTCTATATCTCAACAAGTCTAATTCGATGATGAACTTATGATGTAAAATAAGGTTTCACAACATAAAAATGTTTTATATACTTCTCTAAATATTCTACTCCATGAAATATTCTCAACATACATTCTGTTATGATGTAAATTGTTTGGCCTTTTTACCAGACATACAACTCATAATGTACATGCATCACATAACTCATAACATAAAATATATTTTATTGAAACATATGTATCATTCCAGTTTTAAAATTCTATAACTCTGTGGTTCTACCCTTATCTATTCTACAATCTACTTCAATCTTCACTACAAAATTTTTCTATTTTGTTACATCACATCATGATGTGATGAGAAGATAATTTATTATCTAAACATTTCATGATTTCCCCAATATTATTCAAAATGGATGTCTTCAATAAATATAGATAAAAATTTAAAATTAGACAAGAATCTCACATAAGATAAATAAATGATCAATTAATTAATATATAAAAAAGAGGAAAATATCAATACAATTTAGAGATATAAGACATAAAATTATTTGTGATCTTTATCATACATGAAATCTGTAGACATAGCCCACGTAGGGGTGTGTATAACAATACCGAGTATGACACACTCAAATTAACAAAACTAAATCTTCATGTTACTAGTCAAATTTTCATCCTAAAATTATTTTAATCAAAATATGATACATAACAATATGAAGATGATCCATTAATACTGGTAAGAGACTCCAAGTATCCCAGAGGTCTCAACCATAATACCTGCAATAAGATTCTACTGAATGATTCAACATAATGCTCATTCGGGAGAACACAGTCTATGATCCATGCTATCAATGATGGAACTTATTCATGAGGTCATTTTCATCTTGCCTCATAAAAAAATTACTCACTTTATCTCTATAGATATTTTTACACAGATAGGGGATCACATCCAAAGATCATTGAAAATACTGGAAACCCTAAGTGGAATAACCCACTATGTAGGTGGTTGTATAATATCATATGTTAGTCACGACGATTACTCAAACACATATAGAAAAGATGATATGGAGGAGAATCCCAACATTGTACTTATAGAGGAATTCATGAAATATCTCTCCCAGAATAACCCAAATATGGGATAAAAAATATTATTCTAAGGATATAATGACACATTGTACCCTGATAGAGATGTAAAAATAGAACAGACACAAGTTATACTTGACCAAACTGAAGTGATGGAGGGTCTCTTCATGCCTTGTAAAAATTAAATGGTGTTTACAAGGGATTCATGTAATTTATTTCCTACCCCATGTATACCCATTGTTGAACCCTCTGTGAAATGGTTATTTTAATAATCAAAAATCATTTTTATTTCTGTTTAAAAGTAAATTTAGTCAACTAATAATTCATTCTAAATGTATTTATATATGTTTAATCATGTTTTCATGTGTTTATATATTATTATTTATGGGTTTCTATTGACCTGGAAGTGTTATGGTTTGAACAGATACTTGGTGCGTATTTCTTTTTTTTTTTGACTCACCGTTAGTTATTTTCATGAGTCACTGTTAGTTCACACTGATGAGAACAGTCACACCAATGAAAAATTGTCGCACCGATGAGAACGGTTGCACCGATGAGAGTGGTCGCACCGATAAAAAATGGTCACACTGATGAGAACGGTCGCACTGATGAAGAAAGGTCGCACCGATGAAGAACGGTCACACTGATGATAACTACTGAAATCTATGTTGATCAAATGACCTACCAAAACTAATGCTGATCAAATGACCTCTCGAAACTGATGCTGATCAAATGACCTACCAAAACCGATGCTGATCAAATGACCTACAGAAACCGATGCTGATCAAATGACCTACAGAAACCGATGCTGATCAAATGACCTACCAAAACTAATGCTGATCAAATGGCATACCAAAATCGATGATGATCAAATGACCTACCAAAATCTATGCTGATCAAATAACCTACCAAAACTGATGCTGATTAAAGTGACTCACTGATCTCATGACTCACTGATAGTCATGAAAACTATTTGAACTTTCTATTAACCTTTTTTAATTCCAACGTTCATATTTGCTTAATTAAATGCACCTTCTATTAATTAATGTTGGTTGTTGGATGTTAGGAAACCATACCTCGTGCCTATAAAAAGGTATTTATTCCTTTTTCCAGATCTCAGGGAATAAAAAATATGATCTGCAGTAAAAAAAGAAAAGAACGAAAAGAAAGAAAAACACATGAAAGAAGGTGCATGTGTATGAAGTCCTATTGATCATAAGAAGAACTTGAAGTACACCTGCAGAAATATTAGAGCCTGAAGCAGATCTTTTTCTTGGAAAAAACACAAAGGCAAGTTGTTGAGCCTTACTAAAAATCATATGCACATTCCTAAACAGCTGTAGCTGAGAAGAACAACGATACTCTATTTTGAGTCATCCTCACCAGAAAGGACTTGACTTCCATCTGCAACATCAAAATGAGTCCAGAGCATATCTACAAATACAAATAGCTTTCTAAACCCTATTATTTTTTTGTTGTATCAATTTTCTTATCCTTATGAGGAGAGTGTGTGTACATCTGTCTACTCGAGATTCGCATTGTCTCTTGAGCTGAACTGGAGGATATTAAAATCCTCACACAAAACATTCTACACCTTCGTGTATCCCACTGTGAGTTGTGGAAGAGGTCATGTGTGACTTGACAGCCTGAGAGCTATTTCTATTGTTTATTCCCACATTGAACTCTAGTAGAGGTCTTAGGACCTCAACAGTCTTTGTACTATTGTTTTCCCCGATCGAGGGTGTGGATCAAGTTTATATAAATTATTTGAGAGGACTAAGACTCGGCTTGAGACTGAACCTCTTGGTTATATCTTCTGTGCATCTTATATTATGTTTGAATTATATTATATATATTTTATTATTCTGCTTCTAATTAATTTGAAATATAAAATTGTTTTCAAGTTACATTGATAGTTAATCTAGCAGTGTTTTTAGCTATTGTATATCAGTAGGTTAGATTCAAAAGCTAATTTAATATTATGATTAAATTAACAAACACCTAATCAATATTTTGAGAACCTAATAGAATCCTTACAGTTTTACAAATTCACTACAGTTTAACTTAGTTTTAAATTTGGGGGTTTTAAATAGAAATATTTTAACAGAAATTTTTAATTGTTACTCAATTCACCCCCCACCCTCTTGAGTATCCACTCCGACCAACATTTAGTATCAGAGGTTGTTATATTTAAAGGTTTTATAAACACTCTGTTTTTCAACTGTGATTTTAGTTATATCTCAAAGATCTTAAATTTATGTTAGTTCTAAATTTTATCTCTTTGAATATATTTTCTGAAATCTGATTATTGATAATAGACTAGAAGGTGTTGCTACCAACAGTCCACATTTCTTCAATGGTACAAATTATACCCCTTGGAGGGTATGGGATTCGACATTTGGACTTTTATAGAAACTCAATATAAGATTCCAGACACTTAGAGGACTACTTGGGATGAACCTACCAAAACTTCTTACAATAATAACTATAAAGAAATGAATTCCATGTACTGTGCTTTAGGAGTTGAAGAATTTAATCGCATGTCTGCTTGTAAAACTGCTTATGAAATTTGGGATACTTTGGTTGTTTCTAATGAAGAAACAACCAATCATAAGGAAATTATATTAAACACATAAACTATTAAATATGATAATTTTAAAATGACGTGTGATGAACCTATTTCTGACATGTATCTCAGGTTAAGTGAGATTATACACACTATGAACTCACTTGAAAAGCTATTCCTACAAAAGAACAGATCATGAGGATATTAAGATGTTTACTAGACAAATGGAGAGGCACATCTGTTTCAATTAGAGAATCCTGTGATGTTGGTGCTTTACATGTTAAGGAATTAATTGGTAAGCTTATGATGTATGAAGAAGAACATAAAGTAAATAAAGAAGAAGATGATGAACCAAGGAAGAAGTCTGTAGCCTTCAGAACATCTTCCTCAAAAGGAAAGGACAAGGAGAAATTTCACATGCCTTCTGAAAGCTCAACAAGTGAATTTTTATATTCTGTCAGTGATGCTGAAATGGCACAAATATCCAGGAGATTTAAGAAGTTCTACAGGAAGAATAATTTCTTCATAAAATAAAACTAAAAAGGTAAATATGACAACAAAGGTCACTGGAAGAAAGATTGGAATAATTCTGAGAAGGGTGATGAGATTATCTTTTATGAGTGAAAAAGAAAATGACACATTAAGGTTGACTGTCCAATGTTAATGTTCAAAAAGAAATATGACTACAAGGACAATAAGTACAAGAAAGAAATGAAAGAAACATGGAGTGCTTCAGAAGACACTTAATGGGAGTCTGATTCTACTAAGGATGTGGAATCTCATAATGCCAACATGTGTTTTATGAAAAACACATCAGTGGTTACCCTGGAAACTCCTCCTTTAAATTTATATAATTCTGGAGTTGATTCTGATTCTGAATCTGAAAACATGTCTAGTGAGGAAGTATTTGAATATTGTAATATACTAGGAGAATCTTGTAATGAATTGAAGGACAAGTATAAAACCTTGAAAACCCACTTGCTTTGACCAGCTCTGTTAAATCTTCCATTGATATAGAGAACGAATATAATGCTCTATTACATAAGGAAAATACTAAACTAAAAATTTCTAATGAGAAACTGAGGAAGGACATAGAAAAGTTCACTAATGGAAAAGACACAATTACAAAAATGTTAGGTAAACAAGTGGCACCAGAATATACCACTGAAATAGGTGATTAGCCTGGGTAGAGACAGATTACTAAAACTATATTTATTTCTAAATCTTGATAGAATGCTCCTAGTTCTAGTTCTAGAAATTCATATGCTTCAACTCGTTATTCACATTTCTGTAGATCAAATAAAGTTTATCCTTAAAAATATATCGATTCAGTATGTTATTTGAGACCCATGAGACAAATCTGAGTACCAAAGGCTTTTCTTCCTAACCTATATAGACCAAGGAAAATCTGTGTACCAAAATCATTTTCTGTTTAAACCAATTTTGTAGGATAATTACTTGAAGATTTCCCATATTAAGGTATGGTACATGGATAGTGGATGTTCATGACACATGACATGAGACTACTCATGCTTTTAAAACATAATAAAAGTTGATGGAGGCCATGTCACTTTTGGTGATAATTCAAAAGTAAAGATTATCGAACTAGACCAGATTAGTAACACCGATTCAGATATAATTTCTATAGTTTTATTTGTAGATGGACTTAAGTATAATCAATTAAGCATTTTTCAGTTGTGTGATGATGGTTTCAATGTTAAATTTGAAAATTATTCTAGTAATGTTTTTAATTTTAAATTTTTTTGTTATTTTCTACCTGAGAAATGAAAATGTTTATGATGTTAATTTTAATTACATGGCTAAACAAAACATTACTTTCTGGAATTCTTTTCATAAATAGTCTTGGATTTGGAACAAAAGATTATGACACTGCAACATTCATTTAGTTAGGAAATTTACTAGGAATAACATAGTGAGAGACCTACCCAAACATGAATTCCCAACTAATAATGTTTTTAATCCATGTCAAAAGAGAAAGAAACATAAAGTTTCATTCAAATTAAACAAAGAAGTTTCAACTTCTCAAACTCTTGAGTTGGTTCACATGGACTTGTGTGGACCTTATAGAGTTTCTAGTTTAAATGAGAAGCACTATGTCAATGTCTTACTAGATGAATTTTCTAGATGTAATTGGGTATACTTCTTAGCCATCAAAAGTGAAGCTTGTTCTTACATTATTAAATTCTCCATGTCTGTAGAGAACGATAGTGGACATAAGATTAAGGCCCTGAGAAGTGATCATGGTCGTGAGATTGAAAATCTTGAGTTTGAATCTTAGTGCTCACACAATGGCTATAATCACAACTTTTCTTCCCCTAGGACACCTCAGCAGAATGGTGTAGTAGAAAAAATAAATATAACCCTTCAAGAAATTGCAAGAACTATACTAAATTAATATGACCTACCTATTTATTTTTTGGCTGAATCTATAAATACAGCTTGTTATTTTATCAATAGAGTCTAGATCAGACCTATTCTTAAGAAGACCCCTTATGAACCGTGGAATAATAGGAAACCTAATGTTAGTTACTTCAGAGTATTTGGTTGCAAAGTATTTATTTTTAATACTATGGATAATCTATACAAATTTGCATCCAAGAGTGGTGAAGGAATGTTTTTAGGATATTCTATTACTAGAAAAGCCTATAGAGTATTTAATAAGATAACCAGGTGTGTGGAAAAATATGTTCACATAAAATTTGATGAAACTTTTCCACATAAACCTAAACCTTCTCTTGAGAATATTGCATAATATTTGTCTATTCTGAACCATAATGACCAAAATAGTGACCCTGTTGTAAAGACAACCAGTTCTAGAAATGTTCCAGAACCAGCTTCTGATGGATCCGAACCTAGGGAAGAACATGAATTTTGTAGTCCCATCGTAAATAGATCAACTAGGATTCTAGAGAATCGTCTGTTAGATGTTGTTGTTGGAAATCTTGATAGAGGGACATATACTAGAGCTTCTATAAGAAATTAGGTTGAACATCAAGCCTTTCTTTCACATCTAGAACATAAAAATATCAATAATGCAATCAATGAGGAATTTTGGTTAATGGATATGCAAGAATAGTTAAATCAATTTGAAAGAAACAAAGTCTGGGAATTAGTAAAAAGACCTAAGGACAACTTGACCATAGGAACTAAATGGGTTTTTAGAAACAAGGTTGATGAATCAGGAAATATATTTAGAAACAAAGCTAGGCTAGTTACACAAGGTTACAATCAAGAAGATGGAAAAGACCTTGAAGAAAGATTTGCACATGTAGATAGATTAGAATCCATTAGGATCTTACTTTCCTATGTTGCTCATCTGAATTTCAAGTTATATCAAATGGATGTCAAAAGTGTATTTCGAAATGGTTTTATAATTGAAGATGTTTTTGTTGAACAACCACCATGATTTACAAACCCCCAATTTCAAAATCATGTTTTTAAGCATTCTAAAGCTTTGTATGGTTTAAAAAAGGTTCTACGAACTTGTTATGATATACTTACAAATTTTATTTTTTTAAATGTTTTATTAAATGAATTGCGGATCCCACTCTTTTTATTAAAATAATTTCTGAAGATATTTTGATTGCACAAATCTATGTTGATGATATTATCATTGGATCTTCTAAAAATTCTCTATGTACTGACTTTTCAAAAATTATGCAAAATGAATTTGAAATGCGTTTAATGGGAGAAATCAAATATTTTCTTGGTTTACAAATTTTTAAAAAGAATGATGGTATTATTTAAAATCAATGCAAATATAAAAAGGATATTTTTAAACATTTTGGTTTGGATAATAATTAGGGAAGTGATACACCTATGAGTACCACCTGTATGTTGGATAATGATGAAACTGGTAAATTAGTTGATCAAACCAATTATAGAGGTATGATTGGAAGATTAAATTACCTTACTGCTAGTCGACCAGATATTATATTTACTGTATGCATGTGTGAATGATTTCAAGCTAATCCTAAGGAATCTCATTTACTTGCTGTTTAAAATATTTTCAAATATCTTAAACATACTACCAATTTAGGTTTGTAGTGTCCAAAAGGAAAATCCATTGATTTAATGAGTCATCCAGATGCATAATTTGTGGGTTGAATGTTATATAGGAATATCACATCTGGAACATGTCATATTTTGGGAGCATCCCTAGTATCTTGGTGTAGTAAGAAACAAAACTCTGTTGCATTGACTACTGTTGAAGCAGAATACATTACTGCTAGTCATTGTTGTGCATAGATTCAATGGATGAAACACACACTGTTGGGCTGTGGATATCAATTTAGACATGTGTCAATAAATTGTGATAACACTAGTGCAATTGTCATCTCTACGAATCATGTGTCTCACTCTAGGACCAAACACATTGATGTTGGACATCACTTTTTGTGGGATCATTATCAAAAAAGTGATATTTCTCTAGAATTTATTGACTCTGAACATCAATTATCTGATATATTCACCAAAGCTTTGAGCTTAGAAAAGTTAAATTTTATTAAGAACGAATTAGGTATGATCGATCAGTGAAACCTATCAGTAAACCCGATCTGTAAAACCGATCAGTGAAATAGATCTGTAAAACCGATCAGTGAAACTGATCAGTGAAACTGATATGTGAAACCGATCAGTGAACATGATCCGTGAAACCGATTAGTGAAACCGATCTGTGAAACCATTCAGTGAAGCCAATCAGTGAAACCGATAAGTGAATCCGATTAGTGAAAATGATCAGTGAAACCGATCTTTTTTCTACCGTTTGTATCTTACATTGTTTAACACTTTTATTATTTATCAAAACGATAATGTTTAACTTAATCGATAATATATTTAATATTGTAACCCTAAATGATAAATTTTATGACCCGCATATATTTTTTCCCAAGAACTGTGACTTTTCATATCTCGATGAATCTTACATTCTCAGAAACATGAAACTATTGAACCTCTTGGACCTTTTTAAAAACTTCAATCCTTTAAAACCTCCCAAACCTCCAAATATCAAAGAAAAAGCGACAAAACAAGGAATCTGAAGGTTCATATCATGTGAAACATGCTTGGGGAAAATCAAGCAGCACGACTCAAAGGTCTGTAAACCCAGAGTTGGAATCTCAGGTGGTTACAGCAAAAAAGGATGTAAGGTCTGAAAGGGTGTTAACCAAAAATTATTCCCTTATAAAAGTTTTAGAAATGAAATGATGGAAAACTATATTTGTGATAATAACATAGTCTACTACCCCAAGCTTGATCATGAGTTTTATTTGAACTTATCTATTGTATTGGATGGAGCAGAAGCTGCCAGAATATCTTCAGTGGTTAAAGTGAAAAGGATATCTTTTTATTCAAAGAAATGGGCTGAGTGTTTGGGAGTGCCTCATAAAGGTAGATATGAAGACTATTCTGGTAATATTCCTCCAACCACATAATATTTTTCATATGAGCTTGCTCTGGAGATGCTGACTGGAAATTCTGAATCCAGAAGAATAATAGATACTGAGTTAGATGGTGAATGTAGAATTTTTTTAAGTTTATTCAGCACCAAATCAGCCCCAGAAAGGGTGATTTTGCTGCTATGAAGTATCATGATGTTTTCTTTTTGTTTTTATTTATAAATGATAAGATGATCAACATGTGTAGATATTTTTCCGTCCATATTGCTGAGATGGTGAAGCCATCCAAGAAAGATACAACCTTGGTCTACTCTAAGAAAATATCTGCTATGTTAATGGTTTTGGGCTATGTTGAAGATGAATATAAATGTATCTCATCTAGTAGTAGTTTTTTTTATTTACAAGGATATTTTCAAAATAATGAAAATGAACTGGAATCCATGGAAGAAGGCATGGGTTGCTGATACGGATAAGTTTTATGACTCCTTTAGTCCTTATGATCATCCTAAGAGGCTAAAGGGGATGAGAGATCCTAGTTTAAAACCTGATGAAGAATTTGTTTATTCTGATGAGGAAGAGGAGACAGAATTTCCTAAGGAAACTGGATAGTCAAGTTAGAAAGGAACAGGTGATGCTGAGGCTGATGATGATGTGGATACTGAAAAGGAAGCCGAGTCACCTCCGGATGACAGGAGTGATCCTGATATAGTATGTCCTAAGAAAAGAAGATGGGAATTTGGACCACCTAGTCCACCTCTCATGTTACTAGAGTCATAACCTCATATAGGTGATGAAGAAGAAGCTGAAATTGAAGAATCAAATTGTAGTGAGTAAGAATCCAGGAGAAAAGAGAGTACTGATGAAACTTCAGTAAATAATCTGGGAAATGAAAATGGTGATGATGATGATGGAAATAATAATGATGAAGATGATGATGATGATGCTTCTCAACCAGTAGATGGTCAGAATGTGATCCAAGACGATCCACAACCACATAAAGTTGAATAAGAAGTTGTTCCTTAGGCTGAAAGAACAATGCAGACAAAGATTGATGTAGGTGAAGAAATCTCACATGAAAATTCTAGAAATGTTGATTTTGTAAAGCCCCAGTATACCTCTTGTAATGCTGCATGGGAGGAACACCCAGTTTTTGCTGTTCATAGTTTGGATTATTCAGAGGAATAAGAAGAAGGGGTGCACAAAGCAAGGATAATCCTCTCAGTTAAGGCTAGAACAGTTGCTGATAATGTACAAGTGACAGCAGAAAGACCTGGTCCTTCAGTTTCTCAATCGGATTTAGAAAAATTTAAAAGATGAGTTGCTCCACGCAGTTAGATGTAAAATTAAAGAGGAATTCTCTCATGCTCCTGCTCCTGCTCCTATGAATTTATCTGAGACTACTATATATGTTATAACTCAATGAGTGGTATGTATTATCAATCCAAACCTGTGCAATATGGCTGAAATGATTGTCAGGCACATTACCTCTCGAAATCAAGCACTCAAGGATTTAGGCAATGACTTAGTTTCTCTATCATGAGAATTTAGATCAGCAATCACTAGTATGATGGATGTTCTGAGAAATTTGATAGAACATCAAAGATGTCAGACATGAGAAAGTTGAATGTTATGTTTACTTAGATTGTTTCTCAAGATAGCACCTCAAAAGTGGCCAAGATTACTGGCCATGAGATCAATGCTTTAAAAGATGTTATAAAATAAGAGTTATCTGCACTTGGACAGATTTTGGATATGGACTCATTGAAAAAGATGAAAGAAAATAGTGATCATATTCACAAGATGGGGAAGCATTATTTGGCTGAGGCTACTCAGGCTCAGAAAGAGATCAATGCAAAGGTGGATCACTAGTTTTCCAAAATTTGTACCATGGATGAGTTGAACCATCGGTTTAATGTCCTGGCTAACAATTTGAGGCTTCGTCCAGTCAATCAAGCATTTAAGGCTCAAGTACAGCAGTTGAAAGATTTTACTCCTACACTAGAGAGAATTATGCAGAACAAAGATTATTTTGAGAAGGCCATGAAATATGGTCGTGAGGTCATTAAATATTTTATCAATCTTCTCAAACCCTCTCTTCATGTGCATTCTAAGGCCATTTTTTCCTAATTATGAGCCTCTAAGTCCATCCGGTGTTGTTCTTGGTCAGTTATCAGTTTCTCAAGCTCTCTCTAATATTCTGCAAGTTATTCAGCAACCTCCTTCAGGAGGATCTTCTACTCAACCTCACGTTACTTTAGCACCCACTTTGCTTCCAGCCGGAGCTGTCCTGCCACCTATCTCCATCCAGGAAGATCAACCATCCCCCAAGCCACTCTCTGGCCCATCCATTCCTCCATCTTCCAAAGGAAAAGCTCCTATGCATCTCAAGAAGTGGTCATGCATGTCATTTTTTATAGGGTGTCTTTTATGTGTTTCCTTTTCTTTACCTTTTTGAGTAGTTATTTGAATGGAACTTTATTCAGTTTTCTCTCTCTAGTCTTTTTTTCTTTATGATAATCCCAAAGGGGGAGAACAAGCATAACAGGCATACATTCAGACTATATGAAGTAAGGGGGGGAAATGATGACTGCAGAAATGATGACTACTTATATAAATTAATACATAGATAAAATACCTTATATTTAGAGGGGATATCTCAGTAATCTGATGCTATGTTGATATACTATCACATTATTTATGATCTGCTGCATTTTTTGATGATCTGTATATCTTTGGATATATATTTTGTTTACATAGGGGGATCGTACTGAATGTTACATCCTTTCCTCTCCTTTTTTATGCCATATATTTTTTGTTATAAAAAATGTGGAGATTGTTGAACCCTTTGTGAAATGGTAATATTAATAATCAAAAATCATTGTTATTTTTGTTTATAAGTAAATTTAGTCAACTATTCACTCTATTGTAAATGTGTTTATATATTCTTAATCATGTTTAAATACGTTTATCTATTATTATTTATGGTTTTCTATTGACCTCGATGTGTTCTTGTTTGAACAGGCACTTCGTGCATATTTCATGTTTTTGACTCACCGTTATTTATTTTCATGAGTCACTGTTAGGTCACACCGATGAGAAAGGTTGCACTAATGAAGAACGGTCGCACCGATGAGAATGGTCCCACCGATTAGAATGGTCGCACTGATGAAGAACGGTCACACCATTGAGAACGGTCGCACCGATGAAGAACTGTCGCACTGTTGAAGAACGGTCGCACTGATGATAACTACAGAAACTGTTGCTGATCAAATGACCTACCAAAATTGTTGTTGATCAAATGACCTACCAAAAAAAATTCTGATCAATTGTTTTACTGAAACCGATACAGATAAAATGACCTACTAAAATCGATGCTGAGAAAATGACCTATCGAAACGGATGCCGATCAAATGAACTACCGAAACCGATGATGATCAAATGACCTACCGAAACCGATGCTGATCAAATGACCTACTGAAACCGATGCATATTCAAGTGACTCCCTAATCTCATGACTCTCTGATAGTCATGAAAACTATTTGGAATATCTATTAACCATTTTTAATTCCAATTTTCATATTTTCTTAGTTAAATGCACCTGATACTAATTAATGTTGGTTGTTGGATGTCCGGAAACTATACCTCATACCTGTAAAAAGGAAATCATTCCTTTTTCCAGATCTCAATGAAGAAAAATGAAGACCTACAATAAAAAGAGAATGCAATGAAAATAAAGAAAAAAACATGAAAGAAGGTGCAAGTGTATTAAGTTCTACTGAATATAAGAAGAACTTGAAGAACACCTATGAAAATCATACAGCCTGAAGTAGATCTTTTACCTGGAACAAACACAATGACAAGTATATGTTCCTTACTGAAAATCATATGCACAAGTCTAAGAAGTTGTAGCTGAGAAGAACAACGATAATATATTTTGAGTCATCCACACTAGAAAGGACTGGACTTGCATCTACAATATCAAAATGAGTCCAGAACATATCTGAAAATACACAGATCTTTCTAAACTCTATTATTTCTTCTATTGTATCACTTTTCTTAACATTCTAAGCAGTGTGTGTGTACATCTATCTTCTCTAGATACACATTTTCTCCTGTGCTGAACTAGAGGATATTAAAATCCCCACACGAAACATTCTACACATTCTTGTATCCCACTGTGAGTTGTGGAAGAGGTCATGTGTGATCTGGACATCCTGAGAGCCTTTTCTATTGTTTTTTCCCACGTAGAACTATGGTAGAAGTGTTAGGACATGAGCAGTCTCTGCACTGTTTTTTTCCCCGATACAGGGTGTGGATCAAGTTTATATAAATTGTTTCAGAGGAATAAGTCTTGCCTAGAGACTGAACCTCTTTGTTATATCTGTTATGCATCTAATATTGTGTTTAAATTATATTATATATTTTTCTTATTATGCTTCTAATTACTTTGAAATATAAATTTTTTTAAAGTTTCTTTGATATTTAATATATAAATTGTTTGTAACTATTTTAAATCTGGAGGTTAGTTTCAAAAGCTAATTTAATCTTCTGATTAAATTAACTGAGACCTAATCAATCTTTTGAGAACCTAATCGAACCCTTAAAGATTTAAAAATTCACGAAAGTTTAACTTAGCTTTTAATTGGGGATTTTAATAGAAAATTTTTAACAGAAATTTTTAATTGGAACTCATTTAACCCCTCATCTTGAGTATCCACTCCAACCAACACCCATATCTCACAGTCTCACACATACTGTAATTCTAAAAATATATAGTGTGTTCTCTATTGATACACATCTTGTAGAGATTAGGATCGCACTAGTTATAACACTAACCTTTTACAATGCACATATGATCATTCCCATGTACTTATATTCATTATTTTATACTAATGTTATTCCCATGCACCTAGTCTTGTATAATAATCATATTATTCCAATATATTATGGTCATGCTAATGTGTATATCCATATCTATTTCCATGTATCTCTAGGGTACATGTTAATCCACCATCAATGGGAAACATGGCATGTGACACATGTTATATGATGTGTGATAAGTTTATCTATGATGAAAACCTAGTATTATAGAAATGGGTGTAAAAATAATGTGTTTTTAGGAATATACATTGTAGTTTCAATATTTTCAACAATCATATGAACACTCAGGAAGTTCTTCTCAAGACACTACCACTTCAATCATTACAAAATTCAGACCCAAAAATTAAGGATAGGTTGATTTATATTATCATCACTAGTGAAAATATTATATCCATCTAATCCACATGAGAATCATCTCTCTCCAGACCACATCATGTTCCACATATTAAAACTCCACCATAGAACCCTGATCATATTTTGATCTTTTATATATCATTCTCCCTCATAATTACACTATGATCAACCCATTGATAGAAAACATGAACCCTCAGTGTAGTTATTTTTCATTGGAGAGATGTGTTTTCAGAGATGGCCATGTAATGAAACATGGAAGAAATAGAAAAAATATGAAGAAACATCATTCATTATTTCACATGGCCTTGATTCTCTTCCCTTACATCGATGAATGAAGAACCATGAAAAACCTCATAAAATTGACTCCCTCCCGCCTCAATATCATAGGAAGATAACCCAAAATCTCAAATCATAAGGGACTTATAAATAGATATATTAGTATATTTGATATTTTTTCATAATGGGATAATAAAATTGGTAATAAACCATTAAAAATGTCATACCCAGAGTTTGGATCATTATATAAGGGGGAATTAATTTAATTATCACCGTAGGAATGATCAATAAACTCAGTTGTTATTTGTGATCCTTGTGATACTCTGATCATTGTTCTATGATACCAATTTCTTCCAACTCTCCAATATTCACTACTCTAAAATCCTTAGTGTTATGTGTGGTATAATATGATTAAAATATAAAAATTTATTTAGGTAGGGAGGTAGGTTAATGAAATTAAATAAATTATTATATTATTTAATATAATATATAACCCAAAGCCACTTTTTAAACATAAACCCAACGCTGACAATTGTTATATTCCCATATGGTAAAAATATCATTAAGGATTCAATGGTGGTTGAATATTTTTAATCGAAGAATAATTTTGGGAACTATTAAATTATATCTTCTAAAATGGATGTCTATAATATAATATATTCTTTATTTTTATTATGATAACACTGAGATTCATCAAACATCATAATGTCAAGTCATCTCAGTTCTTGGCACAAAATAGATTCCTTAATATATTTCAATGTATTATAATGAAAAAATAAATGTGTTAAATATCCCTTATTTAATATATTTCAATAAACCCCGTTATATTAGATTCGATTCACTTCATAAGACCCAAGGTATGTTGGTTGGTTCAGTGGGGTGTGGGTGTGATTAGGGAATCGACTCATGGTAAATCTTGATGGTGATCTCACTGTTCATTAGGTAATAATATCCATACCACATAGATCCATTGTATAAAAAATTTGGAAGGAAATTATTGTATGTTCTTGGATTATTGAGACTCATGTTTTATGTTGATAGAGTGTGTGTCCATATGTATCTAGTGAGACCCATGTTTGAGTTTTATCACATGTGTTTGAATTTGTAGCATGTGATATCTATGATTGATGATGATCACATGAGTTTGAATTTGTATCACGTGAGACACATGTTTATTATTGATCACATGTCTTTGTGTGTATGGATATTGATATACATTTTTTATTTCTATGTTATTTCTACACGTGTTACACCAGGAAGTGTATGGATTTATGTTCTTTAGAGGAGTTTAGTTTTCTAGCATGTGATAGGTGGACCATGATTGACTTGTTATACCATAGATTGGGATTATGTGTTACATGTGATGATGATGATGATGATGATGATGGATCAGGATATGGGGTAAAGATATGTTAGCCTATGGAATAACTTATGGAAGTACTTGGATGTGATTTTCTTTTGACATGACATAAGGCAGTGTCAGGATATGAAGGACTTATGGAAAGACCCAATTTTGTGTTATGATACGACAACCCTATGTCCTGAGACGATGTAGACGTGGGGGAAAAAGGATATATGGTCTGACCATTTATGGAGGTGGGGTTCGATAGAATTCTGGTCTCACTCCAAAACCATTTTCATTTTGGTTACTCAAAGTTACATTGGTGGACTTATGGTTAATCAATGATCATGACTTATTCAATGATTGTTCTTCCATCACAGAGTTGTTGTAGTTATTTTTTGGGAACCATGGTTTCATGGTTTGTTTATAACCTCTCAATAACCTGTTTTCTATCTACACATATGTTAAGGATATATTTTGGTTACCTATTGGTTTTATATACCCACCCTACATGGGAATTGGTGAGAGCATGTAGACCTTGTGGTTAGGGATCCCTGAAATGGCAATGACATAGTGACTGGGAGCTGAGGAGATGTAGAATTATGTTTAGAGGTTGTACTATGATAGAATCTAGAGTATTTTCATGGTGTTATTATTTATATTCCTATTATTTCATAAAATATAATTTTTCCTTCAACTTTACAGGTTCTTTTTTCATTTCCTGCATGTCTTGAGATAATTTTCATTTCATATATAATATTATTTTTTAATTCTTTCCAATGTGTTATTACAAAAATATTATTGATAATTATTATGAGTGTGATGTTAGACCATGGATAATAATGTTATAGTATCCTAAATAATTAAATTTATAAATGATCTCCACATAAAACACTAGGATTTTATGGAAAAAAATTCAAATAAATTTTATTTCTTTGATATCTTTCATTATATACATCACTGATTTTTAATGAACCACGATATACTATTAATATTATCATATAAACATGACCATTATAGAATAGCGATTAAACATGGAATTTTGAATGGTAATAAACCCATTTAAAATAATATTTATAATAGTTTTATGTATTAATTTTTTTTATAAAATGTTTATTAATTTCTTTAGTGATGTCATTATATATTTTGAAAGTTCAATTTTCTCAAAAAAATTGGTTTTATTTCTTCTTGTGGAAATATAAAAAAAAGTAATTTTTTATAAATCAGGAAATTTTTTTCTAAAAAATAAAAAACATATTTATAATATAGTTATCAAAATTATCTTGATTGAATTTTTAAGAATTTTCTAGATAGACTAATTTTCAATGAATAGTAAAAATTAATGATTTTTAATAAAAACAATGTTTTTGTTTAAATAATTCAAAAGTTCCTTGTTATTTTAATATTTTTTTAAGAATTTAAATAGTCAATTATATTTTTATTAATATAATATAGTTTATTTTAATTAGTTTTATACTAAAATTTTACATTATAACATTATATACTTATGATCATTTTTTCTATGGAAAACTGCATTTTACATCACGTCTGTAGTTTTATTTTTAAATTAAAATTTTCCTTGTATATGAATAAAATTATGAATAATGGATTTGGTATTTTTTTTAAAAAAAGATTTAATATTATATAAGTGTTCTGAATTATTTTTTTGGAAAAAATATGTAGTAAAAATAGCGAAAATTAATTACTGTGGTTGTGGATAAAGTGGGTCCATCATGGGTTAAACTATGAAGATAAGTGGAAATTGACCCAGAAACATGTAAAATCCCATATATATAGATAAATAAATATCTTATATCATATAATATTCTATAATTATCCATTTTTGATCTTTTTGGCATCTGAACAACATAGGTACACATTACTCTTTTTTGAAATTATGTGTGTTTCCTCTCCCCAACATATAAAAGGCCACCCCCTATCCTCTCTTATTCACACTCAAAAACCCATTTTTTCTTATAACTACAAAAATAAATTCCATAGTAACCTATTTGTACCATATATTAAATATTTTCATTATTTGACCATCCTAATATTACTTTATATAAAAAACTAAATAGCTTATCCAAAGAAGACGTAAAATTATTAAACTTGTGTTTTTGTATTATTTCATCCTATAAATACATAAAATATAATTATAATATGATGCTATAATAAAATTAGAATAATACATATATTTAGATGATATTATTTTTATTTTCTTGAACTAAATCAATCTCCTCTTCAATCAAGTGGTAAATGAAACTCTCGATCATTTGTACAACAACCACCCACCTCACGAACCGATATAATTCATTTTCTTTCATTAAATATGATAGGTGGATATAATGATGTAATTAAATTATTTATATAATATTAATAATATAATTATACTTAACTAATTATAATATAACATATGACTTCTTAATTTCCATTCTGCGGGAATATTATTGCATTGCTCTTGTGTACGATGGACTACTATCATGCGAAGTGATGCGGTTCATTCTTCAATAACTATTTATATACAACTTAATAAGTATAGGGTTAATTAAAATTTGTGATATATATGATGTAAATAACATTCTATTAATTTAATATTTCATTTTGATAAAATAGGAGAAAAATTCTTGTGTGCGTGCGACTTACCATTGCTATGAAGTGTCTAATTAACATTCCTTATCTAACATTAATCTATTACAATAAATACATATATAAATAATATATATGATATTTATATCTTTTTTATAATTCCAAATATTATGGAACTGTGATGAAATTAAATGTTATAATAATTCCAAACCCAAACATATATGAAAAACATAGTAGTTATTATCTAAAATGTGATTTTAACAAATAATTATTAATAAAGGGGTAATAAAAGATCCTAAGAAAATCATATATGGAATTGATAATATCACTATGATCCATAATTGATATATAACAATCATATATTTGTTATACTATATTTTCAAATGTCTATAAATGATTTTAATACTTATGGTAATGGATTTCAATCCCATTTTTTATTTCAAGGATATATATTTATTATTGACCAGTCTTTTATTTTGTGTGGTTTATATACATTCCCTATGAAAGGTTATATAATGAATATTTTTTTTAATTACAATTATGTTTCCATTTTATTTTATTAGTTAATTAGTCTTGTGATTCGAATGTTTTCAAAGTGGTAAGGTATTTTCTTCTCACATTTATTTCTGTTCAAAACATACCATGTATACCACTTATTTGTTTTATATGATATGTATAATGACCATGAAGTAAATTTATTATTATTCATTTGAAAATTATGTGGTATAAATATCCATCATTGGTTCATTATTTCATTAGGATTATTATTCAATAGATACCAAGGTGGTAAATGTTTTTATATCACAGCATATTTTTTATAAATATTGTTTATAATTTAGTTTATGATGATGAAATCATGTAATTTGTATCTAAATAAAATCAAAAAATTTATTATAATATAGTCAATTCATGTTAATACATGTATTTTTTTCATTTTACATTCTTTACATACTCAATATTCTAAAGTAATTTTTTTATGTAAAAACCAAATTTATTTCTTACTTCAGCCAAGAACCATTTCTCATCCATGTCTATATTTTAGAAAAATGTTTTATGGAAAGCATTAAAATTCTTAAAATAGAGCACAAATAAATTATAACCATGTTTTAATATTCACTAGTTGTTTTAGAAGTAATATACTTTTCATCTTCAGAATGATGTTGTTTTGAATTGTAAAATAAAAAGAGAATGGAATCATATTTTTATAATCATCTACCTGAATATAATTTTTTTCAACATGAAAACTTTTTTTTGTAACATCCTTTCCATTTTTTAATGTTTATCTTCATGTAAATTTTTTCCCATAATATTTTGGACACTATAGATTAAAAAAGTAGTATTGAATGAAAAGTATTATTTTCTCATGTATTTATTAATGATATTTTTTTGAATTTATATTCAAAAATGAAATAAATAAATAGTTTTTATTATCTTTTAATAGGAATATAATACAATTTTAACATCATTATTATTTATTAGGATGGTTTATGTTAACGATATTGATGAAAATATGATTTTCAAACAATTACCCTTTCTATGGGTATTTGTATTATTAATTGATGAAATGTTCATTAAAACCATTTCATTTCATCAGGTTATCGTATGCTGAAATGATAATGAAACTCATTTCATTTTTCATAGGTTATGATATTTTAATGACTCCATCGCTCTAAAAATACCAAGATGTGGGGAGAGAGATAATTACCCACAAATTCTCACCTCATATCGGCCCTGGGTTGGCTACTAACACCAAAGGTATTAAAATATAATGAAATGGGAGGAATAAAAAACTATAATAATATGGGATGATGAGATAAGTTGAATTATCCACATTAAACTCTATGATATAATATTAAAAGAAACCAAAACCATCCCACAATGAATGTGCAAATTTTTTTTTGAAGATAACAGTTTCATAAGTAAATACCCAAATGAAATACTAATGTAATGACATAACAAATCTCTAAGGATCTGAGCTAGAAATTTCCTGTATGGTGTATGTAATCCACTAAAAAACCAAAAAACAAATTTTATATATAGGGTAAGCATAAAATTATGCACTATAGGAAATCCCAACTCTCTCATGCACAAGTGAAAGAATCATTATAGTTCATCAGTGAGAAAATAGTAGAACGAACAATATCTAAACAGTCAAATATCTAGCTCAAACCTCACCAAAGAATAACTCGAAAATAATGCAATCTATGTTATTTAATAAGTCATGAATCACATTAATAAATGGTACCTTGCATCACATTCCCACTAGAATTTTGTTCTAACATCCTAGAATCATACATGTTTGAGATCTGAATATTTTTGTAAACCTCGTTATCCCAAAATTAGTGTCACGTTACATCATGCTCATAGAGACTTGCGATCACAATCCCATGAGAACAGCCACATCGCATATTTTTTAATAACACATAGGACATAACACATCCAAACCCATAACTAGACTAGTTGGTTATCATTAACATGAACTTCAACAAAATCCTTACCTGATACTATAAGGAATGGCCTACACTATATACCACTTCATCCTATCGCATTCTTCCAGAAAACTCATGAGATATGTCACATCTCGGCAGAAGACACCTAGGATTGCGGCCCTATAAGAATTTACACATCACATCTTCCCTAAAGGTGCTTGGGCCATCAAAACCAACATCTTGTTCAATAAAAAACCTTTGACCATCAAAACCTATTTAATAATAACTCGCCTAGAAGAGTGTGTGTGGAGGAATTGGTACCCATCCATTCATCCTCCTCACTAAATATTGGGAAAAATACCTCTCATGTGACTATTTGGGTGTAATTACATAGTACTCGATGAGGATGTGGTTCAAATATAAATCATAAGAAATATAAACATATATAAATATATCCACACATGTCCCCAGCCTGTGGGTTCAATACCTAACCCTAATAAACTCAATACATAACCACTTTTTCTACCACCTCTAATATCAAAACATCAGACAATGCACAACTACATGTATAATCACCATCTAATTCCATTTAATCATCCCATTATTTTAATTGTTTTACATAAACAACATTTAAACAAAATTTCATCCAATTTATTATTCCTAATCCTCTTCCTAAAAATTAAGCATACCAACCTATGTCATTTGAATCATTGTCAAACAAGTCAATTATTCCATCACTACCTGGGAATCTAGCATAAATAATCCACAGAACACAGAACTCGACATTACCATCATACTATCACCTCACCGCCCAAAAACTAAAGACAAACAACCACCTCCTCGCGGCCCCAAAATCATTTCCAAATAAACACCGCCTCGTTGCCCCAAAAACACATCCAACCAACCACCTTTACACTACAAAATCATGGACAAACAACCACAACTCTGATGCCCCAATATCACATCCATACAACCACCACATCATTTCCCTAAAATCATTTCTAAACAACCACCACCTCATATCCCAAAAAAGCATGTCCAATCAACCACATCCTCACTTCCACAAATGAACAACCACACCACCCCGAAATCCAGACCATGCTACCACAACCTCACTACCCAAAATCCTAGACAAACCATCAGCCCCACATTCCCCAACCACACATCAAAATCAATTTTATATATTTTTAAAATGGATTTCATCATGTTTCACTTTTTTTAAGGGGAATTATCACATAAATAGTATTCATGAGGAAAACTTTTTATTACCCATATATAATTGGTTAGAAAATTTACATTTTAGCGTGATATAAAAAATATCTCAATAAATGAATCCATAATTGAAAAAAAAATCCATCGTAAAAAATTGACCAACATCTTCAATTTCTACCATGGTATAAAGAACGTACAATACCAATATGAAAATAATGATAATTCTTTAAAAATTATCAATAAAACCCTCTTAACATTAAATAACAATTTAACCAATTAATTATTTATAATTATTCTAGTAGAACCATATCTCATAGGTAAGCAAGAGAAAAATCCTCCCTCATGTTACACAATAAAGATAAACGATGGATTCCCTAGGAGAAGAAGAAGACTTCCAATTAATTGTGCATTTTATTTCAATGAAGAAATGTCTTCCAACCATAACTACACCATAAGATACCATTGATAAACCTACACCACCCCCGAAGACCATAAAAATGAAACCGGGCACAAACCCCAAACCAAAGAAACATCACTATAGTGAATCCCCAAATGAAGAATAGATGAATACCAATCATGAAATGGAGGAGAAACTTCCGTGGAGAACCAATGGTGATCAACCAGAACCAATGGATCAATGATGAAGTAATAATAAATTAATAACTCCTCAGGGTGCATAGGGATCTTCCAAAATAGGAGATAAGGGATGCGCCCAAATGATGTGAAATTAAACAAATAAAGGGACATAAAACATATAAACTCATAAGTTTCATTTTGGGTAAACAATATATAGAATGAAGTAAATTGGTTTCTAAAAAATCATTGAATAAATGGATTTGAAACCAAAATTTATTAATTATCATGAATCCTTTTCACATTCCATATACGCTCAGTAAGGGATACCCCTTAGCAACATTCAATCCATGAACTATATGCATAAACAAGTTGCGAACCACCATTACACATTGTTTATATAATACATAGCATGTATTTCCTACAGAAACACTATTGCTTATCCATCCTTGACTAATTATTTATTGAGTCTACCATGAACAAATCCATCCAAATGTACTAGAAAAGTAACAGACCAGTTAGGAACATATCATTAAATCAGATACCATTAAAATGATTCTCTCCCTCAAAAATCCTAAATAAAGAACAGATGGAAATATTTTGGAACAACAATGTCACAATATAACTCTTTAGGGTCTCTCCATACATTAAATGCTACCATCATACAGACACACCAAAACCAAAAAGACATATATCATCTCACAAATCCATATCAATAGAAAAATGCATCCCCACAACAACCCAATGTCACAACCACTACACGGTGATATTAACATCTATGAATCCCAAACCAATTACCACATAAAACTACAAACCAATACATCCAAAAAACACAAATTAAGTAATTACATTCTTCATGTGAAATTATTAGAACTCTGGGAGGCACTAACTCCCCCGCATGGGATTAATTTCCTCATAGTAAATAAATGTCAATTAGGATTCATGCCCTCACCTGTTCATATTTCATAAATTTATCATACATCATACCTTATGAAAAATCACACATCTCATAAAATAAATTGATCCAAAAAATATATCAATAGAATAGGGGAGAAGATAAATACTAAAAATTGTTCTGGGTACTAGTAACCCATATGCATCTATCACTCCCAAGTAATCTCCCCCTAGACACTATAAATCCACACAAAAAGAACTGATGGATTAGTTCTTCCACAAAAAAAACTTTTCATAGAAATATTAGATCACTATCGGCTTCTCTAAAAACATCATTTCTTCCATGATATCCAACTATACCTATTTAATGACATGTGAGTAATCATGAAGATACTGATAAATCTAATAGACATTGAATATTTTGTGGATCCTCCCAATATATGACAGTCACGCCAACTGATACACCACATTTTCACCTCTACCGAAAACCTCAAAGGGATAAACCTACATGGCATAAATCATACTCCCTCTGTCAACCATCTAATACCCCCATCCTAGAATCCTTAATTAACATGTGTTCCCTATTCAAAAACACTAATGACTTAATCTTATGATCAGAATAATCCATATTCTAGTCCTACAATGCTTTCATCCTTATATTATCAAGATACACCTTCTCTATCATGATGTTGACTACATCATATCCCTAAACTACTAACTCCACAAAATCCATTTTTCATAATGTTGAATGACATGATTACCCATGAAATGCATCAAACATAGTCATTAAAATGGAATAGTGATATCTAGTATTGTACTGAAACTCAACAATAGATATTTTTCGTACTCATGATCTGGTAGTGTCTAAGACACATGACCAGAACATATCCTTTAGTGTATACATAGTCTTTTCTATCTTCCCATTTGTCTAAATGTGTAAACTTGTGTTGAGATATAAATGAGTTACAATAGAATGATATAATACTCTCTAGAATCCAGAGGTAAGGCATACATCATGACATGAGATCATGGACCTTATAACTATTTGGAATTTTACCACCTCTTTCTCTGATTCTCCCCATTGAGACACCTCCACCGACTACATCGAAGAAGACAACACCATCGTTTAAAACAAAAATCTTCTACTATCACCCACCCTTGTATCAGTTATAATGCTTTTAAACTCCTCCATCACTTTCAATGTATCCCCAAACTCTAAAACAATGTATTTCCATGATATACTTCTCAAAGTGTGGTCCATGAAATTTCCCATTAATAAGGTGTATGAGATCTCAAAATCAAAATCCTAAAAAAACTATATCCACTTCGACTAATTCAGGTTCATATAACACTAATAAAATATAATCCTAAATATATAGTGATTGGTAAATTCCACAATCTTCTATCCAATGTGGTCTTTCCGCCATAACATCAGCGCAAGAACAACTAATATTATATCCAGATCACGGGTATAATAGTTATGCTCATGTGGATGTAATTTACATGACCAATAGGATATCACTATCATTTGATGTATCAATATACATCCCATGCTCAGATTAGAATCATCACAAAACTCCTGAAACATCACCCATTTATCAGGAAACTGTATTACTGGACCAGTGAACAACATTTCATTCAGGTAACTGAATGCTTCCCAGTACTAATAATTCGACAAAAACATAAGCATGTGTGATTTCTTGATGTATATGGGGTTTAAACTGGAAATAAATTGGGGGAAAATATCTGATAAGAGCATGTGAGACCGAGGAAACTATGAACCTATGTCACATTCTTGGGTGTCTCCCAATAAATAACTACATCAAACATCTATGGGTTAACTATCACACAATGATGAGACAAAGAATGGATAATAAAATGAAACTATATTGTCTAGAACATAAAAATTAAAAACATCCAACAAATATGGTAGTGCTTATGGACTTGCAAGACATATCTGTGATGATCAACATGATCCCCATATGAATTTTATTGGATCAAAATATTATCGAGGAATACGATGATGAATTAGTCTAGCAACGCATGGAATAATGATTTCATAATCCCATTTACATGGTTGGTGAATTAATAACACTGAATGACATTAATAATAACATAAAGGGTCCATACAAAAATCTGAAAGCAATATTTGGCACACCACCTTCCCTCACCCTCAACTAATGATATCCAAACCATATATCGTTCTTAGAAAACATACATTCCCCTCTCAAATCATTGAAAATATCATCTATCCTCGAGGTAAGGTATCAATTCATGACTATCACAAATTTTAACCTTTGTTAGTGTATACACAACCTCATTCCACAGTCTTCCATCCTAGATAATAAAATTGGAGAACCCCACAAAAACACACTAGTCCAGATTAAACCCATCCACATCAAACCATTAATAATAATCCTACTCTCCCACAACACAAAATAATCTATCTTAAAGGAAACATAAACATTATATAATCATTGTGCAATAAATCTATTGAGAACACAACGTCATATTGAGGGGGTTAGAATCAAAAAATCCCCAAGAAAAACATTAAGACATTCCCTGGTGACCCTGGGAACCTGTAATTTCTTATCCCTTACAGACTCCATAGATAACTTATCCAATAAATATTGAAGGTCGTTCACATACTAATTTCATATATGAAAACCCCGATCCCAAAAAAAAATATCACATTGTCCATTCTAATTAGAGAAAATGACTCTCCTTTATAAGAAGTCGATAACATCATGAATAGAATAAAACCAATCGATGATGAAGGTAACATCACATGGATATTTATGTAGTAAGTAAATATCTTCACATGACTCCTGTGGACCCATCATCCGTCCACATTCCTGATTGAAATAAAAAAGCTACTCCAGCCTCTGACTTTATTATTCAACACCACTAGAATGAGAAGAATCTCTATGACTATAACTAGAGCACGTGCTAGGGAGGGGGCAATAAAGGATTTGAAATCTCCTAAATAAGACAAATAATAAACAAGGGTATGAAAAAACAAATCATTCCTCTGACGATATTTTTCCCTTATGGCACAGTCACCTACATGGTATGAATTTTAACACACCCATATCCTCTTCCTATCTACTGATGACCACCAACTCAACCATTCATATGTTTATGTTCCTAATTTACCAAGTAAATATACCCCTCAATAGAGCATAAGCATGCTTCCCCATCTACTAAAATAGTCACACTGGAAACTATTTCTCTTGCTGGTTATGAGCATATACACCCCACCAATCTATGCTTGGGGAACCACCGAGAATCAATTCTGAAATTTCGTTCCAAACTCAATACAAAAAAAATACAAAACATACCACATAAAGAGCATGGAAACCACTGGACATATAAGGACTTAAGGGAAACTACTGAATTCATCTTCACAATGGTTGAAATATCAAAGGTCCTTTAAAAATATTCCCAAAACACGAACTAGATTCCTATATGGTTAAAGATAAATATGCTCTTTCCAATTCACTACCTTCATCGATGATGAAAGTAACTCTACATGGAAATACACATAAGAATAAAACCTTTAATAATATCCCTCTTACTATCCTAAGTACACCATCCACCACTAACGCATACCTCCCCACATATAAATGACTACCGAAGGAACCTAGTACTTCTTAGGGGACCCGATCAAACTGAAATTGATCTCGAGCACCTCCATCCATCTCTTTATCTCCACATCTGAAACACTACTCTCATACTTCTACAAACCCTACTACTAAAATCACAGAACTACCTTTACCAAGACTTATCCACCTCTATCAGATCATCCCTATAATGGTCAACATTATCGTCCTAAAAAACCTCAACATCCTAATACACATACAGATGTTTAATAAACCCCATAGATGAAAGGATAATAAAATAATTAAGCCTGACTGTAAGGAATTTTATTTAGATTCATTTTAATTCACTATTTTCCTTAAAAAATTCCAAAAAAATCAATTTATAGAATAATACAAGTAATCATAACACATATACCTACCCCGGACCACTATTATGAAAATAGATCCACATAACATGGTGGATAGAGTCTTTTCCCTGAATTATGGCATCACTAAAATGCCATTTCCTTATTGATCCCCTTGAATATGTGACATGAAATGACAAACTGAAACTACATCCTTACCAACCCCTGAAATCCGTAAAAATACCTATCTCAAAACAACATCATATCTCTAAACCATCACCTTTGATACCACTCTATCATAAAACCCCAACCTCCAAAGATATTATAAAGGGAGAGAGATAATGACCCATGGGTCCCACCTCTAGTAGGCCCTGGGTTGGTGACTACCACCAAAAGTATAAAAATATCATAAATGGGTGGAATTACCCTCTTTAATAATAAATTATTCCAAAAATAAATGAATCATCCATGAACAATTCAATTAAATAATATAAAATGAATCCAAAACCAGCCCACAATTCTTGTATAAATAAAACTTCAAATAGATGAAAGGACCAAAGTAAATAACCAAAAAAACAAAAATAATAGATGTAACATCTATGCAGGGATCCAAGATATTAATTTCAATCATGGTCTATATAATAATCATTCAAAAGTGATAATTTTTTCTATACATAGGTTGAGCATACTAGTATACACAATAGGAAAACCAATGTCTCTCATTCACATATGAAATAATTATACCAATGCATCCCTGGGAAAAAATTAGAACCTAGAGCACCTAAATAGGTCAACAATCCGTCCAAAACCTCACTGATGCATTCTCACCAAAAAAACAAAATCCAGAAAATATAATATAAAATGAATAACATAGATAAAGGGTACCCTGCACCAAATTCCCAGTGGTATAATGCTATTAAAAACCTGTATCATATGTCTTGGAAATCATATATCATACATATACCACACCTCCCCAAAATTATTGTAACATCACTTCACACCTACAGACACATGGGATCTCTACCCAACAAGCACAACCACATCATGTCTCACTCAAAAACACTAGGGACATCACACATCAACAACAGTGACAAAATTTTTTTGGTATCCTAATCATGAAGTAAATCCACATTATTTCCTCATACCATGTAAAAACCACAATATAAGACACCTAATCACATCTCATTCTTACCATAGACTCCAAAGTGACAACACAATTTTTCAAAAGACATCTGGGCTCATTTCCCCCAAAGAACGACTACAACACAACTCACCTGAAGACACCAAGTCCATCCGAACAACCATCTAGTTAACAAAAAAACCTGTAGACATAATAGCTTATAAAATACTTACCATTATAGGAATATATTGCGGGACTTAGTGGGTACCGAGCTATCCATCCTCTAAACCAAATGTCGGGAAAAACACCTCTCGTGTGATTATCCAAGTATCGTCACATAAAGCTCTACATGGCTGGGGAGGGTATATAAATCACATGGAATATAAATAAATATATATATATATATATATAAACACACAAACACAACTAATGGGTTCCTAACTAATAACTAATCAACTCACAACATCACCATTTTCACTTCCACCACTAAATAAAATAAACATAACAAACACCCACAAAAAGTCACATTACAATCCAATTATATTTAATATTCCCATTATATTCATTATTAATCAATAATCATCTCATTCAAGAAATACCAGAATATAATTATTCATCATTCATTTCCATCCCATTAACTAAAATAACCCATTTCATTTCAATCATTATTAAAAAAGACATGTATTCCATCACTACTCTGACATGTAGATCATATCACCCTCACATTACACATATCTAAACATTCCCATATTACCAATATCTCACTACCAAAAAAATGGCCAAAGAAACACCACATCGCCACCCCCAGAATAACTGAAAAAACACCATCACTTTTCCCTAAAATCTTACCCAAATAACTTGTTCTCCTCCACAAAAGCATGGAAAATAAAACACCACCTCACCACTACAAGAGCACAGAATGAAAAAAAATCTTCACCTTCCCAAAATAATATCCAAAATTACACCTCCAATATATTCTTTGTAAGAATGACAAAACAACCACTACCTCAGCACCCCAATATCACAGCCAAACAACCTCCTACTCACTTTCTGAAACCACGAACAAACAAAAATGACCTTTGTCCTTAAAATCATGATGAAACTCTCATCCCACATTCCCTATCCACACATTAACCACACATCAAAATCCATTTGGAAAATTTTAAATGGTTATTTTATCACATACCACATTATTTTAGGGTAACTATATCAAAATTAATATTCATAGGGATGAAATTTTATTATCAAAATTTAAGTGGTTATACAAATTTTATTTTACCTCGATATCAAATAAATCCCAAAAAAATATACTACCATATAACAATTATCTAGTTAAAAAAATTCCCAAAATTTCATGAATTTTTATTGAGGCATCATGACTGTGTAATCAAATTATCACAAATTATAATAATGTTTTAAGGAAATTCCAATAAAATACCTTTACCCATTAATTTCAATTTATCAATTTCTTTATATATGATTAATCTAGAATTATCTCTCCGATAGATAAATAGGAGAAAACACCTACACAAAATACACTATAAAGATAAATAATGGTTTCCTAAACACAAAAGAATATTCCCAACACATTTTTCAAAATATGGTAAAGAAGAAACACACTCTAACCATAACCACACCTTGAGATTCCATAGATCAACCTACATCACACCCGAATCCTATAAAAATGAAATCCAAAAGAAACTCCAAACCAAAAAAAAAACACTCCAGCAAATCCACAAAATAACAATGGATGAAAACCAAACATTAATGGGAGGATATCCTACCACATATTTCTAATGGGGATACACTAGAATTAAAGTATAAAATCTAAAAGAAGAGGGATTTCAGAATGACTCGGGTGTTAGGGCACCTCGAAAATTAGAGATATGGGATGATACTGAATATAATTTTATTTGAACAAGAATGGGACATAAAATGAAGAATTATTCATGTTTCATTTAATGTAAATATTACATGGAGTCAAATTCTATGGTTTCTGAAAATTTAAAACATTGACCAAAAAAATTATTGCTTAAAAATATTTAACACCTATAATTTTAACACATCCTGAATCACACTTACATAACATGTACCCATTTCACATACTACCCCTAAACGGCATAGAAAATGTGAACCACCTACCTACACAGGTCATGATATCCCATTCCATGTTGTGTATATATTACATGGTGTGTATTTCCAACATGATTCTTTTTTGTGGGAACATATTTAACAAAAAACTCTTTGAACCTCCCCCGAACACCTCTGACCACCAAAACTAGAAAATTAATAAATTATGGAGGCACATAACATTATTTATTTGAGGAATGTATTAAGAATTTTTGTCCTAAATATTTATGGATAATGTGATATGTGGAACCTATATCTCACTCTAATGTATTGGGAAATGATTTATATACCATGAGAAAATGGTGGGAAACAATATGATGAGATTTATCTACTTTGGTAATCTTTTCGATATACATTATTCACTATGGTAAATAGATAACAATGAATGATCCTTTACTAAATGAAGAAAATGTATTGATTACAGATCCTTTATGACTAGATGGTTTAATATTTAACCTTTTAATATTAAATGGTGTCTATATATATTATGGTTCCACTCGTATATGTTGTGCACATATGGTTAATTATTGATTCATGAAAAATTTTCACTCTTATTGTTCCTGTATTTTGAAAAGATAATGTTTTATTATATGGATCATTTTTTCAACCATGAATGATTGGGATTGAAATTTTTATGTTTTATTCATAATCGCATATCATTGTAGTTATATTAGTCTTTATTATGATCATCAATTGATATATTCCATATCTACCATTACTGAGTAGTTGAGCTCAATATTTTCTAATTTTATTTTCCCTATGTTTTGATGAAATATTTTATCTCAGTTTTTCCATGAAATGTAATAAATTGTAATATCATTATTGGAGATGTTGAATGTTATTCATTAAATAAGAAGAATGTGTATCTAGAATCCAAAAAACTAATCATTTTTTCTCCTCGGATATGTATCTGTGAAATATATAGAATAATCATATATGAGGATGTAAAATCTATGTATATAAATTATGGATTGTTATTCTCATAGTATGAAACATCATGAATATGTGGAGGTGACATGAGGTAATATGAAACGTTATCCCATAATGGGTTATTCATATTGGGGAATTAAAAATTTATATCAATGAAGTTTTTACATTTCTTTTCTTATTGGATATGTTTATGGGATGGTAGATTCAATTTTTGTTATGTGAAACTCAAGTAGCAAATCATGTAACCTCCCAACCATCCATATGGGATGGAATTCTACGTGTATTTTGACAGGAACATTATTTCCATTTTGGATTTACTATTTCATACCAATGATGGTTATGTTGTGTTCTTATAGTATTTATTACTTTTCTATGTTAATTCTTGATGATTAAGAAGATTTCATAACTTATAATATATACAGTTTACTGGTTATGTATGTATGTTAATTTGATGAAATTGAATCATCTATGATTTTTTCATCATTGATATTCTATTCCGGTGTTTTATTATTTGAACTCTAGTGTGATTGATTTTATATGTATATGAAGAAAAATAATTTGAAGGTATGGAAAATTAGGCTACATCCTAGAATAGTAATTTTATGGGTATGCCATATCATTTTAGATATCCTCCAATGTTATTTTTTTCTTAGAAAATCATTTTTGTGCAAATAAGCTACCTATATATATATCTTAAACTATAATAGGAATCCTATGATATCTTTTAATATTACAGGAATTGACTCCTAGAATATATCTGAGGACACCATTGATAGAATCATTAGAGAATTTGCCAAAATGGGACAAAAACCTAATTTCACCCAAATATGTACCTGGGATGATGTTTTGTATTCTGGTATTTCTGATCAAGTGGCTCCAAAATCCAGACATATACATCTACGAGTCTTCTAAATAGTTCCTATTGAATTTGGATGAAACACTGGGAAAATGGTCAGTTATTTCTATGATTTGTGACATCATAATCCCCCATCCATCAATGTTATTTGTAGACCATATGATTTTGAGGATTGAATTAATATTATTGAGGGGGTCTCTGATCTAGTAGAGACTTTGGAGGAGGTCCAGGTAAATTTTTCTTCCTTCATGCTTCTGGTAACCTTCATGAGGTTGTGGGATATTATGAAAAAGATATAATACATGATTATATAAGTTTGGTGAAATTTAAGGATCATTTCAATGAAATATTCTTCCTAGATACATAGAAGTTCGGATCACAATAAGAATATTATCAAGATTCAGTAGGTATTAATGTAAGTGTTTACTTAACCCAATATTTTCATGAAGATTCATTTTTAACACCTATTTTACAAAAATGACGAAAAAATCTATAATTTTTTAAATTGGCCATCATCTAGTGTTATCCAATCATTATATGATCGTCAACATAAATATATATACATAGGTACTTTTTATGACCTTAAAAATCAAGAATGGACTAGTAGATGATATATTTTTATGTCTCCTTACCTCTCTTGGGGGATCAACTACTGAACATCCAGTATTTCATTGGGTTTTTTATTTTTGTAGCATGAAGAGGAAGGTTTATGTGTGTGTCTCGGGTGGAGATATAAATTTCATCCTCTTATCTTCCCTCCTATTATGGATCGTTATTATCATGGTCTCATAGTTGACCTCTTAGGACTTCCTCTAGATAAAGGAATTGTGTATGAAATTATGCTTACGCCTCTGGTGAAACTGATATCTATTCCTTCTTAACATATGGTATAAACTATGTTGAGATATATAAAGGTTATGTTAATGGAATTTTAGGAATGGAATGTTTTCAGACCGAGCACATCTCATTGGGGTTCTTATGTGTTGTTCTCCAAAGGTAATATGTTATCCTATGTCTCTATATAAACTTTAGGAAATTCAATTTGGTAACATTGAATAATAGTTACCCTTTACCTAATATTTAAATTTAATATGATTAGTTATGGATATTACTGTGGTTTTCTAATATTCATCTTCATTCATGCTACCATCATTTATGATATAAAAAGGTTGATATTTTCCTGGTAGAATTTAGAAGTAGATATGTGATAGAATATTATATTTTCATTCCTTTTGCATTTAAAAAATCTCCTGCAATGTTTATTTAGATCATGAATAGGATATTCAATAAATGTCTCAACTATTTAATCATTTTAAATATTGTTTATATCCTTTTTTATTTTATGAATTTGTATATTCATGTTTGGAACCTTGTGATTTTATTGTGTACACATCGTAAAAAATATATATTTTAAATTTTTTCAATGTTTCACTTCTATATTCATGTGGTAAAGTTCCTTCAACATGTTATTTATAATGAGGAAATTTTATTATACCTAAGATGGTAGTGTGATGTCTTGGATGTGTCCCATGAAGTTGTTAAATACCATGATTTAACATAGTTTTGAGGTGTGCTATCAATTTTTCATCAAATAGTTCTCCCATTTGGAATCTCTAATGAAAAACCTGAAAAATTGTGGTTATGGTTGAGTATTATTTTCAAAGTTAATAGACCTTCAATATTTGAATATGATATTGAATAAAGATCTAGTTTTGATTTATCCAAATCCATGGATTGGATACATCGTGTATTGTGATGCCTCATAATTTTTCATCAAAGAATTATTGATGTTGGTGGGTGAAGTGTTAGAATATGGGTAATTTTGGAAAAAACCAAATATGTGTAACTAACTTACAAATGAAATAATGTTGGAAGCTATGGTCCATGTTTTAAAGTGTTTGTGGCATTATCTATTCAGTGAGAGGTTTATAGTCTACACCAACCACAACAACATTTGATTAATCTTCTATTATTGAGAAATGAATCTATGTTAGTGTACATAGGTAGTATATCTATGGATATTATAATTTTAGATGACCTAAATTCTAAGAAAATGTATTTACATTATAAGTTCACATTATATGAAAATTTGATAGATAAAGGATCATGGAGAGTGGAAATCATTTGAAGAATGATGTCTGGTGAGTTTAATGAATCAGTGGCTAGGGTATATATATGAGGATAATAGATTTTTGGCATGACTTATTTTTGTTATTAGATATTATTTAATTAAATGGTTGAATTAAGGCCATGAGTCAGATCCTAAGTATTTGGATGTGTAGGAAAAATTGTTGGGTAAATATTTCATCCCCATAGTGTTCCTTATATAATGATGTGATCTAAATTCATGGGAAGTTAGTAGTACCTATTTTTTAACGGGATAATATGATGATATATTTTCATGTTTCAATGTGGGTAGTTCATCTAGGGTTTATGAGGATATATGCTGATATTTGATATTATTTTTAGTGGATTGGTATGAAGTGGTGAATCACTACATTTATTTCATAATTACTTACCTTATATAGGGTAAAAGAATACAATCAGTGTCCTGGTGGATGGATTCAATCCCTTATAGGTCATATTATGAAGTGGGATGGCATAAAAATTAAATTCATGATATATGTACCTATAATCTAAAGGCTTCATAACATTTCTTGGGTGGTAGTCGATTAGAAGATGAAAGGGACTCATATCATGTCGATTAGAGAGACCCTACCAATAGATGTGTTTGGTAAATAGTATGTCAATGAGATTACATGCCTACATTGATATCATGTGAGAATCATATCAAACAGAGGTAGATGCCTCACTTCACGGTTTTTTAATGTCTAATTGAAGGCTTTTTGTAGCCACCTAAAATATTGTGTAGTGCATCATCCACAAACTAAATGGATAGTTATAGAGGAAGATAAAATTTTAGATGAAATTATACAGGAATGACTCTTGGATTTTAGTGGATATTTGGTTTATCAAAAATCCTTCTTTCAAATTTCATAAAATAAAAATTTCTAGTCTTTGATTAAGATGTCTACTTTTGAGTCCCATTATTGTATGCCATATCACTCCCCATTGTATTGGCATAAGGCATATGAGGTAGTAGTTACAGGGCCAATAATGGAATAGGAAACCCAAAAGAGAGTGAAATATATCTAAAAACATTTATTCTCCACTATGAAAAGACATCCATTGTATCCTAATAAGAATAAATTACAATTATAGTTTTTTAATGACCTAGATTTCTTACAGGAGACTCCACGATTAGGGAATAAATCATTGGGGAAGATTGATATTCTAGAGACAATATTCTTTGTACCATTTGATATTACCGATCACGTAGGGATTGTGAATTTCCATTTTGTCTTCCATTATGGTTTCATGTGATAAAATATATTTTCATCGTGTATTAGATTTAGAGAAGCATTCTTGATCATATCCAAATGTTAAAATATGAGGATGTCAAGATGGATCTAGGGAAACCATTTATTGATCACATTTCATAGATCATAGACTAGAGAAATAATGTGTTTTGAGGATATATAGTTCCGCATGATATGTTCCTATGGGAACCTAGATGGATCCATGGTGATATGTGGGAGAGGGTGAGATATTTTCAATCTCAATATCCAAATTAGTTCAAGGAACAATAGTATCACTTATCAAATAATATATGCAATTAGTGGGGATGATTTGTAACATTATCAGTCTTAATGAAATGAAATTTTAAGCCTCATGACAGTTTAATTGTGGTTCATAAAGGTCAATAGTTCTTGTTGGCTAAAACTGGGATTGGTGGAGTTTTAGTGTACTGTATATTTCGGACCCCACTATTTTGTAGATTATTTTATATCGAAAACCACATATGTGAAATAAGAAATAAAAATACAATGTATTGGGTTCTGGTATCATGCATGGAGTGTTGGGAAACATCTTGGCAACCATAGATAGATAATCATCTCCATGATGTGTTATAAGTCATGGTGATTCCAAAAATGGGAAAGTAACATCTCCCAAACCATAGTGGATTTCAATGGTTGAATCCATCAGGTGTATCGTGATTGAGGACACCAAATTTGTGTTGGAAATTTTTACACCATGTTGGCAGTAGTTTTAGAAATTGGATATAACTAAAATAGTTACCAATCATTGTGGGATACATGATGTTCAAAGAAGAAACATGTGTCGTCTTAAATGAAGTATTCCTAGTGGATTTTGGTCATTTTTTACACTATTAATGTATTTTTCATTACTCCCCTATAATTTAATTTGATCAATATTTTTATTATGATTAACTTATTATGCATTATTAGATGATGTTATCAATATTAGATAGAGAGTAGGGTGATTCCTTACTTCAAGTTCTTGTCTGAGTTGATCTATTTGCATTGGGATCTTAGAATATCATCCCCTGTCACTATTCTAGGAGTGATTGATTCACTTTCTTAAACAAGACCTAGATATACCATAGATCATGGTGGTTTTCATTTAATTTAATGTGGTAATAAACTCTTAGATTTATTCCCTTCTTGAATCTCATCCCATTAATTTTTTTTATATTGGATTATAATTTCTTTTAGTGCCCCTTAGTGCAGGGGATGGTTCATTGGTGTGTGGGTATTATTTGGTAATCGATTATCTGAAAATATTAACATTGAAATCAATGTAGATGATGTTGGAATCTCTGTAAAATATTTATCCCCTATATAATATTAGGGAATAATATGTAGGTATGTTATTTAATACTTGAGACTGATGTTTGATGTTGACCATATGTGTTTTCATGTGTTTCCCTTGAGATCCATGATTGATCTTGATCCTATGTGTGATCATGTGTAGACCACGACACCCATGTTTGATGTTTATCACATGTGTGTGTATGTTCATTCCAAGAGGCCAATGATTGATTTTTATCACATATGTGTGTGTGACTATTTATATTCATTATTTATTTCTATTTTTTTATTTGTTTATTATGATATGATGTGGATGGATATATTTCCTTTAAATTATTTTCTTCTAGTAGTAAGTTATAGGTGAAAAATCATGTATTGGTTTTCCCAAATAGTGGGACCATGAGTGCTTGTAATGATTATGTTGATGGAATGAGACAAATGGTAGGGGTATGATGGCATTTTTCCCTAACATATTTCTATGTTGGGATACGATGGAACATTCAACTAACCCGAGTCATTTTTGGGATTTAAGGGAATTGTGGCCTAACCTAATGCAGTGGAAATGTATGACGATCATGTGGAATGACCCATGATAGTGAAAAGGCATGAAAAACTTATAGTCTCTAATGAGACTATTTATCTATGTGAATTATCATAGATATAAGAGGTATCCATTTGATCGACTGATGATCATTACTTACATCTTGATCATTAATCGAAAATGGAGTCATAGATGGTATGGATGGGGGTTCATGAGGCTTGGATAGTGAATGTATTATAGAAACATGATTGATTTTTTCTGGATTGTGTATTCCGTTATAATTATTATATACAACTATTATGTGGGTGAAATTATGTTAAAGATGAATTTGTGGCCTCCAACTGGGTTTATACACACACCATACATAAGCATCACAGTGTGAATGTAGTATCCATAGTTAGAAATCTATGAATGGGAAATAGACCAGTGATAGGGAGATACGAAGATGGATCATGGTGTTCAAAAATGGTACTGAGAGGGACTATGAAGTTTTTCTCAATGATGTCTATCTAATTAATTATTTTTTTAAACTCTTGTTTGACTTCCCACTTCTAAGGTCCTTGGTTTATTTATTACATGTCTTGAGATATATTACATGTCATCAGATATACCATTATTTTTTTATTTATTATATGATATTGAGGGATTTTTATTTATTACTTTTTTTTATGTTCAAATTTTATTTTGAGGTTATAGTATCCCCAATAAAATTTTTCATAATAAAAATATAATTAATAACCCTCTTGTATATGGGGAAATTACAATGAGTTCATTGGGAACTCGTCACTGGAATAGTTTATTCATTTTGGGCTATTACCCCATAACTCCTCTAAGAGGGATCTTCAGTTAACATATCATTAATTTATTTTCAGGAAGGGGGATATTCCTATGAATGCCTTCCATAAAATATATAAACACTACGAGTTCTAGTTGATGTGATTTATATTAAAAAATTCTCCAATAAGGTTCACACATATGATGATTAGAGTCTTTAAATATTTCCTTGATATTTTTTTTGTCATTATAGATGATATTATCATACCCATAAAATAGAAGGAAATATATAAGGATATTTTTATTATTGCAATAAATTCATTGAAAATGATAAATTCATTGTGATGTACATTATATGAGGATTTTGGAGGGATAATGTAACATTCTATGATAATGTTATCATAATAATGGTGACATATGTGGTTCCTGTAATGAAAAAGTTTTTATGGGATTTCCTCGACCAACAACTCTAATAGTGATCCATCAATTCCTCATATTAGTGCAGAAATATGGGAAATGTATGATGAACATATATTAAATTTCAAACCCACTAAACAATTAATCTTATAAGGTAATAATTTATATATATATATATATATATATGAATGTGAATAAAACATTGATAATCTGAATAAGTGGTTAGTTACTACAACTTAAATACACTACAAATAATTGGGGATGTATTTTTTATATTTAGTGATTCTCCAAAGAAGTTCATAGGCTATGTACTCAAAAAATGATAATTTGAAAGCCTATGCTTCATGATAGTTAATATTTGATAAAAAACATATCTAGCACATAATTTGGTGTTGGTTGTATAAATATTCACATTGATTGTTTAGAGGAGTTATCTCTATGAATTGAAATACAATATATTTATATAGTGATAAAAATAGCATCATGTATATATATATATATACATAAATGGATGATACCATGTTCCAATGATGAATGGTTTATAGTATCATTGTTTATGATTACTCAATCAATTACCATCCTAGGAAGGTGAATAATGTGGTAGATATACTAACTATATCTTCTAATCTGATCAATGATGGGAATTGATAATGATAAAATATTATTAGACATTAAAATTACGGACCAAGGAATTATAAAGGAAGGAACAACATCATGCATTTTCTAAATGATTTCACAACCATCCATTTCAGATAAGATAATGAAATCTTGAATTGAGGATATGAATTTGAAATAGAAAGATGTTATTGTATAAAATGGGAAATCCTAAGAGGTTTATATCAATTAATAAGGACATGTAATATTTGTGATAAAACTATGGACACCATCAGATCCTTAGATAAAATATGATCTATTAAATGATGTGTATATCTCAACATTATTTATCAACATTTGATGCATAAATAGGTATTGATATATCTGCAAGAACATCTTGTGGGAAAATATAATGAAGAAGATTGTTGAATATAAATCAAAGAGATTTTTATACCAATATGTGAAGGAATAATGGGGAAAATTATAAGGGGATGATGGAACCATTATCCATACCACTATAATAGTGGTAGAAAATCATAATTGATTTTTGATATTTATCTTCCAAGAACATATAAAAGAGTTAAAACAATATGGGTTCTAATGGGCCGTATTATAATGAATATGCATTTAATAACTATTTGACAACACTTATCATTGAGTCAACATGAAATTTTATAAACTAGACAATTCTCATTCTTAAATGAAACATCATTATTAATGGTATCTGGTATTGTTATAAGGTTAAATTCAATGTTCTATAAATGTATTCAATATGACATGAACCTAGTGTTGAACTTTGGGGTGACCTGTCTCCCTCAGACTAACATCCAATAAAAATGACCATCTAACCAGTTGAAGATGTGGTTTGATCTTGTTCTAGGGACTTCAAAGGATGAAATGATCAATATCTTCCTCTTATCATGTTCCCAACCAATAATAACATTCATGAAAGAATCTATACGGGTCCTTATAAATCCCCTTCCAGGATGAAATATTGAACTCCAGCATGTTTTATTTATGTTGGAGAACAGAAGCTATTTGGGCTTGAACTGGTAAATGAAATGATATAAAAGGTCAAATCAATATAGAAACATATAATAGTAAAAAAGGGTTAAACAAATATCTATGCTAAAAACATCTATGATACATAGAGTTTGAAAATGGTGATAAAATATTTCTCTTATGTAACTCTTGGGAATAAAGTCATGATGTTTGAAAGGTAAGGAAATATATGTTCTAGATACATTAGACCCTTTTAGATTATTTATCAGAATAGAGTTGTATCTTATCAACTACCACTCCCACAAAATGATTCTCAATTTCATGACATGTTCTATGTATCCCAATTAAGGATGTACAAATCAAACCACTTACATGACCTAAATAAATATGTTGTATAGATTGATCCTAATCTCTCAAATGAGGAGCATCTACTGAATATCATGGACTATAGAGATAATGTTCTACAGAACCTTAAAACACATCATGTTAAACTACTTTGTAAAAACCATTATTATAAATAGGAAACATTGGAACCTAAATATGAAATGATATATACGTAACCATTCCTATTTTAATCTTAATGTGTCAAATACAAATTAAAGGATGACATTTCTAAAAGTGAGGTGAAGTTAATGAACCCAGATTATATATATTAATTTATTTCTTCTAAATTAATATATACCATATTTAACATTTTTTATTATTTAAATATCATTTAACACATAATGAAAACAAAACATTATTAAATCACTATAGAACATTTAATTTTGAGGATATATTTTACCAATATAATTTACAATAAAATAATGGGAAATAAACATAAAAAAACTAGAATGGTAAATTTTGGATTATCTTGCCCACCTAGAATATTAAAAGTCATAATATATTGAAAAAATAAAAATTGGTAGTATTTGAAAATAAATTTTGAAATATAAATTTTATAACATTGAGAGTAATTGGAGTGAATAATGAATATAGGAAATATAAGGTACATGTAAGTAGTAGAAATCATATACATCCTTGGGATATATGACTGTGACAATAGAAACATGGTCTCTATGAATATTAACATGACTATAAGATTAGTAAGAAAGTATTTTGGTATCTAATAAAATAAAAAAAAAATATTACAAGTAAATAATGATAACACTAAAAGAATTTTAAAATGATGAAATAAATATTTTTCATAAAGAAACAATAATTTTATTTTTGGAAGACATATGTATTTTATTATCATTAAATTTAAATTTTATAATAGATATAATTTTATTAAATAAAATTTTATTTTAAAAAAAAGGTTTTAAAATTATTTTTTTAGAAAAACAAAAAACATAAATAAGTTAATTTATATTTAATATTTATAAGGGTTAAAAATTATAGCATGTCATATACATTGGAATTTCAGAAGAAGGAATGTTTTTTAAATAATTAATTTTATCATATTTATATAAATATTTTCTAAAATATATTAATTTATGGTAACTCGGATTTCAAAACTATCATAGGGTAATATTTTTTTAATTTTTTTAAATTTTTTTTATTTTTGTTGAGTAGTGAAATATCGAAAAATATAGAAAATGGAATTTTAATTTAAATAAATGATTAATTTCATATAGGATTATGTAATAGAAACCCTATCATGGCATCATATACACCAATTTGTGTCTATTTTCACAACAAATCATCACTATTTTTAATCAGGCAAAAAAAATAAATAAATGAATATTTTATTTAAAAAACACCTCAACTCCCCATATAAATATCCCCCTTAACCAAAACAATTATCCTCAAATAATAAGCTTATCATATCATAAAAATATATAAAATACATCCCAAACATTCTTATTGATGTCCTTGAGGTTATGTTATCATAAAATGACCATTCTTCAAAGGCATAATCAAATTAGAAATGTTGTCATCCAAATGATTAATGTAAGAACTCATAATCACACATTTTCATTTCTATTACTTTTAATGTAATTATTCTAACTCATCTAAATCTATTTCATACATCCTATTATAATGAAGAAATTTTAAAAAATATAGTTAAATATAACAATATTAATGGAATTACCATAATCTACCTTCATCTCGTTTATTCTAAAATGAACATTTAAACCATATTATTGTAAATTCACTACCTCTATGTACAAAATTATTTATTTTTCATCACTACATTCACTGATGGTCATAAGAATAATTTAATGGTTAAATATAATTAAAATAATTATATATTTTATATTAAACACAAATTTTTGTTAATGTATATATAATCATATAAAATAAATTAAACTGACTAAGCTTAATATGGTAAGACCCCCCCCCAATTTACTAAATTCAAAAGCTAGCATGTATAATTTAGGAATCATTGATAATTTTATTAAATATTTCATTTTGAAAACATTTTTAATGTATATAAATTTATTAATTATATACCATGACACATTATGTTTTAAAAAACAAATATTAGAAGAACAATTATAATTACCCAAAAACTTAAGCAACGGAATAACCATCAAACATATATCCACATGAAAATTAACATGAACACAATTTCATAATAAAATAATTATATCAGAAATCAAAATTATATTAATAAATCGAATATAAATGAAAATAGTTCAAAATTATATATTTATTAATTTTAATTTTATTATTCAAATGATTAAATGCATTCACCAAGTGAGCATGGACCCAAGTTATGGGAACTCCCAAACCACATAATCTATGTTTTAGGTTTCAAATTCAATCTCTACAACTATTAATCTATATCATATTCCCTTTTAAAGTTTTTATATTATATTTATATGTTCATTACAAATGTAACTAGTATATTTTTCTTTCTTTTGTGGGGGATATGAATATTTCCTATGATTCCTTTTCTATACATTATTTAAATTAAGATTATTTAAAGAGAAATTTATTATTCCTTATTTTTTTCATTTGTCAATCTTTTAAATATGTATACCCCTATTTATTAATTAAAATAAAAAAAAATAAATTGACAAATAAATTGGATCATTCTATATTTTAAGAATATTTATTTTTCAATAACTTCACTAAAGGATCATAAATCATTTAATAAAACATCATCTTGGATGTTCATTTTTTTCTTACTTCACAACTATTTTATTTTTTAATTTATTCATTTTAACTATATATTTATTACTATTATTATTTAATCAAATATTAACATCAAAAAATCATTATGAAAATATTTTATTTGGATAATTTATGATATATCATTTGGTTATGCTTTGGGACATGACTATGTATCCCATTTCTTTATCATGGGTTTTTCTTTTTAGTATGAATATTGAATGATTTTCATTCATGGAACATATAAGAATGTAAATATTATGATGTGATTAGTGGGATATGAATTAAAAATCCTCCCAATTTATTTGGTAATAATTTCATCTCATGAGATACCATGTATAGTGCACGAGAAATATTCCTAGAAAAACAATGTTATGTTTCCTTTTCAGTTATCCTTGACTTATACATATGTTTACACGATCTATTTTGATTCCATATTAAAACATTTACATGGTTTTTTGTGGTATTATTATTTATTCCATGATTCCATATGATTACATATGATCTTACCCTTTTAATCATCCATGCTTATCATCTTGAATCATATGTTTTTATTCATGATCATTTTTTCTCCTTTCATAGTATTTAAATATCACCCGTTTATTTATATATTCCACCAGGGTATCATTTAAAATAATAAACGAACAAGTATAATTAGTATAAACTTATAATGGTCCAAATAAATATAATATAGTAAATTTTTAATTTGATTGTCATGACCCGTCCCTCGGGGAACATGCCATGACTACCCCAATCCCGCCTTTCATATGCTAGGGGATGGTGACTTGCACTAAAAGGAGGATTACCTAGAAATAGGAAGTCATTGCCTTTATAACCTATAAGCTCACACAACTAAGCACAAAACTGGATACAAGATCAATGTAATACTATATAGTAAACAGGGTATGTTCAGAAAGTTAAAGGGTCCAGAATACAAGCCCAACTGTAAAGTACAAGTAAACTGAAAATTACAACTAAAACTGAATACAGCTCATGTGAACACCCAAAAGGATCCTACCTGAAGGTTAGGTACAACTCTCAAATGGTAGTCTCAGTGGTACGCCTCGTCTAAAGTCTACCTATGAGCTAACTCCAGTCCTGATTCCCTCGTCCTCAGTCAACACTTTCAATATTCTACACCAAGAAAAACATGGCGTGGGCATAGAAAATGCAGGGTGATATAACGATACTCAGTAGGGACCCCGAGACCCCATAGCTCTCCTAGAGTTCCACAATGGAAAGACCACAAATCAAGAGTCCAAGTATACTTAGTTATATTCTTATAATTATAACTATGTTATCAAGCTATAATCATTTCATTCATGTGGGCTGTATACCATGATGTTAACACCACAAAGGTGAAGAATCACATAGCATAACCTCAATCACAAGCACATTGTAAAGACATCTGAGACGTGAATTTATTCTAGGGGTAGTAAAAAGTAACATCCCCAGTCACATCGTCGAACACCAAGTCTACTGGAGGAATCCTCCACTGCTGAATACAGCGAGCCTGCCACATCACATAGAGGCACTTCCCTCTAATCTTGGACTGTTTAGGTACTCATACTCTTGAGTACTGTAAGCCTACCATGTCACAAAGAAGTGCTCCCCACCATGGATCTACTGGGTCACCCAGAGGCTTTACCCCTCATGGATTGCTAAGTTACTCCTTCTATCGTGCACTGTTGGTCTGCCTTGTCACACAGAGGCACTCCCCATTAGGCCTGTCAAGTCACTCCGAGTCAGAATGGTCAGCAGTCGTCAGATCTCAGCTAGTCGCAAGGTTCTGCACATATCACTCTTGGAAGAACCGCTCCCCAATCCATCGGTCATACAACAACCACACTGAATCCCCATGATATAGTATCTCAATGATCCATCATGTCTTAGGGGACCCAATTCAATAGACGGAACATCAATAGGATGCGTGGTCTGTATGTCATTAGCGTTTTCGCTCCGAGGGCTCGGTTGGATTCGGGGTCTGATCCAACCGGGTTGTACTCTAACCATATCCAAAACTCATGTGTAGTATACCAAAAGGACCGTCTCGGTCCAAGGATTCTTGTGTTATATAAATTTTGTCAAACAGATACCCAGTTCACATGTTAAGGCAACAGAGGCATAACTGGGTCCACATGGGCCCGGGTCCGGTTCGACCGGGATGGCTTGGGCCTTGGCTATCCAAGCCCGTTGGGAAGTGCTCCATCCCGGCCCACGAAGGGGACAGATCCTCCCCAGCCCATGGTCACGGCCCAGTGGTGTGGCCCGATAGTGCGGCCTACTGTGCGCGGCCCGTCGGGCGACTCAGCCCGCTCAGCTGGTGGTCCGCCGAAGCGGGGTCCGCCATGACCGACAGCCGGGGGGAGGCACCCCCTAGTCTTCCCAAACTGTACATGTACTGTTCAGCTGTGGTAACACCAGACCCACCGGGGGTCCTGCCCAGTCTATCGCCGCCAGATGGAAGGCCAGTCTGGCTTCCTCCGTGCATCGCGGTCGCACGTCGCTGCTCCACAGTGGTCTACAGGATGTTGTCTGCTTTGGGCCTCTATCGCGGCCAAGAGACAGATTTCAGCCGCTTCCATCAACAAGAGGCATCATTCGACCACCATTATGGGCCAGAGGCCGTGAACTCTTGCTCTATCAGCAGCACAGAATCCTGCCACCACTCCTCCTCGCGGCAGGCCAGATGCTGGCCACTTCCCTTCTCTGTCGTGGCCTCTTCCTCAACCAGTGGCACAGACACACAACACCCCACTTTCCTCTCGACCGACCAGTCGTCGGCCACTAATTTCTTCTGCGAGCCTTTGTGGCTTCATTCCAAGCCTAAAAAATTATATGATCGCATATTTGAGACCCTTTCTTCTTGGTATCTGTGTCCATATATCGTACTCATCAAAACTCCATGGTTCCAGTGTTAATAAATATTTGGCCACCTCCTTCCACGAGCCAATGTGTATTTGTTCCAAGATCGAAAAATTAAATGATCACATATTCGGGATCCTTGTATTGAGTTCTCTACATCCATATATCATGCTCAGATAAGATCCTTGTTTCCCATGTTAATAAATATTATGAATTGAAGAACGCACCAAGAACATGCGTAAAATAAAAAGAAAGAGGGGAAAGGTTTATGTGGGGGATGATGGCGATGTTCATTTGGCCATCGTCATCGTGAATTTAGGATATGAAGAATCAATAAATTAATTTCGAACCTAAATAAATCCCCTACCTTTGTATTCTGATGGAGGTGGTGCGAGGAAAAGATGAAGTTGTTGATGAACGTCGGTGTTCTTCACTTTCGCAAGACGCTTCCGATATGGGATCGGGGTCAGTTCCTCATTCATCGTAGGGTTGGTTCTTAATTGGAGAATTTTCTTCCTGGTTCTCCAAGGCTCTCCCAACACTACTTTTATAATGATTTACAACAAGGAAATGAGGAGCCAACATATTAAATTATGTTTTTCAATTTAATTAATGTTGGTAAAAATAATTCGGTTATGTGGGAACATTAATTCGTGGGAGAAATAGAGTCACCTCCTACATTAAATAGGGAGTTCAAGGGTCGAGTGGTCGCCACCATTAATTTCAAAATTGGAGGATTCATGCTCGGGTGGTCCCCCCCCCCCCCCCCCCCGAATTCAAGTGGGTGGTTTCACAATATAAGAACAAAATAAATGATTTTTTATTTTATTTTATTTTATTTAATATTTTAACACACCTAAAAAATGTCGGAAAACTTAAATTCACCCTCAACCAACTACAGTTGAGGTGAAGGTCTCCTTAAGAGAATATCGGTGCTACGTGTTCAATAGTGCCATCATATTTCAATTCTAAGAACCAGTTCAAAAGTAACAAAACTCCATTTTGGCGTTTACAGAACGAACAAAAAAAAGTTTGGAAAATTATTAACAGTCACCCTCAATTCATGTTGGTCGAGGTTAGCCTCTGCCCAAGTGAAACACGCCCCAACGAACCCAATAGTACTCTCCAATTTCAAATCTGATTTACCTTTTAAAAGTTAGTAATTTAACAATAAAATAATTGTCACTTAATTATTTTAGTTATGACCAAATTCTTACATACACGGGTGGCATGCACTGGCCATTGTTAGTATCAACCTAAAGAAATCATACCATCAAAATATCAATGGTGGTGTCGGATTTTTAATATGAGTTACCATTTTTGAGTTATAAGCATTTGAAAAATAAAATATCGTTATTTAATTATTTTATTTACGGTTATGTTGTATTCGGGTTTTCTCACAAGAGGCATGCAACAACTAAATTTATGTCATGCCTAGGTTAAACCCGCCATCATGAGCTCAACAGTGCCCTCAGATGTCTGATCCAAGGAAATATTTAAGAGTTATTTCACTTTTTTCAAGAAAATTGCTTACACGAGCTAATTAAATCTTAAAAAACTTCGATGGATCATTCTCTGAACTCCTGGCCTCGGAATCAAGCGCCGTTAGATTTCACAGTCTCTAAATAATTCAATATAATTGAAAAAGTTTATATAGAATTTTCCGGGACATTACATTGATGTATTATGAATGTAATACCTCAAATAAATTAGGCCTCTATATTTTTGTGTAGTTTTTTATTGATTTTTATATTTAAAATCATGCAAAAATATTTTATGATACTTGAGTGTCAATATAATTTTTAATTTGTTATGTTATGGGACCTCTCCATAAGTGGGAGGGAGGGTATATTATATATGGTATGTGACATTATAGGACCTCACCCAAATTAAGACGTTGGTGACATGAGACATGGAATGTGATGTTATCAACCTACGCTATGATTGAGAGGGTGGTTGTATAGGTTGGGGGTTTGTGACATGGTATGGGATCTAGAATTTTATGAGACTATGGTGTTATGAGTCATTTTAATGTACATGTTAGGAGACCTTATCTAGGTTATGAGGGTAACATAACAATAAGGGATATGATATCAGAACTCCATATGAGACCCTACCATAATTGAGAAGGTAGTGGTTAGTATTTAGTTATACGTCGATTCCCTAAGTTATGGTTAATGCTTAGGGCTGTGTTCATAGATGAGTACTTCAACATGAATTTATTGAAGTATGTGTGGTCTTGTTTCATTGTTTTTTTGTTAGAACATGATGGAAATACACATATTCATACAAGTGAATTCGATGTTTAAGTTCAAGGTGTCTAAGATAAACTATGAAAAAAATTATTCTCTTGAGATATGAATTAAAGACAAATTGATCACATTATCACTCAATATATTATGGTATTTAGAGAAATCCAACTATGTTTTTTAGGATCACCTTCTATGAGCATACACATTATGGATTCTAATGTGTGTAGGTAGATATTCATTTTTTCCTTTAAAGCATAGATATCTCTGGTAATTGGAAAATATTTTTGGGTCATGTATGTTTTGTAGGATGAGGTATTGGTTGGGATGATCATGTTAATTGGGTTTGAATCTATTTTTATTTACATTTCTCATATAGTTTATTATATGTACAAAAAAAATTTCTATATATTTCTATAATTTAATTAACACTATTGTATATCTATTTTCATTTCCCCATTTATTATTGGTGCATTATATAAACTACTTAAAAATGGTATTCTATACTATGGGGGCTTCATGGATCATAATTTATCATCTATACATTTTATGTATGTCCACTATATGGATGGGAATCACCAAATATTATGTTGATTAATGCCTATATCTTGGGAATTAATTTAGATTTAATTATCTCATCATGATTATTTTTGTCCCCCTTAACAAAAATAAATCTTCATGAATAATAGGACGCATGAATGAGCCCTTACCGCACCCCCTGATGAGGTGTTTTTTGGGTAATCAGGGATGGGGTATTGAAAAGTGGTGTCAAATTATGTGTTTAGTTTTTATAGTGTCTGTTAAAGGTATAGATAGGATATCAAAACATGGGAGGTAGGTAAGGTAATACATAGGAATAATTGATTTTATTGAAATCAATGTTTTTAGGGGATGTACAGTGTTAGGACTGGGCACTCTACTATGGGTGAGGAATTGGACCAAGAATCTTAGTATAGGTTAGATGAGACATTGGATGTTTTATATGTCTAGGTTTGAATCTAGTTGGATTGTCATTTATCATGATTATGTCTTGATCAGGGTTTGATATATAAATATATCGGTGGTATTTTCCTATATACTACCTCATCAAAATCCATTATTTATTAAATAAATATTTAAAATATTTAATGTTTTCTTGAATACGTCGTATGGAGTTATAATATTTTTATATATTTGAGGGGATAGTATTATTGAAAATTGATTTTATTTATGTAAAATATAAAGAAAATGGATTTAATAGGTGTTTGAATTTTATGAAAAATAATAATTTTTAAAGAAAACCCAAATAGTTGTATGATGTGTGAGTAAACATGACTGTGATATTATGATTTTTAATAAATTTGAGATAAATAATTTTGTAATCATATTAAAATTATGATTTTAAAATATTAATAATTTTATAAGATAATACATATTTAGAATAATTTTGTGATTTTAGTTTTTTGTGAAAACATGTGGATGTTAACTTATATTTTTGAAAATCAAGCCAGTTCTTTCAGGTGTAAAATGAATTTCATTCGATTTCAAAATAAGAAATAACATATTTTATACTAGGTTTTTCACATTATTAGTGGTCAAATGGGTGTAACGTAGTTGATTCACTTTTTTATTTACTATGAATTTTGTTCTTTATTTTATAGAGTTACTTGCCTTTTGATCAATGTATTGGTATTCAGTTTGGGGCATTGAATTTTCAATGTGGGGATCAAGGGTTTAATAGTTTCATACACTTGTGAGTTGTTTTATGATAGAAATCACAGTGGTGTAGTGCAAAATTGGTTGGAATTGGCTATTTTTAATTAGTTTATAATATAATGAGTTCCTTATGACAGGTTATGGCTTGATTCTCAGTGGTTTGGCTTTGACGGGTTTTTTTAGCATAGTCATAATGATTAGATATGGGGTGTGGGTTGGATTATAACATATTATTATTTGGTATCTCAATGTTATATTTATTATCCTAGAGTAAAATAACACTATTTTTCTTATGGAGTGGATTAATATATGTTTTGGAATCCTTATGATTGGGTTTCTTTATTTTCAGAGGATGGTTCACTTTAGTGTTTGTTTTCTCAAAGTGGAAGTGTTTTTATAAATCAAAAATATAATGAGTAGATTTAGAGATGAATTTATAATATAATTAGGTTTTAAATTATGGTCATAGGACATCCACAAATTCTCGGTGAATAGACTAATTATGGTGAGTAGATTTTAATTTCCCAAAATTTTAGTTTTGGTGAACTGGGTGGCGGGTAACATCATCACCGACATGGTGGATGGGTGAGTATGAAATTTTCATTTCTGATTTAATAATGTTATTTTAGTTCCTTTTAATGTGATATATTATATGTTACAGATATGTAATTTATATATATATATATTCCAATTAAAATTTACTATGTTTTTATGGATGATAAAAGGGATAGTTATGGCTAGAAGCATCCAACATGAACTCAATATTATTGCATCGTGTTCTACTGTGGTGGGAAGAGGTAATGTTTCTCTACCCAGACTATCGGTTAGTTAATTTCTTGCATCATGTATATGATAAAGACACTGAATTCTTATTGAGGGAAGAATTGGTACCTAATAAGATTCTAACCCATAATTTTAATAGGGTATAAACTATAATTTGATTATAGTACCCCCTCCCTCTTATATGAAAATGGGGACTGGAGAGTGCCAATCTAACCCAAAATTTACACCTTTTCTTCATCAATTATATTCTCCCTTGATTTCTGTTTGTTATAGGATTATTTGAAGTCGTTTTCAATGATGAATCTATAGTAGATTGGTATCTTTTTCTCTACCTCCCTCTCTTATTTAAGTTTTTCGATTTTTTTTGGTCTAATTTTAGGTTATTTTAGGTTATTCCATGTGATTCGACAAGGGTAGTGTTGAATTAAATTTAAGTTATCAGATTTTCATATGTAGAATATATATGAGGATATAAAATCATAGAATATATTTATCTCATGCTTTCAGTCATGATGTATTATTCACTAACTTTTTTTATTTTTGTTAGATGTGATGAAATTTTGTAACAATATAGGTTTGTAATATTTGGATTTTGTGTGTAATGGGGTTAGGTGTGTTTCATGAGTGGAATACAACCATTTTATTCTAGTTTTGGTTTTATAAGAACATCTGGTTATTTTAGTAATGATTATTATATTTTTTTTGAGTTGTTTTTAATTGATTTAATATTTTATTAGTGATTTTTTATGGATGTGGTTGGTTCTCGTGATGCAGTTAGAGGTTTGTGAATCCTTAAAATTAATTATATATCACTATTTATTATAGTTGTCCTGTAAATTTATAGTCTTCTTATAATTTTATGATTTGATAAATATTTTAGAATATATTTTTTTATCAATATCATGATACTGTGACATGCTATCATCATTCCTCATAAATCTGGATGCACTACATTCTAAATGTCAAAAATAAATATACAACATTCTAAATTGATTATCAAGGATACCTTGGTTGAATGGTTATTGATAGGCATATTTTTTGTTCCTTTGGTTCTTTGATTTAGAATTTGAAGGTTAAACAGGTGCCTTTTATGGGTGGTTTGAAAAGGGTATTAGTTTACAATTATTTTCTATGGAAAGTTGTAATTTTAAAATAGATGGTTTTTTAATTTGGTTCCAAATGAATATGTTAGTTTTGAATGATGTTCAAAATATTTTTTTTAAGTGTCCTTCCATCAGAAAATCTATTAAATGGTTATTTTTTCTTTAGATTAATGGAAATGGGTTTGGATCAATTTTAATGGAAATGAAATCATACATATTTGAGACTTGGTTTGGTCTATTTGACATTATGAATGTTATGCAATATTTTTCCAAAGATTGTATAATTTTTTATGTTATTCATAATTGTGATATCCTAGAATATTTTTCTCATTAGATGATGATTAATGATATCATTAGACCCCTATAAGTGATCTCCCGTTGAGTTATGAGTGGGTTATCCATGTTTTAAATGCTTATTAGGGTTACTTTTTTATTAGGAACATTGTAGCCCTAAGAATTCCATTATAATGTGTGTAATATATTTTCATTGACTGGGAGATGGATTAGTTATTCAATATTAGATTTTGGGAAATTCATATCATTATGGTAGATTTTATTATCCTAATTGGTTTGTAAGATGATATCCACGAGTTTAGCATCAACTGTCGAGGTGGGAGTTATTCTAAGTGTTCTTCTTTGATTGTGTTTTCTAGATTTATGAGGTGGTACCCTTGTAGTATAGTAATTTTCATCATGAATATAATGATCATATAGAAATATATTGATTCCTCCATATGTTTTTAGTAGATAATGTTGAGTTTATATCTAAAATTAAATGACGTATACCCTTGGTGAGATAGGGAGATTGTACATCTTGCATGAGGGATATTGGGATTTTAAATATAACATACAGATGTTGTGTTAATACATATAGGTTGTGAAATCTTAGAAAACATTAACATTTTATGATCATGTCAAGGAGATTTTAGTTCTACTTGATGATCAGGTATGGTGAGATTTGTCACAGTAAGATATATTGAGTTTCCAGTGTAATATCCTCAAGAATTACTTAAATGCATATGGAAATGATGAACTAATGAGAGGGGATGGGTAAATCCAAGGTGACTTAAAACATTAATAAATTATTCCCTTTAATTTATCTTCAAAGAATTATTTATTATTATTCATCTCCTTCTTGTGTCTCGTAGAATCACCGATATAATGCAATAAATTAAGGCATGTGAACATAAGGATTTACATGGTTTGTAAGAAAAAAATACTATTTATCTTGATTGGTAAGTCACCTCAATCAGTGATTCTACATAATATAAAAAAAATTATTACTGGAGGATACTTTCGGAACCATAACCAAATTAGAGTCTCCCTAATAATCCTGTATCTATAGTCACACCATTGACTTTATTACATCATATAAAATTTCTCTAGACATCTTACTAATATATTTCATTAATTATTTCAAATATTTTAACTACATCATATAGTGTTGTCCATGCATACATTGAGTCACATAGGATTCATTGAGTTCGAACTTGTATATAAACCTTATCCTTTAGAGTACCTCTTGGGAAGTAGATCAATAGCTCCACACAGGAATTGTTTACATCAATTACACTGATCTTTTTATTGTCACAACCATATTCATAAAATTTCAGTAGTTATTTAACAATACATGGAAATAAATGAATTTAAAATAACTCAAAATCACATAACATCTGAATATACGCACCTTACTACATCAGTCGATGAAATTAAATGATATTGAAACCCATCAGCTCCCCATAATGATCCCAATAAAAAAGATGTCACCTGGTCTTATTTTTCACAAAATATTACCTCTATAAATCTAATCTATAAATTATTTCCTCCTTGTCCTTATTTATGGAAACAATATTCAACATATTCTTCTTCTCTTATTCTTAGAGAGTTTATCTTCTCTTAGATACACACAGATCGTGCACAAATCCCCCATCAATAAATTTTACACATTTTTTTATTTAGGATCAATATCTACATCTTCTCATATACAAGGGAGGCTACAGTAAATGTTATTTTAAATAACAACATCCATAAATATTATTTCAAGGGTATATGTAGTATCAATTTAAAGATAACAATAATAAAATACAGATTAATGGTTTGATATGTATTCCCATGTGCTTATTTTCACACTGAAATTGTTTTTAAAAAATATTGTCATTTAATGTTTCATATTTTAATACTCTTACTGAATAATTCGTCTAAAATCCTGATAATCATTATTGTATTTCTCTTCTCAAAATATCTCCACAAAAAATCTATACATAAAATCTCAATAGCTATATAAAATTCAAAGTAAATAGATATATGTGGATCTCATATTCATTTAAAAATTGATAAAATATGGATGCCTTTATTATTTATAAAATCATTGAAAAATCCCACAAATAATATTGGATAGTAAAAAACACACAAAATATAAAGATTAATGTTATTTAGGCTATAATGCAATGTAGATCGATGTTCAATATGACATCATCTACATTATTATTGAAAAAATTATAACATCAATTTGTGGATAAATAATTACATGCATTTTGACAACTCTTTATTTTTACTCAAAAAAATATTTGATCATTGATTATATATGATTCTTTATGATTTTATATTATACATATAACATCATCATACCTATATTTTAAATACCTCATAATTAAAAAATTATGGAAAATTTACTTTTTAACAGGCCATGATCTTCCAATTACTAAATATAATGATCATGTTCTCTGACTTCTCTTTTTCTTATCTGACCCCCTTCACCATTATTGTGATGTTTAAACCATGAAATAATATCTTATGCATCAACTAAAACGGATTTTCCACAGAATATTATATTATAAACATATGCAATTTTTACCAATACAGAAATGATATTTAGCTATATTAATTTCCATTTTTTATATATAGATTCATATATTAAAAAAATACCCAAATGTGGTGCTTTACATATAAGTATTTATTTGTGTTGTTATCATGTTCTAATTTTTTTTATGTGAGTCTTAACTCAAATAAGTGGATCTATGTTTATGTATGCTACAAAATATGACTATGTGATGTTTGGATAGCCATAAGAATACCATACATATTATATTTTGACTTTCCACAATATTTGACTCTGTGGAGCTTAATTTAGATATTCAGTTCATGAATTAAAATATGACGATGGTTTTCATTATTATAATTTATATATGTGAACCATTTATCTGTGTAGTTATGTTAATGTATATGAATCTTTATAAAAAGAAACATATTTCATACCTATTGACTTCAACACTGTAGATTCATCTACACATGAATTCATCTCTGATGGAATTTACATACACAGAATCATTACTTATACATTTTATATATTTCGTTTCTTTTCAAATAGTCCAACCCTTGTAACAACCAAATATTATAATATATTATTAACATTAAATATCTAAATGTGTTCGATAACTAATAAAAACTGACAAAGAAAACAAATTATATATTAAGTATGCTCATTAAATACAAGAAAAAAATTAGTGGGAAATAATAGAAGTATCCACTTTATGAATTATATATTTATAGAATAAATGATTCTTTTAATATGATTAAAAATAAATTATTTTACCAAAAATGAATAATAAGACAATTTATTGTTTAGAAGAGTATATTTATATATAAAAATTCCTTTTACGCTTTTCAAAATTATATTTCATGGAAAATATTATGAATGAAAATTATTTTTAATATTAATAACTTATTGAGACAAATTTAGAATATAATTTATATGAAATGAATATTAATAGTAGTTAATATTTGAAAACGTTATTTTTTAGTATAAAAAGGTTTTCAAGAAGTTATGTGCTTTTATTTATAAAATTATAAATTAAAGAATATAAAATTAATCAAATAAATATATTTTTTCTTTCTCATATAAAAAATGAATTATTATGATTTTTTTGAGAATTTTGGAAGACAATTTTATTATTATTTTAAAAATATAGATTTCTCAAAAGTTGTAATTAAAATGAATTTATCATGATATAAGAATGATGTAGAAGATTAAAAACCCTTTTTATGTAAAATTAATATGAATTAAAATAATAAAACGTTTCATTTAAAATTAATATTTGAACTTATATGTCATAAGTCAAATTTTTTTAGAACTAATTATAATTTTACTTTAATAAAAAAACTCTCGATCATTTCATTCAATCTATTAATTTAAATAGAAATTTAGTTCTTTAATTACATATAAGCATCATATTAGTTTTCTTTAATAAATAAATTATTGTCCTTAAAATTTGAATAAAAAATATTTTAACTTATATATAAATTTTAATCTTAAAAATGCTATTTCTCAAAAAAAATTATTTTTATGTGATTAATTGTAATTGTTTTAAATTTACATTTATAGCATTTATAAATTTTATATGATAAAACTGTTTTTAAAATTGAAATTAGAAGTATAAAATCATTTAATAAGGTAAATACTAATAGGTTTCATTAAAATTAAATAATACGTATAGAAATTAATTACCATGATAAAAGTAAGTTGTAGAAAAAGTTAAGAATGTAAAACAAAAAATCACTCAAATTTGTCTCAAAAAGTATTTTTGATGATATTTTCAACTAATGCTCTTTTTTCACACTTACATTTTCCATTATGTATACTTTTAACATGAATATTATTCTTATATTACAAAAAATTTCAGGCTTACTACCAAAACTACCCTTCTCCTAGCTTATAAAAATGTAACATATACACCCCTTAAATACTCACTTATCAATCAAAATTTGCCTTAAAAATATGATATATTTCCCATTATAGAACCCTATATAATGAATAAAATCGTATAGTCACCATCATATAGAAAAAGGTCTTAATTTCAAGGGTGAATTAGAAGGAAAATTCATGTCTCTAACGTAAGTATTATCAACTACTTATTTTTTCTTAATAATATTCAATAAAATATATTCTTACTTTAAAATACCATGATACAATGAATTATTTTTTGAAAAAAATAATTTTTTTGATATATTTTATTACACACCACACCATGTTATGTTTATTCAATATGCAACACTAGGTTATCTTACATTATTAACAACAATGAGTTTCCTCAAAACCACAATATTTTATTAATATAGTCCTTAAAATAGGAAAATTATATTCTACATGCTAAAATTAATAAGATAAATATTACTAAACAATTTTAAAATATTTTTTAAATTTTTTATGTAATGAAAAAAAGTTGATAAAAAAGTAACTAATTTTCGATATAGTATTTATATGTTTTTTAAATACTATTTTCTTAAGAAATAAATTTTGTTTCTTTTTATTCTCATTAATAAAATTAATTTTAGAAAACATTTTCTATTTATTTTGTTTAAAATAAACACTATTTTTAAAAAAACCTGGTAATAATTATCTTAGTGTGTATTTTTGGGTTTTTTATGAAACGTTAAATTTTTTGTGAATAGTGAAAATAAAAATTTATTTTGGGGTTGCCTTTTAATTTAATTTACTTATAACGTTAAATGATATTTTAAATAGTTTCTAATGTAACATTGGTATAATAATAAATCCATTAATAATGTTTTTTTTTTCATTTTAATCAATTTCATTTTTAATTTTAATAGAAAATCATTGTGAACTTTTCAATATATTCTCTTTAAAAACATGTTTTCTTGTCACGTCTATGAGATTAATTTTAATTTAAAATTTTAAAATTATATGAATATAATTTATAAAAATGTATTAAATATTTTTAATAATATTAGTTTTTATTATCTAAAATGTTTAACATAAAATTTTAATAAAATGAATGGTAAAAAATGTAGACATTCTTTATCACGGTTAAGGTAAAAATGGGTTTACTGGGTATCTTACTCAGAAGAGACGGAATATAATTACCTATAAACATGTCAGAAAACTATTTTATGTTTATATTAAGAACATATACTTTATAATATGTATAATTTTAAATTATTTGATTCTTATTGTTTGGAAAAAGTGTGGGTGGAATTTTTTCTCTTAAAAAAATACAACTGTGCGACTCATCTCACATATAAAAGCCCAACCCTCTCTTTATTATTCACAAAATAAATCCATTTTTATTAAAATAATACCTTCCAAATAAATTAAAAAATCAATAATATCATCATTTAATCCTTATTTTGTACATAAATCCATCGTAGGAATGATTTTGGTGTAGAAGTGAAGTGGATACCAAAAGAAGCGGTAACATTCGGCAACGAGTATTTTTGTTTTATTTATTCATCCACCTAATTAATTTATTATTTAAAAATTATTATGTAACAACCTCATTATATTACATATATTTATATGTAGTTATGTAAATTTAATGACCTAAAACAATCTCCACTTCCATTAAATGGTATCTAAAATCCTCATTCTTGTGTACGGAGGAAAACCACCTCATGAACAGATATCAATCATTATTCTATTATCACCTCTCATAGATATAAATAATAATTGATTTACTATTTTTTATATTTATTATATTAATTGATTTTTTTTATCATAATATCATATATAACATCAAACTCTCCATTTTTGGGGAATATAATAATTTCATTCACATGTACGATGGACAAACACCTCACGAAGTGTTGTGATGAGTTCACCTTTTACATGGATAGTAATAAATAAGAGTCTAATGAAAACACATGATATATACCAAATATAAATGATTATATAATTATAATATATCATTTAAAATTATTTATTTCAAACCAATTAAAAAATTAATATAATGTTAATGAGTATGTACGACCTACCATCTCTATGAACTATGTATTTCACTTTCAATCACTAAATTTTATGTTTTACGCTGAATAAATATTTTATGAATATATATTGTATTCAGGTAATTTTTATTATTCTATAGAATATTAAATAATTATTAATTTAATTTGACTAAAAAATCATCATGTGAAAACATATATATAATGTAATGTATTTATTACCCAAAAACTAAATTTAACTTAGAATTGTTAATAAACATGTAATAAAAGGTTATAATAAAATTATATATGGTTCTATAAATAAAATTATTTCTAATCAATGTGTCAAAAAATTATATTATTTATATAGGAGGTTTGACTGTGTGTGATAGAAGTCCAGACTTAAGGTATAATATTTCTAGTCGCTCTTTTATTTCTAGGAGATATATGATAATTCACCACTCAGTTCGTTTGTGTTCTATATATACTACCGTTTGACATGTTATATCATGAATATATATATTTTAATTATATTTAATGATTCATTTAATGTTATGATATATTTGGAATGACTATTCAAATTAGTAATAGTGGTATGATATTTTTTTCTCAGTCTTCTTTCTATGATACGTATGTGAAGTTATGAATAAATATTCTCAATGAGATGTATATATAATAGTTATGAAATTTAGTATACTATATTCATTCATCCTCATCAAATTATATGTTTCACATTATTTTATTATATCATTGGGCTTAAGATTCAAGGTCACCAGTGTGGTAAACATTTTTTGTTACAATATCATAGTTTGTCGATTATGATAATGTTTCTGAAGATAATGTATTATGATACATCACACATGAAATAGAAGAAATTTATTATCCCCTGATTATTCCGGATATCTTCATGTAATATTACCATTTTCCAACACATTGGAACATGATATAATTGAGAAACTGATTTTACAAAAATCCAACATTATCATCATCTTCATTCAAAATTTTGTATTCTTCCAAAACCATGTTTTCTAAAGATGTTTTAATAATCTCTTACTACTTTTGATGACATTTTTACCCATGTTTGTATTCTTCGAAAAAAATTAGTGTAATCTTAAAATCATTTTCCAATAATTCCCATTTAGATTTTAGAAAAAATGTGAAACAAGTCTCTATTTTAACATGTCTCTTATGAATAAAATATCTGATCTTCATTACCATTATTTTCACGGAAGCATCAATTATATGATTTCAATTGTATTTTAAAATGAAAACATTTTCAAAATTATTTCTATTTTATATCTTTTTTTCATAGTAGAAATAATATTTTCCTCAAATAATTTTTTAAATGATTAATCAGAATATTTTTATATACAAGTCGACATCCTTTGGTGTTACCAATATCATACATGGCATATGTTCTCATAATAACATTATTTTTCTTTATCTAAATTTTTTATGTTTATGATAGCATGATTTTTATGAAACTAATTTATCTTCCATGGGTTATATCATGATTAAATTATTATGAAAATTAATTTTTTCCATAGTATATAGCATAATACAATTCAAATAAAACCCACTTCTTTTTCAATAGGACATTCTATGATGAGAAGATGATATGTTTATCAATTCATTCACATTTCCATATGTTATGACATGATAAATGTTTTATGAAACCAACATCATTTGTGGGTAAAAATAAGGAATTTTTTTTATAATATATTGGCACACATATTTATGATTTCTATTTTGTGATGTATGGGACCTATATCTCCCTCAAGTGAATTGGGTAATGGTAACTTGTCTATGAAATCAGAGGGTAAACAAGTGGTTGTCTGATGCCTAAAATGGAGAGTACATGGGTGGCTATCCCAAGCCTGAAAGTGGGTACATAGGTGGTCATATTTATCCCAAAGAAGGTAAACATGTGGTTATCCCAAGCTGAGCATGGTAGGAATGTCATGGTGGGTAATCATGAGATAAAATTTTCTCTGATTATATGTATTCCACAAAACTATGTATTATGAAACTGTTATGCTCTCATGGATCATGTTATTTTATTTATTTATAATTCATGTCCTATGAACTGCTAATATTTATTCAATGAAATTATATTCTAATCTTTTTAATGTAGGGAATGCTTTTCTTATGTTATACTCAACTAATCATACCCTTGTGTCTATTCATTGCGTTCCTATCTCCTTTGTTTATCCTTACTGAGTTTTTTTGAGATCACCATTTCTTATGTTTCACTTCCCCAGGTTATGGAAATATATATTACGTATTATTATTTTAATATGGATTATATATATTAATATCATAGTGGGGGATGATTTATTTTACCTATATAAAAGTTTTTTATCATTTCATGATTCCAAAGAAAGTAAACTATTATGGTCCCCAGGTGTGTGTTTTATTAATGTAATGAATATTCATAAAAAATAATTTCATAACTATGTATTATTATATTTGGAATTTAAAGTCGGCAGTAGAATATATTTTAATTAATATTTGGAGACTAGTATGTCAAAAATATAGTTGGATACCAAGAGAAATGTCAAAGGATGTATCAATGTATAGGAAAATGTCCGAGAATTTTTTTAAAAGGATAGATCAAGTGGATTATAATACATTACATCCCTATATGGATTCTACAAGTGGTTGTGGATCTAGAAATGAGTTAACGAGGGATAATTACTCCAAAAAGGTCACATTTAGCAGGATTTTCTCCAAACATGGTGCATGGAAACAACCCTTGTTTCACACTCTGTTTGACACTTTTTGGGGGATATTCATTGGATATTCACAAATTCTTTATGAACCATCATAAAATTTATTAATATACGATGAATATGAATGACCAATGAAAGACCTTATATTTCATAGACTAATGTATTCATTATTTAGATATATTATAAGGGATTTTTCATGATTATGTGGTTCACAATCATTATATTTTTTTTCTTAAAATATTAATTTTTGTTTTAGTAAATGTTTGGAACTCAAAGAGACAATGTTAAGTCTGAGTGAGATGTGAAATAATATTATTTCCCACCTTTAGAATTTGAACATTATGTGAGATAGATTTAAAAATTTAATTCTAATTGTCACAAAACATTATCATGTTATGAATCATATAGAAAATGAATAAATCATAAGAGGGGACAAGATTATGTTTTCAATCACTGCCATCTGGAAGATGATGAGGATAAATAGAAGACGCTTATAAAATAATATGATGTAATAGAATGAAATTTGATCAATTGATTTAAAAGAATTCAAGAAATTATTTTTCAATATGTACAATCATCATATTATTTATAAAAAACATGGAAATAATTCTTTCACCTAAATAAACATTATGATGAACTTGTTTCTATATATAAGAAATATTTTTCGAGACATGTGTGGAATGATTATAGTATTATCATCAAACTGAAATGTATGTTTCATAAATAAGTTATTATCTTAAAACAAAGTCTTTGAATTATGTTAGGCATAAGAGAATTCAGTGCTTATGAAGATACTATTCAATATGAGATCATGGGAAAATGGATGTTGGAATTATATATCAATATCATAATTTTTATAAGAAGATAAAAATTTAATTCAAAAGAAAAACATGGTACCATGGATTGAAGAATATGATCGTTCCATTATGCCTAAATTCGATGAAGAATAATGGAAGAAATATTATATAAAAATACAGCAAAATGTTTAAGTGTGGAAGGGATGTTCATATTAAAGATGATTGCTCAAGTGAATGGAAGATTTTAACTAATTATGTTAGTAAAAGAAAGATGCATAGAATACACTGCATAAAATTCAATTTTTCAAATGCCAATAGGTTTTCAATTATGCTAAAAAGTGCCCAAATATGATTTTTTAATAGTGGTGATCAACTCCATCAGCCTCTTCATTTGAGAAAATGGAAATATCACACAAGACATCTGTTTTTTAGGAGGGGTGAGATAATGAAATGGTGAAATTTACACATTCCATCCACTCTAGAACTACTAATGATTAATTTGACTCTGTATATACACAATCGTTCATATCCGAATAATTTTCTATGGGTATCAAGATTCCATCCAAATGATTATAGGTAAAATTAACTGTGAAAACCTCAGATGGTATAATGAATGCCTATCAGTTATATTATTATTCTCTGGTTGATGTTTTTACGATTCTTCTTACTATAAATCTGATCATTCTTTCTCTTTTTTAGTTTGACCCTATTATAGGCATGGATTGGATTTCCCTATATAAAATCATACTCAATTATTATAGAATTGAGGCCAAATTTGAGATTCAAATACTACTTATGATAATCTATCAATGTTATTGTAATTATTAGCATCTCAGTGTGATCAAATCCATTTTATGAATTTTTATAACCATTTAAAATGGGTGATTATCTTAGATGGTGGTGGAAAAATAGGACATCGATTGAATACCTAATGTTTATGAATTTATTGTTCTGTTTTTGGAAGAGTTCTGAAGTCTTACACCCAAATTTCATGTTGAATTTATATTTGAAATCATACCTACGTCCACAAAAATTTCAGTAACTTCCCACATACTATCCCAGATTGACCTGTAGGCATTATAATAGAAACTCTAAAAGAACCAAGACAATGGATTCAATTGACCTACTATGTCACCTTGTGGTTCAACATTTATTTTTATTAAAAACATATTTGAATTGATGTGACTCTTTATTTATTATTAGGAGTCTAACAAGATGATATTTAAGAACAACCATCCTCTACCCAGTATTGTTGACCAGTTCGATCAATTGTGTAGAGATCAATAAATTTCCCAGATTGACCTTTATTTTTTATATCATCAATTAAGGGTCAATAAGGAGGATAATACCAAGACAAAATCTTTTACATGGTAGAAAATCTATGAATATATATTTATTCCATTTAGAAATAGTAATTCTCCCACTATCTACATAGACATAATTGATACGTTCTTACGATATTACCTTAATCAGTTCATGGAATTCATTATGGATGATATAATTATGAATTCAAATATAAATAATGATAATGAAGGTCACTTTATAATATTTTTAAAGACCCTAGGGAAGGAGAAACTATTTTCAAAATTTAAAAATATTGAAATTTGGTTGTAGAATGTATCATTTTTCGGTTATATAAGCTCAAGAGAGGGTATATTGGATGATCCATATAATAAAGAAGATATTGATTGTCATCCTAGACTAAAAAAAGTTACCGAGAACATTATTTTTCTTGTTTTAGACAGATATTATTGATAGTTTATGGATAATTCAACATGAATATGGAGTAATCATACCATTTTTACACAAATCGGGGCCATGTTCTTCTGGATAGATGAATTTGGGGAAATATTCAAAGAACAAAATAGAATATTTTTCATCTGTCGTGTTCTTAAAATACAATGTAGTATAGAATGGTATTTAATTTATAGTGATGTATAAAATAAGGGATTGTGATATGTTTTCAGGTAGAATTACATGTTTATAACTTATGACACGTGATAATTGAATATTTAGAAGGAAAATTACCCAACTCATGATTTAGACATGGTTGTAGTATTTTTAACATTTACGATATGAGGGAATTATCTGTATAGAGAAAAGTGTGATATTTTTCCCAATCATTGAATTTTAATGTATATATTCACACATAATTAGTTCAATATACACACAATAATATGGTTAAATATGAATACAAATTATGAAAACTCAATACATTACCAACCAGGGAATTTGAACAAGGTGGGAGATGATTTGAGTTAAAAGTAGCATGCTAGTTTATCCATTATAATTTTTAAAAACGAACCAATACTTATAAAGTTATAAATAATGGATATCAAAATCATGAATCAAGGGGAAAATCATAACTTTATCAATTAAATTTTTGACCATCTATCCATGTGGTGATAAAAAAGGCATAGAATGAAGATATAGAGTTGTAAATTTAGGATATAGATGTTCTTGATTTTATCCTTGATTAGTATAGAATGACAAGGTTTTAGAATCATGTATGTGTTTATCCCTACCAAATTTGAAAAATTATTGGTTAGAGGAATCTCTTAGTTACTCATTTCATATTTATCTAGGAAGTATAAATATGTATAGATATTTGAAAGATTATTTCTTGTGGGATGGCATAAAGAGAGAAATCATAGAGTTTATATCTTGATGTCTGTAATATCTACATGTTAAGGATAAGATACAAGCATCAAAGGGGATATTATATCCATTAACCATTCCAAAATGGAAATGGGGGAAAACTACTATAGATTTTATCATGGTACTCCCCAAAATTTCTAAAGGGAACAATTCTCTATGGGTTATAGTCATTCACCTTTCTATGTTGTCACACTTCATTGCTATGAGAGAATACTTCCCTCTATATTAGAATATTGGGATATGCATTAAGTAAGGTGAAAGGATTCATAGAGTAACTAATTTTATTATGATTGATTGGTATCTATGTTTTACATCAAAGTTATGGAGTGGCCTTCAATAATCTCTTGATAAGTATTTAGGCTTTTTCGTTGCATGTTATCCACAAAATGATGGTGTGTCTGAGAGAAAAATTCAAACCCTATAGTATTTGTTGAGATATTAGCATTTGTATTTCAACGGTGTTTGGGATTAACACCTTCTTCCAGTTGATATTTCTGAAAACCATAGCATTATCTCAACAATTAAGATGTCTCCTTTGATGCCTTATATGTAAAAAAATAAATAAATCTAAGAATATTGAATCAATTTCGAGAATGAAATATAATAGAAATTTATAAAACTAATTAAATGTAAGGTAATGTTAAATACATAAAGAAAAACATCAATCGTATCTGAGTCCCCCAAAAGTATATGATGATAATCATTGGTTTGATTTATTATTTTATGTTGGTGAAATGGTTTTTGTATGAATTTCTTAATGTAAGAAGGTTATGAGATTTAGAAAAAGGGAAACTGAGACCAGAGTATATATATCCCTATGGAAATTATTATATTATTGGGACAATATATTGTGGAATAAAGATTCATAAATACCTCTATTAAGTCCATGATGTGATCAATATATCTCTCTTGAGGAAAAATATACCTGACCCTCACATGTAATAAACATAGAGGTCATACCACAGGAAAAAAATATTTCATTAGTCAAACAACTAGTGGAGAATGTAGATTATACAAACAAATTTCTATGTGATAAGACCACTCACTAGGTAAAGGTTTCTTGGAATAAACACAATTTTGAGAAAGATATACGTGGACTTGAGGAGATGATGATGCAGAAGTATCCTCATTTTTTTATATCATAATGATGAATATTTTCCATGAAATTAAATTTAAGGGGAGTATAATTTAACAACCCTATGTTTTTATAATTTATTTTTTTTCTTTATAAAATAAATTACTTTGATAGCTTTTATGATATGAAAAATCGTATAAAGTTACCCCTATATGTAGAAATAGGTTATCTTGTCTTACAAAAAACGCTATGTTTAAACAAAGCCATGATATATTATTAATACAGTTATTCAAACATGAACATTATAACATACCTATTCAAAATAGGTAAATTAATAGTAATAAATAAATTTTCAATATTATGTATAATTATGTTTTATAATGGAATAATATTAACGAAAATTACATAATTTTCAGTAATGTATTTATATATTTAAAATTTATATTTTCTCAAAATATTGATATTTTTTTTTATGTTTAATAAATATTTAAATAAATATTTAACACATAAAAAATTGATTCGAAAAAGTAAAATTCATATTTAAAATCATCTGGTCAAAATTATTTTATAGTTAATTCTTTTCTTTTTTCTAGTAAGTTTATTTTTTTTGATGTATAGTAAAAATATTGAATATTAATAGAATTTTATTCATTTAATTTATTTATATATTTAAAATATATTTAAAAAAATTAATGTAAACTTAGTTGAATTTTAAGAACATTAATTTAATTTAGGACATTATAAACAATTCTAAATTTAATTTTTATATAAAAACATTGTAATCAATTGAATTTTTTCTCTTTATAAACATGTTTTCTTACTACCTCAACAGAATTAATTTTACATTCAATGATTCATATTATTTCAATGGAATTTGAAAAAATAGGTTTAATATTTTTAATTAGAATAATTTATATTACCTAGTTAGTTCAACTTAATTTCTCAGCAAAATGAATAGTAAAAATAGAAAAAAAAAATTAACAACATTAACGTAAAATGGTTTTACCAAGGGTTAAACTAAAAATATAAGGTTTAAAATTTCTTATAAACAAGTATAAAAACTATTGGATGTAAATATTTAGTCAGTATACATTCTATTCAGTAGAATGGTCAAGTATTTTAACCCTATGACATGGAATAAATGTTGGTGGAATTGTTTCTTTTCAAAAAATAAACATGTGCAACTCACAACTCTTTTAAAAGGTCACGCCATATCATATATTATACACACATTTAGGACCTTATTTTATACAATTATTTACCCAAATCACTTAACAAACTCCATCCTATTATACTATAATTATTATGTTTGATATAAATTCAACCAATGAAGGATATTGGTACAAACCTAAAGAGGATACCTGATGAACTTGTAATTTACATCAATGCGAGTATTTGTATTTAGTCTTAAATGTAATTATATTATTATTATAACATAATGATATGTAACAAAATTATTTTTCATATACTTATATACTTTTCTGTTAAGGGCATTTCCGACCACCATTCCCACTTCTATAAAATCTGTTATGAAATCATCATTCATGTGTATGGTGGACTATCACCTAGTGCACTGATGTCATTCATTTATTCCCTACAAACTCTCATGGCTTAAAATAATTATGGATTTATTTTTTATATTTTAAATTTAGGATATTATTAATATTATTGAATCATAATTTCATACATATAATCATACTCTCTATTTTTTGGGAATATGATAATGTCGTTCGTGTGTTCAGTGGAATATCACCTCACGAAGTGATGTGATTAATTAATGATTTAAATTAATGCTAATAAGGAATATTTTAATGTAAATATTTTTAATATATGACATAAAAATGATTTTATAATGATAATATATCTTTTTTATTCCTTTATTTCAATCAAATAGGAAAATGGAAACATCATTCATGCATTCATACACCTATTATCTCCATGAATGGTATCTTTCAGTTTCTATCACTAAATTTTATAGATTACATAGAATAATTATATAATTAATATATATTATGTTTATATCATGATTAAAATAATATATATGAAAAAAATAAAGATCAAATAAATATTAAAAAAATATAACAAATCAAAACATATAAGAAAAGGAAAGAGGATATTACCGGAAATGTAACTTTAACGTGAAATTGTTAATAAAATGATAATAAAATGATATAATAAAATAGTATATTGTATTATATATATATATATATATATATAAATATTTCAATATATATTTATAAAAAATCTATATATATTATATATTAGTTTTGAACATCCGTGAAGGATGTCAAGACTTTTGGTAAGAGATTTCTAGTATCTCCTTCATTTTTGGAATACATATGAAAATTAATAAATAATTTAGTTTGTGTGTTATATATAAAAAAAATTCCATATTATATAATTAATATAATTATTTTCATGATATTTAAAATTTTTTATGTTTTTATTTATGGAGTGTTACGATTACAAATATTAGTAAAGCAATAACGGGGTGTCGTATTAATATTCCTCAATTCAGACGTATGTTATTTTATACATGTATATCATTTCATGTGTTGTATATAAAGAACCATCTACATGTAAAATCACTAATTTATTAATACTCATGGTATTTTATGTATCATACTTTGTTATTATTTTAGGGGGATTTTGATTCATGGACACCGAAGTGGTTTAATATTTTATGTTACAATCTCATTATTTATTGGGATTGTTTATGATTATGTTTATGTGGATAAAATATTTTGATCCATATGTCAATAAAATCATTATTTTTCATATACTATGGTTATTTATTATATATTTATGTCATAGTTCAATTGTTCCACTCATTGGTACTTAAAATAATTTTGATTTTTTTGTAATAAAATCTAACATTATCACTCTATTCAGTCCAAAATCTATTTTCTTCCAATACCATGTCTCTAAAATTGATTTTAAAATATGTTTTATTATTATCCTATGTTTTTTAAATGATGTTTTTACACATGTTTTATTTTTTAAATTTTTTTATAATAGAGTATTCACATCATTTTCAAACAATGAATGTTTAGATTTTATAAAAAATGATAATGGAATGTATATCTTTACGTGTATGAAATTATTAAGACATACCATCATTGTTATCATCATTGACATTGATGTTTAATTTATATGTTTTCACGGTTAATTTCAATTGAAAATAATTTTTAAAAGTTTTTATGTTCTAGAATTTGTTTTTCATTGTAGCAAATAAATTTTCCTTAAAAAATGATTTAAATGATCAATCAAAATTATTTTCCATGGAATATGATATAATTTTACTTTACTTATGACATGTAGGGTAAATTATTCAAGGATAACATTATTATTATTTATCTATATTGATAGTTTTTTTGATGAAATTATGTTTATGAAACCCATTTCTCTTCCATGTGTTTTACCATTATAATATCTTATAAAATGATATTATTTTTCCATGGGTTATACCATGACATAATTCCTATAAAATCCACTTTTTTGAGTTTATTCTTATAAGGAAATGATTAAATGATTAAGAAACAAGTCACTTTTCAATAGGATATGATATGATTATCTATTTTTGAAACACATTAAATTTCATATGTTACGATAAGATTAATGTTTTGAGATATTTTGGAACAAATATATATATATATACATATATATATATTATTTTCATTATAATATGGGTGGTAAATATAACTCTGTAAAATAAATTGTGAAATGATAATTTTTTAATAAATCAGATGGTACACTGGTGGTTTTACCACATCCTAAAAGTATGGGACATGGGTGGTTATCCCAAGACTAAAAAAGGGTATAAGGGAGGTCATCCCAATCCCTAGTCAGGAACATGGTTGTTTAGATAAATAATAACATTTTAGGAAGGTCTTGGGAGTATCCTTGAAATTATATTTTACCCGTTTTCGTGTCTACCACAAAGCTATGTATTATGAAAATGTATTTATCTAATGTCTGATGATCCTTTATTTTATTATTATTAATTTCTAATTAATCATAAATAATTATTAAATGAATCAGTATTATGATCATTTATATGAAGGTTATGGTTTTCATATGTTATACTCATGTTCTCATACCATTACGATAATACTATATTGATTTATCTCCCTTGTTTATCCTTACTGAGCATCTGAGCTCATCACTTCTAATTTTTCCTTCCCCAATGATATGGATTTATTTATTATGTATGATATTTCTAATAAGGGTGATAGATATAAATATATTAGTGGGAGACAATGAATTTTATCTATAGAATAGTTCTTTGTTATTCCATGTTTCCAAAGGTAGAAAACTATTGCGGTCCTCAAGTGTGTGTTTGTGCAATGTAATGAATATAAAAAATGATGTAATATCTATGTTTGATAATACATGTTAATTATAATGAAGATAATATAATACTTATATTACTTTCTATTTTATGGATTTTTGTCACTATATTAAGGTTATTTTAATTTTTATTCAAATACCACATCCAATAAGAAACAAAACCATCGTTTATGAATAGTGTGGACTACTACCTCAATGACATAACTTGTTTACTTTTTTTTCAACTGCTAATATGGATTGATATATGGATGGTATTAAAATATAAATATTAATTTAATTTTTTTATTATGGTTATTTTAATTCAAATTATAGAACTTATTAATTAAATGGTCCAAAAACGATCATTGTTAATTTTTTCATTTTATATAATGATACTAAGAAGATAACATTTTATTCCCATTATATAATATTTTCGTATCCATCGGTTCATCTTATAATTCCATAAAATTATGCTATATAACACTAATATACAGTAATTAATATAATTATTCTTATGGTGTAATTGCATTATAACAAAACCACCACACAATCATTCAGTAAATCGGTATATATTAAATTTTGGGACGATTTATATATTTACATGAATAGTACAATGAATTTATATAATGAGTGACTATGGGAACATAAATCAAAATATAAAATAATAAATAATTGATGAAAATGAATATTTTTATCCTGAATATTTTCTATTATAATTTAAATCGACAATTATGAAAACACACTTAGATTGTTATCAATCACCAAAACATTCTTCTTATCAATTTCATCATCATGGATAAAAAATAAAACACTAATTAATAAATATGGATGATCTTAAATAATTATTAAACATCCATATTATTAGCCTTAATTTCAATGTAAGGTTTAAAATTTTAATCATAATTAATAATGACACCGCTATTGTGAAACTAGTACAAATGACCAAGACTAGAAACATACGGTGGGGAAAATCAGAATAATTCATGTAGAGAATTACTATTTATGATGATTATAAATGATATATATATGATTAATGTTCTGAATTATGTTATTAATATAGCTATATTTTTTATATGGTAGGTTTAAGTACATTCAGGGAAATTGGGACCATTAGTAAGGGTTTCATGTTTAATTCTTCCCATTGAGACTTGTTCGGTATTATGAATAGAATTTAATTTTTTATGGTGTATAAACTACCTATTTTAGATATAATATCAGGAATTATATTTTAATCAAGGACTTTAATGTTTGATTAAATGACCTATCATTCAATGGATTTTGATAAATGTGTTACTCAATCCACAAGGGTTTTCATAGTCTCAATTCTGATTCATATAGATGTATCAAATACTATAAACCAAGTTTCATTTGTATTGAGTTCTCTATGGTTAATATCAATTGAATAATCCACAATTGTTTCCTTATATTTCAAGTTACAAACTATAAAAATCATGTTTCTTTATTCAAACGTCTATTGATTATGTTGTTCCACTATATTGTAGATTTTTTGTCTCTCAAATTATGTTCATGGAGTCATGATAATCAATTGAGCATATTTCATACAATTTTGCTTCATTATACCCTTGAGTTGTATTATCTGGTATTCTCCCATTTTTCTTGGGGATATTAATTCCTACCACATTAATGCTTTGAAAAATATTTCTATATTCTTCGGATATGTTCTATTAAAACCATCTACTTTCATTATTTGGATTTATTATGATCATGTTATTTTGGTATTAACTATGTTAATTACTCAATATTTCATATAATGTGTAAATGAAACTTAAAAGAAATCATATTGGATTATGTACACATAGAAATATTTTTTTCTATTGACATGAGGAAAAATATTATCATTTTTTATGTTGTAATTAAAATATAGATTATTATAGGAATGTTAACAATATATTGTTCACACATCCACATTCTTCATATAGATGGGTTATAATCATGTTATCCATTTTATCTATATGGGGATAATTATTGGAGTTCATGGTGGTCATTTACAACTAACATAATTTTATTATATAATTGATTTTATGATGTCTCATTACGAAGATAGAAATGATTTATTGAGTTTGTGGTTTGATGGGGAATAACATAAAAAGTCATAATGAATCTTATAGTTATCGCATGGGCATAATCATGTTTGGGGTGGGAGTTGAAATTATATATTCCATTAGTGCATCGATATGAATCATGTGAAAAAACACGTTTGGGTAGTTGGTGTATGTCATAATAATTCATTAAAGTGTATTCCATATGTTATCAATGATAAGTAAAGTGTCCTGGAATAGGGCCAATAGAGCAGGTTTTTGATGTATGACACTTTGAATTCCATCAATATGGATTCAATATTATTGATATCTTAGTTTTAATTTATTATTATAGATAAATTATTCTCTCAGTTTCATGTTGATAATATAATCTTATTGTATACCTATTCATACAATAATATTTATCCCATGTTTATTCCATTATTGTTTAGTTATTTGATTCCATTATTGAGCATTTGATATCACACCAACATATGTTTTTATTGCCTGGGGTTATGAATAAATGTTGTACATGTGACATTTTTATAAGGATATCACAAGTGAATGAATTTATGGGATATTTTGAATAAATATCATGAATTAAGTAATATTCATTAAGAATTGAAAATGATTCAATTAGTTGAGTAAGACTTGAGCATTATTAGATTATTATGAGTCATATTCCTAAAAATCATTTATCTTGAAAATACCATTATTAAGTAAGTGATTCATTAATAATTATTTATCTTAAAAATATGGATGGTTATGTCCTATTTTTTACAAATTATTTCAAATAATGTATGTAGTGTACGTTTCTAAGGTCATCATATCTAGGATTATGAGTCTAGGGCATCATAATTAATATCAAAGGAATGATTTTATAACTTTGTACATTATGATGTTCATTGAATATAAATTAAGTGTTTATGAGTATATTTTGATCATAATATATTCCACTTTGGGATAATACAATGATTTTATGTTAACACAAAAATTTTAATTTTATTTTGGGAATAGGATAAGAATGATTCATTCAAAACAGCAGGTATAAGTATTAGTATTGGATAAAATTCCGATGATTTTTTTGTTTGATTGAGTAACTCAATATGGGGTAAATTGATTTCCAAATATAAAATTTATTTTAATAAAATTATATCTAAATAACCATAATTAATAAAAAGACCTAGTTAATCAAAATAGAAAAAATATATACGTTTGAACATTAAAATAATTTATCGAAGAGGGATAAATTTTCAGTAAATAAAATATATTTAAATAAAAATAGTTTTTGTTACTAAATTATATAATGAACCGATTAGTATAAAAATTATATGACGCAAACTATCAATTTAAGGGTTTGTCCGAGTTTTATTTATAATTGATATAGTTTATACATTGAAATGTAAAAAAAAATTAAACACACAGACAAATTAATAAAGAGGTTTAATCTCAAAATAAAACTTAATCCCCTCATCCTATAAATCTACGAAATCTACTAATTTTATTATATCAATTAATAGATGGACAACCTAAATTGGATTTTAAAATAAACATCACACAAGGTTGTCCAGACACAAATCATCTTCTTGAATTCTATATGGTAGGAAAAACAATACTAGACCCTCCAGCACCTCATCCATAGTTATTCATGGGAATGAACTAGAATAGTTTTTAAATGATATATCAAGAACACTCTAGTTTTAGCACAAGGGATAGTGTGTATAGATAAATCAAGTATAAATAAAATACTCAAATTTACATCATATAATGGAAGGGGTAAGAGATATATATATATTCAATTTTTTATGTGGATTGATCATTGAAGATTTAATTTTACTCCTTCCTTTATTTATTCCGTAGTAGGAACTGAAATATTTTTTTACATAAAGTACAGAAAAAAAAATTTAATACTGTTTTATCACATCAAAATATTCTATTATACTTGGTGCTTCATCCATTTTTTTCATTAGTGCATGATAAGTATATTTATTATGATCTAGATGACTATTTTTAATGAAATATTCATCAAAAGACGACAATGGTCATAATAATCCATTATTTAAAAATATGATCCATCATTTAATGCTTTAAAACTAACCATTGTACATTCAAAATTATCCACATCTATGTTAGTTATGGTAAGATTCTTTCATTGATGTATGGCCAGATGTTCCCAATGTATCATTTTCAGATTAGCTGATGTAGATGCATTCAGTTCATTACTTCATGCTGTTGGGTCATTTGAACATGTGGTCAGCTGAACTCTTCATTCATTCAGTGGATTACATTAATCAGAAATATTTTCCTTTATGTGTCCTCAACATTAGAACATACAATGAGTATATCACTTCATGAAATTTTACAAATACCTTGTCATGTTATCATCATTTATGCATGCGTTCATGTTGTTTCCTTCTAATAGTAGTTTGATTTCCAACTTGATTTAAGGATAATTCCACCTTCTAATGAGGTGAAAACCTTCTGGTTATAAGGTAATATTCTTCATTCATTACGGTAATTTTTTTGTGTAGATAGGCTAATACATAGACAAAATTATTTCATCTGTCTCATAGTAATATTTTTGTTTTTCATATGGTATGGTTAAACATAACATGAAGTAAGGTGATATGGTAAACTATAATTCCAATAGTATGGTGTCACAGTGTTCCCCAAAAAAGACATTTTTTTAATTATTTCCAATAAAACATTTTATAATAGATAATTTATAAACTATTAATAACAAGATAAACATGATTTGAGATCATTAAAAGTCGACAGTGATAGAATAATCTATCAATTTACCCCTTTGATCATTACAAATCATACATGTAGATTAAAATTAAATGAATGTATTAAAAGAATATTTTCATAGGACTGAAATAAATATAAAAAATTTATGAAATTATTAAAATATTTCAAACCTTAAATGAATCTTAATTTACATTCATAATATATAATTATCCCCTTTTCAAATTTTTAATTCAATGAATTTTAATTTTTCGTTATTCTATTCCATTTCAGTTTATAAATAATACAAATCATATTAAATAAAATAATAAAGAAAGAATTACATTAATATATAAAATGATATTACAACAAAATAATACAGAGACATTACAAAAAATCCCTATTAGAAAGATTAATCATAATATGATTGTGGGTCATCTCTCAACTATGTTGTAAGGAAAGTATTATTTACATTATATGTAACATTCGAGGTAAATAATTAAATATGAAATTTTTATACTTATCAATATTTTTTAATTAAATATTAATTTTACATTAAAGTGAATTGCTATGTTTTATGGCGTACATGATACTCAACAATGAGTTTCTTCGAAATATTACTTTGCAAACTAATAATATAATATTATTATTTTAAATTGTAGTTAACAACTAGTCGTTGTTTTGGAAGGAATGAATAGAACTAACTAAAATATGATTATACATGTCTATTAAATGTTTTTACATTTATCCAATAAATATTAGAGGCTTAAAATAAGAATGAATATGATTTTAGGCCTAAATACTAATATATTCATTAAAAATTCGATTTGGAGACTTTTGATGGAGAACCCTATTTAAATATATTTTCGATATCTTTTATTTTTCTATTTGAAAAAATAAAATTACCCTTTAGAATCAGGAAAAAAAAATTTACATTGGATGAAATTTTGGTATTTTTCTGATAAAAATCATTTTTAATGAGTAGTGAAAAATAAAGTATTTTAATTCAAAACTACCTTTGAATCTAATTTATTTATAAGGATAGATTATCTTTTCAATTGGTTTTAAATTTTAATTAGATTATATTTTACTATTTGACCCAATTTAGGTCACTGTTTGTAATTTCACTATGAAATTGGACATAAATAAATGTCAATATTTTGATAGTTATTATTTCTTAAAAACACGCCTTTTGTTTTGACAGTGAAAATTAATTTTAAATTAATTTATGTGACTTCTGTGTGTTGATTTTGTAAAATTGGATTCCATATTTGGAATAATTAGGTCCAAATTGTGTAAACATGTATCTTTTTTATAGACATTATGAATATTTACTTCAATAAAAATTTTATTTACCATGGTGAAAGCGTAAATCTGTTAAATAAGTGTAATCAAATATTATTATAATAATATAAAATCTCCATAAAATGTTTTCTAATCCTATTTGTTGATACATATCCGACAATGGTAATCCTTGGGTTGATTTTGGGACCCCATGGAGCCACATGAGGTTGATAATGACACTATATTAATTAATTTAATGTATAGACAAAAATGACAAAAACAAATATATTTCAGTAAATCAATTTTCACATTAGGTTATATAATTTATATCTTAGTCTATAAATATTCATAATAAATATGTAAAATATTTCCTACATTGTGTTATTTTGTAATAATTTTTAGACTTTAAAGAAATATAATTATTTATGACACAACAATGATGCAGTGTTTACATCATTAATAAATAATTTAAATAAATAAGATTATGATGATTTATATAATATCCAAAACCTGTACAATTATTATTGTATGATTTTACTTCGACCATGAGTCATTTTATCTTCTAATTTAATGATTTTTTGACCCTTTTAAACCGAAGATATGTTTATAATAAAATAATTGTTTCCAACATTCCTAAAGAGCCCCTCCTCTCCCTTATAAAAAGACACCACTTCTAAACCATTCCTCACACCTATCAAGCCCCTTGGCTAGTCCAAACCCTGACCAAATAATCTCTAAAGATCCCTATTTTTCAAAAATAATCATAATTCTAGCCAGAAGGCACATCAAGAAGTCCTTTTCGTTCTAACCAAATGGAGTTACACAAATTAATGGTAACAATTTATCATAAATTATTTTGTTTTTTTTTGTTTTTTTTTTACTTATCCAACCCATAATCTATTTTTTCCATTATTTTATAACAAAAACAGTATCCTAAATATACTAGGTTGTTGTTATCAGATGGATTCTAACTACAGTTATACACACCTTCATTTAATGGGTAAAGAACGTATTGTTTCTGTGGACGGCGAACTACTGCCTCGCAAAATGATGATTGTTAAAATATCACCAAACACCTCTGATGGTGTCCATTATGATGGAACTATATTTATATATGATATATATTATATTTATATATTTTATATGATTATTTACTTTTTATTTATATAATTCCTTTATGGTTTCCATAGTGGGTAAACGTGATAATTTTATTTGAGGAAGTGCGGACTACCGCCCACTCAAAGGGATATGACTCGTTAATTCCATATCTGGGACATATAAAGGATATATTTAATGATATAATATATTATATTATACTGTAATTATAATATACCTATGCATAATTATGTTTTAATTACATTAATATAAGAAATATAAATGAAAGTAGCGTCCATGCGTACGTAGGGCTTACCGTCTCCATGAACGTTGCATTTCATTTCTTATCTCCAAGTGTTATGTACTATTATAAATACATAAATATATGGGATATATAAGTTATATATGATATCTAAATCATTAATATAATAATGGAGATAATGGATAATTGACCACAGGAACAAAATGTAATTATAAGAAGTTTATTTTTGACGCAAGTACCAAATATCAACAAAATGACCGTTATTAACTTAAATGAATACATAATGTTATAGCATGGTAATAAGTGATTTAAAATAAATGATAAACATGAAAAAGAGGTTCTTAAGAAAGTAAAAAATATCTTTAGTTTATTATTCAGGATATTAAAGAACGAACAGTTCAAATCCGACACGAGGTAAGGGAACTTCTTAATCCTAATTTCATTCTTTGGCTTAATCTTATACTTCTTGAATATGCCAGGATATAATTATGTCTTATCTTGTATTTATAATTAATTTATGTGCACTTATAGTTAATACGCATTATTAATATATTTTATTTAAAAGTTATATTTTTACTGTACTTCCTCTCAATCTTCTTTCATTGAGGCATATTTTGTTTTATACACAACTTTCTTTTATACGTTGTATAAACACCTTGAATTTTCATTTGATTCAAAGGGAATATTTTTCTATGAAGTGTTTTACTAAACGCCAACAAAAGGAATGATTCTTTTCAATGTAAGTGGTGATAATAAAATTTCCGCCGCTACGAGTATTATTTGATCTTTGGCTTCCTTAACATGCCGTGATATTTTTAAAAGGAAATTAAATACCATATGACCTTTTTAAGTAATTTAGTATTAAAAACGATTTTTGAAAATGGATTTATTATTTCAATATCTTCAAATTATTTCTTGTGATTGAAAATTAAATGTTATTAGTGATGTTTTTTTATTTTCAATATTTTAGGTGTCATGATGGTACTTGGACATTTGGCAGGTGGTTACATGATAAATCAAATGACGAGTGGTGCCATGATAAACTAGGACGAGTGGTTACATTATAACCTCCAATACATTGGTTAAGGATGTCGGCTTTATGGCTATTATATTTAGTGATATGTGTGGAAGTCGAGCGTATGGTTATTCCATTTAAGTATGTTTATGTCCCAAGTTACCTTTATATGTTATGTGTTCTTTATATGTGTATTATGGTAATATTTTTGTTACAAAAGGAAAGAAATGATCTTTTATTCAGTGAAGAGTATTTACTACTTCATAAGGGTGAAAATTATTACTTATGATAAAGTATTCATGGTTTACTTGTTGTTTTGAAAAAACATCAGTTTTCCTTATTTGTGTATCCCTTACTAAGCATTTTATGCTCATCCCAAGTTTTTTAAATGTTTTTCACATGACATAAAGAGTAATATGGTCAAGGATGAGATCATGGAAAATTCATGCTGTCTAAAACATGGAACTAGACATGACCCTTTTTTTCCATAATTTTTATTTTGAGAAAAACATGAAAACTAGGTAGATGTATATAATATTCAAGTTGTTATGTATATGTTATGACCTAATTATCTAAATCTATAAACCTAAAAAGATCTTGAATGTGGATTATTATCTTAATTCAACAATATGAATGGTTTAAGGTCGGATCCTTATAGTTGGTATTAGGGGTCGGTTTAGATAACATTAGGTGTTATCATAATGTTAAATTAATATCCACAAATTAATTTATGTTAATAATGAAATTATTGCATTTATCTATTACCATGTTTCTCCACCTAAGATATTTCTATGTTAATAATGGTTTTCTGCATTAGAAATAAGGAAGCTTTGATGGGACGACATTAGGAGGAAGGAAACCTTCCAAATCAGCAACATGGGATGGACGGAATTGGAACTGAATTGCTTGTTGCAGTGATGGCACAGTTGACTTAGGCTATAAATGGTGGTGGTATCCATGTATGAGATCAGCCAGATCAACCATAGAGTAATGTGTTAGTAGTGGAGCATTTCATGAGGCAACATCCCCATTATTCATAGGATCATCTGATCATGTGCTAGATAAAGGGTGGATTAAGGGACTGGTAAAGTTTTTGATGTCATGGGGTGTTCAGAACATCAAAAGTTTAGTATCCCTGCTTACCATTTTGAAGGTGAAGATGATCAGTGGTGGTTGATGGGGAAAAATAAAAGTGATAGTGAGGATATTGATGATCTTGATTGGGATGAACTCAAAGGTATGTTCCCCGAGAAATAAATTCATAAGGTGGTTTGACTTAGGATGGAAAAACAGTTCTTGGTATTGAGGCAAGATGAGGACTCAATGGCTGTTTATGAAGGAATGTTCACTTTACTGGAAAGGTATTCTCTAAATTTCATCCATGATCTTTATAGTAAGTCAAATGGATTTTACTCAGGACTAAAGAATTGATATCTAAGAGAATTATACTGTCGTGAGTTCAAAATTTATGAAAAACTTGTTCAATGCGCAGAGATGGAGGAAATGGAGTTTGTTGATTATCAGGTGTTCTTTGATAGACAACAGAATAAGAGGTCCAGTTGGAAGGAAAAGGGAAAGAATTCACCAAAGAAAACTGGAGGTAAGAAAACTAAATATCCATATTGTGAGAAGTGTGGTAAAAAGTGTCATAGAGAACATTTATCAATGTTTGGAATGTGCTTATAGTGTGGTAAGTCTGGTCATATTTCTCCTAACTGTACAGAATATGATCAAGCAGGTAGTGAAAAGCCAACAGTAATATGTTCCATGTGCAATGAAATGGTTCATTATTATAATGAGTGTCTAGCGAAGAACTCAACTGTGGGAATGTAGCTAGACTAAAAGAAGAAAGGGGTGGTGAAGTCCATTGCAACTACATCAGTATATGTTAGGACATAAAATGATGTAAAATTAGGTACACTTTTGTTTGTTTAGATTATTCCAATTTGTTATTTGATTTGGGGTCTACACATTCGTTCATTTCAGTGAAGTTTTCTAATAAATTGGGAATTTCATATCAATATATGAATCCTGAGCTTATTGTAAAAACACCTAGAGGAAATGTTGAGACAAAAAAATTATCAGAACCTTCACGTCCTTATGTGCAGAAAGAATCTACCTACAAACCTTATTGATTTTCCTCTAGTTGAGTTTGATGTTATTTTGGGCATGGCATTTCGGATTTTTTATCATGCTACGATTGACTGGAGAGAAAAGGAGGTTTCATTTCAGAAAGACTTTTATTCTGAATATAAATATGAACCAATACTTTTGATAACATATCAATAATCATGGAAACTAGTAAAAGATGGATATGAATCTTACCTTGAGCATATTATTGAAAACAAAAGAACTATTCACATTAATGATGTGGAAGTGGTAAATGAGTATCTGGTTGTTTTTCCTGATGAGTTTCCTAGTATTATACTTGATCGGGATGTTGAATTTACTATTCACTTAGTTCCTGATACTAATCCAATTTCAAAGCCCCCTTATCTAATGGCTGAAGTTGAACTTTTAGAGTTAAAGAAGAAATTGCAGGAGTTATTAGATAAAGGTTTACTGCACATCACCATGGGGTGGTCCGATCTTATTTTTTATAAAATAAATATAGTTCAATGCGACTTTGCATTGATTATAGAGAATTGAATAACATCACTTTTAAGAATATGTATCTTTTTCCTCATATCGATGATTTGTTTGATCAGCTCTAGAGAGCTTAGTATTTTTCGAATATTGACATGAGGGCAGGGTACCATCTGTTGAAAGTAAATGATGTAGACATTCCAAGGAACTCATTTCATACTAGATATTTCCATTATGAAATTGTATTTATGCCTTTGGGGTTATCCAATGCAGTTGTTGTATTCATGGATCTTATGAAAATAATTTTTAATGAGTTAATGGATATGTTTGTAGTTGTGTTCATAGATGATATTTTGGTTTATTATAAAAGTAAATAGGAACATGAAAGTCAATTAAGGGTTGTCTTGAAAACCTTAAAAGAAAGGAAACGGTTTGGGAAATTCAGAAAGTGTGAGTTTTGGTTGCAACAAGTTTCGTTTCTCTTGCCAAATTATTTAAAAAATGGCATAACTGTTGATCCTACTATAACAAAAGATATTGAAGAATGGCTATGACCCACAAATATAACCAAGATCCATAGTTTTCTTGTTTATGTAGGTTATTACAAGATGTTTGTTGAGAAATTTTCACGGTTATCTAGCCCGATGAATAATTTAACTCAAAAAGGTGTAAAGTACATTTAGACAAAAGAATGTAATGATTGTTTTTAGGAATTGAGGAAATTATTGGTGAATGCTCCAGTTTTGGCACTGAATTCCAAAAATGGGGAGTTTTTTATTTACAGTGATGCTTCGTTGAAAGTAAATGGTTTTGTCATTATGCATAATGATCATGTAATTGCTTAAGCTTCACATTAGGTGAGACATCGTGAGTTAAATTACCCTTCACATGATTTGGAATTAGCTACTGTTGTTTTTTGCTTTAAAAATTTAGAGTCATATTTTGTATGGAGTAATGTGTGAAATATATATCGATCACAAAAGATTAAATAATATATTCAATAAAAAAAATGAACATGTGATAGAGGAGATGGTTTGAATTAATCAAGGATAATGATTGCACGATCCTTTTCCATTTGGTAAAATCAAATAAAGTGGATGATGCTTTGAGTCGAAAAAATAATGCTTCATTAACCATGATATGTTTAGAAGGTGATCCTTTGGTTTTTGATTTAATGAACATTGTAATAGAATTTATTGGTGCACGAAATTCTTCTATTGTGTTTTAACTATTAGTGATATCATCTCTATCAGAAAAAATTGAGAAAGCGCGGAAGAAAAACAGTGAGTTAAAGAAAAATGTAGAGTTGGTTTAGAAGGGTAATTTGTCTAATTTTAACTTCGATAGTGATTTTGTTTTGAGAGTTGGAATGAGATTACATGTGCCTTGTGATTCACAATTGTAGAATGAGTTGTTATGTAAAGCTCATAGTTCCCCATTTCAGTTCATCCAAGAAGTACTAAGATGTATAGAGATCTTCAGGAGTATTATAGGTGGGATTGAATGAAAAGAGATTGTTTTGATTTTACTGTGTAGTGTTTGAATTGACAGGAGGTCAAATCTGAGTGATAGTTACCGAAAGGGATTCTTTAGCCTTTACCGGTTCTAGAGATGAAATGGGAAAATATATCCATAGACTTCATCGTGGGATTACCAAAGACATCTCAATATAACAATTCAATTTGGATTATTGTTAATCGATTGACTAAATCTGCAAATTTATTTCCTGTTCGATATAATTTTTCTCTAGATCCACTTTCTTGATATTATATTAAAGAGATAGTCAGGTTTCATGGTGTACCCCTCTCCATTGTATCTGATCGTGATCCTAGGTTTACTTCAAATTTTTTGGAAAGGCCTTCATTAGTTATTGGGTACTGAATTAAATATTATATCATCCTTTCATCAGCAATTAGATGGCCAGTTAGAATGAACCATTCAGACCATGGAGGATATTTTATGTGCTTATTTACTGTATTACCAAGGAATTTGGGACCAACATATTTCTTCGGTTTATTTTTTTTATAATAACAGCTTCGATTCCAGTATACATATGTCTCCATTTCAAGAATTATATGGAAAGCATTTTTGAACTCTAGCTTTTTGGGATGATTTATGTGAAAGGAAGATGATGGGACCAGAATTGGTGGATGATATGGCAGAGAAAGTTCAGTTGATTCAGAAGCAAATGCGAATAACTCATAGTAGACAAAAAATTTATGCGGATAACTGGAGGAAGAATCTCTCTTTCAAGGTAGGTGATCATGTCTTTCTCTAAGTTTCTCCATGGAAAAGTGTGATGCATTTCTGTATAAAATGAGAGTTCACTCTGATGTTCATTGGACCCTATGAAATCCTAGAGAAAGTGGGATCTCTTTCCTACAGACTGGATTTACCTCCATGTATGCCCTAGGTACCCAATGTTTTTTATGTTTCAATGTTGAGATTGTATATTCCAGATCCCTCTCATGTTTTGATCCTAGAGGTAGTTTATTTGGAAGTGAATCAATATGATGAGAAACAACCAGTCTAGATTCATGACCAAAGAGACCATGTATTGGAGAATAAGGTAATTCACCAGGTAATGGTTTTGTTGAAAACCATATGGTTGAATAGGTAATGTGGGAATCTAAAAATTCAAAGAGGGATAAATACCCACATTTATTTGATAAGTGAATAACAATGGGAGAACGCAATTACCCAAAGGGGGAAGGATGTAACATCCAAGGTAAATAAATAAATATAAAATTTTCTGATTTATTAATATTTCTTAATTAAATATTAATTTTACATTAACATGGATTGCAATTTTTTATGGTGTACCCGATATACAACAACAGGTTCCATTGAAATCATACGTTTCACACTAATAATATAATATTATTATTTTAAATGGTAGTTAGCGTCTAGTTTTTATAAATGTTGGAATGAATAGAACTAACTAAAATATGATTACACATTTTTGTTAAATATTTTTCCATTTATCTTATAATTATTAAAGTCTTACAATAATAAAGAATCTGATATTAATCATAATTACTCAAATATTCATTAAAAGGTAGATTTTTTGTCATTTGATGGAGAAACCTCTTTAGATCTAGTTTTGGTAACTATTATATAATTTATTAGAAAAAATAAAATTATTCATTAGAATCCAGAAATCAAAATTTACAATAGATGAAATTTTGTTATTTTATTGATAAATTTCATTTTTAATGAATAGTGAAAAAATACTGGATTTTAATTCAAAACTACCTTTTAATATAATTTTTTTATAATGTTATATTATCTGTTTAATTGGATTTAAAGTTTAATTATATTATGTTTTTACTATTTAATCCAATTGATGTCATTGGATGTAATTTCACTATGATATTGAACATAAATAAGTGTCAATCTTTTGATAGTTAATATTTCTTAAAAATGCGCCTTTTATTTTGAAAAGGGAATTAATTTTAAATTATTTTCTACCACTTCTACATTTTGAATTTGGAAAAATGGATTCCATATTTGGAATCTATAGAACCAATTTTTTTATATTGGTAACTTTTATTTGTAGACAATATTAAAATTTACTTCAGTAAATTTTTTATTTACAATTGTTAAAGGGTAAATCTATTAAATAAGGACAATCAAATATTATTATAATAAAATAAAATTGGCCTAACATATGTTATAATCCTATTAGTTGATACATATCTGACAATGGGAATCCCTGGGTCAATTTGGAGACCCTATGGAGCCACTTGATGGTCGTAATGACACATTATATTAATTAATTTAATGTAAAGGTAAAAATGACATAAACAAATATCTTTTAGTAAATTAATTTTTACAGGGGTTTATATAAGTTATATATTCGAATATAAATATTAATTAACAAGATAAAACAAATTCCTATATTTTTATTTTTTTTATAATTTTTTAGACATCAAATAAATTAAATTATTTATGACACAATAATGATGCTGTATTTACTTCATTAATAATTAATTTTAATAAATTATATTATAAAGATTAAACTAATTTCCAATACCTGTATAATCATTATTGTATTATTTTATTGCCAACAAGAGTCATCTTATATTCTACTTTAATGATTTATGGGCCTTTTGAAACTGAATATAAGTTTATAATAAAATAATTGTTTCAAACTTTTTTAAATAGCCACTCTTGTCCCTTATAAAAGGACACCACTTTTAAACCATTCCCTTGTCGTCTCAAGCCCCTTGGTTCCTCCAAAACATTCCAAAATAAGCTCTCAAGATCCATGTCTTCAACCTAGAAGACTTACATTAGGCATAAGACACTTCAATAATTACTTTTGGTTCAAACCAAGGGAGTTACACAAATTAAAGGTAACATTTTCTCTTAAATTCTTTTATTTTATTTTGTTTTATTTTACTTCTCAAACCCCCTAAACTATTTTTATTCCTTTAAATTATAAAAAACCAGTATCCTAAATATAAAAGTCTGTTTTTATGATATGTATAATAACTATACTTACACACACCTCCATCTAATGTTTAAAGAACATACTATTTCAACGGACGACAAACTACTGCCTCACGAGACAATGACTGTTCAAATATATCGAACCACCTCTCATGGTGGCCATTATGATGGAAATATATTAATATATGATATATATTATATTTATATTGTATATATTCTTCAGTATTTTTCATTAATAGAATAACTTTATGGTTTCTATAGTGGATAAATGCGATAATTTCATTTGAGGAAGTGCGCACTACCTCCCCCTCAAAGTGATATGACTCGTTAATGAAATATGTGGGACGTATAAAGGATGGAATTAATGATATTATATTTGATATTATACTGGAATTATAATATGCCTTTGTATCATTATATTTTAATTCAATTAAAATAATTAAGAGAAATGAAATTAGCGTTCATCTGTATGTACGGCTTACCGTCTCCATGAACGATGCATTTAATTTCTTATCACCAAATGTTATGTACTATTAAAAATACATGAATATACTGGATATATATAATATATATGTCACCAAAATTATGAATCTCATTATTTAAATAATGGATATCTAACCACATGAACAAATTGTAATTATAAGAAGTTCATTTTTGACTCAAGTACCAAATATTGAAAAAATACCCATTGTTAACTTAAATGATTACATTATGTTCTAAAATGGTAATATTTTATTTAAAATGAATTATATTCTTGAAAAAAATGGTCCTTAATCAATTATAAATTAAAATTTGTTTTTTATTCAGGAGATTAAAGAATGAACGGGTCAAATACGACACGAGGTAGGTGAACTTCTTAACCCAAATTCTTTTTTTGGGTTAATCTGTCACGACCCGTCCTCGGTGTAACACCTCGAGATTTTATGAAAAATATTCTTGTTAATTTAATTAATGTCTTGTGTTGTACACTACACCAAAAGGAGCTTTCTCAACACGCATCCTTGACTTTCCATGCATTACACGCAATCACGACCTTCCTCGATTGCGTGTGTAGTACGCAACACCGAGTTTCACTAAACAACAATATGCTATTAAAATATTATTAAAACTAGCCGTTATGAATAGTAATAACCACCTTTTAAAAATTTAGAAATTTTATCTCTCAAAATGGACTTCATTTTTGGATTCGGAGTATCAAATTTAGCCTAAGGTGAAATTTTGGTACTTTTCGGATAACTTTCATATTCTGATGAATAGTGAAAATTACTAAAATATAATTAAAAACAACTTTTTTAATCGAAATAATTAATAGTGATAAATTATTAATTTGAGTGGTTTTAAAGTATATTTAGAATATATTTTTACAATTTAATACAATTTTGGTCATTGGATGTAATTTCAAATTTAAACCAGTCATAAACAAGTGTCAATCTTTTGATAGTTATTATCTCTTAAGAACGCGCTATTTGTTTTGACGATGGGAATTAATTTTTAAATTAATTAATGCAACTAATATTTTTTGAATTTGATAAAATAGAAATCACTTTTTAATTCATAATATCAAATATAGCTTAGATCTAATTTTTGGTATTTTTCTGGAAACTTACATTTTTTGATGAATAGTGAAATCACTAAGTGCTAGTTAAAAAACTAAATTTTTCATAAAACATAATTTTACCGCTTCTGTGAGTGGAATTTCGAAAATCCGAGAGACACAGTTGATGTCAGTAAGTAAAATGTGGTTCAATGAGATGAAAATAATTTTTTGGTGAATAGTAACTTTTTACTTTTTTTTACCGCGGTTAAAAGTAAATAGGGTAATTAAGGGTAAAAATTATATTATTATTACCCTAACACATGACCTAATTCTATTGGACAACTTTAATTCGACCAAAAAAAACCTTAGGAATAAAATATGACCATTTAGGAGCACTTGGATAAGATTAGGACATTTATTATTAATTTATTTAAAGAAGGGTTAAAATAGATAAAATCAAAGTTTAATAAGTAAATCATTTTTAATATGGGGTTATACATAAGATAAATTCGACTATAAATATTAATTAGAAATCGAAAATGATTTCCCACATAATCATATTTTATTTTTAATTTTTAGACATTAAATAATTTAATTTATTTATGACACAACGATGATGCAGTAATTATCTTATTAATGAAATATTGACATAATTGATGTTATAAATACCCAAATAAATATATTTTAAAACTTTTTATGAAGTCCACTAATTTTCTAGGTTAATATGACATGTTAGTATATATTTAATTAACTTTGTTCGAACTTATCATTCTGTTAGGATTTTCACATAAATCAATTACTAAATAGTGTCAAAATTGACATAAAATAGTTTTTAAAACAAATATTATATTATTAATTGTTATTTTATTCCTAAAAATTTAAGGTTCGGCCAAATGACTTAGATAAGGTTATATATATTAATAATAAACAACTTGGGGTTCGTTTGGCTTGATATAGTAAGTTTATTAACCTTATAGTATAAGAACACAAGAAGACACGGTAAAAGAAAAATTATTAAACTTATTGTTAAATCTAAATGATAAGGTTAAAATAGGAACCTAAACCAGTATAAATTCTATTGGATGAGAGGATTTCGACCCATCCCCACCTTATTCACGAAATAAATCAATTTTGAGATATTTAAAACCGAACATCACTTTATAATAAAATAATATTTTTAGTTATTCCAAAGGTTCCCCTCTCCTCCCTTATAAAAGGGCACATCCTCCCTCTCTTCCTCACACAACTTTGAGCCTTCAAGCTCGGCCATCCCCTGCCAAATTCTCTTCTCCACTTTCCAAGAAACATCCTAGAGGTTCTGGTCTTCCTCAAAGACCAATTTTAGTGCCCTAAGAGGAGGTCTCAAAGAGGCGCTTCAAAGAAGAGTTAATTTCTGTTACTGATTCTTTCACCTTTATTTCCTCTTCCACTTCTTCTTATTAGGTTGTTTCATTATGAAGTAGTAACATCAGTATCACTAATATACTGATATGTTATTATTAGTATGAAACAACCCTATTTCACCATCTATCCATCCAACGGAAAACGAAATCACCGCGCGTGCGTACGTACGGAATACCGTCTCCACGCCGTGGTGAAATATATTTTCCACCACCACCGTACTTGGATGGGTATAATGGTGTAAATAATAAATATATATTATTATTTTAAAGTGATATTTATTCTGAAATAGTATACATACACTCCAATATAGTCCCCTGATCATTATAACGATATCATCGCTCGTGCGTACGTACGGACTACCATCTCCACGAAGTGATGAGATTCATTCTCAACTTTAACCATTCATGAATGATTATAAAGTATATGTAATAAGTAATCATAAAATATATGACATAAAAATGATACTGGATTTATTTGTATATATATGTATGTCATCTACTTAATTCTGTTCAACTCAATAAGGAAACGAAAACAGCATTCATGCGTACGTACGGCCTACCGTCTCCATGAACGGTGTATTTCTTTCCATTTACTGATTTATTGTATATATGTATATTCTTAATATATATATATATATAAATCATGTTTTATATTCTAGAATTAATTAATCATGATCTAAGTAATCATATGAATAATTACAAGTCAAAACACGGACGACAAATGAAACAATTTTACCCAAAACGCTCTTTAACATGGAATTTACTAAAGAACTGGTAATATAAAGTCATAAGTGAAACATATATGATATCATAACAATGAATATGATTCTTTAATAAGTCAATGACATTATATAAATCATTATACAGGGGGTTCGGACACTTACAAAGAAAATCGGACCTAAGGTAAGGGAAATATCACAATCTCATTTTTATCCGAGATTGTTTATACATTAGTGTTTACTGGGGTGTATTTTATCATCCACATCCATGTTTCCTGAATATGTAATATTATTTCCATCCACCTACAATTTTTCAAATCCAATTTTACCCTTCGGTGATTTTTTAGTAAAAAATATGAAAGAAATCTTTTGTTTTTTTTCGTACGAGGTACTTTTTTGACTTTTCCAACAAAAGTACGAGAAGAATGTTTTTATACGGCATGAATGTATTTTTAAAACATTATTTCCAAGAATAATCCTTTTCATGTTTTCAAGTTTATTTTTAATCAACTTCATTTAGTTAAAATTGTATGACATGTTAAGAAAGGAAAAAAAAATTTGAAGTAAAAAGGCTATTTTCCTCAAGAATGGAGTTCAAGTATTTTATCAAAATTATTTTCCATCTATGATAATAAAGGGTTCTGTTTTTATCCCTATTATTACATTGATTTGATTATGTTGTGGTGGAATTATTTTTATGAATTCCTTTATCGTATATGAATTGTTTTATGATGTCATGATGTTTAAGATTCCCATTTTTATTACATGGGTTATGCCATGATGTATGGTTTATGATTTTGTGGCACACATAAGAATGGTATCATTATGAGATGGGTGGACCTATATCTCCCTCTAATGCATTGGGTAAAGATTTTATATCTCATGAGATAGACATGGATGGAATGGTAGGTTATACCGGTTCAGTGAAACAGGACTGAAACGATGGTGACTCGGTTCAGAAAGGGACTTTTTCTACTAAGATAGTCTTGGCAAAGAGTCTTGACTAATAAGATATGATTCTCTATGATTATTTGTGAATTCCAAAAAGTTTCATGTTTAAAGTTATGATTATTGGGATTTCATTTCACTACTATGATTTATCCGATGTTATGAAATTATGCTCTCTTTTGCAGGATAAGATTTCCAAAATGTTATGTTCTTATGAATATGATGTGATTGATATTTCTTTTGTTTACCCTTACTGAGCATTTGAGCTCACCCTTTTATGTTTTCTTTTCCTCACGATATAAAGAAATGTTTTAGATATAAAAAAAGGAAGATCTTTATGGGAGATGTTGAAGATCGTTCCCCACGATTAGAAGATTATATTCCGAGTTTCCAAAGACACTAAACTATTACGATCCTTGTGTGTGTGTTTTTGTTATGTACTAAGTATTCCGCAAAACTAATGTAATGTCCATGTACGTCTAGCTTTGGGGTTCTACAGTTGGTATCAGAGGAAATGTTTAGTCAACTTTCGGAAACTAGGATGTGAAAACGTTAGTGAGATCCCTGGAGATATTTTTAAGGTATGTCTAGGGATGTCCCTAAGGTTAAGTATACGTATAGGTTATAGTACTATAATTACACTAACGATCATAGAATTAAACCTAAGATGTTAGATATTGAAGGTACTCCCCCTTTATTATGTTGTTTTCCCTAGCATGTTTTTTTTCCTCTCACACTATTCTTTTTTGGGTTTTAGAAAATGGCTGGAAACAAGATGATTCACGATAATGGAAGATATGATGGACAATGGAATGATATTCTTCATGAGCAACCAAATGAAATATGATTTGGAATTCCAAACATCATTATTATGCCGAATCAGCAATCTCATAATATGATCAATAAAGTAAAATTTGGTAAGTTTTCTGACTCGTCTAATAAGAGAAAGATGGAGTTTCATGATGATAATAGAGGAAAGAAAGTTCAATTTCACCTATGTAAATCATTTGGGAAGAGGCATTAAGGAGAATGTTTCAAAGGAACTGAAAGATGCTTTGGGTGTGGAAAAGAAGGACATAAATCCAGTTAGTGCAAAGGAAAAGGTTCAGTTAACACCAGGGATGAGGATAATGGTATTGCTACGAAATCAACAATGGTTAAATGTTTTAAATGTGGAATATATGGGAATTATGAAAACCAATTCCCTAAGGGAAAGTCTCATGAAGAGAATCAGTATTGTCATAGTATTTATGTGGATGATGATGAAGAGACTACAAATGACATGTGAGATGAAAGAATTGTTGAAGCTCGGTCAATGGTTTAAGAATGTAGTGAAATGATTACATGTTTATCATGTGTAATGTTGTATAAGTAATCTCATGGTAATATGGAATAAAGAGACATCTAAGGATTGTTACACTGTTGCCTTTCCTTGAGTTTTGAAAGTGTATGATTAATGTTACCAGTATCCATGAAAGGTTATTCAGATATTTTTGGAATGTAGATGATATGCGCATAATGAAGGGATAAGGAGAAAATTAAATGTTTGATACTATTCATGAGCTCATGACTGATATAAGGAGAAGGTTATATCATGGTTTGAGTATATAGAATTTTTGGATTTTGGTATGTGGAAAGAGTTAACTTTTGACAGCATTCATGTTTTCACTAAGGTTTAATGGGTATTCATTTTTCAAAAGAATACATCATTAAGGTATTCACATGATTTGAATGTGACCAACAAGATATATGGAGGATAAATGATGGTATTCATATGCTTGGTTGACGACATTTCAGGTTATCATATTCTTTATACTATGAGCTTGGACCGAAGTATTTTAGATAAGCCTAAAGATTGGAATGGATTATGTTAACCATAAGTTAGTATTGTTTAAGGATAGAATTTTTTTTATATATTATTTATGTGATGTTATAGTAATGTAGTTTTAGAAAAAGGACAACCTGCAGGATGGGCGACAGCCCATCGCGTCGGACAAGGCTGTGGGAATCGAACCCACAACCGAAGTGAGACTGGCCTTTATCACCTACCATTGGCCTACAGGAAGTCCATGTTTAGTATAAACTAGTTTTATTATATTAAGCAGTATGATTTATGAAGTATAAGTCCATTTTAGGAACTATATATGATTAATATCACTATAGATGGACTTATGTATTTGTTGATAACTTTTCTAACCTTTTGTTTGAGACAGATGGAATGAACCATCATTCTATCACATGATCTGCTAACGCATCACGAATGACAAATTCAACTTCATTTCTTTAAGAGATGAAGTGGAAATTGTCCAAAGAACGACAAACGGTGAGACTATACCAAAATCATGAAAGTATTTCTTCTAATTTCATCAACTTTAGGGAAATGATCTTAATAACCAAAAATGTTTTCCTAGTGCTCTTATATCTGATGAATCAGATGGTACCTTAGATCGTCACAAATTTATGGATTTGTGATTGCTGGCTTTTCCATAGCCATGTTCTCTACCACTCTCCATCAGAACATGATGGTTATATTTCTCTTCCATATCCATATTTTCACTTATGTGGAAACCCAATGATTAGTTTATTTGGGTAACCGTTACGTTTCATACTTTTGTTTTTAAAGATTGGTTTTGGTATTCCATTTTACGATGTGGGTTTCTATTAAATAAAATTTCGAATAGTAAACCATTTATAACACCGACGAATTTCGTGGGCGAAATTCCTTTTAAGGGGGGTAGAATGTAACACCCCGAGATTTTATGAAAAATATTCTTGTTAATTTAATTAATGTCTTGTGTTGTACGCTACACCAAAAGGAGCTTCCTCAGCATGCATCTTTGACTTGCCTTGCATTACACGCAATCGCGACCTTCCTCGATAGCGTGTGTAGTACGCAATACCGAGTTTCACTAAACAACGATATGCTATTAAAATATTATTAAAACTAGCCGTTATAAATAGTAATAACCACCTTTTAAAATTTTAGAAATTTTAGCTCTAAAAATGGACTTCATTTTTGGATTAGGAGTATCGAATTTAGCCTAAGGTGAAATTTTGGTACTTTTCAGATAACTTTCATATTCTGTTGAATAGTGAAAATTTCTAAATTATAATTAAAAACAACTTTTTTAATCGAAATAATTAACAGTGATAAATTATTAATTTGAGGGGTTTTAAAGTATATTTAGAATATATTTTTACAATTTAATAAAATGTTGGTCATTGGATGTAATTTCAAATTTAAACCAGTCATAACCAAGTGTCAATCTTTTGATAGTTATTATCTCTTAAGAACATGCTATTTGTTTTGACGATGGGAATTAATTTTTAAATTAATTAATGCAACTGATATGTTTTGAATTTGATAAAATAGGCATCAATTTTGAATTCATAATATCAAATATAGCTTACATCTAATTTTTGGTATTTTTCTGGAAACTTTCATTTTTTTGATGAATAGTGAAACCACTAAGTGGTAGTTAAAAAACTGAATTTTTCATAAAACGTAATTTTACCGCTTCTGTGAGTGGAATTTCGAAAATCTGAGAGACACGGTTGATGTCATTATGTAAAATGTGGTTCAATGTGATGAAAATAATTTTTTGGTGAATAGTAACGTTTTACTTTTTTTACCACGGTTAAAAGTAAATAGGGTAATTAAGGGTAAAAATGTATTATTATTACCCTAACACATGTCCTAATTATATTGGACAAGTGTAATTTGACCAAAAACAACCTTAGGAAAAAAATATAACCTTTAGGCCCACTTGGATTAGATTAGTACATTTATTATTAATTTATTTAAAGAAGGGTTAAAATAGTTAAAATCAATGTTTAATAAGTAAATAATTTTTAATATGGGGTTATACATAAGATAAATTCGACTATAAATATTAATTAGAAATATAAAATGATTTCCTACATAATCGTATTTTATTTGTAATTTTTAGACATTAAATAATTTAATTTATTTATGACACAACAATGATGCAGTAATTATCTTATTAATTAAATATTGACATAATTTATGTTATAAATAACCAAATAAATATAATTTAAGACTTTTTATGAATTCCACTAATTTTCTAGGTTAATATGACATGTTAGTAAGGATTTAATTAACTTTTTTCGAACTTATCATTCTGTTAGGATTTTCAGAAAAATCAATTACTAAATAGTGTCAAAATTGACATAAAATAGTTTTTAAAACAAATATTATATTATTAATTGTTATTTTTTTCCTAAAAATCTAAGGTTCGGAAAAATGACTTTGATAAGGTTATATATATTAATAATAAACAGCATGAGGTTCTTTTGGCATGATATAGTAAGTTTATAAACCATATAATATAAGAACACAAGAAGACACGGTAAAAGTAAAATTATTTAACTTAATGTTAAATCTAAATGATAATGTTAAAATAGGAACCTAAACCTGTCTAAATTGTATTGGATGAGAGGATTGCGACCCATCCCCACCTTATCCAAGAAATAAATCAATTTGGAGCTATTTAAAACCGATCTTGACTTTATAATAAAATAATATTTTTAGTTATTCAAAAGGTGCCCCTCTCCTCCCTTATAAAAGGGCACCTCCTCCCTCTCTTCCTCACACAACATTGAGCCTTCAAGATCGCCCAACCCCTGCCAAATTCACTTCTCCACTTCCCCAGAAACATCTTAGAGGTTCTGGTCTTCCTCAAAAACCAATTTTAGTGCCATAAGAGGAGGTCTCAAAGAGGCGCTTCAAAGAAGAGGTAATTTCCGTTACCGATTCTTTCACCTTTATTTCTTCTTCCACTTCTTCTTCTTAGGTTGTTTCCTTATGAAGTAATAACATCAGTATCACTCATATACGGATATGTTATTATAAGTATGAAACAACCCTATTTCACCATCTATCCATCCTACGGAAAACGAAATCACCGCGCGTGCGTACGTACGGAATACCGTTTCCACGCCGTGGTGAAATCTATTTTCCACCACCACCTTACTTGGATGGGTATAATGGTGTAAATAATAACTATATATTATTATTTTAAATTGATATTTATTCTAAAATAGTATACATACACTCCAATACAGTCCCACGATCATGAGAACGATATCATCGCTCGTGCGTACGTACTGACTACCGTCTCCACGACGCGATGAGATTCATTCTCCACTTTAACCATTCATGAATGATTATAAAGTATATATAATAAGTAATCATGAAATATATGACGTAATAATGATACTGGATTTATGTGTATATATATGTATGTCATCTACTTAATTCTGTTCAACTCAATAAGGAAACGAAAACAGCATTCATGCGTACGTACGGCCTACCGTCTCCATGAACGGTGTATTTATTTCCATTTACTGATTTATTATATATATGTATATTCTGAATATATATATATAAATCATTTTTTATATTCTGGAATTAAGTAATCATGATCTATGTAATCATATGTACAATTACAAGTCAAAACACGGACGACAAATGAAACAATTTTACCCAAAACGCTCTTTAACATGGAATTTACAAAAGAACGGGTAATATAAAGTCATAAGTGAACCATATATGATATCATAACAATGAATATGATTCTGTAATAAGTCAACGACATTATTTAAATCATTATACAGGATGTTAAGACACTTACAACGAAAATCGGACCTAAGGTAAGGGAAATATCACAATCTCATTTTTATCCGATATTGTTTATACTTTAGTATTTACTGGGGTGTATTTTATCATCAACATCCATGTTTCCTGAATATGTAATATTATTTCCATCCACCTACAATTTTTCAAATCCAATTTTACAATTCGGTGAGTTTGTAGTAAAAGATATGAAAGGAATCTTTTGTTGTTTTTCGTACGAGGTACTTTTTTGACTTTTCCATCAAAAGTACGAGAAGAATGTTTTTATACTGCATGAATGTATTTTTAAAACATTATTTCCACGAATCATCCTTTACAATTTTTCATGTTTATTTTTAATCAACTTCTTTTAGTAAAAATTGTATGACATGTTAAGAAATGAAAAATGTTTTTGAAGTAGAAAGGATATTTTCCTCAAGAATGGAGTACAAGTATTTTTTCAAAATTATTTTCCATCTAAGAAAATAAAGGGTTCTGTTTTTATCCCTATTATTACATTGATTTGATTATGTTGTGATGGAATTATTTTTATGAATTCCTTTATCGTATATGAATTGTTTTATGATGTCATGATGTTTAAGATTCCCATTTTTATTACATGGGTTATGAAATGATGTATGGTTTATGATTTTGTGGAACACATAAGAATGGTATCATTATGAGATGTGTGGGACCTATATCTCCCTCCAATGCATTGGGTAAAGATTTTATATCTCATGAGATAGACATGGCTGGAATGGTAGGTTACACCGATTCAGTGAAACAGGACTGAAACGAGGGTGACTCGGTTCAGAAAGGGACATTGTCCACTAATATAGTCTTGGCAATGAGTCTTGACTAATAAGATATGATTCTCTATGATTATGTGAGTATGCCACAAAGATTCATGTTTTATGTTATGATTATTGGGATTTCATTTCACTACTATGATTTATCCCAAGTTATGAAATTATGCTCTCTTTTGCAGGTTGAGATTTCCAAAATGTTATGTTCCTATGAATATGATGTGATTGATATTTCTTTTGTTTACCCTTACTGAGCATTTGAGATCACCCTTTTATTTTTTCTTTTCCTCAGGATATAAAGAAAGGTTTTAGGTATAAAAAAAAGGATGATCATTATGGGAGATGTTGATGATCTTTCACCACGATTAGAAGATTATATTCCGAGTTTCCAAAGCCACTAAACTATTACGATCCTTGTGTGTGTGATTTTTTTATGTACTAAGTATTCCGAAAAAGTAATGTAATGTCCATGTACGTCTAGCTTCGGGTCTCTACACTCGGGGCACGTGTCGTGACTACCCCAAGCCCGCCTTCCATAGGCCAAGTGCTGGCGACTAGAACCAAAGGCGTAAATCCCAATAACTGGGAAGGCATTGCCTTTATAAAAGTAAAAAAAACACCACAGAGTACAAGCAGAAGCAAAACACTAATTACAAAAGAAAGTGCTGAAAAGTAAATGGGCTAGAATAAAAATTTAAATGAAAGTACAACTACAACTGAACAAGTACAACAGAAAAAGACAACAACTGGAAGAACGGAAGAAGCTCCTGGGTCATCCTCCTCAGATCGTACCTGAAGGGTAGGTACAGATGGCGCATCTCCTGGATCATCCACCACGGATCCTACCTAAAGGGTAGGTAAAGATAGCCTCCTCAACGCTCTCGCCATTCAACCTCCTCCGAGTGTCGTCTTGATGTGAAGTCCACCTCCAGGTACTGACTCATCGTGTAGTCTACCTCTGGGTACCGTCAAGTCCGCGAACACTCGGCCTCCGTCAGCAGTACCTGTCGTCTGCAACCAACACAACGAGGTGCGGGCATAGCCCGTGCAGGGGTGAGTATAACGATACTCAGTAGGGACCCCGAGACCCCCAAGGTCTCACTAAACCAACATGGATAACCACAAAGAAGATATCAACAGATAACCTCTACTTACGTATATGCCATGCATATACCTAAGTTATCAAGTAACCTATCTAAATCATGAGGAAAACACCAAGATCATGAAATCAATGGATAACCACTACCCAGGTATATGCCCATACATATACCTAAGTTATCAAGTGACCCATCTCAATCATGAGGTAAACACAAAGGTCAAAAGTCTCAGCTCAAACCAGGATTTTCATTATCGAAACCGTAACTACTGAAGAGCTTCGTCTCTGGAGTGTACAGTGGTCCGGTCATGACTCCGAGGTACTGCTCACTAACCTAAGACTACTGAGGTACTCCTCCTGTCGAGTACCGCGGGTCAGCCACCCAAACACAGTAGTGCTTCCCGCCGGGGTATGTCACCCAAACACAGTAGTGCACACCCCCTAGTAGCCTGCTGAGGTACTCTCCAGACGAGTACCGCGGGTCTGCACTTTCACACAGGTAGTGCTCCGTCTGCCATGGGTCTGCACCTCACAAAGTAGTGCTCCATCCACTGGGCTAGTCGACTCACTCCAAGTCGAGTCGGTCAAGCAGTCGTCAGGTCTCAGTCGGCTACACAGTCTCCGTACTCCGCACGCTCATCTCTGGGAGGGTCCGCTCCACGAGCTATAGGTTGATACTCCAAGTATCTCAAAGTCCCACGAATAAGTATCTCAAAGTACCGCCTCGTCATAGGGGTCTCAATGCAACAGACGACCCGTCAACCGGACGTCCGTTCTGTGAGTTATTAGCATTTTCGTCCTAGGGGCCCGGTTGGTTTCGTTTGTGAACCCATCCGTCCGTATCTCAATTGTACCCCGAACTCTCATAGGGTATACTCATAAGGATCGTTTCTCAATGTGATCACCAACGCCGCAGACAGTTCTTCAAACGGACGTCTGGTCTGAAAGATATCAGATTTTCCATTCTAGGGGCTCGGTTGGATTTCGGGTACAATCCAACCCGACCACTATCCAACTGCATCCAAAACTCGGGTGAAGTATTCCAAAAGTTCCATCTCATCAATAGGAATTCAACGAGACAGAAGGTACGTCAATCGGACGCCCGGTCTGTGAGTTGTTGGCTTTTTTGTTCCACGGGCCCGGTTGGTTTCCTGAGCGAACCAACCCGACCACAATCCGACGACATCCATACCTCGAGAGGAGTAACCCAAAAGATCTTTCTCACTTAGAGGAATCCATCAAAGTCGACGGCACGTAAATTGGACGTCCGGAGATCAAGATATTAGCGTTTCCACTCCGAGGGCCCGGTTGGTTTCGTATCCGAACCAACCCGGCCGAACACAAAGTGTTCCGAAACTTTGAGTGCGATATACCGAAACGACCACCTCGTTTCAAGGATCGCTACGCAACCTATGATGCATCGATTGGAGGTCTGTAGCCCACGATATGGACAAAATACCAAAGAGGGTCTGAAAACGGGGGGTTTGGGCCTCGACCGACCCGGCTCGACCGGCCAGCCGTGGCTCAGCCAGCGCGGCTGAGCGGAAGCCGCGGAGTGGGGGTGCGCAGTCCCCCCCCCCCCTCGCCGTTAATTGAAGACGGCGGCTACTGCCGCCGCCAACCATACGGCGGCGCGTGGTCGCGTCGGCGTGGCGCACCGCCAACACCTTCCGCGGACCACCGGACGCGCTCCGGTGGTCCATTTCCCCTGCTGTCTTCGCCAACGGTCCTCCCTGGACCCGACCTTCACTGGGGAGGCCTCAAAATTTCCTTTCGGCCTCGTTTGTCATCTCCCATCAATCCGCACGTCAAAAAAAAATCATGTCGTCTTCGTGGTTTTCCCGGCGCGGCGCGTCGGCACCGCGCCCCTTCGCCGCGGCCCGACTCCGACCGCGGATTTGTTCGGCCCCAAAGGTGCGGTGCAACGGTGTCGCTCTCCTTCGTCGTTATTTTCTAAATTCTCGCACGGTCTTGCGCGGTGTGATGGTTTTGTGCCATCTCCGTTCCAAACAACAACAGGAACAACAACAAGTTAAGGGAGGAGAGTCGGTCGTGTTTGTGTGGTCTGGCCCCCTCCCGTTAATCGATAGCAAGCGGTCCAAATTTTTAAACGGAGAATGGCGACGGTACTAATCACGAACTAAGAAAAATAAACCCTTTCAATTCTCCCCGTAATCAAGATTTCCCAACCCGTAACATAATCTTCGCGGATCAACATAATATTTTGTTGATCCCCGTTCTTAGATTTAGAAGGGAGTAAATGAGGGTTTATAAATAAGTTCCCTACCTTGACAAAAGTTTATGAATGATGGTGTCGCGGAAAATGGCGTCGCATGGTGAGGTTTCGTATATGCCGATGGAGAACGACCATGGAGGATGTAGCATCGCCCTTCCTTTCACGCGGAGAGAAATTTGAAAGGCAGATTGTCAATGGCGAGTTCCCACATCGGTGCCTCCTCCTTTGCCGAGGAAGAAGAAGATGGAAGAAGAAGAAGAAGTTCTTTTAAAACATCCAAGCTCTCTACCCTTACCCTCAACACCACAAAAGCCAACCCATAACAAATAATTGTTCCACATTATTTAATCAACCCAAGACAATATTTTACAAAATGAATTAAAAATTTGAATTCACTTAATTAATGTGTCTGTTGTCTAGAGTTAATGAGGGAGAGGGTGAGGAAATGAAAGGTCACTCAAATAAAGATAGGTTTACAAAATTTAAGAGGGAGTTTGGTAGTTTAAGAGGAATGTGAAGGGGTGGGGTTCGTGTGGGCCCCATCTCACCTTAAATCCTCCCATGGGTGGTTAACTCCAATTGGGTCCCACCCCTAAATACCTTACATAGATTAAAACCACTTAAGAGAGGGTCCAGTGTTGTAACACTACACTTAATCTACATAACAAGAAAATAAAAATTGTAGATAAATTATAAATTAAACTTCCACTATTTTTATCATCTTCTCTCGAGTAAACACAACTCCAGAAATGGCACTCCTAATCAATTACCGGTGCTACGGTTCCATCGGTACCCTCGAAATTCGATTCTGAGCACCGGTTCAAAAGATAGAAATTCCCGCTCATTCGTTCATTGAACGTACTAGAGCCAAACTTCAGAAAATGATTCCGGGCACACCGGGCCTCGAAATCAGGCACTGTCAGAAACTGATTTCTTGTAAAATTCCAAAGATAATTAAGAAAAAAAATTCCTTGAAATTTCTAGGTCTTTATATTACCCCAACCTCTGGGCTTTACGTCCCCGTAAAGCTTCAACACAAACTAGGGTCACAAAAGTGGTATTGAACATGCACCAGAGCCTTTCGCTCCCATGTGCTTACCTGGAGGTTCCGTACTTCCAAATAAAGCGCACCCAAGGAATCGATCGTCCTCGTAGGATCTGCTCCTGTCGATCCTCGATCCCCACTGGAACCTCCGTGAAAGACACCTCATCGCCATCGTCCAGCTCCTCATGGTCGATGATATGCGAAGGGTCGATCACACATCTATTCAGTTGAGATACGTGGAAGTCTTTGTGCACCTGGTGCAGCTGAGGTGTATGGGTCAAGCAGTAAACCATCTCACCTACCCAGCTGAGGACCTAGAAAGGTCCATTGAACCTCAGAGTTAACTTTCCGCCTTGGCCACATCTCTGTAAACCTCATCGAAGTGAGACCAGTATAAGGACGTGATCATCATTATCGAACTCTAGAGGTCTCCAATTCCTTTAAGAACTGGAACTAAAAACGACTGTTGCCACGAGGGTAAGGTTGACCGACTCAAGAGTGATCGGTCGGACCCTCCTATGAAAGATATTATCCTGTGCTGCCTGGGGTTTCCTTTTCTCCGACCAAGGAAAACCCATCCCGACGTTTGCCTAAAACCGTAAATTTGAGTATGAAAAGTTATTGCCCATTCCATGCTCAAACTAACGTCGTAAGGCCTCGACGCTGCCACCATGAGATTCCAACCGGAACTCTCTCCACGAGGGTCTGACCACACCATCGGCGTATGTTTTATTATCGAGTCTCCTCTCAAGGGATCTCCAGACGTGAGGGTCAAGTCCACGGCTTACCGGAAACTCTAGGTTTGGAACAAGATTTGTGAAAGAAAGGAATGATTCAAATCGACGTCCGTTACTACAGTAGATAGTAGTTGACACAGACTGTCCCTTGAATCATTTCTAGAGCCATTGGGTCACACTCCTTAACTGCATGCAGCCGCACTCTTCCTCCACCCTCCAACTCCCTGAGCCTGGTGGGGATAAATAAGGCGGGTGGTTGTAGCATGTTAAGATGTACACCACCTCATGTTGCTCTCCTAGCTCTGCCTCCACGTCTGCTGCTTCATTGACTCGTCTCTCCTTTAAGCTTCCTCTTATGGAAACATTTACCATGCCCGAGTCTCCAAGACTGGTGCTAGTTTCCTGTTTCTTACTGCACTGTGCAGTCTTCATCTGCTCCTGGATGATCTGCACCTTCTTTGCATATGATCTGAAAGAGCTGCTAAAATTTCTCCTTTGCCGAAAAGAGAAACTCAGTCTCATCCCCTGGATGAACCATTCCCATTGCCTAATACAGTTAATCCTAACATTAATGACACATTCATGGCATGGATGACGTCGTAAGGGCTCGACGTAACTAATAAGAGATCCAACTTTCACTCTCGCCTCCAAGGGTCGAGTCACACTGTCGGCATCAGTGTGAGGTCACTGGGTCTCCTCCAGTAGAAATCTCGATAGTGAGGGTCAAGTCAATAGTTTTAACCGGGACCACTAAGTATCAACCAAACAAAACAACAGGAAAGCAAACAAAGATAAGTGTCTTTTTATTATTGCAGCTCATAGTAAAAAGACAAGAATACAACAGCAACATGGAACTAGAAGTACAAGGGACGTATCCACTAGTTCCACTCCTGTCTACCTGCACCCATAGCTCTACTACCTTGTCCACTGCTCGGCTATTGCTCAAGCACTCGCCACTGCTTCTGCCTCATTAGCTCCTCCAAAGCCTGTGGATCAACTGTATGAGGAGTCGGACAGTCAAGTGACAGGTGAGCCTTCCTGCCGCAGGAGTAACAATGTCTGTTTCTGGCACGCCTAGCTCTGACCCCACCTCGGGTGCCCCGCACCACCGGTCCTAAAACCCGAGATCGTCCAACTGCTAGTCTGGTCCTCCTGGACCTCTGCATCATCTGTCTACTGCCCACAGATGACTCGGCTACTGATCTAAAAACACGCGACAAAGACAGAAGCTCATGTACACGCTCGGGGTGTAGAGATACTGGCACAAACTCCACCCGGAAGAAGGTCTCGAAGTCTTCCCATGCGAAGGTCATCCCGTCGCAAAACAGAAACAAGTGGCTCCACCACCTGCATGCTGCTTCCTGAAGGAGGCTGGCAGCAAAGATCACCATGAATTATCCAGGCATCCCCACTAGCCTGAAGACTCTCACCACAGCCTCCAACCAAACCTCAGCCGCCTGCGGGTCCATCTCTCCCCGGAACCTGGGTGGCCTCTGGCGCTGGAACTCGTTCAGCGCACTCAAGTGGAGTGCATCGCCTACTGCTGGGGCTGGTGGATCGGTGGCCCAACGTATAGTAGTACCGCTGGTGCCTCAACTGCAAGAGGGCCCTGTACCGAAGCCTCGTCGCTCAACAGGATGTCTGTAACCACATCCCTCTGGGCTCTATCTGGTCGTCCCTGAAAAGGCATCCTGAAAGAAACAACGTGACACGGTCAAACGATTATACCTGGTGAGCTGACCTAGTTTGAGCAGTTTTAAGGGAAGACCTTTAAAAGAACACACACAATCAGTGTTCTCGTGCACAAAGTCAGAAACCAGTTGTCAGGGTCCTGGTGTATGGATACGTCGGCCACCCGCACCAACACTGGACTCCCTGAACTGAAAACCACACTCGGTACTCTTAACATTATTGCTTCACAGAAAAAAAAATATCAGAGTTATAAGTTCTGCGGTAGAACAGACTCCTCTGATACCAATTTTTCACGACCCGTCCTCGGGGCCCATGTCGTGACTACCCCAAGCCCGCCTTCCATAGGCCAGGGGCTGGCGACTAGCACCAAAGGCGTAAATCCCAATAACTGGGAAGGCACTGCCTTTATAAATGTAAACAAAACACCACAGAGTACAAGCTGAAGCAAAACACTAAGTACAAAAGAAAGTGCTAAAAAGTAAATGGACCAGAATACAAACCCCAATGAAAGTACAACTACAAATGAGCATGTACAACAGAAAAAGACAACAGCTGGATGAACGGAAGCAGCTCCTGGGTCGTCCTCCTCGAATCCTACCTGAAGGGTAGGTACAGATGGTGCATCTCCTAGATCATCCACCACGGATCCTACCTGAAGGGTAGGTACAGATAGCCTCCTCAACGCTCTCGCCCGTCAACCTACTCCGAGTGTCGCCTCGCTGTGAAGTCCACCTCCAGGTACTGACTCGTCGTGTACTCCACCTCCGGGTACCGTCTAGTCCTCGAACACTCGGCCTCCGTCAGCACTGCATGTCGTCTGCAACCAACACAACGAGGTGCAGGCATAACTCGTGCAAGGGTGAGTATAACGATACTCAGTAGGGACCCCGAGACCCTCATGGTCTCACTAAACCAACATGGATAACCACAAAGATGATCTCAACAGATAACCTCTACTTAGGTATATTCCATGAATATAACTAAGTTATCAAGTAACCCATCTCAATCATGAGGAAAACACCAAGATCATGAAATCAACGGATAACCACTACCCAGGTATATGCCCATACATATACCTAAGTTATCAAGTGACCCATCTCAATCATGAGGTAAACACAAAGGTCAAATGTCTCAGCTCAAACTAAGATTTTCATTATCGTAACCGTAACTGCTGAAGAGCACCGTCTCTGGAGTGTACAGTGGTCCTGTCATGACTCCAAGGTACTGCTCACTAACCTAAGACTGCTGAGGTACTCCTCCTGTCGAGTACCGCGGGTCAGCCACCCAAACACAGTAGTGCTTCCCGCCGGGGTATGTCACCCAAACACAGTAGTGCACACCCCCTAGTAGCCTGCTGAGGTACTCTCCGGACGAGTACCGCAGGTCTGCACTATCACACAGGTAGTGCTCCATCCGCCATGGGTCTGCACCTCACAAATTAGTGCTCCGTCCACTGGGCTAGTCGACTCACTCCAAGTCAAGTCGGTCAAGCAGTCGTCAGGTCTCAGTCGGCTACACGGTCCCCGTACTCCGCACGCTCGTCTCTGGGAGGGTCCGCTCCACGAGCTACAGGTCAATACTCCAAGTATCTCAAAGTCCCACAAATAAGTATCTGAACGGACCGCCTCGTCATAGGGGTCTCAACGCAATAGACGGCCCGTCAATCGGACGTCCGGTCTGTGAGTTATTAGCCTTTTCGTCCCAGGGGCCCGGTTGGTTTCGTGTGCGATCCAATCCGTCCATATCTCAAATGTACCCTGAACTCTCATAGGTTATACTCATAGGGACCGTTTCTCGACGTGATCACCTATGCCGCTGACGGTTCGTCAAACGGACGTCTGGTCTGAAAGATATTAGTTTTTCCGTTCCAGGGGCCCGGTTAGATTTCGGGTACAATCCAACCCGGCCACTATCCAACTGCATCCAAAACTTGGGAAAAGTATGCCAAAAGTTCCGTCTCATCAAGAGGAATTCAACGAGACAGACGGTACGTCAATCGGACGGCCGGTTTGTGAGTTATTGGCTTTTTTTGTTCCAAGGGCCCAGTTGGTTTCGTGAGCGAACCAACCCGACCACACTCCGATGGCATCTAAACCTCGAGCGGAGTAAGCCAAAAGATCCGTCTCACTTAGAGGAATACATAACTGTCGACGACACGTCAATCGGATGTCCGAAGCTCATGATATAAGCGTTTCCGCTCTGAGGGCCCGGTTGGTTTCGTATTCTAACCAACTCGGCCGAACACAAAGTGTTCCGAAACATTGAGTGTAATATAATTTTTTTATAATGTTATATTATCTTTTTAATTGGATTTAAAGTTTAATTATATTATGTTTTTACTATTTAATCCAATTGATGTCATTGGATGTAATTTCACTATGATATTGAACATAAATAGGTGTCAATCTTTTGATAGTTAATATTTCTTAAAAATGCGCCTTTTATTTTGAAAAAGGGAATTAATTTTAAATTATTTTATACCACTTCTACATTTTGAATTTGGAAAAATGGATTCCATATTTGGAATCTATAGAACAAATTTTTTTATATTGGTAACTTTTATTTGTAGACAATATTAAAATTTACTTCAGTAAATTTTTTATTTACCATTGTTAAAGGGTAAATCTATTAAATAAGGACAATCAAATAATATTATAATAAAATAAAATTGGCCTAACATGTGTTTTAATCCTATTAGTTGATACATATCCGACAATGGGCATCCCTAAGTCAATTTGGAGACCCTATGGAGCCACTTTATGGTGGTAATGACACATTATATTAATTAATTTAAAGTAAAGGCAAAAATGACATAAACAAATATCTTTTAGTAAATTAATTTTTACAGGGGTTTATATAAGTTATATATTTGAATATAAATATTAATTAACAACATAAAACAAATTCCTATATTTTTATTTTTTTTATAATTTTTTAGACATCAAATAAATTAAATTATTTATGACACAATAATGATGCTGTATTTACTTCATTAATAATTAATTTTAATAAATTATATTATAAAGATTAAACTAATTTCCAATACCTGTAAAATCATTATTGTATTATTTTATTGCCACCATGAGTCATCTTATATTCTACTTTAATGATTTATGGACCTTTTGAAACTGAATATAAGTTTATAATAAAATAATTGTTTCAAACTTTTTTAAATAGCCACTCTTATCCCTTATAAAAGGACACCACTATTAAACCATTCCCTTGTCCTCTCAAGCCCCTTGGTTCCTCCAACCCATTACAAAATAAGCTCTCATGATCCATGTCTTCAACCTAGAAGACTTATATTAGGCATAAGACACTTCAATAATTACTTTTGGTTCAAACCAAGGGAGTTACACAAATTAAAGGTAACATTTTCTCTTAAATTCTTTTATTTTATTTTGTTTTATTTTACTTCTCAAACCCCCTAAACTATTTTTATTCCTTTAAATTATAAAAAACCAGTATCCTAAATATACAAGTTTGTTTTTATGATATGTATAATAACTATACTTACACACACCTCCGTCTAATGTTTAAAGAACATACTATTTCAACGGACGAAAAACTACTGCCTCACGAGACGATGATTGTTCAAATATATCGAACCACCTCTCATGGTGACCATTATGATGGAAATATATTAATTTATGATATATATTATTTTTACTATTGTATATATTTTTCAGTATTTTTTATTAATAGAATAACTTTATGGTTTCTATAGTGGATAAATGCGATAATTTCATTTGAGGAAGTGCGCACTACCTCCCCCTCAAAGTGATATGACTCGTTAATGAAATATGTGGGACGTATAAAGGATGGAATTAATGATATTATATTTGATATTATACTGAAATTATAATATTCCTTTGTATCATTATATTTTAATTCAATTAAAATAATTAAGAGAAATGAAATTAGCGTTCATGTGTATGTACGGCTTACCGTCTCCATGAACGATGCATTTCATTTCTTATCACCAAATGTTATGTACTATTAAAAATACATGAATATCCTAGATATATATAATATATATGTCACCAAAATTATGAATCTCATTATTTAAATAATGGATATCTAACCACATGAACAAATTGTAATTATAAGAAGTTCGTTTTTGACTCAAGTACCAAATATTGAAAAAATACCCATTGTTAACTTAAATGATTACATTATGTTATAAAATGGTAATATTTTATTTAAAATGAATTATATTCTTGAAAAAAATGGTCCTTAATCAATTATAAATTAAATTTGGTTTTTTATTCAGGATATTAAAGAACGAACGGGTCAAATACGACACGAGGTAGGTGAACTTCTTAACCCAAATTCTTTTTTTGGGTTAATCTGTCACGACCCGTCCTCGGTGTAACACCCCGAGATTTTATGAAAAATATTCTTGTTAATTTAATTAATGCCTTGTGTTGTATGCTACACCAAAAGGAGCTTGCTCAACATGCATCCTTGACTTTCCATGCATTACACGCAATCACGACCTTCCTCGATTGCGTGTGTAGTACGCAATACCGAGTTTCACTAAACAACGATATGCTATTAAAATATTATTAAAACTAGCTATTATGAATAGTAATATCCACCTTTTAAAAATTTAGAAATTTTATCTCTCAAAATGGACTTCATTTTTGGATTTGGAGTATCGAATTTAGCCTAAGGTGAAATTTTGGTACTTTTTGGATAACTTTCATATTATGATGAATAGTGAAAATTACTAAAATATAATTAAAAACAACTTTTTTAATCGAAATAATTAATTGTGATAAATTTTTAATTGGAGTGGTTTTAAAGTATATTTAGAATATATTTTTACAATTTAATACAATTTTTGTCATTGGATGTAATTTCAAATTTAAACCAGTCATAAACAAGTGTCAATCTTTTGATAGTTATTATCTCTTAAGAACATGCTATTTGTTTTGACGACGGGAATTAATGTTTAAATTAATTAATGCAACTAATATGTTTTGAATTTGATAAAATAGAAATCACTTTTTAATTCATAATATCAAATATAGCTTAGATCTAATTTTTGGTATTTTTCTGGAAACTTACATTTTTTGATGAATAGTGAAACCACTAAGTGGTAGTTAAAAAACTAAATTTTTCATAAAACTTAACTTTACCGCTTCTCTGAGTGGAATTTCGAAAATCCGAGAGACACGGTTGATGTCAGTATGTAAAATGTGGTTCAATGAGATGAAAATAATTTTTTGGTGAATAGTAACTTTTTACTTTTTTTTACCGCGGCTAAAAGTAAATAGGGTAATTAAGGGTAAAAATGATAATATTATTACCCTAACACATGACCTAATTCTATTGGACAAGTTTAATTCGACCAAAAACAACCTTATGAATAAAATATGACCATTTAGGAGCACTTGGATAAGATTAGGACATTTATTATTAATTTATTTAAAGAAGGGTTAAAATAGATAAAATCAAAGTTTAATAAGTAAATCATTTTTAATATGGGGTTATACATAAGATAAATTCGACTATAAATATTAATTTGAAATCGAAAATGATTTCCCACATAATCATATTTTATTTTTAATTTTTAGACATTAAATAATTTAATTTATTTATGACACAACGATGATGCAGTAATTATCTTATTAATGAAATATTGACATAATTGATGTTATAAATACCCAAATAAATATAATTTAAGACTTTTTATGAATTCCACTAATTTTCTAGGTTAATATGACATGTTAGTATATATTTAATTAACTTTTTTCGAAAATATCATTCTGTTAGGATTTTCACAAAAATCAATTACTAAATAGTTTCAAAATTGACATAAAATAGTTTTTAAAACATATATTATATTATTAATTGTTATTTTTTTCCTAAAAATTTACGGTTCTGCCAAATGACTTAGATAAGGTTATATATATTAATAATAAACAACTTGGGGTTCGTTTGGCTTGATATAGTATGTTTATTAACCTTATAGTATAAGAACACAAGAAGACAAGGTAAAAGAAAAATTATTAAACTTAATGTTAAATCTAAATGATAAGGTTAAAATAGGAACCTAAACCTGTCTAAATTCTATTGGATGAGAGGATTTCGACCCATACCAACCTTATCCACGAAATAAATCAATTTTAAGATATTTAAAACCGAACATCACTTTATAATAAAATAATATTTTTAGTTATTCCAAAGGTGCCCCACTCCTCCCTTATAAAAGGGCACCTCCTCCCTCTCTTCCTCACACAACTTTGAGCCTTCAAGCTCGGCCAACCCCTGCCAAATTCTCTTCTCCACTTTCCAAGAAACATCCTAGAGGTTCTGGTCTTCCTCAAAGGCCAATTTTAGTGCCCTAAGAGGAGGTCTCAAAGAGGCGCTTCAAAGAAGAAGTAATGTCTGTTACCGATTATTTCACCTTTACTTCCTCTTGCACTTCTTCTTATTAGGTTGTTTCATTATGAAGTAATAACATCAGTATCACTAATATACTGATATGTTATTATATGTATGAAACAACCCTATTTCACCATCTATCCATCCTACGGAAAACGAAATCACCGCGCGTGCGTACGTACGGAATACCGTCTCCACGCCGTGGTGAAATATAATTTCCACCACCACCGTACTTGGATGGGTATAATGGTGTAAATAATAACTATATATTATTATTTTAAAGTGATATTGATTCTGAAATAGTATACATACACTACAATATAGTCCCACGATCATGAGAAAGATATCATCGCTCGTGCGTACGTACGGACTACCATCTCCACGACGCGATGAGATTCATTCTCCACTTTAACCATTCATGAATGATTATAAAGTTTATATAATAAGTAATCATGAAATATATGACATAAAAATGATACTGGATTTATTTGTATATATATGTATGTCATCTACTTAATTCCGTTCAACTCAATATGGATACGAAAACAGCGTTCATGCGTACGTACGGCCTACCGTCTCCATGAACGGTGTATTTATTTCCATTTAATGATTTATTGTATATATGTATATTATTAATATATATATATAAATCATGTTTTATATTCTATAATTAAGTAATCATGATCTAAGTAATCATATGAATAATTACAAGTCAAAACACGGACGACAAATGAAACAATTTTACCCAAAACGCTCTTTAACATGGAATTTACAAAAGAACGGGTAATATAAAGTCATAAGTGAACCATATATGATATCATAACAACGAATATGATTCTTTAATAAGTCAATGACATTATTTAAATCATTATACAGGGGGTTCGGACACTTACAAAGAAAATCAAACCTAAGGTAAGGGAAATATCACAATCTCATTTTTATCCGAGATTGTTTATACATTAGTATTTACTGGGGTGTATTTTATCATACACATCCATGTTTCCTGAATATGTAATATTATTTCCATCCACCTACAATTTTTCAAATCCAATTTTACCCTTCGGTGAGTTTATAGTAAAAAATATGAAAGGAATCTTTTGTTGTTTTTCGTACGAGGTACTTTTTTGACTTTTCCAACAAAAGTACGAGAAGAATGTTTTTATACAGCATGAATGTATTTTTAAAACATTATTTCCAAGAAGAATCCTTTACATGTTTGCAAGTTTATTTTTAATCAACTTCATTTAGTTAAAATTGTATGACATGTTAAGAAAGGCAAAATGTTTTTGAGGTAGAAAGGATATTTTCCTCAAGAATAGAGTTCAAGTATTTTGTCAAAATTATTTTCCATCTAAGATAATAAAGGGTTATGTTTTTATCCCTATTATTACATTTATTTGATTATGTTGTGATGGAATTATTTTTATGAATTCTTTTATTGTATATGAATTTTTTTATGATGTCATGATGTTTAAGATTCCCATTTTTATTACATGGGTTATGCAATGATGTATGGTTTATGCTTTTGTGGCACACATAAGAATGGTATCATTATGAGATGGGTGGACCTATATCTCCCTCCAATTCATTGGGTAAAGATTTTATATCTCATGAGATAGACATGGCTGGAATGGTAGGTTATACCGGTTCAGTGAAACAGGACTGAAACGATGGTGACTTGGTTCAGAAAGGGACTTTGTCTACTAAGATAGTCTTGGAAAAGAGTCTTGACTAATAAGATATGATTCTCAATGATTATGTGTGTATTACAAAAAGTTTCATGTTTCATGTTATGATTATTGGGATTTCATTTCACTACTATGATTTATCCCATGTTATGAAATTATGCTCTCTTTTGCAGGTTAAGATTTCCAAAATGTTATGTTCTTATGAATATGATGTGATTGATATTTCTTTTGTTTACCTTTACTGAGCATTTGAGCTCACCCTTTTATGTTTTCTTTTCCTCAGGATATAAAGAAAGGTTTTAGATATAAAACAAGGAAGATCTTTATGGGAGATTTTGAAGATCGTTCACCACAATTAGAAGATTATATTCCGAGTTTCCAAAGACACTAAACTATTACGATCCTTGTGTGTGTGTTTTTGTTATGTACTAAGTATTCCGCAAAACTAATGTAATGTCCATCTACGTCTAGCTTTGGGGTTCTACAGTTGGTATCAGAGGAAAGGTTTAGTCAACTTTTGGAAACTTGGATGTGAAAATGTTAGTGAGATCCCTAGAGATATTTTTAAGGTATGTCTAGGGATGTCCCTAAGGTTAAGTATACGTATAGGTTATAGAACTATAATTACACTAACGATCATAGATTTAAACCTAAGATGTTATATATTGAAGGTACTCCCCCTTTATTATGTTGTTTTCCCTAGCATGTTTTTTTTTGCTCTCACACTATTCTTTTTTGGGTTTTAGAAAATGGCTGGAAACAAGATGATTCACGATAATGGAGGATATGATGGGCAATGGAATGATATTCTTCATGAGCAACCAAATGAAATATGATTTGGAATTCGAAACATCATTATTATGCCGAATCAGCAATCTTATAACATGATCAATAATGTAAAATTTGGTAAGTTTTCTGACTCGGCTAATAAGAGAAAGATGGAGTTTCATGATGATAATAGAGGAAAGAAAGTTCAATTTCACCTATGTAAATCGTGTGGGAAGGGGCATTAAGGAGAATGTTTCAAAGGAACTGGAAGATGCTTTGGGTGTGGAAAAGAAGGACATAAAGCCAGTAAGTGAAAAGGAAAAGTTTCTGTTAACACCAGGGATGAGGATAATGGTATTGCTACGACATCAACAATGGTTAAATGTTTTAAATGTGGAATATACGGGAATTATGAAAACCAATTCCCTAAGGGAAAGTCTCATGAAGAGAATCAGTATTGTCATAGTATTTATGTGGATGATGATGAAGAGACTACAATTGATATGTGAGATGAAAGAATTGTTGAAGCTCGGTCAATGGTTTAAGAATGTAGTGGAATGATTACATGTTTATCATGTGTAATGTTGTATAAGTAATCTCATGGTAATATGGAATAAAGAGACATATAAGGATTGTTACACTGTTCCCTTTCCTTGAGTTTTGAAAGTGTATGATTAATGTTACCAGTATCCATGAAAGGTTATTCAGATATTTTTGGAATGTAGATGATATGCGCATAATGAAGGGATAAGGAGAAAATTAAATGTTTGATACTATTCATGAGCTCATGAATGATATAAGGAGAAGGTTATATCATGGTTTGAGTATATAGAATTTTTGGATTTTGGTATGTGGAAAGAGTTAACTTTTGACAGCATTCATGTTTTCACTAAGGTTTAATGGGTATTCATTTTTCCATAGAATACATGATTAAGGTATTCACATGATTTGAATGTGACCAACAAGATATATGGGGGATAAATGATGGTATTCAGATGCTTGGTTGATGACATTTCAGGTTATCATTTTCTTTATACTATGAGCTTGGACCGAAGTATTTTAGATAAGCCTAAAGATTGGAATGGATTATGTTAACCATAAGTTAGTATTGTTTAAGGATAGAATTTTTTTTGATATTATTTATGTGATGTTATAGTAATGTAGTTTTAGAAAAAGGACAACCTGCAGGATGGGCGACAGCCCATCGCGTCGGACAAGGCTGTGGGAATCGAACCCACAACCGAAGTGCGACTGGCCTTTATCGCCTACCACTGGCATACAGGAAGTCCATGTTTAGTAGAAACTAGTTTTATTATATTAAGCAGTATGATTTATGAAGTATAAGTCCATTTTAGGAACTATATATGATTAATATCACTATAGATGGATTTATGTATTTTTTGATAACTTTTCTAACCTTTTGTTTGAGACAGATGGAATGAACCATCATTCTATCACATGATCTGCTAACGCATCACGAATGACAAATTCAACTTCATTTCTTTAAGAGATGAAGTGGAAATTGTCCAAAGAACAACAAACGGTGAGACTATACCAAAATCATGAAAGTATTTCTTCTAATTTCATCAACTTTAGGGAAATGATCTTAATAACCAAAAATGTTTTCCTAGTGCTCTTATATCTGATGAATCAGATGGTACCTTAGATCGTCACAAATTTATGGATTTGTGATTGCTGGCTTTTCCATAGCCATGTTCTCTACCACTCTCCATCAGAACATGATGGTTATATTTCTCTTCCATATCCATATTTTCACTTATGTGGAAACCCAGTGATTAGTTTATTTGGGTAACTGTTACGTTTCATACTTTTGTTTTTAAAGATTGGTTTTGGTATTCCTTTTTACGATGTGGGTTTCTATTAAATAAACTTTCGAATAGTAAACCATTTATAACCCCGACGAATTTCGTGGGCGAAATTCATTTTAAGGGGGGTAGAATGTAACACTCCGAGATTTTATGAAAAATATTCTTGTTAATTTAATTAATGTCTTCTGTTGTACGCTACACCAAAAGGAGCTTCCTCAACACGCATCCTTGACTTGCCTTTCATTACACGCAATCGCGACCTTCCTCGATAGCGTGTGTAGTACGCAATACCGAGTTTCACTAAACAACGATATGCTATTAAAATATTATAAAAACTATCCGTTATGAATAGTAATAACCACCTTTTAAAATTTTAGAAATTTTAGCTCTCAAAATGGACTTCATTCTTGGATTAGGAGTATCGAATTTAGCCTAAGGTGAAATTTTGGTACTTTTCGGATAACTTTCATATTCTGATGAATAGTGAAAATTACTAAATTATAATTAAAAACAACATTTTTAATCGAAATAATTAATAGTGATAAATTATTAATTTGAGGGGTTTTAAAGTATATTTAGAATATATTTTTACAATTTAATACAATGTTGTTCATTGGATGTAATTTCAAATTTAAACCAGTCATAAACAAGTGTCAATCTTTTGATAGTTATTATCTCTTAAGAACATGCTATTTGTTTTGACGACAGGAATTAATTTTCAAATTAATTAATGCAACTGATATGTTTTGAATTTGATAAAATAGACATCACTTTTGAATTCATAATATCAAATATAGCTTACATCTAATTTTTGGTATTTTTCTGGAAACTTTCATTTTTTTGATGAATAGTGAAACCACAAAGTGGTAGTTAAAAAACTGAATTTTTCATAAAACGTAATTTTACCTCTTCTGTGAGTGGAATTTCGAAAATCCGAGAGACACGGTTGATGTCAGTAAGTAAAATGTGGTTCAATGTGATGAAAATAATTTTTTGGTGAATAATAACTTTTTACTTTTTTTACCACGGTTAAAAGTAAATAGGGTAATTAAGGGTAAAAATGTATTATTATTACCCTAACACATGTCCTAATTATATTGGACAAGTGTAATTCAACCAAAGACAACCTTAAGAATAAAATATGACCCTTTAGGCCCACTTGGATTAGATTAGTACATTTATTATTAATTTATTTCAAGAAGGGTTAAAATAGTTAAAATCCAAGTTTAATAAGTAAATAATTTTTAATATGGGGTTATACATAAGATAAATTCGACTATAAATATTAATTAGAAAGATAAAATGATTTCCTACATAATCGTATTTTATTTGTAATTTTTAGACATTAAATAATTTAATTTATTTATGACACAACGATGATGCAGTAATTATCTTATTAATTAAATATTGACATAATTTATGTTATAAATAACCAAATAAATATAATTTAAGACTTTTTATTAATTCCACTAATTTTCTAGGTTAATATGACATGTTAGTACAGATTTAATTAACTTTGTTCGAACTTATCATTCTGTTAGGATTTTCAGAAAAATCAATTACTAAATAGTGTCAAAATTGATATAAAATAGTTTTTAAAACAAATATTATATTATTAATTGTTATTTTATTCCTAAAAATCTAAGGTTCGGCCAAATGACTTAGATAAGGATATATATATTAATAATAAATAGCATGGGGTTCGTTTGGCATGATATAGTAAGTTTATTAACCTTATAATATAAGAACACAAGAGGACACGGTAAAAGTAAAATTATTTAACTTAATGTTAAATCTAAATGATAAGGTTAAAATAGGAACCTAAACCTGTATAAATTCTATTTGATGAGAGGATTTCTACCCATCCCCTCCTTAGCCAAGAAATAAATCAATTTGGAGCTATTTAAAACTGATATTGACTTTATAATAAAATAATATTTTTAGTTATTCAAAAGGTGCCCCTCTCCTCCCTTATAAAAGGGCACCTCCTCCCTCTCTTCCTCACACAACTTTGAGCCTTCTAGCTCGGCCAACCCCTACCAAATTATCTTCTCCACTTCCCTAGAAACATCCTAGAGGTTCTGGCCTTCCTCAAAAACCAATTTTATTGCCATAAGAGGAGGTCTCAAAGAGGTCCTTCAAAGAAGAGGTAATTTCTGTTACCGATTCTTTCACCTTTATTTCTTCTTCCACTTCTTCTTATTAGGTTGTTTCCTTATGAAGTAATAACATCAGTATCACTCATATACTGATATGTTTTTATAATTATGAAACAACCCTATTTCACCATCTATCCATCCTACGGAAAACGAAATCACCGCGCGTGCGTACGTACGGAATACCGTCTCCACGCCGTGGTGAAATCTATTTTCCACCACCACCTTACTTGGATGAGTATAATGGTGTAAATAATAACTATATATTATTATTTTAAATTGATCTTGATTCTGAAATAGTATACATACACTCCAATACAGTCCCACGATCATGAGAACGATATCATCGCTCGTGCGTACGTACGGACTACCGTCTCCACGACGCGATGAGATTCATTCTCCACTTTAACCATTCATGAATGATTATAAAGTATATATAATAAGTAATCATGAAATATATCACATAATAATGATACTGGATTTATGTGTATATATATGTATGTCATCTACTTAATTCTGTTCAACTCAATAAGGAAACGAAAACAGCGTTCATGCGTACGTACGGCCTACCGTCTCCATGAACGGTGTATTTCTTTCCATTTACTGATTTATTATATATATTTATATTCTGAATATTTATATATAAATAATGTTTTATATTCTGGAATTATGTAATCATGATCTAAGTAATCATATGTACAATTACAAGTCAAAACACGGACAACAAATGAAACAATTTTACCCAAAACGCTCTTTAACATGGAATTTACAAAAGAACGGGTAATATAAAGTCATAAGTGAACCATATATGATATCATAACAATGAATATGATTCTGTAATAAGTCAACGACATTATTTAAATCATTATACAGGAGGATCAGACACTTACAAAGAAAATCGGACCTAAGGTAAGGGAAATATCACAATCTCATTTTTATCCGATATTGTTTATACTTTAGTATTTACTGGGGTGTATTTTATCATCCACATCCATGTTTCCTGAATATGTAATATTATTTCCATCCACCTACAATTTTTCAAATCCAATTTTACCCTTCGGTGAGTTTTTAGTAAAAGATATGAAAGGAATCTTTTGTTGTTTTTCGTACGAGGTACTTTTTTGACTTTTCCATCAAAAGTATGAGAAAAATGTTTTTATACGGCATGAATGTATTTTTAAAACATTATTTCCACGAATCATCCTTTACAATTTTTCATGTTTATTTTTAATCAACTTCTTTTAGTTAAAATTGTATGACATGTTAAGAAAGGAAAAATGTTTTTGAAGTAGAAAGGATATTTTCCTCAAGAATGGAGTTCAAGTATTTTTTCAAAATTATTTTCCATCTAAGAAAATAAAGGGTTCTGTTTTTATCTCTATTATTACATTGATTTGATTATGTTGTGATGGAATTATTTTTATGAATTCCTTTATCGTATATGAATTGTTTTATGAAGTCATGATGTTTAAGATTCCCATTTTTATTACATGGGTTATGCAATGATGTATGGTTTATGATTTTGTGGCACACATAAGAATGGTATCATTATGAGATGTGTGGGACCTATATCTACCTCCAATGCATTGGGTAAAGATTTTATATCTCATGAGATAGACATGGCTGGAATGGTAGGTTATACCGGTTCAGTGAAACAGGACTGAAACGAGGGTGACTCGGTTCAGAAAGGGACATTGTCCACTAAGATAGTCTTGGAAATGAGTCTTGACTAATAAGATATGATTATCTATGATTATGTGTGTATGACAAAAAGATTCATGTTTTATGTTATGATTATTGGGATTTCATTTCACTACTATGATTTATCCCAAGTTATGAAATTATGCTCTCTTTTGCAGTTTAAGTTTTCCAAAATGTTATGTTCTTATGAATATGATGTGATTGATATTTCTTTTGTTTACCCTTGCTGAGTATTTGAGCTCACCCTTTTATGTTTTCTATTCCTCAGGATATAAAGAAAGTTTTTAGGTATAAAAAAGGAAGATCATTATGGGAGATGTTGAAGATCTTTCCCCACGATTAGAAGATTATATTCCGAGTTTCCAAAGCCACTAAACTATTACGATCCTTGTGTGTGTGATTTTGTTATGTACTAAGTATTCCGAAAAAGTAATGTAATGTCCATGTACGTCTAGCTTCGGGTCTCTACACTCGGGGCCCGTGCCGTGACTACCCCAAGCCCGCCTTCCATAGGCCAAGGGCTGGCGACTAGCACCAAAGGCGTAAATCCCAATAACTTGGAAGGCATTGACTTTATAAAAGTAAACAAAACACCACAGAGTACAAGCGGAAGCAAAACACTAATTACAAAAGAAAGTTCTGAAATGTAAATGGGCTAGAATAAAAATTCAAATGAAAGTACAACTACAACTGAACAAGTACAATAGAAAAAGACAACAGCTGGAAGAACGGAAGCAGTTCCTAGGTCGTCCTCCTCAGATCCTACATGAAGGGTAGGTACAAATGGCGCAGCTCCTAGATCATCCACCACGGATCCTACCTGAAGGGTAGGTACATATAGCCTCCTAAACGCTCTCGCCAGTCAACCTCCTCCGAGTGTCGTCTCGCTGTGAATTCCACCTCCAGGTACTGACTCGTCGTGTAGTCCACCTCTGGGTACCGTCCAGTCCGCGAACACTCGGCCTCCGTCAGCACTGCCCGTCGTCTGCAACCAACACAACGAGGTGCGGGCATAGCCCGTGCAGGGGTGAGTATAACGATACTCAGTAGGGACCCTGAGACCCTCAAGGTCTCACTAAACCAACATGGATAAGCACAAAGAAGATCTCAACAGATAACCTCTACTTAAGTATATGCCATGCATATAACTAAGTTATCAAGTAACCTATCTAAATCATGAGAAAAACACCAAGATCATGAAATCAACGGATAACCACTACCCAGGTATATGCCCATACATATACCTAAGTTATCAAGTGACCCATCTCAGTCATGAGGTAAACACAACGGTCAAAAGTATCAGCTCAAACCAGGATTTTCATTATCGAAACCGTAACTACTGAAGAGCTCCGTCTCTGGAGTGTACAGTGGTCCTGTCATGACTCCGAGGTACTGCTCACTAACCTAAGACTACTAAGGTACTCCTCCTGTCGAGTACCGCGGGTCAGCCACCCAAACACTGTAGTGCTTCCCGCCGGGGTATGTCACCCAAACACAGTAGTGCACACCCCCTAGTAGCCTGCTGAGGTACTCTCCAGACGAGTACCGCGGGTCTGCACTTTCACACAGGTAGTGCTCCGTCCAACATGGGTCTGCACCTCACAAAGTAGTGCTCCGTCCACTGGGCTAGTCGACTCACTCCAAGTCGAGTCGGTCAAGCAGTCGTCAGGTCTCAGTCGGCTACACGGTCTCTGTACTCTGCACGCTCATCTCTGGGAGGGTCCGCTCCACGAGCTACAGGTTGATACTCCAAGTATCTCAAAGTCCCACTAATAATTATCTCAATGTACTGCCTCGTCATAGGGGTATCAATGCAACAGACGACCCGTCAACCGGACGTCCGTTCTGTGAGTTATTAGAATTTTCGTCCTAGGGGCCCGGTTGGTTTCGTTTGTGAGCCAATCCAGCCGTATCTCAGTTGTACTCTGAACTCTCATAGGGTATACTCATAAGGATCGTTTCTCAACATGATCACCAATGCCGCAGACAGTTCGTCAAACGGACGTCTGGTCTGAAAGATATCAGATTTTCCATTCCAGTGGCTCGGTTGGATTTCGGGTACAATCCAACCCGGCCATGATCCAACTGCATCCAAAACTCAGGCGAAGAATGCCAAAAGTTCCATCTCATCAAGAGGAATTCAACGAGACAGAAGGTACGTCAATCGGACGCCCGGTCTGTGAGTTGTTGGCTTTTATTGTTCCATGGGCCCGGTTGGTTTCCTGAGCGAACCAACCCGACCACACTCCGACGACATCCATACCTCGAGAGGAGTAACCCAAAAGATCTTTCTCACTTAGAGGAATCCATCAAAGTTGACGGCACGTAAATTGGACGTCCGGAGCTCAAGATATAAGCGTTTCCGCTCCGAGTTCCCGGTTGGTTTCGTATCCGAACCAACCCGGCCGAACACAAAGTGTTCAGAAACTTTGATTGCAGTATACCGAAACTACCACCTCGTTTCAAGGATCGCTACGCAACTGACGGTGCATCGATTGGAGGTCTGTAGCCCACAATATGGACAAAAGACCAAAGAGGGTCTGAAAACGGGGGGTCTGGGCCTGGACCGACCCGGCCCGACCCGACCCCCCCTAGGTCGGCCAGAATAGGGTCGAGACGGCGGGGCCTGGCCCAGCCGGCTCGGTCCGGATCGACCGGCCAGCCCTGGCTCAGCCAGCACGGCCGAGCGGAAGCCGCGGAGCGGGGGTGCGTGGTCCCCCCCCCCCTCGCCGTTAATTGAAGACGGTGGCTACTGCCGCCGCCAACCATACGGCGGCGCGTGGTCGCGTAGGCGTGGCGCACTGCCACCACCTTCCGCGGACCACCGGACGCGCTCCGGTGGTCCATTTCTCCTACCGTCTTCGCCAACGGTCCTCCCGGGACCCGACCTTCACTAGGGAGGCCTCAAAATTTCCTTGCGGCCTCGTTTGTCGTCGCCCGTCAATCCGCACGTCAAAAACAAATCATGTCGTCTTCGTGGTTTTCCCAGCGCGGCGCGTCGGTACCGCGCCCCTTCGCCGTGGCCCGACTCCGACCGCGGATTTGTTCGGCCCCAAAGGTGCGGTGCAACGGTGCCGCGCTCCTTCGTCGTTATTTTTTAAATTCTCACACGGTCTTGCGCGGTGTGATGGTTTTGTGCCATCTCCGTTCCAAACAACAACAGGAACAACAACAAGATAAGGGAGGAGGGTCGGTCGTGTTTGTGTGGTCCGGCCCCCTCCCGTTAAATAATAGCAAGCGGTCCAAATTTTTAAATGGATAACGGCGACGGTACTAATCACGGACGAAGAAAAATAAACCCTTGCAATTCTCCCCATAATCAAGATTTCCCAACCCGTAACATAATCTTTGCGGATCAACAAAATATTTTGTTGATCCACGTTCTTAGATTTAGAAGGGAGTAAATGAGGGTTTACAAATAAGTTCCCGACCTTGACAAAAGTTGATGAACGACGGTGTTGCGGAAAACGGCGTCGCAGGGTGAGGTTTCGTATATGCCGATGGAGAACGACCATGGAGGATGCAGCATCGCCCTTCCTTTCACGCGGAGAGAAATTTTAAAGGCAGATTGTCGCTGGCGAGTTCCCACGTCGGTGCCTCCTCCTTTTCCGAGGAAGAAGAAGATGGAAGAAGAAGAAGAAGTTCTTTTAAAACTTCCAAGCTCTGTACCCTTACCCTCAACACCACAAAAGCCAACCCATAACAAATAATTGTTCCACATTATTTAATCAACCCAAGACAAGATTTTACAAAATGAATTCAAAATTTGAATTCACTTAATTAATGTGTCTGTTGTCTAGAGTTAATGAGGGAGAGTGTGAGGAAATGAAAGGTTACTCAAATAAAGATAGGTTTACAAAATTTAAGAGGGAGTTTGGTGGTTTAAGAGGAATGTGAAGGGGTGGGGTTCGTGTGGGCCCCACCTCACCTTAAATCCTCCCAGGGGTGGTTAACTCCAAGTGGGTCCCACCCCTAAATACCTTACATAGATTAAAACCACTTAAGAGAGGGTCCAGTGTTGTAACACAACACTTAATCTACATAACAAGAAAATAAAAATTGTAGATAAATTATAAATTTAACTTCCACAATTTTTTTCATCTTCTCTCGGGTAAACACAACTCCAGAAATGGCACTCCTAATCTATTACCGGTGCTACGGTTCCATCGGTACCCTCAGAATTTGATTCTGAGCACCGGTTCAAAAGATAGAAATTCCCGCTCATTCGTTCACTGAACGTACTCGAGCCAAACTTCAGAAAATGATTCCGGGCACACCGGGCCTCGGATTCAGGCGCTGTTAGAAACTGCTTTCTTGTAAAATTCCAAAGATAATTAAGAAAAAAAAATTCTTGAAATTTCTAGGTCTTTATATTACCCCAACCTCAGGGATTTACGTCCCCGTAAAGCTTCAACACAAACTAGGGTCGCAAAAGTGGTATTGAACAAGCACCTGAGCCTTCCGCTCCCATGTGCTTACCTGGAGGTTCCGTACTGCCAAAGAAAGCGCACCCAAGGAATCGATCGTCCTCGTAGGATCTGCTCTTGTCGATCCTCGATCCCCACTGGAACCTCTGTGAAAGACACCTCATCGCCATCGTCCAGCTCCTCATGGTCGATTATATGCGAAGGGTCGAGCACGTATCTATTCAGTTGAGATACGTGGAAGTCTTCGTGCACCTGGTGCAGCTGAGGTGTATGGGTCAAGCGATAAACCACCTCACCTACCCAGCTAAGGAACTAGAAAGGTCCATTGAACCTCAGAGTTAACTTTCCGCCTTGGCCACATCTCCGTAAACCTCGTCGAAGTGAGACCCTTATAAGGACGTGATCATCATTATCGAACTCTAGAGGTCTCCAATTCCTGTAAGAACTGGAACTAAAAACGACTGCTGCCATGAGGGTAAGGTTGACCGACTCAAGAGTGATTGGTCGGACCCTCCTGTGAAAGATATTATCTTGTGCTGCCTGGGGTTTCCTTTTCTCCGACCAAGGAAAACCCATCCTGATGTTTGCCTAAAACCGTCAATTTGAGTATGAACAGTTATTGTCCATTCCATGCTCAAACTAACATCGTAAGGCCTCGACGCTGCCACCTAGAGATTCCAACCAGAACTCTCTGCTCGAGGGTCTGACCACACCGTCGGCGTAAGTGTGATTATCGAGTCTCCTCTCAAGGGATCTCCAGACGTGAGGGTCAAGTCCACGGCTTACCGGAAACTCTAGGTTTGGAACAAGATTTCTGAAAGCAAGGAATGATTCAAATCGACGTCCGTTACTACAGTAGAAAGTAGTGGACACAGACTGTCCCTTGAATCATTTCTAGAGCCATTGGGTCACACTCCTTAACTGCATGCAGCCGCACTCTTCCTCCACCCTCCATCTCCCTGAGCCTGGTGGGGATAACTAAGGCGGGTGGTTGTAGCATGTTAAGATGTACACCACCTCATGCTGCTCTCCTAGCTCTGCCTCCACGTATGCTGCTTCATTGACTCATCTCTCCTTTAAGATTCCTCTTATGGAAACATTTAACATGCCCGAGTCTCCAAGACTGGTGCCGGTTTCCTGTTTCTTACTCCACTGTGCAGTCTTCATCTTCTACTGGATGATCTGCACCTTCTTTGCATATGATCTGAAAGAGCTGCTAAAATTCCTCCTTTGACGAAAAGAGAAACTCAGTCTCATCCCCTGGATGAACCATTCCCATTGCCTAATACAGTTAATCCTGACATTAATGACACATTCATGGCATGGATGACGTCGTAAGGGCTCGACGTAACTAATAAGAGATCCAACTGTCACTCTCGCCTCCAAGGGTTGAGTCACACTGTCGGCATCAGTGTGAGGTCACTGGGTCTCCTCGAGTAGAAATCTCTATAGTGAGGGTCAAGTCAACAGTTTTAACTGGGACCACTCAGTATCAACCAAACAAAACAACAAGAAAGCCAACAAAGATAAGTGTCTTTTTATTATTGCAGCTCATAGTAAAAAGACACGAATACAACAGAAACATGGAACTAGAATTACAAGGGACGTATCCACTAGTTCAACTCCTGTCTACCTGCTCCCAGAGCTCTACTACCTTGTCCACTGCTCGGTTGTTGCTCAAGCACTCGCCACTGCTTCTGCCTCATTAGCTCCTCCAAAGACTGTGGATCAACTATATGAGGAGTCGGACAGTCAAGTGACAGGTGAGCCTTCCTGCCGCAGGAGTAACACTGTCTGTTTCTTGCATGCCTAGCTCTGACCCCACCTCGGGTGCCCCGCACCACCAGTCCTAAAACTCGAGATCGTCCAACTGCTAGTCTGGTCCTCCTGGACCTCTGCATCATCTATCTACTGCCCACAGATGACTCGGCTACTGATCTAAAAACACGCGACAATGACAGAAGCTCCTGTACACGCTCGGGGTGTAGAGATACGGGCACAAACTCCACCCTGAAGAAGGTCTCAAAGTCTTCCTATGCGAAGGTCATCCCATCACAAAACTGAAACAAGTGGCTCCACCACCTGCCTACTGCTGCCTGAAGGAGGCTGGCAGAAAAGATCACCATGAAGTATGCAGGCGTCCCCACTAGCCTCAAGACTCTCACCATAGCCTCCAACCAAACCTCAGCCGCCTGCGGGTCCATCTCTCCCCGGAACCTAGGTGGCCTCTGGCGCTGGAACTCGTGCAGCGCACTCAAGTGGAGTGCATCGCCTACTGCTGGGGCTGGTGGCATCGGTGGCCCAATGTATGGTAGTACCGCTGGTGCCTCAACTGCAAGAGGTCCCTGTACCGAAGCCTCGTCGCTCGACAGGATGTCAGTACCCACATCCCTCTGGGCTCTAGCTGGTTGTCCCTGAAAAGGCATCCTGAAAGAAACAACGTGGCCCGGTCAAATGATTATACCTGGTGAGCTGACCTGGTTTGAGCTGTTTTAAGGGAAGACCTTTAAAAGCACACACACAATCAGTGTTTTCGTGCACAAAGTCAGAAACCAGTTGTCAGGGTCCTGGTGTATGGATACGTTGGCCACCCGCACCACCACTGGACTCCCTGAACTGAAAACCACACTCGGTACTCTTAACATTATTGCTTCACAGAAAGAAAAAATATCAGAGTTATAAGTTCTACGGTAGAACAGACTCCTCTGATACCAATTTTTCACGACCCGTCCTCGGGGCCCATGTCGTGACTACCCCAAGCCCGCCTTCCATAGGCTAGGGGCTGGCGACTAGCACCAAAGGTGTAAATCCCAATAACTGGGAAGGAACTGCCTTTATAAATGTAAAAAAAACACCACAGAGTACAAGCTGAAGCAAAACACTAAGTACAAAAGAAAGTGCTGAAAAGTAAATGGGCCAGAATACAAACCCCAATGAAAGTACAACTGCAAATGAGCAAGTACAACAGAAAAAGACAATAGCTGGATGAACGGAAGCAGCTCCTGGGTCGTCCTCCTCGGATCCTACCTGAAGGGTAGGTACAGATGGTGTAGCTCCTAGATCATCCACCACGGATCCTACCTGAAGGGTAGGTACAGATAGCCTCCTCAACGCTCTCGCCCGTCAACCTACTCTGAGTGCCGTCTCGTTGTGAAGTCCACCTCCAGGTACTGACTCGTCATGCACTACACCTCGGGGTACCGTCTAGTCCTCGAACACTCGGCCTCCGTCAGCACTGCCCGTCGTCTGCAACCAACACAACGAGGTGCGGGCATAGCCCGTGCAAGGGTGAGTATAACGATACTCAGTAGGGACCCCGAGACCCTCAAGGTCTCACTAAACCAACATGGATAACCACAAAGATGATCTCAACAGATAACCTCTACTTAGGTATATTCCATGAATATAACTAAGTTATCAAGTAACCCATCTCAATCATGAGGAAAACACCAAGATCATGAAATCAACGGATAACCACTACCCAGGTATATGCCCATACATATACCTAAGTTATCAAGTGACCCATCTCACTCATGAGGTAAACAAAAAGGTCAAAAGTCTCAGCTCAAACTAGGATTTTCATTATCGAAACTGTAACTGCTGAAGAGCTCCGTCTCTGGAGTGTATAGTGGTCCTGTCACGACTCCGAGGTACTGCTCACTAACCTAAGACTGCTGAGGTACTCCTCCGGTCGAGTACTGCGGGTCAGCCACCCAAATACAGTAGTGCTTCCCGCCAGGGTATGTCACCCAAACCCAGTAGTGCACACCCCCTAGTAGCCTACTGAGGTACTCTCCGGACGAGTACCGCGAGTCTGCACTATCACACAGGTAGTGCTCCGTCCGCCATGGGTCTGCACCTCACAAAGTAGTGCTCTGTCCACTGGGCTAGTCGACTCACTCCAAGTCAAGTCGGTCAAGCAGTCGTCAGGTCTCAGTCGGCTACACGGTCTCCGTACTCCGCACGCTCGTCTCTGGGAGGGTCCGCTCCACGAGCTACAGGTCGATACTCCAAGTATCTCAAAGTCCCACAAATAAGTGTCTCAACGGACCGCCTCGTCATAGGGGTCTCAACGCAATAGACGGCTCGTCAATCGGACGTCCGGTCTGTGAGTTATTAGCATTTTCGTCCTAGGGGCCCGGTTGGTTTCATGTGCAAACCAATCCGGCCATATCTCAATTGTACCCCGAACTCTCATAGGTTATACTCATAGGGACCGTTTCTCGACGTGATCACATATTCCGCTGACGGTTCATCAAACGGACGTCTGGTCTAAAAGATATCAGCTTTTCCGTTCCAGGGGCCCGGTAAGATTTCGGGTACAATCCAACCCGACCACTATCCAACTGCATCCAAAACTTGGGAAAAGTATGCTAAAAGTTCCGTCTCATCAAGAGGAATTCACCGAGACAGACGGTACGTCAATCGGACGCCCGGTTTGTGAGTTATTGGCTTTTTTTTGTTCCAGGGGCCCGGTTGGTTTCGTGAGCGAACCAACCCGACCACACTCCGACGGCATCCAAACCTCGAGCGGAGTAAGCCAAAAGATCCGTCTCACTTAGAGGAATACATAAATGTCGACGGAACGTCAATCGGACGTCCGAAGCTCAAGATATAAGCGTTTCCGCTCTGAGGGCCCGGTTGGTTTCGTATTCAAACCATCCCGGCCGAACACAAAGCGTTCCGAAACTTTGAGTGTGATATACCGAAACGACTGTCTCGTTCCAAGGATATCTACGCAACTGACGGTGTATCGATCGGAGGTCTGTTGCCCATGATATGGGCAAATGACCAAAGAGGGTCTAAAAATGGGGGGTTTGGGCACGGACCGACCCGGCCCGACCCCCCCTGGTCGGCCCGAACCGGGTCGACCCGGCCCGGCCCGTTCGGCCCGGCCGCCTCGGTCCGGCTCGACCGGCCAGCCGTGGCTCGGCCAGCACGACCGAGCGGAAGCCGCGGAGCGGGGGTGCGCAGTCCCCCCCCCCCCCCCTCGCCGCTAATTGAAGACGGCGGCTACCGCCGCCGCCAACCATCCAGCGGCGCGCCACCATCGCCTTCCGCTGACCACCGAACGCTCTCTGGTGGTCAGTTTCTCGTGCCGTCTTCGCCAACAGTCCTCCCGGGAACCGATATTCTCTGCGGAGGCCTCAAAACTTCCTTGTGGCCTCGTTTGTCGTCGCCCGTCAATCCGCACATCAAAAACAAATCGTGTTGTCTTCGTGGTTTTCCTGGCGCGGCGCGTCGGCACCGCGCCCCTTCGCCGCAGCCTGACTCTGACCGCGGATTTTTTCGGCCCTAAAGGTGCGGCGCAACGGTGCCGCGCTCCTTCATCGTGATTTTCTAAATTTCCGCATTGTCTTGCGTGGTGCGATGGTTCCGCGCCATCTCCGTTCCAAACAATAACAGGATCAACAACAAGATAAGGGAGGAGGGTTGGTCGTGTTTGTGCGGTCCGGCCCCCTCTCGTTAATCGATAGAAAGCGGTTCAAATTTTTAAACGGAGAACGAAGACGGTACTAATCACGAACGAAACAAAATAAACCCCTTCAATTCTCCCCGTAATCAAGATTTCCCAACCCGTAACACAATCTTCGCGGATCAACTTAATATTTTGTTGATCCGCGTTCTTAGATTTAGAAGGGAGTAAATGATGGTTTACAAATAAGTTCCCTACCTTGACAAAAGTTGATGAACGACGGTGTCGCGGAAAACGGCGTCGCAGGGTGTGGTTTCGTATATGCCGACAGAGAACGTCCGAGGAGGATGCAGCGTCTCACTTCCTTTCACGCGGAGAGAAATTTGAAAGGCGGATTGTCGATGGCGAGTTCCCATGTCGGTGCCTCCTCCTTTTCCGAGGAAGAAGAAGATGGAAGAAGAATAAGAAGTTCTTTTAAAACTTCCAAGCTCTCTACCCTTACCCTCAACTCCACAAAAGCCAACCCATAACAAATAATGGTTCCACATTATTTAATCAACCCAAGCCAAGCTTTTACAAAATGAATTCAAAAGTTGAATTCACTTAATTAATGTGAGTGTTGTCTAGAGTTAATGAGGGATAGGGTGAGGAAATTTAAGGTTACTCAAATAAAGATAGGTTTACAAAATTTAAGAGTGATTTTGGGAGTTTAAGAGGAATGTGAAGCGGTGGGGTTCGTGTGGGCCCCACCTCACCTTAAATCCTCCCACGGGTGGTTAACTCCAAGTGGGTCCCACCCCTAAATCCCTTACATAGATTAAAAACACTTAAGAGAGGATCAAGTGTTGTAACACAACACTTAATCTACTTAACAAGAAAATAAAAATTGTAGATAAATTATAAATTAAACTTCCACAATTTTTATCATCTTCTCTGGGGTAAACGCAACTCCGAAAATGGTGTTCCTAAGCAAATACCGGTGCTACGGTTCCATCGGTGCCCTCAGAATTCGATTCCGAGCACCGGTTCAAAAGATAGAAATTCCCACTCGTTCGTTCACTGAATGTACCCGAGCCAAAATTCAGAAAATGATTCCGGGCACACCGGGCCTCGGAATCAGGCACCGTCAGAAACTGCGTTCTTGTAAAATTACAAATGAAATTTAGAAAAAAAATTCCTTGAAATTTCTGGGACTTTACATAATCTTTTACTTCATTATTATACCGTGATATGATTATTCATTATGTTGTATTTATACATTAATTATGTGTACTTATAGTGAATACACATTAATGATCTATTTTATTTACAATGTTATTTTTTTAAAGGACTTCATCTCAATCTACTGTCATTGAGGCATATTTTGTTTTATACACGACTTTGTTTTATATGCTGTATAAACACCTTGACATTTCATATCATTCAAAGGGAATATTTTTTTATGAATCATTTGACTAAACAAAAAAAAGGAATGATTATTTGTAACGTATGTGGTGACAATGACCTTTCCACTACGGCTAGTACTATTTGATCTTTTGCATCATTAACAATCCATAATTTTTTTAAAATAAAAAAAATATCATATACAATTTTTATGTATTTTGGTATTGAAAATGATTTTTTAAAATGGATTAATTATTTCAATATCTCGAAATATCTTCTTGTGATTTCCAATTAAATGTTATTAATGAACTGTTTATATTTTCAATATTTTATGTTTTATGATGGTACATGGACATTTGATGGGGTGTTACATGTTATACCAAGTGACGACTGGTGTTGTGATAAACCAGGACGGGTGGTTACGTTATAATATCCAATGAATTGGGTATGGAAGTTGGCCGTATGGATATTTGATTTAGTGATATGTGTGGAAGTCAACCGTATGATTATTCCATTTAAGTATGTTTATGTCCCAAGTTACCTTTATTTGTTATATGTTAATTATATGGGTTTTATGGTAATTTTTTGGTTACAAAATGGTTAGAGGTGATATTTAATATAGTGAAGAGTATTTACTACATCATAAAGGTGAAATGTATTACTTATGATAATGAATTCATGGTTTACATTTTGTTTTTAATAACTAATAATTTTCCCTGTTTGTGTATCCCTTAATGAGCTTTTTATGCTAATCTCTTTTTTTGAAATGTTCTTCAGAGTACATAAAGCGGAATAAGGTCCAGGATTAGACCAAGGAATAGTCATACTATCTAAAATATATAATTAGACACGACTCTTTTTTTGAATAATTTTTATTTTGAGATAAAAAATGGAAATAGAGTATAAGTATGTAATATTCATATTGTTATGTATAAGTTATGACCTAATTCTCTAAAGATCTAAACCTGAAAAGATACTCAATGTGAATTATTATATTAATTCATGAATATGAAATGTTTAAACTGGGTCCTTATATTATAAGTATATGTATGGTAAGAAGTAATATCAGTAGTAGATGAAGTGGCATGGGCTCCATTAACTTGACACATATAAATTTGTGTAAGATATTTAATATCATGGAATAGAGTTAGACAAAAAAAATTAATTTTATAGGATGTTGTTTGTTAAGATAATGAAATTGTTGAGCAAGATAAGACAACATCATGAAAGGTATAATAGTTTGGTCCCATCATCCAAGTAAAGAAACTTATATCGTGAGAAACATGATCCAAGGATTGAAGAATTCATCAAGGTTCTCCATGAGTGATTCAAAAATAGGATTCAAATATTTAATATTCTCAACATGAGACATAAAATTATGTGTTACGTGGGGAATCCTAAAATACAAAGTAAGTGTTCCAAACATACCTTTTGAAATATAAAATTTTCTATATCCTGATTAGATGGTAATCTATTTACCTTTTTATTGTTACTATATACTGAATATATATTTTTTGGAATCCTCATGAACCAATGTGTGGGTCATAGTGGTGTTGGTCAGAATTCCATCATACAAATCTCCACGAGTCTTGTTAAATTCGTCAGAAAATGTATACGTGTCATATTGAATAAAACTATTTGATATTTTATTAATTTACTATAGTAGAAGAACACATTAGATCCATATGAAACACTATGTTTATGAATATTTTTCTCAATAGAATCCCCATATATGATAGATAATTTTGGAGAGCACCCACCAGAGCTCTCATATATCTAATCTCATTTTTTTATTTTTATTCTGCAATTAAATGTAGTTTGGTGATTATTTATTAAAATAGTAATAACTTTAAAATGATACTCTTGTCTTGAATTTTTGATAGGTATACGGGAGTCATTAAAACATGTGAGAGCATTATAAACACATTTGATTTTAATACAATAATTCCATCCTTAGTGAAATATGATGACATTTGAATATAAGGTAAATGGGCAGATGGAGATGGATCACTAGAAAATTTATAACCATATAAGTCATGTAAATGTTCCATCGAACTATCTTCAAAATTTTAATCATCAACTCTAGTAGATAAATCAACAACATCATTTTATGAATATTCAAATATTTCCTCATGATCAGAAAAATGATAAGATTCAATACAATCTGTAATGTCCACTTCATCAATCAATGATCCTTCCATTCTTATAACTAAAAGAGTGATTGATCAACCATGTAGAGGTGGACTGCCTCCATGGTAATCACCATCAAAACTAGGAAAATTTTAGCCCAATACAAGATTTATAGGGTACTTTCCCCCAATAGAAGGTTTATCAAATGGACTTTGTCGTGGGTTACCCCTAATAATATGTTATCCCTCTGAGCTATATAAATCCACAATAGAACTAATTCATTTATCCCACACTGGATAATCATCAACTTATAACTGATATTGATCATTAAGATCTATAACCACTATTTCATTTACTGATTCAAATTTGTCTTCATCAAATTCTTCTACCTCCACAACGTATTCATCTTCTTCACTTACTCAAACTTTTTCCATAAGAGGAGATAGAACCATAATTTAATACCCCAAAGTTTCATTATGCTCATGACCTGAATCTATAATATCTTTCTGTATAACTATATACTTCACATGATTAAACTTCTCATACTGTTTTTATTAGTATTATACACATTATTACATCAAAGGATTATAGTCTATATTCATATTCTTATAGATACATAATGTTAGAAAGAATGTTTCTGAAGAAGTTACATTATTCTCTTCTAGAGGAACTAATACTTTGTAGTCAAGAAGATCAGATATTTTCATCAGATGTGGTAGGGAGCTAAACCTTGATGCCCTATTTCACATCTCAAATAATAATAAGAACCAATAAATATTTATCTAAACATAATCCTTCATTAAAAATAGGGAAAATAGATCATGATTCTTTAGAGTACTTAAGTTTCCTTTCCTCAAAAAAAATATTAATAGACATAACTAGGAGTCTTCATTCACCACCAATATCTTTATTAGTTGTTATTTGATGATATCTATTCCCCATAATTTCATATAGTTCATTCTCAAAATCAAATATTATAATATTTATAGGATAAAATTTATGATAATCATCATAATCACCTAAATGCATTACGCCCAAGCATTTTTTTTGATATCAATAATGAGAACAAATAAAAAAAATAATTAATCATTGATTTTTTATTATATTTATTATATCGAGAAATCAATTCATGATTAGAATAAATTCTAAAACAATGTTTAAATAGAAGAATCTTTATTTTCCTAAACCATTCATCCTATCCTTATTTTGTAATCATGTTCTAAAGAAGGGATTGTCAGGACTTCAAACATTGAGCATAGACTTCTTTCTCCACTAAAAATGTATGTTTAACTATATGAAAAAGATTAAAATCTATTAAAACACTCGAGCTATCTTTCATCTTCTTCCACTTATTCGAAGGTGGTGACTAAACATTAAAACCAGTTTCTAACAAACTCTTCATCCATGGTATTCTTATTTATATTGATATCATTGAAGGTTAGAAAAGGGGAGGTAAAATAGATTGCATCAAGATGAGAGTGAGAGAGAGGTTTTAGTTGATAAAAAATGATGGGATGGAAATATCATGGAAGGATGCGTGAGATATAAATTAAAAGGTTGGTATCATTTGAGATTCATATTTCTGAATTTTAATTTAAATTATATACAGATTAAAATGAATATATACTTGAATGAAATGCAACAAAAATATTTAACAGAAAAACTAAATGAATAAATAGAAATGGAATTTATGATTACCTTAAGTCTATAAATATAATATTTATCTTAGGAATACTTTACTTAACTTATAGTAGGTGTTCTAATCATACAAATAATAAATTTATGATAAGTACATATTAACTACATGATCGTACATTGTTGATATTAATTGTAACCTTGTGAGGATATCAGAAAAGGTAATATGATTCCATGGTGGGAATCTGACCATATGAAAAAGGTAAATTCGTGATTATCAAACTGATGGTGAAATATAATTCAAATTTATTTATAGATACACTTTGATAAAATACGTTTGAAACATTTTACCTTATAAATTAATAACTAATAATTCAAAAAAAATATATCATGACTAATTCATTTTTTATATATTTGACTATATCAAAATTAAAAGTATTTGTAAATATATCAAACTGAAGATGTTTAGAACCTTGGAATTCAATAGTTATATCACCTTTCTAGTAATAATATCTCAGAAATTGATTTCTTATGTCAGTATTCTTTTCCTATAATGAGATACAGGATTCTTGTAAATATTTATCACAATTGTATTATCACAGTTTAGAGAGACATATTAAATTTTATAAATATATTATATAATTTTTTGTTTCATCCATAGAATATATTAATGGAAAATTAATGTATTTATGTACTTAGGAACAACAATTCATGTTTCCAAAGATTTTTTATAATTATTAAATTAAGATGTTAGATACTTTCCCACAGATTGAAATTTGCTTGAAGTGATTTCTCTATCAAACATACAAACATAAAAATCTGCATCTAAATAAATACCCAAATCAAATGCATGTAATATTGTGTAAAAAGATACAATGTTTTTTTCATTATTGACATTTTATAAAATTATATCCATAGCTAATATATGTGATTATTTTGGGGTTTATTGAAAACAATAACACATACACATACTGCATCATAAACATAGGTCATGTTTAAACCCTAAAAGGATTCAGGGTGGAAAAAGTCTCATAATTTAATTAGGATCACTCCCTATCCAAACATGATGTATCGTCACACTAAACATTACTCAATTCATTATTGGACTCTGTTGGTTTACCCTTCATATTCATTCCTTTTTCAAGGTTACGTGTGCCCCATTGGTCCTAAAACATGGATTCATTCATTATTATAATTTATTACATGATTAATGAGTATGTAATAAATATGAGACAATAACTAATAAAAAATATCATGTTTATACATATGAAAACCCATGATTCTAATGGGTATGGTATTCTCTCCATAATTAATTATGCATGGAAGATCAAGGTGAAATTTTGATCGCATAACATTGTCTCCTGGAGATTCATAAAAATGGGTTGGTGAGATAAAAATGGGTATATAATAACATATAAATAAAATAGGATGTAATAGGGACATGGAAAATCAAATCCCAACATTATAAATTTTTAAATAGAATGCATAATGTAATGAATAAACATGACTATGGAAAATAATACTTACAAAATTCCAGCATGAGAATGTGTGAATATAAAGGATCTGGGGAGGATTAATGATATAAATGGGGATATCATCATATTTAAATAATATTTTAATTATTTTTAATATGGAATAAAACATTCCAAAATAAGAAAATAGAATTTATGATACATAACATATAAATAGTTCTTGAATGGAAATGAGAAGAGAGAAATCCCTTAAAAAATTCCGGCATTGTAATTAGATTAAATAATGTATCATGGGATGATTCATGTGAGTTAAATGGATATATAATAATTTATAATGTAAAATTAATGTATTAGGAATATGTAATAATATACCCCAACAATATAAATTGTAAATTAAGAAGCATAACATTAAAGAGGATCTTAAATTAAAAGGAGAGTGGAAGATCCCTTACTTAATTTTGGTATAGTAAGGATATAGGTAAGTGTAAAAATGAGAGTGGATAAAATTTACCTAATAAAATAACATTAATTTGAGAGTTAGTAGATGTGAATAAATGAATGATAGTAAAAAAATAGAAAATAAAAATTCTACTTTCAAGCAAGGTTCTTGAATTGAATGGAGGAGACAAATATAGGGATCCATTACATGAGTGTGGGAATCCAAAAGAATTGAAGGGTCTTATTGAGAGAATGAGGGAACTGTGGTAGTAGTCTAGTGAGATTATAGAAGAGTATTAATGTTATCTAATGATATATAGTGAATAAAAATTGGTGCTTTGCTGGGATTATATAGGAAATGAGGGTGATTTCATTATTATTAGGGATTTGGACTCTACATAATAATATATCCAAATCCACAATCCATAACATAGTTTTTTGACCATGGATAATTCCAAATGGGATGAGTATTAATTATTTTATAAGTCCATGGGCTGAATATAACAAAATAATATCCTTGCTTAAAAGGTGGTGAGGTATACTCTTAAAAAAAGATTTTAAAACCATAAAATATAATCCATGTTTTTTAGGAATCATAATGGATTTATAAAATAAATCAATTAAACAAAAAAATATTATTTCAAATGATGAACATATTTTTTTCATCAATACCCAATATTTTATTTATTAATTCACTTTTCATACATTATGATGTCACAATACACAATGTATATTTAAATGGTATTTAACATTAACCGAAAAAATCGTCTCTCTCTGAAAATAATGAAAAATTAACCATTGTATAACATCAAATTTCAGATTTCAAAAATCATATTCATTTTATTAATATGATTTTTTACGTATTTTAATTTTAATTTTTAAAATGAAATTTTTATTTATTGAGAAATTATGTGTTTTTACAATAACAATTTTCGAACCCTTATAAAATTTTCCTTTGACATTATAAATATTGTATTATTATTCATATCTAATAAAGCATTTTTTATAATAATATTATATTAAATATTAATTTATCTAAAAAATAAATAAATTAATTAATATAAATTTTCTAATTGAAATTTCATATAGCATAAATACAATTAGTGTTTTATCGTATATTTTTTCATGAATTTTACAAAATCATTTATAAAGTAAAAGCCACAAATAATAAATATAATAATAATTTTAATGAATTGTATATATAAATATTCATATTATTATACTTATTCTGTTTCTATTATTTGTAAAATTATTTTTTCCCATAATTGACCTATTTTCATTTTACCGTCATAATTAAAATTTAATTCAATTACTATTCACATTGTTCCAAAATTAAGTTAACCATATCACTTTATATTAATTACGATGACTCAAAATATGGAATACATATTATTAAAATCTACTCACATATGTGAAAATACTTATTTTTAAATAAAACCTGCAACCATGATGGGAAACCAGTTTTCCCAAAAATCAAATTTTCAAGGAAAATTTAATTTGACTTTACCTTTATAACTAGAAATATTAATTATGTGGGTTTAATTTCATAAATATAGATATTTAATATAAAATTTTAATATAATGAATTTATTATCATTGGTAATTTTAATTAAATATAATCATGGGAGATTTGTCTTTTTAAAACAGTTTTAAAAAAATGTAATTTAAGCATAAAAGTAAACATATACCAAAATCTGGTATAATTATAGTATAAAATGTAATTAACTAAATAAAATTAAATAATACATATTTTACCTTCAAATAAAATTAAAAATATAATTATACTTTATAATTAGTTAATTTTTAAATATAAAATGCAATGATAATTCTATTTTTCACTATTCAATGAAATATCAATTTTTTTTGAAAAAAATAAAATTTTCACCCAAACTAAATTACGAAGTAGTGAATTATAAAATAGAGTTAATTTAAAATGACATCTAAATTTTATAGAAAATAATTATGATATATTTTTCAATAAAATTATGAAATCATTTTTAATGAAAAAACTCAAAAAGACATTTCCCAAAAATTGAGTCATAATTCTATAATCATTTATAAATATATTGGGGACATATATATATGTGATAAAATATTTAATACTTCTTATATTAAAAAATTTAATATAAAGGTTAAAATGTTTATATTTAAATAATCATTGATTTATTGGGTTTGGTGTTGGGTGTATATGTTATCGAACTATGTTTTTATTTTTTAAAACATGGGGCATTACATTCTTCAGTGTTTAATAAGTTGAATCGTCATTTTTTAAACATTAAATAGATAAGAAAATTTTTGACACTTGTAAATATATTAATCAACCACCCAAATTGAAAATGTTGTAAATAAAGAATCCAATTAAAAAGGGAGAAAATAAACTATGAAGTTCATCATATAACTAGGAATCCAAGTAAGATTACAATGGTTGGAAGTGAAAACATATACATGGATGTGAATGATAAAACCAAAGAACCAATTTATTTTGACAGAGATCATGTTCAAAGTGAAGTAAATGGCCAGAAAACCATAAATCTATGATGGATAAAATTACCATCATTTCTTCAAAAAATGAAAAAAAATTATTAAATATTATTTATCTATATTTAAGGACTTATTTAATCATCTAAGCTATGAAAAAAGGGAATATTTTTTCTTTCCATGTAGAATAAATTTCAGGCGAAATATTCACTTCATCAGAATGATGAAATTCAAATATTATTTTTATACACAATTCACCAAAATAAATTTCTAAAAGATCACATAATACACCATATAATAACAATATATCCGTCCTATATTTATAAATCCCAAATGGTTAGTATAAAGTGACATAATACCATAACACATTAGACTTTAAAATTCTAAAAACCCAAAGGATTAACATAGAAATTCATTAAAAAAATACCCATATATAACACCAATAATATCAAATTTATAGAGAGTTATATTCTCAAATGATGTATTATACAATTATTCTTAAACCTATAAAAATGAAAGATAATTAATATCCAACAATCCTAACAACTATATATTACATAACACAAATATAACATCTCCAATGTATATTTAACAGATTAATATGATTTATTCATGTATTATGTTTTCAAAAATATCATACTAACCAATCATCACATAAATCATCAACAATGGTATAAATGATTTTAGACAAAAGTGATGGCTTAAAAATATCATGCTATGAGTCCTTATGTTTTTCCCATAATCCATAACCTATTAAGGATTATACAACCCCCAATTTTTTGTTTTATAAAATTTAACATTATTAAAAAATCAATTTTAAAGGTTACTGATAAAATTCATTATAAATTTCAAATCCTTATTGAAAAAACAAAATTGAAAAATCATTAGTTGTTTCTTGATTATTATATACAAAATATCCTTGATATACTAATTTAAAACATAAATCTAAAATAATTATGCATAGTTACATTAATATTTACACTAAAAATATATCCATTATATATTTCCTTCTTTAGTGCCAAAAATTTTAGATACATACGATTGCATGCAGTGAAATAATATATATAACATTGAATCCTCATCCTCATACTGGTACTGTTATTGAATAAAAGGGTTATTCATGATATTGATGGTCAATTCCTTCTCAAATTAATGTATATTGGTTTTATAAGAGGACAACCATTACATTACTAGGATAAACCCATCTTACAATAAAGTATAATGGATAATATTTTCATGATGAAAACTCCAACTAACGTTACCACAGAATACAATGTACTTTTTTTTGATGAAAAGAAATTTTTGTTGGTGGATCTATATTATTAGAAACCATAAAAGAATTATAGTAGGGAATGGATTGATATACAAAATAAAATATACTAATATAGAGTCAAGGATACATGTAAATTAGTCACCATGATCTGTCTCAATGTTGGACCTACCTTGTTACCTTTTTCCTAGAGATTTATGATGCTCATCAATCCTCCCGACCCTTCTAATAACACATTAGCACAGATAATTCCCAAAATCACCACATTTATGACATAGAATTTTATATGTCACTTTGTATTGAATTTTGTTTCCATCCATGACATTCTACATTTTTTCATGGAAACTAGGTACCTTATTCCCCCTCATTTCAGACATAAAACATCTCCAAGTCTATTTGAGACATTTCCCTTGGTGCCTTTTTCAACACATATTGGAAAATTGTATTTGGGTCCACATTCCCATATCACATTTGTCAGAGAACTTCTAGAACATGTTTTCTTCCACATTATTGATTTCATTGGGAATCCTATATAGTTATAGTGGTTCGATTTTTATATCTATTTTGGAATAATAATGATATATAATACATGATATTACATATGATTGGGTGTCTTATTTATTAAATCCGGACATTTTCTTTTATAATGTATTTTTACTTAGTTACTCATATTTATTACGACTACCAGGAATAAAGTGAAAATATTAAATATGAATATTTTGAAATACATAAATGGGAATCCAATGTCATTAAAGTGATAACTTATAAATTAAATTCATTTCCTTAATTTATGAATTTATATGCTTCAACTTATGTTATCCATTATATATTTTATAACATTGAAAATTATGGTAATTTTTGATCCCTTAATAACGATTCGTAATGATATTGTTAATTTACTAAATCATATCCTCTAGGAGTTTCAAACTGGGTGCGATGTAAGGCCCATTTGTTTATACCAAGTTACACCATGTCAGGCCTGACACAAATTCTGGTGGTTATTATCACTATGTAAATCGGTTTCAGAACCATGTCCACTTGTAATATCAAGATAGAGATTTATTTTCTTGATAAACACAAATCAATAATTAAAAACAATTAAGGACGTTTTGTTATACTTATTCTTATGAAAATGTTTTTTGTACAAGTTTTATAATCCTAATTGCAAAAAATAACTCATCTTTTTCTCTGATACTAACAATAACTATCTTATTATTAATATCAAATTAATACATGATTTATTATAAAAAATTACACCTAATAAAACCCAAAATATAAAAAATGATGCTCTATTTGGTAATTAGGTACATAAAATAACATTTTCAATTCAAGATACAAAAACATTATTTGAAATCCTCTTCAACATGATTCTGAAATTCCATGTGTTTTTAAAAATGTATGGGATAACAAAGTGAAAGCATAAGGATGGGGTGAGCTACAGTGCCCTATAAGGGAATAAACTTGGCCTAACATGAAGTGAATAATACATATTAAACAATAAAAATAACAATAAGGCATGAAAATTTTATGAATAATATAACTAAAAATGATATAAGTTATATATTTATAATCGTAACAAGGGAAATGTTGCAACAACATGAATCATTTATCATAATCATAGGTAATTTCCAATACTGACAATAAATAATTTTTGGAAATGAACCATAACTGAATTAGGTTAAATCCCTTTTCCAACATGATGTATCATGATATTAAACATTACCCAATGAATTATAGCATAATTTGTGTGCTCCCATTATATTCATTTTATTCTCAAGCTTAAGTTTACCACATAGATTATAAAACATGTATACATTCATCATCATAATTTATAATATGATCGAGGAGTGTGGAATAAATATAAGTATGTAACAAATAACACCATAAATGTGCATACATGGGAATACCCTTGATAGTAAATGGGTATGGAATTAACTATATAGATTTTTTGGCATGGAAGATCACAGTGAAATTTTAGTAGCATAAGGGTGTCACTTAGAGAAATGTATAAAAGTGGTTATAGGAGAAAAAGGGGTCTATAATTTCATATACATAAAATGGGATATAATAGTTACATTTAAAATCATATACCAAAAATATAAATTTATAAATATAAGGCATAAGCAAATGATGAAACAGCAATAGAGAAAATAATACTTACAACAATTTGGAATGGTAATGTGTGTACATAAAAAATCATTGGTGGTCTAATGAGAGAAAAGGGGATATAGTAATTTATAAATAAAATTTATTGTAATTCTAATATTTAATAACAAATTCCAATATAATCAAATTTAATTTAAGATACATAACATAAAGGATGTTCTTGAATAGAAATGAGAAGAGAGGAATCCCTTAAGAAATATGCCATGGTAACAGATGTATGTAAAGGATCATGGGAGGAATATCGAGATTGAATGGGGGTCTCTCCTATTGTTGAAATAAAAAATTTAGTATGTGAAATATGTAATAAAATATTCCAACATGAACAAATGGAAATGAATAAGAATGAAAAAAAAATGTCCTAGAATAAAAAGGAGAGTGGAGATCCCTTACTAAATTTTGAAATTATAACAGCTAAGGTAAGTTTAAAAATGAGAGATGATAATTGTTAAATCATTCAAATAACGTCAATTTTTGTTTAAGATAATTTTGATAAATGAATGAAAATATAAACAATTAAATTAAAATAAAAAATAAAAAAATGATCATGAATATAATGGAGGAGGGGAAGGTGAGTATCCCTTACATGACTGGGTAGATCCAAAAGCCTAGGAGAGTCTTCTTGAGAGATTTGATAAACCATGGGAGGAACCTAGATAGTTAAGGAAACATTATGTATGTTTTACCAGGAGTTTTTGTGAAGAGAAATTGGATCTTGGGATGTTTTATATAGGAAATGGGGGGTTATTTATTTTTTACGTTTTGGACTCTACATAATATGATATCCAAAACCACAAACCAACACATGTGTTTTCCAATGGATTTTGAAAAATGAGGGGCTTTTAAAATTATTTATTTGTACAAGGGCATAAATTAATGAAATAATACACTTTATTATGTCTAGGTGATTCATACTCTTAAATAATGTATTTTAAAAACATAAAATATATAACATGTTTCAGTGGATTGATAATGGATTTATAAGAAAAATCAAAATATTATAAATTTGAAACATATGTTTTGTCTTATATAAAATTTATAGTATTTATTTAACCACATTTGGATCATTATGATGTCATAATACACAAAGTACATTTATATTGAATTTATTTCTACCCAAACATTAGACGGTCATAAAAAATTAGGAATAATTCATTGTTTGACAATTAAAATGAAATTATTCAAAAATAAATATTTATTTTATAAAAATAATATTATTAATATTACTATTTTCAATATTAGAATAAAATCTACATTTATTTGAAAATGTTGATTTTTTGGGAAATACTAGTTTTAGAACCCTTATAAAAATTTCATTTGACAACATAAAAATTATATTACCATTTATATTTTTTAAAAATTATTACATAATAATATTTTTTAAAAATATAAATTATATCCAAAATAAATCATTTCATGAAATGAAATTTCTTAATTGGTATTGAATATTACTTAAAATAAAAAAATTGTATAAAAAGTATTATCCAGCTTTTTAAAAAATCATTTTAATGATAAAAAATAATGACTAAATATAAACATTATTTTAGATAAATAGAAATAGAAATATTAATACTATTAGAGTTACATTTTTTGTAGTCTATGTTAAATTATTTTTATCCTTAATTAACATAGTTTCCATTTACCATAGAAATTAATATTTACTAAAATCACTATTCATATTGTTTAAAAATTATGTTTGACTTATTTTCTAAATTTAGCTAAATTATTTCAAATATGGAATAAATTTTATGATTATAAATACACATAGGTGGAAAATTTTAATTTTAAATTAAAACATCAAGCATGATAGAAATTCATTTTCTGAAAAATCAATTTTTTAAGAAAATAATGATATTTCATTAACTATAAATCTAATAATATATATTATAGTGATTTAATATAATAAATATGTATATATAAAATAAATTTTTAATTTAAATTATTTATCATCAAGGACTATTTTAATTAATTATAATTAAGAGGCATTTTCCATTTTAAAATAGTTTTAAAAATAAATTCCTTTTAATCTTAAAAATAAAATTATACTAAATTAAATTATAAATATGGCTTAAAATGTAATTAATTAAATAAAATTATTTAATACTTATGTTACATTGAAAAAAAATTAAATCATATTTTTACTTGTAAATTAATTAATTTTTTAATATAAAAAGATATGAAAACTGTATTTTCACTATTCATTTAAAAATCTATATTTTCAGAAAAAATTAAAATAATTCACCAAAATATAATTATGATATTGTTATATAAAAAAATGATTTCATATTTTCCAAAAAATTATAAATTTTATAAAAAATATGTATATTATATTTTTCAAAACAAAAAAACACTTTTGAAGAAAACATACAAAACGAAATAACAAAAAATTTATTGATTATTTTATAATAATTTCTCAATATATTTAGAACATGTATATATATCATAAATTAGGTATTTTATCTCCTGTCCAAAAAATTTTACTAAATATGTTTAAATGGTCATATTTGAATAATCATTATTTTTTGGGTTCGGCACTGTGTATCACATTGGTTTTAGAAAATAGTATTCTCCTTTGAAAACATGTGGTGTTACATCCATGAACTTCTTGTAAACCATATAAATAGTCTTATATTATAAAAACATGATTCTAAGAATGATGGTTTTCAAATACATGGGGTTGTTCAAAAAAACATTCTCCTAAATATAACAGTATATACATGAACATTTATTCTGAATACGAGAGCTTATAATTTTAATTTGATTCATAGAAATGAAACATTCTAATCGATTCAAGTCTAGATACTAGTGTCAAGGTTTAATTAAAGTGAATGTATCCCTCTTTACTATATTCTTGGGGAACCAATATAACATTAATTATAACTATATCGTGTGATTCATCAACCTTATTACTAAAATCCCATTTATTTATAATAGTAATGTAGTATTTAGGTCTATCAACTAGTTCCAAGAAGTTGTTTCTTTAAAATTTATTGGGTTCTTCTTGTATTTACATTATCCATAATTTATCATTAATTTCATCATAAATGATATTAGGTTCAATTTATGACAAAAATTTATGATATTCAACCTGATTTTTAAGAAAATGTTTTGTATGTGTTCCTTTATTTAGGCCTCCCACTATAGAATCTAAGGGATGATATCCATGAGTCCTAACAGTTTTAGGAAAAAAATAGTTGGATATCCTATTATCCTTTATATGTTCGGGTTCGTGTTGTTCATCGAAACTAGATAAATTTTTTATAGAAGGTCTAAAAGAATTTTTATTATGTATACCATTTAAGAATAGAAAAGAAATGTCATCCATAATAATTTCTATAGAGATTATAGGATCTGGCTGATATTTTTCATTTAATTTAATATGTAAATACTCTACCTAAATCATTCTACTTTTGGAAAATACTGTATTTGAATAACATGATGTTAAATACCAATTAAAAAACCCTTTATCGCTCTTGAATGAAATTTTTTTAAGATTATAATTAGTATTAAAATAATGTCTTTTTACCCAAAGCCCTAAAGTAATAACCTTTAGTTTTCTTCCCTTCCACAATTCATAAGGATATATATTTAATAGAGATCAAAATGAAACACTGTTTTTTTATATGATTTTTTTTCATATCCTCTTATTAAAATTATATATTTAAACTATACTCATTAAGAATAGGATGGGAGATTTCATGAAGGTTTTTATTTCTACTTCTATAAAACCATTTAGTGACGAGTTCCTAGAATAATTAATGGTATGATTATAGCCATGTTATGATAATAATGATTTAGAATCTTGATTTTTAAACTCACGAACATTGTCACTTCTTATGTCCTTAATTCTAATTCCACTAATATTATTTATAGATAAAGTATATATATTAAAATTGGAAAAACCTTCACATTTTCGATATTGAAAGAAAATAAGTGTCTATTGAAAATTAATCAACTAAGTTATAAACATAGTGCTTCTAATTTTATCTAAAATCGCTATATTGTCTAAATAATCCCCTTTCAACAAATTCTAGGGGTTGATAATTTGAAATGTATTTTATTGATTTTATATATATTTTGTGTTTTTCCCTTTTTGAAATTGTTTAAAGATATTATTCTATGAGAATTCTATTCTAGAAAGATCCATGAATAACACTTTACATGATGTATTTATATGTGAATTAATGTTTCAATATCCTAGACTCATATTACATACCCAAGATAATTTATGAATTTCACAAAGACAAGAAATATTTTTAGAAATCAATGAATCTAATTTAATATTATATTTATTTATATTTCATTAATATTTAAAAAAAATTCAAATAAACAACATTTTAGTAATAATTCTCAAATTTAAAAAGGAAATTATCTACAAATAAATGGGAATTATATGTATATTTACATTCAATCCATATACAAATTCATCTTTGTAAATTAAAATAATATTATAGTTACCTATTGGGCCATTTCCAGAAATTTTCCCTTTAGGATTCTCACTGAAATTAACTTTTCCCCATCAAACATGATTAGGTTCTTAAATTGTGAATAGTACCTAGTCATGTGTCTATAGAAACCACTATATATAGACTATATTTTTTTACTATAACCGTCTATGCAGGTTCACTTACAGAATAAATTATATAATAAATATTAATATTGAACCCAAATTTTATTAATTTAAGAGAAGATAATAATTATGTTTTAAGAGTTCATAATTTATTAAAATTACACTATCAGTATATTTGAGTCTTTTGTAAATATAGATATTTATGGTTCCATAATAATAAAATTTAATAATGGAAATAGTAATATTAGAGCAAGGAATTTAGTTTTTGTTAAAAATCCTTTTTTTACAACCTGATATATGTTTCTAGTAGTATATTTATGAGATTTTTTCATTGAAGAATATTGTTCATTGTTTTTGATCCCCTTTTAAATCTGTCTTATTATTTAAAAAGTTCACATTCGATAACATTATCCAATAATTCTCTCATAGAAGTCAAACATGATCCCCTATTCTATATTAAGATCAGTTTTAACATGACCAGATGTATCATGTTTCTTCTTTAAATTTTTTATCATTAATAATTCTCTTCATTAATATTGTATTTATGTATATTGAATTATTAAAAAAATTCTTCATGAGACATATTTTATTAACTAGTTTTTAGTATCATACATTTTTGAAATGTGATATGGATATTCAAGAATATCATTTAATACCATTAATGACTTTTACATAAAACATATGTTGTATTTACCATGAAAATACCATCAACATAAATTTGATTCAATGAAACTATCCTGTGGGGAACCCTAAGTCTATATAATTTATTTCCTAACCATTTTTACCTTATCCTCATACTTTTTATTATACCTTATCTTAGGATAATCATATTTGATATATCCTTTTCTCATAAATTCAATGAAAACTATTTAATTAGTTGAATCATATTTCATTCAATATTTTGTATAGTTTTAATTAGTTTCATACATTTATTACAAGGATTATAAAGGAACATCTTCCTTTTTTAGAAATTTTTGAAATGCCTAAATTGATTCTCTATTTCGTTGTCACTATTAGTTGTGAACTCTTAATTACATGTTCTATCCTCTTTGATCATCTTTTTTTATTTGAAAAATTAATTTCTAAATATATAGATTTTATTTTTGGATCATACACATATTTGTTTTCCACTTGTAGATCTTCTATATACATAATTATATTTCCGTTAATTTCATTTACTAGAATTATACTAATATAAAATTATTATTTTATTGATAAAGATGTTCCTGCCCTTTTCAGGTTATAATTTTAGAAGTTTCGTAAATTGATCATTATTGGTGAATATCTTTCCCTGTTAAAGCATCATGTTTACTAACTCATTGAAATTGAGACACATATCAGATATAGACACATATAGATTAATATAAAATATATTATATTTCCTATTATATGTATTTAAGTTCACTTATTTAACATTATATGTTCCTTCAGGAAAAATTGATAATATATCCAAACATTCAAAGGCAGTTGCACTGGTAGATATTCTATTAAATTCATCCTCACCTAAATCGGTGTATAAAGAATTAATAGATTCACAATTATATTTATACATATTTTTATTATAATCAATCCATGTATCTTTAGATGTTTGATGGTTTTCATATATATCTTAAATTACTTTAAAATTATCAAAAACCATAATCTCTAAATGAATTTTAATTTTAATCTTCCAATGAGAATAGTTTTTTCCAATAAAATAAGGAGGTATATTAGTGTTAGTTCTATGATATCTATTATTATCAATAAATAGTAAAATTAATAAAGAAAAAGAAATTTAATATCTTTAAAATATAACCAAACAACTATTAAATATATTTTTAAAAAACCATTGATAACAAATGATGGATGGGTTGAGTAATTCAAGAAAAGGGTGAGTTGATTTTTCATAAAAATTTAAATTAAAAAAAACTATCACTAAATCATGACAATTAAAACAATATATGAATTAAAAAAATAGTATAAATATAAAAGTATTATCAACAATATAGTTCCTCAAAGAGGGATTAATTATTAGTTAAACCAATATTTTTAAATAAATTTAATTTTTTAATGTAAATTAACCAATCAAAAACATTATATAAACATAAATTATTACTAACTATCAATGTAATGTTTTTTTAAAATTTTTAGAAGATATAAAATCTTAATATTGAAATATAGAAAACCAAAACAAATAATACTCATATAGGAATTTAAGAAGGGGTTATGTCTCAAGCGACGACATAATCCCCTCCTATTAAAAATTATATTCTACTTATAACTTTAGTATAATAATAAATATACCCACAGCACTGATCATGTTTTCTACACAATAGTATATGAAATTGCCTGTGAAAATAGCTACTTCCTCAATTCTAAGTTGGTTGAAAAAATATTTGGCAATACTAGACCTATTCCACAATTATTCATAGGAATAATATTAATTTGTTTTGAATGAAATTTTCATGTACACTCATATTTAATAATAGATGAATATGTGTGTATGAAAATATAGCACAATAACATTCTTCTCAAATGTAAACAATCAAATTAAAAGATCAAGGGATATATATGTAGACAGTGTGATGCAGAACGATTCATGATTCTTTAGTTTTTTTGAATCATTTATTTATTTTTTGGATGGATCTCAAACAAGTATTATCAGTATGTCTAGAAACATGGAGTGACATATAAGGTCATCTCATATAAAGGTCATATTTTTATTTCTGTTACATACATTTTTTTAATAGCACATTGACACTATCATTATTATGATTTAAATGAATCTCTTTAATTAAATTTTAATTAGGCGTATTCATTAGAGATTCATCATTTATTATGAAATTCTCTGATGCTACACTTAATTCATCAATACAAGCTATTTTTTATTTAAAATTATCCATTTCTATGTTATACATGGTATGATTCCCTCAATTGAAGTATGGTCAGCTATGGTCACAAAGACATTTCATGTTCAGCAGATGTAGTAAGGTGGTGTGGTTAGTTCAAGGATTCCTGAGGAAAAATCATTTGAATATACAGTTATCTCAACTTTTTATGTGGTCCCTTGATTAGTTTATTTAGTTATACTATTCTTAATTTTATTACTACATAAAAACATATTATTATTATATCACTTTATTAAAATTTACGCATACCATGGCATTGTAACTTGATATTTTTATGTGTCTATGTAGTATAATTTGTAGGGTATGGTAATTTCCTTCTTGCATAAAATATAATTACTTATTGTGGTAAAGTGAATTCATTATTTTTTAAGGTGATTTATTTAATGCGGTAAGGAGATCATCTTGTTATGGTAATGTGATTTTATTCTTCTTTTAAGTTTAATATTTTGATGAATTTTGTTTATATATCACATTGTTAGATAATTGTTTGAATATTGTAAGCTAAAAAATCCTAAAGAAAGGTGATGTTGTCACATTTCCTTTAAATATAAATGTGTCATACTAGGCTCTATATTTATTATTTAATTGAATCCTTTCCAGTAAATAATTTTCTATAGAAAACAAAAAACTGACGATTATAAGATAAAAAAGATTTGGGATCATTAGTGAAAGTATGTGATGTGTAAGATAATGGTTTTATTAATGTATAGAATATATAATTTCTCTACTACTAAATCCCTTTATAGACATTGGTAAGTTGATTTATATATACCAAAAATAAACCTAGGATTAATCACCGCAAAGGGTTGGTTGAGAATTGGCTTGATCAACACTCTAATGCATAATGAGAGGGCTTAAGACTTCACATCTGGAGTGAAGCTCTGGAGGGAAATTCGTTCATTAATCACATTTTCATTGTGAACCATTATGAAGTATTTAGTGATGATTTTATTTAATTATTTTAGAAAACAGTACAAATAATTTATTTTGGATAGTAATGTATTTAATAAAGAGATTCGTAGGGTGATATGAATGTATCATATATTAAAAAAGTATCATAAGGGGATCAATATTCCAATTCATTTTTAAGTATTCTTATTTTTGATATTATCAAAACCATTTTTGTTTTAATAATTAGTTAATACAGTTTTATAAAAATAAATTTATGAAATATATGTACCTAGAAACCAATATTCCATATAACTAAATAAGGGTTCATATTTAAATGGTTGAGAATTTTATTATATGCCTGTTATGATGGAAAATGTAAGTTTTCTAGTCATAAAAATTATTGTGAGATTGATATTTTTTATCCAATTATCTATAATCATTAGTGGGTCATATTATTCAATAATAGTTTTGTATAGTATCATCTTTACCAAGATTATATGAAACATAAAAGGATTATTATTTAGTATTTTTACATTAATGATATGACGACATATATTAAATCATATTAATGACCATGAAAAGTTATCTTATTAAAAGGATTTATTTTTCCTGAAAATCAGTGGAGAGAACATGATTTATGTTTGGATAACTATTATATTTTTTATAATCATAATAATTATAAAATAAATGGTTGTTTTTTGAATAATTATGTGAGATAGTAGTTGGTAAACATGGAATTGATTTTATATTTTTGACAATTTTAGAGAATTTCATCTCATTTTATGGATTATGATATATAGTTACTAGTGTGTTACCTTATTTAAGAGTGGTTAATACCTATTTTGAGTTGGTGATAGAGTTAATTTTTTGGGGACTATATAATCCATTTATGGACTAATGTATCAGTGTTTTTAATATTTTTCAGGAAAGGTGTGATATTAAGAGTATATCATTAGGGTATATACATACTGAGGTATATGTTTTTAGGAATTGTTATTATTATTTTTAAATGGTGAGTATAATTTTGATAGCATATATTTCAATGATTATTGGCCATATAATATTTTTAAAAATATCATGGAATTTTTTTATTTATATTTTCAGGACGGGGCTAATAATTATGAGAAAACCCAAGTCAAATTAACCTTTATTTAACTAATATTGTTATATTTTATAAATGTGAGTGATATTGGTTGAACCGGGACTGATAAATGTGGGGTTGCGAGAACTATATTCTAACATGGTAGTGTTATAATATGGGACATCATGAACCTAAATATTCTTATTTTAATTTCTAATAATTCTATTATATTGATCTTCAATAATGTGAACACTCTTATTTTTAATAATTGATGAATCATGGAGAAACCAACTTAATAATGTATTCCATGGACAATATAAAAACTTTACCAATGAATAACCCATCAGAATAAAATATTTTTTGAGAAATCTAATGAATATTCAAAATCATCAATCATAAAATATTATTAAAATTTTGAACATATTCGAACTACCAAACACACCATGGAAAGAAATATGGAGTCTCATAAAAGATCAAGTGATAATAATGACCCAGGAAGGATGATTCAATTTCCAATATGACCAAAAATGTGGATAGAATAATTGGGGAAATTCTGTAAATGGATAGTTCAATACAATATGTGTGAATTTAATGATCTTCAGACATACATTTGTATTTTAAATTGAGAAGATAGAAATTACATCAATTGAATGAGTGTTGTGAATTATACAAACCAATGTATCAATATATGGCCTAGTGAGAGACATAGTAACTAATAACTAGACAAATAAAAAAAATTATGAAACAACTAATAATGAAAGTTATAGTTATTTTTAAATCTATTGTCTCTAGTGACCTATTTCATCGAATCATTCCCCAACTACATGAAAATAAATTATAAATAAAACCCCAAGTACTGGGATTATTGTATAAAGAATTTAATAGGTTTTTGGGAATTTATTCTTTATGGATCTAGATATATATCTGTTAAAATAATCCAATTTTGAATTTGGATTGGGTTAATATCTCTTTATAATGTACTTATAATGAATTTTCATACTGATAAATCTCAATCAACATCCTAAATAAACTAATAATCAACTGGTTCTTTTGGATAATTATGATTTCCCTATAGAAAAAAATCTAATCATATGATTCATATTGTGAGAAACCAATTTATTTAAGGGGTAATAATGTAACTTCATAAAATTACAACATATGATTACCTTTAAATAAGTCAAGGTGTCTAATAGGTTTCTCTATATGTAACAACAAACTGAAGAAATACCCTGATATATTAAATATTCCCATTAAAACATAGTTTTTAAATTAGTGTGAATGAATATGAATAACATAATTATGAAATATATGTATATTGAAAATAATGGAATCTTTTAAGATGAATTAAATAAAAAATGGTGACCTTACATGATTAAAAATATAAATTATTGTTTAAAAAGTATTTATTTTTTAAAAGTTTCTTTTTCTATGATACAAATTAATATTTAAAGAATTATATGATTAATGATAAATTATTTATAATATAAATTATTAGAAAAAACCAATTTTTTTGTTAAATGATATGAAATAAAGAATAATAAAAGTTAATATTTAATAATATCATTTTCTAATAAAACAGTTTTTCATTATATATGATAATTTTTTTAGAAAAAATAAAATTATAATATTTGTTATTATAAATAAAACAATTTAATTTTTAATACCTCATACCAAAATGTACTTTCTATAAATTTTATGATATTTTGGGAAAATGTTTCGTTTTAATCAAAAAATACAATTTTCACAAAACATGTAATTTATATAACATTATCGTTATATAAAAATTAAATAGATGTTTACAAAACATTTTACGAAATAATATATTAATTTAAATAAATAATTTTACTAATTTTAAAATACACTTCGATCTTACAAATCCTACATTCAATGCTTATTGTACTACATTTTATTTTTCATTAGTAAAAAACATCTTTCATTCAATACATTAAATCATGTAATTTTGATGGACATTATGATTTTTCATGCCTCAGAAACCTCATATTAATTATATAATTATATTAAATCTATTTATGTCATTAAAATCGCTATATATAAAAATTTAATCATATATATTTTTTAATTATTAAGAACATTATTTATATAAAGAACTATTTTTATGTGATTAGGTGTATTTATTTTAAAATTAAATTTTCATACCATTGTAAAATTTATTTGATAAAATGGTTTTAAATTTCAAAGTTATAGTTATCAAAACTAGGTAAAATGTTTTTTCATAGACTTTTATATTAAAACTATTTTCTACAATTATAATCTAATTACAATGTTAAAAGTAAATTTATTGAAAATAAAAAAAAAGTCATCGAATCACTCAAATTATACTAAAATGTAGTAGTTGAGGTTCACATCCACCAACACTCATTTTTATATCAAATTTTTTAAATTTTTGTCCTTAGTCTCTTGAAATGTAACCTTATATTACTGAAAAATTAAATGTTACTCCCAACACTATCCTTCTCCTTACTTATGAAAGGGTGACATATCCCCCACATCAAGAATCATATATCAATTGAATTCAACCATTAATATGTGAAAATATAGTCCTATTATATCATTCTCCCATCTTAAAAATCATCCTTTCAAAATTAGTTATCATATGTCCTTTATTTCCAAAGTTATATTTAGTGAAAATCAAAGTCCCTAAAGTGAGTATTATCAACCACATAGTTTTTATTCATAAATATATTGTTTTTATTTTGTTATAATCAAACTGATATATTTTTTTTAGAATACTTTATATTCATTAATGATACTATATTATGGATTTTATATTTTTTTATTAATATACCACATCTACTAAGGAAAAAAATTGTTGTCCGTGTGTTTTACATACTACCACTTCCAAGACATAACATATTTCTTTTTAGATCACCTCCACAAATGGATGGATATAAGAACGAAATTAAAGGGTAAATATTGTTTTATAAAACTATTAATGTAATTTTATGACAAATTAATGATCTTATTAATGTTATTATCAACAATTGGCCATATTTAATTTAAGTTTTTCAAATTACATTACTACGAAGATGAAGTTTTATTCAAATTTTTTAATATTTCCATAGGAATTAATTATTCATATAATTTTATAAAATAATAATATAACACTCTAACAAACATTAATAATTAAATTATTCTTTTTTCAATGATATTATAACAATATTACCTCATAATGCTTCATTAAATTTTGGTATATTTATTTCTTGTGTTGGTTTGACCACCAACTTGTGTAATACTAAAAATTTATATCCTGATTGAATATATGAAATTAATTATCATTTTAAAGAAATATAAATTTTTATATAAATAATGTTTTTATGAATATTTACATCATCTATTAAGAAAACCACCTTTGATAGTTAAGAATCATCAAAACATGCTACATATCAAATTCATCTTTAAGGATAATATTAAACACTGATAAGTATATTTTGGATCATTTTAATAATTATAAAACATATTTCTTAGTGGCATTAATTCAATACTAATTATTAAAATTGTATGAATTATAAATATTCACTCCTCTTGTACAAACACACAAGACTATAAACACATAATGTTGAAAATAAAAATAATTCATATAGAGAATGAAAATTTAAATCGATTATGGAATACATAGACCTGATAATGATTATAATTTACGTGTAAAACATTAAATTATTTTTTATACATGTGGAAAAAGTGTCTTTGTGGAATTTAGGACATGAGGTAAGGGTTTCATCTCAAATTACACTCATGGAAATGTGATTTCTATCATTAACCTAATTTCATTTTTTTGTATAAAATTCCTATATAAGATATAATATCATTAGCTATATTTTAATCTTAGTAGTTGATGTAAAATTAAAAGACCACTTTTTCAAGGGGTTATGATTAAAAAGTAACTCAATCCATATGGGTTTTTTATTCTCAATTATAATACATTGAGACATGTTTCATTGTATGAACTATAACACCATGACCCTATTTACCTAGATTTAGTGCATTATTACATATCTTTTGCATGATCCCAAGAGATCAAGTCTCGAAATACCGATTAGTTTCGTAGACTTTGAAGTACTAGATACATACATAAGTTTTACATTGCATAATAAAATAAAAAAACATCATTGTGTCTCCTTTAAATTCACTCATATCACATAGCCTATTACTAAATTTAAATCATAATATACTTCTTCGCATCCTGGAAAAAGTAACACATAAGAAAGGGGTGAGCTCATAAGCTTGGTTTGGATAAAAATATAGAGCAAGCTTTCATAAATAAGCATAAACATTGAACACAATGTATCAGACTAAAACACAAGCCTTTTAAAATTAATCTACATAATAATATTGCAATGATAAATCAAATAAATCCATTTACTTATTCACATGGATATTCTACAAGTCAAATAATCACAGGTAATATCAATAGCTAATTTCATAAGGATGGAATGCATAATGTCGAACATCATAACCACATAGTCAAGGCCTCATGCCAATAATAAAAATAATATTTCGCTAAGTCCATGTTCCAAGACACTAAGTTTGTCTCATTAGACCTACTGATGCATCAAGGAGTTATAGCGGGCTCCAGTAGCCACTTACTAAGTCCAATTTATTGCTAATATGAAAATTATGAAACATAACATAAACATTTGTATTAAAACTAGAATACTAAATGTTAATAATTTATCCATAAACCATGAATGGAATAAAAATAACACATCCATAGTCAAACATATAATGAAACCATAAATTCATTATGGAAGATTGTATCATAATAAATCAACTTCAAAAAAGAGTAAAATTCGTCAAAGGGTGGTGGCATATATGAAATAAAAACTATTTGAGAGAAATATATCTATCTATTTTGAAATCATTTACAAGTAACGTTATTAAAAAACAAAACATTTATTTTGAAAATATTATTTATAAGCATGTAAGGGAATCATATAAGGTTTTATAATGGCATAAAATAGCTGCACCCCGCCGTATAAGATTAAAAATAATTCTTAACTAAATTCATTGAAAAGGTCTTAAAGTAACTTGTTTAGAAAAAGATTGGAAAATTACTTTCATAACATTTTATAGAAAGTTAAACAAATTTTTAAATGAATTTAACCAATATTCTAGGAATTAGTAAAAATGTTTTGAAATATATTTTTGAGAAACACAAATGTTGATGATAATGAAGTCCTAGTAGATATTTTCGTAAAAACAACCTCAAATAAAAAGAGATTGTAAAATTAACCCTTACCATGTAATTTTCCTTGGTTGAGGGTATTTTATCCTCCTATATAATAGTTAAATCATTTTTATTAAATAATATAATAGCTAAATACATAAATATGATATTATATATGATCTTCTAATATTTTTTGTTAATAATATTTTAGTAGTATCATTATTTCGGGTGGTAACTAATTAATTTTATTCTATATTTTTTTGTTACGTTAGTCATGTTTGTTATGGATAGGATTTATTTTATTAATATCCAGATTGTTATTAAGTTCTTAAACATTTTTTCCATTAAATGAAAATAATTATTGATTGGTTACGATGGGGAATGATTGTGATCATGTTCGTGGAGACGGTAATCCTTACGTATGAAAAAGAGACAATATCATTCTATTGATGGTGAAATATTATGTAATTGGATTTTATATAATATATAACGAATAATTGGAATGTTATATTTATTATTTACATCAATTATAACCATTATTATACCCATCCAAAAATTGAAGTGTTGAATAACATAATACCCTACAACAAGGATATGGTAAGACACGCGTACACAGATATGCTAAATTTATCATTTATAGGATGGATAGAATAATGAATATAGTTGTACCATATTTATAATAACATCATAGTACGTATAATGTACTAGATTTTTTATTTTGTAATGGAAACAACATAGAAAGAGGAAGTGGAAGAAGAAAAGAATATTGAAATAGGTGTTGAAATTATTACCTATTCATCGGGTGTTTCTTTTTGATTTGATAAAAATGTATCCATAGGTTAGAATTATGATCAAACTAAAGCCTCTAGGTTTAATTGAGTGTATTTTTAATGATATTTTATCAGGTTTTGGATGAGCCAAAAGGCTTTGGAGGTATGATTTTGAGAGAAGGCGAAATACAATTTTATTAGAGAGGTGAGGGTAACTTCTGAAAAAGCATGAAATATTAATTTATAATACAATAATATTTGGTTTATAATGGGTCCAAAAAAGAGTTATTTAGAGGATAAGGTGATTATGGGTAGAAAAACTCTCAAAAAATAGGTTTTATATAGGATTAGGTCACAATATTAACTTTATCTATTAGATTTAACTCTTATATAAATTGTTTAACTTTTACCATGTATTCTTTTATTAATATAATAAATTGTTATGAAACATACTATAAAAAGACAAGATAACCTCAAGTGGTTAATCATTTACATATATAACATTATATATTACCTTTGGATGATCCTTTGTTTTTAGAAATACTATATCAATTAATAATATATTATTTGTTTTAAAAACGCATTTATGTGATTTTGGACACAATTTAGTATTTGGTTTTTGCGAAAGTTAACAAAACATTATTACTTCTAAAAATATAAATTATATAAATCCTAATATGTCATATTAACCTAGAAAATTAGTTTAATAAATAAAAAGTCTCAATTAACAATTATTTTAATATTTTTAATATAAAATATTTTAATCATTCATTAATAAAGTAATTACTGAATCACCATTGTGTCGTAAACAAATTTAATTATTTAATGTATAAAAATAATAAATCAAAAACCATTATGTATTAAATATCATTAAATTTAGAATGAATATTTATAGTTAAATTTATCTTAGGTATAACCCAATATTTAAAATGATTTAATTATAAAACAGTGAATTGATGAATTTTAACTCTTCCCTAAATAAAATAATAATAAATGTCCAAATCTATTCCAAATTTATCAAAGGGGATCATATATTATTCCTATGGTTTGTTTTGGTCGAAAAACAATTATCCAATAGAATTATGACATGATTTAGGGTAATTATAATATCATTTTTACCTTTAATTACACTATTTACTTTTTTACTATGGTAAATAAAATTCCAAAGTTACTCTTCATCAAAAATTATTTTTACCCGATTAAAGCACATTTTACTTTATATTTTCAACCATGTATCTCTTATATTTTAAATTTCATTCACATAACTGGTAAAATTAGGTTTTATGCAAATTTTTTAGTGTGCCTAGAAGGAGGGTAAAAGGCGTTAAATCGTTCAATAAAATTCTATACAAATATTATTATTATAAAATGACTCCAATAAATTTCATTGATAATATATAGGTTTTATATATCATTTTTGACTTAAAAAAATTTAAATAAAATAGAAAATTATTTAATTTAAAAAATAGGTTTAAAAAAAACAAAGTGTTTTTAACTATTCATCAAAAATTGAATGTTTTCAGAAAAATACTAAAAAATCATCCTCATCAAATTTTGATATTCGAAATCCTAAAATGAAGTTCATTTTGAAAAAATAACATTTATAAAATTTCAAAAAGTGTATTTTACTATTCATAACAGCTAGATTCATCAGTCTTGGTGTGATAGAACTTAATGTTACGTATAATTCTAGCTATTGCAATATTCAAAAAGAAACGTACTATGGAAGCTTTGGGTGTTACATTCTTCCCTCCTTCAAATAATTTCATCCTCAAAATTTGTAGAATAATATTGCGTAAAATGATTTGGGTGGTTCTACTTCATATGTTCCTAGGGTTCCCATGTTGCATCTTCCAACTTATGGTTTCCCTATAGAACTTTTACCAGACGAGTTGTCTAGTTTTTCAACACTTGTTCTCTAGCGTCACGAATATTGATAGGCTTTTCACAAAAAGACAGATTGGGTATGAGTTCTATTTCTACATAGGTGAGTATATGCATAGGGTCAGACATGTATTTTCTCAATAGTGATACGTGGAACACATCATGAAATTTGGAGATACTTGGAGGAATTTCCAAACGGTAACATATAACTCCAAATTGTTCTATAATTTTGAAATTTCGGATGTACATGGGACATAATTTACCATTTTTACCAAATTGTATAACTCCCTTCCATATAGATACCATCACTAAAACATGATCTCCTACATGAAATTCATAATCCTTTCTTCGGTTATCATCATAGAGCATTTTTCTACATTAAGATGCTTCAATGTGGGTTTTGATAATCTCTTCCTTTTCCATTGTTTCTTCAACAATTTATGGTCCTATGAGTTATCTTTCACCAACATCATCCCAAAAAGTTGGTTTGCGACATCACTTTCCATATAATGCTTCATATGGATCCATCTGAATACTGGAATGGAAGACATTTATATATGAAAGTTATACTAGAGGTAACTATCAATCCCACATACGTTGAAAGTCAATTTAAAAAAATCTCAACATGTCCTCTAAATTTTGAGTAGTCCATTCTGATTTTCATCAGTTTGAGGGTGGTTGGAAGTGCTCAAATGAAGTTCCAGATCCAAGGCCTTTTGAAGAATTTTTTTGAATCATGATGTAAAATGGGGATCATGATCAGAAAAAATCGATATGGGTGCTCCATGAGGCCTTATTACTTCATTAATATATATTTTTTCTCAAAATTAATGTGGTAAATCTTCTCTAAGGGAAATAAAATGTGATGAATTGGTAAGATGATCAACAATGAATAATGTTACATCATTCCTTTTAGGTTTTTTTGGTAGCCACATGAAAAAGTCCGTCATAATATCATCCCATTTCTGCTGAGGTATAGGAAGAGATTTCATGACTCCTCTAGGATGTTTTCTTCCAGGATTCACTTGTTGAAAAACCATACTTATTGAAAAATAATTAGAAATATAATTCATCATGTTGTCCTTCCAAAAATTTTACTTCAATTCTCTATACATCTTTGTGCTACCAGGGTGTATAGGGAAATCATGGCTATGAGCATCATCTAAAAATTCCATTTTTTAGATCAGGTATTTCAGGAACACAAAGTCTCTTCCCAAATTTCAATATTACATTTTCATATGCGATGTCAATCAATCACCAATCATTCACAACTTCAATTTCCTTTTGAAACTCTTCATCATCAGTTTGAGAACTTTTTATTCATTCTAGTTAATATTGTTTGGAAACCATTTGAAAAAGTATTTATGTTTCACATTCCACGATTATTCCCATATCTATTTTTACTAGATCTATAAACTCATGATCCCTTTTAACTCCCATCTTGTTCAAAACTCCATGATACTTTCGTCTCAAAACATCTTCCACTTTATTTTCCTACCCTGAATGGTACTCCATAGTGCAATCATAATCATTGTATAGTTCAATCTATCGTCTTTTCCTCATGTTGAGTTCACACTGTGAGAAAATATACATCAAAATCTTGTGATCGGTATATATCTCACATTTTTTCACCATTGAGATTGTGTCTCCATATATTCAAAGAAACTATTATAGCTTTTATCTCAATATCATGTGTGGTATATTTTTGTTCATGAATTTTTAGCAGTAATGATATAAAGGAAATAACTCTATGATTCTACATAAGGACAAAGTCAAGCCCATTCTTTGAAGAATCACTATAAAAAACATGTCATTCCCTGAAGGTGTAGTCAATATATGATCATTGACTATTCCTCCCTTCTGTTTATAAAAATATTCTTCATACTATTTTATCCAAATAAATTTAACCCCATTACATTTGTGTGTGGTTAATGTGCAATCCAATCAGGAAAAATTCTTGGTGAAATGCCTATAATAACCTACTAAACCAATAAAACTGTGTACCTCAGTTATACTCATCCATGTTGGACATTATTTTATAGCTCTATTAATAGAAGTATCAATAGAAATTCAATCCTTAGAGAAAATATGGACATGAAATGAAATAACCTGAAGCCAGAATTCACACTTTTTAAACTTCCCTTATAATTCATTTCTTCTAAGAGCCTTTAGAATAGTATACGAATGATTTTCATGATATTCATCAATTTTGTAGTAAAACAAGATATCATCGATAAATAACACTAAAAATTCATTAGGATATTCTTTGAAAACTCTATTCATTAGATCCATGATGACAGAGGCTACATTAGTCAGTTCAAAAGGCATTACTGTAATCTCGTAATTCCCATACCTGGTACGAATTACTGTCATTGGAATTTCTTCCTTCTTCACACACAAATGATCACATGTATATCGAATTTTGATATTTGAAAAATATTGAGCTCCATGAATTTGATCGAATAAATAATCCATGATAGGTAGCTGATACCTATTATTTATTTTTTTAGAATTGATCCCCCTGTAGTCATTGCACAACTTCATAGATCCATCTTTCTTCTTAACAAAAATAATAGCAGCTTCCCATGGAGAAACTTGTGGTTTAATAAATCTTTTAATACTCAATTATTCTAATTGTTTCATCAGTTACACTAATTTTATGCTGGTCATGCTATGAGGGGTTTTCAATATGGGTCTTGAACCTAGAATTAAAAAAATATAAAACTCAATTTCGCATTCTGGAAAATGTTCATGTTAATCCTCCCAAAATACATCAACATATTATTGCATATTAGGTATGTCATTTATTGGAACATTCCTTTACTCAACCATAGTTATTTCACTCTATTACTCCCTAACAATTTAATTTAGTAGTGCTACTAGGGGAGGAACTAGATAAGAATTTGATGGTGATGTTTCTTCACTAAAGATATTGTATTCCTTATCATCATCGAAAATTGTAACCACTTTATTTTTAGAATAAATTTTCGCATCATGGTATCAAATCCAATCCATATTGGGGATTATTCCAAATTAAATAATGGGTATGATGATTATATTAGCAGATAAAGAACATTTATATTCTCTAATGGGAAATGATTCATAAAAAATGTTGCAATGATACTTCCCTTACGATTTTTGACTGAAAACTCCCAAGTTTAATCAAATTGAAAATATCTAATCTTCATAACAAACTAGGAAGATATGACACAATTCAATGCTATATAATCAAATAAAAAGTTGGCTAAATTTTAGGAAACCATTAAATTACCATGCACCACGCCATTCAGATCTTCAACCTTAGCAGTAGTGATAACATAATCATTGAATTTCTCCCTTGGAATTTTTAAAGGTATGTTTTCCTGGAACATTGGAAATTAATTAGTATAATGCCCAATTTCTCTACAATTGTATCATTCAGCATTGATATCGACATTCATTCCCATGAAATCAGGAGTTTGGGGGCCTTTTTCACCGCACATGTAAGAGACTCCCATTTTCTTCAGGAAAGTACTGTGGTGTTTCTTCTCACATTTACTAGAGGATGGAAATTAAAATTTTCCCTTATTCCCATTATTTCCATTTAGAGAGTGTTCAGTATATCCCTTTTTCTATTTCTTTGCTTTAAAGTCATAGTACATAGAGAATTCCTTTTTTCCCTTGATAACAAATGAGTCAATATCTTCATAAGATGAGAAGGGTTGTGAGGCTAATGCTCGATGGAGAAATGGTTTAAACCCATCAATGAATTGATTAATCATACTCCATGTGTCTCATATATAATTTTATGCATGACTTCTTATCCTTGTAATGTTATCCTCATAATTTGTGACATTATCCACCTCCTTTTGCCTTAGACTCTGAAATTGTCTTTCCATGCCTCCTCGATGGTCGCAAGGAATGTATTTTTCTAAGAATTAATCCTTAAACTCCTTCCATTCCATATTTTATACTTCTTTATCTTTATTTGTGATTTTAATTAAATACCACCGTTGATCTGAATCTCCCGTGAGGTGATACACTTTCATGAAAACTTTTTCCCATTCACTACTCACCAAATAATGAAATATTTTTTCTAAGGAAAATTTCCCGTCCACTTCTACAAATGGATTTGTAGTCCCAATTATTATTGGTGTTTGTTGCCTCATGATTCTTTCTAACATCGATACTCCATGATGTGGACCAGGTTGCTCCATACAGGTAAGTTTATTATTCATAACCTGAGTGATTTGTCTTAGTACGGTTATAAGTTGTTCAACACTACTTTTAATCACCAGCTCCACTATAATTATCTTGAGTAATAGGGAAATCCCTATATTGATTAGGATCATTGATACAGTTTTCATTTCATTCACTAGGAACCAGTTCTATATAATGGCATACAGTAGATTTGTTTTTGAATTGCAATACATAATTCCAAACTAGTAAAATAGCGAACATAAATTGAATAGTTTATTCATATAATCCACCATCATAAATAAATGTTTTCATTAAGGATGTATTTACTCAATATTTCTTCATAATGGTTAGTAATAAAAATTTGAATTACCCTAAGCATATCTACCAGGAGTGTCGTATCCAAGAGTGAAACAATCCCCGTTGTCATGTACCAGGATACCCTGGGTCGATCCTGAAACTCCATGTTAGTGTTTTCACATTAATGTACATCTGTGCTAAATCCTCCTCTACCGACTCGTATCCAGACAGAGATGTATTTCTTTGAAAATTCACAACATTTCTATATTACCAAAATTCTTGGATGTTCTTCAATACAAATCCTCAATGTCTATCTTATTGTAATAATCTATAATTAGAGTTTTTATAAATATAGATTCAATTTTTTGTTCTAAACTTATTCTAATACAAACTATAACACCTCGTACCTAGTTAACCTGAGTTGGTACATTTTTAGATAACATCTACACGATCACAAGAGATCATGTCTCGAAGGACATATTAGTTATTTTCCATGGAATTACTTGATACATACATAAGTTTTACATTAACTAGTGAAGTAACGAAACATAATTGTGTCTCATTTAAACACACTCATATCCCATGACCTATCCTTTAAGTACAATCATAATATACTTCATCATATCCTAGAAAAAATAAAACATTTGAAATGGGTGATCTTAGATGCCCAATAATGATAAAAATATAGAGAGAACTTTTATAAATAAGCATAAACATTGAATGTAATGTATAATACTAAAACAAAAACCTTTTAAAATTAAACTTCAAAATAACATGGCAAATATAAATCAAATAATTCAATTTACTTATTCATATAAAAATTATAATAGTCTAATAATCACATTTAATATCAATAGATAATTTAATAATGATGTAATTCATAATGTCAGGCATCATAAACAAATAGTCATGGCCTCGTGCTAAGACAAAAAATAATATTTTGTCAAGGTCTTGTTCTAAGAAACTAGTTTTCCTCATTAGACCCACTGATGCGTTGGGGAGCTATAGTGGGCTCCACCATCACATACTATGTCTAATGCATTAGTCAAAAGAAAATTTTGAAACATAACATAAACATTCATAGTAAAACTAGCATACAAAATGTTAGTACATTAACTATAAACCATGAATGGTGTAAAAATAAAACATCCACATTCAAAAATATCACAAAACCTTCAATATAGTATGGAAGATTATATCATAATAAATCTATATCAAATAGTTGTAAAATCCATCAATGGATGTTGATATAGATGAAATCTAAACAATTAGAGTGAAATATATCTTTATATTTTGAAATCATTTAAATGTCACATAATTATAAAATAAAACATTTATTCAGAAAATTTTCTTATAAAATAATAATGGAATCTATAAAGGCATTGTAATATAGGAAAATAGATGCACCCTCGGTATAAGTTAATAATCATTCTTACCTTAATTCATTAAAATTTTTATAAAGTACCTTGTTTGGAAAACAATGGAATGAGTCCGTTAAAAAAATTATTGAAAGTAAAACAAGGGAATAAATTAAATTAACCCATATTCTAGGAAATGGTAAAAAATGGAATCCATTTTTGAGAAGCACAGATGTGGATGATAATGAATTCGCATTAGATACTTTCGTAAAAACGACGTCAAATAATATAAGATTGTAAAATTAACCCTTACCTTATACATTTCCTTGGTCGATGGTACATTAACATATAGTATAATATTTAATAATTATTATTAAATAATACAAGAACCACATACATAAATATGATATTATATATGATCTTAAAATATTTGTTTGTTAATAATAATTCATTAGTATCATTGTGTCGGGTGTTAACTGATTCATTTTGCTTTATATATTTTATTACATAATTCATGTTTAGTATGGACAAGATGTATTTGATTCATATCCATAATTTTTTTATGTTCATAAAAATTATATTAATTTGTAAAATTATAATTATTCTTGAATTGTTACGATGGGAAATGGATCTCATCACGTTCGTGGACACAGTAATCCGTACATACACACGAGTGACAATACCATTATATTGATTATAAAATAGTATGTAATTGGATGGTATATGATATATACTGAATCGTTAAAATTTAATATTTATAATTTACATCAATTATACTCATTATTATACCCATCAAAATAGTACAGTGTTGAATAACAAACTACACCAGATGGTGAGCAGTACATACACACGTGAGGTGACCTTGTCATTTATAGGATGAATATAAAATGAATATGGTTATAACATATTCATAATAACATCATAGTATGTAGAAGGTATTGCAGTTATTATTTTTTTATGGAATCAACAAATAATGTGTATGTCGAAGAAGAAAGGAACTTTGAAAGAGGGGATGAAATTATTACCTCTTCTTCAGGTGCTTCATTTAGATTTGACCAATGGGGCTCCTTAGATTGTATTTTTGATCAATTTAAGGCAAATAAGTAAAATTGAGGGTAGTTGGTAGGATATTTGAGATGGTTTTGGCCAATCCAAACGGCCATAGATGTGTAATTTTGGGTGAAGGATATGTACCCTTTTATAAGAGAGGTGAGGGTCACTTTTGGAAAAGCTTGAAATATAAAATTATTATAAAATCATATTCCTTTTATAATGGCTCCAATAAGATTTACATCGAGTTTATGGTGGGTATGTGTCTAAAAAATCCCATCCCATATGTTTTAGATAGGTTTATGTCACCATATTAAACTTATCTTTTATATTTAACTCTTAGTTAAATAGTTGATCTTTTGTTTTGTATTCATGTATTACTATAATAATGGGATAATAAAATTACCATAAAAATCCAATAGAACCCAAAGTGGTTAATTATTGACATATATAATGTTATATAAGTCCTTTGGACGAACCATATATTTTTAGGAATATTATATCAATTAATAATATTTTATGTTTTTAAAACAACTCATATTTGTCAATTTTGACACTATAAAGTGTTTGATTTTTGTGAAAGTAAACAAAACTTTATTACATAAAAATGTATTAAATCAATCCTAACATGTCATATTAACCTATAAAATTATCATAATACCTAAAAAGTCTCAATTTACAATTATTTTAATATTTATAATATCGATTATTTTATTCTCTCATTAAGAAGGTAATTACTGCACCATCAGTGTGTCATAAATAAATATAATTATATAATGACTAAAAATTATAAATAAAATAATTTTATGTAGGGAATATTTTTAGATTTATAATGAGTATTTATATTCTAATTTATCTTATGTATAACCCTATATTAAAAAAATTTTAATTATGAAAATTTGAATTTAACACCTTTGACACTTTTTTAAATAAAATAATAATATGTGTCCTGATATAATCTATGTCGATCAAATTGGATCATATTTTATTACAAAGGTTGATTTTGGTATAAATAACTTATCCAATAGAATTAGGACAAGTTTTATGGTAATTATATTATCATTTTTACAGTTAATTACCCTATTTTCTTTTAACTATGTTAAATAAAATTCAAAACATACTATTCCCCAAAAATTATTTTTATCTTATTGAATCACATTTTAAATATTTATGTAAACTGTGTCTCTAAGATTTTTGAAATTCATTTCATAGATGGTTTAAAATTACATTTTATGCAAATATTCAAATGTGCCAAGAAGGTGGTTAAAAGACTTTAAAATGTTCAATAACATTTTATACATATAATTTTATTATAAAATGACTCCATTGAATTATATTTAATTTAAATAGGTATTATGTATCTATTTGGACCTAAAATAAATATAAATAAAATAATTAATTAATTAAATAAAAAGTTAGTTTTAAAAAATAAAGTAATGTTTTTCACTATTTATCAAAAATAGAATGTTTTCCAAAAAATACCAATAATTACCATAAACTAATATTGATATTATGAATACAAAAATTAATATCATTTTGAAAAATAAAATTTGAAAAATTTAAAATATTGGGTATTTCTATTCATAATGGCTTGTTTGATTTGTTGTGGAGTGGTAAAACTTGAAGTTGCATAGAGCACAAGCTATTGCCTTATTAAAATAGAAACACACCATAGAAGCTTGGAATGTTACATGAACAATGTTCCATTATTTATTCATCGACACATGTTACCTGGTATGAAAATTGTTCCATTTGTATTATATTATATTCATTTACTATCATCTAAATCTTATGTACATTAAATTTTAATATTTTAGGGGATTTAACATACAAATCATTTATCATTATTCAATCAGATATTGATTTAGTTGTTTCCCTTGTAGTGAGGATTTGGGTAACTCGATTTCAATTCATTGATTTATGATCATTCTTAAAATATATTTTCTATATGTTGGGAACACTATAACATTTTATTTTATTGTGTGTTATTCTCTCGCTATTTTATATGAACTAACATTTCTACAAAAATTATACTTTGAAAAGTATTTCTCACTTATTTGAATATATTCTTTTGAAACCAACCACTTTATTTCTTTGGATGAATTATGATCACTTTATTCGAGTGTTGAATTATTTTTTTAATGATTAATATAAATATATATTATATCTAATTTTAAATAGCTTGTATTGGATGATTTTATCCTAGAAATGATTATATTTTATTAAAATGGCTAAAAGTATTTTAATAATATATTTTCTAATTCAAAAATTGATGATTATTGGAATGTTATCTTTGTATTTTTTATCTATCCAAATTCTTTTTCTAGATGGGTTACGATCATGTTATCGATTTTATAGAAATGGGTAAAAATAATGGAATTCTGGATGATTATTTACTACTTAGAAAGGTTGTTATGTATCCACTTTAATATTTCTCATTATATGAATATAAAACATGAATTAGCTAATAAACACTCAGGGAATGGAATGAAAGGTGTTTATTGATATAATCGTGAATTCATTAGACATAATTAGGGTACAGGTGGACCCAAAATTAAATATCCACTTTATGCATAGATGGCTCTCTTGAGAACAAAACTTTTTTTTGTGTTGGTGTATTCCAACCCAGTTCTAAAATATATCTTAACTATAGTCCCAGTGACATGTATCTTGTAACATGACCTTGATATTAGATTCTTTACATCCAAAATTATGCATTCCATAACATGAGATAAATATTATTGATGTCTATATATTCATTTATTTTCCTCGATTTATAAGTCTCTCAGTTTAAAGTTGATTATGCTTTCATGTTGTTTACATATTCCTTCCATAACATTTATTTCATGTTTCTTCCATTATTCCTTCATTTATATGATTTCATTATAGAAAATTTGAGTTCACCCCTTCTTATTTTCCTATTCCACCAGGTTATGAAAAATATATTACAATGAATATTTTTCTGTGATAGCACATGATAATGAATCTATTGGAGATTTTTAAGACATATGATGAATTAAATAGTTCTTATTATATAATGAGAAATGTTCATTGGTTGAGAAAGACATCGAATTTACTAGATGGTGATGTGTCTTAATTTTTTAAATTTCTAAATCTAAAAAAATCTTTATTATTTAAGTGATTCCTTAATCATTATTGATTTTATAATTATGGATGGATATATAAATGCTTTTATTACTAGTATGAAATAAATTATGTAAATTTTTTTTGAGAATCAGATCCCATGGAGTTGGTCTAAGGCATAACATCTTCTAATCTGACTCCAACCATTCTTTTACATTCAAAAACTGATAAAAAATCCATTGGGAATTTATAGATCACTATGGTCACTTTATTATGATTCGTATAGACATTGTAGAATATAAAAACTCAATTCATATATTTCATCAACATTGTATGATAAACTATGTATTATAAATAACTAAAACTCAGTTCTAGTGTTCATCGATGATTTTTATCAGGTTTTACAATATTCATATATTGCAACAAGCAAGGATGGAATCCTCTTAACAAATGGTTCTTGGAACTAAAATATGTTATCCAATGTAAAATAATTATAACATATCTATCATTGATCACTATAGTCATAAATATTTTTATTCCAAACTATTAAAATAATTTATATAACTCATCCTTCATCACATTTCATGATCTACCATAATGTTAAGCTATTTCATTCACCTAATATAATGGGTTTCCCACAATAATATTTCCTCTTAGGTATCTAATTGTAGTTAAATATTCATTATTTTGTACCCTTAATATATGTGTAGTAACCATTCATTATATATTAGGTGGATCATAAATCCATCAACCAACCCTTCTCATTTTTATATTTTTTACATTGACAACTTAATTGAAAAAGAATAAAACTAGAAAACTTTAGTCACTTCTATCACAACCTTTGTCTTTATTATCAATTATAATCACTTAAAAATAATATTCATTAATCAATATAATTTCTATATCCCTTATTGAAAATAAATGAAATTTGATGGAAATTCCTCCCCCTATAAATATAATGGTCTCTATAATCTCATTATAATAATTTAGATAGGTATATGGATGGTCATCCCCAATTTGAAATTATTCTTCCTAGATAATGTTTCATTACATATGAGAGATAATACATATTTATGGATGGTACCATTTTAAATATCAGTTGAGATAACAAATGACACAAATTTTTTATAATATATGGGGAGGCTCTTCTTCAAATTTTTTCACTTATTAGGATTTTCATCCTGAAGGATATCAAAATATTCTCTTATTATGTTAAAAATTTTGATAGAACTTGATATTATGAAATGGATAACACTCTATAACACACCAACATTACAAAAAATTCTATCAGAGATGAAATTAAATAATAATTACTACTTACCGGTGCATGTGATTAATGGAACTGAAGATCCACAAAGCATCATATGAATTTACACATGACATCATATATTATTTACAATGGTGTCATCAACAAATAATCCATATATTCCCCAAGGATATCCATTTATTGAAATATAATTATCACAATTTTATACAATATGGTTTTCTAGTTATTAATATGTGATGTCTTTTTTACATTCTCGCATTTTGGGGGTAGAATATTCTAATTTTTTTGAAAAATTCAGGCTCTTGTTCTCACTTGAACAAATATACCAAAATTTTCAAATGGAAGGTCTTCCCCATCCATTATATATACACTTCTCCTTCTAAAAAATATTATGTACATGTCAAAAATATATATAAAATGAAATCATACCTCATAATATATATTTAAAGGGTATATAAATATTTTCATATTTCAGACACTATATATTCTAGTTTCTTCATTCATTGATCAATCTCCACTCAATGAAATACTCTAAATCATTCACTATCTTTCCCAAAAATTATTTAATAATCATTAAATATACATAGATGATGATTTATCATATAGTATCTCAACAGCATGATATAGAGGGTTGATGTATGTTTTTTTAACACATGTCATTCATCTCCACAATTCTTCATGCTTTCACACTTGGGAATTGTGGTCTTCTTTACATTGTTCATGTGCATATTCTTTTTAGTAGAAACAAAATTTAACCTGAGATCATAGGTGTCTTCCATTTTTTCCTCAACGACATTTCTTGTAGATGCATCAATTTCATATAGGTAACAACCCTATGCTTGGGCTTCCTCGACCATCAACACAACACTTTAACTATTTTAACTTTTTCCATCCTATGTATCTTCTTCATATCTTCACTATGACTATTAACCAGTAATTTATTCCAATAATCCCCCATCAAAATGGATTATATTATTTTCATCATAATTCTACAATTTTTTGTATCATTCATAAATATTTTTCATTGATCCATGATTTCGCCTCTATTTAGAGAATAAAATAATCTATTTGATATACGTTTGAAATCATTCTCATCTTTCTATTTATTCTCCTTGGGAGAAGATAATTTATCTTTTATCTTCACAAATTTTTCTCCCAAGGCCAATTCCCTTAAATTATTCACCAACTTCATTGACTATGTTAGTTTACGTTTCTATCCTATAAATCAATGTTATTAGGAAGGATTGTAACTATATCCTTTGTAATTGTGAGCACTAAATTTTTACATATCACAAAAATATTTCAAGAATTCAAATATATTTTTCGAAAATAGATTATTCCCTTTTATATTGTCCAATTACATACATAAAACATTTTCTTCTATATAAATCATTGATCCCCAATAATATAGTAATTATTTAACTCTTAAACACTATAATCATGTGCCATAAATCAATGGCTTTTTGTCAGGACTCGTCCCCTAGGGCATGTGAAGTGACTACCCCAAGCCCTCCTTCCATAGGCCAGTGGCTGGAGAACAGCACCGAAAGGTGTATTCCTTAAAACTGGGAAGGAATTTCCTTTCTAACCTCTAAACTCACGTAACTAAGCACACACCAAGATCTGAACACAAGAAAACTATATAACCAAAAGACTGATAAAAGTAAAAGTGGATAGAATACAAGCCCAATAGTAAAGGTACAAGTACAACTGAAATATAATACAATAGAAGAAAGAGAAAGATATCTACTGGATCATCCTCTGGGGTTCCTACTTGAAGGGTAGGTGCAAATTTCTTCCTCAGCACTCCATGTCTGCTCATCTCCTCTACGTACCGACACGCCGTATGGTCCTCCTCCAGGAACCGTCCTTTTCTAGCACTATCATCTTTAGTCATCATTGTTCGTCATCTACACCAAACACAATGAAGTGTGTGTATATCCCGTGCAGGGGTGAGTATAATGATACTCATTAGTGTCCCTGAGACCCTCAAGGTCTCAAAAAATCCCCCATGGATAAACCACAATGAAAGTAAACCAGTGGAAACCCTACTTAGGTATATTCCCATACAAATACCTAAGTTATCAAGTATGCCCATCTCAATCATGAGGAAAGACAAGGTCCAACTCAAGATCCCAAATCTGAACTATTCAACAAAGGAAGTAAAAAACCACAATGGCAAGTACCACACTGGTACGCCGCACTGTAGAATACCACCATGGTATTACCACGATGGAAATGTACCTCATAGGTTCGAGCTCAGATCAAACCTGGTATTACGTAAGTAAAATAGTAGAGATGATTAGATATAACTACTGAATCATCTTACTCTGTAAAGATGCTGACCCATATAGGATAGCTAGGATCTGACCCACACAGGATCGCTAGGAGCTGTCCACAGAGGATTGCTAGGAGCTGTCCCACACAGGATCGCTAGGAGCTGACCCTCACAGGATCTCTAGGATCGCACCCACATAGAATCCCTTGGAGCAGACTCACATAGGATCGTTAGGAGTTATCCCACACATGATATCTATAAGATGACCCACACAAGATCACTCTTCATTCTTCTCATCACATCGAGCTACTTGTTCCCGCAACAGACGATGCGTCAATCAAACACCCGGTTTTTGAGTTATTAGCCTTTTAGTTCCGGGGGACCGGATGGATTCGTGCTCGATCCCACTATAGCATACCTCAACATTACCCAAAACTCCAATTTAGTATACCGAAGGTATCACCTCAATCCAATGTTTCATGAATCACTGACGATTCATCAAACAGACATCTGGTGCCAAATTTATGTCCAAAAGAGCGTAAAATTGGTCGATGTGGGTTCTAGTCTGGTCCGACTCGGTTCGGCCGACCTGGTTGGGCCGACCTAGACTGACCTAGCATGGGTTGACCCAGCCTAACCTATTGGGTCTATCATGAACTGAAATTTGGCCTGTCCTTTTGGGCAGCCTGGCCTTCTAGGTCGGGCCCGGCCCACGTTGGGTGGTCGAGCAGGCCGTGAGTGCCACGAGGGGCCGCGGGGCGGCCCAGCCGCGGGGGGTTCCCCGAGTGTGGCTCGTCCATGGTGCATGTCGCTAGGCTGTGGGGTAGGGTGGACATGGATTGGATCGGGTGTGGGGGGTTCCCTGAGTGCGGCTCGGCCATGGTGCGTGTCGCGAGGCTGTGGGGCAGCCCGACCATGGATTGTCTCGGGCGCGGGTGGAGGCTCAAACGTGGGGGGTTCCGCGAGGGCAGCTCGGTCGTCGATGGTTCGACATTGGAGCGGTGCAAAAGCTGCTGGCGATGGTGCCACAGGGCAAGGATGTCGCGGTCCAGCCGGGGCTGCGGGGAGGCACCATTGCACCGTCGCCTTAATCGTGCCTGATGGAGGTTTTGGCCTCCGTTATCGTGCCTCATCGGTGCCAAAAACACACTTGGGTTTCCCTCTTCCTCTGTCGTAATGAACACCACATATCAACCCGAGAATTGTGGAGAGGATGGGCCATGTTTTTTTGGCCCACACTCTCCGCATTAGAGCGGTAGCGAGTGGGTCAACGTAATCATGAATCAAGAATGAGTATTGAAGATATTTAAAAACATAAATCCCCATAACCCTCGTCAATCTATATTCCCAATCCGGAGAAATAATTATAAGGGGAGCACATTGGAAGTGAAAATCTTATAAAATTAAATCCTGACGTCACTCACTTGATGACGTCGATGAGGTCACGAGGAAGAGGAAGAATTGTTCGGAAAAGATGAACATCGATGTCATCTGCGTTTTCCTCGATTGACGGGTTGTGTGTCGTCCTCTTGCTTGATTCTGAAGAACATTCGTCGATGGTGTTCTTTGTTCGGAGAAGAAGTTCTTCTATGGATTTCTTTGATCGAACAAGATTTTCTACATTGTCGTTCTTCATTCAAAGAAAGTAATACTCCAAGAGCTCTCTCATTTTCCAACCCAAAAGAAAATATTTTCCAATATAATTTTACAAAATAATAAATTCTATTGGAACACACACACATGTTGGAAAAATTAATGTAGAGGAAGTTCAAGAGGCTTCTCCTCATTAAAGAGGGATATTAGAGGTTTATCCCACATTAAGAGGGGATGTGAGGTCCCAGCTTCTAGGAATTCAAATTGGTTGTCTATGGTTGGGTGGTCCACACCCCCATAACCCACACATGAGAGGTTTCATGAAAAAAATAAAATGTTAAATAATTTTATTTATATTTTCCCACGAAAATCCCAAAATCTATCTTTCACCCTCGATATAATGTCGTCAAGGTGAAGGTCCTTTTAAGCGAATACCAGCACTGCGAGTTCAAAGGTTCCCTCTAATATCAATTCTGAGCACCAGTTCAAAAGTTAGAAAAACTCGCTCGCACATTTACTGAACGTACCCGTATAAAGGTTAAGAAATTAATTCCGGACACTCCAGGCCACGAAATCACGTGCCATCAATTTTCCCCGGCTTGTAAAATTCCTATTTAATAAAAAAAATTACATGTAAATTACGGGACTTTACATTCTACCCACCTCAGGTATTACTCTCTCTATAAGACACAACTCAAAACTATGAATAGAAGTGGGGGTACTGAGCATTAATCTGAGCCTCCTGCTCCCACGATCTCTCCTAGAGGTTCCTGTGCATCCAAAAAAAGTGCACTATTGTTATCAACCACACACAAATGAATAACTCTTGTCCATCCTAAATCTCTACAGAAACCTCCATAAATGTCTCCCCATCGTCGACGTCCAGCTCTCTGTGGTCGATGATTTGAGAAGGGTCAAGCACGTATATGCTTGGATGTGGTTCGTGGAAGATGTCGTGCACTCGGTGCAACTGAGGAAGAAGAGCTAAGCGGTAATCCACCTCACCAACTCTAATGAGGACCTGTAATTGTCCGATGAACCTCAGAGATAACATGCCACCTCGGAGAAATCACTGTAAACCTCATCGAGGTGAGACCTGTAGAAAGACACTGTCTCAATCCTTGAACTCTAGAGGTCTCCTTCTCTTATCAGAATTCAACTTATACCGGCTCTGTGCAGTCTTCATCTGCTCTTGGATGATCTTCACTTTCTATGTGTTATCCTATGGAATTTTCTGGCCCCACTAGTGCTGACTACCTTGGGTCAGTCTAGCACGAAGGTGATCTGCAAGGTCACCCATACAGCGCCACAAACGGTGCCATGCTAATGGTGGAGTTATATCTGTTCTTGTATGGAAACTCCACTAAATGATTCTAATCCTCCCAGTTGTGACCGAAGTAGAGGACACAAGCATGTATCATATCGTCGAGGGTCTAAATGGTCCGCTCAGTCTGACCATAAGTATGAGCTTGGAAGGAGATTCTCAGATGAATCTACATCCCGAAAGCCTCCTACAACTCCTTCCATATCTCGGAAGTAAAACATGAATCACGATCAGAGTCAATTGTCGAGGTCACTACATGTATCTGCACAATCTTCTGCACATAGAGGCGTCCCAGGCTCTCTACTGATCCATGCTCTTTGATCGGTAGGAAGTGAGACGACGTGGGGAGTCAGGCGACGATCACCCAAATCGAGTCATGACCCCTGTATGTACATGGAAGTACTATTATGAAGCCCATGGATATATAATCCCACTTCCACTTTGGGACATCTAAATGTTGAACCAAGATTTTTTTGTACCTAATCTTCCACCTTCACTTGCTGACATGTGAGGCACCAAGAGACAAACTCTACAACTGATTTCTTCATTATCGGCCAGCAGTGCTCTCGTCAGCGATCCTGGTACATCTTCTCCACTTATAGATGTTCCACTAGAGGGGATGTGTGTAACTCCCTCAACACATCCTCCTGAAGTGACACAGGTACCACGGTACGTCCTCTGAAGAGGATGATGTGCTCACCACCTTTAGAAAATCTATCAGGTGCCTTTCCTATGGATATCTGATCACATCACATCTCACAGTCAGCTTCCACATGCTGGGCCTCCCTGACTCACTGAAGAACTAGGGGAGTGACTATAAGAGACTGATGAAAAACTTCCTCATCTCTATCTATAAAAGATATATGCAAAGCAGACAACTGCTTTATCGCCTTTCCTAGCAGCTGTATACCATTTCTCTTGGAGAGTGCATCTTCTACAACATTCCCCTTCATAGGAGTATAGACTATATTGAAGTCATAGTCATAGAGGAACACAAGCCAACGTCATTGTCTTAGGTTCAGGTCCTTCTGAGAGAAGATATACCTGAAACTCTTGTGATCATAGCACACTATAAAACACTCGCCCATCAATTAATGTCACCACATCTTCAAGGTGAAGACCACTTATGCTAACTCTAGTTCATGGGTAGCATTGTTCTGCTCATGTTGTCTCAGCTATTGAGAACCATATGCGATCACTACTCGCTTCTGCATTAGGAAAAATCCGAGTTTGGTCCTTGATGTGTTGCAGTAGACTACATACTCTATGGCCTCCTATGGAAGCCTTAAGATGGGGGCACTAGTCAGCCTTTGTCTCATCTCCTAAAAACAATGTTGGAATCTGTCCAACCACACGAAGGGTTTCCCCTTCAACGTCAACACTGAAAGAGGTGCTGCAAATTTGGAGAAATCTGGAACCAATCTCTAGTAGTATTTGGCCAATCCCAGGAAACTCCATACCTCCGTCACACTCCTGGGTGTCTCCCAAGAAAGTATTTCCTCAATATTTGCTGGATCCACTGCAACTCTAGCCTCTAATATGACATGTCCTAAAAAGTGAAGCTCTCAAATACATAAGTGGCACTTCGAGAGCATGCCATAAAGCTGGTGCTCTCGGAGTGTGTCCAGTACTAACTTTAAATGATAGGCTTTCTCCTCCTCAGTATCCGAGTATATAAGAATGTCATCGATGAAGACTACTACATTGTGGTCAAGGTATGGCTGAATAATCATATTCATGAGTCCTATGAACACTGCTGGAGCGTTGGTTACACCAAATGGAATAACCAAGAACTCATAATGGCCATACAGACATCTAAACATCATATTATGCACATCCTTATCTCACACTCTGAGCTGGTGATAGCCTGATCTGAGATCTATCTTCGAGAACCACCGTTCTCCCTTCAGCTAATCAAAGAGGTCATTAATCCTTGGAAGTGGGTACTTTTTATTCACGGTCACCTAGTTCAGGTGCCAATAGTTGAAAAAAATTCTCATGCTCCCATCCGCCTATTTTGTGAATAAAATCAGGGCTTCCTAAGGGAAAAAACTAGGTCGAATAATTCCCTTCCCCTGTAAGTCCTATAACTGCACCCGCAGATCATGAAGCTCTATAGGATCCATATGATAAAATAGTGTAAATATCAGTGGAATCATGGGGTACAAGTCAAAGTAAAAGCCCCCTCTTGGCGAGGAGGTAGACCCAAAACATCATCAGGGAAGAAATATGTGTACTGGTCCACATCATCCGGGAAGACATCTGCATTCTCACTAAATGGGCTCTTTCTAATTTTTTGAGTAAAAATATTTTTATGTGAATAAAAATCATTTTCAATTAAAATATTTCATTAATTTTTAAATAGATTTTAATTTCATTTTTTATTAATTGGTCACCAAATAATTCATTTTAAATACATTTTTAAAACATCTATTTTCATAATTTAGTTAATCATATTAATAACCATAATTCCAAAAAAAAATGTAGTGACTATCATAAAATAATATTTTAATTATACACCATGTTATTTTTAAACCTGGTGCAGCGTGTCATGTAAGATAAACTCGATGTTGTGTATAAATATAACTAAAATCATTATTTAATGTAATGTAAGATAACCTTAGTATTGATTTTAATTCATGATAAACATGGGGTTATATGCAATTCAATCTAAACCCACTTATTTGTGTAATACAAAATCGTGAATTTGTTAAATATAAATGAAAGTAAATATTTGACAAAATCACATGGTGTTACTAGACCCGAGAAACTATTTAATGGTAATGAAACATGTATATAGGATGTCCATGGTCAGACTATTGATCATGTGAATGGATTTTTGAGTACTGGATTGATCATTCAAAGGATCTTCTGTATTTATACTTCATCACATGTTATCCCAACATTCCATACCTAAAGAACATTGAAGCATTGATATTATAAAATATGAAAATATATAAACCTTACGTAAATTAAGATATGTTGACTTTAATGATATGTATCCATTCACTTTTCATAAACTAATGAGAGCAAACAACATCACCCAGATATATATTCAATGTATCACCCCTAGTATTAAGTATGTAACTATTTTTATGTTTTTTATGTATATAGTATTTTGGGGTATGGTTTGGGAGATTATGAAAGGTTTTGTGGAAGTTTTTGGTATTTTCTAAGGTCATAGGGTTTGATAATGGTTAGTGAAAACTTGGAAACACATGCATGAAACTGTTTGAGTAGAGGTAGAGGAAAGGTAGTTTCTTCAAGGTTTTCCAAACCATCTTTCCTTGGCAGATAAACTTTTCATCATAGGATATAGATATTATACATGGTTGGTAAATTATTTGTCTAAATTTTTGGGACAACCATGTGGGTACCCCTTTGAGGTAGTTGTGGTGGCATTATTATCTCATCGTTTTTCAAACCATGTGGCTAAAATGTGCATTCCTATAAATGTTGGGTTTAAATAAAGGTTCTCTCATGTATTTAACCCAAAACCCCCCATTTGAGCGCCATTTTTATCCTCACTCATTATTTCTTCTTCTACAGTTTTATGGAACCTCTGCCACTAATTTTGGAAGTGGTTAGAAGGGTATTGTTGTTGGTTTAAAGGTGGAACTCCCATGGTATGTCTCCTCTCTTGGTAGTTTTCTAAATCTCCCTAGATCTCATCTCCCACACTTACAATTTCTTAGATATAATTACATTGTGGATAGATCTTGGGTTTTGGTTTCCAATAATGGTGATTTTTGGTCTTGTTGATGTTATGAGATGTTATATAAGATGATATTTTAGAGTGTTAACTGGGATTAGTGATTGATTTGTGTGGTTGATCATTTCCCTCAAAACCCTTGAGGTGGGTTTCTTCACTCTTGACTCTCTTTATTGAACTAGAAGGATTAATTAAAAATTAAATTTTTTTCATGAAATTGATTATGAAATTGATGATTGTGGCTTGTGTTAGATTACATTACTATTGATTTATAGATTTTGGGGGAATATTATATTGTTGTGAATTGTGATTTATTATTGTATTTTAATGTTTGTTACTTGGGGGGGGGGGGTAATTGAAAATATTTGGTGAAAAAAATCAATAAAAAAAATTTCCTGAAATTTCATTGGAATGGATGTGGTATAAGTCTATTTTCAATAAATGGTTGATTTTATTTAAATTGTTCTAGAATATTGGTTGGAAATGTGGTTTGATAAATATTGGCTGATATATTGTCTTTAAATATTGATTTGTATGTTGTGGCTAAAGTTATTAGGAAGGCGTTTGGTGGGATGGATTGTGGGTAGATGTACTGCCATACAAGGATTAGAATATAGGATTAAATAGCATAATAAAAAGAGGATAGGGATGGATGTGAATTTCCACAATCAATGGTAAAAATAACGTTGTGTGTTGGGATTGTGTGTATGGATTAGATTTGCACCCATCAATGAAAAATATAATTGTCGATGATAAAGTATAATGGAAAAATAGTTGATGACTTTTTTGGTTTCCATGCTTGATAATTTGTTGTTTGGGTTATCTATTTTAGTAAGGGTGTGTTTGGATTGTTGGAATTTGATACATTGATAATAGTTTTATATAAATTGTTATATATAAATATGGTATCTTTTTTTATCCTAGTGTAATGAGTAGGGAAGTAATTTTTTGAAGACCTACTGAGTATTATTACTCACCCCATATTTTCCACTTGGGAGATATTTTAGATTTCATATACTGGGACAAAGGTAAAATAAAATAATCTCATTTCATTTGTTGTTCATTATGATGATTCGGCGGTATTGTGGTGGCAGATCTTGCAACATGGCGTAAAGGTGTAGAGTTAAATCATTGGGTATTGAGTTTTTTTTAGTCTTTTGAATGGTACTCTGATTTGGTATTGTTATGGTTTGTATTAGTGTCTTTGTAAAGTGGTTCAATTGTGAATCATTTTTTTCATGAATAATGTAGTTGTTTGGAAATGGTACTTTGGGATGGATGGTTTCATTTCAAATAGAAAATCACCCCCATCATTTATGATAAACCCGACATTAATTTTTATCCTTTGGCACCTTGGGGATGATTCATAAGGCCATATAATATATCCATATAAACTCAATACAATGAGGAGTGACATTAAGTTACAATTGGTATCATTTTGTTCAATACTTGACAAACAAGTTAAATAAGTCTAGTTCTGTCCTTTTGGAATTCATTGTTGGTCATTGAGATTTCACAAATTCATGGTTTATTCCATTATTTGGGATGGTAGAGAGGAGTATTATTTTTAGAACATGAAAATTTAATAATAAAAATATGTATATATAATTTTTAATCTAAAGATCTTGTTATCAATGAGTTGGGTATATAATTTCTTGGAGGCTCTTATAAGAGCGTAATCTCATTGTCATGGGTTTATTTATAGATTTTATCATGGAATTCATGGTGGAAAAGCACTTACCACTATGATTTCATATCTAATTTGGAGTAATGATTTATGTTTTTTTATGAATGTTTTTCTTTATGAAAAAATATTTAGAAGAAGATTTCAAATGTGATGTTTTGAAAAATAAATTGTTATGGTATTTTAAAAGTGGATTGATTTTCAAAACAAAGAGGATTTTTCAAAAAATGAATCAACATATTTATGTTGATTTTTTGAAATAATGGTTTTGATATTGGTAATGGATAGAATTTTAAATTGTAATCCTTCAGTTGTTATAGAGTGAGACTTATGGTGGTTATTATGTGTTGATAGAAATGGAATCGGGTAGGCATCACAGAGACCAACCAAAGGAAGATGCTGAAAACATGAATGCACATGAGCCCTAGGTAAACCTGGAGTTGGTTCAATGTATAATGATATCATTTAAATATATGGATATAGGGAACCAAAAAATATGAACTATGTCATGTGGATCATTTAGTTAGTTTCAAAAGTAGAATCTACCCATTTTTCGGTGTGATTCGGAACCAGAATAGGCATAGGAGTTGATAAATATGATGAATTAATTCTTCAATTTCCTAGGCCTTCCATAGGATCTGAATGAATTGTTAGTAATTTACATATTGGTTGGTATTTTACATCAGTGGTGGGATTAAGTCTTCCAATATAAACTAGTCCAAGGTTTATTATGGGTGGATTTTGAGGAATTTATTGAAAAAAAATTATACCCTCACTTGTTCTGAATTAATCAAACAATATATTTATTTATATTGAAACAAGAGAAATTATAGGGATGGAATATGTGGTTATGTTTATGAACATATCACAGATTTTACATGAGGTTGCAGTTATTGGGTCATTAAAGGTCCATTTTTTTTAATTGGAACTAAGGAAGGAAATTCATTCAATGATTGTGGTTCTTTGTATAACTGATGTTACATAAAGTCTAAATAGGGATGTATTTTCTAAAAGATATATTATAGGGGCTACATGTGAATGAAGAATCATGTTACCCATGGGATATAGTGGTAACTCTAATGCAAGAAGTAGGCAGTAGAGGTTTATATATTATAAAGTGGTAGTGTGGCTTCGAATCAATAATCAGGATCAGGGAATCTTCTTCTAATGCCTTACTACAAGCCAAGATTTTTGTAGTGTGGTTAAACAAGCCCCAAAAGAAAGATTTTATTGCACCACCTTGAGCCTGTCATAACTAAAACCAGATGAGGCATACTCAGCGTTACTGTCTCAATGCTCTGAGGTCAGATGATCATGATAATTATCTATTATTATAGTATTCTTATGCTTCCACGGGATGAGGGAAGTATAATAACCCCCATCATCATAACAGAGTTATCCATAGTGATTCATGGAACACCAAGAATCTTCCGCATGGGATGTTTAACTAGGGTAATAATGATCAATTTCTGGAAAATAAATAGGTTTTTGGAGATATGCAAGTTATGGTGGATGATCAGTCAAGACAATACATGATGATAGGTATGATAATTTTTAATTATTCCTTTTTGTATTTTTTTGATATGGGTGAATCTCATTGTTTATTTTCTTCTCAAATAATAAAATTTTTAGGCTTAAATGTGGAAACATTGCCTTCTTTTTTGAAACATCAATCTCATCTTGGTCAAATAGATTGTTGAACCTTTATCTATAGAGCATGTCATATTCATATTGGTGGGATTGGGTTGATATGGAAATTATCCATTCATGAGATGGACAAGTATGATGTAATCATGGGTATTGATTGATTGGTGATGTTTAAATCCCATATAAAATGTTATGCCTGAACGGTTAGTTTCACGATTGTTAATGGTGTCAAACATATCTTTATAGGAGATAAGAATGAAAAGGTGGGTTAAATGTATATGTTGGCAGTAGAAGTTTGAAATATATTATATTATTTGGTGGATATTTCTTTTGAATTGATGAAATATATTTGGATAAATATTTTTCCAGTAGTTATTGATCCATTCTGGTATGTATTTCATGAAAATTTTTTAGGGTTTCCACCCAAAAGGGAAGTTGAGTTTACAATTTACCTCCTCCTAGGTACAAGTCGTATCTCTCTTTTGTCTTACTAAATGGAACCAGCAGAATTGAAGGAATTAAATGTGCAAATAGTAGAGCTGGAAAACAAAGGGTTTGTACAACCTAGCACATCTCTTTACAAAACAGTGATTTTAGTTTTCTAAAAAGAGAGATGAAATTATCTGATTATTTATGGATAAACATAATCTTATACATGTTGCGATAAATAATTGATATCCATTGTTACACAATGATCACATGTTTCAATCAAATGAGGGCATATTAGTGATTCTACACAATTGTCTTGCAATCAGGATATTATTAGTTATGAGTGCAATATGAGGATATTCCAAAAAAATTATATAGTAGATATAGATACTATTAGTATTTCTTTATTACCTTTGGTTTTAAAACTTCACCAGTGGTATTGAGGGAATTTATGAATCGGATATTTTAGAAATATCAGGATTCATTTATGGTGGTGTTTGTCAATGATATACGAGTGTATTGCTAAACTAGGGTTGAACATAAAAAACATATGGAAATTGTGATGGGAATCGTGAGAGACAATCAGTTGTATGATAAATTTTCAAAGATAAATTTTTGGATACATGAGGTCCGCTACCCAAGACAAGTTATTATTGTAAGGGGTTTATCTTTGAATCTGATGAAGATTGGGGATGTCATCTCTTAGCATCCTCTAATGACTGTTTTTGAGATTGGGAGCATCCTTTGTTTAGTGGGGTATTACCAATATTTAGTTCATTAATTTTCATGGTTAGATTCACCGATGAAATTTTTGATAAGTAATAATCTTCAATTTAAATTGAATGAAGAATGTCATAAATTTTGAAGAGCATAATATTCATATTACATCAGCACTAATATTCATTTTTTCAATACTAGGAAAACAGTATGTTGTGTATTGTCATGCATCAGGATATGGGTTGGGGTGTGTTATCATGAAGGGGAACATGTTGTTCGATAGAAATCAAATTATTTGAGGTTTCATGAGAACAACTACCTTACACGTGATTTGGAGCTATCAGCTGTGGTGCATGCTTTAAAAATGAGGTTTTAGTATCTCCGTGGTGAAAAAATCATAGTGTTTAAGATCATAAGAGCATGAAACATATTTTATCAAAAAGAGGTATAAACATGATATAATTTAGATGGATAAAACATTGACAGAGGTTTGAATTTGAATAAATGTACACACTGGGTAATGGAAATTCTTTGGTGGAAGGATTAACCATAACGTCATATGATTAGGTGGAAAAATATGCTTCAGATTAGTGGTAGTTGATGTCCGTCATAGCCAACATGTCGTCATAATGTAAAGACTGAGGTTATGTAGTGGTTTTTCATTCATGTTCTGGTTGTTCTTGATTTGGTTAAGATGGCTATCGTGTCTCAAGACTCTTATTAAGAGTGTGTATCTAGAAGGTCAAAACTCAATGGTGGGGAGATCATTAAGGTATTTAAATTGTATCGAAATTCGATGTTGTGGTTTCATAATTGAATGGTTGTATCGATGGATTTTCTAGAGAAACTCATTTGTGCTTACCATCATTTGAGATGGGATTTCTATCCTGAAATTTGTAATATTTATAATATATTGGTGGGCAGCTATGAAAAGGATAGTGGATGAGTTTGAATTGAGATTCTTCACTTTTTAGCCAGTTATGTAATCGAATTAGTGACTCCTTTATATTTTACAGTCATTACATATCAATATATATAAATGGGATAAAATAGCTATGGATTTTTTTATAGGGATCACATGAATGGTTTGGAATCTTGATTCCAGATGTGTGATTTGGGATAATCTCCCAATGTCAACATATTTCATACCTCTTTTGGAATATCATATAGTAGAGGATCTATCCAAAATCTATATTTGGGAGGTGGTAATGATGTATGATGTATCAGTTTTGATTGTATGAGATATAGATCGAAGGTTCACATCCAGATTCTGTAAATCCATGCAATAATCCCTCTTGACACAATTGACTATGATAACGGAATATCATTGTCAAATGGATGGGAAATCATAAAAAAATTTGAAGACATGTTATGGTCTTGTGTCACAGATTTTGGTGGCTCATAGGATGAGAAACTACCATTTGTGGAATTATTATACTATTTCACTGACCATGTCTTGACACATAGGGCTCTTTTTCAAGCATTTTATGGCAATCCATGTCATTATCCAATTCATTGTGAGGAAACATGTGAGCATTACATGGTTGGGTTAAGCCTTGTCCAAGAGAATACGGAGGAGATTAATTTGATCAGGAAAATAATGGAGATGTCTCAATGTTGTGATAAATCATATGCATACCATCTTTGATAGCCATTTTTGTTCAAGTTAGGAGATGATGTGTTATTAATAATCTCTAGAAATATGGGACATAATCATTTTGGGAATAGGGGAATGTTATCTTTGAGATATATTTTTCCTTTTGAGATACTTGAATGGATTTTGAGGTGGCTTATTAGTTTTCTTTTCCACCACAGTTTATACATTTAACTATGTATTTCATGTATCTAAGTTGAAGAAGTATCATCCAAATAATTCTAGAGTGATTTGATGGTGTCATGTCGAACTAGAGTCATAAGCTTAATTGGTTCACATGCCAACACAGATTATGGATTGGAAAGAGAATGTCTTACGTGGAAAGAGCATCATTCTAGTTCATTTTTTTGGATACATGGTCAGATTTAAGAGTAGACTAGGCTATAGGGGAAATAAATAGTCAAGTAATGGTCCGAGATCTTTTAGGAATGTAGTAGTTTTTTACATTATGAAGAAAAAAATTTCAAATATTGGGGAGAATTTAGTGCATCTGGTTTGAGGTATGTACCTATTTTTTATTCATTATATTTATTTAATTTGTTGGGGTAAGGTTTGAGAGAGATTGGAAATTTTTTTGGAATGTTTCGAGGCTTTTCTATCGAAACTCTATTTCATCACAGTTAGTAAAATCCATGTAACACTTTTAGAACATCTTGAATGTAGAGGAAGAGACAGGGTAGTTGGTGCATAGTTAAGCAATGCAGTATTCTAAACCATGTGTTCTCCTGAGGTAAACTATGCATCATGGGATAAAGAGCTTCTACAGGGTTTGTACACTTTTTTTTGATCATGGGGTCTAACCATGTGAGTCCATCCATTAGGTGGTATAAAGAGAACCATTATTTAACTATTCGTGTAAATATGAAAATAAACCGTGCACGTCTTAAAATTTTGGTTTTAAAAAACACCTCATAGGATTTATTCACCATAAAGCCCCCCATTTCATCCCACAGTGATTATTTTTTATTATCCAAGGTTAGGAAACCACCCCCACACATTTTTGAAGTTATTTAATTGTTTTTCATGATGTATTAGGGTTGGATCTCCCTTGGTAAGTGTCATCTCATGGTAATTTTATGGTTTTCTATAGATCTACTTCTCCATGTCTCCCAATTTCTTAGATCTTATTCCATTACGAAGAGATATAATTTTTTTTCAATAATATTTTTTCCTTATTGGTGTTAGGGGAATGTATCTAAGAAGGTTTTGTGGTGTTTTCCCTATATTGGTGAGTTTTTGGGTCTTCGGTCATTTCCGTCAAAACCCTTGAGGTACGTGGCTTCCCTGTCAACTCCACTTTCAATAATGAGATGAACCAAAATAAATTTAATTTGTTTCATGGAAATTGGTTGTGAAATTGATGTTTGAATCATGTGTGAAATCTCATTAGTGTTGATTTATAAAATTTTGGGAAAATATGACCATGTCATATAGTGTTCTTGTTTTTTGGATTTTAAAATTTGAATCATGGTTTTATTTATGGAAAATAGTTGGTTAAATTGGTTTTCAATATTTTTTTTATTTAAATGGATTTGGTATGGATGTCCCTTAAGGATGTTATTAATAAATGATCGATTATATTTAAATAGTTTTGGAATGTATGTTAGAAATGTGGTTTGAAAAATATTTTTTGATATTTAGATTGTAAATATTTATTTTATGGTTGAGAATAAGTGATTAATAATTCTTTTGGGGCAGATCATGGGTGCGAAGTACAACCATCAATGCATTGGAATGTGTTGTGAAGTACCATATTAAAAGTTTTATAGGGTTAAACATGAAGTTCCACCGTCAGTGGTAACACCGAGATCATGTGGTGGGATTGTGTGTATAGAAGAAATATGCAATCTGAAAAGAACTTTTTAATGGGGTATGCCAATGTAAAATTGGAAAATTGGGGAAGGCTTGTTTGGTTGATTTCCATGATAATGTGTTTTTCGGGTAAACTATTTTTGTAAGAGTATGTTTTACTTGATGGAATTTGTTTTATTGTTAAAGTTTTTATATAAATTTATTTATAAATATGTGCTATATTTTTCTGGCCAAGTGTCATGATTATGGATGTCATTTTGGGAAAACCTACTGAGTATTGTTAATCACTCCCTGCTTTGGAAAATGGGTGCTATCGGAGTTGTGGTATTCCAGGAAATTGCTAAAAGTAAAGAACCACATTTCTTCTGAGGTTAATCTTGATTATTCAGTAGTCTTATTGTGGTGAATCATTGAGCTTGTGATGGATGTGTGGAGATATAACATTTTTTGAGTTTTATTGTTTCAGTATTCCGTTTGGTACTCTGATTTTGTATTGGTATAGATTGTATTTTTTCTTTTGAAAGTGGTTTCATTGTTAGAAATTGGTGACATACATCATGTAGTTGTTTTATAATGAAACATTTGGTGTTCTGTTTTAATTTTAATGTGAAAATCATCCCCCACAATTCATAGTGCACTCGGAATTTCATTCCAGTCTAGGTGCAATGGGAATTTCGATTAAGGCCAAGTAAAAATTCCACCGCGACTCAATCCAATGAGGAGGGGCATGGTGTTACATTCCAAACCATGATTTGTCCTCCAAAAATGTTATTTATGTCAAGTGAGGTCCTCAATACATATCATACACACCATTTGATATCCTCCAGACATTCCAGTTAGGTCACTCAGCAACCCTTCGAAAATCTAGTCCTGATCACAAGACAACCTTGGATGTGGGCTTCATCGATCACACAAAGGCTCCATAAACATTTCATTTCAATTATGATACATTACAATGACGTTTCCTATACAATCATTAAAATAATCTTATAAATGTAAACCTTATCAAGAGGAATCCCTCGTACATGTCTTCTGAATCACATATAAATCCTCGAACAGGTTAGTTGTGGCTCACAAAGTTCTCAATACATGTTTTCCTTGATCACATGAAAGGATTGGAGCATATCTTAATTATTCATAAATATAAACCCATAAGTGTGAGCCATTTCAAGTGATATTCCATTTAAATGTTATAAAATATCATGTGAAGCACCCCAGGACATGTCATCCTTACTAGGAAGAGACACATGACCTTTTAGATAGACACCTAGGACATTTCAAAATGAAAACCAGGACATGTGAGGTGGATATCCCCATACATGTTAGCCTTATTTTATAGGATTATATGGTCATATTCACTCAAATAATGTAACCCTGAATCCAAGTGTCTTTGGTTGGGAATTCTCCTCTGACATAGTAAGTGTCCAAAATTGGTTTAGGAATGCATACTCAAACAATCCTATGGGTAATTTAGGAACATAATACCTTTCAAACATTCTCATGTAGCCACTCATGGTACATAATATTTTTCTTTCAAAGAGTAAAGGTCATATATATTCCAATGGGAATCCACCCTATTTTTATGTCCCACAATATCATATAAACTCTAGAATGTGGGACCCAACCCTATTTTGGGTTTATTATTCTTCCTCATATATCAATGGATTATGAAGACAATTGAACTTTTAACACATTGATTCCTATTATTAATAGGATGTTTAGGAATCATTTATTAGGTCTGAACTCCATATTAATAACCATGTTATGGCCACCTTATTGCATATGTTCTATCATTATATAGTGAGTCAGATAACTTGTTATCACTTATTTCTCACATGTAGATTGGATAATGTGGTTTTAGGGATAATTAATGATCAAAAAACTATAATTAAAAAGTATACCTAGCCTAGTAATCATATATGTGTAAGCCTCAATCAATAACATAATATGATTTCCCCCATACTCAAGAACCTACCTTAGTGTATGTCTTAAATGAATTATCATATTGGTAGACCCTGGGGAAATAATCCTCTTGGGAATTAATTATCTATCACAACCCATCAATTGGTTAAGGGAAGATTAAATAATATTGACATTGATTATTATTATTCGATGGATGTGTAGGACACCTTCCTAATGCTCTATCTTCAAATGTGGTGCATAAGTTCCCTTATATCTATCCTTTCCACATGTTGATAAAATGTTTGAAAGAGAATTAAATGAACTACGAGGATTTTTATTTCTAATATAATAATGATTTATAGGGTGCCTCAGGAATTCTAAATTACATCCTTGATGGACCAAACTCCTTCCTTATTGATAGTAAACCCCAGTGTTCTAGGTTTAATGTATTCAAAATATAATCATTTACCCTTTTAAAAGAAATAAATAGAAACAGATAATGATCCTTAAATACATATAGATGGTTTTATAAATAAATACACTTTTACATGTAAAAGGATTAAAATCATGATAATTTTATTATGGTAATGAATATTGTATTGGGATTCATAATAAAATCACAAAAATTTAATAAATATATATAAAGTACCATAATATGTTATAATTTCCCCAAAATGGTTATGTGAGAAAAACCTCCCATCATATCGACTAATTTGAGTTCGTATGATTCATTAGGTCTGAAATCCCAAATGACTACCTACCGTTGGAAATTAGATTTATAAATTTTTATGAATGTGGGGAAAAGAGGTATTTTCTATGAATGATGAAAATGGTAAAACTAATGTGAATTATAGTGACACCACATTTAAACCCCAAATAATAACTCCTTAAAAAGAATATGACTCCAAAGGAAATAATAATAATAACCCCAGTATAAAATCATGTAATGATATAATACATAAATTCGTATTGGGATTGGGAATCATATCTCCTAAAAATGGGGAACCAACCACATATTTTGAAGTAAATGGAATTAAAAAACAAACTAGAAATGGAATAACAGGTATATAACTATAACATTTGGATGGTTTCCATAAATATGTAAATATAATCAATGCATAGACTATAATTAAAAAAACTCTCTAGTTACATTATTGAAATACATCATAATTTTTATTTCAATTTTTGAATTCGATGACTCTTATAATTAGAAAAAGTATTTCAATATATCATTCCATAAGAGTAACCTTTATTAATATTACTATATATCCCATCAACAATGTTTTGTGACTCCAATGGATACTAACAAGATATTAAAATCACAAAATTTGATTTATGTGTTAAAGGAAGAATCAATGTCATAGTAAATTAAATTTAATGAATCCAAAATAGATTTTTTATTTCCTTAATAATTAATATGAAAAGTTTTACTAATAATGGTTTACTTGTAGTGTGGTCATTTTTATAATAGTATATATCAATGAAATATTTACTATTGAAAATTATATACCGACCTTGGAGTTTATTATGGCATGTTTGAACAAATACTTATCCATTAAGGCCATAGGTGAAGTAGTTTATATTATTATGACCAAGGTCAATCATGATATATCCACGAGGCTGATAAAGTAAGTCAAAGTACTTATATTTACAAGATACTAAAGATATTATCTATGGAACAATCCATGAGTGGATTATTTCCATTATCACATGACTTTCATCTTTCTTTGAAAATGTGTCCTCAAACACATGATAAATAAAGAGAATGTAATGTATTCCATAGGCATCAGTGATTGGGTTAGTATTTTATGTTATTATATATAGTAGTATAGATGTTTTATACACATTAATTGTGGTAGAAAGATATAAGGATGAACCTGGTGGCCTCCCTTGGATGGTAGTCAAGATAGTCCTTAAGTATTTAAGTCATACTAAGGACTTGTTCACTATTTATAGGGGATATGATGAACTATTCATTCACAAATATGCATATTATTGTTCCAAAAAATATCAATAAGACCTGAGTTCTCAAATGGGATACATCATCACATTTAATAGAGGTATTGTTAGCTAGATGAGATTGAAGAAGTCTATCGTCACATATTCTACAATAGATTCTGCTTATATTATGGATTATGATGAAGCTAAAGAACCAGTATGGATGTGAAACATTATCCAATAACATGATCTAGTTTCTAGCAATAATGAAAATATCACACTCTATTGGGATAATATTATAGTTGTGACTCTCACAAAAAAGTTCACATTAGTCGTTGAAGCACATACATTGGGAGCATCAACTCTTAATGAATTTTTCTCACAGATTTGAAGTTGTAGTTAGTAGTGTTTTATCATAAGAAAATGTGAATGATAACATGAATAAATCCTTCTATTAGTAGAAATATGATTATCAGGTGTGGGCTATCAGGTTGAAATTTATTGGTAGATGGCTTCATCCCCCATGAGAGTGTGTTGAATTTTGTGTCTTAAGGCAAGATTTTTATTGTTATTTTATAGGTATATTCAATAATATAAATTTTAATGATAGATTATTATATATTATTTATTGTTTAGTGTGAATTTGGTGTAATAATTTCTGAGATTGTGTGTCACATTGATAATGTCGTATATGTTCCCCACTGTGATGAGAACATAGAAGAGTTGTGATGACATTCATAAATATAGCTATGCTATCATGTAACATATTGTGACGGGACACATAGTATATAGAGTGTCATGAAAAAGTACTCATAATTGGATTATAATTCTTCTAACAAAGTTCACACATGGTAATCTCTATGATGTAATATTAAGAGAATAGACATGCTAAAAGAAATTCTGCGTGTTTTGGTGTCATAGTATATTCTTATCTGTGATCATTTGTAATGGTCTTTAGACTTTATGATTATTATTTATGCATGTTATGACTCACATACATGGATTTATTTCATAGGCCATGATAAAAACTATTCATGGAGAAGATGTATACATTGGGTGTTTCGCGAGGGATATGTAATTAATAGATAAGTTGAGGGATGATTTTCACATCCATAGTTATGGAATATGATATCTCCACCCAATTATTGAAATAGAAATATCACCTTAAATTCCAGTTCCACGATGTAACGATGTGTTAATTTTTTACAGTAAAATAAATATATATTGAGCATATAGGTTGGTGAAACAGATGTGAAATATTCTAGACGAGATATTGTGAAAAAAGTAATTGCAGTACATAGTTAACATTTACACGTGGTTTTCATAGTTGCAACACTGATTTCTTTATCTTAGATTGCTTGGCCTTTTTATAGATAGTAATCTTTGAGTATAGGCAAGGTCACAAAATTCCTTATAGATTCAATCATTGAGGGTGACACACTAAGTGTTTCTGTTGATCTTTATTAATTTACGCTTCATTTAATTTAATATAATGAATAATATTCTCACAAATGTTTAATAATTTTATACTTGTTTTATTGAATGATATTATCTATTTATTAATAAACAATTTAATATTTATTTAGGTTTTCAATAAATGCAATAAAAGTATGAATGGACCAAAATGGTGTTTGGTGAAAAATATAAATTAATAAGCTGTTTTGATAATATTTTTTATTTTCCAAGTTGATGTGTACCACAAAATAATTAAAAAGATATTATTATTATTGTTGTTGTTCTTATTATTATAATTATTGTCATTATTATTATTATTATTATGTGATATGGAGGTTATTAATATTTATAATATTGTTTTCGAGAAGGAACCAAATTAATGATTATTTTAACCTATATCCTATATCAATAGCTCTATAAATATATGGTTATGTATGTCGTGTGATTCAGTGACAAATATTGGGAATCATTGAACAAAATGAAATTTTATCTCTACTACTCCTTCTCTCTCCCTCTCAAGAATGAGAAATTCCAGAGGTGTTCCAACAAGACTAATGGAAGATTGATCATCTTGGATAACACAAGACAATCAATTCACCATGATAGCATCTAAAAATATGTTATTATTTCTTGAATATTAATGGATAACATGTGAATCACTAAGATTCTACCATTGGATCCATACATTGAAACAATTGAAATAAAAATGGTTCTTCTAGAAAATCAACATCACCAAAAAATAAAGGATCATAAGATGATGTCTTTATATTCAGTAGATCTAAAAATTTATATTTAAATGTAATGTGAAGAGATCCTCTATTGAGGTTCCCGGATATTTTATTTTGATGAAATTTTAAATACATATACCACCATTGGAACATCCACTATGCCTAGAACCTTCAATTATCTCGACATCTAAACCCATATAATCAATAATATGAGAAGAAATAAAATATTGGTACAAACATTTTTTCAAAAATGGCTTCCATAATAGTATAATTTACAAGATTTATACCTCGTACTCTTGGATGAACATCTTGATCGTTTGTGATCACTTTCCCTACACCATAGAGTTTTATACACATTATCTATTAATCTTTATTTCCATTTTGATATTTCCTTATCATAAGGGGCAAGGTTTTCCTAGATTAACCATGAATCACTTGGTTCTGTGGATGGGGGTTATTCTGTTGTGATCACCCTAATCAAGCATAAGATGGTTGAGAAAAATTTGATGCATTTCCAACAGCATTCTTTATTATAATACTACAATAACACTATATAAGTATCATTTTTTTTATAGTTTTAACATTATTTATGTCGTTCCGCACAATCTAGTTTTATATTCTCTAGTGAACCACAATGAAAATACCCCAGCATACACTTTTTTATGGTGGAAAATTAACCCACCTTGTGGTATAGTTTTGTGACACTCCACCACATTTTAAGTGGGTGAAATGTTCTTATCACTCCAAAAATTTGAGTTCCCAAATGTTCCTATAGTGATAAAAACAGTTTCCCCAGTTGGATTCAAAGAAAAATCACATTATACAACCATTTCTCAAATTATCATTTTTATATAATCATAAATACAGTGGAAAATAATTGTTGGTAAAATATTTGGTTGTAGGATTGACATAAAAATGTGTTCTTTTAATTACACACATACAATAACATCCAGAGAACATAGGATTATGTTCATAAATTTAGTTTCATACCTTATTACTAATATATCATCTATCCTTAAGTGAAATAATTATTTTTTTCTTATAATTATGAACATGTATGGATGTAATTGTTTTACAAAAAATTCTTCAAAATCGCCTCATGTAATGCCTTTTTTTATTTATCCTGTGGTTCTAAACCCCACCGCTAGTGTGCCAAATACCTATAAATGGACATTGAATTTTTAAAATTTAGATCAACCAATTTTCCTAGGAAATTTAATATCTTATTCATAATATTCATCCATAAAACTAATTTCTAAAGTTCAAACTCTCCCAAAAATATGGGTGAATTTAGGTTTTGATATTGAGCCATGTTGTCCACTATTCAAGGTTCATTGTTATAATTTCCTTTATCCACAACTTCAAAAGCCTAAATGATGCTTTAAACCAAATAACAATTCACATGTGGGTGAGGTGAAACAATATTTTTTATGTCTTCCACTTATTCATTTATATGACATCTACCATATTCCAATTGTATTACTATAAAAAAACATCACTTAGTCAACACTCACAATATACTAAAGACTCTGAACATTTCAAATCAAATTAAAAAATAGGCATTAAAAGTATCCTTCTTATAATCAACTTATTTTTAATATGTTTACCAGTTTACACATGTAAAAATTTACCAAATGACTCATGAAATTCTATTAGGATGTATCAATGCTAATGCATGTCATTCAACACTCACTGGCTAAACCCATAATGATGACGTGAAAACAGACCATGTTTTGTATAAAACCACTTTTCAACCCAAACCACTATGGTAAGATAAAGCTCATCATAAAAGTTTTAGATATGTATTTTTATTATATACATTTCACTTTCTGACAATCCTAGATCCATGCTACCATCCTACAATAACAGATAGACCATCCAAGAATAATATGATTTATACCGATGGCTTGAATGTAGGTGATACCATTTCCAACTCAATGAATGAAAAAATGATACAATTTATAAAATATTCCCCACATCATTGTCTTTATAAGTGATGGGTGAGTTACTGGACTTAAGGTGACATCCCAAAGACACCAAAGGATGATAATAAATTTCAAGTTCTTCAAATAATATTTTTGGATTATTTTTCATTGATGATAAAATAACCTTTCAACACATAATAATAAACATCCCTAAGAACAATATGATCTTTGAATAAAACCATGAAATCTAAAATAAAAACAGAAAAATAAAGAATATCATTGTGGAAAAGGAAAAATGACTAAAAACTAACAGGAACTGAGGGTTAACTAGTCAATAGAAATCCAATGACCTCATCTATCTAGATCTAACTCCAACATATATCCAAATGTATCCAGATGTGTCATAAGAGAAATATTATAACTTCTCCTTTCCTATATATCAGCATAAAACTTCTGATTAAATAACCCAGTAACTATGATGGGTTTTAGTGTAAATTTTGTATGAATTCCCAAAACACATCCCAAATCATTCCACAAGGACATGAACTACTTATCACATTAATATCCAACAATTTAAAGAAAATAGTTTAACATGTTTATCCAAAAACCAAAATATGTTCAATGGAATATGATATTAAATCCATTAAATAATTTTTCATAATTTGAATACCCATTCCCATGTTTTTATAACCACACAGAAAAATTAAAACATTAATTCGAAGAGACTATTACAAACTAATGAATTTTCTCTCATTATTCCACCAATTTTTCAGAAGGTGATAATTATTCAGGCTACCCAATGGCACATGAAACCTCTTTAGGGTCACATGCACAATTAACTCAAGCCAAAAATATATTACCAAATACATAAAATGAAATTTTGAAAGAAAAATGAATTATTATTGAAAAAAAATTGTTAAAAACCTTGATTTTTTCAAAAACATACCATATTTTTAAAACTAAAATTTTAAATTTATTTAGCAACATTGTTTTCTGAAAATCATCAAAATTACCCGAATTTCCAAATTCATAACCAAAATTTATTTCCCTGAAGTATCACACATGTATTTCCCAAAAAATTCAAGAATATAATTTAATCAAAACTAATCCAAAAAATTTTATGTCATGTGGTGATGAGAGAGAAACCATCTACCTCTCAATGGATGACAAAAATGAGGAATAAGGGTTAAATATTCAAGATCTGACCTTAATACTTCTACTTGATAAATTAAGCTCTACAACACACATTGATTTGAAAAACAAATCCCTTGGATAAAATTTAATTTCTATCGAATCCATGGCATAAAAATCAATTATAGATCTTGTGAAATTAAGAAAATAAGGATGTTTTTAAGACATAATTTGGATAAAACCCACAAATTTCTGGTAATTAACTACATGTCTAATGATTAGGTAACATTTTTTATCAAACCATGCACCAATGGTGCACAATACAGTAGATAATTCTGGTATATACATGGTTTTTCAAACCATTCACCATCAATAGGGTGATACTTCCTTAATCCCACACCCACTTATTGTTGTCTAGGATAGTTTGACAAATCATATGCCCACCAGGATTTTCCCTTTGGTTAACTTTTCCCGGTTTACCAAGGGAACATGAATGGATTTTCCAAACCATGATTTAATTTTTAACTTATCAATTGACACAAAAAATTTGTTACATTTTTTCATGGAGGTTCTTCATGGTTTGTACAAACGGTGCACTATCTTTTCACCTTAAAAATGACCACAACAATATTTCAAAACCACCAAAAACATCCCAAAACAAAACACCAACATAATCTTAAATAAAAAAACATAAAACAAAGCTAAATTTCGTTAAAAAAGGTTTAAATATTGAAAAACACAAAACTGAATGTTTAAATGAACTTTGAATTTTTATAATTTTAATATGACTTCAGCATCAAGTGTTTTTTACAATGATGAAAAGTGAAAGGGGATTTAACTTTCCATTTGGTGGATGAGAAAAATATTTAATTGAACCCACAAATATTAATTTCATAATTTTATAACTTGAATGTTATGTTTTTGGATGAGTTTTATGTCATAATATGCGTGTCAGGAGATCAGATGAGTTTTCGAAGTGTCGGGTTCTGAGAACACAGATTCAGGAGGAAACTACTGCAGGCACATGGTTAGAACATGGTCAGTTTTACAATGTGGATCTACGTCATGACCAAAATTCCTTAATAGGTATTGTTTTTTAACTATTTGAGGTTCCAAGGATGTACTGTAGCTTGAGTCAGAGATCCAGGGTGACCCACAAGGCTGATTCATGGTATATAAATCAGTATACTATAATCGTGCAATGGGGTGCCCTATTAGGAAAATTGAGTGAATGGGTTATGAAGGGTTTATCAGAACTTTCATATAGGCGATGTTATATGGTTGTCTTGGATAGTTTCAATTGAACAATTTGAGCATGGTTTTCTTAATTATGTTGCCAAACATTGTGACTATTTAAAGTGATGGAAAAATAAAATTCCCCTCTTTATTTTTTTGAGTCCTCCCTCTTTTTTCTCTCCACGCAAGACATCCCCATTATGTGGGATCTCTACATTGACATCATCTAAAGATATGATGTATCTACTCCATAGTTGTTAAAATAAGCCACTGCTGAGTTGGTTGAAACTGTATCGATATTCTCTTGATTCCTCACACTTCAATTCTTCATTTATCTCTCCACATGGAATGAACAATTTGTGCAAGCTATTTTGTCCAATTTCCAACGAGTTTCATGAGTAATCTATTTCCTTCCATTTTAGCCTGTATTAATTCCCAATATAGATGAGTGGAGTATTTAAGGAATGAGTTTGTTGTTATATATGTTTTCTACAAAAAATTATCATCATTTATATTAAATTTTCATTGTATCACATGTTGGGCTTCCCATGAATTGCTTATAATATATTAAATTCCCCTTATTTAATTGTTATAACATATCATTTATCACCATAGTTTCAATTATTTAATTGGAGGAAAACAAATTAACCCAGACCACATCATAGGGTGAATCTAATTAATTTCCCAGAATGTTTATTGTCTTCCCTGTGTTGAAGCCACCCCCTTGGGTGTACAATTGAAATATGTTTGATAGAAATAATGGTATGCTCTATATCACCTTTTGACGTGAGAGTAATTTTTTCCGTGTCAAATAATTAAATTAATTGAATTAAATAAATTTTTAAATGAAATTTCAGGTTTTCTAATAAAAACACATATCGAGGTGCACTATCATAAATAAAAAAGTGGATTGATTAATGATGTATCTTACAGTATGGGTGCATTCCATAACCATTATTTTTGTCAACTAAATGGATGAACTATCACATATATTATTTTGTTACTGACCTAAATTGTGCTAATTATTATTATATTATGTTATGGAGTGGATGATCACATGACCTGTATTAATTATAAAATTAATTATATTAAAAATGATCCACTACTACTTCCGAGATGTCATTTTCCGATATGGGGAACACTAGGCTAAGTCCTTACATGTAAAGTGGATTATATTGAATTATTATAGAGGTTCCACGGTTAGGGTTGTGGAAATTTAATTTCAAATGGACTTGGATGAGGATTTTGGGTAGGGAAATTCACATCACATGGGCTATTTTAAATGATATTTCTTGCCCCCATAGATAAGATTTTGGGTAAACCCAATTCTCATTATTCATTTATTAAACTCCACATGAATTTATTATTTATTATGAAATTACGTATGACATCCCTAACATTGTTATATATGGGAATTTAATCCCTTACAACTCTGATACTCTAAGGATTACATGAAAACTCTTGAGTTATTCCTCAGATCAGGGTAGTTATAATCATATAATTACATATATATGTTATTAAAATGAGAGATTTTTGGATCTATGATAGGATTCAACACCAGTTCTTATATATCAATGAATACTATTGTGTAACATATGCATAAATATACATGATGGATGGTGTGTAGAGATATCCTAATATAGGCTTATGAAAGTAATACCTAGCCAAATATCTCAAAGGGACCTATGCCGACTTATTTTACATTTATTTTTTATTTCATTTCTTTAAATTCCTTACTGTAGATCACTTATTTATCTTATATATACATAGATTGGTTTATGCATTAGACAGCCTTTTTGGTGGCCTACTATGTTTATCTCACACACTGTTCTTCCCACCATTACATTGGGGTACCAAACTATAAGATCCAGGTTATTTTCTATGGTACATATCCTTTACCTTTCATTGATTATCAGTTTAAATGTTTAAATATGGCCCAATGTGTACTATTTTTGTGGTTATAAAGGTCTAGGGGTGTCTATTGATTGTTCAAATCTTGGAACCAATGTTTTGGGCTGAAATAAACATAGCGCACGGTGACTTCAAATCATGCAGGGTAGGCGAAATGGCTAGATAAAACCATGTGAGACTAGATAGCAGGGATATGTAGGCCCCATGGTTAAATCATAATGTATTATTTGGGGCACATGAACTTGTGGCCTTTTTAAGAATTTTGACATTGGTTGTTTCATAGGTGTGTGCATGGTTAGTCAAATGGTGTGGACAAACCATAATAAGTGTTCGTCCCTAAATCTAAGAGTGCATTGTTGGCACAGGGTTTGGAAAAGAATTCATCCAATCCTCGAGACACCATATTTTGGGTGAAATTATAAAAATTCCAATATTTAAATTTATTTTTTCTAAATACCACTTTCTCATCACATTAGGCAATAGCCAATTTAAAGATGTCTTTTGAAACTATTCTACGAATTGAGGTATATTTCCCATCACTTATCTAATTCAATAACCAGTCATGTCATTGGATCTAGATGGGTGGGATATCAATTCCTTTTTAGCCTTTCTTTTTTTTTCTATCAGCTTCCCTCTATAGGTGCAAGCTCATTTTCCCTATTTTTATGGTACTCTTCATTTTTTGATTTTTTTCCCAATTTGATTCAAATATGGAGTTAATAATAGGAAACCTATCCACTATAGACCTATTGTAGTTGGTTTCATTCGTTTCTCAAAACATAGAGTTGATATATATATATTGGTGTGCCGCATTCCCAATTCTCATGGAGCGCCCTGAAATGAAATATGATCCTTGAATTGAATTTATTGGTTTAGCATGTTAAATTAATTAGGCCCATTGATTAATGTTAAATGTCATATAATCTTATATGTAACCACACCTTTGGGTGTTTTATGTATTTAAATGGTCCATTATTATTTCATTTGTATATTTGATGTATTTGAAGTGTATCATTTACCCCTTATCACAGAGTGTCAATAATGAATTGTAAATTAATGATTTAAATTTTAATTTACGTTGATTAAGAAAAGTGGTGGGATTCCATGGTCCAAGAAACCTTCCATGTATTTCCCAAATAATCCTGATATTTTTACTATAATAAAATTCTCATGTGACTAAATTTGGACTAAGTCATAAAATCCGAAAAATTACTTGAATCACATCTTGAGGTGAGCTTGAATTGAAATGTTCTTGGTGATTACACTAAAAAGATTAAGTAAAATTTTATAAATAGTATCAAACAAGTTAAATTCTAATATTCATGGGGTGGCACATGAATTAATATGAGAATTATAGGGATGTACTCATTTATCTGGGACCTTTCTTTTACCTAAGTGATACATCAACTCCATATATAGATTCCCAAGGAAGGAATATTAGGGGATGACTATTATATATCGAGTGATACATAGAATTCCATGCATCTTTCCATGGATAGACTCAAGGGGAATTTTATCCTATAATCCATGGGTTATACTTGGGATCACATAGTGGACCACCAAGGATGGACTCAAGTGGTAGTGATGTTATACCACACCTAAAGTGGTAAATGGGTTCTTGAGGATCACCTTGGATGGGCTCAATGGGAGTTGGTTTATAGTAAAACTAGAGTGATACCATGATTCCTAATTAAGAATTTCCTGAAAGGGATTAACTTCATGAATTTGTTATTAATTAATTTATTTATATGAATAATCTTCCAAGACAAATCACAAGCTTGGATTCTTTATGTGTATTACACTTTAGGGATGGATTGTTTTGGAATCCTTTGTTTATGTAATCATGGGTGATACTGATAATTTTCCAAGGTCTCGGGACATGTCGATTAAATGAAATTGGTTTATTAATTTAAAAATCATAAATTTAGAAGGAATGAATGTAATTTTATAGAATTTTTTCGTAAATTATAATAATTAAATTAATTTTATTATAAATGATAACATTGACCATATAAGATTTTTACTTTCATTACTTTTTACACTATTTCCTACACATTTTTGTCATATGTAATCATTGAATGGAGGACACAGAACATGGGTGGTTGTCTACTGGGATTATGTCTCACACATAGTTTGGGACATGTTTGGGTAGAGAAATTTATTATATGATTGAAGGCATGGATAAGGGAATGTTCCTTTCTATAGGTTCATGATAGCTGCTTAGGATCATGGGAGCATGGGACCAAGCTGAGGCTCACAATTCTACCTAAGATACTTTCTCAATTTTTTAATATTATGATACATGTATTATATTGTACTACCTTTTGTACCTATTTTTTCTATTTTTAGATACACGTGCCATGTACCATCGTAATTGTACATGAGTCCCATTTGGGAATGGTTATTTATTCCTAACATGTATCTATTGTCATTATGATTTACTGTATTCTCTATATATTAATTACAAATATTATACATTGTTAAGATTTTCTAAGAGGGAATAGTCTCCTCATAGACACCCCGGTCCCTCGCTACCAGTTTGTAGCCTCTAGTGTTTGAGGATATGTTCCTGAGGCAATGTGGTCAACCAAGATTGGTACCCTTTTGAGTGGAATTGGGGTCCAGGGCATTACAAATTAGTATTATAGCATTATTTTATAAATCGCTGTACTATTTTAGAAACAATTGAATTGATAGAAAGGATTATGATTTTGATAATGATTTTTACCCGAGTGTATCTATATTTCGTATAGGAAAATACCAATTTTCATTGAAAGAAATTTTTATTTATTTAATTTTTAATATTACAATTGATTTGATTCCATCATTATATGATGCAATTTAATTTTAAGGATATTATTGATCTAATTATGGGTACTATATTGTTTCAATTCAAGGATATGAGGGAATTACATCTCATGAAACTTGTTAGTAACTTTACAGGAATCACACTCCATGCATTATGACATACCATTTAGGATTCATTACTTATTTCATGATGTTTTTATAGGTGTAAAAATACATATAAATGTAGTTGTGATAGGTATTTTTGAATTTGTTATTGTGTGAATCATCTATATTCCATACTTTGGTTCCTGAGGAGAAAGGGCCCTCATAGATCATTATTTGGTGAACCATTTAGTTCAACCTATTAAAATTTAATTGTGTTAAATTTAAAATGAAAGTTAATGGAAATCAAATGAAAACTATAATTTCTTATAGCATAAAATTTGAACCAGACCTCACTATTGTAGTGGGAATTATTCCGTATCTTTGGCTTTTATATGGTTTGTGTAAAACCTAGATCTGACTCTAGGAGTAGGAAGAATGGTATGTTCTTATATAAGAGGGGTTCTGCCTATCATATTTCGAGATATGTTCTTTTTAGATATGAACATTGATAATGATCTTGAACTGATGAGTGTGATTGGAATTGTAGATGCAGGCCACCAAAATGACCAACAGTCATACTCTGGGAGGGTTTAGATGAACATACTCTAGACTTGGTGGGCCATGGACTACCTATAGATCCTCTAGTAGTTCTCTTTGTGGAACCAATAGTTATAATGGACACAGGGTTGCGACACTATTTCATATTGGGTTATTATTCTTCATTTAGACCATTCAGGGAGCACCCTGACCTACCACCAAAATGGAAGAGTTGACATGTGAGTTTTAGTAGTAGAATACACCCAGGTTTTGGGGGGGAGTACTAACCATTAGGTGTGGAGTCATGGTTTCATGTCATGATATCTATCTTACAACATCAACAAACACCTCCCAGGAGGATGGTAAATATCTCTATGTATATGCTTTATGATTCTTCCAAGAGATAGTTTGATTTTGTTAAAAAAAAGAAAAGAAATCAGGAGATGGATCGTAAAGATTTTCAAATGGCCTTATTTTACTACTTCTTTCACGAGACATTGAGGACGGATAGACCATAAGAGTTCATGAACCAAGATAAGGCAATGTTATTAGTTATGGATTATTCATTGTGTTTTACTTAGCTCTGGGGATCCCCACATATTATTATGGGGGATGAGTTATCAAATTCCATGTTATTCGAAGGTCGCCACAGGTATGACATCTGATTGTAGGTGAATTAATTTTATCATAAAATAATTTCATGAGTATTGAATCATGTGATTACAACAGATCATAACATAATGGAGGGTAGAAGTGTGAGTCGTGGGATTTCGACATCTAGATCTGTTGATACATTGACTGGAAGTAGGAAGTGTCATATGGAGATTCCATGAGGTGACATCGTTATCCCAACCACATACTCGGGTATCTAGACAAGGTGCTTCCAGCATGGTAGGTTGGGATATATAAGGCCACATTATAAGAGGGACATAGTTGCATGTCGATCCAATGGAAAGATGGGTCATCTACAACAGTCCGGCGGAACATTTCTACCAAAACCTATTGAGGAAGGTTTTGCATCGACTCCCCATTCATGTGAGGGTTCAAAACTGCTCATCAGGCTATAAGTAGGAGTATATATGGCCCATATATACAAGGAGGTTTATGTGGAAATTGTAGGGAGACCCCAGTTATATAGTGAGTTTACAGAATATCTTCTCAAGGCACCCATGCAGTATCACAGGCTTGTGGTTCTTGCCATGTATATACAATGCAAGATACCCTTGATGAGTAGGATCATGGACCTTCTACTATTAGAGGTTCTATTCTAGTGGTCTCTACATTCGCTTCTACACTTTCTGATATATTAGCTTCAACTAATTTTATATTAGTTATTATTGTGGAAATCATTGGACATAGTGTTTGTAATTTTGATGGCTTCATGTGGCTTGACACTCTATTGGGGATTAGAAAGACAGATGTACATTAGTACTGGGAGTGGCCCTTGAGATTGGAAGGTGTCACGTGATATGGGGCCTATTTTTTCTTGATATGATATTTTTTACATCATTATAGGGATGGACCCATCAGAATCCTTTCATGATTCATTGACCTATGTCCTTAGAATATGACTTTCACATCCCTGAGGGTGGAATGTTCATTCACAAGGGTGAAATGGATGTCCATGAGAGTCGAGATGGACCTGAGAATCCTGGGTTGAGATAGATTATATTCTAGATTGTGTGTTTATATCTGTATGATTAGGGAACATGTTAGGTATAATTCCCTCCCATAGTTAATCGTCTCATGAACTTTTTTTTTCAGAAAATGTTTAAATATTAACTGTAGTGAGAGAGGTAGAGTTTTATATCGAGCTAGATCTAGAAGTTTCACCAGTATCCATTCCTCTTTCGAAGATGTAATCTTTTGAAATGTAGGACCTCAAGAGGAATCCTGAGGATTTCAAGGAAAATGGTTTTATCTGACCTAGTAATTTTCCGTAGGGTTCTTCAGTACTTTTTGCAAAAAAAATGAATATAGTACCCTGATGATATGTTTGGATTACCAAAAATTGAATTAGCAGATGTCTATAAACTAGTATCCTTTATTGTGGATTGATGATCTTTTTGACATGCTCGAAGGATCTCATGACTTCAAAAATATTTATTAAATATCTACTTATAATCTCATGCATTTTATACAATCATATATACCTCACAAATATTTTATTAGTAGGTATAGTCTCTATATGTATTTGGGTATGTCGTTCGGTCTCAAAAATGTTATAGCGAGGTTCATAGAAACAATGAACCGATTATTCTATCCTTATCTAGATTCATTTCGTGGGTAAACTGTGGATGATATCTTTTTATATTATTATAATTGACATGACCATGCCAAATATCTTGAGATTTTGTGGATACTGTAAGAGAGAATTAGTTATTTGTTAGGCTCACAATGATCCAAATATGGATGGATCAAATTTACATATTGGGTTACATTTATCTCATATACCTATGTATCAGTTGATCAAGAGAAGGTGAGAGAGATATCTTCTTGAGAGTATCCCAATAAATTCAGGGAGTTATGAAGTTTCTTGGTGGTTATCAGGATACTACATGAATTTCATATAGGACTTCTCAGGCCCAGAATCCTTGTTCTAAGGATTAAATTAATTATGCATAATGTTTATATGGTTTGATTCCTATGAGATTCCATTTCATGCTATGAATGGGAGATTCACATCATCACTGATGCTAATTTTTCCAAAGCCATGTAAGAGTTACACTGTGTAATATGAAGCATCAGGTTTTGGTCCAGGTGAAGTTCTTATGTAGGGAGATTATGTCATGGCATATAGGAATCAATAATTGAGACCACACAAGATGAAATACATGATGATTGATCTTGATTTTCCTATGGGTTTTCACTAATTTTTCTATTAGGGACAATACTTAATTGGAGATCATTTCTTGGTGTACGCTGACCAAAAAATACTCAAGAACATATTTACATAGTGTGATCAAAATATGAGGTGGGAGGTGGGTGGGATACCTACAATATATTAATTTCATGATTTAAACATTCCAGCTAAAGGAAATGTTGTAGAAGGTGCACTAATTAGGGGGACTCATATAGAGGAGGCTCATATGGAAAGTAGTGAGTGGTATTTGATAGCTTAGTTCAATGAGATACACATGGAGGTACTGGACAGTCATGGGGTAGATATTTCTATCATCCATATTTTTCACCTATAAAATACTATATAGAGTTAGGATGAGGTAGATATCGTAATAAAAACGTTATATTCATGCGGGAGAGTGTGGAATGTGGGGACCCTCATACTAGTTGGACCATAAGTGATGAAATGATTCTACATGTACATGGTCACATATGGGTTTTAGAATACATGTGTGAGGAGTTGATGTAGATTCATTCCTACATCATATTGGGAACTGCACCCAAGCATCAGCAATATGTATTGGTATTTATATCTCAAATACTGGTTCCAGGATTTGAGGAGAGATGTAGCATGATTCCTAATGGGGTGTTCCTCCTATCATCAGGTGAAGGTGAAACACCAGTGACCATCCAATCATTTAGAGTCGTTTACCATCCCTAAGGGATAATGAAATGACATTGTGATGGATTTAATGACTAGTTTTCTGATTTCACCTTGAAGTAATTATTTTGTTTGGATTTTTGTTAACTGTCTCATGAGGGTTTCACATTTTTTTCTAACCAAGGTAACATTAATTGTTCATGATCTTAAGAGGTCGTATACCCTTTAGATAGTATGACTTAATAGGGTGCCACACACAATCATTTCAGATATGTATGCTTCATTTACTTCATAGTTATGGGAATGGATAAAAAAGGGAATTGGGTACATAGGTTCTTCTAATCACAACAAACCACCCCCAGATAGATATCCTATCAGAGAACAAGAATCAGATGCTTGAGGACATGATGCGATCACGAGTTAAAGTTTTTATGGGATCTTGGGATAGGTATATACCCATGGATTAATTTTTTTTCCACAATAGATTTCATGATTCTATACATATTTTAACTTATATGTATTTTTATAGTAGACCATTTTTATCACCCCTATGTTGGTTGGAGGCAAGAGAGATAGCTATGCATGGACCGTGTCTTGTTCATGAGACTATAAAGTATATTCAGTTGATTCAGAAGTGGAAGGCTTTTGTGATGTATCTATATAAATAATATTTCAATCACCATATATTAAATTAAAAATTCTATAACATGGATTAGGTTTTCTTACGCGTTTCACCAAGGTTGGGAAACATGAGGATTAAAAGATAGGTTAATCGTTCACCATGGTATATTAGGACATTCATGATTCTGGGAAGTGTCGGGAATGTAGCCTATCTATTTCAGTTACATCATATGTATCGATCCATGAATGAGTACTTACACATTTCTCAACTATGGTGTTACTATTCAAACCCATCTCATACCTATCATAACAAGGAGGTAGATTTATATGTATATGCATCCTTTGAAGAGAATAGTATATATATTTTGGAATGTTTCATGAAGTTTCTCTAAAATTGGTCTATTACTTTTTTATTGATGCTTTGGTAGCATGACCGAGTACAAGATCAGACCTATGAGAAGGATGCTGGTGTACAATCATAGTGGCTGGATTTATTCTCATACATTCTTGACCACCATTGAGAAGGAAATTTGGGGATGAATTTCATTAAGGGCGAGGTGTGTAAGAACTCGATTAGTTATTAAGGTACAAATTCTTTAACTTCAATAAATTCATAGTTTAAATGTATAAATGATTGAATTTGGCTAATATGAATTCACATTGATGTTATAGATGTCTCTAAGGGTGTTAAGGGATGATTCAAAGTCCAAAACCCAGGTTTTTGGGTGAAAGAATCATGGTGCATGGTTAGACAAACTCCTAATAAGATGAACAGTGGGGATATATAGTTCACATAGTTAGGCCAAACTGTGTGATTTTGGGTGAATAGTAGTTTGTACTTGTATGTAATTTTGATTGTATATATTTTCGTCTCCTATGGATAGTTAGAAAAATTGTTCAGAGAAACAATGCAATATTCTCCTCCCTAAATCTATGAACGCATAGTTGGACCATGTTTTGGCCAACTGTGTGACCCCATGTTTTAGGTGAAATTTAAAAAAACCTTAATTACAGATATTTCTAAGCTATGTCCCCCTTTCTCCACATGCTGAAAATCTTCCCCTTTAAAGACATCTTTATTGAATATTCTTGGAACTAAGGCATCTTATCTATTTGATATATGATTCAAGTTTCACTCATATCATTGGATCCACATTTGTTTGATCTTATTTACCTTTTATACATTCTTTATTTTTTTTGGTTTCATCTACGATATTTAGGGGAAATCTCATTTTCCATATTTTCAAGGTTATCATTAATTCTTCTATTTTCTCTTGATATGAGTTCAATCCAGAGCTCACACTATATGATAAATCCAATATAGACCTATGGTAGGTTCCATTGTTCATTTTGTTAAAATTTGTGTGTTTATATATAATTCATTGTGTCGCACACCCAATTCTTGGGTGGAACTATGAAATGAAATCTGATCCATGAATTGAGTAGATGGGTAAAACATGTTTAATTAATGAGACCTATTGATTAATTTTATTTGGTTTAAAACCATGAATTGGACCACCAGTTTGTAAGTGTTGTTTATTTAAATGGTACGTTTTGATGGAATGCTTTTTTTTATTCCATTGGGATTTTCCCTTTAAACATAGTCTAGGGGTGTTAATACTGATTTGTAAATTGTTATTTGAATTGTGAATTGAAATTGAATAAGAAAAGGGGATGGTTTCCATGATCATAGACACATTCCATGTATTTTCATATTTATAATATGATTCTTATTATAATGAAATTCACATTTGAGTAAATTAGGACTACACATTCTATGCTTATCTATGAATTGAGTCACCTCTTGAGGTGAGAGTGAATTTAATTGATCTGGTGATGAACGTTACATGTTCAAATGAAATTGAATAAATCATATTGAATTAGTTAAATTCTATTATACCTTAGGTGACACATGTATTCATATGAGAAGGTCATGGATAGACTCATCTGGATTTGACCTTGTTTATGGTTGTGTAATAATTCAACTCCTTATATTGATTCCCAATTACAGACAATTAGGGGTTGACTATTATATGTCATGTGACACTTGGAATTCCATATGTATTTCCAGATAATGACTCAAAGTTAATTTTATCATATACTACACTGGTGATACATGGGCTCCCTTTGTGGGCCACCAAGGTTGGACTTGAGTGGATGTGATATTATACCACACCAAGAGTGATACCTTGGTTCTTGAGGGTCACCATGGATGGGATCATAGTGTGCTGGTTTATATTAAACCTAGAGAAATAAATGTATTCCATATTTGGAATGTCATTGATGGGATCAATTTCATGATTGAATAATTAATTAATTGAGTTATATCACTTGTCTTCCAAGACAAATAATATTCTTGGATCGTCCTTTGTCATACACTTTATGAATAGTCTGTTTAGTCATCATTTTTTTATGATATTGCAGGGGATTCAAGGAATTATTTCATGTCTCAAGACAAGTTTGTTAAATGAAATTGAATCATTAATTTAACATGATTAAATAATATAAGACTAACTATTATTTTAGATACATATTTCTTAAATGAAATTGACTAAATAAATTCGATTAAAAATGAGAACATGGAAAATAATGGATATTTAAATTTAGTACAACCTTTACATACTACAATTTTATATGCACAATATTGTTATATATATTCACTAACAAGATGGAACATACCTTGGGTGGTTTCCTACTGGTATTATTTTTCACACCTTATTTTGGCCACCTTTGGGTACCAAAACAGATTATATGATTGTAATTATGGATAAGGGAAGTCTCCCTAATAAATGTTCTTAATGTTTTCTTAGTAATAGGTTAGAAGTGGGAAAGGTGAGTCTTGCAAGTCGAGTTAGGATACTTTTCGACATTTTGGAATTTTTATACATGTATTATATTGTAATTCCATGTATACCAATTTTGGATGTTTTTATTGAGATATATGACATGTAAAGTCATTATTGTATACGAGTTCCTTTTTGGTATGGTAGTCTATTCATAACAAGTATTTATTATCTTTATGATCTATTAATTCTACTAATAATTTGTTATTGATATTCAAGTGGGTTACACTATAGTAGAGGTCATATTCTCCCCATAGACACGCCCTAGGCTCTTGCTGATAGTCTGCATACCCAAGTGATTAGAGAGATGCCCTTGAGGCCCTATGGCTGACTAGGATCAGTGAATTATTGAGTTGAATCTGAGCTTGGTATGTTACATGAACAAATCTTATGGTATCAGGATAAGGATCGTCGACTGACCTTTCATGTTGTTACCATTTTGGGCTAGGATGGAGTATTGGATCAGAGGAATGAGCTAGGAATCATGATTATATTTGAGATAGTTAGTGGTCATTTTATATATTTATTTCTGTTGTTAATATTTACATATATTATATACCTTTTGTGTGACTATTTCATTGCATTGTAGAACATTCAATCATATATATATTTTCATTCCTTTTGATGATTAATAATTATTTTAATTTTATTTCTTATATTACTTGTCTATCTTCTACACACTGATAAAAAGTGTATAGTCTCCCCATTATACCACTTTGAGACCCCATATTCATGTTAGTAGCCTCAAGTGTATGAGGAGGTTTCCTGGAGGGACAATGGCCAACTATCTTAGGGAACCATGTCAAGGGGATTCTAGGCTGGGGCACTATACATTGTATCAATGGATTTATTTCCTCATTGGTCTTATAATTTTAGTATGGTTGATAGGAGACAAGGAATATGTCATATTTTTTTAAATAGATAGTTTCTAGGTCTGTCCAACACACAAATGATGGAAAGATAATGTTTCTTGGGATGTAATTTTTAATGATTCTATTATTATAGTTGGTTGTTATTTCACCTTAGGTAGTTATCATTCATTCACTAATTATTGATTTATAGATAATGATATTACCTCTTGGAATGATATTTCAAGAGAAGTGAGATACGTTAATGCATCATTATAGGCACATAGAGATACAAATTCCATGCATATGCCAATCCATGTGGACTACAATATAGATTTCTTAATGCATGATGATTTGTACACCCTACATGATGATTACTACTCGTGATTATTTTTATACCATGTTAGGTACATTAATATGATTCCTAGAGATATATATATATATATAGTATTTCCCCATGATTACCTATATTAATTACTTGTGAAGGCATTCCCATTGTATTCATAATATATGATTGATAAACTAAAATGCATGAATTATCATAAACGGTGGTTTGCTGCATAGCCAAGATGGGAGAATTCTACCTAATGAACTGATTATTTTATGTTTGACATATAATACATTAGTTTCATGGGCTAATACATTAACACTTTTTATTAAATGGGTTTCATATTTAAAATTATAATGTTTATGGGCACTTTATAAATTTGAAAATAGTGGCCTTAATAATCGAACCATATCTTATAGACTTTCTATATTATGAAATTAAACATGGTAATCTCATTTAAATTAAATGTTAACCAATAGTACAATTTACAGACAGTATGGTACTTTATAAATTTGAGAGTGTTACCCATATAATTAATCCATTACATATAGACTTGATTGTTCTTGAATCAGAGGTGAAAATCATGTTGTAGTTGCATGAATGTATTTTGTAACCATTAAAGTAAAGTTCCTTTATAACAATGGAATGATATTTATTATAAGTCAAAAATTATTCTTATACATATATACTACATTTTAATTTCAATATAAAATAATTGTTGTTTTACAAGATTGAAGAACTAGCTTTTTTCATGAAAAACTATATGACTAAATTATTGAAATGCTCAAATTGACCCCAGTGGCCCAGTTGGGGAATGTTGTTTATGAGATAAATAGACTATACCATAGTAGGATAGTAATTTTATGATATACTGATTTTATAAACCAAATAAGAGTGTTTTAAAAATATCAAATGAAATAATGGGACCCTTTTATGCCACTTTTTCCTATATTATGACATGGTTCTTGATTCTATGAGGGTTTTTGCATGATAAATGGTATAGTCATTTAAAGTTCCTATAGCCTATTATATGGTGTTTTATATAAACCTATGGTGTTATATTCCTTATGAACACCCTTTAATTAATAAAATACTTTTTACTTATCTATGAGATTTATTATTTTTAGTCTTCAGTTAATTAAAAATATAATTAAATGATAATGAGTAATTTAATCTATAAATTGGAAATCTAAATATTCTTTAACCAGAATATAATTGATTACTATTGAATAAAATAAAGGTAAAATAGGAAATTATATCATTATTCTCATGAAATGATGTGTGATATAATCTAAATGATGTCCTCAGTATATTTGTTTTTAATTAGGTACTTGAAATCCATTATATGTTAGTTTTTATGTGTTACAATAAATAATAATTCAATGCCTTAAAATTGAAACCTTACATTAGATTTTTTTAGTGTGATCCATAATTTAAGGGTCAACATTACAATTTTTTTGAGTGGGAATGTGAGTTTTTAATATAGTCTATACTTAACATTTCACTCGTTTCTTCTTAAAAAAATGGTTAGAAGAGAAGGCATGGTAAATTTTTCTGGAGAGACCATTGTTTTGATTGATGCCTTTCATAGGTATGAAGAATTCCCAGTTATAGTAGAACCATTAAATACTAAATAATTGATACTTACTTCATTTTATTTTTATGTTATATGTTTTATTTCTGAACTAGTTTTCTTAAGTATGACTCTAATTAATAAAATGAAACCCCAGAGTAAATGGGCGATTGATAGATTGGATAATCATTTTTAGAGGTGTGAGAATCATGTAATGCTCTAGTTTAGGAGGATAAACATGCCTTGGGAATAATTGACTAATTTTTATGTCATGTAACCTTTCTCATATCGTAATGTTCTATCACATTCTTGAATTTTTTTACACTAGATAGATTTTTTTTCTATACTAATGGTATATGTTGTTATACATAGTTTTTTTCAGGTTAACCATGATACAAAAAATCAATTTTAATTTGAGGAATATGATTTATAAAGCATTTAAATGAATGGTTTACCCATCCTCTTTGATTTAGGTTTCTGGATTCCTGAATAAAAACATTAAATTTCATATTTAGAGTCGAGTATCATGAGCATTGTGAGAACATTATGAGCATTTTACATTTGAGTTGAAAAATGGATGTGGTGTTTTCCAAGTGGATCGGGAATGTGATATACAACTGGTGGTGTGTTCGATCACAGATGATTTGGATTAGTACAATGATTTATGTATTATAATTATGAAATATATTGACTTGTCCCTATATAATAATCATGTGTATGTCTAATGGTGAATCTGACATTGTGCACTTATGAGTTACTGGTTTTCCTATCTACTTTTATTGAGATTTTAAGGAATTTTAGTAATTTCTAGAATCCAAATTTATTGGTGATAAAATTTGTTATGTTAGATGTATACCCATTCTTTGTGATTAAATGACTATGACACACATAAGGTGGGTAATTTCATGTCATTTTTTGAAGATAATGTCCTTCCAACAGTTATGAATGGTACCTTAAAGAGTCATTTTAGAATGGTACGATATGGTTTAATAATCTAGGAATCTTATTAAATAGTTGATATGTTAAAAGTATGTAATAAGGTATGTGGTCATTCGATACATAATAGAACATAAGGATGCAAATTTGGAAATGATTTCCAATGGAGATCCTTCCATAATAAGTATGGTGTGCCAAGTTGCATGTTTAGTTTCACCATGATGATGGAAGACATGATAGAGTGTGAGTTGGGTTTGAAATTAGGTGGTGTGGGAGAGTATGCCCACTACAAAAGAAAATTTTGGTATATGCCAGTTTCATGTGGTAACATTTAAATGCAGAGCATGAGAAGGGGGAAATATAGAATTTTCCAAGACACTCATCACTGGTTGAACTATTTTTGGTGGTGTTGTGCATTGGATTTGGCTATTATATCCTATTTTCAATAAAATTGATTCTCAGAAAGAGCATTACACACCAATCAATAATATCGGGGTGTACTCCACGTTTAAAGGTGATCATGAAACATATATTGACTTCTTATTAAGTATGTTGAGAGAGCATAGGTTATGCAATAAGATAAACTAATCAAATTATTTTTGTTTCTTATTAGAATAAATTATTGGAAGTGTGCTTAAGGAGTTGTTTAAAGGAGGACCCATGGTGTAGATGTCACTATAGGCAGTTGAAAGATGGGCCTCCTGGAAGAAGGGTCATGAAAATGTGGGAAAGGTCGTGGATGGTTGTTTTAGAACATGTATTCCATGTGGTAATAATAACCGTGAATGGTTTTATTAGGATACATCACTGAATGTTGGTTATGGGAATTGGTGAAGGTTCTTGATGTGATATCTAAAATCCTATTCTTAAGGGTATTTGGATCTAGTCTCTAAAATTCAACATCCATCTATGCTAAGAATTATTGAGTTCCTTTGATACAATTTATCTTGAATAAATCAATTTTATAAGGATATATATGGTCACTATGGGACCATTTTGGGAACTCCATGGGATTAGGTGACAGTTGTGGAAATGATGTTCTTGGATTTTCAATGGATTCCAAAGAGACTAGTTTTGAACATGGATAATTTAAATTGAATTTGGAAATTTTAGTTTGGACCAGGATTAGTTTCCTTACATATATTTGGTTGTATCATTTTGATAAACATTTTGGTAGTGTTTTTAGAATGCTACAAACATGGTTTGGTAGGAAATTCATATAATTTTGGTTCATGGCATATAATTAATTGTTCGAGAGTTATGAACTAAGGTGGAGAGTTCCTTTTTCCACTTTATCAATGGGGTAGTGATGTGACCATGTCTCAATTTAGTCAAGATTAGGTAATCTCTTTCTGGATGTTTATATTTGTTTATGCGCATTGCCTTGAGTTTTAGTTGTCTATGTACTATATTCTTGAAAATTCGTCATGAAGGTTCTTTGTTAATTCTGAGATAAACACAACCATTTGAGAGAATATTAATTTCACATGTAGGTCAAATTATATTTATTTTTTTTTACCCAAGTAATTTCAAGGTCAATAATTTCTATGGTGGGTAGATGGTAATGCCCGATGTTTTTATAATGTTTTATAGCTCACGAGAATTTAAAAATTTCTTTTTTTTGTGTAATAAATCATTATTCTAGACATAGAATTTAAATATTTACATTGGATAAATTTTATGGGATTTTATGTTTGAGGATTATGTATAATGGGGTTTCTGAGGAGTTATGATGACTTTCAGAAGCATCAGGCTCTGAGAACTCAGATTCGATAAGAAATAGATGGAGGTGGACAGTTGGTTTGTCCATATGGGTCAACCATGTATCCACCATTCCTTAAGATTAATCGGGTTTTTTAACTATGTGAGGTTCATAGGATACCATATGGATTGAGGTAGAGAGTCGGGGTGAGTGACACTGATGGTTCATGATTTTTCAAATTGTGTGCTACATTTAAGCAAGGGGGTCCCCTCTTAGGTAGAGGGTGTGTGTGGGTTGTTCCTAGTTTTTCAAACATGAACATGGTTCATGTAAGGTAATATTCATGGGAAGTGAAAAACATAAAGTTGGTGCCTATTTTTCCATACGATGAGGCCAAAATTTTTTTCTTTTTAATGAGATATAAAAAGAGTGTTACCCCTTCTTCTTTTTAAGAGTCATCCCAATTTTTTTCTCACCACATAGAAATGCCCCCTCATATTGGAGTTATACTTTGGCATTATCCAAGTACATTGTGTATCTCTTTTGTTCAGTGATTCAATTAAGCACTTATAGGTGTGTTGGGACCATATTTGTGTGATTTTGAATCATCATTCATCTCTTCATTACTTATCTCTACATACAGAATGCTAAATCCATGTGAGTACATATTCAATATTTTCAAGGTGTCTGATAACTATTTCATTTTTTTCTATTCCAACAAATATAAAATACAAATATTATATGATTGGATATGAATAATCATTATGTAGGTGGTCTACATTCTTTTCACGCAATGTATCATTGTTTATACTATATTATCATTATGCCACAAGATGGGATTTTTGTGGATTACTCATAATATATGAAATGAACCTTATTTAGTTGATATACCTCACCCTTGTTCACCATTGAAATTATTTTGAGGTTGGAGGTAAATATAAAAATCCAAACTAACCCTTAGTGTGAATCAAAATATTTGACCCTAATTTTTATTGTCTTCCCTATATTGAATCCAGACCTTTTTAAAATGAAATTTAAATATGTTTGATATAAATTCATTCCTACTCTATATTGAATTTTTAGGTGAGAGTGATTTATTCCTTATGGGGGACATTATTTCATTTATTTAAATTAATTTATAAATTCAATATCTAGTTTTCTAAAAAAATCACCATTTGAGGTGTGTTTTCTTAAGTTAAAATGTTTATTGATTGTTGACGTATTTTATGTCATGGGTTTTTTCAATAACCTATAATAGTTTTAACTAAATGGATGTCATATTATATAGATTATTTTTTCAATTACTTGAATATTACTAATTTAACATATTTTCTGTTATAAAATGGATGGTCACGTGAATTTTATTAATTGTTAATTGAATTATATTAAAAAGGATCTAATATGTATTAAGAAATTCTAGTTTTATCTTTAAGAAACACTGGTTTGATGGATAATAGTTAAAATGGTATTACCTTATACTAGATTATTATATATTGACCTCGGTTTGGTTTGTGGATATGGGGTTTCAAACCCCCTTATTCGAGGACTATGGAAATGATGATTCACATTTCATGGGTTATTATACATGATGTTTCATGCCCCATCCTATAGGATTTTGGGTAAGACCCCTTTTCATTATATATTTGTGATACCTGGGATAAATTTATTCATGATTAAAAAATTGGGTACATCAAACCATAAATAGTGATATATGGGCATGATTTCCATTATAGAGTATGATACTATTATTACTATATGTGGTTTCTTGAGTTCTGCCTCATGTCCTGCTAGGTTTTCTCATATAATTACATATATATGATATTAACATGTGGGTTCCTGAGATCTAAGCCACAAGTCCACTATGGTGCGTGTATATATATACAGTTGATCATTTAAGGTGTGCTTATATATAAACGATGGAAGGTCTGCAGAGAAATATTCACATAGGCTGAAGAAATTAATGTATGGCTAGGTGTCCCTAAGGAACCTGGGCCTGGCATTTTTTACATTTATTTGTGATTATGTTGTACTACTCTTTAAATCTAGAAGATTATTTTCTATTATATATACAAATACTAGATTATCCATTTGAAACCATCTTTGATGTCCTATTGAGATTATCTCACACCTAATTTAGGCCACCATTGCATTGGGTTTCCCTAACAAATCTCATGGTGGTAGGATTAGGTTCTGGGAATTTGATTGATTGATATTTCCAGTCTTCGATATGTTAGAGTAAAAGAGAAGAGTTATGATCTATGGATAGTTATTCTATTATAGATAAATGATAGTTATTTTTAATTATTTATTTATTTAGTATTTCCTTTAACTATATACATGTTGTATTCCAATTTTTTTACATTTTATCATGTCCATGCATGGTTATATTTTCATTCAATTCAATTTTCAACTATTATTATATTCTACTAAATATGTTTACTTTTATTCAAATTACTTTTGTTCAGTGTAGAGGGTATTGTCTCCCCATTGTACCACCTTTAGACCCTCGCTATTAGTTGGCAGCCTCTGGAATATGCGGAGGCGCGCATGAGGCCTAGTTGAAAACCGGCTTGTGGCACCACTTTAAGTGACGTCCTGGTCGGGACCCTACAGTGTCCATTTTGGCACATAAATTGAATTTAAGGGATTTTATATGGTCAAAAAATTGGAAATATGTGTAAATTGTTTATATGATGTATTTTTTAATGATAAATAAGTAAATAATTTTTAGTAAAATCATTTTAAACATCAAAAATATATATTCCTGAAATATGGTTGTATTTTCATTTATTGGGGAGGAATTATTATTGATTTTTTCTATTATTATATTTTTTTATAGAATGAACATAAATTTAAAAAAAAACAAATAAAAATTATCTATGCATTAAATTTTTGTATTTTTATGAAATTATTTATTTTCCAGGGAATAATAATGATACTGATTTCAATTGAAAACTGTATTTTTTAACAATTTAAAAAATTACATTTTAAAAAATTGTTAGAGTGTAAAATTTGTTATAAATTATTATGAATAATTCAATTATTCTAATTGGAATCAATTTTATAGATAAATTTAGTATAAAAATATTTTCATACTTAAAATAAATTTTCCTCAAAAACAAATTGTAATAATATATTCATTTTAATAATTTATTATTTACTACCCTTTATAGGAATTTAATGTTGGAAAATTGATTCCATGTTTTTAATTAGGAGGTAAAAATTTGGTTAATATTTCCCTTTTTTCATTCATTATGAACAATGACAATAGTAAATAATTACCTCCATTGTCAGGTTAAATCAAGTAATTAATACTAAAAAATATGATAAGGACTAAAAAATGACCCCAACTGTTGTATTAATATTATTATAAATTTTTATTTTATAAATTTATATATGATTTTCTAAAATATGTTATCTTGGTTCCATATTACTTTGATTTTGTCCTTTGTAATTTTTAGGTGATAGATAAAGGCAATCATGTCACATTTCTTCTTTTAACATCTACAATATCTAATGATACAGATAAATAAAACAATTTTTTTATTATAAAATTATATTTGTATGATGGATGAAATAATTTTATCATTTTATTTTATTTTAAAATTTTAGTTATCTAATAATTATCCTAAATTCTTACATAACACTAACACAATATTTTTTCAATTAATTGAAAAATAAAATAATGAATTTTAAAATATTAAAAAAATTATAAATTCGTTGATTTATTATGATCGAAAATATTAATAAATAAAAATTCCATGTTAGAGATTTTTGAAGGGATTATATTCAATTTCCCTATTTGTAATGATATATTTAAAGTCAAATTAAATGAATAGCATTAAAAAAGTACAACATTGATATTTTATATGGTTTTATTAAATAATATAAAATTCATAAATATAATATATTAAGAATAATTAAGGTGATATAATTGTAAAAATCAACCATGGACCAAGCTGGGATGTCATCTAACACAACATGTGACCCGATCTGTGACATGGCTCGAAGTGCATTCCCGATCCCCATGGGCTTGAAACTAGTGATGAGAATCAAGATAAAACTTGTGGGAATGATTTATCCCTATAATCAATATAACTAAAATATAAAACATTGAAAATGCAGCAGAGCGAACCATAAATAAATCTCAATAAATGAACAATCTAGTGCAATACAAATACAACTGAATAAAACTAACACCAAAAGAACAAAAAGCTACAAAAAAACATCCATCTAATATCACGATCTCCATTTGACCTCGTTGTCACCTCCAACCACAAGACCACCCTTCTCAATGAGATAACATGAATCAGAAAAACCTGGACCTGCAAAATAGCATGGGTCTACCAACACATAGTGGTATAGGTAGGGTGGGAGCTAGTAGCTCAGTATGAAATCACCACAGATTCATTTTTTTTCACCAAAATAGTTCATTAACAATATTTTTAAATACAATTATAAATTTTTTTTAACATTTTACTGAGCAACCACAACTTTACTGTTTCAATGGCCAACACACGCCACCATCTGTTTTTCAAGAAAACTCTAATTCTATAACAAAAACCCATCCAAAAATATAATGTTAACAATTTTCAATTTAACAACATTTAATAGAAAACAATTTCAAATAATTCCATTTTAAGGAAAAAACACTTTTAAAATTTCCCACCCAACCTACTATATACTGAAGGGAGGTGAAATATAATCATTGAGGAATAGTCACGAGAACACCCATGGGCACTAGATAACTGTGGGCCCCAGGTACCTCGTATCTCAGTGTAAGAGTAACCATAACAATGTATGTTCTCATGCATGAGCCACTAGTAGGGAACATACCCATATCCTAGGGGTCCCCAACATCATCACCGTCATTATAGTATAGTTAGTGTTTTCATGGTTAAATTTTCTACATGAAACAGGGGCCAAACCCCATAGGATCACTAGCATACTGGTACAAGTCCTCCCACATACATACCCGAGCATTCCTTCTTGGGTTCAATCAAATTACACACATCACATGTTACCATATACACTTTATATAAACCAATCCAAAAATCTCATTTCATAAGCCATAACATGCACACAAAAAACCCATTCCTAAAAACCTATGCACACTAATACATTGACAAATCACTTCTAAAACCATGAGGAATATCACTTCCCCAAGAATTCTCTAAACAATGTTTTCCACATTTAAGGAAAAACATGGAACTCTAATGACATTCAAAATAGTCCTTTATGCTTACAAACACAAATACATTTGTCAAAACATTTACTTACCATTTATAAAATCATATTAAAATGTTCAATGCCAAACGACCGCTCAAGCCAAACATTTTCCAAAAACACACACACCAAAACCCAAACGGGAAAACCCCCCATGGGATTCCTTTTTAAACCCCATTTATGAAAATAAAATATTTCATGGATCACCCAAAAATAATTTCCAAAAAACACACTATTTTTTTAAACCACATTCAACTATCAAAATTATTTAAATACCATAAAACAATCCCATTGTCACCATTGAACCCTTTTTAGACCAATTTAACACATTTAACAAGATAAATCATCACCAAAACAGACTCACCAAATCATGACCAAAAACAATAAAAAACCATCCCACTATAATCAAGGCTAAACATTTCATAAAAAATCACAATTTAACATTAATGAACAATGACATTTTAAACAATAACCTTAGCTTCAGTAAACCTAGTTATTTCACAAAAATCCCTTTGAAAACCTATTTTTAGTAAATTATACCAACTAAAAATTACCATTATCATCCATAAATAAATATATTATGGGTGATAATGACACTTAAAAATTAATTGAAAACACACAAGTTCTTGTAGAGAGTTCCGAAAATGAAAATTTTGGAAACGCCTGCCTCAACCATATGCAGATGCGATGAAACATCAAGGGATGAGTAATCTAACCCCACAAACCATTCGCACACCCAATATACAAAGAAAAATGAACCAAACAGAAGACCAAGTCATTTGTGTTTAGAAATGAAAGAAAAATACAATAGAAACCATAGAACAAAGATGGAAAGAGGAGGAGAGAATATATGGTGAAGGAAGCATGAAGAATCACAAACCATTCTTGTGTAATATCCAAAATAATATCCCTATATACAAGTAGGAAGGAGGGGGAGGCTCATCTGGTTGACGTCCAATAGATAGGGATTCATTTTAGAGGTGTAATCACTAAAATTGGAGCTCCACGTCAAAAATTATAAATCCCGCAAGTGGATGCACAATTTTTCAGCACGATTTGTCAAATTGTGCGCTTACTGTGTGAGGTATAATAGAAAACTCCTACAACATCACATGGTTAGGTTTCACAATTTGGAAAATCTGTGATCAAACTATGAATTCCCAAAAAATTTCTACAAACCCCAAATTACATCTTAAACACTAGGGAAGTCCACCCATTGATCCGTGAATGTTATAAACACAATATAGAGACACAGATGACATCACAAACTCTCCAACAAGAACTTTAGCTTAATCTAATAAATAATAACTACTAATTCTTAAAAAAGGAAAACTAAAATGATAAAAACACAAGGAATTTTGTTGGGAACTGAACCGTAATCTCGACCAAAAGTTCCAACATCGAGAAACAAATAAAATAAAGGATTATATGTGGTCAGGTTGTGACATTTTCCCTATCACAGACACATTCTTCCCCAAGAACATTTCCTAGACAAAAGTATAATAGAGCTCAAGCCCATGCGTAAAAAAACCAAGGGGAAAGCTTGAACCCTGGAATGAATATCCCCTCCACATGTTGCACATGACCAATCAAAAAAACCCACAACGCATGAATGAGGATAATGGGAGAACACAAGAGAGTTCTCCCCACCACAAGAACTCAACTAATATGATGAATATTTAAACCCCAAACCACACCCACACTAAAAACAGGGAATATATATTTGAACATTTAATATTTCTATACATCTCACATGGTTTGGACACATGGTTTTCCAAACTGTGCACCAACTGTGCATGAACATCTGAAATGTAGGGGCACACAATACTGCTTGGTCACATTGTTTCAAAACTGTGTGCCAATCATTCCAACACCTCTATCCAAAAAGACACAAAGACTCTCAATGTTTATACCTTTTTCATGGTCATGCACTGGACATGCAGTTGTTTTTTTTCCACCTGGATGGGGCCACCTGGTTTCGACTAGCCATGTGGTAACTGTGCTTCACCTAAAAAAAATCTCATGAATCTCCAAATACCAAAATCCTCAACTGGGGTCAAACCTGATCTTCCATATACAAGTTGTACACTACCACCAATGGAACATAGAACTTCCCAATAAAACTAAACCCACAATAAACCAATTATCCAAAATTCAAGCATCTCTAAATGAGAACTATTGAAAGTCAAACCAAAACTAGCACACACAAATACACCACTATAAAGGAAGGTACGACCACTGAAATATAGCAATGGTTTTAAAATTGTGGCTATAAGTCTGTTTTATATGGTTTATAGCCATGGTTATATGGAATAGACACATGGTTTTAGAAACCTTGGCTATAGTCCATTTATTTAAAATACCTATAGCCACAATTTTCTAAAACTGTGGCTATAGGGTTCCCTCCCTTCCGTGGGAAAATATTCCCCCCAAAATTTTGGTGGGAAGGCATACTTCCATAGTTTTATGGCTATTTCCACAGTTTTTATTAATATATATATCATAATATATACATATATACATGATGTGTTCGTCTGTGTAGTGGTAAGCGTTGTAGGTTGACAAATGGGAGGTTCAAGGATCAAAATTCGGTGGGAACATTTTTTATTTAGGCTATTGACATAGTTTTACAAGGTTATAATATGATTAAAATAATTGAAATAGATTTCTATAGCCATGGTTTAAACTGTTGCTATAGGTCAACCTCCGTTGTGGGGAATTTTGAAGACTATTGCCACAGTTTTTAAAATCATAGAAATTAGAAGCTATTACTATTGTTAAAACTGTAGAAATAGATAGGGACCTACTGCCATAGTGATAGCGACCACGGTTGGCTGAAACGGTGGTCATAGGTTATGGCCACAGTTTTTGGGGCCTATTTTCGCAGTTTTGAACCGTGCCAATAGGAATTTTTTGTAGTTGTTAGAAAATAAACACTCAAAGGAAAATGAATACATTAAAAGGCAATATTCACATAGACTCAACTTTTTGGGTTACAAGAGATCTAGTTCATCAAACCATTACTAGAAAAGGTTAACTTACAAAATTAGGGAAACAAAACAAGAAGATGTTAAACATTTCCATCCCCACATTGAAAAGAAAACTAGGTTGGGTTTCACACACACTACCAATCATGACTATGTGCGAGCTTCACCTTGAGACCTATGCTTGGAAATCAGATGGTCGAAGCATCTCATGCCTCATAATCAAGAAATTAATCCTCCAATCATGATATACTTTTCAAGAAACACCCCCTACATTACTTCCTAAAATTACCCAAACGGCCACAGCGGCGACAAGACTTCGATGGAATATCACAATACGGCTTTGTGTGACCAAAATGGCTGCACTGGAAATATAAAAGAAAATGGTCCAACAAACTAGAAGATAAAGATGACAAAGGACCTTTATCATAAATTGGTTCCCCTATCACACCATACTCGCCAGATGGGTAAACTTCACGGGAACCAACAACCACTAGTTGCACCACAAAATCTAGCTCCTCCATGAATGCCTCATTCAACAACATCATAAAACAGGTTTCTCCGTATGATAGCACATTCTCTAAAATTTCAGGACGAAGACCCCAGAAAAACAGAGGGGCATCCATATGATCCACTGATGCTACTTCAATATATAATTGAACCAGCAACCTAATATTTTAAACGTAAGACTTTACGGATCACTGGCCCTACCAAAAATCCTATATCTATTCCACATTATTCTTCTTAACCTCCTCTTGTATGAACCATTGGATTAATGTGGCCTTAAACACCTCCCATGACATTTCACCTTCCTTCAATGATGGTGAAACCAACCCCTACAAGTCTAGGTATGGACCCTCAAACAACCTCTGAACTGCACGGACACTAAAAGAATTGGAAGTTCCAAATGATTAAAGACATGTTATACTTTTTCAAGCCACTCTACAGCCTCAAAAGAACCTTG